>CM060916.1:513783825-516648825 GCA_030737875.1 Allium sativum
TTTCTCTTCTTCAAGCTGGATGTTGAGGTTGGTCAAGCTGCTGTGTTCCCTCCCTGAGGACCTGGGGGGGGGGGGAAACGGAAGAAAGAAGACGAAAGAAAAGTAGAGTCAGACATAAAGCCTGAGTAAGTCTAGTACTATTTTGTCTATGAATAAAGAACTGGGTATGATAAGTATAAACAAGAAATGGGCATACACTATAAACTTGGTTAAATGGTCTAGGGTCGAATATACTATCGTACCCCACGCTGATCTCTGAACCCATATAAACTAGTTTCCAATTTGCACCCCATAATCAGGGTGATGTGATCCATTCTATGATGATCGGCTCCTACTCGCATAGTTACATGTGTCTTACGGCCCCCGATGTCTGTAGTTACCTATGCTGGTCCCACCATGGGGTGTATCAAGTCCCATAGTGGCAACCCGACACAACCTTAGAGTGCACAGGTATGCTACTGGTGTCCAGTGCCTTATTTTTCTGCACCGGAGTGTGTGCACGCCCGCACTCCGTTAGAACCTACACTGCTACACCACCGCCGTCGATTTTTGACCTCTTATAATCAGCCCAGTAATCGTGCCCCACCCTGCCTAGTTTCAGGGTATCCTGATACACCTTTTAGGGTTACTGCTGAAAAGGGTCCCCCGTTACTAGGTTTTCTATCTCTAGCCAACATGCTAAGTTGGTTAAGTGTTTCCTAACCTAACCCCACCAGTCCGTTTAGTTTAGCATGTTCCATTTTGATTAAGTCTTTAGTTCACTTAATCCTAACAATCCTGACTCAGCCTTAATTGTCTTATTAAGGCCCTGACCTCTCACATTAGACAGGTATTGTTGTGGCTGCCTGTTGCCGGTTGGTTCCGGGCAGTCTTACGCCACAACTCAGTCTAACCTCGGGTCCTTATGGGGCTCCATGTTTAACCTCCCACATTGGATAGGTATTGTTGTGACTACTGGACAGCCGGGCGGTTCCGGGCAGGTTTACATCACAACTCAATCCAACCTCGGGTTAAACACATCGTATGTTCTACATTTACATATTTTGTCATTCTTCTTTATTTCTTATATGTAAATATTTGCGGCCCATTATTAAGTTAATGGTGTAAAGGTTACACCAATCACGGGCCCAACCCATACTTGAATTCGGGCCCTTCTATTTCATATTTTCATTCATTCATTAATTAATTTTAACCCAACGTTATTTTCCCCCGTTTTACACGTCCGTTTATATATTGGGCTTAGCCTTTTTAAAGCCCAATTTAGCCATGCGAAAAGGGGAGGCTTAAAGCGTAATTACATACACAAAGAGGGGAAGGTGAGCGCATGAACTTGCATATAACGTTGGAAATACATAATAGAGACTGGTGTACTTGCATAGTGGTAACATAGGTGACATGAATCAAAGCATGTGAACTTGCATAGGTTTAACTGCAACATGAACCTATATTCTTATTTATGCATAATGTCAAACATAAGCATGGCATAAATATTTCTAGCATAAGCATGGCATGATGTCAAACATAAGCATGGCATAATATCAAACATAAGCATGGTATAGGTATAGTTAAATTTGTTCATGGCATAAATATAAGCAAGTCATGTTCATAAGATTTCTACATGTTTACAAAGGGAATACTTTGTTACTAGCACAAAAGCATAGTTCAACTTAATCATGATTTAAGTCTAATCACATAACGATGGTATAAACATACTTATGCATAAATATTCCTAATCATGGTGTTTGCTTTAAACTTGCAAAAAGGGATTTTTGAGTCTAACCTAGCCATGTCTCACATATGTCATCATATAATTCTTTTAAACAAGATAGACTTAATCATGGATTTCAATCATGCCAAATATCATTCATAGCCTAGCCATATTCATAAGGTTGCAAAAGCATGACTTAGTACATGATGCCAAATTCTCAATATAATTTCATATGGATGATAATAACCAAACTTGTTCTAATTACATACAAAATGATTTATGCACAAAAATATACATTATGACGGCATAGTAGCAAAACACCAAACTTTAAATCAACTACATACATGTAGCTTCAACATAGGTCACATAATTCGCGAATATTCCAAACGTATATTTGCATAGAACTACCGCATGTAGTTCTTTATAATTGAATGACATAATTCAGAATATCCAATCGCATATAAATTGATAAGAACGCACAAATATGAATTTCATTGCCACAATTCAAGCATACATATCTACACAATCATTTGTTCATACCAAAGTAATACTCTACTTACAATGGTGTGATGAATTCCCTAATTAAGAGATTAAAGACGCAAATCCCTTTGTTGAATTGATTAGCTTTAGGTTGCTTGAATTGCTTTAGGCTTTAGAACTTTCCTCCTAATCCTCTCTCTAGTTGGCGGCTACCTCTAGTCGTTCCTCAGCAACATGGTGGCTATCTTCTTAATTTGAATGAATAGATTAGGGTTTAGTCTAGGGTTGTTTATATAGAGGTTAGGAACTGATTAGGACCATTGATGTTGCTAGGTTAGATCGTAGCCATTCATTCGATAGAGAGACCAATCAAAACTTGCCACCTAGCCCTAGTGACAAAGCAGACCACAGAAAATCGGAGGAACACAGACCTGGCCAGCCAGGTTGACTGGGCTCGACCAGGTCGATACCCCTGTCGACAGGGCTGTCGACAGCCCTGTCGACATGGGTAGCCCAGGTCGACAGCCCAGTCGACCTGGGTGGCCCAGGCGGGTGTTCTTCCACCCTGGCCCGTTGGGCCCCACTTCGGAATATTTAATTATTTAATTCTGTTTGAATTTTAAATTTAATTCAAAACTTCCGAAGGCCATATCTTCTTCATACGGACTCCGTTTTTCGAAAACTCGGACTCTATTTCGCGTATTTTTCTGAGACGAACGCAATGGCGTATCCCGTTTCCCTTAGTTCTTTGATTTCAGATTAATTATACTTTAATTTGTGAATTTCACAGTTATAGAATTTGCGGGGTGTTACATTCTCCCCCACTTAAAAGGATTTCGTCCCGAAATCTTCAAGTTAGGAGGAATGTATATCCTAACATCCAATCATCCATCTACTCATCCATCAAACACGAGCATCCATTGTCCTTAAAAGACTTCTAATGCTTCATGATCATATGCGAAGTGTGTGTGTACATGTACTTATCTAATGCAAATTCAGGCGGTCTACTGATTCAGTTGACCTCCTTAATGCGAATCATGTAAGTGCCATGAATCCATTATGTATGCAAATTTTCCTATTCTTGATTCTACATGAGTGCATAATCATTCAATACAAATGCAACATCCACATGTCAACATATTAATGTTCAACCATAGACGAAAGCAAACATATATGCATATGCAATATGAAGTGACTGAGCCGATCTAAAACCTAGATTGTGGGTGTATATGCAACCACGAGCAACCACTAGCAATCACTTGCAACCACTTGCAGCCATTATCCATAACATGTTTCAATTACATGTTTTCATCCAAAAGGTTTCTACCCTAAAGATAAGGTCGAGGAAATATACCTAAAAAGATAGATAAAAGCGCAACTTAAGGAAAAAGAAAGATCAAGGATGTACCCTCGAACAGAAAAGGGTAGGCAGTATGTATTCTAGCTTCAGTTTCCCAAGTCGCGTCTCCCTCGGCGTCGCTCCACTGAACTCTGACGAGCTTGACTTCGCGGTTGCGTAGCTTCTTCACTTCCGTTCCTAAGATGCGGGTTGGAACTTTTCTTATGGTCGCTTCGCGTTCCACTTCGGCCTCTTCGAGTATATTTGGCTCTACCACTTCAGCAGACTCATGCAGACATTTTCGGAGATGTGAAACGTGAAAAACGTTGTGGACTCCAGCCAACTTCTCGGGTAGCTCTAATCTATAGGCCATTTTCCCAATCTTCTCGATAATAGGGAATGGCCCTACGAATCTTGGCGCTAGCTTTCCTGTGGTTCCAAAACGAACAACGCTCCTTAGCGGTGATACTTTGAGAAAAACTCTGTCTCCAACCTCAAATTCAAGGTCGGTCCTTCTCTTGTCGGCATAGGACTTTTGTCTGTCTTGGGCCGTCTTCATCCTTCTTCGTATTAAGTCTACTTTCTCTGAAGTCTCTCGGATCATATCTGGTCCTAGTACGAGCTTATCAGTAGACTCCCACCAACAAGTGGGCGATCGGCACGGTCTTCCATATAAAGCTTCGAAGGGCGCCATTCCGATGGTTGCTTGATAGCTGTTGTTGTAGGCAAATTCCACCAAAGGAAGGTGGTCTTCCCATGTCCCTCCGAAGTCAAGGACGCATAGTCTTAGAAGGTCTTCCAAAACTCTGTTCACTCTCTCTGTTTGGCCGTCGGTTTGGGGATGATAGGCTGTGCTCAAGCATAACTGCGTTCCTACTGCTTCTTGCAGACTCCGCCAAAACTCGCTGGTGAAGATGGGGTCTCGGTCACTAACAATGCTAGATGGTATTCCATGGAGTCGAACGATTTCCTTGAGGTAAAGTGATGCTAGGGATGAGGCAGTTCTTTTACTTTTGACAGGTAGAAAGTGGGCGCTTTTAGTAAGCCTATCCACTATTACCCAAATGCTAGTGTTGCCTCTCCTAGACCTAGGCAGCCCATCGATGAAGTCCATTGAGATGCTATCCCATTTCCACTGTGGGACCTCCAGAGGATGCAGCAGTCCGCCAGGCTTTTTCTGTTCCGCTTTAACCTGTTGGCACACCATACACTTAGAAACGAATTCTGCCACGTCCTTTTTCATGCCGTTCCAGAAGAAAGTCCTTTTTATGTCTTTGTACATTTTATCTCCGCCTGGGTGTATCGTCATCTTGGAGTGATGTGCTTCCTCGAGAACCTTCTTTACTAAATCTTTCGTCTGTGGGACGCATAGTCTTCCATCTCGCCTTAGTACACCCTTATCGTCGATGGAGTATCTATTGAGGTGACTTGAAGTCTCACCCCTAATTAGCCTATCAATTATTCCCACTAGCTGAGGGTCTTCGCGTTGTGCTGTCCCTACTGAATCCACTAAAGTTAGGCGCACTTCGAGAGATGCTAGCAAGCCTGGTACGAAATCGGAGGAAGGCCTAAAGTCGAAGCTGGCTATAAACTCTAGGCTTTGTCTTTCAACAAACAACGGGCTTAGGGTCAATTTCTTTCGGCTCAACGCGTCTGCCACTACGTTGCCTTTGCCCGGAGTGTAGGAGATTTCGAAATCGTACGAGGCAAGAAATTCCATCCATCTTTGTTGCCTCAAGTTAAGATCCTTCTGCGAGAAAAGATATTTCAACGATTTATGGTCAGTGTAAAGTTCGAACTTCTCACCTAGGAGATAGTGTCACCAAGACTTGAGTGCAAAGACGATGGCGGCTAACTCAAGATCGTGGGTTGGGTAGTTCTTTTCGTGCACCTTCAACTGCCTCCCGCCATAAGCTACTACCCTTCCTTCTTGCATTAAGACGGCGCCTAGACCTGTCCCACATGCATCCGTATAAACAGTGAACATCTTGCTCCCATCTGGCAGCGTCAAAACTGGGGCTGTTGTAAGAGCCCTTTTCAGTCGTTGGAAAGCAAACTCGCAATCCAAGTCCCAATTGAACACTAGATTCTTCTTAGTCGATTTCGTGAGCGGAGCTGAGATTTTCGCAAAATCCCTTATGAATTTTCGATAGAAACCTGCTAGTCCTAGGAAGCTTCGGACCTCAGTTGCATTCCTTGGTGTCTTCCAATCCTGTACCGCCACTACCTTCGCAGGGTCCACCGCTAACCCTTGTTTGGATACTATATGCCCAAGGAACCTCACCTCTTCCCTCCAAAAGTGGCATTTGGAGAATTTGGCTTTTAGTTGATGGACTCGCAAAGTTTCCATGATTGCCCTTAAGTGCTGAGCATGTTCCTCTTCACTCTTTGAGAAGATAAGGATATCATCTACGAAGACCACTACGAATTTGTTGAGGAAATCTCTAAATACCCTACTCATCAGGTCCACGAAGTAAGCAGGTGCATTTGTCAAGCCGAAAGGCATGACAAGCCATTCAAAGAAGCCGTCTGGGGTTCTGAAAGCCGTTTTATCGATGCTATCTTCAGCCACCCTTAGCTGATGAAAACCGGTTGCCAGATCGAGTTGGGAGAAAACAGACGCTCCTACAAGCTGGTCAAATAAATCGTCAATTCTAGGGAGAGGGTGCCTATTCTTTTTCGTTAGCTTGTTGAGCTCCCTATAGTCAACACATAGACGGAGTGAACCATCCGCCTTTGTAGCGAACACCACTGGAGCGCCCCATTCTGAAATGCTCCTCCTAATGAACCCCTTCTCTAGAAGCTCTTTAATCTGTTTACTGAGCTCTTTTCTTTCTCGTGGAGCCATATGTCTAACGGGCAACGCAACGGGCTTTGCATTATCTACAAGATATATGCGGAAGTCTATTTCCCGCTTCGGAGGCAAGCCCTTCACCTCTTCGAAGACATCCGGATATTCCCGGACCACTCTAACTGATTTCAAGTTTTCAACGGAGGCATCTAGCGATTCAAGATAACTAAGCATAACCGCATACGAGGGATTACAAGAAATTTCCAAAGTATTACCGAGCTGGGTTAGGAGCCTAACAACCCTTTTCTCACAATCAAGGATGGCCCCATTACTGGATAGCCAATCCATACCCAAAATCAAACCATACCCCGAAAAGCCCAAAACAAAGGCACTACATTGAAATTCTATACTTAGGATAGAAATTTTCAAATCCAAACAGATCATAGACAAATGAGCTGGGCCCCCAATTGGGTTTGAAACAATTAAGGGGTCCTCTACCATACTAGTTTTTAGGTGCAGAGATTCTACTAAAGCAGACGAGATAAAGGAGTGTGATGCGCCAGAATCAAATAAAGTGCGAACGGGGTGATCAAAAAGATAAACTACACTTTCTACAGAAGGGTTTGTACCTCGCTGTTGCAATGGTGGCGCTTCTAGCACATGAACCTGTGCTCCTGGGGTGGATCCAGACCCCTGCCCCTGCCCTCGTTTCCTTGGGCAATCCTTAGCCCTGTGGCCTGTCTCACCGCAAGAAAAGCACCCACCATTTTCCTTGGCCTTCTTTTTCCGGCAGTCCTTTACTAAGTGCCCCACTTTGCCACAGAAATTACACTTCCTCTTCTCTCGGGACTTGTTGTCTTTCCCGCCCTTCTCAAAGTCTGTCTTCTCAGGGCAGTCTATGCTAATGTGTCCAGTCTCCCCACAATGAAAACATTCTCCTTGCTTTCTTTTCCTCTTTCTACAATCCTTGGCTATGTGCCCCTCCGTACCACGAAAATTACATTTCCTTTTTTCTCGTTTCTTATTATTACTGTTACGATCCTTTCTTGTTTGACTATTATTCGTCTTCCTACTCTGGGACTCTTCCGCTTGCTGGTTCACGTGGAGGAGGAGGAGGAATGGTAGGACCTGGCTGAGTGGCCCTTGCTTCTAAGAACCGCCTAAACCAACCAGGTATGGGCACCCCTTCCGGCAAGTTAAGTTCTTGGGACATGCTGAAACAAAAAGGATAGATTCAAAACGAAGGATAAGAGATAGTACCTATGGCTTTGGGGGAGTGGACTTTGCCTTTTTAAAATAAAATAATATTTTTATCTTTTAAAAATGCTTCTTTAAATTTCCTTTTTGAAAATAATTTTTTCAAAACTTTTTATCTTATCTGGTAAACCTATGCTCTGATACCAAGTGAAACACCCCACCTCCGTTAGGGTCACTCTCAAAGGGAATGCCCTAATTTTGGTGGAGGTTTATAAGTACAAGTCACAGATATACAAGACAGATATAAGAACACATATTTGTAAACAGCGGAAGAACAACAAACTTTATTTCATAAAGTCAAATACGTGTTACAACAACCTCCTTTCCAAAAACATAACATAACACTTTCATAATCTGTCTTGAGTACATTATTTTTAAAGAAGCATAAATAAAACATAGATAAACTGCCAAAGCCCCATAGTGGATTGTCCAAAGCCATAGTTCAAAACAGGAAAGTCCAAGCAATACATTTCTCTTCTTCAAGATGGATGTTGAGGTTGGTCAAGCTGCTGTGTTCCCTCCCTGAGGACCTGGGGGGGAAACGGAAGAAAGAAGACGAAAGAAAAGTAGAGTCAGACATAAAGCCTGAGTAAGTCTAGTACTATTTTGTCTATGAATAAAGAACTGGGTATGATAAGTATAAACAAGAAATGGGCATACACTATAAACTTGGTTAAATGGTCTAGGGTCGAATATACTATCGTACCCCACGCTGATCTCTGAACCCATATAAACTAGTTTCTAATTTGCACCCCATAATCAGGGTGATGTGATCCATTCTATGATGATCGGCTCCTACTCGCATAGTTACATGTGTCTTACGGCCCCCGATGTCTGTAGTTACCTATGCTGGTCCCACCATGGGGTGTATCAAGTCCCATAGTGGCAACCCGACACAACCTTAGAGTGCACAGGTATGCTACTGGTGTCCAGTGCCTTATTTTTCTGCACCGGAGTGTGTGCACGCCCGCACTCCGTTAGAACCTACACTGCTACACCACCGCCGTCGATTTTTGACCTCTTATAATCAGCCCAGTAATCGTGCCCCACCCTGCCTAGTTTCAGGGTATCCTGATACACTTTTAGGGTTACTGCTGAAAAGGGTCCCCCGTTACTAGGTTTTCTATCTCTAGCCAACATGCTAAGTTGGTTAAGTGTTTCCTAACCTAACCCCACCAGTCCGTTTAGTTTAGCATGTTCCATTTTGATTAAGTCTTTAGTTCACTTAATCCTAACAATCCTGACTCAGCCTTAATTGTCTTATTAAGGCCCTGACCTCTCACATTAGACATGTATTGTTGTGGCTGCCTGTTGCCGGTTGGTTCCGGGCAGTCTTACGCCACAACTCAGTCTAACCTCGGGTCCTTATGGGGCTCCATGTTTAACCTCCCACATTGGATAGGTATTGTTGTGACTACTGGACAGCCGGGCGGTTCCGGGCAGGTTTACATCACAACTCAATCCAACCTCGGGTTAAACACATCGTATGTTCTACATTTACATATTTTGTCATTCTTCTTTATTTCTTATATGTAAATATTTGCGGCCCATTATTAAGTTAATGGTGTAAAGGTTACACCAATCACGGGCCCAACCCATACTTGAATTCGGGCCCTTCTATTTCATATTTTCATTCATTAATTAATTTTAACCCAACGTTATTTTCCCCCGTTTTACACGTCCGTTTATATATTGGGCTTAGCCTTTTTAAAGCCCAATTTAGCCATGCGAAAAGGGGAGGCTTAAAGCGTAATTACATACACAAAGAGGGGAAGGTGAGCGCATGAACTTGCATATAACGTTGGAAATACATAATAGAGACTGGTGTACTTGCATAGTGGTAACATAGGTGACATGAATCAAAGCATGTGAACTTGCATAGGTTTAACTGCAACATGAACCTATATTCTTATTTATGCATAATGTCAAACATAAGCATGGCATAAATATTTCTAGCATAAGCATGGCATGATGTCAAACATAAGCATGGCATAATATCAAACATAAGCATGGTATAGGTATAGTTAAATTTGTTCATGGCATAAATATAAGCAAGTCATGTTCATAAGATTTCTACATGTTTACAAAGGGAATACTTTGTTACTAGCACAAAAGCATAGTTCAACTTAATCATGATTTAAGTCTAATCACATAACGATGGTATAAACATACTTATGCATAAATATTCCTAATCATGGTGTTTGCTTTAAACTTGCAAAAAGGGATTTTTGAGTCTAACCTAGCCATGTCTCACATATGTCATCATATAATTCTTTTAAACAAGATAGACTTAATCATGGATTTCAATCATGCCAAATATCATTCATAGCCTAGCCATATTCATAAGGTTGCAAAAGCATGACTTAGTACATGATGCCAAATTCTCAATATAATTTCATATGGATGATAATAACCAAACTTGTTCTAATTACATACAAAATGATTTATGCACAAAAATATACATTATGACGGCATAGTAGCAAAACACCAAACTTTAAATCAACTACATACATGTAGCTTCAACATAGGTCACATAATTCGCGAATATTCCAAACGTATATTTGCATAGAACTACCGCATGTAGTTCTTTATAATTGAATGACATAATTCAGAATATCCAATCGCATATAAATTGATAAGAACGCACAAATATGAATTTCATTGCCACAATTCAAGCATACATATCTACACAATCATTTGTTCATACCAAAGTAATACTCTACTTACAATGGTGTGATGAATTCCCTAATTAAGAGATTAAAGACGCAAATCCCTTTGTTGAATTGATTAGCTTTAGGTTGCTTGAATTGCTTTAGGCTTTAGAACTTTCCTCCTAATCCTCTCTCTAGTTGGCGGCTACCTCTAGTCGTTCCTCAGCAACATGGCGGCTATCTTCTTAATTTGAATGAATAGATTAGGGTTTAGTCTAGGGTTGTTTATATAGAGGTTAGGAACTGATTAGGACCATTGATGTTGCTAGGTTAGATCGTAGCCATTCATTCGATAGAGAGACCAATCAAAACTTGCCACCTAGCCCTAGTGACAAAGCAGACCACAGAAAATCGGAGGAACACAGACCTGGCCAGCCAGGTTGACTGGGCTCGACCAGGTCGATACCCCTGTCGACAGGGCTGTCGACAGCCCTGTCGACATGGGTAGCCCAGGTCGACAGCCCAGTCGACCTGGGTGGCCCAGGCGGGTGTTCTTCCACCCTGGCCCGTTGGGCCCCACTTCGGAATATTTAATTATTTAATTCTGTTTGAATTTTAAATTTAATTCAAAACTTCCGAAGGCCATATCTTCTTCATACGGACTCCGTTTTTCGAAAACTCAGACTCTATTTCGCGTATTTTTCTGAGACGAACGCAATGGCGTATCCCGTTTCCCTTAGTTCTTTGATTTCAGATTAATTATACTTTAATTTGTGAATTTCACAGTTATAGAATTTGCGGGGTGTTACATGAATATTTCAGAGGGTTTACTTAGTTTAAGACCCATATTTTGTTTGAGTACTCATTTGAATTATGAAAATAAATAAATTATTAATCAAGTAAAAATAAAATTTATGTTTTGTATTTACTTTTAGTATTTAGTAGAATATTAAAAAGATTAAATCAAATTAAAGTAATTTTTGATTTGATATTTTTCATAAAGATCTATGTTTATTAAGTGAGTATAAACCTAGTTGCAAAGTTCGATACAGTTTTGAATTAATAAAATTGAGTAAGTAGGATACATGTGAGTTGATTTATTCTCATGATTCTAGACCTAAAGTTTGAGCACATAACTTCATCGTGATTTTGCACCAATTCAAAAAAGGATTTCTCACTTCATTTTGACAACGAACCTTTATTTAAATTCTTTGTTTGATACTGAAGTTTTCTATCATGGTATACGACTAAGTTAGAAAGATGAATGTTTTACTCGAGAAACCCGATATGAGTCCATAATAGGTGATTGAGTGAGTGATACTAGTCCGTAGAGATAGTTTATGTATCTGAGGAAGTTATTGGATTAAATATAGCGTACAAATGATTAATGTATATAATATTATACGATTAAAGCCCCATAAAATACCAACTATAGCTCGTAGCACTCTTCAACCGCTATGATATTTCAACTTAGCATTGATAAACAGTAGATCCGATTTTAGCCCTGCTATTTTCTGATACATCCGCTAAATCAAGACTTTTTAGCGTTCGCTTTAGCAATATTAATATACATAGCTTGATTTGACTAGTTCTTTTTATAAGAAGATCAATATAGTTAGTGTAAAGAGCTAATTTTAATGCATAAGTATCTAATATGTTATAGAAATCTATTTTAGTCATCAAATCTAGTGTGCATAACCATGATATTCTTTGTTTTTATTATATAAAATTAACTAATGTTGTTTTTTCTACACATATAATGCGGGAATGATAATTAATTAGTCTTAAATATGTGGTTTAGACATATAATGAACCTTTTTGCATTTCATCAGCATCCCCGCTTTACCCCCGCTACACATTTTTGTATCTCCACCGCTATAGAACCGCTAAGCTCGTTAACTGCACAGATATCATACGAGCTTAACTAAATATTAGTGTGTAATCCATGCAAAATCTCTAAGTCAACTTTGTTAGTCATTTGACATTTTAAATATGTTGAATGTTAGATCTTTCCCTTGGGAATTTGATTGATTGTTTTGTTAGTTTATTCCTTTATGGGATTCGACTTATTTGATTTTGTGATTTTATAAACTATGATTTTATATACATATATATAATTTGCTTGTTAATATTTAAATCTCAATGACTTTTGAAAAAGTCATTTCAAAGGAATTTGAAAAAAAATTACAAAGTGATTTTCATATATTATTGTTATGACTAAAGTTGGGTAATTAGAAGTTTCTTGACCAAGAGGCCTTCTAGGTATATTTGTTTTCTCTGATCGTGGGATTAAGAGAAACCAAAATCACCGAGTTCTTTATGTTGTTTTATTGTAGAGTTATACCATGCTTTGATATGAGGATCCCCCTCCTTATAATAATTTATTTGGCTTTGATTTTTTTTCTTTAGGGAAAGTTTGAAAATTTATTTTGAATGTAAAACCAAGCATTAAGTTATAATATTATCTCTTGAGATGTTAGAATTTATTTTGGGGTATTCTCTGGAATTTTGTTGATTTTCTAGTTATGATGCCTTAGCTTACATTATTATTATCGATTGCATCATATTGACTTGCTATATATGGTTGTCATACTATTCATGTTGTTATTTCTCTTTTGTCTGTCTAACCCCATTTTGGATTATGTAAGTACGGGGAAGCAAGGGATTGCTACTTGATTTCTTGTGCACCTGCATTAGCTTAAAGATGCTAATTACATGCTAAATTAAAATTCTAATGAAAAATATGTATGTAGTAGTTTAATGATTTTTTTATAGATCAATTGGTGATTTTGTTCCCAAAATATGAAATACCACTAAGGTTTTTTTTTTGATTTGGTGGAGGTATGTAGTAGCAATTTGTCATTTTTGGATATAACCTTGCAAAGGAGACATTGCTGATATTTTTGGAAAAATATAGGAGTTAATCAAATAAAATTAGTAATTCGTTTTCATTCATAGTTAAATTAAGGGTTTGTAGTCAATCATATTTGTTACTGCCAAAATAAAGCACCAAAATAGGCTGGCGGTGAAGGGGTAATAGAGCACCACAAGCAGAAAGGAGTCTTCTGTCAACAAAGCCCGACACAAGAAAAAGCCGACAGCATAAGGAAATATTCTGGGAGATATGCAACTGACACCATCATGGGAGGACAGATCCCGAAACCTATACAAAGAAGGCATACTGGCAGGGTAATCCCAGCACAAATGAAAAGATGACAGAAGGACTCCCGGAACCGGAAGCCCACAAGGCGGAGAATCGGGAACCTTATAAACCGGGACCTAAAAAGAGGAGAGAGGCTATCGATGTTAATTCTCTTAATACTGATACATCAAGAAGCGATAGCATCAAAAGTACAAGGGAATCATCCGGGAGCCAGTCGCCGAGACCCCCAGTAGATGATTACCAGAAGGATGCACTAATAAGTAACTAAGGTAGCACCGGAAGCAACCTCCCAAAGAAGTATGAATATGCTTCAAGAGCCTATCGACAGGCAAGTCGGAATCTCGGAAGAGAGACAATCTATCCACACTAATCTGCTTAGTGTCAATACTGACAAGGATGACAGATTCGGTAGCCTTTTACGTGAATCACAAAGGCAAGCTCCGTAGATTGTTGATAACAAACCGGAAGCCTACATCAGGAAGCCACAACCTTACGAAAGCCATCTGCACCAACACACTCGAGACCCATACAAAGTATATGAACAAGCAATCAAGAAAAGAGTTCCGCAAACCGGAACCCTCCTCCCATGAGAAAAAACTGGCATGTCTAAAAGCCATAGGCAAAAACTTCAGAACCTAAAGAAAATGTGGCCGAGAGCTAGTACTTCCGGAACCAAAGGGAAAGGCGACCAACAGGGGGTACTGCTGGCCCAATAGCAAAAATGGCCCTAATTTGTCTATAAATAAGACCCTAGGGGTCTCATTTTTGGGACAATATTCTCATTCTCATTCTTGTACTTTTTTCTCTAGAGTAAACCCTAATTCCTAAATCAAATTGGGGATTTTGATTGTAATCACTTGTATATTCTAAATCAGAGATCAATAAAGAGTGGATCAATACTTAGAACATTTTCTTATGAGTCTCTTATGTAATTTGTTAGTTATTGCCAGTGCTGTATGTTGTATGCTTTCTACATGCTTACAAGTTCTTGTCCAAGCCTGAACCCTTCTGCAAAATCAGTGCGGAACCCCTTCCTATAAGCCATTTAGCCCTTACCAAGGGTTGTGTTTAGGAAACCCTTATCCCAAGATAACTATTGGTTCTTTAGTCGCTTAAGCATGATGCTCGCCCCATTGAGGGAAGAGTGACTAATCTTTCGGACTCAAAACCCTGATATTTAAAAAACGGTGAAATAACTCAAACTCATGAAAGCTAGATAAACTTATTTTTCCCTTATGTCCACTTCCGTAGACCTATCTCTGGTGTTGACAAAAAATATCATTAACATTTTGGTGCTAGAAGGAGGGCTCGAACCTCTGTTCTTATGGTTAACCTTATCTTATATCTAACTGTGTTGTTCCTTCCCTGGTTGGACTAAGCTTTGAAGAAGAAGAAACCATGAATTGGTCTCTATGAGTAACTAATGAGTTTCCCATGGTTGCATCAAGCATTAATGAGCCATGGACAGTCGAGAAGGTTAGGATGGAAACCTTACATATTCAAGATAAGGAAAAAGATGCAGACCCTTATGATCCTAATTATTAGAGCAATAACCCTTTTCATTTGAGACTAACCCCATTCTTTTCCATAGGCGATTAAATCAGAAAAGGATATAATCCCTTTCTTCATATCAAGAAAGCCATTCAAGCACAAGCTAAAGGAGCAATATTCGAACATGGAATCGAGAGAGGTTCCTCTCACCTTGTTACAAAAGAATCTGAAAGGGACACACCCTTGCGTCAAGATATAGCTAAAAGAAAATTTGAAAATGAACGGAAGAAAAGGGAATTGAGTGGTAAGAAGATCAAGTTGCAACATCAAAAGAAAGCCTTTGAGTCAAAGGTTACCGAAAGGGTGTGAACTCACTACATCAATCGAGGGTATCTACTTCCTAACTAAACATGAATTGAACTTTTGGCCTTCATTAAGGAAGAAATCCAGGAATGAAACCAAGTTGGAAGGATCTTATTACTACTACCATATGATTAATGGACACGAAACCAACCATTGCCGAGTCTTAGAAGGGATGATCATCGACTTCCTAAGCCAAGGGAAGTTACATAGATACATAACGAAAACATAGCTAACTACAACAAGAAATACTTTAAGAAAGGGATTGTCTACACGGCTAAGGGTGCAAGAACCCTCTCAAATCTCGAAATAACCTAAGGTGGGTCAAATCAAATGGATGAAAACCCTTGTCGCTGCCAAGTGGGCCAGGGCAAATGTGATGGCCCACCCCACATCAGCCTACATTTCCCTTAAAATGCACTATGCCAACGTCCAACTAGCATGGGATGGTCGTCAAAAGAAAGGGATTCGAAACTTTGAATCATCAAGACCCTATTGTATGTCTCACAGCGCATGGAATAAAATATAATAATAACATAACTTGATATAAAACAGGCGAGACAGTGCACAAGTTGGAAACTAAACCATCATAGCAGCGGAATCTAGAATACAGCTTATGATCCAAACCATTATTACAACTTCAAAATACTGTCTCTTAAAGAAAAATAGAAAAAGGCACACTACTAATGCCCAAAGTAGTGACCAACAACAACACAGGGAGAATATATGTAAATAGTATGTGAGAGCCTGCTGCTCATCTCCAGACAGCTACTTGTGCATACCACCTAAGCTATATCTAGTCTACTCGTTTAGGAGCATCCAGAGTAATTAGAAGAGACATAAAAGTCTGGGTCAGACAAAAGTCTGGTATGAGCGATAGCAGCAAAACAAAACAATAACAGGTATAAATAATCATACCTGAATCTAGACCTACAGCCAAAAAGTTAGTACAACAAGATGTACAGTACTCTAAGATAACACTAACATAAAGTGTAAAATGGGAGTGTGCATGTCATGGTGATAACAAACATCAAACATAGCAATCAACCTCACATCTCTCATTTAGTGCGTAAAGTATACGATATCCACCAGTTTGATCACCAAATCCTTTGATGTGATCACTTTGTCCTTGGGAGTCATAATAACCCCATTGCACTTATCCTTAGCCACTAATCCTTTGCTATGTCCACTTTTCCCCTTTGGAGTCATGACGACTCCACTGCACTGGCTCATAGCCATGCTACGATCACTTGCCCTTGGGAGTCTTAACGGTCCCATTGCGCTGATCCATAGCCACTAATCTGTCTCTCAGTAGTGAACCAAAGTTATAGATATCGATAACCCCTTTGCACACATCCCTCACCAAAGTCCAATCATGAAGTTAACTCGTTGGTTCCCATCTGGATCCTGAGTCCTAACTTCCTATTTGGACTACCTTTGCATATCGAGTTTTTAGTCTTCTCCGGATCGGTTCGGAAACAAGTTTCCATTCGGTTCGGCCATCTCCCCATCCATGGTTCGGTTCGGTCGTCATTACCCCACCGAATCGGATCAGGATTCTTCTTCCAGGTCGGTTAGTGATCTACTCCATTGTGGTTTGGGTCGAGCTCCTCGATTCGTGGATGCTCCGGTTCGAGCATGCAAGCAGCTCACAGTTCAGAGATCCTGGTTTGTGAATTCGATGGTGCTACAGTTCGTGGAAGGCGATTTGGGTCGGGAAGCTTCAGATGTGGGCGGATCGGGGTACTCCACGAGTGGGTCGGTTCAGAGGAGGCAATCACGATCCGACAGCTTGTGTACTTTGGGTCGGTACATGAGGGGGTGTCACAATCGGGGTGAGGCGATCCGATCCGGTCCATTTCCTGCACATCTTACTACAAGCTATTTACGTCATACGATAGTGTTTTCGGCCATTCTAACTTTGCTAAGCACTCATAAAACATTCCAAACAGTAGTAAGAACATATAAGATCAATCAATAAGGTCAAAACATCAAGCATATAGGTTATTTAGATCAAACATACCCAAAATCCACGATTTTCCCCTTAATCCCCTTAACCATGTTTTAACTATAGGTTTACAAATTTAATCCAAATTAAATCAAATTTTTATCATAGGAATAAAATAATATTTAAGAATTTCTATATATTTTTCCAGATTTTTATGATGCATAATTTTGCTAATTATCACTAATCACCCCTAGTTAGCCGTAATTAGTGTAAAAACATGCTTCACTCGTCTTAGCCGCAGATAAATCTCAGATCAGAAAATATCTGTGATTTGTTTCGAATCCTAAGGCAACACAGCAGCCCTACCTCCAATTTGATGCTAATTTGTCTTGATTTGATGTTGATTAGCTTAATATTGGACTAAAATGTGATTAGGAGTAGTTTAGAAGGTGGAGGCCATTGCTAGGGTTAGAGGAAGGTAAATGACGGCTAGAAAAATGAATAAAACTGATTTTCCAAACCTATCAACCCTCCCATAGCCCTAATCCCGAAATGAATTATAGGCTTAGCTGCTAATCACCCGGTTAAACCCAATTATGCTGTTTTTTAACCTTCCAAACCTTATTTCAGCCGTACCTCCCAAACGATAAGTCCGTTTGATTAGTATGACCACTTTACGGAAAGGTAAATAGTCATCTGAATCCAATGGAAGTAGTTTCAGATCAAAACTCCTTACCAATCAAAAGTTGTAGGCAAAACAGGATTCACCAGGCGTAAAACGGTCATTTAAAATTCGACAAAAATTGTGAACATGGGAAATGACCCTAATAGTCGTTCCCCAAAGATACATGACCATAAGACTTCATATGAAAATGAAATAAATATTCTACGATCCTCTGATGCGTAGAATACGGGTCGTTACACTCTCCCCCCTTACGAAATTTCGCCCCCAAAATTCTTTAACTAAGAAAAACAAACAATGGTGTCTCACATGCCTATCAGCCATTTACAAACATTCAAACATTCATAATAACACAACAAGCCTATCCTAGCATGTGGTTCACTAACAATGGAATAACTATATTGCTATTAAAACCTTACCAGACAAAAAGTTCTGGATGCAACTTCCTTATGTTCTCCTCTATTTTCCAAGTACAGTCATTCTCATTATCGCCCCACTGGACCTTGACTAGTTCCACAGTCTTCCTTCGGAGTTGTTTCGTATTGTGTCTGACAATACGAATCGCCCTGCAATTCCCAACCGTCTCGGGTTCTACCTCGATATCGTCCAACTGATCTGGTGAAATAGTCTTAACAGAATCGTGCACGAACTTCCTTAATTGGGAAACATGAAATACGTCATGAACTCCCGCCATCTTGTCAGGCAATCCAACTTTATATGCCAAATTCCCTAGTTGTTCGAGAACTGGAAACGGACCAACAAACCTTGGTGCCAACTTACCTCTCCTGCCAAAACGAATCACATTCTTTAATGGAGAGATCTTGACGAATACTAGGTCGCCAATGGAGAACTTCAATTCTCTTCATCTTTTATCAGGTTAACTCTTCTTCCTATCTTGGGCGGCCTTCATTCGCTGTTGAATAACCTTGATCTTATCTGAGGTTTCTCTTATTACATCCGACCCAAACACAAATCTCTCACCTGTCTCTAACCAACATGATGGTGAGTTGCACGGTCTTTCGTACAAACTTCAAATGAAGCCATACCAATACTGGACTGATAACTATTATTGTACAAGAACTCAACCAGATACAAATGGTCATCCCATGAACCTCCAAAATCCAATATACAAGCTCTTAGGAGATCCTCTAATACACGATTCACCATCTCTGTTTGACCATCGGTTTGGGGATGGTACACGGTACCGAGATGTAATTCTGACCCTAAAGCCTCTTGTAAGCTCTTCCAAAATCCACTAGTAAATAATGGATCTCGGTCACTCACAATAACTTTACGTACTCCATGAAATCTCATTGCCCACTTCATATACAGTTCCTCTAACTTAGTTGCCATTCTATTCGAATTGACTCGTATAAACCTTGCGCTTTTGGTTAATCGATCCATAATCACCCAAATACTATCATGACCCGATCTAGTCCTTGGTAAACCATCAATGAAATCCATTGAGACTTGTTCCCATTTCCATTCGGGAATTTCCAGTGGTTGTAACAAACCACTAGACTTATTTTGCTCGGCTTTAACTTGTTCATCTTCTCACCATCAATACTCATCTCTACCTTGGAGATGATTTCCAATAGGTTAGGATCGTCCCTCTGGCTAGAACTGATCTGCTCAATCAAGGTGGGTCTGATCGTCAAACTTGCAAACATCTCTAGATCCAATTCGCACTTAGGCCTAAAATCATATCCTGCGATATACTCCAGTTGCTTCCATTCCAGAAACATAGCCCCCAAACTGGCATGTCTCCTACTCAATGCATCAACTACCACATTGCCCTTCCCAGGTGTGTGCGCGATATTTAAATCATACGAAGCCAAGAACTCTAACCATCTCTGCTGTCGGAGATTTAGATCCTTCTGAGAGAAAATATACTTTAATGACTTATGATTGGTAAACAACTCAAATTTTTCTCCCAAGAGATAATGTCTCCACATCTTCAACGCGAACACGATCACTGCCAATTCCAAAACATGTGTAGGATATCTTTTCTCATGTGGTTTCAGTTGCGGACTAGCATAAGCTACAACCCTACCTCCTTACATCTGTACAACACCTAGTCCGGTACCACAGGCACCCGTGTATACCGTCATCTCCTCATTCCCCTTAGGAATGACTAACACTGGTGTGCACGCCACCTTTTCCTTTAGACTCTTAAATGCATTCTCACTCCTTTCGTCCCAAATGAAAGCTTGATTCTTCTCGGTCAACTGAGTTATTGGTGCCGCTATCTTGGAGAAATCTTGGATAAACTTACGATAATATCCAGCTAAACCCAAGAAACTTCTCACGTCTGTTGCATTCTTGGGCGTAGACCAATCTTGCACTGTAGCCATCTTTGCAGGATCCACGGCAATACCATTCTCTGAAACAACATGGCCCAAGAATCTCACTTCCCTCCTCCAGAAGTGACACTTAGAAAATTTTGCTTCTAATTGGTGTTTCCTCAACACCTCCATCACTATCCTCAAATGTTCCTTGTGTTCTTCCTTTGTCCTCGAGTAAACCAAGATATCATCCACGAACACAAGAACAAACTTATTCAATTGATCCTTGAATACCTTATTCATAAGATCCACAAAATATTCTGGTGCATTGGTCAACCCGAATGGCATGACCAACCACTCGTAAAATCCAGACGGCATCCGAAATGCCATTTTAGGTATACTCTCAGCTGCTACTCGGAGCTGATGAAAACCTGTCACGAGATCTAACTGGGAGAACACTCTTGCTCCACTCAACTGATCAAACAAATCATCTATCCGCGGAAGAGGATACTTATTCTTCCTCATTACCTTGTTCAGCTCATGGTAGTCTACACATAAGCGAAGGGAACCGTCGGCCTTGGTAGCAAATACAACTGGTGCTCCCTACTTGGAAACTCTCCTTCAGATAAATCCCTTCTTCAAAAGATCGCTTACTTGCACCTCGAGCTCTCGCTTCTCCCTTAGCGCCATACGACGGGGTGGCATCACTATAGGTCTGGCATCTTTCACTAAATCAATTCAAAACTTGATCTCTCGGTGTGGTGGAAGTCCGGTCACTTCCCCGAAGATGTCTGGATACTCGGCAGTAATAGGCACATTTAATAACTCATCATGCGGGATGTCGAGGGAATTTAGAAAACAAGCCATCACCCTATCACTAGGTAGGCAACCAAACAGTACCCTCCGCCCATCATCCTCTCTAATGGTCACCAAAGACCCCTCACAGTCTACCACCACCCCATACCTTTGGAGCCAATCGACTCCCAAAATAACGCTAAACCCATTAAAGCCCAAAACAAAGCAATCACAAGCAAACATGCATCCATGACTCGATAAGACCAAATTACGACAAATCATACTATGGCTAGTCGAACCACCGATCGGGTTCGTCACAACTAAAGGTCTATCGACAATCTCGGGTTCCAATCCCAACCTATCTACCAAGTCACTAGATACGAAGGAATGGGAAGCCCCAGTATCAAACAATACTCAAATAGGAACATCATAAATGGAAAGCATACCTTTAATGATGACGTCCTTTCCCTTCTGCGCCGCAGTTGGGGCATTCGACAAAGAAGGAACAATGTTGATATCATATGCTTTCACAATCTGCTTCTCCTTAGGAGGTTGTGGACATTTATCCTTGTGATGTCCCACTTGGCCGCAATTGAAGCACTTCATGTCCGTTGGCTTTGCTCAATCTTCTTTGGTATAGTGGCCCTTCTTGCCACAGCTATAGCACTCTACATCTTTCTTATTCTTTTTTTCTGACCATCCTTGGTTTGGCTCTGTTTTCTCTTATTCTGGGAATTATTCTTGCCTCCAACGCTTGCCTGCGGCTTTGGCTCCTCTGCAGATGTAACAGCAACCTCAGTCTTTGACTTAGGGTAAAGGCTTTCTGATCTCAATGCCTTCCCACAATAGATTCAAAAGTCTCATCAGTGTGGTTTATAAGTCTTTCCACCAAGTACTCTTCTAAGTCGGCTATGAACTTCTCGTTCTTCTTCTTGACAGTATCGATAAGAGATAATCCATACTTCGAGAAAGTATCGAATTCAACAATATATTCTGAGACTGCCCTACGATTCCGCTTAAGCTCCAAAAATTTCCTAAACAATTCATATTTCTGAGCAGCCGGAATAAACTTGTCACTGAAGCAAGTTTCAAACTAATTCCAAGTAACTTGATCCTTAGGAGTAGCGGCCTTAATAACATTCCACCAATCCATAGCCCGTCCTTGAAGTTGGCATGATGCTAGCTTTCTCTTCATTGCATCATCGACTCCCAAATCCTCGAAGATGTGCTCACAACTATCCAACCAATCTTGAACATCCGTGGCCGACTCCATCCCGTGGAATGACTTCCCACAAAGACTAGTATAATCCTTGGTAAGCTTGGCGAAATCGGCACTGCTCCCTGAACGTCCCTAAGCATCTCTTGCATGAAGGTAGTAAACATCGTCCTCATATCAGGGATATTACCATTGTTGGCCCCTGAACCCGTACTCCTCGTATATCGGCTCATCGTTCATTCTGTAAAAAGAAAAACGATTAACCCTCTCCTTAGTGGTGCTAGTGCAGTGCGACTTCATCCTTAGATATACTAATAGTATATATATATAGCTTTTGAAAACTAAAATATCATAAATACGCGCTCTCATATACGTATACTATCTCTCCCTGATGTCTTCTGTAACAGACAGCAAATCCGCAATATCTGAGTTGACTAAATACAACATACGTCCAACCCAAATATCACGAAAATACGAATCATTAATAGAAAGAAGTTAGAGGGTGAGAAATAGAAAGAAAGAAAATTAGAATAGAAGAAGAAGAACAGAAACACAACACAGAATCTCACATCGCAGCGGAAATAAAATATAATATATAACAGCTTTTGAAATACAAAATTTGACTATATATACATAACATTTATCATCATAGTACAACACTTACAATACAACGGAAATAACCCTAGATAACTAACGTTGAAGACTTCTGCTCCAAGCTCCTCCAAATATCTGTAAACACCTGAACTACTTGACTGCCCGTACAAATTTGGGCACCCAAGAGTTTAGGCAAAAAATAGAAAAATAAACTCCGGGTCAGTCATGGGACTGGTATGAGTAAACAGTTTAAAACAGCTTAAGGAAATAAATGATATCTCATAAGACCATGCCGTATAACACGGAACAGGTTTTTTCCTTATGAGAATCCAAAAGGTCTTTATATCAAAACTCTTTAATATTAAAATAGTGTCTAAATCAAATAAATGGAATCTTAGTGGAACGCTTGCATTTCACGTTCCACATATATAATATACAATCAAAACTGCAAGCACTTATTGGGTAATTAATTTCCAACTATGACAAGGTATGGAACCACTTGCCGCTGGTGTATCTCTAGAGGAGAATACACCGAGTTCAACAAGAACATCTTGCAACTCAGCCACACATGACCGACCACTCATTTCTCTTGAGTGTATCGAATATATATCACCAACGGTTGGGATCAACAATCATTTCCCTAATGGGACAGCATCGATAGATTTAAGAACAAAAATGGAATTTCTCTAGATAGGTGATGATACACCCTAATGGGAGCTAACCACATAGCCATGTTGCCTGCCTGATTTTTGTCATTTCCCGGTTGTTGAGGCTTGAGGCTACGATTATTTCTCTCATTGATAACACAATTACTTTGAATGCCACATTACCAGATCCGTTAATCATTAATTGGGTTTGCACAAATATTCTGGATATTATGCTAAGGGAATAAATCCATTGCCACCATACATATTTGTACAATCCAACATATGCGATCATTGGAAATATTTTGTCATACATTCGTCCATATACGTTCGTTCTGGGATTGAACGAAACCGAAGGCACTATTCCATACATCCATCCTAGGCAATCTTCACCTAGGACTTATACAACGGCCCTTGCACTTTACTCCATCTTCAATATATTCAGCATACTTGGTTTGCAATGCTTATGCCAATACGGAGTGGTTCTTTAGATAAGAATACAACCGGTCTCTCCATATTAACAACGTAAAAATGGTCAAATTTTGATAGTCGATGATTTAACTATCAACTGAAATCATGTCCGTGTACACCTAACGATCGTATTTCCAAATGGAATTATCGATCACATCATCAAACATATATATTCATATTTCCTTATTTTCTATATTTAGAAAATATATGTTATTAACATTGGAAAACATTTCCATCTCTCATTCACGTATCACAACCATTCTACAACTATTAGTCCCTAACTGTAAACTAGTAAGAGAACAATTCTCTAAGTATTAATCCTGAAGGCCGAAACCAACATCAGATCGATACTCAGAAAACTATTCAACCTAAAAAATCTCCAGTCAGTTTCTAATTTTTGCTTGACTCTATTTCTTTAACTCCATTTGATTAACTTCTTATCAACACGATCATTTTGAATCTGCAAATCATTTGCTTTTAAATCATCATTCACTTTAAAACATATATCTCCTAGGATTTTATTTATAAAATTCCTTTTCGTTTAAAATATTCTATTTTAAGTTCGTTTCATTATCGAATTCTATAAATATCGATGTATCGATTTTTAGTCTATCAAATCTTCTTAAAAATATTCTAACTTCTAAATTTCTAGAAAAATTCGCCATAACCTCCTTTGTACGGGGTTACCGGAAAACTTCAAACTTTTCCACACAGGACCTCTCCAATCTAAAAGAAAAAGGAAAAGCCAAGCGGCTAGCCGATACGGTGCATAAAATCTCATAATCAAATTAAATATATACCTTTTTTTCGTGCACTCTAATTATATCTCTTCTAACACTTCATTTCAAACCTGTCTTATGTATATCCATACATTTCTAATCCATTTCAACTTAATCCAATCGTTCTAACTAAATTCGTTAATTGATTTGCTAATTAATTGTTTTTCCTATTTCACCTTTTTATTTGAATATAACATGTTCAAATATGAATTTAACTTCTTTATAAACTAACTGAAATTTCATTTTCAATTCAAGTGTCATATTCGATTTCGAATATAAATTTACATGTCCAGATTACTTATCTATGATTGAACTTGATTCATAACTCAATTAACAAATTATCCTTTAACTTGGTTAATCCTATTAAATAGTAAATATCTGATTTTGTTTCACAAATAAATCCATATACTTTGCTTGAGTTCTTATTCATGTTATCCAATTTATGATTCTTCCTTTTTATTTACAAACACAATTTATTTTACTTGTCTATATATTTAAACAAGTCTCGATTTCAGATTTCATTTGAAATAAATATTTCTACTTTGGAAAAACAAATTTCCCTTTTCAAATTCACACTTGTATTTATATTTCCAGAATTATCCAATGATAATTCATTTCACCTCCTTTATAAACTTCATTTATAAACGAACCGCTTGTTTTAATTATTCAAAATAAGTTAATATTTTTGTTCTATTCAAATTTCAAATTCTATTTTAGAAAAATAGAATTTCCTTTTTAAAACTGGAGATTTCCTTTTCACGATATTTTTATATATCAACATTTAGGCCCAGTGGTAATTTAACACCTAAAACAATAAATTATTAATTTCAGGTTTTCTAACACATCATATATGACAGTATATATGCAAACAAATAAACAAACAGATAATATATTTTTGAGGAATCCAGTCGGATTCCTCCAACCTGTCTTCCTGCATCTACAGACGTTAGCTAACATAAATAATACCCATCCTGCTTCGAGGCAGGATATCGCGGTATAGAAGGTCATCCACTAATATATATTTGTAGGGGCGCATAGTGAAATCATCCCCTAATGATACCGCGGGCATCCGCTAATGATGCTGCAGGAACAATCCAACCACCAAACCAATATATATATATATAATAGCCAAGACTAAATAATATATATTTGAAACAACCACAGTAATATTTCAATGCATACATACAATCAACAAATTTATTTTTAACTGCTAAAAATAAATTAACTAGTGATATTTAACTCACCTTGTATTTTATTTCGTCAAATACCCAACTTTTATTTCTATTTGCCAAGTTGATGTTAACATGAATTCAGCGTAACCATCTCATGCAAATATATCCTTGTATAGACAAGAGGTACGATTTATAAGATTTACGATTATAAACTTTTACTTTAAAATTCTAATTATATATAAATAAATTTTCTCAACATCCTTAAGTAATTTAATTAAATTAAATCTTTTACCTTAATCCATTGTTCGAATCTTCTTCCCAAATGAAACAAACTCCTTAAATGACAACCACTGTCTCGCCCATCGCTAACACCATCAGGCCCTGCAAATTCATTAGCCTCAACCGCTCCGAACAGTCCCTTATTTACAGTCAACTACTATCTCCTTGCTGTAACTGCTCCACCATCCTAAAATCACAGACTACACACCTTACTAACCACATTCACATAACCCAATCAACCCTATGTACTCCGTTGCCAAGCTCATTGATTTTATCAGTTCGCTTCTTGGTTCGAACTTCACCTGACATCGCTCAATCTCCCAAAATACAAATCGAGTTTCCCATTTTTCCATACTGTCGCACAACCGTGACCTGCTGCTCCCTACTGCTCTGTTGAACGAGTGACGTCCTCCCCCAAAAACATCTCGACACTCTCCAACTCTTTCAGTCTCCCGCTTATCTACCATCAACGTGACTTCCCCTTCCTTCTCATCGAGTATTCAACGCCCAGAAAATCCCTACAGTAATCGCACCCTTTCAGCATCCAGAAAGAGAACCGCACCTTCCATTTCAGTAACTACCCTTCGCGTCGATAGGTTCACAAGCTAATACGATTCACACCCTCTACTACAGATGATCGGACTCTCACCTTTCGATGTCAGCAAGTGCGCCTTGCTTCCAGAACTCCGTGCTACCCTCGAATCAATTTCCGATGTCGTGAAAACCCCCAACTAGCTTTGCCCTAGTTCATCTGCTACTCGAAGTTGCTCGCGTCGCTCATGAGTGGAAGGCTATCGAAGTGAAGGAGAAGGCTCAAAGAATCAAATCTTGATTCCCCTTTCTATTTTCGAATTCGATTTTGATCTATTGAGGGATTCAAGGAAATACGCTTTATTTCTTTTGCAGAGGAATGAAAACTAAAATGAAAGCAGAAGATACCGCGTTTATATAAGTGAAGGGAGGTAGCTATTGTTTATGGACGAGGGTATGCCAACAAATTTCTGAGTGAACGGAAGGATACAAAAAAGCCACGAGTTGTTTTTCTTAGTGGTGAGGTAAGGGCCAACGAGCACACATTTTATTTATTTATTTTTCTCTTTGAATTTAACCGGTATCCTTAAATTAAAATACCTCATGACTCTGAACTCCTCTCTGAACCCAACAAATGACATTCCTAGGGTTATAACACTATTCTGAACATATTGGGACAAGTATCGAAACCTCATTTGATCATATGGAGAAGATATTAATTTAAATTGATTTAAATTAATTTTAAAACAATTAATTCTTCGATAATCAATTTATATTATTATTCTAATTCAAACTAAATTTTGTATTGATTATCTGAACTGTTTTGATTCAGTTTTAAATCAAATTGAATTATTTTTCGTATTACGATAATTTAATATATTCAATAGTAAATCAAAATCGATTTTTTTTAATCGATAACTTAATATAAAATCCATTTATATTATCAACTAAATATTTAAATTCATATTAAATATTTAAAATTAACCGACGAAATATCCGGGTCATTACATCTTCCCCCCGGTTAACTACGCAACCTAGGCTCTGATACCAAGTGTAACGGCATGCCCCGCACTAGCCAACATTTCCGTTGAAATGCACTGTGTCAACCTCCAACTAGCACGGGACAGTCGTCAAAAGAAAGGGATTTGAAACTATGAATCATCAAGAACCTATTGTATGTCTCACAGCACATGGAATAAAATATAATAATAACAGAACATGACATAAAATAGGCGAGACAATGCATAAGCTGGAAACTAAACCATCATATCAGTGGAATCCGGAATACAGCTTATGATCCAAACCATTATTACAACTTCAAAATAATCTCTTAAAGCAAAATAGAAAAAAGATACACTACTAATGCCCAAAGTAGTGACCAGCAACAACACAGGGAGAATATATGTAAATAGTATGTGGGTGCCTCCTACGCGTCTCTGGACAGCTACTCGTGCATATCACCTAACATGTCTCTAGTCTGCTCGTTTAGGAGCACCCAGATTAATAAGAAGAGACATAAAACTATGGGTCAGACAAAAGTCTGGTATGAGATATAGTAGTAAAACAAAACAATAATAGGTATAAATAATCATACCTGAACCTGCAACCAAAGAGTTAACACAACAAGATGTATAGTACTCTAAGATAACACTAACATAAAGTGTAAAATGGGAGTGTGCATGTCATGGTGATAGCAAACATCAAACATAGCAATCAACCTCACATCTCTCGCTCAGTGCGTAAAGTATACGATATCCACGACTTTGATCACCAAATCCTTTACTGCGATCACTTTACCCTTGGGAGTCATAATGACCCCATTGCACTGATCCACAGCCACTAATCCTTTACTATGTCCACTTTTCCCTTTGCCCCTTTGGAGTCATGACGACTCCACTGCACTGGCTCATATCCATGCTACGATCACTTGCCTTTGGGAGTCTTAACGGTCCCATTGCGCTGATCCATAGCCACTAATTCGTCTCTCAGTGGTGAACCAAAGCTATAGATATCAATAACCCCTTTGCACATGTCCCGCAACAAAGTCCAATCATGAAGTTAACTCGTTGGTTCCCATCTGGATCATGAGTCCTAACTTCCTATTTGGACTACTTTTGCATCTCGGGTTTTAGTCTTCTCCGGATCGGTTCGGAAACAAGTTTTCATTCGGCTCGGCCATCTCCCCATCCACGGTTCGGTTCGGTCGTGATTACCCCACCGGGTCGGGTCGGGCTTCTTCTTCTAGGTCGGTTCGTTATCTACTCCATTGCGGTTCGGGTCGAGCTCCTCGACTCGTGGATGCTCTAGTTCGAGGATGCAAGCAGCTCACGGTTCGGAGATCCTGGTTCGTGGGTTCGATGGTGCTCCAGTTCGTCGAAGGCGGTTCAGGTCGAGGAGCTTCAGATGTGAGCAGATAGAGGTGCTCCATGAGTGGGTCGATTTGGAGGAGGCAAGTACGATCCGACGGCTCGTGTACTTCGGGTCGGTTCGTGAGGTGGTGTCACGATCGGGGTGAGGCGGTCTGATCCGGTCCATTTCATGCACCATTTACAGCAAGCTATTTACGTCATACTACGGCGTTTTCGACCATTCTAACTTTTCTAAGAAATCATAAAACAATTCAAACAGTAGTAACAACATATAGGATCAGTCAACAAGGTCAAAACATCAAGCATATAGATTATTTAGATCAAACATACCCAAAATCCATGATTTTCCCCTTAATCCCCTTAACCATGTTTTAACTGTAGGTTTAGCAAATTTAATCCAAATTAAACCAAATTTTTATTAGTGGCATATAATAATATTTAAGAATTTCTACATATTTTTCCAGATTTTTATGATGCATAATTTCACTAATTATCACTAATCACCCCTAATTAGTGTAAAAACATGCTAATCATTCACCTTAGCCACAAATAAATCTCAGATCTGAAAATATCTCTGATTTGGTTCGAATCCCAATGCAACACAGCAGCCGTATCTCCAATTTGATGTTAATTTGCCTTGATTTGATGTTGGTTAGCTTAATATTGGACTAAAATATGATTAGGAGGTAGTTTAGAAGGTGGAGGCCATTGCTAGAGTTAGAGGAAGGTAAATGACGGTTAGAAAAATGAACAAAACCGATTTCCCAGACCTATCAGCCCTCCTATAACCCTAATCCTGAAATGGGTTATGGGATTAGCTTCTAATCACCTGGTTAAGCCTAGTGATGCTGTTTTTTCACCTTTCAAACCTTATTTAAGCCATATCTCTCAAACAGTAAGTCCGTTTGATTAATGTGACTACTCTACGGAAAGATAAACCAACATCCGAATCCAATTGAAGTAGATTTAGGTCAAATCTCCTTACCAATCAAAAATTATAGGCGAAACAAGATTCATCAGGGGTAAAACAGTCATTTAAAATTTGGCAAAAATTGTGAACATGGGAACTGTCCCCAATAGTCGTTCTCCAAAGTTACACGACTATGCGACTTCATATGAAAGTGAAATAAATATTCTATGATCCTCTGATGCACAGAATGCAGGTCGTTATAGAAAAGCACCCTTCAGAGAGGGGGTGGTGTGTAATCCTTTCTCCGCGCCCAAATTAGAAAGGGCCATGTTAAGGCATCAAAAGCGTAAGTCTCCCACACCGGCAACTGTCGTGACGGAGGATCCAACTAGCACGCCCTAACTCTACTCATAGAAGAGTAAGCTCTGCCTCTACTATGAACTAAGCATGTCCTACCTCTGCTCGCAGAAGAGCACGTCCTACCTCTGCTTATGTTTTGCGTTACCCGCAGAAGGGAACATAAACCCTATCATCGCCCACGATGGTCTAGATAGGGCACCCCTTGGAGGGGGTGGAGTGTAAGCCTCTGTTACCATCTACGATGGCAAAGTTAGAGCATTAAAAGAGTAAGCCTTGATTCTGCGCCTGCAGTGGCCTGGTTTAAGCATCTAAGACCTTATCATCGCCCATAGTGATCAGGATAAGGCGCCTCCTGGAAGGAGATCGGGTAAGTCCTTGGGCCCTGCTTGTGGATAAGCTAGCCAAGCGCACTGGATGCACAGGCCCAGAGAGTGGCCAATAAAGCACGTACATCCTCTGCTTTGATTTCCGAAAGCCTCAAGAGTGGCTCAAAAAGTACATACGTCCTCTACTTCTAAAATCAAACCCAAAGGGGGAAACAAAGCAAATTACCAGAAATGGGTTTCTTGTCTTCTCTTAATACCCGAATCTGGGTTGGTTCGGGGCTTCTGCTAATACTCGAATCTGGGTAAGTCTGGGACTTCTATTTAATACCCGAATCTGGGTTAATTTGAGATGATCATTGAAACATCAAAAATGAGAACAAAGCCAAAGCTTCTATTATTTCCGGAAGAGAAATTCGCGGATTTCATCCCAAATTATGGTTTGAAACATCAACCGAAGTCTCTATTAAATTTCCAAGAGAAGTATTCTGATCACCTCTTGTAAAGTACCCTCATTTGGGTTAGGAAGGCTTAGATTTACACTTCCGTAGAAGGATGGATGAAACAAGACTTGAAGGAGTCTATTATTCGGAAGGTTTTCTCAGAAAAGATAAGTAATCCTTTTTCTTGGTCAAAGAGATTTCTTAAACTTATCATGTACAAATCATTATTGTCTTTATTCAGTACAAGCAAAAGTCACACTATAAGTGGTACATACACGATTTACCAGTTCATTTACAGGAATTACATCATTAACTATCGAAACATAGGTATGTACACATTGCAATTACGAACACTATCAAATGTCCAGCCTCCCTTCATCCTCGGATAAAGGAGGATTGATAGCATGACGAATTGCGATACTTAGGAGCTTATTAAGCTTACGCATCTTTTTGTTTACTTCACCAAGATTATCAGAGGGTTCAACCTGAAGTCTCAGACCCTATCATAAGCTCTACACATGGCCCTAAGAGATATGTTGTCCTTCTCCAACTCAAAAACATTTACAAGCAGATCATGTCTTCCCTTTGTAAAAACCTGATTTGATCAACATACTGGCTGACACGGTCAAATGAATCCTTAATCAATTTGGTGTCGTAAATACTTTTCATCTCGGCTATCATCTTCTTGCACCAGTAAGAAATGACTGATTCTTCTATCCCTCGAGGAGGGTTCTTCAAATAAAAATGTTTTTGTAGAACGACGACCTTAGTACCGGTCGCGGCACTAGAAGGCCAGGACACCGTTATAATAGGGATATTTTTGAAGGAATTTTCCCATGTCTTGCATTTTGCATTAACATTATCTAATTCAATTTCCAAGTTAATGATGTGTTGGGTAAACCTCTTAACTCATCTTCGAATTCAATAGAGGGCTTAATCTTTATATACGTCTTCAATCTAAGTATAAGCCTATCTCTCTATTCTAGTTGACCTTCATAACTTCTATTCTTTCATTCAAATTCCTGATAGATAAAGTTTGAAATAAGATCGTTCTGTCTCGAGATGTAGAAGGAACCTCATTGGTTAGTATTACATTGTCTTGAGATGGGAAAGTTTCATGACAATTCACCTACTCACAAGAAAAAAAGATAGTTATGCATAAACTTTATTCATCGAAATAGTGTCATATTTAAAAAAAAAGGTACTTTTTATAAATATTATTCAAAACCAATTTTCGGAGGTTTCAATGGACACATGGATCAGAAAGAATCACGAAGGTTCTCATACACTTATCAATACATTTATTGTTTACATATCAACTCATTATGCTCGATCCTAAGTCATTTTGAAATCGCCTCCCGGTCTTCACCCAAAAAGATAAGGGAAAACCGAGGGAGTTTCGTATAAACACTTTTGAGTTCTCTTAGAAAGCGTTTTCTCTTGAAAACATTAGTAGACATTATCGAATATTCCTTTCTCAATCTACAGATCAAATGTAGCACATCTTCATGATAAAAAGGTTCTGTCTAGCATATATAAAAAGGTTAGCAAACATATAAAGTAAATAGAATCCCATGCATGTTTTATACAATGACAACATTAAGGTCACAAATATTCCTCCTATGCGTAAAAAATTGATCTTTTAAACAATTCGGTGTTAAACCTATCTTTGTTATACCCAAGCTTTTCTGGGGGAAGATCCCTAGGATTTGAAAGAACCCTCTTGAGGTTCCGATAAGCCCCGGGATGCAAGTCAACTTCACGCTCGTCTAAATAAAGTCTGAGAAGACGATGTATTAGGCTTCCACTATAATCTCCTAAGAAGGAAAATTCCACTGTTGTGTACCGCTTGTAGACCTCATACAAAAAGTTAACTAATATATCTCTATCCTCTATCAACATCCAAAATAAGATCATCAACTCCTTATTTTCCTCCCAGAGAGCTACCCTATGCTTACGGGCTTTTCTTAGTCTAGGTGCAGCCTCGTGCTCCTTGTAATGCATAAGCTTAGACGCTCTCTTTTCTAAGCCATGATATCTCCGGGATAATGTATTATAATCCTTTAATAACTGTCCTTGCTCAACATACGCCCGAGTTATTTCCCTTTGTTTTTCATCAAATTCTGCTCTAAGTCGCGAGGGGACATTTCTTTTGGTCTAAGTTAATATAACAACGAGAAGCTAGTTACTATTATATGTGCGAGAAAGAAGAAAGCATTGCGAAAACCAAAAAAACCATACTAGGGAAGGAGAAACCTCAGGTTGAGTACATTGTTCTCTTCCTAGGGATTCAGGAGTACCACTTTTCTTGAACAAAGGAGCCTCAGATTCATGAGCAGCATGAGAACCCACAACATCAGGATTATATCCTATATAATCATGTGAGACATCGACAGCCGCAGAAGGACCGCTACCACCTTTATCATGATCATCTCGCGGTCGCTTCCTTTGTGGTCATCGCTATCATCACCTCTCAGTAAAAGCCGAAAGCTCCTCTTCCTTACTAGAGTCATCAGAAAGATCCTCGATGAATAGAAGATCCTCGGCTTTAGGCCTATCCCTCTCTGGCATCTCGACGCTTTGCTGGGCCTTGCTAATCCTCTCCATGACCCTATCCTAAATAGAAGAAGGGATAGTGGTGAATTGCATCTCCGGAAGGATCCGAAGGTTATCGGATATAACATGAAACAAGGCATCTTCATAATACCCAATCTTGATCCGCGGAAGATGAACTTGCAAAAAGTTGGAAATCCTTCCTTTCGCCTCATAAATTATCCTCGAGGCATGAGAGAGCTTCTCATCCTTCCTTTTAAGTTTGTCAGCATGATTAACCACGTTCTCTGCCATTTGGTACTCTAAGGCCGAAACTTGTTCAAGAACGGAATTCTTTGTTTGCCTCTCCTTTTCGAGAGCTGCTTCGGCGTGTTCAAGGGAAGCTTTCAACCTCTCGCGTTCATGTATTAAGCCCTCATTAGCTCCCCGAAGTTGAGTAACTTCGGGGGAAGGTGATGAGGAAGTGGCCTTAGACAAAAGGCATCTTTTGGTAACCTGGAAATCAACATAACGAGTTAAAGACAGAGAATTTTTTAGAAGAAAAGTTTATATTGAAAGCTGCTAACTAACTAGATGTTGATTAAAACTCTCCTTGTCTGAAGGGGTGGAAGATGATGAGATATTCATAATTTTGGGGGAAGAAAGAGAGAAATTTTCACTATCTCATCAAAGCCCATTGAGGAAGTAAAAAGTCTCGGGGGATCGACATGTTGAGAAGGGGAGGTTTGAGCCATGGATTGCTTTCCCAATTTTGGCGTACTGTTGACGGCAGGGCACGATCCTTACATTCACCGCCAGGGATACCCACGGGGGAAACAATAATAGGCACTTTGGTAGAATAAAGAATAGAGACTATAGAGGCGGAAATTTCCTGATTAGCAACCTCAACGGTGGCATCTTGAGGAAGAGGAACGGAAGTGTCAAATCTCAATCTTGTACCGGTGGATCAACGACTGATTCATCCAACCTCTTGAAAGAGGTAGTGGCGGATTGATCTAAGCATCGGTATGAGTTACGGCTTCAGAAGCATAGTGATACCAGGTGATATAATTTCATAAACACACGAATCAGCACTACATTCATTAGTATGGAATAAGTAGATAACACGTCGACTTATTTACTGATTAATACTTGAACCGTTGCATATCAGAAGGCTCCTAGAAATTAATCTAGGAAGAATTCATACTAATTCCGCATTCACTCATAAACTATCAAGCCCTTAATGATGATAAAGTTATCCATCGTAACACCTAAAAAAAAGGCATCGGGAAGACTAAATAGAACTGGTAACAGATAAACCGAGACTAGGTGGTTCAAAATCATCGCCGGGAGCCTGATTGGCCCTCGGATCCGACATAGGTGAAAACAAAGTCAAAAAGTTACAGCAGTAAAATTCTTAGACTTTATCGACACCCAACACTGAAGAGCAAACTAGCCCTTCGGCAACCCTATCAGATAATTTACCATTCTTGGATTAATCCGGCAGTTACATATTGAACAAAAGTAGAAGAGGGTGTCGGTAAAGTCAGGACAAACAGGCCAATAACATTGACGCTGAGTTCATTGGAAGTGAAAGTGTAAATTGCATTTTGTAAAAGTAAATATCTTTTCCTATGAGAATTGTGCAACTCAGATCCTAAAAAGTGACACCGCGAGAGAGCAGTTTTATAGTTCACAGGTAATCGTAATTTAAAATCACCTCTAATTGGACGATTTGCATTTAACGCGCTATACCCTAATTTGGTTCAAGTAATTAGTGTTAAATTTCTGCTCATAGTTAAAAGTGAAAGTACTCACCAGGGATTAAATGAGAAATCTTTGAAAAGATCTTCAGTAATTCTCGATGAACGGTAATCTGGTTTGAGTAATTCACGTGGCAAGTAAAAACGAGGAAGAAGAAGAAATGGTAATTATACCAAATTACCATTAATCTAAGCTGTAAAGACAAGAGTCAATCAACGAGTTCGATTAGGGGAGATTAAGAGATAGAGAGCTAAAGCACCGAAAGGACATCGAAGTTTAACTTGGAAAGTCAAAATAACCCCTTCACCACGGGGAAATGTTACTACCAAAATAAACCACTGAAACAGGCTGGCGATGAAGGGGTAACATATCACCACAAGCAGAAAGGAGTCTTCTGTCAACAAAGCCCGACACAAGAAAAAGCCGACAACATAAGGAAATATTCTGGGAGATATGCAACCGACAACATCATAGGAGGATAGAGCATAAAATCTATACGAAAAAGGCATACCGGCAGGGTAAGCCTAGGATAAAAGAAAAGATAACAGAAGGAATTCGGGAACCGGAAGCCCACAAGGAAGAGAATCAGGAACCTTACAAACTAGGACCTAGAAAGACGAGAGAGGCTATCGATGTTAAATCGCTTAATACAGTTACATCAAGAAGCAATAACATCAAAAGTACAAGGGAATCATCTGGGAGCCATTCGCCGAGACCCCCAGTAGATGGTTACCGGAAGGAAGCTTTAATAAGCAACTAACGAAGCACCGGAAGCAACCTCCTGAAGAAGTAAGAATACGCTTCAAGAGCCTACTGATAGGCAAGTCGGAATCCCGGAAGAGCAACAAGCTATCCATACTAATCTGCTTAGTGTCGATACTGACAAGGGTGACGGATTCGGCAGCCTTCACGTGAATCACAAAGGCAAGCTCCGCAGGGTGTTGATATCAAACCAGAAGCCTACATCCGGAAGCCAAAACCTTACTAAAGCCATATACACCGACAAAATCAAGACCCATACAAAGTATATGAACAAGCAATCAAGAAAAGAATTCCGCAAACTGGAACCCTCCTCCCGGGAGCAACAAATGGCATGTCTAAAACCACATGTATAACTTTCCAAAACTAAAGAAAAGGCGGCCGAGAACCTGTACTTCCGGAACCAAAGGGAAAAGCGGCCAATGGGGGTACTGCTGGCCCAATAGCCAAAGGGGCCCTGATTTGTCTATAAATAAGATCTCAGGGGTCTCATTTTCCGGATGATTTTTCTTATTCTCATTCTTGTACTCTTTTCACTAGAGTAAACCGTAATTCCTAAACCAAATTGGGTATTTGGTTGTAATCACTTGTATATTCTAAATCAGAGATCAATAAAGAGTGGATCAATACTTAGAACATTTTCTTATGAGTCTCTCATGTAATTTGTTAGTTATTCCCAGTGTTTTATTTTGTATGCTTTCTACATTCTTGCAAGTTCTTTCCCAAGCCTGAACCATTCCGCAAAATCAGCGCGGAACCCCTTCCTACAAGCCATTTAGCCCTTACCGAGGGTTGTGTTATGGAGACTCTTTCCTAAGATAATTGTTGGTTCTTGAGTCGCTTAATGTAACACCCCGAATTTCGGTTAATGCTAAAATTCACTAATTACAGAATAAATAATCTCAGATGTGAGAATTGGGGGCAATGGGCTGCGTCATTGCGTTCGCCTCGGAAAAATACGCGAAATAGAGTCCGAGTTTTCGAGAATCGGAGTCCGTATGGCCCGGTTATGGCCCAATGAAGTTTGCAGAAAATTCAAAGTTCAAAACAGATTTAAAATTCAGATTTAAATTTTTTAAATTGGGGCCATTGGGCGCTGGAGGGAAAAACTCCCGCCTAGCTACCCGTGTCGACAGCCCTGTCGACAGGGCAGTCGACTGGGTAGCACCAGGTCGACAGCCCTGTCGACTTGGGTGTCGACAGGGGGTGCTCGACAGGTTTAACCTGGTGCACCATTTTAGGGATTGGCCATGTTTTGGGCTGTTCTCTAGAAGCTTCCGGGATCTGATGGTCCTAATCTAACCTAGGGTTGATCTAAGGGCCTAAAACACTTGCCTAATCCTATAAATAAGACCCTAAGCTAGCCCTAAATGATCATAATCCTATCTCCTAACTAAACTATGCCAAAATTTTCTATGATCATGGCCTCCACTCAAAGTCCTAGCCACCATCCTCTTATAAAACTATTTCTATGAAGGCTTTCATGTTCATACAAGCATCTTTGAGTTGTATGAGTGATCATTAGCTTGCATTCATCATCAAGTTGCAAGCTTTATGTTCAAGGCTAGAGTTTTGGGTGGTTTTGGCAAGGGTTTGCTTATGGGAGCTTAGTGGTGAGTTCCTATAGCTTTAATAATCAATTGTTAAATTGATTATGGTAGGATATGATAAGAGATGGCTATGTTTGTGGATAAATGTGTTTATGCAAGTTTAGTATAGTGTATGTTATGTGTTTTGCAAGTTTTATGCTATATGCAAGTTTAATGCCATGTTTTAGGATGCAAAACACTATGTTGAACATTTATGCATATGTAACATGTTATGCAAACTATATGTGAGAGTATATGCAAGTTATATGTAACATGATATGCAAGTTATGCATTTGGTTTTATGCATGCTATGTAATTGGTTTTATGCATGCTATGTATTTGGTTTTATGCATGCTAAGTATTTGGTTTTATGCATGCTAAGTATTTGGTTTTATGCATGCTAAGTATTTTGTTTATGCATGCTAAGTATTTTGTTTATGCATGCTAAGTATTTTGGTTTATGCAAGTTATGATGCAAGTTCATATGCAAGTTATGATGCAAGTTCATATGCAAGTTATGATGCAAGTTCATATGCAAGTTATGATGCAAGTTCATATGCAAGTTGGCCTTTATGTATGACATAAGTACATGTGCGAGTTCGTCCCTTTTAGACCTATGACTTGTATTCAAGTTGACACCTTTATGATAGGTCTATAACATGAACATTTAAGCAAGTTACCATCTTCATGACATACGTGATTCATGCAAGTTTGGGTTGGTTATTTATGTAAGTTGGGTTTGTGGTCATATATACAAGTTGACACCTTTTTAAACCCATGGTAATGCTAATGATATGCTAAGTTGAACCCATTGTGTGTATGATGAATCTTCTCTTTTGAAGTATGTCATGTTAACGTATTTACGTGCGAACGATGGGGTAAAAATTAATGAACACATAAAATTGTGTGAAGTGGGTATAATTAAACATACTGTAAAGTGGATGGACATAATTGGGAATTTACCTATTAAGTTAGGTCTACCCATATTATGGATTGGGAATTTACCTATTAAGTTAGGTCTACCCATATTATGGAATTGGGAATTTACCTATTGAGTTAGGTCTACCCATATTCTTAAATATTTGTAATTAATTAGGGATAATTAATACAAATTATGGGGGGGTGATTAATTAAGTGTAATTAATCTACTAAGACACGAGGTTGGACCCTTTTGTAGCATAAGACTGCCCGGAACCGACCGGCAAATCCAGCAGCTACAAATGATTGGCCCAATGTGAGAGGTCTTAGTCTTAAACTAAATACGTGACAAGTGTAAAGACACGAGGTTAGACTCTGTTATGGTGTAAGGCTGCCCGGAACCAACCGGCATATCCAGCTGCCATAAAAGACAGTCTAATGTGAGAGGTCTTTACAAAGGTTACGATCTTAATTAACTAAGAAACACTTAACCAAATTAGCATGTAGTGGGGCATGAGGGGTTAGGTGGGTGCCTTGGGTGGCATGTAGTAACTAGTGGGGGTGCCTTGGGTGGCATGAGGAAACTAGTGGGTTGCCTTGGGTGGCAATAGAAAATACGATTAGAATACTTAACCAAGGTAGAACATGTAATTAAACATGATTAAAGGGTTAAGTAAGTGCCTTGGGTGGCATGTGGGAATCAAGTAAGTACCTTGGGTGGCATGTGGAAATCTAGTGGGGGCCTTAAGTGGTAATTGAAATTAAATGACAAGCTTAAGTAGTAGCTTGTGGGGGCCTTAAGTGGCAATTGGAATATAATTAAATAACAAGCTTAAGTAGTAGCTTGTGGGGGCCTTAGGTGGCAATTAAAATATGATTAAAAGACTTAGCCAAAATGTATAACATGTAGGTGGACATGGTAAAAGGGTTAAGTGGGATGCACTAGATAAAATGGCAAGCTTAGGTGGTAGCTTGTGGGGGCCCATTTTAACCAATATCCCAAACGTATCTTAGTGGGCTCGACTCTAGTCGGGTGACGGGACACGCATATTGGGCTTGACTATAAGAGGCCAAACCGGGTTAGCGGTGGCAACGCAGGACCAACGGGTTTCATATGCGTGTGTGGACCCGGGCTGGTTGGTAAGTCGTTGTTGCATCGTGTAGGTATAAAGCCGTGCACCGTTGATATTATCAGGTTGCCACTTTGGGGAATGATACACCCCATTGTGGGACCAGCACGGGTATCTACGTAAGGGAGCCGATCGCTTGGGGAGTAGTGGGTACACCTAGGTAGTCAGATAGGGGTACACGAAACTACTAAATTACTAAGTACACTTAGTGGGATCAACCTTTAAGTAGGAATGGCTGGTGTGGTGCAGTGTAGGAATTACCCTTGGGTGGGTAGATCTGGGGTGGTGCAATCTAGTAATTATCCTTGGGTGGATAAATGCGTCTTTTCGGTTATCTTAGTATATCCTGTGTTTAGTTGGCTACTTAGTGTAGTCATTATCCCCAGAGGTACCGTACCTTGTTTATATCATACCCTAATTACTTTAATGATTGTATTGTTAGGGTTATAAGACTCACTCAGACTTATGTCTGACCCCGTTGTTTTTTTATCTTTTTCCAACCCTCAGGTTATCAGAGTGGGCCTACCATTAGTGGGCTTTGATCAGACTGCTTTATCTATCTTTTGGAGCTTGGACCGTGGATGTAAAGCTCAGTTTATCTTTTCTATTATGGCTATTAAGTTATGTAGTGGGATTATGTACTTTTGTTTTATCAGGATGGATATTATGCACTTGACTCTTGTTTATGGTTTTGGTGTAACCAAACATGTTTAACTTTCCGCTGCAATGAAATGATGTTTTAAATTCTCAAGTATTACTTATATCTGTCTTGTTGTAATTTTTCTGTTCTATATTCACTTAAAATACTCCACCGATGTTATGGCATTCCCTTAGTGAGTGACCGTAGCGGGTGTTGGGTGTTACACTTAAGCATGATGCTCACCCCATTGAGGGAAGGATAACTAATCTTTCAGACTCAAACCTGATATCTAGGGAACGGTGAACTAACTCAAGCTCGTGAAAGCTAGGTAAACCTATTTTCCCCTTAGGTCCACTTCCGTAGACCTATCTCCAGTATTGATGAAAAATATAGTTAACAAATTTCCTTATGGAATTTCAGGGGTGGGTTCTGGGTATCCAGGTTAAATAGACCATTATGTGTTTCTGTATTTTAATCTAAAAAAAATATGGGTTTGAGAGCCCAAATCGTATAGCGTTTTAAACATGGAATATGGAATTGTGGGTTTTATAATTAATGTGTTTGGAATAAAATATATGATCTTAATTTAATAAGCAATTTATTCCAATATGTATTCACAAATCATAACTTGTTGATTATAATGAATACTAAAAGTATATAATATTGATCGATAATCAATATTTAAGTAAAAATATATTTTTAATATTAATGATAAACTGTTGGTTAAAATAATGGTTAAATAATGAATGGGTAATGTTATTTGCAATAAGTAGAGGGTAAATTGTATTGCAAATAATAATAATAACATACATATTAATTGTGAATAAATATTTAAAGATTTTGGATGCTTATGTATTTCATTAATTTAATTTAATGCAATTAAATCTATGAAGTGTGCAACTTGGTTTTTAAAATATAAGCATGCTTTACTTTATGCAAAAGTTGAGGTTTAAATTATTAGTAAACTAATGTTGTAGTGTGTCTTGGATTGGAATTGTATTTATGAACATTTAAACTTATGATTATTGGAAAATATTAATTTACGAAATTTGAGTAAGAATCCTGATGCAAAGATTGTGTATTTTTACAAGTATAAGTGTGTGAATTTTTGGAAAAGAGGTGCTTGAGTGTGTCAATTTTTATAATTAAGCCTAACTAATTAATTAGGGGCTTAATTAGTGTAACGACCCAAGATCTCGCCCGACCCCAATCGATCGCAAGATCGATCAAGACCGTTCAAAACCCGCGTACGTTAACTTTGGGCATACAACACATCAGAACAACAATACAGACTTTTATAACATCAATAATAAATGTTACATCAGAGTACAGAATATATCAGAGTACATCGATAATATTACAGCGGAAGATACATTTATAATAAATTAAATACATTGTAGCGGAACTAATCTTAGCGGAAGGCCATCAATATTCTGGACCCAGCTTCAAACTTCAATCCAGGATCCTACTTAACTATATCTGCAAAAAGCTACTCGACTGCCCGTGTGGAAAGAGGGCACCCGAGTTTGCAAAGTGAAACAAACTACAGGTCAGTCATGGGACTGGTGTGAGAATTCTTAACTTAAACTATCTAATAAGTAGGCTAATCACAGGACCACGCCGCTAACGCGGAACGGGTTACTCCATGGGATTGCCAGTGCATAATTAAAGTAAATCGTCAAATAACGTAATGAGTTTTAGAAAAATGAAACCATTATAAGACCCAGGTCCCATCACACAATGCAACGCACACCAGAGGATAGGGTTTTACCTTATAATGGTCAAAAGATGCTTGATACGTAAAAAAGATATTATTATTAGTGTGTATATATATAAAAAACATTTCAATATAAATGTATTATTCTTAGACGGCATAGGTACCATATACTATGTCGTCGTATATAAGTTTACAATCAAAACCGTGATGTCGTATTGGAAATTGGTTTTCCATCATGAAATCGAGGCTAGGGATCATCCTCTTCCAATTCGAGACACTCTAGCAAATGCCTCAGGTTCCCCCGCAGTGAACCCTTGGATCTTCAGGGCCGGTCCCCACATAACGGTGGCGGATTAATTATGCCTGAACATACGTTTCCCGGTTCCTATGAACCTATAGTATGACCACTTCCGGCCTATAAAAACCCGAGGTACCTCAATCCAAAATCGACATAAGTAAAATGTCGGGCCGTGTTAAAGCACCGGCACTACCCCTAGCTAGAAAGAAACGTGTGCACTCCCTGAAGTCCTAATCCCGTTTTTGACTCATATCGGGGTGTGAGGCTCGCGAAGTCACGCTATACACAAAGCTATGCCTAAACAGGCTATGCTTTGATCATCAACCACAAGGCCTGCTTTTCAACAAAGCCTTGATCATTTGCATCTTAGCATGTCACATTGTCAGACCCTACCATATTATTGATCATCTACCAATATATATATATATAACCTCTAAGCTCATACGTCTTAGAGAAGGGTGATAAGTAAAGAATAAATTCTTCACCACCAAACAGAAATATATAATCAGTAGCATTCAACAAATACAGTAGAAAGGAATACAATGTCAGACACACAATCCATTTACAAGTCCGCTCTGGGTCTGAGCGAAACAACATGTCCGTCGATCTCCAAATACGTTTGGACGATCATTACCAAATACCTTGCCTTGGGATGTACAGTCCCAATTCAAGATACCAGTCATCACCATCCCAACGATGTGAAAACCTTCGGTCTTCAACCACCATCATCTTCGATTCTTGATCGTCGTGAGGATTATTCAGAATGGGTTAAACCCGGTCTTTCTGAATAACTCGCGTATTTTGGGATTAAAAAAAATATTGGAAAATCACACATTTCGCCACATTTCAACTCCGAATATTCTTTTAATAAGAATATTCATATTAAAGGATTCTCATTAATTTTATCAAAGATAATCTTTGAAAATAAAATCTTAAATCTTCCTTAAAAGAATTATTAAAACTCTAATTTTGATTAAATATCAAAAATCATTATTACAAGATCATTTATTTTATGGAATAAATCTTGTCTTAAAATGGGTTAAAGAACTAGTGTTCTTTAAAACACAGTTCACGATAAACCCACAAATCAATTTCTAAAATAAGGAATTTCACAGAAATCAAATCAATACATAATCGATACGAATTTCTGTATCGGACTAACAATATACATGGAATAACGGCAAAGCCTCTTAAATTCCATATATAATATTGGTCTTCTATTACAGAAGCCCATACCAATCGAATTTCTACTCAATTCCAATTTTAATATATTAAATTGGAAAACTTGATTTTTAGAAAATGCCTTTTTAAATCTATAAATTAGATTTATAAATTTCAAATAATAATTTCAATGTAAATTGGATTAAAGGACAAATGTCGTTTAAAACATCATCCATGATAAATCCACTTCACATCTCAATTTACTTCATATCACAAAATATAATTGCAAATGCTAGTAATCTTTTAAAAACATATTTTAAAATAATCATAAAAATATTCTTTATATAAAGACTCTAAATGAGAAGTATTCTTTATATTACAATCTTTATCTTTTACAAATATTCTTTGTTTTAACATATACTTGATTAAAAATATATTTTTATATTAAAATATATTCTTTATATAAAAAGAATTTCTAATGTAAGAATATTATTATTTAAAAGAACACCGGAATCGAAAAGCGACTCAATCATTTACCATATAATTTTAGATTATATGGATTTCACACATATCATATATATGACAATAAAATAGATAATCATCAATTCATCCATTTTCATCCAAAGTGTAATTTCTACTGTGTAAGCGTTAAAATTAAATAATAACGCTCATCGCAGCTTGTCGATCTAATGATCAACATACAACTAAATATTGGGATTAGTGTATGTTCATTTTCAGCCCAACACCCGTGTGGGGTTTCAGCCAACAAACAAATAATAAATTCATTTGTGCACTTGGGCGATGTGTGAAAATGATCGACCCAATCACATAAGCAAGTCAGGTAACTTGTCTATGGCAGTGTAATACACAATATATAACACAATATATAACACACGATAAAAATGTCTCTTTTATTTCTATTATTTTTACCGCATGTAAAATGTCAATAAAAATGAACTCTTTATTTCTATTTATTGAAATATAAATTACATAAAAAAATGTAAATTTTAAATGTACAATCTTTTTATTTGAAAACAATGAACAAATGAAATCTTTATGTTACATCCATTTATGGAAATAAAAGCGACGATAAAATAAAATCTTTTATTTCAATTCATTTCATAATTTATTTGCATTAAGGATTGCGAATGAAACTGTATCTTTTATTCCCTGTTTATTTGCGTTGAGTAATGCAAATAAAAATGTAGTATTTAATTTCTAGTTTTATTTACATCAAGAAATGTAAATAAAAGAACAACTCCTTATTTTATGTTTACTTACATCAAGCGAAGTAAACAAATAAATAAAAATGTAACATTGATTTTAATGCTTTGTTCACATTTAAAACATGCAACAAAGATGTAACCTTTGTTAAAATCCATTCCTTTTATTCTGTGAAAGTAATATTTTCGTCCGCCAATTCTAATGCGACAAAAATGATGGTTTCAACAATGCATAATTTTATATCAAATAAAAATGACATTTTTGTTTGCCAACCTAATGCGACAAAAATGATGTTTACAACGACGTATAATTTATATTCAATAAAAATGACATTTCTGTTTGCCAACTCTAATGCGACAAAAATGATGTTTTAACAATGTATATTTTTATATCAAATAAAAATGACATTTTTGTTCGCCAATTCTAATGCGACCAAAAATGATGTTTTAACGATGTATATTTTTATATCAAATAAAATGACATTTTCGTTCGCCAATTCTAATGCGACGAAAAATGATAATTCAACGATGTATATTTTTTCTCTTTAGTTATAAAAATGTTCTTTTATCCTATGTGATTTAAAGACACAAAATGCACTTTTTATTCTATTTCCTTTTTATGACATAAAAGTGAACTTTTTATCCTATTTCATTTTTATAACACAAAAGTGAACTTTTTATGTTTTTATAAAATGTATATATTTTATTTCCTTTTCTTTTAAAATGAAAAATGTAAATTCTTTTATCTTCTCCTAGAAAAAGGTAAATCTTATATTTTACATAAAAGAAAAAGTAAATTTTCTATCTTTCTTCATTACAATAGAAAAATGGAAATTTCCTATTATACTTTATTACAATAGAAAAATGTGAATTTTCTATTACTCTTTATAACAATGGAAAAATGTAAATTTCCTATTTATTGTTTTTATTTACATATGTAAATTCTCTTTTTCTCTTTTACATTGAAAAATGTAAATATTTACTTTTCTTTTCTTTTACATTGAAAAATGTAAATTCTTTTCTTTTCTTTTCTTTTACATTGAAAATGTAAATATTTTCTTTTCTTTTCTTTTACATTGAAAAATGTAAATATTTTCTTTTCTTTTCTTTTACATTGAAAAATTGTAAATATTTTCTTTTGTTTTCTTTTGCATTGAAAAATGTAAATGGTTTCATATTAAAACAATGGTCATTTTTCTATATGTTAACTTTACATGAAAATGTAATTTTACTTCTTTTATTTACATTGAACAACAATGTAAATTTTCTTCTCTTTTGATTACATTATAATTATGTAATATAAAACATGTTTTCTATGTCAACATGAACAATGTTTATTTTTCTAACATGAACCATTTTGATCAGTTTTCTTATTACATTAAAAATAGAGTTCTTAATGTAAAACATGTTTATTTAAAGTAAAACATGGACATTTTCTTATTTACTTCATTACATTAAAATGAGATTTTAGTGTTTAACATTTTTTTTCCGCCAATTCTAATGCGACAAATAATGATAATTTGGCGATGTTAATTTCAGTTCAATAAAATAGTATTTGTCTAACCATTTCTATAATTTATCCAACATCATAGTTTCAATGTCAACAATGTGATAATATGGTTTTTGTCTAACCATTTCTATAATTTATCCAACGTCATAGTTTCAATGTCAATAATGTGATAATATGGTTTTTGTCTAACCATTTCTATAATTTATCCAACGTCATAATTTCAATGTCAATAATGTGATAATATGGTTTTTGTCTAACCATTTCTATAATTTATCCAACGTCATAATTTCAATGTCAACACATACAACACAATATATGATTTGGTGTGTAAATTTGATGAATCACAATAAGAGGTCTCATCTTTATTTTATTTTGTAAATCAAAATAAGATATCTAATCTTTATTTATCTTTTAATTAAAATTTAAAAGATCTAAACTTTCTTCCTTTTATAAATCATAAATCAAAATAGAGATTCAAGTTTTCTTTTGTAAAACAAAATAAAAATTCTAACTTTTCTTTTTATTTGTGAATCAAAAATTCAAATTTTCTTTTTATTTGTAAGTCAAAAGATTCAAATTTTCTTTTTATTTGTAAACCAAAAATAAAGATTTTATTTTGTGAATCACAAATAAAAATTTACTTTTCTTTTTAAATCAAAGTATTCTAACTTTCATTTATTTTGTTAATCAAAATAATATTTCAACTTTATTTTGTGAATCAAAATTTAAAATACCAAACTTACTTTAGTAAATCAGAATAAAGATTCAATTTTTCATTATGAGAAAGAAATAAAAATAAAAACAAAAACAAGAATAATAAAGATGAGAACTTTATAAGGATTTCATCAAGGTTTATAGATCTAAACAACATGACTATATCATAACATCATACATCATTACAAATCGCACAGACAAACAATAATTCTAATTGCCACATCGCAGATATATAATTTCGTACATACAATGATTCACATAACAAATATGATTGAATTATTTAATTATTCAAGATTTAGAAATCTCACAAAAAGCTTTCCACTCCATCACTTTTTTTATATTTTCGTCGCGTTCGCCATTTTGTCGCTTTTCGCACATGGTTTCGCTGTTTTGGCTCTAATTTCTTCAAATGGCGGTAGGTGTTAGTGATTTTGGCCATGGGTTGGCTGATTGAAAGAGAGAAAGAGGAGGAGGGAAAGAGAGGAAGAGAGCCGCCATGGAAAAAAAGGAGGAACATAAGATTAGGGTTGAGGTTATGAGAGGGTTTTTAGATAATATATAGAGGTTAGGAAATTTTAATTTAACCCTTTTTTTTTTTTTTACACTATGCTCCATTTTATTAATTTGACCCCTTATGTTGCATTGTTCAACATGTGCAAATAAAGAGGATCATAATTGACCGCAATAAATTAGGCGCATGGTTCAGTCATATACGTATGCATATTAATATATTCAATGCACAACATGACATACAAAAATGTAAACTTTAATATATATATATATATATATATATGTATATATATATACAAACCTAATGTATACATGATATATAAAAATGCAAATTTTAATATGTATACAAAAATAATGTATACATGACATATAAAAGTAAACATTTATTATATTTTGACAATCCTAAATCAACATAAATGACATTTTTATTATGACAAAATAAAGGGAAATAATTTTAGGATTAAGGGTATCCTAATCAAGTCAAACCATTTATTTCATTAGACTATTCTTACCATAACTTAGTCAATTAAACGTGCCATATAAGATTTGAAATGAATTTAAAGTAAGCGTAAAAGAGGAAGATAATAACGATGGGTAACTACGTGTTTCTAGCAATATAAAAGTAAATGAACGCTTGATCTATATTTCTTTAGTTTTACCATTTTTTTTCTTTTTGTTAAAACGTTAAATACTAATTTAGCTAAATTTAGCTGCAATATGGATATATACAAACATAGCAATTTATGAAATTAAAACATGTGACTATAGAAATTCAACTCTTCATTGTAAAAATTTTAATGTGATCAATTTCATGTAATCCAATAACATTAGATTCTAAATTATGGAATAAGCTATATTAATGTGAACGTAGTTAGCGCACATATCTTATTTCTCAATTTATTTCTTGTTTTGTTGAGCTGAACGCACCACAATCAATTAATTTAACCCTTTTTTTTAAATTCAAAAATAGAATTTTTAAATTCTCACGTATTTTCTAATAAAATTTCTAAAAATAAAAATTTTAAATTGGTCCCAAAAATTCTGGGTTGTTACAATCTCCCCCACTTAAAATCTTTTCGTCCTTGAAAAGGAACGTAGCTAAAAATTGTTTAATTAACCTATTTAAATTTCATTCCTCTAATTTTATTAGTCGATTAACTTTTTAAATATATATGATTTTTATATATTCAAAAATCATATTTTCTGAGATCGAATCACAAATACGTTATTTATAAACTCGTTACTCTCAACTCATTCTAGGGCATTTCTAACCCCATCTCTAATGAGTTTTCTCATTCTAGGATACTGCTGATCCTATCTCTAATGAGTATTCCTATTGGATATTACTAATCCAATTTCTGATGAGTCTTCTGTTCAGTTCTAACGAGTTGTACCCAAAAGATTTGAGCTAACCTGGCTCTGATACCAGCTGTAACGACCCAAGATCTCGCCCGACCCCAATCGATCGCAAGATCGATCAAGATCGTTCAAAACCCGCGTACGTTAACTTTAGGCATACAACACATCAGAACAACAATACAGACTTTTATAACATCAATAATAAATGTTACATCAGAGTACAGAATATATCAGAGTACATCGATAATATTACAACGGAAGATACATTTACAATAAATTAAATACATTGCAGCGGAACTAATCTTAGCGGAAGGCCATCAATATTCTGGACCCAGCTTCAGACTTCAATCCAGGATCCTGCTTAACTATATCTGCAAAAAGCTACTCGACTGCCCGTGTGGAAAGAGGGCACCCGGGTTTGCAAAGTGAAACAAGCTACAGGTCAATCATGGGACTGGTGTGAGAATTCTTAACTTAAACTATCTAATAAGCAGGCTAATCACAGGACCACGCCGCTAACGCGGAACGCGTTTACTCCATGGGATTGCCAGTGCATAATTAAAGTAAATCGTCAAATAACGTAATGCTTTTTAGAAAAATGAAACCATTATAAGACCCAGGTCCCATCACACTGTGAGAACCCGTAACTTCCCCGTGAAGGAAAGAGCGGATACTTTGAGAACAATACACAAATGAACGCAGACGGAAGAACATTTCATTGCTATTACAACAATTCCATCAGATACAAGAATATACAGTATAATTGAATAAATTACATTTGATAAATATCAGAGATTACAATAAATTACATAGCAGCGGAAAATAATACAAAGCACAACTGAAAGTAATACACGGATACAGAGCTTTCCGAGCATCGTTCCAGCTGTAAATCAGGATCCTGTGAATATAAATCTGCAAAACCAAAACTACTAGCTGCCCATGCGGAAAATAGGGGCACCCAGAGTTTAGGTTAAAACAATAAACTCCAGGTCAGTCATGTGACTGGTGTGAGAACTAAAATAGTTATTTAAAACTTTACTTTAAAAGAGAGTAATTCAAGGGACCACGCCGTATAACACGGAACGGGTTTCCTCCCAAGAATCCCAGTGCATAGAATAAACAGCGCAATGCTTTTTCGAAAAATGAAGCTATTATAAGACCCAGGTCCCATCACACAATGCAACGCAAGCCGGAGGATAGGGTTTTCCCTTATAATAGCCAAACATGCTTGGTACGTTTAAAACAAATCATTTGATACTATAATAGGTGTATAGTGTCAAAAGAATTTCAATCATAAATATCAATCCTATGCGGCATGGGTACCATCTATCATGTCGCCATACTAGGCTCTACAAATAAAACCGAAATACACGTATTGGAAATTGGGTTTCCGTCATGAGTCGAGGCAAGGGGCAAGCTCCTCTCCGCTTCGAGACACTCTAGCAAATGTCTCAGGACTACACACTCTGGGTAACCCTGGATTCGGCTGGGCCGGTCCTCTCTTACGTTTGAGGATTGGCAATTCCTGAACACACGTTTCCCGGTCCTTACAGACCTAATATCGAGGCGCCTCATTCCAACAACCACAAAGGTGAAAAGTATATAAATGTCAGGGCTGGTAAGTCACTGACACCACCAAAGCTAGAAAGAAACGTCGTGTCCTCCCAGCGGTCCGTATCCCGTTTTTAACTCATACCGAGGTGTGAGGCTCGCGAATTCACATTATACACAAAGCTACGCCACAAAGGTTGTGCTTTGATCATCAACCACAAGACTTTGCTTTTCAACAGAAGCCTTGATCCATGCAACTCAGCGTGCCACACAGGCAATTCATGCCATGCGATTGATATCTATCGATATATAACCTCTAAGCTCGTACGTCTCAGAGAAGGGCGTTAAGCAAGAGAATAAATTCTCCGCCGCCAAACAGATATATATTTAACAGAAATCAATCAACACATAATAAAATCCAATGTCAGACACACAATCCATTTACAAGTTCGTTCTGGGTCTGAACGAAACCGAAGGCACTTTCCTCGCATATCCATTGATCTCCAAGTACGTCTGGACGATCACCAACTGATTCCCTCATCTTGGGTGTACAGCCCAATCAAGATCATCAGTAATCACCCAAACGATGTAAAGACTTCCGGTCTTCAACCACCGTCTTCATCTTCGACTTATCGTCGAATCGGTTATTCAGAATGGGTATAAACCCGGCCTTTCCGAACAACCCGCGTATATTAAAAACAAATGTTACACAAACACAACATACGCCTCATTCCAATTCAGCAGCCACTAACCGCAAATTAGCAAGAGAACAATTTCCCAAATATTAACCCCGAAGGCCGAAACCTACATCAGATCAATATCCAGGAAACCATTCTTCTTAACTAACCTACAGCTAGTTTCTAAATCTCATATTCTTAGGGAAAGGTTCCCATTAATTTTATCCAAGATAAATTCTTTAAATTTATTCTTTAATCTTCCTTTGGATGTCATTTCAAACCAAATTATGGTTTTCCAAACTAGTCGAGATTAGCGAACCACACCGAAGTAATTATTTGTTTTATTTCCCAATCCCAGCCTATTCATCCCATGAAGCAAAACTGGTAATACTCCATATCTAACACCACAGTGTTGTCGGTAAAATTAATTACCATTCCACGTTCAAATCTAATTAAAGATTTAACTATCGCTTTGAAGCAAAACTGGTGATACTCCATTCTCGCTCATTTTCTCAATTTGATAATTTAGATTATCAATTCACATTTCAATCTAATTACAGATTCATTAAAACTCCTTTTACTGGGTTAAAGAACTAATGTCTTTTGAAACACAGTTCACGACAAACCAAAATCACATTCTATTGATTATCGGGTTAAAGAACTAATGTTATGTAAAACATCCTTCACGATAAACCCACAAATCAATTCTATTTACAACCCATTTCAAATCCAATTTATTTATTTAAAAATAAATGGGTTTTAATTTTAGTTCAAAACAAGTTCTTTTCGATAAAAATCTATTTTTATCTTTTCAAATATGGAGTTTTTCTTCCTAATTTTTCCCAAATCATTTCTTATGATTTTACGCAAATTATTACTATTTTTAATAATTTTATCAAAGCCCGTACAGTCGATTTCCAACAATGGCCATCGAACTGCACTCACAACGACCTTTTCCAAATTTGATTTGGACGTATCTCCAAATCCAACCGTTAGATTTCAAATTTCTAGTACTCGTTAGAAAGCTCTTTTCGATACGAACCCAATGGTTCCGGTTTTAGGATCCGACGGTCGGATCTCCCGTAATGTCCGTTCGTAGTTAATGGTCGAAATTCGCGAACTGTCGCGGCGCGTTCTATTCAGGCCATTATATTATATATATAATATATATAATATATATTTCGTCGATTTCTATTCAAAACAAATTTTATAAATAGTTTTAAATTCGTTTCAAAAACAATTTCAACTTCCAATTCAATTCAAATCAAAATTGAAATTTTCCTTATAAATTCGGTTTAAAATTCATTTCTATTCAATTCAAATTTCAATTCAATTTGAATTCATTTCAAATCGATTTTTATTCTATTTCGATTCGTTTTATATTCAACTCAATTCGAATTCGAATATAATCGATATAAATATCGTTCGCGTCAAAATAGCGCATCCCTAATCAACACGGCTTTATATATTTCAATAACTTCGTTATTCTATTCAACAAATGAATCTATATTTTTGTCAACACATGACTAATCTCAACGAATGAGTACTGTCCACGTCTGACTATTTTTGTTATTTAATATATTTTATAAAAATTATGGTATCTATCGTTTGATTTAAAATCAGACTCCAACCGTAAATTAGTAAGAGAACGATTCCCTGAATATTAACCCCGAAGGCCGAAACCAACATCAGATCAATATCCGAGAACCACTCATCTCATCTATTTTCCAGTTAATTTCTAATTTTATATATGATAAAGATGTAAATTTTATTGTTAAAATATTTCGTTCAACACATGACTAATCTCAACGGATGAGTACTGTCAACACATGAACCTTTATTTTATAATGATAAAGATGTAAATTTTATTGTTAAAATATTTCGTTCAACACATGACTAATCTCAACGGATGAGTACTGTCAACGCATGAACCTTTATTTTATAATGATAAAGGTGTAAATTTTATTGTTAAAATATTCTTTATCTTCTAAATTGGAATGGGGCCCAATCAATTACCATATAAAGTTAATTATATGGATTCCATACAACACATGTATATAATAGCAACGATAAATAATCAACCATCATCCAAAGTGCACTACACTGTATAAGCATCAAATATAGATATCTAACGCTTATAACAGCCTGTCGATCCATCGATCGACATACAACTAATTATTGGGATTAGTGTATGCTGTATTTTATCCCAATACCCGTGTGGGGTTTCAAATCAACAAACACAGATTTTTATTTGTGCAGTTGGGAGATGTGTAAAATTTATCGTCCCAATCAATGTCCTTCAAATAGGTGTACATAAACAAACCGTCCGGTTTGTAAATGAATATTGATTTATTCACATTCACGTTAAAAATTATATTTTTAACGACCAAATTATTTTATTCAACCTATGAATATTCTATTCGGTTCATTTATCAAATAAAATGATATCTTTATTTTTCTAACTTATTTTAGAAAATTTCGGCGGCATAACGGCGCGATACTAGAAACGGGACAAGGCCTAGCCTTATCCCCGGTCTAGTGATGGCCCACGCCATACACATATCAATCAATCCATTCCATTTCACCAAACAATCAAATTCAAATCAAATAATCTAACCAATCTATGCAACCAAACAAACAAGTCCATGGTTTGTGGACAGTGGTGTCGGGTGCTACTAAACACCGTCTGCATCCTAGTATATATATATATAACTAGAAAAAGAGATTTTGAGTGAGAAGTTCTCACCAATAGCTAAACCAACGCCGCGACTCTTCTTATGTAGAAAATCTTGTCGTTCTCGCCTTTTGTCACTTTCACCGCCCGTAGTCACTACATATGTAAAAATCACATTTTTATATTGTTGCTATGTATATAAAAATCACATTTTTATATTGTTGCTATGTATATAAAAATCACATTTTTATACTACTACTATATAGATAAAAATTCTATTTTTACAACGGTGTTCATATAATAAAGATTATAATTTTATATCGCCACTTATATAAAAATGGCATCTTTGCTCCTTCTACATAATAAAGATCAAATCTTTAATACTTCTATAATGTAAAAATCATATTTTTAATCTTCTACTAATATAAAAATCATATTTTTATTATCTCTATAACATAAAAATCATATTTTTATTAACTTCATATGTCAAAAATCATAGAAGTTTTAAAGCGGAGAAAACTCACTTTTTTTCTAACGCCTTTTCTGAACTGCTGAATTGTTGTTCGAGCTCCAGACTTCGCATACAAGCTCAAATCTTCAATCCATCTTTTTTTTAGCACAAGCACGGCATTCTGAACAACTTTTGCCTAAGGGACTTTTTGCCGAAAATGCTCCAATTCGCCATAATTCGCGAAAGTACACGAATTTTACCGCTTTTGAACAACAGACTTCGCACGCGTTTTCCGAGCAGCTCCGAACTCCAAAACATGACTTCCATATAGCCAAATCGAAGAGAATTTCGTGCTCTACAACTTTACTTTAGAGGGACTTTGGCCAAAAATGCACCGTTTGGGAGTTATTCGCGAAATGGTGACAGGGTGTTATTTGCAAAACGGGATTTTTAGTGAAAATGAATTTTTGGGTGTAGCGGGGCCCACGGCCGGAGTTGGGTGGTGCTGAGGGGGGGCGCCGGCCTGACTGACGTGGGGGAGGGGCTGAGGTGCGGCGGTGGGGTCCACGGAGGCGGGTGGTGGTGATTTGGGGCTTAGGGTTTGCAAATGGAGAGAGGAGAGAGAGGAGGAGGAAGAGGAGGAGGAGGGGAAGAGGAAGAGGGAGTGCGGCACCCGGAGGGAGGCCGGCGGTGGCTGAGGGGGGGGGGGGCAGCGGCAAAGAGGAAGGATGGTCTCCATTTTTGATTTTTTTGGAGGAAGAAGGAGGAAGAAAATAATGAAGAGAAAAAGAAGTGAAAGTGTTTATATGCTAGTTTCTCCCGTATTGCCTGAACGCTAGCGATCTCCGATGGCCGCGGATTTTGGACACGAGATAGTAGACGTGAAGACGAGTCCAACGAAACAAGTTTCGTCGAATTCCGAGTTCGTTTGACCATTAAAAAAAAATCACAAAAATGCTCAGATAAGCTCTAAAAATGCGATTTTGGCGCACCTTTTCTTCTCGCACGCTCACATGCTAACTTCAAAAATCATGCCCTTTTGGATTTAACCATTTTTAGATGATACGAATCCAGAAAAAAAAACGAAATCGAATTCTGAGGTCGTATCAATAATGTTCCTTTGTAAAATGACTGCTCGCTTTACCCTGAACTGTTTCAGCTCGCACGGCCACATAATAACTCCGTTCGACGCGCCATTTGGAACTCAACAATGATTTGTCATTGTGAATCCATAAAAATTTATCTTGTCGAATTCTGAGCTCGTATGCAAAATTTCACTTTTTAAGGGCTATGTTTTGCTAACCGAAAAGCTCCTGCCAATTGCCACTATTCCGGATATCGGAATATATCGAAGCTTATACTTTTCGGAGTTCTAAATGACATTTTGAACTCAATGGAAGTAGTTTCGAGTCCAAATTCATCCGTATGCAAAATTTGACTTTTTGGGCCATGTATAATTTACATAGCGACTATTCTGAATTTTCAACTGGGCATAACTTTTGGATTCCCGCTATGAAATTTCGATTTTTCGGATTCGTTGGAAAGATATAATCAATTAGATCCTATTATTTTTGGTTTCACTAAAATCCGGTTTGTTTTGCACCCGGTACATTCAATTGAAGTTTGAAATCGAATTATCGAACTACCGCGCCATTTTTCATTCTATTTATAATTATATATAAATATTTATATTCTAACGACGATGTATATAAATATATACGTTCGAATTATATTCAAAATAAATTTCTCGTTGTTATTATTTAAAATAATTCATTTTAAATGTTCAAAACTCGTTGAAGTTGCCAAAACAAAAATTTTAAACTGGCTCAGAATTTCCGGGTTATTACAATCTCCCCCACTTAAAACTTTTCGTCCCCGAAAAGGAACAAAGTCGAAAGTGGTTTGATTAATCAATTCTACGTTCGATCTGGCTTCCATTTTCCAACTTTTCAGTTTCTGAGAATTTTCAAATTTTCAAAAATTTGGCTAACACCCTAAATTTTCGCCATAACCTCCTTTGTACGGGGAGCACGGGAAAATCCCGAAATTGCCATATAGGCCTTCTGATCTCAAAAAAGAAAAAGAAGAAGCCAAGCGGCTAGCCAATCGGCTCATAAAATCATCATCACCCAAACAAAACAGTAAATTATAGTAAATATGTACCTATTTGTCGGGCAAACAAATTTTATTCTCTGCTCTAGCCTCCTTGCTATGACCTGTTCAATGCAAGTACATGTATATGCAAGCAAATGTGACCAATTTTCAATACAATTCAATATTTGATTCAATTAGGCTAAATGGTTCAAAATTTATCAAACAACTAAACAAGCAACACAAACATCAATCAATTAGTGGATTAACGTTTCAAATTCATAATTTTGATATGTATACAAAAATCACATTTTTGATGCCAATTCACAACAATAAATCTATCTATATAAGTTTTGGTTCTCACACCAGTCTAATGGAAATATATAGATATCACACCTTCGTTACTCGAATATAAATACTGATGATGTCATGACAATTATCAGTACCAACTCCGGGCGACTAGAACGTGATTCTATATCTATCCAGTATATTAAAACTTCGAATATACGTTCATGACGCGTATATGCAAAATCTTTCTATATTGGATTGTCCAAATTCAATATAAATAAATATTCAAATACGTGTAAAACGATTTTAAATTTCAAAACAAAATTGTTTTCATTCGAAAAACATACTCTTCACACTCGTTCTAGGATACTACTGATCCTATCTCTAACGAGTCATTCTAATTGGATATTACTAATCCAACATCTGATGAATTCTTTCGTATGGTTCTAATGTGTCTTGTTCTCGAGCTCTGTAAACCAAAGCTCTGATACCACTGTGAGAACCCGTAACTTCCCCGTGAAGGAAAGAGCGGATACTTTGAGAACAACACACAAATGAACGCAGACGGAAGAACATTTCATTGCTATTACAACAATTCCATCAGATACAAGAATATATGGAGTATAATTGAATAAATTACATTCGATAAATATCAGAGATTACAATAAATTACATAGCAGCGGAAAATAATACAAAGCACAACTGCAAGTAATACACGGATACAGAGCTTTCCGAGCATCGTTCCAGCTGTAAATCAGGATCCTGTGAATATAAATCTGCAAAACCAAAACTACTAGCTGCCCGTGCGGAAAATAGGGGCACCCAGAGTTTAGGTTAAAACAATAAACACCAGGTCAGTCATGTGACTGGTGTGAGAACTAAAATAGTTATTTAAAACTTTACTTTAAAAGAGAGTAATTCAAGGGACCACGCCGTATAACACGGAACGGGTTTCCTCCCAAGAATCCCAGTGCATAGAATAAACAGCGCAATGCTTTTTCGAAAAATGAAGCTATTATAAGACCTAGGTCCCATCACACAATGCAACGCAAGCCGGAGGATAAGGTTTTCCCTTATAATAGCCAAACATGCTTGGTACGTTTAAAACAAATCATTTGATACTATAATAGGTGTATAGTGTCAAAAGAGTTTCAATCATAAATATCAATCCTAGGCGGCATGGGTACCATCTATCATGTCGCCATACTAGGCTCTACAAATAAAACCGAAATACACGTATTGGAAATTGGGTTTCCGTCATGAGTCGAGGCAAGGGGCAAGCTCCTCTCCGCTTCGAGACACTCTAGCAAATGCCTCAGGACTACACACTCTGGGTAACCCTGGATTCGGCTGGGCCGGTCCTCTCTTACGTTTGAGGATTGGCAATTCCTGAACACACGTTTCCCGATCCTTACAGACCTAATATCGAGGCGCCTCATTCCAACAACCACAAAGGTGAAAAGTATATAAATGTCAGGGCTGGTAAGTCACTGACACCACCAAAGCTTGAAAGAAACGTCGTGTCCTCCCAGCGGTCCGTATCCCATTTTTAACTCATACCGAGGTGTGAGGCTCGCGAATTCACGTTATACACAAAGCTACGCCACAAAGGTCGTGCTTTGATCATCAACCACAAGACTTTGCTTTTCAACAGAAGCCTTGATCCATGCAACTCAGCGTGCCACACAGGCAATTCATGCCATGCGATTGATATCTATCGATATATAACCTCTAAGCTCGTACGTCTCAGAGAAGGGCGTTAAGCAAGAGAATAAATTCTCCGCCGCCAAACAGATATATATTTAACAGAAATCAATCAACACAGAATAAAATCCAATGTCAGACACACAATCCATTTACAAGTTCGTTCTGGGTCTGAACGAAACCGGAGGCACTTTCCTCGCATATCCATCGATCTCCAAGTACGTCTGGACGATCACCAACTGATTCCCTCATCTTGGGTGTACAGCCCAATCAAGATCATCAGTAATCACCCAAACGATGTGAAGACTTCCGGTCTTCAACCACCGTCTTCATCTTCGACTTATCGTCGAATCGGTTATTCAGAATGGGTATAAACCCGGCCTTTCCGAACAACCCGCGTATATTAAAAACAAATGTTACACAAACACAACATACGCCTCATTCCAATTCAACAGCCACTAACCGCAAATTAGCAAGAGAACAATTTCCCAAATATTAACCCCGAAGGCCGAAACCAACATCAGATCAATATCCAGGAAACCATTCTTCTTAACTAACCTACAGCTAGTTTCTAAATCTCATATTCTTAGGGAAAGGTTCCCATTAATTTTATCCAAGATAAATTCTTTAAATTTATTCTTTAATCTTCCTTTGGATGTCATTTCAAACCAAATTATGGTTTTCCAAACTAGTCGAGATTAGCGAACCACACCGAAGTAATTATTTGTTTTATTTCCCAATCCCAGCCTATTCATCCCATGAAGCAAAACTGGTAATACTCCATATCTAACACCACAGTGTTGTCGGTAAAATTAATTACCATTCCACGTTCAAATCTAATTAAAGATTTAACTATCGCTTTGGAGCAAAACTAGTGATACTCCATTCTCGCTCATTTTCTCAATTTGATAATTTAGATTATCAATTCACATTTCAATCTAATTACAGATTCATTAAAACTCCTTTTACTGGGTTAAAGAACTAATGTCTTTTAAAACACAGTTCACGACAAACCAAAATCACATTCTATTGATTATCGGGTTAAAGAACTAATGTTATGTAAAACATCCTTCACGATAAACCCACAAATCAATTCTATTTACAACCCATTTCAAATCCAATTTATTTATTTAAAAATAAATGGGTTTTAATTTTAGTTCAAAACAAGTTCATTTCGATAAAAATCTATTTTTATCTTTTCAAATATGGAGTTTTTCATCCTAATTTTTCCCAAATCATTTCTTATGATTTTACGCAAATTATTACTATTTTAAATAATTTTATCAAAGCCCGTACAGCCGATTTCCAATAATGGCCATCGAACTGCACTCACAACGACCTTTTCCAAATTTGATTTGGACGTATCTCCAAATCCAACCGTTAGATTTAAAATTTCTAATATTCGTTAGAAAGCTCTTTTCGATACGAACCCAATGGTTCCGGTTTTAGGATCCGACGGTCGGATCTCCCGTAATGTCCGTTCGTAGTTAATGGTCGAAATTCGCGAACTGTCGCGGCGCGTTATATTCAGGCCATTATATTATATATATAATATATATAATATATATTTCGTCGATTTCTATTCAAAACAAATTTTATAAATAGTTTTAAATTCGTTTCAAAAAAAATTTCAACTTCCATTTCAATTCAAATCAAAATTGAATTTTTCCTTATAAATTCGGTTTAAAATTCATTTATATTCAATTCAAATTTCAATTCAATTTGAATTCATTTCAAATCGATTTTTATTCTATTTCAATTCGTTTTATATTCAACTCAATTCGAATTCGAATATAATCGATATAAATATCGTTCGCGTCAAAATAGCGCATCCCTAATCAACACGGCTTTATATATTTCAATAACTTCGTTATTCTATTCAACAAATGAATCTATATTTTTGTCAACACATAACTAATCTCAACGAATGAGTACTGTCCACGTCTGACTATTTTTTTATTCAATATATTTTATAAAAATTATGGCATCAATCGTTTGATTTAAAATCAGACTCCAACCGTAAATTAGTAAGAGAACGATTCCCTGAATATTAACCCCGAAGGCCGAAACCAACATCAGATCAATATCCGAGAACCACTCATCTCATCTATTTTCCAGTTAATTTCTAATTTTATATATGATAAAGATGTAAATTTTATTGTTAGAATATTTCGTTCAACACATGACTAATCTCAACGGATGAGTACTGTCAACACATGAACCTTTATTTTATAATGATAAAGATGTAAATTTTATTGTAAAAATATTTCGTTCAACACATGACTAATCTCAACGAATGAGTACTGTCAACACATGAACCTTTATTTTATAATGATAAAGATTTAAATTTTATAGTTAAAATATTCTTTATCTTCTAAATTGGAATGGGGCCCAATCAATTACCATATAAAGTTAATTATATGGATTCCATACAACACATGTATATAATAGCAACGATAAATAATCAACCATCATCCAAAGTGCACTACACTGTATAAGCATCAAATATAGATATCTAACGCTTATAACAGCCTGTCGATCCATCGATCGACATACAACTAATTATTGGGATTAGTATATGCTGTATTTTATCCCAATACCCGTGTGGGGTTTCAAATCAACAAACACAGATTTTTATTTGTGCAGTTGGGCGATGTGTAAAATTTATCGTCCCAATCAATGTCCTTCAAATAGGTGTACATAAACAAACCGTCCGGTTTGTAAATGAATATTGATTTATTCACATTCACGTTAAAAATTATATTTTTAACGACCAAATTATTTTATTCAACCTATGAATATTCTATTCGGTTCATTTATCAAATAAAATGATATCTTTATTTTTCTAACTTATTTTAGAAAATTTCGGCGGCATAACGGCGCGATACTAGAAACGGGACAAGGCCTAGCCTTATCCCCGGTCTAGTGATGGCCCACGCCATACACATATCAATCAATCCATTCCATTTCACCAAACAATCAAATTCAAATCAAATAATCTAACCAATCTATGCAACCAAACAAACAAGTCCATGGTCTGTGGACAGTGGTATCGGGTGCTACTAAACACCGTCTGCATCCTAGTATATATATATAACTAGAAAAAGAGATTTTGAGTGAGAAGTTCTCACCAATAGCTAAACCAACGCCGCGACTCTTCTTATGTAGAAAATCTTGTCGTTCTCGCCTTTTGTCACTTTCACCGCCCGTAGTCACTACATATGTAAAAATCACATTTTTATATTGTTGCTATGTATATAAAAATCACATTTTTATATTGTTGCTATGTATATAAAAATCACATTTTTATACTACTACTATATAGATAAAAATTCTATTTTTACAACGGAGTTCATATAATAAAGATTATATTTTTATATCGCCACTTATATAAAAATCACATCTTTGCTCCTTCTACATAATAAAGATCAAATCTTTAATACTTCTATAATGTAAAAATCATATTTTTAATCTTATACTAATATAAAAATCATATTTTTATTATCTCTATAACATAAAAATCATATTTTTATTAACTTCATATGTCAAAAATCATAGAAGCTTTAAAGCGGAGAAAACTCACTTTTTTTCAAACGCCTTTATGAACTGCTGAATTGTTGTTCGAGCTCCATACGTCGCATACAAGCTCAAATCTTCAATCCATCTTTTACTCTAGCACAAGCACGACATTCTGAACAACTTTTGCCTAAGGGACTTTTTGCCGAAAATGCTCCAATTCGCCAGAATTCGCGAAAGTACACGAATTTTACCGCTTTTGAACATCAGACTTTGCACGCGTTTTCCGAGCAGCTCCGAACTCCAAAACATGACTTCCATATAGCCAAATCGAAGAGAATTTCATGCTCTACAACTTTGCTCTAGAGGGACTTTGGCCAAAAACGCACCGTTTGGGAGTTATTCGCGAAATGGTGACAGGGTGTTATTTGCAAAACGGGATTTTTGGTGAAAATGGATTTTTGGGTGTAGCGGGGCCCACGGCCGGAGTTGGGTGGTGCTGAGGGGGGGCACCAGCCTGACTGACGTGGGGGAGGGGCTGAGGTGCGGCGGTGGGGTCCACGGAGGCGGGTGGTGGTGATTTGGGGCTTAGGGTTTGCAAATGGAGAGAGGAGAGAGAGGAGGAGGAAGAGGAGGAGGAGGGGAAGAGGAAGAGGGGGTGCGACACCCGGAGGGAGGCCGGCGGTGGCTGAGGGGGAGGGGGGGTGGGCAGCGGCAAGGAGGAAGGGTGGTCTCCATTTTTGATTTTTTTGGAGGAAGAAGGAAGAAAATAATGAAGAGAAAAGAAAGTAAAAGTGTTTATATGCTAGTTTCTCCCGTATCGCCTGAACGCTAGCCATCTCCGATGGCCGCGGATTTCGGACACGAGATAGTAGACGTGAAGACGAGTCCAACGAAACAAGTTTCGTCGAATTCCGAGTTCGTTTGACCATTCAAAAAAAATCACAAAAATGCTCAGATAAGCTCTAAAAATGCGATTTTGGCGCACCTTTTCTTCTCGCACGCTCACATGCTAACTTCAAAAATCATGCCCTTTTGGATTTAACCATTTTTAGACGATACGAATCCAGAAAAAAAAACGAAATCGAATTCGGAGGTCGTATCAATAATGTTCCTTTGTAAAATGACTGCTCGTTTTACCCTGAACTGTTTCAGCTCGCACGGCCACATACTAACTCCGTTCGACGCGCCATTTGGAACTCAACAATGATTTGTCATTGTGAATCCATAAAAATTTATCTCGTCGAATTCTGAGCTCGTATGCAAAATTTCACTTTTTAAGGGCTATGTTTTGCTAACCGAAAAACTCCTGCCAATTGCCACTATTCCGGATATCGGAATATATCGAAGCTTATATTTTTCGGAGTTCTAAACGGCATTTTGAACTTAATGGAAGTGGTTTCGAGTCCAAATTCATCCGTATGCAAAATTTGACTTTTTGGGCCATGTATAATTTACATAGCGACTATTCTGAATTTTCAATTGGGCATAACTTTTGATTCCCGCTATGAAATTTCGATTTTTCGGATTCGTTGGAAAGATATAATCAATTAGATCCTATTATTTTTTGTTTCACTAAAATCCGGTTTGTTTTGCACCCGGTACATTCAATTGAAGTTTGAAATCGAATTATCGAACTACCGCGCCATTTTCCATTCTATTTATAATTATATATAAATATTTATATTCTAACGACGATGTATATAAATATATACGTTCGAATTATATTCAAAATAAATTTCTCGTTGTTATTATTTAAAATAATTCATTTTAAATGTTCAAAACTCGTTGAAGTTGCCAAAACAAAAATTTTAAACTGGCTCAGAATTTCCGGGTTATTACAATACAATGCAACGCACACCAGAGGATAGGGTTTTACCTTATAATGGTCAAAATATGCTTGATACGTAAAAACGATATTATTATTAGTGTGTGTATATATATATAAAACATTTCAATATAAATGTATTAATCTTAGACGGCATAGGTACCATATACTATGTCGCCGTATATAAGTTTACAATCAAAACCGTGATGTCGTATTGGAAATTGGTTTTCCGTCTTGAAATCGAGGCTAGGGATCGTCCTCTTCCGATTCGAGACACTCTAGCAAATGCCTCAGGATCCCCCGCAGTGAACCCTTGGATCTTCAGGGCCGGTCCCCACCTAACGGTAGTGGATTAATTATGCCTGAACACACGTTTCCTGGTTCCTATGAACCTATAGTATGACCACTTCCGGCCTATAAAAACCCGAGGTACCTCAATCCAAAATCAACATAAGTAAAATGCCGGGCCGTGTTAAAGCACCGGCACTACCCCTAGCTAGAAAGAAACGTGTGCACTCCCTGCAGTCCTAATCTCGTTTTTGACTCATATCGGAGTGTGAGGCTCGCGAAGTCACGCTATACACAAAGCTATGCCTAAACAGGCTATGCTTTGATCATCAACCACAAGGCCTGCTTTTCAACAAAGCCTTGATCATTTACATCTTAGCATGTCACATTGTCAGACCCTACCATATTATTGATCATCTACCAATATATATATATATATATAACCTCTAAGCTCATACGTCTTAGAGAAGGGTGATAAGTAAAGAATAAATTCTTCACCACCAAACAGAAATATATAATCAGTAGCGTTCAACAAATACAGTAGAAAGGAATACAATATTAGACACACAATCCATTTACAAGTCCGCTCTGGGTCTGAGCGAAACAACGTGTCCGTCGATCTCCAAATACGTTTGGACGATCATTACCAAATACCTTGCCTTGGGATGTGCAGTCCCAATTCAAGATACCAGTCATCACCATCCCAACGATGTGAAAACCTTCGGTCTTCAACCACCATCATCTTCGACTCTTGATCGTCGTGAGGATTATTCAGAATGGGTTAAACCCGGTCTTTCTGAATAACTCGCGTATTTTGGGATTAAAAACAAATATTGGAAAATCACACATTTCGCCACATTTCAACTCCGAATATTCTTTTAATAAGAATTCATATTAAAGGATTCTCATTAATTTTATCAAAGATAATCTTTGAAAATAAAATCTTAAATCTTCCTTAAAAGAATTATTAAAACTCTAATTTTGATTAAATATCAAAAATCATTATTACAAGATCATTTATTTTATGGAATAAATCTTGTCTTAAAACGGGTTAAAGAACTAGTGTTCTTTAAAACACAGTTCACGATAAACCCACAAATCAATTTCTAAAATAAGGAATTTCACAGAAATCAAATCAATACATAATCAATACGAATTTCTGTATCGGACAAACAATATACATGGAATAACGGCAAAGCCTCTTAAATTCCATATATAATATTGGTATTCTATTACAGAAGCCCATCTCGATTATTACCAATCGAATTTCTGCTCAATTCCAATTTTAATATATTAATTTGGAAAACTTGATTTTTAGAAAATGCCTTTTTAAATCTATAAATTAGATTTATAAATTTCAAATAATAATTTCAATGTAAATTGGACTAAAGGACAAATGTCGTTTAAAACATCGTCCACGATAAATCCACTTCACATCTCAATTTACTTCATATCACAAAATATAATTGCAAATGCTAGTAATCTTTTAAAAACATATTTTAAAATAATCATAAAAATATTCTTTATATAAAGACTCTAAATGAGAAGTATTCTTTATATTACAATCTTTATCTTTTACAAATATTCTTTGTTTTAACATATACTTGATTAAAAATATATTTTTATATTAAAATATATTCTTTATATAAAAAGAATTTCTAATGTAAGAATATTATTATTTAAAAGAACACCGGAATCGAAAAGCGACTCAATCATTTACCATATAATTTTAGATTATATGAATTTCACACATATCATACATATGACAATAAAATAGATAATCATCAATTCATCCATTTTCATCCAAAGTGTAATTTCTACTGTGTAAGCGTTAAAATTAATTAATAACGCGCATCGCAGCCTGTCGATCTAACGATCAACATACAACTAAATATTGGGATTAATGTATGTTCATTTTCATCCCAACACCCGTGTGGGGTTTCAGCCAACAAACAAATAATAAATTCATTTGTGCACTTGGGCGATGTGTGAAAATGATCGACCCAATCACATAAACAAGTCAGGTAACTTGTCTATAGCAGTGTAATACACAATATATAACACACGATAAAAATGTCTCTTTTATTTCTATTATTTTTACCGCATGTAAAATGTCAATAAAAATGAACTCTTTATTTCTATTTATTGAAATATAAATTACATAAAAAAATGTAAATTTTAAATGTACAATCTTTTTATTTGAAAACAATGAACAAATGAAATCTTTTTGTTACGTCCATTTATGGAAATAAAAGCGACGATAAAATAAAATATTTTATTTCAATTCATTTCATAATTTATTTGCATTAAGGATTGCAAATGAAACTGTATCTTTTATTCCCTGTTTATTTGCGTTGAGTAATGCAAATAAAAATGTAGTATTTAATTTCTAGTTTTATTTACATCAAGAAATGTAAATAAAAGAACAACTCCTTATTTTATGTTTACTTACATAAGTAAATAAATAAAAATGTAACATTGATTTTAATGCTTTGTTCGCATTTAAAACATGCAACAAAGATGTAACCTTTGTTAAAATCCATTCCTTTTATTCTATGAAAGTAATATTTTCGTCCGCCAATTCTAATGCGACAAAAATGATGGTTTCAACAATGCATAATTTTATATCAAATAAAAATGACATTTTTGTTTGCCGACCTAATGCGACAAAAATGATGTTTACAACGACGTATAATTTTATATTCAATAAAAATGACATTTTTGTTCGCCAACTCTAATGCAACAAAAATGATGTTTTAACGATGTATATTTTTATATCAAATAAAAATGACATTTTTGTTCGCCAATTCTAATGCGACCAAAAATGATGTTTTAACGATGTATATTTTTATATCAAATAAAAATGACATTTTTGTTCGCCAATTCTAATGCGACCAAAAATGATAATTCAACGATGTATATTTTTTCTCTTTAGTTATAAAAATGTTCTTTTATCCTATGTGATTTAAAGACACAAAAATGCACTTTTTATTCTATTTCCTTTTTATGACATAAAAGTGAACTTTTTATCCTATTTCATTTTTATAACATAAAAGTGAACTTTTTATGTTTTTATAAAATGTATATATTTTATTTCCTTTTCTTTTAAAATGAAAAATGTAAATTCTTTTATCTTCTCCTAGAAAAAGGTAAATCTTATATTTTACATAAAAGAAAAAGTAAATTTTCTATCTTTCTTCATTACAATAGAAAAATGGAAATTTCCTATTATACTTTATTACAATAGAAAAATGTGAATTTTCTATTACTCTTTATAACAATGGAAAAATGTAAATTTCCTATTTATTGTTTTTATTTACGTATGTAAATTCTCTTTTTCTCTTTTACATTGAAAAATGTAAATATTTACTTTTCTTTTCTTTTACATTGAAAAATGTAAATATTTTCTTTTCTTTTCTTTTACATTGAAAAATGTAAATTCTTTTCTTTTCTTTTCTTTTACATTGAAAATGTAAATATTTTCTTTTCTTTTCTTTTACATTGAAAAATGTAAAAAAATTCTTTTCTTTTCTTTTACATTGAAAAATTGTAAATATTTTCTTTTCTTTTCTTTTACATTGAAAAATGTAAATGGTTTCATATTAAAACAATGGTCATTTTTCTATATGTTAACTTTACATGAAAATGTAATTTTACTTCTTTTATTTACATTGAACAACAATGTAAATTTTCTTCTCTTTTGATTACATTATAATTATGTAATATAAAATATGTTTTCTATGTCAACATGAACAATGTTTATTTTTCTAACATGAACCATTTTGATCAATTTTCTTATTACATTAAAAATAGAGTTCTTAATGTAAAACATGTTTATTTAAATTAAAACATGGACATTTTCTTATTTACTTCATTACATTAAAATGAGATTTTAGTGTTTAACATTTTTTTTTTTTCGCCAATTCTAATGCGACAAATAATGATAATTTGGCGATGTTAATTTCAATTCTATAAAATAGTATTTGTCTAACCATTTCTATAATTTATCCAACATCATAGTTTCAATGTCAACAATGTGATAATATGGTTTTTGTCTAACCATTTCTATAATTTATCCAACGTCATAGTTTCAATGTCAATATTGTGATAATATGATTTTTGTCTAACCATTTCTATAATTTATCCAACGTCATAATTTCAATGTCAATAATGTGATAATATGGTTTTTGTCTAACCATTTCTATAATTTATCCTACGTCATAATTTCAATGTCAACACATACAACACAATATATGATTTGGTGTGTAAATTTGATGAATCATAATAAGAGGTCTCATCTTTATTTTATTTTGTAAATCAAAATAAGATATCTAATCTTTATTTATCTTTTAATTAAAATTTAAAAGATCTAAACTTTCTTCCTTTTATAAATCATAAATCAAAATAGAGATTAAAGTTTTCTTTTGTAAAACAAAATAAAAATTCTAACTTTTCTTTTTATTTGTGAATCAAAAATTCAAATTTTCTTTTTATTTGTAAGTCAAAAGATTCAAATTTTCTTTTTATTTGTAAACCAAAAATAAAGATTTTATTTTGTGAATCACAAATAAAAATTTACTTTTCTTTTTAAATCAAAGTATTCTAACTTTCATTTATTTTGTTAATCAAAATAACATTATGTTTGGTTTTGTGTCCTAAGGCACTTTAGTCTGCATATTCCGGCTGTGTCTTCATTTGAAGAATGGTACATTGTGTTCAAAGCTTCTAGGTGGAAGACTACCCGAAGCTGTTTACTTCTAAAGTTATTCAAGAAATCTATTTACTTCTTATGGATGGAGAGGAACGCTAGGGTGTTTAGGGATGTTTGTACTCCTAAACATGTAATGGTCCATTCTATCATTAGATGTAGCTCTTGAATTTTATTTTTCCTTCTCTCTTTGTAACAGTGCTTTTGTTTTAATAAAAATGGTAGGGGCCATCTAACCTCGCTTGCTATGCAAAAAAAAAAAAAAAAACATTTCAACTTTATTTTGTGAATCAAAATTTAAAATACCAAACTTACTTTAGTAAATCAGAATAAAGATTCAATTTTTCATTATGAGAAAGAAATAAAAATAAAAACAAAAACAAGAATAATAAAGATGTGAACTTTATAAGGATTTCATCAAGGTTTATAGATCTAAACAACAGGACTATATCATAACATCATACATCATTACAAATCACACAGACAAACAATAATTCTAATTGCCATATCGCAGATATATAATTTCGTACATACAATGATTCACATAACAAATATGATTGAATTATTTAATTATTCAAGATTTAGAAATCTCACAAAAAGCTTTCCACTCCATCACTTTTTTTATATTTTCGTCGCGTTCGCCATTTTGTCGCTTTTCGCACATGGTTTCGCTGTTTTGGCTCTAATTTCTTCAAATGGCGGTAGGTGTTAGTGATTTTGGCCATGGGTTGGCTGATTGAAAGAGAGAAAGAGGAGGAGGGAAAGAGAGGAAGAGAGCCGCCATGGAAAAGAAGGAGGAACATAGGATTAGGGTTGAGGTTATGAGAGGGTTTTGAGATAATATATAGAGGTTAGGAAATTTTAATTTAACCCTTTAATTTTATTTATTTATTTTTATTTTTTTATTTTTTTACTATGCTCCATTTTATTAATTTGACCCCTTATGTTGCATTGTTCAACATGTGCAAATAAAGAGGATCATAATTGACCGCAATAAATTAGGCGCATGGTTCAGTCATATACGTATGCATATTTATATATTCAATGCACAACATGACATACAAAAATGTAAACTTTAATATATATATATATATATATATATATGTATATATATATACAAACCTAATGTATACATGATATATAAAAATGCAAATTTTAATATGTATACAAAAATAATGTATACATGACATATAAAAGTAAACATTTATTATATTTTGACAATCCTAAATCAACATAAATGACATTTTTATTATGACAAAATAAAGGGAAATAATTTTAGGATTAAGGGTATCCTAATCAAGTCAAACCATTTATTTCATTAGACTATTCTTACCATAACTTAGTCAATTAAACGTGCCATATAAGATTTGAAATGAATTTAAAGTAAGCGTAAAAGAGGAAGATAATGACGATGGGTAACTACGTGTTTCTAGCAATATAAAAGTAAATGAACGCTTGATTTATATTTCTTTAGTTTTACCATTTTTTTTCTTTTTTTTAAACGTTAAATACCAATTTAGCTAAATTTAGCTGCAATATGAATATATACAAACATAGCAATTTATGAAATTAAAACATGTGACTATAGAAATTCAACTCTTCATTGTAAACTTTTTAATGTGATCAATTTCATGTAATCCAATAACATTAGATTCTAAATTATGGAATAAGCTATATTAATGTGAACGTAGTTAGCGCACATATCTTATTTCTCAATTTATTTCTTATTTTGTTGAGCTGAACGCACCACAATCAATTAATTTAACCCTTTTTTTTTAATTCAAAAATAGAATTTTTAAATTCTCACATATTTTCTAATAAAATTTCTAAAAATAAAAATTTTAAATTGGTCCCAAAAATTCCGGGTTGTTACAATTAGAGTTTTACTTGCCTTAATCCTTATCTTTTTGAGAAGTATTCTGGAATTTAAAAAAAAATGAATGTATATCTTTCTCTTTCTTTATTCCTTCCTTCTCAAGAAAACTTCGGTAAGAAAACAATGTCTTCCCTTTTCTTCTTTTTACCTTAATATGCCTATCCCTCTTCTTAAATTGAATGAAAGAGGGCAAGGACTCCTCATTACTATAATTAGTAGTCTAAATCAAGAATTGAAGGTGATTGTTGTTGTTAGGTTCTATAGCTGAGCTAAGAACGGTTGCACATTTGAGTTTTATGGATATCTAGTATTAGAAACTTGAATATTAAGCCTATGATCCATGCAAGGTGAGTTGTATGACTCACACTATCTAGTTTATGATATTTTATGATTTTTGTGCTGCAATTATTAATACAAAAATAAAACCCATAACTTTTTCTGTTGAACCAGCCTAGTTGCATGTAACAACCCGAATTCCGACAGACCGGTTTTTTTTTTTTTTAAATTCCAATTTATCGAAACTCAATTTGTTGTGCCCTGGTATCCTGCAGAAAAGACAAGAGACACAAAATGTGTCAGAGCTCAGAAAATATCTCACATCGGATAAAATATAATATACTCAAAGTATAGCCTTACCATATTAATAATACTGTCTTACTAGTATCCAAAGCTATCATGCCTCTGCCATAATCTAACCTGCAAGTATGTTATGAGGACTCTACCGCAAATCTAACCTGCAAGTATGTTATGAGGAGGGGGTCAGAACAGAAGTTTTGGTGACTGGATTTAAATTATACACTTTGGATAATCCTACATATACCATTCAATCATATTTTCTTATTTATTAGGTTACTTGGGTTAACAACACTCAAGGCTTACACACACGTCGTACCCATTTAGTTCCTAGTGGATTAACCTAATACAGTATATATGTAGCTACCTCTCAATACTGAGGTACACCTCATGGTACCCCACTCGTATGGTCTCCACTATAATGCCACAGAAGTGAATGCAGTCCCTCATCCAACGTCGGAGTGACGTACGGATCTCTACATAACAATGTTACGTTCCGCATATATCTGTCATTACTACGCTACGTAAGCGTATGGACTTCCATTGTCGATCAAATCAGAAATCATACTAGAGTAATGCCCTCAAGTCTACGATACACCACCCAGAGCCGACATGCATGTATCTAGACTGTCCCACATATGTATCTTCAATTGTAGCTCGATGCCTTAACTGCACATCCACTAATGTGCACCGAGTTCCATGGAAGGGTGATTCAAGAAACACGGAAATCGGTCTGGAGCTTTTCCATATTTGTACAGGCCTGTCTTTAAGAGCCTCTATATACAGATATCCCTAGGGTTTGTTTTTCACGGTGGCTATGGCCCCATCTCGGCCCCTCCCACAACTAGAAAAGACTACAAGAGCTAAATGACTGCCCCTAAAAAAACAATCTAAACATCCATTTGGCGTATTCCCTCAACGACCGCACCCCGATAGTGAAAGGTGAAGGTCTATTGGTTTAAGCTCTAATCTTTCCGTATCCCACTAGCTGCCGATGACGGGTATCCGACGATCTACTATCCTTGTTGGCCGTGACCCTTCGCCTCCCCGTTGAGGCGACTGCCGAATCATCCTGGTGTCACCGCGTCACAGCATTCCGACTGCATATCTACTTTTGCAACCAAGGCCCACCCACCTAGTAGTTACGCGCAGACCCAACCTCTACGAGCACAGCCAAAACATCTTCCACCGCACAGAGGATTACTTGGAGAACCTTATGTATCTCAGGAAGCCGCGTGCTTCCCATTCTAGTCCTTCGGAGCCAACAAAATAATCAGATGAATGTGCGCTCCCCTCGTTCCTTTTAATACCCTGATGATCTACCCCGTTGGGTTATTCACCCACAAACGTGCGGACTGGTCCAATCGCCTTACTTTAATATGTTGTTAGACCCTCTGTCTAAACATTTACGCGCTTGCCTTACCTTATCATGTTTCCATTTTACTTGGTTATACCTATTCACATTGAATTCTTAATCAAGTTACCAAGTTCCTCCTGCTTACTAATTTCAGCTATATAGCTTAACCCATTTAAGTTTATTAATAAGCCCACAGCATGTTATTCTTTAAACTTTGGTCCAAGGTCTATAATCCACAATCCCTTTTATATTCTTGTTTAATTTCAAGGTTACAATAACATGTTCTACTTAATATGTTATTAAGTATATCTCAATTCACATGTTTTCTAATTTCATGTCACTTACCATTTATGATTAAATATAACATATTTCATTTTATAAGTTTTCCTCATCCTTTCTCATTTAATCATAATCCCATTTTACACCGTTACTACAACATCGTTGTTTACTTATTAACTTAGTTCTCTTAACTAAGGCCCATTAATAAGTTTCTCTACCCATTTACTATAAACATATGTCATAATTTCCTCTTGTCCCTAGGATAAGTCCAAACATGTTATTCTTATCAGCGGGTTTCAGATTTCCAAGTTTATAGATTACTTAATTTAAAATTAAGTACAACTTCTAATATTTCAAATATTTTCCTCCTTTTCTCAACTGGTTTCCGGTTTTCCCCATTTACAGATTACTTAATTTACTATCAAGTGCCTTTTATCTCATTTCACCTGTTATCCCATTTCCTTACTAGTTTTTTATAACCTAAGTTATAATCTTCACATGTCCCTAGGACAAGTCTACCTGTTATACAACATTTTCATTAATGTTATTTATTTATAATCAGTTATTATCATTCCCCGTTTAAACCATTTACTGTTGTAACCCATTATTCCTCATACACAGTAATCTAGCTTCCTTATTTTAATTAAGGAAAACACTTCATGCACCTTATTAGTTTGAGGTACAGAAGGAATCAGTGATTTATTTTCATAACGTATTCCCATCTAAATCTGTGGTGGCAAGTAATTTCTTTCTTTTTTCTTACTTTATTCAATGTGGCTTACTTGCAACCACGTTCTCAGAAATAGATCATGGTCCAAGGTCTGTAATCCACAATCCCCTTTATATTCCTGTTTGACTTCAAGGTTATAATAACATGTTCTACTTAATATGTTATTAAGTATATCTCAATTCACATGTTTTCTAATTAACATGTCACTTACCATTTATGATTAGATATAACTTATTTCATTTTATAAGTTTTCCTCATCCTTTCTCATTTAATCATAATCCCATTTTACACCATTACTACAACTTATCGTTGTTTACTTATTAACTAAGTTACTAAGGCCCATTAATAAGTTTCTCTACCCATTTATTATAACCTAATGTTATAATTTCCCCTTGTCCCTAGGACAAGTCCAAACATGTTATTCTTATCAGCGGGTTTCAGACTTCCAAGTTTACAGATTACTTAATTTATAACTAAGTACAACATCTTATATTTCAAATATATCCCCACTTTTCTCAACTGGTTTCCTGCTTTCCCTATTTACCGATTACTTAATTTACAATTAAGTGCCCTTTATCTCATTTCACCAATTATCCCATTTCCTTACTAGTTTATTATAACCTAAGTTATAATCTTCACTTCTCCCCAGGACAAGTCTACCTATTATACAACATTTTCATTAATGTTATTTATTTATAATAGGTTATTATCATTCCCGTTTATACCGTTTACTGTTGTAACCCATTATTCCTCATTCACAGTAATCTATGTTCCTTATTTAAATTAAGGAAAACACTTCATGCATCTTATCAGTTTGAGGTATAGAAGGAATCAGTGATTTATTTTCATAACGTATTCCCATCTAAATCCGTGGTGGCATGTAATTTCTTTCCTTTTTCATACTTTATTCAATGTGGCTTACTTGCAACCCTCTCAGAAATAGGTCATTTAGGGAAATGCATCACCTTTCCTTCGCATCGCACTAACTCACTCCATTACATCCCTTCCTTTCTTGTTTTCTGAGTAAGACATTTAATTACCATCATTACCATTTATTCATATCTTGTTATATATATATATGCACTAGACCTCTCACATTAAGCCTACACTTGTGGACGTTGGATTTGCCGGGTGGGTCCGGGCAGACTTCTACCACAAATTGACTTAACCTCGTGTCTTAGCATTATTACATGTTTTAATTATGCACTTAGACCCCTCACATTAGATTTTCCACTTGTGAATGCTGGATATGCCGGGCGGTTCCGGGCAGACTTCTATCACAAGTGCAATCTAACCTCGTGTCTAAGAGCATTACAGTGTCCAATTACTATGAATCTAGGCATGTTCGTTCTTTAACAGTTATTCCTATTTCATGTAAATTTTAGGCATATTATCCTTTTTACTGTAATCTAGTTTACAGTGATCTAATTTACATGTCATCCAATTATGCCTATATTTTGTTGCATGTCCTTTTTAACATATGTTTAATTCTATTTTGACATGTAAGCATTCAATCGGGTAATTATTCAAATCCAACAAGTTAAGCATGTCGTTTACTCAATAATATGCCACAAGTGAATCATATAATTATAACAATAGTAGTCATTGCCCATATTCTAACAAGTTTATTCAATATGGAATCATTCCAACACTTTAACTGATTCAATGTATGAATTATTCATATTAACATCTCAACTTGTTATAACAATAATTTATAATTAATTTGTCAATTTCAGAATTAATAAAAAGGGGAATGCTCAACGATAACATATTGTTATCTAAATGCTATAGCTTAAACCCACTCACCTCGTACGCTTTCCCAATTCTGGATCTAATCCAGTTTTAGCATCCGTGGTTTCCCCTTAATTGGATTCACAACCTAACGACCATGGATTTATTAATTTCATTAAAGGAGAAAGGACAAGAAAAAGGAAAGGATTTCGAAGAGATCGGATCTAGAAAGTTACCTTACTACAATACGAGATCTGAACACCTATTTACAAGCATATGCTCCTTTCCTCTAGATTTGGATTCTGAATTTTTCCTAACTAATAATTTATATTTTCTGAAGAAATCTTTAAGGGGGGAGAAATAGCAGAGCTTCAGCGTAGCCTCAGAAATATGAGGTTTAGGGTTAGCTCTAGGGTCTTATTTATAGGTGTATCAGAGAAGCCAGGACCCTTAGATTTAAATTAGAAATATCAAAACCATCCACGTCGGAAGAGTATTTCAGATTCGCGATGGGGTCTACCTCGGGTCGACCCCTCTGTTGGTGGGTTGACCCCTAGGTCGACACCCAACGGTCTGTTTTCCCTCCTGAATTTCCTGCTCATAAATTTTGATTTTTAACTGATTTCGAATTTTCTGGATATATTTATTTAATACACACACATACACATACATACATATATATATAAGCTCCTTATACATATACAAACTTCTAAAGCCCATAACTTCTTCATACGGTGTCCGTTTTATGCAAACCAGGTGTCTACCTCGACCAGAATTTCGAGATGGATGCAATGGATTAGTCTGTTTCACTTAATTCTGAATATTTTGTTAAGTTATTCTTATTTTATAATTTTGAGTTAAAAATGCGGGGTGTTACATTGCATCAGAGCTACGAAGTTGTATCTTTGTGTAACTATTTGAATGCAAGGATGCTCTTGCATCCTGTTGTTAGCCCCGATTATTTCGTTCTCTGCTAATTTAATTTTCGTTGTCTTGATCTTCCCTGCTTCGTGGGTTGCAGGGCACAATTTTCTCTTGGCTTCAAATGATTTTAGCATGCTTGCAAAGCACTAGCATGTGTTTTGTTTATTATGCGTTGTTTGTTGTTTTAGTGATATTCGTGGTTGTCATGTAGGTGTATTTAAGAGCACATATCAATGCTAACTCTTTTCCATATGCATGCTCGCATAGTATGTGTTAACTTCAAAAATGGCAGTAACACTTGACTAATTGCGAAAGCACTACCCATGATGGGAAAACAGAATAAAGCAATAAAATAAATGAAAACAGGAAAGAAACAGAAATAGGTAAAGAAGAAGACAATTTTATAATGGTTCAGCTTGGGATAAAGCCTAAGTCCACTTTGAACAATATTATTATATTCCTTGTTATGCCAAATGCAACATGGTAAATATGATTACAAAGATCCCCAAAGTAGAGAATAACAAACAATCACTAGTAGTATTGTTTATCCGAGAATCACGATAACCAGCCTAGGTGACTTGGGGTAGCTATCTCTAGAGAATAAGCTTTGCTGTTGGAGGAGAGTAATGGATGCTGGAGATGAAGAAATATTTTCGTAGAGCTTTGGTAGAGCAAGAAAGTAGATCCCCCTTGATGTTAGATGTTATGAGGTGTTTATAGATGTTTTGTAAGGAGTTTGGTTAATCCCACTTGTATGGAGCCTTAAACTAACATGCCGACTTGATCCTGTGAGTTTCATACAAAAGTACTTCAACAACATAGGTCAATGCGGACCTATAATGGGTCAGTACTGACCCATTGTCTTTGTTTATCTTAGATATAAGCCTTCAAGACTATGTTATGCATGTGTCGTTTAGCTCCCTGGTGCAGTTTGGTGCAGGTTGGGCTTGGATAGATGTTATGTCGAAACTTTCTTCTTATCCTTTCGATACTATACTTCAATCCATCAAGTAACAGTGTTTAGACAAGCTAGACTTCGTGGACTTTCCTGTATAACCTCCTGCACGTATCAAGAGAGAAGTGAAGTAGGCTGTGAGCCCTAATATGTTGTACATATGGGTCGGTGACGACCCACCATGGGTCAGTGTCGACCCATGTACATAGCTAACTAGGATTTTTATTTTACAGAGTTACTTGGATGGGTTCTTTTGGTCTTTTTGGTGGAGTTTCATCTCGTTCCAAGTTTGTACCTCTATACACTACATTTCAACTCTGTATGAATATTTATTGGGGTTATATCCTGGTTAACATTTCACCCTCAGTGTATATTCATGTTGAAAACAGAATATGCTCTGGAATGAATATTGCCCATTCTTCTTGAAATTATAATCGAGTTGCTTTTGCTCTTTGTAAGTGAATACTGGTTTAGAGTCTATTTCAGTGATGTCATAGTGCTATTCAGATCGGGATGAACTAATTTAGTGAGGTGTCTCTGCTATGGGGTTAGGAGGTTGTGAGTTTGCTTATGGAAGGGGAGTGTCCTCTTTTTGACGAAGTTGCATGGGTCAGTGCCGACCCATGGACCTTGGGTCAGTGCCGACCCTCAAACTTAACAATTTTCTCCTTATCTCTTCTATATTATACGTGGCTTTCCCCTACTTATCTTATTTCTTCTTTTCGCTATAGGAACTAGGGATATGGTCTCTGCCACTTTCTCTACTGCCGACCCACCAAGACTTCGCCTACCACGTCGATCCAGCTCTGGCGCTGACCACCAAACCTCGCCTGCTTGATCTCCGACCGATTGCCTTTGCCCTAAGTTTGAACTCAACCTTCTCTTGGCCAATTTCGCATAAAACCCTAGGCCGATCCGAGTTTCCTGGTGTTGCAGCACTTGAATCCTACCGTTTCTAGACTTATCTCTATTTATAGGTGATGATTCCTATTTCTCCCCAAAAACCCTATTGAATTTGGTGAATTTCGGATACTAAGGTTCCAATTTGGGATGCTTAGGGTTTTGTAATTTGAACTGAAGCAATTTGAATACATGATTCAATTTTCGGACTGCACTGGAGCAACACACACATGAACTTATGCTCGACTGAAATTGCCTCGAACTCTTAAACATACATTTTCTTAGTTCAAATGAACCATGCAGTATTGTTTATGCAATGTTTGAATATGTCATCGATACTTTAACTTAATTTTGAATCACCAAACCGACTACAAAAATAAATTCCGAACTGCTATTGGTATGTGTGAATTTTCCTGAGAAGTAATGACAAGAGAGCTTTGTGCATCGATTCAAATGATGTATTCAATTTCGGTTACTCTAGTTCGCAATGGATTAGATTATTTAATTGAAAAGGAAGTGTTACAGGCTCTTTTGGCATTCATATGAGTCATGTTTGTAGATTCGTTTCTCTAGAGAGTTCATAAGTCACATGACACGTTTCTATAGGGATGTAGCTTTAAACTTATGCACGGATGGCACTTTGGTTCATGCTAACTGACCCTCACTGGTTTTGGACCTCAAACTTTGTCCCTCTACAAAGCACTAACACATTTATAGGACGCGTATACCTGACCATTCTGAAAACAAAGTTCACTTTGTAATATGACTTCTCATCCCTCAAAGCATCTTCAATCCTACGAAGGTGACTCTTCCTAAGTTTAGGTCCACTTTACCTCCGGAGTGCGTTCATCATCTATACAAATGGAAGCATCTTCCCATATACTTTCAGAAAGAGCAATTGTCGCGATGGGTCCCATGATTGATCCATCTCGCCCAGTTATCCGACTTATTGGGAATCCACTAGAGAGATGCCCCTAAGTAATGGCTTACCAGATGTTTATCGCATTTGTATACAATTTGGCATTCTGGAGGAGGATGTCCAATTACCCGAGAAGAATGAGATGGTTGATCGCCCCTCTATTAGGTTTACTGCCTGTCACCGTTATATGTGAACCATGATGCTATCCCTCTATTCAATCCTTTCTTACGACTAGTTCTCAACGAGTCAGGAGCGGCACCATACCACCTTCACCTAAATGGATATGTTGTACTTACTAGCATGTATGTTCTCTTTATGTGGATTATGCTGTGTGCCCCCACCTTTGAGGAGATCTGTTATCTTTGTGTCTTTAGGAAAAGAAAAACTGCCCATCGTTGATTTTTGTTGAGGCGACCAGGAATCAAAAGCTAATTATTGGTTTACAAGACGAAGTTCCTTATTTTATGAATTTATTTTTCTATGTCAAACGTCTAGCGGGCGTTGACAGGTTCTAGACAAGTGGCGTAAGCTTTTGGTTTGAGTTTTCTTTTTTTCTAGAATCTGTATATTTTGGAAAAATTCTAACATGGCCTCCTTTTTACTTCTTTATATCCTTGCCTACTCAACTGAAAGACCCCAAGCATTTTCCTACATATTAGTCTTTAGTGGAAGTTGTTAAGAGAGAGAGAGAGGTGGACTTCTTATTATAAGACGAATTCATGCACCAGTTTGGCTTGCTAGAACCTTCTCGATCTGTCATCCCCCGTGAGGTCTTGACTCCTACACAAGTTCTGGAAGATGAATTGGTTGCTCAGCAAGTGGAAGAGGGTTGATCTGAGGGGGTTATTCTCAAGAAGGATTCTATCGTCGGGAGCTCCAGTCAGAGTGTTGGCGAGGATCACGGTTCTACACAAAGCATATCCCCTATCCATGAAGGCGATGAAAGAGAGTTTGTGCAGCAGGAAGGGAAGCAAATTGCGGACATATACATGGAGAAAGAAGAGAGGGAGACCCCGAGTGATAGCGACACTATCGTAGGGACCACCGAGTGTGGCCCTCAATTTGACAATTCATATGATGAGGAGTCTGCTAGTGATGGATCTGAGGCTGAGTCAGAAGATATAACCATCAATGATTACAAGACTCCCTCAACTCATAATTCTCCTATTCGATCTCCAAGAGGGGATGGCCAGGATGTTTTTGGTGATTTGAGTGATATATACATTACTCCTTCTGAGGTGCTTGGGGATGACCCTACACTAGTTACTCCTACTACTTCTACTGTGGTTGCTGCGACTACCCCGATGACTACCAGATCTGTGATTCTTACGACTGGTGGTTCATAAACTCTTGCGACCACTAGTTCGGGAACTCCCATAATTACCAATTCAGGAACCCTTGTGACTACTAGCTCTGGAACTCCCATGACTCAATCACCTGCTTTGCATGTCTCCATGCCTTTCCTAACCCCTTCTAAGCTCCTAACGATCCTTAACTCCATTGACCGGTCTGAAGGGGAACCAGAGTTAGATAACACTACGCACATTTAACACTACATAATTTTAATATGAACATTTTTCTTGCATTGCTAATCTCAGTCTTAATATTGTTGCTAATTCAAGGCTTTTCCTTTGCAGATCCGCCATGAGTCGTTTATGATCACTATGGCGATTTCTCACGTCGCGTTTCAAAAGGTTTTGGAGACCAAAACCGCTTTCATCTGCGGTAATGCTATGAAATGGATGAAGGGAGAAGAGACAGGAAAGCTCGTGAGGCTCAAGAAAAATACGATTGTAGGGGTTGTGAGGAACATGACAGAAAAGACGTGACGAGCAGGCTAGGAAGGATTACAATCGTTGTGACCGTGATCAACCATGAGGGGGACAAACACAGAAAGCGTGACCGAGATGACCATAATAAGGAAGTCAATACCGGAGAGGCATCTTAGCACATAAAAGCTGATCAACGCTCACTTCCTCTTGTTATTACCTCTGCAGCTACTCCCCCTGTTGGTCCATCGACTGTGGATCTTTTCTGCTGAGACCGCCGATAAACTGATGTTTATACTGTGGTGAAGAGGCCTCATTACATAATTCCTAATCCCCCTAGCCAGCTTTTGAAGAGGTTTCCAAAGTATTTTTTGAAGGGGGTGCGCTTTGATTTGGATGCAACCCCTATGGATAAGGAACATATGTTAAAAAATATAGAAATATACAGGCACGATGTGGAGTAGCTTACTAATTGTTAGAAGCTGGTCTTAGAACTCTGGAGAGTTAATAAACTGAACTACGAGGCCCAACATACTTTTGAAAGTGATCTTGCTGTATGGGAGAAGGCTCTCAAAGAGCGCGATGGGGAGATTGGTAGAATGGCTACTGGTTACGAAGCGATGGAAATTGCCAAGAAGAAGGCTGAGGATGACTTGGTGACCACAATCTAATCCCATCGTCAAAAAAAGGCTCTTACAAATATCAAACTACGCGATGCCCACTCTGCTCAGAGAAAGGCCAAAGATTTGCTGGAGGTAGAGAAAAGGACCGCTGAGGATTATCGCAAACAAGTGGTGAATCTTGCTATCTCCTTGAACGATGAGTCTCTTGAAGTTTCAAGGTTAAAGGCACAGTTGGCTAAAGTTCAACAAGAACACGACCAAGCGATAAAGGAGTAGCCTTTATTGAGGATAATCATGGACATTCTAAATACCAACATGTTCGAGTTTTACATTCTCTGTGTGATAGGCAAGGGGAGTTTGGAATTTTTGGAGGAGAGGTACCCATGCACTCAGCTGAAGTATGGGAAGAAATTCTAAAGCGGACATGCGACGGTGGCTATACAGAAAAAGAGCTTTTGGAATTTTACATGAACATTGACTTGAGAGCATCCTTGGCCAGAGGACAAGAAGAATTAAGGCAGGAGAGACGAGCTTCCACTGTTGAAGGAGTTGGGCCTTCCAATGCTTCTTCTCTAAATACCCAAAATACTATAGAAGCTCGTATCCTTCCAAGTGTTTGCGAACAAATTAAACAATTGTAAACAACTCTAAAATCCGTTCGGCTTTCCTAAACAACAAAGATTGTTGTAGAGGGTGTCGAACTCTAGGACCAAAAATATTTAAACTAGTAAATCCAATCAAGTTATTCCAGAATTTTGATTGGTTGAAAACACAGAAAATAGCAGAAATTAAATAAAAGAGAGTTTTATATGATTAAAGAAAGCAATTAGGGAGCAATGATATAGATTAAATTAACATGAATTAATAACCAAACAGATTAGTCAGATCTAATTCATGTTTCTGTAACAAACATGAATCAACACTACTACAAAACAGGCCAGTTGCTTCGGTTATTTACCCCCCTGTTGCTTCATTTCTGAACCGAAGCAATTGCAGACGACCAACAGACCAAAATTCGTTGCTTCAAGTAAACAGCCGAAGTGAATAGTATTATTTGCTTCGGTTGTTTACCTATGTTGCTTCGGTTCAACAGCTGAAGCAAATGCATAAGACGCAACAAAACAAAATTTATAGCTTCGGATAAACAACCGAAGCAAAAAATGCTTTCTTGCTCCGGTCTCTGGTTACCGACGTAAAAAATGAGTGATTAGGCAAAAAAATTACCTTGCTGGTTGCTTCGGTTGCAGATACAACCGAAGCAAAAAATCCTCTTGGACAAAAACATTACCACCATACAATTCACTATTCTCAGTCTATCAAATCAAATAATCAGTGATATTCAGACTATACAATAATACAAATTGAACAATACAAAAATAAGTGCAATAATTTCATTGATAATGTCAACGATCTATACATTTAGTAACATGTCAACTAAAAAGCAATATAATTTATAGATTGTTAGTAATCCAATCTTACTACAAGAAAGGACCAAATACAATAATCCGGTCATACTACAAAAAAGAGCAAAATGCGAACTATGAATTCTAACTTGTTAAATCACAGCTTCAAAAAGATGATATAATGCAGTATTGGCAAAATGCAACTCTCTCTCTAAAGGTGAACTTTCAAAAACAAACCAACCGTCTCATTGAATATTTGGTGTAGCATGTATCTACCTGCAAAATTTCAAAAACAAACAAAATGCAGCTCTCTCACATACAGTAAACTTTCAAAAACAAATAGATAAAAGAAATAATTTACCTACAACTATATATTTGCTGCAGTATTTCCATAGATACATGTACCCGCCACAACCATTTATCATCTATAAATAGACAGACATACCTACAATGTACTGGTTACAGCCTGTTTATTATCTATAAATAAACAGCCATTATGCATAAAAAATAGCACATACTCATTATAGATTGTCTGCTTTTCTGAAGAGCTTCCACCTGCACAATGTAAATACTCGTTATAGCTCGTCCATAACCTGTGAACTTCATAAACAAGTTGAAAATGATAAAATTGGCACACTAACAAAACACTAACCTGCAACAGTCATTACATCTTGTCCATAACCTGCAACAGTCATTACATCTTGTATGAGAATCCACACTTACACACAAGAAATGAGAACATAGTAAATAAATTTTATCATTTTCTACTTCACAAGTTTCCACAAATATAAAGTAACCGTAGTTTTTGCAAAAATAAACTAACCCTGCAATTATCAAATTCAAACAGTGCTAGCTCACTTCCCAAACTTTTTTCCTTCACACTACCACATTTAATACCTATATCAACTTATCATGCTCTTAGATTAATCATGAAAAATAAAAATGAAATTGGTAGATGTCTAACTAAGAAAAAATACAGAGATGGTCTAAGATGTAAAATGAGGACCTAAACATTAACAAAACATATTAAGGTTTAAACAAGTGCATCAGAATGTGTATAATGGTTTCTGTAATGCATGTGAGCATTCGCTTGCAATAGACCCTTTCCCATTATGTGTACACTAGTTTCCAATTCCCAAGTGTAATAACCCGGAAATCTGGGCCAGTTTAAAATTTTTATTTTGGTAATTTTAGCGAATTTTGATTATTTAAAATGAATTATTTTAAATGATATCGACGAGAAATTTATTTTGAATAGAATTTGAACGTATATATTATATACATCGTCGATAGAATATAAATAATTATAATTATAAAAGGAATTGAAAATAGCGCGGTAGTTCGATAATTCGATTTCAATTTTCAATTGAATTTACCGGGTGCAGAATAAACCGGATTTTAGTGAAACCAAAAATAATGGAATCTAATAGAGAATATCTTTCCAACGAATCCGAGAAATCAAAATTTCATAGCGGGAATCAAAAGATATGTCCAGTTGAAAATTCTGAATAGTCGCTATAGAATTCAGGCCCTTAAAAATGGAAATTTTGCAAACGACCTCGGATTTCGACGAAACCACTTTTGTTAGATCCGTGATGTCAAATTATTGCTAGGTTTCAAATTTCATAATTTTTCGAATCAATATGTGAGCTTGGCAAAGGAAAACGCGTTTGACCAGTTTCAGTTGATTTTAATCGACTGGAAAATGGCCATTTTTCAAACGGTCTCAGAATTCGACGAAACTAGTTTTGTTAGGACCGTATCATCAATACGAAGCTAGAAAATATTTTTCTGGAATTTTTCGAGTTAGTATGTGACCCCGGTAAATTGAAATGCGCGTTCAAATTCAATATATAGAGTTATATGTTGGTTTTGACGAAAACTGATCGAAACGATCGAATCAGCTTATGGTACATATCCCATTGTGTTCGGAATGGGGGTGAAACGCTATGGACGACAGGCGGTGGGCCTCGTTTCGAGGTCGAAGATAAAAGTACCTTTTTGGAATTAAAAATTAAATAAATTAATAAATAAAAATCTTCTCTCTCTATACCTTGCCCCCCGTTCATTTCAAAACAGAAAAAAAAAGAAAAAAAAGAAAAAAAAAGAAAAAGAGGATCGGGATCGATCCCCGTGCAACCGTCGCCCTCCCACGCGTCGCGCCTAGCGCCGACGAGACCCCCAGCCACCCTCCGTCGCTCCTCCTTATCCCCCAGCGCGTCGCGCGAACCCCCCTCCTCCATCTGCCAACACGAAGCCCCCCCATCAGAAAACCGCCGCCGCCTCCTGCAAACCCCGTCCGCCGCCATGAGACCACCACCCTCCGACGGATTGCAGCAGCTTCCCCCCTCCTTAGAGCGCCACCGCCCGACGTTCACTCACCCCCATCCCTCTCCGCTGTAAATCAATGTAAGCTTTTACCTTTTGTTTTAATTTTCAGTTTTTTTTTCTGAACAAGGTAGGATTTTTAAAAGGATAACAAAAAAAAATGATTTTTATATTATAGAAAGTATAAAAATATAATCTTTTATACTGTGGAAGGATAAAAATATGATTTTTACATTATAGAAGTGTTAAAAATTGGATTTTTATATATGTAGTGAATCAAAAATATGACCTTTATATAGTAAAAGATATAAAAATACTATTTTTATATAAGTAGTGTATTGAAAATAAAATTTCTATATAATAGAGAATTTGAAAAGGCGAAATCTTTAAATTTGAAAAGGCGAAATCTTTATATAGAGAATTGTAACACCCCGCGAATTCTATAACTGTGAAATTAACAAATTAAAGTATAATTAATCCGAAATCAAAGAACTAAGGGAAACGGGATACGCCATTGCGTTCGTCTCGGAAAAATACGCGAAATAGAGTCCGAGTTTTCGAAAAACGGAATCCGTATGAAGAAGATATGGCCTTCGGAAATTTTTAAATTAAGTTTAAAATTCAAACAGAATAAAATAAGCTCAGAAAAACAAAAGGGGGCCCAATGGGCCAGGGCGGAAAAAGACCCGCCTGACGCACCCAGGTCGACTGGGCTGTCGACCTGGTCTAACCAGGTCGACAGGCCTATCGACAGGGCTGTCGACAGGGGTGTCGACCTGGTCCAGAGCCAGGTCGAGCCCAGTCCAACCTGGCTGGCCAGGTCTGTGTTTGGCCGATTTTCTGTGGTCTGCTTTGTCATTAGGGCTAGGTGGCAAGCTCTAATTGGTCTCTCCTTAGGATGAAAGGCTACGATCTAACCGAGCAACATCAACGGTCCTAATCAGTTCATTACCTCTATAAAAACAACCCTAGACTAAACCCTAATCTATTCATTCAAAAATAAGAACAAAGCCGCCATGTTGCTGAGGAACGACTAGGGGTAGCCACCAAATTGGAGAGAAGATTAGGAGGAAAATTCTAAAGCCTAAAGCAATTCAAGCAAATCAAATCAACGCCTACGTCAAGAGGAGTCGCATCTCTAAATTCCTAAATTAGAGAATTCGCCGCAACCATTGTAAGTAGAGTATTGTTTTGGTATGAACAAATAATTGTGTTGGTTTGTATACTTGAATTGTGGCGATAAAATAATTCATATTTGGGCGTTGGAATATTGTATACGTTTGGATATTCTTGAATTATGTTATTCATTATAAAGAACTACATGCGGTAGTTCTATGCAAGTATACGTTTGGAATATTCGCAAATTATGTAATCCATGTTGAAGCTACATGTATGTAGTTGATTGAAATTCATGCAAGTTTGGGGCTTTGCTACTATGCCATCATAATATGTATTTTTATACAAAAATCATTTTTGTGAGTAATTGGAATAAGTTTGGGTTATTATAATCCATATGAAATTATGTTGAGAATTTGGCATCATGTATTAAGCCATGCTTTTGTACTAGAACACCTATTTGCAAACTTATGAATATGACTAGGCTATGATTGATAATTTGCATAATTGAAATTGTCAACAAGAATTATATGATGACATATGTGGTACATAGCTAGGTTAGGTTCAAAAGTCCCTTTTTGCAAGTTTGCATGACTAAAGTAAAAATCATGATTTCATGTTAGAAATATTTATGCCATGGTTATGTGAACAAATACTTATGCCATGCTTATGTTTGACATTATTCCATGCTTATGTTAGAAATATTTGTGCCATGCTTATGTTTGACATTATGCCTAAATAAAATATAGGTTCATGTTGTAGTTATGACTATGTGTCAATAATGATACCCAATTTAGATTCTTATCTCAATTACAAATTTACATGGCTTGATTCATGTCACCTATGCTTTATGACCAAAGTATATGTTACCACTATGCAAGTACACCAGTTTCTATTTTGTATTTCCAACGTCATATTGCAAGTTCATGCGCTCACCTTCCCCTTTTTGTGTATGTAATCACGCTTTAAGCCTCCCCTTTTCGCATGGCTAAGTTGGGCTTTAAGAGGCTAAGCCCAATATATATATATAATAAACGGACGTGTTAAACGGGGGAAAATAACGTTGGGTTAAAATTACTAATGAATGAAAACATAAAATAGAAGGGCCCAAATTCAAGTATGGGTTGGGCCCATGATTGGTGTAACCTTTACACCATTAACTTAATAATGGGCCGCAAATATTTACATATAAATAAAGAAGAAAGACAAAATATGTAAATGTAGAAAATACGATGTGTTTAACCCGAGGTTGGATTGAGTTGTGATGTAAACCTGCCCGGAACCGCCCGGCTGTCCAGTAGTCACAACAATACCTATCCAATGTGGGAGGTTAAACATGGAGCCCAATAAGGACCCGAGGTTAGACTGAGTTGTGGCGTAAGACTGCCCGGAACCAACCGGCAACAGGTAGCCACAACAATACCTGTCTAATGTGAGAGGTCAGGGCCTTAATAAGACAGTTAAGGCTGAGTCAGGATTGTTAGGATTAAGTGAACTAAAGACTTAATCAAAATGGAACATGCTAAACTAAACGGACTGGTGGGGTTAGGTTAGAAAACACTTAACCAACTTAGCATGTTGGCTAGAGATAGAAAACCTAGTAACGGGGGACCCTTTTCAGCAGTAACCCTAGAAGGTGTATCATGATACCCTGAAACTAGGCAGGGTGGGGCACGATTACTGGGCTGATTGTAAGAGGTCAAATCGACGGCGGTGGTGTAGCAGTGTAGGTTCTAACGGGGTGCGGGCGTGCACACACTCCGGCGCAGAAAAATAAAGCACTGGGCACCAGTAGCATACCTGTGCATTCTAAGGTTGTGTCGGGCCGCTGCCATGGGACTTGATACACCCCATGGTGGGACCAGCATAGGTAACTACAACATCGGGGGCCGTAAGACACATGTAACTATGCGAGTAGGAGCCGATCATCGTAGAATGGATCACATCACCCTGATTATGGGGTGCCAGTTGGAAACTAGTTTATATGGGTTCAGAGATTTACATGGGGTACGATAGTATATTCGACCCTAGACAACTTAACCAAGTTTATAGTGCTTGCCCACTTCTTGTTTATACTTATCATACCCAGTTCTTTATTCATAGACAAAATAGTACTAGACTTACTCAGGCTTTATGTCTGACTCTACTTTTCTTTCGTCTTCTTTTCTTCCGTTTCCCCCCCCCCCCCAGGTCCACAGGGAGGGAACACTGCAGCTTGACCAGCCTTAACATCCAGCTTGAAGAAGAGAAATGTATTGCTTGGACCCTTTTCGTTTGAAACTATGGCTTTGGACAAACTCTATGGGGCTTTTGCAGTTTATCTATGTTTTATTTATGCTTCTTTAAATAATGTAATCAAGACAGATTATGGAAGTGTTATGTTATGTTTTTGGAAAAGATGTAAGACAATTATGGTGATGTTGTTGTAACACGTATTTGCTTTTATGAAATAAAAGTTTGTTGATTTTCCGCTGTTTACAAATATGTGTTCTTATATCTGTCTTGTATATCTGTGACTTATACTTATAAACCTCCACCAAAATTAGGGCATTCCCTTTGAGAGTGACCCTAACGGAGGTGGGGTGTTTCACTTGGTATCAGAGCATAGGTTTACCAGATAAGATAAAAAGTTTTGAAAAAAATTATTTTCAAAAAGGAAATTTAAAGAAGCATTTTAAAAAGAAAAAAATTATTTTATTTTAAAAAGGCAAAGTCCACTCCCCAAAGCCATAGGTACTATCTCTTATCCTTCGTTTTGAATCTATCCTTTTTGTTTCAGCATGTCCGAAGATCTTAACTTGCCGGAAGGGGTGCCAATACCTGGTTGGTTTAGACGGTTCTTAGAAGCAAGAGCCACTCAGCCAGGTCCTACCGTTCCTCCTCCCCCAGCTGCCGGAAATCATCCAGCTGCAGCGGCACCTTTTCCTCCACCTCCTCCACGGGGAAACTCGTTTGCTAAGATATGTAAAGATTTTAAAGCTATGGGAGGAAAGGATTTCCATGGAACTGAGTCCTTCGTGGCAGCTAGAAATTGGCTGAAAGAAACTGAGGACCTATTCATCATCTTTGAGGTAGAAGATAGACAGAAAGTACAACTGGCAGTATGGCTATTGAAGGGCGAGGCTTCCTACTGGTGGGAAGTCACTAATGCCGAAAGACCAGTGGAGACATGGGAGGACTTTAGGGCAAGGTTTGAGACCAAATTTCTCTCAGATGCGGAAAGAAGTTTGCAGTTGGAAAAATTCTTATTTCTTAAGCAAGGAGACAAGACTGTCAGAGAGTATGTGAATCAGTTCGATGAGCTGGCTAGGTTTGGGCTTGACCTAGTCAACACCCCGCACAAGAAGGCTCTCCGTTTCGTCAAAGGGTTGAATGAGCCATTACACAGTTTGGCCATGACCCATATACCCATGGGAGCCACGTATGAAAGATTGGTGCAAATGGGATTGCTGAATGAAGAGGATAAGGGCAAGAAGGAGACAAAGGCAGAAAGCTCTCAAGGGAAGAAAGAGGGTTTGCAGCCTAAGAAGACAGACTTTAAGAAAGGCGGGAAAGGCAACAAAGAGAAGAGGAAGTGTAATTTCTGTGGCAAAGTGGGGCACTTAGTAAAGGACTGCCGGAAAAAGAAGGCCAAGGAGAATGGTGGGTGCTTTTCTTGCGGTCAGACAGGCCACAGGGCTAAGGACTGCCCAAAGAAACGAGGGCAGGGGCAGGGGGCTGGATCCACCCCAGGGGCACAGGTTCATGTGCTAGAAGCGCCACCTTTGCAACAGCGAGGTACAAATACTTCTGTAGAAAGCGTAGTTTATCTTTATGATCACCCCGTTCGCACTTTATTTGATTCTGGCGTATCACACTCCTTTATCTCGTCTGCTTTAGTAGAATCTCTGCACCTAAAGACTGGTATGGTAGAGGACCCCTTAATTGTTTCAAACCCAATTGGGGGCCCAGCTCATTTGTCTATGATCTGTTTGGGATTGAAAATTTCCATTCTAAGTGTTGAATTTCAATGTAGTGCCTTTGTTTTGGGCTTTTCGGGTTATGGTTTGATTTTGGGTATGGATTGGCTATCCAGTAATGGGGCCATCCTTGATTGTGAGAAAAGGGTTGTTAGGCTCCTAACCCAGCTCGGTAATACTTTGGAAATTTCTTGTAATCCCTCGTATGCGGTTATGCTTAGTTATCTTGAATCGCTAGATGCCTCTGTTGAAAATTTGCAATCCGTTAGAGTGGTCCGGGAATATCCGGATGTCTTCGAAGAGGTGAAGGGCTTGCCTCCGAAGCGGGAAATAGACTTCCGCATATATCTTGTAGATAATGCAAAGCCCGTTGCGTTGCCCGTTAGACACAAGGCTCCATGAGAAAGGAAAGAGCTCAGTAAACAGATTAAAGAGCTTCTAGAAAAGGGGTTCATTAGGAGGAGCATTTCAGAATGGGGCGCTCCAGTGGTGTTCGCTACAAAGGCGGATGGTTCACTCCGTCTATGTGTTGACTATAGGGAGCTCAACAAGCTAACGAAAAAGAATAGGCACCCGCTCCCTAGAATTGACGATTTATTTGACCAGCTTGTAGGAGCGTCTGTTTTCTCCCAACTCGATTTAGCAACCGGTTTTCATCAGCTAAGGGTGGCTGAAGATAGCATCGATAAAACGGCGTTTAGAACCCCAGATGGCTTCTTTGAATGGCTTGTCATGCCTTTCGGCTTGACAAATGCACCTGCTTACTTCGTGGACCTGATGAGTAGGGTATTTAGAGATTTCCTCAACAAATTCGTAGTGGTCTTCGTAGATGATATCCTTATCTTTTCAAAAAGTGAAGAGGAACATGCTCAGCACTTAAGGGCAATCATGGAAACTTTGCGAGTCCATCAACTAAAAGCCAAATTCTCCAAATGCCACTTTTGGAGAGAAGAAGTGAGGTTCCTTGGGCACATAGTATCCAAACAAGGGTTAGCAGTGGACCCTGCTAAGGTAGTGGCGGTACAGGATTGGAAGACACCAAGGAATGCAACTGAGGTCCGAAGCTTTCTAGGACTAGCAGGTTTCTATCGAAAATTCATAAGGGATTTTGCGAAAATCTCAGCTCCGCTCATGAAATTGACCAAGAAGAATCTAGTGTTCAGTTGGGACTTGGATTGCGAGTTTGCTTTCCAACGACTGAAAAGGGCTCTCACAACAGCCCCAGTTTTGACGCTGCCAGATGGGAGCAAGATGTTCACTGTTTATACAGATGCATGTGGGACAGGGCTAGGCGCCGTCTTAATGCAAGAAGGAAGGGTAGTAGCTTATGGCGGGAGGCAGTTGAAGGTGCACGAAAAGAACTACCCGACCCACGATCTTGAGTTAGCCGCCATCGTCTTTGCACTCAAGTCTTGGCGACACTATCTCCTAGGTGAGAAGTTCGAACTTTACACTGACCATAAATCGTTGAAATATCTTTTCTCGCAGAAGGATCTTAACTTGAGGCAACAAAGGTGGATGGAGTTTCTTGCCTCGTACGATTTCGAAATCTCTTACACTCCGGGCAAAGGCAACGTAGTTGCAGACGCGTTGAGCCGAAAGAAATTGACCCTAAGCCCGTTGTTTGTTGAAAGACAAAGCCTAGAGTTTATAGCCAGCTTCGACTTTAGGCCTTCCTCCGATTTCGTACCAGGCTTGCTAGCAGCTCTCGAAGTGCGCCCAACTTTGGTGGATTCAGTAGGGACAGCACAACGCGAAGACCCTCAGCTTGTGGAAATAATTGATAGGCTAATTAGGGGTGAGACTTCAAGTCATCTCAACAGATACTCCATCGACGATAAGGGTTTGCTAAGGCGAGACGGAAGACTATGCGTCCCACAGACAAAGGATTTAATAAAGAAGGTTCTCGAGGAAGCACATCACTCCAAGATGACGATACACCCAGGCGGAGATAAAATGTACAAAGACATAAAAAGGACTTTCTTCTAGAACGGCATGAAAAAGGACGTGGCAGAGTTCGTTTCTAAGTGTATGGTGTGCCAACAGGTTAAGGCGGAACAGAAAAAGCCTGGCGGACTACTACATCCTCTGGAGGTCCCGCAGTGGAAGTGGGATAGCATCTCAATGGACTTCATCGATGGGCTGCCTAGGTCTAGGAGAGGCAACACTAGCATTTGGGTAATAGTGGATAGGCTTACTAAAAGCGCCCACTTTTTACCTGTCAAAAGTAAAAGAACTGCCTCATCCCTAGCATCACTTTACCTTAAGGAAATCGTTCGACTCCATGGAATACCATCTAGCATTGTTAGTGACCGAGACCCCATCTTCACCAGCGAGTTTTGGCGGAGTCTGCAAGAAGCAGTAGGAACGCAGTTATGCTTGAGCACAGCCTATCATCCCCAAACCGACGGCCAAACAGAGAGAGTGAACAGAGTTTTGGAAGACCTTCTAAGACTATGCGTCCTTGACTTCGGAGGGACATGGGAAGACCACCTTCCTTTGGTGGAATTTGCCTACAACAACAGCTATCAAGCAACCATCGGAATGGCGCCCTTCGAAGCTTTGTATGGAAGACCGTGCCGATCGCCCACTTGTTGGTGGGAGTCTACCGATAAGCTCATACTTGGACCGGATATGATCCGAGAGACTTCAGAGAAAGTAGAACTTATACGAAGAAGGATGAAGACGGCCCAAGACAGGAAAAAGTCCTATGCCGACAAGAGAAGGACCAACCTTGAATTTGAGGTTGGAGACAGAGTTTTCCTCAAAGTATCACCGCTAAGAAACGTTGTTCGTTTTGGAACCACAGGAAAACTGGCACCAAGGTTCGTAGGGCCATTCCCTATCGTCGAGAAAATTGGGAAAATGGCCTATAGATTAGAGCTACCCGAGAAGTTGGCTGGAGTCCACAACGTTTTTCACGTTTCACATCTCCGAAAATGTCTACATGAGTCTGCTGAAGTGGTAGAGCCAAATATCCTCGAAGAGGCCGAAGTGGAACGCGAAGCAACCATAAGAAAAGTTCCAACCCGCATACTAGGAACGGAAGTGAAGAAGCTACGCAACCGCGAAGTCAAACTCGTCAAAGTTCAGTGGAGCGACGCCGAGGGAGACGCGACTTGGGAAACTGAAGCTAGAATACGCACTGCCTACCCTTTTCTGTTCGAGGGTACATCCTTGATCTTTCATTTTCCTTAAGTTGCGCTTTTATCTATCTTTTTAGGTATATTTCCTCGACCTTATCTTATAGATAGAAACCCTTTGGATGGAAACATGTAGTTGAAACATGTTATGGATGATGGTTGCAAGTGGTTGGAAGTGATTGCTCGTGGTTGCATATACACACACAATCTAGGTTTTAGATCGGCTCAGTCACTTCATATTGCATATGCATATATGTTTGCATTCGTATGTGGTTGAACTTTAATGTGTTGTCATGTGGATGCTGCATTTGTATTGAATGATTGTGCACTCATGTAGAATCATGAATAGGAAAATTTGCATACATAATGGATTCATGGCACCTACATAATTCGCATTAAGGAGGTCAACTGAATCAGTAGACCGCCTGATTTTGCATTAGATAAGTACGTGTATACACACACACTTTGCATATGATCATGAAGCATTAGAAGTCTTTTAAGGACAATGGATGCTCGTGTTTGATGGATGAGTAGATGGATGATTGGATGTTAGGATATACATTCCTCCTAACTTGAAGATTTCGGGGACGAAATCCTTTTAAGTGGGGGAGAATGTAACACCCCGCGAATTCTATAACTGTGAAATTAACAAATTAAAGTATAATTAATCCGAAATCAAAGAACTAAGGGAAACGGGATACGCCATTGCGTTCGTCTCGGAAAAATACGCGAAATAGAGTCCGAGTTTTCGAAAAACGGAATCCGTATGAAGAAGATATGGCCTTCGGAAGTTTTTAAATTAAGTTTAAAATTCAAACAGAATAAAATAAGCTCAGAAAAACAAAAGGGGGCCCAATGGGCCAGGGCGGAAAAAGACCCGCCTGACGCACCCAGGTCGACTGGGCTGTCGACCTGGTCTAACCAGGTCGACAGGCCTGTCGACAGGGCTGTCGACAGGGGTGTCGACCTGGTCCAGAGCCAGGTCGAGCCCAGTCCAACCTGGCTGGCCAGGTCTGTGTTTGGCCGATTTTCTGTGGTCTGCTTTGTCATTAGGGCTAGGTGGCAAGCTCTAATTGGTCTCTCCTTAGGATGAAAGGCTACGATCTAACCGAGCAACATCAACGGTCCTAATCAGTTCATTACCTCTATAAAAACAACCCTAGACTAAACCCTAATCTATTCATTCAAAAATAAGAACAAAGCCGCCATGTTGCTGAGGAACGACTAGGGGTAGCCACCAAATTGGAGAGAAGATTAGGAGGAAAATTCTAAATCCTAAAGCAATTCAAGCAAATCAAATCAACGCCTACGTCAAAAGGAGTCGCATCTCTAAATTCCTAAATTAGAGAATTCGCCGCAACCATTGTAAGTAGAGTATTGTTTTGGTATGAACAAATAATTGTGTTGGTTTGTATACTTGAATTGTGGCGATAAAATAATTCATATTTGGGCGTTGGAATATTGTATACGTTTGGATATTCTTGAATTATGTTATTCATTATAAAGAACTACATGCGGTAGTTCTATGCAAGTATACGTTTGGAATATTCGCAAATTATGTAATCCATGTTGAAGCTACATGTATGTAGTTGATTGAAATTCATGCAAGTTTGGGGCTTTGCTACTATGCCATCATAATATGTATTTTTATACAAAAATCATTTTTGTGAGTAATTGGAATAAGTTTGGGTTATTATAATCCATATGAAATTATGTTGAGAATTTGGCATCATGTATTAAGCCATGCTTTTGTACTAGAACACCTATTTGCAAACTTATGAATATGACTAGGCTATGATTGATAATTTGCATAATTGAAATTGTCAACAAGAATTATATGATGACATATGTGGTACATAGCTAGGTTAGGTTCAAAAGTCCCTTTTTGCAAGTTTGCATGACTAAAGTAAAAATCATGATTTCATGTTAGAAATATTTATGCCATGGTTATGTGAACAAATACTTATGCCATGCTTATGTTTGACATTATTCCATGCTTATGTTAGAAATATTTGTGCCATGCTTATGTTTGACATTATGCCTAAATAAAATATAGGTTCATGTTGTAGTTATGACTATGTGTCAATAATGATACCCAATTTAGATTCTTATCTCAACTACAAATTTACATGGCTTGATTCATGTCACCTATGCTTTATGACCAAAGTATATGTTACCACTATGCAAGTACACCAATTTCTATTTTGTATTTCCAACGTCATATTGCAAGTTCATGCGCTCACCTTCCCCTTTTTGTGTATGTAATCACGCTTTAAGCCTCCCCTTTTCGCATGGCTAAGTTGGGCTTTAAGAGGCTAAGCCCAATATATATATAATAAACGGACGTGTTAAACGGGGGAAAATAACGTTGGGTTAAAATTACTAATGAATGAAAACATAAAATAGAAGGGCCCAAATTCAAGTATGGGTTGGGCCCATGATTGGTGTAACCTTTACACCATTAACTTAATAATGGGCCGCAAATATTTACATATAAATAAAGAAGAAAGACAAAATATGTAAATGTAGAAAATACGATGTGTTTAACCCGAGGTTGGATTGAGTTGTGATGTAAACCTGCCCGGAACCGCCCGGCTGTCCAGTAGTCACAACAATACCTATCCAATGTGGGAGGTTAAACATGGAGCCCAATAAGGACCCGAGGTTAGACTGAGTTGTGGCGTAAGACTGCCCGGAACCAACCGGCAACAGGCAGCCACAACAATACCTGTCTAATGTGAGAGGTCAGGGCCTTAATAAGACAGTTAAGGCTGAGTCAGGATTGTTAGGATTAAGTGAACTAAAGACTTAATCAAAATGGAACATGCTAAACTAAACGGACTGGTGGGGTTAGGTTAGAAAACACTTAACCAACTTAGCATGTTGGCTAGAGATAGAAAACCTAGTAACGGGGGACCCTTTTCAGCAGTAACCCTAGAAGGTGTATCATGATACCCTGAAACTAGGCAGGGTGGGGCACGATTACTGGGCTGATTGTAAGAGGTCAAATCGACGGCGGTGGTGTAGCAGTGTAGGTTCTAACGGGGTGCGGGCGTGCACACACTACGGCGCAGAAAAATAAAGCACTGGGCACCAGTAGCATACCTGTGCATTCTAAGGTTGTGTCGGGCCGCTGCCATGGGACTTGATACACCCCATGGTGGGACCAGCATAGGTAACTACAACATCGGGGGCCGTAAGACACATGTAACTATGCGAGTAGGAGCCGATCATCGTAGAATGGATCACATCACCCTGATTATGGGGTGCCAGTTGGAAACTAGTTTATATGGGTTCAGAGATTTACATGGGGTACGATAGTATATTCGACCCTAGACAACTTAACCAAGTTTATAGTGCTTGCCCACTTCTTGTTTATAATTATCATACCCAGTTCTTTATTCATAGACAAAATAGTACTAGACTTACTCAGGCTTTATGTCTGACTCTACTTTTCTTTCGTCTTCTTTTCTTCCATTTCCCCCCCAGGTCCACAGGGAGGGAACACTGCAGCTTGACCAGCCTTAACATCCAGCTTGAAGAAGAGAAATGTATTGCTTGGACCCTTTTCGTTTGAAACTATGGCTTTGGACAAACTCTATGGGGCTTTTGCAGTTTATCTATGTTTTATTTATGCTTCTTTAAATAATGTAATCAAGACAGATTATGGAAGTGTTATGTTATGTTTTTGGAAAAGATGTAAGACAATTATGGTGATGTTGTTGTAACACGTATTTGCTTTTATGAAATAAAAGTTTGTTGATTTTCCGCTGTTTACAAATATGTGTTCTTATATCTGTCTTGTATATCTGTGACTTATACTTATAAACCTCCACCAAAATTAGGGCATTCCCTTTGAGAGTGACCCTAACGGAGGTGGGGTGTTTCAAGAATAGTGTGGTAAAAATAGAATTTTTATCTATATAGTGTAACACCCCACCACCGCCAGGGTGACTCTTGCAAGCACTCTGACTTTGGAGGGGCGTTTGAATCAGGTAAACATGCATAATGATATATCAAGGCAGAACAAGAACATATGTATATATGTAAACAGAGTAAATAACATAGATAAAACAGCGGAAGATTTCAAACCATTTCAAAACAAGTCTGGTACAACATAATATCAACTTTCCAAATACACAAGTCTAGATAGAAACAACATTTCTGAAAAACTGAAGTACATAAGTACTATCCCCAAAATATATGATAACCATAGCTAGCTTCATGTCAAGACTGTACATGAGCTAAATCCCACAAGCAAGCGATCAGAAATCCAGCTAAGCTCCAATATTCCCTCCCTGAGAACCTGAGGGGGGGAAACGGAAGAAAAGAGGAGAAAGAAAACAGGTCAGTCAAAAAGACTGAGTAAGCCCTACTACAATCAATGTAAACTGGTAAAGTTAACTGGCATGAGCAGCAGGGATGAACATGAGGATAACAACATACTAGCATGATGATTAACTAACAAAGTAGATAAAGGTGTCATCGCATAATCGGGTTTAAGGTTTTTGCACCACATGTGTACTAGCAAACTAACATGACTTGAATAAACAAGTATTGATCTCTTGGCCCATGCTTTGGCCCAATAACATGAAGTGACCCCAATACGAGGTCCAATAACATGAAGTGACCCTAACACGAGGTCCAATAACATGAAGTGACCCTAACACGAGGTCCAATAACATGAAGTGACCCTAACACGAGGCCCAATAACATGAAGTGACCCTAACACGAGGTCCAATAACATGAAGTGACCCTAACACGAGGTCCAACCCAAACGGTCTAGTCGATCGGCTCCCTAAGCCTAACTCGTCACGTGTTGGTGTCAATACGGCCCAAACATAATTGTAGTCGAACTGTGCCGGGTCCACCCTTCGGGTGTATCAAGCCCTAGGGTGCCAACCCCTGGACACCATAAACATGAGTGCACAGTCTCGATCTACTGGTACCCATGCTTGACTTCTCCAAATACGGACTACGTGCACGACCATAGTCCGTCCGGAACTACATCGGCGTACCACCCAGCCGTCGTTTATTGGTCGCTTACCTCCAGCCCAGTAATCGTGCCCCCTCCCTAGCCTAGTCCCTAGGGCCTTAATGATACAAACTTGGGATTACTGCTAGAGTGGGCCCCCATTGCTAGGATTTTTCTAGTGGGTTAAGTACGGTTTAACCCTCTTGCTAATCATGGATTAACTTGGTTAAGTGTAACGATGAGTTCACGACTTAACCCTGATTAATCTACCAAGCCCAAATTGGTTAAGTATTAAGTGGACCATGACTTAACCCTAATCACGAGGCATTAATTAATTTAATGCGCCTTAACCTCTCACATTAGACCTTGTTGTGGTTACTAGTTAAGCCGGGCGGGTCCGGGTAGCTTTACACCACAACTTGGTCTAACCTCGGGTTCATGGTACAACATGGCCAACTTCTCACATTGGGTCCTATTGTTTGTAGCAACTAGTTAAGCCGGTCGGTTCCGGGTAGGTTTACGCTACAAACTCAACCCAACCTCGAGTTGGTCACACTTATCTTTTCTAAGTGTCATGTCCATCATGTTTCCAAAACACATTACAAGTTTTCAAGCAATTGGGTAGACCTAACTTAATAGGTAAATTCCCAATGGGTAGACCTAACTTAATAGGTAAATTCCCAAGCTTATGTTTTTATGTCTTTTTAAGTTTACCCAACCCCAAACGCAATCCCATCGCTTACATATCGCCATAGCGCATAAAGGATAGAAAGAGGGAACTTGGCATAATCACGACATAAAGGTGTTGAAGCCACAAGTTCAACATGGTGGCATATGAAATGGACATATGTTCATATACTTGCATATTACATTTTTAGGCCTCAAAAGCATGCATAAAACCAAACTTGGCATATTGATAATACATGGTGCTAAATGACATGTAGAGATGGCCATAAGTTCGCATCTAGCCACACATGCAAGTTATCATAAGAGATATGGTAACTTACATGTTGCCAAAATGCAACCTTTGGCATAAAGCTCGAAGCTTTATGTTCATAAACCCAAGATAAGCTTGCATAACATAATAGCATGAACAAAATGTTCAACCCAAACTTGCATAACATAACTTGCATATCATATGACAAACTTACATATCAAACTTGCATAACATAACACGATAATCTTGCATATCATGACATGGCATACTTGCATAACATAACATGATGAACTTGCATATCATAGCATGGCATACTTGCATATAAACTTGCATATCACAACATGATAAACTTGCATATAAACTTGCATATCACAACATGATAAACTTGCATATCATAGCATAGTAAACTTGCATATAAACTTGCATATCACAACATGATAAACTTGCATATAAACTTGCATATCACAACATGATAAACTTGCATATCATAGCATAGTAAACTTGCATATCACATCATAGTAAACTTGCATAACACATCATAGTAAACTTGCATATCATGGCAAACTTGCATATCATACATTTAACTTTAGATTTTAAGTATGAAAGTAGAATAGGGCTTACAATACTTACGAAGGCACACAAAACTATGACAAAGCCCTTATGCAACCAATTAGACCCAAAATGCAAGCTCTAACATAAAAACCCTTGAGCCAAAATGATCAAAACCCTTGCTTTATGATGTAAATATGGAAACTTGACTTGAATGCAAGCTAATGATGCTCATACAAGTTTGAAAACACTTGTATGCATGGAAAATCTCTCTTAGAAATAATTTTAGAGTTTTATGAAGAGAGTGGAGGCCATGAGAGGATTGATTTTGCCATAGTTTAGTTACTAGAATGAATAATGATGATTTAGGGTTAGGTTAGGGCCTTATTTATAGAGATTAGGACTAGTTTCAACCCTAGGATTAAACCCTAGTTCCAATCTTAGCCCTCAAAACCGAATCTGGCCCCCAAGCTCAACACAATCTCTAAATGGTGCACCAGGCTAAACAGCCCGGCTGGACCAAGTCGACAGCCAAGTCGACAGGGCTGTCGACTTGGGTCCAACCAAGTCAACTCCCAAGTCGATAGGGCTGTCGACTTGGGTACTCTGGCGGGAATTTTCCCGCCTGCCCCAATATGACCCAATTTATCAAATTCAAACTTGAATTTGAAATCTGTTTTTACTTTGAAATTTTCTGAAAACTTCGTTGGGCCTTAATCGGGTCATACGGACTCCGATTTTCGAAAACTCGGACTCTATTTCGCGTATTTTTCCGAGACGAACGCAATGGCATAGCCCGTTTCCCTTGATTCAGATTTATAAATTAAATTCTGCCTCGATTTACGTTATAACAGGTTATTGAAAATACGGGTTGTTACATATAGTAACGATGTAAAAATAGGATTTTTATCTATATGGCATCGATGTAAAAATTCGATTTTTATATATTGAATATCGAAGTAAAAATTCGATTTTTATATATTGAATAGCGAAGTAAAAATTCGATTTTTATATATTGAATAGCGAAGTAAAAATTCGATTTTTACATATGTAGAGAATACGGGCAACGAAGATGACAAAAAGGCGAGAACGATGAAGATTTCTCTAAATGAAGTGTCGTGGAGTTGGGATAGCTATCTGTGAGAATTTCTCACCTTTTATTTTATTTTCTAGTTATAAATATATATTAGGATGCAGACGGTGTTTAGTAGCACCCGACACCCGTCGTCCACAGACCATGGACGGCTTGTATGCTTGTTTGTTTGATTTTGATGTGTATTTGATTGTGTGATGTGATGTGAAATGAAATAAAATATTTATATAGTTGAAAATATTTTATAGTTAAAAATAGAATTTTTAATGTGTATATGAAATGAAATAAAAATAAACAAATCGGATGATTTGTTTGTATACACACATTTGACTGATATTGATTGAGATGATAAATTTTACACATCGCCCAACTGCACAAATAAAATCTGTGTTTGATTGTTTGAAACCCCACACGGGTATTGGGATGATATTTGACGTACACTAATCCCGATTGTTTAGTTGTATGTCGATCGATTGATTGACAGACTGTTATAAGCATTGAATATTTATATTTGATGCTTATACAGTGTAGAATGCACTTTGGATGATGGTTGATTATTCATCGTTGTTATTGTATACCTGTGTTGTAGAAAATCCATATAATTAACATTATATGGTAATTGATTGGGCCTCATTCCAGTTTTAAAATAGAAATATTTGAAATAGAATATTTGAAAATAGGAATATATGAAGCCGTATTGATTAGATTGACGCCATTTTGACGTGAACGATATTTATATCGATTTTATTCATTTTATAATGAATATCGAAAGTGATTTCAAAATCTGATTTTTCGAAAAGAAATGAATTCGAATTGAAATTGAATATAAATGAATTCGAATTGAAATTGAATATAAATGAATTCGAATTGAAATTGAATATAAATGAATTCGAATTGAAATTGAATATAAATGAATTCGAATTGAAATTGAATATAAATGAATTCGAATTGAAATTGAATATAAATGAATTCGAATTGAAATTGAATATAAATGAATTCGAATTGAAATTGAATATAAATGAATTCGAATTGAAATTGAATATAAATGAATTCGAATTGAAATTGAATATAAATGAATTCGAACCGAAAACAAAGTTGAAACCGTTTTGAAAACACGCCGGATTTGAAATTGAATATAATGGCCTGAATAGAACGCGCCGCGCCGCGGCAGTTCGCGAATTTCGACCATTGACTTCGAACGGATATTACGGGAGATCCGACCGTCGGATTCTCCTAAAACCGGAACCGTTGGGTTCGTATCGAAAAAAGCTTTCTAACGAATATTTGAAATTTGAAATCTAACAGTTGGATTTGGAATTATGTCCAAATCAAAATTGGAAAAGGTCGCTGTAAGTGCAGTTCGATGGCCATTGATGGAAATCGACTGTACGGGCCTTGATAAAATTATTAAAAATAGTAATAATTCGTGTAAAATCATGAGAAATGATTTGTGAAGAATTGGGATGAAAAACTCCATATTTGAAAAGACAAAAATAGTTTTTTATCTTAATGAACTAGTTTTGAACTAGAATTATAATTCTATTTTTTTTAAATAAATAAATTGAATTTGAAAAAGGGTTTTAAAAGTAACCAGAAATTCCAAAATTTGAATTGGAATGGATTTGAATCGAAAGTGTCTTTGGATTATTTCGATGTTGGATTTCGTGATTACACAGATATTGTTATGGAAATTTGAAAGATATATTTATATCATTATTTCCAATACGATATTTTTTGGTCGTAGAATTTGATATTGAATATAAGCCGATATATTTTCTATTCAGAGCCTTGTATTTAATATCAAATGTGATTTGGGTTTGTCGTGAATGGTGTCTTCATTAACACTGTTCTTGAACCCAGTTGAGAAAAGATTAAATCTTTTATTTAGATTTAATGAAGTGTACCAATTAAATAATATTTAATTGGAATTGAATTGGTATTGATTTTTGGGTTTATCGTGAACAGTGTTTTAAATAACACTTGTTCTATAACCCGATGATTAATGAAATGTGACTTTGGGTTGTCGTGAACGGTATCTTCAATAATACTGTTCTTAGACCCGAAGGAGTTAAGAAAATTAGAAACTAACTGGAGATTAGTTGAGTTGAATGGTTTCTGGGGTATTGATCTGATGTTGGTTTCGGCCTTCGAGGTTAATACTTAGGGAACTGCTCACTTGCTACTTTACGGTTAGGAACTGATTGAAATGTGATGTGATTTTGGGTTTATCGTGAACCGTGTTTTAAATGACACTGATTCTTTAACCCAGATAGAGATTAAAACTAAGTGGAGTTTAATGAATCTTTAATTAGATTGAAATAATCGAGAATGGAGTATCACCAGTTTTGCTCCAGACGATAGTTAAATCCTTAATTAGATTTTAACGTGAAATGGTAATTGAATTTACCGATAACACCGTGGTGTTAGATATGAAGTATGACCAGTTTTACTTCATGGGATGAATAGGTTGGGGTTGGGAAATTAAATCAAATGATTACTTCGGTAAGGTTCGTTAATCCCGACTAGTTTGAATTGATATTCAAAAGTAGATTAAAGAATAAATTCAAGGAATTTATCTTTGATAAAATTAATGGGAACATTTCCCTATGAATGTGAAATTTAGAAACTAACTGTCGGTTAGCTAAGCAGAATGGTTTTCTGGATATTGATCTGATGTTGGTTTCGGCCTTCGGGGTTAATATTTGGGGAATCATTCTCTTGTTAATTTACGGTTAGTGACTGATGAATTGAAATGAGGCGTATGTTGTGTTTGCGTAACACTTGTTTATAATATACGCGAGTTATTCGGAAAGACCGGGTTTATCCCATTCTGAATAACTGATTCGACGTGGTGTCGAAGATGAAGACGGTGGTCGAAGACCGGAAATCTTCACATCGTTTGGGTGATTGCTGATGATCTCGATTGGGCTGTACACCCAAGAGGAGAGAAACAGTTGGTGATCGTCCAGACGTACTTGGAGATCGATGGATATGCGAGGAATGTGCCTCCGGTTTCGTTCAGACCTAGAACGAACTTGTAAATGGACTGTGTGTCTGACATTGGATTTTATTCTGTGTGGTTGATTTCTATTAAATACATATCTGTTTGGCGGCGGAGAATTTATTCTCTTGCTTAACGCCCTTCTCTGAGACGTACGAGCTTAGGGGTTATATACTGATGGATATCAAACACATAGAGTGAATTGCCTGTGTGGCATGCCTAAGTGGCGAATGATCAAGGCTTCTGTTGAAAAGCAAAGTCTTGTGGTTGATGATCGAAGCACGGCCTTTGTGGCGTAGCTTTGTGTAACGTTTACTTCGTGAGTTTCACACCCGGTATGAACCAAAACGGGAGAAGGACCTCAGGGAGGGCATGCGTTTCTTTCTAGTTAGAAGTGGCGTCAGTGGTTTTACACGCCCTGGCGAGTTTGACTTATGTGGTTGTTGCTGTTGCGAGGCGCCTCGGTTTGATTGGACGATCCGGGTCCGATGGAGTCATTTAGTTGGCTCTCCTACGCCCCATAGGGCGGGGAAACGCATGTTCAGGCATTTTAATCCACATCGGTGGACCGGCCCTGACGATCCAAGGGTCACTCGAGCTCTGATCCTGAGGGGCGGACTAGAGCGTCTCGAATCGGTTGAGGACTATCTTTTGCCTCGGTTCATAGAGGGTAATCCAATTTTCAAATACGTGACATTTGCGGTTATATTTGTAGAGCCTAGTATGGCGACATAGTGGGATGGGGCGCTTATGCCGTCTATGATTGTTACTTATGATTTGAAGTTGTTTTATACACTATGCACTTATAATAGTATCAAATGATTTGTTTTAAACGTATCAAGCATTCTTGGCTATTATAAGGTAAAAACCCTATCCTCCGGCTTGCGTTGCATTGTGTGATGGGAACTGGGTCTTATAATAGCTTCATTTTCTTTATTTAGCATTGCGTTGTTGTTATATGCACCGGTATTCTTGGGAGGAAACCCGTTCCGTGTTATACGGCGTGGTCCCTTGATTTACCGAACTTTAAAAATAAAGAATAATAACTGTTTTAGTTCTCACACCAGTCCCATGACTGACCTAAAGTTTATTGTTTTAACCTAAACTCTGGGTGCCCTTATTTTGACACGGGCAGCTAGTAGTTTTGGTTTTGCAGATTTATATTCACAGGATCCTGACTTACAGCTGGAACGATATCCGGAAAGCTTTGTATCCGTATATCTCCTTCTAGTTGTGTTTTGTATTATTTCCGCTGCGATGTATTTAAATGTAATTTAAATCTCTGATATTTCTGTGTAATATTCATTTATACTCTGTATATTCTTGTATTCTGATGGAATTGTTGTAATATACAATGAAATGTTCTTTTGTATGCGTTCTATTTTGTGGCGTGTTCTCGATTCAATCCGTCCTTTCTCTTCTCTTCGGAGACCGGGGGAGTTCGGGTCGTTTCAGCGTGGTATCAGAGCTTTGGTTTACAAAGCTCAGAGAACAAGACACGCTAGAACCATACGAAAGAATTCATCAGATATTGGATTAGTCATATCCAATGAGAATGACTCGTTAGAGATGGGATCAGTAGTATCCTAGAACGAGTGTGAAGAGTATATTTTTAAAATGAAAACAAATTTTGTTTTGAAAATTTAAATCAACTTTTCGTATTTGATTATTTATTCTATATTGATCGGGACAATCCGATATATAATTTTTTTGCATATATGTCTTGCGAACGTGTATTCGAAGTTTAATATACTGGATAGTTATAGAATCATACTCTAGTTGCCCGGGGATAATTCTGGTGATGGGGCACCGTCGCCAGTATTTATTTTCGAATAACGAAAGTGAGATTTGTATATATTTCCTATTGACTGGTGTGAGAACCAAAATTAGATAGGGCTTATTGTTGTGATTTTGCATCAAAAAAAAAAAATCTGATTTTTAGACTATATATCAAAGTTATAAATTGAAACGTTAATCCACAAATTGATTGATGTTTGTGTCGTTTGTCTATTTGTTTGCTAAATTTGTACCATATAGCCCAATTGAACCACATAGTGAATTGTATTGAAAATTTGGTCGCATCTGCTTGCATATACATGTACTTACATTGAACAGGTCATAGCAAAGAGGCTAGAGCAGAAGAATAAAATTTGTTTGCCCGACAAATAGGTACATGTTTACCATAATTTACTGTTTTGTTTGGGTAATGATGATTTTATGAGCCGATTGGCTTTTTATTTTTGAGATCAGAAGGCCTGTATGGCAATTTCGGGATTTTCCCGTGCTCCCGGTGCAGGGGAGGTTATGGCGAAATTTTTCGAAAATTCCGGGTGTTAGCCAAATTTTTGAAGAATTTGAAAATTCCCATAAACTGAAAAGTTGGAGGATGGAAGCCAGATCGAACGTAGAGTTGATTAATCAAACCACTTTCGACTTTGTTCCTTTTTGGGGACGAAAAGTTTTAAGTGGGGGAGATTGTAATAACCCGGAAATCTGGGCCAGTTTAAAATTTTTATTTTGGCAATTTTAGCGAATTTTGATTATTTAAAATGAATTATTTTAAATGATATCGACGATAAATTTATTTTGAATAGAATTTGAACATATATATTATATACATCGTCGATAGAATATAAATAATTATATATAATTATAAAAGGAATTGAAAATGGCGCGGTAGTTCGATAATTCGATTTCAATTTTCAATTGAATGTACCGGGTGCAGAATAAACCGGATTTTAGTGAAACCAAAAATAATGGAATCTAATAGAGAATATCTTTCCAACGAATCCGAGAAATCAAAATTTCATAGCGGAAATCAAAAGATATGTCCAGTTGAAAATTCTGAATAGTCACTACAGAATTCAGGCCCTTAAAAATGGAAATTTTGCAAACGACCTCGGATTTCGACGAAACCACTTTTGTTGGATCCGTGATGTCAAATTATTGCTAGGTTTCAAATTTCATAATTTTTCGAATCAATATGTGAGCTTGGCAAAGTAAAACGCGTTTGACCAGTTTCAGTTGATTTTAATCGACTGGAAAATGGCCATTTTTCAAACGGTCTCAGAATTCGACGAAACTAGTTTTGTTAGGACCGTATCGTCAATACGAAGCTAAAAAATATTTTTCTGGAATTTTTCGAGTTAGTATGTGACCCCGGTAAATTGAAATGCGCGTTTAAATTCAATATATAGAGTTATATGTTGGTTTTGACGAAAACTGATCGAAATGATCGAATCAGCTTATGGTACATATCTCGTTGTGTTCGGAATGGGGGTGAAACGCTATGGATGACAGGCGGTGGGCCTCGTTTCGAGGTCGAAGATAAAAGTACCTTTTTGGAATTAAAAATTAAATAAATTAATAAATAAAAATCTTCTCTCTCTATACCTTGCCCCCCCCGTTCATTTCGAAACAGAAAAAAAAAAGAAAAAGGGGATCGGGATCGATCCCCGTGCCACCGTCGCCCTCCCAAGCGTCGCGCCTAGCGCCGACGAGACCCCCAGCCACCCTCCGTCGCTCCTCTTTATCCCCCAGCGCGTCGCGCGAACCCCCCCTCCCCTCCATCTGCCGACACGAAGCCCCCCCCCATCAGAAAACCGCCGCCGCCTCCTGCAAACCCCCTCCGCCGCCATGAGACCACCACCCTCCGACGGATTGCAGCAGCTTCCCCCCTCCTTAGAGCGCCACCGCCCGACGTTCACTCACCCCCATTCCTCTCCGTTGTAAATCAATGTAAGCTTTTACCTTTTGTTTTAATTTTCAGTTTTGTTTATTTACTGAACAAGGTAGGATTTTTAAAAGGATAACAAAAAAATATATAAAAATATGATTTTTATATTATAGAAAGTATAAAAATATAATCTTTTATACTGTGAAAGGATAAAAATATGATTTTTACATTATAGAAGTGTTAAAAATTGGATTTTTATATATGTAGTGAATCAAAAATATGACCTTTATATAGTAAAAGGTATAAAAATACTATTTTTATATAAGTAGTGTATTGAAAATAAAATTTCTATATAATAGAGAATTTGAAAAGGCGAAATCTTTATATGGAGAATAGTGTGGTAAAAATAGAATTTTTATCTATATAGTAACGATGTAAAAATAGGATTTTTATCTATATGGCATCGAAGTAAAAATTCGATTTTTATATATTGAATATCGAAGTAAAAATTCGATTTTTATATATTGAATAGCGAAGTAAAAATTCGATTTTTATATATTGAATAGCGAAGTAAAAATTCGATTTTTATATATTGAATAGCGAAGTAAAAATTCGATTTTTACATATGTAGAGAATACGGGCAACGAAGATGACAAAAAGGCGAGAACGATGAAGATTTCTCTAAATGAAGTGTCGTGGAGTTGGGATAGCTATCTGTGAGAATTTCTCACCTTTTATTTTATTTTCTAGTTATAAATATATATTAGGATGCAGACGGTGTTTAGTAGCACCCGACACCCGTCGTCCACAGACCATGGACGACTTGTATGCTTGTTTGTTTGATTTTGACGTGTAGTTGATTGTGTGATGTGATGTGAAATGAAATAAAATATTTATATAGTTGAAAATATTTTATAGTTAAAAATAGAATTTTTAATGTGTATATGAAATGAAATAAAAAAAAACAAATCGGATGATTTGTTTGTATACACACATTTGACTGATATTGATTGAGATGATAAATTTTACACATCGCCCAACTGCACAAATAAAATTTGTGTTTGATTGTTTGAAACCCCACACGGGTATTGGGATGATATTTGACGTACACTAATCCCGATTGTTTAGTTGTATGTCGATCGATTGATTGACAGACTGTTATAAGCGTTGAATATTTATATTTGATGCTTATACAGTGTAGAATGCACTTTGGATGATGGTTGATTATTCATCGTTGTTATTGTATACCTGTGTTGTAGAAAATCCATATAATTAACATTATATGGTAATTGATTGGGCCTCATTCCAGTTTTAAAATAGAAATATTTGAAATAGAATATTTGAAAATAGGAATATATGAAGCCGTATTGATTAGATTGACGCCATTTTGACGTGAACGATATTTATATCGATTTTATTCATTTTATAATGAATATCGAAAGTGATTTCAAAATCTGATTTTTCGAAAAGAAATGAATTCGAATTGAAATTGAATATAAATGAATTCGAATTGAAATTGAATATAAATGAATTCGAATTGAAATTGAATATAAATGAATTCGAATTGAAATTGAATAAAAATGAATTCGAATTGAAATTGAATATAAATGAATTCGAATTGAAATTGAATATAAATGAATTCGTATTGAAATTGAATATAAATGAATTCGAATTGAAATTGAATATAAATGAATTCGAATTGAAATTGAATATAAATGAATTCGAACTGAAATTGAATATAAATGAATTTGAATTGAAATTGAATATAAATGAATTCGAATTGAAATTGAATATAAATGAATTCGAATTGAAATTGAATATAAATGAATTCGAACCGAAAACGAAGTTGAAACCGTTTTGAAAACGAATTTAAAACGATTTATAAAATACGTTTTAAAAGGAAATCGACGAAGTATATATTATATATATTATATATATAATATAATGGCCTGAATAGAACGCGTCGCGCCGCGGTAGTTCGCGAATTTCGACCATTGACTTCGAACGGATATTACGGGAGATCCGACCGTCGGATTCTCCTTAAACCGGAACCGTTGGGTTCGTATCGAAAAGAGCTTTCTAACGAATATTTGAAATTTGAAATCTAACGGTTGGATTTGGAATTATGTCCAAATCAAAATTGGAAAAGGTCGCTGTAAGTGCAGTTCGATGGCCATTGATGGAAATCGACTGTACGGGCCTTGATAAAATTATTAAAAATAGTAATAATTCGTGTAAAATCATGAGAAATGATTTGTGAAGAATTGGGATGAAAAACTCCATATTTGAAAAGACAAAAATAGATTTTTATCGAAATGAACTAGTTTTGAACTAGAATTATAATTCTATTTTTTTTTAAATAAATAAATTGAATTTGAAAAAGGGTTTTAAAAGTAACCAGAAATTCCAATAATTGAATTGGAATGGATTTGAATCGAAAGTGTCTTTGGATTATTTCGATGTTGGATTTCGTGATTACACAGATATTGTTATGGAAATTTGAAAGATATATTTATATCGTTATTTCCAATACGATATTTGTTGGTCATAGAATTTGATATTGAATATAAGCCGATATATTTTCTATTCAGAGCCTTGTATTTAATATCAAATGTGATTTGGGTTTGTCGTGAATGGTGTCTTCATTAACACTGTTCTTGAACCCAGTTGAGAAAAGATTAAATCTTTTATTTAGATTTAATGAAGTGTACCAATTAAATAATATTTAATTGGAATTGAATTGGTATTGATTTTTTGGGTTTATCGTGAACAGTGTTTTAAATAACACTTGTTCTTTAACCCGATGATTAATGAAATGTGATTTTGGGTTGTCGTGAACGGTATCTTCAATAATACTGTTCTTAGACCCGAAGGAGTTAAGAAAATCAGAAACTAACTGGAGATTAGTTGAGTTGAATGGTTTATGGGGTATTGATCTGATGTTGGTTTCGGCCTTCGGGTTAATACTTAGGGAACTGCTCACTTGCTACTTTACGGTTAGGAACTGATTGAAATGTGATGTGATTTTGGGTTTATCGTGAACCGTGTTTTAAATGACACTGATTCTTTAACCCAGATAGAGATTAAAACTAAGTGGAGTTTTAATGAATCTTTAATTAGATTGAAATAATCGAGAATGGAGTATCACCAGTTTTGCTCCAGGCGATAGTTAAATCTTTAATTAGATTTGAACGTGAAATGGTAATTGAATTTACCGATAACACCGTGGTGTTAGATATGAAGTATGACCAGTTTTACTTCATGGGATGAATAGGTTGGGGTTGGGAAATTAAAACAAATGATTACTTCGGTAAGGTTCGTTAATCCCGACTAGTTTGAATTGATATTCAAAAGTAGATTAAAGAATAAATTCAAGGAATTTATCTTTGATAAAATTAATGGGAACATTTCCCTATGAATGTGAAATTTAGAAACTAACTGTCGGTTAGCTAAGAAGAATGGTTTTCTGGATATTGATCTGATGTTGGTTTCGGCCTTCGGGGTTAATATTTGGGGAATTATTCTCTTGTTAATTTACGGTTAGTGACTGATGAATTGAAATGAGGCGTATGTTGTGTTTGCGTAACACTTGTTTATAATATACGCGAGTTATTCGGAAAGACTGGGTTCATCCCATTCTGAATAACTGATTCGACGTGGTGTCGAAGATGAAGACGGTGGTCGAAGACCGGAAATCTTCACATCGTTTGGGTGATTGCTGATGATCTCGATTGGGCTGTACACCCAAGAGGAGAGAAACAGTTGGTGATCGTCCAGACGTACTTGGAGATCGATGGATATGCGAGGAAAGTGCCTCCGGTTTCGTTCAGACCCAGAACGAACTTGTAAATGGACTGTGTGTCTGACATTGGATTTTATTCTGTGTGGTTGATTTCTATTAAATACATATCTGTTTGGCGGTGGAGAATTTATTCTCTTGCTTAATTCCCTTCTTTGAGACGTACGAGCTCAGGGGTTATATACTGATGGATATCAAACGCATAGAGTGAATTGCCTATGTGGCATGCCTAAGTGGCGAATGATCAAGGCTTCTGTTGAAAAGCAAAGTCTTGTGGTTGATGATCGAAGCACGACCTTTGTGGCGTAGCTTTGTGTAACGTTTACTTCGCGAGTTTCACACTCAGTATGAACCAAAACGGGAGAACGACCTCAGGGAGGGCATGCGTTTCTTTCTAGTTAGAAGTGGCGTCAGTGGTTTTACACGCCCTGGCGAGTTTGACTTATGTGGTTGTTGCTGTTGCGAGGCGCCTCGGTTTGATCGGACGATCCGGGTCCGATGGAGTCATTTAGTTGGCTCACCTACGCCCCATAGGGCGGGGAAACGCATGTTCAGGCATTTTAATGCACATCGGTGGACCGGCCCTGACGATCTAAGGGTCACTCGAGCTCTGATCCTAAGGGGCGGACTAGAGCGTCTCAAATCGGTTGAGGACTATCTTTTGCCTCGGTTCATAGAGGGAAATCCAATTTCCAAATACGTGACATTTGCGGTTTTATTTGTAGAGCCTAGTATGGCGACATAGTGGGATGGGGCGCTTATGCCGTCTATGATTGATACTTATGATTTGAAGTTGTTTTATACACTATGCACTTATAATAGTATCAAATGATTTGTTTTAAACGTATCAAGCATTCTTGGCTATTATAAGGTAAAAACCCTATCCTCCGGCTTGCGTTGCATTGTGTGATGGGAACTGGGTCTTATAATAGCTTCATTTTCTTTATTTAGCATTGCGCTGTTGTTATATGCACTGGTATTCTTGGGAGGAAACCCGTTCCGTGTTATACGGCGTGGTCCCTTGATTTACCGAACTTTAAAAATAAAGAATAATAACTGTTTTAGTTCTCACACCAGTCCCATGACTGACCTAAAGTTTATTGTTTTAACCTAAACTCTAGGTGCCCTTATTTTGACACGGGCAGCTAGTAGTTTTGGTTTTGCAGATTTATATTCACAGGATCCTGACTTACAGCTGGAACGATATCCGGAAATATTTGTATCCGTATATCTCCTTCTAGTTGTGTTTTGTATTATTTCCGCTGCGATGTATTTAAATGTAATTTAAATCTCTGATATTTCTGTGTAATATTCATTTATACTCTGTATATTCTTGTATTCTGATGGAATTGTTGTAATATACAATGAAATGTTCTTTTGTATGCATTCTATTTTGTGGCGTGTTCTCGACTCAATCCGTCCTTTCTCTTCTCTTCGGAGACCGGGGGAGTTCGGGTCGTTTCACCAAGCGCTGATATGATTAGCCAACATTTAATTCCATGCGCATAACTATATTATAAATTATCTTTTAAACAATCAAGCTCACTAAAACCAAACCATAAAACTGGACACTAGCAATACTTAATGGCACTCCTGCACGTCAAGCTTGCAGTACAAAGGCATGTATCCAACAAAAAAATGCAAGGTCAGGTAAACAAGCATGCAAAAAAGGCATGTAGCCAACCAAAAAAAAGCAAGATCCGCGGTAAAAAAAACCGCAAGATTAGGTAAACAAGCATGCAAAATAAAACAAAGATAAAGCGCACACATCAATAAATTATTAATGAAAACAGTGAAGTCCTAAAAGTTGAATTGAAAAAAAATACTTTAAGTAACCAATACACCCAACAACAAACAAAAACATAAACCAAAACGAAGATTTTAAATGGCACAAAGGGAAATAAGGGTGCATAATAGTTTTGTATATTTTAGTAACTGAAGATGAGAAGGGATTGAATACGCTTCATTTTTGCTGCACCAAGATAATAGGAGTGAGTACTGAAAAGAGATTAAACATGTCACAACTTCAGAATTATATTGCATTCAATCTTGAATAAATGATACCAACTCAATGACTGACTAAAAGATTTATGGTCCTGGATTGTTTTAAAATTAAATAATAAGCAGGTGTTAGTGTGCATGTGAACAAATATATATGTATACACACTCCCACCTTTTGCAAAACATACAAAGTATTGTATTTACAGTCTACAAATAAAATAACAACAATATTGCATAAAGATTTACAACTGAAAATAAAACAGCAATCCGTTATTAGCTAAATGATTAATGTGAAGGTCTGTTCTGACTGAAGATTCACTCTTACCAATTGAGCTAAGAATCTCATTTCCTGACTAGAAAATTGAAATAAAATTTACTACCTTCAAAGCAGCACTATTAGCTGCAACTGGTGCTAATGGTGGAGATGATAGAAGTGCCCAAAATTATCCTAGTTGCTTCTCGCAGGTTAGTAGCAATGCTTCTTACATGTTAACAAATTCCTAACATGATTGCTTCTTACAGGTTCGTACGAATGGTTTAATCATGATTTATCATTACCAACTTCCAATAATTCTACAACTAAAAAAATCAGCATCTGGGAACTAATCGTACAAAATAGGAAATTTCTGTTAGAATTAAACTAATTCCTATCATAAATCATATTGCATAAAATGAGTATAGGCTTTTTCTTTGCCAGAATCATGAATCATATCACAAATAAAATATGATTACACTAAAATTAAATAATTATTAATAGTAATTGTTCTAGCATTAACACTGGTAACAAAAGCTAGAAACAGTTATAGCCCAACAGTAAACGGGAAAAAACAGAAAAATTTCAACCCAAATTCAGTTTACTGAGAATTTTGGCACTAGGCATTTAAAAATTCACTTTGGCATCAAATGGTTAAATCTTAAAGTATAATTTGAAATTATCTAACTCGTTAAAGAATCAATCCATCATACAGAAACATGTAGTTTATTATAGCTTAGTAGTTCATATTTTTCATATCAATGATTTTCCAAGTAACAGTTTTAAAACAATTTACAATGCAAAATTAATAACACTGAAATAAAATAGGTAAAATAAAATCTGAAAGTAAACTTTCTACGATTTCCAAATGACGGCTCTAAATGCAATAATCCAGACACTTTCAAGCCTATCTATGTAAAATGTTTGACTCTAGCAATTCAAATTACATACCAAGCCTATCAGACGACATATCATGATCAGGAGAGACTTTCCACAAGGAAAATAACCCTTTCAAGCCTATCTTCTCTAAATTAAAAAACAAATATAATAACAATGAGTTCAGTCCTTTTTCACCAGTCAGAAAACCAACCCTACCAAATTCTCCACCTCAACCGCTCACCCTATTCACACAAATTACAAAAGGTCGTCGAGACTACGGTATAACTAATCCACCATTTTTTATAAGTTAATCCACCATTTTTTATAAATTAGTCCACATTGGGATTAATTAATCTATATGTTATTATAGTTATTTTTTACATCTATAATAATTCATCATTCCTATGCCCTTTCCAGAGAAAGGAAAAAAACTTGTGCATTTACAATCAAATTGTAAATTCAGTAAACTCTCCATAATATAAACAAAAATATTTTATATAGGGTATAAAATTCATCCATGCTAAGCTGCTATAAATAAAAATTGGAATTAGGACTGCTTTTGGGTTCACTGAAGTATTTCATCGAAACAAGCAATAGCAGTATTTACATTGCTTCAGCTAAAGCCAATTTTTTTAAAGGCAACTTACCAAAAACAATAATGTCAATAGGTCACCAAAAGAACAAATAAACATGAGCTGAAATTCTTGCACAATGAAAAAAAAGAGGGTAGAAGAAATATAAAAGTGGATGAACCGACTAATATTACCCATTATTAAATAAACATAAAAACCCTAGTTAATAGGATGGATTAGCTGCTATGAAAATAAAAGTACCCAGAACCACCAAACATGTTTTTATCTGCATATGTTCCAATTTAAATTAAGAAAAAGAGAAAAGAAAAAACAAATAATTTCTGACTTACCAAATCGAAGATTTCACAAACAAATATGAAGTATCTCGTACCCAGCAAAAACCTCATTCCATATTTTAGCAAATGCTCAAATGATTACTTGATGATGTCTCCTGGAATTAATCCAAAGAAACATGTTCAGACTTGCGCAGCTCGTCTCAGTTCCAAAACTCCTGCTCCACTCTCACATGCAGCATAGACTTCGCGAAATCCGTCAATGAATTTATCTGGGGTTGGAAGTCGTTGTGGTTGTCGAGGTGGATTTATCGGATGAGTCAAAGAAGAAGATTGGGAGAGATGTAGATTCGGAGCGCTTGCAACCACAAAGTGAACATCGAATCACCAGTTTTTGAACATTGTTTAGCGCCGCCATGAATTTTTGACATTTTAGGTAGGGCTGTAAATTTTGTTCGAATGTCCGATGTTTGTTCGTGTCTGTGACCGAAATACGCCCTTCCGAGTCCGTCCGATTTTCATTTAGGACACAAGTTAGGACAACAATATTTGTACGAGAAAAAATCATGTCCGGTCTGGGCTCGTCCGAATTCGTTCGAATTACTTGAAATTCGGCGTATAGTTGAGAGAAAATCTAGTAAAATGCATAAAATGTGATATACATAGCCATGTCCGACCAAGTCCGACCGAGTCCGGTCATGTCCGTCCGATTTTATTTAGGACACGAATTAGGACAACAAAATTTGTCCGAGAAAAAATTTGGTTCGGTCCGAATTTTTTTAGGACAGAAACTGAACACATCTCCGTCCGGTCCGGTCCGACCGATTTACATCCCTAATTTTAGGGTTATAAAAATGAAGCGTGGCTTCAATCCTCTTCCCTAATCGGTTTTATTTTGATGGCTGAGATCGAATATTTCGGGTTGTGTTCGTTTGTACCCGATTTTGTCTGTATGTGCGTTGTTTGGCATATAACGATCTCTATGTTTTAATTTCTACTACTCGTTTAAAAGGACGTAGAGCCATTTTAATAAGAAATGTACTTTACCCATTTCGTTGACGAAATAAAATAATCAAACAAATAAAATTGTCCTCATCAAAGTAATTTAGAAAAAAACTAATCGGCAAAAGAGAAGGGCATTTTATTTAATTATCTTCACAAAATTTAAGAATAGCTCTATATTTATTACATAAAATTCTAAATTTATCTCATAAAGTTTTTAATTTCATTGAAATTCCATTTCTTATTGTTATTCATTTAATAGTAAATATTAATTGTTACTTCATGTTTATTAATTATTAAATACAACTTTTAAATTATAATTGAATATTAATTAATAAAAATTTAATATTAATATTAATCATTTGATATTAATATTAATTGCTTGATATTAATTATTTAGTAAGTTATTTATTATTTATTGATTGTTAGTAATTAAACCATATCAACTGTAATGTACTAATTATTAATAATCAATTATAATAAATAACTAAGTGCAAAAAATAATTTTAGATAATAATTCATAATTATGAATTATTTATTGGTAATCATTGGTGGTAAATTACAATAAAGTACGTATAAAAGTTTCCATTTATAAATTAGTAATCTTTAAATTATCGTTATTTAATTAATTATTGGTTAAAATTAATTACTACATACTAAATATCACTTTATAAGTATTAAATTTTAGTAGTAACTAATAGTATTAATTATTACATAATTATTTAAAATTAATTATTTAATAATAATTATTAACGTAATTCGAATTAATTGATAATTACTACATACTGATTATTGAATACGGAACATTAATTCATAATTAATAAATATTATTTGTTGAATTAAAAGCATTATTCATTAAGTACTAATTGTCAATTATTCAATGACAATTGTTTAATATTGATTATCAGTTATCAAATTTAATTAATAAGTATCAATTATAACATACTATTAAACGAAAATAATAAATATTGATTAATTACAATATTTAATAATTTTGAATTACTTGTTGCTACTCATTAATTAGAATAAATTGTTTATTGCTATAATGCATTTGCTTCTGTTCTTAGGGAGCGAAGTAAATAACATTATTTGCTTCGATGCATTTGCTTTGGTTCACAAGGAACCGATACAAATAACATTATTTGCTTCGGTGCATTTGCTTCAGATTTCAACACAAGCAAATGATACTATTTGCTTCCGTTGTGAGCACAACAGAAGCAATTAACACTATTTGCTTCGGCGCAATTGCTTATGTTGTGTGAAAAACCGAAGCAAATTATAGTATTTGCTTCAGTTATGAAAACAACCGAAGCAAATGAGGCGAAGCAATTAACCTGTTTTGTAGTAGTGCAATGCTTATTAGGTTTCTAGAAACAAATATGTGAATAACGACAAGTATAACCTATGTAGAGCTAAGCTCTTAAACAACCATAGGCTATTAGGACAGATTCATTATTATTTCTAAAACCCTAAATGTTAGATCAAAATCTGATAAACGTTAGATCAAATCGAATATACTATGTGAAGGAGCATAGCTCTTAAATGACATAGAGTATGATGGTTTAGATCCAACCCTTGGTTCAGATCTAGATCTACATACATGAAGTTCTAATCTCTTTGGCTATGTGATTCATATTGAATCTAATCCAGCGTCATCACCCCCTAATTAAAGGAGATTAGCTAGAACTAACTAAAGAAGAAGGGAAAAAGAAAATAAACAACATAAATAAAATACAATAAAAAGTAAAGAGAAAGGGAGTAGAATGATTTTATTCCAATAGAAGGATTACAGAATAAAACTTAATGTCATTCTAAATGAACAAGATACAAGTGTATTTATAGCTGATATGACAAAGACTAATTGGTTAATTACACAACGTGAGACTAAAGATTTAGCCCAAATAACACATAAGCCAATGTGAATGCAACTGTAGAGTGAGTGGACTTGCAAATGAGATAATGTGAACGCAGCATGAATAAGAGGCCTTGCAAATGAGCTAATGTGAACGCAACATGAGTAATCATTGAGCCAAATCTTCCTAACTGAACTCTATTTGCAACCATTCTTCAAGCTTTACACTCTTCAAACTTTAGTAATTTGAAACTTTACTCTTTTTATTCAAATTCTTCATGCTTTATCCATCAAATGCTCTAAACCATGTTTTTATAAACAATCTAAAAACACAGCTATAAATACATAATATCAATTATTTTAAAGGGAAAATAAGATAAATAAGCGGATAAGATATACACATTTACGTGCATATCAAATACCCCCACACTTATCTTTTTATTCGTCCTCGAATAAATTAAACTAAGATATGTCACACTTTTATAGGAAGCACGATTGCATTTAGCGTATGCAACAAGCCGTTACACCCCTAGGTGCCCTAGTAGGACGAGTGTTGTCTCGTGAGGGTTATCAACGGATACTACCCATAAAATCCAAAGTGTCTTAAGTACGTGAATTAATCAAATTATATATTTAAGTTATTTCAAATTCCAAGGACTTTACCTAACTTCAATAATAATGGTTCAGTCCTAAGTTGTCCATTCCATAATTGGTGCAAAAATGAATAAAAAAATTCAAGTTGAATCGTAATTCCCTGATAACACTGTAATTGTCTTGAAGGTTAAGAGCGTGGTGTCAACCAAAGTTCTACACATCGACAATGTGCACCCAATCATTCTTTTCTTTTCTTTTTTTTTGAATAATTTTGCACTAGTGTAACTGTATTGTATTGGATGTGAGTTATGCATAGATGAAGGAAAATTTTGTAAGTTCCAAATATGTTATTGATAAGAGGGCAAGTGTACCCTTTCTGTTGAAGACCTCTTGAGTAGCTAATGCTCGTTAATGGCGTCCTATCTTCCTTCCTCTCCACCTTTTCTGTCGAAATATCCTTCTAGATATAAGCCTTTTCTTCTTCCTCGTTCAACTTCTTCCTCGTCATCTTCTCCTTCGCGTCCTGCTTTTATCCCTTCCTCCTCCAATCCTTCCTCTAAGCATGCTCGGTCTTTTATTTCTCTTCCTTCTTCCTTTCATGCCCCTCCTTCGTCTCATCGTGCCAATTCTAATCGTCTTCCTTGCCGTGTTGAATTCTCACAACCCTTAGAAATGAAAACTTCTACTCATTCTCGTTCTCAAAACTCTCATGCCCCATTTCCTTCTTCATCAAATCAATTTGCTATACTCTCTGATCATCATGATGCTTTTCCAACTAAGTCATATGCTCAGGTGGCGGCTTCGCCACCAACATCAAGGCCTAGACCTCCTCCTAAAATGCCATTCAGACCACCATTACCAGAATTTTTCTCTGTTTTTCAAACTATTACTCACTTGAAAAAAGAAAGAAGATGCCTTCAGTGTGCAAGTAAGGGTCACGTGGCAAGCGCATGCAGGGACCCTAAAATATGTTTCAAATGTGGTTCGTTCGGTCACTCGGTGCAATGTTGTTCAAAGAAAAACTTTTATGTAGGCAGCTCTTCGTCTTCAGCACCCAAAGCCGTCAAAAATAATAATAATTACCATGCTCGCTGGGTCCCTAAGCAAAATCAATTACCCTGCAAAAAATGCTTGTCAAACATCGCTTCGTAATGCCACCTGCCAAGCTAATTACCATGAAAATTCCAATAATAGGCAATTTATTCATCCTAATTCGTTTCTGCCTCAAAACCATTCTCTTCCCTCTCAACTCTCAAACAACTTTAGAATGGCGGATGCTTCGAAATGTATTGTAGCAAAGACATTGACTAGAAAGTGGAATGTGGAAACACTACATCAAGCTTTGGAAGTAAACCTTGAATAAGATTGTTGGCCGATGTCAATTATTACAAATAACTCCTTCTTGGCTTTATGGTAAAAAAAGATCATGCATTACTTCTCAAAATTCTGACTAAACCAGGAGCAGCAATAAGTTAGAACCTTGGGATGATGACGACAGAGAACCAGAGCCTGCATTGAAAACAGAATCATGGGCTAAGGTGGAAGGATCTCCGGAATTTCTCAAAAACAATGATGATGCAGCGAAGGAAATTTTGAAACCTATGGGCAGAGTTCTTGCTGTTGACGATTGTGACTGGTGTCACTTTGATCATAGAGATTTTCTGATGAAAAAGCAATTTTATGAAGGAATTGGTTCAAAAAATGAGTTTGCAGCCCACTTCAACAACAAAGTGCATATTATCAAGGTTCAACGTAGCAAACATGAACATCATGGTACAAGACCAGAATTAGTTTTTATTGGGAATGATGAGGAACAAGTGGTACCGTGTATTCATAAATTTCAAGATGTTAGCTCGGAGGATCGATTTGATGCTATGATTGAAGAAGCAGTGATGTTACTACCTTTGCCTTCAGTCTTTAGGGAAGTTAATATGGAATTTAACTTGCCAGACTTTGATACCCTTGAGATGGAACAAGCTGAGCAAGATGAGCTGAATCAAGAAATGCATGTCGATCAGAGTCAAGAAGCTCATGTTGACCTGAATCCCCCTTTTAACCAAATTGTCCCTCATCCTACTGATTTTCAATGGTTCCTATTCAAACCATACCATTTGACATTAGTTCAATCCCTCCACCTCAGTCTCCTCCTCATCAGCAATGGTCAGATGATCAAGATTGCCCCTAATTTCTGTCTCCTATTTTTGTTCGTCGAAGTGGAAGACACAACAATCCTGAAGTAACTGGTTGTTTTTTAACTCCTGTTGTTTTTTCCTCTACTAATAAGCATTTGAATAAAAAGATATCATCTTGCATGGGTTTGAATTTACGTGACGCACACTATAATGCCATGTAGGCTTTAGAAAAGGAGCGTATTAATAAATATCAATGAAAGTTGTCACATGGAATGTACGGGGGTTGGGGGACAACTCAAAATGTCATGCTATTAATCTAGTTTTGTCCCCACTTAATATAGATATACTTTTCATTCAAGAAACTAAACTCTCAGATCCTTCGAATTATCATTTTAGTTTGATTGGTGGATCCTTTTTGACTGGTTGGACTTATGTTAATGCAATTGAATCTAGAGGTGGTCTTATTACTACATGGAATGAATCTATGTGGTCTTTGCATCAAATTTTCTCCACTCAATCTGCTTTGCAAGTAGCTCTTCTTCACATTGCCTCTAACTCTCTTTTCTTCTTTACCAACATTTATGGCCCTCAAGACTCTAATGAGAGAATAAACCTTTGGGATCAATGTAAACAATTGGCTATTCGCTTTCAAGGCCCTTAGGTAATAGGGGGTGATTTCAATACCATTAGAAATGTTAATGAAAGAAAATCTGGAATCAATTCTATGGATACTGATGCTTTTAACTCATTCATTTTTGACTGTTTCTTATTGACCCCCCTATTTGCAGTCATTCTTTTAGTTGGTCAAGTAACAGATTTAATCCTTCTGTTGCTAAGCTTGACTGATTTCTATTCAACTCTTCTTGGGAGGAGATTCACCCATTACCTTCTGTCTCTTGCCTTGCTTCTATCATTTCTGACCATTGTCCTATTATCCTTGATTTTGGTTCCCTATCTAATGCTAAGCGTCCTTTTAGATTTGAGCGCCTATGGTTACTTGAACCATCTTTTAAGGAATTTATTCATATAGCTTGGGATCATCCAATTCAATCTCAATCATCTATGCATAAAATTGTCATTAAATTGAGATCCCTGAGGAAGCTGATTAAACCATGGGCCAAATCTGTTTGGGGTTCAATTCGTGCTCGTATTTCTAATATTCAAGATGCAATTTTAGACCTTAATATCGTGGAAGAATCTCGCCCCTTAAATAAGGAAGAGCACAATTCATTGAAGAATCTCGAATCTGAATTGGAAAGATGTTTAAACTGGAAGAAATTGGCTGGAAACAAAATCTAAAGCCAAATAGATGGAGGAGGGAGATAAAAATACTGCTTACTTTCATAGAATTGCAAATGGAAGGAGGCAAGCTTCCTGCATTCTTGAAATCTCTCATGAAGGCCAATTATTAATCATAATGACATTCTTCTTCTCTTTTATAATTACTATCGTTCCATTTTCGGTCGTCCTTCCCTGCTATCCCATTCATTGATTGGAATATACTCTACCCCTTTTCTTATGCTATTTCCATTGACCAACCATTTATAGAAAAGGAAATTTGGGCTGCTTTAATTGAGATGAAAGATGATAAGGCTCCTGGCCCAGATGGTTTTGGGCCCTCATTCTTTAAATCCTTTTGGGTCTTGGTGAAAAATGATATTATGGCCATGTGTAATGAATTTTATGAAAACCCTAGTCTTATCTCTCGTCTTAACTACGCTAACATTATGCATCTTCCCAAATTTTCTAGTGCAAACTCACTATCCGATTTCCTTCCCATCAGTTTTCTTAATACCACTTTTAAGATCATCGCAAAATCTCTTGCTAATCATCTCCAATCTGTGATTTCCGATCTAATTGGTTCTAAGCAATCAACTTTCATTGAAGGAAGATGCATTTTCGATTGTATAACAGCTACTCAAGAGGTAATTTCTTACTGCCACAATACGAATACTCCAGGTGTCCTCCTCAAATTAGATTTTTCTAAAGCTTTTGATTCAGTAAATTGGGAATTTATTTTGCAAATGTTTAAGCACAGGGGTTTCTCTCATTGGTGGTGAAATTGGATTGACTGTATTCTTAGATCTAGTCACTCTACCATTTCTATTAATGGTAGTACCGGTGGTTTAATTAAATCAAACAGGGGGCTTTGGCAAGGGGATCCATTATATCCACTCATATTTGTGTTAATAGAGGATGTGTTCAATCAAATGGTTAAGAGAGTGATTGCAAACAACTATTTTGATGGAATTCATCTTCCAAATGCATCTCAAGTAGTTTCTAATCTTCAGTTTGCTGATGACACAATCATTTTTTCGTCTCCACACTAGTAGTGCTTTATGTATTTGAGCTTATTTCGGGCCTTTCCATTAACTTCTCAAAAAGCTCAATTATAATGTTAGGTAAAGCTGACCATCTACAGCCTCCCATCTCTTCAATCCTCAATTGTTCGATTCTTAAGTTTCCAATTGTTTATTTGGGAATTCCTCTTAGACCCACTAAACTTCATAGATCAGACTGGTTGCCTCTCATTCAAAAAATTGAGCAGAGGTTATCATCGTGGAAGGCTAATACTTTATCCTCAGTTGGTCGTCTAGTGTTGGTTAAAGCTGTACTATCTGCTTTGCCAACTTATTGGATGCCTTTTCATAAGCTACCCGAGTGGGTAATCTCAAAAATTGATTCAATTAGAAGTGCTTTCTTATGGAATGGAAGTAAAGTAAAAAAGATTGGCCAATTGGCAAATAGTGTGTTTGCATATTGATCGGGGGGTTTGGGAGTAATCAACCTCTTGAATTTCAACTTGGCTTTATTATCAAAATGGTTATAGCATGTAGTTTCTCTAGGTTCCTTCATTTGGGAAGACCGAATTCTTTCTGTTTATTATTCCAGCAACTCTCACCTTGTATTGCACTCCTTCCCCCTCTGTTAAACCTTTTCCATTTTGGTCTGGTGTAATTTCTTGTATTCCTCGTATTAAAAACTTGTTTCATGTCAGGTTGGGTGATGTGATTCTTGTTTATTCTGGCATGATATTTGTTATGGTCATGCCCCTCTTCCTAAAGTTTTTCCTGCTCTTTTCTTTTTGATTTCCAATGAGTTCTCTTCAGTAGCGAGTTTGATTCATAATGGCTCCTCTTCTCTTTGCCCTCCATCTTTATTTAATGTTCAAGTTCTTGATAACATCTTGGATATTTCTAGTTTGGTCTCTCAAATTAATATTTTTCAATCTCCTGATTATTATGTTTGGGATTTATCACCAAGAAAGGGTTTTTCAGTTGCTTCAGTGTACAATTATATCAACTTTTCTGGTAGGTCTTTTTCTTTCTCAAGACTTCGGAAAATTCGTCTGCCTCCGAAGGTTCTCTTTTTCAATTGGTGTTTGATACACGGTAAAACTAACACGAGAGCTAAGTTGCATATGCTCAAATTGATAATGATCCTCTATATCCTTTTTGTGCTTGCTATGTAGAATCTATTGAGCATCTTTTCCTTGAATGCGAGTTCTTTTTCCCTATTCTTGCTGCCACTAGTGTTCATCTGCTTGGATTGGTACCTAACATATCGTCAGTGTTTGATTATTGGCAATACAGTGCTATCAATAAGGATTTAGACACCTTTTTATTAATATACAGTTGGTGCATTTGGAAAGAAAGGAATGCAGTTGTTTTTAACAAATCACTGAAGAAGTTTGAAGGCTTATGCAGACTTATTATTTTCTTCTTTAACTCTTGGTCAGGTCAATCTTCTTCCGCCAGGTTCATGCTTTCTTTACCAGTGAATAACAGTCCAGCTGAATCCGTTGGTTCAAATCATGGTGACTCGAGTCCAGACTTGCACTAGCTTGGTTATGGTTGTATGGTTAAGTCAACTCTTGTTTGGGTTTATATTTTGGTTTGTCTTTGCACTTTCTTTTTCTGTATCTCGCTCTTAGGATGTTTTGTTGCTAATGTAATCGTTTGTTTGGGCAGTACTTATGTATAATTATCACTCTTAACAACTAATAGCCACCAGTTGGGCTTGTCAACTGGGTTATATATATTAATATTATGCTTAATCAGCTATGTAGTTTCGCGCTACACATCCGTCCTACTCAAAAAAAAGAGGGCAAGTGTATTAGTTGAACTTCAAGCTACAAAAGATAAAGTAATACTATGGCACATATGAACATTTTTTTTGTTTCCTTTCATCTCCTCAACTACAATCCTTGCTTCAAATATGGTATGATGGATGTGGATGGAATGGAAATGAATGCTTTATAGTCAAGAATGACGAGTGACTATTTTATTCTCAGAGATTTTCTCTTTATTGCATTTTTTCTTTTCTTTTTTTCCCTTTTTGCATGATGAATGATGAGTGGAGATATGGGATGATACTGTGTATTATTTCGTTTGATTCCATCTCTACTAAGCGAATCATAACCAACACTTTATGAAAGGAAAGTTTTGTGCCCTAGTTACTCTACTTCTATAACCCTAATTCAACACACAAGTCTAGATTGATGGTATTAAAAAGCTGAAAGGAGAGATAAGCAAAGTTTCAGAAGATAGATAACCCATTAAAATAAGATGTGGTATATGGTTATCCTACCTTAAAACAAGTACGGAGTGGGTAGTATAATATTGGTATAAAGTGATGTTTTTGAGCCTTTGAAAATGATTCAGTAAAAAGGTTCTTGAGTATACCAATATAAGAAAAACTTGTCGAAACATGAATGTAAATCGACTAAAACTTGGTTTTGATTACTATGGGGTATCGAAGAAGAATGCTACGATGAGTCATTTCTCCTTAATTGGGCTAAGTGGAATTTAGAACTTACAAATTAAAATTTAGAGTGAAAAAAATATTATGCATGAAAACGAACTCAGAAAATCCAACAAATGTAAGTGCAAAATCATTTTTATTTGATTATTTTTACTTACACATTCTAACATGTATAATAAGGGTTGACACGCTTACCCTAGAACATGACTAACGTCTGCACAGTCTCAAGCTAGCATCTTAAAAAGACACATTACAACTCTATGAATAAATAATGTTCATTCCCATCACCCAACAATTCAACTTATCAAACAAGAATCAAGGTGTTATTTATGAACTTAAGTTAATCCTTGTTCAATGAATGACCTAGTTCATAAAATTTGATTTATGATGTAATGTAAATTCCCCCCATACTTGAGTGTGATTGTGTCCTCACAGTTGTTAATCAGACATATCTTAGTGAAAGGGAAAAATATAAGAGAATATTTACATATGTACAAAAGAGGGTTAATGCGTCTTACCGAATGTAATGTGGCTCATGGAGGACCATGAGCTCTTCCTCTTGGTTGGGAAATGGTTTAAGGTTTTAAGGCGTTGACCTTATAGGACAATCCATCGGTTGGATTCTCAATTTCTACAGCACCATACGGAAAAATAGTCTGCACAGTGTAAGGTCCTATCCATCTAGATTTTAACTTACTCGGACATAAATGCAATCTTGAGTCATACGACAGAACTTTTTGACCTAGCACGAAAGTTTTATGTAAAATCTATTTATCATGAAAAACTTTCGTTTTGTCCTTATAAATTCATTCATTTTCATAAGCATCATTTCGAATTTCATCAAGTTCATTAAGCTGAAGTTTTCTAAGCTCACCTGCTTGCTCTAAGTCAAGATTTAAAGTTTTTATTGCCCATATTGCCCTATGTTCGAGTTCGACTGGAAAGTGACATGGCTTACCAAAAATCAACCGATAAGGGGACATACCTAAGTTTGTTTTGAAAGCAATGCGGTTAGCCCAAAGAGCGTCGGTTAACTTTTGGGACCAATCTTTATGATTTCGATTCACAGTTTTCTCAAGGATTTGTTTAATCTGCCTATTCGATACTTCAACTTGCCCACAAGTTTGAGGATGGTAAGTAGTGGATAACTTGTGGGTTATTGAATTCTTTCTCATAAGGGTTTAAAAAAAACGATTACAGAAGTGTGTCCCATTGTCGCTGATTATTGTGCGATGTGTGCAAAACCTAGAAAAGATGTTTTCTTTTAAGAAGCGCACAACAACCTTGTTATCGTTTGTTTTGCATGGAACAGCTTCGACCCATTTAGAAACATAATCGACAAATAAGAGAGTATAAAGGTTCCTAAAAGAATTAGGGAAGGGTCCCATGAAGTTTATACCCAAAAACGTCAAAAATTTCGACTTCTTGAATGGGATTTAGAGGCATCATATTTTGTTTCGAAATTTTCCCTAAGAATTGACATCGATCACAAGTTTTGCAAAATTCGTAAGCATCTTTGAAAAGGTTGGGCTAGTAGAAACCTAATTGGAGAACCTTTTCGGCTGTTTTTTTGGGACCGAAATGACCACCATAAGCTTGGTCATGACAGGAAGAAAGGACACTGTGAGTTTCAATGTCGGGAACACACCTTCGAATGATTTGGTCGGGACATTAATTGAAAAGATAGGGGTCGTCCCAGAAAAAATGTTTCATTTGGGAAAAGAATTTGTCTTTATCCTGCTTGGGCCAAAAAGAAGGCATTTGCTTGGTGACTAAGTAGTTGACAATGTTAGCGAACCAAGGATCGGTGGGTAACGAAAAGAGCTGTTCATCCGGGAAGTTCTCGTTGATCGGAAGAGAAGAAGACGGGGCATGTGGAAGACGAGACAAATGGTCTACAATAACATTGTCAGATCCTTTTTTATCCTTAATGGTAAGGTCCAATTATTGAAGTAGAAGGATCCAACGGATGAGACGAGCTTTAGCATCCTTTTTAGAGAACAGGTACCTAAGTGCGGAATGATCGGTATGAACAGTGATGTGTGAGCCAACTAGATAAGGTCTGAATTTTTCTAAAGCGAAAACAACTGCTAAGGGTTCCTTTTCAGTGGTCGTATAATTGATTTGAGCGTCATTCAGAGTCTTATTCGCATAGTAAATAACATGAAGAATCTTATTGATACGTTTTCCTAAGACAGCGCCAAAAGCGAAATTCGAGGCGTCACACATGATTTCAAAAGGGAGCTTGCAGTTGGGAGAGCAGATTATAGGAGCAGAGACAAGTTCATTTTTGAGATATTCAAAAGATGAAATGTTGTGACGGCCCGCCCCGCACCAGTCGACATTTCCTCCGATAGTGCGCTGTACACATGCCCGACTAGCACGTAACGATTGCCAAAAAAAGGAAAGAAGATGAAGGAACTAACAAAGAAACCTGTAGAATGTCTCACAGCGCATGGAATAAAATATAATCATAGCATATACTTGACATAAAACAGGTGAGGCAGTGCATAAGATGAAAACAAACTATCATAGCAGCGGAAAATCCAAATACAGCTTATGTTCCACATCATCATTATTACAACTTTTCAAACTGTCTCTAAAGTTAAAAGCAAGATAAGGGAGGTACACTACTAATGACCAAATAGTGACCACCAACGACACAGGGAGAATATCTATATATATATCATACGTGGAAACCTCCTGCTCGCCTCCGAATCAGCTACTCGTGCATCACCAGCTAACCTGTCTCTAGTCTGCTCGTGAAAGCACCCAGAGTAATAAGAATAGACATAAAACTCTGGGTCAGACAAAAAGTCTGGTATGAGCGATAAGCAGCTAAACAGAACATTAACAGGTATACTAAACCATACCTGAACCTGGACCTGCAACCAAAGAGTTAGCACTACATACCATACAGTACTCTAAGGTGCCACTGAACAAATGGTGTAAAAATAACGGGGGAGGGGGTGTGCATGTCATAATGATGGCAAAAAAAATCAACCATAACAACCATCCTCACATCTCTCACTTAGTGCATAAAGCATACGATGTACACCACTGTCAATCACTAGACCCATCGAAGTAGTGACGGAGTTCGACTTGTACAACTACTGCTACTACCAAGCTTACCACATGAAGTCATGACCAAACCTTTACAAATGACCCCACTCCATTGGTCCATAGCACTTTAGTCATACCTAGGCCACTGTGGCCCTGAATCCGTTCACGTACTCCCTACACATAGTGATCCAAAGTTACAGACATTGACAACCCCTTAGCACACGTCCCGCAGCAAAGCCCAACTCATGAAGTTGACTCGTTGGTTCCCAACTGGATCCTGAGTACAAACTTCCCGTTTGGACTACCTTTGCATCTCGGGTTATTGGTCTTCTCCGGATCGGTTCTTCACTTCAGTCTATACTTCAAATTCGGATCGTAATTCACGCCTCAGGTCCAAGTATCTCGGTTCGGATCGGTCGAGCTACCCCCCTCGGATCGGGTCGGGGTCCTCATCTTGTGGCGGTTCGGATCGGTCATCATCACCTCCTGGCGGATCGGGTCGGGTTCTTCAAGCCCAATCGCCATTCATCGGTTCGGTTCAGAGGTAGCCATGCGGGTCGGGTCGGAGAAGATGTTCCCCAATTATTCAAATTGTCTCGTGGATACGCAGCTTGGAGGGGCGGTTCGGTTCGGGGCTCCTTCCTCCGATCCGATCCGGATAGGCCAGATTCCTGCACTTCTTCCAGTGACTGTTTATGCCATTCGACGGCATTTTCGACCAATCTAACACTTCTAGACAACCACAAAGCATACCATACAGTCATAGCAACATATACAATCAATCATAAACACCAAACAACAATTTCAACAAGTTAGAATGGATCAAACCTACCCAAAACCCATATTTTCCCTTAAGCGTGTTTAGGCAAAACTAATGATATGATTAGCAAAACTTAACCAAATCAAACCAAATTTCTAACAGGGGTCTAAAACATTATTTAAGAATTTATAAGTATTTTTCCAGAATTTTATCATGTCTAATTTCGTTAATCTTCACTAATTGCCCTTAATCAACCGTAATTAGTGCAAAACTATGCAAATCACTCATCTTGGCCACAAATAAAATTTTCAGAACTGAAACCTCGCTCATTTGAGCGAATACTGATGTCTAACAGCAGTTCTAATACTAATTTGGTGAATATCTTCTTTGATTTGATGTTGATTAAACCAAAACTCGATTAGAAATTGATTAGAAGTTGATCTGGGTGTTGGAGGCCATTGTTAGGGTTTCAAGAATGAAAGTGGCGGCCGAAAAAATGAAGATAAGATCGTTCTCTAACTGATTTCAGTCTCCTCATAACCCTAATCCTGAAATTCCCCATTGGGCCTAGCTGTTAATCACCCAGTTAAGCCCAATTAAGCTGTTTTTCACTATCTGAAACTTGTTTCAGCTATATCTCCCAAACGGTGAGTCCGTTTGGCCAATGTGACCACTCTACGGAATTTTAAACTATCATCCGGAGCCAATGGAAGTGGTTTCAGGTCAAAACTCCTTTCCAATCAAAAGTTATGGCCAAAACGGAACCGGCTAGGGGCAAAACGGTCTTTTAAAAATCGGGAAAAATCATGAACATGGGAAATGACCCCAATAGTCGTCTCCCAAAGTTACATGACCATGCGACTTCGTGTGTGAAAGAAATAAATATTCTACGATCCTGCGATGCGTAGAATGCGGGTCGTTACATTCTCCCCCCCCTCCCCCTTAAGAAATTTCGTCCCCGAAATTCCTTAACCCAAAACATACAAAGGATTCTGCATTCCTACCAATCATATATATAACAATCAAACATGAAAAACAAACAAAACAACCTATCCTAGCATGCGGAAAAACTAAATCAAAACTGAAATCTTACTAGGCGAAGAGTTCTGGACACTTCTTCCTAATGGTCTCCTCTGTCTCCCAAGTACAGTCATTCTCATTCTCGCCCCCACTGAATTTTGACTAACTTCACCGCCTTCCTTCGAAGCTACTTCGTATCATTCCCAACAATACGCATAGGCCTGCGGTTCCCAACCGCCTCGGGTTCAACTTCGATATCATCCAACTGATCATGTGAAATAGTAACATCTTGGTCGTGTACGAACTTCCTTAACTGGGAAACATGAAATACGTTGTGAACTCCTGCCATCTTCTCTGGTAATTCAACTTTATATGCCAAATTCCCGATTTGCTCTAGAACTGGGAATGGACCAACAAATCTTGGTGCTAACTTGCCTCTCTTGCCAAATCGTATTACGCTCTTCAACGGAGAAATCTTGATAAACACCAAGTCGCCAATGGAGAACTTTAATTCTCTTCTCCTCTTATCAGCATAACTCTTCTGCCTATCTTGGACAGCCTTCATTCGCTGTTGGATAACATTAATATTAGCTGAAGTTTCTCTTATCACATCGGGTCCAAGTACAAACTTCTCACCAGTTTCTAACCAACATGACGGTGAGTTGCACGGTCTTCCGTACAAAGCTTCAAACGGAGCCATACCAATACTGGATTGATAACTATTATTATATGCGAACTCTAGTAGATGCAAATAGTCATCCCATGATCCACCAAAATCCAATACACAGGCTCTCAAGAGGTCTTCTAATATACGATTCACTCTCTCTGTTTGACCATCGGTTTGAGGATGATACGCGGTACTGAGATGTAGTTCTAATCCTAACGCCTCTTGTAAGCTCTCCCAAAACCCACTAGTGAACAGCGGATCTCAGTCACTCACAATGCCTTTGGGTATTCCATGAAATCTCACTACCCACTTTATATATAGTTCCGCTAACTTAGCTGTCGTCCTGTTCGACTTGACGGGTATAAACCTTGCACTCTTAGTCAATCGGTCCACAATCACCCAAATGCTATCATGGCCCAATCTAGTCCTTGGTAACCCATCAATGAAATCCATTGACACTTGTTCCCATTTCCATTCTGCAATTTCTAATGGTTGTAACAAACCACTAGGCTTCTTTTGCTTAGCTTTAACTAGCTGGCAGTTCATGCATTTGGATATAAGCTTCCCAATGTCTCTTCTCATCCCTTCCCAGTAGTAGGTCTGCTTCATGTCTCGATACATTTTGTTACCACCGGGATGCATAGTCAATTTTGAGTGATGACATTCTCTAAGCACTTCATCTCTCAATCCATTGACATTGGGTACAACTAGTCTTCCATTCTTTCTAAGCCATCCATCTCGATCAAGTCCATATTCGTTCGTCTCTCCGTCGATTCCCATCTCCAACTTTGAGATGATTTCCAATAGGTTAGGATCGTCCCTCTTCTGGAACCAATCCGCTCAATCAAAGTGGGTCTGATCGTCAAACTTGCTAATATTTCTGGATCCAACTCGCACTTTGGTCTGAAATCATACCCAGCAATGTACTCCAGTTGCTTCCATTCTAGAAACATAGCCCCTAAACTGGCATGTCTTCTACTCAATGCATCAGCCACCGCATTACCCTTTCCTGGGGTGTATGCGATATCGAAATCATAGGAAGCTAAGAATTCCAACCATCTTTGCTGTCGGAGATTTAGATCCTTTTGAGAGAAGAGATACTTTAACGATTTATGATCGGTAAACAACTCGAATCTTTCTCCCAAGAGATAATGTCTCCACATCTTCAATGCGAATTCGATCGCTGCTAATTCCAAATCAGGGGTAGGGTATCTTCTCTCATGCGGTTTCGATTGCCGACTTGCATAAGCTACAACCCTACCTCCTTGCATCAATACAACACCTAGTCTGGTACTACATGCATCCGTATATACCGTCATCTCTTCATTCCCTTTAGGAATGACTAATATTGGCGCACGCGTCAACTTTTCTTTTAGACTCTTGAATGCATTCTCACACACTCCGTCCTAGACGAAGGCTTGATTCTTCTTAGTCAATTGAGTTAACGGTGCCGCTATCTTGGAGAAGTCTTGGATAAACTTACGATAATATCCAACTAATCCCAAGAAACTTCTTATGTCCGTTGCATTCTTGGGCGTAGGCCAATCTTGTACCGTAGCCACCTTCGCAGGATCCATGGCAATACCATTCTCTGAAACAACATGGCCCAAGAATCTCACTTCCTTCCTCCAGAAGTGACACTTAGAAAACTTTGCCTTCAATATGTGTTTTCTCAACACCTCCATTACTATTCTTAAATGTTCCTTGTGTTCTTCCTCTGTCCTCGAATAGACCAAAATATCATCCACGAACACAAGGACAAACTTATTCAACTGATCTATGAATACTCTATCCATTAGACCCACAAAATATGTTGGGGCATTGGTCAGTCCGAATAGCATGACTAACCACTCATAAAATCCAGACGGCGTCCGAAATGTCGTTTTAGCTATACTCTCAGCTTCCACTCTAAGCTGATGAAAACCTGTCGCGAGATCTAATTGGGAGAATACTCTCGCGCCACTCAACCGATCAAACAAATCATCTATCCGCGGTAGAGGATAATTGTTCTTCCTCGTCACTTTATTCAACTCGCGGTAGTCTACACACAAACGAAGGGAACCATCCGCCTTGGTAGCAAACACAACTAATGCTCCCCATTCAGAAACACTCCTTTTGATAAATCCCTTCTTCAAAAGATCGCTGACTTGCACCCCGAGCTCTCGCTGCTCCCTTGGTGCCATACGACGGAGTGGCATCATTATAGGTCTGGCATCTTTCACTAAATCAATATGGAACTCAATCTCTCGGTGTGGTGGAAGCCCGGTCACTTCCTCGAAAACATCCGGATACTGGCCAACCACGGGCAAACCTGACAACTCACTATGCGGGATGTCAAGGGAATTTAGAAAACTAACAATTACCCCATCACTGGATAGACCACCAAACATTACCCTCCACCCATCGTCCGCTCTAGCTGTCACTAAAAAGCCCTCACAGTCTACCACCACCCCGTATCTTTGGAGCCAATCGACTCCCAAAATAATGCCAAACCCAGTAAAGACCAAAACAAAGCAATCACAAACATACATGAACCCATGACTCGATAAGACCACATTATGACAAATCATGCTAAGGTTAGTTGAACCACCAATCGGGTTCGTCACTACTAAAGGTCTATCGACAATATCGGGCTCCAATCCCAACCTATCTACTAGGTCACTAGATATAAAAGAACTGGAAGCCCCGGTATCAAATAAAACTCTAACAGGAACATCATAAACAGAAAGCATACCTTGAGTGACGACATTCTTTCCCTCCTCCGCCGCGGTTGGGGCATTCGACGAATAAGGAATAGCATTAAGGGCATATGCTTTCACCATTTGCTTTTCTTTAGGGGGTTGCGGACACTTGTCCTTGTGATGTCCCACTTGGCCACAGTTGAAGCACTTTCTATCTGCTGGCTTGGCCCGACAATTACTAGCATAATGGCCCTTCTTACCACAGCTGAAGCACTCAACCTCTTTCTTATTCTTTTTCTGGCCATCCTTGTTCTGGTTCTGCTTCCTCTAATTCTCAGAACCACTCTTGCCTCCACCACTTGCTTGTGGTTTTGGCTCCTCTGCAGATGTAACCTCAGTCTTTGACTTAGGGTAAAGACTTTCTGACCTCAATGCTTTCCCCACAATCGATTCAAACATCTCATCGATGTGGTTAATGATCCTTTCCCCCAAGTACTGATCCAAGCCAGTTATGAACTTCTCGTTCTTCTTCTCGGCAATATCAATAAGAGATAACCCATATTTCGACAAAGTGTCGAATTCGGCAACATACTCCGAGACAGCTTTTCCATTCTGCTTGAGCTCCAAAAATTTCTTAAACAACACTGACTTCTGAGCAGCTGGAATGAACTTCTCACTAAAGCGAACCTTAAACTGCTCCCAAGTAATCTGATCCTCGGGAGTAGCTGCCTTTACGGCATTCCACCAATTCATTGTTCGTCCTTGCAGCTGACGGGATGCTAGCCTTCTCTTCATCGCATCCTCGATACCCAAATCTTTGAAGATATGCTCGCAGCTGTCCAATCAATCCTGAACATCCGTGGCCGACTCCATTCCGTGGAACGACTTCCCACCAAGACTAGTATAATCCTTGTTCAGCTTGGCGAAATCGGCCCTAGGCGCCTGCACTATTGGGCCACCACCATTACCACCATTGGGAGCTGCCCTCTGCACATCCCTAAGCATTTCCCTCAAGAGATCAGTAAACATAGTCCTCATGTCAGCGGCATTCCCATTATTGGCTCCTCTACCGGCACCTCTTGCGTATCGGCTCATCGTTCAATCTATAAAGAGAAAACGATTAACCATCTCCATGGTGGTGCTAGTGCAGTACGACTTCATCCTTAGCTATACTAATAATATATATATATATAGCTTTGAAAACCAAAATAATTACAAATACACACTCTCATATACGTATACCATCTCTCCCTGATGACTTCCCTAGGTTAACTACGCAACCTAGAGTTCTGATACCAAATGTGACGGCCCGCCCCGCACCAATCGACATTTACTCCGATGGTGCGATGTACACATGCCCGACAAGCACGGAACGATCGCCAAAGAAAGGAAAGAAGATGAAGGAACTAACAAAAAAACCTGTAGAATGTCTCATAGCGCATGGAATAAAATATAATCATAACATATACTTGACATAAAACAGGTAAGACAGTGCATAAGCTGAAAACAAACTATCATAGCAGCGGAAAATCCAAGTATAGCTTATGTTCCACATCATCATTATTACAACTTTTCAAACTGTCTCTAAAGTTAAAAGCAAGATAAGGGAGGTACACTACTAATGACCAAATAGTGACCGCCAACGACACAGGGGTAATATCTATATATATCATACGTGGAAGCCTCCTGCTCGCCTCCGGATCAGCTACTCGTGCATCACCATCTAACCTATCTCTAGTCTGCTCGTAAGAGCACCCAGAGTAATAAGAAGAGACATAAACTATGGGTCAGACAAAAAGTCTGGTATGAGTGATAAGCAGCTAAACAGAACAATAACAGGTATACTAAACCATACCTGAACCTGGACCTGCAACCAAAGAGTTAGCACTACATACCGTACAATACTCTAAGGTGCCACTGAACAAATGGTGTAAAAATAATGGGGGAGGCGGTGTGCATGTCATAATGATGGCAAACAAATCAACCATAGCAACCATCCTCACATCTCTCACTCAGTGCATAAAGCATACGATGTCCACCATTGTCAATCACTAGACCCATCGAAGTAGTGACGGAGTTTGACTTGTACAACTACTTCTACTACCGAGCTTACCACATGAAGTCATGACCAAACCTTTACAAATGACCCCACTCCATTGGTTTATAGCTCTTTAATCATACCTAGGCCACTGTGGCCCTGAATCCGTTCACGTACTCCCTACACATAGTGATCCAAAGTTACAGACATCGACAACCCCTTAGCACACGTCCCGCAGCAAAGCCCAACTCATGAAGTTGACTCGTTGGTTCCCAACTGGATCCTGAGTACAAACTTCCCGTTTGGACTACCTTTACGTCTCGGGTTATTGGTCTTCTCCGGATCGGTTCTTCACTTCAGTCTATACTTCAAATTCGAATCGTAATTCACGCCTCAAGTACAAGTATCTCGGTTCGGATCGGTCGAGCTACCCCCCCATTGGATCGGGTCGGGGTCCTCATCTTGTGGCGGTTCAGATCGGTCATCATCACCTCCTGGCGGATCGGGTTGGGTTCTTCAAGTCCAATCGCCATGCATCGGTTCGGTTCGGAGGTAGCCATGCGGGTCGGGTCGGAGAAGATGTTCCCTAATTTTTCAGATCGTCTCGTGGATACGCAGCTTGGAGAGGCAGTTCGGTTCGGGGCTCCTTCCTCCGATCCGATCTGGATCGGCCAGATTCCTGCACTTCTTCCAGCGATTGTTTACACCATTCGACGGCGTTTTCGACCAATCTAACATTTCTAGACAATCACAAAGCATACCATACAGTTATAGCAACATGTACAATCAATCATAAAGACCAAACAACAATTTCAACAAGTTAGAATGGATCAAACCTACCCAAAACCCATATTTTCCCTTAAGCGTGTTTAGGCAAAACTAATGATATAATTAGCAAAACTTAACCAAATCAAACCAAATTTCTAACAGAGGTCTAAAACATTATTTAAGAATTTATAAGTATTTTTTCCAGAATTTTATCATGTCTAATTTCGTTAATCTTCTCTAATTACCCTTAATCAACCGTAATTAGTGCAAAACTATGCAAATCACTCGCCTTGGCCAAAAATAAAATTTTCAGAACTGAAACCTCGCTGATTTGAGCGAATAATGATGTCTAACAGCAGTTCTAATACTTATTTGGTGAAGATCTTCTTTGATTTGATGTTGATTAAGCCAAAACTCGATTAGAAAGTGAATAGAAGTTGATTTGGTTGTTGAAGGCCATTGTTAGGGTTTCAAGAATGAAAGTGGCGGCTGAAAAATGAAGATAAAATCGTTCTCTAACTGATTTCAGTCTCCTCATAACCCTAATCCCGAAATTCCCCATTGGGTCTAGCTGTTAATCATCCGGTTAAGCCCAATTAAGCTATTTTTCACTATCTGAAACTTGTTTCAGCCATATCTCCCAAACGGTGAGTCCATTTGGCAAATGTGACCACTCTACAGAATTGTAAACCATCATCCGGAGCCAATGGAAGTGGTTTCAGGTCAAAACTCCTTTCCAATCAAAAGTTATGGCCAAAACGGTACCGGCTAGGGGCAAAACGGTCTTTTAAAAATCGGGAAAAATCATGAACATGGGAAATGACCCCAATAGTCGTCTCCCAAAGTTACATTACCATACGACTTCGTTTATGAAAGAAATAAATATTCTACGATCATGCGATGCGTAGAATGCGGGTCGTTACAAATGCAATCAGAACTGAAGTCCAAAGGAACATCCTTACCAAGAAGATTAGTCAAAGGTCGAGTGATTTTGCTAAAATCCTTTATAAAGCGACGGTAAAAGCCAGCATGACATAAAAAGGATCGGATGTCTTTAACGGATTTGGGAATGGGAAGATTAGAGATAACTTCGATTTTGGCTTTGTCTACTTCAATTCCTTTATTAGAGATGACTTGTCCTAGAACAATGCCATGTTTGACCATGAAGTGACATTTTTCCCAATTAAGAGTCAAGTGTTTATCTTTGCAATAGTTTAGAACAAGATCGAGATGATGTAAACACTCAGTATAAGTGTCCCGAAAGATGGAGAAATCATCCATGAAAACCTCCAAAAATCGCTCGATCATATCAGAAAAAAATGCTAATCATGCACCTCTGGAAGGTTGCAGGCGCATTACAGAGACCAAAAGGCATACGATAGTACGCAAATGTAACGAATGGACAAGTGAAAGTGGTTTTCTCTTGGTCCTCAAGATTGATAGGAATTTGATTATAGCCCGAGTACTCGTCAAGGAAACAGTAGTACTCGTGACCGGCTAGTCGTTCTAACATTTGATCAATAAATAGCAGAGGGAAATGATCCTTACGTGTTGCAACGTTAAGTTTCCTATAGTCAATGCAAACACGCTAACCGGTCTGGGTGCGGGTTGGGATAAGCTCGTTAGCTTCATTTTGGATCACGGTAATCCCAGATTTCTTAGGTACAACATGAATCAGACTAACCCATTGACTAACGAAAATTGGGTAGATGATTCCATTGTCAAGACATTTAAGGATTTCAGCACAAACGGCTTCTTTCATGATGGGGTTTAGTTGACGCTGGGGATCACGAGTGAGTTTGGCATCATTTATAAGGTGGATTTGATGTTGGACTATCGAAGGACTAACCCCCTTAATATCATCCATGGACCAACCAATTGCTTCCTTATTTTTCTTAAGGATGGGAAGGAGAAATTATTCCTAATCTAAAGTAAGGTCAGAAGCGATAATGACAGGAAAAGTTTCATTGTCTCCTAAGTAAGCATACTTAAGATGACTGGGCAACACCTTGAGTTCAAATTTTGGGGACGACTCAACCGAAGAAATTGGTTGAGCGATAGACTCAATTGTGAGCGACTCGACTGGAATCGAATCAGAGACATTTTCGGGAATATCTTTAAACAAGGTTTCGTAATTCGATTCAATTTCATTTTTCAGATCGTCGAGCTCAGGTTCATTGTCGGACAACATGGATTTTGATACTGTCCACATAATAGTTAGGAGAGTTTTCGGTTCTAAAGATGTTTAGCTCGACGGTCATGTTACCGAAAGAAAGTTTCAAAGACCCATTTCTGTAGTTGATAAACATATTAGAGGTTGCTAAGAAGGGTCGTCCTAGAATCAAAGGGATCTAGTTCGCAGGATTGCTTACCTGTTGAGTTTCTAGGACAATGAAATCTACTGGAAAGATGAATTTGCCTTTTTTTTATCAATACATCCTCGATTTCGCCCACAGATTTCTTAATTGAACGGTCAGCAAGCTGAAGGTAACCTTAGTGGATTTCAGTTATCTTAGCCCTAATTGGTGATAGACGGAATACTGAAGCAAGTTAACACAAGCACCTAAGTCTAACAGGCATCTATCGATTTTCTTGTCCCCAATAGTACATGATATCGTGGGGCAACCAGGATCTTTGTATTTCACTGGCATTGATTGGGACAAGACTTCGCTTAGAGTTGCCGCTAGAAACACTTTCTTAGGTACATGTGTATGATGTTTCTGAGTGCACAAATCTTTTAGAAATTTAGCGTACTGTGGAACTTGTTGTATAATATCAAAAAGAGGAATGTTCACTTTAACTTGCTTAAATATTTCAAGGATCTTTTCTAGCTGATCCGTCTTTTTCCTAGGTCGGATTCTATGAGGAAATGGAGCAGACAACTCAGTAGGTTGGGCTACTGGATTTTGACGATGGTCCTTGTCAGAAATTGGCTCAATGTTCTGATCCGAGTTGGTCGAATTTTCGGTAGGGTTTGGAAGATCGTCAGGTAAATCATTTGGGTTGACCACATAGTTATCAATCTTTTTGCCGGATCTAAGAGTCGTGACTGCATTCATCTGACTAACATTTGAATCTTGAATGATGTGAATTTTGGTTGGGGTTTGAATTTTGTCCTCTAGGGTTTTGAATGGGTTGACTTGGAAATGTACCCTTTTCCCTTTCACTTAATATAGCGTTAAGTTGAGACATTTTTTTTGAAGTTCACTCATTTGTTGATTCATGTTTTGCATGTATGAGTGTAACGAGTTGTCTAACTTGTTTTGATTTTCAACACTTTGCTTAGTCATTTGCGCTAATAGTTGACTTACTTCAGTTAAATTCCCCTCAATCGTAGAAAGGCCTTTTTCATATTGGGGTGCAATTGTTTGATGGGATTTTTGGAAAGGTGCAACTGTTTGATTCGACGGTTTGTTCATCAGAGGGTTACTCGTACCATAAGAAAGATTTGGGTGGTTGTTGGGTCTGTTGAAAGCGTTTACTTGCTCAAGGGACTGGGGACAGTCATCAGCCAAGTGATTGGAGTCAAGACATATGTGATACATAGTTTGGGAAACGTTATTAACTTGAGTGTGTGTTTTAACAACATCCAGTATGGCATCAACGAGAGTATTAGAAGAAGAGGATTCAATAGAATTACTACTAGAACACGAATAAAGAGATTTTTCATTGGTTCGTTCCCATTGTTTTGATTTTTCTGCTAACTTGTCGAGAAATTCCCAAGCTTCTACGTTAGGAAAATTGCCCTGACACATCGACTCTAACATTTGTCTACAACTATTATCGAGTCCATCGTATATAGTTTGACGTAACGACCATGTTTCATAACCATGATGGGGACAACTTAACAACAGTTCTTTAAATCTTTCGAAATATTGCCAAAAAGATTCCCTTCCCTTTTTGGTGGAAATTAGTGATTTACTTTCTGACTCTAGCTGTTTTTTCTGGAGGGTAGAACTTTTTAAGGAAAACTGCCTCAAATTCATCCCATTTTTTTATTGAATTTGGAGGTAAGCTGAGAAACCATTTTTCTATGGAGTCAGTTAGTGCAAATGGAATCAAACGAAGTTTAATACCGTACTCACATAACTATAGTAATTTAAAAGTTGCACAAGCGTATTCAAATTTTGTTAAGAAACTATATGATTCGTTATGAGAAAAATTACCGAATTTGGGGAGGATACTTATCTGACTCGACCAGATTTCAAAGCGATTACCCACAGGATTGGTTAACTAAATGCAAGAAGGGACAGAAACTCTGTCGAGAAGTATTATGTCCATCAGGGTACGAGGTGCGGGTTCATTACCCATTTCTAAGTGTTGTTCGAGTAAATTTGGTTTTGAGGATAGAGAAGGTGGTTCGATTCTAACTAAACGACGAGATTCTTGGTCACGGGTCCAAGTTTGCATGCACCAGAAAGAAGAAAAGAGTTCGCCAAAGAAATTTAGACAATGGAGAAGTTCGAAAAGAAGCGAGAGAGAAAAAAGTTTTGAAAAATGGAAGTTTTATAAAAGTATGACCTATAGAACTAATGAGGGCTAAAAACAAAAGTTTTTTTTTCAATTTTTTTTTTTTGAGGAGTTTTGAATTTTTTTATTTCAATTCACATACCAATCAGATACACAGAAATTAGCTACAATGAAATTTTCTATCCTTAATAGCTCCTAACCCAAAATTATATAGTGACACGTTTGATTATTTAGAACAAAAGATTTCTCTGCTAGTTAACGGACAAGAGTTATCGGTGCACCAGGAATCACCCTAGCAATGCAGCCGAAGGTTTAAGTACCTTTAGAGTAACAACCGATATAATATTTATGAATCACCGTTATATTTATAAACGGTTATTTCTCTGCCGTAGTCTAGACACCAAGAAATAATTCGTTCCAAATAAACCAACTATCAAAATAGAATTAAGCCCTAGATGAGCCCGCGACTCCCTTATGTCCAATATCTGACCGTTATTATTTGTCAGATTCTATAATTAAATGCAATTTATGGTCTAAGGAGAGGGTATTGAAACCCTCACCTTAGGTGAATTAGGGTATTGCCCTTAATAGAATGAATAAAGATGCAGAAATAATAATCACAAAAATTCAAAGATTTTACAAGCAAGCCGCTGCCCCTGAAGAAGATTTTTTACAAGCAATTTCTATATTTTATTTTTTTATTTGCAGTAGCAGTCCCTGTAGAGTTTAGAAAATTCTCACCTAGGTCGGTAGTTCGTCCAGTGCAACTGAGTAGCGCTAGCGTGTTCACACCCCACTTGGTGCGCAACAACTCCAACAATTCAAATTCTGCTTGCAAATTTGTTGACTTTTGAATCCTTGTCGATTTCTATAATCTTTTCTTCGACTTTGACCTTTGATTTCCTTTTTTTTGGAAGGAAAACTAAAATGCCACTAAAACAAAAGAAAACTAAGGCTAAAAAAAATTTAAACTAAAGAGATGAAATCTCTTTCTTCCTTTTTTTGAGGAAACAAAAGAATATAAATAACAAACAAAGAAAACTAAACTCTTTTTTTTAAGAGTTTGGGAAAGGAAAGCTTAAACCAACTCAAAAATTAAATTAATTAAAACAAAGAAAACAAAACAAAAAAGTAATTAGAATAAACTTGGCCTAGAGACCCACAAGGTGATCACAAGCCCAAGATGAATCCAAAGGAGTTTCAAAGAAAGGACTCACGCCTTTTTTTAGCAACAAAAGAATCTCAATTCCGAATAAAATTTTACACCGCCCCTTTTTTTCTTTTCGAATCCAAATAAAATCAAAAGTCAAGATTTCGAATCGGGTTCTCCAACGAGTTACAGGTAATCGAAGGTCAAGCATTCGATTTGGTGATGGCTTTCGAATTGTGGCTGCTGGGATGTAGTTGCGTTTATGGTACAGGTTCTAAGGTTAATGATGAAGGTGAGCAATTCGACTTTTGGGAACAGGTGATGGAAGGATTGTGATTTCGGGTTCGAATTTGGGCGTGAATTTGGGGGTTCGGAGCTGATGGAAAGGGGGGATTTCGGTCTGCGATTGCGTGGAGTTTTGGGTGGAAGCGTGCTGATCTCGTTCATTTTGGGGACGTGTTGGAGTTGCTGCAGATGGTGTGTGCTGATCGGAGCGTGGGCTTGCTCTTGGTTGACTTAAGGGAGCAGATCTTGTTTGGGGTTGATAGAGATGGTAGTGAATTGCAATGGAAGTTTGTGGTACAGAGGAGGATGAGTGGTCTGTGACAGGTTTGTAGAGAGTTGAGGCTGATTGTAGGCTTGAGGGGTGATAGCAGTGATGGTTGTCATTTGAATTTGACGACGTTTGGAGAAGGGTGGTTGTTTGTTAATGCCGGAATTGGGTTGTATGGTTGAGACAGTGCCAAGATTTGTTTGCGGTATGTATGGTGTTTGTTGAGGTGGTTGGATTGGCTAATGTAGGAAGAACTGGGTTGAGAAAACGATGCTTGGACAAAGGAGATTTTGGTGCTTGCAGCAAGGCAGTGAAGGGTATGTATGGTTTGAATGCAGCGTGTGGTGAAAGTTTGGTTATGACTGGTTGATGTGTGGTAGAGATTAACAGTGGTGGTTCGGATTTCAATTATGGAGGATGGCCTGTAAATTGAGGGGTTAGGTGGACTGTATGTTGAACAGTGTGTGGAGTAGAATTTGCAGTAGGGATTGTTATGTGGTTCAGTTTGAGGAAACAGGTTGATGGCAGATGCGTGATGTATGGTTTTGATTTCTTTTTTTTATGGATTTGCGTGTAAGGGGTGGTTGTGTTGTTGCTGCTTTGTGACAGGTTGGGAAGTGGTTTCAACTGTAGTCGAGGAGATGGAGAAAGAAGGTAGGAAATTGTGAAGGTGCGTGGTATGGAGTTGCTGAATGGTGGTATTGGTTTGTGGAAGATTGACATAGGAAGTTTGGAATTTGTAGAAGGAAGAAATTATAAAATGAATATTTTTTTATTTCAGAATTGTACAAAGGAAAGAAGTTTTTTGAAAAATTGGAACGAAATGAATGAAAGGGAAGGGAATTGTATTGAAAATGGGAAAGAAAAGGGAGGATGGAATTGAAACAAAAGGCAATAATTTTTTTTCTTTGTTGTTATTGAAAACGTGGAAGGCAATGTAACGTGAAAAGAAATTAGAAAAGCAATGAAAGGAAAGAAATCCAACCAAAAGTTACTGTTTTTTAAATGACAGAAAATGAAAGAAAATAAATAAAAATAAAACTAACAAGAATATTTTTATGTTTTTTTTATGGAGAAAATAAGAAATTAAAAAATAAAAATAGACTAAACAAGTTTATATATATATATATATATAAGAAAACAAAAGGGAAAATAAAAATAAGAAAATAAAAAATATAACTTGAAGGATTTACTAATAAAAATTATTTTGGTCCTTGGCAACAGCGCCAAAATTTGTTTGCGAACAAATTAAACAATTGTAAACAACTGTAAAATCCTTTCGGCTTTCCTAAACAACAAGGATTGTTGTAAAGGGTGTCGAACTCTAGGACCAAAAATATTTAAACTAGTAAATCCAATGAAGTTATTCCAGAATTTTGATTGGTTGAAAACATAGAAAATAACAGAAATTAAATAAAATAGAGTTTTTAATGATTAAAGAAAGCAATTAGGGAGCAATGACATAAATTAAATTAACATGAAATAATAACCAAATAGATTAATCAGATCTAATTCATGTTTCTGTCACAAACATGAATCAACGCTTATTAGGTTTCTAGAAACAAATATGTGAATAACGAAAAGTATAGCCTATGCAGGAGCTAAGCTCTTAAACAACCATAGGCTATCAGGACAGATTCACTATTATTTCTACACTACACCAGAAAATGTCTTCCGTAGCGTTGAAAAAACGCTACTAATTCTTGTAGTAGCGTTTCGATAAACGCTACGATACGACATGCAACTAAAAGTCTAAAAGTATTAGTTGCGTTGTAGAAAACGCTACGAAAAATGAACATATTGTAGCGTTTCTGAAACCCTACAAAAGGTTTTTTTGGCAACGTCCTAAAAATGCTACCAAAGTGATACTTGCACCCTCGTTTTTTATTTTTTGTAGCGGTTTTTCTATGCTACTATTATATTTTCGTAGGACTTTTAAAACGCTACTAAAACTTATTAATTGATGTACAACATATTTTATTCATAGCTATTTACCATTGATGGCTTGTATCATTTCCGACATTCACTTATGCAAAATAACCACATTAAAACAAATAATTCATCACATAATTATCATTTTTAAACCAACATACCTTGTTCAAGTAATTAAAAAAACACATTAATCATATAATAAAGCATAATATCCATTCATTTCAATAAATAGTATTTCGACAAAATAAGCAAATCTACATACCACAACTGTTTACCGACAAGTCTACACAACTAATACGAATAAAATATTACAATATAATAGTATAAGTCTTGTTCATGGCTTAATTACCAAAAGTTCTTTAATGCATTTATTCCTCACTTCAGAAATGCCTAATTACCTGTACACAAGTATAACGATCAACAGTTAGAATCACATATAAGTCCTGATAATTTACATATAAGTATAATTTACTATATTAGTTTCAAATGAACTGAGTTTCAAAGTATGTATTCATTCTCATATAAACAGTTTCATACATACATATCAGTTTTGTATTCATATCAAACATTGAATACAAGTTAGATCCATTTTCAAAAGTTTCAAATGCATGCATTATGATTTATGAGTAAAGACTAAAGATAAGTGCAGTTCACAAATCATGCATGAGAAAAAAATTATCACGTGTTAACTTTGGTTTAAGGATAAGTATTAATTACGGTTAACAGATCGAACTGATTCAATCGAACCGCAGTAACCGACAAATTCAATTAATCGAAAATTCGGCTAACTGGTCGATGTTAACCAAATTACAGTTAACCATACAATATACGTTGATCAACTATCAATCAGAAATACACGCACATATACCTGAATGTATACGCGCGAGCGCACGCACCCATACACACACTCACATATATATACATATATATGTATGTATGTATGTATATATATATATATATGTGTGTGTGTGTGTGTATATATACATAGTGTTTGTGTATATATACATATTATTACTGTTACTAGAAAAGAAGATATTTTATCGGGACTAAAAAAGGTCGCAACCATCAGACTTACCAATACAGGTAGATTAACCGTCCAAGATGAAAAGCCTAGAAACAAAAATGCCAAAACTTTTTTTCCAGTATGCTTCGGATTAGATCAAAATTCATCAACATCCGCCAACTCCACACAACAGGCTTTAGAAGGGGAAAAAGCAGGGGACAGGACTGGTAATGCCTCACCAGTGAACTGGAAGAGCCACAAATTGCATGATTGCACTTTTAATGAAAGAATTACATATATTTGAAAAGAATTGCATATACCTGATCTTCAATCTCTAGGTGGAAGATCTTTTTTAATGGTTGATGATGTCAGTAACAGTTAGACTGCCAACCAGCTTTCAATCGACCGTTATGCACCCAGATAATCAATTTTACGTCAACTCAGTCCTTGTGTGGACACCACTTATTCAACAATGTCTTCCAATTCATATCTTCAATTTACAAACCTACTTCACTGTTACCACCACGACAACATTATCTTCAATTTTTGTATATCATATCACATATTAGATACTACAATAATTATTCATGTCGAACTAACCATAAAACATACTGAAAAAGTAATAGTTCTTTGACATTTTCTTAACATAGAATTGCAATAGCAATTGGAAGCCAAAATAAATATCAAGATCTTAAACTGAGTGTGGCATGCGTTCATGTGCAGTAATAACATGTGGATACCTGGTAACAGCGCCCTTGTATCTTCCCTAGAAGCCAGTACAAGAAACATTTCCATTTGCCCTGCAACCACTGTTTCCATGGCAGTATATAACACATGGAAGAGACATCTTCTGAAATACCAAGAGGCAAAGAATGAGTACATTGCAGCACATGTTTTCTACTAACTGAAATAGCTGCACACATTGATTTCATCCGCTTTCTCTTACAACAAGGTACTGCAATTTCTGGTCATGATAAGTTTGAAAATTTTAACCAATGTAACTCATATGGACTTCTGATTTTCTAGTCTGGTATGAAGAGGTTACAACACTCAATTTGAATAGTACCCCAGAAAATATGAATTTTTCCAATGATCCAAATGACAATATGCAGCTATGTTTGAAACAATATTTGTTAGCAGTTAGCACTAGAGAGACAGGTGATGTCTTCTCTTATTCTGTTTTCGTTGATATAACATGCGGGACGCGCCGAGGTCTTTTCTTTGGTACAACCATCCCTTTAGCATAAACTCTTGATCAGCAGACATTTTATGAACTATATTCGGCTCTCAGACGTTGAATGATAAAATTCACAAGCTGTTCCATGAACCGGCCAGCTTCTCATCAGTCAGATTAAAATCCAAATGACATTCTAGATATAAATCAGAATATCAAAAAATGGATACTAATACGCATAAAGATATACCAATGATTCTAATTTATATTTTTGAATTTTCGGATAGTTGGCAATTTCAAATGTGTACTTTTGGTCTGTTATTATAATCAGCTCACAATTGGTTGCCTAACTTAAGTTAGTGTCATACCACATGTAATTATGAGATGAAATGGTTTGTTCTGTTCTAAAATTGTAGTTGTCTATAATCTATAATGGCTACAAGTACTTACTTAATGCATCAGTTAATTTTTGCATAACAACTTTATATCTAGGGATTTTTATCCATATTTATATGTTTATATTTCTTAAAGTCTTCAGTTTCACAATATTCAATGAATGATATTGAATGAGGAACCTAAGTAGAGCTTTGAAATTTAAGGAACCTTTAAGCGATCATAGTATTAGAAGACATGATACAATCTCCATGCTACCCTGATTGTGGAGATGTGTATCTCTTACATAAGATTGATTTGTAAAATTAAAAATTAACGATTACTTTGAGTTGACTTAAATTGATTCATAAAATAATTTAAACTGAATTAAAATGTAACCATGTACTATATAAAATAATCAAAATTATTTTGGGTGCAATAGTGAATATTCAATTTTTTCCTGATGGCTGCAAAAATAAAATTCAATTTAAGTTAATGGAAAAAAAATCTACTATGACCAAAGATGCCAAATGTATCATAATTATTCATATTTTATTAGATTCAGCTTACGATAGGATGATAGCCTTAATAAGAGTTGTGTAGGTATAGAAAACATTGAAGGATAAATTATGTTGTAAATTTCAAAAGAGATCATCATATTTGAAGTCTGGAATAGTCATGAATTAAAAACTGTTACGCTGATTGTAGAAAAGTCAGAATAGATAACAAAAGGGAAATATTTGAAACGATGGGACTTGATAAACATTGAAAAAGAGAACCATATATTGAACCAATGATATTTTTGTTTTAGTGCTAATGAATATTTGAAAAAGAAACAGTCAAAGTAAAGCCTCAAACGGTCTTTCAAAAATACCATCTTGCATAATTCAAAAGGAATTGACGAATATCCCCATCGTTTCACTACCCACATTTGACAAGCACATTAGTCAAACAAACATTTAATGACTCCATTGTTTTCTCTCCAAATTTTCTCTATCCGCTATGTCAAGCTGGGAATTAACCCCACTTTTAAATTTTTCAAGCTCGATCTTTGGTTTCTAACTTTGTAGTGCGTGCACAAAGATATATGTATCATATGTATCATCTCTTGGAAACTATCCAAACTTGATTTTATACTAGAGTTTTTAAGGCAGGTAGACAAGTGCAACTCTCTTTGTCCACAACAATGTGTTTTAGATGCATTTCCAAAGTAAAGTTATTCCGGATACAACATCAAATTCTTAGCAGGCAAGATGCTGATAAAATTGCAACTATTACTATTTGTATAAAGGCTAAGCGTCAGGAGAATCTATATGAACAACAAGCACAAAGAGAAACTAATATTGCAATTCAATGTCTAATGCTGAGAAACAAAACTCATTACTTTGTCTATATATACAATGACAGGTGTACCTATGTCTTACTCTCAATTTTGATTTTCTGTTAGTGCATCAAGACTTGTAATGGGTGCCTACCATTATAGCTTTTTTTTTAATGCACAATTTATTGTTCTGTGAACATATACAAAATCAATTAATTGTTTATGAACACACGAGAATCCATTATTCAAACAGAAACTCGAACCTAAAGTGAGTTGGGGATGAATGTAGTTGAATGGTTTATTCTGTTTCTAAGAGTCAGTATGTGAATGAATCCAGTAGTAGTTGTAAACTCGAAATTCACTATCACTTTCCATTTGCAGTGATAGTTATTCTCCTTGTTATCAAGGAAACATGCCAATATGTGGAAGTAATTTATTTCTATCTACTAGGTTTATTTAAGTATTCACTTCCCTGATAAAATATGATATAATCTCCTCCTTCACTAAACTTGAATAAATTGTAAGCCAAATTATCGCAGTAACTGGATATAACCCTTAATAGTAAAACAAATTTAGTTGAAAAAATATCTACGTCCCGCTTAAAAACTTTGGACTCTCAATATGATTATCAGACAACTGATTGAACAGACACACTCAATATGATTATCAACATTTAAGTGTTGACATACCGAGTGAAAATCTGAAGTTTGGAAAAAATTCTGAAGTAACAGACGCACTCGATTATGATTATCAGGCAAGGATAAAGGGAATCCTGATAAAACTACCGTGGCAGATTCTTCTGTTGATGAGTCTAAGATTGCTCTTAGCCCGGCTGACAAAAAGAAAAGGCGCACTTGCAAAAATAAGGAAAAGATTCAACTGATTGAACAAGTAACATTGAAGTTACTGAAAGCTCCTTCAGTTAATTAGACTGAAAAACTAAATGCAGGCTTTAATGGAGAAGGCGTAGTTGAAGATATTTCCAATAAGAAAAAGACAAAGCGCAGTTGAAAGAAATCTGAAAAGAATGAACAACATGAAGCAACTATGCTATCAGGCATACTGAAAAAAGCCACTTTAACAGATGACCAAGTAAATGAAGATTCAACGAAAGAACTCTTTGATAATCCTATCAATGTAATGGAGGCAACAATAGCCGAAGCTCTATAGATGATTTTATCATAAGAAACGTAATCCAGGAAAGACTAGTTCCAAGGCATCAGATGATAATGTATTCCATGGTGCATCTGACAATCCAAAGAAATCAAGTAGAAAATCAAACCAATTAGCATAGTTCTCAAGAGCACCAGAAGCTACTAAAGGGAAAAGCTTTCATCTTCACAACCTAAATTCAATGAAACTGGAAGCCAAAATGTTGATGCCTTTTTTGGAACTCAGGGTGAATCACCAGAAACTTAATAGTCAGTTTGATCGGTACTGGACTACTGGTTGCTTGGTTTTAGTGAATTAAGCATTTCACGACTTCATTTAGTTTCAAACAAGTTCGGTTTCAAACAAATTTAGTTTTACAAATTTGTTTAACAAAAAGACATGAAACGAAACTCCAAAATCTAAAAGCAACTCCAAAATCCAAATTCCAAATTAAAGTTAAATTCCAAAAGTAACTTCAAAATATATCTAAAACAGAAGCACAAATTGTAGATGAAACCTTAAGCTATCTTGATGAGAACACACCTAGTTAAAATGAGCAATGCAAACATTGAGACGAGTGACTGAGAATTAAGGCCGGAAAGCTTAAGAAGTGGCGAAGCGATTGATAGATGTTTTGAAAATTATGGGGGAAGGGTTCATGGGACTGATTAGAAAATTAGGATAGAGCGATAGAATTGGGAATTTTGTGGAGCGGGGATTTTTCAGTAAAGAATATCAAGAGAATGAAAATTAGACAATGGGTACGCGGGAATGGAATAAGTCCCGCCTTGGATATGTAAAACGCAACAATTACGATGGGTTTAGTCGAACAGATGCATTTATGTTCAAACGTGACTATACAAAGTAACAAAAGCACAATTTCTTGTTGTGAATAAACCTTAGTTAAGAGAACTAAGTAACAGAAACTAAGTATCAAACCTTGGTTAAGAGAACCAAGTAATAAACCTTAGTTAAGAGAACTAAGTAAATAACGAGAAAGAGAAATAACTAGTAAACCTTAGTTAAGAGGACTAAGTTGTAAACCTTAGTTAAGAAAACGAACGATTAAGAGAAACTAAGTAGAAAACCTTAGTTAAGAGGACTAAGTAGTAAACCTTAGTTAAGAAAATGAACGATTAAGAGAAACTAAGTAGAAAACCTTAGTTATGAGGACTAAGTAATAAACCTTAGTTAAAAAAACGAATGATTCAGGAAACTAAGTAGTAAACCTTAGTTAAGAGAACTAAGTAGTAAACCTTAGTCAAGAAAGCCAAGTAGAATACGAGAAGGAGCAAACGTCTGTCTGACCAAGATGAAGGCTCTAACGTTCTGGTTTACGAAGCACGCGGGTTCGAGGGGACATGAGGGTACTCTTGGTATCCCTTTGTGAGGTTGCAGATGATCCTCCTGGGCTCACAGAGGTTAAGGTCTACGTTATAAGAACCAAGAGTATGCCTTGGTTGCAATATAAGGCAACCTAAAGACTAGGATGGACCAGCGTGAGGCGATGATATCTAGATTAGCCGTATGATAGCACATCGTCGTCTACCTACCATCTTGAGTCAATCGAACACGTGAAGCGGAAAGGCGGTGAACCCCAAAAGACCATATACTTGCTATCTAGTTATGGGTGAGGTTGGCCAATAGGTTTGTGGGGCATAGGGGGCCTGCGTACAGTTCTCATTCTTGATTTTCTTGGGTGCCTTTCATTAGTTGAAGGAGGGGTCAAGTGGGACCATAACCACATGTAGATAAAAACAGACCTTAGCATCTGCATCAACTGATAACTTAAAGCTCCCGACCGAGTTCCTTGTTTCTTGATTAGCCCTGCCACGGGATTCGGGCCGCACATATAGAGGACATGTGCAACTAGACATCGATAACAGTTCACGACACGTACGTGGGGAAAGTCTAGGAGCACGTATCGCTCTGGGTAGTGTGTATTGGACTAGGGGGCATCGTTCGATAGGTAGCATAATCCCTAGTTGGACCTAGGTCGCGTAAACCCTGAATCCGAGAAGCATTCAATAGGTAGCATAAACCCCAGTTGCCCTAGGTAGCGTAAACCCTGGTTGAATCTAGGAAGCACTCGATAGTAAACCGTAGATTAGATCAAGATGATACACGGAATCTAGAAAGATAGAGAGTGGCAGTCCAAACGATTTCGAGAATGGTGGCACTACACTAAAGTAGTATAGATTTACATGATGAAGCCCGTATGACATACGGCAAGGGACTGCATATATACATGGAAAGGATTACACGAGTTGGGGCTATCTACATATACGTTGTATTAGGTTAACCTACTAGCGGGACATGAGTATAGCCTAGAGAGCTAACATTGTTAACAACCTAATAACCAAGAAAATGTAACTGAACGGTATATGTAGGATTATACAGAAGTTTATTCTAAGTCAAGTCACACAGAACTTATGTTCTGACCCCCTCCTCATTTCATACTTCCAGGTTAGGTTCATGACAGAGATGGTATAGCTTTGGATACTGGTTTAGCAGTATTGTTAATAAAGTAAAACAATATTTGAATATTATACTTTATTTCCTCCTGTTGTGAGATGCTTTACGAGTTCTGACATATTTCTTTATCTCTGTCTTTTTCTGCAGGATACCAGAGCACCTAACTTAGGTTTCGATAGATTGGATTTTTGAAAAAAAATTGGTCAGTCGGAATCCGAGTTGTTACATCTGGTATCATAGCTTCAGTTTAGTGATCTTAGGGAGATAATGAGTGAACGTATTTGTATTTTCGAAAATATAAATATATTATATATAAACCTAAATCCATATAGTAGCCCACTAGACATAAAAAGAGTTGGGATATCTAGTTTGTACACTCAAGGAATAAACATAGGAATTTGGAAACCATTAGGTGGTTGAGAAAGTGTACAATATGACTTGAAGCTAGAGAAAGAAAAGTATCCCATAGGATGGAAACTGAAATATTAGTATTTCATATTAGTGGGTTTAGAAGTGTAACCATAGAAACTAGAAAAGTTTGAAAAATGAAAAATGGATTAGGAATATATATATATTCGAGAGAATTGAATTCGCGGAAGTGCCTAGGAAAGCCTAGTGAGTTGAAGACCCGCTTTGAGTCTAACCCAATGATAAGCTTTTAAGAACTTGAATCTACAAAAGAGTCTGTGGTATTTTTCCAAGATTTAATCTTAAAAGTATTTTGATAAATGCATGTTAGTTTTTTAAAGTAAAGTGGTGTATATTTTGGTAAAACAATGATTTCTTGTTTTAAAAGAATTCTCTCATAAAAAGGTGCATATTATGGAGCACAAATAGCTTGCTAGTTTTCATATATGAAAAGAAGTTTTGAAATTCTATTCTGTTACCAATAAATTTTGATTATTAAAGAAATTTTGTTGGGTGGACAAAATAAGTTGTAGGAATAGAAAAGATGTCTACACCTTATAACGAGTAGTTAAATTAACATTGTAATTAGAAACAATGTAAGCCTGATAGTTCTTCTTGTCTACTCTAGCTTTGTGATTTGAAAAAAAATGTTTTGCATTTTTATATTGTGACATGATTTTATGGTTTCGCAAAAACAAGTTTTGGAGAAGAAAATGAAGTTTTAACACTTTTAATTTTTGAAAGAAAAATGTAATGAAAAGAAAGGAGGCCAAACCATGTTTTTTTTAAAAAATGGAGTAGGTAAGGATTAGTGCCTAGAATAGAACGAGAGAAAGTTAAAGCTATGAATTAAACAATTGGAACCAACTAAAGATTGGTGAGTTGAGTGATTCTCTGATTGTCAATCTGATGTTGATTTCGGTCTTCGGGGTTGATATTTAGGGAGTTACTTTCTTGCCAGTTTCAGGGATTAACTAATATTAAACTAATGGAAAATTTCCCGTAGGATGCATAAGCACTGAGAAACCTAGGTTTGTTGCTGGAGAAAAAGAAAAAGGATAGGCTAGTAATACACAGCAAGGACTAGTAGTGACTACTAAGTAGTAAAGGGCAAGTAAGTGGGTAGATCCTATTGTGGGGACTCGCAATTGTCTGAGATGACAAAGTCCTAAGAATCTTGGCCCATAGTAGTAACTGTGTAGGATGCTGTTTGAGTTGAAAACAGAAAAAGCTTATTTGAAATAATAAACTTAAGTAATTGGATTAAGTCAAATAAGCTAAGAAAGAGAAAAGCCTACCTAACAAGAAACAATAAATTCAGTAAGGCAACAAATGTGACGAGAAAAGAAAATGAAAATCTTAAGAAAAAATGAATAAATATGAATTTTTTCCAAGATAAGATGAAAAAGAGAAGAAAATTTTCTTATGTTGTTGTGCTTGGATAGGAAAATAGGAAATCTTCATAGAATAGTCATATAAAAATCCAAGTACGATTAGAAAAGAAAAACGAAGGATGTGAATTTTTCCGTTTTACATCTTTTCTTAACATAAGGAAATCGAATTTGGAAAATTAGATTTTTCTAAATTTCGAATTAAATGATGAATGGTAGGGTTTTGGATGCGACAATTGGGTGAACTATGCTCTTATTCTATAAGAGTATGGGAAAACTTGGATGAAAAATATTTTTATTTTTCAAGAATATTGCATTCATATAGAACTGCAAGTATATTTAGGATGTGGGCATCGGGTTTTGAAAGAGTTTTTAAAAATTTGCATACATATAGGTGGATCTAAATTAGGCATACATACTTTACTATGATGTATCTCACTTTGCACATGGGAATAATGTTTGCAACAATTGGATGCACACTTGATGGATGGATATTGCGAGGGATTATCTATTTTACTCTTATCGAATTTCGGGGACGAAATTCTTTAAGGGTGGAAGAATTTAACACCTGCATTTTTAGTATAATTAAAAATATGTAAAAATATGTGTATATGCATAGATAGGTAAATAATGGTGATGTATAATGAAAATTAATTAATATATGGAAGAGAAGGAAAAATTAATTTGATAACAGTGTGCGTAATGGAAAAGACAATAAAATAAGGATACTTAATTTAAATATCAGGAATTAAGTAAAATGCACATCACCACTGCATTTGTCTCGAAATTATGCTTGAAATAGAGTCCAAGTTTGCGTAAATCGGACTCCGTATGAAGGAGTTATGGCCTTTAGAAGATTCAATAAAAATTCAAAACAGTTCGAAATTTTAACCCAGGCAGCTGGGCGGGAAATTTCCCGCCAAAACCAGGCAGGTTGACCTGGGGTCAGGTCGACCAGGAGGTCGACCTACCCCTAGGTAGGTCAACCTGGGGGTCGACCTATCCCCAAATCTGGGCAATTTCGGCTCCTGTGACGTGTTTTGATGTGCTGTACGGGTCAGATGACTTCTAGGTCAATCTTAGGGCTCCAAAACACTCTCTACACCTATAACTACATAGCAAGACCTAACCCTAATTCATAACAATTCCTTAAGACACCTCCATGTCGCCAAACTTCAATCAAACATGGCCGCCGCCCCAAAACTCTAAATTAAATTGCAAGTTCTTCATTAACTTTGGAGATTAATCAAATCAAGTAGCAAAGTTCTTCATCAACAATTCATCCTCTTCTCCAACAATCAAATAAAAAGAATAAATCAGCATTCTACATCAACAAAGCATTTATTTTCCCTAATCCAGTCAAGATGAGCGGAATCATAATAAACTTGTTGTATAATAGTATTATTATTGTTCATCATTCCCCAGTTATAAATTCAATTCAAGATTCATGTTATAATAATTGTTCTTTTATTCTTCTTCCCTTTTTATTTTTGGATCTAGGTTATCTCGAACCTAGACGAAATCTTATTATATATATGTATGCTTGGAATATGGAAATATTGGGCATAATCTATTTTATACAGTCGAGGAATATAATCTGTAATTTGGGGTTTGTGGCATAACGATTATTCTTGCAAATATTGGGAATAATCTATTTTATGCAGTCGAGGAATATAATCTGTAATTTGGGGTTTGTAGCATAACAATTATTATTGCAAATATTGGGCATAGTCTATTTTATGCAGTCGAGGAATATAATCTGTAATCTGGGGTTTGTAGCATAATGATTCTTGCAAATATTGGGGTAATTGGCAAAGTATATATTGATATAATTCAAGGAAATAAGGGGAAACGATTGTGAAATTGGTAATTTGGAGTAATTTACACGAAAGGTAAATTAAGTTTGGATAGGGGACTTGGGGAAAAATGATTTAAAGATAAAAATCCTAATTTGGTGAAGAAATAGGTAACTAGAAACCTAATCGGAATTGGATAAGTTTGGGTTTAAATCTGTCTCATGTAATTGTGAAATCTAATTCAAAAACCTGAAATTTGAGGCATGAGTGTTTTAATTAAATTTGGGTTTAATTGGTTAAAGAAATGGGAAGTTTAGAAATAAAACATGGAAATTGACACTAGTGGCATAACAAGAACATAAACATATTTGTGAATTCGTTAATAGGCTAAAGATGAAACATGGCTAACTCGAGGTTAGAATGAGTTTGCGGCGTAATTCTGCCCAGAATCGCACGGCATATCCAGTGGCCGCAAACAATAGGTTCTAATGTGAGAAGTTAGTCATAACGTGCTTGAAACCAGAGGTTAGATTAAGTTGTGGTGTAATCCTGCCCGGAACCAACCGGCACATCCAGTGACCGCAACAATAGGTCTAATGTGAGAGGTTGGGCATTAATAATTAATTAATTCTAATTACACATGCTAGTATGGTAAGGTTAAGTCAACATGATATACTAGACAACACTTAACCAATTTGACTCGATATATGGGTGGGTTAAGTCAACATGAACCGCTAGATAACACTTAACCAATTTGACATGATATATAGGTAGGTTAAGTTAACACAAACTGATAGATAACACTCAACCAATTTGACATGATATATGGGTGGGTTAAGTCAATGTGAACTGCTGGATAACACTTAACCAATTTGACATGACGCGTGGGTTGAATTGAACACGTGATTGGGGGTTAAGTCAACTTGGACACATGGGCAAACTTAACCAATATAACAGTATCAAAGCAAGGAAAAGTGGGGAATGATAAGATTAAATAATAGATAAACTTATCCTAGGGATAAGAAATGAATATGACTTAAGATGTAATACAAGGCTTGAAGGTTGGGACAACTTATACCGTGAAATAAGTTAATCTAAGCTGGAAATGTGGGAGAACACCCGCATGCTATCATTTGATAAAGAGAACTTAAGTCATGCTTGAATTCATAGGTAAACCTTAGTTAAAAAGAATTAAGTAACAAACCTTAGTTAAAGAGAACTAAGTAACAAAAACTAAGTATAAACCTTGGTTAAGAGAACCAAGTAATAAACCTTAGTTAAGAGAACTAAGTAACAGAAACTAAGTATCAAACCATTGTTAAGAGAACCAAGTAATAAACCTTAGTTAAGAGAACTAAGTAAATAATGAGAAAGAGAACTAAGTAGTAAAACTTAGTTAAGAGGACAAAGTTGTAAACCTTCGTTAAGAAAACGAACGATTAAGAGAAACTAAGTAGAAAACCTTAGTTAAAAGGACTAAGTAGTAAACCTTAGTTAAGAAAACGAATGATTAAGAGAAACTAAGTAGAAAATCTTAGTTAAGAGGACTAAGTAGTAAACCTTAGTTAAGAAAACGAATGAATCTGGAAACTAAGTTGTAAACCTTAGTTAAGAGAACTAAGTAGTAAACCTTAGTCAAGAAAGCCAAGTAGAACACGAGAAGGAGCGAACGTTTGTCTGACCAAGAAGAAGGCTCCAACGGTCTGGGTTACGAAGCACGCGGCTTCAAGGGGACGTGAGGATACTCTTGGTATCCCTCTTTGAGGTTGCAGATGATCCTCCTGGGCTCACAGAGGTTAAGGTCTACGTTAGAAGAACCAAGAGTATGCCTTGGTTGTAATATAAGGCAACCTAAAGACTAGGATGGACCTGCGTGAGGCGGCGATATCTAGATTAGCCCTGTAATAGCACGTCGTCGTCTACCTACCATCTTGAGTCAATCGAGCACGTGATGCGGAAAGGCATAGAACTCCAAAAGACCATATACTTCCTATCTAGTTATGGGTGAGGTTGGCCAATAGGTTTGTGGGGGCATAGAGGTCCTGCGTACAGTTCTCATTCTTGATTTTCTTGGGTGCCTTTCATTATTTGAGGGAGAGGTCAAGTGGGACCATAGCCACACACAGATAAAAACAGACCTTAGCATCTTCGTCGGCAGATAACTTAAAGCTCCCGACCGAGTTCCGTGTTTCTTGATTAGCCTTGCCACGGGACATGGGCCGCACATATAGAGGACATGTGCAACTAGACATCGATAACGGTTCACGACACGTACGTGGGGAAAGTCTAGGAACACGTATTGCTCTGGGTAATGTGTCCTAGACTAGGGGGCATCGTTCGATAGGTAGCATAATCCCTAGTTGGACCTAGGTCGCGTAAACCCTGAATCCGAGAAGCGTTTAATAGGTAGCATAAACCCAGTGGCCCTGGGTAGTGTAAACCCTAGTTGAATCTAGGAAGCGCTCGATAGTAAACCTTAGATTAGATCTAGATGATACACGGAATCTAGCAAGATCGAGAGTGGAAGTTCAAACGATTTCAAGAATGATGGCACTACACTAAAGTAGTATAGATTTACATGATGAAGCCCGTATGATATACGGCAAGGGACTGTATATATACATGGAAAGGATTAGACGATTTGGAGGTATCTACATATATGTTGTATTAGGTTAACCTACTAGCGGGACATGAGTATAGCCTAGAGAGCTAACATTGTTAACAACCTAATAACCAAGAAAATGTAACTGAACGGTATATGTAGGATTATACAGAAGTTTATTCTAAGTCCACTCACACAGAACTTATGTTCTGACCCCCTCCTCATTTCATACTTCCAGGTTAGGTTCATGATAGAGATGGTATAGCTTTGGACACTGGTTTAGCAGTATTGTTAATAAGGTAAAACAATATTTGAATATTATACTTTATTTCCTTCTGCTGTGAGATGCTTTACGAGTTCTGACATGTTTCTTTATCTTTGTATTTTTCTGCAAGATACCAAAGCACCCAACTCTGGTTTCGATAGATTGAATTTTTGAAAAAAATTGGTCTGTCGGAATCCGGGTTGTTACAGTCTTGCTCCTGATTTTCACTGTGAAAACACTGTCTGAGTCCAACTTTGACAGACCATAGCTTTCTCATACTTTATCTGAATCATATGATTCTTATTTCAGTTTGAAGTATTTTGTTGATCTTTATTATGTAAATTTTCATGTTTTAAGTCCTTCAGGAACTGATTAAAATATGTGCTCAAAGTTGCAACTGGAACATGTTTTGCACCTGATTTTAACTGTGAAGACACTGGCTGAGTCCAACTTTGACACACTATAACTTCCTCATATTTATCTGAATCATGTGATTCATTTTGTATTTTGAAGTATCTTTATTGCTGTAAATTTTCATGTCTTGATTCTTGAAGGAACAAATTGAAATATGTGCTTAAAATCGCAACTGGAGCATGTTTTGCTCTAGATTTTCACTGTGAAAAACACTGTCGAAGTCCAACTTCAAGACATCAGAACTTTCTTGTAGTTTGCTCAAATGGTGTGATTATTTTTCCAAAATGTTCATAATATTATGTAGTTGTAGGGTGCCGAATTTCAAGTAATTCTGCATTCATTTGATGCCGAATTTTGACCTCAAAGTTGATAGTTCTTCAGGATAATAACATTTCTTAGCTGAAATCCTAATGAAAGCTCTTGTTTGGAGTGGTGTATCTTCTCTATTTCTTAATGAAATGGAGAAATTCTTTTGCCACAGTTTTTGTAATGAATTCTAGTTGTTGTGCATCAATTTTCATGTGATTTCGAGTTGATTTGGTCATCGGAATTTGGTCTCAAAATTAATAGTTCATCGGGATTCTATTCCCTATTGATGCCTATGACAATTCCCAAGTGTTTTGCCACTCGTTCTCGTGCATTTTTAGGTGAATTTTTTATATTGATTGCTATGTTGAGACACTATTTCTAAACCTACCAATTTAACAATGATTTTCATGAAATCAAGTGTGGAATTAGTGGTAGTTTTAGCTGTAAAGAGTCAATGTTTCTTGTTGTCTTCTAGTGGAATTGGTGAACTTGTGTGAATGCCATTTCAGTGATACTTTCGATGTTTCTATGACATGTGCATGACTTTTATAAATGATTTTCGAAATATTTTGAATAATAAAATATGGTTTTGAAAATAAATATTGTTTTAACTAAGTAATTAAATTTATTAGTAATATTATTTAAACAAGGATTTTCATACCCTTCGTTTTTCAAAGATTTTTTGATAAACTATGAACTATTTTCTTAAACTATGACTTTAGTTAAAAACCCTATACATTTGCACCTTTCGAGAATGTATACTAGTGATCGAATAGTACTGGATACCCCATGGTATGGGACGTGGCATAATACGATATTATTTAATCCTAGATTTGTCCAAACGAAGCAATGAATCCCAGTGATTCTCGTGTTTCTGTGGCTTTTGTGATTTAATGAATCTCAGTGATTCTCTGTGTTTTAGTGATCTTTGTGTTGATATTCATTAGTTTCTATGATTTCTTGTGAATTACTGTGTTTTCTAGTGTGAAGCTGACTTACAGTATGTGAACTGTTAAGTGAAAATGTCTAGTATGGGACGCACGATCACCTCTTTCGGGTTACTATCTGAGGGTCTGTAACACATTCCTGTGTTATCGCCAGTACTTGACCTTTGGGTCAATTTTGTGTGAACTTTGTATGGACCTTCGGGTCAATCCTACGTGAACTCTATGGGTCTTTGGATCATTTGGGTACTCTTATGTGTGATATAGTACTGGTTATGGCTTTAAGCCAGCCTAAGTGATTGCGCGTGCAAGTGTAGCTTTAGCTTTCCACTCTGCATTGGATCCAAACTCTGAGTATCTGTGTTTTTATTTATCACTACTTTCATCGTAGTGATCAATATTATTATTATTTATGGTGATTTCATTAGTGGTTTCAAAATATTAAAAGAGTTTTAGTGATTCCATGATTTTGTTTTTCAATGATTCCATGAATTTTGTGCTTGATTACATGACTCTATGGTTCAGCGTTTCCATGATTTTGTGTTTTAGTGATTCCGTGATTCTGTGAATCGGTGAATCGTTGAATTACGTGGTTTTATGATTTCACCTTCTGATTTTATGATTTCAGAGTTTTCCATTCGTGTTATGTGGTTCCAAGTATGATTTCCCTAACCATATAGTTCGGGTAATCCATGCTAAGATGGTGTTTAAATACATGTTCATGTTTCTCACTCGTATAGTCGTATACTAACCTGGTGGATCTTTGAATGATGTGCTTTGTTTGATTACGTGCGTCATTCCTTTTTAAAGGGAAGGAAATCCTTGTATCAGAGTTTCCATGTAAACCCATGTTTTGAGATTCCTTTTTCTTAAGGAAAGAAACTAGTATATGACTAATGTTTTATTTCACTTTTATTATTTTGATTTGTATGCTAGACTAACATGTGTGTGTATTCCTTGGGTTTTCAGGTTTAGTTATTATGCTTGGGGTTTAGCTCTGTCACTACTGGACTATCTCTTTCGTAGAAGTTCCTAGTTATGTATCTGAGTTTTGAGTGTATTCTTTCATGTGTATCTTATTGCATAAGTAATGGTTTATGTATAACCATTTGTTTTTAGCACATGTATTTGTTATTTCTATTATTGTAATAATATATAAGTTGTTCTATGAACTGTGGTTATTTATGTAAATGTACTGTATTTTGAGCTGATCCTATAGCCATCATAGAGTTGTATTCCATAGTATTAAGTATGTTGAGCCACATGAAAAAAAACAAAGAGTACATCACCGACGCACTTAAGACTTGTTAATGCAAATTCACGAACGGTCACTCCTTTCAAGCCCTAACTCCCCTCTAATATATGGCACTAATTGTTAATGCTCTTTATAAGGGTGGGTCTCGTGGTGGAGTGTTACAGTTAGTATTAAGATATAAACAAATCTAAAAGGGAATAATGAAACAACTCAAAATTTAAGCCATTTGAATATAATAGCCGTTTGAATATAATATATTTAATTAAGTTTGAATACTTAATTAGTTGGTTACTAAGATATGAACAAATTATAATCAAATATAATATTGGGTTAAATATTTGAATAGTGAATTCGGAACAAATATGAATTAACCGAAATTAATAATCTTATTTAATTTATTCTAATTTATAAATAATAATGGAAAATTCACACTTTAAATTTATTTACAATGATAAATAAATTAAATAAATAATGAGAAAATAATTTGTTAATAATATAACTTGATTTTTATGACAAATTATTAATTTATTTTATTGATATTTCCATAATTTTTAGTTTTGAAAAATATTCAAATTTGATGTTTTAGGATTTTTCAGCAAAAAAGGTATTTTTGTGATTTAACATAATTGAACAACTAGTGTATATTTTAAAATTTTGGAGTTGCATCAATATTTTGAGTACGATTGTATTTCTTTTTTGCAATTTGGACCTCACACGTGAATAGAAATATGCAGGGCAAAATGCTGAAAATTTCAAATTATATAACATGACATACAGTACAAATGCAACACTAGACATTTTCATTGTTTCTTGTACTTTTTCCTTCTTTCCATTCATGTTTATCATTCCAGTAAAACACTCTTACCATGTTCGTTAAAAATATATCATAATATAATGATTTTAATTAACAATAAATTAAATTGTTTATTCTGTTGTAGTTATTCAAAGTTTGTCTACAAATTGTAGTCTCTAATTAGCATGCGATAGATCTTGTCAGAGTTGAATTTTTTTGGCCCTGATCAGGCTTTAGGTTTATGTATGTTATCATAAATTTTAGGTTGATCTGAGTGTTGCATTGAATTCATTATGTTTTGGAGCCTCAATATTGAGTTTTTGATGATATGCGTCTTGTGTTTGAAAATAGTAACATGAACTTATCTCTTTAAGGGACAAAGGAGGTTGGAGGAAGCATGTAACAACCCGCACCTCCGTTCACGCAAGATATTGTCCTCAACTTAGCCACCGTATAGGTGTGGGTTTTGTTCCTCAAAAGGCCTCGGCATTAGTATGAGATGGGCTCTACTATATAAGTACCCACTTCACACAGGCTTCCACGATGTGGGGCGTAGGGATGTTACATTCTACCCTCCTACAGAGCCCAACGTCCCCGTTGGCTCACAAACACCTCACCCAGGCGCTGTGGTCCACACAGTCGCCACAATTTAATAGAATAATTAGTTTAATAATTAATTATTTTAAACCTTAGTTATATAAAATTAGGTCGTTCCTTCAGTCCTTCTTCTTCTTCCTACATACAGACATCGGCCCCTTCTTCGAACCCATAACATGTAATTCAAATCCGCCTGTCGCACAAACCCCAAGCCGCCGGAAGCCGATCCGAACCTTCCACCTCGAAGCCCATCACCACACCTTCCACCGCCCCCATGTGCTCCAGCTGGGTGGCCTGTACCCCGCGAAATCCGACTCCAAATGCTGAGACTTGGCAGCGCCGTCACGGCCAAGATGGTCCACTTCGGATGATCATGACCGTTCATCTGATGGATCTTAACGAGCTCCTCGATCTTGCTGCTGAACCTTTTGGATATTGGTGAGTGGATCATGAGAATTTGGAGAGGAATCGAAATGGCTTTTCAGCCATTGAAAAGAAAGTGCGGCGGCTGGCTACTTAGGATTAGGGTTATGTATTTATGATGGTATTTAAGCAGTATTCATAGCGTATTTTCCATTTTATTTAATTCACTAATTTCAAAAATTCATGGTTAATAATAGAACTCCAATTGAAACCCAATGAGTGTCGCCCCTAGCTAAGAACCCCTATCCCGGACACAATGGAATATGTTTCGTAATCCAATTCGGATGTTATATATTTTTCTTTAAATTTAAAATAAAAACATTTATTATTTAATTTATCTGTACTTTTTAATTTACCGGGGCCACATACTGACTCTAAAAATTATAGGAAAAAAATATATTTGTCTTTGTTATGACGATACGGTCCTGACAAAACTAATTTCGTCGAATTCTGAGACTGTTTGAAAAATGGCTATTTTCTAGTCGATTAAATTTGACCGAAAATGACAAAACACATTTTCTTTTTCCACGCTCACTTATTAATTCTAAAAATTATGCAAATTTAAACCTAGCAATAATTTGACATACTGGTTCCAACAAAAGTGGTTTCGTCGAAAACAGAGGTCGTTTGCAATATGGCTATCTTTAAGGGCCATATATTATATTAAAACATATATAAATTCTACAGCGACTTTTCTAAATTTTAAACTGGACATAACTTCTTATTTATAAAACGAAATCTCGATTTTTCAGATTCGTTAGAAAGATATGGTTTAACAGATTTAAATTTTTCTTGTTTGACTCAATTCTGACTTATATTGAATTCTATATGTTAAATTGAAATTAGAAATCAAATTTTCGAACTGCCGCGCCATTTCTAACTCCTTTTATAATTAAATTAAAATTATATATTCTAACTTCGATTAAAATAAATTTTTCGTCGTTGTTATTTAAAATAAATTATTTTACATATTAAAAATCCATTAAAATTTCTAAAATAAAAATTTTAAATTGGCCCAAAAATTCCGGGTTGTTACAATCTCCCCCATTTAAAATCTTTTCATCCTCGAAAAGGAACGAAGCTAAAAGTTGTTTTAATTGACCAACTCAACTTTTAATTCCAATCAATTTTCAATTCAATTCAATATTAAATTCGATTTAGCTAAATTTATCATTCTTCTATATATTGGTTTAATTAATTATCATTCTAACATTTTAATTAGTTAACTAATTATCAAACATCACAACCAGCAATCAATTAGGTGATTAACTTTTCAAATATATATAACTTTTATATATAGTCAAAAATCATATTTTTAGAGCAAATCACAATAATATATCCTATCAAAGTTTTGGTTCTCATACCAGTCAATGGAAATATATAGGTATACCACTTTCGTAACTCGAACATAAATTCTGATGATGTTTCGAACCACTATCAGAACATCTCCAGGCGACTAGAGTGCGATTCCATATCTATCCAGTATATTAAAACTTCGAATATCCGTTAATTACTCGTATATTTGAAATCATTATATACTCGATTGTCCAAATTAAAATAATATAATATACTAAAATACGTATATTAAGATAAAAGTTCAAAACTAAATTTGTTTTTACTTTTATTTTTAAAGAAAATAATACTCTTTACACTCGTTCTAGGATACTACTGATCCTATCTCTAACAAGTTATCCTCATTGGATATTACTAATCCAATCTCTGATGAATTCTTTCATTCGGTTCTAATGTGTCTTGTTCTCGAGCTCTGTAAACCAAAGCTCTGATACCAAATAAAACGACCCAAACTTCCCCGTAAATTTAAGCCTAGATTGCTTTGAGAACAAAATACATCAGAACATAAACTAAAGAACATTTTATTGCTGGTTACAAGAATTACATCAGAGTACAAGAACATAACAGAGTATGAATACTTATTACATAATAGAAATACAATAATATCAGAGATTTAAATTATATTTAAATAGCAGCGGAAAAAATACAAATATACAACTGAAAGGAATACACGGATACAGAGCTTTCCAAATACCGCTTCAGCTGTAAACCAGGATCCTGTAAATATATCGGCAAAAATCTACTCGATTTCCCATGTGGAAAATATGGGCACCCGAGTTTGCCAGTGAAACAAACTACAGGTCAGTCATGGGACTGGTATGAGAAATCTTAACTAAACTAACCTAATAATAAGGCTAATCATAGGACCACGCCGCTAACGCAGAACGGGTTTACTCCATTGGATTGCCCATGCATAAAATAAAGTAAATCGTTAAACAACGCAATGCTTTTTAGAAAAATGAAACCACTATAAGACTCAAGTCCCATCGAACAATGCAACGCAAACCGGAGGATAGAGTTTTACCTTATAATAGTCAAAAATGCTTAATACGATAAAACGGATTTGATATTATTATTAGTGTATATATGTTTCAAAAACAATTCAATCATAATGTATCAATCATAGACGGCACGGGTACCATATATCATGTTGCCATACTAATTCTACAATCAAAACCGCATGGTGTCGTATTGGAAGTTGGTTTTCCATCAGGAAATCGAGTTTAGGGATCGTCCTCTCCAATTCGAGACACTCTAGCAATTGCCTCAGGATCCCCCGCAGTGAACCCTTGGAGCGGTGGGGCTGATCCACAACTGTCGAAAGTGAATTGGCAATTCTTGAACACACGTTTCCCGGTTCCTTTGAACCTCAATATGACCACTTCTGGCCTATAATCCCAAGGCGCCTCAATCCATCATCCACATAAGTAAAAATGTCAGGGCTGGTAGGTCACTGACACCACTCTAGCTAGAAAGAAACGTGTGCACTCCCTACGGTCCATATCCCATTTTTGACTCATACCGGGGTGTGAGGCTTGCGAAGTCACGCTATACACAAAGCTATGCTGTAATAGGCTATGCTTGGATCATCCCACAAAGCCCTGCATTTCAACAAAAGCCTTGATCATTTGCATCTTGGCGTGCCACATTGACAATTCACGCCATGTGATCAATCACTATTAATATATATCAGGGTGTTAAGAAGAGAATAAATTCTCCACCACCAATCTGATATAAATTAATAAAAATCAATTTAATTTACATGGGACGAAATCCAATGTCAGACACACATCCATTTACAAGTCCGTTCTAGGTCTGAACGAAACCGGAGACACCTGAGAGGTCCTCGCATATCCGGACAATCAACAATACGTTCGAACGGCTACCGCTGTAGCCCCTTCAAGGTAGCTACTCCAATCATGGGCATCAGAAGCAACACATCTATTCGATGTGAAGATCGTCGGTCTTCAACCACCGTCTTCATCTTCGACTCTTCATCGTTGTAGTAGTTTATTCGAAATGGATTAAACCCGGTTCTTCCGAATAACTCGCGTATTTTTATAATTAAAAATCAAGTGTTATAAAAACACATCCAATGCCTCATTCCAATTCAGAATATTCTTTTGAATAAAATATTCACATTATTCTATCAAAGATAAATTCTTTAAATTTATCCTTAAATCTTTCTATTAAAGATTTATTAAAACCCCAATTTGGTTTTAAATATCAAAAATCATTATTCAATGATTATTTAAATTTAAGTAATTAATCTTATCTTTAACTGGGTTAAAGAAATAATGTCATTAAAACATAGTTCACGGTAAACCCAAAATCATTTTCCATAAAATATGGAATCTTCACAGAAATCAAATCAACATATAATCGTTATAAATTTATGTATCCGACCAATAATATAAATGGAATAACGGCAAAGCTTCTTAAATTCCATATGTAGTATCGGTCTTCTTTTACAGAAGCTTATCTCGGTTATTATTAAATCGAATTCCATTCAATTCCAATTTAATATATTAAATTGGAAAACTTTAATTTTGGAAATTTTCCATTTAAATCTTAATAAAAGATTTATAAATTCCAAATCATATTTACACTATCAGTTGGGTTAAAGAACAAATGTCGCTTAAAAACACAGTTTACAATAAACCCAACTCACATTTCATCTTATTCCAGTTACTAAATATAACTGAAAACTTTAATAATCTTAATTAAAAGATTTATTCTTTTCTCAACTGGGTTTAAGAAAGGTGTTATTGAAGAAACCATTCACGACAAACCCAAATCCAATTTATTCAATTTAATTTCAATTAAATATTAACAAATTGGAAAAATTCATTAAATCTAAATTTAATAATTTATTCTAGTTAATAACTAGTTCATTTTAATAAAAATATATTTTTCTAAAATATATTCTTTTTTCTAAAATATTCTTTTTCTAAGTATATTCTTCATTGGAATGTGACTCACTCAACAACCATATATTGCATGTAATCAACAATCATGATAAATAATTATCAAACATCCAAATAACAACCAGAGCGGATTCTACAATTAAATATTGGGACTAGTGTATGTCCAATATCATCCCAATACCCGTGTGGGGTTTCATCCAACAAACAATAATAAATTACTTATGCACTTGGGCGATGTGTGAAAATTATCGTCCCAATCACATAAACAAGTCAGATAACTTGTAGATGGAAGTGTAATATTCAGTTTGAATATACTAACATTATATTTAACACATCAAACATTTCACATCACAAGCATATATTTTAATTTTTTTTATTATGAACAAATGACAATAAAAATCTAATCTTTTAATTCAATTCTTTTTATTGTTAACAAATAACAATAAAAAAATCTAATCACTTAATTCAATTCTTTTTATTGTAACAGTATCACATAAAAAATGCAATCTTTTAATCCTATTCTTTTTTAATGAGAATGTTAAAAATATATGTTTGTAATTCTATTCTTTTTAATGAGATCAACACTACACAAAAACGTATGTTTTTAATTCTAATTTTTTATTGAGATTAACACTACATAAAAATGTATGTTTTTATTTCTAATCATTTTAATGAGATCAACAGTACATAAAAATGTTTGTTTTTATTTCTAATCTTTTTAATGAGATCAACACTACATAAAAATGTATGTTTTTAATTCTAATCTTTTTATTGTAACTAATCGACAAAAAAAATTAACTTTTAAATCTTTTGTGTAATCCTTTTCAATGACCAAAAATGTATGTTTTGGTGTAACTCTTTTTAATGACAAAAAAAATGTATATCTTTATCTAATTCTTTTCAATATCCAAAATATGATAATTTTGTCTAATTCTTTTCAGTGTACAAAATATGGTAATTTTGTCTAATTCTTTTCAATGTACAAAATAGTGACGACACGGATTTCGCCCGGTCCGAACCAGTCGCTAAACCGACCAAGACCGTTCGAAACGCCCTATCGTTTGAGAACATGACAAAATAGAACGCATACAAAAGAACATTTTATTGTATATTACAACAATGCATCAGATTACGGGAATATACAGTGAAATGTTCTTTTGTATGCGTTCTATTTTGTCATGTTCTCAAACGATAGGGCGTTTCGAACGGTCTTGGTCGGTTTAGCGACTGGTTCGGACCGGGCGAAATCCGTGTCGTCACTGTTGGTATCAGAGCTTTGGTTTACAAAGCTCAGAGAACAAGACACATTAGAACCAAACGAAAGAATTCATCAGAAATTGGATTAGTAATATCCAACGGGAATGACTCGTTAGAGATAGGATCAGTAGTATCCTAGAACGAGTGTGAAGAGTAAATTTTTAAAGTGAAAACAAGTTTTGTTTTGAAAATTTAAATCAATTATTCGTATTTGATTATTTATTTATTTTGAATTTGGACAATCCAGTATATAAAGGTTTTGCATATACGCGTCATGAACGTATATTCGAAGTTTTAATATATTGGATAGATATAAAATCACACTCTAGTCGCCCGGAGATGGTACTGATGATAGCACGTGCATCATCAGTATTTATGTTCGTGTTTGGAAGGTGTGATATCTATATATTTCCATTAGACTGGTGTGAGAACCAAAACTTATATAGTTAGAACACATTGTTGTGAATTGGCATCAAAAACAAGATTTTTGTATATATATCAAAGTTATGAATTTGAAACTCTAATTCACTAATTGATTGATGTTTGTGTTGGTTGTTTATTTGTTTGATAATTTTAAACCATTATGCCTAATTGAACCAAATAAGGAACTGTATTGAAAATTGGTCGCATTTGTTTGCATATACTATCATTGAACAGGTCATAGCAAGGAGGCTAGAGCCAGAGAATAAAATTTGTTTGCCCGACAAATAGGTACATGTTTACTACATAATTTCCTGTTTTGCTTGGGTGATGATGATTTTATGAGCCTATTGGCTAGCCGCTTGGCTTTTTCTTTTTCTTTTTGAGATCTGAAGGACCGGGGAAGCTATTTGAAATTCCCCGATGCTCCCGGTGCAGGGGAGGTTATGGCGAAATTTTTCGAAAATTTAGGGTGTTAGCCAAATTTTTGAAAATTTGAAAATTCTCAGAAACTGAAAGGTTGGAGAATGGAAGCCAGATCGAACGTAGAGCTGATTAATCAAACCACTTTCGACTTTGTTCCTTTTCGGGGACGAAAAGTTTTAAGTGGGGGAGATTGTAATAACCCGGAAATTCTGAACCAGTTTAAAATTTTTATTTTGGCAATTATAGCGAATTTTCTATATTTAAAATAGATTATTTTAAATAAAATCAACGAAAAATTTATTTTGAATATAAATAGAACGTATATATTATATACGCCGTCGTTAGAATATAAATAATTATATATAATTATAAATAGAATTGAAAATGGCGCGGTAGTTCGATAATTCGATTTCAAACTTCAATTGAACGTACCGGGTGCAAAACAATCCGGATTTTAGTGAAACCAAAAACATTAGAATCTAATTGATGATATCTTTCCAACAAATCCGAAAAATCGAGATTTCATAGCGGGAATCAAAAGATATGTCCAGTTGAAAATTCTGAATAGTCGCTATGGAATTCAGGCCCTTAAAAATGGGAATTTTGCAAACGACCTCGGATTTCGACGAAACCACTTTTGTTGGATCCGCAGTGTCAAATTATTGCTAGGTTTCAAATTTCATAATTTTTCGAATCAATATGTGAGCGTGGCAAAGGAAAACGTGTTTGACCAGTTTCAGTTGATTTTAATCGACTGGAAAATGGCCATTTTTCAAACGGTGTCAGAATTCAACGAAACTAGTTTTGTTAGGACCGTATCGTCAATACGAAGCTAGAAAATATTTTTCTGGAATTTTTAGAGTTAGTACGTGGCCCCGGTAAATTGAAATGCGCGTTCAAAGTCAATATATAGAGTTATATTTTGATTTTGATGAAAACTGATCGAAACGATTGAATCAGCTTACGATACATATCCCATTGTGTTCGGAATGGGGGTATTTAGCTAAAGACGATAGTCGTTGGGTTCGGATTGGTGTTCGTATTAATAAACAAGTAAAGTTGGAATTTATTTATTTAAATAATAATATAATTTCATATAAATATCCCTAAAAATCCACCCTAACCCTAATTTTGAAATCGTCTGCCGTCATGCCCAATTCAAGGGCGATTATTGTTCAAAACTTTGCACCCTATTTTCTTTAAATCAGATCGATAAAATTCGAAGCTTTCCACGTGAAAACTGAAGAGCAAGGTGAGACCCTCCTTCCCAACGGTGGTGATCAACTGGAAGGCGCAGAAGTGTGCGGAATTTGGTCAGGAAGCGCTGTCGTTTGGGCTGGATTTCCACGACGAGGGGCCCACCGAGTTGGGCAAGATTCCTGATGGTGGAGGCTCTGACGTAGGCGGACGCGGTGGGGCACTCTGATCTTGCTCCGACATCTCCTGGTGGTTGGTACGGCGAACCCTAGGTGGTTGAGGATGGGTTCGATTGGATCGCAATTTGTTCCAGGAAGAGCAGAAGAAGGATTAGGGGCTAAAATGTAATTAAGGTATATTTAATTATATTAATTAAGATTATTATTGAAATAAATGTTAAAAAAGCTGTAACTTTTTCAAACAGCAACGGAATTGTACAATGTTGGGCGCGTTGGAATCCTTTTCTCGAGCACTACGCAATGGGATGGACCGGAACAAATTCAGAAGTAGTCAGGAATTTTGATTGAATTAAACGCAGTGTTTAATTCAATTGAAAATAATCGTTTAAACGATTTCAGAACCGATCAAAGTGAGAAATCTCTCACTTTAATTTTTCTGTACAGTTATTTATTTCATAACTACATATTTGAACTGTTCCCCGTCGTCCACAGACCATGGACGACTTGTTTGTTTGGTTGTGTTCTGTGTGAAAATTGATCGTGATGTGAAATAATTTATATATATAGTGAAAGAGAAAATATCATATATAGTGAAAGAGAAAATATTATATATGTTGAAAGAGAAAATATTATATATATGAAAGTGAACGAATAAAAATATGATTTTTATATTTTTAAAGTAATAAAAATATGATTTTTATATTTTTAAAGTAATAAAAATATGATTTTTATATTTTTAAAGTAATAAAAATATGATTTTTATATTTTTAAAGTATTAAAAATATAATCTTTACTATATAGAAGATGTAAAAATATGATTTTTGGTTAGGTAGAGAGTTAAAAATATAATTTTCACATGATAGGAATATTAAAAATATCATCTTTATATGTGTAGAAAAATAAAAATGAGATTTTTATAAAGATGAAATCGTTAAATTTGAAAAGGCGAGGTCTATTGTTTTTATAAAGGTGAAAACTTTATATGGAAAATAGCGTGATAAAAATATAATTTTTATCTATATAACATCGTAGTAAAAATTCGATTTTTATATATTGAACATCGTAGTAAAAATTCGATTTTTATATATTGAACATTGTAGTAAAAATTCGATTTTTAAATGTATAAGACGTTTATAAAAATATGATTTTTAAATTGAAAGTGAATGAATAAAAATGTGATTTTTATTTCAAAGACATCAAATTATAAAAATGTGTGATTTTTATATATGTAGTGGCTACGGGCAACGAAGATGCGATAGCGATGAAGATTTCTATCAATGAAGTGCCGTGGAGCTAGGATAGCTATTGGTGAGAATTTCTCACCTTTCAATTTCTTTTTCTAGTTATATATATATACTAGGATGCAGACGGTGCTTAGTAGCACCCGACACAATCGTCCACAGACCATGGACTTGTTTGTTTGGTTGCATAGATTAGTTGGATTATTTGATTGAAATTGAATTGTTTGGTGAAATGAATGGATTTGATTGATGTGTGAAAGGCGTGGGCCTTCACTAGACCGGGGATAAGGCTAGGCCTCGTCCCGTTTCTAGTATCGTGTCGTTATGCAGCCGAAATTTTCTAAAATATGTTAGAAAAATAAAAATATCATTTTATTGAATAAATGAACCGAATAGAATATTCATAGGTTGAATAAAATGTTTTATCGTTAAAAATATAATTTTTAACGTGAATGTGAATAAATAAATATTCATTTACAAACCGGACGGTTTGTTTATGTACACCTATTTGAAGGACATTGATTGGGACGATAAATTTTACACATCGCCCAACTGCACAAATAAAATATGTGTTTGATTGTTTGAAACCCCACACGGGTGTTAGGATGAAATTTGAAGTTCACTCATCCTGATTGATTAAATATGTCGATCGATCGATTGACAGGCTGTTATAAGCGTTAGATATCTATATTTGATGCTTATACAGTGTAGTGCACTTTGGTTGATGGTTGATTATTTTTCAATGCTATTATATACATGTGTTGTATGGAATCCATATAATTAACTTTATATGGTAATTGATTGGGCCTCATTCCAATTTGAAAAATAAAGAATAATATAAAATAAAGGTTCATGTGTTGACAGTATTCATCCATTGAGATTGGTCATGTGTTGAACGAAATATTTTAGTAATAAAATTTACATCTTTATCAATATAAAATAAAGGTTCATGTGTTGACAGTACTCATCCATTGAGATTGGTCATGTGTTGAACGAAATATTTTGATAATAACAACTATTTTGAAAAAGAAATATTTGAAATAAAATATTTGAAAATAGAAATTTATGAAGCCGTGTTGATTAGATTGACGTCATTTTGACGTGAACGATATTTATATCGATTTTAACGATTTCGAAATGAAATGAATTGAAAACGATTTCGAAATGAAATGAATTGAAAACGATTTCGAAATGAAATGAATTGAAAACGATTTCGAAATGAATTGAATATAAAACGAATTCAAATTGAATTGAAAGCAAATTGAAATGAATTCAAATTGAATTGAAATTTGAATTGAATAGAAATGAATTTTAAAACGAATTTATAAAGAAGAATTCAATTTTGATTTGAATTGAAATGGAAGTTGAAATTGCTTTTGAAACAAATTTAAAACTATTTATAAAATTCGTTTTAAATAGAAATCGACGATATATATATTATATATATTATATATATATAATATAATGGCCTGAATAGAACGCGCCGCGCCGCGGCAGTTCGTGAATTTCGACCATTTATTTCAAACGGACATTACGGGAGATCCGACTGTCGGATTCTCCTAAAACCGGAACCGTTGGGTTCGTATCGAAAAGAGCTTTCTAACGAATATTAGAAATTTGAAATCTAACGGTTGGATTTGGAATTATGTCCAAATCAAATTTGGAAAAGGTCGCTATAAGTGCAGTACGATGGCCGTTGATGGAAATCGACTGTACGGGCCTTGATAAAATTATTAAAAATAGTAATAATTTGTGTAAAATCATAAGAAATGATTTAGAAAGAATTGGGATGAAAAACTCCATATTTGAAAAGATAAAAATAGTTTTTTATCGAACTGAACTAGTTTTGAACTAGAATTATAATTCTATTTATTTTTTTTAAATAAATAAATTGAATTTGAAAAGGGTTTTAAAAATAACCAGAATTTCCAATGATTGCATTGGAGTGGATTCGAATCGAAATTGTCTTCGGAATATTTCGATGTTGGAATTCGTGATTACGCAGATGTTGTTATGGAAATTTGAAAGATATATATTTATATCGTTATTTCCAATACGACATTTGTTAATCGTAGAATTTGATATTGAATATAAGCCGAGATATTTTCTATTCAAAGCCTTGTATTGAATATCAAATGTGATTTGGGTTTGTCGTGAATGGTGTCTTCACTAACACTGTTCTTGAACCCAGCTGAGAAAAGATTAAATCTTTTTATTTAGATTTAATGAAGTGTACCAATTAAATAATATTTAATTGGAATTGAATTGATATTGATTTTTGGATTTATCGTGGACAGTGTTTTGAATAACACGCGTTCTTTAACCCGTTAATTAATGGAATGTGATTTTGGGTTTATCGTGAACTGTGTTTTAAATGACACTGATTCTTTAACCCAGTTAAAGATTAAAACTAAGTGGAGTTTTAATGAATCTTTAATTAGATTGAAATGATCGAGAATGGAGTATCACCAGTTTTGCTCCAGGCGATAGTTAAATCTTTAATTAGATTTGAACGTGAAATGGTAATTGAATTTACCGATAACACCGTGGTGTTAGATATGAAGTACTACCAGTTTTACTTCATGGGATGAATAGGTTGGGATTGGGAAATTAAAGCAAATGATTACTTCGGTAAGGTTCGCTAATCCCGACTAGTTTTGAATTGATATTCAAAAATAGATTAAAGTATAAATTCAAGAAATTTATCTTGGATAAAATTAATGGGAACCTTTCCCTATGAATGTGAAACTTAGAAACTAACTGTCGGTTATCCAAGTAGAATGGTTTTCTGAATATTGATCTGATGTTGGTTTCGGCCTTCGGGGTTAATATTTGGGGAATTATTCTCTTGATTAATTTACGGTTAGTGACTGATGAATTGGAATGAGGCGTATGTTGTGTTTGTGTAACACTTATTTAAAATATACGCGAGTTATTCGGAAAGACCGGGTTTATCCCATTCTGAATAACTGATACGACGATAAGTCGAAGATGAAGACGGTGGTCGAAGACCAGAAGTCTTCACGTCGTTTGGGTAATTACTGATGATCTTGATTGGGTTGTACACCCAAGAAGATGGAAACAGTTGGTGATCGTCCAGACGTACTTGGAGATCGATGGATATGCGGGGTACTAGGTGCCTCCGGTTTCGTTCAGACCCAGAACGGACTTGTAAATGGACTGTGTGTCTGACATCGGATTTCATTCTGTGTGACTGATATCAGTTGCATAGGATGGTTTGCCTGTGTGGCATGCCTAAGTGGCAAATGATCAAGGCTTCTGTTGAAAAGCAAAGTCTTGTGGTTGATGATCAAAGCACGACCTTTGTGGCATAGCTTTGTGTAACGTTGAATCGCGAGCCTCACACCCCGGTATGAACCAGAAACGGGAGAAAGGACCTCAGGGAGGGCCTACGTTTCCTCCTAGCTAAAAGTGGCGTCAGTGGTTTTACACGCCCTGACGAGTTTGACTTATGTGGTTGTTGCTGTTGCGAGGCGCCTCGGTTAGATCGGACGATCCGGGTCCGATGGAGTCACTTGTTGGCTCGCTTACGCCCCAAAGGGCGGCGAAACGTAGTGCTCAGGCATTTTTAATCCACTCCGTGTGGACCGGCCCTGTCTCTCCAAGGGTCGATGCGTTCTGATCTTGAGACTCGGGCTAGGCAGTCTCGAATTCGGTAAGGACTATCTTTTGCCTTGGTTCATGACGGAAATCGAATTTCCAAATACGTGACTTTGCGGTTTTATTTGTAAACCTATATCTGGCGACATAGTGGCATGGGACGCTCATGCCGCCTATGATTGAAATTTATGATGGAAATTGTTTTAAACACTATACACTTATTATAGTATCAAATGATTTATTTTAAAACGTATCAAGCATTCTTTGGCTGTTATAAGGGAAAACCCTATCCCCCGGCTTGCGTTGCATTGTGTGATAGGACCTGGGTCTTATAACAGCTTCATTTTTCTTTATTTAGCATTGCGCTGTTGTTTTATGCACTGGTATGCTTGGGAGGAAACCCATTCCGTGTTATACGGCATGGTCCCGTGATATACCATATTATCAAATAAGTTAATTATAACTGTTAGAGTTTCTCACACCAGTCCCATGACTGACTCGTAGTTTGCTTTTCCCTTGCGAACTCGGGTGCCCCTATTTTCCACACGGGCAGTCGAGTAGTTTTATTTTGCAGATGTATTGAGCAGGATTCTGGATTGAAGCTTTAAGCTGTGTCCAGGCATTTACAGTCTTCCGCTGTGTAGTTTATATTTCCACTGTGCACTGTTTTACATTTATGTAAATTTATCTTCCGCTGTGTATTATATTTCGATATACTCTGTATATTCCCGTAATCTGATGCATTGTTGTAATATACAATGAAATGTTCTTTTGTATGCGTTCTATTTTGTCATGTTCTCAAACGATAGGGCGTTTCGAACGGTCTTGGTCGGTTTAGCGACTGGTTCGGACCGGGCGAAATCCGTGTCGTCACTGTTCTTTCGTTTCAAAAGCAATTTCAACTTCCATTTCAATTCAAATCAAAATTGAATTCTTCTTTATAAATTCGTTTTAAAATTCATTTCTCATCAATATCCAAGATAATATCCAGAATAAATTCTTTGCCGCCAAACAGATGTATATTTAATAGAAATCAATCAACATAGAATAAAATCCAATGTCAGACACACAATCCATTTACAAGTCCGTTCTGGGTCTGAACGAAACCGGAGGCACTTTCCTCGCATATCCATCCATCTCCAAGTACGTCTGGACGACCACCAACTATTTCCATCCTCTTGGGTGTACAGCCCAATCAGGATCGTCAGTAATTATCCAAACGATGTGAAGACTTCCGGTCTTCGACCACCGTCTTCATCTTCGACATATCGTCGAATCGGTTATTCAGAATGGGTGTAAACCCGGACTTTCCGAACAACCCGCGTATATTAAAACAAATGTTACACAAACACAACATACGCCTCATTCCAATTCATTAGTCACTAAATGCAAATTAGCAAGAGAACAATTTCCCAAACATTAACCCCGAAGGCCGAAACCAACATCAGATCAATACCCAGGAAACCATTCTTCTTAGCCAACCTACAGCTAGTTTCTAAATTCCACATTCTTAGGGAAAGGTTCCCATTAATTTCCAAGATAAATTCTTTAAAATTTATCCTGTAATCTTCCTTTGGATGTCATTTAAAACCAAATTATGGTTTTTTCCAACTAGTCGAGATTAGCGAACCGTAACGAAGTAATTATTTATTTTATTTCCCAATCCCAACCTATTCATCCCATGAAGCAAAACTGGTAATACTCCATATCTAACACCATGGTGTTATCGGCAAAATTAATTACCATTTCACGTTCAAATCTAATTAAAGACTTAACTATCGCTTTGGAGTAAAGCTGGTAATACTCCATTCCCGCTTATTTCTAAATTTGATAATTTAGATTATAGATTCACATTTCAATCTAATTGCAGATTTGTTAGAACTCCTTTTACTGGGTTAAAGAACTAGGTGTTATTTAAAACACAGTTCACGACAAACCCAAATCACATTCTATTTGTTATCGGGTTAAAGAACCAGTGTTATTTAAAACACTGTTCACGATAAACCCATTTCAAATTCAATCAAATATATTAGAAATTCCGATTATTTAAAACCCCTTTTTAAATCTAATTTATTTATTTAAAAATGATTGGGTTTTAAATTTAGTTCAAAACTAGTTCATTTCGATAAAAATCTATTTTTATCTTTTCAAATATGGAGTTTTTCATCCCAAATTTTCCCAAATCATTTCTTATGATTTTACACTAATTATTACTATTTTTAATAATTTTATCAAGGCCCGTACAGTCGATTTCCAACAATGGCCATCGAACTGCACTTACAGCGACCTTTTTCAAATTTGATTTGGACGTATCTCCAAATCCAACCGTTAGATTTCAAATTTCTAATATTCGTTAGAAAGCTCTTTTCGATACGAACCCAACGGTTCCGGTTTTAGGAGAATCCGACGGTCGGATCTCCCGTAATGTCCGTTTGAAATAAATGGTCGAAATTTACGAACTACCGCGGCGCGGCACGTTCTATTCAGGCCATTATATTATATATATAATATATATAATATATATCTCATCGATTTCTATTTAAAACGAATTATATAAATAGTTTTAAATTCGTTTCAAAAGCAATTCAACTTCCATTTCAATTCAAATCAAAATTGAATTCTTCTTTATAAATTCGTTTTAAAACTCATTTCTATTCAATTCAAATTTCAATTCAATTTGAATTCATTTCAATTCGCTTTCGATTCAATTTGAATTCGTTTTCAATTCAATTCAATTCAAATTGGTTTTATATTCGATTCAAATTCATTTTCTATTCAAATCAAATTCGTTTCGTTTTCTATTTGAATCAAATTCATTATATATTCAATTGAAATCAAATTGGTTTTCTATTCCATTCAATTCGAAATCGTTTTATATTCAATTCAAATCGAACTCGTTATATATTCAATTCATTTCGAAATCGTTATATATTCCATTCATTTCGAAATCGTTATATATTCAATTCATTTCGAAATCGTTATATATTCAATTCATTTCGAAATCGTTATATATTCAATTCATTTCGAAATCGTTATATATTCAATTCATTTCGAAATCGTTATATATTCAATTCATTTCGAAATCGTTATATATTCAATTCATTTCGAAATCGTTATATATTCAATTCATTTCGAAATCGTTATATATTCAATTCATTTCGAAATCGTTATATATTCAATTCATTTCGAAATCATTATATATTCAATTCATTTCTAATGTACATTTTATACAAAAATGTGATTTATATTCTAATGTACATTTTATACAAAATGTGATTTATATTCTAATGTACATTTTATACAAAAATAAAATTTTCATGAAACATTTTCTAACAAAGATGACATTTTTATTTTAATAAATATTTTATAACAAAGAAGACATTTTTACTTTAATAAACATTTTCTAATGGAAAATGCGTGTTAAATCTAATACAATATTTTATAATCAAAATGTTATTAAATTTTCTCTTCTTTTCTAATGTGGCATTTATATAAAAATGTTATTTTTATTCCTATTGTAACATTTATATAAAAAATTTACTTCTTTTTCTAATTCTAATATGTCAAGTTTAACAAAATTAGCATTTTTATTCTAATTAAACATGTTTGACAAAATTAATATAAATAAACTTTTCTAACTAATGTGGCATGACTAATCTAAATGAACTTTTCTACTAGAATGTTATTTTAGTTACATAACAAACTTCTAACAAAATGTTATTTTCAATGTTGAACATAACATAATATAACAACGATGATATTTTTATTACAAAAACAAAACAATGCCCAGGGATTTAAAGGATGAAATTTTTATTGTAAAACGAATCTTCATTTCTAGATCTAAAATAAAAATAAGTTTTTTTATTTCAAATCCACGCTTAACAATAAACTATAAATTCAAGAGAAAGAATTTTCATCGTAGGTTTAGAGGTAACAAACATACGCATCACAATCATCATAATCAACAAACAACATTCAAATACCATACATCGCAGATCTGAATAAATAGACACACATACAAGGAATTTAAATGGCGAGAAATAATTAATATTTTAATTATTTTTAAATATAGAAATCTCACCTAGCTTTTAATTCTGAACAATTAAAATCTAGAATTTGACCAAAATCTGATATGCTCTATTTCAGTTCTGGTCTATTCTGGAATATACATCAGGTCAGCTCGAGTCCAACGTACCTAAAATCATTTGATTTCGTTTTCGTTTGCATAAGTTATGACGCTTCAAACATTGAACAATTTAATATAATAATTAGTTTAATAATTAATTATTTTAAACCTTAGTTATATAAAATTAGGCCGTTCCTTCAGTCCTTCTTCTTCCTACATACAGACATCAGCCCCTTCTTCGAACCCATAACACGTAATTCAAATCTGCCTGTCGCACAAACCCCAAGCCGACGGAAGCCGATCCGAACCTTCCACCTCGAAGCCCGTCACCACACCTTCTGCCGCCCCCCATGTCCTCCAGCTCGGTGGCCTGTACCCCGCGAAATCCGACTCCAAATGCTGAGACTTGGCAGCGCCGCCACGACCAAGATGGTCCACTTCGGATGATCATGACCGTTCATCTGATGGATCTTAACGAGCTCTTCGATCTTGCTGCTGAACCTTTTGAATATTGGTGAATGGATCGTGAGAATTTGGAGAGGAATCGAAATGGCTTTTCAGCCTTGAAAAGGAAGTGCGGCGGCTGGCTACTTAGGATTAGGGTTACATATTTCTGATGGTATTTGAGCAGTATTTATAGCGTTTTTTCCATTTTATTTAATTCACTTATTTCAAAAATGCATGTTTAATAATACGAACTCCAATTGAAACCCAACGAGTGTCGCCCCTAGCTAAGAACCCCCATCCCGGACTCAATGGAATATGTTTTGTAACCTAATTCGGCTGTTATGATATATTTTTCTTTAAATTTAAAATACTAACATTTATTATTTAATTTATCCGTACTTTTTAATTTACCGCGGCCACATACTGACTCTAAAAATTACAGAAAAAATATATTTGGCTTTGTTATGACGATACGGTCCTAACAAAACTAATTTCATCGAATTCTGAGACCGTTTGAAAAATGGTTATTTTCTAGTCGATTAAATTTGACCGAAAACGACAAAACACATTTTCTTTTGCCACGCTCACATATTAATTCTAAAAATTATGCAAATTTAAACCTAGTAATAATTTGACATACCGATTCCAACAAAAGTAGTTTCGTCGAAAACAGAGGTCGTTTGCAAAATGCCTATTTTTAAGGGCTATATATTATATTAAAATATATATAAATTCTACAGCGACTATTCTAAATTTTAAACTAGACATAACTTCTTATTTATAAAACGAAATCTCGATTTTTCAGATTCGTTAGAAAGATATGATTTAACAGATTTAAATATTTCTTGTTTGACTCAATTCTGACTTATATTGAATTCTGTATATTAAATTGAAATTAGAAAACGAATTTTTGAGCTGCCGCGCCATTTCTAACTCCTTTTATAATTAAATTAAAATTATATATTCTAACTTCGATTAAAATAAATTTTTCGTCCTTATTATTTTAAATATAAAAATCCATTAAAATTTCTAAAATAAAATTTTTAAATTGGCCCAAAAATTCCGGGTTGTTACAATCACCCCCACTTAAAATCTTTTCATCCTCGAAAAGGAATGAAGCTAAAAGTTGTTTTAATTAACCAACTCATCTTTTAATTCTAATCTATTTTCAATTCAATATTAAATTCGATTTAGCTAAATTTATCATTCTTCTATATATTGGTTTAATTAATTATCATTCTAATATTTTAATTAGTTAACTAATTATCAAACATCACAACCAGTCAACGGAAATATATAGATATACCACTTTCGTAACTCAAACATAAATTCTGATGATGTTTCGAACCACCATCAGAACATCTCCGGGCAACTAGAGTGTGATTCCATATCTATCCAGTATATTAAAACTTCGAATATCCGTTAATTACTCGTATATTCGAAATCTTTATATACTTGATTGTCCAAATTAAAATAAAATAATATACTAAAATACATATATTAAGATAAAATTTCAAAACTAAATTTGTTTTTACTTTTATTTTTAAAGAAAATAATACTCTTTACACTCGTTCTGGGAAACTACTGATCCTATCTCTAACGAGTTATCCTCATTGGATATTACTAATCCAATCTTTGATGAATTCTTTTGCTCGGTTCTAATGTGTCATGTTCTCGAGCTCTGTAAACCAAAGCTCTGATACCAAATGAAACGACCCAAACTTCCCCGTAAAGGTAAGCCTGGATTGCTTTGAGAACAATACACATCAGAACATAAACTGAAGAACATTTTATTGCTGGTTACAACAATTACATCAGATACAAGAATATAACAGAGTATGAATAATTATTACACAATAGAAATACAATAATATCAAGGATTTAAATTACATTTAAATAGCAGCGGAAAATAATACAAATATACAACTGAAAGGAATACACGGATAAAGAGCTTTCCGAATTTCGGTTCAGTTGTAAACCAAGATCCTGTAAATATATCTGCAAAAAGCTACTCGACTGCCCGTGTGGAAAATATGGGCATCCGAGTTTGCCAGTAAAACAAACTACAGTTCAGTCATGGGACTGGTATGAGAAATCTTAACTTAACTAACCTAATAATAAGGCTAATCACAGGACCACGCCGCTAACGCGGAACGGGTTTACTCCATTGGTTTGCCCGTGCATAAAATAAAGTAAATCGTTAAACAATGCAATGCTTTTTAGAAAAATGAAACCATTATAAGACTCAAGTCCCATCACATAATGCAACGCAAACCGGAGGATAGAGTTTTACCTTATAATAGTAAAAAATGCTTAATACGATAAAACAGATTTGATATTATTATTATTAGTGTATATATGTTTCAAAAACAATTCAATCATAATGTATCAATCATAGACGGCATGGGTACCATATATCATGTTGCCATACTAGTTCTACAATCAAAACCGCATGGTGTCGTATTGGAAGTTGGTCTTCCATCATGAAATCGAGGCTAGGTATCATCCTCTCCGATTCGAGACACTCTAGCAAATGCCTCAGGATCCCCCGCAGTGAACCCTTGGAGCGGTAGGGCCGGTCCACACCTATCGAAAGTGGATTGGCAATTCCTGAACACATGTTTCCCGGTTCCTTGAACGTTAATATGACCACTTCCGGCCTATAATCCCGAGGCGCCTCAATCCATCATCCACATAAGTAAAAATGTCAGGGCTGGTAGGTCACTGACACCACTCTAGCTAGAAAGAAACGTGTGCATTCCATACGGTCCATATCCCGTTTTTGACTCATACCGGAGTGTGAGGCTCGCGAAGTCACGCTATACACAAAGCTATGTCGTAATAGGCTATGCTTGGATCATCCCACAAGGCCCTGCTTTTCAACAAAAGCCTTAATCATTTGCATCTTGGCGTGCCACAATGACAATTCACGCCATGCGATCAATCACTATTAATATATATCAGGGTGTTAAGCAGAGAATAAATTTTCCAACGCCAACCAGATATACATTACTAAAAATCAATTTAATTTACATGAAACGAAATCAAATGTCAGATACGCATCCATTTACAAGTCCGTTCTGGGTCTGAATGAAACCGGAGACACCTAAGAGGTCCTCGCATATCCGGACAATCAACAATACGTCCGGACGGCTACCAGTGTAGCCCCTTCAAGGTAGCTACTCCAATCATGGGCATCAGTAGCAACACATCCATTCGATGTGAAGATCGTCGGTCTTCAACCACCGTTTTCATCTTCGACTCTTCATCGTCGTAGTAGTTTATTCGAAATGGGTTATACCCGGTCCTTCCGAATATTTTATAATTAAAAATCAAGTGTTATAAAAACACATCCAACGCCTCATTACAATTCAGAATATTCTTTTAAATAAAATATTCACATTATTCTATCAAAGATAAATTCTTTAAATTTATCCTTAAATCTTTCTTTTAAAGATTTATTAAAACCCCAATTTGGTTTTAAATATCAAAAATCATTATTCAATGATTATTTAAATTTAAGAAATTAATCTTATCTTTAACTGGGTTAGAGAACTAATGTTATTTAAAACATAGTTCACGATAAACCCAAAATCATCTTCCAAAAATATGGAATCTTCACAGAAATCAAATCAATATATAATCGTTATAAATTTCTGTATCCGACCAATAATATAAGTGGAAAAACGACAAAGCTTCTTAAATTCGATATGTAGTATCGGTCTTCTTTTACAGAAGCTTATCTCGGTTATTATTAAATCGAATTCCATTCAATTCCAATTTAATATATTAAATTGGAAAACTTTACTTTTGGAAAATTTCCATTTAAATCTTAATAAAAGATTTATAAATTCCAAATCATATTTTCACAGTCAGTTAGGTTAAAGAACAAATTTCGCTTAAAAACACAGTGCACAATAAACCCAACTCACATTTCATCTTATTCCAATTACTAAATATAACTGAAAACTTTAATAATCTTAATTAAAAGATTTATTCTTTTCTCAACTGGGTTTAAGAAAGGTGTTACTGAAGACACCGTTCACGACAAACCCAAATCCAATTTACTCAATTTAATTTCAATTAAATATTAATAAATTGGAAAACTTCATTAAATCTAATGATTTATTCTAGTTAATAACTAGTTCATTTTAATAATCTAATGATTTATTCTAGTTAATAACTAGTTCATTTTAATAATCTAATGATTTATTCTAGTTAATAACTAGTTCATTAAATCTAAAATATAATCTTTTTCTAAAATATATTTAACACATCAAACATTTCAACATCACAAACATATTTTTTTTTATTGTAAACAAATGACAATAAAAATCTAATCTTTTAATTCAATTCTTTTTATTGTTAACAAATGACAATAAAAAAATCTAATCTCTTAATTCAATTCTTTTTATTGTAACGGTATCACATAAAAAATGCAATCTTTTAATCCTGTTCTTTTTAAATGAGAATGGTAAAAATATATGTTTGTAGTTCTATTCTTTTTAATGAGATCAACACTACATAAAAATGTATGTTTTTAATTCTAATTTTTTATTGAGATCAACACTACATAAAAATGTATGTTTTTGTTTCTAATCTTTTTAATGAGATCAACACTACATAAAAATGTATGTTTTTATTTCTAATCTTTTTAATGAGGCCAACACTACCTAAAAATGTATGTTTTTATTTCTAATCTTTTTAATGAGGTCAACACTACATAAAATGTATGTTTTTATTTCTAATCTTTTTATTGTAACTAATCGACAAAAAAAAAATTAACTTTTAAATCTTTTGTGTAATCCTTTTCAATGACCAAAAATGTATATTTTGGTGTAACTCTTTTCAATGACAAAAAAAAACGTATATCTTTATCTAATTCTTTTCAATGTCCAAAATATGATAATTTTATCTAATTCTTTTCAATGTACAAAATATGATGATTTTGTCTAATTCTTTTCAATGTACAAAATATGTTAATTTTGTCTAATTCTTTTCATGTATATTCTAATGTACATTTTGTACAAAAATGTGATTTATATTCTAATGTACATTTTATACAAAATGTGATTTGTATTCTAATGTACATTTTTGAAAAAATAAAATTTTCATGAAACATTTTCTAACAAGATGACATTTTTATTTTAATAAACATTTTCTAACAAAGAAGACATTTTTACTTTAATAAACATTTTCTAACGGAAAATGCATGTTAAATCTAATACAATATTTTATAATCAAAATGTTATTTAATTTTCTCTTCTTTTCTAATGTGGAATTTATATAAAAATGTTATTTTTATTCCTACTGTAACATTTATATAAAAATGTTACTTTTTTTTCTAATTCTAATATGTCATGTTTAACAAAATTAGCATTTTTATTCTAATTAAACATGTTTGACAAAATTGACATTTTTAATATAAATAAACTTTTCTAACTAAAGTGGGATGACTAATCTAAATGAATTTTTCTACTAGAATGTTATTTTAGTTACATAACAAACTTCTAACAAAATGTTATTTTCAATGTTGAACATAACATAATATAACAACGATGATATTTTTATTACAAAAATAAAACAATGCCCATGGATTTCGTAATGACCCGGATTCTTATGGGTTAATTTTAAATATTTAATACGGATTTAAATATTGGGTGGATAATATAAATGGAATTTTATATTAAGTTATCAATTTAATAATCGATTTCGATTTAATATCGAATATATTAAATTGACGAATAAGAAAACAATAAATAAATTCGAAGTTAAAACTGAATCGAAATGATTCAGATAATCAGTGTCAGTTCTGTTTGAATATAAAAACTATAATAATAATTTTATTATCGAAGAATTTATTTGTTTTAAATTTAAAATATATTGATTTAAATTAATATCTGTTCCAGATGATCAAATGGCGTTTCAATGCATGTCCCAATGTGTTCAGAATAGTGGTTTTACCCTAGAATGGACAATTGTTAGGTTCAGAAAGGAGTTCGGCATCATGGGTAATTAATTTAAAAGATACCGGTTCAATTCAAAGGAAAATAAATTTATTAAATAAAATTTAAGTGAATCTCCTTCTTCCAACTAACCACATACCGTGGCTCCCTTAAGTTTCATAAATTTCATGAGGAAATAAAACAACCACGCCCCTTTCTTTTTCCTTTATAAAAACCGCTCCTCCCTTCCTCTTTTAATTCATCGATTCAATCTGAAACCGAAAGCTTCAGATAAAATCAGAAATGGCCACTTCCCAGTTTGAAAATCAAATCGAAATTAAAAGGGGCGTGGTGTAAATCGAGATGATTGTGAGGGGGTTCAATGCGCGTTTAGAAGGGGATTGATCATCAATAACGTCGCTCGATCCTTTTTCTTGTTGTGTGTATTCATACTCGAGATCAATGGAGGGCGCAGTTGATTCTGAAGCGTGCAAAATGGATTCGGATTTCGATTTGGTGAGCTGAGGCGCTTGCGCATCGGAAAGGAAGGGAGTGTCATGGTTTTGGTCACAAGATCAGTGTGATGGGGTTCGACATTGACTGATCAGTGTAGTTTCAAGCAGTGGGAGGTGCGATTGGATGGAAAGGGGTATTGTCTGGTTGCGAATACAGTTGCGGTCAGATCTGGTGATGGGCTCAGATAGCCGGAAGTTGACGTCTAAGTGGTGGAGTCAGTTAGGAGGGAGGAGCAGGCGATGGGAAGGTCAGTGTATTGATTTGGGGGTGCAGCAATCATATAGAAACTAATTTGGGGAGATGGAAGTCAAGGCAACTGCAATGTGTTCGATAGAATGCCGTAGAGGAGTTGAAAGGGGTTATGGCTTGATCCGGAGCTGCATTTACTACTGTAGTAAATACAAGAAGGTAGCGACCTTAGAGGGAAGGAGAAGGATTTTGAAGAAAGGTCATTAAGGACTCGTGGAAAATCGTATCAGAACAACTACGCAATAGAGTCGAGTTGGGGATTTTTAGAGTAAATCATAATCAGCTTGAGAATTTAATTTAAATCGAATATCGTTCGATTTGAATTAAAATTGTATCGGATCTGCAAATTTAAAATCCTAGTGAGTAAATCTCACTCACCTTAATTAGAATTATTTTTATATCATTAAAAATATTTTTCTGTTGCTTGTTGAATGCTTTCTGATTGTTTGAAATATATTAGTTATTTAGTGTTGACTATTATATATATATATTGGGTTGATGATTGGTTGGATTCCCGCAGTCTCATTAGCGGATGCCCGCGGTACCATTAGCGGATGATTTCCCTATGCACCCGACAAATATATATTAGTGGATGACCTTCATACCGCGATATCCTGCCTCGAAGCAGGATGGGTATTACTATGTTGACTAACGTTTGTGGATGCTGGAAAACAGGTTGGAGCAATCCAACTGGATTCCTCAAAAATAGATATTATCTGTTTGTTTATTTATTGGCATAAATACTGTCATATATGATGTGTTAGAAAACCTGAAATAAATAATTGGTTGTTTGGTGTTTAAATATCACTGGGCCTAAGTGTTAATTTATAAAAATACCGTGAAAGGGGTATTTGAGATTTAAAAGGGAAATTCTATTTTTCTAAAATAGAATTTAATTTTTTAAATAGTTTTGAAATATTAACTTGTTTTAAAAGAAATAAAACAAGTAGTTCCTTTATAAACGAAGTTTATAAATAGTTCTTTTATAAATGAAGTTTATAAGTGAAGTGAAAAGAATTATCATTGGATAATTCAGAAATAAAAACACAAGTGTGAAGTTGAAAATGAAAGTTATTTTTCCAAAGTAAAAATAATTGATTTCAACTGAATTGGAAATCAAGACTTGTTTAATACATGAATTCAAATGGAATTCAAATATAGGATTTGAATATAGAAAGTGGAAATGGAGTTAGAATATTTGGAATTTGAATGTAGAATTCAAATGGAATTTAAACCATGGAATTTGAATATAGAATTCAAATGGAATTTAAACTATGGAATTTGAATATAGAATTCAAATGGAATTTAAACTATGGAATTTGAATATAGAATTCAAATGGAATTTAAACTATAGAATTTGAATATAGAAATTCAAATGGGATTTATAATATAGAATTTGAAAATAGAATTCAAATGGGATTTATAATATAGAATTTGAATATAGAATTCAAATGGAATTTAAACTATGGAATTTGAACATAGAATTCAAAAGGAATTCAAATATAGGATTTGAATATATAGAATTTGAATATAGAATTCAAATGGAATTTAAACTATAGAATTTGAATAGAATTTTATATATAGAATTTTAATAATAGAAGTGATATAAAATTTGAATAGAAATTGAATAGAATTAACTAAGTCGAAGAGGACTTAGTTAATCAAGTTTTGAATTTGAAGTTGAACTTTGAAAGGTGAATTGGATTTGTAAATGTATATTCGAAATCGAATATAGAACTTAAGTTTGAAATTTGAATTCAAATTAGTTAATAAGCAAGTTAAAATATATTTGAACATGTCATGTTCAAATATAAAAGTGAAATAGACTAAAGAGTTAATTAACAAATTAATTAACGAATTGAGTTAAACGATCGGGTATAGTTGAATTAAATTGGACAGGTATAAATATACAGGAGACAGGTATGGGATAAGGTTAATGAAGGTATATAGATAGAATGCTCGACCAAAACGTACGTATTCAATTCATATATGAGATTTTATGCGCCGTATCGGCTAGCCGCTTGGATTTTCTTTTTCTTTTTGGATGGGTGAGGGCCATTGGAGGCTATTTGAAATATCCTGATGCTCCCGGTACAAAGGAGGTTATGGCGAATTTTTCCGAAACTTTAAGGAGTCAGAATATTTTTAAGAAGTTTGATAACTAGAAATCTATATATCAATATATATAGAAATCGATAAGGAAACGAACTTAGAAATAGAATAGTATAATCAAAAAGGAAGTATAAGAATAAAATCTAGTAAAAATAGAAAGAGGAAAGTGTATACGTATTTAAAAGTGAATAAATAGTTGTATGGTATTGATTATTCGAGTAAGTAGTCATATCTGTTTTGACGTTATAAATGTTATTCAGTCAAGGTCTGAGAGGTAGTTATACCCCTACTTGATTGATTTCAATATTAACAAATAAATAGTAAGATTTTAGGCTCGAAGATCAATGTTGAATAAGAGTCAGTTGAATATAGTATTTGGGTTGTTGTAACGATGTTTTACACAACATCCGTTTTAACCCAAATAAATGTAAGCCTGGAAATAGAGAAATAAATATTTCCTAAGTATAGAAATAAACGAGATTGGAAAAGAGATAAGTAATTGGAATATTTTCAATTATAACTAGCATATATTTTCTAAGTTTAAGGAAATAAAGGAAGGCGATATTCGGAAACGTTTTCCAAATAGCGTAAAAGGCCAGTATGGGTATTGAAAATATTTGGTTAACAAATATTGATAAGGAAATGGAGAAGAGATTTAATTAGTGAAATATTAATTAAAGAGCCCAGTGATTTGTTTGATATGTTGAATGAACACTTGTTTTCTTCGATAGTTAAATCATCGACTATCGAAACACTTGTTTTTATTCGATAGTTAAATCATAGACAATCAAAGTTTTGACCATTTTAACGTTGTCAATATGGAGAGACCGGTTGGATTATTATCCAAAGAACCACTCTGTATTGGCATAAGTGTTGCGAATCATATATGCCAAAGATAATTGAAGACAGAGTAAAGTGCAAGGGCTGTTGTATAAATCTTAGATAACAGTGCATAAGATGGATATACTGAATAGTACCTTCGGTTCATCCTGTTCCTGGATGACTTGTATGGTTGAATGTCTGACAGAGTATTTCCAGAAAGGTCACGTACATTGATTTCTTCAACCGTACCAAGAGTGGAAGCGGAGAAGGAAACTTCTTTAGCTAACACGTAATGTACTGTTGTAGACGTCAATTAGTGATTTTCGATGGATCTGACAATGTGGCATTCGAAGTGAATCTGATGTGATGATAAAGCGTAACCTCAAGCCTCATCAACCGGTAAATGACAGAAATCGGGCAGGTAACATGGCTATGTAGGTCGCACCTATTAGGGTGTAATCACCAGATCTAGAGTTTCATTTACTTCTAAAAATCTATTGTTGATGCTGTCCCATTCGGGAAACGGTTGCTGATCCCAACCGTTGGTGATATACATTCGATACACTCAAGCAAAATGAGTGGTCGGTCATGTGTGGCTGAGTTGCAAGATGTTCTTGTTGAACTCGGTGTATTCTCCTCTAGAGATATACCAGCGGAAGGTGGTTCCATACCTTGTCATAGTTGGAAATCTATTACCCAATAAGTGCTTGCGGTTTTGATTGTATATTATATATATGGAGCGTGAGTTGCAAACGTTCCACTAGATTGTTATTTACTTGATTTAGACATTATTATAATATCAAAAGAGTTTTGATATAAAGATTATTATTCCTTTCAAATAGATTTTGAAAGATAAGTCAAGTGTTTGGATTCTGATAACGGAAAAACCCGTTTCGTGCTATACGGCGTGGTCTTATGAGATATCATTTAGTTTTTTTGAAACTGTTTTAAATTGTTTACTCATACCAGTCCCATGACTGTCCCAGAGTTTATTTTGTTTTGTTCTACCTAATCTCTTGGGTGCCTAAATTTGTACGGAGAGTCAAGTAGTTCCGGATTTTACAGATCTATCTAAAGGAGCTTGGAGCAGGAGGCTTCAGCGTTAGTTATATAGAGTTTTGTTCCGCTGTGTTGTAAGTGTTGTACTCTGATAAGTATATGTTATACAGTTGAGATTTTGTATTTCAAAGATATGGTATATTATATTTTGTTCTGCTGCGATGTGAGATTCTGTGTTGTTGTTTCTGTTCTTCTTCTACTTTTTTCTTCTAAAAAAAATGATTCGTATTTTCGTGATATTTGGGTTGGACGTATGATGTATATAGTCAACTCTGATGTTATGGATTTGCAGGCCACTACAGTTGGTATCAGAGCTTAGGTTGAGCGAATATCTAGGCTTGTGTGGCATGTGCTCTTTAGAGATAGGGTCAGTAGCACCCTAGAATGAGTTGAGTGTATATATATATACACGAGAGAGCGTATTTGTTATTTGGTATAAAAACCGTTTTATATTGTGTTGAGTAGTCTGTGGAGTGAATTATGAATTCTGATCGAATCATGGGACGCCACGATGTCAATAGGAGTTTATAAACACTTGAACAGAAGATTGGACACGATATTGTTTTTAAATGGTTGGGTTGATTGTTAGGATTATAATCAAATTAGATTATAAAAACTGAAATAGTTAAATATATAACCAATGGAATTTGTATATGAAATCAAATATACAAATGTGATAAATTAAAATTGAATTCAAACAAGAATTCAGAATTTAAAATCCTGGGAGTTTGGAAAATATTTTTCTAAATGGAGTTTGAAAGAAATACAACATTGAACTCACTTCAGTGGCTGGAAAATAATTCTGATGATGATCGCAACCTCATCAGTGTTCATTTTCGAGCTTCTAAGTGATGAATTGCTGCCTTAGAAAAGTTTTTGATGGAAATTTGTTTGAAAAGAAAACAAGTTGTTCGAAAATTCAAATGTTTTGAATTTGAAATAGAGATAAATATATGTATATATTTATATTACTTCAAAGGAGTTTTGAAATGAAACCCTGGGAATTTGAATGACTGAAATTAAATTTAACTTAAGTAAGTTAAATGGATCGAAATGAATAAATTGAGTAAAATCAATGTGAATGAAATATGAATTGGGTGTGAATAAAGGAAAAACCAAAAGAGTTAAAAAGAAAATATATTTGTAAAACAAATATAAAGGAATTATATTTGTAACACAAATACAAAGGAAGTTATGTGCAAACAAATAGAAGGAGAGATATTTGTAAAAACATTTACAAATAGAATTTTAAAGGAAATATTTGTAAAACATTTACAAATAGATTAAATGGAAATATTTATTTATAGAAAATAAATAGAATGTTATAAATGAGATATTTATTTGTTAAATAAATAGAATTTAATCAAAGGAATATTTAGATGATGAATAGAAAATGGAAATCTGTTTTAACAGATAAATAGAAAAGATTAATTTATAAATAACAGTTTATAAATTAAATTAAATATTTATCATTCGATAAGTGGAATATATAAGTCTGAACTTATATAGAGAAGAGATATTGGTCTTTAACACCGATAGTTTTAAATAGAAGGGGTACACAACACTTGTATAAGTGAAGTAACATTATTAAAGAGAACATTTATAAAATGAAGAACCGTTACTAAAAGTAAATCTTTATAAATGAATAAACGTTATCCAATAGGAGTTATTCGAATAGAATAAATCGATTAGAGTAAGAATTAACCAGTTAGAGTTAATCAGTTAGGGTTAATCCGTAGAATTAATTGAATATTAGTTATTCAATTAGAATTTATCGAATATTAGTTATTCGAATAAAGTAAAAAGGAGTTATCGAATATTAGTTATTCGAATAGAATAAAAGGAGTTATCGAATATAGTTTATTCGAGTAGAGTTAAAAGAGTTATCGAATATAGCTTATTCGGAAGGAGTTAAGTGAAAAGAGCTAATCCAATATAGTTAATTGATAAGATAAAATTGAATAGAGCAAATCGAATATAGTTTATTCAAAGAAAGGTTTTCGAATCTAGTTATTCAAAAGAGAGATTATCGAATATAGTTATTCAAAGGGAGGAGTTATCGAATAGGGATTTATTCGAAAGAGAGTTACGTAAGGAAGTTTGAAATGTTGAGTATGAACATAAATAAGTTTTGAAAAGATAAATGGGTTTGTAGCACTTTTTCTACCTTAGCAATTTCGAGGACAAAATTATTTTAAGTGGGGAAGATTGTAATGACCCGGATTCTTATGGGTTAATTTTAAATATTTAATACGGATTTAAATATTGGGTGGATAATACAAATGGAATTTTATATTAAGTTATCAATTTAATAATCGATTTCGATTTAATATCGAATATATTAAATTGACGAATAAGAAAACAATAAATAACTTCGAAGTTAAAACTGAATCGAAATGATTCAGATAATCAGTGTCAGTTCTGTTTGAATATATAAGCGATAATAATAATTTTATTATCGAAGAATTTATTTGTTTTAAATTTAAAATATATCGATTTAAATTAATATATGTTCCAGATGATCAAATGGGGTTTCAATACCTGTCCCAATGTGTTCAGAATAGTGGTTTTACCCTAGAATGGATAGTTGTTGGGTTCAGAAAGGAGTTCGACATCATGGGTAATTAATTTAAAAGATACCGGTTCAATTCAAAGGAAAATAAAATAATTAAATAAAATTTAAGTGGATCTCCTTCTTCCAACTAACCACATACCGTGGCTCCCTTAAGTTTCAGAAATTTCATGAGGAAATAAAACAACCACGCCCCTTTCTTTTTCATTTATAAAAACCGCTCCTCCCTTCATCTTTTAATTCATTGATTCAATCCGAAACCGAAAGCTTCAGATAAAATCAGAAATGGCCACTTCCCAGTTTGAAAATCAAATCGAAATTAAAAGGGGCGTGGTGTAAATCGAGATGATTGTTGTAATGACCCGGGATTTTGACAACTTTGGTTATCGCCATAAACTCAATGATGACTAACCAAACATCGAAAAATACCGATCAGTAATGAAAGAAATTAAAGGGTGAGGAAAGATTAGATAGAAAACTTAGAATAGAAGAAGAAAAAGAACACAATATCAGAGTAACACGAATCTCACAGCGGAACGAATAAATATATTTCATAACATAACTTTGAAATACAAATCTGTACTTGAATATACATATCATTATCAAAGTACAACACTTATAACACAGCGGAAATAAATATAGCTATAATCCTGAAATCTCCTGCTCCAGCTCTTCAATTGCATCTGTAAATCTCGACTACTTGACTGCCCGTACAAATTTAGGAACCCAAGAGTTTAGGGAAAACAAAACAAAATAAAATCCGGGTCAGTCATGGGACTGGTATGAGTAAAACGGTTTAAAACAGTTCAAGCAGGTAAATGATATCTCATAAGACCACGCCGTATAACGGAACGGGTTTTTCCTTATGAGAATCCAAATTATCTTTATATCAAAAACCTTTTGATATTATAATAATGTCTATTAACACAATATAATAATCATCTAGCAGAAACGCTTTCATCTCACGTTCTACATATATAGTATGCAATCAAAACCGCAAGCACGTATTGGGTAATGGGTTTCCAACTATGACAAGGTATGGAACCACCTTTCGCTAGTGTACCTCTAGAAAGGAATACACTGGGTTCAACAAGAACATCTTGCAACCCGGCCACACATGACCGACCACTCATTTCGCTTGAGTGTATCGAATGTATATCACCAACGGTTGGGATCAGCAACCGTTTCCCGAATGGGACAGCATCAACAATAGATTTTTAGAAGTAAATGAAACTCTAGATCAGGTGATTATACACCCTACTTCGGTGCGACCGACCTAGCCATGCTGCCTGCCCGATTTCTGTCATTTACCGGATGTGAGGCTAGAAGCTACGCTTTATCATCACACTACATTCACTTTGAATTCCACATCGTCAAATCCATCAAATCACCGATTGACGTCCTAAACCATACATTATGTGTTAGCTAAAAGAAGTTTCCTTCTCCGCTTCCACTCTTGGTACGGTTGGAGAAATCAATATACGTGATCGTCTGGAAATACTCCGTCAGACATCCGTACATACAAGTCATCCAGGAACAGGATGAACCGAAGGCACTATTCTGTAAACAGGATAGCCCTTGCATAACTCCGTCTTCAATTTCCTTTGGCATATATGATTCGCAACGTTTATGCCAATACAGAGTGGTACTTTGGAATAATAATCCAACCGGTCTCTCCATATTAACAACGTTAAAATGGTCAAAACTTCGATAGTCTGTGATTTAACTATCGAAGAAAAACAGGTATGCAAACAACGATATTAATTCCAAATGGAAATTTTTATCGATCAAACATCGTTCAACATTTATCTCTTTATTTCATTAATTTACTTATCTCCTGTTTCCCTATATTCAATATTTCTTATTTTCTAAATTTGGAAAATATACGTTATTAACAACGGAAAACATTTCCATTTCTTGTTTTCTTTATTAGAAAACATTTCTGGTTTCTTATTTGGAAAACATTTCCAAAGCTTCTTCATTGGACTTAGACAGATGTTTAAACAAACCATCGCGATGCCAACTCAAACCATTTCCTTTAATTACTAAATTCACTTAACCATCCTTTACTATCGAACCTTAACCATTCCTTAGTTAAAAATGAAGTCTATCAAGTTTGGGGTAATACTACCTCTCAGACCTTAACTGAACAACGTTTCTAACCTTGAAATAGACAAAGTTCACCCTTCTAATTCTTTAACAAACTTCCTTACGTAACTCTCTTTCAAATCTTTTCTATTTGATAATTCTTTCCTTCGATAAGGTATATTCGATAACTCTATTCAATTTATTCTATTCACTTAACTCTTTTGATTTAACTCTAACTCTATTCACTTAACTCCTATCGAATAAACTATATTCGATAACTCTTTTAATTCTATTTGAATAAACTATATATTCGATTAACTCCTTTTACTCTATTCGAATAAACTATATTCAATTACCTCCTTTATTCTATTTGAATAAATTATATTCGATTAACTCCTTTTACTCTATTCGAATAAACTATATTCGATTACCTCCTTTATTCTATTTGAATAAATTATATTCGATTAACTCCTTTTACTCTATTCGAATAAACTATATTCGATTAACTCAATTGATTCTATTTGAATAAACTATATTCGATTAACTCCTTTGCTTTAACTCTAATCGATTAAACTGACATCGATTAACTCCTTTTAACTCGATTAAACTAACATCGATTAACTCCTTTCGAATAAACTATATTCGATAACTCCTTTAACTAAATTCAATTTGATTAACTCGACTAACTTCACCCATTTGGTTAACTCTTATTCAAATAACTAATATTCGATTAACTCTATTCAACTAACTCGCCTCGACTAGCCCCTTTCGAATAACTAATTCGATTTACTAACTTTCGAATACCATATTCGTTTTAACTCCTTTCGTTTATAAAGATTTCCTTTTTAACAACGTTTATTCATCTTTAAAGATTTACTTTTAGTAACGGTTCTCCACTTTAAAAATGATTTCCTCCTTATAACAGTTTCCTTTTTATAACGTTTTCCCTTTTTCTAAATATCTCCTATTTATAAATATCCCAATTTATAAATATTCCTTATTTATAAATATTCCATTTATAAATATTTTATTTTCAAATATCACTTTGAAAATATTCCCTTATCAACTTTTCGGTATGTTATGGTACTCAACATATCAAATCACGATGATCAATATCGTTCAAACACATATAATTGACAACAGATTATATATCACATCATATATCACAATATATGAATCACAGTAAAATAAATGTTGAGGAATCCAGTTGGATTCCTCCAACCTGTCTCCCTGCATCACAGATGTTAAACAATATAGATAACATCACTTTCAGTTCCATATGATATATTCTGTTAAACATAATCAATATAGAAATTCAACTAACTGACTACCAGTTCAATCAAACAGTCAACACACAGTCAATCAACCAATATTTAACAGTTCTAAAAATACAACATGAATTTATAAACTGTTCAGAATTAGTGAGATTTACTTACATTTGCGCGTTAGCCGTTAAATAACGGTTTGCGTTATTTGATTCAGTCGGACAATTTATTTCACCATAAATTGTAACGAGTCCCGATTCGCTCCCGGTCAGTCTCATTGTGTTGCTCCCATCCATACGATCCCAACGCAACTTACGGTTCGTGATTCTGATTTCATATGAATAAGTTATTGACATTATAAGTTAGTATACTTTTAAATTAAATCAAATTGAATTAAATTCCGAATTGGGTCATACCCCTTCTATATAAATGCCGGCCCATTTACATCCAAACCTAGCCCGCTTTAAACTCCATCTTCCTCGAAATCTGTTCGAGCTCCAGTAAATAACACAGGCCATTTCCATGACTTTGAACCTCCCAAACTCCATCGTCTCCCCACCGCAATTCAAACCGTCTTCACCACGTCGATCTCCTTCGTGAGATCTATCCGACTGCGTCCTTCATTTTCAATTCGAGCTCACTAAACAATTCGCGTCGACCTCCTGTACTCAGCGCACCAAAATCTCGTGCAACATTTTTCAACAACCAAAAATCCCCAAATCTTTTACGCGAATGCAGTTTCATCCCCTCAACTCGAAAATGAACTCGAATTGATTTATAACCGCATATATTTCCCCCAATACCAAACCCTAAGGCTACTGTACAATTTCGCCCCTTTGAAAATCAGCGTCGCACTGTACCATTCCTACACCGAATTCAAGCTCCTTCGCTGCTGAATTCATATAGACCCATCTTATGATTTATAAGAATTTATTTGAATTGATTTCCATTTTTCCTTGATTTATTTTGCTTCCATTTTTCCGCTGTAAGAAAATGAGCTAACGGCGGAAATGAATTAGGTCTTAAGGATGTAAATGGAGGGTATTTATAGGCAAATTCCCTTTGGATATTTTAGCTAGATATTTGTGTAAGATATTTTCAATTTATTTTCATTTTAATATTCTATTTGCCTTCTAAAAATCTGTGTGATCACACACAATACCCAAAAATCACCAAACTGGACGTGTAGCTAGAGTTCGACATTACGGTCCCAACGAAACTGGTTTCGTCGAATTTCGACTCCGTATGCTCACACAGCGTATTTTTAACCGTCAAAATACTGACTGTTTTCCACATTAAAATCCCGTACGGCCACACAGTAACTCTAAAAATCACGAAACTCGACATCTAACAATAATTTGATGTTGCAGATCTAACAAAATTAGTTTCGTCGAATTCTGAGGTCGTTTGCAAAAGTGGCTATTTTTAAAGCTCAAGATGACCCATTTAAATATATAAATATATTTAAATATAATTAAATTTAATATAAATAAATTAATATTATTGTATATATTCACACCGAATATAATACGGCTCTAGAATATTCCTATATGAATTTCTAACTCGATATTTCAAATCTGGGTCAACCCGATATTCGATTAATATTGAAATCCTTTTTAAACTATAAATAATTCCTTTATAAATTATAAAGGAATTCCACAGCGACTTTTCTAAAATTTGATTTGGACATAAACAAAAATTTATACGATGAAATCCCGATTTTTCTCTTCCACTAGAAAGATATACTTCACCAGCTCCACACGTTTCTTGTTTCATAGAAATCCGATTTAAAACGAATCTTGTACATTTAGTTGAAGTTCGAATCGCCAATTTACGAACTGCAGCGCCATTTCGAGCTCGATTCTAATTATATTAAAATTATACGTCCAAACTGTCGTTCAAATAATATATTCGTTATTCAAATTAAATTCCAAGATAAATTAAATATCATAGATGATCCGGTTCACACCATATCGTCATTTCAGTCAATTCTGACTATTTCAAAATTAATATATTATTTAATTTATTATTTTAATGAAATATTCACCATTATTTAATTCCACGACCATTAAATTCACTATATCACTATTTATATAATTAAATAAATAAATTATAATACCTCTGCCAAAGCGGGTCATTACAATTGTAAGGGGGTTCAACGCGCGTTCAGAAGGGGATTGATCATCAATAACGTCGCTCGATCCTTTTCTTGTTGCGTGTATTTATATTCGAGATCAATGGAGGGCGCAGTTGATTCTGGAGCGTGCAAAATGGATTCCGATTTCGATTTGGTGAGCTGAGGCGCTTGCGCATCGAAAATGAAGGGAGTGTCATGATTTTGGTCACAGGATCAGGGTGATGGGGTTCGACATTGACTGGTCAGTGTAGTTTCAGGCAGTGGGAGGTGCGATTGGATAGAAAGGGGTGTTGTCTGGTTGCGAATACAGTTGCGGTCAGATCTGGTGATGGGTCCAGATAGCCGGAAGTTGAGCTCTAAGTGGTGGAGTCAGTTAGGAGGGAGGAGCACGCGATGGGAAAGTCAGTGTATTGATTAGGGGGTGCTGCAATCAGATAGAAACTAATTTGGGGAGATGGAAGTCAAGGCAACTGCAAGGTGTTCAATATAATACCGTAGAGGAGTTGAAGGGGGTTATGGCTCGATCCGGAGCTGCATTTGCTACTGTAGTAAATACAAGAAGGTAACAGCCTTAGAGGGAAGGAGAAGGATTTTGAAGAAAGGTCATTAAGGACTCGTGGAAAATTGTATCAGAACAACTACGCAATAAAGTCGAGTTAGGGATTTTTAGAGTAAATCAGAATCAGCTTGAGAATTTAATTTAAATCGAATATCATTCGATTTGAATTAAAATTGTATCGGTTCTGCAAATTTAAAATCCTGGTGAGTAAATCTCACTCACCTTAATTAGAATTATTTTTATATCGTTAAAAATATTTGTTTGTTGCTTGTTGAATGCTTTCTGATTGTTTGAAATATATTAGTTATTTAGGGTTGACTATTATATATATATTGGGTTGATGATTGGTTGGATTCCCGTAGTCTCATTGGCGTATGCCCGCGGTACCATTAGCGGATGATTTCCCTATGCGCCCCACAAATATATATTAGTGGATGACCATACCGCGATATCCTGCCTCGAAGCAGGACGGGTATTACTATGTTGACTAACGTCTGTGGATGCAGGAAAACAGGTTGGAGGAATCCAACTGGATTCCTCAAAAATATATATTATCTATTTGTTTATTTGTTGGCATATATACTGTCATATATGATGTGTTAGAAAACCTGAAATAAATAATTGGTTGTTTGGTGTTTAAATATCACTGGGCCTAAGTGTTAATTTATTAAAATACCGTGAAAGGGGTATTTGAGATTTAAAAGGGAAATTCTATATTACTAAAATAGAATTTAAATTTTTAAATAGATTTGAAATATTAACTTGTTTTAAAAGAAATAAAACAAGTAGTTCCTTTATAAACGAAGTTTATCAATAGTTCTTTTTATAAATGAAGTGAAAAGAATTATCATTAGATAACTCAGAAATAAAAACACAAGTGTGAAGTTGAAAAGGGAAAGTTATTTCTCCAAAGTAAAAATAATTGATTTCAACTGAATTGGAAATCAAGACTTGTTTAATATAGGAATTCAAATGGAATTCAAATATAGGATTTGAATATAGAAAGTGGAAATGGAGTTATAATATTTGGAATTTGAATATAGAATTCAAATGGAATTTAAACTATGGAATTTGAAGATAGAATTCAAATGGAATTTAAACTATGGAATTTGAATATAGAATTCAAACAGAATTTAAACTATAGAATTTGAATATAGAAATTCAAATGGGATTTATAATGTAGAATTTGAATATAGAATTCAAATGGGATTTATAATGTAGAATTTGAATATAGAATTCAAATGGAATTTAAACTATGGAATTTGAATATAGAATTCAAATGGAATTCAAATATGGGATTTGAATATAGAATTCAAATGGAATTTAAACTATAGAATATGAATATATAGAATTTGAATAGAATTTGATATATAGAATTTGAATAGAATTTGAATAATAAAAGTGATATAAAAATTGAATAGAATTAACTAAGTCGAAGAGGAATTAGTTAATCGAGTTTTGAATTTGAAGTTGAACTTTGAAAGGTGAATTGGATTTGTAAACGCATATTCGAAATCGAATATAGAACTTAAGTTTGAAATTTGAATTCAAATTAGTTAATAAGCAAGTTGAAATATATTTGAACATGTCATGTTCAAATATAAAAGTGAAATAGACTAAAGAGTTAATTAACAAATTAATTAACAATTGAGTTAAACGATCGGGTATAGTTGAATTAAATTGGACAAGTATAAATATACAGGAGATAGGTATGGGATAAGGTTAATGAAGGTATATAGATAGAATGCTCGACAAAAACGTATGTATTTAATTCATATATGAGATTTTATGCATCGTATCGGTTAGCCGCTTGGCTTTTCTTTTTGGATTGGTGAGGGCCATGGGAGGCTATTTGAAATATCCCGATGCTCCCGGTACAAAGTAGGTTATGGCAAATTTTTCCGAAAATTTAAGGAGTTAGAATAATTTTAAGAAGATTGATAACTAGAAATCTATATATCAATATATATAGAAGTCGATAAGGAAACGAACTTAGAAATAGAATAGTATAATCAAAAAGGAAGTATAAGAATAAAATCTAGTAAAAATAGAAAGAGGAAAGTGTATACGTATTTAAAAGTGAATAAGTAGTTGTATGGTATTGATTATTCGAGTAAGTAGTCATATCTGTTTTGACGTTATAAATGTTATTCAGTCAAGGTCTGAGAGGTAGTTATAGCCCAACTTGATTGATTTCAATATTAACAAATAAATAGTAAGATTTCAGGCTCGAAGATCAATGTTGAATAAGAGTTAGTTGAATATAGTATTTGGGTTGTCATAATGATGTTTTACACAACATCCATTTTAAACCAAATAAATGTAAGCTTGGAAATAGAGAAATAAATATTTCCTAAGTATAGAAATAAACGAGATTGGAAAAGAGATAAGTAATTGGAATATTTTCCAATTATAACTAGCGTATATTTTCTAAGTTTAAGGAAATAAAGGAAGGCGATATTCGGAAATGTTTTCCAAATAGCGTAAAAGGCCAGTATGGGTATTGAAAATATTTGGTTAACAAATATTGATAAGGAAATGGAGAAGTGATTTAATTAGTGAAATATTAATTAAAGAGCCCAGTGATTTGTTTGATATGTTGAATGAACACTTGTTTTCTTCGATAGTTAAATCATCGACTATCGAAACACTTGTTTTTATTCGATAGTTAAATCACAGACTATCGAAGTTTTAACCATTTTAACGTTGTCAATATGGAGAGACCAATTGGATTATTATCCAAAGAACCACTCTGTATTGGCATAAGCGTTGTGAATCATATATGCTAAACATAATTGAAGACAGAGTAAAGTGCAAAGGCTGTTGTATAAATCTTAGATAACAGTGACTAAGATGGATATACTGAATAGTACCTTCGGTTCATCCTGTTCCTGGATGACTTGTATGGATGAATGTCTGACAGGGTATTTCCAGAAAGGTCACGTACATTGATTTCTTTAATCGTACCAAGAGTGGAAGCGAAGAAGGAAACTTCTTTAGCTAACACGTAATGTACTGTTGTAGACGTCAATTAGTGATTTTCGATGGATCTGACAATGTGGCATTCGAAGTGAATCTGATGTGATGATAAAGCGTAACCTCAAGCCTCATCAACCGGTAAATGACAGAAATCGGGCAGGCTGCATGGCTATGTAGGTTGCGCCTATTAGGGTGTACAATCACCAGATCTAGAGTTTCATTTACTTCTAAAAATCTATTGTTGATGCTGTCCCATTCGGGAAACGGTTGATGATCCCAACCGTTGGTGATATACATTCGATACACTCAAGCGAAATGTGTGGTCGGTCATGTGTGGCTGAGTTGCAAGATGTTCTTGTTGAACTCGGTGTATTCTCCTTTAGAGATATACCAGTGGAAGGGGGTTCCATACCTTGTCATAGTTGGAAATCCATTACCCAATAAGTGCTTGCGGTTTTGATTGTATATTATATATGTGGAACGTGAGATGCAAACGTTCCACTAGATTGTTATTTACTTGATTTAGACATTATTATAATATCAAAAGAGTTTTGATATAAAGATTATTATTCCTTTCAAAAGGATTTTGAAAGATAAGTCAAGTGTTTGGATTCTCATTGGAAAAACTCGTTCCGTGTTATACGGCGTGGTCTTATGAGATATCATTTAATATTTCTGAAACTGTTTTAAACTGTTTACTCATACCAGTCCCATGACTGACCCGGAGTTTATTTTGTTTTGTTCTACCTAAACTCTTGGGTGCATAAATTTGTACGGACGGTCAAGTAGTTCAGGATTTTACAGATCTATCTAATGGAGCTTGGAGCAGGAGGCTTCAGCATTAGTTATATAGAGTTTTGTTCCGTTGTGTTTTAAGTGTTGTACTCTGATAAGTATATGTTATACAGTTGATATTTTGTATTTCAAAGATATGATATATTATATTTTGTTCCGCTGCGATGTGAGATTCTGTGTTGTTGTTTCTGTTCTTCTTCTACCTTTTTCTTCTAAAAAAATCGATTCGTATTTTCGTGATATTTGGGTTGGACGTATGATGTATATAGTCAACTCTGATGTTATGGATTTGCGGGCCACTACAGATTTAAAGGATGAAATTTTTATTGTAAAACGAATCTTTATTTCTAGATCTAAAATAAAAATATGATTTTTTTTTTCAAATCAACGCTTAACAGTAAACTATAAATTCAAGAGAATGAATTTTCATCGTAGGTTCAGAGGTAACAAACATACGCATCACAATCATTATAATCAACAAACAACAATTAAAATATCATACATCGCAGATCTGAATAAATAGACATACATACAAGGAATTTAAATGGCGAGAAATAATTAATATTTTAATTATTTTTAAATATAGAAATCGCACATAACTTTTAATTCTGAGCAACTCAGATCTAGAATTTGACCAAAATCTGATATGTTCTATTTCAGTTCTGGTCTGTTCTGGAATGTAGATCAGGTCAACACGAGTCTAACATACCTGAAATCATTTGATTTCGTTTTCGTTTGCATAAGTTATGACGCTTCAAACATTGAACAATTTAATAGAATAATTAGTTTAATAATTAATTATTTTAAACCTTAGTTATATAAAATTATGTCATTCCTTCAGTCCTTCTTCTTCCTACGTACAGACATTGGCCCCTTCTTCGAACCCATAACACGTAATTCAAATCCGCCTGTTGCACAAACCCCAAGCCGCTGGAAGCCAATCCGAACCTTCCACCTCGAAGCCCGTCACCACACCTTCCACCGCCCCCCATGTGCTCCAACTCGGTAGCCTGTACCCCGCGAAATCCGACTCCAAATGCTGAGACTTGGCAGCGCCGCCATGGCCAAGATGGTCCACTTTGGATGATCATGACCGTTCATCTGATGGATCTTAACGAGCTCTTAGATCTTGCTGCTGAACCTTTTGAATATTGGTGAATGGATCGTGAGAATTTGGAGAGGAATCGAAATGGCTTTTCATCCATTGAAAAGAAAGTGCGGCGGCTGTGTGACGATCCCAAAACCCCGTGACACGGTGTTAAGGATAATCATTGGAATATAACACATTAATCATCATTAGCAGATCACAGATAATAGCATAAACAGAAAATAGAATAATTTACACACATATGACAGCGAAATCATATAGATATCATCACATCAGAGAAGCACAGTACAGGATACAACTTAGTGCATAATGATACATAATCAGTCACCATCGCCTGAGGCGGAATCATACATAAAGAGTACACAAAAGGAATATCAGTCTACATCGCCAGTGGCGGAATCGTAATATAGATACAATAATGGCGGAGAAAATCCAAGTCAGCACGGTGTAGTCAAGCCTCTCCATGAGCCAAAAGGTGCGTCCGAAACCTGTAACTAGGCTGCCCGTGTAAAAATAGGGGCACCCGAGTTTGCAAGGTGAAACAAACTACGAGTCAGTCATGGGACTGGTATGAGAAATCTACTCAACTTATTAACAACAATAATAAGGCAAATCAAAGGACCACGCCACTTTCGCGGAACGGGTTTACTCCAATGAGTGCTAGTGCATGAAATAAAATAAATGATTAAATCAACGCAATGCTTTTTATAAAATGAAGCCATTATAAGACTCAGGTCCCATCACACAATGCAACGCAAGCCGGAGGATAGAGTTTTTACCTTATAATGGCCAAAGATGCTTCGTACGAATAAAACAAAGGTGTTTGATATTATTACTAGTGCATATATGTTTCAAAAGCAAATTCAATCATAAATATCAATCCTAGGCGGCATAGCTACCATCTACTATGTCGTCGTACTAGTAATACAATCACATCCGCAAATTTCGTATTGGAAATTGGATTCCTTCATGAGTCGAGGCAAGGGGCAAGCTCCTCTCCGTTCGAGACACTCTAGCAAATGTCCCAGGACCCCACTATGATCCTTGGAATCGGCTGGGCCGGTCCTCTCTTACTTTTGAGGATTAGTTATTCCTGAACACACGTTTCCCGGTCCTTACAGACCTATAATCGAGGCGCCTCGCATTCCAACAACCACACAGGTGAAAAGTATATATAATGTCAGGGCTGGTAGGTCACTGACACCACCATAGCTAGAAAGAAACGTCGTGCACTCCCAGCGGTCCGTCTCCCGTTTTTGACTCATACCGAGGTGTGAGGCTCGCGAATTCACGTTATACACAAAGCTACGTCACACAGACCATGCTTTGATCATCAACCACAAGACTTTGCTTTGCAACAGAAGCCTTGATCATATGCCACTTAGGCGTGCCACACAGGCAATCCACTCCATGCGACTGATTTCTGTCAATACATAACCTATGAGCTCATACGTCTCAGAGAAGGGCGTTAAGCAAGAGAATAAATTATCCGCCGCCAAACAGATATATATTTAACAGAGATCGATCAACACTGAACAAAATCCAATGTCAGACACACAGTCCATTTACAAGTCCGTTCTGGGTCTGAACGAAACCGGAGGCACCAATTCCTCGCATATCCGTACAATCAACAATATGTTTGGACGGCTACTACTTCAATTCCTTCATGGTAGCTACTCCAATCACGAGCATCAGTAGCGCCCATCCATCCAATGTGGAGATCGTCGGTCTTCCGTCGTCTTCGACTCTTCGACTTCTCAACGTCGATCGATTATTTGAAATGAGATAAACTCGGCCTTTTCAAATAACCCACGTATATTTAGATTTTCAAATCAATTATTCACATGGTTGGACTATTCAACATTCACATTTCAGTTATCTAGTTATAATTTTCATGTCAAATACATTCAACCATCACATATCAAGCAAACACAACAAAATTGGTTCATTTTCACTCTATATCGTCTATACCACTTTATAACGATATATCGCCATTTTTATTTAATTTAAAATGGCCATATTTAATTAAACGACGTTTCAGGTCGTGTCGATGCACTGGCGCTGCTTTCCACTAATTTTGTTTTACACATATCTAAAAATCTAACCGTTGGATCTTCACAAATTTTACATCATTAGGATGGTCATTTCAAAACGAATCCAACGGTTTCAGTTTTGGGAAAATCCGACGGTCGGATCTTCCACACTAACCATTTGAAGTTACGATTTCAATTTACGAACTGCAGCGTCGTTATTCGATTTAATTTAATTATATTTATATATAAATATAATCCTTTCTGGCGGTGTTTTTCCTTAATTTTGAATTAAACATTCCAGACAATCCAACCGTCGGATCTTCACAAAGTTGGTGTCGTTGGAAAGATATCTCCAAGGCGAACCCAACGGTTGAGGTTTCGGGAAAATCCAATGGTCGGATCTTCCGCACTAATCATTTGAAATCACGTTTTCAAAATATGAACTGCACGGCCACGTTTCGTTTTAATTCTATTTATATTTATATATTTATATAAATATAGCTCATTCAAAATTCCTATATCGTTTCCACTTCAATTATTTCACTAACGCCTTATATTTTTTGGAAAATTTCGCCATAACCTCCTTTGTACGGGAGGGTCTGGGAAAATTCCCAAATAGCCACACGGGCGTCTCATATCAAAAAGAAAAAGAAAAAGCCAAGCGGCTAGCCAATAGGCTCATAAAATCATCACCCAAACAAAGCGGTAAATGTGTACCTATTTGTCGGGCACAAAATTCTATTTCTCTTCTCTAGCCCCTTTTGCTTTAACCTGTTCAATAGATATGCATGTACATATATACAATTTCTAACATTTATCATTTTCCATTCAATTGCATATTTGATTTGCTTTGGTTTAAAAACACCATTCATTCGAATATTGCATGCATAGGCTAAAATCATATCATTAGCTAGTTAATGTATATTTCAACTCATGCACGTTTATTTGAACAAGTGGCTATTTTTAACACTTCACATTTCAAAGATGATAATTTTGGCGAACTAAAGTAGATTTCAACACATGACTATTTTATTTAGTTCTTATGCATGTTAAAAATAATATTTCTATCACAAATATTTATTTCAACGTCCGCATATCTTTAGCATATCACACATATGATAAAAATGATATTTTTATCATTTAAAATATTTATTCAACCAATGGATGGTTTCAACACTTCATAGTTTCAATAAAAATGTAATTTTTATTGTTCAATCTTTTTATTCAACACATGAACCTTTCCACTACACACACTTCTCAACAAATGAGCCTTTCCACACATGGACATCTTATTTATGTTGTTCTTATTAGAAAGATGAAATTTTGATTGTTGAAGCTATTTATATAAGGCGAATATTTTTCATACTTCATATATATATAAAAATGTGATTTTTATTGATTAAACACTTCATTCATTCACAAATGAATTTAATTTTCACACAACACTTTTCAACACATGAATATTTCCACACATGGACATAGTTTCATATATGACTTTAATTTCTATGCATGAAAAATAATTTCAACATATGAAAATAATTCTAACACACAAAGATTATTCAAAATTTCGGCAGCATAACGGCAGGGTAGTTAAAACCGGCACCGTCCCTAGTACGGCTCCTCGCTCTACCTTAAAACCTCGCGGTTTTTGACAATGGGGATTCATGCATCTAATTCGCACGCAGGCGGCATGTTTATTTTTATTTCCACAAATATTTCCAATTCATTTCAATCACCAATGGGTATTTTTCAACCACAACCAAACAATATCAACCACAAACAATTATTCAACCATTCGTATTTTTCACCCAATATTTCACACCAATTCACCACAATAAATATCGTCCATGGTTTGTGGACGAGGGGAGTATATATATATATAATATTTTACTTGCATTTCAACACACATATCAATTATTCTATACATGTAAAAATTCATACTTCGCTTATATAGCTCACACTACGCATGTACATGAGGTATACAACATGTATGTAATTTATATTTCGCTTATATAAATTATACACGACATTTTCCATTCGATTTCACGTTAATTTAGATTTCTCACCTTGGTTTTCTGAGCGCTAAAAATCGATACGATGTCAGAAAAATCCGCAGCTTCTTCTATTGGGTAGAGAGCTTCCTTGCGGTCTCGATGTTTCCTGTTTCATCGAATTTCGTCAACACACCAACAAGATATGATTTTTCAAAGTTTTGCAACGGTTTTAAAGTGTCGTAAAACAATTTAATTAAACAGGCCGTTACCTCCTTTAAAGGTTTCAAAACTAGGTCAGCGATTTTCGCGAGATCCGTTGATCGTTGAGACGATCGGCCTGTACCACCACGTCGGCCTTGGAAAGGGCTCTCCGTCCATGGTCACCACCCTCAGTTCGATGGCGGCAGGAAGGCAGGGCGGCGCTCGATAGGGTCGGACTTTGGAGGCGGATATCTCGGCGGAGAGGCGATGGGAGGCGGCGAGGCTTAGTCGGATTTGGAGGTGGAGGGAAGGGCTGTCGTTTTTGGGTAGTGGCGGCGTCTGAAAGTGGCGGAGGCGGCGACGATCTGGTCTGGAACGGGGAAGCACGAGTCGCCGTTGAACGGGGGGGGGTTTCTCTTTTTTTTTTTTTTTTTATGAAAGAAAAAATATGATTGGCCGAGACTATATTAAAAAATTTAAATAGTGTTTTCTTAAACGAACTCCTTTTTAAACCCAACGACTGTCGCCCCTAGCTAAATACCCCCATTCCGGACACAATGGGATATGTTTCGTAGGCCAATTCGACTGTTACAGTCAGTTATTTTTCAAATTAAAGTATAAAACATTTAATTTTTAACTCTGAACGCACACTTCAATTTGCCAAGGCCACAAACTGACTCGAAAAATTCCAGAAAAATAAATCTAGCTATGTTTTGACGCTACGGTCCCAACAAAACTAGTTTCGTCGAATTCTGAGGTCGTTTGAAAAATGGCCATTTTCTGGTCGATCCAATTTAACAGAAACCGACCAAACACATTTTCTTTTGCCACGCTCACATACTAGCTTCACAAATTATGAAATTTGAAACCTAGCAATAGTTTGACATCCCGGACCCAACAAAAGTGGTTTCGTCGAATTCCGAGGTCGTATGCAAAATATCAATTTTCCAGGCCTATATATTCTATATACCGACCCTTCTGAAAATTCATTCGGCCATAACTTTTGATTCCCGTTATGAAACTTCGATTTTTCAGATTCGTTAGAAAGGTATTGACTAACAGATTTAAATATTTTTGGTCTCACTAAAATCCGTTATATTTTCCACCCTGCACAGTCGGTCAAAGTTCGAATTCAAATTTTCAAACTGACTTACTATTCTTAACTTACTATTTTATTGAAATATTCTATTTCAATGGTTCAAATTGCTTTGAAATAATCAATTTAAAATTTTTTAATTGGCTCGTATTTTCCGGGTTATTACAGGCTGGCTACTTAGGATTAGGGTTACGTATTTCTGATGGTATTTGAGCAGTATTTATAGCGTATTTTCCATTTTATTTAATTCACTTATTTCAAAAATTCATGTTTAATAATACGAACTCCAATTGAAACCCAAAGAGTGTCACCCCTAGCTAAGAACCCCCGTCCCGGACATAATGGAATATGTTTGTAACCCAATTCGGCTGTTACGATATATTTTTCTTTAAATTTAAAATAAAAACATTTATTATTTAATTTATCCGTACTTTTTAATTTACCGGGGCCACATACTGACTCTAAAAATTACAGAAAAAATATATTTGGCTTTGTTATGACGATACGGTCCTAACAAAACTAATTTCATCGAATTCTGAGACCGTTTGAAAAATGGCTATTTTCTAGTCGATTAAATTTGACCAAAAATGACAAAACACATTTTCTTTTGCCACGCTCACATATTAATTCTAAAAATTATGCAAATTTAAACCTAGCAATAATTTGATATACCGGTTCCAACAAAAGTGGTTTTGTCGAAAACAGAGGTCGTTTGCAAAATGCCTATTTTTAAGGGCCATATATTATATTAAAATATATATAAATTCTACACCGACTTTTCTAAATTTTAAACTGGACATAACTTCTTATTTATAAAACGAAATCTCGATTTTTCAGATTCGTTAGAAAGATATGATTTAACAGAGTTAAATATTTCTTGTTTGACTCAATTCTGACTTATATTGAATTCTAAACATTAAATTGAAATTAGAAATCGAATTTTCGAACTACCGCGCCATTTCTAACTCCTTTTATAATTAAATTAAAATTATATATTCTAACTTCGATTAAAATAAATTTTTCTTCGTTATTATTTTAAATATTTAAAATCCATTAAATTTCTAAAATAAAATTTTTTAATTGGCCGTAAAATTCCGAGTTGTTACAAAGCACGATGTCACAAATGGATTACCAAGGCCATTCATTGTGGGGTTTAATTGTAGGTCGGGTTTGACAATCATAGTGTGCTGAGGAAGGAATTATTTGATTGGGGTTCAACATGTGTAGGTTCTAGTACCCGTAAGTACAATGCGTGAAGCGTTTGTTTTGAATGGGAAGGAGAAGGTTTAGCAGTGTTAATGGCAGGTGATCAAGTTATTTTTTTGGCAAGGCTAACCGGTTTTTATGGTGATCCGTAACACTGTTTTATTAAAAAATTTGGAAATACATGAGAGTGCTGGTGATATGCAAAGTACATATCAGCAAGAGCTTCCACATTTGGAAGATAGGAACTACTTTTACAAAACTAGCTTTCAAAGAATCTTACATTCTACTTGACATCTTCTGATTTCCTAAAATACACTTTAGAAGAAGACAATTAGCCCTTTTCCTATAGATTTCAAAGCATTTCCTTCTTCCTACTTCGAGTGACTGGAGTTTTCGGACCTGCTTTATCAACGGAGTTGGAAATCACAGGATTAAAGGTGTTATCTAGAGGCCTCTCATTGTAGGTAGCAGGGGCGCTATATGCACGTAGGGATTGTCCAGTTTGGCTTTGACTGCGGGTGGTTAAGTTATTGATTGTGATTAAGTATTTAATTATATCTAATTGGTTAAATTTCTTACAAATTGAATTTCTAATTAATATGAGGTCTAAATCAAGCGCCGTTATCCGCATTGGGATAGTAATGTCATTATCTTCATTTAAGGATTGGATTGGTTGAGTATTTAGCTAACTAAAGTTTGTGCAAAAATCGAAAGCGTTTTCGATTTTAGTTCAAACTAAAAAGCAAAAGAATCCATCGAAATTTTAGTGGGTTAACTCACCATGAAATTTGTTATATAATTTATGTACTACTATAAGTTACTGTTGGATGTTTATTTGTGATATTATACTATTATTGAACAACTCATTGAATTGAATTTTCCATTTCATAACGGATATCATAAATAACCTTTTTTTTGTAGGACATAAGATGAAATTGGAATCAGAGTGTATGTAGCGAAGCAGATTTCAACTGAACACAATGAAATATTCACGCTTATGTCTGGTTTACATGGAATTTTCATTTGTCTATTTACATTCATGTGTTGCTCATATTCATTTGCTTTTATTTATTCTTTCGTAGGCATAAGTTGTCTTTATTTATTTATTCATTTTCATAAGATGCTTTAATTTATTATATTGTATTCATATAATACAGTTATTTAATTACATATTCTTGTATGTCGCTCATATTGTTGTTATTGAAATAATTAAGTCATGTCCTCTGACTAGGGTTTTTTTTAAAAAAAAAATTGGAATTCAGTTATCATGTTAATCAATGATATTTGAAATTTCATTGGTCATTTTAATTAATGAAATTTAATTACCTATTTTAATAATGATAATTGAATTTAATCACATTTTCAATAAATAAAATTTGGATCGTATTGATTATTTCAATTAATGGTTTTGAATTTAATAGATAATTTCAGTTAATGATTTCTTAATTAAGTAATCATTTTAGTTAATGATTTTGCAATTAAAGAATCATTTTAGTTAATGATCCTCAATTTAGTATATCATTTTAATTAGTGTTGTTAAAATATAATTTATCATTTTAATGTATAATGGTTTAAAATTAATTAAACCATTTTTATTTATCATGTCTGAATTTAGTTACATATTTTGAACTAATGTAATTTGAATTTAATTGATTTGTTTCATTTTCTGTGTTATAAAGTAAATATGCTAATTTAAGAAAAATGTTTAATTGAATTAATAAAAGAAATTATTCTTTGGGATACTAAATTTTAAATTTTTTTATCAAATGGATTATCATGCTTCCAAATAGTGAATAACATTTTTAAATTTATAATTGATAGTTTATACGTTAGCGGCCCATTAAAAGGAATAGTTTTAAATAAAGCTAAGTATATATTGTTTGAATTTTATAGTAAACAATGCCTAGTGACATTTTTTAGCCATAGTTCTCATATACTTAGCATTATGATTTACGTTTTTTAAAGTGTTATACGCTAATTTTATTGTGAAAACCAAGCATAAGCATATATCGAATGTTCAACAAGTTTGACTCAACAAGTATATATCAAAAGGGTTTTGGTTCGGTAAAGCACCCGTTAATGGCATCAAGGTCTTCTTCCTTTATTTAGATTCTTCGTTTCTCATTTTTCTCCACCTCCATTCTATTCATCTTCCATCCAAATCAGCTCTCTAGAACTCTTCCGCTCTCCCTCCTCTGCCTTGCTTTCGCTTGCATAGGTGCTTCATCGAACCACAGATATCAACTAATAGGTCTAATCCCTTATCTCCTAACTTCCTCTTCTTTATCCGATCCACTCCTCGTTTATTACCTTCCCTAACTCAAGCATATTTTCCCTTCCTTTCTGTATCATGGTGGCCCAACTAGCTTTTATCGAGCTCTTTAATGGTGGCTTTGAGTTAAGATTTCACGATTTTATGGCTATACGAATTCCTATAATGTGTACCGGGAAGTGTCCTAGCTAGTTCAGCCAATACATTGGTAGGTGATTTTTTTTTTCATGTAACGTAGTTATAAAAATGGGATTTTTATACAAAAATACCCTCTTTAGTGCACTTGCCGGTTTTAGGAGAATCCGACTGTGAAGACCCGTAACTTCCCCGGTAAGGAAAGAGCGGATACTTTGAGGACAAGACGAATCAGAACGCAAATAGAAGAACATTTCATTGTTAATTACAACAATTTCATCAGAATACAAGAATATACAGAGTATGAATAAATATCACACATCATAAATTATCAGAGATTACAATACATAGCATAGCAGCGGAAAATAATACAATACACAAATAGAAGTAATACACGGATACAGAGCTTTCCGGGTATCGTTCCAGCTGTAAATCAGGATCCTGTGAATATAAATTTGCAAAACCAAAACTACTAGCTGCCCGTGTCAGAATAAGGGCACCCAGAGTTTAGGTTAAAACAATAAACTCCTGGTCAGTCGTATGACTGGTGTGAGAACTAAAACAGTTATTAATCTTTATTTTAAAGTTAGGTAAATCAAGGGACCACGCCGTATAACATGGAACGGGTTTCCTCCCAAGAATACCAGTGCATAAAACAAAATGCTAAATAAAGAAAAATGAAGCTATTATAAGACCCAGGTCCCATCACACAATGCAACACAAGCCGGAGGATAGGGTTTTACCTTATAATAGCCAAAGAATGATTGATACGCTAAATTTCATCTTTTATTATTACTATAAGTGTATAGTTTCAAAACAATTTCAATCATAAGTATCAATCGTAGACGGCATAAGTTCCCCATCCCACTATGTCGCCATACTAGGCTCTAGAATCAAAACCGCAAATCACGTATTGGAAGTTGGATTTCCATCTGTGAACCAAGGCAAGGGATCGTCCTTACCGAATTCGAGACGCTCTAGCCCATGTCTCAGGAACAGAATGCATCGTCCCTTGGATCGTCAGGGCCAGTCCACCGATGTGAATTAAAATTCCTGAACATTGCGTTTCCCCACCCTATGGGGTGTCGATGAGTCCAATGACTCCATCGGCTCCACACAGTCACCGATATATCCGAGGCGCCTCGCAACAACAACAACCACATAAGTCAAACTCGTCAGGGCGTGTAAAACCACTGACGCCACTTCTAGCTAGAAGGAAACGCATGCCCTCCCTGATGTCCTCTCCCGTTTCTAGTTCACAACAGGGGTGTGAGGCTCACGAATCAACGTTACACAAAGCTATGCCACACAGGCCGTGCTTTGATCATCAACCACAAGACTCTGCTTTTCAATAGAAGCCTTGATCATATTGCCACTTAGGCATGCCACACAGGCAATTCACTCCATGCGTTTGATATCCATCAATATATAACCTCTGAGCTCGTACGTCTCAGAGAAGTGCGTTAAGCAAGAGAATAAATTCTCCGCCGCCAAACAGATATATATTTAATAGAAATCAATCACACAGAATAAAATCCAATGTCAGACACACAGTCCATTTACAAGTTCGTTCTGGGTCTAAACGAAACCGGAGGCACCTTGAACCTCGCATATCCATCGATCTCCAAGTACGTCTGGACGATCACCAACCGATTCCCTCCTCTTGGGTGTACAACCCAATTAAGATCATCAGTAATCACCCTAACGATGTGAAGACCTCCGGTCTTCAACCACCGTCTTCATCCTCGACACCACGTCGAATCGGTTATTCAGAATGGGATAAACCCGGTCTTTTTGAATAACTCGCGTATATAATAAACGAGTGTTACACAAACACAACATACGCCTCATTCCAATTCAGAATATTCCTTTATTCAAATATTCTCATACTTTGGGAATGGTTCCCATTAATTTTATCAAAGATAAATTCTTTAAATTTATTCTTTAATCTTCCTTTGAATATCAATTACAACTAGTCGGGATTAGCGAACCACACCGAAGTAATCATTTATTTTATTTCCCAATCCCAACCTATTCATTCCATGAAGTAAAATTGGTCATACTTCATATCTTACACCACAGTGCTATCGGTAAATTCAACTACCATTTCACGTTCAAATCTAATTAAAGATTTAACTATCGCCTGGAGCAAAACGGGTGATACTCCATTCTCGATCATTTCAATCTAATTAAAGATTCATTAAAACTACACTTAGTTTTAATCTTCCCAATAATCACGATCAATGATTATTTAACTTGGGAAATCATATCCTGTCTTTAACTGGGTTAAAGAACCAATGTCATTTAAAACACGGTTCACTATAAACCCAAAATCACATTCCATTCCAATCCAATTATTGAAACTTCTGGTTACTTTTAAAACCCTTTCAAATCCAATTTATTTATTTAAAAATAAATAAATTATTATCCTAGTTCAAAACTAGTTCATTTTGATAAAAATCTATTTTTATCTTTTCAAATTTGGAAATTTTCATCCCAATTCTTCACAAATCATTTCTTATGATTTTCACAAATTATTACTATTTTTAATGATTTTATCAAGGCCTGTACAGTCGATTTCCATCAACGGCCATCGAACTGCACTTACAGCGACCTTTTCCAAATTTTATTTGGACAGAACTCCAAATCCAACCATTAGATTTTTAATTTCTAATATTCGTTAGAAAGCTCTTTTCGATACGAACCCAATGGTTCCGGTTTTACGGGAGATCCGATTTTTATCCATATAGCGTAGTTATAAAAATGGGATTTTTTATATACATTGCAACAATATAAAAATGTGATTTTTATATATGTAGTGAATACGGGCAACGAAAGTGACGAAGGGCGAGCATGGCGAAATTTTCTACATATGAAGAGTCGTGGTGTTTGGTAATTTAGCTAATCGGTGAGAACTCCTCACTTTTAGTTGAAATATATACTAGGATGCAGACGGTGCTTAGTAGCACCCGACACCCGTCGTCCACAGACTATGGACCACTTGTATGCTTGTGTGATTGTTTGTGTTGTGAAATCAAATATATATTCATGTGTTGAAATAAAATATATATTCATGTTTTGAAATAAATTATATATTCATGTGTTGAAGTAATATATATATTCATGTGTTGAAGTAAAATATATATTCATGTGTTGAAATAAAATATATATTCATGTGTTGAAGTAAAATATATATTCATGTGTTGAAGTAAAATATATATTCATGTGTTGAAGTAAAATATATATTCATTTACAAATCGAACGAATTGTTTATGTACACCGATTTGACTGATATTGATTGGGACGATAAATTTTACACATCGCCCAACTGCACAAATAAAAATCTGTGTTTGTTGATGTGAAACCCCACATGGGTGTTGGGATGAAATTGGCCATACACTAGTCCCAGTAATTAGCTGTATGTCGATCGATAGATTGACAGGCTGTTATAAGCGTTAAATATTTATATTTGATGCTTATGTAGTGTAGAATGCACTTTGGGTGATGGTTGCCTGTGTTTGATTGTTGTAGTGTACGTGTGTGTATGAAATCCATATAATTAACACTATATGGTAGTTGATTGGGCCTCATTCCAATTTGGAAAATATATATTCATGTGTTGAATAGAAGAAAATTCATGTGTTGAATAAAATATATATTCATGTTTATTGTATTTCTTGGGTTTTGATGATTCTATGGGTCGATTGGCTTGCCGCTTGGCTGTTTCTTTTTCTTTTTGGATTGATGAGGGCCATGGGAGGCTATTTGAAATATCCCGAAATCCCCGGTGTAGGGGAGGTTATGGCGAAATTTTTCGAAAATTTAGGGTGTTAGCCAAATTTTTGAAAAATTTGAAAAGTTCTTCGAAACTGAAAAGTTGAAGAACTTAAGCCATAATAAAAATAATGAAATTTGAGTTGGTTTGTAAAACAACTTTCTGCCTCGTTCCTATTCGGGGACGAAAAGTTTTAAGTGGGGGAGATTGTAATAACCTGGAAATCCGAGCCAATTTAAATTTTTTATTTTGGCAATTTTGGTGAATTTTGAATATTTAAAATGATTATTTCAAATAATAACGGCGAGAAATTTAAAATGAATAGAATTAGAACGTATATATTTATTTTATTTATAAAAGGAATTGAAAATGGCTTGGTAGTTTGAAATTTCGATTTCAAAGTTCAAATGAATGTACAGAATTCAAAATAAACCGGATTTTAGCCAAACCAAAAATATTTGAATCTAATTGAGAACATCTTTCCAACGAATCCGAAAAATCAAAATTTCATAGCGGGGATAAAAAGTTATGCCCAGTTGAAAATTCAAAATAGTCGCTGTGGAATTCTGGCCCTTAAAAAGGGAAATTTTGCAAACGACCTCGGTTTTCGACAAAACCACTTTTGTTGGATCTGGGATGTTAAGTTTTGCTAGATTTAAAAATTCGTAATTTTCTGAATCAATATGTGAGCATGGCAAAGGAAAACGTGTTTGACCAGTTTTAGTTGATTTTAATCGACCAGAAAATGACCATTTTTCAAACGGTCTCAGAATTTGATGACATTAGTTTTTTTAGGACCGTATCGTCAATACGAAGCCAGAAAATATTTTTTCGGGAATTTTTAGAGTTAATATGTGGCCTCGGTAAATTGAAATGTGCGTTTAAATTCAATATATAGAGTTATATTTTGATTTTGACGAAAACTGATCAAAATAGCCAAATCAGCCTACGATACATATCCTATTGTGTTCGGAATGGGGGTAATTGGCTATGGACGACAGGCGGTAGGTTCGACTTCGTGGTCGAAATTAAAAGTTGCTTTTTGAATTAAATAATTAAATAAATAAAAATAAAAACCCTTTATCTCCTTTGCTAAACCCCCCTCCCCGTTCTTTGTTTTTCAAAATCAAATAAATGAAAAAAAGGGGACAAGGGCGTCGTGCCCTAACCCCGTCAATGCGCCGCCGGAGCTGGCGTGCCCACCCCCTCCTCCACCGACGTGCGCTCCTTCTCTTCTCCCCCCTTCCTCTCGCGTCTCCATTCCACCCTCCTTCCCCATTGCCCACCTCCCCTTTTACTCGCCGCTCCCACCTCCTCTTCCGCTTACCTCCCTCCTCTCCTCCGGTGATGAAGCCCCGCCTTTCATCTCTAGCTCCAGTTCGACGCCACCGTGAGACAATGAGGGCCGCCGCCGGTCGGAGGCACTGTCGTCCCCTTTTGCTCCACATCATACGCCGATTATCCCCTTCCTTCAGTGATTTAAGGTAAATAAATTCGAGTTTTATTTTATTTTCAGTTTTGTTTAATATTATACATGAAAAAAAATCAGTTTTTAACAATATGAATATCAGAGGTTAAAAACAAGATTTTTATAAAGAGAAAAAGCTTATATTTTTATAATATAAATAGACTGAAATTTTTATTTGAAAAGAAAAGATGTGATTTTTATATAGTAGAAATAATAAAGATCTGATTTTTATTATATATATGCTGAAATAAAAATAGTGATTTTTATCCATATAGCATAGTTATAAAAATGGGATTTTTATATACATAGCAACAATATAAAAATGTGATTTTTATATATGTAGTGAATACGGGCAACGAAAGTGACGAAGGGCGAGCATGGCGAAATTTTCTATATATGAAGAGTCGTGGTGTTGGGTTTAGCTAATCGGTGAGAACCCCACACTTTTATTTTGATTTCTAGTTGAAATATATACTAGGATGCAGACGGTGCTTAGTAGCACCCGACACCCGTCGTCCACAGATCATGGACCACTTGTATGCTTGTGTGATTGTTTGTGTTGTGAAATCAAATATATATTCATGTGTTGAAATAAAATATATATTCACGTGTTGAAGTAAAATATATATTCATGTGTTGAAGTAATATATATATTCATGTGTTGAAGTAAAATATATATTCATGTGTTGAAGTAAAATATATATTCATGTGTTGAAGTAAAATATATATTCATGTATTGAAGTAAAATATATATTTATGTGTTGAAGTAAAATAAATATTCATTTACAAATCGAACGATTTGTTTATGTACACCGATTTGACTGATATTGATTGGGACGATAAATTTTACACATCGCCCAACTGCACAAATAAAAATCTGTGTATGTTGATGTGAAACCCCACACGGGTGATGGGATTAAATTGGCCATACACTAGTCCCAATAATTAGTTGTATGTCGATCGATAGATTGACAGGCTGTTATAAGCGTTAAATATTTATATTTGATGCTTATGCAGTGTAGAATGCACTTTGGGTGATGGTTGCCTGTGTTTGATTGTTGTAGTGTACGTGTGTGTACGAAATCCATATAATTAACACTATATGGTAGTTGATTGGGCCTCATTCCAATTTGGAAAATATATATTCATGTGTTGAATAGAAGAAAATTCATGTGTTGAATAAAATATATATTCATGTGTTGAATAAAAGAAAATTCATGTGTTGAATAAAATATATATTCATGTGTTGAATGGAAGAAAATTCACGTGTTGAATAAAATATATATTCATGTGTTGAATAAAAGAAAATTTCATGTGTTGAAGAAAATATTCATTTGTTGAATAGAATAACGAAGTTATTGAAATATATAAAGCCGTGTTGATTAGATTGACGCTATTTCGACGTGAACGATACTTGTATCGGTTTTATTCATTTTTATAATGAATATAGAAAAGGAAGTGATTTCAAGATATAACGTTTTGAAAATATTATCATTTATAGATTAATGATATGGAATATTCAATTTTGATTAGAAAATGAATATGAAGTTGAAATCGTTTTGAAAACGAATTTTAAACGATTTATAAAATGCGTTTTGAAAGGAAATCGACGAAATATATGTAATATATATATTATATATATAGAATGGCCTAAATAAAACGCGTCGCGCCGCGGCAGTTCGCGAATTTTGACCATTGGCTTCGAGTGGAAATTACGGGAGATCTGACCGTCGGATTCTCCTAAAACCGGAATTGTTGGGTTTGTATCGAAAAGAGCTTTCTAAGAATATTCGAAACTAGAAATCTAACGGTTGGATTTGGAATTATGTCCAAATCAAATTTGGAAAAGGTCGCTGTAAGTGCAGTTCGATGGCCGTAGATGGAATTCGACTGTACGGGCCTTGATAAAATTATTAAAAATAGTAATAATTTGTGTAAAATCATAAGAAATGATTTGTGAAGAATTAAGATGAAAAATTCCAAATTTGAAAAGATAAAAATAGATTTTCATCGGAATGAACTAGTTTTGAACTAGAAATATAATCCCATTTATTTTTGAAATAAATAAATTGGATTTAAAGGGGTTTTAAAAGTAACCAGAAGTTTCAATAATTGAATTGGAATGGAATGTGATTTTGGGTTTATAGTGAACCGTGTTTTAAGTGACATTGGCTCTTCAACCCAGTTAAAGACAGGATATGATTTCCCAAGTTAAACAATCATCGATATTGATTTTTGGGAAGATTAAAACCAAGTGGAGTTTTAATGAATCTTTAATTAGATTGAAATGATCGAGAATGGTGTATCACTAGTTTTGCTCTAGGCGATAGTTAAATCTTTAATTAGATGAAATGGTGATTGAATTTACCGATAACACCGTGGTGTTAGATATGAAGTATTACCAGTTTTACTTCATGGGATGAATAGGTTGGGATTGCGAAATAAAATAAATGATTACTTCGTGTGGTTCGCTAATCCCGACTAGTTGTAATTGATATTCAAAGGAAGATTAAAGAATAAATTTAAAGAATTTATCTTTGATAAAATTAATGGGAACCTTTCCCAAAGAATAAGAATATTTGAATAAAAGAATATTCTGAATTGGAATGAGGAGTATGTTGTGTTTGTGTAACACTTGTTTATTATATACGCGAGTTATTCAGAAAGACCGGGTTTATCCCATTCTGAATAACTGTTTCGATGTGGTGTCGAGGATGAAGATGGTGGTCGAAGACCGGAGGTCTTCACATCGTTTGGGTGATTACTGATGATCTTGATTGGGCTGTACCCCCAAGAGGAGGGAATCAGTTGGTGATCGTCCAGACGTACTTGCAAATTGATGGATATGCAAGGTACAAGGTGCCTCCGGTTTCGTTCAGGCCCAGAACGAATTTGTAAATGGACTGTGTGTCTGACATTGAATTTTATTCTGTGTGATTGATTTCTATTAAATATATATCTGTTTGGCGGCAGAGAATTTATTCGCTTGCTTAACGCCCTTCTCTGAGACGTACGAGCTCAGGGGTTATATATTGATGGATATCAATCGCATGGAGTGAACTGCCTGTGTGGCATGCCTAAGTGGCAATTGATCAAGGCTTCTGTTGAAAAGCAAAGTCTTGTGGTTGATGATCAAAACACCGCCTGTGTAGCATAGCTTTGTGTAACGTTGATTCGCGAGCCTTACACCCCGGTCATGAACCAGAAACGGGAGAGGACCTCAGGGAGGACATGCATTTCTTTCTAGCTAGGGTGGTGTCAGTGACCTACCAGCCCTGACATTTATATTATTTTCACCTGTGTGGTTGTTGCTATTGCGAGGCGCCTCCGATATATCGGTGATTATGTGGAGCCGATGGTGCCATTGGGCTCATTTACGCCCCAAAGGGCGGGGAAACGCAGTGTTCAGGCATTTTAATCCACATCGGTGGACCGGCCCTGACGATACAAGGGCCTACCTAGGTCTGGGTCCTGAGACATGGTAGGCTAGATTGTCGCGAATCGGTAGAGGACGATCCCTGTCCTCGGTTCATAGATGGAAATCCAATTTCCAAATACATGACTTGGCGGTTTTGATTGTAGGCCCTTGTATGGCGACATGATATATGGTACCCATGCCGTCTATGATTGATATTTATGATTGAAATTGTTTTGACACTATACACTTATAATAATATCAAATGATTTGTTTTTAACGTACCAAACATGTTTGGCTATTATAAGGGAAAACCCTATCCTCTGGCTTGTGTTGCATTGTGTGATGAGACCTGGGTCTTATAATAGCTTCATTTTTCTAAAAAGCATTGCACTGTTTTGTTATATGCACTGATATTCTTGGGAGGAAACTTGTTCCGTGTTATAAGGCGTGGTCCCTCGATATATCTGATTTAAAGTAAAGCTTTAAATAACTGTTTTAGTTCTCACACCAGTCACATGACTGACCCAGAGTTTATTATTTTAACCTGAACTCTGGGTGCCCTTATTTTGACACGGGCAGCTAGTAGTTTTGGGTTTGCAGATTTATATTCACAGGATCCTGATTTACAGCTGGAATGATACTCGGAAAGCTCTGTATTCGTGTATTACTTCTAGTTGTGTTTTGTATTATTTTCCGCTGTGATATATTTAAATGTAATTTATTGTAATCTCTGATATTTATCGAATGTATTCTATTCATTCATACTCTGTATATTCTTGTAATATGAGGAAATTGTTGTAATATACAATGAAATGCTCTTCTGTTTGCGTTCCAATTTGTCATGTTCTCAAAACAATCAAGGGTTTCGAACGGTCTTGGTTGGTTTAGCGATCGATTTGGATCGAGCGAAATTCTCGGTCGTTACAGTGAAAATTTTTTTGGCGTATTTCTAGCTCGTGCAAGGAGGAAGAGTTACAGCTTTTGAGATTTTGGGTCCCCTGTGCTACTTTCATTAGTTTCTTACGATTTGCTTTGGAAGTGGTTTCGACTTGCTTGGTTTTGGAAGGTTTTGATCCTTCGCGAAGTGTCTTCGGTTCGCAGTAACTTCTCGTTCCTTGATTTTGTTTTCGCGACTCACTGATCTGAGTGCCTAGTGTGTTAAATTTTCCTTCAACCAAGTATGGTTGTGCTATGTCTCTTCTAGGTGAGCTTATGTGGCTTTCTTAGCCTCTCTTATCTGTTGGGTTGGTTTTGTTGGTACATTTCGAGGGCTTGATATTCAATTTGTTCGGAGATTTCATCTTGTTGGATTCAACTTGTCAATAGTGTGTGAAGTTTTGGGTTGTATATGTGTATATTGTGTGAGTTTTGGGATTGTTTCTTTTGGAAGTTTGGAGATTGGCGCAAAGGTGCTCATGGGAAATCTGTTTTGAAAGTTTTTGTTGGGTTGTGTGTGGTTGGGTTCTGAGTTATGGCCTGTTCGTAACATTTTGCTCCTTTTTTTCCTCTTTTGGCATCTAGATAAAGCTTCGGCTCTTGGCTTTGCTGAATAAGGAGGAGGAGATCATTACCTGCCTAAGTTGACCTGATTATGCTGGCCTTTTCGGTGATGGCCATGTCCTTGATTGGCTACTTCTATTCCCTATGTAAATCTAGGATGTGAACTAGTTAGGATGTACTGTACTTGCCCTGTTTTGTGCTTCTATTACCATGTCCTTGTTGCTATTGATATAGGTAATGTGTGGTGCTCGATATATAGGCTCAGGCTTTTGCTGTATGGTTCTATTCATGGGATGTTGTCACGTATAACACAAGCTATGGCTATGGTACCTTGTTTTCTTGTTGCCTCTTGTGTAGCTTGTTAATGCAATCTTGTTCTCCATTAATATTTTTTATTTTTTGACAGTGTTGTATCTGTCTCTACATGGAGTATGTAATGTGTAGTCTAGAACTAGTGTCTAGCTCCAGTGTTATAACCTATATAGGATAAGGATAGACGATCCACGTTAAAAATCGTATTTGTAGTAGGTTGATATCTGATAAATCTCTTGTATTATCTATAATTATTATTTGTATAATAATAAGTGTTTGCGGTCACTTTAAAAACTAGTCGGTTCTACCAAAAAAAAGAATGCTCAACAAATTTGATTTATTAATTGCTAGTAAGAGTATTCAAATCAATTCAATCTCTTCAATTATTATCCCAATAGTCAATTTATCAGCTATAGATTTCAATTACGCTATCTTCTTTTATTTAGCCACTCTAAGACAACACGCATCTCTTTTGAGCTTTGTGATCGTTTGTCTAAAATGTCAAATCCAAATAGCAAGTAAAGGAAGGGCACACACTACTAGTCATTGTTGTGCATCGTCATTCTAAGGAACTTTTTTTGTGTGCTTATTTTGAGTTTTGGAATCCATCATAGGAAAACTAAAACCATAGACAAGAGGGAGCAAAACCATGTGAGTTGCACCCATCAGGATGCATTCACAATTTTCTAGTACTCATATTTTAGCTGACATGCATTAATGTGAGCATATTTGGATTTCCAAAGTGGACGGGTCCAGTTTGGAAGTTCCCTAGATTGATGCATGTGATCTTAAATGTATTGTATCCATGGGTATAGTTTTGTGAAGGGGGGGAGCGCCCTCTTAGTTATTTTGGATAAATTCATTCTCCTTGTTTCAAGTTGAAAGTTGGAATTAATCTTCCTTGAGTTTTGCCAATCCAAGACGATCAGTTGCTAATTTGAACATTTATTTCAGATATAACTGGATCAAAACAGCGAGTGGAAGCAAAATTATCTTGGATTATTCCCATTACGGTAATTCACATCTACTCTAGATTAGATTTGGTTGTATGCTGTAGAGATGTGAAATACTCGGATACTTGGATTTTGTACGGCCCACCTTGGACGTGTCCGAGAGCCATCAGAGTTCTTAAGTATACTCTACGGGTATACCAAAAAGGAAGGCATTTTGTCTTAATCATTTGCAGAAAAATCTTTTTTCTTGTTTAATTCAAATCTTTGAAACAATTTTCTTAATTGCATCAAGAAGTGCCTTCTATTCTCCTTTCAGTTTTCAATTCTATAAAGTTTGAGATTCATATTATTTATGTCATTTCATTCTAGTTATATCACCATTATGTTTTGTGCCGATGATCGTATATGGATGTTATTCTCATAAGATAAAAACTCACTCCATGTTAGTGACATTTGTTGTATGTAACAATTCTATGATTTTTGTTTGGTGATAACAAACAAATATATATATATATATATATGTATGTATACGTATTGTAAATGTGTTTGTTATTGTACTATTCTACTACATCATAGATAAATATTTATATTTAAATAGAATACTATTGTAAAAGAATTTAAATATTTAATCGGTATTTTATTTAAATATAATATTATATTTCAACATTCAAATAGTATAGATTTTATAACTCCACTATTTGTACACCTCAATTTCATACATATACATTATTTTTCATACATTGCTTCTCACTACCGTTCACTCATTTCACTTTCTCACTCAGTTGTACAAACACATGTACATTTAGTTTCTCTCGGTCACTCATATACAGACCACTCATATACAGATACTCACTCATAAACTATCACTCCTTGTACGCTGTCTTTAACCCGCTTTTCAATCAGTCAGTCCAGTCTTCATCTTGCCTGTCACAGAAACACACACAGTAATCTAGTACAAAAACAATTTTAAATTCTTGTAGATTTATTTTATTTTAAAATTTATTTGCCTTAGAATTTTGGTGTGTTTCTCATCATTTTTCATGACTTGATCAGATATGTATATATATCCATCTATGTCTAAACAACTTGTGCTATTCACAGTGACTCATTGTAAATACCACAAGGCAGACATCGTCTCTAGTGCTCTCTCTCTCTCTCTCTCACACACACACACACACACACACACACACATATATATATATATATAGACACACACACATACACACACATATCTGTGTATGCATATACATGAATGTATACAGTGACATGACAAGACAGAGCTCAAAATACTCAAGCCAGTCAAGATATACACTACTCGACCCTGTACAAATGCACACAGATCAAGCCAATGCACACTGTACAGTAGCAAAACATGATGCAATATAAACTCAAACTCGGCACAACATGCCAAGTACAATAGCCAGATTGGACATAGTCGAACATCAATTACACGTCAAAGCATCAAGTGATAAGGCAAGCTCAAACTTGTCGTGCATCACGCACATGAACCAGATTCAATAATCAAAGACAGTCAAGTTTTCATAGTGCCAATGTCGAATGCAGTGCATAAGCAAGTGCATAAATGCGTGCATGTGATTTGACTAAACAAAGCATAACATGGCAGCAAGTTTGGTTTCAAATACATGTGCATATAAAAGCAATATTATCAAGCATGTGGGGTTTAAGCCAAAGTTTACATAAGCAAAGAAGCCAGGTATGCAAGCAGGTGATGTACACAAGTGTACAACAGTGAAAAAGGCATGACAAAGCCAAGTGCAACAATATTCCAGTGTGCATAGATGATGCACATGGACTAGGATTGTTCAGAGTCACACAAATGGATTGGTGAAACACGCGTGCAACAATACAGTACTCAGAGTCAACACGTACATGAAGACAACAGTTTAACCATGAAATTGCTTTTCAGCCCAACTCAAGATTGCATGAAGAAATACATCTACACGGTGTGCAATTCATACATATATACATATATGAATATATGCATATACATAGAGGTAGTCAAACTGAATATGTAACGGCCCGTAGATCCGTACATCTGAGTTGACTAAACATACCACAAGTCCAACCCAAATTGCGTAGAAATATGAATCATTATGAAGTAAAGAAGAAAACAACAGAAGAAGAATAGAAATAATAACACACAAAATCTAGCATCGCAGCGGAATAAATATATTATACATAATATATAAGGACCCGAACTTCCACGTGAAGGAAAGCGCGGATTGCTTTGAGAACAACACAAATCAGAAGAACATTTCATTGCTTATTACAACAATTCCATCAGAATAGAAGAATATACAATATGAATAAACATTACACATTTGACAAATATCAGAGATTTAAATTACATTTAAATACATAGCAGCGGAAAAATAATACAACACACAACTGAAGGAAATACACGGATACAGAGCTTTCCGAGTATCGTTCCAATGTAAACCAGGAGCCTGTGAATATAAATTTGCAAAACCCAACTACTAGCTACCCGTGTCGAAAATAGGGGCACCCAGAGTTTAGGTTAAAACAATAAACTCCAGGTTAGTCATGTGACTGGTGTGAGAACTAAAACAGTTATTAATCTTTATTTTTAAAGTTAGGTAAATCAGGGGACCACGCCGTATAACACGGAACGAGTTTCCTCCCAAGAATACCAGTGCATAAAACAAACAGCGCAATGCTAAATAAAGAAAAATGAAGCTATTATAAGACCCAGGTCCCATCATGCAATGCAACGCAAGCCGGAGGATAGGGTTTTACCTTATAATAGCCAAAGAATGCTTGATACGCTAAATTTCATCTTTTATTATTACTATAAGTGAAGAAAACAACTTTAATCATAAGCATCAATCATAGACAGCATAAATGCCCCATACCACTATGTTGCCATACTAGTTCTACAATTAAAACAGCAAAGGTTGTATTGGAAATTGGATTCCATCATGAGTCGAGGCAAGGGGCAAGCTCCTCTCCGTTTGAGACACTCTAGCAAATGTCTCAGGACCACAAACAGCGATCCTTGGAACCTCCAAGGCCGGTCCTCTCTTACTTATGAGGATTAGTATTCCTGAACACACGTTTCCTAGTCCTATATGACCTATATCCGAGGCGCTTCGCATCCAACAACCACACATGTAAAAAGTATATAAATGTCAGGGCTGGTAGATCACTGACATCACCCATAGCTAGAAAGAAACGTCGTGCACTCCTTAAGTCCTTATCCCCTTTTTGACTCATATCGAGGTGGGAGGCTCGCGAATTAACGCCATACACAAAGCTATGCCACACAGGCCGTGCTTTGATCATCAACCACAAGACTTTACTTTTCAACAGAAGCCTTGATCATTTGCCACTTAGGCATGCCACACAGGCAATTCGTGCCATGCGATTGATATCTATCGATATATAACCTCTAAGCTCGTACATCTCAGAGAAGGGCGTTAAGTAAGAGAATGAATTCTCCGCCGCCAAACAGATATATATTTAATAGAAATCAATCACACAGAATAAAATCCAATGTCAGACACACAGTCCATTTACAAGTTCGTCCTGGATCTGAACGAAACCGGAGGAACCTTATTCCTCGCTTATCCATCGATCTCCAAGTATGTCTGGACGATCACCAACTGATTCCCTCCTCTTGGGTGTACAGCCCAATCAAAATCATCAGTAATCATCCAAATGATGTGAAGATCTCTGGTCTTCAATCACCGTCTTCATCGTCGACTTATCGTCGAATCGGTTATTCAAAATGGGTATAAACCTGGCCTTTCCAAATAACCCGCGTATATAATAAACAAGTGTTACACAAACGCAACATATGCCTCATTCCAATTCAGAATATTCTTTTATTCAAATTTTCACATTCTTAGGAAATGTTCCCATTAATTTTATCAAAGATAAATTCTTCTAAATTTATTCTTTAATCTTCCTTTGGATATCATTTCAAACCATGTTAAGGTTTTCCAAACTAGTTGGGATTAGCGAACCACGCAGAAGTATTTATTTATTTTATTTCCCAATCCCAACCTATTCATCCCATGGAGCAAAACTGGTGATATTCCATATCTAACACCACGGTGTTATCGGTAAATATTAATTACCATTTCACGTTCAAATCTAATTAAAGATCTAACTATGTTTTGGAGCAAAACTGGTGGTACTCCATTCTTGATCATTTCAATCTAATTAAATATTCATTAAAAGTCCACTTAGTTTTAATCTTCCCAAAAATCAATATCCTATCTTTAACTGGGTTAAAGAACCAACGTCATCTAAAACACGGTTCACGATAAACCCAAACTCACTTTCCATTGTTAATCGGGTTAAAGAACAGGTGTTATTCAAAACACCGCTCACGATAAACCCAAAAACCAATTTAAATTCAATTCCAATTAAATACTAATTAACTGGACAATTTCACTAAATCTTAATTAAAATATTTATTCTTTTCTAAACTGGGTTCAAGAACAGTGTTATTCAAGACACCATTCACGACGAACCCAAAATCCTATTTGATATTAAATACAAGGCTCTGAATAGAAAATATATTGGCTTATATTCAATATCAAATTCTGAAACAAACAAATATCGTATTGGAAATAACGATATAAATATATCTGTCAAATTTCCACAACCATATCTGTATAATCACGAAATCCAACATCGAAATATTCTGAAGGTAATTTCGATTCAGGTCCATTCCAATTCGTATATTGGAAATTCTGATTATTTTCAAAACCATTTCAAATCTAGTCCAAAACTAGTTCATCTCGATAAAAATATATTTTTATCCTTTCAAATGTGGAATTTTTCATCCCAGTTCTTTCCAATTCATACATTATGATTTTACACAAATTATTAATATTTTTAATAATTTTATTAAGGCCTGTACAGTCGGTTTTCAATAACGGCCACTGAATGACACTTACAAGGACCTTTTCCAAATTTGATTTGGACATAATTCCAAATCCAACCGTTAGGTTTTAAATTTCTAATATTCATTGGAAAGCTCTTTTCGATACGAACCCAACGTTTCTGGTTTCAGGAGAATCCGAAGGTCGGATCTCCCGCAACATCAATTCGAAGTCAACGGTCGAAATTCGCGAATGGTCGCGGCGCGGCGCGTTCTATTCAGGCCATTTAATATATATAATATATATATTATATATATTTTGTCGATTTCAATTCAAAACATATTTTGTAAATCGTTTTAAATTCTTTTCAAAACAAATTCAACTTCATATTCAATTTTAAATCAAAAGTGAATATTCCATATCATTAAAATATAAATGATAATATTTTCAAAACGTTATATTTTGAAATCACTTCCTTTTCTATATTCATTATAAAAACGAATATAATCGATATAAATATCGTTCGCGTCAAAATGGCGCACATCTAATCAACACGGCTTTTTGTATTTCAATAACTTCATTATTCTATTCAACAAATGATTATTTTCTCTATTCAACACTTGAATCTATATTTCTTTCAACATTTGAAAACTCTCAACACATGATTATCGTCAACACATGACAATTATGTTTATTCAACACATGAATATTCATTTTATAACACTCTTTATTTTCCAAATTGGAATGAGGCCCAATCAATTACCATATAATATTATTTATCTGGATTCCATACAACACATGTATATAATAGCAACGATAAATAATCAGCCATCATCCAGAGTGCACCACACAACTGCATAAGCATTAAATATAACTAATTGACGCTTACACAGTCTGTCAATCAAACGATCGACATACCACTAAACAATTGGGATTAGTGTACATCGAATATCATCCCAACACCCATGTGGGGTTTCAAATCAACAAATAAAGATTTTTATTTGTGTAGTTGGGCGACGTGTAAAATTTATCGTTCCAATCCATATCAGTAAAATGGGTGTACATAAACAAATCGTTTGATTTCCAAATGAATATTTATTTATTCACATTCACGTTAAATTTATATTTTCAATGATAAATAATTTATTTCAACACATGAATATTTTTCCTATTCAACACATGAATATTTCCATCTATTCCACATCACAATCAATTTTCACCACACAACAAAATCAAACAAGTCGTCCATGTCTGTGGACAATGGGTGTCGGCTGCTGCTAAGCACCGCCTGCATCCTAGTATGTATTTTAACTAGAAAACAAGAGTTAAAGTGAGAAGTTCTCACCGTGGGTTCCACTCCACCATTTTATTTCTGAAATTCAGAATAGTCTGGATCTGCCCATATTTCCAATGCAGTCTTCTCCATGCCGTTCACATTAAAATCACATTTTTAATATGATGTTTTATACATTAAAAATCATATTTTTATCACTACTTCATATATATAAAAATCGAATTTTTATCGCTACTTCATATATATGAAAATCGAATTTTTATCTTCTCTATCTTATAAAAATCATATTTTTATAATCTCTACTATATAAAAATCATATCTTTATTCTTCATATATAATAAAAATCTTATTTTTATTCTTTACATATAATAAAAATCATATTTTTATATTCTCCATTATATAAAAATTCTATTTTTAATCCGCTACTCATATAAAAATCGAATCTTTATCTTCACTACTTCATGATAAAAATAAAGTTATATTTTTATTTCACTTCATATACTGTAAAGATTATGTTTTTATTTCATTTCTCATATAATAAAAATTATATTTTTATTTCTACCTCCTACATGTAAAAATCATTCCTTTATATGTTTTATATATAAAGAAAAATCAAACCCTTACTATAAAAATCATATCTTCATTCCATAACTATATAAATAAAAATTATATATTTCTTCTGTCATTTTAGAGCCTATTTACAGTAAATAAATAAAGAAAAATAATAAATACAATATCAAAAACACTTACAGCGGAGGTGAGGGGGTGGGGGATGCCATTGGTGGTCGGAGGAGGTGCGATGGATGTCGGGGAGGTGGTGTGGGTGGTCTAGGTCGCCGCGGCGACCTTCGGGCGTGGGATTCGATTACAGAAGGGGAGAGAGTGCGTCGGCTGAGAGGAGAGGGTTCTGGGCGAATCGTCGGCGCGAGGTGGCAGGTGGCGTCCTGCGGTGATGGCGCGCGAAGGGGGGTGGTTCGACGAGAAAGGGGAGCGACAAGGGGGGTGTTCGTGGTTTTCTTTTTTTCGTTGACTGTTCTGAAGAAAAGGGGGGGTTAAGGGAATTGTGTACTTTATTTATTTAATAATTTTAAATTATTTTATCTCTCCAAAAAGTAGCCTTTTAATACGAACTCGAAATCAAACCCACCGACTGTCGTCCCTAGCTAATTACCCCCATTCCAAACACAATGGGATATGTCCCGTTAGATGATTTGATCGCTTCAATCAGTTTTCATTAAAATTACAATATAAATCATTAAATATTCAATTTAAACGCACATTTTAAATTACCGGGGCCACATACTGATCCCAAAAATACTAGAAAAATTATTTCTAGCTTCGTATTGATGATACGGTCCTAACAAAACTAATTTCGTCAAATTTGAAGACCGTTTGAAAAATGGCCAGTTTCTGGTCGATCGAAATTGACTGAAACTGTCAAAACACGTTTTACTTCGCCACGCTCACATATTGACTCAGGAAATTATGAATTTTGGAATCTAGCAATAACTTGACATCCCGGATCCAACAAAAGTGTTTTCGTCGAAAACAGAGGTCGTTTGCAAAATTTTCGTTTTTAATGGCCAGAATTCTATAGCGACTATTCTGAATTTTCAACTTGGCATAACTTTTGATTCTAGTTATGAAATTTTGATTTTTCGGATTCGTTGGAAAGATATTCTCAAATAGATTCTAATATTTTTGGTTTTGCTAAAATATGATTTATTTGGAATCCTATACATTCATTTGAAATTCGAAATCAAAAATTCAAAATACCGCGCCATTTTCAATTCCTTTTATAATTAAAATATAATATTTATATTCTAACGACGATTCAAATAAATATATACTTCTAATTATATTCAAAAATAAATTTCTCGTCGTTATTATTTAACATAATTCATTTTAAATATTCAAAATTCATTAAGATTGCCAAAATAAAAAAATTAAATTGGCTCGGATTTTCCGGGTTACTACAATCCCCCCACTTAAAACTTTTCGTCCTCGAAAAGGAACGAAGCTGAAAGTTGTTTAACTAATCAACTCAACTTCCATTATTTCCTTACGGCTTAAGTTCTTCAACTTTTCAGTTTCTAAGAACTTTTCAAAATTTTCAAAAATTTGGCTAACACCCTAAATTTTCGAAAAATTTCGCCATAACCTCCCCTGCACCAGGAGCTTCGGGATATTTCAAATAGCCTCCCATGGCCCTCACCAATCCAAAAAGAAAAAGAAACAACCAATCGGCTCATAAAATCATCAAATCCCAATAAATTTGTAAACATGTACCTATTTGTCCGGCAAACAATTTTATTCTTCTGCTCTAGCCTCCTTGCTATGACCTGTTTAATGTAAGTACATGTATATGCATGCATTTTCAAACAATTTTCAATACAGTTCAATATTTGATTCAATTTGGCATAATGGTTCAAAATTTCAATTAATTAAACAACAATCAAACAACACAACCATCAATCAATTAGTGGATTATCGTTTCAAATTCATAATTTTGATATATATACAGAAAATCATGTTTTTGATGCAAATCACAACAGTAAGCCCTATCTAGTTTTGGTTCTCACACCAGTCTAATGGAAATATATAGACATCTCACTTTCGAAACACGAAAATAATTACTGATGATGACGCGTCAATCATCAGAATCAGGTCTGAGCGACTAGAGTGTGATCCTATATCTATCCAGTATATTAAAACTTCGAATATACGTTCATGACGCGTATATGCAAAATCTTTATATACTCGATTGTCCAAATTCAATACAAATAAAATTTTCAAATACGTATACTTGAATTTAACTTTCAAAACAAAGTTTTTTTTCTAATTTTTATTTCAAAAATTTCACTCTTTCCACTCGTTCTAGGACACTACTGATCCCATCTCCAACAAGTCATTCTCATTGGATATTACTAATCCAATCTCTGATGAATTCTTTCGTTCGGTTCTAATGCGTCTTGTTCTTGAGCTCTGTAAACCAAAGCTCTGATACCACTCTACAACGACCTGAACTTCCCCGTGAAGGAAAGCGCGGATTGCTTTGAGAACAACACAAATCAGAAGAACATTTCATTGCTTGTTACATCAATTCCATCAGAATAGAAGAATATACAGTATGAATAAATATTACATATTTGACAAATATCAGAGATTTAAATTACATTTAAATACATAGCAGCGTAAAAATAATACAACACACAACTGAAAAAAATTCACGGATACAGAGCTTTTCGAGTATCGTTCCAGCTGTAAACCAGGATCCTGTGAATATAAATCTGCAAAACCCAACTCCTAACTTCCCATGTCGAAAATAGGGGCACCCAGAGTTTAGGTTAAAACAATAAACTCCAAGTTAGTCATGTGACTGGTGTGAGGACTAAAACAGTTAGTAATCTTTATTTTTTAAGTTAGGTAAATCAAGGGACTACGCCGCATAACACAGAACGGGTTTTCTCCCAAGAATACCAGTGCATAAAACAAACAGCGCAATGCTAAATAAAGAAAAATGAAGCTATTATAAGACCTAGGTCCCATCACACAATGCAACGCAAGCCGGAGGGTAGGGTTTTACCTTATAATAGTCAATGAATGCTTGATACGCTAAATTTCATCTTTTATTATTACTATAAGTGAAAAAAACAACTTCAATCATAAGTATCAATCATAGACGGCATAAGTGCCCCATACCACTATGTCGCCATACTAGTTCTACAATTAAAACCGCAAAGGTCGTATTGGAAATTGGATTCCATCATGAGTCGAGGCAAGGGGCAAGCTCCTCTCCGTTTGAGACACACTAGCAAATGTCTCAGGACCACGCACAGGGATCCTTGGAACCTTCAAGGCCGGTCCTCTCTTATTTTTGAGGATTAGTATTTCTGAACACACGTTTCCCTGTCCTATAGGACCTATATCTGAGGCGCCTCGAATCCAACAACCACACAGGTAAAAAGTATAAAAATGTCAGGGCTGGTAGGTCATTGACATCACCCGTAGCTAAAAAGAAACGTCGTGCACTCCTTGGGTCCTTATCCCGTTTTTGACTCATACCGAGGTGTGAGGCTCGCGAATTAACGCCATACACAAAGCTATGCCACACAGGCTGTGCTTTGATCATCAACCAAAAGACTTTGCTTTTCAACAGAAGCCTTGATCATTTGCCACTTAGGCATGCCACACAGGCAGTTCACTCCATGCGATTGATATCCATCAATATATAACCCCTGAGCTCGTGCGTCTCAGAGAAGGGCGTTAAGCAAGCGAATAAATTCTCTGCCGCCAAACAGATATATATTTAATAGAAATCAATCACACAGAATAAAATTCAATGTCAGACACACAGTCCATTTACAAGTTCGTTCTGGGCCTAAATGAAACCGGAGGAACCTTATTCCTCGCGTATCCATCGATCTCCAAGTACGTCTGGACGATCACCAACTGATTCCCTCCTCTTGGGTGTACAGCCCAATTAAGATCATCAGTAATCATCCAAACAATGTGAAGACCTCTGGTCTTCAACCACCGTCTTCATCGTCGACTTATCGTCGAATCGTTTATTCAAAATGGGTATAAACCCGCCTTTCCAAATAACCCGCGTATATAATAAACAAGTGTTACACAAACGGAATATATGCCTCATTCCAATTCAGAATATTCTTTTATTCAAATATTCACATTCTTAGGGAAAGGTTTCCATTAATTTTATCAAAGATAAATTCTTCTAAATTTATTCTTTAATCTTCCTTTAGATATCATTTCAAACCATGTTATGGTTTTCCAAACTAGTCGGGATTAGCGAACCACACCGAAGTAATTATTTATTTTATTTCCCATTCCCAACCTATTCATCCCATGGAGCATAACTAGTGATACTCCATATCTAACACCACAGTGTTATCGGTAAATATTAATTACCATTTCACGTTCAAATCTAATTAAAGATTTAACTATCGCTTTGGAGCAAAACTGGTGGTACTCCATTCTTGATTATTTCAATCTAATTAAATATTCATTAAAACTCCACTTAGTTTTAATCTTCCTAAAAATCAACATTCTGTCTTTAACTCGGTTAAAGAACCAACGTCATCTAAAACGCTGTTCACGATAAACCCAAATTCACTTTCCATTGTTAATCGGGTTAAAGAACAGGTGTTATTCAAAACACCGCTCACGATAAACCCAAAAACCAATTTAAATTCAATTCCAATTAAATACTAATTAACTGGACAACTTCACTAAATCTTAATTAAAAGATCTATTCTTTTCTAAACTGGGTTCAAGTACAGTGTTATTCAAGACACCATTCACGATGAACCCAAAATCCCATTTGATATTAAATACAAGGCTCTGAATAGAAAATATATCGGCTTATATTCAATGTCAAATTCTGAAACCAACAAATATCGTATTGGAAATAACGAAATAAATATATCTTTCAAATTTCCATAACCATATCTGTATAATCACGAAATCCAATATCGAAATATTGCGAAGATAATTTCGATTCAAGTCCATTCCAATTCGTATATTGGAAATTCTGATTATTTTCAAAACCATTTCAAATCTAGCCCAAAATTAGTTCATCTCGATAAAAATATATTTCTATCCTTTCAAATGTGGAATTTTTCATCCCAGTTCTTTCCAATTCATATATTATGATTTTACACAAATTACTAATATTTTTTAATAATTTTATCAAGGCCCGTACAGTCAGTTTTCAATAACGGCCACCGAACTACACTTACAACGACCTTTCCAAATTTGATTTGGACATAATTCCAAATCCAACCGTTAGATTTGAAATTTCTAATATTCATTGGAAAGCTCTTTTCGATACGAACCTAACGGCTCCGGTTTCAGGAGAACCCGACGATCGGATCTCCCGCAACGTTAATTCGAAGTCAATGGTCGAAATTCGCGAGCAGTCGCGGCGCGGCGCGTTCTATTTAGGCCATTTCATATATATAATATATATAATATATATTTCATCGATTTCAATTCAAAACGTATTTTATAAATCGTTTTAAATTCGTTTTCAAAACAAATTCAACTTCATATTCAATTTTAAATCAAAATTGAATATTCCATATCATTAATATATAAATGATAATATTTTCAAAACGTTATATTTTGAAATCACTTCCTTTTCTATATTCATTATAAAAACGAATATAATCGATATAAATATCGTTCACGTCAAAATGGCGCACATCTAATCAACACGGCTTTATATATTTTAATAACTTCGTTATTCTATTCAACAAATGAATATTTTCTCTATTCAACACATGAATCTATATTTCTTTCAACACATGAAAATTCTCAACACATGAGTATCGTCAACACATGAATATTTTGTTTATTCAACATATGAATATTCATTTTATAATACTCTTTATTTTCCAAATTGGAATGAGGCCCAATCAATTACCATATAATGTTATTTATGTGGATTCCGTATAACACATGTATATAATAGCAATGATAAATAATCGACCATCATCCAGAGTGCACCAGACAACTGCATAAGCATTAAATATAACTAATTGACGCTTACATGGTCTGTCAATCAAACGATTGACATACCAATAAACAATTCGGATTAGTGTACATCGAATATCATCCCAACACCCGTGTGGGGTTTGAAATCAATAAACACATATTTTTATTTGTGCAGTTGGGCGACATGTAAAATTTATTGTCCCAATCCATATCAGTAAAATGGATGTACATAAACAAATCGTTTGATTTGTAAAAGAATATTTATTTATTCACATTCACATTTAATTTAAATTTTTAATGATAAATAATTTATTTCAACACATGAATATTTTTCCTATTCCACACATGAATATATTTCCATCTATTCCACATCATAATCAATTTTCACCACACAACAAAATCAAACAAGTCGTCCATGGTATGTGGACAACGGGTGTCAGGTGCTGCTAAGCACTGTCTGCATCCTAGTATATATTTTAACTAGAAAACAAGAGTTAAAGTGAGAAGTTCTCACCGAGGGTTCCACTCCGCTATTTTATTTCTGAAATTCAGACAATCTTCTCCACGCTGTTCACATTAAAATCACATTTTTAATATGATGTTCTATACATTAAAAATCATATTTTTATCACTACTTCATATATGTAAATCGAATTTTTATCGCTACTTCATATATATGAAAATCGAATTTTTATCTTCTCTATCTTATAAAAATCATATTTTTATAATCTCTACTATATAAAAAATCATATCTTTATTCTTCACATATAATAAAAATCATATTTTTATTCTTCACATATAATAAAAATCATATTTTTATATCCTCCATTATATAAAAATTCTATTTTTTAATCCGCTACTCATATAAAAATCGAATCTTTATCCTCACTACTTCATGATAAAAATAAAGTTCATATTTTTATTTCACTTCATATACTATAAAAATTATGTATTTATTTCACTTCTCATATAATAAAAATTATATTTTTATTTCTACCTCCTACATGTAAAAATCATTCCTTTATATATTTTATATATAAAGAAAAATCAAACCCTTACTATAAAAATCATATCTTCATTCCATAACTATATAAATAGAAATTATATATTTCTTCCATTATTTTAGAGCCTATTTACTGTAAATAAATAAAGAAAAATAATAAATAAAATAACAAAAACACTTACAGCGTAGGTGAGGGGGTTGGGGATGGCGTTGGTGGTCGGAGGAGGTGCGATGGGTGCCGGGGAGGTGGTGGGGTGGTCTAGGTCGCCGCGGCGGCCTTTGGGCGCGGGATTCGATTACAGAAGGGGGGAGAGAGCGTCGGCTGAGAGGAGGGGGGTCTGGGCGGATCGTCGGCGCGAGGTGGCAGGTGGCGTCCTCCGGTGATGGCGCGCGCGAAGTGGGGTGGTTCACCGAGAAAGGGGAGCGACGAGGGTGGTGTTCTTGGTTTTCTTTTTATCGTTGACTGTTCTGAAGAAAGGGGGGTTAAGGGAATTATATACTTTATTTATTTAATAATTTTAAATTATTTTATCTCCCCAAAAAGTAGCCTTTTAATACGAACTCGAAATCAAACCGACCGACTGTCATTCCTAGCTAATTACCCCCATTCCAAACACAATGGGATATGTCCCGTAAGCTGATTCGATCATTTCGATCAGTTTTTATTAAAACTACAATATAAATCATTATATATTCAATTTAAACACACATTTAAATTACCGGGGCCACATACTGATCCCAAAAATTCTAGAAAAAAAATATTTCTAGCTTCGTATTGATGATACGGTCCTAACAAAACTAATTTCGTCAAATTTGAAGACCGTTTGAAAAATGGCCAGTTTCTGGTCGATCAAAATTGACTGAAACTGTCAAACTACGTTTTACTTCGCCGTGCTCACATATTGACTCAGAAAATTACGAATTTTGGAATCTAGCAATAACTTGACATCCCGGATCCAACAAAAGTGGTTCGTCGAAAACAGAGGTCGTTTGCAAAATTTTCATTTTTAAGGGCCAGAATTCCATAATGACTATTCTGAATTTTCAATTTGGCATAACTTTTGATTCCCGCTATGAAATTTTGATTTTTCGGATTTGTCGGAAAGATATTCTCAAATAGATTCTAATATTTTTGGTTTTGCTAAAATCTGGTTTATTTTGAATCCTGTACATTAATTTGAAATTCAAAATCGAAATTTCAAATTACCGCGCCAATTTTAATTCCTTTTATAATTAAAATATAATATTTATATTCTAACGACTATTCAAATAAATATATACTTCTAATTCTATTCAAAAATAAATTTCTTGTCGTTATTATTTAAAACAATTCATTTAAATATTCAAAATTCATTAAGATTGCCAAAATAAAAAAATTAAATTGGCTCGGATTTTCCGGGTTATTACATAATATCTTTTGGATTACAAAATTTTCCGTATACATATCATCATCAGATTACAATACAACACAGCGGAAAATAAATGGTAAATATATCTAACACAGAAACCTCCTGCTCCAAGCTCATTTAGATAAATTTGTAAAATCTTAAACTACTTGACTGGCCGTACAAATTTGGGCAGCCAAGAGTTTTGGTAAAACAAAACAAAATAAACTTTAGGTCAGTCATGGGACTGGTATGAGTAAAAAATTTAAAATAGTTTGAGAAAATAAACGATATCTCATAAGACCATGCTGTATAACACGGAACGGGTTTTCCACTTATGAGAATCCAAAACACTTGGTTTAACTTTCAAAATCCTTTTGAAAGGAATGATAATATATATATATCAAAACTCTTTTGATATTATAATAGTGTCTAAATCAAATAAATAACAACCTAGTGGAATATTTGCATCTCACGCTCCATATATATATAATATACAATCAAAACCGCGAGCACTTATTGGATAATGAATTTCCAACTATGACAAGGTATGGAACCACCTTCCGATAGTGTATCTCTAGAGAGGAATACACTGGGTTCAACAAGAACATCTTGTAACCCGGCCACACATGACCGACCACTCATTTCGCTTGAGTGTATCGAATGTATATCACTAACGGTTGGGATCAACAACCATTTTCCCGAATGGGACAACATCCAATAGAATAAAGAATGAAATGAATTTTCTCTAGATATGTGATAATACAATCTAATTGGAAGCTACCCACTTAGTCATGTTGCCTGCCCGATTTTTGTCATTTCCCGGTTGTTGAGGCATGAGGCTACGATTATTTACCATTCATTGGTAACACAATCACTTTGAATGCCACATTGTCAGATCCGTTAATCATTAATTGATTTGCACAAATATATTCTGGATATTATGCTAAGAGAATATATTCTCCGCCACCATACATATATTTGTACAGACCAACGTATGCGATCATTTGAAATACTCTGTTAGACATTCGTCCATATACGTTCGTTCTAGGATTGAACGAAACCGAAGGCACAATTTCCATTAACCCATCTTAGGCAATTTCTATCTAGGATTATCTTCATATAATCTGATTCGCTATGCTACTGGCAATACAGAGTGGTTCTCGAATAATAATCCAACCAGTCTCTCCATATTGACAATGATATTGGCAAATACTTCGATAGTTGGTTATTTAACTATCGAAGAAAAAAACATCCATTCAAAGCATTAAACAATCACTAGGCCCCTTAATTTATATTTCATTAATTAAATCATTTCTTCATTTTTTATCAATATTTGTTAACCAAATATTTTCAATAATCATCCTGCCCTCTTATGCTATTCGGAAAACATTTCCATATATCGCCTTCTTTTTTATTCTATACGTAGAAATATCTTCTATTTATAATTGGAAATCATTACAAGTACTTCTCCCTTTCATGATCATTCATTTCTATACTTAGGAAATAATTATTATTATATTTCCAAAATTTCTACTTATCTGGTTTAAAACGAATGTTCTGTAAAACATTTGTTACAATAACCCAACATACTGCATTCAACTAAATCTTATTAAAACCTTTATCTTCGAGAATGAATCTTGCTATTTATTGGTTAAAAATGAAATCAATTAAGTTAGGGTATAAATACCTCTCATACCTTGATTGAATAACATTATTAACTTCAAAACAGACAAGGCTACTTATCTCGAATAATCAACATCATATAAACCAATTATTCATTTTTAAAACGTATATACATATCTCTTTCTATTATCAGATCGTTGATTACCTTTTTGTTTATAATATTCTGTTTTAAGTTCATTTCCTTATCGAATTCTACATATATATATTGATTTCTAGTTATCAAATTTTCTTAGAGAATTTCTAACTCCTTAAATTTTTGGAAAATTTCGCCAGCACCTCCTTTGTACCGGTCAATAGCTCAAACATCAACTCGCCTCTCCAGGCCCTTTCCATTCAAAAAGAAAATCGAAAAGCCAAGTTGCTTGTCGATTCGGCGCATAAAAACCCATATGAAATTTAAACGTGTACATTTTTATCGGGCACTCGAATTATAATCTTTGTACACTTTATTCCATACCTATCTAACCCATATATGTCCATTACCAATTGATTCCAACCCAATCATTTTTAACTCAATTCGCTATTTTATTCGTCAATTAGCTCTTTTGCCTATACACTTTATATTTGAACATATCACGTTCAAATATATTTATAACTTGCTTATAACCAATCGAATTCCATTTTTAATTTCAAATTTCATAGTCGATTTCAAATATATATTTACAAATCACTTTCACTTATCCAAGCCCAATTTCTAATCAAAACTCGATTAACATCAAATTAGTTAATCCTATTCAAAAATTAAAATTTTGATTTTGTTTCAAAAATCAATCCATTTACCCTACTTGAGTTCATAATTATTTTATAACTCAAGTTTGGATTTTTCTAATAGAAATTCAGATTTTTAGATACTTAAAAATCCTTTTATTTATTTAAATAAACCGTTATGGTTGTACAATGGTTATGGTGCTGTTTTTCTGAAAATTTGATTTTGACATAACTCAAAATCTATACGACAAAATCTAAATTTTTCTCTTCCATTAGAAAACTATTATCCAATCGATTCTGACGATTCTTGTTTCAACGAATTCCAACTTAATTTGAGTTCTATATACTCAATTAAAGTTCGAAACGCCAAATTACGAGCTATCGCGCTGCGGTAAGCTCGTTTTAATTATATTTAAATATAAACGTTAACTTCGTTGTCCCTTCTCAGCTAGGAGATCTCGCTTCTTGAGACTTCGTACGAACTGACGGTCTAACACTTTCGCCTTTCCTCCTGCTCACTTCGCTCGCCTCGATCCCCGATTGATCCATTTAGTGTTCCGTTATGCTGTTTCAATTCTTTAATTTAAATTTCAATCTCGTTCTAATATATATTAAATCCAGTTTTCAAATCCAATCCAATACTTCCGGTTATCTCTAATTGTTGATTTTTCATTACTCAGTTATAAGTTTAACTATAACTCAATTTGCTATATTAATTCCAATTCCCTTTATAAATAAATTTTTATAAAATTTGATATAATCGAATTGAAATCCTTAGATTTATCTCAGTGCTTTTATAATCCGAATTCTGGAATAAATTCCGTCATTTCTTTTTGAAATGATTTCCAATTCACTTTTAAATTCATATTTGAATTTATAACTGCAAATTATCCAATGACAATTATGTCACTAAATTTATAAATGTCGTTTATAAATTTAACTTGCTTGTTTTATATATTAAAAACAAGTTTTATTTCAAAATCTATTTAAACTCAATTCTTTTATATTCTGAATGCCGAAATAAAAACTACCGTTCCCTTTTTCAAAATGATTTCAATCTATATTTTTAAATTCATACTTGAATTTAAAAGATAAATTATCTCTAGATAATTAATTAACCACATTTATAAACATCGTTTATAAACTTACTTGTTATATATATTCAACGAGTTCCATTTCAAAGTCTATTTAAAAACCAAAATCTTATTTCTAATTTTTCTATTTATTCTAATTATCCATATAAATCCTAGAATCTATTTTAAATATTAAATTTTAAACCTTAGTTTTAATTAATATAATTCTAATATCCTTTCTGGATATAGTTAATTTTTATAATTTCAGCATAATCTAATTTAATTTTCCAATAAAATTTAATTCCGAACATCGAAATAGATTTCATCATTTTCTATCTAAAACGATTTCTAATTCTTATTTTAAATTCACATTTGAATTTAAACTCTCCAATTATCCAATGATAATGATTCATTCCATTTATAAACACCGTTTATAAATTGACTTTAAATTTGAAACTTGTTTTTATTATTCAAAAATAAATCAATATTTCTTAACCCATTCGAAATTCAAATTCTATTTTTTTTATTTTGAAAAAAAAATGATTTTCCATTTTAAATCTTGAAATATCCTTTTCACGATATTTTTATGAATCAACATTTAGGCCCAGTGATATTTTAAACATCCAAAGCACTCAAGTATCAATTTCAGATTTTATAACACATCATATATGATTATATATATATATATATATGAACGAACAATAATAAAATTTGAGGAATCCAGTTGGATTCCTCCAACCTGTTTTTCCTGCATCCACAAACGTTAGCCAACATAAATAATACTCATCCTACTTCGAGGCAAGATATCACTGTATAGAAGATCATCCACTATTATATTGTGGGGCGTATGGGGTCATCCACTAATGATACTGCGGGCACCCGCTAATGGTACTACGAGAACTATCCAATCACCAATATATATATATATATATATATATATATATATATAGTAACCACAAACACCAATCCTAAACAACTAATATATATTTAATAGCCACAATAATATTTCAGTGCATGCAAACAACCAACGAACAATTATTTTAATGAATAAAATAATTCTAAACAAAAATATGAGTAAGATTTGCTCACCATGATTTTAATAGCGGCTCGCTCCAATTTTAAATTAAACCGAACGATGTTCGATTTAATTTAAATTCATCGTTGATTCTGAAAAAATATCTAACCCATTCCAGCTCGTAAAATTTGACAATATGATCCCGATATTGCTTGTTTCATTACACTCCGCCTTGTACTAACAAGATATAATTTATGTAAGCTTTGATTTGTAATATAATTAACTATAAACTTAATTATTATTAAAAATAAACTAATTATTGTTTTAAGGTCTAAATCCATACCTTAATCACATTTAATCTACCTTCTACCTATAATCAATTTGAACTCATCATGACTGCAAATTGCCCAAACTTCTTTACTGTTGTAATGTACCATAGCAGTAGCACAACATTATATCCCCCAAATTCTATGAACCTAGAACTCTGAGCCTTCCCCATCAACTCATCATCACATCTCCTCCCTCGACTATCCCAGCCTGTAGCTCGCACCCCAAACTCCATTAACTAAACGTTTCATCTACTCAAGCCATTAACTGCTTGTTCATTAATCTATTAACAATATATTAACTAACTGTTTATACTCAAGCCCATCCCAAATTAGTTTCAATTCCAGTAAGACTTCATCCCATGATGAAAACCCAAATCCTGATTGCTTCAAAAAAAATCGTGACCCGAACTACGGTGAATAACATCGACTGTCTTTATCACGGAAGCAACCGAGATCCTCGCTAGAGCTGCCGGACGTCGTCATGAGTTCTACTCCACCCTTTACTTCGCACTTCAATGATCGAACACCCAATCCTATCAACCTCCATAAGACAGCGCACGCCCCTTCACAGTATCGAACTCTGACTTCACATTGTTCAACATCGAACTCCATCAAGAAGCATCGTTGGTTCAAATGTGAACCTTTCCCAAATAGCATCGTACACAGTTCCGAGTACTCCGGCATGGAACGTAAGCCCTCGCGAGTTGAAAGGGTTCGAATTTGTTTGCTTTTGTTGAGGAGCTTGATTGCCGTGAATTTCTGAAGGAATTAAATAAAAAGGATTCGATTTCTTTCAGTGAAACGGCGAATGAAAAATAGAACAGAGAAGGAGTCACAATTATTTATAAGGACTAATACTTCCCCATTAAGGAATGTAGGTCGTACATTATTAAGTGATAGACTAGGACAAAAATTTAAATTTGGATTTGATTTCCTATAAAATATAATTAGACATAAAGTGATTTTTATTTTATTAGAAAGGATATCAATTTGATTTTAAGCTTATCCACTGATCAATTATTTCGGGGTCTATAACATACCATCCAGAACTGCTATTTTAATGCAACGGCCAACGTTTCAACATTATAATACTATTCTGAACTCAACAAAATAGATTATAAAATTAAATTTGAATGCACATATTAAATAACCATATTAAATCGATATAAAATAATTTAGACTCAGAAATAATCAATTCTCTGATAATAAAGTATTTTTATTATCGTCTATATTCAAATACAATTAACACTGATCATTTGAATTATTTTGATTCAGTTTTTAACTTCGAATTCAATTATATTTCGTATAACGATAATTTAATATATTAGATATTAAATCGAAATTGATTTTTTTATCGATAACTTAATATAAAAACTCATTTATATTATTAACTCAATATTTAAAACCATATTAAATATTTAAAATAAGTCGACAGAAAAATCCGGGTCGTTATAGAATTCAGAGCATTGTTAAAGACACAATGGGTATCAACATATATACACACAGAACTTTGTGTATGCACAAAGTCATGAAACAGTAGTGTTAATATACATATATATATATATACACACACACATACACACCGGTATATATATATATATATATATATACACACACACTAGTGTGTGTGTATATCGTGCAACATCATGTATGTACTGATACAAATAGGTTCAGCCCAAAAGAGATATCGACATGTTCACATAATGGTCAATGAAAGTGGCAACAGCCTCAAGCAAATGCAATGATGCATGCATGTTCATAACGAAAGCAGCATGGGGAAGAAGAGAATCATACTGGCCATGAAATTACAAGTTTTACACTGCTCAAGTAAGTTTCTGGAAACAGAGAAAAAAATTACTGGCCCAAGAAAAACAAAAAAACTTCTAGATAGTTTTTTTTTCAATCACACGTGAACCAATCAGATTTTTTAATGGTGTGCACTTTAGCGTTGATAGATTTCTAGTTTCGAATATTTCATATATCGCCAAAGCATTCAAAAAAAAAAAAAAAAATCAAGCAGCTTTATTTGGCAGGTTTTTATCTCAACCATTGCAATAATTATATGGGGTAATTGGATAATTGAAAATCAATTCATCTGATCTACAGTAGAGAAAAATGGGCAAGTATCATTTCAGCAAGAACATATTTTGAGAAAGTTATTAATAGCATGAAAACATTTCAACTTTTTCCAAAAAATATTTTGGAAAGAATATTTTATTCGAAATCATTTCCAGTATTTCAGATCCAAAGAAAACACTTATTTGTTTCTAGAATTTCACAATCACTTTTGGGGAAAAAATCAACTCGAATCTTTCTAGCAATTTTTTTCCAGAAATTCATTTACTCACGACAACAAATCAAGTCTGTTATCATGCATGTGTCAAAGCCAATTCAATACAAATAAATGTAATGAAATCACGCAAATCAGTCAAGTCGTACATGAAACCATAGAGCTATCAAGGTTTCTATAACCCAACATAAAGAACACAATTCATCATAGGCTTGTATCAAAAATAATAGGCATAATTTCAATAGCAAGAATCAAACAGAAAAACTCATAGTTGTCTTTTGATCGCCAGGAAGTCCAAATCAATCGACAAGCAAAGTAACTAGAATTCAAAGCCTCATAGAACAAAATCCAGGAACAACCGATCGCGATTTAATTTGGATGAGAAACCCTAATCTATTTTTTGGGTCCATCAACATTATTTTTGAAGACAAACCATTGAAGAGAAAAAGGAAGCAGTCGCTACTTCTAAGTGAAACAATACAAGGGCCAGCTTGTTTTTTTAATACTGAAAGGGTTTTTTGTTCTAATTTATTTGTATTTTCATTTGTAATTTTCATTTTAGGGTTTACTAGTTTTCCTGTAAAAATTAGGGTTGGGTTTGTAGCTAGGGAAAATCTGGTCTCGATGACAGAAATCAGTGCGGGGTTTTGAGCGTAGGATTAGTGCAATTTAGAGCGAGATTGTGAGGCCTTTTTGTGTAGCTCTTAATAGAAGCTTAAAGATAAGTTTTGAGCATAGGGTTAGGACAATTAGGCTAGGAATTATCGCAAGTTTACAAATGTTGTAAGCGTTGGAATAATTGATAATACCTAATAGAAATCTTGGGAATGCAGCGGTAGGCAGGTTTGCTAAAGCTGGGTAAATTTCTGTGTTGTTTCTATTTCTACTTTTTATTTTCCCTATTATTATCTGCTCTGCATTTGTTAGTGTCGTTACCTCTAATTATCTATGATTTATTATTCTGAGTATTTACCAATAAACCCTATTCATCCCCTCTCTAGGGTAAATATAAATCCAACAAGTGGTATCAGAGCCGGTATTTTATTAACTCTAGAGTTATGGTATTCCCTAGTTGTCAATTCAGTGAGGATCAGTCTAGTCGTATTTCAACTATTTTTAATGGTATAATTTTTTTAAATTGGAAATCACAAATGGAATCCTATTTAAAATCTGTTAATATTAAATGTTGGGATATTGTTATTAATGGGTATGATATGGTCGATAAGAATGACAATGGATTTAATTCTCGTGCTACTCATATTTTATATTTTTATATTGATGATGATCAATATAAACATATCTTCCATTATTTAACTACACAGGAAATCTGGAATACTCTTGATACGAAGTATGGAAGAATTGACAACAGCAGCTCGAAACCCCTAGAAGGTCAACTCATATTCAAATATATGCTTGAAAGGAGAAACATAAGAAAATTTAGATAGATCAAAGGTGGAGACTCAACAGACGATGAGCTAAGAAATTTCTCATATGAAGATTTAGTGTAGTGTCCCGAAATTCCGGTACAATTTGAGCTGACCAAATAACACAAGTCTAGCCCAAATTACACAGGAAACCAGAAAACTAATAGGAAGAAAACAGAGGGTGAGAATAGATAAGATAGAAACTTAGAATAGAAGAAGAAGAACGTACAACATCATAGTAACACGAATCTCACAGCGGAACGAACAACATATAATAGATAACATATCTTTGAAATAAAATCAGTATATGTATACATTAACATTATCAGAGTACAACACTTACAACATAGCGGAAATAACAATAGCTATAAAATCTTGAAGCCTCCTGCTCCAAGCTCTCCAAGTATATCTATAAAATCCTGACTACTTGACTGCCCGTACAAAATTGGGCACCCAAGAGTTTAGGGAAAACAAAACAAAACAAACTCTGGGTCAGTCATGGGACTGGTATAAGTAAAACAGTTTGAGCAATTAAACGATATCTCATAAGCCACGCCGTATAACGGAACGGGTTTTTCCCTTATGAGAATCCAAAATAGTCTTTATATCAATTTTTTTTTGATATTATAATAGTGTCTATCAACCACAATATAATAATCAACTAACAGAAATGCTTTCATCTCACGTTCTACATACATAGTATACAATCAAAACCGTGATCACTTATTGGATAATGGATTTCCAACTATGACAAGGTATGGAACCACCTTCCGATTGTGTACCTCTAGAGAGGAATACACTTGGTTCAACAAGAACATCTTGCAACCCGGCCACACATGACTGACCACTCATTTCGCTTAAGTGTATCGAATGTATATCACTAACGTTGGGATCAGCAACTATTTCCCGAAAGGGATAGCACCGAATAGATTAAAGAAGTAAATGAAACTCTAGATCAGGTGATAATATACCCTAATTGGAAGCGACCCATTTATCCATGCTGCTTGCCCGATTGTCATTTCCCGATTTTGAGGCTAGAGGCCATGCTTGTCTCTGACAGATCACACAATTATTCACTTTGAATGTCACATCGCCATAGCCGCCAAATCACAAATTGATTTCCTTAAAAATACTACAGGTATACAGCTAAGAGAAACGAATTCCTCTGCCACCAAACGTACATACGTTTGAAGAGATCAACTTATGAGATCCATTAAATATACTCTGTCAGACATTCTTCCATACAGGTTGTCCTAGGATTGGACAAACCGAAGGCACTATTCTGTAAACAGGATAGCCCTTGCATAACTCCGTCTTCAATTATCTTCATCATATTTGATCGCAACGCTAACGCCCATACAGAGTGGATTTCAGATAATGAATCTGATCCCGGTCTCTCCGTATTAACGACGGAAAAATGGTCAAAAACTTCAATAGTCGGCGAGTTAACTATCAAAGAAAAACACGTATGCAAACAATGATATTATTTCCAGATGGAAATTCTATCGATCAATCATCATTTATTTCTTAAATTAATTTATCATTAATTTATTCATTCTCTATTTCCTGCTTCCGTATATATACAGGAATTCTTATCTGGAAAACATTTCCAAAACTCCTACATTTGGATTTAAACATATATTTAAATAAAACATCGTTATGCCAACTCAAAAATTCCACTGATTAACTAGTTTCACTTAACCAACCTTCACTATCGAACCTTAACCATTCCTTAGTTAAAAACAAAGCCAATCAAGTTGGGGTATAACTACCTCTTAGACCTTAACTGAACAACGGTTCTAACTTCGAAATAGACAAAGTTCACCTTCTAAATCTTTAACAAACTTCCTTGCGTAACTCTCGGATTCTATTTACGAATCCACTTCTTTTATAGAAATCATTTGATTATAGCAATAGTGTTATAATCCCATGCTTCCAAAATATAATAACTTAAGTATAACTTTAATTTATTAATTTAAATAAATAAACAAACAACTAATTTATTTATAAATAAATAAATCTTGATTAAAAACAGAAAGTGAATAGTACTTTCCCGAATTCAATATAATCGAATTCAACATATAATTCTCTTTCGAATAATCTCTATTCAATAACTCCTTTTCGAGTAAACTATATTCAATTAAACTAATATTCGATAATCTCTCTTTCGAATAAACTATATTCGATAATCTTTCTTCGAATAACTAATATTCGATAATCTCTCTTTCGAATAAACTATATTCGATTAACTTCTTTTCGAATAAACTATATTCGATTAACTCCTTTCTTCGAACAAACTATATTCGATTAATCTCTCTTTCGAATAAACAATATTCGATAATCTCTTTTCATCGAACAAACTATATTCGATTAACTCCTTTTCGAATAAACTATATTCGATTAACTCCTTTCTTCAAACAAATTATATTCGATTAATTCCTTTCAAATAAACTATATTCGATAAATCCTTTTCGAATAAACTATATTCAACTAACTCTAATTGATTAACTCTAACTGATTAACTCTAACTGATTTACTCTAATCGATTAACTCTAATTTAATAACTCTAACTGATTAACTCTAGTCGATTTAATTCTAATTGATTAAATCTAATCGTTTAACTCTAACTGATTAACACTAATTGATTTAACCATAATAGATTAACTCTAATTAATTAACTCTAATTGATTAACTCTAACTGATTTAACCATAATAGATTAACTCTAACTGATTAACTCTAATCTATTAACTCTAACTGATTAACTCTAATCGATTAACTCTAATTGATTAACTCTACTCAGGTAACTCTAATCAATTAACTCTACTCAATTAACTCTAATATATTAACTCTACTCAATTAACTCTAATCAATTAACTCTATTTTATTAACTCTATTTGATTAACCCTAATTGATAACTCCTTTCGAATAAATTATTTTCGAATGACTCTATTCGATTAACTCCTTTTCTTCGAATAAACTATATTCGATAATCTCTCTTCTGGATGAATCCTATTCGATAATTCCCTTTTGAATAAACTAGTATTTGATTAACCCTCCTTCGAATAAACTATATTCAATAATTTTTTCTTCGAATAAACTATATTCGACTAACTCTATTCGAATAACTCAAATTCAATTAACTCTATTTGATTAAATCTAATTAATTAACTCTATCGATTAACTCTAACTCTAATCGATTTACTCTAATCGATTAACTCCCTTCGAATAACCAATATTCGATTAATTCCTTTCTTCGAATAACCAATATTTTATTAACTCCTTTCGAATAACCAATATTCGATAACTCTTTTTCGAATAACCAATATTCGATAACTCCCTTCTTCGAATAAACTGTATTTGATTAACTCCTTTTCTTCGAATAAGCTGTATTCGATTAAACTATATTCGACTAACTTTATTTAATTACAAATACTTCCTTTTCTATTTGTTTTACAAATATTTCCTTTTCTATTTGTTTTACAATTATTCCCTTTTCTATTTGTTTATTTAACAAATAAATATTCCCTTTTTCTATTCTATTTATTTAACAAATATTTCCTTTTCAATTCTATTTATTTAAAAAATAAATATTTCCTTTTCAATTCTATTTATTTAACAAATAAATATTTCCTTTTTCTATTTAATTTGTAAATGTTTTACAAATATTTCTCTTTCTATCTTATTTGTAAATGTTTCACAAATAATTCTCTTTTTTTCTCAATACACTTTAAAAATTCTCTTTTTATATTCCAGTATTTCTTATGGTAATTTACATACCATATAACAAATGATCAATATCATCAAACACACATAATCAACAGCAGATTATATATCACATCATATATTTCAATATATGAAAAAACAGTAAAATAAATAATGAGGAATCCAGTTGGATTCCTACGAAATGTTTCCCTGCATCCACAGATGTTACACAATATAATTCACATCAAATTTCATTTCAATATGAAATATTCTGATAAAAAGAATCAATATTTGATTAACGATATATATATATAACTATATCGATATTTTCAACCAATCAATTAGCAGTACAACCAAACAGTCAGCACACAGAAATCAATTATCATTTATCAGTTCTAAAAATACGTTATAAAAATATGAACTGGTAGAGTTGGTGAGTTTTACTCACATTGGACTGTTATCGTTAAATTACGATTGACGATCGACAGAACAGATCAGGCGTTTTAATTTGTCCAAAAATCCAGACAAGCTCCAAATCATTCCTAACCAGTTCCAGGTTGTAGCCCTCGTTCATACGATCCTGTCGGATCCTGTTTCGTAGAATTTGGTTTATATATGAATAGTATATTTAATTTACAAGTTGTATATACGTTTTATATAAAATAAAACTTTAAATTTTAATTAAAAATGGGCCTCACCCATATTCATCTCGGCCCATTCACGTTTTCTAAATCAGCCCACCCAAAACATTTAAAACTCGCTACCTCATACCCTTTCTTCCTCAAAATCTAAAAATGTGCCGGCTTCAGTAAAAACTTCGGACCTCCCCCTTACATCACTTGATCCTTCCTTCCCCACTCACCGATATCGCACAAAACCATCACCATAAATCATCTCGCCCACCACCCTATCACCTCATCACCGAAATATATCACTCTACGCCACCATACGAATTGCGATGATCTGCTCCATTATCGACATGAATTCGAACCGGGATCCACCAAATCACCTCCACAGGTGCGCCTCCACCCCTGTATCACGACGCCAGCCTCCATTTCGAAGATCGATGCTCAAATTCCAAGAATGTTGAAGCCCTAGCTTTATTGTGTAATTTCGAGCGAACGGAAATACATTTGAACCCAACCAAAAGTACCTAGCGATGAAGAGCAAGTCCATAGAAACCCACAAATGCTTGTTTTACGATTTATAGATTTTAATTCGAATTTCCATGATTTTTTGAAGAACATGAATTTATGTTTTCTTGAAGAAATAACAGCGGCGGATAAAATGTTGACTACTAAATGAATGGTTTAGGGTTAGGTTGTTAAAGATGTATTTACAGAGTAAAAATAATATTTTTATATTCAATTTTAATCCAACGCGGTTTATATTTGTCCTTTAAATTCCTATGATCACACTTCATATCCAAAAATCATGAAAATGGACATGCAGCTACAGTTCGACATTACGGACCTAACCAAATTGGTTTCGTCGAATTCTGACTCCATTTTCTCACACAGTGTATTTTTAACCATCAAAATACTGATTTTTTTTTAGTTTAAAAACCCGTACGGCCACATAATGACTCCAAAAATCACGAAAATTGAAATATAGAAATAATTTAATATTGCGGATCCAACAAATTTAGTTTCGTCGAAAACAGAGGCTGTTTGCAAAACTGGCTATTTTTAAAGCATTAATTTACCCTTTTAAATATTAAATATATTTAAAAAATATTAAATTAAATAAATTTATATTATTGTATATATATTCACACAGAATATCATACAGCTCCAAAATAAAATATATCTAACTTTACAACTCGATATTTCAAAGCCAAGCTATATCGATATTCAATATATAATAAAATCCCTTTATTATATAAATATATCGTTGTAAATTGTAAGGGAATTTCCATAGAGACTTTTCGAAAATTTGATTTAGGCATAAATCAAAATCTACACAATGAAATCCCGTTTTTCTCTTCCACTAGAAAAATATACTTCACCAGCTCCGAACGTTTCTTATTTCACAGAAATCCGATTTAAAACGGATTCTGTATATTCATTTAAAGTTCGAATCGCCAAATAGCGAACTACCGCGCCATTTCGAGCTCGATTATAATTATAATATAAATTATACATTCAACTGTCATTCAATTAATATATTCGATATTCTAATCTAATTCTAAACTGGATTAAATGCCTTATATTATCCAATTCACATAATATTACCAATTCTACTATTTCTGACTATTTCAGAAATTATAATATATTTTTATATTATAAATATTAAATAAATATTCAATATTATCTAATTAAGTAACCATTTAAATCTCTAAACCATTATTCAATTAATTAAATAGATTAATTAATTATTCGTAAAAATACGGGACATTACATTCTTCCCCACTTAAAATAATTTCGTCCTCGAAATTGTTAAGGCAGAAAACAAACCCTATTAATTGGTTATAACTTATTTGTTCACTTCTTAATTTCAGTTTCAACTGAACCAATTTAATTTCAGTTAAATATTTACTCATTTCTACTAACGAAAATTTTCAAAAATCCTGAAAATTTTCTAACACCTTAACTTTTCAAAAAAATTCGCCAGCACCTCCTTTTTACTGGTCAATAGCTCAAAGCCCAACTCGCCTCTTTAGGCCTTCTTCAACCCAAAAGAAAATTAAATAGCCAAGCGGCTTGCCAATTCGGCTCATCAAAATCCCAAACTCGTATATAATATAAACTGGTACCTTTTTGTCGGGCATATAAATATATCTTTTCCATCTATTACCAATTCTGCATATACCAATGTCATCCCAATTGTTCGCTTATACTAAAGCCAAATCCTGTTCTCAATTTAGATTCCATTATTAAATTCAACTCTTAACTTACTAGTCCAATTTCATTTCGGATTGTCTCTAATCCAATCTAATTCGATATTTTCTTTCTTAATTCATTTTCCACTTAACTGGTTTCAACTCAATTTCTATTTCTATTTGCTTTTACAAATTCTAATTTAATTTGTTTTCATTCAAACAATCTTTCCTAGGGAATTTCAAACAGTTTAGCTTTCCTAAAACCAGATATCCCTTTTCAGGATTCAAAACAACTTGCTTTTCTCAAAACAATCTCTTTGGTAGTAATCCGTCACTTGCAACTCGAAAATGAACACTAATGATGTCGCGATTCATCATCAGGGTTATTTCCCAGCTATCGAAGTGAGTTCAATACTATATCACTTTCAAAACCATTTCTAAACACTACTATTTTGAAATACATTTCAAAATACCATTCATAGTGCTTGTAAAACAATTTAAAATCTCCCAGGATTTTAAATTTCTCATATATTAATTTCAACTCCATCAACAAACATCTTTCCAATTTTCCAGGGTTTTAATTTCAATTCTGGTTTAAATTCAGATTTAATTTATTTCATTACACTTATATGAATTCTGATTGGCCATTTACATAACCATTCCAATTATAATCTTATTCGATTATAATTACAACCAACACATCCAATATACCATAATACTTCAAATATCTATAATTTGTTTATATCAAAATATAATTTGGGTAAAATTATTTCATTTACCCTCTTTTCAAAACATACCATGTCGGTTCATCGTATTCGAGTGTTTAGAAACCCTTACCGATATAGCGGATCAAACTGATCGACCAGAACATATAAACAACTCAACCAATAAATCTTCACAATATAAAACAATTTTATATTGAAATCTACAAATACGTTCTCTCCTATATATACACTCAAACTCAATCTAGGGTATTGCTAACCCTATCTTTTTTGAGTCACGCCACAGAGACAAGGTAATAACTTAACCTTCAGCTCTGATACCAACTACAGTGTCCCAAAATTCCGGTACAATTTGAGCTGACCAAATAACACAAGTCCAACCCAAATTACACTGGAAACCAGAAAACTAATAGAAAGAAAAAACAGAGGGTGGAAATAGATAAGATAGAAATTTAGAATAGAAGAAGAAGAAGAACATACAACATTATAGTAACACGAATCTCACAGCGGAACGAACAACATATAATAGATAACATATCTTTGAAATAAAATCAGTATATGTATACATTAACATTATCAGAGTACAACACTGACAACACAACGGAAATATCAATAGCTATAAAATCCCGAAGCCTCCTGCTCCAAGCTCTCCAAGTATATTTGTAAAATCCTGACTACTTGACTGCCCGTACAAAATTGGCACCCAAGAGTTTAGGGAAAACAAAACAAACTCTCGGTCAGTCATGAGACTGGTGTGAGTAAAACAGTTTAAAACAGTCTGAGCAATTAAACGATATCTCATAAGACCACGCCGTATAACGGAACGGTTTTTTTCATTATGAGAATCCAAAATAGTCTTCATATCAAAATTCTTTTGATATTATAATAGTGTCTATTAACCACAATATAATAATCAACTAGCAGAAAGGCTTTCATCTCACGTTCTACATACATAATATACAATCAAAACCATGAGTACTTATTGGATAATGGATTTCCAACTATGACAAGGTATGGAACCACCTTCCGATAGTGTACCTCTAGAGAGGAATACACTGGGTTCAACAAGAACATCTTGCAACCCGGCCACGCATGACCGACCACTCATTTCGCTTGAGTGTATCAAATGTATATTCCCAACGGTTGGGATCAGCAGCTGTTTCCCGAAAGGGACAACATCGAATAGATTAAAGAAGTAAATGAAACTCTAGATCAGGTGACAATACATCCTAATTGGTAGCAACCCACTTAGCCATGATGCCTGACCGATTTTTGTCATTTCCCGGTTGTGAGTCTAGAGGCCAGGCTTATCTCTGACAGATCACACAATTATTCACTTGGAATGTCACATCGCCTTACCCGCCAAATCACGAATTGATTTCCTCAAAAATACAACGGGTATACAGCTAAGAGAAATGAATTCCTCCGCTACCAAACGTACATATATCTGAAGAGATTGACTTACATGATCCATTAAATATACTCTATCAGACATTCTTCCATACAGGTTGTCCTGGGACTGGACAAACTGAAGGCACTATTCTATAAACAGGACAGCCCTTGCATAACTCCATCTTCAATTATCTTCATCATATTTGATTGCAATGCTAGCACCCATACAGAGTGGTTTTCAGATAATGTATCTGATCCCGGTCTCTCTGTATTGACGACGGAAAAATGGTCAAAAACTTCGATAGTCGGTGAGTTAACTATCAAAGAAAAACACGTGTGCAAACAATAATACTATTTCCAGATGGAAATTCTATCAATCAATCATCAATCATCATTTATTTGTTAAATTAATTTATCATTAATTTATTCATTCTCCATTTCCTGCTTCCGTATATATACAGAAATTCTTATTTGGAAAACATTTCCAAAAATCTTAGATTTGGATTTAAACAAATGTTTAAATAAAACATCGTTATGCCAACTCAAAACATTACACTAATGAACTAGTTTCACTTAACCAACCTTCACTATCGAACCTTAACCATTCCTTAGTTAAAAACGAAGCCAATCAAGTTGGGGTATGATTACCTCTCAGACCTTAACTGAACAACAGTTCTAACTTCGAAATAGAAGAAGTTCACCTTCTACATCTTTAACAAACTTCCTTACGTAACTCTCGTGTTCTATTTACGAATCCACTTCTTTTACAGAAATCATTTGATTATAACAATAGTGCTATAATCCCATGCTTCCAAAATATAATAACTTAAGTATAACTTTTATTTATTAATTTGGATAAATAAACAAACAACTAATTTATTTATAAATAAATAAATCTTGATTAAAAACAGAAAGTGAATAGTACTTTTTCGAATTCGATATAATCGAATTCAATATATAATTCTCTTTCGAATAATCTCTATTCGATAATTCCTTTTCGAATAAACTATATTCGATTAACTCTCTTCGAATAACTAATACTCGATTATCTCTCTTTCGAATAAACTGTATTCGATAATCTTTCTTCGCATAACTAATATTCGATAATCTCTCTTTCGAATAAACTATATTCGATTAACTCCTTTTCGAATAAACTATATTCGATTAACTTCTTTCTTTGAACAAACTATATTTGATTAATCTCTCTTTCGAATAAACTATATCCGATAATCTCTTTTCTTCAAACAAACTATATTCGATTAACTCCTTTTTGAATAAACTATATTCGATTAACTCCTTTCTTCGAACAAACTATATTCGATTAATTCCTTTCGAACAAACTATATTCGATAACTCCTTTTCGAATAAAGTATATTCGACTAACTCTAATTGATTAACTCTAACTGATTAACTCTAACTGATTAACTCTAATCGATTAACTCTAATTGATTAACTCTAACTGACTAACTCTAATCGATTTAACTCTAATTGATTAACTCTAATCGATTAACTCTAACTGATTTACTCTAATTGATTTAACCATAATAAATTAACTATAATTGATTTAACCATAATAGATTAACTCTAATTTATTAACTCTAACTGATTAACTCTAATCGATTAACTCTAACTAATACTACAACAAAATGACCCTATTACAATGGTGGAACACCGTTGTAATATACATTTTACAACGGTGGGCTAACCATCGTGTATTACAAAGTTGTAATAGACTAAAATCTTTTACAACTTTTTTGCACCGTTGCAACACCATTGTAATATGTATATTTTACAACTTTTTTCCACCATTGTAATAAACTTTATTACAACAGTTATGCACCGTTGTAATAATATCTACTACAACTGTTATGCACCGTTGTAATTGACAGTTGCATTTTAAAAAGTAGACATCCTTTGCAACTGAAATGAACAATACACTAAATATAGCAATACACCATAAGCAAAACAAATATTATAGTTATTTGCAAACTAATTTATTAAAATACCCAAATTTTCAATATTACAAACAATAAGTGTAACGATCCGGGGTTTTTGCGATCCTGGTTATCAACATATAACACCATGTCAACTAATCAAGCATCGGAAATACCGGATAGTCCATGAAAGAAATTAGAGGGTGAGGATAGATAAGATAGAAACTTAAAATAGAAGAAGAAGAAGAAGAAGAACATACAACATCAGAGTAAACACGAATCTCACAGCGGAACAAATAAATATATTTCATAACATAACTTTGAAATACAAATTTGTACTTGAATATACATATCATTCCCAAAGTACAACACTTACAACACAGCAGAAATAACCATAGCTATATAATTCTGAAGCCTCATGGTCTAGCTCTTCAAGTATCTGTAAATCCCGACTACTTGACTGCCCGTACAAAATTGGGCACCCAAGAGTTTATGGAAAACAAAACAAAATAAACTCCGGGACAGTCATGTGACTGGTGTGAGTAAACTCAAATTTTTCGATTTAACATTCAAAATCCTTTGGAAACAAAGGATAATCATAAGACCGATCCACACATAAACACGGATGGTTTTTACCTTACGATAACCCAAATCATTAGTAAAACAATATTATTCTGATATTATAATAATGTCTAACAAAAGTAATATGAATCTAGTAGAAACACTTGCATCTAATGTTCTACATATATAATACACAATCAAAACCGCGGGCTCTTATTTGGGGAATGAACTCCAACTATGACAAGGTATGGATCCGCCTTCCACTCAGTGTACTCTAGAAGCGATACACTGGAGTTCAACAAGAACATCTTGTAACTCAGCCACACATGACCGACCACTCATTTCGCTTGAGTGTATCGAATATAATGTCACCTTACAGTTGGTAAACCAACATAACCATCCCCGGGAGATACAGAATTGAAAGAAGTACAAATATGAATTTTCTCTAGATGGTGACAATATACCCTACTTGGTTGCGAACCACTTAGCCATGCTGCCTGCCCGATTTCTGTCATTTCCCAGTTGATGAGGCTGGAGGTCATAACATATCTTTTAATAGATTACTTATTCATTCACTTGTAATGCCACATCGTCATACCCGTCAAATCACAAATTGATTTCCCTAAAAATACCATGGGTATAATCTAAGAGAAACGAATTCCTCCGCCACCAACGTAAATACGTTTGAAACGATCAACTTACATGATCTACCAGATATACTCTACTAGACATTCATCTATTCAAGTTGTCCTGGGACTGGACAAACCGAAGGCACTATTCTGTACATTCATCCTAGTCAATCTCGACCTAGGACTTATACAAAAGCCCTTGCACTTTACTCCATCTTCAATTTGTCTTTGATCTATTTGATTCGAAACGCTAACTCCTATACGGAGTGGTTCTTTGGATAAGAATCCAACCAGTCTCTCCGTATTGACGACGGAAAAATGGTCAAAACTTTGATAGTCTGTGATTTAACTATCAAAGAAAAACACGTGTGCAAACAACGATATTATTTCCAGATGGAAATTTTATCGATCAATCATCATTTAACATTTATCTCTTTAGTTCATTAATTTACTTATCTCCTGTTTCCATATATTCTAAATTCTTATTTTCTATTATTAGAAAACATTTCTGATTCTTATTTGGAAAACATTTCCAAAACTCCTTCACTGGATTTAAACTGGTGTTTAAATCAAACATCGCCATGCCAACTCAAACCATTTCCCTCATTAACTACATTCACTTAACCATCATTCACTATCAAACCTTACCATTCCTTAGTTAAGAAGGAAGTCAATCAAGTTGGGGTATAATTACCTCTCAGACCTTAATTGAACAACGTTTTAACTTTGAAATAGTCAAAGTTTATCTTTTAAATCTTTAACAAACTTCCTTACGTAATTCTCTTTTAAATAAATCTCTATTCGATAACTCTTTCCTTTGAATAAACTATATTCGATAATTTCTCTTCTTCGAATAACGTAAATTCGAATAACTCTATTCAATTAACACTATTCGATTAACTCTATCAATTTACTCTTATCAGTTAGCTCTATTTGATTAACTAAATTCTATTAACTCTATTTGATTAACTCTATCGGATTAACTCTATTTGATTTACCCTACTGGAATAACTCTATTCAATTAACTCTAACTAATTTACTCTTATCAATCAACTCCTTTCGAATAAACTAAATTCGATTAATCCTTTCGAATACCTAATATTCGATTTAACTCTATTCGAATAACTAATATTCGATTAACTTGTTTCGAATAACTAATATTCGATAACTACTTTCGATTAACTCCTTTCGAATAAATAATATTCGATTAACTCCTTTCGAATAACTAATATTCGATTAACACCTTTCGAATAACTAATATTCGATTAACTCCTTTCGAATAACTAATATTCTATTAACTCCTTTCGAATAACTAATATTCGATTAACTCCTTTCGAATAACTAATATTCGATTATTTCTTTCTCTATTCGAATAAACTATATTCGATTAATTTTCTTATACGAACAACCTTATTCGATAACTCTTTCATCGAATAAACTATATTTGAATAACTCTAATCCGACTAACTCTAATTCAATTAACTCTATTCGAATAACAAATATTCGACTAACTCTTGTTCGATTAACTCTGTTCGAATAACTCTAGTTCAATTTAACTCTAATCGATTAAATCTAGCTGATTAGCTCTGACTGGTTAACTCTAACTCTAATCTATTAACTCTAACTCTAATCGATTAACTCTAACTCTAATCGATTAACTCTAACACTAATCGATTAACTCCTCTAACTCATTTTGATTAACACGTTTTGATTAACTCCTTTGATTAACTCTACGTCCATATTCAGTTTCAAATATCGATGTTGAAATCAATTCTTACTTCTCTATATAAGCCCTGACTTATATATTCTATTTATCCAATGATAAATATTTTAATTAATTTATAAAATATTATTTATAAATTAATCTTCTCAATCTATTGGTTACAATAGATTCTATTTAAAATCTTTGCTTTAAATCCATATCATGTTATACCCGTGTGCGAAGCACGGGTCTAAACTTTCCTTGTGTAAAATTCTATTCATTTGCCAAATATTTCCTTATATGACATTCTTTTCATTTCCCAATAAATCCCTTTTATAACTCTATTTATTTTCTAAATAAATATTCCCTTTTTAATTCTATTTGTAAATGTTTTTACAAATATTTCTTTTTCTGTTTTATTTGTAAATGTTTTACAAATATTTCTCTTTCTATTTCTATATACTTATTTTCTAAATAAATATTTCTTTTCCTATTTGTTTCACAATATTTTTCCTTTTATATTTTTTTACAAATATTTCCCTTTTATAACTTATCCTTCGATTTTATAATTATTTTCTTTTATAAAATCCTTTTCCTTTTATATATAAAATCCATTGATTTATATAAATAATTCATTTTCAAATATACTTTGAAAATCCCCCTTTTTCATATCAGTATTTCTCACGGTATTTAAAATACCAAATAACAATGATAGATATCATTTAAACCCATATAATCAACAACAGATTATATATCACATCATATATCAAAATATATGAAAAATAGTAAAATAAATGTTGAAGAATCCAGTCGGATTCCTCCAACCTGTTTCCCTGCATCCACAGATGTCAGACAACATAAATAACATCAATTTTATTTCAACATGAAATAAACTGATAAATAGAATCAAATATTGATTGTCGATTTTTATATATATCTACGTTTTCAATCAAATCTATTTAACAGTCCAAACAGTCAATACACAACAATCAATCATTATTTATAAAAATAAAGTACAGTTTATAAATTATAAACTGAGCAGAGTTAGTGAGTTTTACTAACATTTTCCGTAATCGTTAAATAACGATTTACAGTCGTTGATTCTGATCCAACAATTTATTTTGCAATAAATCCCAACAATCTCCAAATCATTCCAAACCAGTTGCAATTTGTAGTTGGCGTCCATACGATCCTATCGGATCCTGTTTTTTTTTTATATATCGGCCCAAACAACCATTTGCACCCGCAAGGAATTCAGCCTGTCATCTTCAATCTGTAAATAAAAACCCAAGGCCAACATTCACCCACACCTTCATCGCCTATCTCGCACAATCCGAGCTCAAGTCTGCAACGACCTCCCTTTTACCTCGTTTCCTCAGGCCTTCACACGTCTGTTACTGTGCTTCACCCTTCTCCCTTCTCGGTTCTCAACAACAATACACCAACAACTATAAAAGCTCCTGCAAAACAACTCATAACCTTACCAACCTTAAACTTCCCTTCACAAGCCGTTTTCAGTATTTGAAACAACACAACACCTGTCTTCTCTTACCCCAAACTGATTCAAGAGAGTGTGAACACCATTTTCACTCAGTAAACCCATCCTTCCCTTCTGCAAAAACTCAAAAACGTTATCAGCTATTCGAACAGCCTCCATGCCATTTCCGACTCCTTCTGTGACGGCCCGCCCCGCACCAACCGACATTTACTCCAAAAGTGCGATGTACACATGTCCAGTTAGCGCGGAACGGTCGTCAGAAGGAAAGAAAGAAGACGAAGAATCAACAAGGAACCTGTAGAATGTCTCACAGCGCATAGAACAAAATATAATAACAACATACTTGACATAAAACAGGTGAGACAGTGCATAAGTTTAAAACAAACTATCATAGCAGCGGAAAATCCAAATACAGCTTATGTTCCACATCATCATTATTACAACTTTTCAAACTGTCTCTAAAGGTAAAAGCAAGATAAGGGAGGTACACTACTAATGCCCAAGTAGTGACCACCAACGACACAGGGAGAATATATATATATATCATACGTGGAAGCCTCCTGCTCGCCTCCGGATCAGCTACTCGTGCATCACCAGCTAACGTGTCTCTAGTCTGTTCGTTTAGGAGCACCCAGAGTAATAAGAAGAGACATAAAACTCTAGGTCAGACAAAATTCTGGTGTGAGCGATAAGCAGCTAAACAGAGCAATAACAGGTATACTAAACCATACCTGAACCTGGACCTGCAACCAAAGAGTTATCACTACATACCGTACAACACTCTGAGGTGTCACTAAACAAATGGTGTAAAGATAACGGGGGTGGGGGTGTGCATGTCATAGTGATGACAAACAATCAAGCATAACAACCATCCTTACATCTCTCATTCGGTGCGTAAAGCATACGATATCCACCACTTCGATCACCCAATACTTTGCTATGATCACTCTGCCCCATGAATTCACAACGGCTTCACTGCACTGATCCATAGCCACTAATCCTTCGCTATGTCCACTTTGCCCCATGGAGTCTTACATACCCCACTGCACTGGCTCATAGCCTTACTAATCCTTTACTATGTCCACTCTGCCCCATGGAGTCACAACGGCTCCACTTCACTGGCTCATAGTCTAGCTACGATTACTTTGCCCCTCGAGTCATGATGACTCTACTGCACTGATACGTAGCCCATCATTCCTTTTTAATGGTGAATCGAAGTTATGAACGTCGACAACTCCTTAGTACACGTCCCGCAGCAAAGCCCAATCATGAAGTGAACTCATTGGCTCCCAACTGGATCCTAAGCTCTAACTTCCATTTGGACTACCTTTGCATCTAGGGTTATTGGTCTTCATCAGATCAGTTCGGATCGTCGCCTTCATGTCATAGAGGTTCAGATTGGCCTTCAGTATCCCCTACCAGATCGATTCGTGCCAAGCTTCTCCGGACCGGATCGTGGTGTTCATCTTGTGGCGGTTTGTAACACCCCGAATTTCCTATCAACAGTAACCTAACAAATTAAAGTATAATTAATTCTAAATGATGGAATTAAGGGAAATAGGTTATGCCATTGCGTTCGTCTTGGAATTCTGCTTGAGATAGAGTCCGAGTTTGCGTAAAATGGATAGCATATGAAGAAGATATAGACGAACGAAGATGGGCAGAAAAACCAAAAATGGGTCAGAATGCACTGGCGCACTTGGGAAGTGCACCAGAACAAAATTGCACTGGAGCACTTGGGAAATGCGCCAGTACGAATTTGCACTAGCGCACCTGCCAAGTGTGCCCAGGCCAGAAAACCTGCTTGGTCAGGCCCTGGCTGGACTGGTCGGGTTCTGGTCGATTTCTGAGGCTTGGCTGAGTCACTAGGGCTTACATGTCGCTTTCTAATTGGCTTCTCTTGAGACGGATGGTCTGGATTCACTCTGGCTTCATCGACAGCTCTAATCAGATTCAAATTCTATAAATACAACTCAAGACTAAACCTAAATTCACACAAATAATATAGTACTAGAGCCGCCATGCTGCTGGAAAGAAACTAGGAATGGCCGTCAGTTAGAAAGCTTAGAGACAAGCCAATACTAAAGTAAAACACGAATCAAAACAACGTTAGTCTACCCAAAGGAAAGCATATCAAATTCAGAACTCAGAATCCAGAATTCAAGTTCATCGTTCGTTGTAAGTATAGTGATTTTTCCGATGAGAATAAAACTAAGACTTGATTCAATGTAAATTGGGAGTGGAATTGTGCTATTATGTAACGACGATGTTAATTCATATCTATGTATTGAAATGATTGTGTTGTGAATGCAATTGGGATGTTTGTGGTATAATTAAGATTGATGTTGATCCTATTGTACTTTTAGAATGACAACAACATCACAAGCAAGTTGTATAGTTTATGTTTATGTGATTATATAGGTTGTTTGTGATTAGAGTATCATGTATATACTTTATGCTAGAATCTTTATGCCTAAATGGTTATGTTCATATACATGCTCCTATGTTTATACAAAAGTTGCAAGTTCCTAATTGGATCCTTGTCAAGATCCACTTTAGTACATGTTTCATGTTGTAATTAGATATGCGATTGGATCTAGTTCACACCCTTGTCATAAAGTTATACATATTTATGAAAATGTCATATTCTTGTCATATGCTAGTGATGTTCGATGTTATGCCTAGATCCAAAAACAAGTTTAGGCTTATGTTATCTAAATCATATGCTAATTTGTGTGACACCTATTTGGTTAGATACCTATTTCAATGCAGATTCACATATATGTTGATTTAGGCCATGTTGCAAGTTCACATTCATGTTGACTATTTTGCAAGTTCACACCTATGATGTTCATATTGGCTATGCCAAAAATGCCAAGTTTACACCTATGTCATGTTTATGTTTATGAATTCCCTTATGCCTATTTGTGTGCACTAAATTAGGCTAAGTTTTTAGCCTAATATTATATGTTAAAACTATGCGAACGAAAATTAGGCTAAGATTGTTAGCCTAATGTTTAAACGGGGTAACATTGGGAATATTAGTAAAACTTGACATAAAAATATATGAAATTGGCATGACTGTCACATGCCAAAATTGGTGGCATTTTAAAACGATATAAATTCTGATACCAAAAATGTTAAACTTGGAAAGTGGGACACAACCTTTAATTGTTGACAAATTTACATATAACCAGTAATAAAGACAAATATGTTAATTTAGAAAATACGAATATGCTTAACACGAGGTTGGATTGAGTTGTGATGTAAACATGCCCGGACCCGCCCGGCTGTCCAGTAATCACAACAATACCTATCCAATGTGGGTGGTTAAGCATTGAGCCCAATAAGGACCCGAGGTTAGACTGAGTTACGGTGTAAATCTTCCCGGAACGGACCGGCACATCCAGTAACCGTAACAATATCTGCCTAATGTGAGTGGTCGGTGCTTTAAAAGGCTAAGGACAGACAAGTCAGGATGGTAGGGTTAAGTTAACTAAAACGCTTAACCAATTCAACATGTTAATTAAACTGATGGGTGGGGTTAGATATATACATACACTTAACCACTTAACATGTTTGACTAGAAAACCCTAGTGACGGGGACCCATTTCAGCAGTAACCCAATTAGGTATCATGGTACCCTGAAACTAGGCAGGGTAGGGCACGATTACTGGGCTGATTGTAAGCGGTCAAAGCGACGGTGGTGGGTGCAACAGTCTGAGTTCTAACGGAGTGCGGGCGTGCACACACTTCGGAGCAGACAAACAGGGCACTGGGGGCACCAGTAGTATAACCTATGCATTCTAGTATTGTGTCAGGCCGCCACCATGGGACTTGATACACCCCATGGTGGGACCAGCATATATATCTATAATCTTTGGGGGGCGTAAGACACATGTAATTATGCGAGTAGGAGACGATCCTTAGAAAAAGGGGATCACTTCATCCTCAGCATGGAGTGCCAGTTTAGAACTAATGCATGTAGGTGCAGAGATATAGTGTGGGGTGCGATAGTATATTCGTTTCAAACTACTTTATCTTAGTTTATGATACTTTCCTGTTTCCAGTTTATACCTATCATGCCCTTATTCTTATTCTCATACTGAAGAGTCACTAGACTTACCAGGCTTTATGTCTAACCCTATTTTCTTTCGTCTTCTTTTCTTCCGTCCCCCCCAGGTCCACAGGGAGGAAACAACCCAGCTTAGTCACACTCTTTGCAAGCTTCGAGATAGCAGATGTACGGTTTGGACTCTCTTGCTTTGGCTATGGAAGTTGGACAAAATCATGGGGATTTCTGCAGTTTTAATCACGTTTTATGCTTCCTTATTTAATAACCAAGACAAAAAAGATGTTGTAATGTTTTGGAAGTTGTTATGAGACAATTATGGAAATGTGTTGTATGAACAAGTATTTTATGAAATAAAAGTCTGATGTTTTCCGCTGCTTATATACATGTGTTTATATCTGTCTTGTGTTTTATTTGTGACTTTTACTTACAAACCTCCACCAAAGTTAAGGCAGTCCCTTGTGAGTAACCTTAATGGAGGGTGGGGTGTTTCACTTGGTATCAGAGCATAGATTTACCAGACTAGATAAAAGTTTTTGAAAATATTTACAAAAAGAAGTTTAAAGAAGCATCTTTTTCAAGGAAAAAGTGTTGTTTTTAAAAGGCATAATTCCCCAGAGCCATATGCGCCATCCCTCTATCCCTTTATCTTGAATACTTTCCTTTTTGTTCCAGCATGTCTGGAGATCTTAACCTTCCAGAAGGAGTACCGATCCCTGGCTGGTTCCTAAGGTACCTAGAGGCTAGGGCCAATGGTGCGGGCCCAGCAGACATTCCTCCTCCTACGGTGGCAGCGGTTCCTCTTCCCCTCCTCCTTGTGGGAACACTTTCGCTAAGACGTGTAGAGACTTCAAGGCCATGGGAGGAAAGGACTTTTATGGAACTGAATCATTTGTGGTAGCAAGGAACTAGCTGAAGGAGACTGAAGATTTATTCGTTATCTTCGAAGTTGATGACAGGCAAAAGATACAGCTGGCAGTGTGGTCGCTCAAAGATGAAGCTTCCTATTGGTGGGAAGTTACGCATGCGGAGAGGCCAGTGGAAACATGGGAAGATTTCAGGATGAGGTTTGAGATGGAATTCCTCTCCCAAGCTGAAAGAAACCTGCGGATGGAGAAGTTCCTAACTCTTAAGCAAGGGAGTATGACGTTCAGGGAGTACGTCAATCGGTTTAATCAGCTGGCCAGATTTGGGCTGGATTTAGTAAACACCCAACACAATAAGGCCCTTCGCTTCGTCAAAGGCATGAATGAACCTCTACACAGCCTTGCTATGACCCATATACCCATGGGGGCGACCTATGAAAGCTTGGTGGACATAGCGCTGCTACACGAGGAAGATAAAGGCAAGAAAGAGGCAAAGGCGGAAGTGATTCAAGAAAAGAAGGAGGGTTTACAGGCTAAGAAAACAGACTTCAAGAAAGGCGGGAAGAACAACAAATCACGTGAAAAGAGAAAGTGCAATTTCTGTGGCATTGTGGGACATATAGCAAAAGACTGCAGAAAGAAGAAGGCAAAGATGAATGGTGGTTGCTTCAGTTGTGGCGAGACTGGACACTTGGCTAAGGACTGCCCAAAGAAGCGGGGGCAGGGACAGAGGACTGGATCCACCTCAGGCGGACAAGTTCATGAGCTGGTGGCATCTCCACAGGAACGAGGTAGAAATATTTCTGTAGAAAGCTTAGTTTATGTAACGTCCCGCATTTTTATCAGTTGCATTTGAATATTTAAATCAGTTTAAATATTGAATTCGTAATATAAGTGGATTTATATATTAATTAAAACAGAGTTGAACGAATAAAAATATATACAAAATATAATCGAGCTCATACTGACGCTGCAGTTCGTAATTTAACGTTCTGAACTTCAACGGAGTGTACAAGATCCGTTATTAGTCGGATTTCTTCGAAATAAGAAACGTTGGAATCTATTGAACTGTATTTTTCTAACAAAAGTGAAGAACCAAGATTTCTTGTTACAGATTGTGAGTTACGCCCAAATCAAATTTCCAAATAGTCGCTATAGAATTGTTTATCGACCGTAACAGTTTATTTGATATAACTAGATACAGGTTGCGAATTTGGACAAGGTTCTTTTGGGACATAGTGATAATTTAATTTTTAGAAATTAACTGTAAGTTTTAATTAATTAAATACGCAAATTTTTATTTAGGCTATTTTGTACCCTTAATCAATATTTTGGGGTTTCACAATATAAGTTAACCTACCGATATTATTATATTTTTGGGATCGTGACACCTCGTTGGGCACGACCGTTATCTTACTTCTGTCTGTAGCGGCTCCGACATGAACGAAAATTTAAGTGACACGGTACACTAAGATTTTAAACCATGAAAATATACTTTTCTTCTCTGTAAAGTACCCCGTACACCTACCAACTTCCTTTCAGACGCTATGACCACTCATGCTGACCTACTTTCATAATTTAAAAAGAATAACTCATGAAGTGAAAACTCCCAACATAACAACAACTAATCTATACTATCCCATACTCCTTCCCTATGAAATCGCTACTGGTCTAATATGTCTTGGGAAATCGTAAGATCTGCAAGCCTTAACAACTAAGCAAGGTCAAGTACACTACAAATCAAACCATACTCTAAGCTCAGCGTAGCCATGTATACTGAGACAAGCACATGAAATTAATTAATGCAGACATGCCTAAGGATATGGCTACGTTGAAGAATACCACCTACAGTGTACCATAAGCAAAACCTAAGAACTAGATCTGCAAGCCTACCGAGCTCTAGCCATAACCTGACTGATGCATACAAGTCTATGCTGGGATGAGTTGAACAGGAAAATACTGTAGACATGAAATGAAAATTCACGCCTACCTATACTCCTACTCATGTCTATTACTTGATCACCACGGATTACAACAATATAAATACATGCACCATGTTCTCTTTCAGCAAATCAACATTCAAAGCTTTTCTATAAAATAAAATAAAACTGAAAGCAAACAATATAATCCACAGAAAGTAGTTGGAACTAGGATATTTAGGTTCGTATCGACTTTCTCTTTAGCTTCTACTTGAATTTCTTCGTTACGAAACCCATCCTGCCGAAGTTTCTTTTTGGCAGTATGAACTTAAAACCAATCACAGTCAAAACTATATTCCCAAACCTGTATATTTAAACCCCTCACATAATTCTCAGTATTCGGGTATAAGTTTTAAGGAAGTTTTCACGCAACAACTTGTAAGAAGGTTCGTGACTTGCTGATGAAGAGCGAGATGAGCACATGGAAATATGGGATTTGGGAACTTGAGGCTGTGGTGCAAGAAGTGTGGAGGGTTTGGACGAGAGGAGTGGAAGGGGATGGTCTCATGCGGTTCCATGAAGGGTACTGTGAAGCTTTAGATAATGATGCATGGTTAGCATGTATAGGGGGTTGCGTCGGTGATGAAAACCAGAGGGGACGTACGGTTTCAAGGTTAGAAATGGCATGAGGAAGTGGAGTTTCGTTTTAGTGATGGGGATGGGCTGAGCGTTAAATGCATAAAGGAAAAGAGGGTGTGTTTCACAAACAGAGAAGGTGTGTCTGTGTATATAGTGGTAACGTGAGCAATATATAAAGCAAAAAGTAAAAATGTTAGCTGAAAAATGGTTGCTACATACGGTCTGCTGCAAAACTCAAGACGGATCAAAGAAGTTCAGGGTTTTGCGTTAAGTGGGCATGTTAGTTGGTGATGAACAAACAGGGTAGACAAGGGTTGTACTGATGTGAAGAACGAAGCATTAAAGGGGGAGGCCTGTTGTGCCAAATCACATGCGAATTGTTGAAAAGGTGAGTACATGGGTTTTTCAAACATGGAGGAAATGAACTATGCAAAGTATAAAAGAAGTTGAGCATGCATGAAAAAGGGGTACCGTGGGTTTCGATACAGCACAGGGGAGATTGATGTCGGGTTCGGTTCGTTGAACGACGGTGAGAAGCGGGTGAGTTTCTAAGGGATGAAGGCACCTGAGTGGATTGGAACTGGTTCGAAACTAGTGGAAGCTCGTTGGAAATTATAACAACTGATCCGATGTACCGACGCAAATCGTTATTTAACGGTTAACACGCGAGGTGAGTAAATTCACTAACTCTGATCTATTTTAAAATATTATAATTATATTTTAAATATTGGTTGAATGCTGTGTGACAGTCAATTAGGTAAATTATAGTTAAATTGGTTGAAATAGATATATATCGTTGCATATGTACGCATCATTGGTTGGATACTTATTTGACTAACATCTGTGGATGTAGGAAACCGGTTGGGGGAATCCAACCAGATTCCTCAATATTTATATGTACTGTTTGTTTGTTTTATATATGCACTGTTTGAACCATGTTGAATGAAAATTTAACATTTGTTTTGATTTAATAAATAAATGATATCGATTTAGAAAGTGGCAACAGTCGACCATAAACACATTGTTTTGTAAAAAGTTGATTGGCAATAAGGCGAATCAACGAAGTCGATTATAGAAAATTAGATTTTTTATAATTAAAGCGAAGTTTTAAACTGTAATAGAAATTCTATTATAAACTGATACTTTATAGTTCATTTCAGTAAAATATTAGTTAATTATTTTTAATTGAATTATTGTTTCTTAAGTGGACCTCATTTGAAATGTTATTGAATAAGAGATGTCAAGATTTTTGTAACGGAAAAAGATGTCAAGATTTCTGTGACGGAAAGAGGTGTTGAGATTAATTATAAAGTGGAATATAATGTTGCAAGTCTGTGAACTATAGCGATAGAATAACGCTGTTGACTAGGCTTAAGTGTGACTGTTATGTCGAGAATAGTTATAAAAGGGAATATTACAGCGTATGACAAGTTTTGAACTATAACAATAAATTAGCGCTGTTAACCAAGCTTAAGCATGGTTTTTTATACATAGCACTACTCCCTAAGGAATGGAAACAATTTGGTTTGAAATTCACTTATTCTAAAGTAATAAGTAATGATGTCTGTCCAAAGAAATATAAGAACGAATGTTAAATAAAAGTGCTCGTGATTGTGTGATGTTAGCTATGAATGTTTGTTTTTACTTCGATAGTTAAATAACCGACTATCGAAGTGTTTTGACCATCGTTGTCAATATGGAGAGACCGGTTGGATATATTATCTGAAACCACTCCATATAGGCATAAGCTCTGCGAATTATGCTGAAGAAAATTGAAGACGGAGTGAAATGCAAGGGTCGTTCTGTTCTAGAATGGTGTTTTCTGTTCGTCCTCTCCCAGGACAACTTGTATGGACGAATGTCTGACAGAGTATTCCTAACGGTCACATAAGACGATCTTTTCAAAATATTACGTCTGGTGGCGGAGAAATTCGTTTCTCTTAGCTTTTATACCCGTAATGTTTTTGGGAAGATCAACTAGTGATTTGACGGGTCTGACGATGTGGCATTCAAAGTGAATGATGATCAAATGTTATGAAGATAGACGCAGCCTCTAGCTTCACAAATGGGAAATGACAAAAATCGGGCAGGCAGCATGGCTATGTGGTTCGCTCCCATTTGGGTGTATAATCGCCTATCTAGAGAAATTCCTTTTACTTCTTTAATCTATTTGATGCTGTCCCTTTTTGGGAAACGGTGGTTTGAGTCCAACCTTTGGTGGTATACATTCGATACACTCAAGAGAAATGATTGGTCGGTCATGTGTGGGCCGGGTTGCAAGACGTTCTTGTTGAACCCAGTATATTCGCCTCTAAGGATACACTATCGGCAGGTGGTCCCATACCTTGTCATAGTTGGAATTCAATCTCCAATAAGCGCCCTGCGGTTTTTGATTTTATACTATGTATGTAGAGCGTGAGATGCAAGCGTTCTACTATTTGGTTATTTATTTGATTAGACATTAGTATAATATCACTGGATTTTGATATCAAAGTGTTTTGGGTTATAGTAAGGTAAAAACCGTCCATGTTTATGTGTGGGTTGGTCTTACTATTATCCTTTTGTTTCAAAAGGATTTTCAAAGTTAAACCGTATGGTTGGAATTTACTCACACCAGTCCCATGACTGACCCAGAGTTTATTTTTCTGTGTTTTCCCTAAACTCTTGGGTGCCCAAATTTGTACGGGCAGTCAAGTGTTTCAAGATTTACAGATACACTTGGAGGAGCTTGAAGCAGGAGTCTTCACTGATGGTTGTTTAAAGTTATTTCCGCTATATCAAATGTTATGTTGTACTCTAAATATACAAACAGATTTGTATTTCAAAGTTATATAATATATTTTATTCGTTCCACTGTGAGATTCTGTTCAGTTGTATTCTTCTTCTTCTTCTATTCTATTAGTTCTATCTTATCTTTCTCATCCTCTTATTTTTTTTCTATTAATGATCTGAATATTCGTGCACTTTGGGTTGAATGTGTAGGATATTTATCAGCTTAAATTGGTATGGATTTTTGGGTCGTTATAGTTGGTATCAGAGCTGAAGGTTATACGATTACCTTGGCTCTGTAGCGTAACTCAATAGAGACGGGGTTAGTAATACTCTAGGTTGAGTTTGAGTGTATATATATGAGCGCGTATTTGTAAATTGGTATAAAAACTGTTTTATATTGTGTTGATTAGTTCGTCAAGTGATTTATGAATTCTGGTCGATATAGTAATGCAAACTATATCGATAGGTGTTTCTAAACTCTTGAACAGAGTAATTCGACACAGTATGTTTTGAAAAGCTGGGTAAATTTTATTCACCCAAAATATATTTTGATGAAAAAAGAACTACATATCTTGAGATCATTATAGTATATTTGGTGTGTTGATCGTCACTATAATCGAATATGATTATAAGTGGGTTGGTTATGTAAATAACCAATCGAAATTCATACGAGTATAAGGTATAAAATCGGATGAATTAAATCTGAAATTTTAAACCAGAATTGGAATTCAAATTCTGAAACATGAAATTGTTTGTAAATGAATTTTGAATTAAATATATGGAATTTTAAGATCCTGGGAAAATTTTGAAATATTATCCAAGTTTCGAAAAGACATGTTTGAAGTAAATTTCAAATAAAAATATTTGAATATGAGTTTTGAAAGTGATATAGTATTAAACTCACTTTGATCGCTGGGAAATAAATTCCGATGATGAAGTCGACCATTATCGGTGTTCATTTTCGAGTTCTAAGTGACGGATTACTACTAAATATTTTGTTTTGAAATAAGTTATTCGGAAATTCAAATGTTTTGAATTGCTATGTTATAAGCATATATATGTATATGATCTCAAACTGATTTAAAATAAAAAAACCCAGGAATTTGAATTCTGAAATTTAAAATTTACTTATGAAGTAAATAAATAAACGATTTAACCGAGTCAAATAAATTTGGAATTGAAGTGAAGACAGTTAAGAAAAATCGTGGGGAGTAGAATTTAGTTTGATGAAGAAATTAAATTTGTGAAATAAGATTTTGAATTGGGACCAAGCTTGGTTGTGAAATTGGATTGTTGAGTAACAGTTTGGAATTAAGATTAGAACAGAAATTTGAAATGGATTTGGGCTTGGGTTTAAGCAGATGATTGGTTTGAGGATGTGTCGAGTGGAGACCAAGTGGAAATACATTTATGTATGCCGAAGTGGTGGCAAATTGAAAAGAAAGAGTTGAATGCCCGATAAAAAGGTATAAGTTTGCATTATATTTAGGTATAAGATTTTTGAGCTACTTTGAAAAGCCGCTTGGCTGTTTAATTTTCTTTTGAAGGCCCAGAGTGGCAAGCTGTAGCCGTACCGGTTGAGCCGTGCGAAAGAGATGCTGGCAAAATCTATCGGATATTTAAAACGTTAGGAAATTTTCAGAATTTCTGAAAGTATTCGTTCATAAGAAGAAATTAATATTTTAATTAAAGTTAGTCTATTCAATTGAAACTGAAGATAGAAAGTAAACAAACGATTTTTAACCAAATCAATTTGGATTGTAGTATTTTCCCCATCTTAGCAATTTCGAGGACGAAATTATTTTAAGGGGGAAGGAATGTAACGTCCCGCATTTTTATAAGTTGCATTTGAATATTTAAATCAGTTTAAATATTGAATTCGTAATATAAGTGGATTTATATATTAATTAAAACGGAGTTGAACGTATAAAAATATATATAAAATATAATCGATCTCATAACGACGCTGCAGTTCGTAATTTAACGTTCTGAACTTCAACGGAGTGTACAAGATCCATTATTAGTCGGATTTCTTCGAAATAAGAAACGTTGGAATCTGTTGAACTGTATTTTTCTAACAAAAGTGAAAAACCAAGATTTCGTGTTATAGATTGTGAGTTACGTCCAAATCAAATTTCCAAATAGTCGCTATAGAATCGTTTATCGACCGTAACAGTTTATTTGATATAACTAGATACAGGTTGCGAATTTGAACAAGGTTCTTTTGGGACGTAGTGATAATTTAATTTTTAGAAATTTACTGTAATTTTTAATTAATTAAATACGCAAATTTTTATTTAGGGTATTTTGTACCCTTAATCAATATTTTGGGGTTTCACAATATAAGTTAACCTACCGATATTATTATATTTTTGGGATCGTGACACCTCGCTGGGCACGATCGTAATCTTACTTCTGTCTGTAGCGGCTCCGACATGAACGAAAATTTAAGTGACACGGTACACTAAGATTTTAAACCATGAAAATATACTTTTCTTCTCTGTAAAGTACCCCGTATACCTACCAACTTCCTTTCAGACGCTATGACCACTCATGCTGACCTACTTTCATAATTTAAAAAGAATAACTCATGAAGTGAAAACTCCCAACATAGCAACAACTAATCTATAATATCCCATACTCCTTCCCTATGAAATCGCTACTGGTCTAATATGTCTTGGGAAATCATAAGATCTGCAAGCCTTAACAACTAAGCAAGGCCAAGTACACTACAAATCAAACCATACTCTAAGCTCAGCGTAGCCACGTATACTTAGACAAGCACATGAAATTAATTAATGCGGACATGCCTAAGGACATGGCTACGTTGAAGAATACCACCTACAGTGTACCATAAGCAAAACCTAAGAACTAGATCTGCAAGCCTACCGAGCTCCAGCCATAACCTGACTGATGCATACAAGTTTATGCTGGGATGAGTTGAATAGGAAAATACTGTAGACATGAAATGAAAATTCACGCCTACCTATACTCCTACTCATGTGTATTACTTGATCACCACGGATTACAATAATATAAATACATGCACCATGTTCTCTTTCAGCAAATCAACATTCAAAGCTTTTCTATAAAATAAAACAAAACCGAAAGCAAACAATATACTCCACAGAAAGTAGTTGGAACCAGGATATTTAGGTTCGTATCGACTTTCTCTTTAGCTTCTACTTGAATTTCTTTGTTACGAAACCCATCCTACCGAAGTTTCTTTTTGGCAGTATGAACTTAAAACCAATCACAGTCAAAACTATATTCCCAAACCTGTATATTTAAACCCCTCACATAATTCTCAGTATTCGGGTATAAGTTTTAAGGAGGTTTTCACGCAACAACTTGTAAGAAGGTTCGTGACTTGCTGATAAAGAGCGAGATGAGCGCATGGAAATATGGGATTTGGGAACTTGACGCTATGGTGCAAGAAGTGTGGAGGGTTTGGACGAGAGGAGTGGAAGGGGATGGTCCCATGCGGTTCCATGAAGGGTACTGTGAAGCTTTAGATAATGATGCATGGTTAGCATGTATAGGGGGTTGCGTCGGTGATGAAAACCAGAGGGGACGTACGGTTTCAAGGTTGGAAATGGCATGAGGAAGTGGAGTTTCGTTTTAGTGATGGGGATGGGCTGAGCGTTAAACGCATAAAGGAAAAGAGGGCGTGTTTCACAAACAGAGAAGGTGTGTGTGTGTATATAGTGGTAACGTGAGCAATATATAAAGCAAAAAGTAAAAATGTTAGCTGAAAAATGGTTGCTACATACGGTCTGCTGCAAAACTCAAGACGGATCAAAGAAGTTCAGGGTTTTGCGTTAAGTGGGCATGTTATCTGGTGATGAACAAACAGGGTAGACAAGGGTTGTACTGATGTGAAGAACGAAGCATTAAAGGGGGAGGCCAGTTGTGCCAAATCACATGCGAACTGTTGAAAAGGTGAGTACATGGGGTTTTAAAACATGGAGGAAATGAACTATGCAAAGTATAAAAGAAGTTGAGCATGCATGAAAAAGGGGTACCGTGGGTTTCGATACAGCATAGGGGAGATTGATGCCGGGTTCGGTTCGTTGAACGATGGTGAGAAGCAGGTGAGTTTCTAAGGGATGAAGGCACCTGAGTGGATTGGAACTGGTTCGAAACCAGCGGAAGCTCATTGGAAATTATAACGACTGATCCGATGTACCGACGCAAATCGTTATTTAACGTATAACGCGCGAGGTGAGTAAATTCACTAACTCTGATCTATTTTAAAATATTATAATTATATTTTAAATATTGGTTGAATGCTGTGTGATGGTAATTTAGGTAAATTACAGTTAAATTGGTTGAAATAGATATATATCATTGCATATGTACACATCGTTGGTTGGATACTGATTTGACTAACATCTGTGGATGTAGGAAACCGGTTGGGGGAATCCAACCAGATTCCTCAATATTTATATGTACTGTTTGTTTGTTTTATATATGCACTATTTGAACCGTGTTGAATGAAAATTAACATTTGTTTTGATTTAATGAATAAACGATATCGATTTAGAAAGTGGCAACAGTCGACCATAAACACATTGTTTTGTAAAAAGTTGATTGGCATTAAGGCGAATCAACGAAGTCGATTATAGAAAATTAGATTTTTTATAATTAAAGCGAAGTTTTAAACTGTAATAGAAATTCTATTATAAACTGGTACTTTATAGTTTATTTTAGTAAAATATTAGTTAATTATTTTTAATTGAATAATTGTTTCTTAAGTGGACCTCATTTGAAATGTTATTGAATAAGAGATGTCAAGATTTTTGTAACGGAAAAAGATGTCAAGATTTCTGTGATGGAAAGAGGTGTTGAGATTAATTATAAAGTGGAATATAATGTTGCAAGTCTGTGAACTATAGCGATAGAATAACGCTGTTGACTAGGCTTAAGCGTGATTGTTATGTCGAGATTAGTTATAAAAGGGAATATTACAGCGTATGACAAGTTCTGAACTATAACAATAAATTAGCACTGTTAACCAAGCTTAAGCGTGGTTTTTATACATAGCACTACTCCCTAAGGAATGGAAACAATTTGGTTTGAAATTCACTTATTCTAAAGTAATAAGTAACGATGTTTGTCCAAAGAAATATAAGAACGAATGTTAAATAAAAGTGCTTGTGATTGTGTGATGTTAGCTATGAATGTTTGTTTTTACTTCGATAGTTAAATAACCGACTATCGAAGTGTTTTGACCATCGTTGTCAATATGGAGAGACCGGTTGGATATATTATCTGAAACCACTCCGTATAGGCATAAGCGCTGCGAATTATGCTGAAGAAAATTGAAGACGGAGTGAAATGCAAGGGCCGTTCTGTTCTAGAATGGTGTTTTCTGTTTGTCCACTCCCAGGACAACTTGTATGGACGAATGTCTGGCAGAGTATTCCTAACAGTCACATAAGACGATCTTTTCAAAATATTACGTCTGGTGGTGGAGAAATTCGTTTCTCTTAGCTTTTATACCCGTAATGTTTTTGGGAAGATCAACTAGTGATTTGACGGGTCTGACGATGTGACATTCAAAGTGAATGATGATCAAATGTTCTGAAGTTAGACGTAGCCTCTAGCTTCACAACCGGGAAATGACAAAAATCGGGCAGGCAGCATGGCTATGTGGGTCGCTCCCATTAGGGTGTATAATCACCAATCTAGAGAAATTCCTTTTACTTCTTTAATCTATTCGATGCTGTCCCTTTTTGGGAAACGGTGGTTTGAGTCCAACCGTTGGTGGTATACATTCGATACACTCAAGAGAAATGAGTGGTCGGCCATGTGTGGGCCGGGTTGCAAGACGTTCTTGTTGAACCCAGTGTATTCGCCTCTAAGGATACACTATCGGCAGGTGGTCCCATACCTTGTCATAGTTGGAATTCAATCTCCAATAAGCGCCCTGCGGTTTTTGATTTTATACTATGTATGTAGAGCGTGAGATGCAAGCGTTCTACTATTTGGTTATTTATTTGATTAGACATTAGTATAATATCACTGGATTTTGATATCAAAGTGTTTTGGGTTATAGTAAGGTAAATACCGTCCATGTTTATGTGTGGGTTGGTCTTACTACTATCCTTTTGTTTCAAAAGGATTTTCAAAGTTAAACCGTATGGTTGGAATTTACTCACACCAGTCCCATGACTGACCCAGAGTTTATTTTTCTGTGTTTTCCCTAAACTCTTGGGTGCCCAAATTTGTATGGGCAGTCAAGTGTTTCAGGATTTACAGATACACTTGGAGGAGCTTGAAGCAGGAGTCTTCACTGATGGTTGTTTAAAGTTATTTCCGCTGTATCAAATGTTATGTTGTACTCTGATATGGTATGAATATACAAACAGATTTGTATTTCAAAGTTATATAATATATTTTATTCGTTCCGCTGTGACATACGTGTTTGCTCTGATTCTGTTCAGTTGTATTCTTCTTCTTCTTCTTCTATTCTATTAGTTCTATCTTATCTTTCTCATCCTCTTATTTCTTTCTATTAATGATCTGAATATTCGTGCACTTTGGGTTGAATGTGTAGGATATTTATTAGCTTAAATTGGTATGGATTTTTGGGTCGTTACAGTTTATCTTTATGATCATCCAGTTCGCACTCTCTTTGATTTTGGTGCATCACATTCCTTTATTTCATCTGCTTTAGTAAAATCTCTGCACCTAGACACTAGTATGGTAGAAGATCCCTTGGTTGTTTCAAATCCAATTGGGGGCTCGGCTTATTTGTCGATGGTTTGCTTGGATTTGAAAATCTCTATTCTAAGTGTTGAATTTAGATGTAGTGCCTTTGTTTTGGGCTTCTCAGGATATGGAATGATCTTAGGCATGGACTGGTTATCCAGTAACGGTGCCATTCTTGATTGTAAGAAGAGAGTGGTTAGGCTCTTGACTCGGCTCGGTAACACTCTAGAAATTTCTTGTAATCCCTTGAATGCTATTATGCTTAGTTATCTAGAGTCACTTGACACTTCTGCTGAGAATTTGCAGTTGGTTAGAGTTGTCCAAGAATATCCGGATGTCTTTGAAGAGGTGAAAGGCTTACCTCTGAAGCGGGAAATAGACTTCCGCATATATCTTGTTGATAATGCAAAGCCCGTATCTCTGCCTGTTAGGCACATGGCCCTAAAGGAGAGAAAGGAGCTCAGTAAGCAAGTTAAGGAGTTTCTCGAAAAGGGGTTTATAAGGAGAAGTATTTCGGAATAGGGGTGCTCCAGTGGTATTCGCCACCAAAGCAGATGGTTCACTACGTCTTTGTGTGGACTATAGCGAGCCAAACAAGCTGACCAAAAAGAATAGACACCCGCTTCCCAGAATAGACGATTTGTTTGATCAGCTTGTAGGTGCGTCGGTCTTCTCCCATCTTGATCTAGCTACCGGGTTCCATCAGCTAAGGGTAGCTGAAGATAGTATTGATAAAACGGCGTTTAGAACCCCAGATGGTTTCTTCGAGTGGCTTGTCATGCCTTTCGGTTTGACAAACGCACCCGCTTATTTCGTGGACCTAATGAGCAGGGTATTCAGAGAATTCCTCAATAAGTTCGTGGTGGTCTTCGTAGACAATATTTTGATCTTCTCAAAGAATGAGGAAGAACATGCTCAGCATCTGAAAGAGATCATGGATACTCTCCGTGCACATCAGCTAAAAGCCAAATTCTCCAAGTGCCACTTTTGGAGAGAAGAAGTAAGATTTCTGGGGCATATACTGTCTAAAGAGGGGTTGGCTGTGGACCCCGCGAAAGTGGTGGCAGTGCAAGATTGGAAGACACCAAGAAATGCAACCGAAGTCCGAAGCTTTCTTGGGCTAGCCGGTTTTTACCGAAAGTTCATTAGGGATTTCGCGAAAATCTCAGCTCCACTCACAAGGCTAACAAAGAAGAATCTGACGTTCTCTTGGGATTTGGATTGCGAGTTTGCTTTCCAACGATTAAAAAGGGCTCTCACAACAGCCCCAGTTCTGACTTTGCCGGACAGAAGTAAAATGTTCACAGTATATACGGATGCTTGTGGTACGGGGCAAGGCGCTGTTCTGATGCAAGAAGGGAGGGTAGTAGCTTACGGTGGAAGACAATTGAAAGTGCATGAAAAGAACAACCCAACCCACGATCTTGAGTTGGCCGCCATCGTCTTTGCGCTTAAGTCTTGGCGCCATTATCTCCTAGATGAGAAGTTTGAATTATATACTGACCATAAATCGTTGAAATATCTTTTCTCGTGGAAAGATCTTAACTTGAGGCAGCAAAGGTGGATGGAGTTCCTTGCCTCATATGACTTTGAGATTTCCTATACTCCCGGCAAAGGCAACGTAGAAGCAGATGCGTTGAGTAGAAAGAAACTGACCCTAAGCCCTCTCTTTGTAGAAAGGAAAAGCTTGGAGTATGTAGCTGTTTTGACTTTAGGCCCTCCTCAGATTTTATACCTAGTTTATTGGCATCACTAGAAGTACAGCCCACTCTTTTAGACTCGATAGGGGCCGCACAACGTGAAGACCCGCAGCTTGTGGATGTGATTGATAAACTAATTAGGGGTGAAACTTCCAGTCACCTCAATAGGTACTCCATCGATGATAAGGGTTGGCTGAGACGGGATGGAAGGCTATGCATCCCACAAGCTAGGGATTTTGTGAAGAAGGTTCTCGAGGAGGCACATCATTCCAAGATGACAATACACCCAGGTGGAGATAAGATGTACAAGGATGTAAAGAGAGTTTTCTATTGGAGCGGCATGAAGAAGGACGTGGCAGATTTTGTTTCTAAGTGCGTGACATGCCAACAGGTCAAGGCGGAACAAAAGAATCCTGGAGGACTGCTTCATCCTCTAGAAATTCCGCAATGGAAGTGGGATAGTATTTCTATGGACTTCATTGACGGGTTGCCTAGGTCAAGAAGAGGCAATACTAGCATTTGGGTGATAGTGGACAGGCTTACTAAAAGCGCCCACTTTATACCTATCAAGAGTAGAAGAACTGCCTCTTCTCTAGCTTCTCTTTATCTCAAGGAAATAATTCGACTCCATGGAATACCCTCCAGCATAGTGAGTGACAGAGACCCCATCTTCACGAGCGAATTTTGTCGGAGTCTGCAAGAAGCTATCGGCACACGGTTATGCTTGAGCACGGCCTATCACCCCCAAATTGATGGTCATACAGAAAGGGTGAATAGATTACTAGAAGATCTTCTAAGACTGTGCGTTCTTGACTTCAGAGGGACTTGGGAGGATCACCTTCCTTTAGTGGAATTCGCCTACAACAACAGTTACCAAGAACACCATCGGTATGGCACCCTTCGAAGCTTTGTATGGAAGACCTTGCCAATCACCAACTTGTTGGTGGGAGTCTACCGACAAGATTATACTTGGGCCAGACATGATTAGAGAGACTTCAGAAAAAGTGAACTTGATACGAAGGAGAGTGAAGATTGCCCAAGACAGACAGAAATCCTACGCCGACAAAAGAAGGACCGACCTTGAGTTTGAGGTTGGGGACAGGGTTTTCCTTAAGGTATCCCCTTTAAGGAACGTCGTTCGCTTTGGATCCGCAAGAAAGCTAGCACCAAGATTTGTAGGACCATTCCCTATCATCGAGAAGATTGGGAAAATGGATTATAGAGTAGACCTGCCTGAAAGATTGGCTAGAATTCACAACGTCTTTCACGTTTCTCATCTCTGGAAATGTCCACATGAATCAGCGGAAGTGGTGGAGCCAAGCATTCTAGAAGAAGCCAAAGTGGAATGCGAAGCAACTGTGAGGAGAGTTCCAACTCGAATCATAGGAACTGAAATCAAAAAGCTACGCAACCGCGAAGTGAAGCTCGTTAAGGTTCAGTGGAGCGACGCCGAGGAAGACGCGACTTGGGAAACTGAGGACAGAATATGTGCGGCCTACCCTTTTCTTTTTGAGGGTACATCTTTGACCTCTCTCTTTTTCTTTAAGTTGTGCTTGTATCTATCTTTTTAGGTATATCTCCTCGATATGATCCTTTATAATTAGGTAGAAACCCCTTTGGATGTAAACATGTATTTGAAACATGTTATGGTTGATGGTTGCAAGTGGTTGCTAGTGGTTGCTCGTGGATGCATATATACACACACAACATAGGTTTTAGATCGGCTCAGTCACTTCATACTGCATATGCATATATGTATTCATATTTGTATGCGGTCGAAAACTTGATATGTCGTCATATGGATGTTGCATTTGTATAAATGGTTTCGCACTCATGTAGAATTATGAGTAAGGACAAATTTGCATACATAATGGATTCATGACACTTACATGATTTGCATTAAGGAGGTCAACTGGATCAGTAGACGCCTGATTTTGCATTAGTTAAGGACATATACACACACTGTGCATATAATCATAAAGCATTAGAGGTCTTTTAAGGAAAATTGACGCATGTGTTTGTTGGTCGAGTAGATGGACGATTGGATGTTAGGACTTACATTCTCCTAGACTTGAACATTTCGGGGACGAAATCCTTTAAGGAGGGGAGAATGTAACACCTCGAATTTCCTGTTAACTGTAACCTAACAAACTAAAGTATAATTAATTCTAAATGATGGAATTAAGGGAAATGGGTTATGCCATTGCATTCATCTCGGAAATTCTGCTTGAGATAGAGTCCGAGTTTGCATAAAATGGATACCGTATGAAGAAGATATGGACAAGAGAAGTTGGGTAGAAAAACCAGAAACGGGTCAGAATGTGAAACACCCCACCTCCGTTAGGGTCACTCTCAAAGGGAATGCCCTAATTTTGGTGGAGGTTTTTAAGTATAAGTCACACATACACAAGACAGATATAAGAACACATATTTTTGAATAGCGGAAAACATCAACAACTTTTATTTCAACAAAATACGTGTTACACAAACCATGACATAATTTGTTTTACAATACTTCCCAAAACATAACATCTCCATAACTGTCTTGATTACATTATTAAAAGAAGAATAAAAAAAACATAAATAAACTGCAAAAGTCCCATAATTGCTGTCCAAAGCCATAGTCCAAAACGGAAAAGATCCAAGCAATACATTCTTTCTCTTCAAGCTGGATGTGAAAACTGGTCAAGCTGCGGTATTCCCTCCCTGTGGACCTGGGGGGGGGGGAACGAAAGAAAAGAAGGCGAAAGAAAAGTAGAGTCAGACATAAAGCCTGAGTAAGTCTAGGACTATTCAGTCTATGAATAAAGAATTGGGTATGATAAGCATAAACTGGAAATGGGAAAGCACCATAAACTAAGTTAAGTTGTCTAGGGTCGAATACTATCGTACCCCATATTAATCTCTGTACCCATATAAACTAGTTCCCAACAGGCACCCCATAATCAGGGTGAAGTGATCCATTTTCTGATGATCGGCTCCTACTCGCATAGTTACATGTGTCTTACTGCCCCCGTTGTTGTAGTTACCTATGCTGGTCCCACCATGGGGTGTATCAAGTCCCATGGTGGCGGCCCGACACAATTCTAGAATGCACAGGTATGCTACTGGTGCCAAGTGCCTTATTTTTCTGCGCCGGAGTGTGTGCACACCCGCACCCCGTTAGAACCTACACTGTTGCACCACCGCCGTCAATTTGACCTCTTACAGTCAGCCCAGTAATCGTGCCCCACCCTGCCTAGTTCAGGGTATCCTGATACACCTGGTAGGGTTACTGCTGAAAAGGGTCCCCCGCTACTAGGTTTTCTATTTCTAGCCAACATGCTAAGTTGGTTAAGTGTTTGATAAACCTAACCCCCAATCAGTCTGTTTAGTTTAGCATGTTCCATTTTGATTAAGTATTAATATAATTTACTTAATCCTATCAATCCTGACTCAGCCTTAATTGTCTTATTAAAGCCTCGACCTCTCACACTAGACAGGTATTGTTGTGGCTGCCTGTTGCCGGTTGGGTCCGGGCAGTCTTACGCCACAACTCAGTCTAACCTCGGGTCCTTATTGGGCTCTGTGTTTAACCACCCACATTGGATAGGTATTGTTGTGACTACTGGACAGCCGGGCGGTTCCGGGCAGGTTTACATCACAACTCAATCCAACCTCGGGTTAAACACATCATATTTTCTACATTTACATATTTTGTCTCTTTTCTTTTGTATATGTAAATATTTGCGGCCCATTATTCAAATTCATCTTTATTGGTTAAAATTTATTTATGCCACTTAATTGTTTTTCAAGGTTGTTGGCATGCGTCAAACATGCCAACACATATGTGCTATATTTTAACCCAACGTCATTACCCCCGTTTTACACGTTCGCCACAATATAAGATATGTTGGATTTAACATTTAAACCCAACTTAGCCATATGAAAAGGGGAGGCTTATAACATGGTGTTTATAAGGTAACATGAAAAAGGGGAGTGTGAACGCATGAACTTGCAACATAACGATTCAATTAACATGAATTAGGCACATGTGAACTTGCATTGTAATAGCATAAAATCATGGCATAAACAATACTTAAACATGAGTCATTCTATTCATATAATCATGGCATAAACAATACTTAAACATGAATCATTCTTTTCATATAATCATGGCATAAACAATACTTAAATATGAATCATTCTATTCATGTAAACTTGCAATTGGAATGTAAATCTAACTTAATTGTGTCACATATATCACCATATGGTTTTGATAACAACTTAGGCCTAAAACATGTTTTCAACTAGTCTTAATACCAAACATAGTTTAGTCATGTTCATAAAGATGCTTACTTTTGTTTCTAATACAAAAGTATGATTTGCCAATTTCAACATAGATTCATATAAATCATAGTACTTAGTCGAGTCCAATTACACACTAAAAGTGATCATAAAAGTATGTACATCATATTGGCATAATAGTGAATCATATACTTGCATGAATCCTAATTAAAATTCCACAATATATGGTTGTCAACATAAATCATATACTTGTATGAATCCCAAATAAAATACCACAACATATGGTTGTTAACTTCCACCATAAATCACATACTTGCAAATATCCAATCGTATAACATTTCCAAATCGTTTAGAATCAAAATAACATACAAGTATAGATTATTGTCGCCACAATTCCATTTCGTTGTTAACTTCCAACGTAAATCACATACTTGCAAATATCCAATCGTATACCACAACATTCCCAATCGTTTAGAATCAAAATAACATACAAATATAGATTATTATCGCCACAATTCCATTTCGCATTTTACACAAATCAAACGCAATTAATTATTCACATCGGAATAGCACTCTACTTACAACGTATGACGAATCTTCAATTCAGGAATCTGAATTCTGAATTTGGAGATGCTATCCTTTGTTGTAGGCGTTGTTTTGATTTGATTGACGTTGCTTTAAGCTTTCAAATTATCTCCTAATTGTCTCTCAATTTCTGACGGCTATTCTTAGTCTCTCCTCAGCAGCATGACGGTCTCATCTCCATTTTTGTTTGTGTGAATTAGGGTGAGTCTTAGGTCCTTTTTATAGAGTTTGTGAGTTGATTTAGACCGTCGATGGAGCTTGGTTTAATAACAGCCGTTCGTTTGAAAGAGAGACCAACCAGGAGCTGACACCTAGCCCTAGTGACAAGGCAAGGCTCAGAAAATCGACCAAACACAGACCAGGCCAGCCAGGGGGGGCTGGGTTTGACCTGGCTAAGGGGCCAGGTCGACACCCTTGTCGACACCGTGTCGACTTGGCAATCGACACGGGTGACCCAGGTCGACTGCCCAGTCGACCTGGTTAGCCCCAGGTCAACTGCCAAGTCGACCTGGGTGCCTTGGGCGGGAAATTTCCCGCCCTGGCCAAACCGGCCCGATTTTGAATTTTAAATTGGTTTTTCTGAGCTGTTTTGGTCTGTTTGAATTTTAAACTGAATTCTGAAACTTCCGGAGGCCATATCTTCTTCATACGGAGTCCGTTTTATGCAAACTCGGACTCTATTTCAAGCAGAATTCCGAGACGAACGCAATGGCGTATCCCGTTTCCCTTAATTCTTTGATTTGAAATTAATTATACTTTAATTCGTGAATTTCACTGTTATAGATTACACGGGGTGTTACATTCTCCCCCACTTATAAGGATTTCGTCCCCGAAATCTTCAAGTTCAGGAAGAATGTATATCCTAACATCCAAACATCCATCTACTCATCCATCAAACACGAGCATCCATTGTCCTTAAAAGACTTCTAATGCTTCATGATCATATGCGAAGTGTGTGTGTGTGTGTACATGTACTTATCTAATGCAAAATCAGGCGGTCTACTGATTCAGTTGACCTCCTTAATGCAAATTATGTAAGTGCCATGAATCCATTATGTATGCAAATTTTCCTATTCATGATTCTACATGAGTGCACAATCATTCACACAAATGCAACATCCATATGACAACACATTAAATTTCAACCATATACGACTATAAATACATTTATGCATATGCAATATGAAGTGACTGAGCCGATCTAAAACCTAGATTGTGTGTGTATATGCAACCACGAGCAACCACTAGCAATCACTTGCAACCACTTGCAACCATCATCCATAACATGTTTCAATTACATGTTTTCATCCAAAGGGTTTCTTCCTAAAAGATAAGGTCGAGGAGATATACCTAAAAAGATAGATAAAAGCGCAACTTAAGGAAAAAGGAAAGATCAAAGATGTACCCTCGAAAAGAAAAGGGTAGGCTGCGCGTATTCTAGCTTCAGTTTCCCAAGTTGCATCTTCTTCGGTGTCGCTCCACTGAACTTTGACGAGCTTGACTTCGTAGTTGCGTAGCTTCTTCACTTCTATTCCTAATATGCGGATTGGAACTTTCCTTACGGTTGCTTCGCGTTCCACTTCAGCTTCTTCTAGGATATTTGGCTCTACCACTTCAGCAGACTCATGTAGACATTTTCGGAGATGTGAAATGTGAAAGACGTTGTGAACTCCGGCCAATTTTTCGGGTAGCTCTAATCTATAGGCCATTTTCCCAATTTTCTCGATGATAGGGAATGGCCCTACGAACCTTGGTGCTAGCTTTCCTGTGGTTCCAAAACGAACAACGTTCCTTAGCGGAGATACCTTAAGGAAAACTCTGTCCCCAACCTCAAATTCAAGGTCGGTCCTCCTCTTGTCGGCGTAGGACTTTTGTCTGTCTTGGGCCGTCTTCATCCTTCTTCGTATTAAGTCTACTTTCTCTGAAGTCTCTCGGATCATATCTGGTCCAAGTATGAGCTTATCAGTAGACTCCCACCAACAAGTGGGTGATCGGCACGGTCTTCCATATAAAGCTTCGAAGAGCGCCATTCCGATGGTTGCTTGATAGCTGTTATTGTAGGCAAATTCCAGCAAAGGAAGATGGTCTTCCCATGTCCCTCCGAAGTCAAGGACGCACAGTCTTAAAAGGTCCTCCAAAACTCTATTCACTCTTTCTGTTTGGCCGTCGGTTTGGGGATGATAGGCTGTGCTCAAGCATAACTGTGTGCCTACCGCTTCTTGCAGACTCCGCCAAAACTCACTTGTGAAGATAGGGTCTCGGTCACTAACAATGCTGGATGGTATTCCATGGAGTCGAACAATTTCCTTGAGGTAAAGAGATGCTAGGGATGAGGCAGTTCTTTTACTTTTGACAGGTAAAAAGTGGGCGCTTTTAGTAAGCCTATCCACTATTACCCAAATGCTAGTGTTGCCTCTCCTAGACCTAGGCAGCTCATCGATGAAGTCCATTGAGATGCTATCCCACTTCCACTGCGGGACCTCTAGAGGATGGAGCAGACCGCCAGGCTTTTTCTGTTCCGCCTTAACCTGTTGGCACACCATACACTTATAAACAAATTCTGCCACGTCTTTCTTCATGCCGTTCCAAAAGAAAGTTCTTTTTATGTCCTTGTACATTTTATCTCCGCCTGGGTGTATTGTCATCTTGGAGTGATGCGCTTCCTCGAGAACCTTCTTTACTAAATCCCTTGTCTGTGGGACGCATAGTTTTCCGTCTCGCCTTAGCCAACCCTTATCGTCGATGGAGTATCTGTTGAGGTGACTTGAAGTCTCACCCCTAATTAGCCTATCAATCGTCTCCACAAGCTGAGGGTCTTCGCGTTGTGCTGTCCCTATTGAGTCCACTAAAGTCGGGCATACTTCGAGAGATGCTAGCAAGCCTGGTACAAAATCGGAGGAGGGCCTAAAGTCAAAGATGGCTACAAACTCTAGGCTTTGTCTTTCAACAAACAACGGGCTTAGGGTCATTTTCTTTCGGCTCAACGCGTCTGCCACTACGTTGCCTTTGCCCGGAGTGTAGGAGATCTCGAAATCGTACGAGGCAAGAAACTCCATCCATCTCTGTTGCCTTAAGTTAAGATCTTTCTGCGAGAAAAGATATTTCAACGATTTATGGTCAGTGTAAAGTTCGAACTTCTCACCTAGGAGATAGTGGCGCCAAGACTTGAGTGCAAAGACGATGGCGGCTAACTCAAGATCGTGGGTCGGGTAGTTCTTTTCATGCACTTTCAATTGTCTCCCGCCATAAGCTACTACCCTTCCTTCTTGCATTAAGACAGCGCCTAGCCCTGTCCCACATGCATCTGTATAAACTGTGAACATCTTGCTTCCATCTGGCAACGTTAAAACTGGGGCTGTTGTAAGAGCCCTTTTTAGTCGTTGGAAAGCAAACTCGCAATCCAAGTCCCAATTGAACACTAGATTCTTCTTGGTCAGCCTTGTGAGCGGAGCTGAGATTTTCGCAAAATCCCTTATGAACTTTCGATAGAAACCTGCTAGTCCTAGAAAACTTCGGACCTCAGTTGCATTCCTTGGTGTCTTCCAATCCCGTACCGCTACTACCTTAGCCGGGTCTACAGCTAACCCTTCCTTGGATACTATGTGCCCAAGAAATCTTACTTCCTCTCTCCAAAAGTGGCATTTGGAGAATTTGGCTTTTAGCTGATGGACTCGCAGAGTATCCATGATTGCCCTTAAGTGCTGAGCATGTTCCTCTTCACTCTTTGAGAAGATAAGGATATCATCTACGAAGACCACTACGAACTTATTGAGGAAATCTCTGAACACCCTACTCATTAGGTCCACGAAGTAAGCAGGTGCGTTTGTCAAGCCGAAAGGCATGACAAGCCATTCAAAGAAGCCGTCTGGGGTTCTGAATGTCGTTTTATCGATGCTATCTTCAGCCACCCTTAGCTGATGAAAACCGGTCGCTAAATCGAGTTGGGAGAAAACAGACGCTCCTACAAGCTGATCAAACAGATCGTCAATTCTGGGGAGAGGGTGCCTATTCTTTTTCGTTAGCTTGTTGAGCTATAGTCAACACATAGACGGAGTGAACCATTTGCCTTTGTAGCGAACACCACTGGAGCGCCCCATTCTGAAATGCTTCTTCTAATGAACCCCTTCTCTAGAAGCTCTTTAATCTGTTACTGAGCTCTTTCCTTTCCCGTGGAGCCATGTATCTAGCGGGCAACGCAACGGGCATTGCATTATCTACAAGATATATGCGGAAGTCTATCTCCCGCTTCGGAGGCAAGCCCTTCACCTCTTCGAAGACATCCGGATATTCCCGGACCACTCTAACCGATTGCAAATTGTCGGCAGAGGCATCTAGCGATTCAAGATAACTAAGCATAACCGCATACGAGGGATTACAAGTAATTTCCAAAGTGTTACCGAGCTGGGTCAGGAGCCTAACAACCCTTTTCTCACAATCAAGGATGGCCCCATTACTGGATAGCCAATCCATGCCCAAAATCAAACCATATCCCGAAAAGCCCAAAACAAAGGCACTACATTTAAATTCTACGCTTAGAATAGAAATTTTCAATCCCACACAGATCATAGACAAATGAGCCGGGCCCCAAATTGGGTTTGAAACAATTAAGGGGTCCTCTACCATACTAGTTTTTAGGTGCAGAGATTCTACTAAAGCAGACGAGATAAAGGAGTGTGATGCGCCAGAATCAAATAAAGTGCGAACGGGGTGATCATAAAGATAAACTACACTTTCTACAGAAGTATTTATACCTCGCTGTTGCAGAGGTGGAGCCTCTAGCACATGAACCTGCGCCCACGAGGTGGATCCAGCCCTCTGCCCCTGTCCTCGTTTCTTTGGGCAGTCCTTAGCCATGTGGCCTGTCTCACCGCAAGAAAAGCACCCACCATTCATCTTGGCCTTCTTTTTCCGGCAATCTTTCACTAAGTGCCCCACTTTGCCACAGAAATTACACTTCCCCTTCTCTTTATTGTCTTTCCCGCCCTTCTTAAAGTCTGTCTTCTTAGGCTGCAAACCCTCTTTCTTCCCTTGAGAGCTTTCTGCCTTTGTCTCCTTCTTGCCCTTATCCTCTTCGTTCAGCAATGCCATTTGTACCAATCTTTCATACGTAGCTCCCATGGGTATATGGGTCATGGCCAAACTGTGTAATGGCTCATTCAACCCCTTGACAAAGCGGAGAGCCTTCTTGTGCTGGGTGTTGACTAGGTCTAGTCCGAACCTAGCCAGCTGATCAAACTGGTTAACATACTCTTTGACTGTCATATTCCCTTGCTTAAGAAATAAGAATTTTTCCAACTGCAAACTCCTTTCAGCGTCTGAGAGAAATTTAGCCTCAAACCTTGCCCTAAAGTCCTCCCATGTTTCCACTGGTCTTTTTGCATTAGTGACTTCTCACCAGTAGGAAGCCTCACCTTTTAGTAGCCACACTGCCAGTTGTACCTTCTGCCTATCTTCTACCTCAAAAATGACGAATAAGTCCTCGGTTTCCTTTAGCCAATTCCTAGCTGCCACGAAGGATTCGGTTCCATGAAAGTCCTTTCCTCCCATATCTTTAAAATCTTTACATATCTTAGCAAAAGTATTTCCTCGCGGAGGAGGTGGAGGAAGAGGTGTTGCTGCAGCCGGATAATTCCCTGCAGCTGGGGGAGGAGGAACGGTAGGGCCTGGTTGAATGGCCCTTGCTTCTAAGAATCGTCTAAACCAACCAGGTATTGGTACACCCTCTGGCAAGTTAAGTTCTTCGGACATGCTGAAACAAAAAGGATAGATTCAAAACGAAGGATAAGAGATAGTACCTATGGCTTTGGGGGACTTTGCCTTTTTAAAATAAAATAATATTTTATCTTTTAAAAATGCTTCTTTAAATTTCCTTTTTTTTTGAAAATAAATTTTCAAAACTTTTTATCTTATCTGGTAAACCTATGCTCTGATACCAAGTGAAACACCCCACCTCCGTTAGGGTCACTCTCAAAGGGAATGCCCTAATTTTGGTGGAGGTTTTTAAGTATAAGTCACAGATACACAAGACAGATATAAGAACACATATTTTTGAACAGCGGAAAACATCAACAACTTTTATTTCAACAAAATACGTGTTACACAAACCATGTCATAATTTGTTTTACAATACTTCCCAAAACATAACATCTCCATAACTATCTTGATTACACTATTTAAAGAAGCATAAAGAAAACATAAATAAACTGCAAAAGTCCCATAATTGCTGTCCAAAGCCATAGTCCAAAACGGAAAAGATCCAAGCAATACATTCTTTCTCTTCAAGCTGGATGTGAAAACTGGTCAAGCTGCGGTATTCCCTCCCTGTGGACCTGGGGGGAAACGAAAGAAAAGAAGGCGAAAGAAAAGTAGAGTCAGACATAAAGCCTGAGTAAGTCTAGGACTATTCAGTCTATGAATAAAGAACTGGGTATGATAAGCATAAACTGGAAATGGGAAAGCACCATAAACTAAGTTAAGTTGTCTAGGGTCGAATACTATCGTACCCCATATTAATATCTGTACCCATATAAACTAGTTCCCAACAGGCACCCCATAATCAGGGTGAAGTGATCCATTTTCTGATGATCGGCTCCTACTCGCATAGTTACATGTGTCTTACGGCCCCCGTTGTTGTAGTTACCTATGCTGATCCCACCATGGGGTGTATCAAGTCCCATAGTGGCGGCCCGACACAATTCTAGAATGCACAGGTATGCTACTGGTGCCAAGTGCCTTATTTTTCTACGCCGGAGTGTGTGCACGCCCGCACCCCGTTAGAACCTACACTGCTGCACCACCGCCGTCGATTTGACCTCTTACAGTCAGCCCAGTAATCGTGCCCCACCCTGCCTAGTTCAGGGTATCCTGATACACCTTGTAGGGTTACTGCTGAAAAGGGTCCCCCGCTACTAGGTTTTCTATTTCTAGCCAACATGCTAAGTTGGTTAAGTGTTTGATAAACCTAACCCCCAATCAGTCTGTTTAGTTTAGCATGTTCCATTTTGATTAAGTATTAATATAATTTACTTAATCCTATCAATCCTGACTCAGCCTTAATTGTCTTATTAAAGCCTCGACCTCTCACATTAGACAGGTATTGTTGTGGCTGCCTGTTGCCGGTTGGGTCCGGGCAGTCTTACGCCACAACTCAGTCTAACCTCGGGTCCTTATTGGGCTCCGTGTTTAACCACCCACATTGGATAGGTATTGTTGTGACAACTGGACAGCCAGGCGGTTCCGGGCAGGTTTACATCACAACTCAATCCAACCTCGGGTTAAACACATCATATTTTCTACATTTACATATTTTGTCTCTTTTCTTTTGTATATGTAAATATTTGCGGCCCATTATTCAAATTCATCTTTATTGGTTAAAATTTATTTATGCTACTTAATTGTTTTTCAAGGTTGTTGGCATGCGTCAAACATGCCAACACATATGTGCTATATTTTAACCCAACGTCATTACCCCCGTTTTACACGTTCGCCACAATATAAGATATGTTGGATTTAACATTTAAACCCAACTTGGCCATATGAAAAGGGGAGGCTTATAACATGGTGTTTATAAGGTAACATGAAAAAGGGGAGTGTGAACGCATGAACTTGCAACATAACGATTCAATTAACATGAATTTGGCACATGTGAACTTGCATTGTAATAGCATAAAATCATGGCACAAACAATACTTAAACATGAGTCATTCTATTCATATAATCATGGCATAAACAATACTTAAACATGAATCATTCTTTTCATATAATCATGGCATAAACAATACTTAAACATGAATCATTCTTTTCATATAATCATGGCATAAACAATACTTAAATATGAATCATCCTATTCATGTAAACTTGCAATTGGAATGTAAATCTAACTTAATTGTGTCACATATATCACCATATGGTTTTGATAACAACTTAGGCCTAAAACATGTTTTCAACTAGGCATAATACCAAACATAGTTTAGTCATGTTCATAAAGATGCTTACTTTTGTTTCTAATACAAAAGTATGATTTGCCAATTTCAACATAGATTCATATAAATCATAGTACTTAGTCGAGTTCAATTACACACTAAAAGTGATCATAAAAGTATGTACATCATATTGGCATAATAGTGAATCATATACTTGCATGAATCCCAATTAAAATTCCACAATATATGGTTGTCAACATAAATCATATACTTGTATGAATTCCAAATAAAATACCACAACATATGGTTGTTAACTTCCACCATAAATCACATACTTGCAAATATCCAATCGTATAACATTTCCAAATCGTTTAGAATCAAAATAACATACAAGTATAGATTATTGTTGCCACAATTCCATTTCGTTGTTAACTTCCAACGTAAATCACATACTTGCAAATATCCAATCGTATACCACAACATTCCCAATCGTTTAGAATCAAAATAACATACAAATATAGATTATTATCGCCATAATTCCATTTCACATTTTACACAAATCAAACGCAATTAATTATTCACATCGGAATAGCACTCTACTTACAACGTATGACGAATCTTCAATTTAGGAATCTGAATTCTTAATTTGGAGATGCTATCCTTTGTTGTAGGCGTTGTTTTGATTTGATTGACGTTGCTTTAAGCTTTCAAATTATCTCCTAATTGTCTCTCAATTTCTGACGGCTATTCTTAGCAGCATGACGGTCTCATCTCCATTTTTGTTTGTGTGAATTAGGGTGAGTCTTACGTCCTTTTTATAGAGTTTGTGAGTTGATTTAGACCGTCGATGGAGCTTGGTTTAATAACAGCCGTTCGTTTGAAAGAGAGACCAACCAGGAGCTGACACCTAGCCCTAGTGACAAGGCATGGCTCAGAAAATCGAACAAACACAGACCAGGCCAGCCAGGGGGGGCTGGGTTCGACCTGGCTCAGGGGCCAGGTCGACACCCCAGTCGACACCGTGTCGACTTGGCAGTCGACACGGGTGACCCAGGTCGACTGCCCAGTCGACCTGGTTAGCCCCAGGTCGACTGCCAAGTCGACCTGGGTGCCTTGGGCGGGAAATTTCCCGCCCTGGCCAAACCGGCCCGATTTTGAATTTTAAATTGGTTTTTCTGAGCTGTTTTGGTCTGTTTGAATTTTAAACTGAATTCTGAAACTTCCGGAGGCCGTATCTTCTTCATACGGAGTCCGTTTTATGCAAACTCGGACTCTATTTCAAGCAGAATTCCGAGACGAACGCAATGGCGTATCCCGTTTCCCTTAATTCTTTGATTTGAAATTAATTATACTTTAATTCGTGAATTTCACTGTTATAGAATACACGGGGTGTTACAGAATGCACTGGCGCACTTGGGAAGTGCGCCAGAACAAAATTGCACTGGCGCACGTGGGAAGTGCGCCAGTATGAATTTGCACTGGCGCACCTGCCAAGTGCGCCCAGGCCAGAAAACCTGCTTGGTCAGGCCCTGGCTGGCCTGGTCCGGTTCTGGTCGATTTCTGAGGCTTGGCTGAGTCACTAGGGCTTACATGTCGCTTTCTAATTGGCTTCTCTTGAGACGGATGGTCTGGATTCACTCTAGCTTCATCGAGGCTCTAATCAGTTTAAAATTCTATAAATACAACTCAAGACTAAACCTAAATTCACACAAATAATATAGTACTAGAGCCGCCATGCTGCTGGAAAGAAACTAGGAGTGGCCGTCAGTTAGAAAGCTTAGAGACAAGCCAATACTAAAGTAAAACACAAATCAAAACAATGTTAGTCTACCCAAAGGAAAGCATATCAAATTCAGAACTCAGAATCCAGAATTCAAGTTCATCGTTTGTTGTAAGTATAGTGATTTTTCCGATGAGAATAAAACTAAGACTTGATTCAATGTAAATTGGGAGTGGAATTGTGCTATTATGTAACGACAATGTTAATTCATATCTATGTATTGAAATGATTATGTTGTGAATGCAATTGGGATGTTTGTGGTATAATTAAGATTGATGTTGATCCTATTGTACTTTTAGAATGACAACAACATCAAAGCAAGTTGTATAGTTCATGTTTATGTGATTATATAGGTTGTTTGTGATTAGAGCCTCATGTATATGCTTTATGCTAGAATCTTTATGCCTAAATGGTTATGTTCATATACATGCTCCTATGTTTATACAAAAGTTGCAAATTCTTAATTGGATCCATGTCAAGATCCACTTTAGTACATGTTTCATGTTGTAATTAGATATGCGATTGGATCTAGTTCACACCCTTGTCATAAAGTTATACATATTTATGAAAATGTCATATTCTTGTCATATGCTAGTGATGTTCGATGTTATGCCTAGATCCAAAAACAAGTTTAGGCTTATGTTATCTAAATCATATTCTAATTTGTGTGAGACCTATTTGGTTAGATACCTATTTCAATGCAAGTTCACATATATGTTGATTTAGGCCATGTTGCAAGTTCACATTCATGTTGACTATTTTGCAAGTTCACACCTATGATGTTCATATTGGCTATGCCAAAAATGCCAAGTTTACACCTATGTCATGTTTATGTTTATGAATTCCCTTATGCCTATTTGTGTGCGCTAAATTAGGCTAAGTTTTTAGCCTAATATTATATGTTAAAACTATGCAAACGAAAATTAGGCTAAGATTGTTAGCCTAATGTTTAAACGGGGTAACATTGGGAATATTAGTAAAACTTGACATAAAAATATATGAAATTGGCATGATTGTCACATGCCAAAATTGGTGGCATTTTAAAACGGTATAAATTCTTATACCAAAAATGTTAAACTTGGAAAGTGGGCCACAACATTTAATTGTTGACAAATTTACATATAACCAGTAATAAAGACAAATATGTTAATTTAGAAAATACGAATATGCTTAACACGAGGTTGGATTGAGTTGTGATGTAAACCTGCCCGGACCCGCCCGGTTGTCTAGTAGTCACAACAATACCTATCCAATGTGGGTGGTTAAGCATTGATCCCAATAAGGACCCGAGGTTAGACTGAGTTATGGTGTAAATCTGCCCGGAACGGACCGGCACATCCAGTAACTGTAACAATATCTGTCTAATGTGAGTGGTCGGTGCTTTAAAAGGTTAAGGACAGACAAGTCATGATGGTAGGGTTAAGTTAACTAAAACACTTAACCAATTCAACATGTTAATTAAACTGATGGGTAGGGTTAGGTAAATACAGACACTTAACATGTTTGACTAGAAAACCCTAGTGACAGGGACCCATTTCAGCAGTAACCCAATTAGCTATCATGGTACCCTGAAACTAGGCAGGGTGGGGCACGATTACTGGGCTGATTGTAAGAGGTCAAAGCAACGGCGGTGGGTGCAACAGTGTGGGTTCTAACAGAGTGCGGGCATGCACACACTTCGGAGCAGACAAACAGGGCACTGGGGGCACCAGTAGTATAACCTATGCATTCTAGTATTGTGTCGGGCCGCCATGGGACTTGATACACCCCATGGTGGGACCAGCATAGGTATCTACATTCTTTGGGGGCCGTAAGACACATGTAATTATGCGAGTAGGAGCCGATCTTTAGAAAAAGGGGATCACTTCACCCTCAGCATGGGGTGACAGTTTAGAACTAATGCATGTAGGTGCAGAGATATAGTGTGGGGTGCGATAGTATATTCGTTTCAAAACTACTTTATCTTAGTTTACGATACTTTCCTGTTTCCAGTTTATACATATCATGCCCTTATTCTTATTCTCATACTGAAGAGTCACTAGACTTACCAGGCTTTATGTCTGACCCTATTTTCTTTCGTCTTCTTTTCTTCCGTCCTCCCTAGGTCCACAGGGAGGAAACAACCCAGCTTAGTCAGACTCTTTGCAAGCTTCGAGATAGCAGATATACGGTTTGGACTCTCTTGCTTTGGCTATGGCAGTTGGACAAAATCATGGGGATTTATGCAGTTTTAATCGTGTTTTATGCTTCTTTATTTAATAACCAAGACAGAAATGATGTTGTAATGTTTTGGAAGTTGTTATGAGACAATTATGGAAATGTGTTGTATGAACAAGTATTTTATGAAATAAAAGTTTGATGTTTTCCGCTGCTTATATACATGTGTTTATATCTGTCTTGTGTTTTATCTGTGACTTTTACTTACAAACCTCCACCAAAGTTAAGGCAGTCCCTTGTGAGTGACCTTGAAGGAGGGTGGGGTGTTTCACGGTTCGGATCGTCCCCCTCCAAAGAACACCGGGTCGGATCGCAGCCTCCTAGTCCAACCGTAGTACTTCGGGTCGGGGTACTATGGCGGATCGGGTCGGAGTACTTCTGGTGGATCGGGTCGGTCGTGATCTCCTCCAGGTTTCAAGTCAACTCGTAGCATGCAGGCTCGGTTCGGATGCAAAGGGGCGGATTGTGGATGGGCCACACGAACGGTTCGGTTCGGACCTCCCCATCCGATCCGATCCGGTCCGTCCATTTCCTGCATTTTGTCCAGCGAGTTGTTTACGCCATTCGACAGCGTTTTCGACCACTCTAGCTATTCTAATCAATCACAAAGCATACCACAAAGTCATAGCAACAAATAGAAGTGACCTCAAACACCAAAACATCAATATGATAGGTTAAAATGGATCAAACATAGCCAAAATCCCGTATTTTCCCTTAAGTGTGCTTAAGAAAAACTATTGATATGATTAGCAAAACTTAATCAAATTAACCCTAACAGAGGTCTAAAACATCATTTAAGAATTTATAAATATTTTTCCAGATTTTTATCATGCATAAATTCGCTAATTAACACTAATTACCCTTAATTAACCATAATTAATGAGGAACTATGCAAATCAGTTACCTTAGCCACAAATAAACCTTAGATCTGAAATAAATCTCTGATATGGCGTGAATACTAATGCTAAACAGCAGCTCTAATCTTGATTTGGTGAAGATCCCCCTTGATTTGATGTTGCTAAGCTTAATCCTTAATTAGAAAGTGGTTTGGAGGTGATTTAGAGGTTGGAGGCTATTTTTAGGGTTTCTAAGAGGTAAGTGGAGGCTAGAAAACTGAAATGGAATGAAACCCTAATCTTTTCAGCCTCCTCATAACCCTAATCCTGAAATGGGTTATGGGCCCATTCACTAATCACCCAATTTGGCCCGGTTAAGCAGTTTTTCACTTTCCAAACCTTATTTCAGCCATTTCTCCCAAACGATAAGCCCGTTTAGCTATTATGACCACTCTACGGAAAGGTAAACCATCAAACGAATCTAATGGAAGTGGTTTCAGGTCAAAAATCCTTTTTAGTCAAAAGTTATGGCCAAAACAGTATCATCTAAGGGGAAAACGGTCATTTAAAAATCGACAAAAATCATGAACATGGGAAATGACCTCAATAGTCGTTTCCCAAAGCCACATGACCATACATCTTCATATAAGAGAGAAATAAATATTCTACGATCCTCCAATGCGTAGAATACGGGTTGTTACATTCTCCCCTCCTTAAGAAATTTCGCCCCCGAAATTCCCTAACTAAAACACACAAAGGGCCCCGCATGCCTATCAACCATAGAACAACAATCAAACATGCAAAACAAGTCTATCCTAGCATGCGGAATAACTAAATTGCAAAGTAAATCTTACCAGGCAAAGAGTTCTGGATACGTTTTCCTAATGCTCTCATCTGTCTCCCAAGTACAGTCATTCTCGTTCTCGCCCCCACTGAACCTTGACTAGCTTCACTGCCTTCCTTTGAAGTTGCTTCGTATCGTGCTCGACAATACGAATCGGCTTGTGGTTCCCAACCGCCTCGGGTTCCACTTCGAAGTCCTCTAACTGATCATGTGAAATAGTCATATCTGGGTCGTGCATGAACTTCCTTAGCTGGGAAACATGAAATACGTTGTGAACTCCTATCATCTTCTCTGGTAATTCAATTCTATATGCCAAATTCCCAACTTGTTCGAGAACTGGGAATGTGCCAACAAATCTTGGTGCCAACTTGCCTCTCCTGCCAAATCGTATCACGCTCTTCAACGGAGAAACCTTGACAAACACCAAGTCACCAACGGAGAATTTTAAGTCTCTTCTCCTCTTATCAGCATAACTCTTCTGCCTATCCTGGGCAGCCTTCATCCGTTGTTGAATGATCTTAATCTTATCTGAAGTTTCCCTTACCACATCTGGTCCAAGCACAAACTTCTCACCGGTCTCTATCCAACATGATGGTGAGTTGCATGGTCTTCCGTACAAAGCTTCATATGGAGCCATACCAATACCGGATTGGTAGCTATTATTATATGTAAACTCTACTTGATGCAAATGGTCATCCCATGATCCACCAAAATCCAATATACAAGCCCTCAAGAGATCTTCCAATATACGATTCACCCTCTATGTCTGACCGTCGGTTTGAGGATGATACACAGTACTGAGATATAGTTCCGACCCTAGAGCCTCTTGTAAGCTCTTCCAAAACCCATTAGTGAACAATGGGTCTCGGTCACTCACAATGCTTTTAGGTACTCCATGAAATCTCACTACCCACTTCTTATACAGTTCTGCTAACTTAGCTGTCGTTCTGGTCGATTTGACTGGTATAAATTTTACACTCTTAGTCAATCGATCCACAATTACCCAAATGCTATCATGTCCCGATTTAGTCCTTGGTAAACCATCAACGAAATCCATCGAGACTTGCTCCCATTTCCATTCGGGAATTTCTAATGGTTGCAACAAACCACTAGGCTTCTTTTGCTCGGCTTTAACTAGATGGCAATTCATGCACTTGGATATAAACTTCCCAACGTCTCTTTTCATCCCTTCCTAGTAGTAAGTCTGCTTCATGTCTCGATACATCTTATCACCACCGGGGTGTATAGTCAGTTTTGAGTGATGACATTCCCTAAGCACTTCATCTCTCAAACCATTCACGTTGGGTACAACTAGTCTTCCATTCTTTCGAAGCCATCTTTCTCGATCAAGCCCATACAAATTCATCTCCTCACCGTCGATATCCATCTCTAACTTGGAGATGACTTCCAATAGATTAGGATCGTCCCTCTGACTGGAACCAATCTGTTCAATCAAAGTGGGTCTGATCGTCAAACTAGCTAACATCTCTGGATCCAATTCGCACTTTGGTCTGAAATCATACCCTGCGATATACTCCAGTTGCTTCCATTCAAGAAACATAGCCCCTAAACTGGCATGTCTCCTACTCTAGGCATCAACTACCACATTGCCTTTCCCAGGTGTATATGCGATATCAAAATCATACGAAGCCAAGAACTCTAACCATCTCTGCTGACGGAGATTCAGATCCTTCTGAGAGAAGAGATACTTTAACGATTTATGATCGATAAACAACTCAAATCTCTCTCCCAAGAGATAATGTCTCCACATCTTCAACGCGAACACGATCGCTGCCAATTCCAAATCATGGGTAGGATACTTTTTCTCATGCGGCTTTAGTTGCCGACTAGCATAAGCTACAACCCTAGCTCCTTGCATCAATACAGCACCTAGTCCGGTACCACAAGCATCCGTGTATACCGTCATTTCTCCATTCCCTTTAGGAATGACTAATACTGGCGCACGCGTCAACTTTTCTTTTAAACTCTTGAATGCATTCTCACACACTCCGTCCCAGACGAAGGCTTGATTCTTCTTAGTCAGCTGAGTCAACGGTGCTGCTATCTTGGAGAAGTCCTGGATAAACTTACTATAATATCCAACTAACCCCAAGAAGCTTCTTACGTCTGTTGCATTCTTGGGCGTAGACCAATCCTGTACCGTAGCCACCTTCGCAGGGTCCACAGCAATACCATTCTCTGAAACAACATGGCCCAAGAATCTCACTTCCCTCCTCCAGAAGTGACACTTAGAAAATTTCGCTTTCAATTGGTGTTTTCTCAACACCTCCATCACTATCCTCGAATGTCCCTTGTGTTCTTCCTCTGTCCTTGAGTAAACAAGGATGTCGTCTACGAACACAAGAACAAACTTATTCAAGTGATCTCTGAATACCCAATTCATAAGATCCACAAAGTATGCTGGTGCATTGGTCAACCCAAATGGCATGACCAACCACTCATAGAATCCAGACGGCATCCTAAATGCCGTTTTCGGAATACTCTCAGCCGCTACACGGAGCTGATGAAATCCTGTCGCGAGGTCCAACTGGGAGAACACTCTTGCTCCTTCCAGTTGATCAAACAAATCATCTATCCGCGGTAGAGGATACTTATTCTTCCTGTCACCTTATTCAACTCGCGATAGTCCACACACAAACGAAGGGAACCATCTGCCTTAGTGGCAAACACAACTGGTGCTCCCCACTCGGAGACACTTCTTCTAATAAGCCCCTTCTTCAAAAGATCGCTTATTTGCACCCCGAGCTCTCGCTGCTCCCTTGGTGCCATATTGCACCCCGAGCTCTCACTGCTCCCATGGTGCCATATGACGAAGTGACATCACTATAGGTCTGGCATCTTTCACCAAATCAATATGGAACTCAATTTCTCGGTGTGGTGGAAGTCCGGTCACTTCCTCGAAGACGTCCGAATACTGACCAACCACGGGCACATCTGACAACTCATCGTGCGGGATGTCGAGGGAATTTATAAAACTAGACATTACCCCATCACTAGGTAGACTACCAAACACTACCCTCCGCCCATCATCTGCCCTAACCGTCACCAAAAAGCTCTCACAGTCTACCACCACCCCGTATCCTTGGAGCCAATCGACCCCCAATATAATGCCATACCCAGTAAAGCCCAAAACAAAGCAATCGCAAACAAACATACATCCATGACTCGATAAGACCAAATTTCGGCAAATCATACGAATGTTAGTTGAACCACCAATCGGGTTTGCCACAACCAACGGTTTATCGACTATCTCGGGTTCCAGTCCCAACCTATCTACCAGGTCACTAGATATGAAGGAACGGGAAGCCCCAGTATCAAACAAAACTCGAACAGGTACATCAAAAATAGAAAGCATACCTTGAATGACGACATTCTTTCCTTTCTCCGCCGCAGTTGGGGCATTCGACGAAGAAGGAATAGCACCGATAGCATATGCTTTAAAAATCTGCTTCTCCTTAAGAGGTTGTGGACATTTATCCTTATGATGTCCCACTTGGCCACAGTTGTAGCACTTCCTATCCGCTGGCTTGGCCCGACACTCTTTGGCATAATGGCCCTTCTTACCACAGCTGAAGCACTCAACATCTTTCTTGCTCTTTTTCTGGCCATCCTTAGTTTGGTTCTGCTTCCTCTTGTTCTGAGTGTTATTCTTGCCTCCACCGACTGCTTGCGGCTTCATCCCTTCTCCAGATGCAACCTCAGTCTTTGACTTAGGGTAAAGACTCTCTGATCTTAAAGCTTTCCCCACAATTGATTCAAAAGTCTCATCGATGTGGTTGATAAGCCTTTCCCCCAAGTATCCATCCAAACCAGTAATGAAATTCTCATTCTTCTTCTCAGGAGTATCGATAAGGGATAATCCATACTTCGACAAGGTGTCGAACTCAGCAATATAGTCCGAGACTGCCCTACCATTCTGCTTAAGTTCCAAGAACTTCCTAAACAATTCCGACTTCTGAGCAACTGGGATAAACTTGTCGCTAAAGCGAGCCTTAAACTGATCCCAAGTAACCTGATCCTCTGGAGTGGTTGTCTTAATAGCATTCCACCAATTCATCGCTCGCCCTTGCAGCTGACGAGACGCTAGCCTTCTCTTCATCGCATCCTCAATACCTAAGTCGTCGAAGATACGATCACAGCTATCCAACCAATCCTGAACATCCGTGGCCGACTTCGTTCCATGGAACGACTTCCCACCATGGCTAGTGTAATTCTTGCACAGCTTGGCGAAATTGACCCTAGGCGCCTACACAATTGGACCACCACTATTACCGACATTGGGAGCTGCTCCCTGCACATCCCTAAGCATTTCTCTCATGAGGTCAGTAAACATCGTCCTCATGTTAGCAACATTCCCATTATTGGCCCCTCTACCAGCACCCCTTGCTATCGGCTCATCGTTCAATCTGTAAAGAGAAAACGATTAACCATCTCCATAGTGGTGCTAGTGCAGTGCGACTTCATCCTTAGCTATACTAATAGTATATATATAGCTTTTGAAAACCAAAGTAATCACAAATACGCACTCTCATATACGTACTATCTCTCCCTAGTGTCTTTTCCTAGGTTAACTACACAACCTAGAGCTCTGATACCAAATGTGACAGCACGCCCCGCACCAACCGACATTTACTCCAAAAGTGCGTTGTACACATGTCCAGTTAGCACGGAACGGTCGTCAGAAGGAAAGAAAGAAGACGAAGAATCAACAAGGAACCTATAGAATGTCTCACAGCGCATAGAACAAAATATAATAACAACATACTTGACATAAAACAGGTGAGACAGTGCATAAGCTGAAAACAAACTATCATAGCAGCGAAAATCCAAATACAGCTTATGTTCCACATCATCATTATTACAACTTTTCAAACTGTCTCTAAAGGTAAAGACAAGATAAGGGAGGTACACTACTAATGCCCAAGCAGTGACCACCAACGACACAGGGAGAATATATATATATATATATATATATATATATATCATACGTGGAAGCCTCCTGCTCGCCTCCGGATCAGCTACTCGTGCATCACCAGCTAACGTGTCTCTAGTATGTTCATTTAGGAGCACCCAGAGTAATAAGAAGAGACATAAAACTCTGGGTCAGACAAAAGTCTGGTGTGAGCGATAAGCAGCTAAACAGAACAATAACAGGTATACTAAACCATACCTAAACCTGGACCTGCAACCAAAGAGTTGTCACTACATACCGTACAACACTCTGAGGTGCCACCAAACAAATGGTGTAAAGATAACGGGGGTGGGGGTGTGCATGTCATAGTGATGGCAAACAATCAAGCATAGAAACCATCCTTACATCTCTCACTCAGTGCGTAAAGCATACGATATCCACCACTTCGATCACCCAATACTTTGCTATGATCACTCTGCCCCATGAAGTCACAACGGCTTCACTACACTGATCCATAGCCACTAATCCTTCGCTATGTCCACTTTGCCCCATGGAGTCATACATACCCCACTGCACTGGCTCATAGCCTTACTAATCCTTTACTATGTCCACTCTGCCCCATGGAGTCACAACGGCTCCACTGCACTGGCTCATAGTCTAGCTACGATCACTTTGCCCCTCGAGTCATGATGACTCTACTAGACTGATACGTAGCCCATCATTCCTTTTTAATGGTGAATCGAAGTTATGAACGTCGACAACTCCTTAGCACACGTCCCGCAGCAAAGCCCAATCATGAAGTGAACTCATTGGCTCCCAACTGGATCCTGAGCTCTAACTTCCATTTGGACTACCTTTGCATCTCGGGTTATTGGTCTTCATCAGATCGGTTCGGATCGTTGCCTTCACGTCATAGCGGTTCGGATCGGCCTTCAGTATCCCCCACTGGATCGATTCGTGCCAAGCTTCTCCGGATCGGATCGTGGTCTTAATTTGGTGGCGGTTCGGATCGTCCCCCTCCAAAGCACACCGGGTCGGATCGCAGCCTCCAAGTCCAATCGTAGTACATCGGTTCGGGTCAGGGTACTATGGCGGATCGGGTCGGAGTACTTCTGGTAGATTGGGTCGATCGTGATATCCTCCAGATTTCAAGTCAACTCGTAGCATGCAGGCTCGGTTCGGATGCAAGGGAGAGGATCGTAGATGGGCCACATGAACGGTTCGGTTCGGACCTCCCCATCCGATCCGATCCGGTCCATGTCCATTTCCTGCATTTTGTCCAGCGAGTTGTTTACGCCATTCGACGGCGTTTTCGACCACTCTAGCTATTCTAATCAATCACAAAGCTTACCACAAAGTCATAGCAACAAAATGAAGTGACCTTAAACACCAAAACATCAATATGACAGGTTAAAATGGATCAAACATAGCCAAAATCCCGTATTTTCCCTTAAGTGTGCTTAAGCAAAACTAATGATATGATTAGCAAAACTTAATAAAATTAACCCAAGTTTCTAACAGAAGTCTAAAACATCATTTAAGAATTTATAAATATTTTTCCAGATTTTTATCATGCATAAATTCGCTAATTAACACTAATTACCGTTAATTAACCCTAATTAGTGAGGAACTATGCAAATCACTCACCTTAGCCACAAATAAACCTTAGATCTGAAATAAATCTCTGATATGGCGCGAATACTAATGTTAAACAGCAACTCTAATCTTGATTTGGTTAAGATCCCCCGTGATTTGATGTTGCTAAGCTTAATCCTTAATTAGAAAGTGGTTTGGAGGTGATTTAGAAGTTGGAGGCCATTTTTAGGGTTTCTAAGAGTTAAGTGGAGGCTAGAAAACTGAAATGGAATGAAACCCTAACTCTTTTCAGCCTCCTCATAACCCTAATCCCGAAATGGGTTATGGGCCCATTCACTAATCACCCTATTTGGCCCGGTTAAGCAGTTTTTCACCTTCCAAGCCTTATTTCAGCCATTTCTCCCAAACGGTAAGCCCGTTTAGCTGTTATGACCACTCTACGGAATGGTAAACCATCAAACGAATCTAATGGAAGTGGTTTCAAGTCAAAATCCCTTTTCAGTCAAAAGTTATGGCCAAAACAATATCAGGTAAGGGCAAAACGGTCATTTAAAAATCGACAAAAATCATGAACATGGGAAATGACCTCAATAGTCGTTTCCCAAAGCCACATGACCATACGACTTCATATAAGAGAGAAATAAATATTCTACGATCCTCCGATGCGTAGAATACGGGTTGTTACACCTTCTCATCCCCCTTTCTCCATCATTTCTATTACTACTGACCGCTTCCTTCTTCACCGACACCACAGTTCAAAGCTACCGCACAAACACTAGTAAGTATTCCGACCACCACGGCTGTTACTCCTGCACAAACTATCCCACGCACTACAGTAGACTGGCAGTCTCCCTTCCTTCAAATCGTACAACTCGCCTCTGTTCCCTTCCTCCCTACTGACGTTGAACAACTCTCCCTTCTCAATAAACAACCACCGTGCCTCCATCACGTCTCGAGACCCGCGCAGAGACGAACTCGAATGAGGAGAAATTCGTGCGAGCTCCAAGTCCTACTGATGCTGAGTAGAACGAGACCCATCCCACGATTTTAGGATTTATTATCGATTTTAGAGGAATTTTCTTTGAAGATGATTTTCTCGTTCTCCTTTGTTGCTGCTGGCAGCTGAGAAAACTTCGAAAAGGATTAGGTTTAGAAATAAAGTTAAGGGTTATTTATAGCATAGGGTCAAAGTATATTCCAAGAATATACCTTTTATATTTCATGTCGAACGATTTTAAATCCATATGGTTGCATACAATATCCAAAAATCACGCAAATTGACATGCAACTAGAGTTTAACATTATGGACCCAATGAAACTGGTTTCGTCAAATTCCGACTTCGTTTGCCCACGCAGCGTATTTTTAACTGTCGAAATACTGACTGTATTTCACATTAAAATCCCGTACGGCCACATATTGACTTCAAAAATCACGAAATTTGAAATCTAGCAATAATTTAATATTGCGGATCCAACAAAATTAGTTTCATCGAAAACCGAGGTCATTTGCAAAACTGGCTATATTTAAAGCTCTAAATGAATCCATTTAAATATTAATATATTTAAATATAATTAAATTAAATAAAAATAATTTAGTATTATCGTGTATATATTCACATGGAATATAATACAACTCCAGTTGGGTTTATAACTCGATATTCAAATCCCGGTTGAATCGATATTCAAATTTATATTGAAATTCCTTTTATATATCGTTATAAATTATAAAGGAATTCCATAGTGACTTTTCTAAAATTTGATTTGGACATAAATCAAAATCTACATGACGAAATCCCGATTTTTCTCTTCCACTAGAAAAATATACTTCACCAGCTCACAGAAATCTGATTTAAAACGGACCCTATATATTCAGTTGGAGTTCGAATCACCAAATAGCGAATTGCTGCACCATTTCGAGCTCGATTATAATTATACGTTCAAACTGTCGTTCAAATAATATATTCGTTATTCTAATTCAAATTCTGAACTGAATTATATATTTTGAATATTCCAGTTCACATTATATTGTCAATTCACTATTTCTGATTATTTCAGAAATTAAATATATTATTCTATTATTTATATTAATTAAATATTCAATATAATTTAATTAACCAACCATTTTCACTATTTAAACAATTAAATAAATTAATTATTATCCGTATAAATACGGGTCGTTACATTCTTCCCCCCTTAAAATAATTTCGTCCTCGGAATTGCTAAGGTAGAATACAAACCCTATTGACTGGTTAAAAATTATTTTTACTTTTTTTAACTTCAGTTTCAACTGAACCAATTTAATTTCAATTAAAATATTAATTCATCTTTATTCACGAAAATTTTCACAAATCCTGAAAATTTTCTAACACCCGAAATTTCTAAAAAAATTCGCTAGCACCTCCTTTGTACGGCTCAATCGGTACAACTACAACTCGCCTTTCTGGGCCATCTCCAACCAAAAAGAAAATCAAATAGCCAAGCGGCTTGCCACATTGGCTCATAAAATCTCATACCCAATATGAAATATAAACTTGTACCTTTTTGTCGGGCATATCAAATTTATCACTTCCATCTGCTGTTAATTTAGCATATACCAATGTTATCCCAACCAAACTCCAATCAATTCATTCTCAAACCAAAACATTCGCTTATACCAAAGTCAAATTTCATTTCAATATCGAGTTCCATTTAGGTTCCAAACTCTTAACTCCACTAATCTGTTTCCATTTCAAATTTCGATCACATAAATCCAAATTTCTCGATAACACTCTAATCCAATTCAACTTCAATTTGCTTTTGCAAATTCCAGTTCAATTTCCACTTAACTGGTTTCAGTTCTAATTCCCATTTGCTTTCACAAATTTCTTTTTAAATTTGGGTTTAATTCAAACAATCTTTCCCTGAGAATTTCAAATAGTTTACCATATCCCAAAAATCAATTTTTTTTTTGGAATTTCAATACAACTTGTTTTTCCCAAACTAATTCAAAAACAATATCTCTGGTAGTAATCCATCACTTTTGAATTCGAAAATGAACACTGAGGATGTGGCCAGCATCATCAGAGTTATTTCCCGACTATCAAAGTGAGTTCAAAACTATATCACTTTCAAAAATCACTTTTAAACTATTCCATTTTGAAATACATTTCAAAATACCATTCACAATGCTTGTATCAAATTTAAAATCTCCCAGGATTTTAAAATTCACATATGTTTAACCCAGATTCATTTACAAACACTTTTCAAATTTTCAGGGTTTTAATCCCAATTCTGATTCAAATTTTTAGATTCAATTCATCGGATTTCATATGTTTCTCTTATATGATTTCTGATTGGTTACTTACATCCATTTCAATTTATAATGTTACTCGATTATAATAGCAACCAATATATATAATATATTATAATTCGAATATATATAATTTCTCTTGTCAAAATATACTTTGGGTAAAACTATTTTCATTTACCCTCTTTTCAAAACATATCGTGTCGACCCAACGTATTCGAGTGTTTATAAACTTCTACCGATACAGTGGATCAAACTGATCGAACATAACTCATAAACAACTCAACAAATAAATCCACACAATATAAAACAATTTTATATCAAATAACAAATACGCTCTCTCGTATATATACACTCAACTCAATCTAGGGTATTACTAACCCCATATCTATCAAGTCATGCCACAGAGCCAAGGTAATAACTTAACCTTTGCTCTGATACCACTGTAACAACCTGGGGTTTTTGCGGTCCTAGTTATCGACATATAACACCATGTTGACTAATCAAGCATCAGAAAAACCAGATATTCCATGAAAGAAATTATAGGGTGAGGATAGATAAGATAGAAACTTAGAATAGAAGAAGAAGAACATACAACATTAGAGTAAACAAAAATCTCACAGCAGAACGAATAAATATATTTCATAACATAACTTTGAAATACAAATCTGTACTTGAATATACATATCATTTCCAAAGTACAGAACTTACAACACAGCGGAAATAACCATAGCTATATAATTCTAAAGCCTCCTGCTCCAACTCTTCAAGTATCTGTAAATCCCGACTACTTGACCGCCCGTACAAAATTGGGCACCCAAAAGTTTAGCGAAAACAAAACAAAATAAACTCATGGTCAGTCAAGTGACTGGTGTGAGTAAACTCAAATTTTTTGATTTAACTATCAAAATCCTTTTGAAACAAAGGATAATCATAAGACCGATCCACATATAAACACGGATGGTTTTTACCTTACGATAACCCAAATCATTAGTAAAACAATATTATTCTGATATTATAATAATGTCTAACACAAGTAATATCAATCTAGTAGAAATGCTTGCATCTAACGTTCTACATATATAATATGCAATCAAAACCGCGGGCTCTTATTTGGGGAATGGATTCCAACTATGACAAGGTATGGATCCACCTTCCGCTCAGTGTACTCTAGAAGCGATACACTGGAGTTCAACAAGAACATCTTGTAACTCGGCCACACATGACCAACCACTCATTTTGCTTGAGTGTATCGAATATATTGTCACCTTACAGTTGGTAAACAAACATAACCATCCGCGGGAGATACAGAATTGAAAGAAGTACAAATATGAATATTCTCTAGATGGTGACAATATATCGTACTTGGTTGCAAACCACTTAGCCGTGCTGCCTTCTCGACTTCTGTCATTTCCCAGTTGATGAGGCTGGAGGTCAAAACGTATCTTTCAACAGATTACTCATTCATTCACTTTGAATGCCACATCGTCATACCCGTCAAATCACAAATTGATTTCCCTAAAAATACCATGGGTATAAGCTAAGAGAAATGAATTCCTCCACCACCAACGTAAATACGTTTGAAATGATCAACTTACGTGATCTACCAGATATACTCTGTCAGAAATTCGTCCATTCTAGTTGTCCTGGGACTGGACAAACCGAAGGCACTATTTCATACATCCATCCTAGGCAATCTCTACCTAGGACTTATACAATAGCTCTTGCACTTTACTCCGTCTTCAGTTTGTCTTCGATCTATTTGATTCGAAACGCTAACGCCCATACGGAGTGGTTATTTGGATAAGAATCCAACCGGTCTCTCCGTATTGACGATGGAAAAATGGTCAAAACTTTGATAGTCTGTGATTTAAATATCAAAGAAAAACACGTGTGCAAACAACGATATTATTTCCAGATATAAATTTTATCGATCAATCATCATTTAACATTTATCTCTTTAGTTCATTAATTTACTTATCTCCTGTTTCCATATATTCTAAATTCTTATTTTCTATTATTAGAAAACATTTCTGATTCTTATTTGGAAAACATTTCCAAAACTTTTTCACTAGATTTAAACTGGTGTTTAAATCAAACATCGCCATGCCAACTCAAACCATTTCACTCATTAACTACATTCACTTAACCATCATTCACTATTAAACCTTACCATTCCTTAGTTAAGAAGGAAGTCAATCAAGTTGCGGTATAATTACCTCTCAGACCTTAACTGGATAACGTTTTAACTTCTAAATAGTCAAAGTTTATCTTTTAAATCTTTAACAAACTTCCTTACGTAATTCTCTTTTGAATAAATCTCTATGCGATAACTCTTTCCTTCGAATAAACTATATTAGATAATCTCTCTTCTTCAAATAACCTAAATTCGAATAACTCTATTCAATTAACACTGTTCGATTAACTCTAATCGATTTACCCTTATCAGTTAGCTCTATTTGATTAACTCAATTCTATTAATTCTATTTGATTAACACTATTGCATTAACTCTATTTGATTTACCCTACTGGATTAACTCTATTCAATTAACTCTAACTAATTTACTCTTATCAATTAACTCCTTTTAAATAAATTATATTCAATTTACTCCTTTCGAATAACTAATATTCGATTTAACTCCTTTTGAATAACTAATATTAGATTAACTTGTTTCGAATACTAATATTCGATAACTCCTTTCGAATAACTAATATTCGATTAACTCCTTTCGAATAACTAATATTCGATTAACTCCTTTCGAATAACTAATATTCGATTAACTCCTTTCTCCTTTCGAATAACTAATATTCGATTAACTCCTTTCGAATAACTAATATTCGTTTATTTCTTTCTCCATTCGAATAAAATATATTCGGTTAATTTTCTTATTCAAATAACCTTATTCGATAACTCTTTCTTCGAATAAACTATATTCGAATAACTCTAATCCGACTAACTCTGATTCAATTAACTGTATTCGAATAACAAATATTCGACTAACTCTTGTTCGATTAACTCTATTCGAATAACTCTAGTTCGATTTAACTCTAATCGGTTAACTCTAACTGATTAACTCTAATCGATTAACTCTAACTCTAATCGATTAACTCCTCTAACTCATTTTGATTAACACATTTTGATTAATTCCTTTGATTAACTCTACGTCCATATTCAGTTTCAAATATCGATGTTGAAATAGATTCTTACTTCTCCATATAAGCCCTGACTTATATATTCTATTTATCCAATGATAAATGTTTTATTTTACTTATAAAAAATTATTCATAAATCAATCTTCTCAATCTATTGGTTACAACAGATTCTATTTAAAATCTTTGCTTTAAATCGATATCATGTTATACCCATGTGCGAAGCATGGGTCTAAACTTTCCTTATGTAAAATTCTATTCATTTGCCAAATATTTCCTTATATGACATTCTTTTCATTTCCCAATAAATCCCTTTTATAACTCTATTTATTTTCTAAATAAATATTCCCTTTTTAATTCTATTTGTAAATGTTTTTACAAATATTTCTTTTTCTGTTTTATTTGTAAATGTTTTACAAATATTTCTATTTCTATATATTTATTTTCTAAATAAATATTTCTTTTCCTATTTGTTTCACAATATTTTTCCTTTTATATTCGTTTTACAAATATTTCCCTTTTATAACTTATCCTTCAATTTTATAATTATTTTCTTTTATAAAATCCTTTTCCTTTTATATATAAAATCCATTTATTTTATATAAATAATTCATTTTCAAATATACTTTGAAAATCCCCCTTTTTCATCTCAGTATTTCTCACGGTATTTATAATATCAAATAACAATGATAAATATCATTTAAACCCATATATTCAACAACAGATTATATATCACATCATATCTCAAAATATATGAAAAACAATAAAATAAATGTTGAGGAATCCAGCCGAATTCCTCTAACCTGTTTCCCTACATCCACAGATGTCAGACAACATAAATAACATCAATTTTATTTCAACACGAAATAAACTGATAAACAGAATCAAATATTGATTGTCGATTTATATATATATGTATATATATATATATATACGTTTTCAATCAGATCTATTTAACAGTCCAAACAATCAATACACAACAATCAATCATTATTTATAAAAATAAAGTATAGTTTATAAATTGTAAACTGAGCAGAGTTAGTGAGTTTTACTCACATTGTCCGTAATCGTTAAATAACTATTTACAGTCGTTGATTCTGATCCGACAATTTATTTTGCAATAAATCCCAACAATCTCCAAATCATTCTAAACCAGTTGCATTTTGTAGTTGGCGTCCATACAATCCTATCGGATCCTTTTTTTGTCTGATATATCGGCCCAAACAACCATTTGCACACGCAAGGAATTCAGCCTGTCTTCTTCAATCTGTAAATAAAAACCCAAGACCAACATTCACCCACACCTTCATCACCTATCTCGCAAAATCCGAGCTCAAGTCTGCAACAACCTCCCTTTTACCTCGTTTCTTCATGCCTTCACACGTCTGTTACAGTGCTTCACCCTTCTACCTTCTCGGTTCTCAACAACAATACACCAACAACTATAAAAGCCCCTGCAAAACAACTCATAACAGTACCAACCTTAAACTTCCCTTCGCAAGCCGTTTTCAGTATTTGAAACAACACAGCACCTGTCTTCTCTTACCCCAAATTGATTCAAGAGAGTGTGAACACCATTTTCACTCAGTAAACCCATCCTTCCCTTCTGCAAAAACTCACCAACGTTATCAGCTATTCGAATAACCTCCATGCCATTTCCGACTCCTTCCCATCCCCCTTTCTCCATCATTTCTGTTACTACTGACCGCTTCCTTCTTCACCGACACCACAGTTCAAAGCCGCCGCACCAACACTAGCAAGCACTTCGACCCCCAGGCTGTTACTCCTGCACAAACTATCACACGCACTGCAGTAGACTAGTTGTCTCCCTTCCTTCAAATCGCACAGTGCGCCTCCGTTCCCTTCCTCCCTACTGATGTTGAACAGCTCGCCCTTCTCACTAAACAACCGCCTGCCTCCATCGGGTCTCGAGACCCGCGTAGAGATGAACTCGAGTAAGGAGAAATTCATGCGAGCTCCAAGTCCTACTGATGCTGAGTAGAACGAGAACCATCCCACGATTTTAGGATTTATTTTCGATTTTAGAGGAATTTTCTTTGAAGATGATTTTCTCGTTCTCCTTTGTTGCTGCTTGCGGATGAGAAAACTTCGAAGAGGATTAGGTTTAGAAATAAAGTTAAGGTTTATTTATAGCATAGGGTCAAAGTATATTCCTAAAAAATACCTTTGCTATTTCATGTCGAACGATTTTAAATCCATACAGTTGCATACAATATCCAAAAATCACGCAAGTTGACATGCAGCTAGAGTTTGACATTACGGACCCAATGAAACTGGTTTCGTCAAATTCCGACTTCGTTTGCCCACATAGCGTATTTTTAACCGTCGAAATACTGACTGTATTTCACATTAAAATCCCATGCGGCCACATACTGACTTCAAAAATCACGGAAATTGAAATCTAGCAATAATTTAATATTGCGGATCCAACAAAATTAGTTTCGTCGAAAACCGAGGTCGTTTGCAAAACTAGCTATTTTTAAAGCTCTAAATAAATCCACTTAAATATTAATATATTTAAATATAAATAAATTAAATAAAAATAATTTAATATTATCGTGTATATATTCACATGGAATATGATACAACTCAAAATGGGTTTATAACTCGATATTCAAATCCCGGTTGAATCGATATTCAAATTTATATTGAAATTCCTTTTATACATCGTTATAAATTATAAAGGAATTCCATAGCGAGTTTTCTAAAATTTGAGACATAAGTGAAAATCTACATGACGAAATCCCGATATTTCTCTTCCACTAGAAAAATATACTTCACCAGCTCACAGAAATCCGATTTAAAACAGACCCCGTATATTCAGCTGAAGTTCGAATCGCCAAATAGCGAACTACCGCGCCATTTCGGGCTCGATTATAATTATAATATAATTATACGTTTAAACTTTCGTTCAAATAATATATTCGTTCTTCTAATTCAAATTCTGAACTGAATTATATATTTTGAATTGTCCAGTTCACATTATATTGTCAATTCACTATTTCTTATTATTTCAGAAATTAAATATATTATTATATTATTTATATTAATTAAATATTCAATATAATTTAATTAACCAACTATTTTCACTATTTAAATAATTAAATAAATTAATTTTTATCCGTATAAATAGGGTATTTACAATAAGTTTTACAAAAGATTTCGCGGACTATTACATACTTGACTGTTACAAAGCAACTTAGTACAAGAAGGTTTAACCTCTTTTTTCTTCATGTCAGTGAGAAATACCTTCAGTCTCTACAAGAGTACTGGAGATGGCAATACTGCAGCGCTATTTATTGGTAAAGTCACACCTTTCATCTGGCCGTCCTCTACAGAATGCAATAACACCCCCTCCCATTGATATTTTTAGGCTCGCTATAATCTGGTTCGTTCACACAAAATAAACAAAACAAGTTTTAGAGATATTTTTCAAGACATCTGAGTTACTTATAAGATGATTGCTAAAGATCATAATTTCCAAGCATAATTTTAATTTAGCACACTGGTAAATTTAAAAGCAAACATAATTTTCTTACCTCAATACCAACTCAAAAACTTCACCATGCTCAAATGATGATATAGCTCCAGGATCGGTATTTTTAAATGCGAATCTGCCCACACAAATTATTGATCAATACATAATTCGGATATAACTGTTTTTTTTCTTTTCTTTCTAATTAAATAAAGATCAGTACATTATTATTATCGTAAAAATGACAACAGAAATTAATTTTTACTAAAAAAACTAGTAAAATGTTATTTACCACAATTTCACATGCATAAGCTTACTGATGCTAAAAGAATTATTTTACATAATAGAACTTAAGATGGATAATATACATGCGAATAGGGTGGAATTATATCTAATGATATTTTTTTTCCACATGTGTTATATCACCGCTAAGCACACGTTTTAGAGATTAGCTAAAGTGTTATTCCTGCTTTGCAACTCGAACAAAACCCTTCCGATGAAACTTTAAGATGCCATTAAAAATATTAAAGCTTAATGCTCTTTCAAGTGGGAATTTAAAGGACGGAACGGACACAAAAACATCTAAATAGATTCAAAGACTTGGATATGCAGTATTTTATCCTATGCAAAATCAGACAATTTTTTCAGGAACAAACATGTACAACTGTATAAACAAGCAAAATTAACATTCAGCTGAAGAATAAAACACAGATATGGATAGTAAAATCTAGAAAAACATGCTGTGTGGAATGTACAAACCTTTGTCATGGAGGAAGGGTCAAATCTGATCGACAAACTGGACAAGTGACATGCTATGCGAGCCAATGATCAATGCAGTACCGATGAAATCCATGACAACAAACTGTCAGCAGCCTAACATCATCTCCACGTTCATACTCTGATAGACATATCGAACATTCAGGCTCCACCTGCACTTTTTCATCTTTGTTGTACAAAATTATGGGAAATGATTCCACGATCGCTGAATCCAAGCCTTGATTGCACTTTTTTTTGGATACTTCAGCTCTTTTTTTTTTTGTGTGCATGCAAGCTATAAATAGGATACATTTAGTGGCATGCTGCATAAGTGTCTCAATCCACATACAAATGGCATAATGCATGTATACATTTAGTGCCATAAGATCTAAAGTGGCATGCTGCATTACAATTAGTGTCTCAATCCATATACAAAAGTGGCATACTGTATGTATACATTTAGTGCCATAAGATCCAAAGTGGCATGCTGCATTACAATTATGGGAAGACTTGTATATTTGATGGTGCCAATTAGTACAAAACATTCAGCAAGCACTATTGGGTAAACCATGGACTAGCAGAAGAGGTGGAGTAGGCAGACTTTTCTTAATTTATACAAGGCAGTATGACCATAAAATTTGCCAAATATTCATGATTTGAACTAAATCTTTTTCTGTACATAGTCAACTAAAACAATGTATGATCACGGGCGCAATACATGCTTTCAGGGCTAACAATTTGGAAATGAAGACAATATGGGGTCATGCAATAAAAAATAAAAAATCAATAGCACCAAATATTTGAAGGGCAAAATAGAGTAAAACCTACTGTAGCTTGGATTGAACTAGGAACCTTACATCTTTCAAACATAAACTTGCAACCAACTTCACTAAACTTAAGACCAACAGTGATGAATTGGGCCTTCAGAATCAAGCCAACAAAGAAGTGGCAAGGCAGTTCAACAATTTAAGCATGTATGGTTGGGATACAAAAAAAATAGCATGTAGAAAAATGAAGACAGCAGGTAAAGCAAAGGCAAAGCCACAGCAGCCCGAGGTCACGGTTTACGGAATACAAAAACACTCATTCCGACTATTTTAATTAAGTTTCCTATTGCAATAAATTTCTTGAATTAAGCAAATCATAATTCGAAACTTACTTGCAACGAAGGACAGAAACAGCGGAACAACGAATAAGGGCGCAAGCGACGGTCGCGGGTTGCTCGAAACTCGGATTGCAGGTAGCTAGAGCAAGCTTGGTGGTGGCGAATGGTGAGCGGTGCGATGGCTCAGGGGAAGGCTACGGTCGGTGGAGCTGGTTGAAGGATGGAGCGGTGACAGTGTACAATGACGAGATGGACGCGGGTTTTTAGGGGAAGAGGCGGAGAGCGATGCAACTCGACTGAAGGAGGATAGAGGTGACATCGGTGAAGAAGGCAGAGGCCGATTCAATTTGGGAGGCCGCCATGGATAATCGGATTTCGGTAGCCAGGATTTCAATTAGGGATTTTGGAATTTTGGGGATAAAATGGGAATTGGCTTGGACAAAAAGAAGAGGAACGGTAAATAAAAGAACAAAGAAATGGAAGGGATGCATTGAAAAAAAAACTAGGACACGTGTGAATCCTAAGAACAAATTTTTAACGCATGTGAATAAATTTCAGAAAACTCCAACAAGTGGCAAGGATAAATAAATAATTTATTTTAAAAAGTGTATACCAATTTATTATACAAAGTGTATGCATAACACTAGTATTTTTTATAATATTACCAAATACAAATGTAAAATTAAATTAAAAAAACAAATTCAACTAAAAAAATCTATGAAATTTAAATACTCAAGTTGAATAAATAAATAAATAAAAGAAGAAAATCGAACTAAAAATCTTTCAACGATATAATTCAATAAATGTTAAAATACAGCTAACATTTTTTAAATTGAAAACTCTTAAATCAAGTATACAAAATTTAAATTTCCACTTACATAATATGTTTAAACCAAAATAAACTAGATTAAATTTCAATTTATAAACAAAATAAATTTTAACTGCCAAATCCAAATAAATTTAAAAAATTTGAACGCTGAAAAAAAAATCTGGTTCGTTACAATTAAAAATTATAATTTAGAATTAATAAGTAAAATTTTATATTAAATATAAATATAATATGAATTTCTTGAGAATTGATTTTTACTAAAATATTACTGGTTAATATAATAGTTATTATTAATTATTACCTATTTCTTTAAAGTTATAATTGAATTCCTACTATTTAAGGTTAATTATTATGTAAATGTTACTGATTATATACTATTAAATATTTAATAGTAATTTTTAAAAAGTAACTATTATTTATTAGTCATCAATTAAGCGGTTTTTATCTAATCTAATAGTAATTGGTATTAATTTGTAAATTTATTATTGAATATGAATTATTCTTAAATGTTAATATTACTAATTATTAAATATAAGTTGTAATTAATATTTAATAGGTCTATAATATTAGAAATAGAAAAAAGAGTTACTAAAAATAAGTTTAAACAACTTTCTAATTTAACTATTAATTATCAGAAATTAATTAGTATATTTAGTTATTACAATAGACAAAAAAGAAAAGTTGTGATATATATGTTTATTACAACAGTGATTTTTCACAGTTGTAAAAAACATTTATTACAACAGTGCGTTTTGCACAGTTGTAAAAAAAGCATTTATTACAACTGTGCTTTTCGCACAGTTGTAAAATTAAAGTTGTAATATGGTGTTTTTGTTGTAGTGTAATTAACACTAAACATTTAACTCTAATTGATTTACTCTAATCAATTAACTCTAATCAATTAACTCTACCCAATTAACTCTACCCAATTAACTCTAATCAATTAACTCTATTTGATTAACTCTAATCGATAACTCCTTTCGAATAAACTGTATTCGATTAACCCCTTTACGAATGACTCTATTCGATTAACTCCTTTTCTTCGAATAAACTATATTCGATAATCTCTCTTCCGGATGAACCCTATTCGATAATTCCCTTTTGGATTCGACTAACCCTCCTTCGAATAAACTATATTCGATAAGCTTTTTCTTCGAATAAACTATATTCGATTAACTCTATTCGAATAACTCAAATTCGATTAACTCTATTTTATTAACTCTAAACAATTAACCCTATTGATTAACTCTAACTCTAATCGATTTACTCGAAATCTAATCGATTTACTCGAAATCTAATCGATTTACTCTAATTGATTAACTCCCTCCGAATAACCAATATTCGATTAACTCCTTTATTCGAATAACCAATATTTGATCAACTCCCTTCGAATAACCAATATTCGATAACCTTTTTCGAATAACCAATATTGGATAATTCCCTTCTTCAAATAAACTATATTTGATTAACTCCTTTTCTTCTAATAAATTGTATTCAATTAAACTATATTTGAGACGGCCCGAACTTCCCCGTGAAGGAAAGTACGGATTGCCTTGAGGACAAGACGAATCAGAACATAAACAGAAGAACATTTCATTGCTTATTACAACAATTTCATCAGAATACAAGAATATATAGAGTATGAATAAACATTACACATTTACTAAATATCAGAAATTTACAAGTTACAATGTAGCGGAAAAGTAATACAAAACAAAACTGAAAAGAATATACGGATACAGAGCTTTTCGAATATCATTCCAGCTGTAAACCAGGATCCTGTGAATATAAATCTGCAAAACAAAAACTACTAGCTGCCCGTGCGGAAAATAGGGGCACCCAGAGTTTAGGTTAAAACAATAAACTCCAGGTCAGTCATGTGACTAGTGTGAGAACTAAAACAATTATTTAAAACTTTACTTTAAATCAGATTTATCAAGGGACCACGCCGTATAAAACGGAACGGGTTTCCTCCCAAGAATACCAGTGCATATAACAAAACAACACAATTCTTTTTGGAAAAATGAAGCTATTATGTGATAGCCCGCCCCGCACCAGCCGACATTTCCCATGAAAGTGTGTTGTGCCAATGTCCAACTAGCACGGGATGGTCGTCAAAGAAAGAAAAGGGAATTTGAACTTACTGGTGAACTAACAAAGAAACTGTAGAATGTCTCACAGCGCATGGAATAAAATATAATAATAACATACTTTGACACAAACATGTGAGACAGTGCATAAGCTGAAAATTAAACATCATAGCAGCGGAAAATCCAATTACAGCTTATGTTCCACATCATCATTATTACAACTTTAAAACTGTCTCCAAAGCAAAAGAAAGGAAAGGTACACTACTAATGCCCAAAATAGTGACCAGCAGTGACATAGGGAGAATATCTATATATATCATACGTGGGAGCCTCCTTCTTGTCTCCGGTACAACTACCCGTGCATACCACCTAATCTGTCTCTAGTCTGCCCGTTTAAGAGCACCCAGAGTAATAAGAAGAGACATAAAACTCTGGGTCAGACAAAAGTCTGGTATGAGCAATAAGCATCAAAACAGAAAAATGACAGGTATACTAAACCATACCTGAACCTGGACCTGTAACCAAAGAGTTAGCACAACATACCGCTTAATACTCTAAGGTGCCACTAAAATATGGTGTAAAGAATACAGGGTGGGGGTTTGTATGTCATAGTAAAAGCAAACAACCAAACATAGCAACCATCCTCACATCTCTCACTTAGTGCGTAAAGCATACGACATCCACCACTTTGATCACCCTATTCCTTGCTATGATCACTCTGCCCCATGGAGTCATAATGACACTACTGCACTGATCCATAGCCACTAGTCTTTGCTATGTCCATTCTGCCCCATGAAGTCATAACAACTCCACTGCACCAGCTCATAGCCTTGCTACGATCACTCTGCCCCATGGGGTAATAACTACCCCACTGCACTGATACATAGCCTAACATCCATCTTGGTCGTGAACCAAAGCTATGGACGTCGATAACCCCTTAGCACACGTCCCGCAGCAAAGCCCACTCATGAAAATAACTCGTTGGTTCCCAATTGGATCCTGAGTTCTACTTCCTCTTTGGACTTCCTTTGCATCTCGAGTTTTGGTCGAATTGGAGTTGGTCTTCAAAAGAGTCGTCACGTAGAAGTAACTTAAGTCTAGTTCAGTTCGGCTATACATCATCTTCATATTTCTCGTTCGGTTCGGTTCGGATTCTCCATCGTGGTTTGGCTCAGCTCCTTCATTTGGTTCGATACGGTTCGGGTGCCATTCTCCAACTCGGTTCGGTTCGGGTGCTTCTTCTTAGATACGGTTCGGTCCTCTAGCCCTCCAGTTAGTCTGATCCGATCCCATGTCCTCCTGTGATTCCGATCTGATCCCACTCTCTAGCTTCAATCCGATCCGATCCCCATTCCAAGCTTTAGCCCGATCCCAACTCCAACACAATCCCAATGGCCTTCCTTTTCGCCATGCTTTATCTTGTGCTAAGTTCCAGTTCGGTTCGGTGTTCCTTTTCTCAGTCCATTATCCGACCCGAGCCCCTTCAACCGATCCGATCCGAAACCCTGCACAATTTTCCTGCGACTTTTTCCAGCGACTATTTTACACCATACGACGGTGTTTTTGACCATTCTAACTCTTCTAATCAATCACAAAGCATACCATACAGTCATAGCAACATGTATAATCAACCACAAACACCAAAAACAATAATTTGATATGTTAAAACGGATCAAACATAACCAAAACCCCATATTTTCCCTTAAGCATGTTTAAGCAAAACTAATGATAGGATTAGTAAAACTTAACCAAATCAACCAAATTTTCTAACAGAGGCCTAAAACAATATTTCAAAATTTATGAACATTTTTCCAGATTTTTAACATGTATAAATTTGCTAATTATCACTAATTACCCTTAATTGACCATAATTAGTGAGGAACTATGCAAATCACTCACCTTTGCTACAAATAGAATACCAATTCTGAAATGATTCTCTGTTTGGCGTTGTTCCCAAGGATATACAGTAGTTCTACCTCGATTCTTGTGCTAATCCGCTTTGATTTGATGTAGATTTGGCTTAATTAGCTATTAGAAGGTGATTTGGTGTGTTTTAGCAAGTGGAGGCCATTGCTAGGTTGAGAGGAATGTCTTAGGCGGCTGCAAAATGAAGTAAAATTCGTTTCCTAAACCTTAGCAGCCCTTTTATACTCTTAATCCCGAAATTCCCCTTTGAGCCTAGCTGTTAATCACCCGGTTAAGCCCAATTAAGCTGTTTTTCACCACCTGAAACTTGTTTCAGCCATATCTCCCAAACGGTGAGTCCGTTTGGCTAATGTGACCACTCTACGGAAAGGCAAACAATCATTCAAATCTAATGGAAGTGGTTTCAAATCAAAAATCCTTTCTAATCAAAAGTTATGGCCGAAACAAGATCACCTAAGGGCAAAACGGTCATTTAAAAATCAGTAAAAATCATGAACATGGGAAATGACCCCAATAGTTGTCTCCCAAAGTTACATGACCGTACGACTTCGCATGTGAAAGAAATAAATACTCTATGATCCTTCGATACGTATAATGCGGGTCGTTACATATTATAAGACACAGGTCCTATCACATAATGCAACGCAAGCCGGGGGATAGGGTTTTCCCTTATAATAGACAAACATGCTTGGTACGTTAAAACAAATCATTTGATACTATTATAAGTGCATAGTGTAACGTCCCGCTTTTTGACCGCTTCAAATCGGTATTTAAACTAACTTAAAACGTCCAAATTGACGAAGCGTATTTAGCTTACAGAGTTTAAAAACAGAATTAACACAGAAAATACATAATAAATAAATGACACAGTATTGAACAATAAAATAAACCTTTCATATATAATCAAAATTTTGAATACAAGATTTTCTTTGTACAACGGAAATTTAAAACGACTTGAGTACAAGAAAATATTTACTATTTTGTAAACTTCAGAGTGAGCGTCTTCAGAATCCCTAGCTTGCCAGTCTTCAAATCCTAAGCTGTAATTTTTAAATCTGCATTGCTCGGATCTAACCCGAGCATTTCATGTAAAACACAAAATACTCGAATCAGGATTAATCATTCGTTCAAGTAAATTAATTTCAGTTCAAACTGAAATATAACGACTAATCCTAATATCGAACCTATGAGAAACTATCAAAATATAGCATAGCAACTTGAGATGAAACAAATTAGGATAGCATATGGATTTAGATATATACACACGTATATCGATGACATATATATACACGTACAGTGGTATATACATGTGTACGACGGGTACGTAAATATCCAAGTATCAACTATGATATTTGCACATATCAGTTTTTATTTCAAGGACAAACGATTCTGGAAGCCTGCACATGCACACGTGTATAGGCACACGTGTGCACTGCCCTGCCATCCCGGAACAACAAATAACGAATGAAACCTACCCCGCTAACAAGGATCACAAAATGAACCCGGTTTGCTGCATGAAATGGTGTGCAGCGAGCCATAGCCGACCAACAATTTGAAGTATCAAATTAAAACTAATAGTAGACAAAAATGGTGTATACAGGGAACCACTGGCATGTCGCAGCATGGTAGTCTACCGAGGGACCATTTCTTAAACAAATGGTTGTGCACCTTATGGAAACAGTAAATGTCAAGTCCAAGTGATGCCATATATATATATATATATATATATATATATATATATATATAACACGAGTGAAATGGTGCAACTTATATGAAGGACAAAATGCCATCAAATGGCACAATAAAATATATATATATATATGGATGTACCCCCAAATACACTGCAAAGTGCCAGCTTTTAAATTTAAGCCGTGACAAATAAAATTGGGAGGACAACAAGTTTAGGTAGAAACCAATATAGAAGCCAATGAGGATAACCATTTCCTACCACATGCCATTCTAAGTGAAGCCAAATACATGTCTATATACATATATGTGTGAATATGTATATCATGGAAAGCTATTACCATTTAGAGGAGAATAGTAAAACCGAGGCAATGTAGTGTGGGTTTACTGCTGTTTTCCTACAATGTCGCCAACTATATATTTTGAAAATCTCAGTAGGTTGACAAACAAAAAGATAACAAATTAGGGGTTAAAATAAGAGACTAAATTGTAGTTAATCAGTAATTTCATTGCTACATATATTCAGTTTCGACTAAATCTATAGCAACAACCAATGCAACAAGAAATATGTATAAATATGATCAAGTATGTGTTTTCCCAAGTTAGAGCAATATTTAGCCGCGTAGAAAATGTCAGCAGGTTACCTGACCAATCATAGAACAAACGTCCAGATGTGCAATATCACAAAAGTTTCTATTAAAGCTTAAATTAAGTGTATAGGCCAGCATATTAAGTGAAGCTTCATAAGGTAAATTAATACATATACTTCAGTTTACACCTCTGTGTGCCAACAGTATTTCAGTTTCAGGATAGCAAGTATAAACAACTCCACATGTATGCAATATAAATATGTTGCGGATTTTTATAAACATATAAGTTTCGGTATTATTTTTATTTTTCTCTTTTTTCAAGTCATGTAAAAAAATATCAAAACAATTTTAAACATAGCAGGCTATACAAATATGAAGTGCCCATATTATTTCAATTTACTAGCATGAACTTGTCCAAAAAGAATAGTAAGAGAACATTAAAAAATATGAAGTGCCCATATTATTTCAATTCACTGGCATGAACTTGTGCTAAAAAGAATAGTAAGGGAACATTAAAAAAATATGATGTTCCCATATTATTTCAATTCACTGGCATGAACTTGTGCCAAAAAGAATAGTAAGGGAACATTAAAAAAATATGAAGTACCCATATTATTTCAATTAATTGGCCACTTCATGATATGCCAAGTACACACTCAAAGAGAAAGAATAATGCAACATAGTTTTATTCATAAAGGGATTCTTATGGCCATCTCATGACAATGTACATATTAAGAAATGAGAAAGACAGAAGGACTTTAGGAAAGGATTAATACCAGACGTTCCCAAACTTAAAAGTTTCCATGTGAATATAAGGCAACCAACAAACTACCTCACTTTTCATCACACATCATATTCATATTCATGTCAAGACATTAGAACACCCACTTAAGGGTTACACATAAAAAAAACTGACACATGCTTGCACGTTAATTCAGCAAATTCATAAAGTAACAAGTAATTCATTTTCTAAAACCAGGGTGGGACGGAGAACTGTGACTATTGTGTCTTATTGAACATAAATTACAATATACTTATCCTCAGAAACTAACCATGTCTTTAATTATGCTCTATATATAAATCAGCTGACGCCTTAAAAATATTTTAATCATACGTAAACATGTGCCGAGCCACTTCATTATTGTAACCCAAGTAATGTTTACATAACAACCTAATATTTTACTACTTGTCTCATATTGATAGTCTGACCATGCTCACACTAGGCATATTATAAGGACACTCTCACAGGTTCCAATCCCACTTAAAATTACTTAATTTAAATAATGCACAACATTTCCTGGTCTTTGTATTTTCCTTGGGTTGATATTACAACCAAAAAGTCAAAAGTTTTTATTATGGCATTATTTCAAACTGTGAAATTTCATTAGGACATTAGGGTGATAAAAATATCGATTTCGTTAGCAACTAATATTTCCATTCTCATTAGGGATATCCTACCAAATCAATTAAAATATATTAGCTTATACTCCCACTAAACGAAATTCAACTTAACCATTTTCAATGGGAACTCAACCAAGTCCTAGGAATTACTATAGAGTTTTACTATTAAAATATAGTTTACAGTTTTACTTTGTAACACTATTTAGTCCACAAGGAACATTTATGCATGTCAGTATTTTTCATATCAAGGATATTAGCATGCTTCTGGTACAATTTCTATACCTTTCCAGTTTTTTTTCTTTTCTGATACAAAACATGTAACGACCCGTATTTTTGGTAGTCAAATATCTAATTTATTATTTTAAATATTATACTTGGAATATTAACGGATTTTAAATATTTAATTCGTTATTTAAACGAAGTATGAACGTTATATATTTATATAATTATAAAACGAGCTCGAAATGGTGCTGCAGTTCGTAAAATGGAGTTTTGAACTTCAATTGAATATACAGGGTTCAATATAAGTTGGATTTCTGTGTAACAAGAAACATTGGAACCGTGTTGATTATAATTTTCATATGAAAGAGAAAAATCCGGATTTCGTGTTATAGATAGAAAGTTATGGTCAAATCAAATTTTAAAATAGTTACTATGGAAAATCTTTATTTAAATATAGGCCTTTAAAATAGCCATTTTTCAAATGGTCTCTGTTTTCGAAGAAATTAGTTTCATTGGGACCGTAACGTTAAATTATTGCACGGTGTTAAATGGCGTGGAAAACCTATGTCGTATGTGGCCACGGTAGCCGTAAACGCCCATTCAATTTCTATAGTGCGTAATTAAATCTATTTAATTTAATAAAGGGATATTCGGGTATAACTTGAGAAGATGATCGAATTAATCCGCGAAACCAGTTTCATTGAGTTCGTATCGTCGATTACAGTCAGGATAGGTATATAGTTTGTTATTTTTGAAGACCGGACAATTTGGTGTCCGAAATGGCATTGCGGTACGCGTAAAAATAGCCTACCGGGAAAACAGTCTCAGAACGCGACGAAACTGGTGTTGTTGGGTTCGTATTGAAGAATTATTATAGGATTTCAAAGTTTCAAGTTGATTGGATTTATTTAGTGATCATGGAAAATTTAAATGCGGGTTTTTCGTGGGTTTTATAAAGGATTTTTTTTTTCAAACAACCTCGGATTTCGACGAAACCTATCCCATTAGGTACGGAATATTTTTCTATACTAGGATTAGCCTTTTTATTAAAAAACGGAGATCGTACGTTGTGATTTTTAACACGATTTATCCACGACGAAGTTTCATACATTATAATATTAATAAAAACCATCCCACTTTTCTACTGTAGCTTGTTTCGCTGTGCGTCCAAAATTCCCATTTACTTGCTCCCCAAATTATCCAACCGTGCTTTCCAATCCTCTAAGGGCCTTGCACCCAATCCATCTTCAAACCGTTCCAATCAAGGAATGCATCAATAGTTACACCTACTCAACTCACGTCTGCAAACCAATGTTTTATACAATATATTAAATTAAAACGGTGGCCATCACGTCGTCTTCTCCCCTATAAAATACCTTGCTCTATTCGTTTTTCTCCATCTCGTCTCAGCAATGGTGAGACAACGTCCTCTCATCTCAGTAAGGGATAAACGAAGACAACAGCTTGGTTCACGAGAGTGGGTTGGCCACCAACTTAACTGGAAAATGAGTGGGGGACGGGACTGTGCAACGATGGGGAAAAAGTGAGCGACGGTGTACAGACCAGGAGCAGCTCGTGAGAAGCTCAAAGTGTTGGCCAGGTGGAAGCCAAGGGGGTCTGACAGGGTGGCACAGTGGTTGACCCTTGACGTGGGTTCTGGAACGGTGGTGAGAGGGCGAAGTGTCGTGAAACAGGAGTAGAAGGGGAATGGTCAGTAGCAGTACATAGGGGGTGACGGTCTCGGGTAGTAGCAGCGGAACCACCGCATGGAGGGAGGACGCCGAAAGGGGAGAGCTGCATGTAAGATGAACTCGATGGGGGTACTTAGGGTTCCTGAATGGTAGCGGAGCCGGGTGAGTCGAGATTAAAGGAAGCATTGGATCGCTTGGTTTGTGGCGCGGAGCACTGGAGGAGAGAGAAGCGGGTGGTGAGGCAAGTTGCGTGAGGTGGTGGTTGGGTACTGCGGGTATTCGATGGTAACAGCAACAGTAAAAGGTGAGAAGAGGAAGAAAGGTTTTATAACATACCTAATTACATTTTAAAGGGGCCTAATCTAATTTAGTATACGCCAAATATATTCAGATAATGCCTAATCCTACTTTAACGTTTTAACACGGCCTGTGACATTGTACTTGTCTAATCCATATTTGTGCCTAAACTAACATAACTCTAGCAAAATTTTTACGTTGAACGTAAATAACGTAAGTAATGGGTTTAAGTTAAATTAATATATTTAGTAAATTATAAGTCTGGGGTTAAGTTAACAATACCTTTTTACTAATAAAATAACATACAGTGGCCACCCCATGATGTATAAATATACCAGTGAAGATTAAATATGCTGAATCAAATCTACATATCCCTAATTATTAATTATAATATGCCTAAGCTAGAACGCGTCTAATTCATGTTATGTATAAGGCAGACCCAGAAATATATGGGTTTGCCTAATTTAAGTTGTACCATAAGTATATAAATAGAATATTCTTTGCCTAATCATTTCCGCATATGCCTAACCGGGCTATTGAACCATATCAGGATTTCAATGTTATTATAATAAATGGGTTGATCTAGAGTCATTTTACATATGTATAAAACAAGTAGTTATTATAATAAGCATAAAATAAATACATGAAAAGGGCATAAACTAGGAATTTTAAAATATTATTTAAGTATTAAATTTATATCCTGGTCATACAGCAATGGAGTTGGAACAAACCAAAGACGTCAGATCCATATCGACAAACGTAACAGTTCGGAGCTGGTTTGGAGCGTTGGAATCAACTGAAACCAACATTTTAACAGAGGATCAGATCAAGGTGAGTTAAACTCACTCAGTTTTACCCATTTATATTTTATATAAATTGGGTTTTTATTTTGTGTGCTCTGCTTGCCAATGGTTGACTGTTTGCTAATTATATATTCATTTGCTGATTTAACTGATGAAATTAAACCATCGTTTAATTTCAGCGAAATACCAAATCGTTAATCTAACGATCGGTTCCAATAAGGGTAACGTACCTTGTTGGTCACATTTATAAAATAAACGTGTTTAATTGGTTGAATTGTTTAATTGCTTGCGGTTGGGATTAAATGGTCGTTATTTATTTTTATCAGTTAAATGAAATTGAACGATCTGTTTGGAGATAACCATTTGTATACATGGAAGAACAGGTTGGAGGGATCCAACCGGATTCCTCAAATATATTATTTATTTTCATATTATCATATGAACTGTCATGTTTAGGTGATTGATGTGAGTATTGATCACTGATTGGAAATTCAACCTGTGTTTGGTTTTAACCAATGGGCAGTATTTGTTGAGTAATCGGCAGTAAATGGCCTAAAAGAGAATTGTTTTATTTATATTGATTTACTGTCAGGCAAGTTGATAGAACTAAAGTTATAAAATTTATTTTATAGCTAAAGGTAGATTTGAATATATATATATATATTGAGTAAATGTTTGTTAAAAGGAAATAAATAATTATTATTAATTATTTAAGTTTATAATTAATTATTAATTGATTTAATAAAGTAAATTCTGATACTAATCAGAATTATAAACAAGTGATTAGAGATTAACCGAATGATTAAATTTGGATAATTCTCTTGTTAAGAATAATTAAATGAAATTATTTAAATTAATTATATTTTTAATTAATTTAGAAGGGAAACGAATTTGGAATCGGTTAATGAGATAATTGTGGTTGGAGTTGACTAAGTCGACCGTTTTAAATTAAGATTATTAATAAGTTAGTGCGTTGTGAATAAAATGGTTACAGAATATTTATTAAATTTTAATAATATTTTTAAAAAAGGATTTACTATTTATTTTAGATAATAAGGAAATTAACTACAAAAGTAGTTAATGATTTAAATAAATTAATATTTTTAATTAGGAATAATTTAGAAAATTACTTTTCAATGGGAATTCATTTAAAAAGTAATCTAAGTGAAATGAAAATCCAATTGAATGGTGAAAGAAGTTTATGAAAAGGTTTTGTTTAAACCTGAGTTTTATAACAAAGTTATAAAAGGAATTTTTAAGCGAATGTTATAGCTTAAAATATATGTTACCTAATTATTTGAATTAAGTAAAAGGGAATTTAGATAAAAGGGTTTTATAATAAACTAGTGTTATATAAAAGAGGTTTGAGGTGTTATATCGTTAATTCTAAATTAACGTTACTTAAAAATGAAATTAAGTAAAAGCGGGGAATTGAAGTGAGAATTTCGAGCGGGCAAAGGTTGGATAGATTTGAAAGGAGATTGGTGAAGGTGAATATGGTAAAAGAAATGGATCATTGGATTTTGTAAACAAACCCGAATTATGAAATGAAATTGTTTAAAAAGGCAAAGAGTTAAAAAGTGGTGTTTATAAGAGATTACTTAATTATTAAATTAAGGGAAAGTGATTATACCCGAGAAAGAAATTTTCAAAAAGGTAAGCAGGTTTATGAAACCGTATTTGGAATAAAATAAGTTAAAGGGAATTTGTGTTGATATTAGAGTGAAATATTGGTTTTTGGATTACAACTAGCATTTGTCTTTAGATATGAACGTTGTTGATCAAGGTCTGAGAGGTAATTAAAATACCCCAACTTGAACAACATCAGGATTATCTGAAGATGACATTAGTTGGAAATCGTAAAAGAGGTTGGTGATAATTTATTATTTCCATTAGTGAAATAATAATGCAACATTTGGTGGAATTTGGGAAATATATAACGAGAAATCCGAAGTAAAGGAAATTAGTAAGAAGGGAAATTTTATAAGTGAGGATTCCAAAGTAGAAGAAAAGCAAAAAGGGTTTGCGTGAAAGTATAATGATATTTTCGGGTTAGGAAGGAAATGTAAAGTTGAGTTTTATTCTATACTAGTAAATATTAGTTGTTGTTTCAAGAACGGAATAAAAGATATTACGTAACGCTGTTACGAATAATAAGTTGAATGGATTTCCCAAATGTAAATAATAAAGAATGATGTAATAAATGTTTTTTAAATGAGAATTAAGTGGAAATTGAATATGGTTATTTTACTAAGTATTATAGAGAATTGGTTTTTGAGAACATTAGTATATAAGAATCAAATATCGTATTTTTAAATAATAAAAGAGTTAGAAGTTTTAATTAAGCAGAAGTAAATTAGTTTGTTTTAATTAAAAGGCCAAGTGATGCTGAATACTGAATCAGCGAACTCATTGGATTGTCATGATTGAAACACTGTTTATTTGGATAGTTAAATCAGCGACTATCAAATCTGTCCAATACGATTGTTTGTACAGAAAGACCGGGATCGAATTTATATTCGAAAACCATTTCGACCAATAAATACGTGAAGACAACAGAAGACGATCGAGATGGAGCGTTGAAGACCATGGATCTTCATTAAACGGAAGAACAACTAAAAATATCTGGTTTAGCTGCCAGAGATAAACTGTAACAACCCGCTCATTCGATGATAATAGATTTAAAATATACTATTTAAATATATCGTCGTGTCTGATGTGTCACTGAAAATGTCATTTTTCACAAACGATAAAATTAGGATTCGGGACCACTTCCATTGAGTCCGGATCATCGTTTACGACCTTTTTGACTATAAGCATCGATATTTTTCGAGTTCGTGAAAATTGGCACCTTGGATAGGGCTCGGTTGAGCTAACCTAGCTCATCATATAACCCCAAGTCTTCCTCCCTCCTTCATTCATTCTCCAAACTTAGAAAAGAATTAGAAATGGAGAAGGGAATGTAAAATAGAAATTCCTAAACTAGGGTTAGCTCCTTGGGATCCAAATCAATAGGAAATGAAGTGTAGAAACATGGTTGAGCTCTCTCTACTCGATCTCTACCTTTCTCTCCTCTCAATTTTGGATTTTTATGATGTTCTAACATCCATGAGTCTTCATATGTGTTCATGTGGTGATTTGAGAGGAGTGATTGAAGAAAGAAAGCTTCTTTGCTTGGATTTATGCTTGTTCTTCCTTGTTGGAGCTTGTTCTTGCCATTCATGAGTCAAATATGAGTTCTTTTGAACTCACATCTATACCACAAGCCATTGGCTTGTACAAGTGTAATTTAGTGTTCATATGAGTTTGCATATGCTAGTTAATAGGTTATGTTAGTGTAACTTAGTTGATTCCATGTTTCATTGAGTTGACAACTTATGATAAGGATTGTTCATACGATCCCATGTATATGATATGAGTTGATTTAAGTGATGATGTGAAGCTCCGTTGTTCCTCGACACGTCCTAAGTCTTCACAAGTCGCTTGAATCGCTTTGATATGCTTTTGTTTGTTCGTTTGAAATAGAGATTATGACATGTGTTATTCACACGATCAATACACATGACTTGAATCGATTAAGTGGTGTTGTGAAGTACCATTGTCGGACCCGGCAAGTTCTAAGACTTCACAATTCGCTTATATCGCGTTTATTCGTTTTGGTTCGGAATTTTATTCGTTTTAGAATCTATAATCTAAACCAATGCATTCGAGCTTTGCGAGTCGATACGGTGGATCGGAGAGGCCTCATTGATGTCCGAAGAAGTCACGAGCCTCGACGATCAACGCCGGAAGCTCGCGGGGGACGAATCCCCCTAGTTTTTGGCCTGGGCAACAGCCCAGGCCAAAACCGGTCGACTGTCCCAAATGGGGTGGTCGACCGGTTTTCTTGCTGTTTGAAAATGGTCGACCGCCCCTCTTTGATCGGTCGACCGGTTTTGGGCTATGGACCGGAGAGACCTCGATCCATAGTCTACCCCCATCCGAGCCCTTTCATGGCCGGATCTCGAGCCGTTCGGACTTCGTTTGTGAACTCCAGCTTCACAAATTCACAGATTCCAGCAGCTCGATTCGTCGTCTTTGATTCTCGATTGATTCTTCCAATGTTGATTATTTTTGGCATGTTCACATTGTTTATGATGTGAATTGAATAGGTGATCATTCTAGAGCCCGTGCGCTCTATTTTGTACATCGAAATTATTCGATACTCTTATTAGTATGATTCACGACTCTAAAACGTGAATTATCGACTCGATATCCTTCAAGTCTATTCCGATGTAGTTTAAAACCTTCGTGTGCTAGTTTGGAATTTCGATTCGTTCGTTGATCGAAATTACAACCGTTATCCCTTTGATTTCTTGTATGTTGTTGTAATGTGGGTTTATGATTTTTGTGTTCCCTTCGCTACAGCGATGATTTTTATGAATAATTGAACCACAATGGATAATGGGATTTTACATTGTCAATGGGCATCGAACCAACGTTTAATCAGTTTTTAAATTCAAATCCTTTTAAAATAAATTCGGTTTATAACACGGTTCTGATTCTATTGATTTATATACGATTCCTTATCCTATCAATTGGACGAGAAATTTAGTTTATTTACGTTAGTAAAACTGAGGATTATGACCCCTTATAGGTTTACTTCGGAGAATAACTCTTGGACTCATGCGTTCGAACATGTGTGGTGATTTTCTCTGTTTTGAATAGAAACCAATTACGGGTTCGTAAATATTCGAGAATAGCATGTGGTTATGGGACATGTTGCTATTTCCTTATATTAACTAGCTCGGAGTAATTTCTATTCACTCGGATCCATGTGATCCTTTATGACTTGTGTTTTGTGGTCCTTGATCGCCCGAGTGGGATTTACGATTCTCGGATTTCACCTATGGGACTTCGGTCCAACCTTCATGATTTATGTTTTGAGAATGAACTAACAACGGTTTAGTAAATATTCGAGAATAGCGAGTGGTTATGGGACATTTAGCTATTTTCTTATATTAACTATCTCGGTGTAATTCATACTCACCCGGATCCATGGTATCCGCCTCTATGACATAGTTGTTTGGTTCGCGATCGCCCGGGTGGGAAATTACGATTTGTGACCTTCATCTATGAGACTTCGGTCCGACATTCTATGATTTTCTTTGATTTATGTTTTCCTCTACCGGGGTCACGACCCGGCTTTGTGGGGAGCTTCGGCTCAAACCAATTGGTTCGCGACCTAGAGATCGTATCTCATCTATGAACAGACCTGCCCCCTCTTTATGACATTTTCTAGAGATTTCATGATTTAGGTGTTTTCTCTCTTCCGGGGTCACAACCCGACTCTGTGGGGATCTTCGGATCAAATATATGGGTTCGCAACCTAGAGATCGTAACTCATCTATGAACAGGTCTGCCCCTTTATGATGTTTTCTGGATTTCGAGTGATTTCTGGATTCTTGATTACTTTGACGCGATGCGCGTCAATTTGAGAAACGAATTATGATTCATGATTTACTTTGATGCGATGGTCATCGATTTGATGTGTATTTGGCATTTCGTTGTCATTCATGTGTTTAGTTTATTTGGCATTCCGTTGTCATTCATGTGTTTCGTTTATTTGGCATTCCGCTGTCATTTCCTGTTGTGTGCTATTATTTGAATGTTACATTCTATATTAGCTAGGAGACTATTTAGAGATATGTTGTAAGCTGACATTCCATTGTCATTTCCTGATTGTGTCTACATGCCATGTTCATGTCATCCTATGTTATATCTCTTGTTATCTCGGTTTATTTGATAAGTATAGCTAGACTGATCCGTTTATTGTTTATTTCCTTATAAATAATACTCGGGTCAGACCGAGTCAATTTAGGTACTCCTCTAGGACTCATCGCAGGATTGATCTTCCGCTTTCAGCTTGCTACTTTGTCTTTGCCACTTTATGTACTTTTATGCTAAGGACATTATCTTGTTGTGTACATATTCTTTTATTTAGATCATGGTGCATGTATCTATTCTTTTGGGATGTGGATCTTTGTTGACCACTATCTTGTTGTACACATCCTTGGTTTATTCATATCTATTCCGCCTTTGTGATATGATTATTCTGTGTGTGGCTTTGAGACATACCATATTTATATTATTGTTGTTGTCTATTTTATACTGCTTTCCGGATTGCATATAGTCGTTGTGTAGTTGCCCTATGTGCCGAATGGTCATGTCGAAATTTTAATCGGTATCAGAATTCGATGTGCATTCCTCACATGGAGTGATCATACAATCGGTCGCCCTTCACAAACCTCATTTTTTGTTATGGTCTACGACATTTCTCTGAAATGAACTGGACGATAGTGGGTATAGTGGCGGGGCATTACATAAACTGCGGTTCTGTCGTGGTTGAAATCTACGGGTTGCAAGGACTTCTCGCTGCCGATCCATGGGGTGATTCCTATATTGGATGCAGTAGGAGAGTACCTTCGGTTCATCCTATTCCTGGATGACTTGTATGGACGAATGTCTGACAGAGTATTTCCTGAAACCACGTACGTTGATTTTTACAAATATACTGGGTGGTGGCAAAGAGGGGCACTTCTTTTATACCCGGAGTATCTTTGTGGACGTCAATTAGTGACTTGACGGATCTGACGATGTGACATTCAAAGTGAATGGTGACCAAATATCCCAAAAGGAGATTTAAACCTCAAGCCTCATCAACCAGGAAATGACAAAAATCGGGCAGGGAGCATGGCTATGTTGGTCGCTCCCATTAGGGTGTATAATCACCTATCTAGAGAAATTCCTTTTGATTCTTTAATATATTTCGATGTTGTCCCTTTCGAGAAACGGTGGTTTGAGCCCAACTGTTAGTGATATACATTCGATACACTCAAGCGAAATGAGTGGCCGGTCATGTATGGGCCGGGTTGCAAGACGTTCTTGTTGAACCCAGTGTATTTGCCTCTAGAGATACACTATTGAAGGTGGTTCCATACCTTATCATAATCGGAATCCAATCTCCAATAAGCTCCCGCGGTTTTAATTATATACTTTATATGTGGAGCGTGAGAGGCAAGTGTTCCACTAGATTGATATTTATTTGTATTTAGACACTATTATAATATTAGAAAGGATATTGATTTCAAAAATGTTTTGGGTTATCATAAGGTAAAAACCGTCCGTATTTATGTGTGGATTTGGTCTTACAATTATCCTTTTCTTTCAAAAAGATTTTTGAACTTTAAAAGCAAGTTGGATGATTTCCCTTAATACTGTGCGAGTTTTTCTCACTCTGGTTCACCAGACTGACCCGGTGTTTTGTAAATGCTCGGGTTAGACCGGGTTGTACAGGTCCATGCTATCGGATGTTGCGAAGTCCAGAGACGAGCTGGAGGTATTCAGACGTATGATATTATATAGCTACTATTCCGCTGTGTGTTGTATATGAGGATAGGTTATTATATTGTCCAGACGTGTGATGTACTTTGATATTGTAAGTATTTTAAAAGTCCTCAATAAAGTTTTATTTCTGTATTATCGTTTGTTCCGTTGTGATGTGAGACTCTGATTCTGTGTTGTGTTGGTTCTTCTTTTTCTTCTTCTATTCTTATATTTCTTTCTTTCTTATCTCACCCTCTAAATTCTTTCTAATAACGTTCCAATGTTTTCGGTGTTTGGAAGGGCGACATGAGTTACGGTAAAGGTATTTATGTTGATTTTCAGGGCTGAAAATCCTTGGGTCGTTACAAAACATTTAACTTAATATTTAAAAACATAGGCTGCATAATGTGTATGTTATAGACACCTGGGTATAAAATCAAGGCAATCTAAAGCAAGGCATTCCGTTAGGACACTCTAGGTTTCATTTACAGGCTATGGACACATAGATCAATGGTCCTTCAAATTTCGAAACAAGATAACCCCTAAATGATGCAAACAACCATTTCACATGAATACTAAAGAAGAATTTTCGAGATAGCGGTTTAATATAAACCCAATTAACCATCAAAAATTCTAATTTAATTTAAATTAAATTACTTAAAATCTAACATCCATCGTGAGTAAAATACTCACCTTTGGTGATAGCGAGCAGCGATTACGGTTAGCGCACGTGACGGTTGTGGTTGCTAAGGGTAATGGTGACGACTCGAGTTGATTCCAGTAGCGCTCATAGGCCAATTTCAACTGTGCTCAAGTTACGCTGATAGGAGGTGACGCGACTTAGCTTCGATTTCCAATGGAGTGGAACAAGACTCGGCTTGGCTCGGACAGGCGAATCGATTTGAGGATTTTAATTATGGGGGAAAGAATGGATTTTCTAAAGGAATCAGAACCAACGGTTTGATTTTATAACAAAGGAACCATGGCATCCAAGAAAATGTGGAGAGCACGGCATTTGATAGTGTGTGTGAGAAGGAACCCCTTGTTTATTTTTTATTTTTTTACGGTTCTTTTTATCTTCCACCACTATTTATGGTAAATGTTTTATTTTTGTATCTTCATAAACGAACTCCAATTTATTTAACGTTAATAACATTTATTTTCAATTATTTATATTTTTGAATTGAATTTCATGTCCAATTCAAATATCCGACCAAGTTTAATTCAAATATCAAGCAATAAATACTTGATTCACAACCAACCATTCTGGATTAAATATCGGATCCAATCCATACACAAAACAACATGTTAAATTTTAAATTTCAAATTTCATTATCTATATAAAATTGATTATAACAATTAAATCTTCAATTAATCTCACATTCCAATTATCGAATTTTCTGGGACGTTACAATCTTCCCCCTTTAAAACTTTTCGTGCTTGAAAAGGAATGATCGTTAGAGTTAATGCATACTTCAAATTTTCATATTTGTGTGAAATTCTTCCACAAATAATTTAAATATCGATATTTAAATCATGGATCCTTTTTATTTATCTATTATATCTAATTAACTCGGGAAACCAATTTTCTTTTTAACCCCATCTGTCAATATTTTCTATTCATCATTCCACTTATTCCTTACAATCCACGTTCATCCAAATATCTTCCCATTCAATCCATCCAATCCATTTATCCTTTTCAAACACTCGTCGAAGAGTGTAAATAATATCTTCTCTATTAGCCGCTAGTTTATATATTCAAGACTTGGAAATTTTCAAAATCTGAAAATATTTGTATTGATACAAAGTCGTGGTCTTGAAAACCATTTAAAATCATCTTTCCCAATTTATTTGGTTATGTAAAGTTTCAATTTCAGATTATTGATTTTTTTCTTAAAGTCAAAAATACTTTATAACTCGAAGTTTGACAAGTCTGTCGTCGTTCTTACAGACGTAGGCGTACACTGGCCAGGCGCATGACTAAAATCTCCAAGTACTAAATATCCTTGTTAAACTCACAAGTGGAAATATTTCAATAATTCTTTTAAAAGAAACAGATACGGAAAGTACCAATGTGATATTAAAATGTTGATTGCTCATGAATCGCAGATACACAATGATTTCGCCTGGATCCCCCATAAAACATCTGTATCCGTAGGAAATCACTTCCCTGCGAATTTCGTCATGGACAAATCAACGAAAGATATTTACGAATCAAAAGAAAAACTGAGGTAATTGAGCGTCGATTGCTCTATCTCAGGGTCACAAAACAATTATCAGGTTATGAAGATAAACCAAATCACGAGGATAGATCAAATCATGAGGATAAATCATGTCACGAAGACACGTCAAGTCACAAAGACAAATCCAGTCACGAAAACACAGTGCTACATCAAACAGGTAGCTCCACATCACTAAGATATCTCAAACAACGCATGGTTCCATTCTACCTTTAGTAACTCTAGTGGTTACATCTCTTTCACTTGTAGATATACCATGTGGACCATAGGCATACAATGGTTATGCCTGATTCCCTCAGGAAACATCCATACCCGTAAGCATTCACAGCTCTGCGGATTATGTCATCATCATGACTGTAGATCGCAGTAGACACAATGGTTACACTTGGTTCCTTTAAGAAATATACGTCCACCGTAAGCCATCTACAACCCTGCGAATTACGCTATGCGATCGTGTTCTTCAAGGAATAATGACAACTCGATTTTTATGTCCGGACAACCTATCACCACCAGCAACACATCTCACTAAGATCGAAATTTAAAGGAGAAGGATGGTGTACTTCCCTTATCTTGATTGAAAACATACAGTACTTTATGTCATAAATCATACTTATGTCATTTATATAAGATCTTCCCAAATCATATTTTCGAACATCTCATTCATATATAAATTTTGTTATATAAGATCTCGCTTCAAATCGATTACCTTCCAATTCAGTAGTTTTCAAATTCACTGAATTCTTATATATTTTTCATATAAGTTCCGAAAATTTCTATATTCAATATCCAAAATAGAATATCCTCAAATTCCTTTCTCATTTCAAAATTTCAGTTTCGATCTCTTCATCAATCCAGATATTTGATATTCTTTCAAACTCTGATTTATGAATTCATTTGTTATAAACCAAATTTCTTCCAATTTTCCCATTTATTAAGTTCCTCAATCAATTCAAATCTTAATGCTCTCATCATCTCAAAATTTTCCAGTTACTCACTTCATTACTTAATTCCAATTTTTTACTATTCCAAAATTCCAGAATTTATTTCTTCCTCCTTATAATAAACTTCTCATCATGCTCTATTTCTCTTTCATGTTCACATCCTTAGACCATCAATTAGCAAGTGAACAACTCCCTAAGTATCAACCCCGAAGGCCGAAACCAACATCAGATCAATACTCAGGAAACTATTCAACTTAACTAATCTCCAGTCAATTTTTTTCATTAATTATGTTTCCTAAATTCTTATCAAAAAAATTCTTACTTAACCCTCGGATTCAGTTTACGAATCCACTTCTCTTTACGCTCTACCGCCTTCGTTAACATCGTGCGGCTCTTTGTTCTTCAGTCCTTACAACATTTCCAATGATCGCATTTATTTTCTATAATTCTAGAATATATTTTATTACCGTTTCCATATATTCACAAATCTTTATTTTTTTATCAAAAATATACTTTATTTTCATGAAAACATTTCTAAATTCGTTATTCCCATTTACCATTGACACTTATTAGCTCATTTAGCCAATTCTTGCTATTGAACCTTAATCATTTCTTAGTCAACAATGAAGTCAATCAAGTTGGGGTATAATTACCTCTCAGTCCGTAACTGAACAACATTACTAACTTTGAAATAGATAAAATTCCCAACTTCGAATACCAATAAAACGTTCATTCTCGTAATTCCCGATTTCAAGTTAAGAATTTTTACAATAATTCACACCTTTAAGATTTTTAACTTTAAAATGTACTTTATTCATTAATCTGAATATATAAATAATAATATATTAAATTTCAATTAAAACGGAAAGTAAATAATATTTCCCTGAAATTCAACATAATCGACTCCATGCATAATCTCCTTTCGAATAATCCCTTATTCGATAATATATTCCGAGCTTCGGAAAAATCTTACTTAATTTATATTCTGAACTTCGGAATAATCCCACCATACCAATCAACTCCATTTTCTTTATCCCTATTTTATTTGCAACATTTTTGCCTCCAAATGTTATTTACTTCTAAAAAGTAAATATAATTCTTTATCGAAATCTGAATTCGTCACATAAAATTAGTTTGATTTCACATGAACATAGATTCAATTTCTTTAAAATCTTCATTCACATTCCGCTCCATTTACAACTCTCGTTCACACTTCGCTTCTTGATAATTAATTAACAAGTTTATACTTACCATCGAATTCATATATTCGATCATACCTTATTGGTTTGAACCCAATTATAAACCATCTTACCATGTTCTGAATAATTCAAATAAATTAGTAATATCATCTGACACAATCGAATTTAATTATAACCTTTCTGGTTTTATGTTTTCATCAACTTATATTCTGAATATCGAAATAAAATTTATCATTTCATCTTTGAAACGATTTCAAATTTTCTCTTTTCATTCAAGTTCCCATCTGAATTTTCATTTCCCATAAATTTCATTTGGCTTGGATTACTAAAATACACGATCAGAGACATCGATTCGTTAAACCTCTTATACTTATCTTCCTTATATACCATTTGATGGTGGATTCGAGATTTAAATCTAAGGGACCTTATCGAAGAACAACTTTGGTGGACTTGGATTCGAAGACTGGGGATTCCGAAAAGAATTTTGAATTTCAAAACAATTTTAGTTTCCGCTGTATAAGTTCAAAATACAAAATTTTAAAATACATAATATTTCCAAAAATAATTGACCTTTCAAAAATAATTTTAAAATTATTTATACTTTCGAATTTTTATTTCAAAACCTTTTATTTCAAGATTCGTTTCTAAACCCAATAAGCTAAGCTTTGAGTAAACTAAAACTCTGATACCACTTGTAAAGGGTCTAGGCTTTTCAAGCATCAACCAGCGGCCTACACTGCCACCGTGGCCTTACAATGATACCTCAGAACTTCTTTTACGGCTAGCCTCTCGACTCGACCAACCCTCATTGTCGGGACATGTAAGGGTAAGAGTCTCCCGTTCGCCACCAAACGCGAAGCGAGAACCCCCAATCATGCGTACCAATTAAGCAACTAGCTCTGATACCACTTGTAACGTCCCGCCTTTTTGACCGCTTCAAATCGGTATTTAAACTAACTTAAAACGTCCAAATTGATGGAGCGTATTTAGGTTATAGAGTTTAAAAAAAGAATTAACACAGAAAATACAGAATAAATAAATGACACAGTGTTGAACAACAGAATAAACCTTTTATATATAATCAAAATTTTGAATACAAGATTTTCTCTGTGCAACGGAAATTTAAAACGACATGAATATAAGAAAATATTTACTGTTTTATAAACTTCAGAGTGAGCATCTTCAGAATCCCCAGCTTGCCAATCTTCAAATCCTAAGCTGCAATTTTTGAATCTGCATTGCTCGGGTCTGACCCAAGCATTTCATGTAAAACACAAAATACTCAAGTCAGGATTAATCATTCGTTCAAGTAAATTAATTTCAGTTCAAACTGAAATATAACGGCTAATCCTAATATCGAATCTATGAGAAACTGTCAAAATATAGCATAGCAACTTGAGATGAAACAAATTAGGATAGCATATGGATTTAGATATGTACACGCGTATACCGATGACATATATGTACACGTATAGTGGTATATACATGTGTACGACGGGTACGTAAACATCCGAGTATCAAGTATGATATTTGCGCATATCAGTTTTTATTTCAAGACAAACGATTCAGGAAGCCTGCACATGCACACGTGTATAGGCACACGTGTGCACTGCCCCAGCATCCCCGAACCACAAATAACAAATTAAACCTACCTCGCTAAGAAGGATCACAAAAAATACCCTGCTTGCCGCATGAAATGGTGCGCAACGAGCCATAGCCGACCAACAATTTGAAGTATCAAATTAAAACTAATAGTAGACAAAAATAATGTATACAGGGAACCACTAGCATGTTGCAGCACGATAGTCTATCGAGGAACCATTTCTTAAACAAATGGATGTGCACCTTATGGAAACAGTAAATGTCAAGTCCATGTGAGGCCAAATATATATATATATATATATATATATATATATATATATATATATACATACATACATATAGATGTACCCCCAAATACACTGCAAAGTGCCGGCTTTTAAATTTAAGCCGTGACAAATAAAATTGGGAGGACACCAAGTTTAGGTAGAAACCAATATAGAAGCCAACGAGGATAACCATTTCCTACCACATTCCATTCTAAGTGAAGCCAAATACATGTCTATATACATATATGTTTGAATATGTATATCATGGAAAGCTATTACCAGTTAGAGGAGAATAGCTAAACTGAGGCAATGTAGTGTGGGTTTACCGATGTTTTCCTACAATGTCACTAACTATATATTTCGAAAATCTCAGTTGGTTGACAAACAAAAAGATAAAACAAATTAGGGGCTAAAATAAGAGACTGAATTGTAGTTAATAGGTAATTTCATGGCTACATATATTCAGTTTCGACTAAATCCACACCAACAACCAATGCAATAAGCAATATGTATAAATATAATCAAGTGTGTGTTTTTCTAAGTTGGAGCAATATTTAGTCGGGTAGATAATGCCAGCAGGTTACATGACCAATCATAAAACAAATGTCCAGATGTGCAATATCACAAAAGGGTATATTAAAGCTTAAATTAAGTGTATAGGCCAGCATATTAAGTGAAGCTTCATAAGGTAAATTAATACATATACTTCAGTTTACACCTCTATGTGCCAACAGTTTTTCAGTTTCAGGATAGCAAGTATAAACAACTCCACATGTGTGCAATATAAATATGTTCTGTATTTTTATAAACATATAAGTTACGGTATTATTTTTATTTTTCCCTTTTTTCAAGTCATGTAAAAAATATCAAAACAGTTTTAAACATAGCAGGCTATACAAATATGAAGTGCCCATATTATTTCAATTTACTGGCATGAACTTGTGCCAAAAAGAATAGTAAGAGAACATTAAAAAATATGAAGTGCCCATATTATTTCAATTCACTGGCATGAACTTGTGCTAAAAAGAATAGTAAGGGAACATTAAAAAATATGAAGTGCCCATATTATTTCAATTCACTGGCATGAACTTGTGCCAAAAAGAATAGTGAGGGAACATTAAAAAAATATGAAGTACCCATATTATTTCAATTCACTGGCCACTTCATGATATGCCAAGTACACACTCAAAGAGCAAGAGTAATGCAACATAGTTTTATTCATAAAGGGATACTTATGGCCATCTCATGGCAATGTACATATTAAGAAACGAGAAAGACAGAAGGACTTTAGGAAAGGATTAATACCAGACGTTCCCAAACTCAAAAGTTTCCATGTGAATATAAGGCAACCAACAAACTACTTCACTTGTCATCACACATCATATTCATATTCATGTCAAGACATTAGAACACCTACTTAAGGGTAACACATAAAAAACTGAAGCATGCTTGCACGTTAATTCAGCAAATTCATAAAGTAACAAGTCATTCATTTTATGAAACCAGGTTGGGACGGAGAACTGTGACTATTGTGTCTTACTGAACATAAATTACAATATACTTATCCTCACAAACTAACCATATCTTTAATTATGCTCTATATATAAATCAGCTGACGCCTTAAAAATATTTTAATCATACATAAACATGTGCCGAACCACTTCATTATTGTAACCCAAGTAATGTTTACATTGCAACCTAATATTTTACTACTTGTCTCATATTGACAGTCTGACCATGCTCACACTAGGCATATTATAAGGACACTCTTCACAGGTTCCAATCCCACTTAAAATTACTTAATTTGAATAATGCACAACATTTCCTGGTCTTTGTATTTTCCTTGGGTTGATATTTCAACCAAAAAGTCAAGAGTTTTTATTATGGCATTATTTCAAACTGCGAAATTTCATTAGGGTGATAAAAATATTGATTTCATTAGCAACTAGTATTTCCATTCTCCGTAGGGATATCCTACCAAATCAATTAAAATATATTAGCTTATACTCCCACTAAACGGAATTCAACTTAACCATTTTCAATGGGAACTCAACCAAGTCCTAGGAATTACTGTAGAGGTTTACTATTAAAATATAGTTTACACTTTTACTTTGTGACACTATTTAGTCCACAAGGAACATTTAAGCGTGACAGTATTTTTCATATCAAGGATAATAACATGCTTCTAGTACAATTTCTATACCTTTCCGTTTTTTTTTCTAATACAAAACATTTGACTTAATATTTAAAAACATAGGCTGCATAATGTGTATGTTACAGGTACGTGGGTATAAAATCAAGGCAATCTGAAGCAAATCATTTTGTTAGGACGCTCTAGGTTTCGTTTACAGGCCATGGACACATAGATCAATGGTCCTTCAAATTTCAAAACAAGATAACCCCTAAATGATGCATACAACCATTTCACATGAATACAAAAGAAGAATTTTCGAGACAGCGGTTTAATATAAGCGCATTTAACCATCAAAATTTCTAATTTAATTGAAATTAAATTACTCGAAATCAAAAATCCATCGTGAGTAAAATACTCACCTTTGGTAATAGCGAGCACCGATTACGGTTAGCGCACATGACGGTTGCGGTTGCAAAGGGTAATGGTGATGATTCGAGTTGATTCCAGTAGCGCTCGTAGGCCGATTTCAACAGCGCTCAAAGTTACACTGATAGGAGGTGACGCGACTTAGCTTCGATTTCCGATGGAGCTGAACAGGACTCGACTGGGCTTGGACAGGCGAATCGATTTAGGGATTTTAATTGTGGGGGAAAGAATGGATTTTCTGAAGGAATTAGAACCAGCGGTATGATTTTATAACAAAGGAACCGTGGCATCCAAGAAAACATGGAGAGAATGGCATTTGATAGTGTGCGTGAGAAGGAACCCCTTGTTTATTTTTTTATTTTTTTTACAGTTCTTTTTATCTTCCACCACTATTTATGGTAAATGTTTTATTTTTGTATCTTCACAAACGAACTCCAATTTATTTAACGTTAATAACGTTTATTTTCAATTATTTATATTTCTGAATTGAATTTCATGTCCAATTCAAATATCCGACCAAGTTTAATTCAAATATCCAACAATAAATACTTGATTCACAACCAATGACTCTGGATTAAATATCGGATCCAATCCATACACAAAACAACATGTTAAATTTTAAATTTCAAATTTCATTATCTATATAAAATTGATTATAATAATTAAATCTTCAATTAATTTCACATTCCAGTTATCGAATTTTCTGGGACGTTACACATAGTGTATAAAACAACTTCAAATATAAATGTATCAATCCTAGACGGCATGGGTATCATATATCATGTCGCCAATACTAGGCTCTACAATCAAAACTGCAATTGTCATGTATTGGAGGTTGGATTTCCATCTGTGAACCAAGGCAAGGGATCGTCCTTACCGCTTCGAGACACTCTAGCCCGCCCCTCAGGCAAGCGCGCAGGCAAGCCTTGGATCGTCAGGGCCGGTCCACATGGAGTGGATTAAAATGCCTAAAAATGTGTTTCCCCGCCCTATGGGGCGTAAATGAGCCAAATGACTCCATCGGCCCCGGATCGACCGATATAACTGAGGCCCCTCCTATCCATCATCCACATAAGTAAAATGTCAGGGCGTCCAAATCATTGACACCACTCCTAGCTAGAAAGAAACACATTCCCTCCCTGATGTCCTCTCCCATTTCTAGTTCACACCGGGGTGTGAGGCTCGCGAATTAACACTACACAAAGGTACGCCACAAAGGCCGTACTTTGATCATCAACCACAAGACTTTGCTTTTCAACAGAAGTCCTGATCATTTGCATCTTAGCATGCCACATAGGCAATTCACGCTATGCAACCGATGTCAATCAATCACATAGAATGAAATCCGATGTCAGACACACATCCATTTACAAGTTCGTTTTGGGTCTGAACGAAACCGGGGGCACCTTATTCCTTCCCCATATGTCGAATACAGGGGAGAGGCCCTCGCATATACGGTCGATCTCCAAGTACGTCTGGACGATCACCACTTATTACCATGTCTCGGGTGTACAGCCTAAATCAAGACATCAGTAATCATCTAAATGATGTAAAGACCTCCGGTCTTCAACCACCTTCTTCATCCTTGACACATCGTCGAATCAGTTATTCAGAATGGGCTAAACCCGGTCTTTCTGAATAACTCGTGTATATAATAAACAAGTGCTATAAAAACACAACATACGCCCATTCCAATCCAGAGTATTCCTCTATTCAAATATTCTTATACTTTGGGAAAGGTTCCCATTAATTTTATCAAAGATAAATTCTTTAAATTTATTCTTTAATCTTCCTTTGGATATCATTTTAATCTAATTAAAGATTCATTAACTCCACTTGGTTTTAATCTTCCCAAAAATCAATATTAACGATTGTTTAACTTGGGAAACCATATCATGTCTTTAACTGGGTTAAAGAACCAATGTCATTTAAAACACAGTTCACGATAAACCCAAAATCACATTCCATTCCATCAGCCTTTAACCGTAAATTAGCAAGTGAACAATTCCCTAAGTATTAACCCCGAAGGCCGAAACCAACATCAGATCAGTACCCAGGAAACCATTCAACTTAACTAATCTCCAGTTAGTTTCTGATTTTCTTAACTCCATTGGGTCTAAGAATAGTATAAAGATACCATTCAAAACAACCCAAATCACATTCCATTAATTATGGAATCTTCACGGAAAAACAAATCAATACATAATCGATATCAATTTCCATATCCGACCAATAATATAAATGGAATAATGGCAATGCCTCTTAAATTCCATATGTATTAACAGTCTTCCTCCACAGAAGTTCACTTCGATTATTATCAAATCGAATTCCATTCAATTCCAATTTAATATATTAAATTGGAAAACGTTACCTTGGAAAATTCTCATTAAATCTAAATAAAAAAAGATTTATAAATCCCAAATCTCATTTACTGTAAATTGGGTTAAAGAACGAATGTCGTTAAAAACATAGTTCACAATAAACCCAATTCACATTAGCCTCTAACCGTAAATTAGTAAGTAAACAATCCCCTAAGTATTAACCCCGAAGGCCGAAACCAACATCAGATCAATACCCAGGAAACCATTCAACTTAACTAATCTCCAGTTAGTCTCTAATTTTCTTAACTCCATTCGGTTCAAGAACAGTATTATTAAAGATACCATTCACGACAAACCCAAAATCTAATTTGATATTAAATACAAGGCTCTGAATAGAAAATATATCGGCTTATATTCAATATCAAATTCTTAAATCAACAAATATCGTACTGGAAATAACGATATATATATCTTTCAAATTTCCATAACAATATCTGTATAATCGCGAAATCCGATATGAAATATTCCGAAAACAATTTCGATTCAAATCCATTTCCAATTTATATATTGGAAATCCTGGTTATTTTTAAAACAATTTCAAATCCAATTTATTTATTTTAAAAATATTGGATTTATTATTCTATTTCAAAATTAGCTCATTTCGATAAAATTATATTTTTATCTTTTCAAATATGGAATTTTCACCCCAATTCTTTCCAAATCATTTATTATGATTTTACACAAATTATTGATATTTGTAATAATTTTATCAAGGCCCGTACAGTCGATTTCCATAAACGGCCATCGAACTGCACTTATAACGACCTTTTCCAAATTTGATTTGGACATAATTCCAAATCCAACCGTTAGATTTCAAATCTCTAATATTCGTTAGAAAGCTCTTTTCGATCGAACCCAACGATTCCGGTTTTAGGAGAATCCGAAGGTCGGATCTCCCGTAATGCCCGTTCAAAGTCAATGGTCGAAATTCACGAATTGCCGCGGCGCGGCGCATTCTATTCAGGCCATTATATATATAATATATATTATACATATTTCATCGATTTCCTTTTAAAACATATTTTATAAATCGTTTTAAATTCGTTTTCAAAACGATTTCAACTTCATATTCAATTTCAAATCAAAATTGAATATTCCATATCATCGATATATAAATGATAATATTCTCAAAACATTATATTTCGAACTCAATTCCTTTTCGATATTCATTATAAAAATGAATAAAATCGATATAAATATCGCTCACGTCAAAATGGCGTTAATCTAATCAACACGGCTTTATATATTTAAATATATTCGTGTCCATCCCAAATCGGACATCAAAATCATATTTTGATTCTTTTCTGAATATTATTTGAAAATATTCGTTATTTTAAAATAATCATTATTTTAAAATATTCATTCTTTCTGAACAGGAATCAGACACAGTCAATTACCATATAATTTGATTATATGGATTTCATACAATACATGTATATAACAACAGTGATAAATAGTCATCCATCATCCAGAGTGCATTTTACACTGTATAAGCATTAAATATAAATATTCAACGCTTATAACAGCTTGTCAATCAATCGATCGACATACAACTAATTATCGGGACTAGTGTATGTCTTATATCATCCCAATACCCATGTGGGGTATCAATCAATCAAACACAGATTTTATTTGTGCAGTTGGGCGATGTGTAAAATTTATCATCCCAATCAATATTAGTCAAATGTGTGTACATAAAAAAAATCGTCCAATTTGTTTATGGATATTTATTTTAAATATTTTATAGTTAAAAATTGTATTTTTAACCATAAAATATTTTATTCCAATCCACATCACACAATAAAATTTCACAAAACAATCAAACAAACAAACAAGTCGTCCATGGTCTGTAGACGACGGGTGTCGGGTGCTGCTAAGCACCGCCTACATCCTAGTATATATTACAACTAGAAAATTAAAATAAAAGTCAGAAGTTCTCACCTTGGGGTCCACTCCTCCATTCTCTATTTCTGAAATTCAGAACAGTCTGGATTTGCCTGTACTTCCAACGTAGTCTTCTCCATGCTGTTCATATTAAAATAACATTTTTAATATGATGTTCTATACATTAAAAACCATATTTTGATGCTCCTATTCCATATATAAAAATCTTTTTTTTTACATCGCTATTTCGATTATAAAAATCATATTTTTATTTCGTTATCTTCATAATAAAAACAAATTTTTATTTTGATGTTTACATAATAAAAATCATATTTTTAATACTCTACCAATATAAAAATCATATTTTTATTCTTTCTATAATACAAAAATCATATTTTTATTCTTTCTATAATATAAAAATCATATTTTTACTTATCATAAAAATCATACCGTCCTTCACATGATAAAGATCATATTTTTATTGCGAAAATATATTTATAAAGAACACATTTTTAACTCGATAAAGGAATAATAAAAAAATATAAACACTTACAATCGGTGTCGTGTGGCGAAGGAGGCTCGGGGAGCGATGGTTGTCGACGATAGCACCTACATTGGCCGGGGGTTTTGCGGTTTGGTGATTTGGCAAAGGGGTGCGGATTTTGGGCCTTAAACGGTGAGAGGGACGAAGTGGCAGAGGGAGGATGGTCGGAGAAGGTGGGGAAAGGGGCGGCGGACCTCAAATGGTCGGCCAGGGCACGGTGGGTGCGGGTTTCAGGCGATTTGGGCTGAAGTGTTCGGAATTGGGGAGAAGAGAGAAGGGGCGAGGCACAAGAGGGGGCGCCAAAGCTTGGGGGCCCCACCAACAACATCGTGGCGGAAAGAGAGGGGGTAGCTATCGATGGCGGCGGTTCACTCGTGGAGGAGGGCGTCGGCTGAAAAAGGGGATTGGGGGTTCTTTTTTTTCTTTTTTTTAACGTATACTTTAAAGAAGGAAAGGGGGAGATATATAAATAATATATTTAATTTATTTTTCTATAAAAAGCAACTTTTTATTTCGAACCCCAAACTGAACCCACCGACTGTCGTCCATAAATAATTACCCCCATTCCGAACACAATGGGATATGTATCGTAAGCTGTTCCAAACGTATATTGAACACACATTTTAATTTACCAGGGCAACATACGGACTCTAAAAATTCCCAAAAAATATTTTCTAGCTTTGTATTGACGATACGGTTCTAACAAAACTAATTTCGTCAAATTTGGAGACTGTTTGAAAAACGGCCATTTTCTGGTCAATCCAAATTGACTATAACTGTCAAAACACGTTTTCTTTTGCCACGCTCACATATTGCTTTCAAAAATTACGAATTTTGGAATCTAGCAATAACTTGACATCCCTGATCCAACAAAAGTGGTTTCGTCAAAAACGGAGGTCATTTGCAAAATTTCCATTTTTAAGGGTTATATTTTTTATAGCGACTATTCTGAATTTTCAATTGGGCATAACTTTTTATTCCCGCTATGAAATTTCAATTTTTCGGATTCATTGGAAAGATATTTCCAAATAAATCCTAATATTTTTTTCGCTAAACTCCGGTTTATTTTGAATCTTGTACATTCATTTGAAATTTGAAATCGAATTTTCGAACTACCACGCCCTTTCCAATTCCTTTTATAATTTATATTCTAACTTTGATTCAAATAAATATATACATTCTAATTCTATTCAAAATAAATTTCTAGTCGTTATTATTTAAAATAAATCATTTTAGATATTCAAAATTCACTAAAATTGCCAAAATAAAATTTTTAAATTGGTTCGGATTTTTCGGATTATTACAATATTCGACTAACTTTATTTGATTACAAATACTTCCTTTTCTATTTATTTTACAAATATTTCTTTTTCTATTTATTTTACAATTATTCCCTTTTCTATTTGTTTATTTAACAAATAAATATTCCCTTTTTCTATTCTATTTATTTAACAAATAAATATTTCCTTTTCAATTCTATTTATTTAACAAACAAATATTTCCTTTTCAATTCTATTTATTTAACAAATAAATATTTCCTTTTTCTATTTTATTTGTAAATGTTTTACAAATATTTCTCTTTCTGTCTTACTTGTAAATGTTATACAAATAATTCTCTTTTTTTCTCAACACACTTTAAAAATTCTCTTTTTATATTCCAGCGTTTCTTATGGTAATTTACATACCCTATAACAAATGATCAATATCATCAAACAAACATAATCAACAGCATATTATATATCACATCATATATTTCAATATATGAAAAAAAACAATAAAATAAATGTTGAGGAATCCAGTTAGATTCCTCCGACCTGTTTCCCTGCATCCACAGATGTTACACAATATAATTCACATAAAATTTCATTTCAATATGAAATATTCTGATAAACAGAATCAATATTTGATTAACGATATATATAACTACATCGATATTTTCAACCAATTAATTAGCAGTTCAATCAAACAGTCAACACATAGAAATCAATCATCATTTATCAGTTCTAAAAATACGTTATAAAAATATGAACTGGTAGAGTTGGTGAGTTTTACTCACATTGGACTGTTATCGTTAAATTACGATTAACGATCGACAAAACAGATCAGGCATTTTATTTTGTCCAAAAATCCATACAAGCTCCAAATCATTCCTAACTGGTTCCAGGTTGTAGCCCTCGTTCATATGATCCTATCGGATCCTGTTTCGTAGAATTCGGTTTACATATGAATAGTATATTTAATTTACAAGTTGTATATACTTTTTATATAAAATAAAACTTAAAGTTTAATTAAAAATGGGCCTCACCCATATTCATCTCGGCCCATTCACGTTTTCTAAATCAGCCCACCCAAAACATTTAAAACCCACTACCTCATACCCTTTCTTCCTCAAAATATGAAAATGTGCCAGCTTCAGTAAAAACTTCAAACCTCCCCCTTACATCACTCGATCCTTCCTTCTCCACTGACCGATATCGCACAAAACCATCACCATAAATCATCTCGCCCACACCCTATCACCTCATCACTGAAATATATCACTCTACGCCACCATACGAATCGCGATGACCTGCTGCAGTATCGACATGAATTCGAACTAGGATCCACCAAATCACCTCCACAGGTACGCCTCCACCCTTGTATCATGATGCCGGCCTCCATTTCGAAGATCGATGCTCAAATTCCAAGAATGTTGAAGCCCTAGCTTTACTGTGTAATTTCGAGCGAACGGAAATATGTTCGAACCCAACCAAAAGTACCCAGCGTTGAAGAGCAAGTCCATAGAAACCCACAAAAACTTATTTTATGATTTATTGATTTTAATTCGAATTTCCATGATTTTTTGAAGAACATGAATTTATGTTTTTCGGAAGAAATAACAGCGGCGGATAAAATGTTGACTACTGAATGAATGGTTTAGAACATCTCCAACAGTGACCGATTCACCCTTTGAATTCTAAATTTTTGCTTAAAATCGTCCCCAACAAACGTTACAAGATGTAATATTATGGATAATATTCAGGGGCCAATTCAGAATTCGAAATTGGTCCCCCGAGCCGAGTTTTTCGGCTCGCAACATCGCCAGCCGATTTTATCGGCTCGCGAAGTTTCGAGCCTATAAAATCGGCTCGTGACACCAGAAAATGCCAAAATAATTTTTTGGCATTTCCTGCTGTCATGAGCCGATTTAATAGGCTCGTGACGTCGCGAGCCAATAAAATAGGCTCGTGACGTTGCGAGCTGATAAAATAGGCTTGCAACAAAAAAAAAATCTCCCGTCGGGTGCACCACGTAATATTCAGCTGAATGTTATGGGTCGTAATGTTACGACCCGTAACTTTGCTGGAGATGCTCTTAGGGTTAGGGTGTTAAAGATGTATTTATATAGTAAAAATAATATTTTTATATTCAATTTTAATCCGAGGTTGTTTATATTTGTCCTTTAAAATTCCTATGATCACACATCATATCCAAAAATCATGAAAATGGACATGCAGCTATAATTCAACATTACGAACATGACGAAATTGGTTTCGTCGAATTCCGACTCCGTTTGCTCACACAGCGTACTTTTAATCGTCAAAATACATACTGTTTTTCACATTAAAAAACCCGTACGGTCACTTACTGTAACACCCCACGTCCATTAATGTCACTCACAAAGGGAATGCATTAACTTCCATGGAGGTTTTAAGTGAATATAGAACAGAAAAATTACAACAAGACAAATAATAAGTAGTACTTGGAAATCTAAAACTTTATTTCATTGCAGCGGAAATTAAACATGTTTGTTACATCATAAAACCATACATCAGAGTCAAGTACAATATCCATCTTGATAAAACAAAATACATAATCCCATTACATAAATAGCCATTAAAGAAGATAACAAGCTGGACTTTACTTCAACGGTCCAAGCTTCCCAAAAGAGAGATAAAGCAATCCAATCAAACTCCGCTAGAGCTGGGCCCACCCTGAGGACCTGGTGGGGGGAAAAGATAGAAATAGAGGGGGCCAGACATAAAGTCTGGCGAGTATGATAATTCTAACAATACTATTATCAAAATAACTAGACTAAGGCATAAGCTGGAAAACAAGGAAATGTCTATGAACTATTGGGTATGGAAGAGCAGATAAAGATAACGTTAAAGGCACACCTAATACTAACGAATAATTACTACATTGCACCACACCAGTCACCCTAAAGGTCGATCCCACTTGCTTCACTTAGAAATTATATAAATAGCTTCGTGTACCCCTAGCTGACTACATAGGTGCCACCTGCCCCTATCTCCGCTAGGTGTACCCCACTACCCACTTTCGATCGGCTCCCTACTCGTAGATACCCGTGCTGGCCCCACAGTGGGGGTGTATCACTCCCCTAATGTGGCAACCCGATACAACTTGAGAATGCATGACTTATACCTACACGATGCAACAACGTCTTACCTACCGGCCCGGGTCCACACACGCATATGAAACCCGTTGGACATGCGTTGCCACCGCTACCCCGTTTGGCCTCTTATAGTCAAGCCTAGTATGTGTGTCCCGTCCTCGACTTGGGTCGAGCCCACAAAGATACGTTTGGGTTACTGGTTGAAATGGGCCCCACAAGCTATCCACCTAAGCTTGTCCCCACTAGCATATCCCACTTAACCCTCTTAGTCATGTTCATTTACATGTGTGTTTGGTTAAGTCTTACTAATCGTATTTCAAATGCCACTAAAGGCACTCACTAGATTCCTCATGCCACCCAAGGCACCTACTTAACCCCCATGTCCCACCTTACATGTTTATCTGGTTAAGTATTTCTTAATTCATTCAGGCCATAACCTCATAAAGACCTCCCACATTAGACTGGCATTTATGGCAGCTGGATTTGCCGGGCGGGTCCGGACAGTCTTACACCATAAAAGAGTCTAACCTCGTGTCTTTGCAACTGTTATGCTTTAGTTTGGGCCTAGGACCTCTCACATTGGGCTGACATTTGTGACTACTGGATTTAGTGCCTGAGCCGATCTAGTGCCTAATAGTGTGTGTATATGTGTCCACGAGCAACCACTAGCAAACACTTGCATCCACTTTGCATCCATCATACTTAACATGTCTCAAACACATGTTTCAACCATAGGATTATCCTAACTAAAGGTCAAAGATACTAGCGAGAGGACATACTAAAGATAAGATAAGTACAAGCTAAGCGATAAAGGAGAAATTAAAAGACATACCCTCAAAAAGAAAAGGGTACAACGAATGCATCTTCGCTTCTGTCTCCCAAGTAGCGTTGCTCTCATCATCTCCACATTGCACTTTGACTAGTCCGACCTCTCGATTCCTCAACTTCTTGATCTCCGACCCAAGAATGCGCGTAGGAGCTCGTCAAATCGTCGCATCACGCTCTATCTCCACCTCTCTAAGCAAGCTCAGCTCTACCACTTCCGCGGTCTTGTGCAAGCACTTCCTCAAATGTGATACATGGAATACGTCGTGTACACCACTAAGTCTCTCAGGCAACTCCACTCTATACGCCATCTGTCCAATAGGAAACGGCCCTACGAACCTTGGTGCTAATTTCCCAACGGACCCAAAGCGAACAACGTTCCATAATGGAGACACTTTGATAAAAACCATGTCCCCAACGTCAAACTCAAGATCTGTCCTCCTTTTGTCTGCATAAGATTTATGTCTATCTTGCGCCGTCTTCATCCTTCTTCGGATCAAGTCGATCTTTTCTGAAGTCTCTCTAATCATATCGGGCCCAAGTAAGATCTTATCCGTAGATTCCCACCAACATGTATGCGAACGACACGGTCGTCCATAAAGAGCTTCAAAAGGTGTCATGCCAATGCTGGACTGAAATCTATTATTATATGCGAACTCTACCAACGGAAGATGCTCTTCCCACGTACCCCCAAAGTCTAGGATACATAGCCTCAAAAGATCCTCTAGAATGCGATTCACCCTCTCGGTCTGGCCATCCGTCTGAGGATGATATGCGGTGCTCAAACATTACTGAGTCCCTACCGCCTCTTGCAAGCTTCTCCAAAATTCGCTAGTGAAAATAGGATCGTGGTCGCTCACTATGCTAGAAGGAACACCGTGCAAACGAACTATTTCTCGGACGTATACAGAAGCTAACCGTGGAGCAGTCCTCTTACTCTTCACGGGAATGAAATGGGCGCTCTTAGTAAGTCTATCTACTATAACCCAAATCCCCGTATTACCCTTCCTTGATCTTGGTAATCCATCCACAAAGTTCATCGAGACACTTTCCCACTTCCATTGCGGAACCTCCAATGGGTGAAGCAACCCACCGGGTTTCTTTTGCTCCGCTTTTACTTGTTGGCACACCAAGCATCTAGCGACATACTCGGCCACGTCCCTCTTCATACCGGCCCAAAAGAAAACTCGCTTCATGTCTTTGTACATCTTGTCCCCGCCGGGATGAATGGTCATCTTCGAATGATGTGCTTCGTCAAGAATAGCCTTCCTCAAACCTTCGTCTCGAGGTACACAAAGTCTACTATCCCTACGTAACCAACCCTTATCATCTAGGGTATACCTACGGAGATGGCTTGATGACTCCCCTCTTTTGAGCTTTTCTACTAACTCAACCAACTGTGGGTCGTCTCGCTGTGCCTCACCAATCCGTCCCAAAAGCGTAGGTCTGACCTCCAAGGATGCTAGCAAACCGGGTACAAAGTCAACGGAAGGTCTAAAGTCAAACATAGAGATGAATTCTAAGTTTCGCCGCTCAACAAACAACGGACTCAAGGACAGCCTTTTCCTACTTAAGGCATCTGCCACCACGTTACCCTTGCCAGGGGTATATGCTATTTCGAAATCGTAGGACGCTAAGAACTCCATCCACCTTTGCTACCTTAAGTTCAAGTCCTTCTGAGAGAACAAGTATTTTAAAGATTTGTGATCAGTGAATAATTTGAATTTCTCGCCAAGAAGATAATGACGCCAAGACTTAAGCGTGAAAACAATAGCGGCCAACTCTAGGTCATGCGTTGGGTAATTTTTCTCATGCGCTCTCAACTGCCTTCCACCATAGGTTATTACCCTTCCCTCTTGCATTAAGACTGCGCCTAGACCTGTCCCACAAGCATCGGTATAAACAGTAAATGGCTTACTCCCGTCTGGCAGCACTAAGAATGGAGCTGAGGTCAAAGCTCTCTTTAAACGTTGGAACGGATCATCACAATCTACGTCCCATGTGAAAACTAGGTTCTTCTTCATCAGGCGTGTCAATGGAGCTGATATCTTTGCGAAGTTTTGATAAACTTCCTATAGTAGCCAGCCAACCCCAAGAAACTTCTCACTTCGGTAGCATTTTTAGGGACCTTCCAATCTTGGATGGCCACCACCTTCGCGGGATCCACAGCTATCCCTTCTTTGGAAACCACGTGCCCTAAGAATCGCACTTCCTCTCTCCAGAAGTGACACTTAGTAAATTTAGCTTTAAGTTTATGCGCTCGTAGAGTCTCCAACACTTCCCTAAAATGTAGGGCATGCTCTTCTTCATTCTTAGAAAAGATCAAGATGTCGTCTACAAAGACCACCACGAATTTAGTAAGGTACTCCCTAAACACCCTACTCATCAAATCAACAAAGTATGCGGGGGCGTTTGTCAAACCGAAGGGCATCACTAGCCATTCATAGAAACCGACCGGAGTCCTAAAGGCAGTCTTGTCTATGCTATCCTCAGCCACTCTCAACTGATGGAAACTAGTGGCTAAGTCCAACTGTGAAAACACTGAGGCGCCAACTAACTGATCGAAGAGATCGTCAATCCTCGGCAGTGGGTGTCTGTTCTTCTTAGTAAGCTTATTAAGTTCTCTATAGTCCACACACAGTCTAAGGGACCCATCCGCCTTCATGGCAAATACTACTGGAGCACCCTACTCCGATATACTTCGTCTTATGAACCCCTTCTCAAGCAACTCCTTCACTTGCTTATTGAGTTCCCTCCTTTCACGAGGAGCCATGTGGCGTACTGGCAAAGATACGGGTTTTGCATTATCCACAAGATATATTCGAAAATCTATCTCCGGCTTCGGAGGTAAGCCCTTCACCTCCTCAAACACATCCGAGTATTCTCGGACTACTCTAACAGATCGTAGATTTTCCACCGACGCGTCAAGCGATTTTAAATAACTTAGCATAACGGAATTTATGGGATTACAAAAGATTTCGAGAGTGTTGCCAAGGCGAGTCATGAGCCTAACTACTCTACTTTCACAATCAAGAACGACCCCATTTCTGGATAACCAATCCATTCCTAAAATTAGCCCATAGCCCGTGAAGCCCAACACATAAGCATCACATCTAAACTCAACGCTAAGTATAGAAATTTTCAAATCCAAACACATCATGGACAAATAAGCTGAGCCCCCAATTGGATTTGAAACAACTAAGGGATCCTCTACTAAACTGGTGTTTAAGTGCAGTGATTCAACTAATGATGTAGAGATAAACGAATGCGATGCGCCCGAATCGAATAAGGTATGGACAGGATGATCAAACAGAAAAACTAAGCTTTCAACAGAAATGGTTCTACCTCGTTCTTGCAGCGGTGGGACCGCGAGAGCCTGAACTTGTCCCCTTGCCTGCCCTGGTGCCATAACAGCCTGCACTTGTCCTCCCGAGGTAGACCCTGCCCTTTGCCCCTTCTTTGGGAAGTCCTTCACTAGATGTCCCGCTTCACCACAGTGAAAACAGCCAGTCTTCTTTTTCTTTCTGCAATCCTTGCTAAGATGGCCTGGTGTCCCACAGTTAAAGCATTTCTTCTTTCCCTTGCCATTATTGTCTTTATCACCCTTCTTGTTTTGCTGTTGAGGTTTCTTCTGATCCCCTTTCTTCTTGGGTGCCTTATTAGCATTAGCTCCTTTCTCCTCGTGCATGAGTGCCATGTCTACTAGCTTCTCAAAGGTGGCCCCCATAGGGATGTGGGTCATAGCCAACCCTTGCAACGGTTCATTCAATCCATTAACGAACCTCAGAGCCTTCTTCTCCGGCGTGTTCACTAAGTCCAAGCCAAACCTGGCTAACTGATTAAATTTGTTGACATCTTTCACTGATGAGCTTCCTTGCTTCAATGTCAAGAACCTTTCCATATATAGATTCTCTTCTGCCCTTGAGAGAAACTTTGCCTCAAACCTACGTCTGAAATCCGCCCAAGAGTCAACAGGACGCTCCCCATTAGTGACCTCCCACCAAAACGAGGCCTCTCCCTTCATTAACCAAGCTGCTAATTTGACTTTCCTCCCTTCTACTTCAAAGATTTCTAGCAATTCTTCCACCTCCTTAAGCCAATCTCTAGCTTCCACAAACGTTTCTGACCCTTGAAAAGGTTTTCCACCCATACCCTTAAATTCCTTGCACGTCTTTGCAAAAGTATCTACACGACGAGGAGGAGGAGGAGGATCGAGTGCAACTGGTGGTGGAGGAACATTGGCTGGACCTGCATCGGCCCTAGCCTCTAATAACCTCCTATACCATCCTGGTATCGTTACACCACCCGGAAGGTTAAGATCTTCAGCCATGCTGAAACGAAAAAGGAAAGATTCAAAATGGAGAATTCGAAAGATAATGATATATGGCTATTGGGGGTTATGTTTTTCTTAAAAACTTCCCTCTTAAAATAACTCATTAAGACATGTTTTTGAAAACACTTCTTCCAAAAATACTTTAGAAAAATAGTTTTTCTAAAAAAATTATCTGTTCTGGTAACCTTAAGCTCTGATACCATGTGTGACACCCCACGTCCATTAATGTCACTCACAAAGGGAATGCATTAACTTCCATGGAGGTTTTAAGTGAATATAGAACATAAAAATTACAACAAGACAGATAATAAGTAGTACTTGGAAATCTAAAACTTTATTTCATTGCAGCGGAAATTAAACATGTTTGTTACATCATAAAACCATAAATCAGAGTCAAGTACAATATCCATCTTGATAAAACAAAATACATAATCCCATTACATAAATAGCCATTAAAGAAGATAACAAGCTGGACTTTACTTCAACGGTCCAAGCTTCCCAAAAGAGAGATAAAGCAATCCAATCAAACTCCGCTAGAGCTGGGCCCACCCCGAGGACCTGGTGGGGGAAAAAGATAGAAATAGAGGGGGTCAGACATAAAGTCTGGCGATTATGATAATTCTAACAATACTATTATCAAAATAACTAGACTAAGGCATAAGCTGGAAAACAAGGAAATGTCTATGAACTATTGGGTATGGAAGAGCAGATAAAGATAACGTTAAAGGAACACCTAATACTAACGAATAATTACTACACTGCACCGCACCAGTCACCCTAAAGGTCGATCCCACTTGCTTCACTTAGAAATTATATAAATAGCTTCGTGTACCCCTAGCTGACTACATAGGTGCCGCCTGCCCCTATCTTCGCTAGGTGTACCCCACTACCCACTTTCGATCGGCTCCCTACTCGTAGATACCCATGCTAGCCCCACAGTGGGGTGTATCACTCCCCTAAATTGGCAACCCGATACAACTTGAGAATGCACGGCTTATACCTACACGATGCAACAACGTCTTACCTATCAGCCCGGGTCCACACACGCATATGAAACCCGTTGGACTTGCGTTGCCACCGCTACCGCGTTTGGCCTCTTATAGTCAAGCCCAATATGCGTGTCCCGTCCTCGACTTGGGTCGAGCCCACAAAGATACGTTTGAGTTACTGGTTGAAATGGGCCCCCACAAGCTATCCACCTAAGCTTGTCCCCACTAGCATATCCCACTTAACCCTCTTAGTCATGTTCATTTACATGTGTGTTTGGTTAAGTCTTACTAATCGTATTTCAAATGCCACTAAAGGCGCTCACTAGATTCCTCATGCCACCCAAGGCACCTACTTAACCCCCATGTCCCACCTTACATGTTTATCTGGTTAAGTATTTCTTAATTCATTCAGGCCATAACCTCATAAAGACCTCCCACATTAGACTGGCATTTATGGCAGCTGGAATTGCCGGGCGGGTCCGGGCAGTCTTACACCATAAAAGAGTCTAACCTCGTGTCTTTACAACTGTTATGCTTTATTTTGGGCCAAGGAACTCTCACATTGGGCTGACATTTGTGACTACTGGATTTGCCGGGCGGGTCCGGGCAGTTTTACGTCACAAACGAGTCCAACCTCGTGTCCTAAGCATTTGATTAACACTTATAATCTTTTACCCCAGTTTTAAATATATCCCTATTCAAATCATTAATTACTTCCAATTTTAATGATGTCTATAATTGACTCAATTATGGCCATCCACTTATGGTATGCAAAATCATATCAATTGCACCCCAATTTCTTAATATTAAATCCTTAATATTACCCCTACCCCACGTTATACGTTCGCTTATTCAACGCAAAATATACGTTAGACTCGAATAGTCTAACTCATAGCACAAAGATAAATTATCACAACATATAGACAAATAAAATAGATCTAATCATAATAGGGGTGAAACTTGCATGAAACTACACATGTCATGGATCTAAAGATGTCAACTTGTTTCGTTAAATGTCATAACTTACATAATATGATCATAATCCAAATTCATGTATGGACTTGCATATGTGGTTTAGGCAACATAATGATGGTGTGAACTAGAATCTAATACATAGAATTCACATATGTCATAGCATAATTCTAGATTTCATAATTCTAGGTCTAAATAGATGTCATGGCATATGTTCATAATCTTTACTAACCAATCTAAACTTGCATACATGATTTGTCATATAGATCAACATAGCCCAAACATTATGATTTGATTAACATGAACTAATTAGCATAGATAATAACATCATGACTTTATAACATGTATGATTTATCACAACTTAGCATAGAAAATTACAACCAATATCATCATAACATGATTTACAACATATAACATACATGATAGCATAAGGTTTACAACAACATATATGACAATTCACATCATTTTCTTATGATCCATATCACAACTTAATCTAACTAGTTTGCAATAATCTTGTTAAAATCATCATACTCACAATTAGAGAAGAAAGAGAGTCTTGATTTGCTTTAGAGTTGAGTAGAATTAGGGTTTTGATTAGCTTTCTTCCTTCTTAGTTGGCGGCGGCTACACTGAGTTCCTTGGCGGCGGTATGACGGTGGCTATTCTATTTTTCATGTGAATTAGAGTGAGAGACTACCTAGGTATTTATAGAGTTTAGGATTTATTTAGGCCGTCAGATCAACTCAGAACTAACCTGAACCATTTAATTTGCCAACTCAGCCCTAAAGACACAGCAGCAGCTCAAGATTGGGCTCAGTCAAACCCTAGCCGACTGGACCAGGTCGACACCCAGGTCGACTGCCCAGTCGACTTCCCAGTCGACCTGGGGGGTGTCGACTGCCCAGTCGACTCCCTAGTCGACCTGGGGTGCTGGGCGGGAAATTTCCCGCCTAACCTGTTTGACTTCGAATTTTGAATTTTAAATTTTCTGAAATCTGTTTTGAATTTTCTGAAACTTCCGATGGCCATATCTCCTTCATACGAAGTCCAAATCACGCAAACTCGGACTCTATTTCAACCAGAATTCCGAGACGAACACAATGGCGCAACCTGTTTCCCACAATTCTCACATCTGAGATTAGTTATTCTTTAATTTGTGAACATTGTTATTAATAGAAATACGGGGTGTTACACTTACTGACTCCAAAAATCACGAAAATTGAAATTTAGAAATAATTAAATATTGCGGATCCAACAAAATTGGTTTCGTCGAAAACAGAGGTCATTTGCAAAAATGGCTATTTTTAAAGCTCTAAATAAACCCTTTTAAATATTAAATATATTTAAAAATAATTAAATTAAATATAAATAAATTTATATTATAGTATATATATTCACACAGAATATCATATAGCTCCAAAATAAAGTATATCTAACTTTACAACTCGATATTTCAAAGCCAAGCTATATCGATATTCAATATATAATAAAATCCCTTTATTATATAAATATATCATTATAAATTATAAAGGAATTTCCAGAACGACTTTGTGAAAATTTGATTTGGGCATAAATCAAAATCTACACAATGAAATCCTGATTTTTCTCTTCCACTAGAAAAATATACGTCACCAGCTCCGAACATTTCTTGTTTCACAGAAATCCGATTTAAAACGGATTCTGTATATTCATTTAATGTTCAAATTGCCAAATAGCGAACTGCCGCGCCATTTCGAGCTCGATTATAATTATAATATAAATTATATGTTCAACTGTCGTTCAAATAATATATTCGTTATTCTAATCTAATTCTAAACTGGATTAAATCCCTTATATTATCCAATTCACAGAATATTGCCAATTCTACTATTTCTGACAATTTCAGAAATTATAATATATTTTTATATTATAAATATAAATTAAATATTCAATATTATCTAATTAAATAACCATTTAAATCTCTAAAACATTATTTAATTTATTAAATAGATTAATTAATTATCCGTAAAAATATGGGACATTACGTTTAGTTTATATGTGTATTGATTTAACTAAATCTGTTGATAAACTCCAACGGAAAAATAAAACTCTGAAATCTAAAAATCTTGAGTTGACAAGAAAAAATCATGGTTTGGAATTAAAGCTTAAAAACGTCAGGAAAATTAAAAATTCTAATTGTAAATTTTTTTTGAACGATCTCGTTCATCTCAATAAAAACATTAAAAAACTTAAAGAGGAAATTATGATTTTAAAAGACAACGAGATTAAGCTAAAAAGTACAACAATTTTTTGCAAAAGGAATTTAAAAATATTAAGGCTATCAAAAATTCCAAACATGAAATTGTTGAAAAAGAAAGCTTGTTGAAAACTGATTTAATTTTGAAAGGCTAGAAAACAAGATTGAAAAATTCAAAACTTTTGAAAAACTTGAATCTGAAAAGCATAAACATTTTAAATTTGAAATTTCCAAATCCCAAGCCAAAATTAAATTACTTGAAAATGAAAATTTGATTTTGAAACAACATGATGTTGAAAGGAAGATCACTAATAATCATTGTTTAGACTTAGTAAAAGAAAAAGGTGATCTTAAATCCAAAATTCAACGACTAGAATTAACTTTGGAAAAATACTTTAATGGGAAAAATCGTTGAATATGTTGTTACAAAATCAAGTTTCTGTTGGAAATAAATATGGTCTTGGCTTTGGGAAAATCAACGGTTTTGAAAAGATGAATTCAAGTGAGTTTAGAGATCCCTCTAATCGCTTTAGAAAAGATCGTTTTGAGAATTCGAACTCCAATAATTTCAAAGGATTTTTAAACAACAAACGAGATGATAACTTGTTTTATAACAATTCAATTAAACGTCCTAGGTCCCGAAAAGGAAATAAAATGGGCTTGGTTAAATTCAAATAGATCTGGGTTCCTAAAGGCACAAATATAGATTCAAATGGATTTTTATATAAACAGGTTTGGGTACCAAAACGTGTGAATGAAACTTTGAGTGGTTTTACAAACTTTGTTAGACCACTCGATCTTATAAATGCTTAGGTACTAGAGGCTAGCTGATGAACGACCTTCTCGAAGAATCAAAGTATGTTCCATAATTGAATTGAAATTATTCGATATATGTTCCTCAACCAAGATTGTTGAGTTAAAGATTCATTTACTTACATCGAATTCAGGTATGATATCTAGACTCGCATTTTTGTGTGTGTATATTATTTGTTTTTTCTTCCTCCTGTCTTTTCCTCCTTCTATCCTTTTTATTTCTTATTTTGGATATTTGCTTTGTCACTGCCATTTCTATTGTCTTTGAGCTTCTTAACTTCAAATTGCAGAATTCTTGATTTTTCGAAAATTTGCTTCATTTGTATAAAACTCTAATGTTTTAGTGATTTCCAAATCTTGAATTTGAAATTGTAAATTTTTGCAACTATTCTGAAGTTTATTTTTTTACTAATTTCTGAATTCCTAACAATGCTGAAGCATTATTACCATATCTTAAGCACTATTAATTTGAATTTTTTCGAAGATATGAAAAACTTATGAAATTTTACACATCTTTGTTGTTTTGAATTTCTTTTAATTCATTTTGGAAAGGCTTGAAAAATTATATTCATTAAAACACACTACTATTTTTCGGTTGTGATAATTTCATTAGTTTTTGGATTGACTTGGATATTTCTGAAATGAAAAACATTTGGCTTGAATCATTGTAATGCATCTTGAAATTCATTTTAATTCATGATCATTTGACTTAGATATTTGTTTGTTTGAAATCATTTGAAATCTTTGATATCTTGAATCTCACACACCTCTCGAATTTGAAATTAATAATCTTATGTGATCAATTCATTCTATCTTGAAGTTTTCACATTCCTTCAAGTGATTTCAAATAGACTGTTTCTAAACTTGGATCATGAATCATCTCTTAGACTTAATGCAAATAATCTGAAATTTTTCTTCGAAAATCTTATTTTGAAACTCATTGTTTTGCTCATCTAATGAAATAAATCGCTTTGAAAATGTTTTAATGACTGCTTGTTTTAGTAAATATTGATTGCTGCTCTGATTGATGGAATTTGGGTGCTTGCTTGGTTTTGGTAATTGGATATTCTTGATTGGGCTTGTGCTTAGGTTTTTTGTTTGAAATTCACTGGAATGCCAATATGGACGGTTAGGAACTCCAAGTTGCTTGGGGAGGTCGTAAAATCAGTATTTGATATACCCTTGTTAGCCACCCGTATGGCATTAAAATCCTTATTAATGGAGATAACAAGTGGTATCAGTCTTAGGTGTCTTATATTTTTCTCATTCAGCTGCTTGAATTTTTTTAAAACTGATTTGTCAAATTGTATAGATCTTTAAAATCCCTCTTGTAATTGATTTTAGATTTTAAAATCATTTATTTATTATTTATTCAGAAATTGAAATCAATAACCAAATTGAACTGTATTTAGAATTTATTAAAATTATTATCAAAAATGGTTGAAATTGTGATGAGTTGTGACTTGTATATTTCACAATAAGAGTAAATTTTATTCAAATTTTTGTGATGATTGAACAATTTTTATAATATCTTTGAATTGGCATTTATTTCATGAACATCTTCTTAGTCTACCATCATTCTGCCATCATGATTTTATATTTGTTGGCTAGCTTTTGGACCAAGCCACCAAGGTTCATATATAAAGATAATATGGATCCACACATGTCAAAAACATTAAAAATTCGATCGTAGTCTTCCTATCTCCCTCGGATCGTAACGCTACTACACCCCCCCCTCGATCGCAGCTTCCTACCGCGATCCGATCCATCCACACCTGAGTCATTACCACGATCTGATCCTTGAAGCTGAGAGATGAAGGCCACGACCAAGTCATTCACGATCCGAAGATGAAGGATCTTGCGACACCTGTCCATAATTGCCATTTTGACCATTTCTTCATCAAGTTACGAACCAATTAGAGATCCTCGGGATTTGTGCCATGTGTGACCTCGATCCGTCTGCAAATATCACCTATAAATAAGCCCCAGACTTGGCATTTTAGGGGATCTTTTGGCAGTTCTAAATGTTGTTTCCACCATTACTATCTCTGCATTATTTCTTATCAATATTAATTTGAAATCATTGAGTGAATCAACATGGTAAAAGTTATATTGAAAGAAAATCCATTGGTTGCACTCGAATCTCACATATAATCATAGATATAAAGTGGACGTAGGCTCGTTAACGCCGAACCACTATAAATCTTGTGTGTTTTCTGTGTTTTCTTGCATTTCTAGATATAAATCTCTACCAATTCAGATAATTTGGGTGTTAGAGCCACTTTTGGTTCTAACATTTTGGTGCTTTCACTATGAAAGAAGTCTCAGCATTTACGATTGTTGTTCTATTGTTTGGATAGTCAAGTCCGAAGAAAACAGTCCAAAACTTCACTGTTTCAATTTTTGAAGATCCCAGCATATCCAAAGTATTATGGATGGAAAGAATTCTAAGGAAGTACGAACTTCACAGGCCGATGAAGCTACAAACAAAGCTCGTGAAGACAACGTTCAGGAGCAAGTCGAGGTTGAACTAGAGTCCTCGGATCGTGGAGATGAAGGAACGATCCGAACTGGAGCGGGTGCCACGAACCGTGTAGCTAGAGGCATAACGACCCGTTTCCAAGATAACTCCACCCTCCTTCTTGCTAATACTCCCACGACCCGAACCCAGGGGACCACCACAATCCGAACCCAGGGGACCACCACGAACCGACGCCAAGAGGGAGCCACGAGCCAGTAGCCTAGGGGAACCACGGTTCCGAAATGACAATCAGACTACTACCCGACATGGGAAGGAAATTACGGCTCGTTCCGCTCGTGCTGGTATTTCTACTCAACCTGGTTCGAGTTCCTTGCGTATAAGAGAAGATGAAGATAACCAGTTCAACCCTTCTGCTCTAGTTAGCGAAGGACATCTGGCCCACATACTTAAAGCATTGGACAGCAAACTGATGAATTGGCCGCTCAAAGGCAGGAGAGCTCGTTGCTGCGTCAGAATATTACTGCCCTAGGCAGACGCATTGACGATATTCAAAGGCAGGTTTCACCACCTTTAGCTCACCCTTTATCCCCAGAACACACATCCTCATCTGTAGAACGTCGCAGAAATCGATGATGGCTCCCATTGGAAAGGGCTGAGAATTTAGAGGCGCTTCATCAGGAAACCAATAACCGTAACTTAAATGAGCCTGTCCTACCGCCTAGGAATGGAGACGTTGTTGATCCTGCTCAAAATCGACTCATTCCTCCTGCTCGCCGCGCGATTGATCATGACAATATGGGGCAGGGGAGTTCTGCTCAGGACTCAGACCTCGCAGCAACACGTCAAAGAAATCTTGGGGAGGCTCGCAGGGCAAGAAGTGTTGACCCGAGTCCACCCTGACCCATGCAGATGTCGAAGCCATGATTAGGCAAGTGATGGTGGAAAGTCGCGGACAATGAACCGAAGATTGGGGTATAGGCCGCAGTCATTCGCCCTTTACTGATGATATTTTAGAGGTTCGATTCCCAAGGAAATTTAACATGCCACCTATGAACCGTTATGCGGGAAGGGCTGATCCAGTCCAGCACCTGATGAGATATTCATGGTACGTGAATGCAGCTGTCACTTCCGACGCTGTGAAGTGTAAGGCATTTCCGATATTCCTGGAGGATACAGCGTTAATGTGGTTCACATGTTTGTCAGCGCGATCGATCTCCAATTTCAAGGAATTAAGTAAACAGTTTGTAAACTAGTTCCGGCTACATACCCAGAGATCTAAGAATGTCATTGAGTTATCTCTCATTAAGCAACGTCCGGACGAATCTTTGAGGTCCTATCTAGATCGCTTTAATTTAGCAGTCACAGAGGTTAGAGATCCCCATGAACAAACTGCCTTGATGGCTTTGATTGACGGAGTGGATAAGGATACTGAGTTTGGAAGATACCTGGCCGGCACAGCACCGTTAACTAGAGAAATATTTTATGAAAAGGCCAACATCCGCTTGCGTCGAGAGGAAATTTACGCCAGCCGAAATAGGAAGGCTATTGATAAGGAGGATATCCAAAGTAATGTGGCCATCAAGCAGATGGGAGATAGCTCAGGAAAAGTTGAAGTTAATGTGGGGAACAAGAATTAAGGCAATGGTCGCTATTCGGGGAATGATAATAACAACAATCGAAAGAGGAACCGAGGAAATAACTCTTAAAGAAGATCCAAGCCTAGGCCATTTGAGAGTTTCACACCGTTAAACGATACCCTAGAAAATATATTTCTGGATACATACAATGTTCTCCAGTATAAGAGGCCTCCTCCAAGAGATTCGACGGAGAAGGAATGTGAGATTGGGAAAATTTTCCTTTTTCACCAAACTCACGGTCACACCACAAACAAATGTCGTCATCTAAGAGATGTGGTCAAAAAGCTACTCCGAGAAGGAAAGCTTGATGAATATAAGGTGACTCCTAGGGACAGGGGGCAAGCTGTACAAGCCCCGAATCAAAGCCAACCTTCTGCCAAACCAACGGCTCAGCAAAAAGGAAAAAAATATCGTTATCAATACCATAGTTTGTGGGCTTCATCTGGAAGGGCACAGTTTCAGAGCTATGGATCAGTACGTAAATGCAGCTAAACAGCATTTTGAAGTAGGGGAATGTAGCAATCCCGAGGATAATGCCCCGATTAAGAAACAGAAGTTGATGTCTGATGAAGTCATATTTCGCGATCGAGAAAGTATTGGAGTCCACTCCCCAACTGAAGACCCAATAGTAATCACCGTTACAATCGGCCCAGCTATAGTCCATAAAGTTCTAGTGGATAACGGAAGTTTGGTTAACATTCTGTTTAAGAAAACATTCGACTAAATGAAACTCGAGCCGAAGGATTTGAAACCATGCGAGGGTTGGATACGTGGATTTAATGGAGCTTCGACTGCTCCGATAGGATGCGTGGAATTGTCAGTAACCCTTGGGGAAGGAGAACGCCAGAGAGTGAGGATCCTCCCCTTTGTGGTTCTGGATATTAAATCGCCGTACAACGCCTTCTTGGGCCGATCGACCCTAGCTAAATTCAGGGCTTGCATCGCACCCTAGTGCTTATTGTTGAAGTTCCTGACGGATATCGGTGTGGGTATAGTCAGAGGAGATCAAGTGGTTGCACGAGCATGCTACATAGCGGAGCTGAAGTTGCTCCGCAAAGGAAGAGATGTGGAAACAAAGGGTGCTTCTTCCCCTCCAAGGGAGGAAACATCATAGCAACTAAAGAAAGTAACTCTGGGAGGGTCGCCCAGAGGGTTGCCCGGGGATATAGATCCCAGAGAGGATGAAGAGCCTGAGGGCATAATGGCGACTCCCAATGAAGCGAATGTGGACGTACCAATCGATGATTGTGACCCAGAGAAGGTCCTGAAGATTGGATCCCAGTTGGATCCTGTTCGAGCCAAAGAATTAACAAAATTCTTGAAAGCTAACTTGGATGTATTCACTTAGACCCATGCGGACATGTGTGGAATATCTCCCTCGATTATGAGTCATTCATTAAGCATCAACCCGAAACATCCTCCTGCCAAACAAAAAAGGCGGATGCTTGGCCCAGAGAGGTCTGCTACCTTGAAGGAAGAAGTCGAAAAGCAGAAAAGTAATGGGTTTATTAAAGATTCCATATACCCTGATTGGATTTCAATCCGGTTTTGGTGAAGAAGGCCAATCGAAAGTGGCGCACATGCATTGACTTCTTAGATCTAAACAAAGCCTGCCCAAAGGATAGCTTTCCGTTACCTAGAATCGATCGGCTCATAGATTCGACGGCGGGTCATGAGATTCTTTCTTTTATGGATGCCTACTCAGGGTACAACCAAATTGTAACGACCCTGTTTTTAGCGACTTTGGTTATCGACATAAACTCTATGACGACTAACCAAACATCGAAAAATACCGGTAGTTAATGAAAGAAATTAGAGGGTGAGAATAGATAAGATAGAAAATTAGAATAGAAGAAGAAGAACAACACAACATCAGAGTAACACGAACCTCACAGCGGAGCGAATAACATACAATATATAATATATAACATAACTTTGAAATATAAATCTATACTTGAATATACATATCATTTCCAAAGTACAACACTTACAACGCAGTGGAAAATAACCATAGCTATGTAATTCTAAAGCCTCCTGCTGCAGCTCTTCAAGTATCTGTAAATCCCGACTACTTAACCGCCCGTACAAAATTGGGCACCCAAGAGTTTAGGGAAAACAAAACAACATAAACTCCGGGTCAGTCATGGGACTGGTATGAGTAAAACAGTAAAAAACAGTTTGAACAAGTAAACGATATCTCATAATACCGCGCCGTATAATGGAACGGGTTTTTCCCTTATGAGAATCCAAAACATCTTTATATCAAAAACCTTTTGATATTATAATAATGTCTATCAACCACAATATAATAATCATCTAGCAGAAACGCTTTCATCTCAAGTTGTACATATATAGTATACAATCGAAAACGCAAGCACGTATTGGGTAATGGATTTCCAACTATGACAAGGTATGGAACCACCTTTCGCTAGTGTACATCTAGAGAGGAATACACTGGGTTCAACAAGAACATCTTGCAACCCGGCCACACATGACTGACCACTCATTTTGCTTGAGTGTATCGAATGTATATCACCAACGGTTGAGATCAGCAACCATTTCCCGAATGGGACAGCATCGACAATAGATTTTTAAAAGTAAATGAAACTCTAGATCAGGAAATTATACACCCTAATAGGTGCGACTTACATAGCCATGTTGCCTGCCCGATTTCTGTCATTTCCTGGTTGTGAGGCTAGAGGCCATGCTTCTCTCGGATATATCACACAATTATTCACTTTGAATGTCACATCGTCATACCCGCCAAATCACAAATTGTTTTCCGCAAAAATACCACAGGTATACAGCTAAGAGAAACAAATTCCTCCGCCACCAAATGTAAATACGTTTGAAGAGATCAACTTACGCGATCTATTAAATATACTCTGTCAGACATTCTTCCATACAGGTCGTCCTGGGACTGGACAAACCGAAGGCACTATTCAGTACATCCATCTTAGGCAATTGTTATCTAAGATTTATACAACAGCCCTTACACTTTACTCCTTCTTCAATATATTCAGCATACTTGATTCACAACGCTTATGCCAATACGGAGTGGTTCTTCAGATAATAATCCAACCAATATCTCCATATTAACAACGTTAAAATGATCAAAAAACTTCGATAGTCGGTGAGTTAACTATCAAAGAAAAACATGTGTGCAAACAACAATATTGTTTCCAGATGGAAATTATATCGATCAATCATCATTCAACATTTATCTCTTTAGTTCATTAATTTTCATATCTCATGTTTCCATATGTTTTAAATTCTTATCTTCTATTATCAGAAAACATTTCTGATTCTTATTTGGAAAACATTTCCAAACTTCTTCACGATCAAACCTTACCATTCCTTAGTTAAGAAGGAAGTCAATCAAGTTGGGGTATAATTACCTCTCAGACCTTAACTGAACAATGTTTTAACTTCTAAATAGTCAAAGTTTATCTTTTAAATCTTTAACAAACATCCTTACGTAACTCTCGGATTCTATTTACGAATCCACTTCTTTATGGAAAACACTGGTTATAACGATAACATTATAATTCCTACTTTCGAAATATCTAACCTTAATTATAACTTTTATTCTTTAATGTGGATAAATAAATAAGGGAAAGTCTAAAGGGACACAAAACATAGACACAATTGGTGACACAATGCATCTCCACCATTGGATCTCCCCATGATTTGCACCTCTCCACATAAAGACAAAATGATCCAACGGCTAATACTCTGTGTCCCTTGATTTGTGTTCAATTTTGTGTCTCAATAGCCGCTCCCAATAAATAAACCCCTAATTTATAAATAAATAAATCTTGATTTAAACACCGGAAAGTATAAGTACTTTCCCGAATTTGATATAATCGAATTCGATGATTAACTCTCTTCGAATAACTAATATTCGATTAACTCACTTCGAATAACTAATATTCGATTACTCCTTTTCGGATAACTAAATTCAATTAACTCCTTTTGATTAAACTAATCGATAACTCCTTTCGAATAACTAAATTTGATTAACTCCTTTCGATTAAACTAATCGATAACTCCTTTCGAATAACAAATTCGATAACTCCTTTTTACTCAATTCGAATAACTAATATTCGATAACTCCTTTTAACTCGATTCGAATAACTGATATTAGATAACTCCTTTTAACTTGATTCGAATAATTAATATTCGATAACTCCTTTTCTCTCGATTCTCCTTTTAACTCGATTCGAATAACTAATATTCGATAACTCCTTTTCTCTCGATTCGAATAACTAATATTTGATAACTCCTTTTCTCTCTATTCGAATAACTAATATTCGATAACACCTTTTATCTCGATTCGAATAACTAATATTTGATAACTCCTTTTCTCTCGTCGAATAACTAATATTCGATAACTCCTTTGGATTAAACTAATCGATTTTTTCTAATTCAATTAACTCTATTTAATTACTCTATTGGTTAACTCTAACTCTAACTGGTTAACTCTAACTGATCAACTCTAACTGGTCAACCCTAATTGATTAACTCTAACTGGTTAACTCTAACTGATCAACTCTAACTGGTCAACCCTAACTGATTAACTCTAACTGGTTAACTCTAATCGAATAACTAATATTCGATTAACTCATTTGGATTAACTCTTTTGAATTAACTCCTTTGAATTATCTCCTTTGATTATCTCCTTTGATTAATTTCTTTTCTGTTTGTTTATACAAATAATTCCTTTTCTATTTTTTTACTTAACAAATAACAATTCCCTTTTCAATTCTATTTATTTAACCAATAATTATTTCTTTTATCTTTTCTATTTATTTTCGCAAATGAATATTCCTTTTATCCTTCTATTTAATTCCTAAATAAATATTACCTTTTTAATTCTATTTATTTAACAAATAAATAATTCTTTTCAATTCTATTTGTTTAACAAATAAATATTCCTTTTCAATTTTACCTCTTTTATTTGTAAATGGATTACAAATATTTCTCTTTCTATTTTATTTGTAAATGGTTTACAAATATTTCTCTTTCTATTTTATTTGTAAATGGTTTACAAATATTTCTCTTTCTATTTGTCTGACAAATATTTTCCTTTATATTTGTTTTACAAATATTTTTCCTTATATTTGTTTTTATAAATATTCTTTTTAACTTTTGATTTTATAATTTATTTCCTTTTATTCCTTTTTCCTTTTATATATAAAATCCATTGATTTTATATAAATACATTATTTCCAAAATATACTTTGAAAATCCCCTTTTATCATTCTGGTATTTCTCATGGTATTTAACCTACCATTTAACAATGATAAATATCGTCCAACCACACATAATCAACAACAGATTATATATCACATCATATATCACAATATATGAATAACAGTAAAATAAATGTTGAGGAATCCAGTTGGATTCCTCCAACCTGTTTCCCTGCATCACAAATATTAATCAACACCAACAACACGAATATAAAGTATTCTGATAAATAGAATCAATATTCGATTAACGATTTATATATATATATATATATATATATCATTATCTATGATTTCAACAAATACACAAGCAATTCAACCAAACAGTTAACACACAGCAATCAACAGATAATTATCAGTTCTAAATGTACGTTAGAAAAACATAACTGTTCAGAGTTAGTGAGTTTTACTCACATTGGACGATCATCGTTAATAACGATAACCATCGCTTGATTCAGACGGACAATTTATTTTGCTATAAATTGTGACGAGCTCTGTTTCACTCCCCGTCAGTTCCATTTTGTAGTCATCGTACATACAATCTCGACGGATCTTGTTTCGTCCAATTCTGATAACGTATGAACACGGTATCACATTTACAAATTTATACGCTTTTGATTTAAATGTAAATCCTTACTTTGCGTTAAATTCTTCTTCCTTTCGAGAGAAAATTGCGACTTCCTGAAACAACCAACTATGGTATGCCATCCAAAACTTGAAGCAACTTCTGTTTCACAATCATTTCCATATCAAAGAATCGATCCCCACCCTAACAACATGTATACATAATCTATTTCCACTATATTAACCTGTATAGCTCCAATATCACCATCCATGCACCCTTTTATACAACCGAACTTGATCATCCATACCCTCATCGCCTTCCAATTACAGACCACACCCATCCATCAATTTCAGTCTACAGCAATCCCCCAAACAAACAACCATCATAATCCCAATAATTTAAACTTTAGTTAAGTTCAATCCACATATTACCTTAATCGGTTTCCTTCCCCAATGTAAATTCGAGACCATCTGCTCCAGTAAAACACCAAAACTGACCTCTGTATCATCCTCCCCAATTCGTTACTTCACTATTTAACCATCTGATTATACGGTGATGCTCTACCCCTAAATCAACATCTTCACCATTTACAGAACACTTCCCATTTGTTCTTTTAAAACAAACCCAACTAATTTCACAAAAATCATTTGCTGTAATCCTACTTCAAAGGACCACCCTCTCGTTACGACACTCGCGGTTCCAGTACAGTTCGCCACCGAACTTCCCAGAAAACCTCGCAACCCTGATCGAACATCGCACCAAATTTCTTGCCATTTGAGCATCATTTGAACTCATCACGGCCATCGCCTCCACGTCCGCAACCTCTACCTGAAACCTTGTTAAACTCGAATCCTTCCTCGCTCTAGAAAATCAACACAAAGTCGACGCCTTTAGGGTTCGATTTCCAGCGATAGGCTCTGTCAAAACCCCATCTCCCTGTACAGGTGCTAGAACTCCTCTCGACCTCTCATTTTGTTGTTGGAAGATTATTGGATTGAAGAATGGATTCAAGGAAAAAGATAGAAGAAGTTTGGAGCTCTTCGTTCGTTCGCTCCTTGCTGGTGGCGGCTTACAACCGAAAATCAATTTAGGGTTACTAGTTTTTCAAAGGGGTATAAGATGTGTTTTTTATAGGGATTTCCTTTGAATTAGTGGAGGATCGGTTTCCACGTTTTGTTTGAGAACTGCGGTTGAGAAGAGAACAACGTAAGGGGGTTAGGTTGTAAGAGAGATAGGGGAGGTATTTTATAAGGAAGGGATTAAATATTTTCTTTTATTTTACCATTTTATCCATTTTTACCTTTTAAAAATTTCGTGTGATCACACACGATACCCAAAAATCATGAAAATGGACATACAACTAGAGTTTGACATTGCGGACCTAACGAAACTGGTTTCGTTGAATTCCGAGTCCATATGCTCACACAACGTATTTTTAACCGTCAAAATACTGAATGTTTTTCACATTAAAATACCGTATGGCCACACACTGACTCTAAAAATCACGGAAATTGAAATCTAGCAATAATTTAATATTGCGAATCCAACAAAATTAGTTTCGTCGAATTCTGAGGTCGTTTGCAAAACTGGCTATTTTTAAAGCTCTAAATAACCCTTTTAAATGTTAAATATATTTAAAATTAATTAAATTAAATATTTAAAAATAAATATTATCGTATATATTCACATACGATATCACACAGCTATAGAATATTCCTATATGAATTTTTAACTCAATATTTCAAAATTCCCAGTTATATCGATATTCGATTTATATTTAAACCCTTTTTAAAATATAAATAAATCGATATAAATTATAAAGGTATTCCACAACGACTTTTCTAAAATTTGACTTGGACATAAATCAAAATTTACACGATGAAATCCCGATTTTTCTCTTCCACTAGAAAAATATACTTCACCAGCTCCTAACTTTTCTTGTTTCACAGAAATCTGATTTAAAAAGGCTTCTATATATTCGTTTAAAGTTCGAATCATCAAATCGCGAACTGTCGCGCCATTTCAAGCTCGATTTTAATTATAATATAATTATACGTTCAACCGTCATTCAAATAATATATTCGTTATTCTAATTCAATTCTAAACTGAATTAAATACCACAGATGATCCAATTCACACCATAATGTGAATTCCACTATTTCTGACTATTTCAGAAATTTAATATATTATTATATTATTTATTTTAATTAAATATTCAATATTATTTAATTTTTGTCATTTTAAATAACCAAACCATTATTTAAATAATTAAATAAATTGTTTCCATACCGTAAAAATACGGGTCGTTACATTCTTCCCCCCTTAAAATAATTTCGTCCTCGAAATTGCTAAGGTAGAAATCAAACCCTATTACTTGGTTAGAACTTATTTGTTCACTTCTTAACTTCAATCTCAACTGAACCAATTTAATTTTAATTAAAATATTAATTAATCCTTATCAACGAAAATTTTCAAAAATCCTAAAAAAATTCTAACACCTTAACTTTTCGAAAAATTTCGCCAGCACCTCCTTTGTACTGGTCAATAGGTCAAACTCCAACTCGCCTCTCTGGGCCATCTCTAACCCAAAAGAAAATCAAACAGCCAAGCGACTTGCCAATTCGGCTCATAAATATTATATCCAATAGAAAAATAAACTTGTACCTTTTTGTCGGAATATCATTATATCCTTTCCACCTGTTATCAATTCAGCAGATACAAGGGTCATCCCAATCAAATTCCAATCTGTTTTTATCCATAATCCAACCATTCGCTTATACCTAAGTCGAATTCAGTTTCAAATCAAAGTTCCATTTTCGATTTTTAAATTCTTAACTCATCAGTCCAACACCATTTCAGATTCTATCTCACAATTAAAAATCTGATTCTACTTGATATATCGTATCCAATTCAATTTCCAGTTAACTGGTTTCAATTCAATTCCAGCTTGGTTTCACAAATTTCTATTTAAATTTGTTTTTAATTCAAACAGTCTCTTCCTGGGAGTTTTAAACAGCTTTGCTTTTCTAAAACCAAATATTCCTTTTTGAATTTCAAACAAATTTTTTCTCTCAAAACAATTCAAAAACAAAATCCTTGGTAGTAATCCGTCACTTACCACTCGAAAATGAACACTAATGATGTCGCGATTCATCATCAGGGTTATTTCCCAGCTATCGAAGTGAGTTCAATACTATGTCAGCTTTCAAAACCATTTCTGAATATTTCCATTTTGAAAATTATTTCAAAATACCATTCACACTGTTTGTAAAACAATTTAAAATCTCCCAGGATTTTAAAATTCTCATATATTCACTTCAAATCCATTTACAAACACTTATCCAAATTTCCAGGTTTTGTTTCAATTCCGATTTAAATTCAGATTTAATTCAATTCGATTTCATATATTTCACTTATATGAATTCTGATTGGTTATTTACGTAAACATTTCACTTTCTATAGTCTTATTCGATTATAATAAAGACCAATATATCCAATATATTATATCCATTTCAATATCAATTTTTGATATCAAAATATAATTTAGGTAAAATTATTCCATTTACCCATTTTTCAAAACATATCGTGTCGGTTCATCGTATTCGAGTGTTTAGATACCCCTATCGATACAGTGGACCAAAGTGATCGACCAGAAACTCATAAGCCACTCAATCAATAAATCTCCACAATATAAATCCATTTTATATTGAATAACAAATACGCTCTCGTATATATACACTCAAACTCAATCTAGGTTATTGCTAACCCTATCTCTACTGAGTCACGCCAGAGAGCCAAGGTAAATCGCTTAACCTTATGCTCTGATACCAACTGTAACGACCCGGTTTTTAGTTACTTTGGTTATTGACATAAACTCAATAACGACTAACAAAACATCGAAAAATACTGGTAGTTAATGAAAGAAATTAGAGGGTGAGAATAGATAAGATAGAATCTTAGAATAGAAGAAGAAGAACAACACAACATCAGAGTAATATGAACCTCACAGCGTAACGAATAACATATAATATATAACATAACTTTGAAATACAAATCTGTACTTGAATATACTTATCATTTCCAAAGTACAACACTTACAACACAGTGGAAAATAACCATAACCATAAATTTTGAAGCCTCCTGCTCTAGCTCTTCAAGTATCTGTAAATCCCGACTACTTGACTGCCCATACAAAATTGGGCACCCAAGAGTTTAAGGAAAATAAAACAACATAAACTCCGGGTCAGTCATGGGACTGGTATGAGTAAAACAGTAAAAAAATAGTTTGAACAAGTAAACGATATCTCATAAGACCACGCCGTATAACGGAACGGGTTCTTCCCTTATGAGAATCCAAACCATCTTTATATCAAAAACCTTTTGATATTATAATAATGTCAATCAACCACAATATAATAATCATCTAGCAGAAACGCTTTCATCTCACGTTCTACATATATAGTATACAATCGAAACTGCAAGCACGTATTGGGTAATGGATTTCCAACTATGACAAGGTATGGAACCACCTTTTGCTAGTGTACCTCTAGAGAGGAATACATTGGGTTCAATAAGAACATTTTGCAACCCGGTCACACATGACCGACCACTCATTTCGCTTGAGTGTATCGAATGTATATCACCAACGGTTGGGATCAGCAACCGTTTCTCGAATGGGACATCATCGACAATAGATTTTTAGAAGTAAATGAAACTCTAGATCAGGCGATTATACACCCTAATAGGTGCGACCTACATAGCCATGATGCCTGCCCGATTTCTGTCATTTCCCGGTTGTGAGGCTAGAGGCCACGATTATCTCGGATAGATCACATAATTATTCACTTTGAATGTCACATCGTCATACCCGCCAAATCACAAATTGATTTCCCCAAAAATACCACGGGTATACAGCTAAGAGAAACGAATTCCTCCGCCACCGAACGTAAATACGTTTGAAGAGATCAGCTTACACGATCTATTAAATATACTCTGTCGGACATTCTTCCATACCGGTCGTCCTGGGACTGGACAAACCAAAGGCACTATTGAGTACATCCATCTTAGGCAATTGTTATCTAAGATTTATACAACAGTCCTTGCACTTTAATCCGTCTTCAATATATTCAGCATACTTGATTCGCAACACTTATGCCAATACGGAGTGGTTCTTCAGATAATAATCCAACTGGTCTCTCCATATTAACAACGTTAAAATGGTCAAAAAACTTCGATAGTTGGTGAGTTAACTATAAAAGAAAAACATGTGTGCAAACAACAATATTATTTCCAGATGGAAATTCTATCGATCAATCATCATTCAACATTTATCTCTTTAGTTCATTAACTTTCTTATCTCATGTTTCCATATATTTTAAATTCTTATCTTCTATTATCAGAAAACATTTCTGATTCTTATTTGGAAAACATTTCCAAACTTCTTCACGATCAAACCTTACCATTCCTTAGTAAAGGAAGTCAATCAAGTTGGGGTATAATTACCTCTCAGACCTTAACTGAACAACGTTTTAACTAGTCAAAGTTTATCTTTTAAATCTTTAACAAACTTCCTTACGTAACTCTCATATTCTATTTACGAATCCACTTCTTTATGGAAAACACTGGTTATAACGATAACATTATAATCCCTACTTTCGAAATATCTAACCTCAATTGTAACTTTTTTTTCTTTAATGTGAATAAATAAATAAACCCCTAATTTATAAATTAATAAATCTTGATTTAAACATCGAAAAGTATAAGTACTTTCCCGAATTCGATATAATCGAATTCAATGATTAACTCTCTTCGAATAAATAATATTCGATTAACTCACTTCGAATGACTAATATTCGATTACTCCTTTTCGAATAACTAAATCTGATTAACTCCTTTCGATTAAACTAATCGATAACTCCTTTCGAATAACTAAATTCGATTAACTCCTTTTGATTAAACTAATCGATAACTCCTTTTGATTAAACTAATCGATAACTCCTTTCGAATAACAAAATTCGATAACTCCTTTTTACTTGATTCGAATAACTAATATTTGATAACTCCTTTTAACTCGATTCGAATAACTAATATTCGATAACTCCTTTTAACTCGATTCGAATAACTAATATTCGATAACTCCTTTTAACTCGATTCGAATAACTAATATTCGATAACTCCTTTTCTCTCAATTCTCCTTTAACTCGATTCGAATAACTAATATTCGATAACTCCTTTTCTCTCGATTCGAATAACGAATATTCGATAACTCCTTTTCTCTCGATTCGAATAACTAATATTCGATAAATCCTTTTCTCTCGATTCGAATAACGAATATTCGATAACTCCTTTTCTCTCTTTTCGAATAACTAATATTCGATAACTCCTTTTCTCTCGATTCGAATAACTAATATTCGATAACTCCTTTTCTCTCAATTCGAATAACTAATATTCGATAACTCGTTTCGACTAAAGTAATCGATTTATTCTAATTCGATTAACTCTATTTAATTACTCTATTGATTAACTCTAACTCTAAATGGTTAACTCTAACTGATCAACTCTAACTGGTCAACCCTAATTGATTAACTCTAACTGGTTAACTCTAACTGATCAACTCTAACTGGTCAACCCTAACTGATTAACTCTAACTGGTTAACTCTAATCGAATAACTACTATTAGATTAACTCATTTCGATTAACTCTTTTGAATTAACTCCTTTGAATTATCTCCTTTGATTATCTCCTTTGATTAATTTCTTTTCTGTTTTTTTATACAAATAATTCCTTTTCTATTTGTTTACTTAACAAATAACTATTCCCTTTTCAATTATATTTATTTAACCAATAATTATTTCTTTTATCCTTTCTATTTATTTTCCCAAATGAATATTCCTTTTATCCTTCTATTTGCTTCCTAAATAAATATTTCCTTTTTAATTCTATTTATTTAACAAATAAATAATTCGTTTCAATTCTATTTGTTTAACAAATAAATATTCCTTTTCAATTCTATTTATTTTATTTGTAAATAGTTTACAAATATTTCTCTTCCTATTTTATTTGTAAATGGTTTACAAATATTTCTCTTTCTATTTTATTTGTAAATGGTTTACAAATATTTCTCTTTCTATTTTATTTGTAAATGGTTTACAAATATTTCTCTTTCTATTTATCTGAAAAATATTTTCCTTTATATTTGTTTTACAAATATTTTTCCTTATATTTGTTTTTACAAATATTCTTTTTAACTCTTTTGATTTTATAATTTATTTCCTTTTTTTCCTTTTTCCTTTTATATATAAAATCCATTGATTTTATATAAATACATTATTTTCAAAATATACTTTGAAAATCCCCTTTTATCATTCTGGTATTTCTTATGGTATTTAACCTACCATTTAACAATGATAAATATCGTCCAACCACACATAATCAACAACAGATTATATATCGCATCATATATCACAATATATGAATAACAGTAAAATAAATGTTGAGGAATCCAATTGGATTCCTCCAACCTGTTTCCCTGCATCACAGATGTTAATCAACACCAACAACACGAATATAAAGTATTCTGATAAACAGAATCAATATTTGATTAACGATTTATATATATCGTTATCTATGATTTCAACCAATACACAAGCAATTCAACCAAACAGTTAATACCCAACAATCAACAGATAATTATCAGTTCTAAATATACGTTAGAAAAACATAACTGTTCCGAGTTGGTGAGTTTTACTCACATTGGACAATCATCGTTAATAACGATAACTATCGCTTGATTCAGGCGGACAATTTATTTTGCTATAAATTGTGACGAGCTCTGTTTCACTCCCCGTCAGTTCCATTTTGTAGTCATCGTCCATACGATCTCGAGGGATCTTGTTTTGTCCAATTCTGATAACGTATGAACACGGTATCACATTTACAAATTTATACGCTTTCAATTTAAATTTAAATCCTTACTTTGCGTTAAATTCTTCTTCCTTTCGAGAGAAAATTGCGACTTCCTGAAACAATCAACTATGGTATGCCATCCAAAACATGAAGCAACTTCCGTTTCACAATCATTTCCATATCAAAGAATCGATCCCTACCCCAACAACATGTATACAGAATCTATTTCCACTATCTTTCTTAACCTGTATAGCTCCAATATCACCATCCATGCATCTTTTATACAACTGAACTTGATCATCCATACCCTCAACGCCTTCCAATTACAGACCACACCCATCCATTAATTTCAGTCTAAAGCAACCCCCAAACAAACAACCATCATTAACCCAATAACTTAAACTTTAGTTAAGTTCAATGCACATATTACCTTAATCGGTTTCCTTCCCCAATGTAAATTCGAGACCTCCTGCTCAAGTAAAATACCAAAACTGACCTCGGTATCATCCCCCCCAATTCGTCACTTCACTATTTAACCATCTGATTACACGGTGATGCTCTCCCCCTAAATCAACATCTTCACCATTTACAGAACAATTCCCATATGTTATTTTAAAACAAACCCAACTAATTTCACAAAAATCATTTGCTGTAATCCTACTTCAAAGGACCACCCTCTCGCTACAACATTCGCGATTCCAGTACAGTTCGCCACCGAACTTCCCAGAAAACCTCGTAACCCTGATCAACCATCGCACCAAATTTCTTGCCATCTGAGCATCATCTGAACTCATCACGGCCATCGCCTCCACGTCCGCAACCTCTACCTGAAACCCTGTTAAACTCGAACCCTTCCTCGCTCTAGAAAATCAACACAAAGTCGATGCCTTTAGGGTTCGATTTCCGGTGATAGGCTCTATCAAAACCCCATCTCCCTGTACAGGTGCTAGAACTCCTCTCGACCTCTCATTTTGTTGTTGGAAGATTATTGGATTGAAGAATGGATTCAAGGAAAAAGATAGAAGAAGTTTGGAGCTCTTCGTTCGTTCGCTCCTTGCTGGTGGCGGCTTACAACCGAAAATGAATTTAGGGTTACTAGTTTTTCAAAGGGGTATAAGATGTGTTTTTTATAGGGATTTCCTTTGAATTAGTGGAGGATCAGTTTCCACGTTTTGTTTGAGAACTGCGGTTGAGAAGAGAACAACATAAGGGGGTTAGGTTGTAAGAGAGATAGGGGAGGTATTTTATAAGGAAGGGATTAAATATTTTCTTTTATTTTACCATTTTATCCATTTTTACCTTTTAAAAATTTCATGTGATCACACACGATACCAAAAAATCATGAAAATGGACGTACAACTAGAATTTGACATTGCGGACCCAACGAAACTGGTTTCGTCGAATTCCGAGTCCATATGCCCACACAACGTATTTTTAACCGTCAAAATACTGACTTATTTTCACATGAAAATCCTGTACGGCCACACACTGACTCTAAAAATCACGGAAATTGAAATCTAGCAATAATTTAATATTGCCGGATCCAACAAAATTAGTTTCGTCGAATTCTGAGGTCGTTTGCAAAACTGGCTATTTTTAAAGCTCTAAATAACCCTTTTAAATATTAAATATATTTAAAATTAATTAAATTAAATATTTAAAAATAAATATTATCGTATATATTCACATACGATATCACACAGCTATAGAATATTCCTATATGAATTTCTAACTCAATATTTCAAAATTCCCAGTTATATCGATATTCGATTTATATTTAAACCCTTTTTAAAATATAAATAAATCGATATAAATTATAAAGGAATTCCACAGTGACTTTTCTAAAATTTGATTTGGACATAAATCAAAATCTACATGACGAAATCCAGATTTTTCTCTTCCACTAGAAAAATATACTTCACCAGCTCCTAACGTTTCTGTTTCACAGAAATCTGATTTAAAAAGGCTTCTATATATTCGTTTAAAGTTCGAATCATCAAATCACGAACTGCCGCGCCATTTCAAGCTCGATTTTAATTATAATATAATTATACGTTCAACCGTCGTTCAAATAATATATTCGTTATTCTAATTCAATTCTAAACTGAATTAAATACCACAGATGATCCAATTCACGCCATAATGTGAATTCCACTATTTCTGACTATTTCAGAAATTTAATATATTATTATATTATTTATTTTAATTAAATATTCAATATTATTTAATTCTGGTCATTTTAAATAACCAAACCATTATTTAAATAAATAAATAAATTATATCCATACCGTAAAAATACGGGTCGTTTCACAAATCCCCATGCACGTCCCGGACCAAGAGCATACTAGCTTCATTACCGATCTGGGATTATACTGTTACGTAGTGATGCCTTTCGGTCTGAAGAATGCACGTGCTACGTATCAGCGATTGGTGAACAGGATGCTCTACAACCAAATCGGGAAAACGATGGAGGTATACGTCGACGACATGTTGGTGAAGTCCAGACAATCATCCGACCATACTGCTGATTTAGCGGAAATGTTTGAGATTCTCCGGAAATACGGGATGAAGCTAAATCCTTTGAAATGCTCATTTGGGGTAGCATCCGTAAAATTCCTAGGGTTCATCGTCAGCTCACGTGGAATTGAAATCAATCCAGATCAAATTACAGCAATCTGAAATATTCAAGAACCAAAGCAGATTAAAGATGTGCAAAGCCTTGCTGGAAAAGTGGCAGTGCTGAGCAGATTTATCTCCAAAGCTACAGATAAATGCATCCCCTTTTTCGAGCTAATAAAGCGAGGCATGCGCAACTTTAAATGGACTCCTGATTGTATAGAAGCGTTCTAGAATCTATTGAATCATCTGGAAAGACCCCCGGTACTGTCTTAGCCTGTGGATCACGAGGATTTGTTTGTGTACCTGGCGGTGTCATCCCACATGATCAGTTCGGCTTGGGTAAGAGAGGAAGATAAGGTGCAAAGACCAGTGTACTATGTGAGTAAGAAATTGGCGGCCGCAGAACGGAATTATCCAAAAATAGAAAAGCTTGCGTATAGCTTACTAATCGCATCTAGAAAACATCGCCACTACTTCCAGGCTCATCCCATTACTGTGTACACCGATCACCCGCTCAAACAAGTTCTGTAAAGGCCAGAAGCATCAAGAAGACTGCTTAAGTGGAATATTGAACTAAGTTGGTTCGACTTGAACTTCCAACCCCAACGATCGATAAGGGGGCAAGTAATTGCAGACTTCATAGAAGATTTTACCATCCCAGAAGATGATGTAGTAAGTGAAGAAGCTGACCCACCAAAGCTACTCCTTGACCCTAGTGCCTGTAAATTGTACACTGATGGAGCTAAGAACGATAGACGATTTGGTGCCGGAGTGGTTCTTAAAACCCCAGAGAAATGGCTAATATACTACGCTCTTAGATTGGAGTTCCACGCCACTAATAACGACTCTGAGTACGAAGCCCTAATTGCTGGGCTAAAGCTCGCAAAGGAGTTGGAGATCACAAAGCTGGACATCTTTTGCGATTCCAAGATAGTTGTGAATCAGGTCACTGGAGAGTTTCAGGCCAAGAGTCCGAGGCTGATATCATATTTGGAAAGAGTGAGGAAGTTGCTGGGCGGTTTTTATCACCACAGCATATCTCATATTCCTCGATCGGAGAATCAAAAGGCAGACAAGTTAGCGAAGATGGCTAGCTCTGATAATCCTGAAGATACGAAGCTAGTCCCGATTGAAGTGTTTTAGTCTCCTAGTGTAGATCAGATGGAAATTGATCTGGTACTAGAGATTGAACCTGAGAGGGAGTCGTGGATGACCCCTATAAAGAATTTTTTGATGAATGGAACGCTTCCAACAAAGAAAAGTTAGAGGCGTGCAGTTATCCGAAAGGCTTCCCGATATGTGTTGCAAGGTGAAGTTCTGTGCAGACAAGGTTTCTCGATGCCCCTCCTCCGGTGCATCACCCATGACGACATCAAGCGTGTAATAAAAGAGGTCCACGAAGGTGAATGTGGCGACCACACTGGAGGGCAAACATTGGCAAAGAAGATTTTGCGATACGGCTATTTCTGGCCCACTATAAACAAGGATGCAGCCAAGTATGCATGACATTGTGAGGCATGTCAGAAGTTTTCCAAGATTCCTAAGGCACCTCCTAGCCAGTTAAAGACGATGACGAGCCTGTGGCCCTTTGATGTTTGGGGAATCGATATTATTGGAAGCCTCCCCATAGCTTAGGGCGGAGCAAAATTCACCATAGTGGCCGTAGATTACTTCACCAAATGGGTCGAGGCTGAACCATTGACCATGATCACAACCAAGCGAGGGATCAACTTTGTTGTTAGGAACATTATATGCCGATTTGGGATACCAAAAGTCATCATAACCGGCAATGGAACCCAGTTTGATAGCACCGAGTTCTTAGATTTCTGCCAGAAGTATCATATAGAGAAAATATATACCCTTGTGGCACATCCACAATCAAATGGACAGGTCGAAGCGGCGAACAAAGTGATTAAATCTATTATGAAGAAAAGGTTGAAGCGAGCCAAAGCCATGCGGGTTGATGAAATACCCTTGGCACTATGGGCCTATAGGACAACATACAAGTCGGCAACAGGTCATACTCCATTTTCCCTCACTTTTGGAGCTGAAGCGGTCATTCCGGTCGAGTTAGAAGTACCATTTCATCGGATCACTTATTCTGACCCAATAGCCAACAATGAGTTGCTCCTTGAGTCTCTGGATATGGTTGAAGAAAAGAGGGATGAAGCCGATCTACGCGCCTTGAGGCACAAGCAACAGGTTGCTCGGTATTACAACAAGAAAGTCCGAGCTCGAACCTTTGAACCGGAGACTTGGTTCTAAAGCACGTCTTTCCACCCCCAGTACATATGGGCCCGAAATGGGAAGGACCGTACTCCATTTTACGAAGACTTGATATTGGAAGCTTCAAGCTAGCAACCGTGGATAGAGATGAAATCCCCAGAGTGTGGAATGCCCAGCATTTACGGCCTTATCTGACATGAAATTGTCAGTTTTACTCTTTTGTTTTTAGGACCATGTAAAAAGGCTCGACTTGCCTAGAACAGTCTGGTTACTTGAACAAAAGATTATAAAGAGGACGTAGGCCATGATTCGATCGAACCATTACAAAAATATCGCGTGTCATTTACCTTTTTTGCACTGTTTCTTGTCTGCTCTTTTATTTTAACTAAAATAGATCATTACCCTTTTGAGGTTTGTTTTAAACTGTGCAGCGATCACAATACACCTAATTCAAAACGCCATCTATCAGATTGGAAGACTAACGGTAACTAAAGCTCCAAAAGGTGCGGCAATGTAAATCACACTACTGCTTACACTTTAACTCTCGAGATTAGGGAGAGAGTATAAAGGACGCAAAGATAACGTCCCCAAGGCGTTCAGGTGCACCGATAAAACCGCCTTGATAACACTCCACCCCGCTAAAGGATCGGGAGAGTATAAAGGTGCTAGAGACTTAGCGCCCCCAAAACTCCTGCCTCGCTGAAGGATCGGTGAGCAGGCTGAGAACCAAGCTCGAACTCTAACCCGCTGAAGGATCGGGAGAGTATAAAGGCGCTAGAGACTTAGCGCCACACGAACTCTAACCCGCTGAAGGAACGGGAGAGCATAAAGGTGCTAGAGACTTAGCGCCACAAGAACTCTTACCCCGCTGAAGGATCGGGAGAGTATAAAGGCGCAGTGACACATGCCACTCAAGGGCTCCTACCCCATCACACGACTAGGGACAAGAGTGAAATAGAGGCCCGAACCCCTCATTTCCGGGAATGGGGGGCAGCACACATATGACTCTAATCAATCCTCAATAAGCCCTGACCAGGCACCATATTAATGATTGATTAGGGGGCATATACATATGACACTTTGCATTTATGAACAGTACGCGTTTACTTAGCACGCGAACTTTTCATTGATTAACATTCATGACTCTAGTATTTAGCTACAATTGTTTCAGTTATGATTATTTTTTAAGTTTTGTGATTCAAAATAATAAACTCTTTAGACATGGTAAACTTGCAGGCATGCGAAGATACAAAAGAAACGAATTTTCAGTAACTAAATGCGGAATTACAAGAGTGAAGCTAAACAAAAGTGATGGCCATTCTCACAACTACATCTCTTGGCCAGTGGAAGACCTAATACCAAAATATAAACTAATAAATGCACTCTATTCATGGTTGGGAGACGATTTTGATTTCTTTTCATTCTTCTGTTTCTCCAACTCCTCTTTGTCGGCATCAGTGCGATCATTCTTCTTCCTATTCCTCTTATCGACAAGAGACTCCGGGGGAGAATTAGAAGGCTGAGAGGCAAGCTGTGAAGTTATTGATCTGGAGGAGAACTTTATGATCATCCCGGTCTTGGGGTCAACCTCTGAAATAGGAGGAACATACAGAGGGTCCTGCTTCTCCTTCTTTAAAACCAATTGTCTCTCTTTCTTAGCCTGCATATCAGCTAAGGTCTCAGTATCGTCATCCTTGATTTCTTCTGTGATGACTACATCATCCTCTTCATCTCCATGACCACCGTCAGTGTCTTGCAAAGCCCCAACAACTTCAGCATCTGCGGGAGCGTCGGTGCTAGGTACCACAATAACCTTCTCTCTTGTTGCGTCCTCAGTTTGCTTTGGAACCTCAGGGACTCCAGCACTAGTACTTGAAGGGATACTGGCTTTCTCTGCCTCTGGTTTCTCTTCCGTATCTATCTCGACCGGCTTGCCACCTATGTCATGAGAAGTAAATGTTAGCAATTTGGGAGATAACGTAGTCATCTCAGTTTTCTATCCCGCGTTACGATGACAAGTTATAACTGCTTTCACGAGTTATGGAGAGAATATTGAGATACCTTCAGCCGACTCCTCGCCCAGATTTGTAATAGCAGCATCGACAACTGAGGGGGTAGGAGCCAAGGGGATCAATGGGTCATCAGGATTGTATTCCTCAATTTCGGAGGCCTTGGGATCCACAACCAAGCTAGAGCCTTTGTCAATTTTATCTTTGCCCTTGAGCTTTGTTTTCTCTTTTTCAATCTCCTCGTGGATCAGACGTCTGCCCATCTCCAAAGCCTCAGGCTCTTCACCTTTGAGATAAGTCTGAATGAGCTATTTTTCATCAACCTCCTCGGTTTTCAGTCGATGCTTTTCTCCCTCAACGATCATATCCTACACATTGGCCAAAGTAAGGTGATAATCCTGAATCCACGAGATGTCTTGGGTCTTAATAACTTGGCCAAAGAAGTCGAATAGCAGTTCTTCGAATCCCTCTATCTCTTTTTTAGTTGTAGCAAGCTCATCAACAGTGGTGGAGGCCGATTCAAGAGCGCTATTAACATTACTTTCAGCGAGAGCTGCACGTTCTTCGGCTTGGATGAGCCGATCATTCAAGGATGCTTTTTCTTTTTCAACAAGATCAAGACTATCCTTTAAGCTCGCTTTCTCTTTCTCCCAGGCAGCCTTCTCAGCAACAAATTGTTCATGTGCTGTTTTTAGTTTGGTATTGATTAACTGAGGTCTTCCGCTTCTTTTTTCAAAGCCAAACGCTCTTGGCTATTTGAGTCGAGCTCAATGTGAAAGCGCTTTTTAGCACTCTCAAGCTCTGATTTGTAATTTTCCGCATCCCGCTGAGCCAAAGCGAGTTGAGCTTGTGTATCCTCTAGTTCCTTTTCCATTTTTCTCCTGGCCCGACCGTCTTTATCAATCTTCACTCTGGTTCTGGCTACTTCCGTCTCTAGGTGGCGAATGGTAGCATAAAGAGTGGCGGCATGCTTCTTCATTGCCCTGTATTGTTTGGCTACGTGACTCACTCACCCTATGACCTCCACATCCCAGTCCTTGGGAACCGGTTCAAGGTCTAGAACAAACATCAGTCTCTCGAAGAAGATGTCGGGAAACTGCTTCCGCAAACGCTCCAGCTTGACCTAATTCTCGGAGGTGTAAACAACATCTTGTGTAGCGGTAGTATCCAAATCGCGCTGGCTACACGGGACAATAGCTATTCTATCCTTTTCTAAATCCTTGCTTGGATCTTTGTTTTTATCTCTTTGCTCATAATGTTTCTTGGAAGACTTGCTATGAGAAGGTGTGCTTTTCGTAGGAGTCAAGTCTTTGGGAAGCTGCTTACCCCCCGCCGGTGGCGCTGGACGACTATGAGATTTCCCAGCATCTTGCCTTAATGGAGAACGAGACCGTATAGAATGAGTTTGATAAGGATCACTGGGTCGACAACTTTCCCTTCCCCGGCTCTCACTGCGAGCATGTTCAGAATCAGAAAGAAGCCTCGGTGTGCTCGCATGGAGAGAGCGATAAGAATAGGATTGTTTACGAGGCATTTTCCCTGCAAAGAAAACAAATGTGTATCATAATCATGAATACTGGTGGTGTAGAAGTGTTGTGATGAGTGGTGCATGTGATTCGTGCATCCCATATGATCCCCCCTAACAGACCAAGGCCCAGAGTCTGGCTCGTCTGTGTGCTCTCTTTATCCCCAACCGGAACATTCACTTCCTTAGAGATAGGAAAGAATGGTTCCTCTTCGAAGTCTTCTTGTGTGTAAATGTCGTCTGGTAGAGGGATTTTGCTCAATTCTCCAAATATTTGTTCCTCTGTTAATTCATCATGAGTAGGAGGCTCAGCTGGTGGTGAAGTCCCTACGGGAGATTGTCCCACAGAATCCGGGATTTCCTTTGGCTCATCGGGTTGGACCTCGCCTCCTTTATATACATTCAAATCCTCATCATCCTGATTGATCATTGGTGAGGGGCTCTTGCGAAGTTTAACGGTTTTCGTGACCCTCGAGGGCCCTTCACCTTCAGTCGGGGGCTCATATTTATAAGGAATACCACCTACACCAAGTCCGAACCTTACATCCAGAAGACGGTGCTTGTGAAGATTCTCGTCGGTGATACATTTCTTGATTTTTAAGAAGTCTGATTTGCTTTTGAGGAGGCGGGATAGTCGATCATCATATACCGAGCCTTCCGTTTTGGGAAGCTATGATCTGTATAAAGGAAAGAAACATGTCAGCACTTTGGTTACGTAATCGGATCACGCATCTAGAGGTTTAAAGCTTACTTTATTTTAGCCACTTCCTTGCACACCCGGCTTGGTGTTTTATATAGAACCAATCAGCTTTGGGATCCCCTATGCTACTGTGACCCTCCGATAAAACTTTAGTATTTGCTATCGATTCAAAGAAAGAAAAGTTTGGAGTCGCTGTGGAATGATGTTTGAAGAGATAATAGAATTTCAAATCTCTGAAGGTAAGCTCAGTCTGTAGAATTTCCGCATACGCAATGTATAAAGTGTACAAGGATGCGTAGGCATTAGGATGAAGCTGCATAGGGGCAATGCACAACCGCCTTAAGGTCTCAACAACGATCGGTGGAAATGGAGGAATAGCGCCTACCTAGCACATTAGCCCACTGACAGCCATGTACCCTTCGGGGGCAGAATGGGGTCTATCTCCCACTTCTGGAGTCTTCACATCGTCCCAAGGGATCCCATGTCTCAAACATATTTTCTTAAGCTTTATATCATCCAATTTGGAAGCTAGTGAATCCGTGAGTTTCTCTTCTTCTATTTCCTTAACACCTGGAATCTCATCAGGGGCTCGATCATCCTCATCTTCAAGAGATGTATTTTAAGAAGCTGTTGATTCAACATTGGTATCTATCTCACAATTAGAGTCAGAATTATCCCAATCCGAATCTGAGGGAAGCACATTGGGATCATAATGCTTTGATGTCTCTGACTCGGTACCTTTCTGTGGTGTCTCAGTCACTTGTTTATCAGACATAGCTGTGTTGGCGAGTAAAAATTAGAACACAGTTACCCGATCCTTGTGTGTGTAAGCGCAAGTGTGTGCATGTGCATACAATAAGAAAAGCATGAAGTTAGTTAAATGAATGGGATATTGGTCGTTGTATGCTGTCAAGTTATGCGGCTGTCCAATCAAGAAAGTTCATCTCGAGGCTCTAACCTAACTGTCCAATATATTGTAATTGTTATGCATTGCTTAAGTTAATATGTGTCGGGGATCGTCAGCAAAGATGGTTTGTTGAATTCTTGGGGATCGGATCGCGGTATAAATGCCAATGCAGGGAACTGGGATCGGACCGTGGGTGTCGGACACCTGGCAAGTTATGCTAGTAGACAGCATCGTCGCGTGATGTAGGCTACGGACCGCAGAACGATCCAGTCTGTGATAACTCTCCCTTACTCGAACGGATCATGAGAGGGACCCCCGATCCGTTCCACTCCATGTCTCAATCAGCCAGTACTCCCCCAATATATTACGATCCGATCCATTGCTGCATTAAAACATCAATTCCATTTCGCTTTCCTCCATCCCACTGTTACCGCGATCCGAACCCGAACCTCACCAACAATCTGAACTCGCCTGCTCTTCCTCCTCTCTTGTTTCTCCTCTCCATTCATGAACCCACGAAACCGAACCCATCTATCACTATCTTTAGACCCGGCGCCTTCATTTTTCACTATCGCTATGTTGGTAAAAAGGGAATAAGGAGGCGCGGAAAAGAAATCAAACAAAAGAAGAAAAAACCCCATGGAAATCGAACTCGAATCGATACTCAAAAAGAAGAGAAGAGATACAAGCGAAATTATCATTATTATTACCTTTTTATTGAAATAAAATCTCGATTTTAGTTGAAAGTCAAATTAGGATTTTGAAGGTAAAAGGTAAGAAGAGTGGCGCGCGGCTGGTAGAAGAAGAAGTAAAAGGTGAAAGAGGGAGAGTAAACCCATTTATATAGCCAGAGAGAAGACCCTTGATATTCCCTTCCTTGTCCTATATGGTTCGCCAGGCCATCATGGGCCACGAGCAGGCGGAAATGTAACGACCACGGGATTTTAGACTCCGACAATCAACACAAAACCCAGCGTTGACTGTTCAGACATCGAAAATACTGAATCATTAATAGAAAGAAATTAGAGGGTGAGATAGAAAAGATAGAACTAATAGAATAGAAGAAGAAGAACACAACTGAGCATAATCAAAGTAAACATGAATCTCACAGCGGAACGAATAAAATATATTTCATAATATAACTCTTGAAATACAAATCAGTAACTTTATATACATACCATCATCAGAGCACAACAGTCATTTCTGGAACAGTTATAAACACCTATTTCCATATACAACATAGTACACAGCGGAATATATGATAGTCTATAGCTAACTGGTGAAGCCTCCTGCTTCCAGCTCCTCCAAACGAATCTGAAAAATCCCGACTACTTGACTGCCCGTACAAATTTGGGCACCCAAGAGTTTAGGGAAAACAAAATAAACTCTGGGTCAGTCATGGGACTGGTGTGAGTAAACTCCAACCACTTGTTTAACTTTAAAAATCCTTTCAAAAGAAAAGATAATAGTAAGACCAGCCCACACATAAACATGGACGGTTTTTACCTTACTATAACCCAAAACACTTTGATACGAAAATCCAGTGATATTATAATAATGTCTACATCAAGTAAATAACCAAATAGTAGAACGGTTGCATCTCACGCTCTACATATATAGTATAAAATCAAAAAAACCGCATGGCGCTTATTGGAGATTGGATTTCCAACATGACAAGGTATGGAACCACCTTCCGCTAGTGTATCTCTAGAGAGGAATACACTGGGGTTCAACAAGAACTTCTTGTAACCCGGCCCATACATGACCGACCACTCATTTCGCTTGAGTGTATCGAATGTATATAACCAACGGTTGGGATCAGCAACCGCCTCCCGACTGGGACAGCATCAAATAAAATAAGAAATTAAATGAACCTCTAGATAGGTGATTATACATCCTAATGGGTGCGACCCACATAGCCATGCTACCTGCCCGATTTTTTTCCTTTCCCGTTTGTTGAGGCCTGAGGCTACGAATACTTACCATTCATTGATAGCACAATCACTTTGAATGCCACATTGTCAGATCCGTTAATCACTAGTTGAGTTTGCACAAATATTCTGGATATTATGCTAAGGGATAAATCCGTTGCAACCATATATATTTATACAGACCAACCCATTTGATCATTGGAAATACTCTGTCAGACATTCGTCCATTTACGTTCGTTCTGGGATTAAACGAAACCGAAGGCACTATTTCTATAAATAGAAAAGCCCTTGCACTTTACTCCGTCTTCAATATATTCAGCATACTTGGTTCGCAACGCTTATGCCGATACGGAGTGGTTCTTCGGATAATAATCCAACCGGTCTCTCCATATTGACAACGATGGTCAAAAACTTCGATAGTCTATGATTTAACTATCGAATAAAAACAAGTGTCCATCCAAACATATCAAACAAATCACTGGGCTCTTTAATTAATATTTCATTAATTAGATCACTTCTCCATTTTCTCTATCAATATTTGTTAACCAAATATTTTCAACAATCATCTTTCCTCTTATGCCATTTGGAAAACGTTTCCAAATATTAACTTCTTTTATTTTCTATATATTAGAAAATGTCTCTATTTGCAATTGAAAACAATTACAATCACTTATCTCTATTCCAACTATTTTAATTATACTCAGGAAATATTTACTTTTATTTTTCCAAAATTCCATCACTTGGGTTTAAAATGAATGTTGTGTAAAACATCGTTACCACAACCCAAAATATTTTATTCAACTAACTCTTTTCAAACACTTCTCTTCGAGGCGGGATTCTGCTATTTATCAATTAAAAATGAAATCAATCAAGTTGGGGTAAATTTACCTCTCAGACCTTAACTGAAGACATCCTCAACTTCAAAACGGCAAAACCACTATCCTCGAATAAACACACTATACAATCCAATTATTTATTTTTAAAACATGTATAAAGTTCGCTTTCTATTTCCAATTTATAGATTTCCCTTTCTGTTTCCAATACTCTATTTTGATTTCATTTCCTTATCGAATTCTACATATATCGATACATTGATTTATAACTATCAAATTATCTGAAAAATATTCTATCTCCTTAAATTCCCGGAAAAATTCGCCATAACCTCCTCTGCACCGGGAGCATCGGGAAATTTCAAATAGCTTTCCCGGTCCTTCTTATCTCGAAAAGAAAAAGAAAAAGCCAAGTGGCTTGCCGATACGGCGCATAAAAACCCATATGTGAATTAAATACGTACCTTTTTGTCGAGCATTCTATATATATATATCTTCGATACTTCATACACTTCATTCCAAACCTGTTTAACATATATCCAACCATTTTCGATTCATTTCAACTTGATCTAATCGTTTTAACTCAATTTGTTAATTCATTTGTTAATTAGCACCCTTGCCTATTTCACTTCCATAATTGAATATAGCATGTTCAAATATGTTATCTTGCTTATAAATTAATTTCATTTTTGTTTCCAACTCAAATCCCATATTCGATTTCAAATATATATTCACCCGTTCAATTTACTTTACCAAAATCCAAATTCGATTCAAAATCTCTTTTAATCAAATATACCCCAGGCTAGTTATTTCTATTCAGTAGTTAAAAATTTGATTTTTGTTTCAAAATCATTTCACTTACTTCACTGGAGTTCATATTTATTTTATATCTCCAGTCTGGATTTTTTTAATGGAAATTCGGACTTTTATTTATAAAAATCCTTTTATTTATTTGAATAAACCGTTACGATTTTAAAGTGGTATTGGCGCTGTTTTTCTGAAAATTTGATTTTGACATAACTCAAAATCTATACGATGAAATTCAGATTTTTCTCTTCCATTAGAAAACTATTATTTAGTCGGTCCTGACGTTTCTTGTTTCAAAGAATTCTGACTTCAATTGAGTTCTATATACTCGATTGAAGTTCGAGTCGCCAATTTACGAACTACCGTGCCGTGGCGAGTTCGCTATATACATATATATATACCTTTAAAACTTTGTTTTTAAAATAAATTCAACTCTATTTTTGATATATATTTTAATATATATCAAATCCATTTCCCTTTTCAATCCCAAAATAATATTTTCGATTTTCTATATTCAAATCCCATTTTCATTTCTATTTGAATTTTAAATATTCAAATTTCCAATTTAAATTTCTATTTGAATTCTATATTTAAAATTCATTTCAACTCTATTTGAATTCTATACTCAAGTACCATTTGAACTTCTATATTCAAAATTTCTATATTCAAACCTCTTATTCAAATTCCGTTTGAATTCTTTTATCCAAATTCTATATTCAGATTTCATATGAACTTTCTTTATTCAAATCTATTTGAATTCCCTTGAATTCAAATTCTATTTCAATTCCTTTGACTTCAAATCTATTTCAATTCCTTTGAATTCAAATCCCATATTTAAATTCTTTTTTTGAATTTCTATAGTCAAATTCTCTTTCAATTATATTTGAATTCAAATTTCATTGCAATTTTATTATTGAAATTCTATTTTCAAAGTCTATTTCAAATTCTCTTTTGAAATTCTATTTTGAAAATCTATTTCAAATTCTATTTGGAAATTCTATTTCAAATTCTCTATATTCAAACTCCATTTGAAAGTTCTATATTCAAATTTTATATTTAAAATTTCTTCCTTCAAATTCCATTTCACTTTTCTATATTCAAATTCTATGTTTGAATTCCCTTCATATTTTCTCTATTCCATATTTGAATTCCCATTGAATTTCTATATTTCAAATCTATTTGCATTTCAAATATTCGATTCCATTTGAATTTTCATATTCAAATCTCTATTTGATTTTTCTTTATTTGAATTCCTATGGATTCAAACTCTATTTTAATTTCTTTGAATTTAAATTCTATATTTCATTCTAATTTCGTCTATTCAAATCCTATTTGAACTTCTATTTGAATTTCTAATATTCAATCTCCTTTTTCTTTTATTTAAAATTCAAATATTTAAACTCCTTTTCTAATTCTACTATTCAAATGTTATACTCAAATTTCATTTGAGTCATATATTTAAAAATTTCATTTCAAATCCTATTTTGAAATTTCATTTCAAATTCCAATTTCACACTTGTATTTCTATTTTTGAATTATCAAATGATAATTCTTTTCACTTCATTTATAACTTCGTTATAAAAGAACTATTTATAAACTTCGTTTATAAAGAAACTACTTGTTTTATTTTTCAAAAACAAGTTTATATTTTTATTTCCATTTAAAATTCAAATTCTATTTAAAAATAGAATTTTTCCTTTTTAAATCTCAAATATCCTTCCACGATATTTTAAATAAATTAACACTTGGCCTAGTGATATTTAAAAAAATCAAATCACCCAATTTTCAATCATTTGATTTTTAACACGTCATATATGAAAAATATATATGGAATCAAACAAACAACAAACAAACAGATAATATATTTTTGAGGAATCCAGTTGGATTCCTCCAACCTGTTTTCCTGCATCCACAGATGTTAGCACATAAATAATACCCATTCTGCTTCGTGGCAGAATATCGTGGTATAGAAGGTCATCCACTATCATAGCGTGGGGCGTATAGGGTAATCATCCGCTATGAAACTGCGGGCATCCGCTAATGAGACTGCGGGAATCCAACCAATCAACCCAATATATATAATAGCCTAAATAACTAATATATATAAAACAAGCAGAAAAATCCAAACAAGCAACAACAATTATTTTTACGAAGTAAAAATAATTATAAATAAAAGGTGAGTGAGATTTACTCACCTCATTCATGCTTTACTGAATATCCGGTAAAATGCTGCGTCTTCTCAGTTTCGAATCTATTCAAATCATTTATCTTGAACCTTATTTCCCGGACAACTACTAAGCCAACATGAAACGACTCCACAACCAACGATCACTCCTACCGAAAATAGCCCAAAAATTGCCTCATTCATACTCAGACAATTCATCGAACAGTTCGCATACAATCTCCATTCCCAAACTGTACTCCTTCACTGTTGTCGGACTGCTAGAAAACCCATCAGCTTCGAAACTCACTGATCGACTTCTCCTCTTCAACTGTCGCCCTCCAGTTATCGCAGCTAAACCCCATCGCACTACCCTGTTGTACTCAACACCGTACTCCCAAATACTGTCGACCCTAATCCGTTGAGTCCTACCCGTGATTCTCGAGTTCGGCCTGCCTTTTGTTCACATCGCGTCGCCGGTTCTTAAGGAGCTCGAATGGATTTCGAGCTTCAGGGAATAACCCTAAATCGCAACTCCTTCATGATTCAAAAGCGATTCAAGCTCAGTCTCAAGCTTCGGATTCGACCGCGAATTTCCCATTTTTTTGGATTTCGATTTTGAAGAATTGAAACACAGAAGGAAAGAAAAGGAAGGCGAAAACTCAGACTTATTTCGTGAGTTCAGGAGTCGGGAAAATAGTGAAGGTGAATGGTTATTTATATGTGCGAGAGCAGACAGGCCATTAAATTGTTGTTTCTTAGATTTCGAAATAGTGAGACAATTTTCACAGCTCGATGAAGGAAAACAAGCTGTATGACAGAACAAGGGTAGGTCGGCTGATAAGGATTGAAAGGATTTGATTTGAATTTTATTTATATTAAAACCAAAATATCTCGTCGCCCCTAACTTGAAACCCTGAACCGCTATTTAACCGTAACGACTGATGTTCTCGGATTATGACGTTATTTTGAACTCCACGAGACTGATTCCGGAATTTTAATTCAACTATATAGAACAGAAAACAATTTAAATTAACGGTTAAATTAATTTTGATTTAATATATAAATCGATTTCAGATAATAAAATTTAACGAAAATAAATTATTATTACTGTTTTAATTCAAACAGAATCTTATATTAATCAACTGAACTGTTTTGATTCTGTTTTTAACTTCGATTTTAATTATATTTTGTTCTCGTATTTCGATTATTTGATCGATAATTCACTATAAAAATTCTTTTATATTGTTAATTCAATATTTAAACAATACTAAATATTTAAAATAACTGTTCGAAAAATCCGGGTCGTTACATTCTTCCCCCCTTAAAATAATTTCGTCCCCGAAATTGCTAAGGTAGGAAAAATGATACAAATCCATTACTTTTCAACAATCCACTTATGTCGAAACTCAACTCCTCATATTTCAACAAATTTAATTCCACCAAAACTTTTGGTCTTCCTTCATTTAATTTGAATGATCTATGATCAATCCATTTATATCTAATCTATGTTCTATTAAACAATTCAAATTGATTCTAGTCGATTGATTCACTTTAATCCATTTAACTAGCTTAAGTTAAATTTCAATTCAAGAATTCAAACCCCAGGGTTTTCATTTCAAATCCTTTTAAAATCACTTAAACATGTACATATATTTATAATCTTTTCAAATTCAAAATATTTGAATTTTTCAATTAAACTTGTTTTCTTTCAAACAAATTCCCATCAAAAATTTTCTAAGGTAGCAATCCATCACTTAGAAACTCAAAAATGAACACTGATGATGTTGCAATCATCATCAGAATTATTTCCCAGCCACTGAAGTGAGTTCAGTTGAAACGACCCGCAAATCCGTGCTACCTGAGTTGACTAAATACACCACACGTCCAACCCAAATAACACAGAAATACGACTCATTATTAGAAAGAAGTTAGAGGATGAGAAATAGAAGAAAGAAATATTAGAATAGAAGAAAATGAAGATCACAAACTCACAGCGGAACGAATAAAATATATTCTATAACATAACTTTTGAAATACAAATCTGTTTTGTACATAAATACATACCATCATCAGAGTACACATAACATTTGATTCAGCGGAAGTAACTCTAAATAACTAACGTTGAAGCCTCCAGCTTCAAGCTCCTCCAAGTGTATCTGTAAAAGCCTGAAACACTTGACTGCCCGTACAAATTTGGGCACCCAAGAGTTTAGGGAAAACAAAACAAAATAAACTCTGGGTCAGTCATGGGACTGGTGTGAGTAAACTCCAACCACTTGTTTAACTTTCAAAACTCTTTTCGAAAGAAAAGATAATAGTAAGACCAGCCCACACATAAACATGGACGGTTTTTACCTTACTATAACCCAAAACACTTTGATATCAAATCCAATGGTATTATAATAATGTCTACTTCAAGTAAATAACCAAATAGCAGAACGCTTGCATCTCACGCTCCACATATATATTATAAAATCAAAAACCGCATGGCGCTTATTGGAGATTGGATTTCCAACATGACAAGGTATGGAACCACCTTCCGACTGTGTATCTCTAGAGACGAATACACCTGGGTTCAACAAGAACGTCTTGCAACCCGGCCCACACATGACCGACCACTCATTTCGCTTGAGTGTATCGAATGTATATCACCAACGGTTGGACTCAAACCACCGTTTCCCGAATGGGCAGAATCGATAGATTTAGAAACAAAAGGAATTTCTCTAGATAGGTGATTATACACCCTAATGGGTGCGACCCACATAGCCATGCTGCCTGCCCGATTTTTTTGTCCTTTCCCGGTTGTTGAGGCCTGAGGCTACGCATACTTACCATTCCTTGATAACACAATCACTTTGAATGCCACATTGTCAGATCCGTTAATCACTAGTTGAGTTTGCACAAATATTCTGGATATTATGCTAAGGGCTAAATCCGTTGCAACCATATATATCCATACAGACCAACCCATTTGATCATTGGAAATACTCTGTCAGACATTCGTCCATATACGTTCGTTCTGGGATTGAACGAAACCGAAGGCACTATTTCTATTACTAGAAAAGCCCTTGCACTTCACTCCGTCTTCAATATATTCAGCATACTTGGTTCGCAATGCTAATGCCGATACGGAGTGGTTCTTCGGATAATAATCCAACCGGTCTCTCCATATTGACAACGATGGTCAAAACTTCGATAGTCTGTGATTTAACTATCGAATAAAAACAAAGTGTTCATCCAACATATCAAACAAATCACTGGGCTCTTTAATTAATATTTCATTAATTAAATCTCTTTTCCATTTCCTTATCAATATTTGTTACCCAAATATTTTAATAATCAATCTTGGCCTTTTACGCTATTTTTGATTTCGTTTCCTTGTCGAATTCTATATATGTCGGTATATAGATTTCTAATTGTCAAGTTTCTTAAAAATATTCTAACTCCTTAAATTTCTGGAAAATTTCGCCATAACCTCCCCTGTATCGGGAGCATCGGGAAATTTCAAATAGCATCCCGGTATCTTCCAATCTCAAAAAGAAAAAGGAAAAGCCAAGCGGCTTGCCGATACGGCGCATAAAACCTCATATTCAATTTAAACATGTACCTTATTGTCGAGCACGCAGATTTAAATCTTCATATACTTCATATCAAACCTGCTTACACATGTTCACCTGTTTTCAATTCAATTCAATAACATCTAATCGTTTGAATTCAGTTTCGCCCATTTATTCTTTAATTAGTCATTTTGCCTATTTCACTTCTTTGTTGAACATAACATGTTCGAACAAAATATTTAACTCGTTTATAACCAAATCGAATTTCGATTTCAATTCTAGTTTCCTTTTCTATTTCGAATATAAATTTTCAAATCGAACTCACTTATTTAAGGCCCAATATTAATTCGAAATCTCATTAACTAATTTCTACTCAATTTAGTTAATTCTATTCAATAAATCAAAATCTGGTTTCTGTTTCAAAAATCATATTCATTTACACAACTTGAATTCACATATATTTTACAACTCAACTCTGAGATTTTTTTTTTAAATAGAAAATTCGGATTTTATTGCTTAAAATCCTTTTATAACATTAAAATAAACCATTATGGTTTTAAAACGATTCTGGCGCTGTTTTTCTGAAAATTTGATTTTGACATAACTCAAAATCTATACGACGAAATCCAGATTTTTCTCCTTCATTAGAAAACTATTATCAAATCGGTCCTGACGTTTCTTGTTTCGAAGAATTTCGACTCCAATTGAGTCCTGTATATTCAATTGAAGTTCGAATCGCTATTTTACGAACTGCAGCGCTGCGGCGAGTTCGTTTTAATTATATATATATATATATAAACTTTTAAACTTCTAAACTTCTTTAAAAAGAATTTCAACTCCATTTAACTCTGCTTGATTTAAAGTCAAATCTCACTTTTATTTGAATTCTAAATTCAAATTCCAATTCCTTTTCTATTTGATATTCAAATTCAATATTTGAATTTCTATTTGAATTCCATATTCAAATTCTATGTTCGAATTCATTTGAATTCTTTTATTCAAACTCTATATTTAAATTCCATTGGAACTTCTATATTCCAATCTCTATATTTGAATTCTATTGAAATTCAAATATTCAAACTCCTTTTAAATTCTATATTCAAAATTCCATAGTTTAAAATGCATTTGAATTTCATATTCAAATCCCATAGATTAAATCCTATTTGAATTCAATTTGAATCTCTTACATTCAAATTCCATTTTCCATTTCCGACCCCATTTGAATTTCTAATATTCAAATTCATTTTCAACACCATTTGAATTCTAGTATTCAAACCCATTTTCAACGCCATTTGAATTTCTAATATTCAAATTCATTTTCAACGCCATTTGAATTTCTAATATTCAAATTCATTTTAATTCCCTTGAATTCAAATTCCATTTCAAAACCCTTTGGATTTCCTATTTGAAATCCTATTTGAAATTCTATTTCCAATTCGACTTTGAAATCCTATTTTCAAAGTTTATTTCAAATTCTATTTTGAAATCTCATATTCAAATTTCTACTTGAATTTCTATATTCAATTCCATGTTCAAAATTCAATACTCGAATTTCCATTCCAAATCTCTATTCAAATTTCATATTTGAATTCCAATTCAAATCTCTATTCAAATTTCACATTTGAATTCTTCTTTGAAATACTATATTTCAAATTCTATTCAATTCCTATATTGAAATCTCTATTTGAATTTCTTTATTCGAATTCCTTCGAATTCAAATTATATTTTAATTCCTTGAATTCAAATTCTATTTTTCATTCTAATTTCGTCTATTCAAATTCTATTTGAATTTTTATTTGAATTTCTAATATTCAATCTCTTCTTAAAATTCAAATATTTAAACCCCTTTTTAAAATTCAAATGTTATACTCAAATTTCATTTGAGTTATATATTTAAAAATTTCCTTTCACATCCTGTTTTGAAATTTCATTTTGAATTCAAATTTCACACTTGTATTTCTATTTCTGATTTATCAAATGATAATTCGTTTCACTTCATTTATAACTTCGTTATAAAAGAACTATTTATAAACTTCGTTTAAAAAGAAACTACTTGTTTTATTTCAAAACAAGTTTATACTTTTATTTCCATTTAAAATTCAAATTCTATTTAAAAATAGAAATTTCCCCTTTTAAATCTCAAATATCCTTCCACGATATTTTTAAATATCATTGCTTAAGCCCAGTGATAAAACACACAAAGCAACCAATTATTTATTTTTCTAACACATCATATAAAAAAAAATATATGCAATCAAATAAACAAACAGATAATATATTTTTGAGGAATCCAGTTGGATTCCTCCAACCTGTTTTTCCTGCATCCACAGATGTTAGCACATAAATAATACCCATTCTGCTTCGTGGCAGAATACCGTGGTATAGAAGGTCATCCACTAATCATAGCGTGGGGCGTATAGGGTAATCATCCGCTATGAAACTGCGGGCATCCGCTAATGAGACTGCGGGAATCCAACCAATCAATCAACCCAATATATATATATATAACCTAAATAACTAATATATATAAAGCAACCAGAAATCATTCACACAAGCAACAGGCAATTATTTTTAATGAAATAAAAATAATTCTAAAGGTGAGTGAGATTTACTCACCAGGATTTCCTTTTTGCCGAATATTCAAAGTCTAGATTTTTATGAATTCACAGTTGGCTCTGACAAATTCCAAACAACTTCTAGAATCCCAGCTACGAACCCAACTCGAATAATCTCATAAATAAACCTTGTATAACAAGATGATAAATTTTAATTACCTGATTATACCTTAGTTAACTAATTAAATCGCTAATTTCTATTTATCTTAAACAGCTTACTAAATAAATTTAGAAATCAAATTTCAGTTTTATTTCACTTCATTATTTAAATAAATAAATAAAATAACCAACAGGACATGATAAAGGAATTTTGGCTACTCACAATCTTTCTAACTTACCATTTATTTCATGTATGGTTATACATAGTTTTTATAACTTATTTAACTAGAAAAAAAATCCTAATTACATTATTAACTAATTAAACTTAGAATTAATTACCTTATTAGTCAAATTCTTTGATGAAAAACCCCACTGCTTCCTTGCGAGAACCGATCAACAGCAGACAATTTGAACTAAGGAAAAACCATCGCACTGCAAAATCCAATTCAAAGATCTGTCCTTATGCGACTGCTCGTTGAATGATGGCCCCAGATCCCTATGCTTCGCTCCCCATTCTAACGAAGTCGACCCTAGTTTAAAATCGCTGTGCCCTCTTCTTCCTACTGTCGAGCCCTAAACCACCCATTGCCAATTTCCAGTCCACACATCGGACTTCAATACCGGCGTCGTATCCCCAAAACCACACCGCAACTCCATCCCGTTCGCACCCTCTTCATAGCTCAGCAGAACCCACAGAAAAAAAACCCGATTACTCCTTGATTCGCGAAGGCTGTCGTCGCGATGTCGATCTTCGTAGACTCGCGATCTCCATTTGCGATTAATTCTTTTTTTTTTTTTTTTTTTTTAAAGTGGAATCAGTTTTTTCCCGATTATCTGGAAAAATGGAAAACAGAAGACTCGAATTGGTTTTTAGAAATGGCCAAAATTATGAAGGAAAAGGCTAATTATATAGGCGCGAGAGCAGACAAGCATTAAAATGTTGTCTCTTAGATTTTGAAGGAGGGAGACCAATTTTACACCTCGAGGAAGAACAGCTACGAATTTATCAGGGTTAGGATGGCTTTGGGTAAGACATATAGGTCGGCTCTATTTTATATTTTTATATTTTGATTTTTTTTTTATTTTGTTTTAAATTTAAACAACTGAAATATCTCGCGGTCCCCGAACCGCTATATTAAACCTAACGACTGACATTTCAATGTTATGACGTCCTTTTGAATTGAACTGTATATATTCTGAAATTTAATTTGAATGTATATACCATATTAAATCAATATAATATAATTTAAATTCAGAAACCAGGAATTGAAAATAAATTATTATTCATTATCATGTATATCAAATAAAATTCCTACTTATCATCTTTTTTTTTTTTAACTTCGATTTCAATTATATTCCGTATTACAATGATTATATGTATTCAAAATAAATCGTATATCGATTATAAATTGATAATTCAATATAAAAATTCATTTATATTATTAATTCAATATTTAAAACCATACTAAATATTTAAAATAACTGTTCAAAAATCCGGGTCGTTACATCAGTGCTTTAAAATTTTTAAAACCCATCTAAAATGATTTTAAATCAAAAATCCTTCCAAACAAAGCTATATTATTTTAATATACTTTGAAAAATAATTTTCAACTTCCCAGGATTAAATTTTCAAATTCTGGTTTGAATTCAATTTCAATTCATCTCCTTTGTATATTTAATTCATATACAAATTCTATTTGGTTATATATAACCATTCTCAATTTTATCTGATTATAATATTAACATCCAGCACATCCATATACTATAATATTTCAGAAAATTGTTCCTTTTATATAAAAATATAGTTTGGGTAAAATTATTTCATTTACCCACTTTAAATCAATATAATGTTGAATTTCTCTGTTCAAGTGTTCAGAAATTCCTATCGACTTCGTGGCGTCCCACGATTCGATCAGATTTCATAAACCACTCAACAGACAAGCCAACATAATATAAAACAAATTTTATATCAATTAACAAATACGCTCTCTTGTATATATACACTCAACTCATTCTAGGGTACTACTGACCCTATCTCTAATGAGTACATTCCAACAAGCCTAGGTATTCGCTCAACCTAAGCTCTGATACCACTGTAACGACCATGGGATTTTAGACTCCGACAATCAACACAAAACCCAGCGTTGACTGTTCAGACATCGAAAATACCGAATCATTAATAGAAAGAAATTAGAGGATGAGATAGAAAAGATAGAACTAATAGAATAGAAGAAGAAGAACACAACTGAGCATAATCAAAGCAAACACGAATCTCACAGCGGAACGAATAAAATATATTTCATAATATAACTCTTGAAATACAAATCAGTAACTTTATATACATACCATCATCAGAGCACAACATTCATTTCTGGAACAGTTATAAACACCTGTTTCCATATACAACATAGTACACAGCGGAATATATGATAGTCTATAGCTAACTGGTGAAGCCTCCTGCTTCCAGCTCCTCCAAACGAATCTGAAAAATCCCGACTACTTGACTGCCCGTACAAATTTGGGCACCCAAGAGTTTAGGGAAAACAAAATAAACTCTGGGTCAGTCATGGGACTGGTGTGAGTAAACTCCAACCACTTGTTTAACTTTAAAAATCCTTTCAAAAGAAAAGATAATAGTAAGACCAGCCCACACATAAACATGGACGGTTTTTACCTTACTATAACCCAAAACACTTTGATACGAAAATCCAGTGATATTATAATAATGTCTACATCAAGTAAATAACCAAATAGTAGAACGCTTGCATCTCACGCTCTACATATATAGTATAAAATCAAAAAAACCGCATGGCGCTTATTGGAGATTGGATTTCCAACATGACAAGGTATGGAACCACCTTCCGCTAGTGTATCTCTAGAGAGGAATACACTGGGGTTCAACAAGAACTTCTTGTAACCCGGCCCACACATGACCGACCACTCATTTCGCTTGAGTGTATCGAATGTATATCACCAACGGTTGGGATCAGCAACCGCCTCCCGACTGGGACAGCATCAAATAGAATAAGAAATTAAATGAACCTCTAGATAGGTGATTATACATCCTAATGGGTGCGACCCACATAGCCATGCTGCCTGCCCGATTTTTGTCCTTTCCCGGTTGTTGAGGCCGGAGGCTACGAATACTTACCATTCATTGATAGCACAATCACTTTGAATGCCACATTGTCAGATCCGTTAATCACTAGTTGAGTTTGCACAAATATTATGGATATTATGCTAAGGGATAAATCCGTTGCAACCATATATATTTATACAGACCAACCCATTTGATCATTGGAAATACTCTGTCAGACATTCGTCCATTTACGTTCGTTCTGGGATTGAACGAAACCGAAGGCACTATTTCTATAAATAGAAAAGCCCTTGCACTTTACTCCATCTTCAATATATTCAGCATACTTGGTTCGCAACGCTTATGCCGATACGGAGTGGTTCTTCGGATAATAATCCAACCGGTCTCTCCATATTGACAACGATGGTCAAAAACTTCGATAGTCTGTGATTTAACTATCGAATAAAAACAAGTGTTCATCCAAACATATCAAACAAATCACTGGGCTCTTTAATTAATATTTCATTAATTAAATCACTTCTCCATTTTCTCTATCAATATTTGTTAACCAAATATTTTCAACAATCATCTTGCCTCTTATGCCATTTGGAAAACGTTTCCAAATATTAACTTCTTTTATTTTCTATATATTAGAAAATGTCTCTATTTGCAATTGAAAACAATTACAATCACTTATCTCTATTCCGACTATTTTAATTATACTCAGGAAATATTTACTTTTATTTTTCCAAAATTCCATCACTTGGGTTTAAAATGAATGTTGTGTAAAACATCGTTACCACAACCCAGAATATTTTATTCAACTAACTCTTTTCAAACACTTCTCTTCGAGGCGGGATTCTGCTATTTATCAATTAAAAATGAAATCAATCAAGTTGGGGTAAATTTACCTCTCAGACCTTAACTGAAGACATCCTCAACTTCAAAACGGCAAAACCACTAACCTCGAATAAACACACTATACAATCCAATTATTTATTTTTAAAACATGTATAAAGTTCGCTTTCTATTTCCAATTTATAGATTTCCCTTTCTGTTTCCAATACTCTATTTTGATTTCATTTCCTTATCGAATTCTACATATATCGATACATTGATTTATAACTATCAAATTATCTGAAAAATATTCTATCTCCTTAAATTCCCGGAAAAATTCGCCATAACCTCCTCTGCACCGGGAGCATCGGGAAATTTCAAATAGCTTTCCCGGTCCTTCTTATCTCGAAAAGAAAAAGAAAAAGCCAAGTGGTTTGCCGATACGGCGCATAAAAACCCATATGTGAATTAAATACGTACCTTTTTGTCGAGCATTCTATATATATATCTTCTATACTTCATACACTTCATTCCAAACCTGTTTAACATATATCCAACCATTTTCGATTCATTTCAACTTGATCTAATCGTTTTCACTCAATTTGTTAATTCATTTGTTAATTAGCACCCTTGCCTATTTCACTTCCATAATTGAATATAGCATGTTCAAATATGTTATCTTGCTTATAAATTAATTTCATTTTTGTTTCCAACTCAAATCCCATATTCGATTTCAAATATATATTCACCCGTTCAATTTACTTTACCAAAATCCAAATTCGATTCAAAATCTCTTTTAATCAAATATACCCCAGGCTAGTTATTTCTATTCAGTAGTTAAAAATCTGATTTTTGTTTCAAAATCATTTCACTTACTTCACTGGAGTAGATATTTATTTTATATCTCCATTCTGGATTTTTTTAATGGAAATTTGGATTTTTATTTATAAAAATCCTTTTATTTATTTGAATAAACCGTTACGATTTTAAAGTGGTATTGGCGCTGTTTTTCTGAAAATTTGATTTTGACATAACTCAAAATCTATACGACGAAATTCAGATTTTTCTCTTCCATTAGAAAACTATTATCTAGTCGGTCCTGACGTTTCTTGTTTCAAAGAATTCTGACTTCAATTGAGTTCTATATACTCGATTGAAGTTCGAGTCGCCAATTTATGAACTACCGTGCCATTGCGAGTTCGCTATATATATATATACCTTTAAAACTTTGTTTTTAAAATAAATTCAACTCTATTTTTGATATATATCAAATCCATTTCCCTTTTCAATCCCAAAATAATATTTTCGATTTTCTATATTCAAATCCCATTTTCATTTCTATTTGAATTTTAAATATTCAAATTTCCAATTTAAATTTCTATTTGAATTCTATATTTAAAATTCATTTCAACTCTATTTGAATTCTATACTCAAGTACCATTTGAACTTCTATATTCAAAATTTCTATATTCAAACCTCTTATTCAAATTCCGTTTGAATTCTTTTATCCAAATTCTATATTCAGATTTCATATGAACTTTCTTTATTCAAATCTATTTGAATTCCCTTGAATTCAAATTCTATTTCAATTCCTTTGACTTCAAATCTATTTCAATTCCTTTGAATTCAAATCCCATATTTAAATTCTTTTTTTGAATTTCTATAGTCAAATTCTCTTTCAATTATATTTGAATTCAAATTTCATTGCAATTTTATTTTTGAAATTCTATTTTCAAAGTTTATTTCAAATTCTCTTTTGAAATTCTATTTTGAAAATCTATTTCAAATTCTATTTGGAAATTCTATTTCAAATTCTCTATATTCAAACTCCATTTGAAAGTTCTATATTTAAATTTTATATTTAAAATTTCTTCCTTCAAATTCCATTTCACTTTTCTATATTCAAATTATATGTTTGAATTCCCTTCATATTTTCTCTATTCCATATTTGAATTCCCATTGAATTTCTATATTTCAAATCTATTTGCATTTCAAATATTCGATTCCATTTGAATTTTCATATTCAAATCTCTATTTGATTTTTCTTTATTTGAATTCCTATGGATTCAAACTCTATTTTAATTTCTTTGAATTTAAATTCTAATTTCATTCTAATTTCGTCTATTCAAATCCTATTTGAACTTCTATTTGAATTTCTAATATTCATTCTCCTTTTTCTTTTATTTAAAATTCAAAAATTTAAACTCCTTTTCTAATTCTACTATTCAAATGTTATACTCAAATTTCCTTTGAGTCATATATTTAAAAATTTCATTTCAAATCCTATTTTGAAATTTCATTTCAAATTCCAATTTCACACTTGTATTTCTATTTTTGAATTATCAAATGATAATTCTTTTCACTTCATTTATAACTTCGTTATAAAAGAACTATTTATAAACTTCGTTTATAAAGAAACTACTTGTTTTATTTTTCAAAAACAAGTTTATATTTTTATTTCCATTTAAAATTCAAATTCTATTTAAAAATAGAATTTTTCCTTTTTAAATCTCAAATATCCTTCCACGATATTTTAAATAAATTAACACTTGGCCTAGTGATATTTAAAAAAATCAAATCACCCAATTTTCAATCATTTGATTTTTAACACGTCATATATGAAAAATATATATGGAATCAAACAAACAACAAACAAACAGATAATATATTTTTGAGGAATCCAGTTGGATTCCTCCAACCTGTTTTCCTGCATCCACAGATGTTAGCACATAAATCATACCCATTCTGCTTCGTGGCAGAATATCGTGGTATAGAAGGTCATCCACTATCATAGCGTGGGGCGTATAGGGTAATCATCCGCTATGAAACTGCGGGCATCCGCTAATGAGACTGCGGGAATCCAACCAATCAACCCAATATATATATAATAGCCTAAATAACTAATATATATAAAACAAGCAGAAAAATCCAAACAAGCAACAACAATTATTTTTACGAAGTAAAAATAATTATAAATAAAAGGTGAGTGAGATTTACTCACCTCATTCATGCTTTACTGAATATCCGGTAAAATGCTGCGTCTTCTCAGTTTCGAATCTATTCAAATCATTTATCTTGAACCTTATTTCCCGGACAACTACGAAGCCAACAAGAAACGACTCCACAATCAACGATCACTCCTACCGAAAATAGCACAAAAATTGCCTCATTCATACTCAGACAATTCATCGAACAGTTCGCATACAATCTCCATTCCCAAACTGTACTCCTTCTTCACTGTTGTCGGACTACCAGAATACCCATCAGCTTCGAAACTCACTGATCGACTTCTCCTCTTCAACTGTCGCCCTCCAGTTATCGCAGCTAAACCCCATCGCACTACCCTGTTGTACTCAACACCGTACTCCCAAATACTGTCGACCCTAATCCATTGAGCCCTACCCGTGATTCTCGAGTTCGGCCTGCCTTTTGTTCACATCGCGTCGCCGGTTCTTAAGGAGCTCGAATGGATTTCGAGCTTCAGGGAATAACCCTAAATTGCAACTCCTTCATGATTCAAAAGCGATTCAAGCTCAGTCTCAAGCTTTGGATTCGACCGCGAATTTCCCATTTTTTTGGATTTCGATTTTGAAGAATTGAAACACAGAAGGAAAGAAAAGGAAGGCGAAAACTCAGACTTATTTCGTGAGTTCAAGAGTAGGGAAAATAGTGAAGGTGAATGGTTATTTATATGTGGGAGAGCAGACAGGCCATTAAATTGTTGTTTCTTAGATTTCGAAATAGTGAGACAATTTTCACAGCTCGATGAAGGAAAACAAGCTGTATGGCAAAACAAGGGTAGGTCGGCTGATAAGGATTGAAAGGATTTGATTTGAATTTTATTTATATTAAAACCAAAATATCTCGTCGCCCCTAACTTGAAACCCTGAACCGCTATTTAACCGTAACGACTGATGTTCTCGGATTATGACGTTATTTTGAACTCCACGAGACTGATTCCGGAATTTTAATTCAACTGTATAGAACAGAAAACAATTTAAATTAACGGTTAAATTAATTTTGATTTAATATATAAATCGATTTCAGATAATAAAATTTAACGAAAATAAATTATTATTACTGTTTTAATTCAAACAGAATCTTATATTAATCAACTGAACTGTTTTGATTCTGTTTTTAACTTCGATTTCAATTATATTTTGTTCTCGTATTTCGATTATTTGATCGATAATTCACTATAAAAATTCTTTTATATTGTTAATTCAATATTTAAACGATACTAAATATTTAAAATATCTGTTCGAAAAATCCGGGTCGTTACAGGAAAGCCCACTGGGGTCATGCATGGGCCCTCCAGACCACGGTCCGAAGCCTATTGGATGACTCTAATTGAAGTTGAGGGATAGTCCACCACGGTCCGAGACTTGAAGTAATAATCCGAGCACTAGCGTGACTAATGGATCGAAAATGACAGAGTTCCATATTTTCAGAAATACGAAAGTTGTTAAACGCTACTTCTTACAGGGAGTTTTGAGACTTACTTGGCGATTTGATAGAAATATCTCCAGGAATTCAAAAGATGAAAATCACTCAATGAACAACGAAATGACTGATGATACATCCCATTATTTATACCAGTCAAGGAACGCAACTTCCTGAAGCAAAACGACATTTCAGACAGACACGAGCACTGATTCACATCACTTCGGGAAAAGATAGCTCAGAAATTTCGAAGCATGTTCCATCCCTGATAAAACATACTTCGAGGGGGCAAAATGTTGGCTAGCTTTTGGACCAAGCCACCAAGGTTCATATATAAAGATAATATGGATCCACACATGTCAAAAACATTAAAGATTCGATCGTAGTCTTCCTATCTCCCTCGGATCGTGACGATACTACAACCCCCCCTCCCCCGATCGCAGATTCCTACCGCGATCTGATCCATCCACACCTGAGTCATTACCACGATCCGATCCCTGAATCTGAGAGATGAAGGCCACGACCAAGTCATTCACGATCCGAAGAAGAAGTATCTTGCGACACCTGTCCATAACTGCCAATTTGACCATTTCTTCATCAAGCTACGAACAAATCCGAGATCCTTGGGATTTGTGCCATGTGTGACCACGATCCGTTTGCAAATATCACCTATAAATAACCCCAGACTTGGCATTTTGGAGGATCTTTTGGCAGTTCTAGGTGTTGTTTCCACCATTACTGTCTCTGCATTATTTCTTATCAATATTAATTCGAAATTATTGAGTGAATCAACATTGTAAAAGTGATATTGAAAGAAAATCCATTGGTTGTACTCGAATCTCATGTATAATCATAGATATAAATTGGACGTAGGCTCGTTAACGCCGAACCACTATAAATCTTGGGTGTTTTCTGTGTTTTCTTGCATTTCTAGATATAAATCTCTACCAATTCAGATAATTTGGGTGTTAGAGCCACTTTTGGATCTAACAATATTAATATGGAGAGTTTGATATTTTTTTAAATCATCTTAATGAATATTTAGTTTCAAATTTGTGATGGACAAGTGACTGTATTATTTTTCAGAAATAGAGATGATTGAAAATTTTCAAAGATCCCGGTATAGGTTAGCATATTTCATAATATGATAAATTTAGAAATTTATTTCACAACCATTTTCGTACCTACCATATTTCAATCATCCATATTGGTTTTATATACTGAGGAGTTTTTTTAAAAAGAAAATGATAAAAATAAAATATACATAAGTGTTTTCCTAACCTCATTTAAAAATCCAAGCTCTGGTCATGCATGGTTAAGAGTTTACTTATAAGTTAAGCTACAACTGACCTCATTTAAAAATCCAAGATCTGGTTATGCGTGGTCAGTGTGCTCTTAAATGACAAGAAAAAGGAAATAATTTGATATAAATAAAGATTTATATGAAATCCTCCTTGGTGTGTAAAAACCGACCTATCATTCCATTTTCTAATTTGTGAAATGTGTTAATATTTTATGATATATTATGATTTGTTGATTGATAGCTATTGGGATTTGAGATTATTTGATTGTGTGACTTAAATTGAATTTATAATCAGAGCCCAAGTCTATCAGTCTTTTGTGCTTAATGTTTAAAAAATTAATTGAAAATAATTGGAATTCGTATGTTTTTAAGACTCTCTCCATTTTTATAAATTTCATCGTAAATCCATCATTACAATGTGAAATTTGTCATTTGTTCTTAGAAAATTATGAATTTTGTTTGTTTGATTGACATTTATGATGAACGTTCTTGCTCTTAAGCTGGTTATATATTTCTAGTCAATTTTTCATCACTGTTTTAATTTTTGTATCCTTTTGATGATAAAAAAAGGGGGAGAATGGGTTAGTTAAGATTTTGATCGATGAGTGAATCTTTCTTAAATATTGTAATATTGAAGTTTCAATTCATTTATTGTTTTCACTCATGCACATATTTAGGGGAGTTTTGCTGTAGAAGTAGCATACATATCGGGGGAGTTCAAACATTCACTACTAAACACATTCATTATATTCAAACTCTCATCATATGTTTGTCATCATCAAAAGGTGGACATTATTGTATGTAACAATTCTATGATTTTTTTCTATGATAACAAATATATATATATATATATTATTACAAATGTGTTTGCTATTGTACTATTCTACTACATCACAGACAAAATTAAATATTTATATTTAAATAGAATACTATTTTACAAGAATTTAAATATTCAATCAATATTTTATTTAAATATAATATTTTATTTCAACATTTGAATAATACAAATATCATAACTCCACTATTTGTACATTTCAATTTCATACATATATATTCTTTCTCATACATTGCTCCTCACTACAGTTCACTCATTTCACTTTGTCACTCAGTTGTACAAACACATATACATTCAGTATCTCTCAGTCACGCATATACAGACCACTCATATATAGATACTCACTCATTCCCTATCACACCTTGTACTCTATCTTCAGCCTACTTTTCAATCAGTCAGTCTAGTATTCGGCTTACCTATCACAGAAACACACAGTAATCTGGAACAAAAACAATATTAAATTTTAGCAGATATATCTTATTTTGAAATTTAATTGCCTCAGAATTTTGGTATGTTTTTCATCATTTTTCATGACTTGATCTGATACGTGTATATATATATATATATATATATATATATATATATATATATATACATATATATATCCATTTGTGTCTGGACAACTTGTGATATTCACAATGATTCACTGTAAATACCACAAGATAGACATCGTCTCTAGTGCTCATATATATATATATATATATATATATTATAAATAGTTTCACGTGTTTCTCACATAAAAATGGCAGATGCGCGGGATTCTTTCCTGCCTAAATCAAATTCTTCCTCAAATCTAAATCGCAATATTTCTCAATATAAATCTGGTATTAGTCCATCTGAATCTACAGGGAAAGCTAATCAAGAGGTAGATCTGAAGTCTCTATAGTATGTGAAATCATCAGCAAATATTATTTTCATTCCGAAGGAGGTTTTCAATAAATTGGAAGATGTCTGGCATGATACGATATCTTTACATCCGATCGAATTCAGATTATCTGTTATGAAATTGAAGGATTATATTTGTAAAGTGCGGAGGAGAAAAGTAATTTCATAGTTCATATTATAGCTGGATTTCACTTTACTGTTCAGTTTGAGGATTCTATGGTTTTAACTCGGTAATAAAATCATCTACATATTCTTACTTTGGAAATTTGTTGATGATTGATAAATGGCACCCTGGTATGATTTTGAAAATTTTTTACAGTAGAGAAAGTTCAGAACTGGTTTAAGCTCTATAATTTGGATATGGAGTTGTGGTCTAATAAAGCTTTGTCTATGATTTCTGTAACACCCCGTAATTCTGTTAATATAAATATTCACAAATTAAAGAATAACTAATCTCAGACGTGAGAATTGTGGGAAACGGGTTGCGCCATTGTGTTCGTCTCGGAATTCTGGTTGAAATAGAGTCTGAGTTTGCGTGATTTGGACTTCGTATGAAGGAGATATGGCAATCGGAAGTTTCAGAAAATTCAAAATTCGAAGTCAAACAGGCCAGGCGGGAAATTTCCCGCCCAGCACCCCAGGTCAACTGGGGAGTCGACACCCCCAGGACCAGGTCGACTGCGCAGTCGACTTGGGTGTCGACCTGGTCAAGTCGGCCAGGTTTTGGCAGAGCCCAATCTTGAGCTGCTGATGTGTCTTTAGGGCTGAGTTGGCTAATTTAACGGTTCAGGTTAGTTCTAAGTTGATCAGACGGTCTAAATAAATTCTAAACTCTATATATACCTATATGTCTCTCACTCTAAAATCACATGAAAAATAGAATAGCCACCGTCATGCCATCGCCATGGAACTCAGTGTAGCCGCCGCCAACTAAGAAGGAAGAAAGCTAATCAAAAATCTAATTCTACTCAACTCTAAAGAAAATCAAGACTCTCTTTCTTTTCTAATTGTGAGTATGATGATCTTAATAAGATTATTAGCAAACTAATTAGATTAAGATGTGATATGGATCATAAGAAAATGATGTGAATTGTCATATATGTTGTTGTAAACCTTATGCTATCATGTATGTTGTAAATCCTATGTTATGTGATGATGATATCCTATATGTTGTAAATCATGCTATGATGATATTATATATGTTGCAAGTTTCTATGCTAAGTTGTGATGTTACAAAGCCATGATGTTATTATGTTGTAGTTAGCTTATGAATCATGATGTTGATTATATATATTTGGGCTATGATGATTCACATGATAAATCACATGTACCTATGCAAGTTTAGATTTATTAGTATGTATAATCTCACATATTGTATGACATCTATTTAGATCTACAATTATGACATCTATTTAGATCTAGAATTATGCTATGACATGTGTGAGTTCTATGTGTTAGATGCTAGTTCACACCATCATGTTGCGTAAACCACATATGCAAGTTTATACATGAACTTGGGTTATGATCATATTATGTAAGTTGTGACATTTAACTAAACAAGTTGACACCTTTAGATCCATGACATGTGTAGTTTTATGCAAGTTTCACCCCTATTATGATTAGATCTATTTTATTTGTCTATATGTTGTGATAATTTATCTTTGTGCTATGAGTTAGACTATTCGAGTCTAACGTATATTTTGCGTTAAATAAGCGAACGTATAACGTGGGGTAGGGGTAATATTAAGGATTTAATATTAAGAAATTGGGGTGCAATTGATATGATTTTGCATACCGTAAGTGGATGGCCATAATTGAGTCAATTGTGGACATCATTAAAATTGGAATTAATTAATGATTTGAATAGGGATATATTTAAAACTGGGGCAAAAGATTATAAGTGTTAATCAATGCTTAGGACACGAGGTTGGACTCGTTTGTGACGTAAAACTGCCCGGACCTGCCCGGCAAATCTAGTAGTCACAAATGTCAGCCCAATGTGAGAGGTCCTAGGCCCAAACTAAAGCATAACAGTTGTAAAGACACGAGGTTAGACTCTTTTATGGTATAAGACTGCCCGGACCCGCCCGGCGAATCCAGCTGCCATAAATGTCAGTCTAATGTGAGAGGTCTTTATAAGGTTATGGCCTTAATGAATTAAGAAATACTTAACCAGATAAACATGTGAGGTGGGACATGGGGGTTAAGTAGGTGCCTTGGGTGGCATGAGGAATCTAGTGGGTGCCTTTAGTGGCATTTGAAATACGATTAGTAAGACTTAACCAAACACACATGTAAATGAACATGACTAAGAAGAGGGTTAAGTGGGATATACTAGTGGGGACAAGCTTAGGTGGATAGCTTGTGGTAAGTAATTGGGGGCCCATTTCAACCAGTAACCCAAACGTATCTTTGTGGGCTTGACCCAAGTCGAGGACGGGACACGCATACTGGGCTTGACTATAAGAGGCCAAACGGGTTAGCGGTGGCTACACAAGTCCAACGGGTTTCATATGCGTGTGTGGACCCGGGCTGGTAGGTAAGACGTTGTTGCATCGTGTAGGTATAAGCCGTGCATCCTTAGGCTGTATCGGGTTGCCACTTTAGGGGTGTGATACACCCCACTGTAGGATCAGCACGGGTATCTACGAGTAGGGAGCCGATCGAAAGTGGGTAGTGGGGTACACCTAGCGGATATAGGGGCAGGCGGCACCTATGTAGTCAGCTAGGGGTACACGAAGTTATTTATAAAATTTCTAAGTGAAGCAAGTGGGATCAACCTTTAGGGTGACTGGTGTGGTGCAGTGTAGTAATTATTCGTTAGTATTAGGTGTGCCTTTAACGTTATCTTTACCTGCTCTTCCATACCCAATAGTTCATAGACATTTCCTTGTTTTCCAGCTTATGCCTTAGTCTAGTTATTTTGATAATAGTATTGTTAGAATTATCATACTCGCCAGGCTTTATGTCTGACCCCCTCTATTTCTATCTTTTTCCCCCTCCAGGTCCTCAGGGTGGACCCAGCTCTAGTGGGGTCTGATTGAATTGCTTATTCTCTCTTTTGGAAAGCTTGGACCGCTGAAGTAAAGTCCAGCTTGCTATCTTCTTTAATGGCTGTTTATGTAATGGGATTATGTATTTTGTTTTATCAAGATGGATATTGTACTTGACTCTGATTTATGGTTTTATGATGTAACAAACATGTTTAATTTCCGCTGCAATGAAATAAAGTTTTAGATTTCCAAGTACTACTTATTATCTGTCTTGTTGTAATTTTTCTGTTCTATATTCACTTAAAACCTCCATGGAAGTTAATGCATTCCCTTTGTGAGTGACATTAATGGACGTGGGGTGTTACACGTGGTAACAGAGCTTAAGGTTACCAGAACAGATAATTTTTTTAGAAAAAACTATTTTTCTAAAGTATTTTTGGAAGAAGTGTTTTCAAAAACATGTCTTGATGAGTAATTTAAAGAGGAAAGTTTTTATGAAAAACATAATCCCCAATAGCCATATATCTTTATCTTTCGAATTCTCCATTTTGAATCTTTCCTTTTTCGTTTCAGCATGGCTGAAGATCTTAACCTTCCGGAGGGTGTAACGATACCAGGATGGTATAGGAGGTTATTAGAGGCTAGGGCCGCTGCAGGTCCAGCCAATGTTCCTCCACCACCAGTTGCACCCGCTCCTCTTCCTCCTCCCCCTCCTCGCGCTGATACTTTTGCAAAGACATGCAAGGAATTTAAGGCTATGGGTGGAAAACCTTTTCAAGGGTCAGAAACGTTTGTGGAAGCTAGAGATTGGCTTAAGGAGGTGGAAGAATTGCTAAAAATCTTTGAAGTAGAAGAATGGAGGAAAGACAAATTAGCAGCTTGGTTAATGGAGGGAGAGGCCTCGTTTTGGTGGGAGGTCACTAATGGGGAGCGTCCTGCAGATTCTTGGGCGGATTTCAGACGTAGGTTTGAGGCAAAGTTTCTCTCAAGGGCAGAAGAGAATCTATGCATGGAAAGGTTCTTGACATTGAAGCAGGGAAATCTATCAGTGAAAGAGTACGTCAACAAATTTAACCAATTGGCAAGGTTTGGCTTAGATTTGGTGAACACGCAGGAGAAGAAGGCTCTGAGGTTCGTTAATGGCTTGAATGAGCCATTGCAGGGGTTGGCTATGACCCACATCCCTATGGGGGCCACCTTTGAGAAGCTAGTAGACATGGCACTCATGCACGAGGAGAAAGGCGCTAATGCTAATAAGGCACCCGAGAAGAAATGGGATCAGAAGAAACCACAACAGCAAAACAAGAAGGGTGGTAAAGACAATAATGGCAAAGGAAAGAAAAGATGCTTTAACTGTGGGACACCAGGCCATCTCAGCAAGGATTGCAGAAAGAAAAAGAAGACTGGCTGTTTTCACTGTGGTGAAGCGGGACATCTAGTGAAGGACTGCCCAAAGAAGGGGCAGAGGGCAGGGTCTACCTCGGAAGGACAGGTGCAGGCTCTTATGACACCAGGGCAGGCAAGGGGACAAGTTCAGGCTCTCGTGGTCCCACCGCTGCAAGAACGAGGTAGAACAATTTCTGTTGAAAGCTTAGTTTTTCTGTTTGATCATCATGTCTGTACCTTATTCAATTCGGGCGCATCGCATTCGTTTATCTCTATATCATTAGTTGAATCACTGCACTTAAACACCAGTTTAATAGAGGATCCCTTAGTTGTTTCGAATCCAATTGGGGGCTCAGCTTATTTGTCCATGATATGTTTGGATTTGAAAATTTCTATACTTAGCGTTGGGTTTAGATGTGATGCTTATGTTTTGGGCTTCATGGGCTATGGGCTAATTTTAGGAATGGATTGGTTATCCAGAAATGGGGTCGTTCTTGACTGTGAAAGGAGAGTAGTTAGGCTCATGACTCGCCTTGGCAACACTCTCGAAATCTTTTGTAATCCCATAAATTCCGTTATGCTAAGTTATCTAGAATCGCTTGACGCGTCGGTGGAAAATCTACGATCTGTTAAAGTAGTCAAGAATACTCGGATGTGTTTGAGGAGGTGAAGGGCTTGCCTCCGAAGCGGGAGACAGATTTTCGAATATATCTTGTGGATAATGAAAAACCAGTATCTTTGCCAGTACGCCACATGGCTCCTCGTGAAAGGAGCGAACTCAATAAGCAAGTGAAGGAGTTGCTTGAGAAGGGGTTCATAAGACGAAGTATATCGGAGTGGGGTGCTCCAGTAGTATTTTCCATGAAGGCGGATGGGTCCCTTAGACTTTGTGTGGACTATAGAAAACTTAATAGGCTTACTAAGAAGAACAGACACCCACTGCCGAGGATTGACGATCTCTTCGATCAGTTAGTTGGCGCCCCAGTGTTTTCGCAGTTGGACTTAGCCACTGGTTTCCATCAGTTGAGAGTGGCTGAGGATAGCATTGACAAGACTGCCTTTAGGACTCCGGACGGTTTCTATGAATGGCTAGTGATGCCCTTCGGTTTGACAAACGCCCCCGCATACTTTGTTGATTTGATGAGTAGGGTGTTTAGGGAGTACCTTAATAAATTCGTGGTGGTCTTTGTAGATGACATCTTGATCTTTTCTAAGGACGAAGAAGAGCATACCTTACATCTTAGGGAAGTGTTGGAGACCCTTCGAGCACATAATCTTAAAGCTAAATTTTCTAAGTGTCACTTCTGGAGGAAGGAAGTACGGTTCTTTGGGCACGTGGTTTCCAAAGAAGGGATAGCTGTGGATCCCGCGAAGGCAGTGTCTATCCAAGATTGGAAGGTCCCTAAAAATGCTACCGAAGTGAGAAGTTTCCTGGGGTTGGCTGGCTACTATAGGAAGTTTATCAAAGACTTCACAAAGATATCAGCTCCATTAACACGTTTGACGAAGAAGAACCTAGTTTTCACATGGGACGTAGATTGTGATGATGAGTTCCAACGTTTGAAGAGAACTTTGACTTCAGCCCCAGTCTTAGTGCCGCCAGACGGGAGTAAGTCGTTTACTGTTTATACCGATGCTTGTGGGACAGGACTAGGCGCGGTCTTAATGCAAGAGGGAAGGGTAATAGCCTATGGTGGAAGGCAGTTAAGGGTGCATGAGAAAAATTACCCTACACATAACCTAGAGTTAGCCGCAATTGTTTTCGCGCTTAAGTCTTGGCGTCATTACCTTCTTGGCGAGAAATTCGAATTGTTCACTGACCACAAATCTTTAAAATACTTATTCTCTCAGAAGGACTTGAACTTAAGGCAGCAAAGGTGGATGGAATTCTTAGCGTCCTATGACTTCGAAATAGCATATACCCCTGGCAAGGGTAACGTGGTGGCAGACGCCTTAAGTAGGAAAAGGCTGTCCTTGAGTCCATTGTTTGTTGAACGGCGAAACTTAGAATTCATCTCTATGTTTGATTTTAGACCTTCCATTGACTTTGTACTCGGTTTGCTAGCATCCTTGGAGGTCAGACCTACGCTTTTGGGATGGATTGGTGAGGCACAGCGAGACGACCCACAGTTGGTTGAGTTAGTGGGGAAGCTCAAAAGAGGGGAGTCATCAAGCCATCTCCGTAGGTATACCCTAGATGATAAGGGTTGGTTACGTAGGGATAGTAGACTTTGTGTACCTCGAGACGAAGGTTTGAGGAAGGCTATTCTTGACGAAGCACATCATTCGAAGATGACCATTCATCCCGGCGGGGACAAGATGTACATAGACATGAAACGAGTTTTCTTTTGGGCCGGTATGAAGAGGGATGTGGCCGAGTATGTTGCTAGATGCTTGGTGTGCCAACAAGTAAAAGCGGAGCAAAAGAAACCCGGTGGGTTGCTTCACCCATTGGAGGTTCCACTATGGAAGTGGGAAAGTGTCTCGATGGACTTTGTGGATGGATTACCAAGATCAAGGAAGGATAATACGGGGATTTGGGTTATAGTAGACAGACTTACTAAGACTTCCCATTTCATTCCCGTGAAGAGTAAGAGGACTGCTCCATGGTTAGCTTCTGTATACGTTCGAGAGATAGTTCGTTTGCATGGTGTTCCTTCTAACATAGTAAGCGACCGTGATCCTATCTTCACTAGTGAATTTTGGAAGAGCTTGCAAGAGGCGGTATGGACTCAGTTATGTTTGAGCACCGCGTATCATCCTCAGACGGACGGCCAGATTAAGAGGGTGAATCGCATTCTAGAGGATCTTTTGAGGCTATGTATCCTAGACTTTGGGGGTACATGGGAAGAGCATCTTCCATTGGTAGAGTTCGGATATAATAACAGCTTTCAATCTAGCATTGGCATGGCACCTTTCGAAGCTCTTTATGGATGACCTTGTCGTTCACCTACATGTTGGTGGGAATCTACCGATAAGATCTTACTTGGGCCCGATATGATTAGAGAGACTTCGGAAAAGATCGACTTGATTCGAAGGAGGATGAAGACGGCACAAGATAGGCAGAAATCTTATGCAGACAAAAGGAGGACAGATCTTGAGTTTGATGTTGGGGACATGGTCTTTATCAAAGTCTCCATTACGGAATGTTGTTCGCTTTGGGTCCTTTGGGAAATTAGCACCAAGGTTTGTAGGGTCGTTTCCTATTAAGGAGAAGATTGGACAGATGGCATATAGAGTGGAGTTGCCTGAGAGACTTAGTGGTGTACACGACGTATTCCATGTGTCACATTTGAGGAAGTGCTTGCACGAGACCGCGGAAGTGGTAGAGCCGATCTTGCTTAGAGAGGTGGAGATAGAGCGTGATGCGACAATTCGACGAGCTCCTACGCGCATTCTTGGGTCGGAGATCAAGAAGTTGAGGAATCGAGAGGTCAGACTAGTCAAAGTGCAATGGGGAGATGATGAGAGCAACGCTACTTGGGAGACAGAAGCGAAGATGCGTTCATTTTACCCTTTTCTTTTTTAGGGTATGTTTTTTAATTTCTCCTTTATCGCTTAGCTTGTACTTATCTTATCTTTAGTATGTCCTCTTGCTGGTATCTTTGACCTTTAGTTAGGATAATCCTATGGTTGAAACATGTGTTTGAGACATGTTATGTATGATGGATGCAAAGTGGATGCAAGTGTTTGCTAGTGGTTGCTCGTGGACGCATATACACACACTATTAGGCACTAGATCGGCTCAATCACTTCATATTGCATATTGCATATATATGGATGTATTTAGTAAAATGGATGTATGAGGAATTTTTTTATCATATGGATGTTGCATTCAGATGATGATTGTGCACGCATATAGAGATAATATGTAGCATTAAGGAACTTTTGCATACAAAATGGACGCATGGCACTATCATGATTTGCATTAAGGAGGTCAACTGAATCAGTGGACCGCCTGATTTTGCATTAGATATGGACATATACACACACTGTGCATTTAAACATGAAAGCATTAGAAGTCTATAAGGACAATGGATGCATGTGTTTGATAGTTGAGTAGATGGACGATTGGATGTTAGGATATACATTATTCTTGACTTGAAGATTTCGAGGTCGAAATCCTTTAAGGAGGGGAGAATGTAACACCCCGTAATTCTGTTAATATAAATATTCACAAATTAAAGAATAACTAATCTCAGACGTGAGAATTGTGGGAAACGGGTTGCGCCATTGTGTTCGTCTCGGAATTCTGGTTGAAATAGAGTCCGAGTTTGCGTGATTTGGACTTCGTATGAAGGATATATGGCCATCGGAAGTTTCAGAAAATTCAAAATTCAAAATTCGAAGTCAAATAAGCCAGGCGGGAAATTTTCCGTCCAGCACCCCAGGTCGACTGGGGAGTCGACACCCCCAGGACCAGGTCGACTGCGCAGTCGACTTGGGTGTCAACCTGGTCAAGTCGGCCAGGTTTTGGCAGAGCCCAATCTTGAGCTGCTGATGTGTCTTTAGGGCTGAGTTGGCTAATTTAACGGTTCAGGTTAGTTCTGAGTTGATCTGACGGTCTAAATAAATCCTAAACTCTATATATACCTAGGTAGTCTCTCACTCTAAAATCACATGAAACATGGAATAGCCGCCGTCATGCCATCGCCATGGAACTCAGTGTAGCCGCCGCCAACTAAGAAGGAAGAAAGCTAATCAAAACTCTAATTCTACTCAACTCTAAAGCAAATCAAGACTCTCTTTCTTTTCTAATTGTGAGTATGATGATCTTAATAAGATTATTAGCAAACTAATTAGATTAAGATGTGATATGGATCATAAGAAAATGATGTGAATTGTCATATATGTTGTTGTAAACCTTATGCTATCATGTATGTTGTAAATCCTATGTTATGTGATGATGATATCCTATATGTTGTAAATCATGCTATGATGATATTGTATATGCTGCAAGTTTCTATGCTAAGTTGCGATGTTACAAAGCCATGATGTTATTATGTTGTAGTTAGCTTATGAATCATGATGTTGATTATATATATTTGGGCTATGATGATTCACATGATAAATCACATGTACCTATGCAAGTTTAGATTTATTAGTATGTATAATCTCACATATTGTATGACATCTATTTAGATCTAGAATTATGACATCTATTTAGATCTAGAATTATGCTATGACATGTGTGAGTTCTATGTGTTAGATGTTAGTTCACACCATCATTATGTTGCATAAACCACATATGCAAGTTTATACATGAACTTGGGTTATGATCATATTATGTAAGTTGTGACATTTAACCAAACAAGTTGACACCTTTAGATCCATGACATGTGTAGTTTTATGCAAGTTTCACCCCTATTATGATTAGATCTATTTTATTTGTCTATATGTTGTGATAATTTATCTTTGTGCTATGAGTTAGACTATTCGAGTCTAACGTATATTTTGCGTTGAATAAGCGAACGTATAACGTGGGGTAGGGGTAATATTAAGGATTTAATATTAAGAAATTGGGGTGCAATTGATATGATTTTGCATACCGTAAGTGGATGGCCATAATTGAGTCAATTATGGACATCATTAAAATTGGAATTAATTAATGATTTGAATAGGGATATATTTAAAACTGGGGCAAAAGATTATAAGTGTTAATCAATGCTTAGGACACGAGGTTGGACTCGTTTGTGACGTAAAACTGCCCGGACCCACCCGACAAATCCAGTAGTCACAAATGTCATCCCAATGTGAGAGGTCCTAGGCCCAAACTAAAGCATAATAGTTGTAAAGACACGAGGTTAGACTCTTTTATGGTATAAGACTGCCCGGACCCGCCCGGCGAATCCAGCTGCCATAAATGTCAGTCTAATGTGAGAGGTCTTTATAAGGTTATGGCCTTAATGAATTAAGAAATACTTAACCAGATAAACATGTGAGGTGGGACATGGGGGTTAAGTAGGTGCCTTGGGTGGCATGAGGAATCTAGTGGGTGCCTTTAGTGGCATTTGAAATACGATTAGTAAGACTTAACCAAACACACATGTAAATGAACATGACTAAGAAGAGGGTTAAGTGGGATATACTAGTGGGGACAAGCTTAGGTGGATAGCTTGTGGTAAGTAATTGGGGGCCCATTTCAACCAGTAACCCAAACGTATCTTTGTGGGCTCGACCCAAGTCGAGGACGGGACACGCATACTGGGCTTGACTATAAGAGGCCAAACGGGTTAGCGGTGGCAACGCAAGTCCAACGGGTTTCATATGCGTGTGTGGACCCGGGCTGGTAGGTAAGACGTTGTTGCATCGTGTAGGTATAAGCCGTGCATCCTTAGGCTGTATCGGGTTGCCACTTTAGGGGAGTGATACACCCCACTGTGGGACCAGCACGGGTATCTACGAGTAGGGAGTCGATCGAAAGTGGGTAGTGGGGTACACCTAGCGGAGATAGGGGCAGGCGGCACCTATTTAGTCAGCTAGGGGTACACGAACTTATTTATAAAATTTCTAAGTGAAGCAAGTGGGATCAACCTTTAGGGTGACTGGTGTGGTGCAGTGTAGTAATTATTCGTTAGTATTAGGTGTGCCTTTAACGTTATCTTTATCTGCTCTTCCATACCCAATAGTTCATAGACATTTCCTTGTTTTCCAGCTTATGCCTTAGTCTAGTTATTTTGATAATAGTATTGTTAGAATTATCATACTCGCCAGACTTTATGTCTGACCCCCTCTATTTCTATCTTTTTCCCCCTCCAGGTCCTCAGGGTGGACCCAGCTCTAGTGGGGTCTGATTGAATTGCTTATTCTCTCTTCTGGAAAGCTTGGACCGCTGAAGTAAAGTCCAGCTTGTTATCTTCTTTAATGGCTGTTTATGTAATGGGATTATGTATTTTGTTTTATCAAGATGGATATTGTACTTGACTCTGATTTATGGTTTTATGATGTAACAAACATGTTTAATTTCCGCTGCAATGAAATAAAGTTTTAGATTTCCAAGTACTACTTATTATCTGTCTTGTTGTAATTTTTCTGTTCTATATTCACTTAAAACCTCCATGGAAGTTAATGCATTCCCTTTGTGAGTGACATTAATGGACGTGGGGTGTTACAATTTCTAGTTACATAGGGGAGCCTATATGTATTGATGAAAACACTGTGAATAAGAAGATTACAAGGTATGTACGAATGCTTGTAGATATAGATTTTGCAAAAGAGTTGCATGATAAAATTCCTATTCAACTACACAATGGTGTTATAAAGGAGATTAGGGTTGAATATGAATTTATTCCTCCTTGATGTGATATATGCAAAGTGTTTGGTCATCAAACTTTGGTATATGATTTAGAGAAAGAACCAGCATGGGTGGACAAGGACAACTTGAATACTAATTCCTCTTATGTTAATAATGACTAATATTCAAAATGAAGCTTCTACCTTTGGAAATACTAATGATAAAGGGGGTTTGGAGTTTTTTAGACGTTGAATTACCACAGGATATCCTACATGATGATCTCAATCACATTGCTGATAAGTTGAATAAGCCTCCAATAGACGAAGATAAGTAAGATATATCAGATGGAGTAAGTAGAAATGATCAATACATGGAACATGTTAAAGGTAAGACAAAAGTTCCCTCAACCACAATAGCTTCTCCTAAAAGAAGTACAAGAAGCTCTGTTACTATTAAATGATGATTATGAGTTGGAATGTCAGAGGCATGAATTTTCATTTTTGTATGCGAGAAATTTTATCCCTTCTGAATAAATCCAAGCCAACAATTGTTGGTTTGGTTGAGAGTAAACTTAGTATAGAAAATTTAAGACATTTTAGAAAGCTTCTTCCTGCAAATTGGGGTTATATTCCTCGTCAACATGAAATTTTTTTTGGTAGAATTCTTCTTATATGGAATGCATATATCTGGTCTATGTCCACTGTTTCATCCTCTAAACAACATGTGTTTGTACTGGCTCTTAATACAATGGGTATGCATGTCTTTATTACTATTGTTTATGCGAGTAATAGCTTTCATGAGAGACAGGACTTGTGGTAGCATATTGTGCAAGAGGTAGAGTTAATAAGTGGAGAATGGATTATTACTGGTGATTTTAATAATTCAACTTCTCTACATGATAAAAAAGGAGGCTTGTATATTCCATTTCAGCAACTAAGAGCTTTTAACAATTGTCTATCTCAATCCGGTCTTATAGAAATAAAAGTTGTTGGCTTCAATTATACATGGGGGAGAAGAGGTATTTCCAATCATATAGATAAGATCTTCGTTAATCATTCCTGCCTGCATAAGTTTAATGATACGAAAGCATTGTCTTTAACTCAGATGTCCAATGACCATAATTCATTATTGCTTGATTTAATACCTACTTCTATATCTAAAGGTCTTCCTTTTAGATATTGCAATGATTAGTGTTTCAAGTCAGTGTATATGGAGTGCATATAGAAAGGTTTAAGTGTGGGGATTTTCTAGTTATAAGTTCATGCAGCGACTTCAAGCTTGTAAGAAGGAGCTGAAATTATGGAATAAAACAGGAGTAAAAGATGATGCACTTTTAAGGGAAGCTGAGAATAAATTTAATGAATGCGAAGAAGCAGTAGATATAGAACCAGAGAATGTGGAATTATTTAAGGATATGCTAGAGGCTAAACATCAACTTATGATTCAAAAATAGATCAAATTTTGAAATTATAAGCAAAAAGCAAAGGTTTCTTTGCTTCAAGAAGGAGATACAAACTCTATGTTTTTTCATTCTAAAATGTCCTCACGTAGGCATTACAATAACTTGTAAGCTTTAATAAATGTTGCAGGTGAATTGTTGTACAAACCAGAGGAGATTTTTGCCGAAGCAATTGTTTACTTCAGTGAAATGTTCAATGGTCCTACTAGCTGTGAATTCCCTTTCTTCCAATCTTCATATACCATTAATCAGCCAGGGAAACATGATTTGATGAGGCCTATTTCTATAGAAGAAGTGAAGATGGAAGTCTTTTCAATACATGAGGATACAAGTCCAGGTCCAGATGGCTTCAATTCTAAGTTTTTTAAGTTGCATTGGGAGGGAGTGAAAGAGGAATTATTAGCTACTACTCAAGACATGTTCAATTCTGCAAATTTACCCAAAGGTTGCAATCATACTTTTATTACTTTAATCCCTAAAGTTGAAAGGCCATCAGAAATATCCCACTATAGACCTATTGCTTGCTGCAATCTATATTATAAGATTTTCAGAAAAATATTATGCAATAGAATAAAATGGTTTTACCCCATCTTATATCACCTAATCAGTGTGCCTTTATTCCATCAAGATACATTGCTAATAACATTTTATTAGCTCATGAGTTAATCAGAGATTTTAAAAAACGTGGGGTTTTAAAGTTTTGAGTGAAAGTGGACTTGCATAAAGCATATAATAGAATTAACCACAAATTCATTTGTCATATTATGAATTGCATGGGATTTCCGACACACTTCATCAATGTTGTCTATTAATTTATCTCCACACCAACTTATTTTATTATGATTCAGGGGTTGCCTAATGGTTTCATATCTTCGAATAGGAGAATAGGCAAGGTGATCCTTTGTCACCTTACTTTATTTACTATTGCAATGGAGTACTTTTCTTTTTCCACGAATGAGGTGTTGCTACAAAAAGGCTTTTTTTACCAGCGCATGGTTTTGATCCTATTGTTTCCCACTTATTATATGCGGATGGCTTGATGGTTTTTGGGAGATGTTCATCCTCTTGTGCTATTTCTTTGAAGTTCGTGTTTGATAAATTGGAGCAGTTCAATGGTTTATCAGTGAGCTCAAACAAAACTAAGATATACTTTAATACCTCTGCTACTTTTACAAATGAGATAGTGGATATTCTTGAATATAATGTTGGTCATCTTCTAATAAAGTATTTGAGGGTACCTCTATCCTCAAACTATATTCATTATCAAGATTGTTAAGACTTGTTGCATAGGATTCAAAATAAGATGCATTCATGGGATGCCAATTTTTTTAGCTTTGCAGCTAGAGCTGAATTAATTCAATCAGTTCTTAATCCAGCAAAAGTTGAATATGATGTGTGCAGATATTTTTTTGGGGAAACTCGAAGTATAAAGTGAAGTGGGAAAAGCTATGTGCTCCAAAACATGAAGGTGGAATTGGGTTAAAATCTTTTCAAGATTTGAAGAAAGTTGGCAGTCTAAAATTAATGTGGAAAATTTTAGTAGAAGATTCTTTATGAAGTAAATGGATGGCTTTTAAATATTGAAAGGATAAAATGTTTTGGAGTATGAATATAGACAATAATTCTTTGTGTACGTGGAAGACTATTATGAGATTAAGATCCAATGGCAAACAATACTTCAATAAAGTCATAACATCTGGTTCAAATAAGCTTTTGTGGTTCGAACCATGTGTTGATGGAAAACGTCTAGTTGATATGCTTGGGGTGTCTAGATTTCAAGCTTTGGGTAGTCATAATGAGATGGTTGCTTCTATAATGCGAGAGGGAAGACTTTGTAGTAATCTTCATCCAGCAACAAGAGAATTATAACAGCAAATTGATTGTGTTGAGGTGAATAATAATAATATGCATCATGATTATTATGAATGGATTGATGGTGGGATATTTTCTTTTCATAAAGCTTGGGATAAAGTAAGAGAGAGGTCCACCATAAGGCAATGGTCAAAATTGGTTTGGCATGTCAAGAATTCGAAGAGAATGACTTTTATTACATATTTGGCAATGATGAACAGGTTGAGTACCAAAGGTAGACTAAGAAGATATGGTGTAGTTGATAAGGATACTTGTGTCCTATGCAACAGAGGAAAGTGTAAGTCAATTATTTTTTAACTGCTCTTATCCTAAGTTCATATGGGGATCAATGAAAGTAAAACTTGGCTTGAATGTGGATATGATGAATTCTATGGAGGAGGAAGCCAATCTGTTATTGCAAGTGTTTCATAAGAAGAACCAGGTAAAGGATATAGCTTGTGCAGCATTAACTACTGTAGTGTATCATATATATGGTTAGAATGTAATGCCCGACATTTCAGCAATCATTCTATATCCAAGAAGATAAGACTGCAGTTGATTGAGAGGGAGATTTGTTTTCTGGTGAGGGGAAATGGCAGTAAGACAGATAGAACTATGAGCAATTAGATGTTTATATTTAGATGGGGTATAGAATTGTTGGACACAGGTTGAAGAAGAGGCGGGAGTTTTTCTTTTTGAGTGATACACTGATATGAGAGTTTGTCTATAATAAGTTTTATTTTTTTCTTTGGTTTTTCTTTCAAATTACAGCTAGTTGAGATGTTGTTATGTAATTTGATTATATGTACTCTTTTTCTTCGTTGTCGCACCCATCTAGGATAGGGGGCACATGGTTTTAATGAGGCATTTGAATGGTATCGTAATAAAGTGAACCAATTTTCAAAATATATGTGTGTGTGTGTATATATATATTCCGCCTATACACAATACATGTATACACATACATGTATGTATATACACATATTTCTTCTTAGGCATACAGGGGTAATATGGTTTGCAGGGGACAAATATATCAGTATGAAGTGTTCAGTGACACACACACACACACACACACACACACACATATATATATATATATATACACACACACACACATTTGTGTATATATGCATGAATATATAAAATGACATGTCAAGACAGAGCTCAAAATACTCAAGCCATTCAAGATGTACATAACTCGACCATATACAAATGCACATAGTTCAAGCCAATGCACACTGTACAACAGCAAAACATGATGCAACATAAACTCAAACTCAGCACAGCATGCCAAGTATAATAGCCAAACTGTACATAGTTGAAAATCAATTACATGTTAAAGCATCAAGTGATAAGGCAAACCCAAACATGTCATGCATCACACACATGAACCACATTCAGCAATCAAAGACGGTCAAGTTTTCATAGTGCTAATGTCGAATGCAGTGCACAAGCAAGTGCATAAATGCGTGCATGCAATTCGACTAAACAAAGCATAACATGGCAAGCAAGTTTGGTTTCAAATATATGTGCATATAAAAGCAATATTATCAATCATGTGGGGTTCAAGCCAAAGTTTACATGAACAAAGAAGCCAGGCATGCAAGCAGGTGATGTACACAAGTGTACAACAGTGAAAAAGGCATGACAAAGTAAAGTGCAACAATATTTCAGTGTGCATAGTTGATGCACACGAACCAAGATAGTTCAGGGTCATGCAAATGGCTTGTGAAACATGCGTGCAACAATACAATACTCAGAGTCAACACGTAAATGAAGACAATAGTTTAATCATGAAATTGCTTTTCAGCCCAACACAAGATTGCATGAAGAAATACATCTACACAATAGCAAGCCAGTGTGCAATTCATACATATATACACACATATATACATAGAGGCAGTCAAACTGAATACAAGAGCAGTGTTAAAGACACAGTGGGTATCAACATATACACATGCAAAACTTTGTGTATGCACAAAGTCACAAAACAACAATGTTAATATATATATATATACATATATACATACATACACACACTGGTATGTATATATATACATACATATATACATATATGTATATATATACATATTGAGCAACATCATGTATGCACTGGCACAAACAGGTTTAGCATAGAAGATATATCAGCATGTTCACATAGTGGTCAATGAAAGTGGCACTAGCTTCAAGCAAATGCAGTGATGCATGCATATTTATAACGAAAGAAGCATGGGGAAAGAAGAGAATCATACTGGCCATGAAATTACAAATTTTACACTGCTCAAATAAGTTTCTGGAAATAGAGAAAAAAAGTACTTGGCAAAAACAAATAGAAAAACTTCTGGAAAGTTTTTTTTCAATCACACATGAATCCATCAAGTTTTTTTAATGGTGTGCACTTTAGCATTAATGGATTGCTGGTTTCAAATATTTCCATATACCTTCAAAAGAAATCAAGCAGCATTATTTGGCAAGTTTTTATCTTAACCATGGTAAGAATTATTTTTGGCAATTGGATAATTGAAAATCAATTCATCTGATTTACAGTAGAGCAAAATGGTCAAGTATCATTTCATCAAGAACATATTTTGAGCAAGTTATTTATGGAATGAAAACATTTCAACTTTTTCCAAAAAATATTTTGGCAAGAATATTTTATTCAAAATCATTTCCAGTATTTCTGAGCCAAAGAAAACACTTATTTGTTTCTAGAATTTTGCAATCACTTTTTTGCAAAAATCAACTCGAATCTTTCTAGCAAATTTGTTTCCAGAAATTCGTTTACTCATGACAACAAATCAAGTCCGTTATCATGCATGTGTCAAAGCCAATTCAATACAAATCAAGGCAAAAAAATCACGCAAATCAGTCAAGCCATACATGAAATCAAAGATCTATCTAGGTTTTCTATAACCCTACATATAGCACACAATTCATCATAGGCTTGTATCGAAAACAACAAGCATCATTTCGAGAGCAAGAATCAGAACAGAAAAACTCACAGTTGTTTTTCGATCGCGAGGAAGTCCAAATCAATCGACAAGCAAAGTAATAAGAATTTGAAGCCTCTGAGAATAATATCCATGAACAACCAATCGTGATTTGATTTGGACTAGCAACCCTAATTTATTTTTTGGGTCGGCCGACATTATTTTTGAAGACAAACCATTGAAGAGCAAAAGGGAGCAGCCATTATTTCTAAGTGAAAAAATACAAGGGTCGGCTTGTTTTTTAATACTAAAAGTTTTTGTTAATTTATTTGTATTTTCATTAATTATTTTTATTTTAAGGTTTACTAGTTTTCATGTAAAAATTAGGGTTTACTAGCTACGGGTTTGTAGCTAGCGGAAAATATGGTTTCGGGGATTTATAATTAGAAGAATCAAAAATGGAATTATAATTAGAAGAATAAAAACGTAATAATCGACCTAGTTTCAATTTTATAAAGAATAAATTAATAATATTGTTAAAAAAATCATGAATTTATATTTTCAATGACTTTATCCAAAATTTAATATTTTAAAGTTAGTCAACATTACGGTTCATTACATATATGAATACAAATAAATAAAACAAAGTTATTTTATAACACTTAGGTATACGAGTTATCAGTCATTACATCCATGTAGATATAATGGAAATAAATCCAAAATTACAATCTAAATAGGAAAGAAATGACATAAATAATAATAGGTCAAAACTTGAATGAATGGATAAAATTACTAACACATTGAAGAGCAAAATGCACTCGTTGATGCAATAAAGAAAATGATTCCACAATTTGAATAAAATAAGGAAAGAGAAATTTCCTACAAAGGGATAAAAGGCGCAACCTCTTTACCAAAATAAGTCTATATATGGTATACTTGAGAACTTTGATGTCCTTCGGAACACTTTAAGCCTAATCCCGCTCAAAAATGAGTATCATAGTATTTCACTTCTCCGCCAAATACAATCCAATCTAATCTAGAGTTGATGTGATAATGCCCTAACAGGAACAACTCCATATAGCTTGGTCTTCATCATTCTTTTGATGTAGTCATTTTCAACAAAGGATATCAATAATCAAATGAGCAAAACATCATCTTAAATTAACAATACACAAACAACAAAGTTGATTCGGTACTTAATAAATAAACTATCGAGAACAGTTAAATTTATGGTATATGGAAATTAATTCCTGTAACGACCCAGAAAATCTGAACCAATTTAAATTTTTTTTAATTGGCTAAAATAATGGATTTTAAATATTTAAAATAAATATTTTAAATAATGGCGATGAAAAATGAGTTTGAATCGACAATTGAAAACGAATATAATTAATTATAATTATAAACAAGGCCTGAAATGGCGCTGTAGTTTCGAAAATTGAATTCAAACTTTGTCGGACTGTATCGGGTGCAAAACAATCCGGATTTTAGTGAAACCAAAAACATTAGGATCTAATTGGTAATATCTTTCTAACGAATCCGACCAATCGAAATTTGATAGCGGGAATCAAAAGATATGTCCAGTTGAAAATTCTGAATAGTCGCTATGGAATTCAGGCCCTTAAAAATGGACATTTTGCAAATGACCTCGGATTTCGACGAAACCACTTTTGTTGGATCCGTGATGTCAAATTATTGCTAGGTTTCAAATTCCATAATTTTTCGAATCAATATGTGGGCGTGGCAAAGGAAAACGCGTTTGACCAGTTTTAGTTGATTTTAATCGACTGGAAATTGGCCATTTTTCAAACGGTCTCAGAATTTGACGAAACTAGTTTTGTTAGGACCGTATCGTCAATACGAGGCTAGAAAATATTTTTCTGGAATTTTTCGAGTTCGTATGTGGCCCCACTAAATTGAAATGTGCGTTTAAATTGAATATATAAAGAATTACACTTTAAATTCAACGGAAACTGATTCAAACGATCGAATCAGCTTACGATACATATCCCATTGTGTTCGGGATGGGGGTAAAACGCTATGGACGACAGGCGGTGGGCCTCGTTTAGAGGTCGTATGTAAAAGTCAACTTTTTGAAAAATTTAAATAATTAAATATATATATATATATATTTTATATAAACCCCCCCATTCCCTCTTCTCTCTCTTCACTTCGAACAGATATAAAAAAAAAGAAAAAAAAACCCTAAATCTAAATCGCGTCGCTCAGCCCAGGAGACGCCGCCGCCGCCAGAAGACCACCGCGCCCCACCTTCGATGCTCCCTGACGTCCTCGCTCACTCCTCCTCCTTCAATCCGACCCCCCCTGAAGCATCGCGACGCCTGATTCGCGAGCCCCCTGCCCCAGTCCGAGACCGCTGGAACCACCGCCCCGACGACCTCCTGCCGCCGACCCTGACGACCCCCTCCTCCTTAACAAATCAATGTAAGTTGTTTTTATTTTATTTTATTTTAATTCTGAAAAATTCTGATTTTTAATAAAAGGGTTTAAAACAGATTTTAAAAAGGATATAAAACTGATTTTTTAAAAGGATATAAAACTGATTTTTTAAAGGGATATAAAACTGATTTTATTTTAAGATTTAAAATAGAAAAAGATTTGAACTTTAAATAGAAAAAGATTTGAACTTTAAATAGAAAAAGATTTGAACTTTAAATAGAAAAAAATTTGAACTTGGATAATAAAGATCATATTTTTAAAATAGAAAAGACGGAATTTTTATTAAGTAGAAGAAGTAAGATATAATTTTTATATTTTTAAAGTAATAAAAATATAATTTTTACATCATAGGAATATTAAAAATATAATCTTTATTTTTGAAAAGGCGGAATCTATATTATTGAAATTCGATTTTTATATATTGAATAGCATAATAAAAATTCGATTTTTATATATTGAATAACATAGAAAAAATTCGATTTTTACATATGTAGAGAATACGGGCGAAAGCGACAAAAAGGCGAGATTGGCGAAGATTTCTATAAAGGATGAGTCGTAGTTGGATAGCTATTGGTGAGAATTTCTCACTCTTCAATTTCTTTTTCTATATATATATGTGTTGAAATAAAAGTGAATTGCTATATATAAATATATATATATATACGCCCCTCGTCCACAAACCATGGACGATATTTATTGATTGATAGCGAATGATTGTTTGGGAATGTTTGTGGTTGATATTGGTTGATTGTGGTTGAAAAATACCCATTTGTGGTTGAGAAATATTTGGTTGAAACCACATAGGATTAGTTTGTGGAAATGAAATAAATATATACATGCCGCCTGCGTGCGAACTAGATGCATGATCCCCATTGTCAAAAACCGCGAGGTTTTAAGGTAAAGCGAGGAGCCGTACTAGGGACGGTCCCGGTTTTAACTACCCTGCCGTTATGCTGCCGAAATTTTGAATAATATTCGTGTGTTTGAATTATTTTCATATGCTTAAACTATATTTATTCATTGAATAGAAAACCTTCATGTGTTGAATTGATATTCATTCGTTGATTAGAAATTCATGTGTTGAATGGTATTCGCGTTTTAAAATGTAAAAATCACATTTTTATCTATATATAAAAACTATAGAAAACCTTCATGTGTTGAATTGATATTCATTCGTTGATTAGAAATTCATGTGTTGAATGGTATTCACGTTTTAAAATGTAAAAATCACATTTTTATCTATATATAAAAACTATAGAAAACCTTCATGTGTTGAATTGATATTCATTCGTTGATTAGAAATTCATGTGTTGAATGGTATTCATATTTAGAAATAAATTGTTTGATAATAAAAATCACCTTTTATCTATATATAAAAACTATAGAAAACATTCATGTGTTGAATTGATATTCATTCGTTGATTAGAAATTCATGTGTTGAATGGTATTCATATTTTGAAATAAATTGTTTGATAATAAAAATCACCTTTTATCGACTATATGAACTATATAGAAAAATAGTGTTTTGAAATGAATTGTTTTACAATAAAAATCACATTTTTATTGTATGCATAAATCGTTGAAATGTTAAGTGTTAAAAATAGCCACTTGTTCAAAATAAACATATATGAGTTGAAATATTCATTAATTAGCTAATGAAATGATTTGCACCTATTTATGTAACATTAGAATGAATGGTGTTTTTAAACCAAATAGAAATCAAATATGGAGTTGAATAGAAAATGATAAATGATAAGAACTGTATATATATGTACATGCATATTCATTGAACAGGTTATAGCAAAGGGGCTAGAGAAGAGGAATAAAATTTTGTGCCCGACAAATAGGTACACATTTACTGTTTTGTTTGGGTGATGATTTTATGAGCCTGTTGGCTAGCCGCTTGGCTAGCCGCTTGGCTTTTTCTTTTTCTTTTTGAGATTAGAAGGACCGGGAAAGCTATTTGCGATTTCCCAATGCTCCCGGTGCAGGGGAGGTTATGGCGAAATTTTCCAAAATTTTAAGGCGTTAGTGAAATATTTGAAGTGAAAACAATATTGAAATCATTGAATGAACTATATTTATATAAATATATAAATATAAATAAAATTAAAACGAAACGAGGCCGTGCAGTTCGTATTTTGAAACCGTGATTTCAAACCACTAGTACGGGGAATCCGACCATTGGATTTTCCCGAAACCGCAACCGTCGGGTTCGCCTTGGAATAATCTTTCCAACGGCACCAACCTTGTAAAAATCCAACGGTTGGATTGTCTGGAATGTTTAATTCAAATCTGATGAAAAACAGCGCCAGAAGTGATTATATTTATATATATATATATAAATATATATAAATATAATTATATATTTAATCGAATAACGACGCTGCAGTTCGTATTTTGAAATCGAAACTTCAAACGATTGTACCGGGAGATCCGACCGTCGGATTTTCCCGAAACTGGAACCGTTGGATTCGTTTTGAAAAGACCTTTCTAATGATGTAAATTTTGTGAAGATCCAACGGTTAGATTTTCAGATATGTGTAAATCAAATCTGAAGAAAAACAGCGCCACGGCCGCTTTATGGCCCGAAGCGTCGTTTTGAATAAATTAACTATTTTAAAATAAATAAAAATAGCGATAAATAGTTATAAAATATCATAAGCGATATGGAATGGAAATAAACTGAATTCGCTCGATTTATGTGGCTTTTGATGGTTTAATGTGTTTGGTGTGAAAATTACATTAAAGAACAAAATTGATGTTGTCGAATAATTTAACCATTAAAATAAATTGACTTGAAATTCTAAATATACGTGAATTATTTGAAAAGGCCGAGTTAATTCTCATTTCAAATAATCGACCGACGATTGAAAGTCGAAGATGAAGACGGTGGTCGAAGACCGGAGATCTTCACCTCGTTTGGATGGTAACCGAGGTCCTGATTGGGAGGCATCCCGAAATATGGATAATTGAGTGGTGATCGTCCAGACGTACGTGGTGATCGATGGGTTTGCGAGGTATTTAGTGCCTCCGGTTTCGTTCAGACCCAGAACGGACTTGTAAATGGACTGTGTGTCTGACATAGGATTTATTCTGTGTGGCATGCTAAGATGCAGTGATCAGGGCTTCTGTTGAAAAGCAAAGTCTTGTGGTGATGATCAAAGCACCGCCTGTGTGGCGTAGCTTTGTGTATTACGTGAATTCGCGAGCCTCACACCCCGGTATGAACCTAAAACGGGAGAGGACATCAGGGAGGGCCTGCGTTTCTTTCTAGCTAGGGTGGTGTCAGTGACCTACCAGCCCTGACATTTATATACTTTTCACCTATGTGGTTGTTGTTGTTGCGAGGCGCCTCGGTTTGATCGGACGATCCGGGTCCGATGGAGTCATTCGTTGGCTCGTTTACGCCCTAAAGGGCGGGGAGACATAGTGTTCAGGCATAATAATCCACATCGGTGGACCGGCCCTGACGATCTAAAGGGTTGATGCGTTCTGATCCTGAGACATGGGCTAGATTGTCTCGAATTCGGTAAGGACTATCTTTTGCCTTGGTTCATGACGGAAATCCAATTTCCAAATACGACATCGTGCGGTTTTGATTGTATACCTATATATGGCGACATAGTGGTATGGGGCATTAATGCCGTCTATGATTGATAGTTATGATTTGAAATAGTTTTCAAAACATATAAACACTAGCAATAGTATCAAATGTCTTTGTTTTATTCGTATCAAGCATATTTGGCCGTTATAAGGTAAAAACTCTATCCTCCGGTTTGCGTTGCATTGTGTGATGGGAACTGAGTCTTATAACGGCTTCATTTTTATAAAAAGCATAGCGATGTTTAAAAGAATGATTTGTTTTAAAGCACTGGCAATCCAATGGAGTAAACCCGTTCCACGAAAGTGGCGTGGTCCTGTGATTTGCCATATTATATATGTGTTGAGTAGATTTCTCATACCAGTCCCATGACTGACTCGTAGTTTGTTTCACTCTCAAACTCGGGTGTCCCCTTTTTTCTACATGGGCAGCCTTGTATTCAGGTTTAGCTGGCTCTTCTTTCTGGATAGCTGGAGTTGAAGATGGATTCTATCATTTATTTCTTTTTATGCTGTTCAGCTCCTATTGTACATATTTTGTTTATTTCCGCTGTAGACATTTATGTATAGCTGAACTGTATTTGTACTAAGTAAGATCCTGTATACTGTGTAACTCTGATGATTACTTTATCCAGTATATTCTATTGTTCATTATCTGGTGTATTTATTTAATTCTGTTCTGCTATATTGTGTTTCTGTGTTATATTCCAAAGATAACCCTGTTTCCGTGAGAACGGGATTTTGGGTCGTCTCAACGTGGTATCGGAGCTTTGGTTAAGCTTAGTTCTGGAATATAACATTTGAACGAACTCGTCAGAAATAGAACCAGTAGTGTTCTAGGACGGGTAACTCTATACAGATAGGATCAGCAATATCCTAGTATGAGTAAAGCAGAATGAATACACCTCGATAGACACATTTACATTTGAAGTATATGTTTCTATGTTTGAAAATTTTCTTTTCTGTGACCTGACACTTGATCTGCTAATTGCAGAAGTACTAGAAAAATGAGTGCCAGAAGTAGAAGGAATACAGAACCCGATCTAGAAGCTCTATTAAAGAGATATCAAAATCTGGGTGGAGAACAATTCTCGGGCAATGAATCTATTATTCAAACCCAAGCTTGGATGAGTTCTGTCGAAAGAATCTTTGAGCATATCCAGCTGAGAGATGACCAGAAACGGTTAGTAGCATCTTGGGCGCTTAAAGAAGAAGCTTTAATCTGGTGGGAAACAATCATCAAAGATAATCCAGAAGGTGATATCACCTGGGACAGATTCAGAGTGATTTTCCTAGAAAGATTTACTCCTCCCGAAGCAACCGAGAGATTATGTGATGAATTTTCTTATTTGATACAAGGTGATATGACCATCCCAGAATATCATAAGAAATTTAACGAACTTGCTCACTTTGCTCCTCATCTAATTCAAAATCCGAAGAGGAAAAATATGAGATTTATTCACGGGCTTCAAAGGAAATACCAGAATAAAGTATTGGGGCATGTGAAGCTTCCTTTTTCAGAAATGATTTATATGGCTTATCAGTATGAAGATCTCCATAAGAAAGGAATGTTACGCGACGAAGAAGAAGCCTGTTGTAGTGACAAAGCAGAGTCTGAAACTGATATTCCTGAAGCCAATACGAGGTCAGAGGTCAGTAAAGAGCCTAAAGTAAATCGAAAAAGGGCTAGATCTGAAAAAGAACCTGCCACGACTGCCATATGCAATAATTGCCATAAGCCAGGGCATTTTCAGGGGAATTGCAAACCCTCGAAAAAGCGAACAAAGAATGGATCTAAATCCAAAGAGAGATTTCAAGAGAAAAGAGGTTGCAGTAAATGCAGGCAGGCTGGTCATCTTGCAAAGGATTGCTGGCTCTTGAGGAAGCCTGAAGTAGTTCAGGTGAATGAATTGGCAGAAACTTCTGATCCCTCAGCAAGTCAAGAAAGGGCTGATGTTTTAGAAGGAACGCTTACTGTCAAAAACATTCCAGTTAAAGTACTGTTTGACACAGGTGTGTCGCGAAGCTTTATTTCAAAGAGTGCCGCTAAGAAACTTGATTTAAACTTGAGGAAGCTTAAGGAACCAATGACTGTCCAGAATCCGGTCGGGGGTTCTATCAATCTCAGTTGGATTTGTGCAGTACCTATCTCCTTTTCTTGCTATAAATTCCCTATTATCTCTGTAGTCAAGAATTTTGATGAATTCGATCTTATTCTGGGATTGGATTGGCTAACCAAATATGAAGCAGAGGTTAGATGCGCCGAGAGAGTTGTTAGAGCTAAGATCAAATCAGGGAGTTATATAACCATACCGTGTGAAGGTCAAAATGCTAATAGAAAAGACTTCTGGGAAGCTTTGAATGTTTCTCCAGCCCAAATTGAAAATGTTCCTGAAGTCACAGAGAATATTCCTGACCTCATCAAAGACATTCCTGTCGTCAAGAATTATGCGGATGTGTTTGAGGAAGTCGTTCGCTTACCTCCGCAGAGAGAAATAGATTTCAAGATTGCTTTAATTCCCAATGCAAGGCCGGTAGTTCACGCTATTCGAAGAATGTCCTTGAAAGAGAAGGAGGAATTAGACAATTAAACAAGGAAGCTAGTATGGAAAGGTCTGATCAGGCCTAGTTTCTCTGATTAGGGAGCAGCAGTGGTGTTTGTCCCAAAATCTGACGGTAGTCTACGGTTATGTGAGGATTATCGTGATTTGAACAAACAGACAATAAAGAACAAATATCCATTGCCGCGGATTGATGATTTGTTGGATCGATTAAATGGCGCACAAGTATTCTCACGAATGGACCTAGCTACAGGCTTCCATCAACTTCGAATTGCCGAAAAGTGTGTTCCAATGACAGCATTCAGAGGTCCCGACTTATTCTACGAGTGGTTAGTAATGTCGTTCGGCTTATGTAACGCTCCAGCTTACTTCGTCGATCTAATGAACAGGGTATTCAAAGGGGTATTGAATAAATTTGTTTTGGTTTTTATTGATGATATTCTAATCTTCTCTAAACCAAAGGCCGAACATGAAAAGCATCTGGAACAGGTTCTAGAAATTCTAAGGCGGAATGTATTGAAAGCCAAGTTTTCCAAATGTATATTCGGGCAAGATGAAGTGAAATTTCTGGGGCATGTTGTATCGAAAGAAGGAATCGCTGTGGATCCAAGCAAAATCACAGCTATTCAGAATTGGAAACAGCCCAGTACCCCCACTGAAGTCCGCAGTTTTCTCGGATTGGCTAGCTATTATCGGAAGTTCGTTAAAGACTTTTCGAAGATATCTGGTCACTTAACAAAGCTTACAAAGAAGCATTCTAAGTTCAAATGGACTCCAGAAAGTGAGGAGGCATTCGAAGAGCTAAAGTTAAGATTAACGACAACTCTAGTGTTAACCATCATCGATGGCAACCAAGATTTAAAAGTCTGGACTGATGCTTCTAGAGAAGGCCTTGGCGCAGTGTTAATGCAAAGAGGCCAAGTAATTGCCTATGCTAGCCGTCAACTGAAGCCACACGAGAAAAACTATGTAACTCATGATCTTGAGTTATTGGCTATCATATTCTCTTTGAAAATCTGGAGACACTATCTTCTGGGCGAGAGATTTGAACTGTTTACAGATCACCAGTCGTTAAAGTATCTGTTCACTCAGAAGGACTTGAACTTGAGGCAGCAACGTTGGCTGGAGTTTCTCGCAGCATATGACTTTGAAATTATATATACTCCAGGGAAAGCCAATGTCGTGGCCGATGCGCTGAGCAGAAAGAATGTAATGATCGCCAGCTTTATTATCACGACTTCCTTGATTGATAAAATATCTATTCTTCAGAAGGAGGATAACTTTATTAAGGAAATGATCAAAAGGATTCAGAAAGGCGAACCCTCGTGTTTTCAAATAGATAACGACGAGACCTTGAGGTTAAAAGGAAGGATTTGTGTTCCTGACATCCCAGAGTTAAAAAGGGAAGTGTTAGACGAGTGTCACAAGTCCAAGCTGAGTATCCATCCTGGCGTGGCCAAAATGTATAACGATCTCAAAAGAACATTCTGGTGGAAGGCTATGAAGAGAGACGTTTCAATATATGTTAGCCAATGCCCTACTTGCCAGCTAGTTAAAAGCGACCAACAGAAATTGGCTGGATTATTGCAACCACTAGAAGTTCCTGGCTGGAAGTGGGAACATATTTCTATGGATTTCATTGATGGTCTGCCCAGGACCAGAAAAGGAAATGACAGTATTTGGGTGATCGTAGATCGCTTCACGAAGACCGCCCATTTCATACCTGTCAGATCAAACAGAACTGCTCAGAGTCTGGCGCAGATATACTTCAGGGAAATAGTTAGACTACATGGAGTGCCGCTCAGTATAGTCAGTGATAGAGATACAATATTCACTAGCAAATTCTGGGAAGCATTTCAAGTCGAGCTGGGAACGAAGTTAAACTTGAGCACCGCTTATCATCCTCAGACAGACGGTCAGACTGAGAGGGTGAATCGCATTTTAGAAGATCTATTGCGGGCTTGTATTCTAGATTTCGGTGGATCATGGGAAGACCATCTGCACTTGGCTGAATTCTCTTATAACAACAGCTAGGGCTGTTATGGTAATGGTTACCGTTTGGCAAATACCGTTACCGTACCGTTTTTACTGGTAAGCCAGAATTGCTTACCGTTACCGTTACCGATCGACTGGTATACCGCTGACTGGTATACCGATAATCTGGTAACCGTTACACTGGTAATGGTAAATTACCATTTGTCGATAAAAGTTTATATCTTAACATATTTTTGTACACTGTGCATTTTTATTATACTATATGTGGTGTTAGTTTATAAAAAACATAAACGAAAAAGAAAACAAGTGTACCTGTAATTATTTCATCTGATTATTGAACTAAATATAATAATTTATTTGGTTCTACGTGCATGTAATAAAGCATATCAGATAAGTATACTTATGTTTTGAATTAATTGGTAAAACTACCGTTACCGCTGGTATTCAAGAAACGTTACCGATAATTTACCGTTAAAAATGGTAAATTTACCGTTACCATACCGTTTTAACTGGTATACCGATTTCAACCAAAAATGGTTACCGATCGACTGGTAATGGTATGGTAATGGTAAATTTACCGTTACCGTAACAGCCCTAACAACAGCTACCAGGCAAGTCTGACAATGTCGCCATTCGAAGCATTGTATGGTAGACCGTGTCGATCTCCTGCTTGTTGGGTCGAGCCTGGAAATAGACTTGTGTTAGGGCCTGATATGATTCGAGAAGCTACCGACAAAGTCGATTTTATTAAGAAGCGATTACTCGCCGCTCAAAGCCGACAAAAGAGCTACGCCGATAGAAGAAGAAGAGATATATCCTTTGAAGTTGGCGACTATGTATATTTGAAAGTATCGCCGATGAGAGGAGTTATCCGATTCGGTAAAACTGGAAAGTTGGCACCCAAATTCATTGGTCCGTTTCCTATTCTGGAACGGATCGGAACTCTCGCTTACAGGGTCAAACTGCCTAATTGGTTGCCTGAAATTCATGATGTGTTTCACATATCTCAACTTCGAAAGCACGTTCATGATCCAGACTTGATCGTGGAAGAAGCAGCTCAACATGACATTGAAATAACCCCAGAATTAGCTGTGAGAAGAGAGCCGCTAAAGATAATAGGCAAAGAAACCAAAGAGCTGAGGAACAAGAAAGTTCGCTTAGTCAAAGTGCAATGGAGTGGAGATCCGCGAGATTGTACTTGGGAAACTGAGGAGAGCATTCAGAAAGCTTATCCTAGATGCCGAGTAGATATCTCTGATTGACTCTGGTGCAAGGTACATTTACCCTACTTTGCACTACCATTCAATTCTCTACTCTATTGTTATTTTTTTCATAGATGTGCACTTTTAATTATATAGTCTGAATGATTTTTAAGGGGTATAGGATTTGATTAATATTTTTGAAAGGTTAAAACCAATTGGATTGGTTGTTGTGTTGTATGAGTGTAGATTTATCAAACCACTTTCGACTTTGTTCCTTTTCGGGGACGAAAAGTTTTAAGTGGGGGAGATTGTAACGACCCAGAAAATCTAAACCAATTTAATTTTTTTTTAATTGGCTAAAATAATGGATTTTAAATATTTAAAATAAATATTTTAAATAATGGCGATGAAAACTGAGTTTGAATCGACAATTGAAAACGAATATAATTAATTATAATTATAAACAAGGCCTGAAATGGCGCTGTAGTTTCGAAAATTGAATTCAAACTTTGTCGGACTGTATCGGGTGCAAAACAATCCAGATTTTAGTGAAACCAAAAACATTAGGATCTAATTGGTAATATCTTTCTAACGAATCCGACCAATCGAAATTTGATAGCGGGAATCAAAAGATATGTCCAGTTGAAAATTCTGAATAGTCGCTATGGAATTCAGGCCCTTAAAAATGGACATTTTGCAAATGACCTCGGATTTCGACGAAACCACTTTTGTTGGATCCGTGATGTCAAATTATTGCTAGGTTTCAAATTCCATAATTTTTCAAATCAATATGTGGGCGTGGCAAAGGAAAACGCGTTTGACCAGTTTCAGTTGATTTTAATCGACTAAAAATTGGCCATTTTTCAAACGATCTCAGAATTTGATGAAACTAGTTTTGTTAGGACCGTATCGTTAATACGAGGCTAGAAAATATTTTTCTGGAATTTTTCGAGTTCGTATGTGGCCCCACTAAATTGAAATGTGCGTTTAAATTGAATATATAAAGAATTACACTTTAAATTCAACGGAAACTGATTCAAACGATCGAATCAGCTTACGATACATATCCCATTGTGTTCGGGATGGGGGTAAAACGCTATGGACGACAGGCGGTGGGCCTCGTTTAGAGGTCGTATGTAAAAGTCAACTTTTTGAAAAATTTAAATAATTAAATATATATATTTTATATAAACCCCCCCCCCCCTATTCCCTCTTCTCTCTCTTCACTTCGAACAGATATAAAAAAAAAGAAGAAAAAAAACCCTAAATCTAAATCGCGTCGCTCAGCCCAGGAGACGCCGCCGCCGCCAGAAGACCACCGCGCCCCACCTTCGATGCTCCCCGACGTCCTCGCTCACTCCTCCTCCTTCAATCCGACCCCCCCTGAAGCATCGCGACGCCTGATTCGCGAGCCCCCCCCCCCCCCCAGTCCGAGACCGCTGGAACCACCGCCCCGACGACCTCCTGCCGCCGACCCTGACGACCCCCTCCTCCTTAACAAATCAATGTAAGTTGTTTTTATTTTATTTTATTTTAATTCTGAAAAATTCTGATTTTTAATAAAAGGGTTTAAAACAGATTTTAAAAAGGATATAAAACTGATTTTTTAAAAGGATATAAAACTGATTTTTTAAAGGGATATAAAACTGATTTTATTTTAAGATTTAAAATAGAAAAAGATTTGAACTTTAAATAGAAAAAGATTTGAACTTTAAATAGAAAAAGATTTGAACTTTAAATAGAAAAAGATTTGAATTTGGATAATAAAGATCATATTTTTAAAATAGAAAAGACGGAATTTTTATTAAGTAGAAGAAGTAAGATATGATTTTTATATTTTTAAAGTAATAAAAATATAATTTTTACATCATAGGAATATTAAAAATATAATCTTTATTTTTGAAAAGGCGGAATCTATATTATTGAAGTTCGATTTTTATATATTGAATAGCATAATAAAAATTCGATTTTTATATATTGAATAACATAGAAAAAATTCGATTTTTACATATGTAGAGAATACGGGCGAAAGCGACAAAAAGGCGAGATTGGCGAAGATTTCTATAAAGGAAGAGTCGTAGTTGGATAGCTATTGGTGAGAATTTCTCACTCTTCAATTTCTTTTTCTATATATATATATATATGTGTTGAAATAAAAGTGAATTGCTATATATAAATATATATATATATATACACGTCCCTCGTCCACAAACCATGGACGATATTTATTGATTGATAGCGAATGATTGTTTGGGATTGTTTGTGGTTGATATTGGTTGATTGTGGTTGAAAAATACCCATTTGTGGTTGAGAAATATTTGGTTGAAACCACATAGGATTAGTTTGTGGAAATGAAATAAATATATACATGCCGCCTGCGTGCGAACTAGATGCATGATCCCCATTGTCAAAAACCGCGAGGTTTTAAGGTAAAGCGAGGAGCCGTACTAGGGACGGTCCCGGTTTTAACTACCCTGCCGTTATGCTGCCGAAATTTTGAATAATATTCGTGTGTTTGAATTATTTTCATATGCTTAAACTATATTTATTCATTGAATAGAAAACCTTCATGTGTTGAATTGATATTCATTCGTTGATTAGAAATTCATGTGTTGAATGGTATTCGCGTTTTAAAATGTAAAAATCACATTTTTATCTATATATAAAAACTATAGAAAACCTTCATGTGTTGAATTGATATTCATTCGTTGATTAGAAATTCATGTGTTGAATGGTATTCGCGTTTTAAAATGTAAAAATCACATTTTTATCTATATATAAAAACTATAGAAAACCTTCATGTGTTGAATTGATATTCATTCGTTGATTAGAAATTCATGTGTTGAATGGTATTCACGTTTTAAAATGTAAAAATCACATTTTTATCTATATATAAAAACTATAGAAAACCTTCATGTGTTGAATTGATATTCATTCGTTGATTAGAAATTCATGTGTTGAATGGTATTCATATTTAGAAATAAATTGTTTGATAATAAAAATCACCTTTTATCTATATATAAAAACTATAGAAAACATTCATGTGTTGAATTGATATTCATTCGTTGATTAGAAATTCATGTGTTGAATGGTATTCATATTTTGAAATAAATTGTTTGATAATAAAAATCACCTTTTATCGACTATATGAACTATATAGAAAAATAGTGTTTTGAAATGAATTGTTTTACAATAAAAATCACATTTTTATTGTATGCATAAATCGTTGAAATGTGAAGTGTTAAAAATAGCCACTTGTTCAAAATAAACATATATGAGTTGAAATATTCATTAATTAGCTAATGAAATGATTTGCACCTATTTATGTAACATTAGAATGAATGGTGTTTTTAAACCAAACAGAAATCAAATATGGAGTTGAATAGAAAATGATAAATGATAAGAACTGTATATATATGTACATGCATATTCATTGAACAGGTTATAGCAAAGGGGCTAGAGAAGAGGAATAAAATTTTGTGCCCGACAAATAGGTACACATTTACTGTTTTGTTTGGGTGATGATTTTATGAGCCTGTTGGCTAGCCGCTTGGCTTTTTCTTTTTCTTTTTGAGATTAGAAGGACCGGGAAAGCTATTTGCGATTTCCCGATGCTCCCGGTGCAGGGGAGGTTATGGCGAAATTTTCCAAAATTTTAAGGCGTTAGTGAAATATTTGAAGTGAAAACAATATTGAAATCATTGAATGAACTATATTTATATAAATATAAATAAAATTAAAACGAAACGAGGCCGTGCAGTTCTTATTTTGAAACCGTGATTTCAAACCACTAGTACGGGGAATCCGACCATTGGATTTTCCCGAAACCGCAACCGTCGGGTTCGCCTTGGAATAATCTTTCCAACGGCACCAACCTTGTAAAAATCCAACGGTTGGATTGTCTGGAATGTTTAATTCAAATCTGATGAAAAACAGCGCCAGAAGTGATTATATATATATATATATATATATATAAGTATAATTATATATTTAATCGAATAACGACGCTGCAGTTCGTATTTTGAAATCGAAACTTCAAACGATTGTACCGGGAGATCCGACCGTCGGATTTTCCCGAAACTGGAACCGTTGGATTCGTTTTGAAAAGACCTTTCTAATGATGTAAATTTTGTGAAGATCCAACGGTTAGATTTTCAGATATGTGTAAATCAAATCTGAAGAAAAACAGCGCCACGGCCGCTTTATGGCCCGAAGCGTCGTTTTGAATAAATTAACTATTTTAAAATAAATAAAAATAGCGATAAATAGTTATAAAATATCACAAGCGATATGGAATGGAAATAAACTGAATTCGCTCGATTTATGTGGCTTTTGATGGGTTAATGTGTTTGGTGTGAAAATTACATTAAAGAACAAAATTGATGTTGTCGAATAATTTAACCATTAAAATAAATTGACTTGAAATTCTAAATATACGTGAATTATTTGAAAAGGCCGAGTTAATTCTCATTTCAAATAATCGACCGACGATTGAAAGTCGAAGATGAAGACGGTGGTCGAAGACCGGAGATCTTCACCTCGTTTGGATGGTAACCGAGGTCCTGATTGGGAGGCATCCCGAAATATGGATAATTGAGTGGTGATCGTCCAGACGTACGTGGTGATCGATGGGTTTGCGAGGTATTTAGTGCCTCCGGTTTCGTTCAGACCCAGAACGGACTTGTAAATGGACTGTGTGTCTGACATAGGATTTATTCTGTGTGGCATGCTAAGATGCAGTGATCAGGGCTTCTGTTGAAAAGCAAAGTCTTGTGGTGATGATCAAAGCACCGCCTGTGTGGCGTAGCTTTGTGTATAACGTGAATTCGCGAGCCTCACACCCCGGTATGAACCTAAAACGGGAGAGGACATCAGGGAGGGCCTGCGTTTCTTTCTAGCTAGGGTGGTGTCAGTGACCTACCAGCCCTGACATTTATATACTTTTCACCTATGTGGTTGTTGCTGTTGCGAGGCGCCTCGGTTTGATCGGACGATCCGGGTCCGATGGAGTCATTCGTTGGCTCGTTTACGCCCCAAAGGGCGGGGAGACGTAGTGTTCAGGCATAATAATCCACATCGGTGGACCGGCCCTGACGATCTAAAGGGTTGATGCGTTCTGATCCTGAGACATGGGCTAGATTGTCTCGAATTCGGTAAGGACTATCTTTTGCCTTGGTTCATGATGGAAATCCAATTTCCAAATACGACATCGTGCGGTTTTGATTGTATACCTATATATGGCGACATAGTGGTATGGGGCATTAATGCCGTCTATGATTGATAGTTATTATTTGAAATAGTTTTCAAAACATATAAACACTAGCAATAGTATCAAATGCCTTTGTTTTATTCGTATCAAGCATATTTGGCCGTTATAAGGTAAAAACTCTATCCTCCGGTTTGCGTTGCATTGTGTGATGGGAACTGAGTCTTATAACGGCTTCATTTTTATAAAAAGCATAGCGATGTTTAAAAGAATGATTTGTTTTAAAGCACTGGAAATCCAATGGAGTAAACCCGTTCCACGAAAGTGGCGTGGTCCTGTGATTTGCCATATTATATATGTGTTGAGTAGATTTCTCATACCAGTCCCATGACTGACTCGTAGTTTGTTTCACTCTCAAACTCGGGTGCCCCCTTTTTTCTACACGGGCAGCCTTGTATTCAGGTTTAGCTGGCTCTTCTTTCTGGATAGCTGGAGTTGAAGATGGATTCTATCATTTATTTCTTTTTATGCTGTTCAGCTCCTATTGTACATATTTTGTTTATTTCCGCTGTAGACATTTATGTATAGCTGAACTGTATTTGTACTAAGTAAGATCCTGTATACTGTGTAACTCTGATGATTACTTTATCCAGTATATTCTATTGTTCATTATCTGGTGTATTTATTTAATTCTGTTCTGCTATATTGTGTTTCTGTGTTATATTCCAAAGATAACCCTGTTTCCGTGAGAACGGGATTTTGGGTCGTCTCAATTCCCAGGTTCTTATTATTAATCATTGATTTCAAATTTCTACTATCTCCCGATAGAAAATTAAATCGTGCAAATTACGGTGGTGTTACCTCAGGGTATTTCCCTAAGAACCTTTCTAACTTTCTGGTTAGAAACAACGACATCTAATGCTAAGAGTATGACTAGACCATTTCCACATAAATTGTATCATTTATCGAAATTGCTTCTGATTACTAAGCTTTTAAAACCAAATTGTTATTAATTTTCACATTACAAATATTTGTAAAACACTTATTGGACATGCTCATTAAATTATTATTTTTGAAGAGCCAATTATATTTATAAGTGTAATAAAAGAAGGTTTAAACTAAAGGTCAATAAAATGATGTTAACTATAAATGCTAAAGCAGTTTGCACTTAATTTTATTTCCAAATAATTTCTTTTTGAAAGATTTGCTCATTTATAGTTTAACAATTTATGAATTTTCTAACAAGATTTTTCATTTTGAAGGATAATAAATTACTTAATTAACTTTGAACACCTTTACTAAATTAGTTAATTGATATTAAATACATTTATTAAACCAGTAATATAATTTTTAGAAACATGGTTACTTAGTCAGTTAATTTATTTTTAGACATATTTTAGATAATATCTAAAAAGGTTTAGTTAATTTAAAAATCACGATTCTAAAAGATTATTAATTTTTAACATCATTTTTACATTCATTTATTAATCTTAGATATCAGTAATTTAAATGATCAATTAACTTAAACAAACATGATTTAAAATGATCAGTTAACTTTAAATGTCATTAAATAAAATAATTTATTTTACTTAGAGAGTCGTAATATAAAATGATTAATTAACTTTAGATATCATTAATTAAAATGATCAATTAACTTAAACAATCGTTGTTTAAAATAAAATAAGGGTACTACTATTTACACCCCGGTTTGCACTTTCGGTCACCAAAACTAAAAACACCCCAAATTTTTAATTTTTCCCCTATTGGCCACCGTCTAGATTTATAACATAAAAATGGAGAGGCCACCAGCATCATCATCAACACGAACGCTTACTTCTTTCATTTACATGTTTAATAACGTTTTACACCATCAAATCAATGTACTCTACGAATCAAATACCAAAAGTCAAATAGTTCAAGAAAAATTAACATAATCCATTTGCATAACCACATTAGCAATTTTAATTTTTATGAATGAGTACTTACTTCGTCGGTTGTGAAATAATTCGTCAAATCAACATCTACATCTTTTGAGTCATTTGATCGAACATCTTGCATCATATTATCACAACCATCAAGTTTATCATCCAATTTATCAAATACTCCATCTATCAAACGACAAAAAAAAATATCAATTTGTAAAAGAAGATACGTAATTTATACAAATAAAAACCTTACAAGTCAAAACTTATATTGTCATTCTGTATTACAACGTCGTCAAATTTATATGTCCTCCAAATTTGAAATTTTCAATGGAGCGGAAAAAATATCCTAAAATGCAACGGAAAACCCTAACCATTAAAAAAAACCTAACAAGATGTTCTATCACATAATAGAAAAAAATAAAAATCAAGCAATTTCTAACCTCTTTTTTTATCTTCATCTTCCATCTCTATTAGACAAAAAAGAATATCTGTTTTTGTTAGGATTTAGAGTTTGAAATTGTAGAGAAGTACGTGTTTTTTTTTAAAGAGTACTGCGGTGACGAATAACCGAGTGAAGGAATAATATATGGTGACCAGAAGAATATAAAAAATAATCATTTGTATTAAATTTAAAAAGGTGGCCGGAAGCGTAGAGCGGGATGTGTGAATAGTAGCACGCTGGAATAATTAACACAATGTGCAGCTTTAGAAAGTATTGGAAACAGCGACAAGAAGCCATTTCTTTTTCCATTTCTTCCATTTTCCTCTTCGTTAACCTCTTCTATTCAACTCCTTTCTCCTTCAATCTTTATTATTGCTTTTGTTATGCCTAAAATTTTGCTGAGGCTATCCACTCAATCCCTAAATCCTATTTCACAGTTCTGATTCGATTTACTACCTCCACTCTCTCGATGTCGTGTTATGATCTTAGACCTAATGATCTTGCGCGGTGAACCAAATATGCTTGGAATCCATCTAGGCGAACTTTTAGCTCTAACGTCCCTTATACGTGACTGGTTTCCAGCAGATGAGGGTTAGGCATGTTTATAGTGATGGATTTTTGGGTCTTTTTTGTGTTTGACTGTGAGTTTGCTTAGTGTTGGAGTTTGCGTCTTCGTTTATTTTGGGTACTGGAGTGTTGTTATTTCGAAGGGATTGTCTTTATGTTTGGATTGTGCGGAATTTTGGAGGTGGTTGGCCTTTTGTTACCCTTTCGATCACCGCTGTCTTACACAACAATTTGTGAAGTTTTGCTCTGTCTGTTGTGTTGTTGGTGGTGTTTCCCTATTATGCTTTCCACCTTCCTCACATTAATTAGTCTTGCAATGTTCTACCAGCGATGGTCATAGTTCTATCATGTGGCTACTCTTCTATGCAATGTTTTGGCATTTAGATAAGTGTTTCACTCATTCAAAGTCTCTGTTCCAGCTCCTGAAATGTCCTGATCAGTGTTTTTTGATGAGGCTATGCTCTTTACCGAAGTCTTTGCCTGGAATTACTGTGTTGGGTCTCTGGCCGTGCCAATTGGTTCGTTTTTCTTCTGGTCGAGCTACTAGGAAGCAGGGGTGCAGCTTCTGGGTGACGTACTGCGTATCGAATGCGGCTGAGGTGCGGCAAGGGGTGCGTACGGGGTGCTCCATGTGGCGTGTCCCTGTATTTGGGTTGTAGGGTGCGGAAAGGGTGCGGATTTGGGGTGCGTCGGTCGCATGAGAGGTAAATTTTTAGGACTTTTGGGACAACCGTGTTCTTCTTGTTGCGAGAGAAATTGGAATACCCCGCGCTCAACAATCTTCGACTCCTTTCTAGGAAGTGTGAGCAATATTTGAAAGAAAAAACAAAATTGTGGGATGTTGGAGGCGATCAATTTGATCCACTTGATGGTGCCGAGGAGCTTGAAATAGCGAATCTTTCACTTGATGAGCCAGACATAAAAACCATGATTATTCAGGACGATGAATATCAAGTGTGAAATGAATGTTTTTTTCCATTCAACTATTAAGGTTTAAGGATGATGAAGTAGTTTTTTTTTAATTTGTTCAGGGGGCAAACTAACCGGAGTCGTAAAACCCTCCTAGTGCACCTAGCGCGGTCCGCGGATACCTACCACATAAGTGGCAGTCGTAGCGTATGCACATGGTAAACCCTTTTAGCATGTCGTATCCCCACACCCGAATCCTCATATTTTCTAATTTGTCGAATTCACGTATCCCCGTACTACGCATCCGCACCGCTGCACCTGTATCCTTGCTTCCTAGTCGAGCTATGTCAAAAGTGTATGTTATAGTGGTGTTGGCCTCTGCTCTGTCTTGGCTTCCTGCTATTTGGATGTCAGCTATGCTTCATGTTTATTGAAATTATATTCATTTGTCCCTTCAGCATTGAGGTTGTTTTATTTGCTTTGCTGGAGTTGGGATGTTTCTGCCCACATGTCAAAACTACTATGCAACTAAGTTGGTGCATCCTTTCTCCTCCATTGCTTAATGGAAGTGCAAGAAACCACTTGCAATCAACTACCCCTCGCAAACTGCAACCAGTAATCACCACCTCAACATTTTCGTTACCCTTCCCTTCATCGGGACCTCGAGTAGCCTTTAGCAAGATTTCTCCCTTAAAACACAAAACACCATAAGTTTTGACTTGGAAATGCAATACCACATGAGAAAACTAATGGAACCACTCCTGAAGCCTAGTGTTGCCAAGATCGATCTAAAACCCAAACCCTGATATCCTTGCTTCACATCCACTACTGGCGCCTTTTCTGAATTAAAGTGGAGCCTCGCCAAAATCTTAAGGCTTGTATATCTCACCGATGTTTACTAAAAGATCTAAGTTTTCTATTAGGGTGCGTTTTTTACAGGTCCCTATTAAGTTTCAAAATATAAAAAAAACCCGGCGATAAAAATAATATAGAAAACATCCCTGTTTTTGAATTTCCGCTAAAAATATTCCAGATCTACCCTTACACACCTAAAAAAATATCCAACAACTGTTTGTCCTCATTTACTCAGTCTATCGCTCCTATTATCACGCTCATAAACCTAATCCAACAATTCTGAAAAACAGTCGATCACTCCAACAGCGATTATTTTATTACTTTTTTTAATTTTTACAAAAAACTAGACAATTATATACATATATTACGTGAATTTTTTTTTTTTTTTTTACGTAAAACTGGACAATTATATACATATATTACGTAGAATTGCATACATTTATGCAACTATGTGTAATAATTGCATACGTATATTAATATTATGCAAAAAATAAATTGTTAGTTTTGCGCAAATAAGTGAAATAATTGCATACATATACAGAACTGTACTGCATAATTGCTGAAACAAAAGAAATGACAAAAAAGTAAATACAGATAATTATAACAAGAAACATATATATATGCAAATAACAGAAATATGTGCATACTTACATGAAAATTTTCATAACATTTACATGTACTACATCAAAAAATAAGTACAGACCAGATTTACATATACTACATCAAAAATTTCAGCATATTTACAAAGCAGACATGATGGTCTTTTGAAGAACAAATAATTTTGTTAAGACCCAGCGAAAACCACATCTAGTAGTCTCTGTAGAAACAAATGCAGATTTCAATCATTTGGAAAAGGATGCACGTCCAATCTTCAACAACACGATAACACCAATATCCGCTGGAACACTGTTATAGATAAAAGAAAATTAACATTAATAAGCTTAATGTGCAGTAACCTAAATTACAAAAACTACTTCAGAATTATATAAATACATGCGCACAATTCAGCAAAATAACAAAAATTTCTGAATATTTATATGCAAGTATTCTACATTTATGCATAGAAATATGAATATATTTTTAAAATAATATGTTTTTCTGTTTGTTCGTTAAAAAATTGCATACATATATGCATATATTTAGAATAGCTGCATATTTTCCGCAATTTTTTATCAGAAGTTCAGCAAAAATCAAAGATATTTTCCTACATCTTACACAATAATTTCTGAATATTTATATGCAAGTATTCCAGATATATGCATAGAAATATGAATACATTTGTAAAATAATATGTTCTTCTGTTTGTTTGATATAAAATTGCATACATATATGCATATATTAAGAATAGCTGCATATTTGTCCGCAACTTTTTATCAGAAGTTCCAAAAATCAAAGATATTTTCCTACATCTTACAGATCGCGATTTTGAATGTTTTTTTGTTTGTATTTTCATCAAAAATTGCATACATATATGCATATATTAAGAATAGCTGCATATTTGTCCGCACTTTTTATCAGAAGTTCAGCAAAAATCTTTAGCATATATAAGTTCAAAGAGGTGTAAGAAGCAATCATGCTTCAAGGTGTTAAATTCACGTCTAGAGTTCATCAGTTTGCAGGTGGTTTCGACAGGGAAACAATGCAAGCATTTGAACAACTCAGAAATAAAGCTTGTTCTCTTAAGAACGAAACAGAAAGTATTCAGCAGGGATATGCCCCTATCTTGCTAGTCTCATCGAAAGAATTTCAGTCAAAATCACGTTTGTTCTTTCATTCATTGTAAAATTTTTTTTTTTTTTTGTAGCTAAAGAGACGTGTTATCCACATTTTATAAACAGCGTAGAATATCAAGAAATCATGTCAAAAAAAAATCAAAAATAAAAAAAATAGTATTCACTATTCTTGTCACTTGAATTGATTTCGGCCACAGTAGCCACAGACTCTCAATACAACAAGAATCAATTAGGAAATAGGATAATTATACTTATTGAGCCTAACTGCGCAATCATTAATTCAACTATTCAACTCAAGTTATCCTGCTTGAATTAATCAATGAATCACTAACCGGTAAGAACTGATGCCTGAAGGTAGAAGAAGGCCCTGGATCGCCTGACCCAATTCACGATTCTTCTACGCACCTGCGCCCCTGCCTTTCACGCGACTGGTTCCTGGATCACCGCCCGTTCTGATGCGATGTTTTTTCTGGATCGCCTCCTTTCCTTCACACGATCGGGATCGCGAAGTTTTTTTTGGGTAGAAGAATCGAGTATCTCATTTTGGTGCCCTCATTTTCTGGTGCCCTAAGCGGACGCGAGGCTGAAGGCGGTGACGGTGTACACCTCAGGCAGCGATGGAGGAAGCAGCCACCGATTAGAGGCCATGAATTTCGTTGAAGCCGCCGCCGCCATGGAGAACGAAAATTAGGTTTCTGGAAAAGAAAAAAAAACTAATTACGTAATGAGTAGATCCGACCTAGGTAAATACGGCGTGAATTAAGAAAAAGGGCATTTTTGTAACAATTTCTGACGTTGTTTGAAATTAGGGATGTAATTTATATGTTTTGAAACAGGAGGATGTGAGCCTAAATAAGTTTTATTTTAAGGATGTGACCCTAATTTTCACTTTCTATTAATCTGATTTTTTTTTTAAATTATTTTAAAAAATACAAATTAACTTATTTATCTTGTTTCAAAAGAAGGAATTAAATTGTGAAAATGAAGAGAGAAATAAAGATGTTGATGAGAAGCAAGGTATTAGGTTCACTATAAACTGAATTTTTATAGTATCACACTACATAGGATTTTGTTCCTGTGCAAACCTAAAACAACAAAGAAAAATATGGTTGTGCTCAAAATAGCGGCTTTGGTCATCCAGCTAAGTAAAATCACAAAAATATCACCATTTATTGAAAAATCATCAAATGACATTTTAAATACTTCATGTATTATATTTATGAAATAATTGTATAAATTAAATTGAAAATACTACATTAAAAGTCTAGCTGCTTTTATAACAATTTATTTTATTACTATTTTGTATACCATCAATTATATTAAATAAATTTACAGAATGAACTCACTATTATAATTATTTTTTAAAAGGAGTTAAATAAATTATTATTATTATTGGTAAAGTCGACCGGTTTTTATAGTGATCCGTAACACTTTTATTATAGAAAATAATAAGTATAAGAGAAAATAGGAGATATACACATTGTCTACCTACCATGACCTAGTTTGAAGTGCCAACACACTCAACAAAGGAAAAAAAAGAAGCATATAGCTTCAACTACAAAGAAATAATAATAAACCAAAAGGTAATGACATAACCAGCATACCTAGTAAGGTTGTTCCTCAGGGAGGAAATGACCTAACAACAGTAGGAGGAACAACATGGGTAACATAATCAGCAAACTAAAGAGCAAGACTAGCAACAAAGAACCTAGAATCAGAAGTATATAAGATGGATTTATCCCAGGATGGATCTTCTAGAATAGATCTATTCTAGTCCCCCAATGGACCATCAATAGCAAGATAAAACTCTCTATCTAAAATTTGATAGTGAAGTATATGATGTTCACCCACATCTTCAGATACAAACCGGATGTAAGATTCCTTCTCAGTGAAGTAACGAAAATTAGAAAGACGATAAGCCCAGGAGCGCTTAGAAGGATTCCAATCAAAAGCGCAGAGAGCTCAAAGACATCCAAACCCTCAACAGGCACAGGAACCACAATGGTGTCAGTGGAAGGAATAGTGTCTAAGGGAGGGATGAGGATAGCTTCAAAGGTAGGAGAAGGATCAACAAAGGCAACAACAGGAATAACATTGGGAACCCAATGGCAAGAAGGAGGTTTTGGCAATGAAATTTTCGTGGGCAGAGGGGACATAGGCGAGAGCCTGCAAGAGGAGGCAAGATGACCAAACGATCGACATGTGGAACAAATCTCAGGAGCCCAACCATAGCGAACGCGTACCTCAGCAACAGAACCTAGGGAAATTTGAACTTTAATAGAAGAAGGCAGGGTTTAGTAAGGGTAACTTCAATAAGGGCTTTAGCATAAACTAACTTCTTTCGAGTAGTCGTACTCTCGTCAAAACATCTCAGCTTACTGATATGGCAGGCAAGCCAGTTCAGACCAATTAGGGGCTTAAGAACCGACAGGATATGTGAGAAGTATGTCCAGACAAGAATGGATAATACCTTCTCTCTAGTACTTAAAGTAGAAGGAGTCCATCGGGACACAATAAAAGACTTTTCATCAATGAAGGAAGGTTAAAAATGGAGTACTCTAGGTCGTTCCTCGTCTAAGGAGAATTTGAAGCAGTAGAACGAATCCGGAAGGCGAACATGGAGATTCCCTCTAAGCTTCCAATGCCAGTGACAGAAAGAACAAGGCTCAGAAATTCTTTGCGTGAAATCTAACAAGAAGCCGATAATATAACCTGACCAAAAGTCTGTACCTGCAATAACAAGTTCTGGGGTAAGTTGAGGTATTTCATTGATGATGTTAAGGTCAAATTCAACGGGGGAGTAGACGCTAGCGTTTCTAGGTAGGGTGGCAAAAAGGAAGGACCTCTTAATAGCGCAATCAGGCACAGAAGGTGCAACATCAAATGTGGTACTACAGGAAACAGGATATGTGCAATCCTTTGGAGCACTACTTGTCGCACCCTACAACCAAACTGGCTTCCGACCCACCACTCAACTTGTTGCCAACCTGTAGAGAATCTACGTAAGTCGATTTGCACAAATCAATACCTTGTTTCTCACCACAGCAAACAGTCGCTGGAAAAGAGTTGCCAGGCAGAGAAATACCAGACCCAAACAAGGAAGAGTGGAAAATGGGGAAATCAATAGCAGATCCAACCTCAGTAGGGCACGTAACATCGGAGTTCATGATAGAAGCTCGACCAAGGTTCACTAAACCTATCACAAGTAGCTTGAATTGATTTGCTTTCCTCGACATGGGAAGTTAGAGAGTAGAGCGAAATGGGGATAGGCGAAAACAAAGGCGCAAGCATTGTAAATAAGGACACGGATTTCGAAATGTGATCTGGAATTTGGCAATTACTAGTGGTCCGCCTTTTTTGATAAGAATCTATTTAATTAACGTTCGGTTCAAATTCACTATTCAAATATATTTAATCAATCATTATATCCAAATATTAGTTATTTATACTCTGATAACCAAATATATATAAATATTTGAAATTAAGTAAACATTCAAAATTAAAATGATAAAAAAATTAAGATGCTTCATTCTACCCCTTTGAATGAATTTCATCCCCGAAATTCCCAAAGAAGAAAATGTCCCCACACCGTTAAGTTTTATGTATTATTAATTAAATTAATTAAGTTAGTAAATTCTTAAAGTTTCTTAAAATATGCAAAATTTTGATAGAATCTCCATTGCACGGTTGATCTAGAAAAACTATAACTTGCCTTAATGTGCCCAAATCAACCAAAGGAAATAAAAATAAAAAAAGGCACTACTATCCGGGTCATAAAATCATCAATCGATTAAAATACCAAACTTTTAAATTTATTAAATAACTCTTTTGTGTATGATTTTTTAATTTAGCAAGCAATTCATTATCTCGACATAAATGCTATAGATTGGAAATCAAATAGCAATCTCTTATTTCTCTATACCTATCTTGTACTTACATAATTTAGGAAATAAGTGTGCTGGAAAAGAAATACACTAGCAACAAAATAATATATTAACCATATGTAACAAGTGAAATACAATGCAACTTATAATAATGATGCAACTCTATTATGATATAAAGCCATATGCAACTCAAAGCAATATAATAATCAAACAGAACAAAGGTATAGAATTCTATAATAACATGTTAAACATCCAATGTTTTCAAAAGATAATTTAGAACCAAGTACCTAGTTTTTGTGTTCAAAAAATATTTTTAGCATACTTCAAAGAAAAACATATCAAAGCTAAATTAATTATGACATGATGGAGGCTCCTCCCACCAAATCATGTATAACTATAAAATCAATGGTATTCCGATTCCTCCAAAAATAACAACAAAAATAAACAACATCCTAACTAGAAAAAAAAATCTTATAAGCCATAGTCTATAAAATCACATTATCAGTCAATAGAATTCCATAAAGCAACAAACAACACTTAAAATTATTTTACATGTTAAATTAATAGTCAAACAAGATTTAGAATTCAGCTTACGTTCACAACTCTCTCGACTGTCCAATGATATAAATAATTTTCAAAGCATACCATTTCGCTCATCATCCTTTGGTTATTGCTCAAATGATTACCTAAACTCTCTAAAATAAGGTTCAAAGTCATTTTGCAAATTTCATAAGCTGTAAAAATATGCTAAGTTTATATGATGTACACAAACCATCCATAATAATATTTAATCTATAATGGCCTAGAATTTCACATTGTTTGTTTAGGAATATTTAATTAGTTTTACTATTCAAAATAATGTTTTTTTGTTTAAAACATCCTTCTTTCATTTGTAATAAATGATAAGAAAATCAATTTTTTGCTTATAAAATTTTTTGGTTCAAAGAAAAATGTAAAATGCAACCAAAAAGTTTTTTCAAAAATACTATTTTATTAACGTCCGAAAGTTGTTTGAAATGTTATTTATGAACACTCATTCAAATTTAAAAACAACATTTAAAGGTTTAAAAGTGATTAACTAAGTTAAGTTAATATAATGAGTGATGTGACATGAAATTAGATTCTCCTTTTAAGATTTAAAATGAAATGAAAATGGAATATAAAGAACTAATTTACACGTACTAGTGTAGAAGAGACATTAGTATTCATATGTATGCTTGATAAGGTGGTAGAGGGGATGTAATTACCAGAGCCAGCCCAGTATTTTTGATGCCCCAACCCACACAAAATTTTCTGGGGAAAGAAAACTAAAGTAGGTATAAAAGGGTGCCTTGTCCCAGCCCACATGATTAAAAATTAAAGTAGGAATAAAAGGGTGCCTTGCCAGCGTTGAACCCAGACCAACTTTAATTATTTGCTCTTACTTTCCAACCAACTACAACATACTTCCCAAAACATTTTGTCTGTAGTCATTTTGATAAATGCTTCAAACATAAATAAAATATTTTCTTGCCCTAGTTCCTGGGCTTGGTGGGTTGCCCTCAGGACCGGGCCTGCTAATGACACGACTAAGGGGAGGAAGAACGTGGTGATGTGACATGTGCATGTAGAGGTTATAGCGATATTCTTTTACATAAAAGTTACTTCATAATTCCTCCTTCCTCTTCATTTTCATTTTTTTCCTTTTCCTAAAATCTGTTACCCTCTTTTTTAAGCTTTGATGGCAATCATAACATCATTCCTTTTTTTAAAATTGAATTAACTCCTTTTGTTTTATAAAACTACTTAAAACTTCTTCCTTTTCATTTCTAACCTCCTCTTACTTCAAAATCAAACTCATACACCAGTAAAACAACCATGGCTGAGCCTTTACTAGAGTAAGCAAAGCCAAATGTGCCTAGGCTAAGTAATTTAGACGCTTCTTTTGGTCGGAAATCTTGTTTTGTATTGAAAAAGGTTAAAATCTATTTGTTTCAAGTTCTATGATGATCTTGTTAAGTACAGTAAGTAAAACTCACATCTTTTACTAAAGATTTCAACATTATTTTGGATCTTACTAGATTTCTAATTATGTCGCTTATTTATGATGAAATGGTGTTGATTGTCCATATGTATACTTTGTTATGTTGTAAATATGGACTTTAAATTTAATGTTAAGATTGAGTTATTTTAAAGACATGGTCTATTTTATGTATATGTAATTGTTGCTCATATTTTGGATTTGTGATAGTATGCTAAGAAAGTTATAATTTTAATTTTTAAATCAACATGGAACCCTTGTATTGAACTAAGTGAATTTGTTTTAAAAATAATCCATTTTCAAGATCCGAACTTTGTTTTAGTTTTCAAAATTTCTATTTTATGTTTTGAAAAAATTAGTAAGCTTCATGAGTTAAGTTTTCAAAAAGTTAGTAAGGTTCAATTTTATTAATACGCAGTTTAATTGTATTGGTGATTTAAAGGAGAGTTTTAAGTTTCTAATTGCTTTACTTTCTAAGTTTAAAATTGTTTTAAAGTAACTTCTGTTTTAAGAATAGTTTGAACTCAAGGGATTCTTCTGCTCAAGCCATTAAGTAGCTAAATAAAATTGAGTAAAATGTTTGTGAAATCAATTTATTTGTGTTGTTGCGGACATATGTTTAGTAGAATATATCCCCATTCTACAATAGTTGAATAAATTATTGATGGAACCATGAAGCAGAATAAAGCCTCGTTTTGTTGGTTAATTGAATTTAGCTTTGGACACTCATTTAGGAGGGCAAAACATCATCTTGGTATTATGCTATTATAGATTTATATCCATATGTCAGTTGATGTAGACACATTATGTAACAACCTGTAACAACCCGTATTTTTAATAACATGTTATAACGTAAATCAAGACAGAATTAAATGTTAAAATCTGAATCAAGGGAAACAGGCTGTGCCATTGCGTTCGTCTCGGAAAAATACACGAAATAGGGTCCGAGTTTTCGAGAATCGGAGTCCGTATGACCCAGTTATGGCCCATAGAAGTTTTCAGAAAATTCCAATCAAAATTCAGTTCAAATTTCAAATCTGGAGCCAAACAGACTGGGCAGGGAAATTTCCCGCCTAGCCCCCAAGTCGACTGGGGAGTCGACTTGGGAGTCGACACCCCCAGGTGGTGTCGACTGCCCAGTCGACACCCCTGTCGACCTGGGTGGTCGGGCCAGTTTGGCCTGGTGCACCTGGTGTCCCCTTTGAGTCATGTTTTGAGGCCTGTGACGAGATTTGATGGCTCAGATCTAAACTAGGGTTAATCCTATGGCCTAAACTAATCTAAACTTCTATAAAAAGACCCTAAGACCTAGCCTAAACCCTCATAAATCAATCCTACAACGAAGTTATGCCAAAATGCTCCCTAATCATGGCCTCCACCTTCATAACATGGCCTTCATCTTCTTCATGAAAGCTTGAGTGTTCTAAGCTAGTAAAAGAGCCATCTTTCTTCATACAAATCAAAGGAGCTTCTTATTTCTCAAGACAACTTGGAGCTTATATTCATTTGGGGATTTCTAGTGTGGCTTCGTCTCAATCTTGTTTTATTTTGTTCTAGTCTTCTTAGCCAAGCTTTGTAAGCCCTATTCTACTCTTAGATTTAAACTATGAAGTTAATATGATCATGTAGCAAGTTGAAATGAGACTTTTGGCTATAATACTTGTCTTGGGGCTATATTTGTATGCATAGATCCATGTATGACTCTTTTGATCTATGATTGTGGCACTATCATGAACCTAGTATCATTTACCTTGATTTTTGGGTAGAAAGCTATAAGCTTTATTTGGTGGTTATGCATAATGCAACATAGAACTTGGTAGTTATGCATAAATGCAACATAGAACCATCTTAAAACCTTGATGTTAACTTGCATATGATGTTATGAACCTATATGCTAATCACAGGTGTATCACCCTATTTGCTAAGTTTAATGCCATACATGTGTAGATTGGAATTGGACCTAAGTGCAATATTTGCCTTGAACCTATCATTGTATGCATAGATCTATTCATGCCTCTCTTGATCTATGATTGTGGACCTATCATGAACCTAGTACCGTTCATGTTGACCTTTGGGAAAAATGCTATGAAATGGATTATGGCTTATGCATGTTAACAAACCTTAACCCCTCATGTTCCTTAACATGCATATGATGATATTGAGCCTATTTGCTAATTATGCTATCATACATGTTTGTGGCCAAATCACCCTTATGCTATTATGCATGCTTGAGGCCAAAGCACCCTTATGCTATTTGATATGTTTGAGGCCAAGTCACCTTTTATGCTATCATACATGTTGAGGCCATATGTTAGTATGTTGAACACCTTTGCCTCAAGTATCACCATGTTTCACTTGTGATAGACTTTGCCATCTTATGCCCACCTTGCCATATTCTTATGTTCCCTCTTTGATCTATGTGTGTTGATGCGAATTTACGTGCGATGGGAATACGCTATGGGTAATTAGGCAAACTTCGAAGACATGAAAACATGACTTGAAAATATGACATGTGATTATGCTTGAAACATGAACGTGGACATGACATGTAGAAAACATGAAAGTGGCCAACTCGAGGTTGGGTTGAGTTTGTAGCATAAATCTACCCGGAACCGACCGGCTTAACTAGTGGCTACAAACAATAGGTCCCAATGTGAGTAGTTGGTCATATCGCACTTAAAACCCGAGGTTAGACTAGGTTGTGGTGTAAAACTACCCGGACCCGCCCGGGTTAACTAGTAACCACAACAAAGTCTAATGTGAGAGGTTGGGGTGCGTTAAGTTAATTAATGCCACATGGTAGGGTTAAGTCATGGACTACTTGAATACTTAACCAATTAAACACGATGGATTGGTAGGGTTAAGTCATGGACTACTTGAATACTTAACCAATTAAACACGATGGATTGGTAGGGTTAAGTCATGGACTACTTGAATATACTTAACCAGTTGAACACGATGTATTGATATGGTTAAGTCATGAACTGCTTGGATACACTTGACCAACTCAATACATGGTTAGGATAGGGTTAACCACACTTAACCCGTTTGGAATCCTAGTTACGTGGTCCTTTTCAGCAGTAACCTATAGTATCAAGATACCCTGGGACTAGGCTAGGGTGGGGCACGATTACTGGGCTGGTTGTAAGAGACCAAAAGAGACGGCTGAATGGTGCACCAGTTAAGTTCAGGCGGACCATGGTCGTGCATATTAAGTCCGGAGTTGAACATGGGCACCAGTAGGTTTAGACTGTGCGTGCTTGTTTTTTGTCTGTGGTTTACACCATAGGACTGGATACACCCTAGGGTGGACCTTGCACAGTTAACTACATTCCACGATTAAGCCGTATGACACCGATACATGACGAGTTAGACTTATAGGGAGCCGATCGACTAGACCGAGTAGTTGGACCTTGATTTAGGTCATCTCATGAGTTTGGGCCAATATTGGGCTAAGGTATCATTTCTTGTTTATACTTGACATGGATTAGAATACTAGTACACTTGGTGCAACTTAACCTTGTATATGCGATGCCACTCTTGCTAACTTTTCACCATGCCAGTTATCATCCTATGTTTCATCTCTGTTTTACATGTCTAGTTAACTTTATTAGTCTTTATACTAATAGTAGGTAGGACTTACCGGTCTTTTTGACTGACCTGTTTTCCTTTCGCCTCTTTTCTTCCGTTTCCCCCCCAGGTTCTCAGGGTGGGAACACTAGCACCTAGCTTGGATCTTTAGCTTGCTTTCTGGATAGCTCATGTACGGTTTGGACTTGAGCTCGCTATGGCTTTACCACGTCTACTTTGGGGATAGTTTACTTTATGTTATTTCCAGTTTTCAGTTTATGTTTCTAGACTTGTAGTAGTTGGAAAATAATGACTAAGTACTTTGATGTAACTTGACTAAGGTTTTGAAATAGTAATTTTATCCGCTGCTTTATTTACTCTATTTTACTCATATGTTCTGTCTTGTGATATCTTCATGCATGTTTACCCCGTTCAACGCCCCTCCAAAGCCAGTGTACTTGCAAGAGTGACCCTGGCGGAGGTGGGGTGTTACACAACCCGGAAAATCTGAGCCAATTTAAATTTTTTATTTTGGCAATTTTAACGAATTTTGAAAATCTAAAATGAATTATTTTACATAATAACGACGAGAAATTTATTTCGAATAGAAATTAGAACGTATATATTTATATAGATCGACGTTAGAATATAAATAATTTATATTAATTATAAAAGGAATTGAAAATGGCGCGGTAGTTTGAAAATTCGATTTCAAATTTCAAATGAATGTACAGGATTCAAAATAAACCGGATTTTAGCGAAATAAAAAATATTTGAATCTATTTGAGAATATCTTTCCAACGAATCTGAAAAATTGAAATTTCATAGCGGGGATAAAAAGTTATGCCCAGTTGAAAATTCAGAATAGTCGCTACGGAATTCTGACCCTTAAAAATGGAAATTTTGCAAACGACCTCGGTTTTTGACGAAACCACTTTTGTTGGATCTGGGATGTTAAGTTATTACTAGGTTTCAAAATTCGTAATTTTCCGAATCAATATGTGAGTGTGGCGAAGTTAATTCGTTATTACTAGGTCTCGGAATTTGACGAAATTAGTTTTGTTAGGACCATATCGTCAATACGAAGGTAGAAATAATTTTTCGGGAATTTTTAGAGTCCGTATGTGGCCTCGGTAAGTTAAAATGTACGTTAAAATCAATATTGACCGTTCTATTTATTTATATTTTAAATTTGAACTGATCATAACGGCCGAATTGGCTTGCGATACATATCACATTGTGTTCGGAATGGGGTTAATTAGCTAGGGGCGACAGTTGTTGGGTTCGATTTGGAGTTCGAATGAAAAAGTAACTTTTTGGAATTAAATTAAATATTAATATATATACTTGGTCAAACCTTCTTCCCCCTTTCTCTTCCACCGTTCATTTCAGCGAAAGAAAGAAAATAACACAGTGCCCGATGCTCCAGCCACCCACCGACCACCGTCGTCCCCCCCCCCCCCCCCCTCCAACAACGCCCCTTTTTCCTCCTCTCCTCTCTGTTCTTCTTTAATTTGCCAAAAACCCTAAGCCCCAAATCCCAAATCCGTCAACTACCGCCACCTCCGGCAACCATCCCGCCACCTGCGCCTTCCCCCACCACCAGCAGGTCCTGCCGCCGCCTCTGGCCACCCAGTGCCGACCGTGGGGCCCCCAACATCCAAAAACACATTTTTCACAAAAATCCCGTTTTTACATAACAGCCCCTGAACTGTTTTAGCCGATAACTCCCAAACCGTGCATTTCTGGCCAAAGTTCCTCAAGACCAAAGTTGTAGAGCACGATTTTCTATTCGATTTGGATATATGGAAGTCGTGATTTGGAGTATGGAGCTATTCAGAAAACGCGTCTAAAGTCTGCTGTCCAAATGCTATCAAAATCGTGTACTTTCGCGAATTCTGGCGAATTGAAGCGTTTTCGGGGAAAAGTCCACTAGGTAAAAGTCGTCCGGAATGGCGTGCTTACGCTATATAAAAGAATGGAATGAAGGTTTAAGCTCATTTGCAAAGTCTGAGATCAGAACAACAATTCAGAGTGTCAGAAAATGTGTTAGAATAAAATCAAGGTGAGAACTTCTCACTTTAAATTTTCTTTTCTAGTAAAAATATATACTAAAATGTAGACAGTGCTTAGCAGCACCCGACACCCGTCGTCCACAAACCATGGACGACTTGTTTGTTTGTTTGTTTGGTGGTTGATTGGGATATTTGTTTGAATTTGGTTTGGGAAGAATAATGGAATTGATTAGATTGGTATGCGTATGGCACAGACCATTATTAGACTGGGCATAAGGCTAGGCCTTATCCTGTTTCTAGTATCGCGCCGTTATGCCGCCGAATTTTTCTAAAATATGTTAGAAAAATAAAAATATCATTTTTATTAGATAAATGAATAAAATAAATATCCATTTACAAATCAGACGATTTGTTTATGTACACCCATTTGAAGGATATTGATTGGGACGATAAATTTTACACATCGCCCAACTGCACAAATAAAAATCTATGTTTGTTGACTGAAACCCTACACGAGTATTGGGATGATATTTGACGTACACTAATCCCAATTGTTTAGTTGTATGTCAATCGGTAGGTTGACAGACAGTTGTGTAGTGCACTTTGGATGATGGTTGATTATTTGTCATTGCTATTAAATACATGTGTTGTATGGAATCCATATAATTAACATTATATGGTAATTGATTGGGCCTCATTCCAATTTGGAAAATAAAGAATATTATAAAATAAAGATTCATGTGTTGAATAGAAAAAGTAGTCATGTGTTGACGATACTCATGTGTTGAGAATATTCATGTGTTGAATAAAATAGTTATACAATAAAATTCACATTTTTATCAAATATAAAATTAGAAGCTAGCTGGGAACTAGTTAAGATGAGTGGTTTCCTGGGTATTGATCTGATGTTGGTTTCGGCCTTCGGGGTTAATACTTAGGGAATCGTTCTCTTACTAATTTACGGTTGGAGCCTGATTAAGAATTAAACGATAGAAATCATAATTTTATAAAATATATTAAATAACAAAAATAGTCATGTATTGAGAATATTCATGTGTTGAATAAAATATTTATACAATAAAATTCACATTTTTATAGTAAGTAAGAATTAATATATATTCATGTGTTGAAGAAAATATTCATTTGTTGAATAGAATAACGAAGTTATTGAAATATATAAAGCCTGTTAATTAGATTTGCGCCATTTTGACGTGAACGATATTTATATCGATTATATTTGCTTTTATAATGAATATAGAAAAGGAAGTGATTTCAAAATATAACGTTTTGAAAATATTATCATTTATATATTAATGATATGGAATATTCAATTTTGATTTAAAAATTGAATATGAAGTTGATTTTTTTTTTTGAAAACGAATTTAAAACGATTTATAAAATTCGTTTAGAATTGAAATCGAAGAAGTATATATAATATATATTATATATATTAAATGGCCTGAATAGAACGTGCCGCGCCACGGCAGTTCGCGAATTTCGACCATTGACTTCGAGTTGACGTTATGGGAGATCTGACCGTCGGATTCTCCTGAAATCGAAATCGTTAGGTTCGTATCGAAAAAAGCTTTCCAATGAATATTAGAAATTTGAAATCAAATGGTTGGATTTGGAATTATGTCCAAATCAATTTTGGAAAATGTCGCTGTAAGTGCAGTTCGACGACCGTTATTGGAAATCGACTGTACGAGCCTTGGTAAAATTGTTAAAAATATCAATAATTTGTGTAAAATTATAATAAATGATTTAGAAAGAACTAGGATGAAAAACCCCATATTTAAAAGGGATAAAAATAAATTTTTATCGAAATGAACTAGTTATGAACTAGAATTATAATCCAATGTTTTTGAATAAATAAATTGGATTAGAAGTGGTTTTAAAAATAATCAGAATTTCCAATATAAGAATTGGAATGGATTTGAATCGAAATTATCTTCGGAATATTTCGATGTTGGATTTCGGGATTATACAGATATGGTTGTGGAAATTTGTAAGATATATTTATATCATTATTTCGAATACGATATCTGTTGGTTTCAGAATTTGATATTGAATATAAACCGATATATTTTCTATTCAGAGCCTTGTATTTAATATCAAATGGGATTTTGGGTTCGTCATGAAAGGTGTCTTAAGTAACACTGTTCTTGGACCCAGTTTAGAAAAGAATAAATCTTTTAATTAAGATTTAGTGAAATTGTCCAGTTAATTAGCATTTAATTGGAATTGAATTTAAATTGGTTTTTGGGGTTTATCGTGAGCGGTGTTTTGAATAACACCTGTTCTTTAACCCGATTAACAATGGAATGTGATTTTGGGTTGGTCGTGAACCGTGTTTTCAAATGACATTGGTTCTTTAACCCGGTTAAGATAAGATTAACTTCTTAGCTTTGAATAACCATTAATATTGATTTTTGGGAAGATTAAAACTAAGTGGAGTTTTGATGAATCTTTAATTAGATTGAAATGATCGAGAATGGAGTATCACCAGTTTTGCTCCAAAGCAATAGTTAAATCTTTAATTAGATTTGAACGTGAAATGGTAATTAATATTTACCGATAACAGCGTGGTGTTAGATATGGAGTATTACCAGTTTTTCTCCGTGGGATGAATAGGTTGGGATTGGGAAATAAAAAAAATGATTACTTCGTGTGGTTCGCTAATCCCGACTAGTTTGGAAAACCTTAACATGGTTTGAAATGATATCCAAAGGAAGATTAAAGAATAAATTTAGAAGAAATTATCTTTGATAAAATTAATGGGAACCTTTCCCTAAGAATGTGAATAATTGAATAATGAATATTCTGAATTGGAATGAGGTGTATGTTGTGTGTAACACCCCACGTCCGTTAGTGTCACTCACAAAGGGAATGCACTAAGTTCCGTGGTGCATTTTAGGGTAAAAGATGCAGATAAATTACAAGACAGACAAAAATTAAACAGCGGAAAATAAAACTTTGCTTTATTGATAAAATAGTTTGTACAATGATTTCTTTACAATATCAGAGTATCATCTGTCTTACAAAATAAAGAAGCATAAAACAACATTTATATTCCCCAATTTTTAGCAAGAGCCAGCCATAGCATCTGAAAAGAGAATCCAAGCAAAACTTCGACAAATCTTCAAGCTGGGAAAGAGTGACAGTCCAACTTAACCTGAGCTATACTACTCCCTCCTCTACTACCTGGGGGGGGGGGGAACGGAAGAAAAGAAGACGAAAGAAAAACAGAGTCAGACATAAAGCCTGAGTAAGTTCAGTAACTTCTAGCATGTGAACATGGAAAAACAAACGACATGAATTAACTGAATCCAAGATTACACCATGACCATAGGGTCAGCAAGATTAGACAAGATAATCACAAGATATGCTAAGATAAGATAAACTGGATATGCTCTAGTACTTTCGCCGCTTCGCTATTTCCTTGTTATACTGGTTCATATATCTCTGCACCGCCTAACTAGTATCCCAACTAGTAACGATAACGTGATCCCAATCCCTGTAGTTTCCATTGCCTTCAGGCATACATTTATTATTTGTTACCTGGATCTAATCTAGGGTTTTCTATCAAGTGCTTTCTAGTTTCAACTAGAGTTTACGCTATCTGCTGAACGCTTCTCGGATTCAGGGTTTATGCCCCCTAGTCCAATCGATACCCCCAAGTCTAGGACACACTACCTAGAGTGGTATATGTTCCTATACTTCCCCACGCATGTATCGCGAACCGTTATCGCTTGTCTAGATGCACATGTCCTGTAATGTGCAGTCCGAGTCCTGTGTCAGGGCAAGTCAAGGAATACAGAACTCGGTCGGGAGCTTTCAGATATCTGCCGATGCAGATGCTAAGGTCTGTTTTTATTTCAGTGGCTATGGTCCCATTTGACCCCTCCCTCAACTAATGAAAGGCACACCTTGAAAAATGAGAACTATACGCAGGCCCACTATGCCCCGCTAACCTATGGCCATCCTCACCCATAACTAGATAGCAAGTATATGGTCTTTTGGAGTTCTCCGCCTTTCCGCTTCATGTATCTCGATTGACTCAAGATGGATGGTAGACGACGAGTCGCTATCACAGGGCTACCGTTTGCTCGCCGAATCACGCCGGTCCATCCTAGTCTTTATGTTTCCATGTATTGCAACCAAGGCATACCCCTGGTTCTTCTATGCAGACCTTAACCTCTGTGGGCCCAGGAGGATCATCTGCAGCCTCACAGAGGGATACCAAGAGTACCCTCACGTCCCCTCGGCCTTCGTAACCCAATTCGTTGGAGCCTTCTTTCTACTCAGACGGACATTCGCTCCTTCCCGTGTTGTACTAAGAATTACTACTTAGTTTTTCTAACTAAGATTTACCACTTAGTTTCCAGATTCGTTGTTTTCTAAGGTTTACTACTTAGTTCCCTTTCCCGTCAATTTGGATTGGTTAAGTGTCATTAGTCAATTCAGGCCAACTTAACCCTCTTCATTCATCCTGTTATACTGGTTAAGTGTTATCGGTAATTCATGTTGACTTAACCCCACCACAAACCAAGTTATATTGGTTAAGTATTTCTTATTACTTAACCCTACCCATTCACCCTGTATTGGTTAAGTGTTCCTTTTTAACCTAACCTTGCCCGTCTGTTTTAACTAACATGTTATTAATGGTTAAGTATTATCCCTTCATGTTTAGACTTAACCCTATTCTTTTATCACAATCTAATGGTTAAGTGTTCAAGTTTACTTAACCCTACGGTCTAACCCAGCTAACGTATCAAATTGGCTAAGTATATCTACTTAACCCCAACCTCTAGTCTAGTTAACATGTTAATTTGGATAAGTGTATTAACTTTACTTAACCCCTACAAGTCTCGTTTTGCTATCTTGAGTTTGGTTAAGTGTCTCTATGGACTTAGCCCTCCCATTCTAGCTTAACTGTGTTAAGTTGGTTAAGTGTTCCTATGGACTTAACCCTCCCATTCTAGCTTAACTGTGTTAAGTTGGTTAAGTGTTCCTATGGACTTAACCCTCCCATTCTAGCTTAACTGTGTTAAGTTTCAGTCTGAACCTTACCCCACCCATCAGTCTAGTTATCATGTTGAACTGGTTAAGTGTCTTAGTTAACTTAACCCAACCATTCTTGTTCTAGCTTTAACTAAATAAATTAAAGCCGCTACCACTCACATTAGACAGGTATTGTTGCGACTACTGGATGTGCCGGTTGGTTCCGGGCAGGTTTACATCGCAACTCAGTCTAACCTCAGGCTAGGCATATTCGTGTTTTCTAAGTTCAAAGGGTTTCAATTTATTTTCAAAACAAGTTTTGAAAGTAACCATCCCGTTCGTCGGATCAGTTAGGGATAGCCAGGGAGAGCAGGAAACTTGTATTTTCCAAACCCAAGCCTAGACACTATCCTCTCTGTCACCCTAGAACTTTCTGGTGTGTCATTAAAAGAGATGTCGTTAATAAACCTTTAATTTGTCTAAATTTATATTTCCTCATTCAGGCCAAATTCTATAAGTAAATTATTTCTAATTTACTTATTTCCTAATTACTCTTTTAATGTAAATTGTCTACATTCATTCTTATGGCCCATTTTCCCCTCTATATCATATTTATGCTTTTTGGTATGTAAACTATACCAAACTAAGTGTCACTAACCATGATTTTGCTAAACCTGACAATTACTCACAATTACGGCCAAATTCAAATTTATACCAATATACTTGTTATGCCAAATTAGCCAATCCAATTCTGATTTAACATTCTAATTACAGTTCATGCCCAACTAGACTTATTATTCTAGTTTACAATGCTAGATTTACAAGTTAATACTAGGTTCAAATTACACATCCTATAATTCATGTCGAATTTATCCAATTTGTATTTCTATGAACATGCCATAATACATGTTCCCAATTTATGCCAATTTCCAAGTTTTTAACTACGTTTTTAGTAAATTTCATATTTTCCCCAAATCGTATTCCCACCGTTCGTATAATCGTAATTCAATCTAGATTATAGATAAATCTAGATTCGTAGAAAATAGGGGATGAACCAAAGATGCTATGAAAAAGGATGGACATAATAACTGGCATAAAAAGGTTTGAATAACGACTTAGGTTCAAGAACATGGGTAGACCTAACTTAATAGGTAAATTCCCAAGGTCTAAAACCAAGGATAGACAGAATAGAGACGCAGGTTCAAGAACATGGGTAGACCTAACTTAATAGGTAAATTCCCATGGTCTAAAACCAAAGAAAACCAAGGACAGGCAGAATAAATAATCGGGTTTAGACCCAATCTCATAATCACAGAACTTAAGCAACACTTTCCTAGTCATGAATCATAGGTGTTTAATCACAGATGTCCTTGTTATGTCATAGGCAATAGTTTATGTTTTCAAATCAGAGGCATAGGTTTAGTCAGGGAAATAATCCTCATAGTCACAGTCACAGTCATAGGCAATGTTCGTAGTCATAGGCAATGTCCATAGTCATAGGCAATGTTCATAGTCATAAGCAATGTTCATAGTCATAGGCAATGTTCATAGTCATAGGCAATGTTCATAGTCATCGGCAAATGTTCATAGTCATAGGCATATGGTTTTAAGGTCCATAGTTTCATAGTCACGGTCTTATTTGTCTTCGAATCATAACAGTTCTTAATTTGGTTCAAGAGTATAGGCACTGATTCGAATAGAGAGAGAGAGAGAGATTTGGCATATTCTTTTATTCCTTTATTCCTTTAATTTCATGTCACGAACAGAGAAAAATGTTCAAATCTAGAAACAACTGACTTACAGAGATTAGATTAGAACAGAAAGATGGCGTTGCTAAGATTCGTAGAAAAACAGTCGTTGCAGTCGTTTGAATCTTCACTTGAATTCTAGCTTGAATCTCTTCTTCTTGAAAGTCTTTGAGCAGCATCTCCTCGTCTTGATTTATTTTATATATATTATTCTATTTATATTTTAATTAAGAGGAGGAGAAGAAGCCATGTTCACTAAGTATCTTTGCAGCATAAGGGTAGAAAAGAATTGTGAATAGAGAAGAAGACCAGGGCTGTTTATATAGTGTTAGGCGGACGAACCTAGGCAGAAAACGTGACTAAATACATCAGAACGAACCAGGTGCAGAAAGCTGGAAAACGGGGGGGGGGGGGGGGGGTCGACCCCCAGGTCGACTACCCAGTCGACCTGGGTGCCTTGGGCGGGAAAATTCCCGCCCAGCCCAACCTGGGTCTGTTTTCGATTTTGAACTCCTTTTCTACCCTGTTTTGAAATTTGAACTTCGCTGAATCTTCCGGAGGCCATATCTTCCTCATACGGACTCCAATTTACGCAAACTCAGACTCGTTTTCATGTAGAATTCCGAGACGAACGCAATGGCGCAGCCTGTTTCCCTTGATTTTGATTTTAATTTTTAATTCTGCCTTGATTTGTGAATCCTAGTGTTGCAGAATTATGGGGTGTTACATTGTGTTTGTGTAACACTTGTTTATTATATACGCGGGTTATTTGGAAAGGCCGGGTTTATACCCATTCTGAATAACTGATTCGACGATGAAGACGGTGGTTGAAGACCAGAGGTCTTCACTTCGTTTTGGATGATTATTGATGATATTGATTGGGATGGACACCCAAGACGAGGGAATCAGTCGGTGATCGTCCAGACGTACTTAGAGATCGATGGATATGCGAGGAATAAGGTTCCTCCGGTTTCGTTCAAACCCAGAATGAACTTGTAAATGGACTGTGTGTCTGACATTGGATTTTATTCTGTGTGATTGATTTCTATTAAATATATATCTGTTTGGAGGCAGAGAATTTATTCTCTTCCTTAACGCCCATCTCTGAGACGTACGAGCTCAGAGGTTATATATTGATGGATATCAATCACATGGCATGAATTGCCTATGTGGCATGCCTAAGTGGCAATTGATCAAGGCTTCTGTTGAAAAGCAAACTCTTGTGGGTGATGATCAAAGCACGGACTATGTGGCACAGCTTTGTGTATAGCATTAATTCGTGAGCCTCACACCTCGGTATGAGTCAAAAACGGGATAGTGACTGCAGAGAGAGCACGACGTTTCTTACTAGCTATGGGTGATGTCAGTGACCTACCAGCCCTGACATTTATATACTTTTACCTGTGTGGTTGTGGGATGCGAGGCGCCTCGGACATAGGTCCTATAGGACCGGGAAACGTGTGTTCAAGAATAACTAATCCTCAAAAGTAAGAGAGGACCGGCCCTGAAGATCCAAGATCGCTGTGTGTGGTCCTGAGACATTTGCTAGAGTGTCTCGAACGGAGAGGAGCTTGCCCCTTGCCTCGACTCATGATGGAATCCAATTTCCGATATGTGATAATTCGGTTTTATTTGTAGAACCTAGTATGACAACATAGTAGATGGTAGCTATGCCGTGTATGATTGATACTTATGATTGAAATTGTTTTGACACTATACACTTATAGTAATATCAAAATAATCTGTTTTAAACGTATCAAGCATTATTTGGCTATTATAAGATAAAACCCTATCCTTCGGCTTGCGTTGCATTATGTGATGGGACCTGGGTCTTATTATAGCTTCATTTTTCTTTATTTAGCATTGCGCTATTTGTTTTATGCACTGGTATTCTTGGGAGGAAACCCGTTCCGTGTTATATGGCATGGTCCCTTGATTTACCTAACTTTAAAAATAAAGATTAATAATTGTTTTAGTTCTCACACCAGTCACATGACTGACCTGGAGTTTATTGTTTTAACCTAAACTCTGGTTGCCCTTATTTTCCACACGGGCAGCTAGTAGTTTTGATTTTGCAGATTTATATTCACAGCATCATGGTTTACGGCTGGAACGATACTCGGAAAGCTCTGTATCCGTGTATTTCTTTCAGTTGTGTGTTGTATTATTTTTCCGCTGCAGTAATGTAATTTAAATCTCTTATATTTATCAAATGTGTAGTATTCATTCATACTCTGATGTAAATTGTTGTAATAAGCAATGAAATGTTCTTCTATTTGTGTTCTGATTCGTCTTGTCCTCAAAGCAATTCGTTCTTTCCTTACCGGGGAAGTTACAGGTTATTACAATTGGTATCAGAGCTTTGGTTTACAGAGCTCGAGAACAAGACACATTAGAACCGAACGAAAGAATTCATCAGAGATTGGATTAGCAATATCCAATAAGAATTACTCGTTAGAGATAGGATCAGTAGTATCCTAGAACGAGTGTGAAGAGTATATTTTTCAAATAAAGATGAAAACAAATTTTGTTTTAAAAATTAAATTCAATTATTCGTATTTGAATATTTTATTTGTATTGAATTTGGACAATCTGGTATATGAAGATTTCGCATATACGCGTCATGAACGTATATTCGAAGTCCTAAATATACTAGATAGATATAGAATCACACTCTAGTTGCCTGGGGATGATTCTGATAATGCTGCAGCGTTACCAGTATTTATTTTCGAGTACCGAAAGTGGGATATCTATATATTTCCATCAGATTGGTGCGAAAACCAAAACTAGATAGGTTTATTGTGGTGATTTGGCATCAAAAAGATGATTTTCTGTATATATATATATATATATATATATATCAAAATTATGAATTTGAAAAGCTAACCAACTAATTGATTGATGGTTGTGTTGTTTGATTATTGGTTTGATAATTTTGAACCATTTAGCCTAATGGAAACAAATATTGAACTGAGTTGAAATTGATTATAATTGCATGCATATACATGTATATCCATTGAACAGGTCATAGCAAGGAGGCTAGAGCAGAGGAATAAAATTGTTTGCCCAACAAATAGGTACATGTTTATTGTATTTCTTGGGGATTTGATGATTTTATGAGCCGATTGGCTTGCCGCTTGGATTTTTCTTTTTCTTTTCGATTGGTGAGGGCCATGGGAGGCTATTTGAAATATCCCGAAGCTCCCGGTGCAGGGGAGGTTATGGCGAAATTTTTCGAAAATTTAGGGTTTTAGCCAAATTTTTGAAAAATTTGAAAAGTTCTTAGAAACTGAAAAGTTGAAAAACTTAAGCCATAATTAAAATAATGGAAGTTGAGTTGGTTAGTTAAATAACTTTCAGTTTCGTTCCTATTCGAGGATGAAAAGTTTTAAGTGGGGGAGATTGTAACAACCCGGAAAATCTGAGCCAATTTAAAATTTTTATTTTGGCAATTTTAACGAATTTTGAATATTTAAAATGAATTATTTTAAATAATAACGACGAGAAATTTATTTCGAATAGAAATTAGAACGTATAAATTTATATAGATCGACGTTAGAATATAAATAATTTATATTAATTATAAAAGGAATTGAAAATGGCTTGGTAGTTTGAAAATTCTATTTCAAATTTCAAATGAAAGTACATGATTCAAAATAAATTGGATTTTAGCGAAACCAAAAATATTTGAATCTATTTGAGAATATCTTTCCAACAAATCCGAAAAATCGAAATTTCATAGCGGGGATAAAAAGTTATGCCCAGTTGAAAATTCAGAATAGTCGCTATGGAATTCTGGCCCTTAAAAATTGAAATTTTGTAAACGACCTCGGTTTTTGACGAAACCACTTTTGTTGGATCCGGGATGTCAAGGTATTACTAGGTTTCAAAATTCGTAATTTTCTGAATCAATATGTGAGCGTGGCGAAGTTAAACGCGTTTGACTAGTTTATGTTGATTTTAATCGACTGGAAAATGACCATTTTTCAAATGGTCTCGGAATTTGATGAAATTAGTTTTGTTAGGACCATATCGTCAATACGAAGCTAGAAATAATTTTTCAGGAATTTTTAGAGTCCGTATGTGGCCCCGGTAAGTTAAATTGTACGTTAAAATCAATATCGACCGTTCTATTTATTTATATTTTAAATTTGAATGGAAACTGGTTGTAACGGCCGAATTGGCTTGTGTTCGGAATGGGGGTAATTAGCTAGGGGCGACAGTCATTGAGTTCGATTTAGAGTTCGAATGAAAAAGCGACTTTTTGGAATTAAATTAAATTAAATATTAATATATATACTTGATCAAACCTTCTACCCCCTTTCTCTTTCTCTTCCCCCGTTCATTTCAACGAAAGAAAGAAAAAAACGCAGCACCCGATGCTCCAGCCACCCACCGACCACCGTCGCCCCTCCCCTCCCCTCCACCAGCGCCTCTTCCTCCTCTCCTCTCTCTCTTCTTCTTTAATTTGCCAAAAACCCTAAGCCCCAAAACTCCAAATCCATCTACTACCGCCACCTCCGGCCACCATCCCGCCACCTGTGCCTTCCCCCACCACCAGCAGGTCCCGCCGCTGCCTCTGGCCACCCAGCGCCGACCGTGGGGCCCCAACATCCAAAAACACATTTTTCACAAAAATCCCTTTTTACATAATAGCCCCTGAACTGTTTTAGCCGATAACTCCCAAACCGTGCATTTCTTGCCAAAGTTCCTCAAGACCAAAGTTGTAGAGCACAATTTTCTCTTTAATTTGGATATATGGAAGTCATGTTTTGGAGTTCGGAGCTGTTCAGAAAACGCGTCTAAAGTCTGCTGTCCAAATGCAGTCAAAATCGTGTACTTTCGCGAATTCTGGCGAATTGGAACGTTTTCGGGGAAAAGTTCACTAGGCGAAAGTCATCCGGAATGGCGTGCTTACGCTATATAAAAGAATAGAATGAAGGTTTAAGGTCATTTTCAAAGTCTGGGATCAGAACAACAATTCATAGTGTAAGAAAACGTGTTAGAATAAAATCAAGGTGAGAACTTCTCACTTTAAATTTTCTTTTCTAGTAAAAAATATATACTAGGATGCAGACGGTGCTTAGTAGCACCCAACACCCGTCGTCCATAAACCATGGATGACTTGTTTGTTTGGTGGTTGATTGGGATATTTGTTTGAATTTGGTTTGGGAAGAATAATGGAACTGATTAGATTGGTATGCGTATGGCACAGACCATTATTAGACTGGGGATAAGGCTAGGCCTTATCCCGTTTCTAGTATCGTGTCGTTATGCCGCCGATTTTTTCTAAAATATGTTAGAAAAATAAAAATATCATTTTTATTAGATAAATGAATAAAATAAATATCCATTTATAAATCAGATGATTTGTTTATGTACACCCATTTGAAGGATATTGATTGGAACGATAAATTTTACACATCGCCCAACTGCACAAATAAAAATATGTGTTTGTTGACTGAAACCCCAAACGGGTATTAGGGTGATATTTGACGTACACTAATCCTGATTGTTTAGTTGTATGTCAATCGGTAGGTTGACAGACAGTTGTGTAGTGCACTTTGGATGATGGTTGATTATTTGTCATTGCTATTATATACATGTGCTGTATGGAATCCATATAATTAACATTATATGGTAATTGATTGGGCCTCATTCCAATTTGGAAAATAAAGAATTTTATAAAATAAAGATTCATATGTTGAATAGAAAAAATAGTCATGTGTTGACGATACTCATGTGTTGAATAAAATATTTACACAATAAAATTCACATTTTTATCAAATATAAAATTAGAAGCTAGCTGGGAACTAGTTAAGATGAGTGGTTTCCTGGGTATTGATCTGATGTTGGTTTCGGCCTTCGGGGTTAATACTTAGGGAATCGTTCTCTTACTAGTTTACGGTTGGAGCCTGATTAAGAATTAAACGATAGAAATCATAATTTTATAAAATATATTAAATTAAAAAAATAATCATGTATTGAGACTATTCATGTGTTGAATAAAATATTTATACAATAAAATTCACATTTTTATTGTAAATAAGAATTAATATATATTCATGTGTTGAATAAAATATATATTCATGTGTTGAAGAAAATATTCATTTGTTGAATAGAATAACGAAGTTATTGAAATATATAAAGCCGTGTTGATTAGATTTGCGCCATTTTGACGCGAATGATATTTATACCGATTATATTTGCTTTTATAATGAATATAGAAAAGGAAGTGATTTCAAAATATAACGTTTTGAAAGTATTATCATTTATATATTAATGATATGGAATATTCAATTTTGATTTAAAAATTGAATATGAAGTTGAAATTGTTTTGAAAACGAATTTAAAACGATTTATAAAATACGTTTAGAATTGAAATCGATGAAGTATATATATATATATATATATATATATATATATATATATATATTAAATGGCCTGAATAGAACGCGCCGCGCCGCGGCAGTTCGCGAACTTCGACCATTGACTTCGAGTTGACGTTACGGGAGATCCGACCGTCGGATTCTCCTGAAACTGGAACCATTAGGTTCGTATCGGAAAAAGCTTTCCAATGAATATTAGAAATTTGAAATCAAACGGTTGGATTTGGAATTATGTCCAAATCAAATTTGGAAAAGGTCGCTGTAAGTGCAGTTCGACGACCGTTATTGGAAATCGACTGTACGAGCCTTGATAAAATTATTAAAAATATAAATAATTTGTGTGAAATCATAATAAATGATTTAGAAAGAACAGGAAAATATTGTGAAGGACAAAAATATTGGGCTTTTCGTCCACAAGGACAGTCCATCTTTTTTTTCTTTCTCGAGGACAATATATAAGTTTTTCTCACATCATCGCGCGCGCAATTACTTCTGAAATTATCTTACCCTAATTTCGCTCCTTCCATTGTGCAAAATCGATTTGCAAATTTCTGTGCGCGTTTGAAAATCCAGGTGCGATTTTCTCGGTCGTGATTGCAAAATCGATTTTCCTTTGCGTGATTTTCTCATTCGTGATTTTTTTTGTCAGGTGCGATTTTCTCATTCGTGATTTTCTCGGTCGTGATTGCAAAATCGGTTGAGCATTACTTGTCAGGTGTGATTTTCTCATTCGTGATTTTTTTTGCTTTTCTTGTTCTGAAATTCCTTTGCGCGATCTTCTTTAATTTTTTTTTTATGTGATCGTTTCTCTTTAGGTTTTCTCCTGTTGATTTGAATTGGTTGATTAATGGATTCGATTTGCAGCAGCAACAGGTTATATGTTTTACACTGAGTAATTTTTTTTTCCTTTAGACTGTGTTCATATATGTATCAAACTGTCCTCATTTAGGATGTTTTCTTTTAGACTACATTATTGTAATGTGTTATGCTATGTGCTTAATGGATTTAGTATCAGTTTTATTCTGTCAAATAGCATAAGTTGGAGTAACTCTATATTGCAATCTCTTGAGGCATGTGGTATTGGTGGTATGTTCATAAATATTATGTTTATATCTGGGTATCAGTTTTATGTCATTGGTGGTATCAGTTTGTCCTCTGTTGTTAAGTGTACAGCAATACAGTATCAGTTTTATGTCATTGGTGGTATCAGTTTGTTCTCTGTTGCTAAGTGTACAACAATACAGTTTCAATTTTTTGTCATTGGTGGTACCAGTTTGTTCTTTGTTGTTAAGTGTACAGCAATACAGTATCAGTTTTGAATCAAAATTTGTATCAATTATATAATAATTTGCTGACTGTTTTTTTTTTTTTTCAGTGGTGATGATAGTCTCTTGGTTTTGTTTTTGTTCAACAATCTTACCTTTAGTACTCGGTTGGCCGTTAATTGTTCATTATATGATTTGAAGAATGAATTATGCCATCATTGATCTCAACTTACTCCTGATTCAATTGAGATTAGTTATTTGCTTGAGAACAAAATAATATATGTTAATACTAATTCCGATCTTCAAAGTACAATTTGCTTTCAACTACATAAAAAGAGTGCTTTCTTTTCTTTCACTATTAAGCGGAAGGATTGTCAGCTCCAAAATATTGATACTTGTTCTCATTCAACTGCATCTGAAGTTTCGTCTAATGCATCTTTGTGTTCTATTATTGTTGTACATGGAAAAAGTTACTTAAAAGACATGATGAAGAGAGGATCTAATCTTTCCATTTTTGATTTTAAAGGGTTCTGTTTTGGGGGTGCTAATGACTATAGGGGATTATTGATGGCATATCAAATTCAGACAGGGTATGAACTACTTTTTTTAAAGAATAGTTCTTCTAGGATAACAGTTGTTTGCTCTTCTTTGTCGTCTACTGGATGTCAATTTAAAGTTCATGCTACTTGTGATTCCGAACAACTTAATAGGTTTTTCATACGGAATTTAGTTAGTGAGCATTCTTGTGGTGGTGGACTTAAACATTTGAGCAATCCGCCTATTTCTAGCTCGTTTATTAAATCATTGATTATAGATGAAATTCGTGATCGTCCAAGCAAGAAGCCTAAGGAGATCATAGATGATTTTCGTAGAGAATATAATATTGAGTTGAATTATGCGGTTGCTTATTCTGCAAAAAAACTTGCTTTGACTGAATTGTATGGTAATGATGCTATGTCTTATGATGACTTGAGATGGTATTTGGAGGCACTACAAAATCATAACCCAGGTAGTTATGTTGATTTAGAGGTTAATGCCAGTACTAACCAGTTTGAGAGAGTGTTTATTGCCCTTTCTGCATGTATACGTGGGTTTAAGTATTGCCGAGCCATGATTTTTTTGGACGCTACTCACTTAAAGGGACGACCAGGTGTATTGATGGGAGCTACTGCAAAGAATGGTAATCAAGGTATTTTTTTTATGTTGTCAAGTTTTTTTTTATTCTTACATATTGGTGTTAGGTGACATGCAGTATCAGCTTATGTGAAGTCTTATTTTTAATTGTTTTTATATATCAGTTTTAGAAGCCTGGTAGTATCAGTTTCTTTAAGTATTAGATAATGTTTATTTTTCCAGTTAGTTGGTATCACTTTTCATAGTATGATAGTATCAATTTTTATGATGTCTTGTTAAAAATTAATTTTCTAGTTTTCAGGTATCAGTTTTATGTGCCTGGTAGTATCAGTTTTTTAAACTTTTATTTAATAATTATTTTCTCCAGTTTCCTGGTATCAGTTTTCATAGCCTGGTAGTATCTGTTTTTATGATTCTTGTAAGAAATTTAATTTCCAGTTTTCTGGTATCAGTTTTATGTGCCTGGTAGTATCAGTTATTTTTTACATGTAATTTGATTGTCTATTTAACTGTTATTTAATTTGCAGGCTTTTTCCCCTTAGCTATGGGTGTAGTCTCCATTGAAAATGTGGATAATTGGAGATGGTTTTTAAGTCACTTGAAGAAACTCGTGATTTGGTTTTTATTTCAGATCGTCATCAAGGGTTAGTTTTGGGTATTCGTGAAGTTTTCCCCAATGCATTTCATAGTTTTTGTTATCTTCATATGGAACAAAACTTGCTTTCAGCTGTTAAGACAAAGAATACAAATGTTTCGATTGTTGAGTTGTTTAAGTTGTGTTCTCGAGCTTCAAATTTAAATGAATTTGAAGCTGCACATTCTAAATTTTTGGATGTTGGAGGTACTGCAGCTATGAACTTTTTAAAGGATAAACCGTTTGATAAGTGGACTGATTTGTTTTTTAAGGGTAAACGATATGGAGAGTATAGTTCAAATGTAGCTGAAAGTTTTAATAGTTGGATTATAGAGGAAAGAGCGTTGCCAATTACTTCATGCTTAGGTGGAATTAGGATTAAAATTATGGAACAAATGGCCAAAAGGAGAGAGGAGTGTCATTTGTGGACTACCATTCTTTGTCCATCTATGGAGCATAGGTTAAAAGGGTTGATTGATGAAGGGTTTGGTTGGGTTGTTTATAAATTTTCGGAATTCATATTTGAAGTCCAGTCTCCATCTTCGCATCATGTTGATCTTCAAAATCGAAGTTGTACTTGCAATCAATGGAAAGTTACAGGATTTCCTTGTGTTCATGCTATCAAGTGCATTACTAGATCTAAACTTCGGGTATACGATTTTGTTGAACACTATTTCACCATAGACGCTTATCGATCTTCTTATGCTAATCCAGTGAATCCAATTCCTAACTATGATAAGCCCACTGTTGATCCTTGCAATGAAGATTTCATTAAGCCTCCTAAAGACAAACATGGTGTTGGTAGACCTTCTACCAAACGAAAAGGTGGATTCGCATTTTTCCATAATAAACAAAATTAGTGTGGTGTGTGTAAGCAATATGGCCACAACAAGCGCAACTGCCAAGCTTCGAAGAATTGATACTTTCTTACAATTGTATTACAGTTTTTTCCTTCACTTTATGCATTAAAATTTGGAAATGTAATAAATTTGATATTAGTTGTGAGTATTCATTGAATTTTTGGTTTACGTTCATGTTTTAGTTGATGCTTTTTTTATATATATGTATGTATGTATGTATGTTCTGTGTCTATTTTATGTTGCTTGTTTGGTAGATATCAATTATTGATGATATTGGTATCCTTCAATGTTGTAATATACAGTTTCTGGTATAAGTTTTGAAGCATAATGGTATCAGTTTTGGTACTGTGATTATGTTTAAACAAATGTGGTATCAGACTTTCAAGCTAACTGAAATCAGTTTTGATCGTGAGATTTGTTTATGTGAATATGGTATATTTTTGTCAAATTACCTAGTATCAGTTTTGAACAAAATCTAGTATCATTTTTTGACTGTGACTTTATTTACATGATTAAGGCGTCCTTTTGATATAAAAATAGGTTGGTATATGAATTTTAAAGCCATAGTTACTTGATTAGGTTTTTCTATAAGATATATTTTATGTGTGATAGGTATGTACTTGGTTTAAGAATTCCTATGAGGTATGGTTGTGTTCCCAATCATGGGCTATTATATGTTGTAATAGCATCGTCAATGTATTACTTTTGGAAGCACATTAATAATATAGTGTCAGATTTCTTTCTGAAATTATGTATACATTAACATGGTATTAAATTATGTATACATTAATATGGTATCAGATTTCTTTCTGAAACTATGTATACATTAATATGGTATGATCGAGCCCATAATCGAGTCCATGACCGGACAGTTGACCGAGCATGTGATCAAGCACATGATTGTGAACATAACCAAGCCCTTGACGGAGCCCATAACCGAGTCCATGATCGGACACTTGATCGAACCTATGACCTGGTACATTACCGAGCACCTGAATGAGGACAGGATTGAGCACGTGACAGAGCACAGGACCAAGCCCATGACCAAGCCCATGACTTTGCCATAACAAAGCATATAACCGGACACATAACCAAGCACATGATCGAGCACATGACCAAGTGCATGGTTGAGCATATAACAAATCACATGGTGGTATAAGTTATGGTATAGTTAGTAGTTTTCTAGTATCAGTTTTGCATTCATGCTGGTATCAGTTTGGGATTATTATATTTAACATCAGTAGGGTATCTGTTTTGAACCAAATCTGGTATCAGTTTTTCATCTTTTATCATGTTTTGTTCAAATTATATTATTTAGTTATCAGTTTTGTGTTAATGTTGGTATCAGTTTTTTTTAAAAATATGTATGTCAGTTTGGAAAAAAATGAGATATCAGTTTCATAGATACAACCATAAAACAGTTCACAACACATGATTCAATGCATTTTGATAGCATAAAACTCATTAGTAACATCGCAGCAATTTCAAACTAAAATCATATCATCATATAAAAAAAATACCCACAAGAAATGTTGAACATTTGCAACATTTGACATCCATTACAATAGCTAAAAACAAGTAGTTTTGAAACAAATATCATCATATGTACATTTCTAACAACCAACCAATTTCAACTACCAACTATAATCATTTTTCCTCCTAAGAAAGATTAGACATAAAGTTTGCTAAATCCCAACAATAACCACTGTTTGCCAAAATTTCATACACTAGCTGCGCTCTACATTTCAGCATGTTCTTCGGGTCAACCTTTAGAGGAATTTCTTTTCTGTTCATTGATATTATGAAAATCATAACATATATCGCACAATCAAGCCTGTACAAAGGAAATCATGTCGTTAGTTGTATAAATACTCATTCATTCTGGGTATTAAAATTAATATATGGTAAAGAATTACGTGTCACAGTCTTGTTGTGCGCTCTTTTCTTGAACCATTTCAGATGTGCTGAGCTGCTTATTTGTAACATTATGTTTTTGCCATAACCGCGGCAGTAATTCCTCAACTACAGCTCTCTGTAAAATATATAGCAGGTTATATGTTAGTGACATATTCAAACATATACAAGTAGTGACTTCGTACCAATGTTAGTGCAGCTTTCAAACTTGCATTAGTGTTCGTGGTCGATCTTCTAGGCCGATTGGAGTCGAAATGTGCCCACTGCATATTTGCATATGTTAAAGTCACTAGCGTCCAGTGACTTTCACAATGCAATGGAAAGTAAATAACCTCCGTGAAATCGTCTTTCACGACCTTTTCTAAAATGGGAAGAGCTATTGCCTTTATAAGTGATTCGATTTTGTCAGCCAGTGCTTTCTATTCATAAAAAATATTGTTTGTTATTTACTAATTTAAGAAATAATATTGCAAAAAAGTGACCTGAAATTTTACTTACTGTTCCCATCGTTGGCATTGCGTAATTGTTTACCGTTAAAGCACAGTATCTTGTAAACCAGTCGATAATCTGTAATACACATACATATGTATATAAGAAGTCATATGATATTGCGAAATAAATATGATACTATCAGGCTATGAAAACTGATATCAAGATACTGGTAAAATAATTTTTAAATAGAAATAAAAACAAACTGATACTATCAGCCTATGAAATCTGATATCACAATACTGGAAAAATAATTTTTAACGGGTAATCAAAAAAACTGATACTACCAGTCTATGAAATCTAATATGTTAAAACCGATACAGGTTTAGTCCTTGTTAAAACTGATACAGATTTATGTCTGTGAGTGTACACATAAATGTGCATCATTTCAACATAAACACGTGCACAATCAAACATGCACACAATGCACGTACAAGAAGATCAGTATCAAAAACAGAGATGCTCACTAGCTAAAATTTACTAAAAATAATTTTTAACTAGAAATTAAAAAAACTGATACTACCAGGCTATTAAAATAGATACCAAGAAACTGCAAAAATAAAATTTACTATAACTAAAAAAAATGATACTAGCAAGCATTGAAAACAGATACTAACAAGCATATATATGGTACATGTCCATCCGTGAAGCTCCCTTCCAGAACATTAACAAGCATACGTTTCGTTATGACACAACCACCTAAAATTGTGTCATCATTTATCATATCATCCCTGTTATGTAGAAATGAAAATTATAGTTAAGTTTTGAACAAATCTCTAGTAATATCGATAGAAAAAACGTGTACTTACAAATTTCTTGCTTTTGCAACAGAGAATTTTTCTTTAACCAAGGCTTGTTGTTTTTTATTCAGATATTTAACACTGTCGCAATGTGACAAATTCAATTCTGCCCATGATGCTTCCAAAATAGCTAGTGGCTTTTCAATTCTAATTGATTCTTGCTCTACATTTTTCTCCGTTTTCTCACTTTGTTTTTCTTCATGCTGCTGCTCTTGCTTTTTTTCTTTTCCTGATTCTTCTGTAGGATGATCTTCCCTATTTTTTCCTACTTCAATACTTGTTTTTTTTTTTTTTTTTGAAATTGTAGGATAGTCAAATGAATCTCTTCTTATTGTCTTCTTCCTTTCTCTCTTTTTTATTCTGTCTACATATGAAGGCGGTTCGTCTTCTGATGGCATTTTTTTCCCTTCTTGCTCGGCTGATTTTCTTTCTTCTTGTATTTCCTTAATAATTTGTGTGATACCAAAGTCGAAGTTGGGCGGACTGACTTCAACCGATACATTTTTTCTGATTTCTGAGCTTTGTTCAGCTGGAATTGTTTTTTCTGCAGTTTCAAAATTTTCATTTTGTTCACATTTCTCTTTCTCGACTTGAATATTGCATTGATTTTCATTCTCAACATTCTCATTGATTGTCGTTTTTTCCTTCTTCTTCGTCATTATGTTGAGAATGTGAATCACTTTAAGTCTCTTCCGAATCAGATTCCGAAAGTTCCGTTTGTTCAAAATCTGTATTTCTTCCTTGCAACTGTTGTTCCAAACTAACAACCTTTTTTTCTGCTTCTCTTCTCAAAAATCTTTCATTTGTCAAATCTTTTTTCAGTTTCTTGTTTTCAGCTTCAATTTTGTCAATATGAATTTTCAACACTCTCATAGTCACATCATCCTCAAAAGAATCCATTTGTGTTTGCTGTTCTCGACATTTTCTTTTTTTTGTTGCTGGGCGTTCTTTTGCTCCCTTTGATTTAGAAGAAATTTCATCTGCTGTTTCCAATTTTTTCAATTCATGTGGATGTATGTCTGAAATTTCATGAACCTAAAAAATTAAATTTGTTTTGATAATATCAGTTTTGATAATAAGAATGTTAAAGTTCTAATATCACTCGACACTTCAAAATGAAACCGAGAATGTGAAAAATTAAATTTCAGTTAACAAAAAGAAAAACAGATACTACCATCCTAATAAAACTGATACAATGCTACTGGAAAAATAAATATACTAGGAAAATTGATACCACCAAGCTAGTAAAATTGATACCACCAGGCTAGTAATATTGATACCACCAGGCTAGTAAAATTGATACCACCAGGCTAGCACTCAAAAAAACTGATACCACCAGGCTAATAAAATTGATATCAATATACTAGGAAAAATAATTTTTAAGCAGAACTAAAAAAAACCGATACTACCAATCTCCTATAACTGATACCAAGAAAATGCAAAATTAAATTTTAACTAAAACTAAAAAAAACTGATACTACCAGTCTAGAAAAACAGATATTACATAAAGACTTGACAATTTTATTTAAACAAGAAATCATAAGAAATGATACTACCATAATCCTAAAACTGATACAACTGAAATTAAAAAACATATACCTCTCCTTCATTGATGTCATTCAGGAACTTTTGGGTAACATATTCCTTCAAGGCTCGTAGATCCCATCTAGCAAATCTTGGGTATATCTCGCTAGCTGAGCATCGTGGCTTTATTATCTTCATTTTTTCACATATGCAATACTTCATAAAAAAAACAAAACAAAAAATTAATAAAAGTTGTGCTAAATTCACAAATGTTAGAAAAAATCAAATAAAAAACAAATAAATTACCAGTGGAAGCATTGCACATCCAGACATATTCCTTGGATTATGAATGAAATTTTTAACAAATTTATGGAAATTCTTTTCAATGGTCAACGGCCAAGAAACTGTTTTCATTTTTTCCAAATCACACAAGTACTGCAGAAGTCCCCATCTCAATTTCTGTTGATTATTGGGGAAGAAAAAAGTAACTATAATGTCCATGATAAGAAGAGTAGGCAAGTCTTCCATCTTGTACTCATCCTCTTTATCTATTACTTTATTTATTCTAGCTTCAATCAAAGGTCTTGTGATATATGCCGATGATCCAAAATTCCGTAAAGCATAATTTTTACAAGCTAATGGAATTGTTTTGCTAGTCATCATTTTGGGAGGCTCTATATTATTTCCAAGCATCGGCAACCCAAAAAGTAAGCTAATATCTTTGGCCGTTACTGTCATTTTTTCTTTGCCAAAGATAAAAGCTCCTTCTTCCACTGAATAACACTTGTAAATCGCATCCAAATTTTCTGTATATTTCTTACATTCCTTCAAATTTATTTTTCCTTCATAGAAAACATTGAAAAGGTTGTAGAATGGTGATCTTTTCAGTAGTTCTAGTTGTTTTTTGCTTAATGCTTTTTTCTCCTTCATAAGCATTATGATTTTATAAGAAGGTTGCAGCCCACATCTATACGCAGATTCAGTTTTTTCTTTTGCGGTTGTTCTATCTTTTGTTTCTCGTGGCCGAGGATTAGCAAAATCATCGTCCTAATGTAAAATAGAAACATTATTGAAAACTGATAAATTACTATTTAGATAACAAAATGACACAATATTCATGTAAATAGAAATTCAGTAATAATACTGATACCATTTTGGATTCAGAACTGATAACAAAATGCATTCAAAAATTGTACCATTAATCTCAATATCAAAACTGATACCAGTTAACTGGAAGAACTGATACCACATTCACATAAACAAAAATTTATTAGCATAACTGATACCAGTTAACTGGAAGAACTGATACCACATTCACATAAACAAAATTTTATTAGCATAACTGATACTAGTGTGCTTCCATAACAGATACCAGTTTCATGCAAACAGAATTTTATTATCAACACTGATACTAGTGTGCTTTTAAGACTGATACCATGATAAAGTATATTACAACATTTAAGATATAAATCATACGAACACAATATTCAAAGCTTAGTTTTATACAAATTACAACACAGTTTCAGTTTTTAACATTCGTAACTACCAGCTTTCATACAATATTTCATAATGAATTACATACTATTAAAAAATTTAATATAATATTTCAAAATAAAAGCTCACTGGCATCAGTTTTTATACTATAAAATAAAAGCTCACTGGCTAAGTGTTATCATTTATGATACTACAATTCTGATTTTTTTAATTGTAGTATCAGTTTTCCAAATTATGTAGTATCAGTTTGATACTGAAGGTAATGTACCAATTTTCAAAGCATTCTGGTATCAGATTTTTAAAAACAATGTGGTATCATTTTTAAAAACAAATCTAACTATAAGTTTTTATGGTATATTATTACCGAATTTTCTTCTCTACTTTTAGCCTCTTCAACCTTCTTTCTAGTACTCCTCTGATCTTTCTTAGTATTTTTTCCATCGTTCCTTTTTTTGCTCCTTCTTTCTCTCTTTTGAAGTATTTCTTCTTTCATCTGTTGTAGGGTTTCATCATCTTGAGGTTCTTGTGCAGTAGAAACTTCTACTGTTTCTCTAGGCTTTCCAGACGTGTTTTGTTGACCTTCCACTTCCTGATTCCCCTGTCCTTCTTGCTCGACTATAATTTTTTCGATTTCTAGGGTTTCGGCTTCCGCCTTCTGTTGATCACATCGTATTTCGGTTTGATTTTCTTCAGATTCAACTTGTGTCGATTTTGTTTGTGCTTCTTCAACAATCATATTCTTAGGGTTTTTGGCAGACATTTCTTTTTTACTTTTTCGAGAATACGAATGATCAAATTTTCTAAAATAAAACGGATTGAAAATGAAATACGAGAGTGTTTTCTGAGTGAACAGACGGAAGTGTTTTTTGGCTGAACGATTAAATGGGCCAGGCTTTTGTCCTTCAAATTAATTATTTAATGGCCTGTCCTTTTGGATAAAAAATTTAAACTTTTTGTCCTTCTCAATTTTTTTCCCTAGAAAGAACTGGGATGAAAAACCCCATATTTAAAAGGGATAAAAATATATTTTTATCGAAATGAAATAGTAATCCAATGTTTTTGAATAAATAAATTGGATTAGAAGTGGTTTTAAAAATAATCAGAATTTCCAATATACGAATTGGAATGGATTTGAATCGAAATTATCTTCGGAATATTTCGATGTTGGATTTCGTGATTATACAGATATGGTTGTGGAAATTTGAAAGATATATTTATATCGTTATTTCCAATACGATGTTTGTTGGTTTCAGAATTTGATATTGAATATAAACCGATATATTTTCTATTCAGAGCCTTGTATTTAATATCAAATGGGATTTTGGGTTTGTCGTGTATGATGTCTTAAATAACACTGTTCTTGGACCCAGTTTAGAAAAGAATAAATCTTTTAATTAAGATTTAGTGAAATTGTCCAGTTAATTAGTATTTAATTGGAATTGAATTTAAATTGGTTTTTGGGGTTTATCGTGAGCGGTGTTTTGAATAACACCTGTTCTTTAACCCGATTAACAATGGAATGTGATTTTGGGTTGGTCATGAACCGTGTTTTTAAATGACATTGGTTCTTTAACCTAGTTAGGATAAGATTAACTTCTTAGCTTTGAATAACCATTAATATTGATTTTTGGGAAGATTAAAACTAAGTGGAGTTTTGATGAATCTTTAATTAGATTGAAATGATCGAGAATGGAGTATCACCAGTTTTGCTCCAAAGCGATAGTTAAATCTTTAATTAGATTTGAACGTGAAATGGTAATTAATATTTACCGATAACACCGTGGTGTTAGATATGGAGTATTACCAGTTTTGCTCCGTGGGATGAATAGGTTGGGATTGGAAAATAAAATAAATGATTACTTCGGTGTGGTTCGCTAATCCCGACTAGTTTGGAAAACCTTAACATGGTTTGAAATGATATCCAAAGGAAGATTAAAGAATAAATTTAGAAGAATTTATCTTTGATAAAATTAATGGGAACCTTTCCCTAAGAATGTGAATATTTGAATAAAGAATATTCTGAATTGGAATGAGGCGTATGTTGTGTTTGTGTAACACTTGTTTATTATATATGCGGGTTATTTGGAAAGGTCGGGTTTATACCGATTCTGAATAACCGATTCGATGATAAATTGACGATGAAGACGGTGGTTGAAGACCAAAGGTCTTCACATCGTTTGGATGATTATTTATGATCTTGATTGGGTTGTACACCCAAGAGGAGGGAATCAGTCGGTGATCATCGAGACGTACTTGGAGATCGACGGATATGCGAGGAATAAGGTTCCTCCGGTTTCGTTCAGACCCAGAATGAACTAATTCTTAGGAAATTATTAATCGATTTTTAAGTTGATTTAATTAAGAGTATAGCTCAGTTAATATCATTATTTATGGAAAGATTTTGATGTAAGTATGTTAAGAGATTTTACGTATTAGAGAGGTTTTGTATTTAATAGGAAAGAGTTCATAACATGGCTTGAGAAATTTATAAAAGAACCCATAAATGGGTTTAGAAGTGCATCTAAGAGTTTATAAATACACTTGGATTTTTAAAAATAAGTTTATGAATGAATTTAGATTTTTTTGTAATGGATTTTGCATTTGAAAAGAGGTTTAAAACTTAAAAAATGGTTTATAGAATCTTGGAAATTAATTTAATAAACTAGTAAAGATAACTTGCATAAAATAACTTGATATGGTAAATCTTTATCTATTAAGGAAGGTAATAGTGTTGTCGAGTCAAGATCTGATAGGTAAAAATACCGCAACTTGAACCGTTGTATTATTATTCGAGGACCAGTAATGGTTCAAGCATGAGAGCTGATTTTGGAATTAGATATTATTTCCATAAAATGATTTTGCTAAAGATGCCAAGATTTGGGAACAAAAAATTGGTTTGGGTTCTACGAACCTATTAAAAGTGATTTGAAAATAAGAACTTTTAGTAATGGTTTGAACTATATATATGTGTGTCTATGTATATATATATATATGTATATATATGTGTATGTATATATGTATGTATGTATGCTGGAGGATTGAGTATATGAATGTTTTGGAATTGTAAGGTAAGGAATTTAATTAACCAAAGATTTGTTTAATGAGGCTTAGTGAATACAATAAGATGAAATCTATGATTGAATTTATTGGTTGACTGTTAAATAACCAACAACCATATCTTAACCAAATCTTTTTTTAGAAGTACTAAGAGAAACACATGAGTTATATCACGCAGTCATCCCAAGTGAAGTTGTACTATGTGTATAAATCTCATTTCATTCATTGGGACAAATGATAAGGAAATCCATTAATAAACGATTAAGAAGTGATCTTTGATCTTATCTATTTTCTACTTATATTTGAATGATTTAGGGCTAAGTTTACCGGAAAATATCATGGTTTGTTTTCAAAGAGACGGGGTTGAATCTATTATTCGAAACCACTTCGAACTGACTTAAGCGTTCGGATGTGGAAGACCATTGTAAAAATGCTGGAATTGAAGATAAAGATTATGAAATGCTTGATTATTTGCTACCAATCTTGAGAGTGATTCAAGATTGGATGTAGTAGGAATGGCGCCTTCGATTCATTTAACCTAGAATGACTTGTATGGATGAATGCTATCAACATATTGCAATTGGAAGGCAATGTGGCATTTTAAAGGTAAATACCTAAGAAAGGTTATTGTTAGCTCAAGCCTCATTAACCCTTTTATATATGCTTCAGTATACTTGTTGATCACAACGGTTATGGTGAAATATTCAGTGCTATCCTATAGGGATATAGGTCAGTCCTTCATAGCCAGTAAGGTAGACATTCTTAGGGTCCTCATTCACATTTATACGATGTATCATTAGGAAGGTAGCCCCTTACCTCATAATTTGTAGGAAACCTAATTTCCAGTGAGTGCTTTGAGGACTTAGTTGTATAACTGGTATGCTGGAATTTAATAAATGTAACATTTTCAACTAAAATGATAAGTATTCGTGCTATAAACATTATTATAATATGAGTGAATTTTCTTTAGAAAATGTTTTGGTAATCATAAGGTTAAAAAAATCTCTGGTGTTTATGTGTTGCATGGTCTTATGAGATACCTTTTATTTCAAAAGGTTATCAAGATATAACAACCAATTCCTTGTGATTTGATTTTTCTCACGCTGCCATTCTAGGCTGACCTAAGCGTAATCTTCCCATAGTTGTCATGTTAGAATAAACTTACTTTCCACCTCATTAGATTTAGATACCTTGAAGCCCAGGAGATGAGCTAAAGACTCCAAACAAATATATGTAATCATTTATTATAGTATTTAGTCTACAACACTTTTAAAGGAAAGTTTGTTATTATTGTCCAAAGCTGATAATAGGTTAGTGTTGTACTCTGATATGTATATAAAAAGTCTCTTATTTTGTAAAGACTTATGTTATATTATATATTAACCATTGTTTTCGTGAATTCTACTATATCCTTCATTTTCTTTCCTATAATGATCTTTCTTTTGACCAAATGATCAACACTCGAATACTAAGGATGTATTAATTGTCTTCTTTAGTGATAATAAATGTGATTACATGATATAACCACTTGCTCGAATCCATAAACTTCACTTTCGAACTTGTATCGCTCATCGACCTTCCTAGTACAAACTCTGATTAGGTTCCTTGATTAGAAACCTTTTTCTACTTATATAGTTATATACAATGATAGAAATCTTTAGTATTGTAATAAGAATTTGAATCAAATGTTTGCTATTAGAATCAATTGAGAAATCCTTTCTCATACTGGTGTGAATCACCTCGAAGTTATGTGTTCGAACTCTAAACCAAAAATCATGTGAATAAGTATACTTATATACTTAATCCAATTAGTTTATTAATTACATCAGTATATCTCAAAATGACTTTTTATTTATTTATTTATTATATTTATTCAATACTAAATTTACATGTGACTTACTTCATAAAAAATTTATTTAGTTTATCAACATTTTACAAAGACAGATCTTTACAAAACATTAAATTAAGAAGTCGCTCCATTTTTATTTACTTATGTAGTACTCTTCTATATTCTAAGAATACATACAAAAAATATTTTACCCTTTATATTTATTTTATTTTGAAATTCCAATGGGGATACTAAATGAAATGTAGGTCATAGAACTAAACTTTCGAACCCTTTACCTTAGTGATTCTAAAGAAAGGGTTCATCTAATTAGCACATTAACATCAAATAGTTTATATAATTTAGACATTCAAGCAAATATTATGATTTTAATGTAATTGTGCTTAATAAAATTATGACAACTCAAACCCCAACAAGCCTGAATTTTTAGCAAAATGCTAAAATCCAAGTCTACTGAAGCTAGAGTGGGGTATCTGGTGTACTGCAAATAGGCAAAGATAAATAGATCAAAGCACAAATACATAGTGGAAATGATTAAATATAATTATAGGTAAACACTTAACAAAATATTAACATTTTCAAAATTAGTGACTCTACGTTGAATAATCTCCGCCTGCCATTTAACTTGGGGACTATTATGAGGAGGGGGTCAAAATGAAGTTCAAGTGAATGGAAAATTTATACACTTTTAAGTTCAACTTGTGCAGTTAAAGCGCTAAGTGTTTCTACAGCGATAGAGGTGTAAAAAGCTGTAGCGGGGATAAAGCGGGAAATAGTGGGGATATAAAGGATGTAAAAAATTGTTAATTAGATGTAAAAATATATAATTAAAATTAACTGATTATCATACTCGCGTCATTTGTGTAGAAGAAACTAATAATAATCAATATTATATAACAAAGTCAAAGAATACCATGGTTATGCACACTAAATTCGAGGATTACTACAGATTTCTGTCTTACATACTTATGACTTAAAATTAGTTCTTAACATTAATTTTTTTGATTTATTTTAGAAGAGAATTGGTAAAATCATCCTTTGTATATTTATATTATTAAAGCAGGTGCTAAATTGAAATAGCGTAGCGGTCGGAGAGCGCTATGGGTTATAGAGGGGATTTTGTGCGGCTTTAACTGCATAGGGTTCAACATTGCATAGACTGTTCTATTTCCATTTTAATTATACTAGGTTATTTGGGTTTATAATCTCTCAACTCCGTGCTTAATTGTATCCATCTACCCCTAGATATACCCACTGGCGGATCTACATAGAGACCAGTGGGGGCAGCTGCCCCCATTGAGATTTTTTTGCATCATGTATTTAGTGTTCTGACCTGTCTTTTTGCAGTATGGAATTGTGTCCAACCCTGTCAGTGGGGACAACTTTTATACTTAGATGATCATTTAAGGTTCATATCCACTATTATTTCCTGCAGTATAGCTTTTATATCCACTATTAATATCAGTTGATCTTGTGCTTTGTCATCTCCTTCCAGTATACCATATATCTTTGTCTCCGCTGTCTTTTTGCAGTATTATTTCCTGCAGTATAAATTTCTTTGTCCCCGCTGAACTTTTATTCTGGATCCGCCAATGGATACACCAAAACTAATAGTCAATATATATGTAACTATATGCCCAATAGACCTCCTCGGTCCTAGGTACTACCCCTAGTACCCTCCATATCCTTCCTAATAGGATTCTGTCGTCTCGCTAGAAAGAGTACTGTAATTACATTTGTAAAGGACATCTTTATGATTCCAACAATACAGATGTACTGTCGTTTGATAAGAAAACGTGAAACTACGTCAACATCAGCTCGCTCCAATGATCGGACATCCACAATGTTCCCTCAATATGTAAACCGAGGACTTGCACGTAATCATACTATCGACTACCTGAGCTCTTCTAATGTGACGGCTCGCCCCGCACCAACCGACACTTACTCCAAAAGTGTAACACCCACACTCGCTAAGGTCACTCATAAGGGAATGCCTTAACTTCGGTGGAGTATTTTAAGTGAATATAGAACAGAAAAATTACAACAAGACAGATATAAATAATACTTGAAAATCTAAAACATCATTTCATTGCAGCAGAAGGTAAACATGTTTAGTTACAACACCATAAAAGAGTCAAGTACTAAATATCCATCCTGATAAAACAGAAGTACATAATCCCACTACATAACTAATAGCCATAATAGACAAGATAAGCTGGGCTTTACATCACGGTCCAAGATCCAATAGATAGATAAAGCAATCTGATCAAAGCCCACTAGTGCTAGGCCCACTCTGAGAACCTGAGGGTTGGGAAAAAGATAAAAACAACGGGGTCAGACATAAGTCTGAGTGAGCCCTATAACTTTAACAATACAATCATTAAAGTAATTAGGGTATGATATAAACTTGGTACGGTGATGACTGGGGATAAATGACTACACTCAGCAGCCAACTAGACATAGGATGAACTAAGATAACGGTAAAGACGCGCCTATCCACCCAAGGATATATACTACACTGCACCACACCAGATCTACCCACCCAAGGGTAATTCCTACACTGCACCACACCAGATCTACCCACCCAAGGGTAATTCCTAACTTAAAGATTGATCCCACTAAGTGTACTTAGTAATCTTAATAGTAGTCTCGTGTGCCCCTAGCTGACTACATAGGTGCCGTCTGCCCCTATCTCCACTAGGTGTACCCACTACTCCCATTCGATCGGCTCCCTAACGTAGATACCCGTGCTGGCCCCACAGTGGGGTGTATCACTCCCCAAAGTGGCAACCCAATACAATCAACGGTGCACGGCTTATACCTACACGATGCAACAACAACTTACCTACCAGCCCGGATCCACACACGCATATGAAACCCGTTGGACTTGCGTTGCCACCGCTAACCCGTTTTGGCCTCTTATAGTCAAGCCCAGTACGCGTGTCCCGTCCTCGACATGGGTCGAGCCCAATAAGATACATATGGGTTACTGGTTGAAATGGGCCCCCACAAGCTACCCACCTAAGCTTGTCCCTTCTAGTGTATCCCACTTAACCCTTTTTAATAATCATGCCCACTTACATGTTTAAAGTTTGGTTAAGTCATCTAATCATATTTCAATTGCCACTCAAGGCACCCATTAGATTTCCACATGCCACCCAAGGCACTTACTTGATTTCCACATGCCACCCAAGGCATTTACTTGATTTCCACATGCCACCCAAGGCACTTACTTAACCCTTTAATCATGTTTAATTACATGTTCCACTTTGGTTAAGTATTCTAATCTTATCTTCTATTGCCACCCAAGGCAACCACTAGATCTTCCCCATGCCACCCAAGGCACTTACTTAACCCTTTAATCATGTTTAATTACATGTTCCACTTTTGTTAAGTATTCTAATCGTATTTTCTATTGCCACCCAAGGCAACCACTAGATTTTTCCACATGCCACCCAAGGCACCCACTTAACCCATCATGCCCCACTACATGCCTATCTGGTTAAGTGTTTCTTAATTGATTAAGACCGTAACCTTTGCAAAGACCTCTCACATTAGACTATCTTTTATGGCAGCTGGATTTGCCGGTCGGGTCCGGGCAGCCTTACGCCATAACCGAGTCTAACCTCGTGTCTTTACACTTGTCACGTATTTAGTTTATGCCTAAGACCTCTCACATTGGGCCAATCATTTGTAGCCGCTGGATTTGCCGGTCGGTTCCGGGCAGTCTTATGCTACAAAAGGGTCCAACCTCGTGTCTTAGTCGATTAATTACACCTAATTAATCACCCCCATATTTTGAATTAATTTTCCCTAATTAATTCCAATTTAATTATGTACATAATTGACTCAATTATGTCCATCCACTTTATGGTATGCATAATCATACCAACTTCACACCATTTTATTAACATGAATGTTAACCCCATCGTTCCCCACGTAATTCGCTAACATGACATAAAAGGGAAGATTCATCACAAATACAATGGGTTCAACTTGCATAACATTAGCATCAACATGGGTTTTAAAGGTGTCAACATGCATATATGACCATGGCATCAAACCCAACTAGCATAAATAATCAACCCAAACTTGCATGAATCACATATGTCATAAAGAGGTTAACTTGCATAAGTTACTTATGTCATACAAAGGGGTAAACTTGCATATGTACGTATGACATACAAAGGGGTTAACTTGCATATGTATGCATATCATACAAAGGTGTAAGCTTGCACATGTTACTTGCATATAATCAAACACCAAACTTGCATAACATGTCATATATGAACTTGCATATAATCAAACACCAAACTTGCATAACATATCATATATGAACTTGCATATAATCATACACCAAACTTGCATAACATATCATATATGAACTTGCATATAATCATATACCAAACTTGCATAACATGGTGTCATAATGGATCAATGTTAATCATAGCGATTTGCATAACTAGCATCATGAACACATAGCCTAAAACTTGCATAACTTGCATAACATCATGATCACATAGCATATGACTTGCATAACTTGCATAAAATCATGAACATATAGCATATGACTTGCATAACTTGCATAACATCATGAACACATAGCATATGACTTGCATAACTTGCATAGCACATAGCATATGACTTGCATAACTTGCATAACATCATGAACACATAGCATATGATAACATAACTTGCATTGATCCACATTCATAGCCATAACCTCATAATATCCTATCATAATCATTTCAACAATTGGTCATTAAGGATATAGTACTCACAATTTGTTGATTAGCACTCCTAAGAAGAAGATTAAGTTGCTAAAGTTGATTAGAAGTTGATTTGAGAAGCTATCTTCCTCTTTAATTTGATGGAGGCTCCTTCAAGTTGCATTTTGACGGCATAACGACGTTGTATCTATTTTTAGTATGAATTAGGGTAGTCTTAGGGTGTATTTATAGATTAGTTAAGTGTTTTAGGCCATTAGATTAACCCTAAATCAGATTAGAGCCGTCGGATCTCGTCACTAGCCACCAAGCACAGCCCAAAAGCCAAAATGGTGCACCCAGGTCACACAGACCGATAGGGGGGTCGACCCCTGGGTCGACCCCTAGGGAGGGGGTCGACACCCATGTCGACCCTAGGGTCGACACCCTCTGCCTGGCGGGAATTTTCCCGCCTCTTCTGAAATGTGAAATTTTTATATTTAAATCTGTTTTGAATTTTCTGAAAACTTCTTCGGGCCTTAAATGGGTCATACGGACTCCGATTTTCGAAAACTCGGACTCTATTTCGCGTATTTTTCCGAGACGAACACAATGGCATAGCCCGTTTCCCCTGATTCAGATTTTTAAAATTTAATTCTGCCTTGATTTATATTATAGCAAGTTATTCAACATACGGGGTGTTACATTCTCCCCTACTTAAAGGATTTCGACCCCGAAATCTCTAAGTCAAGAAGAACGTATCCTACCAACCAAACAACCATCTACTCAAACCATCAAACACTGGCATCCATTGTCCTTAGAGTTTCTAATGCTGTATGAACATATGCAAAGAGTGTGTGTATATGTTCCTTGTCTAATGCAAAATCAGGCGGTCTACTGATTCAGTTGACCTCCTTAATGCAAACCATGATAGTGCCATGCATCCAATATGTATGCCAAAAAACCCTATCGACACATACTATTTCTACATGAGTGCACAATCATTCACCAAAATGCATCATCCATATGATAGCACAACCATTATACATCCATTAATATAGCTACCTACACATAATTATATGCAATATGCAATATGAAGTGACTGAGACGATCTAGTGTCTAAAGTGTGTGTATATGCATCCACGAGCAACCACTAGCAAACACTTGCATCCACACGCATCCATCAATCATAACATGTCTCAAACACATGTTTCAACCATAGGTTTATCCTATCTAAAGGTCAAAGGTACTAATGAGAGGACATACTAAAGATAAGATAAGTACTAGATAAACGATAAAGGAGAAGTTAAAAGACATACCCTCAAAAAGGAATGGGTACAGTGAACGCATCTTCGCTTATGTCTCCCAAGTAGCATTGCTCTCATCTTCTCCCCATTGCACTTTGACTAGTCGAACCTCTCTATTTCTCAACTTCCTAATCTCTGACCCAAGGATGCGGGTAGGAGCTCGTCGAATAGTCGCATCACGCTCTACCTCCACTTCTCTAAGCAAACTCGGCTCTACCACCTCTGCGGTCTCATGTAGGCACTTCCTCAAATGTGACACATGGAATACGTCATGTACCCCACTAAGTCTCTCGGGTAAATCCACTCTATATGCCATCCGTCCAATACTTTCCTTAATAGGAAACGGTCCTACAAATCTTGGTGCTAACTTCCCAAAGCGAACAACATTCCGTAATGGAGATACTTTGACAAAGACCATGTCCCCAACATCAAACTCCAGATCCATCCTCCTCTTATCCGCGTAAGATTTCTGTCTGTCTTGCGCCGCTTTCATCCTTCTTCGAATCAAATCAATCTTCTCCAAAGTCTCTCTAACCATATCGGGCCCAAGCAAGATCTTATCCGTAGATTCCCACCAACATGTAGGTGATCGACAAGGCCTTCCATAAAGAGCTTCGAAAGGAGCCATACCAATACTAGACTGAAAGCTGTTATTATACGCGAACTCCACCAATGGAAGATGCTCTTCCCATGTACCTCCAAAATCTAAGATACATAGCCACAAAAGGTCTTCTAGAACACGATTCACCCTCTCGGTCTGGCCGTCCGTCTGAGGATGATATGCGGTGCTCAAACACAACTGAGTCCCTACCGCCTCTTGCAAACTCTTCCAAAACTCGCTAGTGAAGATAGGATCTCGATCACTAACTATGCTAGAAGGTACCCCATGCAATCGAACTATCTCTCGAAGGTAAACTGAAGCTATCCACGGAGCAGTCCTCTTACTCTTCACGGGTATGAAATGGGTGCTCTTAGTAAGTCTGTCTACCACAACCCAAATTCCCGTATTACCCTTCCTCGATCTTGGTAACCCATCAATAAAATCCATCGAGACGCTATCCCACTTCCATTGCGGAACTTCCAATGGGTGAAGCAACCCACCAGGTTTCTTTTGCTCCGCTTTCACTTGTTGGCACACCAAGCATCTAGCGACATACTCGGCCACATCTTTCTTCATACCGGCCCAAAAGAAAACTCGCTTCATGTCTTGGTACATCTTGTCCCCACCGGGATGAATGGTCATCTTTGAACGATGTGCATCATCAAGTATAGCCTTCCTCAAACCCTCGTCTTGCGGTACACAAAGTCTACCGTCTCTACGCAACCACCCCCTATCATCTAGGGTGTACCTACTCAAATGGCTGGACGACTCCCCCCTTATGAGCCTCTCTACTAACTCAACCAACTATGGGTCGTCCCGCTGTGCCTCGCCAAGCCGTCCCAAAAGAGTAGGTCTGACCTCTAAGGATGCTAGCAAACCGGGTACAAAGTCAACGGAAGGTCTAAAATCAAACATCGAGATAAATTCCAAGCTTCGTCGTCCCACGAACAATGGACTCAAGGACAACCTTTTTCTGCTTAAGGCGTCCGCCACCACGTTACCCTTGCCAAGGGTATACGCTATCTCGAAATCATAGGATGCTAAGAACTCCATCCACCTTTGTTGTCTTAAGACTATGCGCTCGAAGAGTCTCCAACACTTCCCTAAGATGTAGGGCATGCTTTTATCCGCTTCTAGAGAAAACCAGGATATTCTCCCCTGCAAAATCGTCACAAATATCCATCTCTCACGCAGACCATCCTAGTCGAACTCGACATCCCCCAAGTGCAAGCCCCAAAGGCCTAAACCAATATCAGACAAACACCCAAGGGATACCTCCTTCGAATTCAGACGACCTACGTGAGATGATACTAGTAAAAACGGCTAAATAATTAAGCACTCGTCCAACTCTGGATGTCCTTGCCAGTCTCGCTCCAAAACCACCGTTGATCAAATAACTGGCTTTGCTTAACCTATTAAGCACATACGAAAACTTATTTCGCTCTTAGAAAAGACCAAGATGTCATCCACAAAAACCACTACGAAGTTATTTAGGTACTCCCTGAACACCCTACTCATCAAATCAACAAAGTATGCGGGGGCGTTCGTCAAACCAAATGGCATCACAAGCCACTTATAGAAACCATCCGGAGTCCTAAAGGCAGTCTTCTCTATACTATCCTCAGCCACTCCCAACTGATGAAACCCCGTGGCCAAATCCAACTGCGAAAACACTGAGGCACCAACCAACTGATCAAAGAGATCATCAATCCTCGGCAATGGGTGTCTATTCTTCTTTGTGAGCTTGTTGAGTTCTCTATAGTCTACACAAAGTCTGAGGGACCCATCCGCCTTCGTGGCAAAAACTACTGGAGCACCCCACTCCGATATACTTCGTCTTATGAACCCCTTCTCAAGCAACTCCCCTACTTACTTATGGAGTTCCCTCCTCTCACGAGGAGCCATGTGGCGCACTGGCAAAGATACTGGTTTAGCATTGTCTACCAGATATATCTCCCGCTTCGGAGGTAAGCCCTTCACCTCCTCAAACACATCCGAGTATTCCCGGACCACTCTAACAGATCGCAAACTCTCGACCGAAGCGTCAAGCGACTCAAGATAACTTAGCGTAACAGAATTCATGGGATTACAAGAGATCTCGAGAGTGTTTCCCCAAACGGGTCATGAGCCTAACCACTCTCTTTTCACAATCAAGAACGGCACCATTACTGGATAACCAGTCCATGCCCAAAATTAACCCATAGCCCGTGAAGCCCTAAACAAAAGCATCACATCTCAACTCAACGCTAAGTATAGAAATCCTCAAACCCAAACATATCATGGACAAATAAGTGGAGCCCCCAATTGGGTTTGAGACAACCAAGGGATCATCTATTAAACTGGTGTCTAAGTGCAGTGACTCAACTAATGATGATGAGATAAACGAATGCGATGCGCCAGAGTCGAATAAAGTTTGAACAGGATGCTCGAGAGAACCAAATTTCAACCTAGACGGTCCTACCCCCATCAGGTATACCTGCCGTGAGGGAATACATCTACCCTCCAGAAGATCCTGTACTTTGTCCTTACCTCTTTGGACAATCCTAATAAGGTGTCCTATTTCTCCAAAACAACTAGCCTTCTCCTTCACATTCTCCTTTCGTGACCTTCTCACCACGATGAGGTTTCGTCCTTTATTTACCTAATAGCTATTTGAACCTTCCTCCCTCGTCCATCTTAAAGGTACCCACAAGCCCTCCACCTCCTTGGACTAACTTCTTAGCCCGACAAACGTCTTAGTCCCTTGAAATGGTTCTTCCGTCCTTCATACGGAAGTCCTTATTTATCTTAAAAAGACATATATACGCGGAGGGGGAAATTCAAAAAGAGAAAGAGGAAGAGATTCAAAACGGAGAATCGAAGGAAGGATATATGGCTCTTGGGGATTATGTTCTTTTCTTTCAAAAACTTTTCTCTTAAAAGACATGTTTTTGAAAATACTTCTTCCAAAAATGTTTTTAGAAAAATAGTTTTTCTAAAAGTTTTATCTGTTCTGGTAACCTTAAGCTCTGATACCACGTGTAACACCCACACCCGCTAAGGTCACTCATAAGGGAATGCCTTAACTTCGGTGGAGTATTTTAAGTGAATATAGAATAGAAAAATTACAACAAGACAGATATAAATAATACTTGAAAATCTAAAACATCATTTCATTGCAGCAGAAGGTAAACATGTTTAGTTACAACACCATAAAAGAGTCAAGTACTAAATATCCATCCTGATAAAACATAAGTACATAATCCCACTACATAACTAATAGCCATAATAGACAAGATAAGCTGGGCTTTACATCACGGTCCAAGCTCCAAAAGATAGATAAAGCAATCTGATCAAAGCCCACTAGTGCTAGGCCCACTCTGAGAACCTAAGGGTTGGGAAAAAGATAAAAACAACGGGGTCAGACACAAGTCTGAGTGAGCCCTATAACTTTAACAATACAATCATTAAAGTAATTAGGGTATGATATAAACTTGGTACGGTGATGACTGGGGATAAATGACTACACTCAGCAGCCAACTAGACATAGGATGAACTAAGATAACGGTAAAGACGCGCCTATCCACCCAAGGATATATACTACACTGCACCACACCAGATCTACCCACCCAAGGGTAATTCCTACACTGCACCACACCAGATCTACCCACCCAAGGGTAATTCCTAACTTAAAGATTGATCCCACTAAGTGTACTTAGTAAACTTAATAGTAGTCTCGTGTACCCCTAGCTGACTACATAGGTGCCGTCTGCCCCTATCTCCACTAGGTGTACCCACTACTCCCATTCGATCGGCTCCCTAACGTAGATACCCGTGCTGGCCCTACAGTGGGGTGTATCACTCCCCAAAGTGGCAACCCGATACAATCAACGGTGCACGGCTTATACCTACACGATGCAACAACGTCTTACCTACCAGCCCGGGTCCACACACGCATATGAAACCCGTTGGACTTGCGTTGCCACCGCTAACCCGTTTTGGCCTCTTATAGTCAAGCCCAGTACGTGTGTCCCGTCCTCGACATGGGTCGAGCCCAATAAGATACATATGGGTTACTGGTTGAAATGGGCCCCCACAAGCTACCCACCTAAGCTTGTCCCTTCTAGTGTATCCCACTTAACCCTTTTTAATAATCATGCCCACTTACATGTTTAAAGTTTGGTTAAGTCATCTAATCATATTTCAATTGCCACTCAAGGCACCCATTAGATTTCCACATGCCACCCAAGGTACTTACTTGATTTCCACATGCCACCCAAGGCACTTACTTGATTTCCACATGCCACCCAAGGCACTTACTTAACCCTTTAATCATGTTTAATTACATGTTCCACTTTGGTTAAATATTCTAATCTTATCTTCTATTGCCACCCAAGGCAACCACTAGATCTTCCCCATGCCACCCAAGGCACTTACTTAACCCTTTAATCATGTTTAATTACATGTTCCACTTTGGTTAAGTATTCTAATCGTATTTTCTATTGCCACCCAAGGCAACCACTAGATTTTTCCACATGCCACCCAAGGCACCCACTTAACCCCTCATGCCCCACTACATGCTTATCTGGTTAAGTGTTTCTTAATTGATTAAGACCGTAACCTTTGCAAAGACCTCTCACATTAGACTATCTTTTATGGCAGCTGGATTTGCCGGTCGGGTCCGGGCAGCCTTACGCCATAACCGAGTCTAACCTCGTGTCTTTACACTTGTCACGTATTTAGTTTATGCCTAAGACCTCTCACATTGGGCCAATCATTTGTAGCCGCTGGATTTACCGGTCGGTTCCGGGCAATCTTATGCTACAAAAGGGTCCAACCTCGTGTCTTAGTCGATTAATTACACCTAATTAATCACCCCCATATTTTGAATTAATTTTCCCTAATTAATTCCAATTTAATGATGTACATAATTGACTCAATTATGTCCATCCACTTTATGGTATGCATAATCATACCAACTTCACACCATTTTATTAACATGAATGTTAACCCCATCGTTCCCCACGTAATTCGCTAACATGACATAAAAGGGAAGATTCATCACAAATACAATGGGTTCAACTTGCATAACATTAGCATCAACATGGGTTTTAAAGGTGTCAACATGCATATATGACCATGGCATCAAACCCAACTAGCATAAATAATCAACCCAAACTTGCATGAATCACATATGTCATAAAGAGGTTAACTTGCATAAGTTACTTATGTCATACAAAGGGGTAAACTTGCATATGTACGTATGACATACAAAGGGGTTAACTTGCATATGTATGCATATCATACAAAGGTGTAAGCTTGCACATGTTACTTGCATATAATCAAACACCAAACTTGCATAACATGTCATATATGAACTTGCATATAATCAAACACCAAACTTGCATAACATATCATATATGAACTTGCATATAATCATACACCAAACTTGCATAACATATCATATATGAACTTGCATATAATCATATACCAAACTTGCATAACATGGTGTCATAATGGACCAATGTTTATCATAGCGATTTTCATAACTAGCATCATGAACACATAGCCTAAAACTTGCATAACTTGCATAACATCATGATCACATAGCATATGACTTGCATAACTTGCATAACATCATGAACATATAGCATATAACTTGCATAACATCATGAACACATAGCATATGACTTGCATAACTTGCATAACACATAGCATATGACTTGCATAACTTGCATAACATCATGAACACATAGCATATGATAACATAACTTGCATTGATCCGCATTCATAGCCATAACCTCATTATATCCTATCATAATCATTTCAACAATTGGTCATTAAGGCTATAGTACTCACAATTTGTTGATTAGCACTCCTAAGAAGAAGATTAAGTTGCTAAAGTTGATTAGAAGTTGATTTGAGAAGCTATCTTCCTCTTTAATTTGATGGAGGCTCCTTCAAGTTGCATTTTGACGGCATAACGACGTTGTATCTACTTTTAGTACGAATTAGGGTAGTCTTAGGGTGTATTTATAGATTAGTTAAGTGTTTTAGGCCATTAGATTAACCGTAAATCAGATTAGAGCCGTCGGATCTCGTCACTAGCCACCAAGCACAGCCCAAAAGCCAAAATGGTGCACCCAGGTCACACAGACCGACAGGGGGTGTCGACCCCTGAGTCGACCCCTGGGTCGACCCTTAGGGAGGGGGTCGACACCCATGTCGACCCTAGGGTCGACACCCTCTGCCTGGCGGGAATTTTCCCGCCTCTTCTGAAATGTGAAATTTTTATATTTAAATCTGTTTTGAATTTTCTGAAAACTTCTTCGGGACTTAACTGGGTCATACGTACTCCGATTATCGAAAACTCGGACTCTATTTCGTGTATTTTTCCCAGACGAACGCAATGGCATAGCCCGTTTCCCCTGATTCAGATTTTTAAAATTTAATTCTGCCCTGATTTATATTATAGCAAGTTATTCAACATACGGGGTGTTACAAAAAGTGCGCTGTACACATGTCCAGTTGGCATGGGACGGGTCGTCAGAAGAAGAGAGAAGAAGGAAGTGAACTAACAAGGAACCTGTAGAATGTCTCACAGCGCATGGAACAAAATATAATAACAACATACTTGACATAAAACAGGTGAGACAGTGCATAAGCTGAAACAAACTAACACAGCAGCGGAAAATCCAAGTACAGCTTATGATCCAAAGCTAACATTATTACAACTTTTCAAACTATCTCAAAAACAAAACAAGATAAAGGAGGTACACTACTAATGCCCAAGTAGCGACTACCAACGACATAGGGAGAATATTTATATATCATACGTGGAAGCCTCCTGCTCGCCTCCGAATCAGCTACTCGCGCATCACCAGCTAACCTGTCTCTAGTCTGCTCTTGTGACACCCAGAGTAATAAGAGGAGACATAAAACTCTGGGTCAGACATAAAGCCTGGTATGAGCGATAAGCATCTAAAGTGAACAATAACAGGTAGACTAAAACATACCTGAACCTGGACCTGCAACCAAAGAGTTAGCACTACATACTGTACAACACTCTAAGGTACTATATCAAATGGTGCAAAGATACGGAGGTGGGGGAGGTGTGCATGTCATAGTGATGGCAAACAATCAAACATAGCAACCATCCTCACATCTCTCACTCAGTGCATAAAGCATACGATATTCACCACTTCGATCACCCAACATACCTTGCTATGATCACTTTGCCCCATGAAATCATAAATGGCTTCACTGCACTGATACATAGCCACTAATCCTTTGCTATGTCCACTCTGCCCCATGGAGTCGCAATGACCCCACTGCACTGGCTCATAGCCTCACTAATCCTTTACTATGTCCACTTTGCCCCATGGAGTCACAATGACCCTACTGCACTGGCTCATAGTCTTACTACGCATCACTTTGCCCCTCGAGTCATAATAACTCTACTGCACTGATAACGTAGTCTTGCTACCATCACCTTGCCCCTCGAGTCATAGTGACTCTACTGCACTGATAAGTAGCCCATCATCCATTTTCAGTGGTGAATTGAAGTTATGAACGTCGACAACTCCTTAGCACACGACCCGCAGCAAAGCCCAACCATAAAGTGAACTCATTGGTTCCCCATTGGATCCTGAGCTCTAACTTCCACTTGGACTACCTTTGCATCTCGGGTTATTGGTCATCACCGGATCGGTTCGGATCTCCCCTAGTCACCAGTTCGGTTCGGATCGGGGTGCTCCTTCTTCGCTGGATCGGATCGGGTCGTCATCACCTCAGCAGATCGGATCGAGTCTCCACGTCCAGTCACCATCATCGGTTCGGGTCGAAGTCCTCCAATTTGCTACGGTTCGGATCGGCTTCTTCTGATCAACTCGGGTCGGGTCGTAGTCTCCAAGCCTCGTCGAAGTACATCTGTTCGGGTCGGGGTACCATGGCGGATCGGGTCGGAGAACGTCAGACGGGTCGGATGGGACAATACATGCCACGAGAAGAGCGAATAAATCGAAGAGTGAAGTATGGGAGCGGATCGGGTCCTCCCTCCGTTCCGATCCGGATCGGTCTATTTTCTGCACTTTTCCAGCAAGCAGTTTTATGCCACTCGACGGCGTTTTCGACTATTCCAACTATTCTAATCAATCACAAAGCTTACCATACAGTCATAGCAACATAGGGAATCAACCACAAACATCAAAACAACAAAATGATAGGTTAAAATGGATCAAACATGGCCAAAACCCCATATTTTCCCTTAACTTAACCAAATTAACCCAAATTCATATCAGAGATCTAAAACATCATTTCGAATTTTATAAATATTTTTCCAGAATTTTATCGTGTTTAAATTCGCTAATTAACACTAATTACCCTTAATTAGCCATAATTAGTGAGGAACTATGCAAATCACTCACCTTAGCCACAAATAAACTTAAATCTGAAATAAATCTCTGATTTGATGTGAATCCCAATGCTAAACAGCAGCTCCAATGTTGATTTGGTGTAGATCTCCCTTGATTTGATGTTGCTAAGCTTAATCCTTGGTTAGAAGATGATTTGGAGGTGATTTAGAGGTTGGAGGCCATTTTTAGGGTTTCTTAGAGGTAAGTGGAGGCTAGAAAACTGAAACGAAAATGATTTTCTAACCCTTTTCAGCCTCCCCATAACCCTAATCCCGAAAAGGGTTATGGGCCTATTCACTAATCACCCTATTTGGCCCGGTTAAGCAGTTTTTCACCTTCCAAACCTTATTTCAGCCATATCTCCCAAACGGTAAGTCCGTTTTTCACATATGACCACTCTACGGAAAGGTAAACCATCAAACGAATCTAATGGAAGTGGTTTCAGGTCAAAATTCCTTTCCAATCAAAAGGTATGGCCGAAACAAGATCAGCTAGGGGCAAAATGGTCATTTAAAAATCGACAAAAATCACGAACATGGGAAATGACTCTATTGGTTGTTTCCCAAAGTTACATGACCATACGACTTCATATGGGAAAGAAATAAATATTCTACGATCCTCCGATGCGTAGAATGCGGGTTGTTACATTCTCCCTCCCTTAAGAAATTTCGCCCCCGAAATTCCCTAACCAAAACATACATAAGGATCCTGCATGCCTACCAACCATAAAACAACAATCAAACATGCAAAACAATCAAAACAAGTCTATCCTAGCATGCAGAATAACTAAATTACAAAGTAAATCTTACCAGGCAAAGAGTTCTGGATACGTCTTCCTAATGCTCTCTTCTGTCTCCCAAGTACAGTCATTCTCGTTCTCGCCCAAATGAACCTTGACTAGCTTCACCGCCTTCCTTCGAAGTTGCTTCGTATCGTGCTCGACGATACGAATCGGCTTGCGGTTCCCAACCGCCTCGGGTTCTACTTCGAAGTCTTCTAACTGATCAGGTGAAATTGTCATATCTGGGTCGTGAACGAACTTCCTTAGTTAGGAAACATGAAATACGTTGTGAACTCCCGCCATCTTCTCTGGTAAGTCAACTCTATATGCCAAATTCCCGACTAGTTCAAGAACAGGGAATGGGCCAACAAACCTTGGTGCCAACTTGCCTCTCCTGCCAAATCGTATCACGCTCTTCAACGGAGAAACCTTGACAAACACCAAGTCACCAACGGAGAATTTTAAGTCTCTTCTTCTTTTATCATCATAACTTTTCTGCCTATCCTGGGCAGCCTTCATTCGTTGTTGAATGATCTTAATCTTATCTGAAGTTTCCCTCTCCACATCTGGTCCAAGCATAAACTTCTCGCCAGTCTCTATCCAACATGATGGTGAGTTGCACGGTCTTCCGTACAAAGCTTCATATGGAGCCATACCGATACTGGATTCGTAGCTATTATTATATGCAAACTCTACTAGATGCAAATGGTCATCCCATAATCCACCAAAATCCAATATACAAGCTCTCAAGAGATCTTCCAATATATGATTCACCCTCTCCGTCTGACCGTCGGTCTGAGGATGATATGCGGTACTGAGATGTAATTCTGACCCTAGAGCCTCGTGTAAGCTTTTCCAAAACCCACTAGTGAACAACGGGTCTCGGTCACTCGCAATGCTTTTAGGTACTCCATGAAATCTCACTACCCACTTCATATATAATTCTGCCAACTTAGCTGTCGTTCTGGTCGATTTGACTGGTATAAATCTTGCACTCTTAGTCAATCGATCCACAATTACCCAAATGCTATCATGTCCCGATCTAGTCCTCGGTAAACCATCGATGAAATCCATCGAGACTTGTTCCCATTTCCATTCGGGAATTTCTAATGGTTGCAACAACCCACTAGGTTTCTTTTGCTCGGCTTTAACTAGCTGGCAATTCATGCATTTGGATACAAACTTCCCAACGTCTCTTTTCATCCCTTCCCAGTAGTAAGTCTGCTTCATGTCTCGATACATCTTATTACCACCGGGATGTATAGTCAGTTTTGAGTGATGACATTCTCTAAGCACTTCATCTCTCAAACCATTCATGTTGGGTACAACTAGTCTTCCATTCTTTCTAAGCCATCCATCTCGATCAAGCCCATACAAATTCATCTCCTCACCGTCGATGTCCATCTCTAACTTGGAGATGATTTCCAATAGATTAGGATCGTCCCTCTGGCTGGAACCAATCCGCTCTATCAAAGTGGGTCTGATCGTCAAAATAGCTAGCACTTCTGGATCCAATTCGCACTTTGGTCTGAAATCAAACCCCGCGATATACTCCAGTTGCTTCCATTAAAGAAACATAGCCCCTAAACTGGCATGTCTCCTACTCAAGGCATCGGCTACCGCATTACCCTTCCCAGGTGTGTATGCGATATCAAAATCATACGAAGCCAAGAACTCTAACCATCTCTGCTGACGGAGATTCAGATCCTTCTGGGAGAAGAGATACTTTAACGATTTATGATCGGTGAACAACTCAAATCTTTCTCCCAAGAGATAGTGTCTCCACATCTTTAATGCGAACACAATCGCTGCCAGTTCCAAATCATGGGTAGGATACTTCTTCTCATGCGGCTTTAGTTGCCGACTAGCATAAGCTACAACCCTACCTCCTTGCATCAATACAGCACCTAGTCCGGTACCACAAGCATCCGTGTATACCGTCATTTCTTCATTCCCTCTAGGAATGACTAATACTGGCGCATGCGTCAACTTCCCTTTTAGACTCTTGAATGCATTCTCACACACTCCGTCCCAGACGAAGGACTGATTCTTCTTAGTCAACTGAGTCAACGGTGCTGCTATCTTGGAGAAGTCTTGGATAAACTTACGATAATATCCAGCTAACCCCAAGAAACTTCTTACATCTGTTGCATTCTTGGGCGTAGGCCAATCCTGTACCGTAGCCACCTTCGCAGGGTCCACGGCAATACCATTCTCTGAAACAACATGGCCCAAGAATCTCACTTCCCTTCTCCAAAAGTGACACTTAGAGAATTTCGCTTTCAATTGGTGTTTCCTCAACACCTCCATCACTATCCTCAAGTGTCCCTTGTGTTCCTCCTCTGTCCTCGAGTAAACAAGGATATCATCTACGAACACAAGAACAAACTTATTCAACTGATCTCTGAATACTCGATTCATAAGATCCACAAAATAGGATGGTGCATTGGTCAACCCAAATGGCATGACCAACCACTCATAAAATCCAGACGGCGTCCTAAATGCCATTTTCAGAACACTCTCATCCGCTACTCGAAGCTGATGAAATCCCGTCGCGAGGTCCAACTGGGAGAACACCCTTGCTCCTTCCAGTTGATCAAACAAATCATCTATCCGCGGTAGATGATACTTATTCTTCCTCGTTACCTTATTCAACTCGCGATAGTCCACACACAAACGAAGGGAACCAACTGCCTTAGTGGCAAACACAACTGGTGCTCCCCACTCGGAGACACTTCTTCTAATAAATCCCTTCTTCAAAAGATTGCTGACTTGCACCCCGAGCTCTCGCTGCTCCCTTGGTGCCATACGACGAAGTGGCATCACTATAGGTCTGGCATCTTTCACTAAATCAATACGGAACTCAATCTCTCGGTGTGGTGGAAGCCCAGTCACCTCCTCGAAGACGTCCGGATACTGGCCAACCACGGGCACATCTGACAACTCATCCTGCGGGATGTCGAGGGAATTTATAAAACTAGCCATTACCCCATCACTAGGTAGACTACCAAACACTACCCTCCGCCCATCATCCGCCCTAACTGTCACCAAAAAGCCCTCACAGTCTACCACCACCCCGTATCTTTGGAGCCAATCGACCCCCAATATAATGCCATACCCAGTAAATCCCAAAACAAAGAAATCACAAACAAACATACATCCATAACTCGATAAGACCAAATTTCGGCAAATCATACTAAGGCTAGTCGAACCACCAATCGGGTTCGTCACAACCAACGGTCTATCGACTATCTCGGGTTCCAGTCCCAACCTATCTACTAGGTCACTAGATATGAAGGAACGGGAAGCCCCAGTATCAAACAAAACTCGAACTGGTACATCATAAATAAAAAGCATACCTTGAATAATGACATTCTTTCCTTTCTCCGCCGTAGTTGGGGCATTCGACGAAGAAGGAACAACATCAATAGCATATGCTTTCACAATCTGCTTCTCCTTAAGAGGTTGCGGACACTTATCCTTATGATGTCCCACTTGGCCACAGTTATAGCACTTCCTTTCCGCTGGCTTGGCCCGACATTCTTTAGCATAATGGCCCTTCTTACCGCAGCTGAAGCACTCAACATCTTTCTTGCTCTTTTTCTGGCCATCCTTAGATTGACTCTGCTTCCTCTTATTCTGAGAGTTATTCTTGCCTCCACCGCCTGCTTGCAGCTTCAGCCCTTCTGCAGATGCAGCCTCAGTCTTTGACTTAGGGTAAAGACTTTTTGATCTCAAAGCTTTCCCCACAATCGATTCAAAAGTCTCATCGATGTGATTGATAAGCCTTTCCCCCAAGTATGCATCCAAACCAGTAATGAACTTTTCATTCTTCTTCTCAGGAGTATCGATAAGAGATAGTCCATACTTTGACAAAGTGTCGAACTCAGCAATATAGTCAGAGACTGCCCTACCATTCTGCTTGAGTTCCAAGAATCTCTTAAACATCACTAACTTCTAGGCATCTGGAATGAACTTCTCACTAAAGCGAGCTTTGAACTGATCCCAAGTAACCTGATCTTCTGGAGTAGCTGTTCTAATGGCATTCCACCAATTCATCGCTCGCCCTTGCAGCTGACTAGACGCTAGCCTTCTCTTCATTGCATCCTCGATACCCAAGTCGTCGAAGATACGATCACAGCTATCCATCCAATCCTGAACATCTGTGGCCGACTCCGTTCCGTGGAACGGCTTCCCACCAAGGTTAGTGTAATCCTTGCACAACTTGGCGAAATCGACCCTAGGCACCTGTACTACTGGACCACCACCAATTCCGGGATTGGGAACTTCCCCTTGCACCTCTCTAAGCATGTCTCTCCTGAGGTCAGTAAACATCGCCTTCATGTCAGCAGCATTCCCATTATTGGCTCCCCTATAACCTCTAGCATATCGGCTCATCGTCAATCTGTAAAAGGGGAAACGATTAACGACCCCATAGTGGTGCTAGTGCAGTACGACTTCATTCTTATACTACTAATAGTATATATATAGCTTTTGAAAACCAAAGTAATCACAAATACGTTCTCTCATATACATACTATCTCTCCCTAGTGTCTTTCCCTAGGTTAACTACGCAACCTAGAGCTCTGATACCAAATGTGACGGCCCGCCCCGCACCAACCGACACTTACTCCAAAAGTGCGCTGTACACATGTCCAGTTGGCATAGGACGGGTCGTCAGAAGAAGAGGGAAGAAGGAAGTGAACTAACAAGGAACCTGTAGAATGTCTCACAGCGCATGGAACAAAATATAATAACAACATACTTGACATAAAACAGGTGAGACGGTGCATAAGCTGAAACAAACTAACACAGCAGCGAAAAATCCAAGTACAGCTTATGATCCAAAGCTAACATTATTACAACTTTTCAAACTGTCTCAAAAACAAAAGCAAGATAAAGGAGGTACACTACTAATGCCCAAGTAGCGACCAGCAACGACACAGAGAGAATATTTATATATCATACGTGGAAGCCTCCTGCTCGCCTCCGAATCAGCTACTCGCGCATCACCAGCTAACCTATCTCTAGTCTGCTCGTGTGGGCACCCATAGTAATAAGAGGAGACATAAAACTCTGGGTTAGACATAAAGCCTGGTATGAGCGATAAGCATCTAAATAGAACAATAACAGGTAGACTAAAACAAACCTGAACCTGCAACCAAAGAGTTAGCACTACATACTGTACAACACTCTAAGGTGCCATTTCAAATGGTGTAAAGATAACGGGGGTGGGGGTGTGCATGTCATAGTGATGGCAAACAATCAAACATAGCAACCATCCTCACATCTCTCACTCAGTGCATAAAGCATACGATATTCACCACTTCGATCACCCAACATACCTTGCTATGATCACTTTGCCCCATGAAGTCATAAATGGCTTCACTACACTGATACATAGCCACTAATCCTTTGTTATGTCCACTCTGCCCCCATGGAGTCGCAATGACCCTACTGCACTGGCTTATAGCCTCACTAATCTTTTACTATGTCCACTCTGCCCCATGGAGTCACAATGACCCCACTGTACTGGCTCATAGTCTTACTACGCATCACTTTTCCCCTCGAGTCATAATGACTCTACTGCACTGATAACGTAGTCTTGCTACCATCACCTTGCCCCTCGAGTCATAGTGACTCTACTACACTGATAAGTAGCCCATCATCCATTTTCAGTGGTGAATCGAAGTTATGAACGTCGACAACTCCTTAGCACACGTCCCGCAGCAAAGCCCAACCATAAAATGAACTCATTGGTTCCCCATTGGATCCTGAGCTCTAACTTCCACTTGGACTACCTTTGCATCTCGGGTTATTGGTCATCACCGGATCAGTTCGGATCTCCCCCTAGTCACCAGTTCGGTTCGGATCGGGGTGCTCCTTCTTCGCTAGATCGGATCGGGTTGTCATCACCTCAGCAGATCAGATCGAGTCTCCACGTCCAGTCACCATCATCGGTTCGGGTCGGAGTCCTCCAATTTTCCACGGTTCGGATCGGCTTCTTCTGATCAACTCGGGTCGGGTCGTAGTCTCCAAGCCTCGTCGAAGTACATCTGTTCGGGTTGGGGTACCATGGCGGATCGGGTCGGAGAACGTCAGACGGGTCGGATGGGACAATACATGCCACGAGAAGAGCGAATAAATCGAAGAGTGAAGTATGGGAGCGGATCGGGTCCTCCCTCCGTTCCGATCCGGATCAGTCTATTTTCTGCACTTTTCCAGCAAGCAGTTTTACGCCACTCGACGGCGTTTTCGACTATTACAACTATTCTAATCAATCACAAAGCATACCATACAGTCATAGCAACTTAGGGTATCAACCACAAACATCAAAACAACAAAATGATAGGTTAAAATGGATCAAACATGGCCAAAACCCCATATTTTCCCTTAAGCATGTTTAGGTGAAACTAATGATATGATTAGCAAAACTTAACCAAATTAACCCAAATTCATATCAGAGGTCTAAAACATCATTTCGAATTTTATAAATATTTTCCAGAATTTTATCATGTTTAAATTCGCTAATTAACATTAATTACCCTTAATTAGCCATAATTAGTGAGGAACTATGCAAATCACTCACCTTAGCCACAAATAAACTTAAATCTGAAATAAATCTCTGATTTGAGGCGAATCCCAATGCTAAACAGTAGCTCCAATGTTGATTTGGTGTAGATCTCCCTTGATTTGATATTGCTAAGCTTAATCCTTGGTTAGAAGATGATTTGGAGGTGATTTAGAGGTTGGAGGCCATTTTTAGGGTTTCTTATAGGTAAGTGGAGGCTAGAAAACTGAAATGAAAATGATTCTCTAACCCTTTTCGGTCTCCCCATAACCCAAATCCCGAAATGGGTAATGGACCCATTCACTAATCACCCTATTTGGCCCGGTTAAGCAGTTTTTCACCTTCCAAACCTTATTTCAGCCATATCTCCCAAACGGTAAGTCCGTTTTTCACATGTGACCACTCTACGGAAAGGTAAACCATCAAACGAATCTAATGGAAGAGGTTTCAGGTCAAAATTCCTTTCCAATCAAAAGTTATGGCCGAAACAAGATCAGCTAGGGGCAAAATGGTCATTTAAAAATCGACAAAAATCACGAACATGGGAAATGACTCTAATGGTTGTTTTCCAAAGTTACATGACCATACGACTTCATATGGGAAAGAAATAAATATTCTACGATCCTCCGATGCGTAGAATGCGGGTTGTTACATCTAACAAGGCCCACCCTTGTACTGAACTCATTCAGGTATTTCTACATCTGTAAAGGATAACTTCGTTAGGCCTACAATACAGATATTCTATTTGATTTGTCTCTTTTTTCATTGCTATGGCTCAATGTACCCCTGCCTCAACTAGTTGAAAGACCCATTAAGAGATATGTAACAGTGTGCTTTTGCAAACAATCTAAATAGCCAATTGGCATTGTCTGTAATGGCCTGGATTTTTAACTGATTCTGCTCGATGATATTTTCTAAAAACGTTAACAATAAATGAGATAAATTGGAATTTTGGCAAAAATAAATTTTTGTATAATTTTGTGTACCATCTTGAGTACATATTTTAAGTCTATTTTAGTCCTAAGTGATATGAACAAACATTTGTAAGTAGATATGTTATTCACTAAAATCTTGCAACCTGAAGTGAGTTGGGTTTTTCAAAACATTTCATAAGCAATGAAATGTGAGCGTGACAATACATAAAAATATACATTTGATAAACAAAGGGTTAACCACTTCAAGAATTTTAAAATAAAAATGGTAACAAATTTTGGACCTTAAGTCAGCTCATAATGCAAAGTTACTTCAGAAGATTGGGAAATATTTGGTGCAGGGGAAAGGGGAGGCCACGCACACATTGAAGTATAATCAAATTATTGAAACTGTCAATCCAAATATATCACATTAAATGCTTGAGATTTTTAGCAACAGGTGTTTAATCACTCTTAAAGTACTAAAATTTTATAATACTAAAGAATGGCCGAGAGAACAATTGTCATATGGAGCATTTGGTACTGCTAAGTGATTAGCATACCTCATTACCATCACTAGATCTTAGCTATCCAGAAACTAGCTCAGGCTCTCAACAATCCAATCTCGTTAAACATTTTACTGTCAAAATTTTACATCATTTCTCTTCACAAAGGACAATGCAACTCAGTATTTTCTTTTTTTCTACACCTATAAATAAGCAGCCTTGCCTCATTTTTTCTCTACCTTACTTTTGTTCTATTGCTGGAGAATCTACTTGAGTTGCATTTCAGTGAAGCTTAGGAACACGAACCATTACGGTGAGTACACTCACTCTGTTATACTCATTTGTTAAATTATTCCTGACTGTAATGGCAATACAAGTTTTGAACAGTTTAGTTATGCCTATAGGACACTGCATACCTCCCATATTGGTTAAGTGTTGAATAAAATTCTTATGTACCCTCACCAATATCTTAGATTATGATCATAGTTCTCATTGTTAAATTTGGTGATACAAAATTACAAATTGATTGGAACAAATTTGCAAAGAATGGAAAGTAAATATTTTTATAATAGGAATGCATTGATTGCATTTGATGAGATGGCAGAGAAATAAATGAAGGGATTAATTTCTTCCATCTATGCTAAAGAAACGGATTGATTTACTTCCTATGTTTGCACATTTGTTATTATGGAAATTTGCCTCCATTATATTATTGCCATATGTTGGTAATTTACTTGATGGCTCACATAGATTTGCACTGGCTATATATTGAGGGGTAGACTTTAGTGTAAACCCATCCTGGCCTGGAGCCAGTGATCCTCAATGGTGTCTATTCTTGTTAAACCTGATTGAGGTTCGGATATGTAAACTCTTATTTTGTAATCTCTTGTAATTCTCTCATGTGATATAAAACCTCTCTCTTTTGGACTGGACGTACACTATGATGATAGTGGAAGCAGTATAAATATTGTGTGTCTCTTTATTTCTCTGTTATATTTATTTACTATTTTGTTGATGTAATAGAATAATTGCTATCGGATTACATTAGTGTTCAATTGGCAAATCTAGATCCTGCTTATTACGCTTCCGCATATGCTCAATTTTCACAACATCCATATGCTGTGTTTTTGATAAAGAATGCAGTACGTTTTAAACACTTATTATGAGGTCAAATATGAACCCTCAGTTATGTTTGGACCCATATACATTCACAAACCAGTCGGATACGAATCGTTTTAAGTTCACCTATTTTAACTTGTTAAATATCTTATGTTTTGATTTACAGAAAGGGTAAACTTACTCAGTTCTCTCATATTCAAAAACTATTATAACTGTCACTAACAATGCAAGTAACTTGTTATGCATTATATTATCCAGTATTGGGTTTTTGATGAAACTCCACTTGACTTGTTAACTTGTTCACATAGAACAGTAGGAAAGTTTCTTTACCTACAACATATTTGGAAAACAGAATATTGTTTTCCAAAATAAATCAAGACAGGAACATTTAATGAAAATATTTACATTAGACAGTAATGCCGGATTATACTATCACATATACACCTCTCTCTCTCTCTCTCTCTCTCTCTCTCTCTCTCTCTCTCTCTCTCTCTCTCTCTCTCTCTCTCTCTCTCTCTCTCTCTCTCTCTCTCTCTCTCTCTCTCTCTCTCTCTCTCTCTCTCTCTCTCTCTCTCTCTCTCTCTCTCTCTCTCTCTCTCTCTATATATATATATATATATATATATATATATATATATATATATCATAACATAAAAATTCGACCATCACAACTTTAGCGGTTCAGGGTTATGCACAGATTCGCCGATTGAAACCATGAATTTAGGTAGGAGATTTAGGATTTTTAGTGCATTGATTCTAGAAATTTCCGCAGTTTATTGGAAAGAGAAATGGGCGTTTTTCCGACCATAGAAGTAGTCACCATGACATCAGGTCCGGAATGGCGAAGTGGCGTAGTTTACTAAAGAAAAATACAAATGGACTTTTCCTAACGGTTAGTTTTGAGTTGGATCCATTTTATTTTCCGAAGACACAGTTTTTGAACAACAAAGCAGAGAAGAACTGCACCTTCTATCGTGCGAAGAGTTCATCCGCACAGGTTGGAATGAGTATGTTTGGGTATCGGCATCACCGTGGTGGATTTTGGCGTCGAACGAATCTACGTGGTGGCGGCGTTGTGCTTGTAAATGATGATGAGAGTATGCTGTCTGTGTTTTCCAATTTTGGGTTTGAATGTGATTTTGCGGTCGAACCCACCGGAAGCCAACAGACAGTGGGCGATGGACTCAGTTAGTGACGAGACGTTTGTGGAAGGGGTGATGTTCGACAGACGGTGGTTGGTTTGATCATGCATGTGCACGTTGGCCTGTACATTCGAAGTTGGTTCCTGGAGCGAGAATATGGGAGGTAGAAGAAAGTGGCATCAGTTATTTAGGGTGGTGGGCTTCTTTTATATATATATATATATATATATATATATATATATATATATATATATATATATAAGGAACAAATTGGGGACTAAAATCTGGAGTAAAGATGGCATCAGGTTTGAAGGGAGGTACGGTTTTAGTTAAGCTTAGGTGGAAAGTAATAAGAGATGGTGAAGGCTAAAACCAAAAGTGACATGAGTTATAATAAGCTGATGTTTTATTTTAGAAGACCTATATCAAAGTAAGATTAGCAAATAAAATAAAAAGAACAAACGCAACTGGAAAGGAGAAGTAGAAGGAAGGGGATGGCTGCTTGTAAAAGGGAAGGGCGACAGTACATTTTGGAGGCGTGGATTCAGTTTTGGCTGTAGGCTATTTTAAAAAAAAAAAAAAATTGAAAGTTTTGGAATAAATGTTACACGCATGGACATGCTGTGCACCATGCGTTCATGACCAGAAAGCATCAAAACAAGAAGAAAGGTGGTAGCGTTTTAAGGGTGTAGGGTAGTCCTGTAAACGGATGCAAACGGATGCGGATAGTGCTGTATCCGTATCCGTATCCGAAAAAAAAATCCGAATCCGAATCCGTATCCGTATCCGCGGATATCTATCAAATACTATCCGTATCCGTATCTGAAAATATATTCGGATATCCGAAAATATCCGTATCCGGCTTAGCGAATACGGATATTTACGGATATCCGAAAATATCCGAATCCGAACTTAAAAATATACAAAATACAATACAACGCAAATCTTATTTGATATTAAACAATAGGCATATCAACATCTCATTCAATCACACAAAAAAAATTGAAATAACACATAACCATATCAACATCTCATTCAATCACATAAAAAATAAAACTCAAACAAAAATATTTCATCATATAAACCATACGCTGACCTAAACTGCTAAACATACATATTAAAGCAAATGCATAAACATTATACAATACAAATTAAAGCAAGTACCGTAGTTCGAGCCCATGTAATACTAATACATGCGCTGATTCAAACACATATACAATGCAAATTAAAAAGCAAGTACCGTAGGTCCGTAGTTCATCATAATAATATAAGTACATAAACAAATTAAAACATGGCATTTTTTCTTCATGAAATGCAGAAATGGTTGAAGCTTCCAAAAAATGAACCTGCAAAAGAGACAACCAACAAATTCAATTATGAATTACATACGAACTAAAGTCAGTAAAGTGATCATGAACAAGCAAGTGTAAGTGTGTAACTTGGAGTTGCTGTGCACTAGGTACAGCAACTTGCTGTGTTGGCACAGCAACCTCAAGTTGCTGTGCACTAGGCACAGCAGCTTGCTGTGCCTTAGGCACAGCAAGTTGCTGTGCCTTAGGCACAGCAACGCAGCAGCTTGCTGTGCCTTAGGCACAGCAGCTAGCAATGCTACAGCTTGATGAGGCATTCGCCATTGTCAAAATTCTACAATGTTAAATAAAATAAACTTATTGAAATAGCTATATCAATGCTCTAACAATAAAATGTTTTTTTTGTTAAAGAAATGTTTTTTTTTTTTTTTTGAATGATTTCATGTTAAAACATATTAATATTCATGTTGTCTATATTTAACTAATCATTGTTGTATGCGTGTAAGATGTAAAACTAAAGGAACTATTTTCCTATAGCAGTTTTTCAGTTCATTTGGTTTTAGAGCTATACAGGTAAGTACAAACTAAAGGAACTGTCTTGCATTGTTCAAAATAGCCTATTTCGTTTGAAACAAATATTCATGCAAACTTGTGCATGTTTTACTTATTGATCTGCTAGTTTAACAAAACCTAGGCAAGCAAACTTGTGCATGTTTCAAATTAGCAGATCAAACCTAGGCAAGCAAACTTTGAACAATGCAAGATATTTAAAATAGCCTATTTCGTTTGTTTCAATAAGTAAAGCATAATTAGCAGATCAATAAGTAAATAAGTTAGAAACTAAGTTAGAAACTTCACCTTGAATATTTCTTCTATGCTCGAACGACGGATTCGAACTCTGGCGCTGGATATCTCACAAGACCTGGCACGGACGAGAAGACAATGGATCGAACTCTCGTCGCTCTCAAAGCTCGATGCCTGGAAGTGGCTCTCGAAGACTGATGTCGCACTCGAACTCCGGACGGCGGACGTGCATGAAGGCTGGAGGCTGGAGGCTCGATGGCTGATGTCGCTCTCGAACTTCACCTTGAATTTCTCGCACTCGTCGCTCGTCGCTCAGTCGCTCTCGAAGACTGATGAGAATGAGATATGCGGCGCTCTTTTTTTTCTGAAGCTAGGGTTTCTTTAGTTCAGATTTTGATTACACAGCACGCTAGATAATTTAATCCAACGGTCAGGGAGCCCAGCGCTAGTTTAAGGACTAAGGAGTAACTGAGTAAGGGACCAAGAGTAGTAAGGACGTGTAAATGTGTAATGTAACTTGTAAGATTATAAAGGAAGGCTAGGAGAATATTTTATCCAACTATTTAAAAAATAATAAATTACTATTTACTATAACCTAAATATAAAACACAAAACTATATATTCTTATAGCGGACGGATATTTATCGGATACGGATATTGCCATATCCGTATCCGTATCCGCTAAGCATTTCGGATATCGGATATCCGTATCCGCTTTTCGGATATCGGATATTTTTCGCATTTTCGGATGCGGATACGGATGGATTTCGGATATTTCGAATATCCATTTACAGGCCTAGTGTAGGGCTGATATAGTTGAACCGTGAACCATACTTCAAAAAATAAATAAATAAATAAATAATATATATATAATAAAACAAATAAATAAATACATATGAACGGATGGTGGAACTAAAGTATTTAGAAGAGAGAAGTGGTGACAACAGTTCTTTAGTAGGGGAAGGCGTGGCTGTGTAATCAAGGACTTTGGTAACATAAGGATATAAGGAAGCATGAAATAAAAGCCATATGTTGTAATATATGTTTTCAAGGGTGAATACGCTTAATGCAAGGGACACTATTGTAATTGATGAGATATGTAAAACCTATAAATAGAGAGCTTGTGTATGTTGTAAATACATATAAATAAATAAAAATGTCTGCTCTCTCATTTTCTTGTGTTCTTCTTTTATTTTGTAACAAGTTATCTGCAGGATGCTATATATTATAATAATATATTATTAGATAAGCTGTTTTCGTATAAGTGAGCCTTCATATATTTTTTTAGCTTAGTAGCTAATAGAATTCTGCCTATTCATATCTGACCTGAGCCGTACTAATTCTTATATTTGTATAATAATTGATCGGCTGTCATATTTCTTTTTAAATCTTTAGATATTTCTTTTTTCCTATTCTTTAGGCAAATTTACTGCATGCCTATTCAATTTCCCTGTACCCGGTATTCTAAATATCTTTCTTTTACCAATTCTCCAGCCGGGTTTGCATGTTTTGTACCTATATATATATATATATATATATATATATATATATATATATATATAGCGCCTTCTGTTTAGATGCATACTCAACGCATTCTTCTTATTTATTTAATTTTTCCATACCTTCATTTCATACAATCCAAGATACAATGTTTTATTTATTTATTTTAAATATTGAATCTGGCCGAAGATTTAGCTATTAAACATATGTTGATCTGTTGTTTTCAATGCTGGCGTGTTAACTTTTCTTTATTTATAATTAGAATACTCTGATTCATTGCTTGCTGTTGAGTTAGGAAGGCATGGCACAATTTTCTTTCAATATTCTATCCCTTGTACGCAAGTTAGCTTGCTGTTGTTTCTATGCACCAAATCTACATTTTGATTAAAGTATGTCAGATCAACATTTATGTTTTTCTTTTACTTATACTTGCATGCTAATTCATGATGTGGTCACCTGTATGTATAGGCTTTTATATTATTGAATATTGTAAACATCCTATGCACTGTTTGTTGTCGCTTTCTACCTTTGTATTTTATATTGCTTTTTCATACCTTTACTGCATAATGTCATATGTGGTAACATATATAATGGCTTCATATTTTCTTTGATCCTTTATAATTATATATATTGTGCCACTATGTAATTATGATGCTGCTGTGCTTACGAATTGTATCCTATTTTCAACATGGCTACAACCATGCAGTACATTAATGTCATTCATGATATTGCATGCCATCAGTTTTCCCTTTGTAGCATGATCTGCATTTTGTTATTGATCTGATAGTAGTACTCTATTTTAATTGTTTTGTTTGCTTATTATATTATTGATTCATATTGCTAGTAAAACATGTATATTCATCTGTAAATGCTTGATGATCTGTGTATATAAAAGAGTTATCTATTTTATGATTAGTTGGTTGCGAATTATCTTATTTTATTTGTTTTTGGTTTCTTCTGAATTGTTTAATTGAGCTTCTGCAATTTGTTTTATATGTAGTTCGCAAAATGTCGAATATCGCTAAACTTGAATTTAAAGCATTGGACATTTCAGAAGACAATTATTTGTCATGTATACTGGATGCCGAAATCCATTTATAGTCTCAATGCTTAGAGGACGCCGTTAAAAATTGCAATAATATGTATCAGCAGGACAAAGCAAAGGCTCTGATATTTTTAAGACGCCACATCCACGATGATTTAAAATCAGAATATTTAACTGAAAAAGACCCTCTCCACCTATGGAACTCCCTGAAGGAGCGATACGACCACCAGAAGATGGTCATACTTTCAAATACAAGACAAGAGTGGTTGAACCTGAGGTTTCAAGACCTTTAAAACAGTAAGGGAATATAATTCCGCCATGTTTAGAATTACTTCTAAACTGAAATTATGTGGAGAAAAGGTAGATGACGCACAAATGTTGGAAAATACTTTCTCAACATTCCATGCCTCGAATGTTCTCCTGCAGCAGCAATACCGAGATCGTCATTTTACAAAATATTCTGAACTCATTCTAACTTTGCCCACTCCGGAAGAGGTCGTGGCAGAGGCAGAGGAAGAGGACGTGGTCGTGGACGTGGACGTGGATAACGTGGATACAACCCCAGCAGAGGTGGTTACAGTGGTTTTTGGGGCAACAAAACTACTGATTTCAAAAAGTAGCAAAAGAAAAATAAGCCTGAAAACAGCAATAATTCAGCTGTAGAAAATTAAAAACATTATGAGGAAATTTGCTGCAGATGCGGGCGCATTGGTCACTGGTCATGCACTTGTAGATCATCAAAGAAAACAATCGAAGAATATCATAAATCGAAGAATATCGAGACAAATAATACTGAGGGATTGTCCGATAACACTGACCTAAAGTTAGATGATTTCTTTGAAGACTATGATGGGAATTTGTTCAGCGATGAAAATTTGAACGCAATATTCAAAGAGATGACCGAACCAACCAATAAGTAGCCTGAAGCTTATTATGTGATTTTTATGTTATTTCATTTCCTTCCAGCATGTATTAGTTTGAAACTTTTGTTTATTTGTTTTTCCTTTTTAGTTTATTCTTATGGAATTGCGGAAATAATATGTAATGTTGGACACGATAATTAGTTTATTCTCGTGGACATTTATTTATATTTATTAGTTTTTATTCAGTTATTGACTAGCTGTATTGTTTTTAATTCTTAAGGTATGGATCGACAATGTTTAAACGATGATATATGCCTGGTTGATAGTGGAACTACTCATACGATATTGAAAAACCTGAAGTTTTTCTCTGAATTATCTGAAAATATTTCATATAAAGTTTCAACTATAATTGGTTCAGCCAATATAATTGAAGGGTCCGGAAGAGCCCATGTAGTGTTACCAAATGTTACACATATATTCATTCAGAATGCACTATATTCAAGCAATTCTAAAAGAAATCTACTTAGCTTCAAAGATATAAGAATGAATGGATATCATATTGAAACTATAAATGAAAACAATAAAGAATATCTTTGTGTTATTTCTAAAATTGAAAGCTAGAAGCTTATTTTAGAAAAAATTGGTACAATTTCAACTAGATTATACTTTACCAAAATTTGCATAGTTGAATCTCATTTTATAAACATGAGCCAAAAGCTCACAAATACAAAGAAATTGATTCTTTGGCATGATCGTTTAGGTCATCCTGGTTCAACTATGATGCGTAAAATTACCAAGAACTCAAATGGTAAATCAGTTGAATTTTCCAAATGATTACATGTGTACATCATGTGCACAAGGAAAATTAATTACTCGACCTTCATACAGTAAGATCACCTCTGAATCTCTAGCATTTTTGCAAAGAATTCAAGGTGATATATGTGGTCCGATTCATCCCTCTTGTGGGCCATTTAGATACTTTATGGTGTTAATTGATGCATCAACTCGTTGGTCACATGTATGTTTGTTATCTACTAGAAACATGGCATTTGCCAAATTACTTGCTCAAATAATTAAATAAAGGGCACATTTCCCCGATCATCAAATCAAATCAATAAGACTAGATAATGCAGGAGAATTCACTTCTCAAGTATTTGATGATTATTGTTTATCATTGGGAATTGAAGTTGAACATCCAGTAGCTCATGTTCATACTCAAAATGGTCTGGCAGAATCATTAATTAAGCGTTTGCAACTTATTGTAAGATCTTTACTTATGCAAACAAAGTTGCCTGTTACAGCTTGGGGACATGCAATTTTGCATGCATCCAAATTGATTAAAATTAGACCAACGGCTTATCATCAGTTTTCACCATCACAGCTTTTAACTGGATCCCAACCAAATATTTCACATCTACGAATATTTGGTTGCGCTGTGCATGTACTCAACCACTTCATACTAAAATGGATCCTCAAAGAAGGTTGGGAATTTACGTGGGATTGGACTCACCTTCGATAATTCGTTATCTTGAACCTCTTACGAGTGATGTATTTACTGCAAGATTTGCAGATTGCAAATTTGATGAGTCAAATTTCCCGCCGTTAGGGGGAGAAAAGACTGTTTCGGTAGAACGGCGTGAAATTTCATGGAATAATCCCTCTATGTTTTATTTGGATCCACGTACCAAGCGATGTCAATACGAGGTACAAAGAATTTTTCATATTCAAAATATTGCAAATCAAATGCCAGATGCATTTAATGATGCTGCAAAAATAACTAAATCTCACATTCCAGCAGCAAATACACCAGCTAGAATTGAAATCCCCGAAGGACCAATAGCAGCAAATGAATCTAAAGCTAGAAAAAAATGTGGAAGACCGATAGGTTCAAAAGATAGGGCGCCTAGAAAAAGAAAGTCTAATGAAAAATCATCAATTAGCAGACCTCCCGAAGAGGTTATAAATGATCCAAAGGATAAATCAAAAGAAAATCTCAATTCTCCTAAAATCAATGAAGGAACTATTATCCCAGAAGAAATAATAGAAGCTTCCGAAAATAAAATGGTACCTAATAATAATGAGATCTTAATGTTTTATAAGAATTATGAAGAAATATGGGATCGAAATAAAATAACAATTGATGATGTATTCTCATTCGCAGTAGCTACTGAAATAACTAAAAGTCATGACTATAATGAGGATAATGATAATGAACCAACTAGCATAAATGAATGTTGAAAAAGACATGATTGGCCAAAATGGAAAGATGTTATTCAAGTTGAACTAGATTCACTCCAAAAACATGGTGTATTTGGACCAATAGAGAAAACACCAGAAGGTGTTAAACCAGTTGGCTACAAATGGGTATTCGTTAGAAAACGAAATGATAAAAATGAAGTTGTGAGATACAAAGCAAGGCTTGTTGCACAAGGTTTCCTGCAGAGACCAGGTTTTGACTTCAAAGAAACATACTCTCCTGTTATGGATGTCATAACATTTCGATATTTAATATGTCTTGTAATTTCTGAGAAGCTTGATATAAGATTGACGGATGTTGTGACAGCTTACCTATACGGTGAATTGGATACCGATATTTACATGAAAATATCAGACGGATATAAATTGCCTGAAGCAAAATCATAGTCAATGTATTCATTAAAATTGAGATGATCACTATACGGTTTGAAACAATCTGGAAGAATGTGGTATAACCGTCTTAGTGAATATTTAGTAAAAGCTGGATACAAAAACAATCTCATTTGTCCATGTGTCTTTATAAAGAAATCGATAAAGGGATTTGCTATTTTAGCAGTATTTGTTGATGATATAAATTTGATTGGAACTCCAGAAGAGATCAATGAAATAATAGATTACCTAAAACATGAATTTGAAATGAAAGATCTTGGCAAAACCAAATTCTGTCTTGGTCTACAGATTGAGCATAGTAAAAATGGCATACTAATTCATCAATCATATTACATTGAGAAAATCCTGAAGCATTTTCAAATGGATAAAGCATATCCACTTAGTACGCCTATGGTTGTCAGATCACTAAATATCAAAAAGGACCCATACTGACCAAAAGAAGATGATGAAAATGTACTTGGTCCAGAAGTACCATATCTCAGTGCAATTGGTGCATTATTATATTTAGCACAATGCACGAGACCAGATATTGCATTTTCAGTCAATCTTCTAGCAAGATATAGTTCTGCACCAACTAAAAGACACTGGAATGGTATAAAACATATCATGAGATATCTGCGAGGAACCACTGATTTAGGCTTATTTTATTCTAACATAGGCAATAATCCAATTCTAGTTGGTTATGCTGATGCAGGTTATCTTTCTGATCCACATAAAGCAAGTTCACAAATAGGATATGTGTTTACTAACAGCAATGCAGCTATTTCATGGCGATCTACAAAGCAAACATTGGTAGCAACATCATCCAATCATTCTGAAATACTAGCACTACAAGAAGCAAGTCGAGAATGTATTTGGTTGAGATCATTAATCGAACACATTCAGTAACACCCCACCTCCGCTAGGATCACTCACAAGGGAATGCACTAGGTTTGGTGAAGCATTATCGAGGTAAACATGCACAGAAATATTACAAGACAGAACATATACAAAACAGTGGAAGTAAAACAGATTTCATTACCTTATAAAATAAGGTCTAAAGCCTTTTACATCAGAATACATCAAAACCTGTCTTGTAATAGTAAAGAAGCATAAAACTTTTTCATGAATTATTCCCCAAAATAAAGCGGTGAAGCAGCCATAGCCAAGAGAAGACCAAGCTATACATGATGACCTTCAAGCATAAGAGGTCCGAACTAAACAACATCATTTCCTCCCTGAAAACCTGGGGGGGGGGGGGGAACGGAAGACAAAGAGGCGAAACAAAACGGGGTCAGTCATAAAGACTGGTAAGTCCTATCTACTTCCAGTATAAAAACAGGTAAAGGTAACATGACATGCATAAACTTAAAGTAAACATAAGGATGACGACAAGATAGATAAGCTAAACCAAGATAACTGGACGAACTACTGTAGCAAGATAAACTAAGGTATCATGATAAACTACGTGTCAAAATAAATCAAGGTATCACATCGTCAGGTTTCTATCAAGTATACTATCCCAATGTATCTATCATGTATAACCTCCCAGGGTATTTATCATGTATATTTGCTCTGCACCTCTCGTACTAGTATCCCAACCCACGTCATGTGTTAACTATGAATGTCCCTTGCCCAATGCCATGTAATGGTCCATGTCAACCTAATATATATAGCATATGTAGGTTTTCCCAACTCGTATGTTTCTTTCCATGTATAAGTTCAGTCCTTTGCCGTAGGTCGTACGGACTTTCCCATGTAAATCTATACCACCCCAACGGAGTACCATTTTATCCTTGAAGTTTTTTTGGACTGCTACCCTTGATCTGGTTATGTTTTCTTACCATGAACTATCGCGTGTTCACTTAGGATTTATGCCACCTAGGACCACTAGGGATTATGCCACCTAATGAACGTTTCCGTGTCTCGGTTTGGGTTCAAGCCACCTAGGACCACTAGGGATTATGCCACCGGTAAACCGCGCCCTTTATCCCACGTATGTATCGTGAATCGTTTTCCATGTCTAGACGCACATGTATCTCAATGTGCCATCCGAGTTCCGTGCCAGGGCAAATCGAGAAATACGGAACTCGGTCGGGAGCTTTAAGTCGTCTGCTGATGCAGATATCAAGGTCTGTTTTTATATCCATGGCTATGGTCCCACGCGACCCCTCCCTCAACTACTGAAAGGCAATCCAAGAAAAATCATGTATGAGAACTACATCCCGGCCCCACTATAGCCCCACTTTCCTATGGGCCAACCTCACCCATAACTCGATAGCAAGTATATGGTCTGTTGGGAGTTCTCTGCCTTTCCGTACGTACACGATTGACTAAAGATGGTAGGTAGTCGACGATGTGCTATCCTGGGCAAAAATCAAGTATCATCGACTCCACGCTAATCCATCCCCGTCTTTAGGTTGCTCGCACAGCAACCAAGGCATACTCTTGGCTCTTCTACCGCAGACCTTAACCTCTGTGAGGCCGGGTTTCATGGACCTTCTGCCACCTCACAGAGGGATACCAAGAGTACCCTCACGTCCCCCGAAGCTACCGCTTCGTCACCCAGTTCGCTGGAGCCTTTATCTAAGTCAGATAATTTGCTCCTCCTCGTGTGTTTAAGCGATGACCTACCATATCGGGTTACTCATCTATCTGTGAACTGGCCCAAATCCCTTGACTAAGGATTATTACTTAGTTTCTCAAACTAAGGTTTACCACTTAGTTTCCTTTCCCGTTATCCTTGTTAATCCCGGTTTTCCACCTAGTCCCCTGAACTAGGGTTTTGTCTAATGGGTTAAGTATTGTCATTTAAGTTCATGACTTAACCTGCCTACGAATCATGTCAAGATTTGGCTAAGTATTCAAGTCTAAGACCTAGCCCTACAAGTTGGTTAAGTATACCAAGAAGCTCATGACTTAACCCTATTCAATCATCAAGTCAATTTGGTTAAGTATTTGTTTATCTTAACCCTATCAGATTATCGTGTTAGATTGGTTAAGCATAGATTATCTTAACCTCATCGGATTATCGAGTTGGATTGGTTAAGTATAGGTTAACTTAACCTCATCCACTAATCGCATTACAATGGTTAAGTATATTTAAAAGGTCTTGTGACTTAACCCTATCAAGTTCTCATATTAGATTGGTTAAGTATGGTTGCTTAACCTCATCAAATCATCATGTATAATTGGTTAAGCATAAGTCACTTAACCTCATCGAATTACCAAGTTTAGATTGGTTAAGTGTTTAACTTAACCCCATCGAATTACCGTGTTTAGATTGGTTAAGTGTAAGTTACTTAACCTCATCTAATTGCCGTGTTTAGATTAGTTAAGTGTAGGTTACTTAACCCCATCTAATTACCGTGTTTAGATTAGTTAAGTCTAAGTTACTTAACCCTATCTAATTACCAAGTCAGATTAGTTAAGTGTAAATTACTTAACCCCATCCCCTAATTGTCTTGTTTGGTTAAGTGTCATTAAGAAATCAAGTCCGGTTCCACTTAACCTACCCATTCGTGTCATATCGGTTAAGTGTCATTAGTCAAAATTACTTAACCTTTTCATGTGGCATTAATTAGATTAATGCACCCCAACCTCTCACATTAGACTTTGTTGTGGTTACTAGTTAAGCCGGGCGGGTCCGGGTAGATTTACACCACAACCTAGTCTAACCTCGGGTTTTAAGTGCTATATGACCAACTACTCACATTGGGTCCTATTGTTTGTAGCCACTAGTTAAGCCGGGCGGGTCCGGGTAGATTTATGCTACAAACTCAACCCAACCTCGAGTTGGCCACTTTCATGTTTGGTCTAGTGTCATATTACACTTACAACCCATACGTGTCTAGTTTCAAGTCCCATGTTTACCCCACATGTCATGTCCCCATTTAGGTGTATCATGAGTGTCATGTTTTCATGAAATCCCATGTCAAATTATCATGTCATAATCACGCACGTCTAACCTACCCCAAATCGTGTTTCCAACTCAAGTAAAAGCGAGTCAACATAGTAAGGATACAATGCTACATATTTGCCTCAAAACATGCACGATGTCAAAAAGGGATTGGCCACCAACATGCATGGTATCATAAGGGGTTTGGCCTCAAAATATGCATAGCATCATAAGGGGTTTTTGGCCACAAACATGCATAGTATCATAAGGGAATTTGGCCACAAACATGCATATTATCATGAGGGAATTTGGCCACAAACGTGCATATTATCATAAGGGAATTTGGCCACAAACATGCATGATAACATAAGGGGTTTGGGTTCATTTACATGCATAGCCCCAAAGTCAAGTCTTTGCCAATGTTTCACAAGTCAAATGGTTCCCAAAGGTTCATGCTAACATTCCATAGATAAAGATTCAAACTTGCAAGATAAACTAGGTTAATCATAACATGAATAGCATGATTTAGTCACTAAGCATAGCCAAAAGTCATAGGTTCAAGCAAAAGAGGCATGACAAGGTTCATATAGGCTAGCATACTTAGTTTAATCTCGTTTTATTCCATGCCATCATTAAAACTACCGTTTAGATCTAGAAGTAGCTAGAACTTACATAGCGTGGCTAGAGGGCTAGGAGTATGAATCGTCTTGACGAAGAAAGGTGGCTCCTTTGTTGAAGAATCGTCATGAAACTTGCATGGCAACGTTGATTCACTCCCTTGATTTGATGTAGCAAGCTAGCACCTTTGATTCGGATCCGATTTGAATGCATGAGCTCTTGGAGTTGGAGATGGAGGCCATGATCAAGATAGATTTTGGCGGCACTTCGTGGCATGAGTGATTTGTGAGGGTTTAGGGTAGGCTTAGGGGTCTTTTTATAGAGATTAGGAGTAGTTTAGGCCATAGGATAAACCCTAGGATAGATCTGAGCCCTCAAAATCCGTCACAAACCTCCAAACATGTCTTGAGGAACAAGTCAGGTGCACCCAGGCCAAACTGGCCGACCACCCAAGTCGACAGGGGTGTCGACTGGGCAGTCGACACCACCTGGGGTGTGTCGACTCCCCAGTCGACTTGGGGGTGGCGGGAATTTTTCCCGCCTCTTCTGCTTGGCTGAATTTGAAATCTGAATTCAAATTTAAACTGTTTTTGAACTTGAAATTTTCTAAAAACTTTGACGGGCCATAACTTGGTCATACGGACTCCGATTTTCGAAAACTCGGACTCTATTTCGCGTATTTTTCTGAGACGAACGCAATGCCGCAACCCTTTTCTCCTGATTCAGATTTTATAATTAAATTCTGCCTTGATTCTTGTCTTAGCATGTTGTAAAAATCCGGGTTGTTACATTCTCCCCAACTTAAAGGATTTCGTCCCCGAAATCTCCAAGTTAGGAAGAACGTATCCTACCATCCATCATCCATCTACTCAAAACATCATCCACATGCAACCATGGTCCTTAGACGATTTCTAATGCCATATGAACATATGCAGAACGTGTGTGTATATGCTCCTTAGCTAATGCTAATGATCAGGCCTGAATGATCTTTCTAATGCAAAATATGTTTAGTGCCATGAGTCCAACATGTATGAAAATAGTCCTAGTCATATAAACACTATATGGGTGCACAACCATTCATTCATATGCAACATCCGCATGACAACACATTAACCTTCAAACAAGTGTAAATACTCGTGCATATGCAATGCAAAATGTGAGTGCGTCAATCTGGTATCTAACGTGTATTCGCGCATCCACGAGCAACCACTTGCAACCATTTGCAACCATATCAATCATAACATGTTTCAAATACATGTTTACATCCATAGAGTTCTATCTAAGGTTCCCAAGATAAGATCGAGGAGATAAACAAGACAAACTCCTTACGGGGTTTGCGACAGAAACAGGACCGAGAGGATATCCACCAAGCGATAGCATGCAAGCAAGCTCTACAGGAGAACCAGGGATCAACGATATACTCTTAAAAAGAGACATGATGCGCGCGTCTAAGCCGCATTTCCATGAGCTTAATTCCATTGCGCCTTGACCGCCTTTGACTTCATGATTTCGTAGCTCCTTGATTCCTATTTCCAAGGTATGAGTCGAAACTCATTTCACTGTCGCCTCTCGTTCCTTTTTCACTTATTCTTTCCTAGAATTCTTGGCTCAACCATAACTGCGTACTCATGGTTTCATGCAAGCTTTCCAACAATTCACTAGCGAATCTTGGATCTCGTTTACCTACTAAGAGGTATTCCACGCAGAAGAACTTTTCCCTTGAAAACAACCGATGCCAGCCATGTTGCCCCGTGTACTTACTAGGGTGATTCCTACAGCCCATGCTTAAGCGGAATGAACCATCCGTCTTATTGGCGAACGTTACTCGATTGGATCAGAGATTTCTGATAAATGCATTAAGAGATTCTAGGTAACTAACCATGACAGAACTCATAAGATTACACGGGACTTCGAGGGTATTACCAAGGCAAGTTAAGGGTTAACTACCCTCTTTTCAAAACCGAGAATGGCATCCATTACTGGATCACCACTTCATCCCTAGAATCCATCCATAGCTCAACAATAGAAGCGTTGCTTCTAATCTCAACACTTGGCATAGACATTCTCAAATCCAAACAAGTCATGAATAAATGGACCAACTCTCCAACCAGATTTTGGGACTAAAGTGGGATCTTCTACCATGCTAGTACTAAGGTGCAGAGACTTAACTATCGAGGCAGACTTAAATGATGCGATGATCAAAACAAAGTCTAGACGGGACGATAGAAAACAAAGACTAAGCCTTTAACAGAAGCGGTACTGTAACAACCCGTATTTTCAATAACCTGTTATAACATAAATCGAGGCAGAAATTAATTCTAAATTCTGAATCAAGGGAAACGGGCTATGCCATTGCGTTCGTCTCGGAAAAATACGCGAAATAGAGTCCGAGTTTTCGAAAATCGGAGTCCGTATGACCCGATTAAGGCCCGACGAAGTTTTCAGAAAATTCCTAAGTAAAAACAGATTTAAATTTTAAGTTAAAAACAAGGGTTAGGGCACAACTGGCGTCAGGCGGGAAAACTCCCGCCAAGACCCCCAAGTCGACAGGCATGTCGACAGGGGTCTAAGGGTGTCGACTGCCCTGTCGACAGCCCTGTCGACACGGGGTGGCCGGGCAGTTTTGCCTGGCGCACCATTTCTGATCTGGGCTTGGTTGTGTGGCTTGGTTCTGGAGAATTCCGAAATCTGATGGACCTAATTCAACTAGGGTTTAATCATATGGTCTAAATCACTAGCCTAATCTATAAATAAGACCCTAACCTACCCTAAATCACTCATTATTCATTCTAGCAACTAAACTATGTCAAAATCAAACCTCTCATGGCCTCCACTCTCTTCATACAATTCCTAAACAAATTTCTAAGAGATTTCCATGCATACAAGTGTATTTAGGCTTGTATGATCCTCTTTAGCTTGCATTAAAGTCTTGTTTCTCTATTGTCATCATAAAGGAGGAGTCTTGATCAAGTTTGCTTGCATTTTGGGGTTTTATTTTGTTGCATAAGGGGTTTCTTACATTTGCTATACTCATTTGAGTCCGCATAAGCATTGTAAGCCCTCTTACCTTCATTTTAGAAACTCTAAAGTTAATATGTGATGAAAGTTGGGATTTATGCATGTTTAATAAGTTATGCATGCTTATGCGAGTTCACTATGCCATGTTACACATGTTTAATAAGTTATGCATGCTTATGCGAGTTCACTATGCCATGATTTGCAAGTTTAACAAGTTATGCATGTTTATACATGTTCACTATGCCATGATTTGCAAGTTTAACAAGTTATGCATGTTTATGCAAGTTCACTATGCCATGATTTGCAAGTTTAACAAGTTATGCATGTTTATGCAAGTTCACTATGCCATGATTTGCAAGTTTAACAAGTTATGCATGTTTATGCAAGTTCACTATGCCATGATTTGCAAGTTCAACAAGTTATGCATGTTTATGCAAGTTCACTATGCCATGATTTGCAAGTTCAACAAGTTATGCATGTTTATGCAAGTTCACTATGCCATGATTTGCAAGTTCAACAAGTTATGCATGTTTATGCAAGTTCACTATGCTAAGTTATGCAAGTCCAACATGTTATGCATGTTTATTATGATATGTAAGATTCATCATGTATGTTGTGCCAAGTTCCCTCTTTCTATCCTTTATGCGTTATGACGAATATGTAAGCGATAGAATGACGTTGGGGGGGTTTGGGTAAAACTTAAAATACATGAAAATATAAGATTGGGAATTTACCTATTAAGTTAGGTCTACCCCTTGGGAATTTACCTATTAAGTTAGGTCTACCCAAGTATTTGTTAAACTTGTAATTATGTTTTGAAAATAAAGTGGACATGACACTTAGAAAACACAAGTGTGGCCAACTCGAGGTTGGGTTGAGTTTGTAGCGTAATTCTACCCGGAACCTACCGGCTTAACTAGTGGCTACAAACGATAGGATCCAATGTGAGAAGTTGGTCATGTGGTGCCAAGACCCGAGGTTAGACCAAGTTGTGGTGTAAATCTACCCGGAACCCTCCGGCTTAACTAGGTAACCGCAACAAAGTCTAATATGAGAGGTTAAGGCACAATTAAATTAATTAATGCCTCATGATTAGGGTTAAGTCATGGCCCACTAATACTTAACCAATTTTGGGGATACGAGGGATTAAATGGGGTTAAGTGGTGAACTGTTGGTTACACTTAACTAATTTAATCCATGATTAGTGAGGGGTTAAACCACACTTAATCCTCTTAGAAAACCCTAGCAACGTGGTCTGTTCCAGCAGTAATCCCAGTTTGGTATCATTCACAACCCTAGAGGCTAGGCTAGGGCGGGGCACGATTACTGGACTGATGTAAGCGACCAAAGCGACGGCTGAGTGGTACAGCGGTGCGGGTCCAGGCGGGCTACGGACGTGCACGTAGTCCGGTGTTGGACAAACTCGAGGCACGGGTACCAGTAGGTTTAGACTGTGCATTATTGCTTAGGTGTCTGGGGTTGACACCCGAGGGCTTGATACACCCGAAGGTGGACCCAGCACAGTCTGACTACAACCATATGTGGGCCGTATGGACACCAACACTTGACGTGATAGGTTTATAGGGAGCCGATCGACTAGACCGTTGGGCTGGACCTTGTATTAAGGTCACCTCATGTTATTGGGCCAAAGTTTGGGCTGAGGGATCAATACCTGTTATGTTAGTTTGCTAGTACACTGTGGTGCAAAGCTTAATCTTCTTTATGTGATGACACCTTTATCTATTGCCAGTATGTTCATCTCAGTTTCCATCATGATGTTAACTTTATTAGTTTATAGACTGATCGTAGTAGGGCTTACCAGTCTTTTTGACTGACCTATTTTCTTTCGCTTCTTTTCTTCCGTTTCCCCCCCAGGTTCTCAGGGAGGGAATAGTGGTGCTTAGCTTGGATCGCTTGCTTGTTTGCTGGATAGCTCATGTATGTCTGGACATTGAGCTCGCTATGGTTTATCATCTTTATTTTGGGGATAGCACTATGTATTTCAGTATTTCTGTTTATGATGTACTAGACATGTTTATTTTGGCAGTTGACTTTATGATGTACTAGACTTGTTTTGAGATGGTTTGAGATATTCCGCTGTTTTATTCTCACTTACTCTGTTTTACATATATATTTATGTTCTTGTTCTGCCTTGATATATCATTATGCATGCTTACCCAGTTCTAACGCCCCCCAGAAGCTAGTGCCCCCGAAAGAGTGACCCTAGCGGAGGTGGGGTGTTACAAATTTGGTATCAGAGCATGTGGTTTACAAGAAAGAACAAAAAGTTTTTAAAAGACTTTTGAAAAACTATTTTCAAAACAAGTATAAAGTATTTTCCAAAGAAAAGTCTAGTATTTTAAAAGGCTATTCCCCAAAAAAGCCATTAGCGTTATCCTTCGTTCCCTTGATCTAATCTTATCTTATCTTATCTTTCGTTTCAGTATGGCTGAGAATCTTGCCATCCCGGATGGAGTAAACGTACCACTCTGGTATAGGAGACTTCTAGAAGCTAGGGCGGCAGCTGGCCCCGCAAACCCTACTCCCACTCCTCCTCCTGTAGTTGAGAATCCTCCCCCTAATGTCCCTCCTCCGGTGGTTCCTGTTCCTCCTCCTCCAGTTGCTGAGGCTCCTCTTCCTCCTCGTCCCCCTCAGCATCCTCAGGTTGAGTTCACGAAGGTTTGTAAAGACTTCAAGGCGATGGGAGGCAAGAATTTCCTAGGCACGGAATCTTTTGTTGAAGCTAGGAATTGGCTGAAAGACACTGAGGACTTGTTTGCTATCTTTAGGATTGATGACGAGAGGAAGATCTTATTGACAGTGTGGCTTTGGAAGGACGAAGCAGCCTATTGGTGGGAGGTCACCAATGGGACGAGGCCCGTCGAGACTTGGGCCGATTTGAGGGCTAGATTTATGGCCAAGTTTCTATCTTCTGCTGAGGCGAATTTACAGATGGAGAAGTTCATTGCATTAAAGCAAGGTGATATGTCTGTTAAGGAGTATGTGAACAAGTTTAATCAGCTGGCCCGTTTTGGTTTGGATATGGTGAACACTCCTGAGAAGAAGGCTCTTCGATTTGCTAGAGGGTTGAATGAGCCGCTGCAGGGTTTGGCGATGTCACATATTCCGCATGGGGCTACTTTTGAGAGTTTGGTCGATATGGCTCTACTTCAGGGAGATGGAAAGAAAGAGGTCACGTCGAGTGATACTCAAGCAAAGAAGACTGATTCTCAGGGTAAAGGCAATCAAGGTGGTCAAAGCAGTCAGGGGAATCAGAGCAAGAACAAGAAGGGGAACAATAACAAAGGCAAGGGAAAGTGAAATTACTGTGGTGTGCCTAGACACTTTGCTAAGGATTGTAGGAAGAAGAAAAGGAAGCTTAGTGGTGGATGTTTTTCCTGTGGTGAGACTGGACACTTCAGCAAGGAATGCCCGAAGAAGAAAGGGCAGGGTCAGACTCAGCGTGCTGGACCTTCAGGAGGGCAAGTTCATGCTCTCAATACCGCTCCAGTTCCCGATCGAGGTAGTGTTTCTGTTGAGAACCTTGTTTATGTTTCCGATCTTCCAGTTCGTACCTTGTTTGATTCTGGTGCATCACATAGCTTTATTTCATCTGATCTTGTTGATAGTTTGCACCTTAGTACTAGCTTAGTGGATGATCCCGTTTGTGTTTCGAATCCCATTGGGGGTTCTGCTCATCTATCTATGATATGTGAGGATCTGAGGATCTCTATACTCAGTGTAGAGTTCTTGTGTAGTGCGTATGTTCTTGGTTTCAGGGGATACAGATTGATTTTGGGCATGGATTGGCTGTCTAGACATGGAGCCGTTCTTGATTGTGAGCATAGGGTTGTGAGGCTTGTGACTCGCCTTGGCAACACCTTAGAGATTTCATGCAATCCGAAGGATCCCGTCATGTTGTGCTATCTTGAATCTCTCGACTCGTCAGAGGAAACCCTTCAGTCTGTAAGGGTGGTCCGAGATTATCCAGATGTTTTTGAAGAAGTTAAGGGGTTGCCCCCTAAACGAGAGATTGATTTTCGCATTTATCTGGTGGATAATGCTAAGCCTGTTTCTTTGCCCGTTCGGCACATGGCTCCGCGTGAAAGGCGGGAGCTCAGCAAGCAAGTAAAGGAGTTGCTTGAGAAGAACTTCATCAGACGAAGTATATCCGAATGGGGAGCGCCTGTGGTGTTTGCTACTAAGGCAGATGGTTCTCTTCGACTTTGTGTGGACTATAGAGAATTGAATAAGCTGACTAAGAAGAACAGACACCCATTACCGAGGATTGATGATCTTTTTGACCAGCTTGTTGGTGCTTCTGTTTTCTCTCAGCTTGATCTTGCTACTGGATTTCATCAGCTCAGAGTGGCTGAAGATAGTATAGACAAGACTGCATTCAGAACTCCAGATGGATTCTTTGAATGGCTTGTTATGCCGTTCGGTTTGACGAATGCACCCGCGTATTTCGTGGACTTGATGAGTAGGGTGTTTCGAGAGTTCTTGAACAAGTTTGTCGTGGTCTTTGTTGATGATATTCTGATCTTCTCTAAGGATGAAGAAGAGCACGCGAGGCATCTTGTAGAGGTGATGGATACGCTTAGAGCGCATCAGTTAAAGGCCAAGTTCTCCAAGTGTCACTTTTGGAGAAGGGAAGTTCGGTTCCTTGGGCATATAGTATCTAAGCAAGGCTTGGCGGTGGATCCCGCTAAAGTAGTTGCTGTGCAGGATTGGAAGACTCCAAGGAATGCAACCGAAGTGAGAAGTTTTCTAGGTCTTGCAGGTTTTTACCGGAAGTTCATCAAGGACTTCGCGAAGATATCCGCTCCTCTTACTAAGTTGACGAAGAAGAACTTAGTTTTTGCTTGGGATATGGACTGTGAGCTTGCTTTTCAGAGACTCAAGAGAGCCCTTACCTCAGCACCAGTTCTAGCTTTACCCGATGGTGGTAAGATGTTTACCGTGTACACTGATGCTTGTGGCACGGGATTGGGCGCCGTTCTGATGCAAGAAGGCAGAGTTATATGTTTTGGTGGTAGGCAACTTAAGGTGCATGAGAAGAATTATCCCACTCATGATCTAGAGCTGGCAGCGATAGTATATGCACTCAAGGCTTGGCGTCATTATCTTCTGGGAGAGAGATTTGAGTTGTATACTGATCATAAGTCTTTGAAGTATCTCTTTTCGCAGAAGGATCTGAACTTGAGGCAGCAAAGGTGGATGGAATTCTTGGCGTCCTACGATTTTGATATAGCCTATACCCCTGGCAAGGGGAATGTTGTAGCGGATGCGTTGAGTAGAAAAAGGTTGACACTAAGTCCTCTATTTGTTGAGATGAAGAATTTAGAGTTCTTGGCAACCTTTGATTTCTCTTTGGCAGTTGAGTCGATGACCGGTTCTTTAGCATCTCTTGAGCTCAGGCCTACCCTTCTGGATCAAGTTGGGGCTTCGCAGAAGGAAGACCCTCAGATAATTGAGATTATGGATAAGCTGATTCGAGGGGAGACATCTAGTCACCTTGCTCGATATTTTATAGATGATAAGGGTTGGCTGAGGAAAGACGGAAGGCTTTGTGTTCCGATGGTGGAAGACTTGGTGAGGAAAGTTCTTGAGGAAGCACATCGCTCCAAGTTGACTATACATCCGGGTGGAGATAAGATGTATAAGGATATGAAGCGCATTTTCTTCTGGCCTGGAATGAAGAAGGATGTGGCAGAGTTTGTCTCTAGATGTGTTGTTTGTCAGAGAGTAAAAGCCGAGTCGAAGAAGCCCGGTGGGCTATTGCATCCTCTAGAGGTCCCGCTGTGGAAGTGGGAGAGTATTTCTATGGACTTTGTTGACGGATTACCAAGGTCAATGAGACGACCCGATTTCCCGTTCTCACGGAAACAAGGTTATCTTTGGAATATAACACAGAAACATAAAATAGCAGAACAGAATTAAATAAATACACCAGAATGAACAACAAAATATACTGGATAAAAGTAATCATCAGAGTTACACAGTATACAGGATCTTACTTAGTACAAATACAGTTCAGCTATACATAAATGTCTACAGCGGAAATAAACAAAATATGTACAATAGGAGCTGAACAGCATAAAAAGAAATAAATGATAGAATCCATCTTCAGCTCCAGCTATCCAGAAAGAACCAGCTAAACCTGAATACAAGGCTGCCCGTGTAGAAAAAGGGGCACCCGAGTTTGAAAGTGAAACAAACTACGAGTCAGTCATGGGACTGGTATGAGAAATCCACTCAACACATATATATTTGGCTAATCACAGGACCACGCCACTTTCGTGGAACGGGTTTACTCCATTGGATTGCCAGTGCTTTAAAACAAATCTTTCTTTTAAACATCGCTATGCTTTTTATAAAAATGAAGCCGTTATAAGACTCAGTTCCCATCACACAATGCAACGCAAACCGGAGGATAGAGTTTTTACCTTATAACGGCCAAGATATGCTTGATACGAATAAAACAAAGGCATTTGATATTATTACTAGTGTTTATATGTTTTGAAACCAATTTCAAATCATAACTATCAATCATAGACGGCATGGGTACCATATATCATGTCGCCATATATATATACAATCAAAACCGCACGATGTCGTATTTGGAAATTGGATTTCCATCATGAACCAAGGCAAAAGATAGTCCTTCCCGAATTCGAGACGCTCTAGCCCGCCCCTCAGGCAAGCGCGCAGGCAAGCCTTGGATCGTCAGGGCCGGTCCACCGATGTGGATTATTATGCCTGAACAATACGTTCCCCCGCCCTTTGGGGCGTAAACGAGCCAACGAATGACTCCATCGGACCCGGATCGTCCGATCAAACCGAGGCGCCTCGCAACAGCAACAACCACATAGGTGAAAAGTATATAAATGTCAGGGCTGGTAGGTCACTGACACCACCCTAGCTAGAAAGAAACGCATGCCCTCCCTGATGTCCTTCTCCCGTTTTAGGTTCATACCGGGGTGTGAGGCTCGCGAATTCACGTTATACACAAAGCTACGCCACACAGGCGGTGCTTTGATCATCACCACAAGACTTTGCTTTTCAACAGAAGTCTTGATCACTGCATCTTAGCATGCCACACAGGCAATTCACACCGTGCAACTGATGGCTATCAATCACACAGAACAAATTCCAATGTCGGACACACAGTCCATTTACAAGTCCGTTCTGGGTCTGAACGAAACCGGAGGCACTAAATACCTCGCAAACCCTTCGATCAACACGTACGTCTGAACGATCACCACTCATTATCCATATTTCGGGATGCCTCCCAATCAGGACCTCGGTTACCATCCAAACGAGGTGAAGATCTCCGGTCTTCGACCATCGTCTTCATCTTCGAATTTCAATCGTCGGTCGATTATTCGAAATGAGAATTAACTCGGCCTTTTCAAATAATTCACGTATATTTAGAATTTCAAATTGATTTATTTCAATGGTTAAATTATTCGACAACACCAATTGTGTTCTTTATATAGTTTTCACACCAAACACATTCAACCATCAAACATCACATAAATCAAGCAAATTCAGTTTATTTCCATTCCATATCGCTTACGATATTTTATAACTATTTATCGCTATTTTTATTTATTTTAAAATAGCCATTTTATTCAAAACGACGCTTCGGGCCATAAGGCGGCCGTGGCGCTGTTTTTCTTCAGATTTGATTTACACATATCTGAAAATCTAACCGTTGGATCTTCACAAAATTTACATCATTAGAAAGGTCTTTTCAAAACGAATCCAACGGTTCCAGTTTCGGGAAAATCCGACGGTCGGATCTCCCGGTACAATCGTTTGAATTTTCGATTTCAAAATACGAACTGCAGCGTCGTTATTCGATTAAATATATAATTATATTTATATATATATAAATATAATCGCTTCTGGCGCTGTTTTTCTTCAGATTTGAATTAAACATTCCAGACAATCCAACCGTTGGATTTTTACAAGGTTGGTGCCGTTGGAAAGATTATTCCAAGGCGAACCCGACGGTTGAGGTTTCGGGAAAATCCAATGGTCGGATTTCCCGTACTAGTCGTTTGAAATTACGGTTTCGAAATACGAACTGCACGGCTTCGTTTCGTTTTAATTTTATTTATATTTATATAGTTATATAAATATAGTTCATTCAAGGATTTCTATATCGTTTTCACTTCAAAAAAAATTTCTAACACCTTAAATTTTGGAAAAATTTCGCCATAACCTCCCCTGCACCGGGAGCGTCGGGAAATCGCAAATAGCGTCCCGGTCCTTCTAATCTCAAAAAGAAAAAGAAAAAGCCAAGCGGCTAGCCAACAGGCTCAAAATCATCACCCAAACAAATCAGTAAATGTGTACCTATTTGTCGGGCACAAATTTTATTCCTCTTCTCTAGCCCCTTTGCTATAACCTGTTCAATGAATATGCATGTACATATATATACAGTCCATATCATTTTTCATTTTCTATTTAACTTCATATTCGATTTCTATTTGGTTTAAAAATACCATTCATTCTAATGTTACATAATTAGGTGCAAATCATTTCATTAGCTAATTAATGAATATTTCAACTCATAGATGTTTATTTTGAACAAGTGGTTATTTTTTTACACTTCACATTTTAACGATTTATGCATACAATAAAAATGTGATTTTTATTGTAAAACGATTCATTTCAAAACACTATTTTTTTTTTTATAGTTCATATAGTCGATAAAAGGTGATTTTTATTATCAAACAATTTATTTCAAAATATGAATACCATTCAACACATGAATTTCTAAACAACGAATGAATATCAATTCAACACATGAATGTTTTCTATAGTTTTTATATATAGATAAAAATGTGATTTTTATTATCGAACACTTTATTTCAAAATATGAATACCATTCAACACATGAATTTCTAAACAACGAATGAATATCAATTCAACACATGAATGTTTTCTATAGTTTTTATATATAGATAAAAATGTGATTTTTATTATCGAACACTTTATTTCAAAATATGAATACCATTCAACACATGAATTTCTAAACAACGAATGAATATCAATTCAACACATGAATGTTTTCTATAGTTTTTATATATAGATAAAAATGTGATTTTTATTATCGAACACTTTATTTCAAAATATGAATACCATTCAACACATGAATTTCTAAACAACGAATGAATATCAATTCAACACATGAATGTTTTCTATATAAGGAATAAATATAGTTTAAGCATATGAAAATAATTCAAACACACAAATATTATTCAAAATTTCGGCAGCATAACGGCAGGGTAGTTACACCGGCACCGTCCCTAGTACGGCTCCTCGCTCTACCTTAAAACCTCGCGGTTTTTGACAATGGGAATCATGCATCTAGTTCGCACGCAGGCGGCATGTATATATATTTATTTCAATTCCACAAACTAATCCTATGTGGTTTCAACCAAATATTTCACAACCACCAATGGGTATTTTTCAACCACAATCAACCAATATCAATCACAAACAATCCCAAACAACTATTCGCTATCAATCAAATTTCCACAACAATTTCAACCAATAAATATCGTCCATGGTTTGTGGACGAGGGGCGTATATATATATATATATATATTTATATATAGCAATTCACTTTTACTTCACACATATATATATAAATTTTAAATCAGAAATCTCACCGATAGCTATCCAACTTCAAGACTCTTCTTAATAGAAATCCTCGCCTATTTGTCGCTTTCACCCGTATTCTCTGCATATGTAAAAATAGAATTTTTACTATGCTATTCAATATATAAAAATCGAATTTTGACTTCGCTATTCAATATATAAAAATATGATTTTTACCTTTGCTTTCAACATATAAAAATATGATTTTTATTTACTTCGCTACAAATCTGATCTTTATTTCAAAATCAGTTTTTATTTTTATAAAATTCAGTTTTTATCTCTTTTAAAAATTCAGTTTAAAATCTTTGAAATCAGTTTTAACTTTTAATAAAAATGCAGTTTTTATACTTTTTAAAAACAAAACAGATTTTATTTTTAAAAAATGCAGTTTTTATACTTTTTTAAAAACAAAACAGATTTTAATTTAAAACAAAACAGTTTTTACTGAATAAATAAAATAAAGTAAAATAATAATAATAAAAAAAATTGCTCACCGAATGTAGCTGCGAAGGGGGGGGGGGTTTCTGGTGGCTCGTCGGCGGCAAGCTTCGAGGGGCGGCGCTATGGCTTCGAACGGGCGGCGGCTTCGTTTCGACGGAGAAGGCGTTGACTTCGGGGGGGGTTGCTCGATGGTTGCGTCGCCTTCGCTGGAAGGAGCTCTGACGGAGGGGTGCGGCGAAGGGTTCGTCGGCGTCGAGGCCATTGGGGGGGGGGGCGGCGCGATTCGATTAGTTTAGGTTTTCTTTTTTCTTTTTTATTTCTGAAGAATGAAATAGGATTGAACGGGGGGGGGGGGGCAGGAGGAAGAATAAAGGGAGGGAGGGAATTAGATATATATATATTTTTTTTTATTATTTAATTATTTAAAGTTGACTTTTACCCACGACCACGAAACGAGGCCCACCACCTGTCGTCCATAGCGTTTAACCCCCATTCCGAACACAATGGGATATGTATCGCAAGCTGATGTGATCGTTACAATCAGTTTCTGTTGAATTTACATTTAAATCATTATATTGAATTTTAAACGTACCTTTCAAATTACCGGGGTCACATACTAACTAGAAAAATTCCAGAAAAATATTTTCTAGCTTCGTATTGACGATACGGTCCTAACAAAACTAGTTTCGTCGAATTCTGAGACCGTTTGAAAAATGGCCAATTTCCAGTCGATTAAAATCAACAGAAACTGGTCAAACGCGTTTTCTTTTGCCACGCTCACATATGGATTCGAAAAATTATGAAATTTGAAACCTAGCAATAACCTGACACTGCGGATCTAACAAAAGTGGTTTCGTCCAAATCCGAGGTCGTATGCAAAATGTCCATTTTTAAGGGCCTGAATTCCATAGCGACTATTCAGAATTTTCAACTGGACATATCTTTTGATTCCCGCTATCAAACTTCGATTGGTCAGATTCGTTAGAAAGATATTACCAATTTGATTCCATTATTTTTGGTTTCACTAAAATCTGGATTGTTTTGCACCCGGTATATTCAATTGAAGTTTGAAATCGAATTATCGAACTACCGCGCCATTTACAATTCTATATATAATTATATTTAATTATATTCATTTTCAAATGTCGATTCAACTCAGTTTTCATCGCCATTGTCTAAAATATTTATTTTAAATATTTAAAATCCATTTTTTAGCCAATTTAAAATTTTTAAATTGGTTCAGATTTTCTGGGTCGTTACAATCTCCCCCACTTAAAACTTTTCGTCCCCGAAAAGGAATAAAGTCGAAAGTGGTTTGATAAATCTACGATCACACATCACAACAACCAATTTGTTTTTAATATTCAGAGTATAGAATAAACAATACACATCCATGGGAAGAAAATAGCAACAGAATAGAATAGAGAATTATATGGTAATGCAAGGTAGGGTAGATGTACCTTGCACCGGAGTCAATCAGAGATATCTACTCGGCATCTAGGATAAGCTTTCTGAATGCTCTCCTCAGTTTCCCAAGTACAATCTCGTGGATCTCCACTCCATTGCACTTTGACTAAGTGAACCTTCTTGTTTCTCAGCTCTTTGGTTTCTTTGCCGATAATCTTTAGCGGCTCTCGCCTCACAGCTAATTCTGGAGTAATTTCAATATCCTGCTGAGCTGCTTCCTCTACGATCAAGTCTGGATCATGAACGTGCTTTCGAAGTTGAGATATATGAAATACATCATGCACACCAGGCAACCAGTCAGGCAGTTTGACCCTATAAGCGAGAGTTCCAATCCGTTCCAGAATAGGAAACGGACCAATGAATTTGGGTGCTAACTTCCCAGTTTTACCGAACCTGATAACTCCTCTCATCGGCGATACTTTCAAATATACATAGTCGCCAACCTCAAAGGATATATCTCTTCTTCTTTTATCGGCGTAGCTCTTTTGTCGGCTTTGAGCGGCGAGTAATCGCTTCTTAATAAAATCGACTTTGTCAGCAGCTTCGCGAATCATATCAGGACCCAATACAAGTCTATTTCCAGGCTCGACCCAACAAGCAGGAGATCGGCACGGTCTACCATACAATGCTTCGAATGGCGACATTGTCAGACTCGCCTGGTAGCTGTTGTTATAAGAGAATTCAGCCAAATGCAGATTGTCTTCCCATGATCCACCGAAATCTATAACACAAGCCCGCAATAGATCTTCTAAAATGCGATTCACCCTCTCAGTCTGACCGTCTGTCTGAGGATGATAAGCGGTGCTCAAGTTTAACTTCGTTCCGAGCTCGACTTGAAATGCTTCCCAGAATTTGCTAGTGAATATCGTATCTCTATCACTGACTATACTGAGCGGCACTCCATGTAGTCTAACTATTTCCCTGAAGTACATCTGCGCCAGACTCTGAGCGGTTCTGTTTGATCTGACAGGTATGAAATGGGCGGTCTTCGTGAAACGATCTACGATCACCCAAATACTGTCATTTCCTTTTCTGGTTCTGGGCAGACCATCGATGAAATCCATAGAAATATGCTCCCACTTCCAACCAGGAACTTCTAGTGGTTGTAATAGTCCAGCCAATTTCTGTTGGTCGCTTTTAACTAGCTGGCAAGTAGGGCATCGGCTGACATATAAAGAAATGTCCCTTTTCATCGACTTCCACCAGAAAGTGCGTTTGATGTCATTATACATTTTGCTTACTCCCGGATGGATACTGAGTTTTGACTTGTGGCATTCATCCAGTACTTCCTTTCGAAGTTCAGGAATGTTAGGAACGCATATTCGACCTTTGAGCCTTAGAATCCCCTCATCATCAACTTGAAAACTCGAGGGTTCGCCTTGTTGAATTATCCCTCTGATCTTCTGAATGAAGTGATCATCCTCCTGAAGAGCAGATATCTTATCTAGCAATGAAGTCGTGATAATAAAACTGGCGATCATTACATTCTTTCTGCTTAACGCATCGGCCACGACATTGGCTTTTCCTGGAGTATATATAATTTCGAAGTCATATGCTGCAAGAAACTCCAGCCAACGTTGCTGTCTCAGATTTAAGTCCTTCTGAGTGAACAGATACTTTAACGACTGGTGATCTGTAAACAGTTCAAATCTCTCGCCCAGAAGATAGTGTCTCCAGATTTTCAAAGAGAATATGATAGCTAATAACTCAAGATCATGAGTTACGTAGTTCTTCTCGTGTGGCTTCAGTTGACGGCTAGCATAAGCAATTACTTGGCCTCTTTGCATTAACACTGCGCCAAGGCCTTCTCTAGAAGCATCAGTCCAGACTTTCAAATCTTGGTTGCCATCGATGATGGTTAGCACTGGAGCAGTTGTTAATCTCAACTTTAGCTCTTCGAAAGCTTCCTCACTCTCTTGAGTCCATTTAAATTTAGAATGCTTCTTTGTAAGCTTCGTTAAGTGGCCAGATATCTTCGAAAAGTTTTTAACGAACTTCCGGTAATAGCTAGCCAATCCAAGAAAACTGCGGACTTCAGTTGGAGTACTGGGCTGTTTCCAATTCTGAATAGCTGTGATTTTGCTTGGATCCACAGCGATTCCATCTTTTGATACGACGTGGCCCAGAAATTTCACTTCATCTTGCCAGAATATACACTTGGAAAACTTTGCTTTCAATACATTTCTCCTGAGGATTTCTAACACTTGTTCCAAATGCTTTTCATGTTCGGCCTTTGATTTAGAGAAGATTAGAATATCATCAATAAAAACCAGAACAAATTTATTCAAAACTCCTCTGAACACTCTGTTCATTAGATCGACGAAGTAAGCGGGAGCGTTACATAAGCCGAACGGCATTACTAACCACTCGTAGAATAGGTCGGGACCTCTGAACGCTGTCATTGGAACACACTCTTCGGCAATTCGAAGTTGATGGAAGCCTGTAGCTAGGTCCATTCGTGAAAATACTTGTGCTCCATTTAATCGATCCAACAAATCATCAATCCGCGGCAATGGATATTTGTTCTTTATAGTCTGCTTGTTTAAATCACGATAATCCACACATAGCCGTAGAGTACCGTCTGATTTTGGGACAAACACCACTGCTGCACCCCAATCAGAGAAACTAGGCCTGATCAGACCTTTCCATACTAGCTGTCGTGTTTGATTGTCTAATTCCTCCTTCTCTTTCAAGGACATTCTTCGAATAGCGTGAACTACCGGCCTTGCATTGGGAACTAAAGCAATCTTGAAATCTATTTCTCTCTGCGGAGGTAAGCGAACAACTTCCTCGAACACATCCGCATAGTTCTTGACGACAGGGATATCTTTGATGAGGTCAGGAATATTCTCTATGACTTCAGGGACATTTTCTATTTGAGCTGGAGAAACATTCAAAGCTGCCCAGAAGTCTTTTCTATTAGCATTCTGACCTTCACAGGGAATGGTTATATAATCACCTGATTTAATCTTAGCTCTAACAACCCTCTCGGCGCATCTAACCTCTGCTTCATATTTGGTTAGCCAATCCAATCCCAGAATAAGATCGAATTCATCAAAATTCATAACGACAGAGATAATAGGGAATTTATAGCAGGAAAAAGAGACGGGTACTGCACAAATCCAACTGAGATTGATGGAACCCCCGACCGGATTCTGGACAGTCATTGGTTCCTTGAGCTTCCTCAAATTCACATCTAGTTTCTTAGCGGCACTCTTGGCAATAAAGCTTCGGGACGCGCCTGTGTCAAACAGTACTTTGACTGGAATGTTTTTGACAGTAAGCGTGCCTTCTAACACATCGGGCCTTTCCAGAACATCTGCGGGCCCAGAAGTTTCTGCTAGTTCATTTACCTGAACTGTTTTGGTCTTTCTTAACAGCCAGCAATCTCGCTTTATATGACCGGCCTGATGGCAGAGATTGCATTTTCTATTCGCTTGAAATCCTTTCTTGGGTGGGAACTTACTCTTTCTTTGCTGGTTCCAAGATTTGCAACTTATCGCCAAATGCCCTTTTCTATTGCAGTTTGAGCACGTGGCGGTCATTATTCGTTCGTTCCCAGATTCAGCCCTTTTTCTCTTGGCACTGGGCTTCTTATTGATCTCCGACCTTGTACTGGCTTCAGGAATATCAGTTTCCGACTCTGGTATGTCACTAGAACCGACTTCTTCTTCATCTCGTAACATGCCTTTCCTGTCGAGATCTTCGTACTGATAAGCCATGTATATCATTTCAGAAAAAGGAAGCTTCACATGCCCTAATACCTTATTCTGGTATTTCCTTTGAAGCCCGTGAATAAATCTCATATTTTTACTCTTCGGATTTTGAATTAGATGAGGAGCAAAGTGAGAAAGTTCATTGAATTTCTTATGATATTCGGGAATGGTCATGTCTCCTTGTATCAGATAAGAAAATTCATCACATAATCGTTCGGTCACTTCGGGAGGGGTAAATCTTTCCAGGAAAATAACTTTGAATCTATCCCAGGTGATATCACCTTCTGGATTATTCTCTATAACTGAATCCCACCAGAACAAAGCTTCATCTTTGAATGCCCAGGAGGCCAGTAATCTTTTCTGGTCATCCCTAAGCTTTAATGCTTCGAAGATTTTCTCAGCCGAACGAATCCAAGCTTGTGTCTTCATAATAGATTCTTCACCAGAGAACGGTACTCCACCCATATTTCGATATTTGATTAATAGGGCCTCAATATCCGGTTCTGCATTCCTTCTGTTTCTGACACTCATTTTCTAGTACTTCTGCAAATGGCAGATCAAGTGTCAGGTCACAGAAAAGGTATTTGAAAATATAGAGACAAATACTTGAAATGTAAATGTGTCTATCGAGGTGTAATTTCATTCTGCTTTACTCATACTAGGATATTGCTGATCCTATCTATATAGAGTTACCCGTCCTAGAACACTACTGGTTCTATTTCTGACGAGTTCGTTCAAATGTTATATTCCAGAACTAAGCTTAACCAAAGCTCTGATACCACGTTGAGACGACCCGATTTCCCGTTCTCACGGAAACAAGGTTATCTTTGGAATATAACACAGAAACATAAAATAGCAGAACAGAATTAAATAAATACACCAGAATGAACAACAAAATATACTGGATAAAAGTAATCATCAGAGTTACACAGTATACAGGATCTTACTTAGTACAAATACAGTTCAGCTATACATAAATGTCTACAGCGGAAATAAACAAAATATGTACAATAGGAGCTGAACAGCATAAAAAGAAATAAATGATAGAATCCATCTTCAGCTCCAGCTATCCAGAAAGAACCAGCTAAACCTGAATACAAGGCTGCCCGTGTAGAAAAAGGGGCACCCGAGTTTGAAAGTGAAACAAACTACGAGTCAGTCATGGGACTGGTATGAGAAATCCACTCAACACATATATATTTGGCTAATCACAGGACCACGCCACTTTCGTGGAACGGGTTTACTCCATTGGATTGCCAGTGCTTTAAAACAAATCTTTCTTTTAAACATCGCTATGCTTTTTATAAAAATGAAGCCGTTATAAGACTCAGTTCCCATCACACAATGCAACGCAAACCGGAGGATAGAGTTTTTACCTTATAACGGCCAAGATATGCTTGATACGAATAAAACAAAGGCATTTGATATTATTACTAGTGTTTATATGTTTTGAAACCAATTTCAAATCATAACTATCAATCATAGACGGCATGGGTACCATATATCATGTCGCCATATATATATACAATCAAAACCGCACGATGTCGTATTTGGAAATTGGATTTCCATCATGAACCAAGGCAAAAGATAGTCCTTCCCGAATTCGAGACGCTCTAGCCCGCCCCTCAGGCAAGCGCGCAGGCAAGCCTTGGATCGTCAGGGCCGGTCCACCGATGTGGATTATTATGCCTGAACAATACGTTCCCCCGCCCTTTGGGGCGTAAACGAGCCAACGAATGACTCCATCGGACCCGGATCGTCCGATCAAACCGAGGCGCCTCGCAACAGCAACAACCACATAGGTGAAAAGTATATAAATGTCAGGGCTGGTAGGTCACTGACACCACCCTAGCTAGAAAGAAACGCATGCCCTCCCTGATGTCCTTCTCCCGTTTTAGGTTCATACCGGGGTGTGAGGCTCGCGAATTCACGTTATACACAAAGCTACGCCACACAGGCGGTGCTTTGATCATCACCACAAGACTTTGCTTTTCAACAGAAGTCTTGATCACTGCATCTTAGCATGCCACACAGGCAATTCACACCGTGCAACTGATGGCTATCAATCACACAGAACAAATTCCAATGTCGGACACACAGTCCATTTACAAGTCCGTTCTGGGTCTGAACGAAACCGGAGGCACTAAATACCTCGCAAACCCTTCGATCAACACGTACGTCTGAACGATCACCACTCATTATCCATATTTCGGGATGCCTCCCAATCAGGACCTCGGTTACCATCCAAACGAGGTGAAGATCTCCGGTCTTCGACCATCGTCTTCATCTTCGAATTTCAATCGTCGGTCGATTATTCGAAATGAGAATTAACTCGGCCTTTTCAAATAATTCACGTATATTTAGAATTTCAAATTGATTTATTTCAATGGTTAAATTATTCGACAACACCAATTGTGTTCTTTATATAGTTTTCACACCAAACACATTCAACCATCAAACATCACATAAATCAAGCAAATTCAGTTTATTTCCATTCCATATCGCTTACGATATTTTATAACTATTTATCGCTATTTTTATTTATTTTAAAATAGCCATTTTATTCAAAACGACGCTTCGGGCCATAAGGCGGCCGTGGCGCTGTTTTTCTTCAGATTTGATTTACACATATCTGAAAATCTAACCGTTGGATCTTCACAAAATTTACATCATTAGAAAGGTCTTTTCAAAACGAATCCAACGGTTCCAGTTTCGGGAAAATCCGACGGTCGGATCTCCCGGTACAATCGTTTGAATTTTCGATTTCAAAATACGAACTGCAGCGTCGTTATTCGATTAAATATATAATTATATTTATATATATATAAATATAATCGCTTCTGGCGCTGTTTTTCTTCAGATTTGAATTAAACATTCCAGACAATCCAACCGTTGGATTTTTACAAGGTTGGTGCCGTTGGAAAGATTATTCCAAGGCGAACCCGACGGTTGAGGTTTCGGGAAAATCCAATGGTCGGATTTCCCGTACTAGTCGTTTGAAATTACGGTTTCGAAATACGAACTGCACGGCTTCGTTTCGTTTTAATTTTATTTATATTTATATAGTTATATAAATATAGTTCATTCAAGGATTTCTATATCGTTTTCACTTCAAAAAAAATTTCTAACACCTTAAATTTTGGAAAAATTTCGCCATAACCTCCCCTGCACCGGGAGCGTCGGGAAATCGCAAATAGCGTCCCGGTCCTTCTAATCTCAAAAAGAAAAAGAAAAAGCCAAGCGGCTAGCCAACAGGCTCAAAATCATCACCCAAACAAATCAGTAAATGTGTACCTATTTGTCGGGCACAAATTTTATTCCTCTTCTCTAGCCCCTTTGCTATAACCTGTTCAATGAATATGCATGTACATATATATACAGTCCATATCATTTTTCATTTTCTATTTAACTTCATATTCGATTTCTATTTGGTTTAAAAATACCATTCATTCTAATGTTACATAATTAGGTGCAAATCATTTCATTAGCTAATTAATGAATATTTCAACTCATATATGTTTATTTTGAACAAGTGGTTATTTTTTTACACTTCACATTTTAACGATTTATGCATACAATAAAAATGTGATTTTTATTGTAAAACGATTCATTTCAAAACACTATTTTTTTTTTATAGTTCATATAGTCGATAAAAGGTGATTTTTATTATCAAACAATTTATTTCAAAATATGAATACCATTCAACACATGAATTTCTAAACAACGAATGAATATCAATTCAACACATGAATGTTTTCTATAGTTTTTATATATAGATAAAAATGTGATTTTTATTATCGAACACTTTATTTCAAAATATGAATACCATTCAACACATGAATTTCTAAACAACGAATGAATATCAATTCAACACATGAATGTTTTCTATAGTTTTTATATATAGATAAAAATGTGATTTTTATTATCGAACACTTTATTTCAAAATATGAATACCATTCAACACATGAATTTCTAAACAACGAATGAATATCAATTCAACACATGAATGTTTTCTATAGTTTTTATATATAGATAAAAATGTGATTTTTATTATCGAACACTTTATTTCAAAATATGAATACCATTCAACACATGAATTTCTAAACAACGAATGAATATCAATTCAACACATGAATGTTTTCTATATAAGGAATAAATATAGTTTAAGCATATGAAAATAATTCAAACACACAAATATTATTCAAAATTTCGGCAGCATAACGGCAGGGTAGTTACACCGGCACCGTCCCTAGTACGGCTCCTCGCTCTACCTTAAAACCTCGCGGTTTTTGACAATGGGAATCATGCATCTAGTTCGCACGCAGGCGGCATGTATATATATTTATTTCAATTCCACAAACTAATCCTATGTGGTTTCAACCAAATATTTCACAACCACCAATGGGTATTTTTCAACCACAATCAACCAATATCAATCACAAACAATCCCAAACAACTATTCGCTATCAATCAAATTTCCACAACAATTTCAACCAATAAATATCGTCCATGGTTTGTGGACGAGGGGCGTATATATATATATATATATATATATATATTTATATATAGCAATTCACTTTTACTTCACACATATATATATAAATTTTAAATCAGAAATCTCACCAATAGCTATCCAACTTCAAGACTCTTCTTAATAGAAATCCTCGCCTATTTGTCGCTTTCACCCGTATTCTCTGCATATGTAAAAATAGAATTTTTACTATGCTATTCAATATATAAAAATCGAATTTTGACTTCGCTATTCAATATATAAAAATATGATTTTTACCTTTGCTTTCAACATATAAAAATATGATTTTTATTTACTTCGCTACAAATCTGATCTTTATTTCAAAATCAGTTTTTATTTTTATAAAATTCAGTTTTTATCTCTTTTAAAAATTCAGTTTAAAATCTTTGAAATCAGTTTTAACTTTTAATAAAAATGCAGTTTTTATACTTTTTAAAAACAAAACAGATTTTATTTTTAAAAAATGCAGTTTTTATACTTTTTTAAAAACAAAACAGATTTTAATTTAAAACAAAACAGTTTTTACTGAATAAATAAAATAAAGTAAAATAATAATAATAAAAAAAATTGCTCACCGAATGTAGCTGCGAAGGGGGGGGTTTCTGGTGGCTCGTCGGCGGCAAGCTTCGAGGGGCGGCGCTATGGCTTCGAACGGGCGGCGGCTTCGTTTCGACGGAGAAGGCGTTGACTTCGGGGGGGGGGGTTGCTCGATGGTTGCGTCGCCTTCGCTGGAAGGAGCTCTGACGGAGGGGTGCGGCGAAGGGTTCGTCGGCGTCGAGGCCAGTGGGGGGGGGGCGGCGCGATTCGATTAGTTTAGGTTTTCTTTTTTCTTTTTTATTTCTGAAGAATGAAATAGGATTGAACGGGGGGGGGGGGGGCAGGAGGAAGAATAAAGGGAGGGAGGGAATTAGATATTTTTTTTTTTTATTTAATTATTTAAAGTTGACTTTTACCCACGACCACGAAACGAGGCCCACCACCTGTCGTCCATAGCGTTTAACCCCCATTCCGAACACAATGGGATATGTATCGCAAGCTGATGTGATCGTTACAATCAGTTTCTGTTGAATTTACATTTAAATCATTATATTGAATTTTAAACGTACCTTTCAAATTACCGGGGTCACATACTAACTAGAAAAATTCCAGAAAAATATTTTCTAGCTTCGTATTGACGATACGGTCCTAACAAAACTAGTTTCGTCGAATTCTGAGACCGTTTGAAAAATGGCCAATTTCCAGTCGATTAAAATCAACAGAAACTGGTCAAACGCGTTTTCTTTTGCCACGCTCACATATGGATTCGAAAAATTATGAAATTTGAAACCTAGCAATAACCTGACACTGCGGATCTAACAAAAGTGGTTTCGTCCAAATCCGAGGTCGTATGCAAAATGTCCATTTTTAAGGGCCTGAATTCCATAGCGACTATTCAGAATTTTCAACTGGACATATCTTTTGATTCCCGCTATCAAACTTCGATTGGTCAGATTCGTTAGAAAGATATTACCAATTTGATTCCATTATTTTTGGTTTCACTAAAATCTGGATTGTTTTGCACCCGGTATATTCAATTGAAGTTTGAAATCGAATTATCGAACTACCGCGCCATTTACAATTCTATATATAATTATATTTAATTATATTCATTTTCAAATGTCGATTCAACTCAGTTTTCATCGCCATTGTCTAAAATATTTATTTTAAATATTTAAAATCCATTTTTTAGCCAATTTAAAATTTTTAAATTGGTTCAGATTTTCTGGGTCGTTACAGTCAAGAAAAGGGAATACAAGCATATGGGTCATTGTGGATAGGCTTACGAAGAGTGCTCATTTCATTCCGGTGAAGAGCAAAAGGACCGCATCTGGACTAACATCAGTATATCTTCGTGAGATAGTACGACTACATGGAGTCCCTTCTAGCATAGTCAGTGACCGAGACCCCATCTTTACTAGTCAGTTCTGGAACAGTTTGCAGGAAGCTATGGGCACGAGGTTGAACCTGAGTACGGCTTATCACCCACAAACGGACGGTCAGACAGAAAGGGTGAATAGGGTACTTGAGGACTTGTTGAGGCTTTGTATTCTGGATTTTGGTGGTACTTGGGAAGACCATCTTCCTCTTGTTGAGTTTGCATATAATAACAGTTATCAGGCAAGCATAGGGATGGCACCATTTGAAGCTTTATATGGGAGGCCGTGCAAGTCGCCTACATGTTGGTGGGAGACTACAGATGAGCTTATACTTGGACCTGACATGATTAGAGATACATCCGAGAAGGTCGAGTTGATTAGAAGACGGATGAAGGCGGCCCAAGACGGACAGAAATCTTATGCTGATAAGCGAAGGACTGATTTGGAGTTTGATGTTGGGGATATGGTTTTCGTGAAGGTTTCTCCTTTGCGGAATGTGGTTCGGTTTGGAGCAGTAGGAAAGTTAGCACCAAGGTTTGTTGGACCGTTTCCAGTTGTAGAGAGGATCGGGCAGATGGCCTATAGAGTGGAATTGCCCGAGAAGCTAGCTGGAGTGCATAATGTTTTTCATGTTTCGCATCTCCGGAAGTGTTTGCATAAGTCAGCAGAGGTGGTTGAGCCAAGTGTTCTAGAAGATGTGGAAGTAGAGAAAGAAGCTACCTTGAGGAGAGCTCCGATTCGTATCTTGGGGACAGAGATCAAGAAGCTAAGGAATCGTGAGGTCAAGTTGGTGAAGGTTCAATGGGGTGAAGCCGAGGAAGACGCAACTTGGGAAACTGAAGAGAAGATGCGTAGGCTTTATCCATTCCTTTTTGAGGGTACACTCTCAATCTCTTTATCTTTCCATGTCTATCTAGTTTATCTAGTTCATCGTGTCTATCTTATCATGAGAACCTTAGGTAGAATCCTTTGGATGAAACATGTGTTTGAGACATGTTATGTTTGATGGTTGCAAGTGGTTGCAAGTGTTTGCAAGTGGTTACTCGTGGATGCATGATACACATTAGGCACTAGATCGGCTCACACACTCCTCATATTGCATATGCATGAGTGTTTATGCTTATTCATGGATGAAAATTGTGTGTTATCACATGGATGTTGCATATGGGTGTATGTTATGTGCACGCATGTAGATATTATACATTATGTTAGGGATTTGCATACATATGGATACATTTCACTAACATATTTTGCATTGATCTTTGCATTAGATAAGTACATATACACACACTTTTGCATATGTTCATACAGCATTTAGAATCTTGTAAGGACAATGATTGCTCGTGGATGATGCTTTGAGTAGATGGGTGATTGGATGGTAGGATACGTTCTTCCTAACTTGAAGATTTCGGGGACGAAATCCTTTTAGGAGGGGAGAATGTAACAACCCGTATTTTCAATAACCTGTTATAACATAAATCGAGGCAGAAATTAATTCTAAAATCTGAATCAAGGGAAACGGGCTATGCCATTGCGTTCGTCTCGGAAAAATACGCGAAATAGAGTCCGAGTTTTCGAAAATCGGAGTCCGTATGACCCGATTAAGGCCCGACGAAGTTTTCAGAAAATTCCTAAGTAAAAACAGATTTAAATTTTAAGTTAAAAACAAGGGTTAGGGCACAACTGGCGTCAGGAGGGAAAACTCCCGCCAAGACCCCCAAGTCGACAGGCATGTCGACAGGGGTCTAAGGGTGTCGACTGCCCTGTCGACAGCCCTGTCGACACGGGGTGGCCGGGCAGTTTTGCCTGGCGCACCATTTCTGATCTGGGCTTGGTTATGTGGCTTAGTTCTGGAGAATTCCGAAATCTGATGGACCTAATTCAACTAGGGTTTAATCCTATGGTCTAAATCACTAGCCTAATCTATAAATAAGACCCTAACCTACCCTAAATCACTCATTATTCATTCTAGCAACTAAACTATGTCCAAATCAAACCTCTCATGGCCTCCACTCTCTTCATACAATTCCTAAACAAATTTCTAAGAGATTTCCATGCATACAAGTGTATTTAGGCTTGTATGATCCTCTTTAGCTTGCATTAAAGTCTTGTTTCTCTATTGTCATCATAAAGGAGGAGTCTTGATCAAGTTTGCTTGCATTTTGGGGTTTTATTTTGTTGCATAAGGGGTTTCTTACATTTGCTATACTCATTTGAGTCCGCATAAGCATTGTAAGCCCTCTTACCTTCATTTTAGAAACTCTAAAGTTAATATGTGATGAAATTTGGGATTTATGCATGTTTAATAAGTTATGCATGCTTATGCGAGTTCACTATGCCATGTTACACATGTTTAATAAGTTATGCATGCTTATGCGAGTTCACTATGCCATGATTTGCAAGTTTAACAAGTTATGCATGTTTATGCAAGTTCACTATGCCATGATTTGCAAGTTTAACAAGTTATGCATGTTTATGCAAGTTCACTATGCCATGATTTGCAAGTTTAACAAGTTATGCATGTTTATGCAAGTTCACTATGCCATGATTTGCAAGTTTAACAAGTTATGCATGTTTATGCAAGTTCACTATGCCATGATTTGCAAGTTTAACAAGTTATGCATGTTTATGCAAGTTCACTATGCCATGATTTGCAAGTTCAACAAGTTATGCATGTTTATGCAAGTTCACTATGCTAAGTTATGCAAGTCCAACATGTTATGCATGTTTATTATGATATGTAAGATTCATCATGTATGTTGTGCCAAGTTCCCTCTTTCTATCCTTTATGCGTTATGACGAATATGTAAGCGATAGAATGACGTTGGGGGGGTTTGGGTAAAACTTAAAATACATGAAAATATAAGATTGGGAATTTACCTATTAAGTTAGGTCTACCCCTTGGGAATTTACCTATTAAGTTAGGTCTACCCAAGTATTTGTTAAACTTGTAATTATGTTTTGAAAATAAAGTGGACATGACACTTAGAAAACACAAGTGTGGCCAACTCGAGGTTGGGTTGAGTTTGTAGCGTAATTCTACCCGGAACCTACCGGCTTAACTAGTGGCTACAAACGATAAGATCCAATGTGAGAAGTTGGTCATGTGGTGCCAAGACCCGAGGTTAGACCAAGTTGTGGTGTAAATCTACCCGGAACCCTCCGGCTTAACTAGGTAACCGCAACAAAGTCTAATGTGAGAGGTTAAGGCACAATTAAATTAATTAATGCCTCATGATTAGGGTTAAGTCATGGCCCACTAATACTTAACAAATTTTGGGGATACGAGGGATTAAATGGGGTTAAGTGGTGAACTGTTGGTTACACTTAACTAATTTAATCCATGATTAGTGAGGGGTTAAACCACACTTAACCCTCTTAGAAAACCCTAGCAACGGGGTCTGTTCCAGCAGTAATCCCAGTTTGGTATCATTCACAACCCTAGAGGCTAGGCTAGGGCGGGGCACGATTACTGGACTGATGTAAGCGACCAAAGCGACGACTGAGTGGTACAGCGGTGCGGGTCCAGGCGGGCTACGGACGTGCACGTAGTCCGGTGTTGGACAAACTCGAGGCACGGGTACCAGTAGGTTTAGACTGTGCATTATTGCTTAGGTGTCTGGGGTTGACACCCGAGGGCTTGATACACCCGAAGGTGGACCCAGCACAGTCTGACTACAACCATATGTGGGCCGTATGGACACCAACACTTGACGTGTTAGGTTTATAGGGAGCCGATCGACTAGACCGTTGGGCTGGACCTTGTATTAAGGTCACCTCATGTTATTGGGCCAAAGTTTGGGCTGAGGGATCAATACCTGTTATGTTAGTTTGCTAGTACACTGTGGTGCAAAGCTTAATCTTCTTTATGTGATGACACCTTTATCTATTGCCAGTATGTTCATCTCAGTTTCCATCATGATGTTAACTTTATTAGTTTATAGACTGATCGTAGTAGGGCTTACCAGTCTTTTTGACTGACCTGTTTTCTTTCGCTTCTTTTCTTCCGTTTCCCCCCCCCCCAGGTTCTCAGGGAGGGAATAGTGGTGCTTAGCTTGGATCGCTTGCTTGTTTGCTGGATAGCTCATGTATGTCTGGACATTGAGCTCGCTATGGTTTATCATCTTTATTTTGGGGATAGCACTATGTATTTCAGTATTTCTGTTTATGATGTACTAGACATGTTTATTTTGGCAGTTGACTTTATGATGTACTAGACTTGTTTTGAGATGGTTTGAGATATTCCGCTGTTTTATTCTCACTTACTCTGTTTTACATATATATTTATGTTCTTGTTCTGCCTTGATATATCATTATGCATGCTTACCCAGTTCTAACGCCCCCCCAGAAGCTAGTGCCCCCGAAAGAGTGACCCTAGCGGAGGTGGGGTGTTACAGGTACCATTCCTCTTAGGTACGCTAGAAATGAGAGCATACAATTGCCCTCTAGCTGATCTTGTCCTTATCTTCCTTTGTGGATCAAGCCATACCAACAAGTTGCTTATTCTTAAGCCCGTGTCCTTTATCCTTGCTCTTATTATCCCTTCTTATAACTTCGGTAACAGGTCTCTCGAGAACTTCCTCCATCGCACGGGAAAACACTTACGTAGTTAGACAAGGATTAGTCACAGTTAAAACTACTGTGACTACAGATGGAGGAAAGAAAGGAAAAGAGGTTCAATCAAGGAAACAAAGGATAGTGCTAATGGCTTTTGGGGAATAGCCTTTAAAAAAACTTTTCTTGAAAAATGCTTCTTTTTAAACGGTTTCTCAAATAGTTTCCAGAAGGTTTTTTTAAAAACTTTTGCCCAGTCTGGTAACCTTCTGCTCTGATACCAAATGTAACACCCCACCTCCGCTAGGATAACTCATAAGGGAATGCACTAGGTTTGGTGAAGCATTATCGAGGTAAACATGCACAGAAATATTACAAGACAGAACATATACAAAACAGCGGAAGTAAAACAGATTTCATTACCTTATAAAATAAGGTCTAAAGCCTTTACATCAGAATACATCAAAACCTGTCTTGCAATAGTAAAGAATCATAAAACCTTTTCATGAATTATTCCCCAAAATAAAGCGGTGAAGCAGCCATAGCCAAGAGAAGACCAAGCTATACATGATGACCTTCAAGCATAAGAGGTCCGAACTAAACAACATCATTTCCTCCCTGAAAACCTGGGGGGGGGGGACGGAAGACAAAGAGGCAAAACAAAACGGGGTCAGTCATAAAGACTGGTAAGTCCTATCTACTTCCAGTATAAAAACAGGTAAAGGTAACATGACATGCATAAACTGAAAGTAAACATAAGGATGACGACAAGATAGATAAGCTAAACCAAGATAACTGGACGAACTACTGTAGCAAGATAAACTAAGGTATCATGATAAACTACGTGTCAAAATAAATCAAGGTATCACATCGTCAGGTTTCTATCAAGTATACTATCCCAATGTATCTATCATGTATAACCTCCCAGGGTATTTATCATGTATATTTGCTCTGCACCTCTCGTACTAGTATCCCAACCCGCGTCATGTGTTAACTATGAATGTCCCTTGCCCAATGTCATGTAATGGTCCATGTCAACCTAATATATATAGCATATGTATGTTTTCCCAACTCGTATGTTTCTTTCCATGTATAAGTTCAGTCCTTTGCCGTAGGTCGTACGGACTTTCCCATGTAAATCTATACCACCCCAACGGAGTACCATTTTATCCTTGAAGTTGTTTTGGACTGCTACCCTTGATCTGGTTATGTTTTCTTACCATGAACTATCGCGTGTTCACTTAGGATTTATGCCACCTAGGACCACTAGGGATTATGCCACCTAATGAACGTTTCTGTGTCTCAGTTTGGGTTCAAGCCACCTAGGACCACTAGGGATTATGCCACCCGTCAACCGCGCCCTTTATCCCACGTATGTATCGTGAATCGTTTTCCATGTCTAGACGCACATGTATCTCAATGTGCCATCCGAGTTCCGTGCCAGGGCAAATCGAGAAATACGGAACTCGGTCGGGAGCTTTAAGTCGTCTACTGATGCAGATATCAAGGTCTGTTTTTATATCCGTGGCTATGGTCCCACGCGACCCCTCCCTCAACTACTGAAAGGCAATCCAAGAAAAATCATGTATGAGAACTACATCCCGGCCCCACTATAGCCCCACTTTCCTATGGGCCAACCTCACCCATAACTCGATAGCAAGTATATGGTCTATTGGGAGTTCTCTGCCTTTCCGTACGTACACGATTGACTAAAGATGGTAGGTAGTCGACGACGTGCTATCCAGGGCAAAAATCAAGTATCGTCGACTCCACGCTAATCCATCCCCGTCTTTAGGTTGCTCGCACAGCAACCAAGGCATACTCTTGGCTCTTCTACCGCAGACCTTAACCTTTGTGAGGCCGGGTTTCATGGACCTTCTGCCACCTCACAGAGGGATACCAAGAGTACCCTCACGTCCCCCGAATCTACCGCTTCGTCACCCAGTTCGCTGGAGCCTTTATCTAAGTCAGATAATTTTCTCCTTCTCGTGTGTTTAAGCGATGACCTACCATATCGGGTTACTCATCTATCTGTGAACTGGCCCAAATCCCTTGACTAAGGATTATTACTTAGTTTCCCAAACTAAGGTTTACCACTTAGTTTCCTTTCCCGTTATCCTTGTTAATCCCGGTTTTCCACCTAGTCCCCTGAACTAGGGTTTTGTCTCATGGGTTAAGTATTGTCATTTAAGTTCATGACTTAACCTGCCTATGAATCATGTCAAGATTTGTCTGAGTATTTAAGTCCAAGACCTAGCCCTACAAGTTGGTTAAGTATACCAAGAAGCTCATGACTTAACCCTATTCAATCATCAAGTCAATTTGGTTAAGTATTTGTTTATCTTAACCCTATCAGATTATCGTGTTAGATTGGTTAAGCATAGATTATCTTAACCTCATCGGATTATCGAGTTGGATTGGTTAAGTATAGGTTAACTTAACCTCATCCACTAATCGCATTACAATGGTTAAGTATATTTAAAAGGTCTTGTGACTTAACCCTATCAAGTTCTCATATTAGTTTGGTTAAGTATGGTTGCTTAACCTCATCAAATCATCATGTATAATTGGTTAAGCATAAGTCACTTAACCTCATCGAATTACCAAGTTTAGATTGGTTAAGTGTTTAACTTAACCCCATTGAATTACCGTGTTTAGATTGGTTAAGTCTAAGTTACTTAACCTCATCTAATTGCCGTGTTTAGATTAGTTAAGTGTAGGTTACTTAACCCCATCTAATTACCGTGTTTAGATTAGTTAAGTCTAAGTTACTTAACCCTATCTAATTACCAAGTCGGATTAGTTAAGTGTAAATTACTTAACCCCATCCCCTAATTGTCTTGTTTGGTTAAGTGTCATTAAGAAATCAAGTCCGGTTCCACTTAACCTACTCATTCGTGTCATATCGGTTAAGTGTCATTAGTCAAAATTACTTAACCTTTTCATGTGGCATTAATTAGATTAATGTACCCCAACCTCTACTTTGTTGTGGTTACTAGTTAAGCCGGGCGGGTCCGGGTAGATTTACACCACAACCTAGTCTAACTTCGGGTTTTAAGTGCTATATGACCAACTACTCACATTGGGTCCTATTGTTTGTAGCCACTAGTTAAGCCGAGCGGGTCCGGGTAGATTTATGCTACAAACTCAACCCAACCTCGAGTTGGCCACTTTCATGTTTGGTCTAGTGTCATATTACACTTACAACCCATACGTGTCTAGTTTCAAGTCCCATGTTTACCCCACATGTCATGTCCCCATTTAGGTGTATCATGAGTGTCATGTTTTCATGAAATCCCATGTCAAATTATCATGTCATAATCACGCACGTCTAACCTACCCCAAATCGTGTTTCCAACTCAAGTAAAAGCGAGTCAACATAGTAAGGATACAATGCTACATATTTGCCTCAAAACATGCACGATGTCAAAAAGGGATTGGCCACCAACATGCATGGTATCATAAGGGGTTTGGCCTCAAAATATGCATAGCATCATAAGGGGTTTTTGGCTACAAACATGCATAGTATCATAAGGGAATTTGGCCACAAACATGCATATTATCATGAGGGAATTTGGCCACAAACGTGCATATTATCATAAGGGAATTTGGCCACAAACATGCATGATGACATAAGCGGTTTGGGTTCATTTACATGCATAGCCCCAAAGTCAAGTCTTTGCCAATGTTTCACAAGTCAAATGGTTCCCAAAGGTTCATGCTAACATTCCATAAATAAAGATTCAAACTTGCAAGATAAACTAGGTTAATCATAACATGAATAGCATGATTTAGTCACTAAGCATAGCCAAAAGTCATAGGTTCAAGCAAAAGAGGCATGACAAGGTTCATATAGGCTAGCATACTTAGTTTAATCTCGTTTTATTCCATGCCATCATTAAAACTACCGTTTAGATCTAGAAGTAGCTAGAACTTATATGAATCGTCTTGACGAAGAAAGGTGGCTCCTTTGTTGAAGAATCGTCATGAAACTTGCATAGCAACGTTGATTCACTCCCTTGATTTGATGTAGCAAGCTAGCACCTTTGATTCGGATCCGATTTGAATGCATGAGCTCTTGGAGTTGGAGATGGAGGCCATGATCAAGATAGATTTTGGCGGCACTTCGTGGCATGAGTGATTTGTGAGGGTTTAGGGTAGGCTTAGGTTTTTTTTATAGAGATTAGGAGTAGTTTAGGCCATAGGATAAACCCTAGGATAGATCTGAGCCCTCAAAATCCGTCACAAACCTCCAAACGTGTCTTGAGGAACAAGTCAAGTGCACCCAGGCCAAACTGGCCGACCACCCAAGTCGACAGGGGTGTCGACTGGGCAGTCGACACCACCTGGGGTGTGTCGACTCCCCAGTCGACTTGGGGGTGGCGGGAATTTTTCCCGCCTCTTCTGCTTGGCTGAATTTGAAATCTGAATTCAAATTTAAACTGTTTTTGAACTTGAAATTTTCTGAAAACTTTGACGGGCCATAACTTGGTCATACGGACTCCGATTTTCAAAAACTCAGACTCTATTTCGCGTATTTTTCCGAGACGAACGCAATGGCGCAACCCGTTTCTCCTGATTCAGATTTTATAATTAAATTCTGCCTTGATTCTTGTCTTAGCATGTTGTAAAAATCCGGGTTGTTACACATTCGAAACACATGTCAACTTCCCTCAACAACAGAAAGATCAACCATCATTTATGAAGACAATGCCGCGTGCGTAGCTCAGATTCAAGCAGGATATATCAAGGGTGATAGGACGAAGCATTTCTCCCAAATTCTTCTTCATACTTGAACTTCAAAAGGACAATAAGATAGAAGTGAAGCAAATTCAGTCTTAAGAAAATCCAGTAGATTTATTCACTAAAGCACTTCCAAAGTCAACATTTCAGAAGATGGTTTATAAAATTGGTATGCGTCGTTTGCATCACAAAACTATTTGAATAATGCGTTACGAATCAAGGGGAGCATATATACTACTATAGTGTACTCTTTTCCTTCACTAATATTTCTCCCGTTGGGTTTTTGTTAGTAAGGTTTTTAACGAGGCATTATTTTGATCCAGAAGTATCAACCCTCATTGGAACATATTGTCAATAAGTTACCAAGAGATGAAATAAATTGTACTCTTTTCTTTTTTTATGATTTTCCCACAGGGTTTTTCATAAAAAGGTTTTTAATGAGGCAATTGATCTTATCATCTTTGCATACACATATTCAAGAGGGAGTGTTGTAATATATATGTTTTCAAGGGTGAATACGCTTAATGCAAGGGACACTATTGTAATTGATGAGACATGTAAAGCCTATAAATAGAGAGCTTGTGTATGTTGTAAACACATATAAATGAATAAAAATGTCTGCTCTCTCATTTTCTTGTGTTCTTCTTTTATTTTGTAACACCATAAAAGCTGTTTTAAAGTACCAAAAATCCATGAATTTGTTTCTTTTATTATTCAAACAGGATAAGAACGAAATTAGAAATACAATTATGAAATCTATTTTATTGATCAATTGGCCAAGTAAGAACACGTATAAAAATCATCGAACTGAATTTGTAATTTTAAATTCTTCATTACATCTGTGTATAAATTATTAAGAAGATTTAAATTATCTTCATAAATTTTTTAAATAATGAAATTTATTCGATCGATTATACATGATAGTTTTAAAACCGATATATGCAAATTAAAGTACACATGATTTTTGGAAGGTGGTTAACGATTGATAAAGAATTCAAATGTTTTGGGTTAAACTTTGATGTGTATGTGTATGTCATCAACTTGTGTCAATAACATTTTTTTAAATCAAATCTGATTTCAAAAGTAAACCAAATCAAAATTTTAATTCGTTTTGAATATATTATATTCTCCTTTAAGAATCACTTGACCCTAAAAAATATTAACGTAAATCGTTCGAAGAATCTGGAATCGATATTCCACTTTGAATCGATTTATACGAGTTCGAATTATTCAACATAATAGAGATGGAGTTGTGCAAGAACTAAACTGTAAATCCTAGGTAGAAATTGCCTAAGATGGTATTACAGAATAGAGTCTTCGGTTTGTTCAATCCCAGAACAACTTGTATGGACGAAAGTCTGACAGAGTATGCCTAACCAATCACGTACGTTGATCTCTTCAAACGTATTTATTGGTGGTGGAGGAATTCGTTTCTCTTAGCTTTATACCAATAATATATTTTTGGGGAAGTAAATTAGCGATTGGCGGATTTTGACGATGTGGCATTCAAAGTGAAATAAACCAGATATTTCTGATGGTAAGTATAACCTCAGGCCTCTACAACCAGGAAATGGTATAAAATCGGGTAGGTCGCATGGCTATGTGGGTAGCACCCATCAAAATGGTATATCATTACCTGATCTGGAAAAATCAAATGCCTTTGGTTGTTCCTTTATTTATATGATATCGCTTCAGTTGGCTGGCCCCCAACTATGGTGATGATATATTCGGCACTCTCAAGTAAAGTGAGGGGCCGGTCATGTTTAGCCGGGGTTGCAAGATGTTCTTGTTGAACCCCCCAATGTATTCATTTCCAGGGATACATTGTCGGAAGGTGGTCTCATACCTTGCCATAGTTGGAAATCCATTATCCAATAAGCACTCGCGTTTTGTTTGTATAATATATATGTGGAGCGTGAGATGCAAGCATTCCGCTAGATTCTAATTTACTTTTGAAAACCCTAAACACTATCATAATATCAGTATATTATTGTTTTAAAAGTGTTTTAGAGTTATCGTAAGGTAAAAAGCTTCTGTGTTTATGTGTGGATCGGTCTTACGATTATTCTTTCTTTCAAAAGGAGTTTTTCTTAAAATTAAATCGTTTAATTAGAGTTTACTCACACCAGTCCCCTGACTGACCCAAAGTTTATTTTCTGTGTTTTTCCCTAAACTCTTGGGTACTCATAACACTTGTTATGAGTAGACAAGTGATCCAGGTTTGACTTGAACTTTTGGAATAAGCTGGATGGTGTGGATTCTGCAAGTTATTCTTAATAATATCCATGTATAATTATGAAGTGTGCAACTGGTCTACCTTATCCATGTATAATTATAAAGTCTGCAAGTTGGTTGTTATATTCTTGTATAATTAAGAAGTCTGTAAGATATATGGTGTGTATTTATCTGAGTTATGACTTAGATATATTATGACTCTGTTGTATAATATTATCTGCTATTATGTTTTGTTTAAATTCCGTTGTGAGATTCTGATGTGTTTTTTAGTTCTATTTCTATCTATTTCTTATTCTTTAATAATGACACGACTTCCGAGGTCATCGAAAAGTCGGGTTGTTACATTGTCCCTCATCCAATATATCGATAGTGAAAGATCATTGGCCTACTGGTTTATCTCCGGTCTTTTTCGTTCTCGCTCTAACTGATAATGACCGATATCTGTATGCAATAATCTTTATAGGCCCTCACCCACCACAAACTTGCTCGCTAGGCCATGAGTCCAGGTGTCATATGAATACTCTGCTTCATCCATCAGCCTTTTGAACGTTGGTAAAGGACAACTTTGTTAGGCCTACAATACAAATGTGATCATGGCATAATCTTTGATGGAACAACTATAGACCCGCCTCTGAGGATGTAGTTTCGTTAGGCCTACCCAAAGGGCCATCTTAGAGAATCCTCTTGTCTTGTAGAATTCTCGCATTTCCATCTAACCTCATTGAACAACATGTTGGACATGCTTCCACTGTGCTAAAGCATCTATGATGATCCGCATCATTAGACTTTTCATCAGACTCCCGTTAGACTGCTCCACACGCATCTAGCTAATTTATTAGACCATATGTCTAATCTTTCATTATGCATTTAGCTTATTTTTTTCTTTTATTATTACACTGATTAGTGTTTCTTGCCTAATTCTTCCTATTTTGGGGCTTATTTATTCGCTTATTAACTTAATCCAAGATCTAAGTTTTAATATAGTATGCATCTCTTATTTTCTCTTTTCCTCCTTTTAGTTACAATCCTCATGCTATAATTTTACATGCAAATATTCATATTTGCCTAATTTCTCTTTCTTTCATTCTAGCCTAATTCTAGATCTAGGCATATGAACCATAGGAAGAACCTGGGTCTTGTGATTGATGGTAGGGAAGGCATAACCACTAAACCATAAGGGACCATAGGGTAGAAATTGGGTCTAGCTTACTTTCCCTAAGCTTAGTAAACAGCTTAAAGCTTCATTAACAAATTCCCTAGAATTAATTAATCATAAACCTGAACTTCCCAAGACTTAGTTAATCAGAAACCTAAACTTCCTTAGAGTTAACTAATGAGAAATATAAGATTAATGAGCTCCCAATAGGTGCATTGTGGTATGCATTATGGATACGGGTTTATCTGAAGAAGAAAGGGAGGGGAGGGAGAAGAAGAAAAGGCACGTTTGCGAGTTGTGTTTGAAGCGGGCTCAGCCCAAATGGAGAAGTGAGTTAACTTAAATGTTTTAAGTTAATTTACATAATATATGTTAATATATGCGTGAAGTTAAAAATTAACATATCTTACAGACTTTAAATTCGATTTACAAATCGACTTTTGTGTTGTGTTCGTAACAATGAAAACAACATGGTAGTATAGTTTATTTATAGTTTTGGGATAAGTAGGAATTTATGTTATATAAAAATGGACATGTTTTAAATTTTGTGATTTTTAATAATAACGTCGTTTAATAACGCATACAAAATCTATGTTATTTATTTAGCGAAATAAATTGTTGTCGAGATAATTTGAATTGTATAGATCATTATGGACATCTATTGAGCAAAATAAAATTCTATTTTGTGCTTGTTATGTGATAGTTAAAACTGTGCAATTAATTATTATCAATATTTATTGATAAGGATTGAATAGTTATTTAACTATTGATGGTCGATTGTTGTAACGATACAGATTTCGCTCGGACGTAATCGATCGCTAAATCGACCAAGACCGTTCAAAATCCGGATACGCTAACTCCGAGCATACAACGCATCAGAACAAACAAGAAAAGACTTTTATAAACATCATAATAATGTTACATCAGAGTATAGAATATCATAGTACATCGAAAAATAATAATACAATGGAAGATTTATTTACAACGAATGTAATATAGCGCACAACGGGAAAACAAATAAACTAACACAGCGGAAGACTATCAATGCTTCGGACACAACTTAAAGCTTCAATCCAGAATCCTGCTCAATAAATGAATATCTGTAGAATAAACAACTCGACTGCCCATGTGGAAAATAGGGGCATCCGATTTTGCAATGGAAAAGCAAACTACAGGTCAGTCATGGGACTAATGTGAGAAACTCTACATTTAAAATTAACTTATATAAATGATAAGGCAAATCACAGGACCACGCCGCTAACGCGGAATGGGTTTACCCCCATGAATGCAAGTGTGTAAACAGCAATCAGTAATAGAGATATGGATCTACTATGCGTCAATCAACATGCAATATCCCAATCTACCCGTTTTGATTAATCACCACTCTTTAATTTTCCAAATCCAATTCAATCTACAGAAACTATTCCTTTGGACTTTATTTCCCGATTTCTATTTCAAATCATTTAAAATACATATCTAAATTTCATATCAAAGTAGATTTCACTTCGGGATCTCAAACCAAATCGTTTGGAAATATGAATTCCAAAACATAACAATGCATACAAACAAGTATACAACCAAATATCGGGAATCTTCCCTCAGACAAGGCTGTAAGAGCCTCTCCAACTCGATATATATATATATATATATATATATATATATATATATATGCACCTCCCACTATGAAGCAGGCTACACGCTGACCACTCAACCCAAGGTCCTGGATCTAGCCCATACTTTTAGTCGTCCATGTCACCCGATCTTTAGCCACATACATGCTAAATCATTTTATATCCCGAAGTGGGGAAAATCATTTCACAACATAATAATCACAAGTACTTTCCAAAATATCGTACTTTACCTTAGCAATTCACACATATGATCTGTCACTATTAATCACACAACCTTTGAGCTCGTACGTCTCAAAGAAGGGTGTTAAGCAAGAGAATAAATTCTCCGCCACCAAACAATTACATCATTAATAGAAACTAATCGAATATGTGATGAACTACAATGTAAAACCATAATACATTTCCTAATCATTTCGGAATCATCGGGTTTTAGCCTTCGAAATCCTTTCTGCTTTATAAAACATTTTTATAAAACATTCCCTATCCAAAATCGGGAATACTATTCTTTTCACTTAAGAATAATATTATTTCAAAATCATTCATTAAATTTGAAATGAACTCCACATCGCTAACACCTCATAGTCAAATCGTGAAGTGTTTCACAAGGCATTTGCACACAGATATTTCTACCCAACCCAATGCTAAATATAAAAGCATATTTTGCTCATAAACTGGTCAAGCACAATCCAAACAGTCAATCAATCACAATCAATATCAGCAACCAAGTGTATTTGGTTCAATCACATTTCATGTTTTGGTAATTTAATTACCATCTATACATTCACAATCTAATTAAATATTTATTCAAACTCCAATTGGTTTCAATGTCTAAAATCATTTCTTGTTGATTGTTCAACTTTTTGGAAATTAATCCTGCTTTAACTGGGTTAAAGAACTAATGTTGAGACGACCCGAACTTCCCCGTGAAGGAAAGCACAGATAGAATTGAGGACAACACACAATAGAACGCAAACAGAAGAACATTTCATTGTATATTACAACAATTCCATCAGATACAAGAATATACAGAGTATAAATGAATAAATTACATTCAACAAATATCAGAGATTACAATAAATTACTTAGCAGCGGAAAATAATACAAAATCACAACTAGAAGTGATACACGGATACAGAGCTTTCCGAGCATCGTTCCAGCTGTAAACCAGGACCCTGTGAATATAAATCTGCAAAACCAAAACTACTAGCTGCCCGTGCGGAAAATAGGGGCACCCAGAGTTTAGGTTAAAACAATAAACTCCAGGTCAGTCATGTGACTGGTGTGAGAACTAAAACAGTTATTAATATTGGTTTTAAAAGAGAGTAATTCAAGGGACCACGCCGTATAACACGGAACGGGTTTCCTCCCAAGAATACCAGTGCATATAACAAAACAACGCAATGCTCTTTGGAAAAATGAAGCTATTATAAGACCCAGGTCCCATCACACAATGCAACGCAAGCCGGAGGATAGGGTTTTCCCTTATAATAGCCAAACATGCTTGGTACGTTTAAAACAAATCACTTGATACTATAATAGGTGTATAGTGTCAAAACAATTTCAATCATAAATATAAATCATAGACGGCATGGGTACCATATATCATGTCGCCATACTAGTTCTACAATTAAAACCGCAATATCACGTATTGGAAATTGGATTTCCGTCATGAGCCGAGGCAAGGGGCAAGCTCCTCTCCGCGTTCGAGACACTCTAGCAAATGTCCCAGGACCCCACTTTGATCCTTGGAATCGGCTGGGCCGGTCCTCTCTTGCTTTTGAGGATTGGCAATTCCTGAACACACGTTTCCCGGTCCTTACAGACCTATATCCGAGGCGCCTCGCATTCCAACAACCACACAGGTGAAAAGTATATAAATGTCAGGGCTGGTAGGTCACTGACACCACCCTAGCTAGAAAGAAACGTCGTGCTCTCCCAGCGGTCCATCTCCCGTTTTTGACTCATACCGAGGTGTGAGGCTCGCGAATTCACGTTATACACAAAGCTATGCCACACAGGCCGTGCTTTGATCATCAACCACAAGACTTTGCTTTTCAACAGAAGCCTTGATCAATTGCCACTTACGCATGCCACACAGGCAATCCACTCCATGCGTTTGATATCCATCAATATATAACCCCTGAGCTCGTACGTCTCAGAGAAGGGCGTTAAGCAAGAGAATAAATTCTCCGCCGCCAAACAGATATATATTTAATAGAGATCAATCACACGGACTAAAATCCAATGTCGGACACACAGTCCATTTACAAGTCCGTTCTGGGTCTGAACGAAACCGGAGGCACTTTCCTCGCATATCCATCGATCTCCAAGTACGTCTGGACGATCACCGACTGTTTCCCTCATCTTGGGTGTACAGCCCAATCAAGATCATCAGTAATCACCCAAACGATGTGAAGACTTCCGGTCTTCAACCACCGTCTTCATCTTCGACATCTCGTCGAATCGGTTATTCAGAATGGGTATAAACCCGGCCTTTCTGAATAACCCACGTATATGATAAACAAATGTTACACAAACACAGCAAACGCCTCATTCCAATTCAGAATATTCTTTTATTCACAAAATCACATTCTTAGGGGAAATGTTCCCATTAATTTTATCCAAGATAAATTCTTCTAAATTTATCCTACAATCTTCCTTTGGATATCATTTCAAACTAGTCGGGATTAACGAACCACACCGAAGTAATTATTTAGTTTATTTCCCAATCCCAACCTATATATCCCCTGGAGAAAACTGGTAATACTCCACATCTAACACCACTGTGTTATCGGTAAAATTAATTACCATTTCACGTTCAAATCTAATTAAAGATTTAACTATCGCTTTGGAGCAAAACTGGTGGTACTCCACTCTCGATCACTTTTCAGATTTGATAATTTAAATCATCAATTCACATTTTAATCTAATTAAAGATTCATTAAAACTCCACTTAGTTTTAATCTTTTCAAAAATCAATATCCTGCCTTTAACTGGGTTAAAGAACCAATGTCATCAAAACACGATTCACGACAAACCCAAATCACATTTGATATTAAATACAAGGCTCTGAATAGAAAATATATCGACTTATATTCAATATCAAATTCTGAAACCAACAAATATCGTATTGGAAATAACGATATAAAATATCTTTCAAATCCCCATAACAATATTTGTATAGTCACCAAATCCAACATCGAAATATCCCGAAGATAATTTCGATTCAGCTCCAGTCCAATCCACGTATTGGAAATTATCGATTATTTTCAAAACCACTATCAAATTCAATTTATTTATTTTAAAAATAAATTGATTTCAATTCTAGTTCAAAACTAGTTCATTTCGATAAAAATCTATTTTTATCTTTTCAAATGTGGAATTTTTCACCCCAGTTCTTTCCAATTCACATATTATAATTTTACACAAATTATAGATATTTTTAATAATTTTATCAAGGCCCGTACAGTCGATTTCCAACAACGGCCATCGAACTGCACTTATAGCGACCTTTTTCGAATTTGATTTGGACATAATTCCAAATCCAACCGTTAGATTTCAAATTTCTAATATTCATTGGAAAGCTCTTTTCGATACGAACCCAACGGTTCCGGTTTTAGGAGAATCCGACGGTCGGATCTCCCGCAATGTCCGTTTGAAATAAATGATCGAAATTCACGAACTACCGCGGCGCGGCGCGTTCTATTCAGGCCATTATATATATAATATATATATTATATATTTATTTCGTCGATTTCCTTTTAAAACGAATTTTATAAATCGTTTTAACTTCGTTTCAAAAACCATTTCAACTTTCTTTTCAATTCAAATTTTAATTCAACTTGAATTCATTTCAATTCACTTTCAATTCATTTCGAATTCGTTTTCAATTCAATTCATTTCGAAATCGTTTTCAATTCAATTCATTTCGAAATCGTTTTCAATTCAATTCATTTCGAAATCGTTTTCAATTCAATTCATTTCGAAATCGTTTTCAATTCAATTCATTTCGAAATCGTTTTCAATTCAATTCATTTCGAAATCGTTTTCAATTCAATTCATTTCGAAATCGTTTTCAATTCAATTCATTTCGAAATCGTTTTCAATTCAATTCATTTCGAAATCGTTTTCAATTCAATTCATTTCGAAATCGTTTTTCAATACTCGTTATACAATGAATAAAATCGATATAAATATCGTTCTCGTCAAAATGGCGCAAAACTAATCAACACGGCTTTATATTTTCACAACTCCTTTATTCTATTCAACAAATGAATATTTATCCCATTCAACACATGAACATCGTCAACACATGACTATTCTCAACACATGAGTACTGTCAACACATCACTATTTTTGTTATGTAAAATATTTTATAAAACTAAGGTATCTATCGTTTGATTTTAATTAGACTTCTACTAGGAAGTAGTTCTAATTTTAAATATGATAAAGATGTAAACTTTTATTATATAAAATATTTTACTCAACACACGAATATTTTCAACACATGAACATCGTCAACACATGACTATTTCTATATTCAACACATGAATTTTCTTTTATAATATTCGTTGTTTTCCCGATTGGAATGAGGCCCAATCAATCACCATATAATGTTAATTATATGGATTCCATACAACACATGTATATAATAGCATGGAAAAATAATCAATCATCAACCAAAGTGCACTACACTGTATAAGCATCAAATATAGATATCTGACGCTTACAACAGCCTGTCAATCAATCGATCGACATATTCAATCAATCAGGATGAGTGAACTTCAAATTTCATCCCAACACCCGTGTGGGGTTTCAAACAATCAAACACAGATTTTATTTGTGCAGTTGGGCGATGTGTAAAATTTATCAACCCAATCAATATCAGTCAAATCAGTGTATATAAACAAATCGGCCGATTTGTTTATAAATATTTTATTTATTCACTTTCACGTTAAAAATTATATTTTTAACGATAAAATATTCTATTTCAACACTTGAATTTCTATTCATTTCATTTACACAATAAAAATGATATTTTTATTTTTCTAACATATTTTAGAAAATTTCGGCGGCATAACGACACGATACTAGAAACGGGACAAGGCCTAGCCTTATCCCCGGTCTAGTGAAGGCCCACGCCATTCACACATCAATCAAATCACTTTCGTTATGCAAACCACAAAATTTGGAGTAAGAGTCTAACCTAGTCTTACTCCTTCGCCTTATAACGACGCACGTCTAGTCCTAACCAATTTATCGATTCGATTTTTCACACCATAAACCACATTCAAACCAATATCTCAATCAATCACCAAACATCCAAACAAACAAGTCCATGGTATGTGGACGGGTGTCGGGTGCTTCTAATAAGCACCGTCTGCATCCTAGTATATATATATATATCTAGAAAAAGAGAATTAAGAGTGAGAAGTTCTCACCGAAAGCTATCCTAGCTCCACGGCACTTCATTTGATAGAAATCTTCATCTTCATCGTCTTCGTTGCCCGTAGTCACTATATATATAAAAATCACATTTTTATATTTCGATGTCTTTAAAATAAAAATCACATTTTTATTTATTCACTTTCAATTTAAAAATCATATTTTTATAATCACTTCTTATATTTAAAAATCGAATTTTTACTACGCTATTCAATATATAAAAATCGAATTTTTGCTATTATGTTATATAGATAAAAATTATATTTTTATCACGCTATTTTCTATATAAAGATTTCGCCTTTTTAAATTTAAAGTTTTCACCTTTTTAAATTTAAAGTTTTCACCTTTTTAAATTTAAAGTTTTCACCTTTTTAAATTTAAAGTTTTCACCTTTTTAAATTTAAAGTTTTCACCTTTTTAAATTTAAAGTTTTCACCTTTTTAAATTTAAAGTTTTCACCTTTTTAAATTTAAAGTTTTCACCTTTTTAAAATTTAAAGTTTTCACCTTTTTAAATTTAAAGTTTTCACCTTTTTAAATTTAAAGTTTTCACCTTTTTAAATTTAAAGTTTTCACCTTTTTAAATTTAAAGTTTTCACCTTTTTAAAATTTAAAGTTTTCACCTTTTAATCTAAAAATAAAAATCAGTTTTTAAAAATAAATAAAAATCAGTTTTTAAAAATAAATAAAAATCAGTTTTTAAAAATAAATAAAAATCAGTTTTTAAAAATAAATAAAAATCAGTTTTTATCTTTCTTTTTCTCTAAAACTCTGTATATACAAATAAAATAAATAACATAAATAATAATAATAAAAAAAAACTTACAGACAGTTTTCGAAGGGGGGGGGGTTTGGTCTTCGCGCGATGGAGCGGGGTGGGGGCTGTCAGAGTTCGGCGGCTTTGGGCGAGGCACGGCGGCGCTGGCCCTAGGGGGCGTCGGGTCTCGATTAGGGCGTGGGGTTTTGATTTGGCTGCAGGAGGGGTCTCGCGTCGGAGCTGAGCGACGGAGGGAAGAGGATGGGGGAAGATGAAGGCGGAGGATCGGAGGGCGGTGGCGCTCCGCCTGGAGGAGCGGCGGCGGTCTTCGAACGACGGGTTCGTTCTTTTTTTTTTTTTTTTTATATTTCGATTTCTATTTGAACGGGGGGGGGGGGGGGGCAGAGAGATAAAGGGAGGAGGAATATTTTTTTTTTTTTTTTTTATTTATTTAATTAATTAATTTATTTTATCCTAAAGAGTTGACTTCCACATACGACCTCGAAACGAGGCCCACCGCCTGTCGTCCATAGCGTTTTACCCCCATTCCGAACACAATGGGATATGTATCGTTGGCTGAATCGATCGTTTGAATCAGTTTCCGTTGAATTTACATTTAAATCACTATATTGAATTTTAAACGTACATTTCGAATTACCGGGGTCACATACTAACTCTATAAATTGCGGAAAAATATTTTCTAGCTTCGTATTGACGATACGGTCCTAACAAAACTAGTTTCGTCGAATTCTGAGACCGTTTTAAAAATGGCCAATTTCCAGTCGATTAAAATCAACTGAAATGGTCAAAACACGTTTTCCTTTGCCACGCTCACATATTGATTCAGAAAATTATGAAATTTGAAACCTAGCAATAACTCGACATCACGGACCCAACAAAAGTGGTTTCGTCGAAATCCGAGGTCATTTGCAAAATGTCCATTTTTAAGGGCCTGAATTCCATAGCGACTATTCAGAATTTTCAACTGGACATATCCTTTGATTCCCGCTATGAAATCTCTATTATTCGGATTCGTTGGAAAGATATTATCAATTAGATCCTATTATTTTTGGTTTCACTAAAATCCGGATTGTTTTGCACCCGGTACTTTCAATTGAAGTTTGAAATCGAATTATCGAACTGCCGCGCCATTTTCAATTCTATTTATAATTATATATAATTATTTATATTCTATCGACGACGCGTATAATATATACGTCGAATTCTATTCAAAATAAATTTTCTCGTCGATATTATTTAAAATAATCTATTTTAAATATTCAAAATTCGCTAAAATTGTCAAAATAAAAATTTCAAACTGGCTCGCATTTTCGGGTTATTACAATCTCCCCCACTTAAAACTTTTCGTCCCCGAAAAGGAATAAAGTTGGAAGTGGTTTGATTATTCAACACTATGTACGATCTGGCTTCCATTCTCCAACTTTTTAGTTTCTGAGAATTTTCAAAATTTCAAAAATTTGGCTAACACCCTAAATTTTTTGAAAAATTTCGCCATAACCTCCCCTGCAATGGGAGCATCGGGGAATTTCAAATAGCTTCCCCGGTCCTTCAGATCTCAAAAAGAAAAAGAAAAAGCCAAGCGGCTAGCCAATAGGCTCACAAAATCATCATCACCCAAACAAAACAGGAAATTATGTAGTAAACATGTACCTATTTGTCGGGCAAACAAATTTTATTCTTCGGCTCTAGCCTCCTTGCTATGACCTGTTCAAGGTAAGTATATGTATATGCAAGCAAATGCGACCAATTTTCAATACAATTCAATATTCGGTTCAATTAGGCATAAATGGTTAAAATTAGCAAACAATTAAACAAACAACACAAACATCAATCAATTAGTGAATTAGAGTTTCAAATTCATAATTTTGATATATATACAGAAAATCTTGTTTTTGATGCCAATTCACAACAATGTGTTCTAGCTATATTAGTTTTGGTTCTCACACCAGTCTAATGGAAATATATAGAAAATCACACCTTCGAAACACGAATATAAATTCTGATGATGATATATCAATCATCAGAACCATCTCCGGGTGTCTAGAATGTGATTCTATATCTATCCAGTATATTAAAACTTCGAATATACGTTCATGACGCGTATACGCGAAATCTATATATACTCGATTGTCCATATTCAAAATAAATAAATATTCAAATACGTATAAAATGATTTAAATTTCAAAACAAAATTGTTTTCATTTGAAAAATATACTCTTCACACTCGTTCTAGGACACTACTGATCCTATCTCTAACGAGTCATTCTAGTTGGAGATTACTAATCCAATATCTGATGAATTCTTTCGTATGGTTCTAATGTGTCTTGTTCTCGAGCTCTGTAAACCAAAGCTCTGATACCAAAATGAGACGACCCGAACTTCCCCGTGAAGGAAAGCACGGATAGAATTGAGGACAACACACAATAGAACGCAAACAGAAGAACATTTCATTGTATATTACAACAATTCCATCAGATACAAGAATATACAGAGTATAAATGAATAAATTACATTCAACAAATATCAGAGATTACAATAAATTACTTAGCAGCGGAAAATAATACAAAATCACAACTAGAAGTGATACACGGATACAGAGCTTTCCGAGCATCGTTCCAGCTGTAAACCAGGACCCTGTGAATATAAATCTGCAAAACCAAAACTACTAGCTGCCCGTGCGGAAAATAGGGGCACCCAGAGTTTAGGTTAAAACAATAAACTCCAGGTCAGTCATGTGACTGGTGTGAGAACTAAAACAGTTATTAATATTGGTTTTAAAAGAGAGTAATTCAAGGGACCACGCCGTATAACACGGAACGGGTTTCCTCCCAAGAATACCAGTGCATATAACAAAACAACGCAATGCTCTTTGGAAAAATGAAGCTATTATAAGACCCAGGTCCCATCACACAATGCAACGCAAGCCGGAGGATAGGGTTTTCCCTTATAATAGCCAAACATGCTTGGTACGTTTAAAACAAATCACTTGATACTATAATAGGTGTATAGTGTCAAAACAATTTCAATCATAAATATAAATCATAGACGGCATGGGTACCATATATCATGTCGCCATACTAGTTCTACAATTAAAACCGCAATATCACGTATTGGAAATTGGATTTCCGTCATGAGCCGAGGCAAGGGGCAAGCTCCTCTCCGCGTTCGAGACACTCTAGCAAATGTCCCAGGACCCCACTTTGATCCTTGGAATCGGCTGGGCCGGTCCTCTCTTGCTTTTGAGGATTGGCAATTCCTGAACACACGTTTCCCGGTCCTTACAGACCTATATCCGAGGCGCCTCGCATTCCAACAACCACACAGGTGAAAAGTATATAAATGTCAGGGCTGGTAGGTCACTGACACCACCCTAGCTAGAAAGAAACGTCGTGCTCTCCCAGCGGTCCATCTCCCGTTTTTGACTCATACCGAGGTGTGAGGCTCGCGAATTCACGTTATACACAAAGCTATGCCACACAGGCCGTGCTTTGATCATCAACCACAAGACTTTGCTTTTCAACAGAAGCCTTGATCAATTGCCACTTACGCATGCCACACAGGCAATCCACTCCATGCGTTTGATATCCATCAATATATAACCCCTGAGCTCGTACGTCTCAGAGAAGGGCGTTAAGCAAGAGAATAAATTCTCCGCCGCCAAACAGATATATATTTAATAGAGATCAATCACACGGACTAAAATCCAATGTCGGACACACAGTCCATTTACAAGTCCGTTCTGGGTCTGAACGAAACCGGAGGCACTTTCCTCGCATATCCATCGATCTCCAAGTACGTCTGGACGATCACCGACTGTTTCCCTCATCTTGGGTGTACAGCCCAATCAAGATCATCAGTAATCACCCAAACGATGTGAAGACTTCTGGTCTTCAACCACCGTCTTCATCTTCGACATCTCGTCGAATCGGTTATTCAGAATGGGTATAAACCCGGCCTTTCTGAATAACCCACGTATATGATAAACAAATGTTACACAAACACAGCAAACGCCTCATTCCAATTCAGAATATTCTTTTATTCACAAAATCACATTCTTAGGGGAAATGTTCCCATTAATTTTATCCAAGATAAATTCTTCTAAATTTGTCCTACAATCTTCCTTTGGATATCATTTCAAACTAGTCGGGATTAACGAACCACACCGAAGTAATTATTTAGTTTATTTCCCAATCCCAACCTATATATCCCCTGGAGAAAACTGGTAATACTCCACATCTAACACCACTGTGTTATCGGTAAAATTAATTACCATTTCACGTTCAAATCTAATTAAAGATTTAACTATCGCTTTGGAGCAAAACTGGTGGTACTCCACTCTCGATCACTTTTCAGATTTGATAATTTAAATCATCAATTCACATTTTAATCTAATTAAAGATTCATTAAAACTCCACTTAGTTTTAATCTTTTCAAAAATCAATATCCTGCCTTTAACTGGGTTAAAGAACCAATGTCATCAAAACACGATTCACGACAAACCCAAATCACATTTGATATTAAATACAAGGCTCTGAATAGAAAATATATCGACTTATATTCAATATCAAATTCTGAAACCAACAAATATCGTATTGGAAATAACGATATAAAATATCTTTCAAATCCCCATAACAATATTTGTATAGTCACCAAATCCAACATCGAAATATCCCGAAGATAATTTCGATTCAGCTCCAGTCCAATCCACGTATTGGAAATTATCGATTATTTTCAAAACCACTATCAAATTCAATTTATTTATTTTAAAAATAAATTGATTTCAATTCTAGTTCAAAACTAGTTCATTTCGATAAAAATCTATTTTTATCTTTTCAAATGTGGAATTTTTCACCCCAGTTCTTTCCAATTCACATATTATAATTTTACACAAATTATAGATATTTTTAATAATTTTATCAAGGCCCGTACAGTCGATTTCCAACAACGGCCATCGAACTGCACTTATAGCGACCTTTTTCGAATTTGATTTGGACATAATTCCAAATCCAACCGTTAGATTTCAAATTTCTAATATTCATTGGAAAGCTCTTTTCGATACGAACCCAACGGTTCCGGTTTTAGGAGAATCCGACGGTCGGATCTCCCGCAATGTCCGTTTGAAATAAATGATCGAAATTCACGAACTACCGCGGCGCGGCGCGTTCTATTCAGGCCATTATATATATAATATATATATTATATATTTATTTCGTCGATTTCCTTTTAAAACGAATTTTATAAATCGTTTTAACTTCGTTTTAAAAACCATTTCAACTTTCTTTTCAATTCAAATTTTAATTCAACTTGAATTCATTTCAATTCACTTTCAATTCATTTCGAATTCGTTTTCAATTCAATTCATTTCGAAATCGTTTTCAATTCAATTCATTTCGAAATCGTTTTCAATTCAATTCATTTCGAAATCGTTTTCAATTCAATTCATTTCGAAATCGTTTTCAATTCAATTCATTTCGAAATTGTTTTCAATTCAATTCATTTCGAAATCGTTTTCAATTCAATTCATTTCGAAATCGTTTTCAACTCAATTCATTTCGAAATCGTTTTCAATTCAATTCATTTCGAAATCGTTTTCAATTCAATTCATTTCGAAATCGTTTTTCAATACTCGTTATACAATGAATAAAATCGATATAAATATCGTTCTCGTCAAAATGGCGCAAAACTAATCAACACGGCTTTATATTTTCACAACTCCTTTATTCTATTCAACAAATGAATATTTATCCCATTCAACACATGAACATCGTCAACACATGACTATTCTCAACACATGAGTACTGTCAACACATCACTATTTTTGTTATGTAAAATATTTTATAAAACTAAGGTATCTATCGTTTGATTTTAATTAGACTTCTACTAGGAAGTAGTTCTAATTTTAAATATGATAAAGATGTAAATTTTTATTATATAAAATATTTTACTCAACACACGAATATTTTCAACACATGAACATCGTCAACACATGACTATTTCTATATTCAACACATGAATTTTCTTTTATAATATTCGTTGTTTTCCCGATTGGAATGAGGCCCAATCAATCACCATATAATGTTAATTATATGGATTCCATACAACACATGTATATAATAGCATGGAAAAATAATCAATCATCAACCAAAGTGCACTACACTGTATAAGCATCAAATATAGATATCTGACGCTTACAACAGCCTGTCAATCAATCGATCGACATATTCAATCAATCAGGATGAGTGAACTTCAAATTTCATCCCAACACCCGTGTGGGGTTTCAAACAATCAAACACAGATTTTATTTGTGCAGTTGGGCGATGTGTAAAATTTATCAACCCAATCAATATCAGTCAAATCAGTGTATATAAACAAATCGGCCGATTTGTTTATAAATATTTTATTTATTCACTTTCACGTTAAAAATTATATTTTTAACGATAAAATATTCTATTTCAACACTTGAATTTCTATTCATTTCATTTACACAATAAAAATGATATTTTTATTTTTCTAACATATTTTAGAAAATTTCGGCGGCATAACGGCACGATACTAGAAACGGGACAAGGCCTAGCCTTATCCCCGGTCTAGTGAAGGCCCACGCCATTCACACATCAATCAAATCACTTTCGTTATGCAAACCACAAAATTTGGAGTAAGAGTCTAACCTAGTCTTACTCCTTCGCCTTATAACGGCGCACGTCTAGTCCTAACCAATTTATCGATTCGATTTTTCACACCATAAACCACATTCAAACCAATATCTCAATCAATCACCAAACATCCAAACAAACAAGTCCATGGTATGTGGACGGGTGTCGGGTGCTTCTAATAAGCACCATCTGCATCCTAGTATATATATATATCTAGAAAAAGAGAATTAAGAGTGAGAAGTTCTCACCGAAAGCTATCCTAGCTCCACGGCACTTCATTTGATAGAAATCTTCATCTTCATCGTCTTCGTTGCCCGTAGTCACTATATATATAAAAATCACATTTTTATATTTCGATGTCTTTAAAATAAAAATCACATTTTTATTTATTCACTTTCAATTTAAAAATCATATTTTTATAATCACTTCTTATATTTAAAAATCGAATTTTTACTACGCTATTCAATATATAAAAATCGAATTTTTGCTATTATGTTATATAGATAAAAATTATATTTTTATCACGCTATTTTCTATATAAAGATTTCGCCTTTTTAAATTTAAAGTTTTCACCTTTTTAAATTTAAAGTTTTCACCTTTTTAAATTTAAAGTTTTCACCTTTTTAAATTTAAAGTTTTCACCTTTTTAAATTTAAAGTTTTCACCTTTTTAAATTTAAAGTTTTCACCTTTTTAAATTTAAAGTTTTCACCTTTTTAAATTTAAAGTTTTCACCTTTTTAAATTTAAAGTTTTCACCTTTTTAAAATTTAAAGTTTTCACCTTTTTAAATTTAAAGTTTTCACCTTTTTAAATTTAAAGTTTTCACCTTTTTAAATTTAAAGTTTTCACCTTTTTAAATTTAAAGTTTTCACCTTTTTAAAATTTAAAGTTTTCACCTTTTAATCTAAAAATAAAAATCAGTTTTTAAAAATAAATAAAAATCAGTTTTTAAAAATAAATAAAAATCAGTTTTTAAAAATAAATAAAAATCAGTTTTTAAAAATAAATAAAAATCAGTTTTTATCTTTCTTTTTCTCTAAAACTCTGTATATACAAATAAAATAAATAACATAAATAATAAAAAAAAAAAACTTACAGACAGTTTTCGAAGGGGGGGGGGTTTGGTCTTCGCGCGATGGAGCGGGGTGGGGGCTGTCAGAGTTCGGCGGCTTTGGGCGAGGCACGGCGGCGCTGGCCCTAGGGGGCGTCGGGTCTCGATTAGGGCGTGGGGTTTTGATTTGGCTGCAGGAGGGGTCTCGCGTCGGAGCTGAGCGACGGAGGGAAGAGGATGGGGGAAGATGAAGGCGGAGGATCGGAGGGCGGTGGCGCTCCGCCTGGAGGAGCGGCGGCGGTCTTCGAACGACGGGTTCGTTCTTTTTTTTTTTTTTTTTTTTATATTTCGATTTCTATTTGAACGGGGGGGGGGCACAGAGATAAAGGGAGGAGGAATATATTTTTTTTATTTTATTTAATTAATTAATTAATTTATTTTATCCTAAAGAGTTGACTTCCACATACGACCTCGAAACGAGGCCCACCGCCTGTCGTTCATAGCGTTTTACCCCCATTCCGAACACAATGGGATATGTATCGTTGGCTGAATCGATCGTTTGAATCAGTTTCCGTTGAATTTACATTTAAATCACTATATTGAATTTTAAACGTACATTTCGAATTACCGGGGTCACATACTAACTCTATAAATTGCGGAAAAATATTTTCTAGCTTCGTATTGACGATACGGTCCTAACAAAACTAGTTTCGTCGAATTCTGAGACCGTTTTAAAAATGGCCAATTTCCAGTCGATTAAAATCAACTGAAATGGTCAAAACACGTTTTCCTTTGCCACGCTCACATATTGATTCAGAAAATTATGAAATTTGAAACCTAGCAATAACTCGACATCACGGACCCAACAAAAGTGGTTTCGTCGAAATCCGAGGTCATTTGCAAAATGTCCATTTTTAAGGGCCTGAATTCCATAGCGACTATTCAGAATTTTCAACTGGACATATCCTTTGATTCCCGCTATGAAATCTCTATTATTCGGATTCGTTGGAAAGATATTATCAATTAGATCCTATTATTTTTGGTTTCACTAAAATCCGGATTGTTTTGCACCCGGTACTTTCAATTGAAGTTTGAAATCGAATTATCGAACTGCCGCGCCATTTTCAATTCTATTTATAATTATATATAATTATTTATATTCTATCGACGACGCGTATAATATATACGTCGAATTCTATTCAAAATAAATTTTCTCGTCGATATTATTTAAAATAATCTATTTTAAATATTCAAAATTCGCTAAAATTGTCAAAATAAAAATTTCAAACTGGCTCGCATTTTCGGGTTATTACAAATGTTATTTAAACATAGTTCATGACAAACCCAAAATCCAATTCGATATTAAATATAAGGCTCTGAATAGAAATTATATCGGCTTATATTCAATAAAAAATTCTGAAACCAACTGATATCATATTGGAATAACAATATACATATATCTTCCAAATTCCCACAACAATATCCGTATAATCACGGAATCCAATATCGAAATATTCAGAAGATTATTTCTACTCAAATCCATTCCAATTTATATATTGGAAATTTTTGGTTATATTAAAAACCTCTCTAAATGCAATGTATTTATTTAAAAATTATTGGATTATCAATCTAATTAATAACTAGTTCAATTTGATAAAAATATATTTTTATCTTCACAAATGTGGAATTTTTCATCCTAATTCTTTCCAAATCATTTATTATGATTTTACATAAATTATTAATATTTTTATCAATTTTATTAAGGCCCTTTCAGTCGATTTCCATAAACGGTTATCGAACTGCATTTACAATGACATTTTCCAAATTTGATTTGGACATAATTCCAAATCCAACCGTTAGATTTCAAATCTCTTATATTCGTTGCAAAGATCTTTTCGATATAAACCCAACGGTTCCGATTTTAGGAGAATCCGATGGTCGGATCTCCCGTAATGTCAATTCGAAGTCAATGGTCGAAATTCGCGAACGGTCGTTGCGCGGCGCGTTTTATTTAGGCCATTAAATATATAATATATATATTATATACATTTCGTCGATTTCAATTCAAAACGTATTTTATAAATTGTTTATAAATTCATTTTAAAACCATTCCAACTTCCATTTCATTTTTAATCAAAATTGAATATTCCATTTTGTGACAATTTTATACATCTCATATATATGTTAAAAATAATATTTTTAACAAACCAATATTTATTTCATTCACACTTTATATATATATATATTATTCACATTTCATATATATATATATATATATATGTGTGTGTGTGTATTATTCACTACGCATATAAATATTTTTCACATTTCATATATATATTGTTTCCATTTCATATATAAATTATTTCCATTTCATATATATATATATATATTATTTTCATTTCATATATATTATTTTCATTTCATATATATATTATTTCCATTTCATATATATATATATTTATATATTATTTCCATTTCACATATATATATATTATTTCTATTTCATATATATATATATATGTTATTTTTATTTCATATATATATATATATATATTATTCACATTTCATATATATTTTATTCACATTTCATATATATATTATTTCCATTTCATATATATATTATTTCCATTTCATATATATATATATTATTTTCATTTCATGTATATATTATTTTCATTTCATATATATATTATTTCCATTTCATATATATATATTATTTTTGCAACGCATATATATATATTATTCACACCGCATATATATATAATTTTCACATCGTAAATATATATAATTTTCACAATACAATCCGAATAAACAATCCTTGTTTGTACAATAAGCAGTGTCGGCAGCTTCTAAGCCCCGTCTGCATCATAGTATATATTTACTGTAAAATAAATTCAGTGAGAGAGAGTTCTCACATTTGATTCCACTCTGCCAGTTTTATTTCTGAATTGTTTTTAACTGAATTAAAGCGTCACTTCAATTTAGTCAAAAAATCCCAACTAGCTCCGTTTCTGTTTTGGTCAGTTTCATGTTGAAGCTCTAGTCAATGCGATTCCAACGAACCCGAGTTTGTCGATTTCTGTTTCCGTATGAATAAGATATGAGCATTTATACGTTGAATACTTTTTAAAATAAATCAATGTATTTAATTAACTAATTAATGTTAATTACTCACTTAATTACAACCTTAAGAAATAACGGCGCTTAAACTTGCTTCTTCCTCGTTCTGTCTTCAGTCCCATTCAGATCCAAGAAGCTCCTCCCCATACCAAGCTTGCGCACACCAAACGAGGAGGCCAGGGTTCGATCCAAGGGTGTCACGACGTTGGCCGATCCCCCACCCCCTGCACTAGTCTCGCCGTCGAGATCGACGGTCTCTAGTGGGCCCCAAAACGCCACGAACGGAAGTAGAACTCGAGGCCCTTGCGCCCCCGTTTCCCTATAGAATATCATCAAATTCATATCAATTGAAAGATCTCTAAAAGATCTATAATTTTTGTTTTGAAACTGGGAATTAATTCGAATTGTTTTGAGAGAGATTAAGGAATCAAATTCGGATGTTTTAGAGCGTTAAAATCAGAATATCGGCGGCTGTTTGTAATAACCCGGATATCCAAGCCAATTTAAATTTTTTATTTTGGCTATTTTGATGAATTTTGAATATTTAAAATGATTTATTTTAAATAATAACATGAGAAATTTATTTTGAATAGAATTAGAACATATATATTTATATAGATCCTCGTTAGAATATAAATAATTATTTATAATTATGAAAGGAATTGAAAATGGCGCGGTAGTTCGAAAATTCGATTTCAAATTTCAAATGAATGTACAGGATTCAAAATAAACCGGATTTTAGCAAAACCAAAAATATTAGAATCTAACTGAGAATATCTTTCCAATGAATTCGAAAAATTGAAATTTCATAGCGGGGATAAAAAGTTACGCCCAATTGAAAATTCAGAATAGTCGCTATGGAATTCTGGCCCTTAAAAGCGGAAATTTTGCAAATGATCTCTGTTTTTGACGAAACCACTTTTGTTGGATCCGGGATGTCAAGTTACTGCTAGATTCGAAAATTCATAATTTTTGAAATCAATATGTGAGCGTGGCGCAGGAAAAGGTGTTTTAACAGTTTCAGTCAATTTCGATCGACCAGAAAATGGCCATTTTTCAAACGGTCTTAAAACTTGACGAAATTAGATTTTTTAGGACCGTATCGTCAATACAAAGCTAGAAAATATTTTTCTAGAATTTTTTGAGTTCGTATGTGGCCCCGGTAAATTGAAATGCACGTTCAAATTCAATATATAGATTTATATTTTGATTTTAAAGAAAAACTGATCGAAACGATCGAATCAGCCTACGATACATATCCCATTGTGTTTGAAATGGGGGTAATTAGCTAGGGACGACAGTCGGTGGGTTCGATTTCGAGTTCGAAAAAAAAAGTTGCTTTTTAAAATTTTAAAATATATATTATTTATTTATATAAAACCCCCTCCCTCTCTAGTTTCTCTTTCCCCGACCATTTTACCAGAAATAAAAATAAGAAAAAAATCAGCGGAGCTGGAAGCCGCCGCTCCTCCACAAAGCCGTCGCACCCAAGGCCGCGCCCCCTTCTGACCACCATCCTCCTCCTCCCCGTTCTCTCTCCTCTTCTCCCTCCGATCCATGAGAACCCCAAAAAACCCTAGCGTCCTACCCCTAAACCAGCCTACCGCAACCTCCCCTGAAACACCCAGCCCGCTGCGCCGTACCCCTCCCGTGACGCCAGTGAGCGCAACCCTTCCTCTTCCAGTCGACGGCAATAACAATCTGTAACACCCCGAATTTTGGGTTAATACTAAAATTCACTAAATACAAGATAAATAATCTCAGATGTGGGAATTGGGGGAAACGGGCTGCGTCATTACGTTCGTCTCGGAAAAATACGCGAAATAGAGTCCGAGTTTTCGAAAATCGGAGTCCGTATGGCCTAGTTATGGCCCAACGAAGTTTGCAGAAAATTCAAAACTAAAACAGATTTAAAAATTTAAATATTCAGATGTGGAATGGGCCAGGCGGGGTCAGGCGGGAAGCTTCCCGCCCAACCCATGTCGACAGGGCTGTCGACAGGCCTGTCGACAGGGGTGTCGACATGCCTGTCGACTTGCCTGTCGACAGGGTGGCACCGTTCAGTGAACCTGGGTGCACCAGGTTGCACCAGGTTGGGTTTCAGGCTGGCTAGGAGGGCTGGTTCTAGAGATTTCCTAAATCTAAGGGTCCTAATCTAATCTAGGGTTAATCTAAGGGCCTAAAACACTCACCTAATCCTATAAATAAGACCATAACCCTACCCTAATTCATTCATAATTAAGTCTTGTAACTAAACTATGGCAAAATGAAATTTGAGCATGGCCTCCACTAGTTCATGAAGGAAGTTGCAAGCTAATCCCTCTCAAATCATTCTCTAATCATCATTATCTTCATAGTTAGCAACTAATTCTACTTCATAAGGTTGCTAATCTTGAGTTTGGTGAGTTTCTATCACTTTAGCATTAATTGTTAAAGTAGGTAGGTTGGGTGTAATGAGACTTATGGTCTTAAATGCGGATTAGTGAGTTTGAATCATGTATAATGATATGTTACTCTATGTTGTTCTATGATTATGCATATTTGATAAGTTGGTTTATGCATGCTTAATAAGTTGATTTATGCATGTTTAACAAGTTGATTTATGCATATTTAACAAGTTGGTATATGCATGTTTAACAAGTGGATTTATGCATATTTAATGAGTGGAATTATGCATATTTAACAAAGTGAGTTATGCAAGTTAAGTATATGTTTAAATGCAAGTTTAATGTGATATGCAAGTTATGCATGCTTATGCAAGTATATGGATACTTATGCAAGTCATGTATATGTTTAAATGCAAGATTTATGTGATATGCAAGTTATGCATGCTTATGAAGTTATGTGAATGAATATGCAAGTTATGTGTATGCTTAAATGCAAGATTAACATGTTATGCATGCTTATGAAGTTATGTGAATAATTATGCAAGTTATGTGTATGCTTAAATGCAAGATTAACATGTTATGCATGCTTATGAAGTTATGTGAATAATTATGCAAGTTATGTGTATGCTTAAATGCAAGTTGGGTTAATATATGCTCATATATGCAAGTTGACATCCTCTTAACCCATGACAAAGTATATGCTAATATTTGGTTTAACCCATGATATTTGTGATAGATCTTCCCTTTATGAGAACGATTTACGTGGGGAACGATGGGGTTAATAAATATGTTAATTAAAAGTATGATTGGGTATGATTAAGCATACCGTAAAAATAAATTAACATAAGCGGGAATTTACCTATTGAGTTAGGTCTACCCCATGGGAATTTAACTATTGAGTTAGGTCTACCCATGTTATGAAAAACTTGATATTAATTAGGGATAATTAATATGGGGTGATTAATTAGGTGTAATTAATCGACTAAGACACGAGGTTGGACTCATTTGTAGCGTAAAACTGCCCGGACCCAACCGGCTTAACTAGTTGCTACAAATGTTAGCCCAATGTGAGAGGTCTTAGGCACAAACTAAATACGTGATTAATATAAAGACACGAGGTTAGACTCGGTTATGACATAAGGCTGCCCGGACCCAACCGGCTTAACCAGCGGTCATAAAAGATAGTCTAATGTGAGAGGTCTTTATGAGAATCACGGTCTTAATTAATTAAGAAACACTTAACCAGATAAGCATGTAGTAGAGCATGAGGGGTTAAGTGGGTGCCTTGGGTGGCATGTGGAAATCTAGTGGGTTGCCTTGGGTGGCAATAAAAAAAAATACGATTAGAATACTTAACCAAGTGGAAACATGTAATTAAACATGATCAAAGGGTTAAGTGGGATACACTAGATAAGTAACAAGCTTAGGTGGGTAGCTTGTGGGGGGCCCATTTCAACCAATATCCCAAACGTATCTTTGTGGGCTCGACTCTAGTCGGGTGACGGGACACGCATATTGGGCTTGACTATAAGAGGCCAAAATGGGTTAGCGGTGGCAACGCAAGTCCAACGGGCTTCATATGCGTGTGTGGGCCCGGGCTGGTAGATAAGCCGTTGTTGCATCGTGTAGGTATAAGCCGTGCACCGTGGATAATATTGGGTTGCTACTTTAGGGGGAGTGATACACCCCACTGTGGGTCCAGCACGGGTATCTACGTTAGGGAGCCGATCGCTTGGGGTAGTGGGGTACACCTAGTGGAGATAGGGGCAGACGGCACCTATGTGGTCAGCTAGGGGTACATGAAACTACTAGTTATATCTTTTAAGTCCTTGGGTGGGATCAACCTTTGAGTAGGAATGACTGGTGTGGTGCAGTTAGTAATTATCCTTGGGTGGGTAGATGCGTCCTGACGGTTATCTTAGTTTATTCTAAGTCTACCAAGCTGCTTAGTGTAGCCATTCATCCCCAGATATTACCGTGGGTCAAGTTTATGTCTTCTCTGGTTACTTTAATGATTGTATTGTTAAAGTTATAGGACTCACTCAGACTTATGTCTGACCCCGTTGTTTTTATCTTTTTCCCAACCCTCAGGTCCTACGGTGGATCCTAGCAGTAGTAGAGCTTGATCGGATTGCTGTTCCAGTCTTTCGGAACTTGGGTAGATGTAAAGCTCCAGTTATCCAGTTATCTTTTCTTTTGTCATGGCTATTGTATGAGAGAGTGGGATTATGTACTTCTTTATTTTGACGGATATTGTACTTGACTTTTATCATGGTTTTATGATGTAACCAGACATGTTTATTTCCGCTGTTATGAGATGATGTTTTAAAATTTCAAGTACTATTTATATCTGTCTTGGTGTAATTTTTCTGTTCTATATTCACTAAAATACTCCACCGATGCTATGGCATTCCCTCTATGAGTGACCATAGCGGGTGTGGGGTGTTACACGTGGTATCAGAGCCAGGTTACCGGAACAGATAAAAATTTTTAGAAAACTATTTTTCTAAAAACATTTTTGGAAGAGATATTTTCAAAAACATGTCTTTAAAGAGAAAAGTTTTTGAAAGAAAAGCATAATCCCAATAGCCATATCTTTGTCTTTCGAATTCTCCGTTTTGAATCTTTCCTTTTTCGTTTCAGCATGGCTGAGGATCTTAACTTTCCGGAGGGTGTGACGGTACCAGTATGGTATAGGAGATTGATGGAGGCTAGGGCCACCACTGCGGGTCCAACAAATGTTCCTCCACCAACCGTAGCACCCGATCTTCCTCCTCCCCCTCCTCCTCGCACGGATACTTTTGCTAAGACTTGTAAGGAATTCAAAGCTATGGGAGGGAAACCTTTTCAAGGATCTGAAACTTTTGTGGAGGCTAGGGATTGGCTTAAAGAGGTGGAAGAGTTGATGGATATCTTTGAGATGGAAGAAGGAAAGAAAGTCAAGTTGGCTGCTTGGTTAATGAAGGGAGAGGCCTCATTCTGGTGGGAGGTCACTAATGGAGAACGCCCCGTTGACTCTTGGGCGGATTTTAGGCAAAGATTTGTGGCAAAGTTTCTCTCAAGGGCGGAGGAAAACTTGTATATGGAAAGATTCTTGACTCTAAAGCAAGGAAATCTCTCGGTGAAGGAATATGTCAACAAGTTTAATCAATTGGCAAGGTTTGGCCTAGATATGGTGAATACACCGGAGAAGAAGGCTTTGAGGTTCGTGAAAGGCTTGAATGAACCAATGCATGGGTTGGCTATGACTCATATCCCGATGGGGGCCACCTTTGAGAAGTTAGTTGACATGGCACTCATGCACGAAGAAGAGAAGGGTCCTAATGCTAATAAGGCACCCGAGAAGAAGGGAGATCAAAAGAGACCTCAGCAACAACAACAAAACAAAGGTGGGAAAGGCAACGGTGGCAAGGACAAGAAGAAGAAGTGTTTCAATTGTGGGACACCTGGCCACCTAAGCAAGGATTGTCGCAAGAAGAAGAAGACAGGCTGCTTCCACTGTGGCGAAGCAGGGCATCTAATAAAAGATTGTCCTAAGAAGGGGCAAAGGGCGGGATCTACCTCAGGAGGTCAGGTGCAAGTTCTAATGGCACCAGCTCAGGCAGGGGGGCAAGTTCAGGCTCTCTCAGTTCCACCGGTTCAGCAGAGAGGTAGAACTATTTCCGTTGAAAGTCTGGTTTTTCTATTTGATCATCCTGTCCGTACATTGTTTGATTCAGGCGCATCGCATTCGTTTATCTCATCATCATTAGTTGAGTCACTGCACTTAAACACCAGTCTAGTAGATGATCCCTTGGTTGTTTCAAACCCAATTGGGGGCTCCACTTATTTGTCCATGATATGTTTGGGTTTGAAGATTTCTATACTTAGCATTGAGTTTAGATGTGATGCTTTTGTGTTGGGCTTCACGGGCTATGGGTTGATTTTGGGCATGGACTGGTTATCCAGTAATGGTGCCGTTCTTGATTGTGAAAGGAGAGTTGTTAGGCTTCTGACCCGTTTGGGTAACACTCTCGAGATCTCTTGTAATCCCATGGAATCTGTTTTGCTAAGTTATCTTGAATCGCTCGATGCTTCAGTCGAGAGTTTGCATTCTGTTAGAGTGGTCCGGGAATATCCGGATGTGTTTGAGGGGGTGAAGGGCTTACCTCCGAAGCGGGAGATTGACTTCCGAATATATCTGGTGGATAATGCTAAACCTGTATCTTTACCAGTGCGCCACATGGCTCCTCGTGAGAGGAGGGAACTCCATAAGCAAGTAGGGGAGTTGCTTGAGAAGGGGTTCATAAGACGAAGTATATCGGAGTGGGGTGCTCCAGTAGTATTTGCTACGAAGGCGGATGGGTCCCTCAGACTTTGTGTAGACTATAGAGAACTCAACAAGCTCACAAAGAAGAATAGACACCCATTGCCGAGAATAGATGATCTTTTCGATCAGTTGGTTGGCGCTTCAGTATTTTCTCAGTTGGACTTGGCCACGGGGTTTCATCAGTTGAGGGTGGCTGAGGATAGCATAGACAAGACTGCCTTTAGGACTCCGGATGGTTTCTATGAGTGGCTGGTGATGCCATTTGGGTTGACGAACGCCCCTGCATACTTTGTTGATTTGATGAGTAGGGTGTTCAGGGAGTTCCTTAATAAATTTGTGGTGGTCTTTGTGGACGATATCTTAGTATTTTCTAAGAGTGAAGAAGAGCATGCCCTGCATCTTGGGGAAGTATTGAAGACTCTTCGAGCACATAGCCTTAAGGCTAAATTCTCTAAATGTCACTTCTGGAGGAAGGAAGTACGGTTCTTGGGGCACGTGGTCTCCAAGGAAGGGATAGCTGTGGATCCCGCGAAGGTAGTATCAATTCAGGATTGGAAGGTTCCGAAGAATGCTACCGAAGTAAGAAGTTTCTTGGGGTTGGCAGGTTATTATAGGAAGTTTATCAAAGACTTCGCGAAGATATCAGCCCCATTAACCCGCTTAACGAAGAAGAATCTTGTTTTTGCATGGGACGTAGATTGTGATGATGCGTTCCGACGGTTAAAGAGAGCTTTAACCACGGCTCCAGTTTTAGTGTTGCCAGATGGGAGCAAGCCGTTTGTTGTCTATACCGATGCCTGTGGGACAGGACTTGGCACAGTCTTAATGCAAGAGGGAAGGGTAATAGCCTATGGTGGAAGGCAGTTGAGGGCACATGAGAAAAATTACCCTACCCATGATCTAGAGCTGGCCGCTATTGTTTTTGCGCTTAAGATTTGGCGCCATTATCTTCTTGGTGAGAGATTCGAGGTGTTCACTGACCATAAATCTTTGAAGTACTTGTTCTCTCAGAAGGATCTAAACTTAAGACAGCAAAGGTGGATGGAGTTCTTAGCATCTTATGATTTCGAGATAGCGTATACCCCTGGCAAGGGTAACGTGGTGGCGGACGCCTTGAGTAGGAAGAGGTTGTCCTTGAGTCCATTGTTCGTGGAACGACGAAGCTTGGAATTTATCTCGATGTTTGATTTCAGACCTTCCATTGATTATGTACCCGGTTTGCTAGCTTCCTTGGAAGTTAGACCTACTCTTTTGGGGCGGATTGGAGAAGCACAGAGGGACGACCCACAGTTGGCTGAGTTGGTAGAAAAGCTCATAAGGGGGGAGTCGTCCAGCCATTTGAGTAGGTACACCCTAGACGATAGGGGGTGCTTGCGTAGAGACGGTAGACTTTGTGTACCGCAAGATGAAGGGTTGAGGAAGGATATTCTTGATGATGCACACCGTTCTAGGATGACTATTCATCCCGGTGGGGATAAGATGTACCAAGATATGAAGAGGGTTTTCTTCTGGGCCGGTATGAAGAAAGATGTGGCCGAGTATGTCGCTCGATGCTTGGTGTGCCAGCAAGTGAAGGCGGAGCAAAAGAAACCAGGTGGGTTGCTTCACCCATTGGAGGTTCCGCAATGGAAGTGGGACAGCGTCTCGATGGATTTTATTGACGGGTTACCCAGGTCGAGAAAGGGTAATACAGGGATTTGGGTGGTGGTAGACAGACTTACTAAGAGCGCCCATTTCATACCTGTGAAGAGCAAGAGGACTGCTCCATGGCTAGCTTCAGTATATCTTCGAGAGATAGTTCGATTGCATGGGGTACCCTCTAGCATAGTGAGTGATCGAGATCCTATCTTCACTAGCGAGTTCTGGAGAAGTTTGCAAGAAGCAGTGGGGACTCAATTGTGTCTGAGCACTGCATATCATCCTCAGACGGACGGCCAGACTGAGAGGGTGAATCGTGTTCTAGAAGACCTTTTGAGGCTTTGTATCATAGATTTTGGAGGTACATGGGAAGAGCATCTTCCATTGGTAGAGTTCGCATATAATAACAGCTTTCAGTCCAGTATTGGTATGGCTCCTTTCGAAGCTCTCTATGGAAGGCCTTGTCGATCACCTACATGTTGGTCGGAATCTACGGATAAGATCTTGCTTGGGCCTGATATGGTTAGGGAGACTTCAGAGAAGATCGATTTGATTCGAAGAAGGATGAAAGCAGCGCAAGATAGGCAAAAATCTTATGCGGACAAGAGAAGGACGGATCTTGAGTTTGAGATAGGGGATATGGTTTTTGTTAAGGTATCTCCGTTGAGAAATGTTGTTCGCTTCGGATCCGTTGGGAAGTTAGCACCGAGGTTTGTTGGGCCGTTTCCTATCAAGGAAAGGATTGGACGGATGGCATATAGGGTGGAGTTGCCCGACAGACTTAGTGGTGTTCATGATGTATTCCATGTATCACATCTGAGGAAGTGCTTACATGAGACGGCAGAGGTGGTAGAGCCAAGCTTGCTTAGAGACGTAGAGGTAGAGCGTGATGCGACGATTCGACGAGCTCCTACTCGCATCCTTGGGTCAGAGACTAGGAAATTGAGGAATCGAGAGGTTCAGCTGGTCAAAGTGCAATGGGGAGAAGATGAGAGCAACGCAACTTGGGAGACGGAAGCGAAGATGCGTTCATTGTACCCATTTCTTTTTGAGGGTATGTCTTTACTTTCTCCTTTATCGCTTGTCTAGTACTTATCTTATCTTTGGTATGTCCTCTCGTTACTACCTTTGACCTTTAGATAGGGTAAACCTATGGTTGAAACATGTGTTTGAGACATGTTATGGTTGATGGATGCAAGTGGATGCAAGTGTTTGCTAGTGGTTGCTCGTGGATGCATATACACACACTCTAGGCACTAGATCGGCTCAGTCACTTCATATTGCATATTGCATAAAATTGTGTGTAGGAAAATATATTTATGGATGTATAATGGTTGTGTTATCACATGGATGATGCATTTTGGTGAATGATTGTGCACTCATGTAGATATTGTATGTGTCGATAGGGTTTTCTCGCATACATAATGGATGCATGGCACTATCATGGTTTGCATATGTTCATACATTAGATAGGGAACATATACACACACTTTTTGCATATGCTCATACATCATTAGAAATTGTTTTAAGGACAATGGATGCCAGTGGTTGATGGTTTGAGTAGATGGTTGTTTGGATGGTAGGATATGCATTCTCCTTAGCTTAGAGATTTCGGGGACGAAATCCTTTAAGGAGGGGAGAATGTAACACCCCGAATTTTGGGTTAATACTAAAATTCACTAAATACAAGATAAATAATCTCAGATGTGGGAATTGGGGGAAACGGGCTGCGTCATTACGTTCGTCTCGGAAAAATACGCGAAATAGAGTCCGAGTTTTCGAAAATCGGAGTCCGTATGGCCCAGTTATGGCCCAACGAAGTTTGCAGAAAATTCAAAACTAAAACAGATTTAAAAATTTAAATATTCAGATGTGGAATGGGCCAGGCGGGGTCAGGCGGGAAGCTTCCCGCCCAACCCATGTCGACAGGGCTGTCGACAGGCCTGTCGACAGGGGTGTCGACATGCCTGTCGACTTGCCTGTCGACAGGGTGGCACCGTTCAGTGAACCTGGGTGCACCAGGTTGCACCAGGTTGGGTTTCAGGCTGGCTAGGAGGGCTGGTTCTAGAGATTTCCTAAATCTAAGGGTCCTAATCTAATCTAGGGTTAATCTAAGGGCCTAAAACACTCACCTAATCCTATAAATAAGACCATAACCCTACCCTAATTCATTCATAATTAAGTCTTGTAACTAAACTATGGCAAAATGAAATTTGAGCATGGCCTCCACTAGTTCATGAAGGAAGTTGCAAGCTAATCCCTCTCAAATCATTCTCTAATCATCAATATCTTCATAGTTAGCAACTAATTCTACTTCATAAGGTTGCTAATCTTGAGTTTGGTGAGTTTCTATCACTTTAGCATTAATTGTTAAAGTAAGTAGGTTGGGTGTAATGAGACTTATGGTCTTAAATGCGGATTAGTGAGTTTGAATCATGTATAATGATATGTTACTCTATGTTGTTCTATGATTATGCATATTTGATAAGTTGGTTTATGCATGCTTAATAAGTTGATTTATGCATGTTTAACAAGTTGATTTATGCATATTTAACAAGTTGGTATATGCATGTTTAACAAGTGGATTTATGCATATTTAATGAGTGGAATTATGCATATTTAACAAAGTGAGTTATGCAAGTTAAGTATATGTTTAAATGCAAGTTTAATGTGATATGCAAGTTATGCATGCTTATGCAAGTATATGGATACTTATGCAAGTCATGTATATGTTTAAATGCAAGATTTATGTGATATGCAAGTTATGCATGCTTATGAAGTTATGTGAATGAATATGCAAGTTATGTGTATGCTTAAATGCAAGATTAACATGTTATGCATGCTTATGAAGTTATGTGAATAATTATGCAAGTTATGTGTATGCTTAAATGCAAGATTAACATGTTATGCATGCTTATGAAGTTATGTGAATAATTATGCAAGTTATGTGTATGCTTAAATGCAAGTTGGGTTAATATATGCTCATATATGCAAGTTGACATCCTCTTAACCCATGACAAAGTATATGCTAATATTTGGTTTAACCCATGATATTTGTGATAGATCTTCCCTTTATGAGAACGATTTACGTGGGGAACGATGGGGTTAATAAATATGTTAATTAAAAGTATGATTGGGTATGATTAAGCATACCGTAAAAATAAATTAACATAAGCGGGAATTTACCTATTGAGTTAGGTCTACCCCATGGGAATTTACCTATTGAGTTAGGTCTACCCATGTTATGAAAAACTTGATATTAATTAGGGATAATTAATATGGGGTGATTAATTAGGTGTAATTAATCGACTAAGACACGAGGTTGGACTCATTTGTAGCGTAAAACTGCCCGGACCCAACCGGCTTAACCAGTTGCTACAAATGTTAGCCCAATGTGAGAGGTCTTAGGCACAAACTAAATACGTGATTAATATAAAGACACGAGGTTAGACTCGGTTATGACATAAGGCTGCCCGGACCCAACCGGCTTAACCAGCGGTCATAAAAGATAGTCTAATGTGAGAGGTCTTTATGAGAATCACGGTCTTAATTAATTAAGAAACACTTAACCAGATAAGCATGTAGTAGAGCATGAGGGGTTAAGTGGGTGCCTTGGGTGGCATGTGGAAATCTAGTGGGTTGCCTTGGGTGGCAATAAAAAAAAAATACGATTAGAATACTTAACCAAGTGGAAACATGTAATTAAACATGATCAAAGGGTTAAGTGGGATACACTAGATAAGTAACAAGCTTAGGTGGGTAGCTTGTGGGGGGCCCATTTCAACCAATATCCCAAACGTATCTTTGTGGGCTCGACTCTAGTCGGGTGACGGGACACGCATATTGGGCTTGACTATAAGAGGCCAAAATGGGTTAGCGGTGGCAACGCAAGTCCAACGGGCTTCATATGCGTGTGTGGGCCCGGGCTGGTAGATAAGCCGTTGTTGCATCGTGTAGGTATAAGCCGTGCACCGTGGATAATATTGGGTTGCTACTTTAGGGGGAGTGATACACCCCACTGTGGGTCCAGCACGGGTATCTACGTTAGGGAGCCGATCGCTTGGGGTAGTGGGGTACACCTAGTGGAGATAGGGGCAGACGGCACCTATGTGGTCAGCTAGGGGTACATGAAACTACTAGTTATATCTTTTAAGTCCTTGGGTGGGATCAACCTTTGAGTAGGAATGACTGGTGTGGTGCAGTTAGTAATTATCCTTGGGTGGGTAGATGCGTCCTGACGGTTATCTTAGTTTATTCTAAGTCTACCAAGCTGCTTAGTGTAGCCATTCATCCCCAGATATTACCGTGGGTCAAGTTTATGTCTTCTCTGGTTACTTTAATGATTGTATTGTTAAAGTTATAGGACTCACTCAGACTTATGTCTGACCCCGTTGTTTTTATCTTTTTCCCAACCCTCAGGTCCTACGGTGGATCCTAGCAGTAGTAGAGCTTGATCGGATTGCTGTTCCAGTCTTTCGGAACTTGGGTAGATGTAAAGCTCCAGTTATCCAGTTATCTTTTCTTTTGTCATGGCTATTGTATGAGAGAGTGGGATTATGTACTTCTTTATTTTGACGGATATTGTACTTGACTTTTATCATGGTTTTATGATGTAACCAGACATGTTTATTTCCGCTGTTATGAGATGATGTTTTAAAATTTCAAGTACTATTTATATCTATCTTGGTGTAATTTTTCTGTTCTATATTCACTAAAATACTCCACCGATGCTATGGCATTCCCTCTATGAGTGACCATAGCGGGTGTGGGGTGTTACACAATCCCCCTCCTCCAAGAAAAAAATCAATTTTCACCGTAAGCTTTTCTAATTTTTAATGTTCATTTAGATCTAATTTTTATAGGCTAATGTAGATCTGATTTTTAATTAGAAAATTATAATTTATATAACTAGAAAAAAATGACTTTTAGCATTAGAAAGATTTGATTTTGTTTATTGGAAAAGATAGGATTTTTAAGTTAATAAAAATATGACTTTTATATTATAGGAATAACAAAAATATGATTTTTATATTATATAGATAATAAAAATTGGATTTTTATATGTATAGTAACGATAAAAATTCGATTTTTACATGAATGGTTAAAGAATAAAGATTTGATTTTTAATAGTAGAAAATTAGATTTTCATTTTGAAGTAGCGAAATAAAATTTCGATCTTTGGATTGAATAAATATTTTATAGTTAAAAATATAATTTTTAACGCGTATATAAAATAAATATTTATAAACAAATCAAATGATTTGTTTATATACACTGATCTGACCAATATCGATTAGGACGATAAATTTTACACATCGCCCAACTACACAAACAAAATCTATGTTTGTTGATTTGAAACCCCACACGGGTATTGGGATGATATTTGACGTACACTAATCCCGATTGTTTAGTTGTATGTCAATCGATGGGTTGACAGACTGTGTAAGCGTTAATTATTTATATTTACTGCTTATGCAGTTGTGTGGTGCACTCTGGATGATGGTTGATGATTTATCGTTGCTATTATATACATGTGTTGTAGGTAATCCATATAATTAATATTATATGGTAATTGATTGGGCCTCATTCCAATTTGTAAAATAAGGAATATTATAAAAGAAAATTCATGTGTTGAATAGAATAAAATTCATGTGTTGAATAAAATAAATATTCATGTGTTGAATAAAATATATATTCATGTGTTAAATAAAAGAAAATTCATTTGTTGAATAGAATAAAAATTTATGTGTTGAAGAAAATATTCATTTGTTGAATAGAATAACGAAGTTATTGAAATATATAAAGCCGTGTTGATTAGAGATGCGCCATTTTGACGCGAACGATATACATATCGATTTTATTCATTTTTATAATGAATATTGAAAAGGAATTGATTTCAAAATCGAATGTTTTGAAAATATTATCATTTATAGATTAATGATATGGAATATTCAATTTCGAATAGAAATTGAATATGAAGTTGAAATCGTTTTGAAAACGAATTTAAAATGATTTATAAAATACTTTATAAAAAGGAAATCAACGAAATATATGTAATATATATTATATATATTAAATGGCCTGAATAGAACGCGCCGCGCTGGGGCAGTTCGTGAATTTCGACCATTGACTTCGAATGGACGTTACGGGAGATCCGACCGTCGGATTCTCCTGAAACCAGAACCTTTGGGTTCGTATCGAAAATAGCTTTCTAACGAATATTAGAGATTTGCAATCTAATGGTTGGATTTGGAAATATGTCCAAATCAAATTTGGAAAAGGTCGCTGTAAGTGCAGTTCGATGGCCGTTGATGGAAATCGACTGTACGGGCCTTGATAAAATTATTAAAAATATCAATAATTAGTGTAAAATCATAAGAAATGATTTCGGAAGAATTGGGATGAAAAATTCCATATTTGAAAAGATAAAAATAGATTTTTATTAAAATGAACTAGTTTTGAACTAGAATTATAATCCATTTATTTTTGAAATAAATAAATGGGATTTGAAAGGGTTTTAAAAGTAACCAGAATTTCCAATAATTAAATTGGTATGGATTAATCGAAATTGTTTTTGGAATATTTCGATGTTGGATTTCGTGACTATACAGATATTGTTATGGAAATTTGAAAGATATATTTATATCGTTATTTCCAACACGATATTTGTTGGTCGTAGAATTTGATATTGAATATAAGCCGATATATTTTCTATTTAGAGCCTTGTATTTAATATCAAATGGGATTTGGGTTTGTCGTGAATGGTGTCTTCATTAACATTGTTCTTAAACCCAGTTGAGAAAAAGATTAAATCTTTTTATTTAGATTTAATGAAGTATACCAATTAAATGATATTTTATTGGAATTGAATTTGAATTTGAATTGATTTTGGGTTTATCGTGAACTGTGTTTTAAATGACATTGGTTCTTTAACCTAGTTAAAGACAGGATATGGTTTCCTAAATTAAACAGTCATTGATATTGATTTTTGAGAAGATTAAAACCAAGTGGAGTTTTAATGAATCTTTAATTATATTGAAATGATCAAGAATGGAGTATCACCAGTTTTGCTCCAGGCGACAGATAAATCTTTAATTAGATTTGAACGTGAAATGGTAATTGAATTTACCGATAACACCGTGGTGTTAGAGATGAAATATGACCAGTTTTACTTCATGGGATGAATAGGTTGGGATTGGGAAATTTAAAACAAATGATTATTTCGGTAAGGTTCGTTAATCCCGACTAGTTTGGATAAACCATATTTTGGTTTAAATTGATATTCAAAAGAAGATTAAAGAATAAATTTAAAGAATTTATCTTTGATCAAATTAATGGGAACCTTTCCCAAAGTATAAGAATATTTGAATAAAAGAATATTCTGAATTGGAATGAGGCGTATGTTGTGTTTGTGTAACACTTGTTTATTATATACGTGGGTTATTCAGAAAGATCGGGTTTATCCCATTCTGAATAACTAATTCGACGATGTGTCGAGGATGAAGACGGTGGTCGAAGACCGGAGGTCTTCACATTGTTTAGGTGATTACTGATGATCTTGATTGGGCTGTACACCCAAGAGGAGGGAATCAGTCGGTGATCGTCCAGACGTACTTGGAGATCGATGGATATGCGAGGTACAAGGTGCCTCCGGTTTCGTTCAGACCCAAAATGAACTTGTAAATGGACTGTGTGTCTGACATTGGATTTTATTATGTGTGATTGATTACTATTAAATATATATTTTTTTGGCGGCGGAGAATTTATTCTCTTGCTTAACGCCCTTCTCTGAGACGTACGAGCTCAGGGGTTATATATTGATGGATATCAATCGCATGGAGTGAATTGCCTGTGTTGCATGCCGAAGTGGCAAATGATCAAGGCTTTTGTTGAAAAGCAGAGTCTTGTGGTTGATGATCAAAGCACAGCCTGTGTGGCATAGCTTTGTGTAGCGTTAATTCGCGAGCCTCACACCCCGGTTGTGAACTAGAAATCGGAGAGGACCTCAAGGAGGGCATGTGTTTCTTTCTAGCTAGGGTGATGTCAGTGACCTACCAGCCCTGACATTTATATTATTTTCACCTATGTGGTTGTTGCTGTTGCGAGGCGTCTCAGATATATCGGTGACTATGTGGAGCCGATGGAGTCATTTGGCTCATTTACGCCCCAAAGGGCGGGGAAACGCAGTGTTCAGGCATTATAATCCACATCGGTGGACTGGCCCTGACGATCCAAGGTGCAGTTGCAGCTGTTCCTGAGACATGGTAGGCTAGATTGTCTCGAAACGGTGAGGACGATCCCTGGCCTCGGTTCATAGACGGAAATCCAATTTCCAAATACGTGACTTTGCGGTTTTGATTGTAGAGCCTAGTATGGCGACATGATATATGGTACCCATGCCATCTAGGATTGATACACTTATATTTGAAGTTGTTTTATACACTATGCACTTATAATAGTATCAAATGATTTGTTTTTAATGTACCAAGCATGTTTGGCTATTATAAGGGAAAACCCTATCCTCCGGCTTGTGTTGCATTGTGTGATGGAACCTGGGTCTTATAATAGCTTCATTTTTCTCAAAAAGCATTGCGCTATTTTGTTATATGCACTAGTATTCTTGGGAGGAAACCCGTTCCGTGTTATACGGAGTGGTTCCTTGATATATCTGATTTACAATAAAGATTAATAACTGTTTTAGTTCTCACACCAGTCACATGACTAACCTGGAGTTTATTGTTTTAACCTAAACTGTGGGTGCCCTTATTTTTGACACGGGCAGCCAGTAGTTTTGGCTTTGCAGATTTATATTAACAGGATCCTGATTTACAGCTGAAGCGGTATTCAGAAAGCTCTGTATCCGTGTATCTATTTTCAGTTGTGCTTTTGTATTGTTTTTCCGCTGCGATGTATTCAAATGTAATTTAAATCCCTGATATTTATTGAATGTATTTTATTCATTCATACTCTGTATATTCTTGTATTCTGATGGAGTTGTTGTAATAAGCAATGAAATGTTCTTCTGTTTGCGTTCCGATGTGGCTTGTTCTCAGTACAATCCGTGCTTTCCTTACTGGGGAAATTCGGGTCCTTTCAGCTTGGTATCAGAGCTTTGGTTTACAGAGCTCAGAGAACAAGACACGTTAGAACCAAACGAAAGAATTCATCAGAGATTGGATTAGTAATATCCAATAAGAATGACTCGTTAGAGATGGGATCAGTAGTATCCTAGAATGAGTATGAAGAGTATATTTTTAAAATGAGAACAATTTTTGTTCTGAAAATTTAAATCAATTATTCGTATTTAATTATTTATTTGTATTGAATTTGGACAATCCAGTATATAAAGTTTTTGCGTATACGTCTGATCCGCGTGCACTCGAAGTTTTAATATACAGGATAGATATAGAATCATACTCTAGTGGCCCAAAGATGATTCTGATGATTGAGTACTCAACATCAGAATTTATGTTCGAGTGACGAAAGTGGAATTTCTATATGATTCCAATTGACTGGTGCGCGAACCAAAATTAGATAGGGCTTATTTTTGTGATTTGGCATCAAAAATATGATTTTTGGCTATATATCAAAGTTATGTGATTGAAACTATAATCAACTAACTGATTGCAGGTTGTGTTGTTTGATTAATTAAATGTTGAACCTTTAGCCAAATTGAACCAAAAGTGAGTTGTATTGAAAATTTGTTGCATTTGCATGCATATACATGTACTTACATTGAACAGGTCATAACAAGGAGGCTAGAGAAGAGGAATAAAATTGTTTGCCCGACAAATAGGTACATGTTTATTGTATTTCTTGGATTTTTGATGATTTTATGAGCCGATTGGCTAGCCGCTTGGCTGTTTCTTTTTCTTTTTGAATTGGTAAGGGCCATGGGAGACTATTTGAAATATCCCGAAGCTCCCAGTGCAGGGGAGGTTATGGCGATTTTTTTTGGAAATTTAGGATGTTAGCCAAATTTTTGAAAAATTTGAAAAGTTCTTAGAAACTGAAAAGTTGAAGAACTTAAGCCGTAATGAAAATGATGAAAGTTGAGTTGGTTTGTGAAACAACTTTCAACTTCGTTCCTTTTCGGGGACGAAAAGTTTTAAGTGGGGGAGATTGTAATAACCCGGAAATAAGAGCCAATTTAAAAATTTTATTTTGGCAATTTTGATGAATTTTGAATATTTAAAATGATTTATTTTAAATAATAATGATGAGAAATTTATTTTGAATAGAATTAGAACGTATATATTTATATAAATCGTCGTTAGAACATAAATAATTATTTATAATTATAAAAGGAATTGAAAATGGCGCGGTAGTTTGAAAATTCGATTTCAAATTTCAAATGAATGTACAGGATTCAAATATACCGGATTTTAGCGAAACCAAAAATATTAGAATCTAATTGAGAATATCTTTCCAATGAATCCAAAAAATTGAAATTTCATAGTGGGGATAAAAAGTTACGCCCAGTTGAAAATTCAGAATTGTCGCTATGGAATTCTGGCCCTTAAAAATGGAAATTTTGCAAACGATCTCTGTTTTCGACGAAACCACTTTTGTTGGATCCGGGATGTCAAGTTATTGCTAGATTCCAAAATTCGTAATTTTTGAAATCAATATGTGAGCGTGGCGCAGGAAAACGTGTTTTAACAGTTTCAGTCAATTTCGATCGACCAGAAAATGGCCATTTTTCAAACGGTCTTCAAATTTGACGAAATTAGTTTTGTTAGGACCGTATCGTCAATACGAAGCTAGAAAATATTTTTTTGGAATTTTTAGAGTTCGTATGTAGCCCCAGTAAATTGAAATGCGCGTTCAAATTCAGTATATAGATTTATAATTTGATTTTGACGGAAAACTGATCGAAACGATCGAATCAGGCTACGATACATATCCCATTGTGTTCGGAATAGGGGTAATTAGCTAGGGACGATAGTCGGTAGGTTGGATTTCGAGTTCGAAATAAAAAGTTGCTTTTTGAAATTTTAAAATAATAAAATATATATTATTTATTTATATAAAACCCCCTTCCTCTCTAATTTCTCTTTCCCCGAACAATTAACCAGAAACAAAAAAAAGGAAAAAAAATCAGCGGAGCTGGAAGCCGCCGCTCCTCCACAACGCCGTCGCACCCAAGGCCGTGCCCCTTTCTGACCACCGTCCTCCTCCTCTCCGTTCTCTCTCCTCTTCTCCCACCAATCCACGAGAATCCCAAAAAACCCTAGCGTCCTACCCCCTAAACCAGCCTGCCGCAACCTCCCCTGAAACCCCCAGCCCGCCGTGTCGTATCCCCCGCTGTGACGCCAGTAAGCGCACCCCCCTTCCACTTCCAGTCGACGGCAATAGCAATCCTCCTCCTCCAAGAAAAAATCGATTTTCACTGTAAGCTTTTCTAATTTTTAATGTTCATTTAGATCTAAGTTTTATAGGCTAATGTAGATCTGATTTTTAATTAGAAAAATATAATTTATATAATTAGAAAGAAATGATTTTTAGCATTAGAAAGATTTGATTTTGTTTATTGGAAAAGATAGGATTTTTCAGTTAATAAAAATATGATTTTTATATTATAGGAATAATAAAAATATGATTTTTATATTATATAGATAATAAAAATTGGATTTTTATATGTATAGTAATGATAAAAATTCGATTTTTACATGTATGGTTAAAGTATAAAGATTTGATTTTTAATAGTAGAAAATTAGATTTTCATTTTGAAGTAGTGAAAATAAAATTTCGATCTTTGTATAAGAAGTAGAATATAAAAATATAATTTTTATATAGAAAGGAGCGTTGAAAAAAAATATGAATAAGAAATAAAAATGTGATTTTTATTTATTTGAATGAAGCGATAAAAATGTGATTTTTATATATGAACAACGGGAAAAGGTCGCATTGGAATTCGGGGAATATCCGAACCGTTCAGAAATAGAGAATGACAGAGTGGATCCCAAGGTGAGAACTCCTCACTTTTAATTTATTTTCTAGTTGAAATATATACTAGGATGCAGACAGTGCTTAGCAGCACCGGCACCCATCGTCCATAGACCATGGATGACTTGTTTGATTGATGTGTTGTGAAAATTGATTGTGTGATGTGGATTGAATAAATATTTTATAGTTAAAAATATAATTTTTAACGTGTATATAAAATAAATATTTACAAACAAATCGGACGATTTGTTTATATACACTGATTTAACTGATATTGATTGGGACGATAAATTTTACACATCGCCCAACTCCACAAACAAAAATCTGTGTTTGTTGATTTGAAACCCCACAAGGGTATTGGGATGATATTTGACGTACACTAATCCCGATTGTTTAGTTGTATGTCAATCGATGGGTTGACAGACTGTGTAAGCGTTAATTATTTATACTTAATGCTTATGAAGTTGTTTGGTGCACTCTGGATGATGGTTGATGATTTATCGTTGCTATTATATACGTGTGTTGTAGGGAATCCATATAATAAATATTATATGGTAATTGATTGGGCCTCATTCCAATTTGGAAAATAAGTAATATTATAAAAGAAAATTCATGTGTTGAATAGAATAAAATTCATGTGTTGAATAAAATATATATTCATGTGTTGAATAAAAGAAAATTCATGTGTTGAATAGAATAAAAATTCATGTGTTGAAGAAAATATTCATTTGTTGAATAGAATAACAAAATTATTGAAATATATAAAGCCGCGTTGATTAGAGATGCGCCATTTTGACGTGAACGATATTCATATCGATTTTATTCATTTTTATAATGAATATAGAAAAGGAATTGATTTCAAAATCGAATGTTTTGAAAATATTATCATTTATAGATTAATGATACGGAATATTCAATTTCGAATAGAAATTGAATATGAAGTTGAAATCGTTTTGAAAACGAATTTAAAACGATTTATAAAATACATTTTAAAAAAGGAAATCGATGAAATATATATAATATATATTATATATATTAAATGGCCTGAATAGAACGCGCCGTGCTGCGGTAGTTCTCGAATTTCGACCATTGACTTCGAATGGACGTTACGGGAGATCCGTCCATCGGATTCTCCTGAAACCGGAACCGTTGGGTTTGTATCAAAAATATCTTTCTAACGAATATTAGAGATTTGAAATCTAATGGATGGATTTAGAAAAGGTCGTTGTAAGTGCAGTTCGATGGCCGTTGATGGAAATCGACTGTACGGGCCTTGATAAAATTATTAAAAATATCAATAATTAGTGTACAATCATAAGAAATGATTTGGGAAGAATTAGGATGAAAAATTCCATATTCGAAAAGATAAAAATAGATTTTTATCGAAATGAACTAGTTTTGAACTAGAATTATAATCCATTTATTTTTGAAATAAATAAATGGGATTTGAAAGGGTTTTAAAAGTAACCAGAATTTCCAATAATTGAGTTGGAATGGATTTGAATGGAAATTGTCTTTGGAATATTTCGATGTTGGATTTCGTGATTATACAGATATTGTTATGGAAATTTGAAAGATATATTTATATCGTTATTTCCAACACGATATTTGTTGGTCATAGAATTTGATATTGAATATAAGCCGATATATTTTCTATTCAGAGCCTTGTATTTAATATCAAATGGGATTTAAGTTTGTCGTGAATGGTGTCTTCATTAACACTGTTCTTAAACCTAGTTGAGAAAAAGAATAAATCTTTTTATTTAGATTTAATGAAGTATACCAATTAAATGATATTTAATTGGAATTGAATTTGAATTTGAATTGATTTTGGGTTTATCGTGAACCGTGTTTTAAATGACATTGGTTCTTTAACCCAGTTAAAGACAGGATATGATTTTCTAAATTAAACAGTCATTGATATTGATTTTTGGGAAGATTAAACCCAAGTGGAGTTTTAATGAATCTTTAATTAGATTGAAATGATCGAGAATGGAGTATCACCGGTTTTGCTCCAGGCGATAGTTAAATCTTTAATTAGATTTGAACGTGAAATGGTAATTGAATTTACCAATAACACCGTGGTGTTAGAGATAAAGTATGACCAGTTTTACTTCATGGGATGAATAGGTTGGGGTTGGGAAATTTAAAACAAATGATTACTTCGGTAAGGTTCGTTAATCCCGACTAGTTTGGATAAACCATAATTTGGTTTAAATTAATATTCAAAAGAAGATTAAAGAATAAATTTAAAGAATTTATCTTTGATAAAATTAATGGGAACCTATCCCAAAGTATAATAATATTTGAATAAAAGAATATTCTGAATTGGAATGAGGCGTATGTTGTGTTTGTGTAACACTTGTTTATTATATACGCGGGTTATTCAGAAAGACCGGGTTTATCCCATTCTGAATAACTGATTCGATGATGTGTCGAGGATGAAGACAGTGGTCCAAGACCGGAGGTCTTCACATCGTTTGGGTGATTAGTGATGATCTTGATCGGGTTGTACACCCAATAGGAGGGAATAAGTTGGTGATCGTCCAGACGTACTTGGAGTTCGATGGATATGCGAGGTATAAGGTGCCTCCGGTTTCGTTCAGACCCAGAACGAATTTGTAAATGGATTGTGTGTCTTACATTGGATTTTATTCTGTGTGATTGATTTCTATTAAATGTATATCTGTTTGGCGGCGGAGAATTTATTCTCTTGCTTAACGCCCTTCTCTGAGACGTACGAGCTCAGAGGTTATATATCGATAGAAATCAGTCGCATCGAGTAAATTGCCTGTGTGGCATGCCTAAGTGGCAAATGATCAAGGCTCCTGTTGAAAAGCAAAGTCTTGAGGTGGATGATCAAAGCACGGCCTGTATGGCATAGCTTTGTGTATAACGTTGATTCGCGAGCCATACACCCCGGTATGAACCAGAAATGGGAGAGGACTGCAGGGAGGACAAGCGTTTCCTTCTAGCTAGGAGTTGTGTCGGTGTTTTTACATGGCCTAACATTTTACTTATGTGGATGATGGATAGCGAGGTGCCTCGGATATATCGGTCGATCCGGGACCGATGGAGTCATTGGGCTCATTTACGCCCCATAGGGCGGGGAAATGCTGTGTTCAGGCATTTTAATCCACATCGGTGGACCGGCCCTGAAGATCCAAGGGTCAGTCATGCTCTGATCCTGAGACATGGTAGGCTAGATTGTCTCGAATTCGGAGAGGACGATCCCTTGCCTCGGTTCAGGACGGAAATCCAATTTCCAAATATGATACCGTGCGGTTTTGATTGTATACCTATATATGGCGACATAGTGGTATGGGGCATTAATGCCGTCTATGATTGATACATGATTTGAAATTGTTTTTGAAACATATATACACTAGCAATAATATCAAATGCTTTTGTTTTATCCGTATCAAGCATGTTTTGGCCATTATAAGGTAAAACTCTATCCTTTGTTTTGTGTTGCATTGTGTGATGAGAACTGAGTCTTATAATGGCTTCATTTATATAAAAAGCATTGCGATGTTTAAAAGATTTACTTGTTTTAAAGCACTGGCAATCGAATTGAGTAAACCCGTTCCGCGAAAGTGGCATGGTCCTGTGATTAGCCATATTATAAGATGTGTTAAGTAGATTTCTCATACCATGCCCTTGACTGACTCGTAGTTTGTTTCACTTGCAAACTCGGGTTCCCCTATTACTACACGGGCAGCCTTGTATTCAGGTTTTTAGCAGGCTCTTTCTGGATAGCTGGAGCTGAAGATGGATTCTATCATTTATCTTTTTTTATGCTGTTCAGCTCCTGTTGTATATATTATGTTTTCTTTTCCGCTGTAGACATTTATGTATAGCTGAACTGTATTTGTTCTAAGTATGATCTTGTATATTGTGTAACTCTAATGATTATGTTTATCCAGTGTATTCTATTGTGCATTATCTGGTGTATTTAATTATTTCTGTTCTGCTGTTATCCGTTTATCTGTTATATTCCAAAGATTACCCTTGCACCGTCTTATCGGGGTTTGGGGTCATCACAAACGTGGTATCAGAGCTTTGGTTAAGCTTAGTTCTGGAATATAACATATTAACGAACTTGTCAGAAATAGAACCAGTAGTGTTCTAGGATGAGTAACTCATTACAGATAGGATCAGTAATATCCTAGTATGAGTATAGCAGAATGAAATACACCTCGATAGACACATTTACATTGAGGTATATGTCTCTAAGTTTTAAAATTACCTTTTCTGTTGGCCTAACACTTTGTCTGCTATTTGCAGACATTGAAAATGAGTGGAAGAAGTAAAAGAGGTAGGTTGGAACCAGATGTAGAAGCTCTACTTAAGAAGTATAGAAATATGGGTGGAGTACCATTCTTGGGCGAAGAATCTATTATTAAAACACAAGCTTGGATTCGTTCTGCTGAGAAAATCTTTGAAGGTTTAAGGCTAAGAGATGACCAGAAAAGATTACTGGCATCTTGGGCACTCAAAGACGAAGCTTTGTTCTTGTGGGATTCGATTGTTAAAGATAATCCAGAAGGTGATATCACCTGGGATAGATTCAAACAGATTTTCAGTGAAAAATTTATTCCTCCAGAAGCAAATGAGCAGTTATGTGATGAATTCTACTATTTGATACAGGGAGATATGAATATCCCAGAATATCATAAGAGATTCAATGAACTTTCTCATTTTGCTCCGCATCTGATTCAAGATCCAAAGAGGAAGAATCTGAGGTTTATTAACAGGCTTCAAAGAAGATACCAGAATAAAGTAATGGGGCATGTGAAGCTTCCTTTTTCTGAAATGATATACATGGCTTATCAGTATGAAGATCGAAATAATCGAGGTCTTTTGGTCGATGAAGAGGAAGTCAGTTTTAGCAATAAAAGGAAGTTTGAAACTGATAGCCCAGAGACGAGTACACAGCCTGAGGCTAGTACGCAGCCTGAGGTAAGTAGAAAGTCTGAAGGCAATAAGAGGCCAAGGGCCAGTCAGGAAAAGGTTGAAGCAGTCGTATGTTTAAAGTGTAATCAGCAAGGGCATTCGATGAGGAACTGTGAATCTTCGAACAGACGAAAGAATAATGGATCTAAATCCAAGAACAAGTTTCAAGAGAAAATAAAATGCAGTCAATGTCATCAGGCTGGACATCTTTCAAAGGCTTGCCAGCTATTCAGAAAATCAAAAGAAGTACAAGTGAATGAAGTAGCAGAAATTCCAGCACCCTCAGTTAGTCAGGAAAGGCCGGATGTTTTAGAAGGCACGCTTAATGTCAAAAATATTTCGGTTAAAGTATTGTTTGATACGGGCGCATCACGAAGTTTTATTTCGACTAAGGTGGTAAAGAAATTGGGTTTGAAATTGAAGAAGCTTAAAGAACTAATGACTGTTCATAATTCGGTTGGGGGTTCTGTCGATCTTAGTTGGGTTAGTGGGGTGCCGGTTTCCTTTTCTTGTTATCGGTTCCCTACTATCTCGATCGTCATGAATTTCATAGAGTTTGATCTTATTTTGGGATTGGATTGGTTAACTAAATATGAAGCGGAGCTTAACTGTGCAGAAAGAATTGTTAGAGTTAGAACAAAGCTTGGCTATATAACCATTCCATGTGAAGGCCCGAATTCCGACAGAAAAGATTTTTGGTCAGCTTTGGATGTTTCTCCTGCTCAAATAGAACCTGTTCCTGTCGTTCTAGAGAATATTCAGGTCAACATTGAAAATATCCCTGTTGTCAAGAACTATGCGGATGTGTTCGAAGAAGTTGTTAGCTTACCTCCGCAACGAGAATCTGATTTCAAAATCTCTTTAGTTCCTAATGCAAGGCCGAAGGTTCACGCTATTCGAAGGATGACCTTGAATGAGAAAGAAGAGTTAGACAATCAAACCCGACAGCTTGTATAGAAAGGTCTGATCAGACCTAGTTTCTCTGATTGGGGAGCAGCAGTGGTGTTTGTCCCAAAGTCAGATGGTACTCTCAGACTATGTGTGGATTATCGTGACTTGAATAAGCAGACGCTGAAAAACAAATATCCATTGCCACGGATTGATGATTTGTTGGATTGATTGAATGGCGCACAAGTGTTTTCACGAATGGACCTAGCTACAAGTTTCCATCAGCTTCGTATTGCCAAAGAGTGTGTTCCTTAGACAGCATTCAGAGGCCCAGATTTATTCTACGAGTGGTTAGTAATGTCGTTCGGCTTATGTAATGCTCCAGCGTATTTTGTCGATCTAATGAACCGGGTATTCAGAGGAGTATTGAATAAATTCGTTCTGGTTTTCATTGATGATATATTGATCTTCTCTAAATCTGAAAGCGAGCACGAAAAACATTTGGAATAAGTGTTAGAAATTCTGAGAAAGAATGTTTTAAAAGCAAAGTTTTCCAAATGTATATTCTGGAAAGAAGAAGTCAAATTTCTTGGCCACGTCGTGTCAAAGCAAGGAATTTCAGTGGATCCCAGTAAAATCACTGCTATTCAGAATTGGAAACAGCCTCGTACGCCCACAGAAGTTGGAAGTTTTCTCAGATTGGCTAGTTATTATTGGAAGTTCGTTAATTTTTTTTCGAAGATATCCAGTCACTTAACAAAGCTTACTAAGAAACATTCGAGATTCAACTGGACTCCCGAATGTGAGGCAGCTTTCCAGGAGCTGAAGTTAAAATTGATGACTGCTCCAGTGCTAACAATTATTGATGGCAACCAGGATTTAAAAGTCTGGACTGATGCTTCTAAAGAAGGCCTTGGCGCAATGTTAATGCAAAGATGCCATGTAGTCGCTTATGCTAGCCGTCAATTGAAACCACATGAAAAGAATTATGTAACTCACGATCTAGAATTGCTAGCTATCGTGTTTGCTATGAAAATCTGGAGGCATTATCTATTGGGTGAGAAGTCTGAATTACACACTGATCACCAATCATTGAAATATTTATTCACCCAGAAGGATATGAATATGAGACAACATCATTGGTTAGTATTTCTCGCAGCTTATGATCTAGATATTTTATATACTCTGGGAAAAGCCAATGTTGTAGCTGATGCGCTCAGCAGGAAGACTTTGATCATCGCCAGTATTATCATTACATCATCGTTGATTGATAAAATACCTATTCTTCAGAAAGACGATAGTTTTATTAAGGAGATGATCAGAAGAATTCAAAAGGGCGAAGTCTCCAGTTTCCAAGTGGATGGCGCAGGAGTTCTGAGATTGAAAGGTAGAATTTGTGTTCCCGACAACATTGAGCTCAAAAGAGAAGTATTGGACGAGTGTCACAAGTTCAAGTTGTGTATCCACCCAGGGGTTAGTAAAATGTATAATGACCACAAGCGAACTTTCTGATGGAAGGCAATGAAAATAGATATCTCTATATATGTTAGCCGGTGTTCTACTTGTCAACAAGTCAAAAGCGATCAGCAGAAGCTTGCTGGATTGTTGCAACCTTTGGAAATTCCAGGTGGGAAGTGGGAACAGATTTCTATGGATTTCATAGATGGTTTGCCCAAAACCAGGAAAGGAAATGACAGTATTTGGGTGATCGTAGATCATTTCACGAAAACCGCCCCATTTCATACCTGTCAAATCGAATAGAAATGCTCAGAGTCTGGCGTAGATTTATTTCAAAGAAATAGTTAGACTGTATGGAGTTCCCATGAGCATTGTAACACCCCGTAATTCTGTTAATATTAATATTCACAAATTAAAGAATAACTAATCTCAAACGTGAGAATTGTGGGAAAAGGGTTGCGCCATTGTGTTCGTCTCGGAATTCTGGTTGAAATAGAGTCCGAGTTTGCGTGAATTGGACTTCGTATGAAGAAGTTATGGCCATCGGAAGTTTCAGAAAATTCAAAACAGCTCGCAGGAAATTTAAAAATTCAAACAGAAAAGTGTTCCCGCCCAGGCAGGTCGACTGGGGAGTCGACACTAGTGTCGACCTCCGCCCCCAAGTCGACTGCCATGTCGACTTCCCCCCCCAGGTCGACTGTAGTGTCGACCTGGGTGTCGACTTGGTCTGGCGGCTAGGGTTTAGGCAGAGCCCAATCCTGAGCTGTTGATGTGTCTTTAGGGCTGTGTTGGCAAATTTAACGGTTCAGTTTAGTTCTGAGATGATCTGACGGTCTAAAATAAACCCTAACTCTATAAATACCTAGGTAGTCTCTCACCCTAATTCATAAGAAAAATAGAATAGTTACCGTCATACCGCCGCCATGGAAATCAATGGAGCCACTGCCAACTAAGAAGGAAGAAAAACTAATTCAATTCTAATTCTCTCAACCCTAAAGAAAGCAAAACTCTCTTTTCTTCTCTAATTGTGAGTATGATAGTCTTAACAAGATTATTATCATTTTAATTAGGTTAAGTCATGAATGGATTATGAGTAGATGATGTGAATTGTCGTATATGTTATCATGTATGTTATCAATCCTATGCTATGTGGTGATGATATCCTATATGTTGTACATCATGCTATGATGATGTTATGTATGTTGAAAGTTTCTATGCTAAGTTGTGATAAATCATACATGTTAAAAAGCCGTGATGTTACTATCTATGCTAGTTAGTTCATATTAATTAAATCATCATGTTTGGGCTATGTTGATCTACATGACAAGTTACATATGCAAGTTAGATTGATTAGAAAAGTTATGAACATATGCCATGACATCTATTATGACATCTAGGATTATGCTATTACATATGTGATACCCTATGCTAGTTCACACCATCATTATGTTGCCTAAAAACACCATATGCAAGTTTATGTATAGATTTGGACTATGATCATATCATGTAAATTGGGACATTTAACAAGTTGACACCTTTTGATCCTTAACATGTGTAGTTAATGCAAGTTTCACCCCTATTATGATTAGATTTATTTTATTGTCTATATGTTAATTTTTCTTTGTGCTATGTGTTAGACTATTCAAGTCTAGCCTATATTATGCATTGAATAAGCGAACGTATAAACGTGGGGTAGGGGTAATATTAAGGATTTAATAATAAGATGTTGGGGTGCAATTGATATGATTTTGCATACCATGAGTGGATGACCATAATTGAGTCAATTATGGACATCAATAAAAGTGGACTTAATTAATAATTTGGATAGGGAATTATTAAAACTGGGATAAAAGATTATAAGTGATAATCAATGCTTAGGACACGAGGTTGGACTCGTTTGTGACGTAAACCTGCCTGGACCCGCCCGGCAAATCCAGTGGTCAGAAATGTCAGCCCAATGTGAGAGGTCCTAGGCCTAAACTAAAGCATAACAGTTGTAAAGACACGAGGTTAGACTCTTTTATGGTGTAAGACTGCCTGGACCCTCCCGGCAAATCTAGCTGCCATAAATGCCATTCTAATGTGAGAGGTCTTTACGAGGTTATGGCCTGAATGAATTAAGAAATACTTAACCAGATAAACATGTAAAGTGGGACATGGGGGTTAAGTAGGTGCCTTGGGTGGCATGAGGAATCTAGTGGGTGCCCTTAGTGGCATGAGAAATACGATTAGTAAGACTTAACCAAACACACATGTAAATGAACATGACTAAGAGGGTTAAGTGGGATATACTATTGTTGACAAGCTTAGGTGCGTAGCTTGTGGGGGCCCAGTTCAACCAGCAACCCAAACGTATCTTTGCGGGCTCGACCCAAGTCGAGGACGGGACACGCATACTGGGCTTGACTATAAGAGGCCAAAACGGGGAGCGGTGGCAACGCAAGTCCAACGGGTTTCATATGCGTGTGTGGACCCGGGCTGGTAGGTAAGACGTTGTTGCATCGTGTAGGTATAAGCCGTGCATTCTCAAGTTGTATCGGGTTGCCACTTTAGGGGAGTGATACACCCCACTGTGGGGCCAGCACGGCTATCTACGAGTAGGGAGCCGATCGATAGTGGGTAGTGGGGTACACCTAGTGGAGGTAGGGGCAGCGGCACCTATGTAGTCAGCTAGGGGTACGTAAGGCTATTTATATGTTTCTGTGTGAAGCAAGTGGGATCAACCTTTAGGGTGACTGGTGCGGTGCAGTGTAGTAATGTGCGGTGCAGTGTAGTAATTATTCGTTAGTAATTAGGTGTGCCTTTACCGTTATCTTTAACGTTATCATTCACGTTATCTTTATCTGTTCATTCCATACCTAATAGTTCATAGACATTTACTTGTCTTCCAGCTTATGTCTTAGTCTAGTTATTTTGATAATAGTATTGTTAGAATTGTCATACTCGCCAGACTTTATGTCTGACCCCCTCCATTTCTATCCTTTTTGCCCTTCAGGTCCTCAGGTTGGACCCAGCTCTAGTGGAGTTTGATTGGATTTCTTTATCTCTCTTTTGGAAATCTTGGACCGTTGAAGTAAAGTCCAGCTTGTTATCTTCTTTAATGGCTATTGATGTAATGGGATTATGTATTTTTTTTATCAAGATGGATAATGTACTTGACTTTGATTTATGGTTTTATGATGTAATAAACATGTTTAAATTCCGCTGCAATAAAATGAAGTTTTAGATTTCCAAGTACTATTTATAATCTGTCTTGTTGTAATTTTTCTGTTCTATATTCACTTATAACCTCCATGGAAGTTAATGCATTCCCTTTGTGAGTGACATTAATGGACGTGGGGTGTTACACGTGGTATCAGAGCTTAAGGTTACCAGAACAGATAAAAATACTTTTGAAAAATAGTTATTTTTGGAAGAAATGTTTTCAAAAACATGTTTTAATGAGAAATTTAAAGAGGAAGTTTTTATGAAAAACATAATCCCCAAATAGCCATATATCTTTATCTTTCGAATTCTCCATTTTGAATCTTTCCTTTTTCGTTTCAGCATGGCTGAAGATCTTAATCTACCCGACGGTGTAACGATACTAGGATGGTATAGGAGGTTATTGGAGGCTAGGGCCGCTGCAGGTCCAGCTAATGTTCCTCCACCACCAGTTGCACCCGTTCCTCCTCCTCCTCCTCCTCGCGTAGATACTTTTGCAAAGACGTGCAAGGAATTCAAGGCTATGGGTGGAAAACCCTTTCAAGGGTCAGAAACGTTTGTGGAAGCTAGAAATTGGCTTAAGGAGGTGGAAGAATTGCTAGAAATCTTTGAAGTAGAAGAAGGGAGGAGAATTCGTTTAGCAACTTGGTTGATGAAGGGAGAGGCCTCTTTTTGGAGGAAGGTCACTAATGGGGAGCGTCCTGTTGACTCTTGGGCGGATTTTAGACGTAGGTTCGAGGCGAAGTTTCTCTCTAGGGCGGAAGAAAATCTATATATGGAAAGATTCTTGACATTGAAGCAAGGAAGCTCATCAGTGAAAGAATATGTCAACAAATTTAATCAGCTAGCAAGGTTTGGTTTGGACTTAGTGAACACGCCGAAGAAGAAGGCTCTAAGGTTCGTGAATGGCTTGAATGAACCGTTGCAAGGGTTGACCATGACCCACATCCCTATGGGGACCACCTTTGAGAAGCTAGTAGAAATGGCGCTCATGCACGAGGAGAAAAGTGCTAAAGCTGATAAGGCACCCGAGAAGAAAGGGGATCAGAAGAAACCCCAACAGCAAAATAAGAAGGGTGGTAAAGACAATAATGGCAAGGGAAAGAAGAAATGTTTTACCTATGGGACCCCAGGCCATCTCAGCAAGGACTGCCGAAAGAAAACGAAGACTGGCTGTTTTCATTGTGGCGATGCAGGACATCTAGTGAAGGACTGCCCAAAGAAGGGGCAGAGGGCAGGGACTACCTCGGGAGGACAGGTGCAGGCTCTTATAGCACCAGGGCAGGCAAGGGGACAAGTTCAGGCTCTCGCGATCCCACCGCTGCAAGAACGAGGTAGAACCATTTCTGTTGAAAGCTTAGTTTTTCTGTTTGATCATCCTGTCCGTACCTTATTCGATTCGGGCGCATCGCATTCGTTTATCTCTACATCATTAGTTGAATCACTGCACTTAAACACCAGTTTAGTAGAGGAACCCTTAGTTGTTTTGAATCCAATTGGGGGCTCAGCTCATTTGTCCATGATGTGTTTGGATTTGAAAATTTCTATACTTAGCGTTGAGTTTAGATGTGATGCTTATGTGTTGGGCTTCACGGGCTATGGGCTAATTTTAGGAATGGATTGGCTATCCAGAAATGGGGCCGTTCTTGATTGTGAAAGGAGAGTGGTTAGGCTCGTGACTCGCCTTGGCAACACTCTCGAAATCTTTTGTAATCCCGTAAATTCCGTTATGCTATGTTTTCTAGAATCGCTTGACGCGTCTGAGGAAAATCTACGATCTGTTAGAGTGCTCCGAGAGTATTCGGATGTGTTTGAGGAGGTGAAGGGCTTGCCTCCGAAGCGGGAGATAGATTTTCGAATATATCTTGTGGATAATGCGAAACCAGTATCTTTGCCAGTACGCCACATGGCTCCTCGTGAAAGGAGGGAACTCGATAAGCAAGTGAAGGAGTTACTTGAGAAGGGGTTCATAATACGAAGTATATCGGAGTGGGGTGCTCCAGTAGTATTTGCCACGAAGGCGGATGGGTCCCTTAGACTTTGTGTGGACTATAGAGAACTTAATAAACTTACTAAGAAGAACAGACACCCACTGCCGAGGATTGACGATCTATTCGATCAGTTAGTTGGCGCCTCAGTGTTTTCGCAGTTGGACTTAGCCACTGGTTTCCATCAGTTGAGAGTGGCTGAGGATAGCATAGACAAGACTGCCTTTAGGACTCCAGACGGTTTCTATGAATGGCTAGTGATGCCCTTCGGTTTGACAAACGCCCCCGCATACTTTGTTGATTTGATGAGTAGGGTGTTTAGGGAGTACTTAACAAATTCGTGGTAGTCTTTGTAGACGACATCTTGATCTTTTCTAAGGATGAAGAAGAGCATGCCCTACATCTTAGGGAAGTGTTGGAGACTCTTCGAGCGCATAGACTTAAGGCCAAATTTTCTAACTGTCACTTCTGGAGGAAGGAAGTACGATTCTTAGGGCACGTGGTTTCCAAGGAAGGGATAGCTGTGGATCCCGCGAAGGTGGTGACCATCCAAGATTGGAAGGTCCCTAAAAATGCTACTGAAGTGAGAAGTTTCTTGGGGTTGTCTGGCTACTATAGGAAGTTTATCAAAGACTTCGCAAAGATATCAGCTCCATTGACACGCTTGACGAAGAAGAACCTAGTTTTCACATGGGACGTAGATTGTGATGATGCGTTCCAACGTTTGAAGAGAGCTTTGACCTCAGCCCCAGTCTTAGTACTGCCAGACAGGAGTAAGCCATTTACCGTTTATACTGACACTTGTGGGGTAGGACTAGGCGCAGTCCTAATGCAAGAGGGCAGGGTAATAGCCTATGGTGGAAGGCAGTTGAGAGCGCATGAGAAGAATTACCCCACGCGTGACCTAGAGTTGGCCGCTATTGTTTTCGCGCTTAAGTCTTGGCGTCATTATCTTCTTGGAGAGAAATTCGAATTATTCACTGACCACAAATCCTTAAAATACTTATTCTCTCAGAAGGACTTGAACTTAAGGCAGCAAAGGTGGATGGAGTTCTTGGCGTCCTACGACTTTGAGATAGCCTATACCCCTGGCAAGGGTAACCCGGTGGCAGACGCCTTAAGTAGAAAAAGATTATCCTTAAGTCCTTTGTTTGTTGAGCGGCGAAGTTTAGAATTCATTTCGATGTTTGACTTTAGACCTTCCGTTGACTTTGTACCCGGTCTGCTAGCATCCTTGGAGGTCAGACCTACGCTTTTAGGACGGATTGGCGAGGCACAGCGAGATGACCCACAGTTGGTTGAGTTAGTAGAAAAGCTCAAAGGAGGGGAGTCATCAAGCCATCTCCGTAGGTATACCCTAGATGATAAGGGTTGGTTATGTAGGGACGGTAGACTTTGCGTACCAAAAGACGATGACCTAAGGAAGACTATTCTTGACGATGCACATCGTTCGAAGATGACCATTCATCCCGGCGGGGACAAGATGTACAAAGACATGAAGAGAGTTTACTTTTGGGCCGGTATGAAGAGGGACGTGGCCGAGTATGTCGCTAGATGCTTGGTGTGCCAACAAGTAAAAACGGAGCAAAAGAAACCCGGTGGGTTGCTTCACCCATTGGAGGTTCCACTATGGAAGTGGGAAAGTGTCTCGATGGACTTTGTGGACGGATTACCGAGATCGAGGAAGGATAATACGGGGATTTGGGTTATAGTAGATAGACTTACTAAGAGCGCCCATTTTATTCTCGTGAAAAGTAAGAGGACTGCTCCATTGTTAGCTTCTGTATACGTCCGAGAAATAGTTCGTTTGCACGGTGTTCCTTCTAGCATAGTGAGCGACCGCGATCCTATTTTCACTAGCGAATTTTGGAGAAGCTTACAAGAGGCAGTAGGGACTCAGTTATGTTTGAGCACCGCATATCATCCTCAGACGGACGGCCAGACCGAGAGGGTGAATCGCATTCTAGAGGATCTTTTGAGGCTATGTATCCTAGACTTTGGGGGTACATGGGAAGAGCATCTTCCGTTAGTGGAGTTCGCATATAATAACAGCTTTTAATCTAGCATTGGCATGGCACCTTTCGAAGCTCTTTATGGACGACCTTGTCGTTCACCTACATGTTGGTGGGAATCTACGGACAAGATCTTACTTGGGCCCGATATGATTAGAGAGACTTCGGAGAAGATCGACTTGATTCGAAGGAGGATGAAAGCAGCGCAAGATAGGTAGAAATCATATGCGGATAAGAGGAGGACGGATCTTGAATTTGAAGTTGGGGACATGGTCTTTGTCAAAGTGTCTCCATTACGAAACGTAGTTCGCTTTGGGTCCGTTGGGAAGTTAGCACCAAGGTTTGTAGGGCCGTTTCCTATTAAGGAGAAGATTGGACAAATGGCGTATAGAGTGGAGTTGCCGGAGAGACTTAGTGGTGTACACGACGTATTCCATGTATCACATTTGAGGAAGTGCTTGCACGAGACCGCGGAGGTGGTAGAGCCGAGTTTGCTTAGAGAGGTGGAGATAGAGCGTGATGCGACGATTCGACGAGCTCCTACATGCATTATTGGGTCGGAGATTAAGAAGCTGAGAAATCGAGAGGTCAGGCTAGTCAAAGTACAATGGGGAGATGATGAGAGCAACGCTACTTGGGAGACAGAAGAGAAGATGCGTTCACGATACCCTTTTCTTTTCGAGGGTATGTCCTTTAATTTCTCCTTTATCACTTATCTTGTACTTATCTTACCTTTAGCGTATCCTCTCGCTAGTATCTTTGACCTTTAGTTAGGATAATCCTGTGGTTGAAACATGTGTTTGAGACATGTTATGTATGATGGATGCAAAGTGGATGCAAGTGTTTGCTAGTGGTTGCTCGTGGACGCATATACACACACTATTAGGCACTAGATCGGCTCAGTCACTTCATACTGCATATTGCATATAAATGGCTGTATTTAGTAAAATGGATGTATAATGGTTGTGCTATCATATGGATACCGCATTTTGGTGAATGGTTGTGCACGCATGTAGAAATAATATGTATCGGTAGAGTTCTTTTGCATACATAATGGACGCATGGCACTATCATGGTTTGCATTAAGGAGGTCAACTGAATCAGTGGACCGCCAGATTTTGCATTAGATAGGGACATATACACACACTGTGCATTTAAACATAAAAGCATTAGAAGTCTATAAGGACAATGGATGCCTGTGTTTGATGATTGAGTAGATGAACGATTGGATGTTAGGATATACATTCTTCTTGACTTGAAGATTTCGGGGACGAAATCCTTTAAGGAGGGGAGAATGTAACACCCCGTAATTCTATTAATATTAATATTCACAAATTAAAGAATAACTAATCTCAGATGTGAGAATTGTAGGAAACGGGTTGTGCCATTGTGTTCGTCTCGGAATTCTGGTTGAAATAGAGTCCGAGTTTGCGTGAATTGGACTTCGTATGAAGAAGTTATGGCCATCGGAAGTTTCAGAAAATTAAAAACAGCTCGCAGGAAATTTAAAAATTCAAACAGAAAAGTGTTCCCGCCCAGGAAGGTCGACTGGGGAGTCGACACTAGTGTCGACCTCCCCCCCCCCAAGTCGACTGCCATGTCGACTTCCCCCCAGGTCGACTGTAGTGTCGACCTGGGTGTCGACTTGGTCTGGCGGCTAGGGTTTGGGCAGAGCCCAATCCTGAGCTGCTGATGTGTCTTTAGGGCTGTGTTGGCAAATTTAACGGTTCAGTTTAGTTCTGAGATGATCTGACGGTCTAAAATAAACCCTAACTCTATAAATACCTAGGTAGTCTCTCACCCTAATTCATAAGAAAAATAGAATAGTTACCGTCATACCGCCGCCATGGAAATCAATGGAGCCGCCGCCAACTAAGAAGGAAGAAAAGCTAATTCAATTCTAATTCTCTCAACCCTAAAGCAAAGAAAAACTCTCTTTTCTTCTCTAATTGTGAGTATGATAGTCTTAACAAGATTATTATCATTTTAATTAGGTTAAGTCATGAATGGATTATGAGTAGATGATGTGAATTGTCGTATATGTTATCATGTATGTTATCAATCCTATGCTATGTGGAGATGATATCCTATATGTTGTACATCATGCTATGATGATGTTATGTATGTTGAAAGTTTCTATGCTAAGTTGTGATAAATCATACATGTTAAAAAGCCGTGATGTTACTATCTATGCTAGTTAGTTCATATTAATTAAATCATCATGTTTGGGCTATGTTGATCTATATGACAAGTTACATATGCAAGTTAGATTGATTAAGTTATGAACATATGCCATGACATCTATTATGACATCTAGGATTATGCTATTCATATGTGATACCCTATGCTAGTTCACACCATCATTATGTTGCCTAAAAACCCCATATGCAAGTTTATGTATAGATTTGGACTATGATCATATCATGTAAATTGGGACATTTAACAAGTTGACACCTTTTGATCCTTAACATGTGTAGTTTATGCAAGTTTCACCCCTATTATGATTAGATTTATTTTATTGTCTATATCTTAATTTATCTTTGTGCTATGTGTTAGACTATTCAAGTTTAGCCTATGTTATGCGTTGAATAAGCGAACGTATAAACGTGGGGTAGGGGTAATATTAAGGATTTACTAATAAGATGTTGGGGTGCAATTGATATGATTTTGCATACCATGAGTGGATGACCATAATTGAGTCAATTATGGACATCAATAAAAGTGGACTTAATTAATAATTTGGATAGGGAATTATTAAAACTGGGGTAAAAGATTATAAGTGATAATCAATGCTTAGGACACGAGGTTGGACTCGTTTGTGACGTAAACCTGCCCGGACCCGCCCGACAAATCCAGTGGTCACAAATATCAGCCCAATGTGAGAGGTCCTAGGCCTAAACTAAAGCATAACAGTTGTAAAGACACGAGGTTAGACTCTTTTATGGTGTAAGACTGCCCGGATCCGCCCGGCAAATCCAGCTGCCATAAATGCCAGTCTAATGTGAGAGGTCTTTACGAGGTTATGGCCTGAATGAATTAAGAAATACTTAACCATATAAACATGTAAAGTGGGACATGGGGGTTAAGTAGGTGCCTTGGGTGGCATGAGGAATCTAGTGGGTGCCCTTAGTGGCATGAGAAATACGATTATTAAGACTTAACCAAACACACATGTAAATGAACATGACTAAGAGGGTTAAGTGGGATATACTATTGTTGACAAGCTTAGGTGGGTAGCTTGTGGGGGGCCCATTTCAACTAGTAACCCAAACATATCTTTGTGGGCTCGACCCAAGTCGAGGACGGGACACGCATACAGGGCTTGACTATAAGAGGCCAAAACGGGGAGCGGTGGCAACGCAAGTCCAACGGGTTTCATATGCGTGTGTGGACCCGGGCTGGTAGGTAAGACGTTGTTGCATCGTGTAGGTATAAGTCGTGCATTCTCAAGTTGTATCGGGTTGCCACTTTAGGGGAGTGATACACCCCACTGTGGGGCCAGCACGGCTATCTACGAGTAGGGAGCCGATCGATAGTGGGTAGTGGGGTACACCTAGTGGAGGTAGGGGCAGACGGCACCTATGTAGTCAGCTAGGGGTACGTAAGGCTATTTATATGTTTATGTGTGAAGCAAGTGGGATCAACCTTTAGGGTGACTGGTGCGGTGCAGTGTAGTAATGTGCGGTGCAGTGTAGTAATTATTCGTTAGTAATTAGGTGTGCCTTTACCGTTATCTTTAACGTTATCCTTCACGTTATCTTTATCTGTTCATTCCATACCTAATAGTTCATAGACATTTACTTGTCTTCCAGCTTATGTCTTAGTCTAGTTATTTTGATAATAGTATTGTTAGAATTGTCATACTCGCCAGACTTTATGTCTGACCCCCTCAATTTCTATCCTTTTTTCCCTCCAGGTCCTCAGGTTGGACCCAGCTCTAGCGGAGTTTGATTGGATTGCTTTATCTCTCTTTTGGAAAGCTTAGACCGTTGAAGTAAAGTCCAGCTTGTTATCTTCTTTAATGGCTATTGATGTAATGGGATTATGTATTTTTTTTATCAAGATGGATAATGTACTTGACTTTGATTTATGGTTTTATGATGTAATAAACATGTTTAAATTCCGCTGCAATAAAATGAAGTTTTAGATTTCCAAGTACTATTTATTATCTGTCTTGTTGTAATTTTTCTGTTCTATATTCACTTATAACCTCCATGGAAGTTAATGCATTCCCTTTGTGAGTGACATTAATGGACGTGGGGTGTTACACGCATTGTTAGTGATCGTGACCTGATTTTTGCCAGTAAATTCTGGGAAGCATTCTAAGCAGAATTGGGAACAACACTGAACTTGAGCACCGCATATCATCTTCAAACAGATGGCCAAACTGAGAGGGTGAATCGTATTCTTGAAGATCTATTGCGGGCGTGTATTATTGATTTTGGCGGATCATGGGAAGACCATTTAGATTTGGCTGAATTCTCATATAACAACAGCTACCATGTGAGCCTGAAAATGTCTCCATTCGAAGTATTGTATGGTAGACCGTGCCGATCCTCTGCTTGTTGGGTTGAACCTGGTAACAGACTTGTATTGGGGCCTAATATGATTCGTTGTGCTGCGGATAAAGTCGATTTCGTTAAGAGTGCTGCGGATAAAGTCGATTTCGTTAAGAAACGATTACTAACCACCCAAAGCCGACAGAAAAGCTATGCAGGTAAGAGAAGAAGAGATATATCATTTGCTGTTGGTGACTATGTATATTTGAAGGTATCTCCGATGAGAGGAGTCATCTAATTCGGTAAAACGGGGGAATTGGCGCCCAAATTTATTGGTCCGTTTCCTATTCTTGAACGGATTGCAACTCTCGCATATAGGGTTCAATTACCTGATTGGTTGCCTGGAGTGCATGATGTATTTCACGTATCTCAACTGCGAAAGCATGTGCATGATCCAGATCTCGTTGTAGAAGAAGCCGCACAACAGGATTTGGAAATCACTCCAGAATTGGCAGTTAGAAGAGAGCCGATGAAGATCATTGGCAAAGAAACCAAAGAATTGAGGAACAAGAAGGTTCACTTAGTCAAAGTGCAATGGAGTGGAGATCTGCGAGATTGTACTTTGGAAACAGAGGAAAGCATTAAGAAAGCCTATCCTAAGTGCAGGCTGGATGTCTCTGATTGACTCTGGTGCAAGGTACATTCACCATATTTTGCAATTTCCAATATGTTCTCCACTTTGCTGTTGTTTTCTGTTCATGGATGTAAACTTTTAATCGTATAGTCTGAATGATTTTAAAAAGAATATATGCATTAATTAGTATGATTTTGAAAAGTTAAAAATAAAATTGATTGATGATTGTGTTGTGTGAGTGTGAATTTGATTAATTAAATTATTAGAATGATAGTTAATTTAATCAATAGTAGAATGAATGGTAGAATTTGTACAATAAGATCACACATTAAACTGGTTTAAAAATAGATAGAAATATATACATGTGCATTATATATGTTTGGACAGGTAGATGGATTAGCTGTTGAGTAAAGAATTTATTTGCGTGCCCGACAAATAGGTAAACATTAATGAGTTGGATGCGCAATTTTATTATTATATCAACTCCTGTGAATGCCATTGGATGCGGTGTGCTGGTTGTTCTGTGTGTAATAATAAATGTCGCCATATGATAGTAACAATTAATTTTGAACTACACTACATAGCATACTTCTTGAAGATAGGCATACTTCATCATATACCACATAAGCATTTGGAGCTTATGTGACGAGGTTGAAGATTTACCATACGAGCGAGAGGCTTGTATGGGGATGACTATATTTTACAGGTTGAACTGATGACTGATATGGACCATATAAAATATAACGGTAAATTTCCAGATTAATAAAAACCCCATACGGGTCTGGAGATGACAATAATCACGTCTCTCTGGTCATTAAGGCACAAAAACCATTTATAGGGTGACGAGAATTTATTCTCTGGAGTTATGATCTATACACACTCCCCTGTGGACACCGGAATATATCACTATAAATATGTGCATGCTTATTAGGATTTATTGGGTACCTAATACGGCCCAATAAATTTCTAAACCCCTCCCTGTACAAAGGAGGTTATGGCGAAATTTTTCCCAAATTTAAGGTTTTAACCAAAATTTTGAAGAATTTGAAAATTCTTAGAAACTGAAAAGTTGAAGAATGGAAGCCAGATTGAAAGTAGAGTTGATTAATCAAACCACTTTCGACTTTGTTCCTTTTCGGGGATGAAAAGTTTTAAGTGGCGGAGATTGTAACAACCCGGAAAATCTGAACTAGTTTAAAAATTTTAAATTGGCTATTTTAGTGAATTTTAAATATTTAAAATAAATATTTTAAATAATAACGAAGAAAAGTATGTTTGAATCGAAGTTTGAAAATAAATATAATTAATTTGAATTATAAACATGGCTGAAATGGTGCAGCAGTTTCAAAATTTGAATTCAAACTTTGACTGACTGTAACGGGTGCAGAATAAAATGGATTTTAGTGAAACCAAAAATATTTAAATCTGTTAGTGAATATCTTTCTAACGAATCTGAAAAATCGAAGTTTCATAGCGGGAGTCAAAAGTTATGGCCAAATGAATTTTCAGAAAGGTCGCTATAGAATTTATATAGCCCATGAAAATAGATATTTTCCATCGGAATTCGATGAAACTACCTTTTCTGAATCCGGGATGTCAAATTATTGCTAGGTTTCAAATTTCATAATTTTTGAAGTTAATATGTGAGCGTGGCGAAGAAAAATGTGTTTGGTCAATTACAATTAAAATGGATCGACCGGAAAATGGCCATTTTTCGAACGGTCTCAGAATTCGACGAAACTAGTTTTGTTGGGACCGTATCGTCAAAACATAGCTAGATTTATTTTTCTGGAATTTTTTGAATCAGTATGTGGCCCCAGCAAATTGAAATGTATGTTCAAATTAAATATTGAATGTTTTATATTTTAATTTGAAGAGAAGCTGACTGAAACAGTCGAATGGGCCTACGAAATATATCCCATTGTGTTCGGAATGGGGGTATTTAGCTAGGGACGACAGTCGTTGGGTTTGGATTGGAATTCGTAGGAGATAAGGGGTATTTTAGAAATTTAAAAATATATAAATAAATAGAAAAATCCTATTGGCCCATTCAAAATTCTCTCTCCCCATAACCCTCTCGACGAACGACGGAAAGAGGTTCTTTCCTTCTCTCCTCTCTAACTCCCTCCACACGCCGAATTAGCATTCCACCCAGTTGAGGTTTTCGTTGAGCTCGAAGAGGGCTTCAAATCGATAACAACTACAGATTTTTTCGTAGTGTATCGAGCTTGAATCGCGCCCTGGAAGTCACGGGCTTCAACCCGCCGCCGACGTTAGCACAGGCCACCAAAGTGGGCCCCTTTCCTGGCGCACACGTGCCTCTCCTCCCTCTACCTCATGGCGAAGTCCGATCGTGCAACCGCTACAAGGTTTGATCAGAAAATCGAAACCTAGTTTTGAACAAATTCAGAAAAGTATCGAATTGTTTATTTTGAACTAATTTTAACATTTAAAAGTGTTGCAAACTTGTAAAAATCATATCTTTCTCGTTTGTTAACGAAATTCAGTGAAATAAGAGATAATGGACTCGTGTGAATGTCTTCTACATTCTAGAAGAGACCGCATATTTTTCTGAGCCTTCTGATATTTTTGGTGGAGTGGAAACCAATGTGAGATTTCTAAATTATAAACGATATGGAAAACAACGATGTATAAATTATATAGTCGATGTACGAGTTATATAAGCGTTGTACACCTCATTTATAAGCGTTGTATAAGTTGTATGTTCGATGTATAAGTTATATATGTGTTGTAAAAATTATATATGCGTTGAAATAAATTGAAATGAATTGAAGTGAATTGAAATATATTTATATATGAATATATATATACTCCCCTCATCCATAGACCATGCACGATATATATTGGTTGTAATATTGTTTGGATTGGTTGATGTGAAATTTGGTGAATACCATGAATGGTTGATTGGAAATGATCGATTGTGATTGAAATCCCAATAGGATTAGTATATGGGAAAATTCGCCTGCGTGCGAACTAGATATTGAAAATCCCCATTGTAAAAAACCGCGAGGTTTTAAGGTAGAGTGAGGAGCCGTACTAGGGACGGTGCCGGTTTTAACTACCCTGCCGTTATGCTGTCGAAATTTTCAATAATATTCATGTGTTAGAATTATTTTCATGTGTTGAAACTATATTCATGTGTTGAATAGAAATTGATGTGTTGAATAGAAATTCATGTGTTGAATGAGTTCATGTGTTGAGTAAATCATTTGAAAGATAAAAATCACATTTTTATTATATATGTAGGCTATATAAAATATTAGTATTTTAAATAAATTGTTTTAACACCAAAAATAACATTTTTACCTTATGTATAGACTATATAAAATAATCGTGTTTTGAAATAAATTGTTTTACAATAAAAATCACATTTTTAGTATATATATAAACTATAGAAAATATTCATGTGTTGAATAAAGGACTAAAACGATAAAAATCATATTTTTATCGTGTGTGTGAAGTCGAAAACATTCATGTGTTGAATATATGGATTGAACAATAAAATCTACATTTTTATTATGAATATGAAGTGTTAAAAATGGTGATGTGTGAAATAAATATTTTTGATGATAAAAATATCATTTTTATCAAATATATAAAGTGGATATGGTTTTGAAATCGAAGAAAGAATTATATTTATATATATTTATATAAATATAATTAAAATATAGCGAATAACGAAGCTGTAGTTCGTGTTTTGAAACCGTGATTTCAAACGATTAGTGCGGGAGATCCGACCATCGGATTTTCCCGAAAACACAACCGTTGGGTTCGCTTTGGAAATATCTTTCCAACGACACCAACTTTGTAAAGATCCAACGGTTGGATTGTCTGGAATGTTTAATTCAAATCTGAAGAAAAACAGCGTCAGAATCGATTATATTTATATATATAAATATAATTAAATTAAATTGAATAACGACGCTGCAGTTCGTATTTTGAAATCGTAAATTCAAACGATTAGTGCGGGAGATCCGACCGTCGGATTTTCCCAAAACTGAAACCGTTGGATTCGTTTTGAAAAGATCTTTCTAATGATATAAAATTTGTGAAGATCCAACAGTTAGATTTTCAGATATGTGTAAATCAAATATGAAGAAAAATAGCACCACGGCCGCGTTATGGCCTGAAGCGTCGTTTGAGTGAATTGGCTATTTTTAAATAAATAAAAATGGCGATAAATCGTAATAAAATATTATAAACGATATGGAACGGAAATAAACTGAATTTGCTCGGTTTATGTGATATTTGATGGTTAAATGTATTTGGCGTGAAAATTTCATTAATCAATTTAATTAGTGATATCGAATAATTTAACCATTGAAATGAATTGATTTGAAATTCTAAATATACGTGAATTATTTGAAAAGGTCGAGTTAATCCTCATTTCAAATAATTGATCGACGAGTGAAAGTCAAAGAATGAAGACGGTGAAAGACGGATGATCTTCACGTCGAATGGATACTGATGCTCATGATGGAAGTAGCTATCTAGAAGGGGTTGAAGTAGTAGCCGTCTGGACGTACTTGTGGATTGTACGGATATGCGAGGTATTGAGTGCCTCCGGTTTCGTTCAGACCCAGAACGAACTTGTAAATGGACTGTGTGTCTGACATTGGATTTTTTCCTGTGCTGATTGATCTCTATTAAATATATATCTGTTTGGTGGCGGAGAATTTATTCTCTTGCTTAACGCCCTTCTCTGAGACGTACGAGCTCAGAGGTTATATATCGATAAAAATCAGTCGCATGGAGTAAATTGCCTGTGTGGCATGCCTAAGTGGCAAATGATCAAGGCTCCTGTTGAAAAGCAAAGTCTTGAGGTGGATGATCAAAGCACGGCCTGTGTGGCATAGCTTTGTGTATAATGTTGATTCGCGAGCCTCACACCCTGGTATGAACCAGAAACGGGAGAGGACTGCAGGGAGAACATGCATTTCCTTCTAGCTAGGAGTTGTGTCGGTGTTTTTACATGGCCTGACATTTTACTTATGTGGATGATGGATAGCGAGGCGCCTAGGATATATCGATCGATCCGGAACCGATGGAGTCATTGGGCTCATTTACGCCCCATAGGGCGGGGGAACGCAGTGTTCAGGCATTTTAATCCACATTGGTGGACCAGCCCTGAAGATCCAAGGGTCACTCGAGCTTTAATCCTGAGACATGGTAGGCTAGATTGTCTCGAATTCGGAGAGGACAATCCCTTGCCTCGGTTCATGACGGAAATCCAATTTCCAAACACGATACCGTGCGGTTTTGATTGTATACCTATATATGGCGACATAGTGGTATGGGGCATTAATGTCGTCTATGATTGATACTTGTGATTTGAAATTATTTTTAAACATATATACACTAGCAATAATATCAGATGCTTTTGTTTTATCCGTATCAAGCATATTTTGGCCATTATAAGGTAAAACTGTATCCTCCGGTTTGTGTTGCATTGTGTGATGGGAACTGAGTCTTATAATGGCTTCATTTTTATAAAAAGCATTGCGATGTTTAAAAGATTTACTTGTTTTAAAGCACTGGCAATCCAATGGAGTAAACCCGTTCCGCGAAAGTGGCGTGGTCCTGTGATTAGCCATATTGTATGATGTGTTAAGTAGATTTCTCATACCAGTCCCATGACTGACTCGTAGTTTGTTTCACTTGCAAACTCGGGTGCCCCTTTTTCTACACGGGCAGCCTTGTATTCAGGTTTTTAGCAGTTTCTTTCTGGATAGCTGGAGCTGAAGATGGATTCTACCATTTATCTTTTTTTATGCTGTTCAGCTCCTGTTGTACATATTATGTTTTCTTTTCCGCTGTAGACATTTATGTATAGCTGAACTGTATTTGTTCTAAGTATGATCCTGTATATTGTGTAACTCTGATGATTATGTTTATCCAGTGTATTCTATTGTGCATTATCTGGGGTATTTAATTATTTCTGTTCTGCTGTTATCTATTTATGTGTTATATTCCAAAGATTACCCTTGCACCGTCTTATCGGGGTTTGGGGTTGTCACGCTTATAATAGTATCAAATGATTTGTTTTTAACGTACCAAGAATGTTTGGCTATTATAAGGGAAAACCCTATCCTCCGTCTTGTGTTGCATTGTGTGATGGGACCTGGGTCTTATAATAGCTTCATTTTTCCTAAAAAGCATTGCGCTGTTTTGTTATATGCACTGGTATTCTTGGGAGGAAACCCGTTTCGTGTTATAGGCGTGGTCCCTTGATATATCTGATTTAAAATAAAGATTAATAATTGTTTTAGTTCTCACACCAATCACATGACTGACCTGGAGTTTATTGTTTTAACCTAAACTCTGGGTGCTCTTATTTTCGACACGGGCAGCTAGTAGTTTTGGTTTTGCAGATTTATATTCACAGGATCGTGATTTACAGCTGAAGCGGTATTCGGAAAGCTCTGTATCCGTGTATCTGTTTTCAGTTGTGCTTTGTATTGTTTTTCCGCTGCGACGTATTTAAATGTAATTTAAATCTCTGATATTTATTGAATGTATTTTATTCATTCATACTCTGTATATTCTTGTATTCTAATGGAATTGTTGTAATAAGCAATGAAATGTTCTTCTGTTTGCGTTCGGATGTGGCTTGTTCTCAGTACAATCCGTGCTTTCCTTACTGGGGAAGTTCGGGTCCTTTCACTGTTGAATGAAGTGAGTTAGGGTTTTGACTATGATATATATATATATATAGTTTTTATTATTATTTAATCTAAAAATTATCCCAATATGATTCTGAACTCCAAATTGAACCCAATGACTGTCGGCCCCAGCTAAATACCCCCATTTCGAACATAATGGAATATGTATGGTAAGCCAATTCGACTGTTATGATCAGTTTTCATCAAAATAAAAATATAAATTGATTTAACGTTCAAAATTGATTTCAATGTACATTTTAATTTACCGGGGCCACATACTGACTCCAAAAATTTCAGAAAAATAAATCTAGCTATGCTTTGACGATACGGTCCAAACAAAACTAGTTTCATCGAATTTGGAGACCGTTTGAAAAACAGTCATTTTTTGGTCGATCCAATTCAAACTAAATTGGTCAAACATGTTTAAATTTACTGCTCTCATATATTAGTTCCAAAAATTCTGAAAATTGAAATCTAGCAATAATTTGACATTCCGGATCCAACAAAAGTGGTCTTGTCAAAAAACGAAGGTCATTTGCAAAATGGCTATTTTTAAGGGCTATATATAATATAAAATATATATAAATTCCATAGCGACTATTCTGAATTTTAATATAGACATAACTTTTTATTCCCGTTATGAAATCTGGATTTTTCACATTCATTAGAAAGATATAATTAAACAGATTCAAATAGTTATGGTTTTACTAAAAATCTGATTTATTTTGAATCATGTACATTCATTTGAAGTTTGAAATCGAATTTTCAAACTACCATTCTATTTCAGGCTCGTTATATAATTAAAATAAATTTATTCATTCTAACTTCAATTTAAATAAATTTTTAGTTATTATTATTTAAAATAAATCATTTTAAGTATTCAACTTTCATTCTGGCTTTCATTTTTCAACTTCTCAGTTTCTAAGAATTTCTAATTTTTCAAAAATTTGGCTAACACCCTAAATTTTCGAAAAATTTCGCCATAACCTCCTTTGTACTGGGTGACCTTTAGAACCGTAACTAACCTTGCAGGGCCCTCATCAACCCAAAAGAAAAAGAAAAAGCCATTCGACTCATAAAATTATCCAAACTAAAGAAATATAGTAAACATGTACCTATTTGTCGGGCATACAATTTTATTCCTCTTCTTAGCTTCCATGCTATGACCTGTTCAATGTGTATACATATATATGCATGCAATTCCAAACAATTTTCAATTCAGTTCAACATTTGATTCGATTTGGCTAAATTTTACCTTTTATTCTCTTATTGGTTTTATCATTACAATATTTTAATTAGTTGAATTAATAATCACACAACACAACCATAAATCAATTTGTTGATTAAATTTCAAATATATAACTTTTATATATTCAAAAATCATATTTTTTTAAGCCATATTATATATATAATCAAAAATACGTTAATTATAAACTTGTCACTCTCAATTCATTATAAGGCATTACAAACCCCATCTCTAATGAGTTGCTCATTCTAGGATGCTACTGATACTATCTCTAATGAGTTTTTGTTCATAGGATGTTATTAATCCAATCTCTGATGAGTCTTTTATTCTGTTCTAACGAGTTGCACCCCAAAGATTTGAGTTAACCAAAGCTCTGATACCAGCTGTAACGATATGGATTTCGCTCGGACCTAATCGATCGCTAAATATACCAAGACCGATCAAAACCCGGATACGCTAACTCTGGGCATACAACACATCATAACGAACAATAGAAGACTTTTATAAACATCATAATAATGTTACATCAGAGTACAAAATATCAGAGTACATTGAAAAATAATAATACAGCGGAAGATTTATTTACAACAAATGTAATACAATGCACAGCGGGAAAACAAATAAACTAACACAGAGGAAGACTATCAATGCTCCGGACACAACTTAAAGCTTCAATCCAGAATCCTGCTCAATAAATGAATATCTGCAAAACAAACCACTCAATTGCCCGTGTGGAAAATAGGAGTACCCGAGTTTGCAAGGGAAAAGCAAACTACAGGTTAGTCATGGGACTGATGTGAGAAACTCTACATTTAAAATTAACTTATATAAATGATAAGGCAAATCACAGGACCACGCCGCTAACGTGGAACGGGTTTACCCCTATGAATGCCAGTGTATAAACAACAATTAGTAATAGAGATATGGATTTACTATGCATCAATCAACATGCAATATCCCAATCTACCCATTTAGATTAATCACCACTCTTAGATTTTCAAAATCCAATTCAATTTACAGAAATTATTCCTATGGACTTTATTTCCCGATTTCTATTTCAAATCATTTGAAATACATATCTAGCTTTTACATCAAAGTATATTTCACTTCGGGATCTCAAACCAAATCATTTGGAAATACGAATTCCAAAACATAACAACGCATACAAACAAGTATGCAACCAAATATCTGGAATCTTCCCTCAGACATGGCTGTACGTGCCTCTCCAACTCGATATATATATATATATATATATATATATGTGTGTGTGTGTGTGTGTGTGCGCGCACCTCCCACTATGGAGCAGACTACACGTTGACCACTCAACCTAAGGTCCTGGATCCAGCCCATACTTTTAGTCGTCCAGGTCACCCGATCTTTAGCCACATACTTGCTAAATCATTTTATATCCCGAAGTGGGGAAAATCATTTCACAACATAATAATCACAAGTACTTTCCAAAATGTAGTACTTTACATTAGCAATTCACACATATGATCAGTCACTATTAATCACATAACCTTTGAGCTTGTACGTCTCAAAGAAGAGTGTTAAGCAAGAGAATAAATTCTCCGCCATCAAACAAATATATCATTAATAGCAACTAATCGAATATGTGATGAACTACAATGTAAAACCATAATGCATTTCCTAATCATTTCGAAATCATCGGGTTTTGGCCCTTGAAATCCGTTCTGTTTTATATAACATTTTTATAAAACATTCCCTATCCAAAATCGGGAATATTATTCTTTTCACTTAAGAAAAAAATCATTTCAAAATCATTCATTAAATTTGAATTGAATTCCACATCGCTAACACCTCATAGTCAAATCGTGAAGTGTTCCACAAGGCGTCAGAACACAGATATTTCTACCCAACCCAATGCTAAATATAAAAGCATATTTTGCTCATAAACTGGTCGAGCACAATCCAAACATTCAATCAATCACAACCAATATCAGCAATCAAGTGTGTTTGGTTCAATCACAATTCATGTTTTGGTAATTTAATTACCATCTATACATTCACAATCTAATTAAAGACTTATTCAAACCCCAATTGGTTTCAATCTCTAAAATCATTTCTTATTAATTGTTCGACTTTCTGGAAATTAATCCTGCTTTAACTGGGTTAAAGAACCAATGTCATTTAAAGACAGTTCACAACAAACCCAAAATGCAATTTGATATTAAATATAAGGCTCTGGATAGAAATTATATCGGCTTATATTCAGTATCAAATTCTGAAACCAATGGATATCTTATTGGAATAACGATATATATCTTCCAAATTCCCATAACAATATCCATATAATCACATAATCCAATATCAAAATATTCCGAAGATTAATTCTATTCAAATCCATTCCAATTTATATATTGGAAATTTCTAGTTATATTAAAACCCTTTCCAAATCCAATTTATTTATTTAAAGATTATTGGATTATTAATCTAGTTAATAATTAGTTCAATTTGATAAAAATATATTTTTATCTTCACAAATGTGGATTTTTTCATCCCAATTCTTTCCAAATCATTTATTATGATTTTAATCAAATTATTAATATTTTTAATTTTTTTATTAAGGCCCTTTCAGTCGATTTCCATAAACGGTCATCGAACTGCATTTACAACGACCTTTTCAAAATTTGATTTGGACATAATTCCAGATCCAACAGTTAGATTTTAAATCTCTTATATTCATTGGAAAGCTCTTTTTGATACGAACCCAACGGTTCTGGTTTTAAGAGAATCCGACGGTCAGATCTCACGTAATGTCAATTCAAAGTCAATGGTCGAAATTCGCGAACGGCCGCTGCGCGGCACGTTTTATTCAGGCCATTAAATATATATAATTTATATATTATATACATTTCGTCGATTTTAATTAAAAATTTATTTTATAAATTCATTTCAAAATGATTCCATCTTCCATTTCAATTTTTAATCAAAATTGAATGTTCCATTACTTGACAATTTTATACATCTCATATATACGTTAAAAATAATATTTTTAACAAACCAATATTTATTTCATTCACAATTAATATATATATTATTCACATTTCATATATATATTATTCACTACGCATATTTTTTTTCACATTTCATATATATATTATTTCCATTTCATATATATATTATTTCCATTTCATATAAATATATATTATTTTCATTTCATGTATAAATATATTATTTTCATTTCATATATATATATATTATTTCCATTTCATATATATATTATTTATATTTCATATATATATATATATATTATTTCCATTTCATATATATATATTATTTCCATTTCATATATATATATTATTTCCATTTCATAAATATATATATTATTTTCATTTCATATATATATATTATTTTCATTTCATATATATATATTATTTTCATTTCATATATATATGTTATTTCCATCTTATATATATATTATTTTCAAAATGCATATATATATATATATATTATTCACACCGCATATATATATATATTTCACAACGTAAATATATATAATTTTCACAATACAATCCAAACAAACAATTCTGGTTTGTACAATAAATAGTGTCGGGGGCTTCTAAGCCCCGTCTACATCCTAGTATATATTTACTATAAAATAAATTCAATGAGAGAGAGTTCTCACTTTGGGTTCCACTCCGCCAGTTTTATTTCTGAATTGCTTTTAACTGAATTAAAGTTTTCATTCAGTTCAGTCAAAAAATCCCAACTAGCTCCGTTTCTGTTCTGGTCAGTTTCATGTTGAAGCTCTAGTCAATGCGATTCCAACAAACCAGAGTTTTTCATTTCTGTTTTCGTATGAATAAGATATGAGCATTTATACGTTGAATACTTTTTTAAAATAAATCAATGTAATTAATTAACTAATTAATGTTAATTACTCACTTAATTACACCCTTAAGAAAAAATGGCCGCTTAAACTTGCTTTTTCTTCGTTCTGTCTTTAGTCCCATTCAAATCCAAGAAGCTCCTCCCCATACCAAGCTTGTGCACACCAAACGAGGAGGCCAGGGTTTCATCCAAGGGCGTCATGGCATCGGCCTATCCCCCACCCCCCTTCGTTGGTCTCGCCGTCGAGATCGACAGTCTCTAGTGGGCCCCCAAACTCCACAAACGGAAGCATAACTCCTGGCCCTTGCGCCCCCATTTCCCTGCAGAATTTCATCAAATTCATATCAACCGTAAGATCTCTGAATGATCTATAAGTTTTGTTTTGAAATTGGGAATTGATTCGAATTGTTTTGAGGGAGATTAAGGAATCTAAATCAGATGTTTTGGAGAGTTGAAATCAAAATGTCGGCGGCTACTGAATGAAGTGAGTTAGGGTTTTGACTATGATATTTATATATAATAATTATTATTATTTAATCTAAAAATTATCCCAATATGATTCTGAACTCCAAATCGAACCCAATGACTATCGCCCCTAGCTAAATACCCCCATTTCGAACACAATGAGATATGTCCGGTAAGACAATTCGACTATTACGATTAGTTTTCATCAAAATAAAAATATAAATTGATTTAACATTCAAAATTGATTTCAACGTACATTTTAATTTACTGGGCCTACATATTGACTCCAAAAATTCCAGAAAAATAAGTCTAGCTATGTTTTGATGATACGGTCCTAGCAAAACTTATTTCGTTGAATTCGGAGACCGTTTGAAAAACAGTCATTTTCTAGTCGATCCAATTCAAACTAGATTTGCCAAACACGTTTAAATTTACTGCCCTCACATATTATTTCCAAAAATTCTGAAAACTGGTATTTAGCAATAATTTGACATTCCGGATCCAACAATAGTGGTTTCGTTGAAAATGGAGGTCGTTTGCAAAATGGCTATTTTTAAGGGCTATTATAATATAAAATATATATAAATTCCATAGCGACTATTCTGAATTTTAAACTAGACATAACATTTTATTCCGTTATGAAATCTGGATTTTTCACATTTGTTAGAAAGATATAATTAAACATACTCAAATATTTCTGGTTTTACTGAAATCCGATTTATTTTGAATCCTGTACATTCATTTGAAGTTTGAAATCGAATTTTCTAACTACCATGCAATTTCAGGCTCATTATATAATTAAAATAAATTTATTTATTCTAATTTAGATTTAAATAAATTTTAATCGTTATTATTTAAAATGAATCATTTTAAACATTCAAAATCCATTAAAATAGCTAAAATAAAATTTTTAAATTGGTTTTGAAATTCAGGTTTGCTACAATTGTTCAGAGCTAGAAGCTTTTTAACTTAGCTATATTGTTGGTGACATTAACTTGTGAACCTATTTGAATGTGAAATTTGTGGTAACTTATTTAAGTTCCATTGTGGTCGTTAAGCCTCGGATTCGGAATTGTATTTCAGTTGATTTAAATTCCTAAATGAAATTGAATTGACGACTAAATATTCCATCTACAAATGTTTAATAAGTTTCTTACCAAAGATTTGAAGAATTAATTAAGTATTTTTTTTAAAATGGATTAAATTAACTTAAATATTAACACTAAAATTATTAATTAAGTTTCAAAGTTAATTATCATTCATAAATAATGGTTTAAAACTTAAGATTGTTTAATATTGACATTTTGACTTACTAATTACTTAGCAATGAAGTTTTCAGAGTATTTATATTTAAGTTTTATTAAGAATTTATTTGTAATTATGATAATAATTAATTAAAGTTTAATTACTATTTAATGATTTATTGAAGGATAAATTATTATTATTAAATAATTTGATCAAGATTTTAGATTTATGATTTATTTAATAAATGTTTTAAATACCTATTTAAAAAGTGTTTAAATATTCATTTAATTAGAGATTTTAAATCATTAGTTAATTATTAAACAAAGCTTATTTTGATCTTTAAATTATTTATGTATAGATTAATTTTTATATAATTATTTACTTAAAGGTTCAATAAATATTTAATTATTAATTTTAATTATTATTTAATTATCTACTTAAAGGTTCTGTTGAGTCAAGGTCTGAGAGGCAAATAAATACCCCAACTTAAACAGTTTCATCATTATTCGAGGAATAGTAGAGTTTGAGATCGAGAGTTAATACTGAAATTTAAATCAATATTTTTCTTAAATGATTTGTTATTTAAAAGGCGGACTTAGAAGTAAATTTGGGTTCTAGTAACCCATTGACGATAAATTAGAAATGAGAAACCATATCAATCAGGTCGAAATACATACTTATATCAGAGGGTTGAGTATGTGAATGTTTTAGTCTTAAAAGATTAAAAATTTAATTGATAAGAAATCAATTAAAAGATGCTTACTGATTAATATAGGAAATTAACCTTTGATTGTGTTTGTTTGTGTTATTTGATGGTTAAATAACTGATTATTAGATCTAGACCAAACTTACTTTGGAAATATCTTGGAGAAACACTTGAGTTATATGTCATAGCCATTCCTATTAATATTTCATTGTGGTTATAAATTTTTTTTAGTTCTATAAGGACAAGTCATAATGAAATCCTTCCACTAACGGTTAGGCGGTAAACTCTAAAGTTATCCTTATTTGTTTATTTTCTAAAGAATAGGGGATGGGTTTACTAAAAACTTTCAATGGTTATTTCGAAGAGACTGGGATCGTATGAAATATCTGAAAATGACTTTGATCTAACTGAGTGGCAGATGTGGAGGACTTTGAAGATGAAATCAATATCAAATTAGAGACTAAAGTTGAAGACATAGATCTTCGAAGTAGAAAGGGCTGCTTGTTGATGTCTCTGGCTAGCTACCAGGATTATACTTATAGCAGTAGTACTTACATTCTAGGGTTCTGCATGATGCAAGGACTTCTTATTACTAATCCCATGGATTATTCCCAAAATGATGTGGTAAAAGAGTACCATCGTTTTGTCATATCCTTGGACAACTTATATGGATAGATGTTTAACATTGCATATCTTAGGTTACGTACATTGATCTTTACAAATGTACACTTTTTTGGCGGTGGAGATGTCAACTTCTCTTAGCTTAACACCCTTCTATGAGATGTATGAGCTCGGAGATTGTGTTTTTATGGATGTTAATTAGTGATTGATAGAATGACGATGTGGCATCTAAAGATGGATATGCGCCATGGATGAGAAAAGGTAAATCGTGACCTAATAAGCCTCACAACCAAGTAATGGCTGAAACAGAGGATGTAATGACCCGAAAATCCGGTCCAATTTGAGCTGACCAAAAACACAAGTCCAACCCCAAATTAAACTGAAAATCAGGAAATTAATAGAAAGAAAACAGAGGGTGAGGAAAGATAAGATAGAAACTTAGAATGGAAGAAGAAGAACAACACAACATCAGAGTAACACGAACCTCACAGCGGAACGAATAACATACAATATATATAACATAACTTGAAATATACATATGTACTTGAATATACATCATTATCAAAGTACAACACTTACAACACAACGGAAATAACTATAGCTATATAATCCTGTAGCCTCCTGCTCCAAGCTCTTCCAGTATATCTGTAAATCCCGACTACTTGACTGCCCGTACAAATTTAGGCACCCAAGAGTTTAGGGAAACAAACAAATAAACTCCGGGTCAGTCATGGGACTGGTGTGAGTAAAACAGTTTGAACAAGTAAACGATATCTCATAAGACCACGCCGTATAACGGAACGGGTTTTTCCCTTATGAGAATCCAAATTATCTTTATATCAAAAACCTTTTGATATTATAATAATGTCTATCAACCACAATATAATAATCATCTAGCAGAAACGCTTTCATCTCACGTTCTACATATATAGTATACAATCAAAACCGCAAGCACGTATTGGGTAATGGATTTCCAACTATGACAAGGTATGGAACCACCTTTCGCTAGTGTACCTCTAGAGAGGAATACACTGGGTTCAACAAGAACATCTTGCAACACGGCCACACATGACCGACCACTCATTTCGCTTGAGTGTATCGAATGTATATCACCAACGGTTGGGATCAGCAACCGTTTCCCGAATAGGACAGTATCGACAATAGATTTTTAGAAGTAAATGAAACTCTAGATCAGGTGATTATACACCCTACTTCGGAGCGACTGACTTAGCCATGCTGCCTGCCCGATTTCTTTCATTTACCGGATGTGAGGATTGAAGCTACGCTTTATCATCACACCAGATTCACTTTGAATGTCACATCGTCAAATCCATCAAATTACCGATTGACATCTACAACCATACATTACGTGTTAGCTAAAAGAAGTTTCCTTCTCCGCTTCCACTCTTGGTACGGTTGGAGAAATCAATATACGTGATCGTCTGGAAATACTCTGTCATACATCCGTCCATACAAGTCATCCAGGAACAGGATGAACCGAAGGCACTATTCAGTATATCCATCTTTAGCACTGTTATCTAAGATTTATACAATAGCTCTTGCACTTTACTCCGTCTTCAATTATCTTTGGCATATATGATTCGCAACGCTTATGCCAATACAGAGTGGTTATTTGGATAATAATACAACCGGTCTCTCCATATTAACAACGTTAAAATGGTCAAAACTTCGATAGTCTGTGATTTAACCATCAAAGAAAAACAGGTGTGCAAACAAGGATATTATTTCCAAATGGAAATTATATCAATCAATCATCAATCATATATATATATATATATTCATATTCCTTATTTCCTATGTTTAGAAAATATACGTTATTAACACTGGAAAATATTTCCATAACTTATTCCTTATTTCCCATTTCAATATTTGATTACGTTTCTGATTCTATTTGGAAAACATTTCCAAATCTTCTTTACTTGGATTTAAACAGATGTTTAAATCAACATCGCGATGACAACTCAAACCACTATACTTATTTGCTAAATTTACTTAACCACTTTCACTCTCGAACCTTAACCATTTCTAAATTAAAAACGAAGTCAATCAAATTGGGGTATAACTACCTCTCAGACCTTAACTGAACAACATTTCAAATCTCGAAATAGGTTAAGTTCATCTTTTAACTTTTTAACCCTTCCTTACGTAACTCTCCTCCGAATAAATATCTATTCGATAACTCCTCCCTTCGAATAACTATATTTGATAATCTCTCTTACGCATAACTAGATACGATTAACCTTTCTTCAAATAAACTAAATTCGATTTACTCTATTTATCTAACCCTAATCGATTAACTCTTTTTACTTAACTCCTTTCGAATAACTAATTCGATAACTCCTTTCGATTAAACTATAATCGATAACTCCTTTCGATTAAACTATAATCGATAACTCCTTTCGATTAAACTATCATCGATAACTCGTTTCAATTAAACTATATCGATAACTCCTTTCGATTAAACTATAATCGATAACTCTTATGCGTTTAACTCTATTCGAATAACTAATTCGAATAATACTTATTTATTTAACTCTTTTCGAGTAACTAATTCGCATAACTAATTCGATTTGCTTACTTTCGAATACTATATTCGATAAACTCCCTTCGAATAAACTATTCATTTATAAAGATTTACTTTTAGTAACGGTTCTTCACTTTACAAATGATTTCCTTTTTAGTAACGTTTTCCTTTTTATAATGGTTTCCTTTTTATAACATCCTATTTAGTTATAAACAAATTTCCTTTTTATAACTCTATTTATTTTCTAAATATTTCCTTTTTAATTATATTTGTAAATTGTTTTACAATTACCTCCTTTTCGATTTCATTTGTAAAGGTTTTACAAATATTTCTCTTACGATTCCATTTGTAAATGGTTTACAAACATTTCTCTTTCTGATTGATTTGTAAATGGTTTACAAACCTTTCTCGTTCTAATCTATTTGCAAATGGTTTGCAAATAATTCCTTTAGGGTTTCATTTCTAAGTATTTTCTATTTATAAATAATCCATTTATAAATAAGTTTCTATTTATAAATATTCCATTTATAAATAATTCCTTTTATAAAATCTCCTTTGATTGTTATAAATATTATCTCTTCTATAAAATCCTTTGATTTTATAAATAATCTATTTTCAATATTCATTTTGAAAATTCCCTTTTCACCATTCAGGTATGTTATGGTATTTAACAAATCAAATCACGATGACCAATATCGTCCAAACACATATAATCAACCATAGATTATATATCACAATATATGAATCACAGTAAAATAAATGTTGAGGAATCCAGTTGGATTCCTCCAACCTGTTTCCCTGCATCCACATATGTTATACAATATACAATCAACATCACTTTCAGTTCCTAATGATATATTCTGTTAAACAGAATCAATATAGAAATTCAACTAACTGACTAGCAGTTCAATCAAATAGTCAACACAGTCAATCAACCAATATTTAACAGTTCTAAAAATACGTCATGAAATTTTAAACTGTTCAGAGTTAGTGAGATTTACTCACATTGGACGATCATCGTTGATAACGATAATCATCTCTTGATTTGATTCAGACGGACAATTTATTTTGCTATAAATTGTGACATGCTCCAATTGACTCGCGGTCAGTTCCGTTGCGTAGCCACCGTCCATGCGATCCCAACGGATCTTGTTTCGCTGAATTCTGATTATGTATGATAGGGTTATAGAATTTTCTAGTTAACGAAAATTTAAACTAAATAAAAACAAAACTTTATAATTATATTGGGCTCACAATTCATAAGGCCCAACCCACTTTTCCACTAACCTGCAACCCACTACCCGCTCATTGTCTCCTTCCCCAAAATCAACTGTCGTTCCTCCAGTAACTCACCAAAACGAATTGGCCATTTTGAATTCAATCCATCACTTATCTCCCTTTTATACTTTCAATTAAACAATGATATAGTTAATTAGCCTACCCCGTAATCCCCTTATCATCGCAAAGCCTTCTTCCTAGACAGAAATCCCGCTCCCAGCTTCATCCCGCAACGCTGCTCTTCCCACTTCACTCCAAACAAACCACACTCAGTAAAAGCACACTCAAGCTTCTCCTCATCAGCAAATAAAAACCCAACTTTTGGAAACTTCCTCCACCATCATGAACGCACATCCTCCCATGACAGTATCTTCCTATTAAAATCCATGAGTTCCTACTGCTCCTTACATGCTAAACCGCCTCCACCACACTAACACAATCCCTTCACATCGTTCATTCGCTAACCAGGAAAGCTCCCGGCAAACTCCCCCACAAAACGGTCACCTGCTCCTCCATCCACTTACCCCGCCATTCTTTTCTCATGGATCGAAGCTCCACAACCCCTAGTTCCCATGCCCTAGGTCACTGCTCGAATGTCGAGCATCAGGGAATGAATCGGACATCTCAAAAGTGGTGTCGAACTAAAGAGAAACTGCTCAGCAACTCAAGAATATTATCATCCGATTTTTAGAATTTTTCATGAATTTGTTTATGGATTTTGAAGGAGGCGATTTCGTTTTGTTTTGCTGTAGAAGAATGTTTGTTGGCGGCGGAAGTGTTTTAGTGTGGAAATGGGATTTTTAGGTTTAGCTATTATTTGAGGGTATTATATAGGTTTATTTAGGGTCCGTGTGCCATACATAATTTTATCATTTAGGGACCCCCATCGACAGAAACAAAAATACTAGTGAGACCAGCAATGTCCCACGATTCCAAAAGTATAATAATATAGACTAGTTGACTTATTCTGTGAAATCTCCAAATTACTGATTTAGGGTGCACAATATTTCAATTAAACTAAATTCCCTTTTTGTCTTCTAAAAATTCCTATGGTCACATACAATATCCAAAAATCATGAAAATTGGCATGCAGCTGCAGTTTGACATTACGGTCCCAACGAAACTGGTTTCATCGAATTTCGACTTGGTATGCTCACACAGTGTATTTTTGTAACGCCCCACACCCGCTAAGGTCACTCACAAAGGGAATGCCTTAGCTTCGGTGGAGTATTTAAGTGAATATAGAACTGAAAAATTACAACAAGACAGATATAAGTAATACTTGAAATTTAAAACATCATTTCATTGCAGCAGAAGGTAAACATGTTTGGTTACATCTCAAAAACCAACAAGAGTCAAGTACAAAATATCTATCTCGTTAAAACATAAGTACATAATCCCACTACATACTAATAGCCATAATAGAAAAGATAACCGAGCTTTTCTTCTAGGGTCCAAGCTCCAAAAGATAGATAAAGCAATCTGATCAAAGCCCACTAGTGCTAGGCCCACTCCGAGAACCTGAGGGTTGGGGAAAAAGATAAAAACAACGGGGTCAGACATAAGTCTGAGTGAGCCCTATAACCTTAACAATACAATCATTAAAGTAATTAGGGTATGATATAAACCTGGTACGGTACGACTGGGGATAAATGACTACACTAAGTAGCCAACTAGACTTAGGATAAACTAAGATAACGGTAAAGACGCGCCTATCCACCTAAGGATAAATACTACACTGCACCACCCCAGATCTACCCACCCAAGGGTAATTCCTACACTGCACCACACCAGTTCTACCCACCCAAGGGTATTTCCAACTTAAAGGTTGATTCCACTAAGTGTACTTAGTAATTTTTATTAGTAGTTTCGTGTACCCCTAACTGACTACATAGGTGTCGTCTGCCCCTATCTCCACTATGTGTACCTGCTACTCCCCAAGCGATCGGCTCCCTACCGTAGATACCCGTGCTGGCCCCATAGTGGGGTGTATCACTCCCCAAAGTGGCAACCCGAAAATGGTGCACGGCTTATATCTACACGATGCAACAACGTCTTACCTACCAGCCCGGGTCCACACACGCATATGAAACCCGTTGGACTCGCGTTGCCACCGCTACCCGGTTTTGGCCTCTTATAGTCAAGCCCAGTACGCGTGTCCCGTCCTCGACATGGGTCGAGCCCAATAAGATACATATGGGTTACTGGTTGAAATGGGCCCCCACAAGCTACTACTTAAGCTTGTCATTTTATCTAGTGCATCCCACTTAACCCCTTTTTATAATCATGCCCACTTACATGTTAAGGTTTGGTTAAGTCATCTAATCATATTTCAATTGCCACTCAAGGCCCCCACAAGCTACTACTTAAGCTTGTCATTTAATCATATTTCAATCGCCACTTAAGGCCCCCACAAGCTACTACTTAAGCTTGTCATTTAATCATATTTCAATTGCCACTTAAGGCCCCCACAAGCTACTACTTAAGCTTGTCATTTAATCTAGTGCATCCCACTTAACCCCTTTTCATAATCATGCCCACTTACATGTTAAGGTTTGGTTAAGTCATCTAATCATATTTCAATTGCCACTCAAGGCACCCACTAGATTCCTACATGCCACCCAAGGCACCCACTTAACCCTTTAATCATGTTTAGTTACATGTTCCCCTTTGGTTAAGTATTCTTGTCGTATTCTCTACTGCCACCCAAGGCAACCCACTAGATTTTTCCACATGCCACCCAAGGCACTCACTTAACCCTTTAATCATGTTTAATTACATGTTTCCACTTGGCTAAGTGTTTATTAATTGATTAAGAACGTAACCATTGTAAAGACCTCTCACATTAGACTATCTTTTATGGCAGCTGGATTTGCCGGTTGGGTCCGGGCAGCCTTACGCCATAACCGAGTCTAACCTCGTGTCTTTACACTTGTCACGTATATAGTTTGTGCCTAAGACCTCTCACATTGGGCCAATCATTTGTAGCTGCTGGATTTGCCGGTCGGTTCCGGGCAGTCTTATGCTACAAAAGGGTCCAACCTCGTGTCTTAGTCGATTAATTACACCTAATTAATCACCCCTGAATTAATTTTCCCTAATTAATTCCAATTTTAACGATGTACATAATTGACTCAATTATGTCCATCACTTTATGGTATGCATAATCATACCAACTTCACACCATTTCATTAACATGTTTATTAACCCCATCGTTCCCCACGTAATTCGCTAACATGACATAAAAGGGAAGATTCATCTTAAATGTAATGGGTTCAACTTGCATAACATTAGCATCAACATGGGTTTAAAGGTGTCAACATGCATATAGCATCAAACCCAACTAGCATAAATAATCAACCCAAACTTGCATGAATCACATATGTCATAAGGAGGGTAACTTGCATAAGTTTCTTATGTCATACAAAGGGGTAAACTTGCATATGTATGTATGACATGTATAGGGGTTAACTTGCATATGTATGCATATCATACTAAGGTGTAAACTTGCACATGTCTCTTGCATATAATCAAACATCATACTTGCATAACATGTCATATGTGAACTTGCATATTATCATACACCAAACTTGCATACATATCATACATGAACTTGCATATCATCATACACCCAACTTGCATAATCATGGTGTCATAGTGGATCAATGTTTATCATAGCAACTAGCATCATGAACACTTGCATAACTTGCATAACATCATGATCATATAGCATATAGCTTGCATAACTTGCATAACATCATGAACATGTAACTTGTGACTTGCATAACATCATGAACATGTAACATATGGCTTGCATAACTTGCATAACATCTCAAACATGTAGCATATTACTTGCATAACTTGCATAATATCACAAACATATAGCATATAACTTGCATGACATGCATAACATCATTAACACATAGCACATAACTTGCATAACATGCATAACATCATTAACACATAGCATACAACTTGCATAACTTGCATTGATCCACATTCATAGCCATAACCTCATTATATCCTATCATAATCATTTCAATAATTGGTCATTAAGGCTATAGAAAACTCACAACTTGTTGATTAGCCTTCTTATGAATATATTAAAAGATTGAGACGAAGCCACTAAGCTATCAACTCAAAAACTCCAAATAAGAATGCTCCAAATGAAAACCCTTGAGCCAAATCAATAATAAAGATCCTAACCTTGATGAAGAAAAGCCTTGAATCAAACTTAGAAACACTTAAGCAAGCTTAGGAACTCTTATACTTCTTTAGAAACTCTCTCATATGATTAGAGATGGAGATTATGACAAGAGGGTGAGGGTGGAGGCCATGAGAGAACATTTTGGCATAGTTTAGCTATAGGATTGAATAATGAGCATTTAGGTTTAGGTTAGGGGTCTTTAATTTGTGAATTTTTTTGTTCAAATTACGGGGTGTTACATTCTCCCCTCCTTAAAGGATTTCGTCCCCGAAATCTCTAAGTCAAGAAGAACGTATCCTACCAACCAAACAACCATCTACTAAACCATCAAACACTGGCATCCATTGTCCTTAAAATTTCTAATGACGTATGAACATATGCAGAAAGTGTGTGTATATGCTCGTATACTAATGCTAAATCAGGCGGTCTACTGATTCAGTTGACCTCCTTAATGCAAACCATGATAGTGCCATGCATCCAATATGTATGCGGAAGAACCCTATCGACACATACTATTTCTACATGTGTGCACAACCATACACCAAAATGCATCATCCATCTGATAACACAACCATTATACATCCATAAATATAGCTACCTACACACAATTATATGCAATATGCAATATAAAGTGACTGAGCCGATCTAGTGTCTAAAGTGTGTGTATATGCATCCACGAGCAACCATTAGCAAACACTTGCATCCACATGCATCCATCAATCATAACATGTCTCAAACACATGTTTCAACCATAGGTTTTACCCTATCTAAAGGTCAAAGGTACTCACGAGAGGACATACTAAAGATAAGATAAGTACTAGACAAACGATAAAGGAGAAGTTAAAAGACATACCCTCAAAAAGGAATGGGTATAGTGAACGCATCTTCGCTTCTGTCTCCCAGGTAGCATTGCTCTCATCTTCTCCCCATTGCACTTTGACTAGCCGCACCTCTCTGTTCCTCAACTTCCTAATCTCTGACCCAAGGATGCGGGTAGGAGCTCGTCGAATAGTTGCATCACGCTCTACCTCCACTTCTCTAAGTAAGCTTGGCTCTACCACCTCTGCGGTCTCATGTAGGCACTTCCTCAAATGTGACACATGGAATACATCATGCACCCCACTAAGTCTCTCGGGTAAATCCACCCTATATGCCATCCGTCCAATCCTTTCCTTAATAGGAAACGGTCCCACCAATCTTGGTGCTAACTTCCCAACGGAACCAAAGCGAACAACATTCCGTAATGGAGATACCTTGGCAAAGACCATGTCCCCAACATCAAACTCAAGATCCGTTCTCCTCTTATCCGCGTAAGATTTCTGTCTGTCTTGCGCCGCTTTCATCCTTCTTCGAATCAAATCAATCTTTTCCGAAGTCTCTCTAACCATATCGGGCCAAAGCAAGATCTTATCCGTAGATTCCCACCAACAAAATCTATCGAGACGCTATCCCACTTCCATTGCGGAACTTCTAATGGGTGAAGCAACCCACCGGGTTTCTTTTGCTCCGCTTTCACTTGTTGGCACACCAAGCATCTAGCGACATACTCGGCCACATCTTTCTTCATACCGCCCCAAAAGAAAACTCGCTTCATGTCTTGGTACATCTTGTCCCCACCGGGATGAATGGTCATCTTCGAACGATGTGCATCATCAAGTACAGCTGTAACACCCCACCTCCGCTAGGGTCACTCTTTCGGGGGCACTAGCTTCTAGGGGGCGCTATAACTGGGTAAGCATGCATAATGATATATAGCAAGGCAGAACAAGAACATAAATATATGTAAAACAGAGTAAGTAAGAATAAAACAGCGGAATATCTCAAACCATCTCAAAACAAGTCTTAGTACATCATAAAGTCAACTGCCAAAATAAACATGTCTAGTACATCATAAACAGAAATACTGTAATACATAGTGCTATCCCCAAAATAAAGATGATAAACCATAGCGAGCTCAATGTCCAGACATACATGAGCTATCCAGCGAACAAGCAAGTGATCCAAGCTAAGCACCACTGTTCCCTCCCTGAGAACCTGGGGGGGGGGGGGGAAACGGAAGAAAAGAAGCGAAAGAAAACAGGTCAGTCAAAAAGACTGGTAAGCCCTACTACGATCAGTCTATAAACTAATAAAGCTAACATCATGATGGAAACTGAGATGAACATACTGGCAATAGATAAAGGTGTCATCACATAAAGAAGATTAAGCTTTGCACCACAGTGTACTAGCAAACTAACATAACAGGTATTGATCCCTCAGCCCAAAACTTTGGCCCAATAACATGAAGTGACCTTAATACAAGGCCCAGCCCAACGGTCTAGTCGATCGGCTCCCTATAAACCTAACACGTTAAGTGTTGGTGCCCATACGGCCCACATATGGTTGTAGTCAGACTGTGCTGGGTCCACCTTCGGGTGTATCAAGCCCTCGGGTGTCAACCCCAGACACCTAAGCAATAATGCACAGTCTAAACCTACTGGTACCCGTGCCTCGAGTTTGTCCAACACCGGACTACGTGCACGTCCGTAGCCCGCCTGGACCCGCACCGCTGTACCACTCATCCGTCGCTTTGGTCGCTTACATCCGTCCAGTAATCGTGCCCCCGCCCTAGCCTAGCCTCTAGGGTTGTGAATGATACCCAACTGGGATTACTGCTGGAACAGACCACGTTGCTAGGGTTTTCTAAGAGGGTTAAGTGTGGTTTAACCCCTCACTAATCATGGATTAAATTAGTTAAGTGTAACCAACAGTTCACCACTTAACCCCATTTAATCCCTTGTATTCCCCGAAATTGGTTAAGTATTAGTGGGCCATGACTTAACCCTAATCATGAGGCATTAATTAATTTAATTGTGCCTTAACCTCTCACATTAGACTTTGTTGCGGTTACTAGTTAAGCCGGGCGGATCCGGTTAGCTTTACACCACAACTTGGTCTAACCTCGGGTCCAAGGTACACATGACCAACTTCTCACATTGGGTCCTATTGTTTGTAGCAACTAGTTAAGCCGGTCGGTTCCGGGTAGGTTTACGCTACAAACTCAACCCAACCTCGAGTTGGCCACACTTATGTTTTCTAAGTGTCATGTCCACTTTATTTTCAAAACATAATCACAAGTTTAACAAATACTTGGGTAGACCTAACTTAATAGGTAAATTCCCAAGGGGTAGACCTAACTTAATAGGTAAATTCCCAATCTCATATTTTCATGTATTTTAAGTTTTACCCCAAACCCCCCAACGTCATTCTATCGCTTACATATTCGTTATAACGCATAAAGGATAGAAAGAGGGAACTTGGCACAACATACATGAGGAATCTTACATATCATAATAAACATGCATAACATGTTGGACTTGCATAACTTAGCATAGTGAACTTGCATAAACATGCATAACTTGTTAAACTTGCAAATCATGGCATAGTGAACTTGCATAAACATGCATAACTTATTAAACTTGCAAATCATGGCATAGTGAACTTGCATAAACATGCATAACTTATCAAACATGTGTAACATAGCATAGTGAACTCGCATAAGCATGCATAACTTATTAAACATGCATAACATAGCATAGTGAACTCGCATAAGCATGCATAACTTATTAAACATGCATAATATAGCATAGTGAACTCGCATAAGCATGCATAACTTACTAAACATGCATAATATAACATAGTGAACTCGCATAAGCATGCATAACTTATTAAACATGCATAAATCCCAACTTTCATCACATGTTAACTTTAGAGTTTCTAAAATGAAGGTAAGAGGGCTTACAAATATTATGAAGACACAAATCTACTAATAAAGATTGAGAAGCCCTTTATGCAAGCATATAAAAACCCAAAACAAAGCTCCAATTAACCAAAAATCCCAAAAACTCTAGCTTAGCAAATAAAGCTTGCAACTTGATGATGTATGCAAGCTAATGATCATTCATACAACTTAGAAATGCTTGTATGAACATTAAAACCTTCATAGGAATGATTTATGAAGAGGTTGGAGGCTAGGGTTTTTAGGTGGAGGCCATTTGAGAATTCAATTTGACATAGTTTGGTTGCTAGAATGAATAATGAGGTTTTAGGGTAGGATTAGGGGCTTATTTATAGAAGATTAGAGTGTTTTTAGCCCTAGGATTAACCCTAGGTTAGTTTAGGCCCGTCAGATCTCGGAATTCTCTAGAACCAAGCCACACAACCAAGCCCAAATCAAAATGGTGCGCCAGGCAAAACTGCCCGGCCACCTCGTGTCGACAGGGCTGTCGACAGGGCAGTCGACACCCTAAGACCCCTGTCGATATGCCTGTCGACATGGGGGTCCTGGCGGGAGTTTTCCCGCCTGACGCCAGTTAGCCCTAATCCTTGTTTTTAATTTAAAATTTAAATCTGTTTTTACTATGGAAATTTCTGAAAACTTCAATGGGCCTTAACTGGGTCATACGGACTCCGATTTTCGAAAACTCGGACTCTATTTCGCGTATTTTTCCGAGACGAACGCAATGGCATAGCCCGTTTCCCTTGATTCAGATTTTAGAATTAAATTCTACCTCGATTTATGTTATAACAGGTTATTGAAAATACGGGTTGTTACATTCTCCCCTCCTTAAAGGATTTCGTCCCCGAAATTTTCAAGTTAGGGAGAACGTATCCTACCATCCAATCATCCATCTACTCAAAGCATCATCCACGAGCAATCATTGTCCTTAAAAGATTCTAAATGCTGTATGAACATATGCAAAGGTGTGTGTATATGTACTTATCTAATGCAAAGATCAATGCAAAATATGTTAGTGAAATGTATCCACATGTATGCAATTCTTAACATAATGTATAATATCTATATGTGTGCACATAACATACACCCATATGCAACATCCATGTGATAACACACAATTTTCATCCATGAATAAGCATAAACACTCATGCACATGCAATATGAGGAGTGTGTGAGCCGATCTAGTGCCTAATGTGTATCATGCATCCACGAGTAACCACTTGCAAACACTTGCAACCACTTGCAACCATCAAACATAACATGTCTCAAACACATGTTTCATCCAAAGGGTTTCTACCTAAGGTTCTCATGACAAGATTAGCACGATAACTAGATAAACATGGATAGCAAAGAGAAAGATATGCTAACAAAGGAAAGAGATTGAGAGTGTACCCTCAAAAAGGAATGGATAAAGCCCACGCATCTTCTCCTCGGTTTCCCAAGTTGCGTCTTCTTCGGCTTCACCCCATTGAACCTTCACCAACTTGACCTCTCGATTCCTTAGCTTCTTGGTCTCCGTTCCCAAGATACGAATCGGAGCTCTCCTCAAGGTAGCTTCTTTCTCCACTTCCACATCTTCCAAAACACTTGGCTCCACAATCTCCGCTGATTTATGCAGACACTTCCGGAGATGCGAGACATGAAAAACATTGTGTACTCCGGCAAGCTTCTCGGGCAACTTTACTCTATAAGCCATCTGCCCGATCCTCTCAACAATGGGGAATGGTCCAACAAATCTCGGGGCTAACTTCCCAACGGCTCCAAATCGGACCACATTCCGCAAAGGAGAAACCTTCACGAAAACCATATCCCCTACATCAAACTCCAAATCAGATCTTCGCTTATCAACATAGGATTTCTGTCGGTCTTGGGCCGCTTTCATCCGTCTCCGAATCAACTCGATTTTCTCGGATGTATCTCTGATCATATCAGGCCCAAGTATGAGCTTCTCTGTAGTCTCCCACCAACATGTAGGCGACTTGCACGGCCTCCCATATAAAGCTTCAAATGGTGCCATCCCTATGCTTGCCTGATAACTGTTATTATATGCAAACTCAACAAGAGGAAGATGGTCTTCCCAAGTACCACCAAAGTCCAGAATACAGAGCCTCAACAAATCCTCGAGTACCCTATTCACCCTTTCTATCTGACCGTCCGTTTGTGGGTGATAAGCCGTACTCAGGTTCAACCTCGTGCCCATAGCTTCCTGCAAACTGTTCCAGAACTGACTAGTAAAGATGGGGTCTCGGTCACTGACTATGCTAGAAGGGACTCCATGTAGTCGCACTATCTCACGAAGATATACTGATGCTAGTCCAGATGCGGTCCTTTTGCTCTTCACCGGAATGAAATGAGCACTCTTCGTAAGCCTATCCACAATGACCCATATGCTCGTATTCCCTTTCCTTGACCTTGGAAGCCCATCAATAAAGTCCATAGAAATACTCTCCCACTTCCATAGCGGGACCTCTAGAGGATGCAATAGCCCACCGGGCTTCTTCGACTCGGCTTTAACTTGCTGGCAAATGATACATCTAGAGACAAACTCCGCCACATCCTTCTTCATCCCAGGCCAGAAGAAAATGCGCTTCATATCCTTATACATCTTATCTCCACCCGGATGTATAGTCAACTTAGGGCGATGCGCTTCCCCCAGAACTTTTCTTACCAAGTCTTCCACCATCGGAACACAAAGCCTTCCGTCTCTCCTCAGCCAACCCTTATCATCTATAGAATATCAAGCAAGGTGACTAGATGTCTCCCCTCGGATCAGCTTATCCATAATCTCAATTATCTGAGGGTCTTCCTTCTGCGAAGCCCCAACTTGATCCAGAAGGGTAGGCCTGAGCTCTAGAGATGCTAAAGAACCGGTCATCGACTCAACCGCCAAAGAGAAATCAAAGGTTGCCAAGAACTCTAAATTCTTCATCTCAACAAATAGAGGACTTAGTGTCAACCTTTTTCTACTCAACGCATCCGCTACAACATTCCCCTTGCCAGGGGTATAGGTTATATCAAAATCGTAAGACGCCAAGAATTCCATCCACCTTTGCTGCCTCAAGTTCAGATCCTTCTGCGAAAAGAGATACTTCAAAGACTTATGATCAGTATATAGCTCAAATCTCTCTCCCAGAAGATAATGACGCCAAGCCTTGAGTGCATATACAATCGCTGCCAGCTCTAGATCATGAGTGGGATATTTCTTCTCATGCACCTTAAGTTGCCTACCACCAAAACATATAACTCTGCCCTCTTGCATCAGAACGGCGCCCAATCCCGTGCCACAAGAATCAGTGTACACGGTAAATATCTTACCACCATCGGGTAAAGCTAGAACTGGTGCTGAGGTAAGGGCTCTCTTGAGTCTCTGAAAAGCAAGCTCACAATCCATATCCCAAGCAAAAAATAAGTTCTTCTTTGTCAACTTAGTAAGAGGAGCGGATATCTTCGCGAAGTCCTTGATGAACTTCCGGTAAAACCCTGCAAGACCTAGAAAACTTCTCACTTCGGTTGCATTCCTTGGAGTCTTCCAATCCTGAACTGCAACCACCTTAGCGGGATCCACCGCTAAGCCTTGCTTGGATACGATATGCCCAAGGAATCTAACTTCCCTTCTCCAAAAGTGACACTTGGAGAACTTGGCCTTTAACTGATGCGCTCTAAGCGTATCCATCACCTCTACAAGATGCCTCGCGTGCTCTTCTTCATCCTTGGAGAAGATCAGAATATCATCCACAAAGACCACGACAAACTTGTTCAAGAACTCTCGAAACACCCTACTCATCAAGTCTACGAAATACGCGGGTGCATTCGTTAAACCGAACGGCATAACAAGCCATTCAAAGAATCCATCTGGAGTTCTGAATGCAGTCTTGTCTATACTATCTTCAGCCACTCTGAGCTGATGAAATCCAGTAGCAAGATCAAGCTGAGAGAAAACAGAAGCACCAACAAGCTGGTCAAAGAGATCATCGATCCTTGGTAACGGGTGTCTGTTCTTCTTAGTTAGCTTATTCAATTCTCTATAGTCCACACAGAGTCGAAGAGAACCATCTGCCTTAGTAGCAAACACCACAGGCGCTCCCCATTCGGATATACTTCGTCTGATGAAGTTCTTCTCAAGTAACTCCTTTACTTGCTTACTGAGCTCCCGTCTCTCACGCGGAGCCATGAGCCGAACGGGCAAAGAAACAGGCTTAGCATTATCCACCAGATAAATGCGAAAATCAATCTCTCGTTTAGGGGGCAACCCCTTAACTTCTTCAAAAACATCTGGATAATCTCGGACCACCCTTACAGACTGAAGGGTTGCCTCTGACGAATCGAGAGATTCAAGATAGCACAACATGACGGGATCCTTCGGATTGCATGAAATCTCTAAGGTGTTGCCAAGGCGAGTCACAAGCCTCACAACCCTATGCTCACAATCAAGAATGGCTCCATGTCTAGACAGCCAATCCATGCCCAAGATCAATCCGTATCCCCTGAAACCAAGAACATACGCACTACACAAGAACTCTACACTGAGTATAGAGATCCTCAGATCCTCACATATCATAGATAGATGAGCAGAACCCCCAATGGGATTCGAAACACAAACGGGATCATCCACTAAGCTAGTACTAAGGTGCAAACTATCAACAAGATCAGATGAAATAAAGCTATGTGATGCACCAGAATCAAACAAGGTACGAACTGGAAGATCGGAAACATAAACAAGGTTCTCAACAGAAACACTACCTCGATCGGGAACTGGAGCGGTATTGAGAGCATGAACTTGCCCTCCTGAAGGTCCGACCTGCCCTTTCTTCTTCGGGCATTCCTTGCTGAAGTGTCCAGTCTCACCACAGGAAAAACATCCACCACTAAGCTTCCTTTTCTTCTTCCTACAATCCTTAGCAAAGTGTCCAGGCGCACCACAGTAATTGCACTTTCCTTTGCCTTTGTTGTTGTTCCCCTTCTTGTTCTTGCTCTGATTCCCCTGACTGCTTTGACCACCTTGATTGCCTTTACCCTGAGAATCAGTCTTCTTTGCTTGAGTATCACTCGACTTGACCTCTTTCTTTCCATCACCCTGAAGTAGAGCCATATCGACCAAACTCTCAAAAGTAGCTCCATGCGGAATATGTGACATCACCAAGCCCTGCAGCGGCTCAGTCAATCCCCTGGCGAATCGAAGAGCCTTCTTCTCAGGAGTGTTCACCATATCTAGACCAAAACGGGCCAGCTGATTAAACTTATTCACATACTCCTTGACAGTCATATCACCTTGCTTTAATGAAATGAACTTCTCCATCTGTAAATTCGCTTCAGCAGCAGATAGAAACTTGGCCACAAATCTAGCCCTCAAATCGGCCCAAGTCTCGACGGGCCTCGTCCCATTGGTGACCTCCCACCAATAGGCTGCTTCGTCCTTCAAAAGCCACACTGTCAATAAGATCTTCCTCTCGTCATCAATCCTAAAGATAGCAAACAAGTCCTCAGTGTCTTTCAGCCAATTCCTAGCTTCAACAAAAGATTCCGTGCCTAGGAAATTCTTGCCTCCCATCGCCTTGAAGTCTTTACAAACCTTCGTGAACTCAACCTGAGGATGCTGAGGGGGAGGAGGAGGAAGAGGAGCCTCAGCAACTGGAGGGGGAGGAACAGGAACCACCGGAGGAGGGACATTAGGGGGAGGATTCTCAACTACAGGAGGAGGAGTGGGAGTAGGGTTTGCGGGGCCAGCTACCGCCCTAGCTTCTAGAAGTCTCCTATACCAGAGTGGTACGTTTACCCCATCCGGGATGGCAAGATTTTCAGCCATACTGAAACGAAAGATAAGATAAGATTAGGTCAAGGGAACGAAGGATAACGCTAATGGCTTTTTGGGGAATAGCCTTTTTAAAATACTAGACTTTCCTTTGGAAAATACTTTATACTTGTTTTGAAAATAGTTTTTCAAAAGTCTTTTTTTTTTAAAAAAACTTTTTGTTCTTTCTTGTAAACCATATGCTCTGATACCAAATTTGTAACACCCCACCTCCGCTAGGGTCACTCTTTCGGGGGCACTAGCTTCTGGGGGGCGCTATAACTGGGTAAGCATGCATAATGATATATAGCAAGGCAGAACAAGAACATAAATATATGTAAAACAGAGTAAGTAAGAATAAAACAGCGGAATATCTCAAACCATCTCAAAACAAGTCTTAGTACATCATAAAGTCAACTGCCAAAATAAACATGTCTAGTACATCATAAACAGAAATACTGTAATACATAGTGCTATCCCCAAAATAAAGATGATAAACCATAGCGAGCTCAATGTCCAGACATACATGAGCTATCCAGCGAACAAGCAAGTGATCCAAGCTAAGCACCACTGTTCCCTCCCTGAGAACCTGGGGGGGGGGGGAAACGGAAGAAAAGAAGCGAAAGAAAACAGGTCAGTCAAAAAGACTGGTAAGCCCTACTACGACCAGTCTATAAACTAATAAAGCTAACATCATGATGGAAACTGAGATGAACATACTGGCAATAGATAAAGGTGTCATCACATAAAGAAGATTAAGCTTTGCACCACAGTGTACTAGCAAACTAACATAACAGGTATTGATCCCTCAGCCCAAAACTTTGGCCCAATAACATGAAGTGACCTTAATACAAGGCCCAGCCCAACGGTCTAGTCGATCGGCTCCCTATAAACCTAACACGTTAAGTGTTGGTGCCCATACGGCCCACATATGGTTGTAGTCAGACTGTGCTGGGTCCACCTTCGGGTGTATCAAGCCCTCGGGTGTCAACCCCAGACACCTAAGCAATAATGCACAGTCTAAACCTACTGGTACCCGTGCCTCGAGTTTGTCCAACACCGGACTACGTGCACGTCCGTAGCCCGCCTGGACCCGCACCGCTGTACCACTCATCCGTCGCTTTGGTCGCTTACATCCGTCCAGTAATCGTGCCCCCGCCCTAGCCTAGCCTCTAGGGTTGTGAATGATACCCAACTGGGATTACTGCTGGAACAGACCACGTTGCTAGGGTTTTCTAAGAGGGTTAAGTGTGGTTTAACCCCTCACTAATCATGGATTAAATTAGTTAAGTGTAACCAACAGTTCACCACTTAACCCCATTTAATCCCTTGTATTCCCCGAAATTGGTTAAGTATTAGTGGGCCATGACTTAACCCTAATCATGAGGCATTAATTAATTTAATTGTGCCTTAACCTCTCACATTAGACTTTGTTGCGGTTACTAGTTAAGCCGGGCGGATCCGGTTAGCTTTACACCACAACTTGGTCTAACCTCGGGTCCAAGGTACACATGACCAACTTCTCACATTGGGTCCTATTGTTTGTAGCAACTAGTTAAGCCGGTCGGTTCCGGGTAGGTTTACGCTACAAACTCAACCCAACCTCGAGTTGGCCACACTTATGTTTTCTAAGTGTCATGTCCACTTTATTTTCAAAACATAATCACAAGTTTAACAAATACTTGGGTAGACCTAACTTAATAGGTAAATTCCCAAGGGGTAGACCTAACTTAATAGGTAAATTCCCAATCTCATATTTTTATGTATTTTAAGTTTTACCCCAAACCCCCCAACGTCATTCTATCGCTTACATATTCGTTATAACGCATAAAGGATAGAAAGAGGGAACATGGCACAACATACATGAGGAATCTTACATATCATAATAAACATGCATAACATGTTGGACTTGCATAACTTAGCATAGTGAACTTGCATAAACATGCATAACTTGTTAAACTTGCAAATCATGGCATAGTGAACTTGCATAAACATGCATAACTTGTTAAACTTGCAAATCATGGCATAGTGAACTTGCATAAACATGCATAACTTATTAAACTTGCAAATCATGGCATAGTGAACTTGCATAAACATGCATAACTTATCAAACATGTGTAACATAGCATAGTGAACTCGCATAAGCATGCATAACTTATTAAACATGCATAACATAGCATAGTGAACTCGCATAAGCATGCATAACTTATTAAACATGCATAATATAGCATCGTGAACTCGCATAAGCATGCATAACTTACTAAACATGCATAATATAACATAGTGAACTCGCATAAGCATGCATAACTTATTAAACATGCATAAATCCCAACTTTCATCACATATTAACTTTAGAGTTTCTAAAATGAAGGTAAGAGGGCTTACAAATATTATGAAGACACAAATCTACTAATAAAGATTGAGAAGCCCTTTATGCAAGCATATAAAAACCCAAAACAAAGCTCCAATTAACCAAAAATCCCAAAAACTCTAGCTTAGCAAATAAAGCTTGCAACTTGATGATGTATGCAAGCTAATGATCATTCATACAACTTAGAAATGCTTGTATGAACATCAAAACCTTCATAGGAATGATTTATGAAGAGGTTGGAGGCTAGGGTTTTTAGGTGGAGGCCATTTGAGAATTCAATTTGACATAGTTTGGTTGCTAGAATGAATAATGAGGTTTTTGGGTAGGATTAGGGGCTTATTTATAGAAGATTAGAGTGTTTTTAGCCCTAGGATTAACCCTAGGTTAGTTTAGGCCCGTCAGATCTCGGAATTCTCTAGAACCAAGCCACACAACCAAGCCCAAATCAAAATGGTGCGCCAGGCAAAACTGCCCGGCCACCCCGTGTCGACAGGGCTGTCGACAGGGCAGTCGACACCCTAAGACCCCTGTCGACATGCCTGTCGACATGGGGGTCCTGGCGGGAGTTTTCCCGCCTGACGCCAGTTAGCCCTAATCCTTGTTTTTAATTTAAAATTTAAATCTGTTTTTACTATGGAAATTTCTGAAAACTTCAATGGGCCTTAACTGGGTCATACGGACTCCGATTTTCGAAAACTCGGACTCTATTTCGCTTATTTTTCCGAGACGAACGCAATGGCATAGCCCGTTTCCCTTGATTCAGATTTTAGAATTAAATTCTGCCTCGATTTATGTTATAACAGGTTATTGAAAATACGGGTTGTTACAACAGCCTTCTTCAAACCCTCGTCCTGCGGTACACAAAGTCTACCGTCTCTACGCAGGCACCCCCTATCGTCTAGGGTGTACCTACTCAAATGGCTGGACGACTCCCCCCTTATGAGCCTCTCTACCAACTCAACCAACTGTGGGTCGTCCCTCTGTGCTTCTCCAATCCGCCCCAAAAGAGTAGGTCTAACCTCCAAGGATGCTAGCAAACCGGGTATATAGTCAACAGAAGGCCTGAAATCAAACATCGAGATGAATTCCAAGCTTCGTCGTTCCACGAATAATGGACTCAAGGACAACCTTTTTCTGCTCAAGGCGTCCGCCACCACGTTACCCTTGCCAGGGGCATACGCTATCTCGAAATCATAGGATGCTAAGAACTCCATTCACCTTTTCTGTCTCAAGACTATGCGCTCGAAGAGTCTCCAACACTTCCCTAAGATGTAGGGCATGCTTTTCTCCACTTTTGGAGAAAACTAGGATATTCTCCCATACAAAATCGTCATAACTATCCATCTCTCACGTAGACCATCCTAGTCGAACTCGACATCCCCCAAGTGCAAGCCCCAAAGGCCTAAACCAATATCAGACAAACACCCAAGGGACACCTCCTTCGAATTCAGACGACCTACGTGAGATGATACTAGCAAAAACGGCTGAATAATTAAGTCTTTGTCCAACTCTGGATGTCCTTGCTAATCTTGCTCCAAAACCACCGTTGATCAAATAACTGGCTTCGCTTAACCTATTCAGCACACACGAAAACTTATTTCGCTTTTAGAAAAGACCAAGATGTCATCCACAAAGACCACTACGAAGTTGTTTAGATACTCCCTGAACACCCTACTCATCAAATCAACAAAATATGCGGGGGCGTTCGTCAAACCAAATGGCATCACCAACCACTCATAGAAACCATCCGGAGTCTTAAAGGCGGTCTTCTCTATACTATCCTCAGTCACTCCCAACTGATGAAACTCCGTGGCCAAATCCCACTGCGAAACACTGAGGCGCCAACCAATCCGATCAAAAAGATCATCAATCCTTGGCAATGAGTGTCTATTCTTCTTTGTGAGCTCGTTGAGTTCTCTATAGTCTACACAAAGTCTGAGGGACCCATCCGCCTTCGTGGCTAAAACTACTGGAGCACCCCACTCCGATATACTTCGTCTTATGAACCCCTTCTCAAACAACTCCCCTACTTGTTTATGGAGTTCCCTCCTCTCACGATGAGCCATGTGGCGCACTGACAAAGATACTGGTTTAGCATCATCTTCCAGATATATTCGGAGGTCTATCTCCCGCTTCGGAGGTAAGCCCTTCACCTCCCCAAACACATCCGAGTATTCCCGGACCACTCTAACAGATCGCAAACTCTGGACCGAAGCGTCAAGCGATTCAAGATAACTTAGCATAACAGAATCTATGGGATTTCAAAAGATCTCGAGAGTGTTACCCAAGCGGGTCATAAGCCTAACAACTCTCCTTTCACAATCAAGAACGGCACCATTACTGGATAACCAGTCCATGCCCAAAATCAACCCATAGCCCGTGAAGCCCAAACAAAAGCATCACCTCTAAACTCAACGCTAAGTATGGAAATCTTCAAACCCAAACATATCATGGACAAATAAGTGGAGCCCTCCCAATTGGGTTTGAAACAACCACGGGATCATCTACCAAACTGGTGTCTAGGTGCAGTGACTCAACTAATGATGGTGAGATAAACGAATGTGGTGCGCCAGAGTCGAATAAAGTTCGAACAGGATGATCGAGAGAACCAAATTTCAACTTAGACGGTCCTACCCCCATCATGTATACCCGTCGTGAGGGAATACATCTACCCTCCCGAAGATCCTGTACTTCGTCTTTACCTCTTTGGACAACCCTAATAAGGTGTCCTATTTCTCCAAAACAACTAGCCTTCCCCTTCCCATTCTCCTTTCGTGGCCTTCTTACCACGATGAGGTTTCGTCCTTTATTTACCTAATAGCTATTTGAACCTTCCTCTCTCGTCCATCTTAAAGGTACCCATAAGCCCTCCACCTCCTTGGACTAACTTCTTAGCCCGACAAACGTTTTAGTCCCTTGAAGTGGTTCTTCCGTCCTTCATACGGAAGTCCTTATTTACCTTAAAAAGACTTCTATACGCGGAGGGGAAATTCAAAAAGAGAAAGAGGAAGAGATTCAAAACGGAGAATCCGAAGTATAAAGATATGGCTATTGGGGATTATGCTTTTCTTTCAAAAACTTTTCTCTTAAAAGACATGTTTTTGAAAATATTTCTTCCAAAAATGTTTTTAGAAAAATAGTTTTCTAAAAATTTTATCTGTTCTGGTAACCTTGAGCTCTGATACCACGTGTAACGCCCCACACCCGCTAAGGTCACTCACAAAGGGAATGCCTTATCTTCGGTGGAGTATTTAAGTGAATATAGAACTGAAAAATTACAACAAGACAGATATAAGTAATACTTGAAATTTAAAACATCATTTCATTGCAGCAGAAGGTAAACATGTTTGGTTACATCTCAAAAACCAACAAGAGTCAAGTACAAAATATCTATCTCGTTAAAACATAAGTACATAATCCCACTACATACTAATAGCCATAATAGAAAAGATAACCGAGCTTTTCTTCTAGGGTCCAAGCTCCAAAAGATAGATAAAGCAATCTGATCAAAGCCCACTAGTGCTAGGCCCACTCTGAGAACCTGAGGGTTGGGGAAAAAGATAAAAACAACGGCGTCAGACATAAGTCTGAGTGAGCCCTATAACCTTAACAATACAATCATTAAAGTAATTAGGGAATGATATAAACCTGGTACGGTACGACTGGGGATAAATGACTACACTAAGTAGCCAACTAGACTTAGGATAAACTAAGATAACGGTAAAGACGCGCCTATCCACCTAAGGATAAATACTACACTGCACCACCCCAGATCTACCCACCCAAGGGTAATTCCTACACTGCACCACACCAGTTCTACCCACCCAAGGGTAATTCCTACTTAAAGGTTGATTCCACTAAGTGTACTTAGTAATTTTTATTAGTAGTTTCGTGTACCCCTAACTGACTACATAGGTGTCGTCTGCCCCTATCTCCACTAGGTGTACCTGCTACTCCCCAAACGATCGGCTCCCTACCGTAGATACCCGTGCTGGCCCCACAGTGGGGTGTATCACTCCCCAAAGTGGCAACCCGAAAATGGTGCACGGCTTATATCTACACGATGCAACAACGTCTTACCTACCAGCCCGGGTCCACACACGCATATGAAACCCGTTGGACTCGCGTTGCCACCGCTACCCCGTTTTGGCCTCTTATAGTCAAGCCCAGTACGCGTGTCCCGTCCTCGACATGGGTCGAGCCCAATAAGATACATATGGGTTACTGGTTGAAATGGGCCCCCACAAGCTACTACTTAAGCTTGTCATTTTATCTAGTGCATCCCACTTAACCCCTTTTTATAATCATGCCCACTTACATGTTAAGGTTTGGTTAAGTCATCTAATCATATTTCAATTGCCACTCAAGGCCCCCACAAGCTACTACTTAAGCTTGTCATTTAATCATATTTCAATCGCCACTTAAGGCCCCCACAAGCTACTACTTAAGCTTGTCATTTAATCATATTTCAATTGCCACTTAAGGCCCCCACGAGCTACTACTTAAGCTTGTCATTTAATCTAGTGCATCCCACTTAACCCCTTTTCATAATCATGCCCACTTACATGTTAAGGTTTGGTTAAGTCATCTAATCATATTTCAATTGCCACTCAAGGCACCCACTAGATTCCTACATGCCACCCAAGGCACCCACTTAACCCTTTAATCATGTTTAGTTACATGTTCCCCTTTGGTTAAGTATTCTTGTCGTATTCTCTATTGCCACCCAAGGCAACCCACTAGATTTTTCCACATGCCACCCAAGGCACCCACTTAACCCTTTAATCATGTTTAATTACATGTTTCCACTTGGTTAATTGTTTCTTTATTGATTAAGAACGTAACCGTTGAAAAGACCTCTCACATTAGACTTTCTTTTATGGCAGCTGGATTTGCCGGTTGGGTCCGGGCAGCCTTACGCCATAACCGAGTCTAACCTCGTGTCTTTACACTTGTCACGTATATAGTTTGTGCCTAAGACCTCTCACATTGGGCCAATCATTTGTAGCCGCTGGATTTGCCGGTCGGTTCCGGGCAGTCTTATGCTACAAAAGGGTCCAACCTCGTGTCTTAGTCGATTAATTACACCTAATTAATCACCCCCGAATTAATTTTCCCTAATTAATTCCAATTTTAACGGTGTACATAATTGACTCAATTATGTCCATCACTTTATGGTATGCATAATCATACCAACTTCACACCATTTCATTAACATGTTTATTAACCCCATCGTTCCCCATGTAATTCGCTAACATGACATAAAAGGGGAGATTCATCTTAAATGTAATGGGTTCAACTTGCATAACATTAGCATCAACATGGGTTTAAAGGTGTCAACATGCATATAGCATCAAACCCAACTAGCATAGATAATCAACCCAAACTTGCATGAATCACATATGTCATAAGGAGGGTAACTTTCATAAGTTTCTTATGTCATACAAAGGGGGTAAACTTGCATATGTATGTATGACATGTAAAGGGGTTAACTTGCATATGTATGCATATCATACTAAGGTGTAAACTTGCACATGTCTCTTGCATATAATCAAACATCATACTTGCATAACATGTCATATGTGAACTTGCATATTATCATACACCAAACTTGCATACATATCATACATGAACTTGCATATCATCATACACCCAACTTGCATAATCATGGTGTCATAGTGGATCAATGTTTATCATAGCAACTAGCATCATGAACACTTGCATAACTTGCATAACATCATGATCATATAGCATATAGCTTGCATAACATCATGAACATGTAACTTGTGACTTGCATAACTTGCATAACATCATGAACATGTAACATATGGCTTGCATAACTTGCATAGCATCTCAAACACATAGCATATTACTTGCATAACTTGCATAATATCACAAACATATAGCATATAAATTGCATGACATGCATAACATCATTAACACATAGCACATAACTTGCATAACATGCATAACATCATTAACACATAGCATACAACTTGCATAACTTGCATTGATCCACATTCATAGCCATAACCTCATTATATCCTATCATAATCATTTCAATAATTGGTCATTAAGGCTATAGAAAACTCACAACTTGTTGATTAGCCTTCTTATGAATATATTAAAAGATTGAGACGAAGCCACTAAGCTATCAACTCAAAAACTCCAAATAAGAATGCTCCAAATGAAAACCCTTGAGCCAAATCAATAATAAAGATCCTAGCCTTGATGAAGAAAAGCCTTGAATCAAACTTAGAAACACTTAAGCAAGCTTAGGAACTCTTATACTTCTTTAGAAACTCTCTCATATGACTAGAGATGGAGATTATGACAAGAGGGTGAGGGTGGAGGCCATGAGAGAACATTTTGGCATAGTTTAGCTATAGGATTGAATAATGAGCATTTAGGTTTAGGTTAGGGGTCTTTTTATAGAAGACTAGGATAGTTTTAGCCATAGGATAAACCTTAGTTTAGATCCTAGCCATCAAAGCATGTCTTGGGGAAGAAGTCATGTGTAGGAACCATCTAGGGCCTTTAGATTAAAGCTGAACCATGAGAACCATTCAAATGCAAAATCTGCATTTGAGCGAATCGGCCCACGGGTTGACAGCCAAACACCCTGGATTAACCCCCAGTCGACCCAGCAAGCTCGGGTCGACCTCAAAAATCGGCCGGTTCGGTTATTCCCCTCTCCCAATTCGCTGTTTTGAACATTTTTGCATATTTATTTATTTAATTTTCAATTATATACATATATATCAATATATATATATATATATTTCTCTACGCAACCCATTTTACTTAATTGAGTATACTTTAATTTGTGAATTTTTATGTTCAAATTACGGGGTGTTACAATTTTTAACTGTCAAAACACTGACTGTTTTTCACACTAAAAATCCGTACGGCCACACAGTGACTCTAAAAATCACGAAACTTGGAATCTAAAAAGAATTTAATATTGCGGATCCAACAAAATTAGTTTCGTCGAATTCCGACTTCGTTTGCCAAAGTGGCTATTTTTAAAGCTCAAAATAGCCTATTTAAATATATAAATATATTTAAATATAATTGAATTTAATATTTCTAAAAATAAATATTATCGTCTATATTCACAGTGGAATACCATACAGCTCCAAAATATTCCTGTATGTATTTACAACTCGATATTACATCGTCAGAGTTATATCGATGTTCGATTTCTATTTTAAATCCTATATAAAATATAATTAAATCATTATGGTCAGGGCGCTACATTTCTGAGAATTTGATTTCGACATAACTCAAAATCTACACGACGAAATCACGATTTTTCTCTTCCACTAGAAAGATATACTCCACCAGCTCTACACGTTTCTTATTTCACAGAAATCCGACTTAAAACGAATCCTGTACATTCAGTTGAAGTTCAAATCGCCAAATTACGAACTGCATCGCCATTTCAAGCTCGATTTTAATTATAATATAATTATACATTCAAACAGTCGTTCAAATAATATATTTGTTATTCTAATTCAATTTTAAACTGAATTAAATATCACAGATGATCCAGTTCACACCATATCGCCATTTCAGCCAATTCTTATTATTTCAGAATTTAAATATATTATTTAATTTATTATTTTTATTAAATATTCATCATTATTTAATTCCACGACCATTTAATTCACTATTTCACCATTTATATAATTAAATTAATTAATTATAACACCGTAACAATGCGGGTCATTACATTCTTCCCTACTTAAAATAATTTCGTCCTCGAAATTGCTAAAATGTAGAGAACGACCCTATCGACTGGCTAGAACATATTTATTCACTTCTTAACTTCAGTTTCAACTGAACCAATTTAATTTCAATTAAATTATTAATTAATTCTTATCAACGGAAATTTTCAAAAATCCTGAAAATTTTCTAACGCCTTAACTTTTCGAATTTTTTTGCCAGCGCCTCCTTTATACTGGTCAATACGTCAAATTCCAACTCTCCTCTCTGGGCCATCTCCAACCCAAAAGAAAACCAAACAGCCAAGTGGCTTGCCAATTCGGCTCATAAATCTTATATCCAATAGAAATATAAACTTGTACCTTTTGTCGGCATACCATTATATCCTTTCCACCTGTTATCAATTCAGCGGATACAAGGGTCATCCCAATCAAATTCCAATCAGCTTTTATCCACAACACAACCATTCGCTTATATCCGAGCCAAATATCATTTCAACTCGAGTTTCTTTTCGATTCCCAACTCTTAACTCAATTATCACATTATACTTCAAATTTCAATCTCGTAATCCAATTTGTCTTGATATCATTTTAATTCAACCTCAGTTACCGCTTTACTGGCTTTACTTTAATTCAAATTTGCTTTCACAAATTTCTGTTAAATTTGTTTTTAATTCAAACAGTCTTTCCCTGGGAGTTTTCAAACAGTTTACTCTTTTCAAAAATCAAATTTTCCTTTTGAACATGTCACTGAGCCCTTAATTAATATTCCATTAGTTAAATCACTTCTCTATTTCTTTATCAATATTTGTTAACCAAATATTTTCAATAACCATATTGGCCTTTTATGTTATTTGGAAAACATTTCCGAATATCGCCTTCCTTTATTTTCTAAACTTTAGAAACTATATGCTATTTATAATTGGAAAATATTCTAATTACTTATCTCTTTTCCGATCTCGTTTATTTCTATACTTAGGAAATATTCTTTATTATATTTCCAAGCTTACACTTATTTGGGTTAGAACGGATGTTGTGTAAAGCATCGTTACGACAACCCAAATACTATATTCAACTAACTCTTATTCAACCTTGATCTTCGAGCCTGAAATCTTACTATTTATTTGTTAATAATGAAATCAATCAAGTTGGGGTATAACTACATCTCAGACCTTGACTGAATAACATTTATAACGTCAAAATAGATATGACTACTTACTCGAATAATCAATACCATATAACTACTTATTCACTTTTAAACATGTATACGCTTCCTCTTTCTATTCTTACTAGATTTTATTATTAGTCTTCCTTTTTTATTTTACTATTCTATTTCTAAGTTCGTTTCCTTATCGACTTCTATATATATATCGATACGTTGATTTCTAACTATCAAATTATCTTAAAAATATTCTAACTCCTTAAATTCCCGGAAAAATTCGCCATAACCTCCTTTGTACCAGGAGCATCGGGATATTTCAAAGAGCCTCCCATGGCCCTCACCAATCCAAAGAAAAAGAAAAAGCCAAGCGGCTAGCCGATACGGCGCATAAAATCTCATATATGAATTAAATACATACCTTTTCATCGAGCATTCTATTTATATCTCTTCGTTAACTTCATTCCAAACCTGTCTCATGTATATCTATACATTTCTAATTCATTTCAACTTAATACACTCGTTTTTACTTAACTCGTTAATTAACTTGCTAGTTTACTCCTTTTCCTGTTTTACTTTTATATGTGAACATAACATGTTCAAATAAAATTCTAACTCACTTATAAACTCTTTTGATTCGATTTTTAATTTAAGTTTCATATTCGATTTCAAATATGAATCCACAAATCCAATTCACTTTTCAAGGTTCAACTTCAATTCAAAATTTTCATTAACTAGTTGCTAATTAACCGTTTTGCCCATTTCACCCTTTTTATTTGAATATAACTTGTTCAAATATATGTTAACTTGTTTGTACACTAATCAAATTCCATTCTCAACCTAAGTTTCATATTCAATTTCAAATATAAATTTACTAACCCAATTCTCTTATCCAAAGTCAAGTTCGATTCAAAATCCCATTAACTGATTATTCTTCAATTAGTTAACTCTATTCGAAAAATTCAAAATATGATTTTTGTTCCAAAATCATTTCATTTACACAGCTTGAGCTCGTATTTATTTTACAACTCAAATCTGGATTTTTCAAATGGAAATTCGGATTTTTATTTTGCTTAAAAATCCCTATATTTATTTAAATAAACCCTTATGGTTTTTAAACGATTTTAGCGCTGCACTTTTAGAAATTTGATTTTGACATATCTCAAAATCTATTCGAAGAAATCCAGATTTTTCTCTTCTATTAGAAAACTATTATCTAACTGGTCCTGACGGTTCTTGTTTCAAAGAATTCCGACTTAATTTGACTTCTACATACTCAATTGAAGTTCGAATCGCCAATTTACGAACTGTAGCGCTGCGGCGAGTTCGTTTTAATTATATTTATATATATAAACTCTTAAACTTCGTTTAAAATAAATTCAACTCCATCCTGATATATTTTTAATATATATCAAATCCATTTCAGCATAATATTTCCGATCTTCTAAAATTGTCGATTTTCCCTAACTCGGAAATAAATTTATTTATACTTCGATCTTTTATATTCAAATTCCATTTCAATTCTATTTGAATTCTATATTCAAATTCCATTTCAATCTATTTGAATTCTATATTCAAATTCCATTTCAACTCTATTTGAATTCTATATTCAAATTCCATTTCACTCTATTTGAATTCTATATTCAAATTCCATTTTGAAATTCAACACAACTTGTCTTTCCCAAAAAAAAATCAAAACAGTATCTCTGGTAGTAATTCATCACTTACAACTTGAAAATGAATACTGATGATGTAGCTGTCATCATCGGAATCTATTTTCCAGCGATCGAAGTGAGTTCAATACTATAAAACCATTTCTAAACATTTCCACTTTGAAATTCATTTCAAAATATAATTCACACTGCTTGTAAAATAATTTAAAATCTCCCAGGATCTTAAATTCTCCTTACTTTTAATCCAAATCCATTTACAAACACTTATCCAATTTTCCAGAATTTTAATTCAATTTCTGGTTTAAATTTCTGATTTAACTCATCTGATTCCACGTATTTCACTTATATAAATTCTGATTGGTACATAACCGTTTAATTTATAATCTTACTTGATTATAATAACAACCAATATATCTAATATATATACTTCTTTATATCAAAATATACTTTGGGTAAACTTATTTTAATTTACCCTCTTTTCAAAACATATCGTGTCGACCCATCGTATTCGAGTGTTTAGTAACTCCTACAGATACAGTGGATCAAACTGATCGACCAGAACCCATAAACAACTCAACCAATGAATCTCCATGATATAAAACAAATTTTTATATCAATAACAAATACGTTCACTCGTATATATACACTTAACTCAATCTAGGGTATTACTAATCCTATCTCTACCGAGTCACGCCACAGAGCCAAGGTAATTCACTTAACTTAAGCTCTGATACCAACTGTAATGACCCGAAAATCCGGTCCAATTTGAGCTGACCAAAAACACAAGTCCAACCCCAAATTAAACTGAAAATCAGGAAATTAATAGAAAGAAAACAGAGGGTGAGGAAAGATAAGATAGAAACTTAGAATAGAAGAAGAAGAACAACACAACATCAGAGTAACACGAACCTCACAGCGGAACGAATAACATACAATATATATAACATAACATGAAATATACATCTGTACTTGAATATACATCATTATCAAAGTACAACACTTACAACACAGTAGAAATAACTATAGCTATATAATCCTGAAGTCTTCTGCTCCAAGCTCTTCCAGTATATCTGTAAATCCCGACTACTTGACTGCCCGTACAAATTTAGGCACCCAAGAGTTTAGGGAAACAAACAAATAAACTCCGGGTCAGTCATGGGACTGGTGTGAGTAAAACAGTGTAAAACAGTTTGAACAAGTAAACGATATCTCATAAGACCACGCCGTATAACGGAACGGGTTTTTCCCTTATGAGAATCCAAATTATCTTTATATCAAATACCTTTTGATATTATAATAATGTCAATCAACCACAATACAATAATCATCTAGCAGAAACGCTTTCATCTCACATTCTACATATATAGTATGCAATCAAAATCGCAAGCACGTATTGAGTAATGGATTTCCAACTATGACAAGGTATGGAACCACCTTTCGCTAGTGTACCTCTAGAGAGGAATACACTAGGTTCAACAAGAACATCTTGCAATCCGGCCACACATGACCGACCACTCATTTCGCTTGAGTGTATCGAATGTATATCACCAACGGTTGGGATCAGCAACCGTTTCCCGAATGGGACAGTATTGACAATAGATTTTTAGAAGTAAATGAAACTCTAGATCAGGTGATTATACACCCTACTTCGGAGCGACCGACTTAGCCATGCTGCCTGCCCGATTTATGTCATTTACCGGATGTGAGGCTTGAAGCTACGCTTTATCATCACACCAGATTCACTTTGAATGTCACATCGTCAAATCCATCAAATCACCGATTGACGTCTACAACCATACATTACGTGTTAGCTAAAAGAAGTTTCCTTCTCCGCTTCCACTCTTGGTACGGTTGGAGAAATCAATATACGTGATCGTCTGGAAATACTCTGTCAGACATCCGTCCATACAAGTCATCCAGGAACAGGATGAACCGAAGGCACTATTCAGTATATCCATCTTAGGCACTGTTATCTAAGATTTATACAACAGCCCTTGCACTTTACTCCGTCTTCAATTATCTTTGGCATATATGATTCGCAACGCTTATACCAATACATAGTGGTTCTTTGGATAATAATCCAACCGATCTCTCAATATTAACAACATTAAAATGGTCAAAACTTCGATAGTCTGTGATTTAACCATCAAAGAAAAACAGGTTTGCAAACAACGATATTATTTCCAAATGGAAATTCTATCAATCAATCATCAATCATATATATATATATCTATATATATATATTCATATTCCTTATTTCCAATGTTTAGAAAATATACGTTATTAACACTGGAAAATATTTCCATAACTTATTCCTTATTTCCCATTTCAATATTTGATTACGTTTCTGATTCTATTTGGAAAACATTTCCAAATCTTCTTTACTTGGATTTAAACAGATGTTTAAATCAACATCGCGATGACAACTCAAACCACTATACTTATTTACTAAATTTAATTAACCACTTTCAATTTCGAATCTTAACCATTTCTAAATTAAAAACGAAGACAATCAAATTGGGGTATAACTATCTCTCAGACCTTAACTGAACAACATTTCAAATCTCGAAATAGGTTAAGTTCATCTTTTAACTTTTTAACACTTCCTTACGTAACTCTCCTCCGAATAAATCTCTATTCGATAACTCCTCCCTTCGAATAACTATATTTGATAATCTCTCTTACGCATAACTAGATCCGATTAGCCTTTCTTCAAATAAACTAAATTCGATTTACTTTATTTATCTAACCCTAATCGATTAACTCTTTTTACATAACTCCTTTCGAATAACTAATTCGATAACTCCTTTCGATTAAACTATAATCGATAACTCCTTTCGATTAAACTATAATCGATAACTCCTTTCGATTAAACTATACTCGATAACTCCTTTCGATTAAACTATAATCGATAACTCCTTTCGATTATACTATAATCGATAACTCTTATGTGTTTAACTCTATTCGAATAACTAATTCGAATAACTCTTATTTATTTAACTCTATTCGAGTAACTAATTCGCATAACTAATTCGATTTGCTTACTTTCGAATACTATATTTGATTAACTCCCTTCGAATAAACTATTCATTTATAAAGATTTACTTTTAGTAACGGTTCTTCACTTTACAAATGATTTCCTTTTTAGTAACGTTTTCCTTTTTATAACGGTTTCCTTTTTATAACATCCTATTTAGTTATAAACAAATTTCCTTTTTATAACTCCATTTATTTTCTAAATATTTCCTTTTTAATTATATTTGTAAATGGTTTTACAATTACCTCCTTTTCGATTTCATTTGTAAAGGTTCTACAAATATTTCTCTTTCGATTCCATTTGTAAATGGTTTACAAGCATTTCTCTTTCTGATTGATTTGTAAATGGTTTACAAACCTTTCTCGTTCTAATCTATTTGCAAATGGTTTGCAAATAATTCCTTTAGGGTTTCATTTCTAAGTATTTTCTACTTATAAATAATCCATTTATAAATAAATTTCTATTTATAAATATTCCATTTATAAATAATTCCTTTTATAAAATCTCCTTTGATTGTTATAAATATTATCTCTTTTATAAAATCCTTTGATTTTATAAATAATCTATTTTCAATATTCATTTTGAAAATTCCCTTTTCACCATTCCGGTATGTTATGGTATTTAACACATCAAATCACGATGACCAATATCGTCCAAACACATATAATCAACTATAGATTATATATCACATTTTATATCACAATATACGAATCACAGTAAAATAAATGTTGGGGAATCCAGTTGGATTCCTCCAACCTGTTTCCCTGCATCCACAGATGTTATACAATATACAATCAACATCACTTTTAGTTCCATATGATATATTCTATTAAACAGAATCAATATAGAAATTCAACTAACTGACTAGCAGTTCAATCAAACCATCAACACACAGTCAATCAACCAATATTTAACAGTTCTAAAAATACAACATGAAATTTTAAACTGTTCAGAGTTAGTGAGCTTTACTCACATTGGACGATCATCATTGATAATGATAATCATCGCTCGATTTGATTTAGACAGACAATTTATTTTGCTATAAATTGTGATGTGCTCCAATTGACTCGCGGTCAGTTCCGTTGCGTAGCCACCGTCCATGCGATCCCAACGGATCTTGTTTCGCTGAATTCTGATTATGTATGATAGGGTTATAGCATTTTCTATTTAACGCAAATCTAAACTAAATAAAAACAAAACTTTATAATTATATTGGGCTCACAATTCATAAGGCCCAACCCACTTTTCCACTAACTAGCAACCCACTACCCGCTCTTTGTCTCCTTCCCCCAAAATCAACTGTCGTTCCTCTAGTAACTCACCAAAACGAATTGGCCATTTTGAATTCAATCCATCACTTATCTCCCTTTTATACTTTCAATTAAACAATGATATAGTTAATTAGCCTACCCCGTAATCCCCTTATCATCGCAAAGCCTTCTTCCCAGACAGACATCCCGCTCCCAGCTTCATCCCGCAACGCTGCTCTTCCCACTTCACTCCAAACAAACCACACCACACTCAGTAAAAGCACACTCAAGCTTCTCCTCGTCAGCAAATAAAAACCCAACTTTTGGAAACTTCCTCCACCATCATGAACGCACATCCTCCCATGACAGTCTCTTCCTGTTAAAATCCATGAGCTCCTACTTCTCCTTACATGCTAAACCGCCTCCACCACACTTACACAATCCCTTCACATCGTTCATTCGCTAACTAGGAAAGCTCCCGGCAAACTCCCCCATTAAACGGTCACCTGCTCCTCCATCCACTTACCCCGTGATTCTTTTCTCATGGATCGAAGCTCCACAACCCCTAGTTCCCATGCCCTAGGTCACTGCTCGAATGTCGAGCATCAGGGAATGAATCGGACATCTCAAAAGTGGTGCCGAACTGAAGAGAAACCGCTCAGCAACTGAAGAATATTATCATCCGATTTATAGAATTTTTCATGAATTTGTTTATGGATTTTGAAGGAGGCGATTTCGTTTTGTTTTGCTGTAGAAGAATGTTTGTTGGCGACGGAAGTGTTTTAGTGTGGAAATGGGATTTTTAGGTTTAGCTGTTATTTGAGGGTATTATATAGGTTTATTTAGGTTCCGTGTGCCATACATAATTTTATCATTTAGGGACCCCCATCGACAGAAACAAAAATACTAGTGAGACCAGCAATGTCCCACGATTCCAAAAGTATAATAATATAGACTAGTTGACTTATTCTGTGAAATCTCCAAATTACTGATTTAGGGTGCACAATATTTCAATTAAACTATATTCCCTTTTTGTCTTCTAAAATTTCCTACGGTCACATACAATATCCAAAAATCATGAAAATTGGCATGCAGCTGCAGTTTGACATTACGGTCCCAATGAAACTGGTTTCGTCGAATTCCGACTTCGTATGCTCACACAGCGTGTTTTTAACTGTCAAAATACTAACTGTTTTTCACTCTAAAAATCCGTACGGCCACACAGTGACTCTAAAAATCACGAAACTTGAAATCTAACAATAATTTAATATTGCGGATCCAAAAAAATTAGTTTCGTCGAATTCCGACTTCGTTTGCCAAAGTGGCTATTTTTAAAGCTCTAAATAACTTATTTAAATAAATAAATATATTTAAATATAATTGAATTTAATATTTTTAAAAATAAATATTATTGTCTATATTCACAGTGGAATACCATACAGCTCCAGAATATTCCTGTATGTATTTACAACTCGATATTACATCGTCAGAGTTATATCGATGTTCGATTTCTATTTTAAATCCTATATAAAATATAATTAAATCGTTATGGTTAGGGCACTGCATTTCTGAGAATTTGATTTGGACATAACTCAAAATCTACACGACGAAATCCCAATTTTTCTCTTCCATTAGAAAGATATACTCCACTAGCTCCACACGTTTCTTGTTTCACAGAAATCCGACTTAAAACGAATCCTGTACATTCAGGTGAAGTTCAAATCGCCAAATTACGAACTACAGCGCCATTTCAAGCTCGATTTTAATTATAATATAATTATACGTTCAAACTATCGTTCAAATAATATATTTGTCATTCTAATTCAATTACAAACTGAATTAAATATCATAGATGATCCAGTTCACACCATATCGGCATTTCAGCCAATTCTGATTATTTCAGAATTTAAATATATTATTTAATTTATTATTTTTATTAAATATTCATCATTATTTAATTCCACGACCATTTAATTCACTATATCACTATTTATATAATTAAATAAATTAATTATAACACCGTAACAATGCGGGTCATTACAGAGGATTTTCTTCAGAGCCATGTGGGCCGCATCATTAGGAGCTATCAATCCTCGATCTAGAGTGGACACATATTTTTTTGAGAGCGCACGTAGTGGGGCCAGGTAGGTGCACATTGTTTTTGAACCTGGTACCCGAGGAATGAAGTAATTCAACATGCCATGTTAAAGTGGCAGTCGACTCTAATTCATAGGGAGTGCATGTGAGGCTCTCCAGTACATTTTCCCAAAGGTGTGCTGATAGTAAGGTAGTCCTTTACCTTGTCATTGTATGGAATCCAATCTCCAGTATATGCTTTTACGGTTTTATTTGCAAAACTAGCATGATGGAATTTAATATGGTAACAATTTCTTCTAGATTGATAAGTATTTGTATTTAGACACTATTATAATATCATGAGATTTTCTACAAAGTGTTTCGGTTATCGCAAGGTAAAAACCCATCCATGTTTATGTGCGTTGTGGTTTTATGAGATACTTTTTGTCTTTAAGAATTTTATAAGCTAATAAAAAAAATAAAATTTCTTGTTACTTGAGTTTTCTCATGTTGTTTTCCAGTCTGACCTGGTGTTATTTCACGATAATGCTTGGGAAAGACTGTAATAATAAGGATTTTTCTCGGACCGAATCGATCGCTAAACCGACCAAGAACGTTTGAAACCCAGATTGAGTTGAGGACAAGACAAATCAGAACATAAATAGATGAACATTTCATTACTTATTACAACAATTTACATCAGAGTACAAGAATATAATAGAGTTCAAATAATAATTTACAGTAGAAAAATATCAGAGATTAAATTACATTACATAGCAGCGGAAAAATAATACATAACACAACTGAAAGAAATACACGGATACAGAGCTTTCCGAATATAGTTCCAACTGTAAATCAGCATCCTATGAAATAAATCTGCAAAACCAAACCTACAAGCTGCCCGTATGGAAAATAGAGGCACCCAGAGTTTAGGTTAAAATAATAAACTCCAGGTCAGTCATGTGACTGATATGAGAACTAAAATAGTTATTTAAAACTTTACTTTAAAAATCAGGTAAATCAAGGGACCACGCCGTATAACATAGAACGGGTTTCCCCCCAAGAATACCAGTGCATAAAATAAACAACGCAATGCTAATTAAAGAAAATGAAGCTATTATAAGACTCAGGTCCCATCACACAATGCAACACCAGCCGGAGGATAGAGTTTTCCCTTATAATAACCGAACATGCTTGGTACATTTTAAAACAAATCATTTTGATATTATTATAAGTGCATAGTGTTAAAAACAACTACAAATATAAATGTATCAATCATAGATGGCATGGGTACCATATATCATGTCGCCATATGTAGGTTTACAATCAAAACTGCACAAAATCGTATTGGAAGTTGGATTTCCATCACGAACCAAGGAAGGGATCGTCCTTACCGAATTCGAGACAATCTAGCCCATGTCTCAGGATATAGTTGCAACTGCACATAGGAAAATGCAAGGCCGGTCCACACTAAGTGGATTAATAATCCCTAAATAATACATTTCCTCGTCCTATGGGGAGTAAGTCTGGTCAGTATGTCAACTATGTCATCCATCGGCCATGTAGTGACCGATATATCCAAGGTACCTCGCTATCCATCAAATAATATGCAACTTCCACATGAGTAAAATGTCTGGGCTCCATACCATAACACCACTCCAAGCTATAAAGAAACACATGTCCTTCTTGTGGTCCTTCATCCCGTTACTGGTTCATACCGGGGTGTAAAGCTCGCGAATTAATGCTACACGAAGCTATGCTATTTAAAGTCGTGCTTTGGTCATCAACCAAAAGGCTCTGCTTTTCAACAAAAGCCTTGATCACATGCCACTCAACATGCCACACTATCACTCCATACTGTACCACTGATTTCTGCTGATATATAACCTCTAAGTCGTATGTCTTAGAGAAGTGTGTTAAGCAAAAGAATAAATTCTCCGTCACCAAACAGATATATATTTAGCAGAGGTCAACGAGCATATCCGGTCGATCTCTAAGTACGTTTGGACGATCACCACTTATTACCCATCTTGGGATGCCTCCCAATCAAGACATCAGTAATCGTCCAAACGATGCGAAGATCTCCGGTCCAACCGTCGTCTTCATCGTCGACTTATCGTTGTATCAATTATTCAAAATGGGATAAACCCAGTCTTTCCGAATAACTCACGTATTTTATAAACAAGTGCTATAATAACACAGCATATGCCTCATTTCAATCTAGAATGTTCTTTTATTCAAATATTCACATCATTAGGGAAAGGTTCCCATTAATTTTATCAAAGATAAATTATTTAAATTTATTATTTAATCTTCCTTTAGATATCATTTCAAACCAAATTAAGGTTTATCCAAATTAGTTAGTATTAGCGCACCTTACCGAAGTAATCATTTGTTTTATTTCCCAATCCCAACCTATACATCCCATGAAGCAAAACTGGTAATACTCCATATCTAACACCATGGTGTTATCGGCAAATTTAATTACCATTTCACATTCAAATCTAATTAAAGATTTAACCATCGCCTGGAGTAAAACTGGGGGTACTCCATTCTCGATCATTTCCCAAATTTGATAAAAAAAAATTGATGCAAAAGGTGGTGAATCGCGAGATTCACGCCTTACTTCATTAACCATAAGAGGCTATTACATAGTAGTTTCTAGCATGCGTGTATTTACAAGATTGTATACGGTCCAAAAAATAACACATGCTCGTAGGCACGGTGATACAGTAGCCAAAAAATAGAGGTACATAACATATTTACATAAAAACTAACTAACTAAACCCAAGTCATCAACCACGTCTGCCGCGAGCTCGGTCCATAACCCTTGCACCTATGGTGTCCCCGAACTTCACTTCGCTGTTGGCTGACCATAAAGAAATAAAACCCAGAATGCAATGAATGACAGTATTGGGTGGTTTCATTTTACATTTAAATTTTCTTGAGTTTCTCTCATACTAGAATCCAAACATGAGCAAAATTCAGAACAACAAACATATGTCGCATGGGTGTAACAGGGAGTGAAGAAAAGGTGGTGTGCCAAGAATGAAATTGGTTGGTAGTGAGGTCTGACCAATCTAAATTAATACTAGGGCTAACAAGGCATTTCGTCCAAACATAGAACGCAAAATCACAACCAATAAATAGATGCAAGTAGTTCTCGTCATCTTCATCGCAAAAAACACATCCACCAGCGACATGGACTCCTTTCTGACGCAATCTACTCACCATATTAAGCCTATTATGCATGATCGTCTACATATGAATTTTGACTTTCGTTGGTACCACTTTAAAACTCCACATACATTCGAAACCAGTGCATTTTCTTCCTGCAAAATTCATTAGCTTATAAAGGTGGCCAACACGAAAAGCTGATTGCAAGCAATGTCAAATAAATCAGCAAACTCAAATCTCAGAGGAATGGGAAGAAGCCAACTATCAAACCAAAACTAAGCATTACGTCCACTTTTTACAATGATGCTCGAACCAATCTTAATCCAATGAACGTTTTTCATAACACCTCGCCAAAAATCCGAGCAATGAGAAGCATCTGCATTCCAATCAAATGTACCCCCATAACAAATATTGATGATCCACTCTTTCCAGAAAACTTTCTTGTCGCTTAACATAGTCCCTAACCATTTGCAAAGTAAGGTCGAGTTCATGTTTCGCAAATTTAAAACACCCAATCCTCCCTGGCTTTTGGATTTGCATACCTAATCCTAAGATACAAGACAACTAACTTTGCGAGTATCCTTTGTGCCAGTCTAGATGAAATTTCGACGAAAAGCATCGATCTTCTCAGTCACCCATCCTGGACATGAGTAAAAAGATAACCAGTATAGTGGGATATTAGAGAGGACCGAATTCATCAACACAAGCATTCCTGCCTTAGAAAGACAGTTCCCCTTCCATCTCGCCAATCTCCGATCAACTTTGTCAATAACATGCTGCCAGTCGCTCTTCATCAGTCATTTGGACGAATGTTGGCCCTAAGATAGTTGAGTGGAAATGAATCCGCCTTACAATTAAGCACCTCAACACAACTTCTGTTCACATCAACATTACAACCCAGAGTGTAAACACTACTCTTATGAAAATTAATTTTTAAGCCAGATAAACTTTCAAAAGCATAAAGCAAATTTTTTAAAAGAAGTAATATATTTGCATTCTGGATTGCTAAAGATAATAGTGTCATCAGTATATTGCAAGGAATTGATATCCCCGATGATATGGTCCCTTCCAAAGCTCTGAATAATATTGTTAGCACTTGCCACCTGCAAAATCCGACAGAAGACGTTCTTTGCCAAGTCAAAAAGAAGAGGAGAGATAGGGTCCCTTTGTCTCAAACCACGTGTAACTTCCCGTATTTTTACGGTATAATAATTAATTAAATTTAATTATTTAAATAGTGATTTAGATATTTAAATAGTCATTTAATTAAATAATATTGAATATTAAATTAATATAATAATTAAATAATATATTAAAATTCCAGAATAGTCGGAATAGTAGAATTAATAATATTGTGTGAATTGGATCATTTATAATATATAATTCAGTTTAGAGTTGAATTATATTAACGAATATATTAAATAAACGACGGTTGAATGCATAATTACATTATAATTATAATCAAGCTCGAAATGGTGTGGTAGTTCGTAATTTGACGATTCAAACTTTAGACGAATATGCAGAATCCGTTTTAAGCCGGATTTCTGTGAAACAAGAAACGTTCGGAGCTGGTGAAGTATATTTTCCTAATGGAAGAGAAAAATCGGGATTTCATCGGGTAGATTTTTATTTATCTCCAAATCAAATTTTTGAAAAGTCGCTATGAAATTCCTTTATAATTTATAACGATTTATTTATATTTTAAATGAACTTTTAAATATAAATTGAATATCGATTCAACCGGGATTTAAATATCGAGTTATAAATCCAATTTGAGTTGTATGATATTCTATTATGAATATATACAATAATATTTAATTACAAATATTTAATTTAATTATTTTTAAATATATTAATATTTAAAAGGGTTTATTTAGAGCTTTAAAAATAGCCAGTTTTGCAAACGACCTCCATTTTCGACGAAACTAATTTTGTTGGATCTGCAGTATTAAATTATTGGTAGATTTCAATTTTCGTGATTTTTGGAGTCAGTATGTGGTTGTACAGGATTTTACTTTGAAAAACAGTTGATATTTTGATGGTTAAAAATACGCTGTGTGAGCAAGCGGAGTCGGAATTCTACGAAACCAGTTTCGTTGGATTCGTTCGAGTTGCAGCTACAAGTCCATTTTCGTCGGAATTGGATATCATATGTGATCATACGGATTTTTAAAGGACAAATACATAGAGTGGTTGATTAAAACAGAATAAATAATCAATAAAAAATTACTTATTTATAGTATAAATAGTCGTTCACCCTTCCTAACCCTAGACTTTATTCTCTCTCAGTTAAAACCATTTTCTACCACCAGTAAAAACCCTCTAAGCTCAAAACGTAAGAATATAAAATCATAACAATCCAAATAAAATTCTAGAAATCATGAAACCAAATTCATTAGCATCCCTTGTTGTAAGCTTCCCGTCCATACCTGTATTTCAACACTCGATGCATTTTCAACAGTTCGAAATTTATGCAGCAAATCAGGGTTGGATGCTTCAGGAGTTTGGGTGCCCTTTAGGGAATTCGAAGGTGAGTATTGTGATCAGGGTGAAACGGCGCACCATTTGGTACTGTTTGGTGAGGATCCATTGAGATTTATGTCGCAACTTGTTATGGGTAATGCGTTAACTGTACTGAGTATGGAAATGGGGGGCTGATCGCGAGTGATGAAGGGGAGATGATTCCATAGGGAAATCGAAGAGGAGTTCGATGGTAATGGCCGTTTGAATTTAAAAGGAGTAAATAGAAGAAGACGGGGGTTTAAAGTTTGCTAAAATGGTGGAGCTATGGTTCGAAGTATCGCTGGAAGTTGGAGAAGAAGGAGTGCGGGTCTGCAGGTTTATGAAGGAAGATGGGCCGAAACTTTAATGGGTGAGGCTCGTTAAATAAATAGTATTCAAGTTTAATTTAAAGAAAATAGTCCATTAACTTGTAAAATGAATATCATTATCATAAGTTATTATAAATTGATGAAACAAGATCCGTTGGGATCGTATGAATAGTGGCTACACAATGGAACTGACGGGGAGCGAATCGAAGCTCGTTACAGTTTATAGTGAAATATATTGTCCGTCTGAATCAAGCGACAATTATCGTTATTTTACGATGATCGTCCAATGTCAGTAAATCTCACTAACTCTATCGGTTTATATTTTTATAAAGATAATATTCTATTAATTATAAATGCTGATTGACTGCTGTGTGATGATTGTTTGGTTGAGTTGCTGATGTATTGGTTAAAATTATAGATAACGATATATATATATATATATCATTAATCAAATATTGATTATGTTTATCAGAATATATCATACCGAATGAAATCGATGTTATTATATTATTTAACATCTGTGGATATAGGGAAACAGGTTGGAGGGATCCAGCTGGATTCCTCAACATTTATTTTACTATTTTTCATATATTGTAACATATGATGTGATATATAATCTATTATTGATTATGTGTGTTAGAATGATATTGATCATTGTCAATTGGTATTTTAAATACCCTAAGAAATAATGGAATAAAAAGGGAATTTTCAATGTTATATTGAAAAAGAAATATATACAAAATCAAAGGATTTTATAAAAAGAGATATTTATAAAATCAAAGGATTTTATAAAAAGAAATATTTTTAAAATGAATAGAATTTTATAAAAAGAATTATTTATATAATAAATAAGATTTTTTAAAAGGAAATATTTGGGAAATAAATATAGAATTATAAAAAGGGAATTTTGAATTATAAAAGAAATTTGAGATGATTTATTTAAATTAGATATTAAATAAAAATATGTTTTTAACATATGAACTAAGAAGAATAATTTATAAATAATATTTTTAAATTAAGGAAAATATTTATCATCGGATAAATAAAGATATATGAGTCTGAACTTATATAAAGAAGTAAAACAGAAAGGGAGCACATTAATTTATAAATAATATTTTATAAATTAAGTTAACTATTTATCCGTGGATAAATGGAATATATAAGTCAGAACTTATATAGAGAAGTAAGAATTGACTTTAACGTCGATATTTGAAACTGAATATGAACGTAGTGTTAACGAGAGTTTTAGATGGAATTATTAACCTGTTGAATATAAAATAAGATTTTTATATGTATTATTTATAAATAGAATATTTAAAATAGGAAATTATTTTAAATACCAAACCAAACTATTTTAATTAGATAAAGAATATGTTATTCATATTGAATATGAATAATGGATTAAGGCAAGCATTTTATGAAGGAGAAGATTATAAAAGAAATGTTATTCATATTTTATATGAATAATAGATTAAATAAATGTTTTGAAAATAAAAACATTTATAAAGAACATCGGATTTGAAGTAGAAATTCAAAGGGGAATTTGAATAAGATAGGGAAAGGAGTTAATCGAATATAGTTTATTCAAAAGGAGTTAATTAGATATAGTTTATTCGAAAGGAGTAAATTGATAAGAGTTAATCGATAGGAGTTAATTGATAAAAGTTAATCGATAGGAGTTAATTGATAAGAGTTAATTGATTAGAGTTAATCGAATAGAGTTAATCAAATAAAGTTAATCCAATAGAGTTAATTGATATAGAGTTAATCGATCAGAGTTAATCGAATAGAGTTAATCGATTAGAGTTAATCAAATAGACTTAATCAAATAGAGTTAATCGAATAGAGTTAATTGAATAGAGTTAATCGAATATAGTTATTCGAAAGAGAGATTATCGAATATAGTTTATTCGAAGGAAAGAGTTATCAAATAGAGATTATTCGAAAGAGAGTTACTTAAGGAAGTTTGTTAAAGATTTAAAAGGTGAACTTTGTCTATTACGAGGTTAAAAATTTTGTTCAGTAAAGGTCTGAGAGGTAGTTATACCCCAACTTGATTGACTCCCTTTTTAACTAAGGAATGGTTAAGGTTCGATAGTGAAGGTTGGTTAAGTAAATTTAGTTAATGAGTGTAATGTTTTGAGTTGGCATAGCAATGTTTTATCTAAACATCTGTTTAAATCCAAATGTAGGAGTTTTGGAAATGTTTTCCAAATAAGATTCAGAAATGTTTTCTAATATAGGAAATAAGAAATGGAAATGTTTTCCAATGTTAATAAAGTATATTTTCTAAATTTAGCAAATAAGAAATGTTGAATATATGGAAACATGAAATGAAAAATGAATAAATTAATGAACTAAAGAGATAAATGTTAAACGATGATTAATCAATAGAATTTCCATCTGGAAATAATATCGTTGTTTGCACACGTGCTTTTCTTTGATAGTTAAATCACTTACTATCGAAGTTTTTGACCATTTGTCTGTTGTCAATACGGAGAGACCGGGATCAGATTCATTATTTGAAAACCACTTCGTATGGGCAATAGTGCTGTGAATCAAATATGATGAAGATAATTGAAGACGGAGTTTATGCAAGGGTCGTTCTGTTAAATCCTAGGTAGAAATTGCCTATGATGGATTTACAGAATAGTGCCTTTGGGTTGTCTAGTCCCAGGACGACTTGTATGGAAGAATGTGTGACAGAGTATATTTAATAGATCGCATAAGTTGATCTCTTCAAATGTATTTACGTTTGGTGGCAGAGGAATTCGTTTCTCTAAGCTGTTTACCTATGATATGTTTGGAGAAATCAATTTTTGATTTAGCAAGTAGGACGATGTGACATTCAAAGTGAATGAAGATGTGGTTTGTAAGGGATACGTTATGGCCTCTAGCCTAACAACCGGAAATGGAATAAAATCGGGTAGGTCGCATGGCTAAGTGGTTAGCTGCCAATTAGGGTATATTGTCACTTGATCTAGAGAAAGTCCATTTACTTCTATAATCTATTTCGATGTTGTCCCATTCGGGAAACGGTTGATGATCCCAACCGTTGGTGATAATACATTCGGTACACTCAAGCAAAATGAGTGACCGGTCATGTTTAGCTTGGGTTACAAGATGTTCTAGTTGAACCCGGTGTATTCCTCTCTAGAGATACACTGTTGGAAGGTGGTCCTAAACCTTGCCAGTTGGAATTCATTACCCAATAAGCGCCCGCGGTTTTTGAATATATATTATGTATGTGGAACGTGAGATGAAAGCGTTCTGCTAGATGATTATTATATTGTGATTGATAGACAGTATTATAATATCAGATGAGTTCGATATAAGATTTATCGTTTCTATTAAAAAGGTTTTATTTGGAAGCTGAATCAAATGTTTTAGATTCTTGTAAGGGAAAAACCCGTTCCATTATACGACGTGGTCTTATGAGATATCGTTTAATTTCTCAAGTTGTTTTAAATTGTTTTACTCACACCAGTCTCATGACTGACCCGGAGTTTATTTTGTTTTGTTTTCCCTAAACTCTTGGGTGCCCAATTTTGTACGGGAAGTCAAGTAGTCGGGATTTTACAGATATACTTGGAAAGCTGGAGCAGGAGGCTTTAACAACATTTATATAGCTATTTTTTATTTCCGCTGTGTTGTAAGTGTTATACTTTGATAATGTTACTGTATACATATACAGATTTTATTTCAAAGTTATGTATCTATTGTATATTATTCGTTCCGCTATGAGATTCGTGTTTACTCTGATGTTGTATGTTCTTCTTCTTCTATTCTAAGTTTCTATCTTATCTATTCTCACCCTCTAATCTCTTTCATGGACTATCTGGTGTTTTCTGATGCTTGATAGTCGACATTGGGTTATATGTCGATATCCAAGGTCGCGAATTCCCCGGGTCGTTACACCACATTTAGAGACAATAGTATTACCAGCCACACCATTAACACAAATATTTGATCGACTTGATGTTAAAATACTGTTAATCCAATTTATCTATCTAGCAGGAAAACCTCTGGCTTTAAGCATATCCATGATGAATCTCCAATCAACAACGTCAAATGCCTTAGCAAAATCCAACTTTAAAGTTGCGCAAGGTGCATTATTCCTATCACTGTGAGAAATGACTTCTTGACCAAGCACCGCTCCATCGAGAATAAATCGTCCTTTGATAAATGTCGTCTGCGATCTGTAAATAAGTTCATCCATTTTCACTTTCTACCGGTTCGCAAGAACTTTAGTAATCAATTTGAAGCCGCTATTCAGGAGGCTAACTAGTCGAAAGTCCGCAGTAGAAACATTTCCTTCCTTTTTTGGTATAAAAACTACATTTGCATACCCCAACACATCCAATCTCAACGTACCAGCATGAAATTCTTTGAAAATGTTTACAACATCATGCTTAATCAGGTTCCAGTATTTCTTATAAAAGAAGTTTGGAAAACCATAAGGACCAAGAGCTTTGTCTCCAGGCATCTCGTTCAAAGCAGCGACAAATTCTTCTTCTGAATATTCAGAATCCATGCCACTTAAGTCAAAATTTGAGGGGTACAGCGTATTCCAGTCTACAGCCACACGGTTCTCATTTCGTTCACCAAAAATGCCTCTATAGTACTCAGTAAACACGTCAACGATCTTTTGTTGATCACAAATTTCTTCCCCATCTTTCCAGATACTGCAAATCGTATTTGTTCTTCTTCGACCATCTGCAACTTTATGAAAATAAGTAGTGTTGCTGTCACCAAGCTTTAACCATGAGTTCTCGATCTCTGCTTCCAAAAAATCTCCTCCTGATCAATCACCGTAAGAAGTTCCTTTTCTTTCTTTTTTAACAAAGCTCGTTCATCGTCATCCGAATTTCTAGATTCCTCCAACACATTGAGCTCCAAAATCTTAGCTTCAAGCCTTTGTTTTTTAATTCTGATATTACCAAAAACTTCTCTATTCCATTTAGAAAGGAATTTACGCAAAAGCCTAATGTTTTTACAAAAGTTATTTGCCGCATCACCATAACTGCAAAATTCCGACCACTTTTGACGGAGCAAATCATCAAAATTTGGCTCAATGCACCACATGTTTTCAAATTTAAAAAAATTTCCTCTTTAAATCAACATTAGTGTCCAATACCACCGGGCAATGATCAGAAATGAGGGAAGAAAGACCTTTATGGATAGTCAGGGGGTGTAAATCTTCAAATTCAGAGTTAATAAAGAACAGTCAAGGCGAACCAATGTTGGGGGATCTACCATCACTCCATGTAAATTTTCTATTGGGTATGGGTAATTCAATTAAGCCACAATCGGTAACCAAATCACTGAAGTCATTCATGTCACCCAAACCAAAGGATTTCACAACATTTCTCTCAAACTCAAATCTAGTAACATTAAAATCACCACCAATAACCCAGGGACCATACATTAGGTTATGAAAATCACACCCTCTTCCCACAAAGTTTTCCTTTCTCGTCTAGTATTAGGTCCATAAACATTAGAAAAGAAGTACAAAACGTTGGTAGATTTGCATTCAAGAGCCACATGAATGTAATAAGTTTGCTTAATTTCTTGCTTAACAGTCCAAGAGTTACTCCTCCAACCAGTAAACATGCCTCCAAAAGACCCCACACCAGGGATATATGCCCATTCATCAATTACACCCCACCCCCAAACACTTAAACATGGATGGTTCAGGGTTCTCAATTTTTGTCTCTTGATGTAAAATGATATCGGGTTTTACAGATTTTAGATAATTTTTAACCCATAGAGACGTATTAAAAGTTCATAGGCCTCTAACATTCCATGTGACAATTATCATGGTTTAACGTTAGCCCTCTCCAGTTCTTTATTTTTAATATCATGTATTACATCATCATTTAACACAAAACCAGAATTACTTGCAATAGAAAGCAGTCGATCATTATTCAAAGTATTAAGTATAGCAGGAACAAAAATGCTTCCTGCTGTTGGGTGTCCATTCCTCGTGCACTACGGCGCAGCATGACAACGCCTTGATCCATGTCTCGTTTGCCTCTTCCCGTGTAGAAGAACATTCACCAGAGCTGGATGGAGCAATAGCCAATTGTCCAGCCAAATTCAGGTCTTGTGAGTCATTATCCATCACATGTTCATTGAAAGCGTCACCTCCACCATACGCGTCACTCTCTGCCTCGAAATCATTCAAACCAATTCCATCACCGCCATTAACAAGAACAATGTCTCTAGAATCCGTGCTAACCCCCACTATATTTCCACCCGCATCAACCTCTACTGCCACACCATCATCAAAGCGAACCACGTAATTATCATTATTACCTCCTACCTCAACAGTGTTACCTCCACCTTCATCCTCAACACTATCCGATGGGTTAACAACTGGGTTATTGACATCACCGACATACACTCTAGCTCCTTCATCTTTGCTGCGTAACACTTTAAGCTTATCATCACTGCCAGCTGCAAAAACCTTCTGCTTGAAATTTGGGACCTTAATTTGGGGCGATGAGTCTTCCTCGCATCTCTGAATATGAACTTCATGAGAAAAGCCCTCAATTGGAATTATCACCGATGAAGGCAGCGACTTTCCAACTTCTTTCGTCATCTTGGTACGTAAGCAAGTACAATCTACATCATGAATTGCTCCATATTGCACCCTCTCCACTTCACCAACGTCAGCCAAAGCTTTTTTTGAGAACATCCTATTTACGGCACACCACCGGTGCGTTCTTCGTACAAATCCAACAAGTCTCCTTTCTAATCGGGACACTCCCAAATTGCAAACTCCACCTTATCAAGAAGATTGTTCCCTCGGTCAGGATGAAAGAGGACTGAAATTTCTCCGTTAGCATGGTAGGTGGGAATCGGACAATGAACACGTCACCCGTGCGCTTAACATTCCAGATCCAAGACAGAGCATGACGACTGTAATGGGCTTTCAGAAGCTCCTCGATCTGACGAATTGGGAAGGATCCGCTCATGACAGAAATAAACACCATCGATCCGCCCAGTTAAATGATTTTGGGAAAAAATAAGCAGAGATCTGGTTGCGGGTTCTAATTTCAGCCATTTTTGAAGAGGGGAGACGATGAGATTTACAATTGAAACCCTTATGTCCAGTTTTGTGGCATTTAAAACAAATAACTGGATTTTGACAAGATCGTGCCCAGTGATCTGTCGATCCACACCTAAAGCAGCCATTTTTTGATTTGATATTATTGAGATTTTCATTATAGCTCTTATGGATACGAGGAGACGGTTTTGATAGTGGCTTTTTATATTTTAAAATATTTGGATTTGAAACACGCTTTACAGCTGGATGAAGTAATATATCCTTAAAAGTAGGATTAAATGAAACATTGTTAACATTTTCAACGTTCAAAGATGAGATTTTCGAGGAGAAAGACGACTTTAGAGAAGAACAAGCATTTTTGGGATTCTCCAATAAAGATCGCTATGAGGAAGCCATTAACAATACTTATGTCTCTAAATTCTTGAGCTAAGAATTTGATTGATTTAATTTGTTTAGATTTGATTTCCCCAAATTTGATAATTTGAATTATCACATTTTCATTTTAATCTAATTAAAGATTCATTAAAACTTCATTTAGTTTTAATCTTCAAAAATCATCATATAATGATTATTCAAATTTAGGAAATAAATCCTGTCTTTAACCGGGTTAAAGAACTATTGTCATTTAAAACACAGTTCACGATAGACCCAAAATCACATCCCATTAATTATGGAATCTTCATGGAACGAATCAATATATATAATCGATATAAGCTTCCATATCCAACCAATAATATAAATGGAATAACGGCAAAGCCTTTTAAATTCTATATATAGTAACAGTCTTCCTCTACAGAAGTTCACTTCGATTATTACCAAATCGAATTCCATTCCAATTTATTTTATTAAATTGGAAAACTTTTCTTTGGAAAATCCCATTAAATCTTAATAGAAAGATTTATATATTCCAAATCACATTTCACTGTCAATCGGGTTAAAGAACGAATGTCATTAAGACACAGTTCACAATAAATCCAATTCAAATTCAGTTTTACTCTAATTACTAAATATAATTGGAAACTCTAATAATATTAATTAAAAGATTTGTTCTTTTCACATGGGGTTTTAAGAACAGTGTTACTGAAGACGCCATTCACGACAAACCCAAAGTCCAATTATTTTATTCAATTCTAGTTAAATATTAATTAATTGGAAAACTTCACTAAATCTTAATTAAAAGATTTATTCTTTTCTCAGCTAGGTTTGAGAACATTTTTATTTAAGACACCGTTCTTGACAAACCCTAAATCCAATTTGATATTAAATACAAGGGTCTGAATAGAAATTATGTTGGCTTATATTCAATATCAAATTCTGAAACCAACGGATTTCGTATTGGAAATAACGATACCTGTATCTTCAAAATTCCCATAACAATATCTGTATAACCACAGAATCCAATATCAAAATATTTCGAAGATTATTTCCATTCCATTCCAATTTATTCATTGAAAAATTCTGGTTATTTTTAAAACCATTTCAAATCCAATTTATTTCTTTAAAAATATTGGATTATTATTCTAGTTAATAGCTAGTTCATTTTTGATAAAAATATATTTTTATCTTTACAAACATGGAAATTTTCATCCATATTCTTTCCAAATCATTTATTATGATTTTACACAATTTATTGATATTTTTAATAATTTTATCAAGGCCCATACAGTCGGTTTCCAATAACCACCAAACTGCACTTACAACGACCTTTTCCAAATTTGATTTGGACATAATTCCAAATTCAACCTTAGATTTTTAATCTCTTATATTCGTTGGAAAGCTCTTTTCGATATGAACCGAACGGTTCTAGTTTTAGGAGAATCCTACGGTCGGATCTCCCGTAATGTTAGTTTGAAGTCAATGGTCAAAATTCACGAACGGTCGTGGCGTGTTCTATTCAGGTCATTTAATATATATAATATATATGTTATATATATTTCGTCGATTTCCATTTAAAACATATTTTATAAATTCATTTATAAATTCATTTCAAAATGATTTCAATTTCATTTCAATTTTCAAATCAAATTTGAATATTCCTTAATAAATTCGTTTTAAATTCATTTCAAAACGATTTTAACTTCATTTCAAATCAAATTAAATCAAAATTGAATATTTCTTAATATATTCGTTTTAAATTCATTTCAAAACGATTTCTGTTTCATTTCAATTTTAAATCAAAATTGAATATTTCTTATCATTATAATATTAAAATGATAATATTTTCAAAATATCTGATTTTGATTATACACTGGATATTATTTAAAAATATTCTTTAATTCTGAATTGGAATCAAACTCAATCAATTACCATATAATTTCAGTTATATGGATTTCAACATCACATGCATACAACAATAATGATAAAAAATCATTGAAAATTTATACAACATCCAGAGTGTATTTTACAACTGTATAAGCATTAAAATAATTAAATAACGCTTATACAGTCTGTCAACCCATCGTTTGACATACCACTAATTATTGGGATCAGTGTATGTCAAATATCATCCCAATACCCGTATGGGGTTTCAATCAACAAACGCAGATTTTATTTATGAAGCTTGGCGATGTGTAAAATTTATCGTTCCAATCATCACCAGTTAAATATGTGTACATAAACGAACCGTCCAGCTTGTAAATGAATATTTATTTTCTTTTCTTTTCATGATAATTTTATATACATTTTATATAAATAATTTTATATACAATAATATCGATCAATTACAATCCAGAATACAATCCAAACAAACAATCAACCACGGTTTGTAAAAAAGTAGAGTCGGGGGCTACTAAGCCCCGTCTGCATCGTAGTATATATATTTAACTGTAATGTAATTCGAGTGAGAAAGAGTTCTCACATTGGGTTCCACTCCGCCAGTGTTTATTTCTGAATTTCTAATACAGTTTGGGTTTGAATTTTCCTATTTCTAACTAGCTCCAAATTGGGTCCAGTCAGTATTGTTGTGAAGCTCTCGTCCCCACGATCGCAACGGTTCCAGTTTCGCGCGATGTGGACCTCGTATGAAGAAGATACGATAATTAACGCGTTAATTTCATAATGGGAATAATTTAAATTAATTATATAAATTAATTTATTTGATTACCCTCAAATTAAAACTAGATGTCGTATTCACTCGAGCTCGCCCTTAGGGTCCAAAATTTCTTGTGCTTGGAGCCACCGAAGGGAGATCGTCCACCTCCACGTCGGAGAGCCTGGGGAGCGCCGCCACTGGCCAGAGACACGGCGAGCTCGGTCGTGCCCATCAGCCAGAAAACAGCCTCAAAGTTCGTGCCTTTGAGCACTGATTTATCCATCCATACTGAATGATAACTCCTGCTATATGTATGGATTTGAAGAGCTCATGGAGCACAATGGTTTTCCCTTCAGGATCCTAGTCCAATTCTTCGTGCATAGAGAGAAATCGAAGGGGAAAGGAATGAACACTTTCCACCGTCGCTTTCTGGAGGGAGGCGGGTTTGAGCGAGTGAGAAAAATTAGGGTTTTAATTTTCTTTATTTATATATTTTTTAATATTATTTAATTCGAAAATTGAGAATTTTACATATGAACTCCAAATCAAAACCAACGACTGCCGCCCCTAGATAAATACCCTCATTCTGGACAAAATGGGATACGTTTCGTAAGCCAATTCGACCGTTTCGAATAGTTTTTATCAAAGTTAAAATATAAATCTTTATATATTGAATTCAAACGTACGTTTTAATTTATCGAGGTCACATACTAAATCCAAAAAATTACAAAAAAATTATATCTAGCTTTGTTTTGATGATACGGTTCTAACAAAACTAATTTCGTCGAATTTGGAGGCCGTTTGAAAAATGGCCATTTTCTGGTCGATCCAATTCAAACTGAAATTGACCAAAGACGTTTAAATTCACCACGCTTACATATTAATTCCAAGAATTATGAAAATTGTAATCTAGCAATAATTTGACATTCCGAATACAAAAAAGTGGTTTCATGGAAAACGAAGGTCGTTTGCAAAACGACTATTTATAAGGGCTATATATTATATAAATATATATATTTTCAATAGCGACTATTTTAAATTTTAAACTGGACATAACTTTCAATTTGTATTATGATATCTGGATTTTTCACATTTGTTTTAAAGATATATGTAATGACCCGCATTTGCAGAGGTATTATAATTAATTTATTTAATTGTATAAATAGTGATATAGTGAATTAAATGGTCGTGGAATTAAATAATGATGAACATTTAATCAAAATAATATATTAAATAATATATTTAATTTTGAAATAATCAGAATTGGCTGAAATGAAGATATGGTGTGAACCGGATCATTTGTGATATTTAATTCAGCTTGGAATTGAATTTGAATAATGAATATATTATACAAACGACAGTTTGAACATAGAATTATAATATAATTAAAATCGAGCTTGAAATGGCGCTGCAGTTCGTAAATTGGCGATTTGAACTTCAACTGAATGTACAGGATTCGTTTTAAGCCGAATTTCTATGAAACAAGAAACGTGTGGAGCTGGTGGAGTATATCTTTCTAGTGGAAGAGAAAAATCGGGATTTCGTCATGTAGATTTTGATTTATGTCCAAATCAAATTTTAGAAAAGTCGCTGTGGAATTCCTTTATAATTTATAAAGGAATTATTTATATTTTAAAAAGGAATTTCAATATAAATCGAATATCGGGTTGACCCAGATTTGAAATATCAAGTTAGAAATCCATATAGGAATATTCTAGAGCTGTATGGTATTCCACTGTGAATATATACGATAATATAAATTTATTTATATTTAATTTAATTATATTTAAATATATTTAAATATTTAAATGGGTTATTCAGAGTTGTAAAAATAGCCACTTTTGCAAACGAAGTCAGAATTTGACGAAACTAATTTTGTTGGATCCGCAATGTCAAAAAGTTGTTAGATGTTAGACCGAAATCTGGGCCTAACACCCAAATGCAGATCGCAGATCACAGAATGCAATAAACAGTAAAATAAGAGGAGACACACAAGGTTTTTATAGTGGTTCGGCTGTAGATGTAGCCTACGTCCACTTTATAATCTTATTGTTATACTGACAGACTACAAGAATCAGTTTCATGTAGACACACAATCCATGTGTTAATTGAGATTATAAGAGGATAATTTAGATGTAGAATGGTGCAAAGTCCTTGCACTTCAGTAATGGTGGAAGCCACGAAGAAGAATGGCCAAAAGTCCTTGAAAAATCATTCCTGGGGTGTATTTATAGCTGTTTACAACAGGCGGATCGCGGGACACGTGGCACGCGTCCCAAAAAATTTGAAAAGAGGTGGAAAGTGTCAAGAAATCATCTCCAAATCATCATATGACAAGTGTAATAAGATCCATGCAAGTTGGAGCGAAAATAGCCATCAGAATAGGTCAAAACAGTGCAGAACTGCAGGCGGTTCGCGGTCCCCATGCGCTCCACGATTGGATCGTGACCTAGGAGTGCGACCCCTAGGAACGGATCGTGACCTAGGAGTGCAACCCCTAGGAACGGATCGTGACCTAGGACTGCGACCCCTAGGATCGTGTCGCGACCTAGGAGTGCGACCCCTAGGAACGAATCGCGACCTAGGAGTGCGACCCCTAGGAATGGATCGTGACCTTGGTGGGCGACCCCTAGGAAGGTCACGAAACCTAGGAGTGCGACCCCTAGGATGGTCAGCCGGTCAAGGAAGGTGAGAGATGATACAAACTACACGCTAGCTACGCTCCTCCACTTCATCCAAGTGATCTCCAGTCTACACTAAAGTCCTGAGTTGTTCCATATGATAGAAATTCGTGTTGAGATGATCTTTGCCAAAAGATTGTGTAACAAGTTGCCCCCCAGAACATATCTTGCTGGTTAAAGGAAGATGTGTTCTGGATAATCCGAGAAATCCAATTCCAGAATGCGACGATCACGCCGGAGCGTATTGAGGCCAGAAAACCGACGATCACACGGGATCGTTTTAAGGCCAGAAAACCGACGATCACACGGAATCGTATTAAGGCCAGAGAAATCCAAGAAGACCAGGGGTTTGTAACTGCATGAAGGTAAGACAAACAATGCAAGAATATTTCCTAGATGGCCTTACCGGAGTAAACCATCTGAGGAGATGTTAGAAGGGTTCCAAGACGGCCATACTGGAGTAAGACGACCAAGGAAATGCCATGAAAGTTCCAAGACGGCCTTACCAGAGTAAGACGACCAAGGAAAAGCACATGAGGTTCCAAGACGGCCTTACCGGAGCAAGACGACCAAGGAAAAGCACATGAGAGTTTGTGTATACTGGACGGATCCAGTTGATATCCAGTTGCCTTTCTATCCTCAGGTTCCTCATCTTCTCTGGGATCCAGGTCTTCAGGCATTCTTTTGGGCAACTCCAACCGAAACGACAGTGGATATACCCAATGATGAAGCTGATCCAGAAAAGTTTTGAAGATTGGATCCCAGTTGGATCCGCACCGAGCCAAAGAACTGACTAACTTTCTGAAGGCAAACCTGGATGTATTTGCCTGGACCCACGCTGATATGTGTGGGATATCATCATCCATCATGAGTCATTCGCTGAGTATAAACCCAAAACACCCGCCTGTAAAGCAAAAGAGACGTGTGCTGGGCCCAGAGAGGTCGGCAGCTCTGAAAGAAGAAGTGGAGAAGCTGAAAGAGAACGGATTTATTAGAGATTCGACATATCCCGACTGGATATCGAATCCTGTTTTGGTAAAGAAGTCAAACGGGAAGTGGCGGACATGTATTGATTTTTCAAACTTGAACAAAGCCTGCCCGAAAGATAGCTTCCCACTCCCCAGAATAGACTAGCTTGTGAATTCGACAGCGAGACACGAACTTCTTTCTTTCATGGACGCATATTCCGGATACAACCAGATTCCCATGCATGTGCCCGATCAAGAGCACACGAGCTTCATTACAAATTTGGGGTTGTATTGCTATGTGGTCATGCCGTTCGGATTGAAAAACGCTGGAGCTACTTACCAACGCCTGGTGAACAGGATGTTTTATAACCAAATAGGGAAGACTATGGAGGTTTATGTAGACGATATGCTCGTCAAATCAAGACAATCCTCCAGCCATACGCAAGACTTGGCAGAGATGTTCGGTATCCTACGAAAGTATCGGATGAAGATAAATCCTTTGAAGTGCTCGTTTGGGGTGGCATCTGGAAAGTTTCTAGGTTTCATCGTGAGCTCTCGAGGGATTGAAATCAATCCCAGTCAAATAGCAGCGATAAGGAACATTGAGTAACCAAGGAGAATCAAAGATGTCCAATGTCTTGCAGGAAAGTAGCTGCGTTGAGTAGATTTCTCTCCAAAGCAACAGACAAATGCATCCCTTTTTTTGACTTGATAAAAAGGGGAAAGAAAAATTTCGAATGGACTCCAGACTGTGTTGAGGCCTTTCGAAATCTATTGGACTTACTAGAGAGACCACCGATTTTGTCGAAGCCAGTGGATCATGAAGAGCTGTTTGTTTATCTAGTAGTATCGGCTCACGCCGTTAGCACTGCCTTGGTCCGGGAAGAAGACAAAGTGCAAAGGACGGTATATTACATAAGTAAGAAATTGGCAGCTGCAGAACGTAACTACCCAAGGATTGAGAAGCTTGCTTACAGCCTTCTAATCGCCTCCCGAAAACTTCGCCACTATTTTCAAGCTCACCCAATAACCATATACATTGATCAGCCTCTGAGACAGGTGTTGCAAAGACCCGAAGCATCGAGACGGTTGATCAAGTGGAATATTGAATTAAGTCAGTTTGATTTAAATTTTCAGCCGCGAAGATCGATCAGGGGGCAAGCTCTGGCTGACTTTATAGCAGAGTTCATAATTCCGGAGGAAGAGATGATCAACGGCAAGGTGGTCAAGTCAGAGGAGGAATTAAAGTTAGATCCATGGAAGTTGTACACAGACGGAGCCAAGAACGACCGAAGGTCCGGAGCTGGAGTTGTCTTAGTTATTCCTGAAGGACGATCGTTATATTATGCTTTGCGACTAGAATTTTCAGCGACCAATAATGACTCTGAATATAAAGCCCTGATTGTCGGGCTGAAACTTGCTAAGGAATTCGGAATAAAGGCATTGGATATATTCTGCGACTCTAAAATAGTCGTCTGCCAAGTGCGAAAGGAGTTTGTTGCCCGGGGACCTCGACTTATTACCTATCTCGGAAAAGTGGAGGAACTGTTGAGCAACTTGGAACGGTATAACATAACGCATATCCCAAGAGCTGAAAACCAGAAGGCAGACCGGCTAGCAAAGCTGGCTAGTTCCGACAATCCGGAGGAAACCGAAATGGTTCCAATTGAGACGTTAGGATCGCCAAGCTTTGAGTCAATGGAAATTGAATTAGCTTTCGAAGAAGAACCGGAGAGGGAGTCGTGGATGACCCCAATCAAGAATTTCCTTAGAAATGGAGTGCTCCCGCCAAAGAAGAGTGAGAGGTGAGCCATAGTTCGCAAAGCCACCAGATACATCCTTCAAGATGATACCCTTTATCGGCAAGGATTTTCTATGCCCCTGTTACGATGTATAGCGCACGACGACATCAAGCGTGTACTAAGAGAAGTACACGAAGGTGAGTGTGGAGATCATACGGGAGGTCAGACTTTAGCAAAAAAGGTATTGCGGTATGGGTATTTTTGGCCCACTATTAATAAAGAAGCAGCTGATTACTCACGACGCTGCGACAAATGCCAGAGGTTCGCCAAGATCCCCAGAGCACCACCGACCCAGCTCAAATCGATGGTGAGTCTATGGCCGTTTGCCATGTGGGGAATTGACATCATCGGAGTTCTACCGATTGCTAAAGGAGGAGCGAAGTATGCAATAGTCGCCATGGACTATTTTACGAAGTGGGTGGAAGCTGAGCCCTTAACCAAAATCACAGCGAGAAAGATGATAAGTTTCATGGTTAGAAATATCATATGTCGATTTGGGATTCCAAGGACCATTATAACTGATAATGGAACCCAGTTCGATGGTGCCGAATTCAGAAATTTCTGCCAGAAATACAACATCGACAAGCGGTATACTACAGTCGCCCATCCACAGTGGAATGGGCAAGTAGAAGCAATAAATAAAGTCATAAAGTCCATCCTCAAGAAGCGATTGGAATGCACAAAAGTGAAATGGGTGGATGAATTGCCCTTGGTTTTGTGGGCATATCGGACAACGTTTAAGACAGCTACCGGTCATACTCCTTTCTCTCTCTCATTTGGCTCAGAAGCAGTAATCCCGGTAGAGCTTGAAGTTCCCTCTCACAGGGTGACATATTATGACCCAATGACGAATCAGACACTCCTCCTCCAGTCCCTTGAAGAAATTGAAGAAAAAAGGGACAAGGCAGACTTGCGTGCGTCAAGACATCGACGTCAGATGACACGCTATTATGACAGGAAAGTTCGTTTTAGAACCTTTGAACCAGGAGATTTGCTGCTGAAGCGAGTTTTTCCATCCCTTCCTCACCTCGGTCCAAAGTGGGAAGGGCCATTCGTCATCCAATGGAAACTTGAGACAGGAGCCTTCAAGTTAATGACCGTAGATGGCGAAGAAGTGCCTAGGGCTTGGAATGCCCAACACTTGATGCGATATTTGAATTATGGGTGTTGTATTTTCTTTTGTTTTTCTTATGAACCCTGTAAAAAGGCACAACTTGCCTTACAAAATTCTGTTGATACGAACAAAGAACTATAAAGTGGATGTAGGCTACGACTTAGCCGAACCACTATAAAAATATCGTGTGCCATTTACTTTCCTGCATTATTTATATCTTCAACTACTATTCTATTATGACTGTGGAATACGAGATGTTAAATTAAAATCTGAAAAGTTAGAGATGGCTTATATGCAGGAACGAACACAACGACTGTTTGAACAATAAGACACAAAAGAATGGGAAGACGACATTCTTAACTCTAACTCTCAAGAATTTAGAGAGAGTATAATGGACGGGAAGATGACGTCCTCTGAGGCGTGAAGGTGCACCTAGATGAGAGACCGCCTCAGCAAGAACTCTAACCTGAATATAAGACAGGAGAGTATAAAAGATGCCAGAAAAGAACAGGCATCAATGACAAAAGGAATGTGACCCCCGTCAGAGAATCGGGGACACTTGGACTTTTTAATTTAATCTTGAATAGTTTTTCGAGACTGACTGGGGGCATGTATGTACACACATATCTCCCCCCACTATGACTCCATTACACAACTTTAATAGCACATGCATTTGCATTTTTACATAAGTACTGGACTGACAACTAACAGGCACTGCAGGAAATGAATTATTTTTATTTACAGATGTATGAATTTGTACAGGAAAACAGGCAAAAAGAAGATGTGAGGGCCACACTCGCTGCAACAACTGTGGGCCAATTAAATGCTAAAATAAAGCAGAACACTTCGTCACTTAGACTTTGAAGTGGACTTGGATTTTTTAGCAGCCTTTTGAGCATCCTTCGCCTCTTTTTCAGCATCAGTTAAGATGCGCCTTGGTTTTTTCTTCCCTGAGACTGAAGTGCTGGAATTGGTTGACTTTTTCCTGGGAGTCGGAACGCTGGAATCAAGAGAAGACTTTTTAGCAAGTTCTTCTTTAATAGATCTAGTCGAAAGCTTAACAACTAACCTTGATCCAGCATCCTCTACTGCGAGAGGCTTAAGGCTTTCAGGGTCTAGGTTTCAACTTTAAGCTGCATGCGTTTGTCTTGTTCGGCTTTCAATGCAGCTAAAGTAATGTCATTGGCGCTTTTTGACTCCCCAACTATAGTCACCTCAGGATCTTCCTCATGTCCCTCATCGCCACTATCATCCTTTAAGGCGTCTATCATCTCACCGTCGCGAGGAGCGTCGGCCTTACCCTTGTCTCCTTCATCCTTCTCCGCTGACTTTGCTTTGGCAGTGGTTCCCTGGGGCACGTCTGCCTTCTCGGACGGTTCAGCACCTGCGGAATGAGAAGCAACCGTTATCAACTCGGGGGAAAGTAAAGGGCCCTTCATTGATTGTCCGACTATGCGATGGAAACTGGAGATAGCTTTGACGAATTGGGGTGAAAAGGTAGAAATACCTTCCGATGATTTTTCAGCTGGAGTAGCTGCCGCCTCTGAAGCCGATTCAGGAATAAGAGATAAAAGAGATGTCTGAGGGATCGCCGGGTTTTCGGGGTCGTATCCCTCTACTTCAGGAGTTTTAGCGGCAGTGGAAGAAGAACCAGCCTCCAAGATGTCCTTTTGCTTAGCTTTCCGCTTTTCCTCATCCATGGCGGCAGCAATCAAGCGACGCCTCTCGGCTAGGCTCGCCGACTCGTCATCTCTTAGATACTTTTCCATAAGTTTGTCCTCATCAATGGAATCTACCTTGAGTTCTTCTTTTTCCCATTCAACAATTTGGCTCCACACATGAACAAAGGTAGTCGGATAATCATCGATCCAAGAGATGTTTCGGTGGTGGATTATATGTGCAAAAAATTCAATCATTAATTCACCAAAGCCCTGCACATCCTTCTGGGCCTCCGCTAGCTGTTTGCGGGATTCTTCGGCCGATTTGATGACGCTTTCAACATTACCCTCCGCCAGGGCAGCCATGTTCTCGGCCTCCATCAACTTGGAAGCTAAGTCAGCATTTTTCTTCTCTAATTCGGCGTTCTTCTTCGCCAATTCGGCCTTTTCTCGCTCAAGGTCAGCATAAGCAAGTTGCATTTTGGCAGTATCTGACTTGGCGTCTTCTGCTTGCTTTTTCAGCTCCGAACGCTCTTGAGTATGGGACTCGAGCAAGTCGTAATAGCATTTTTGTAGATCTTCAAATTGTTGCTTGAAGCTAGCAGCGTCCCGTTGAGCGATAGCAAGTTGAGCCTGTGTATCCTCGAGGTCTTTTCCTAAATTTTTTAAGGCCCTTGCATCATCTTCTACGGTCTTCTGCATCGAGTTAGTATTCGTGATTAGATTTCAGATGATTCTGGAAAGATTACGCGAAAACTTGAACATCTTTGAATATTGTTTCTCGACCGCATCAATTTTTGCTTTGGCCTCGTCTGCCCACCTCGAGGAAATAGGCTCAAGAGCAGGTAAGAAAGTCAAGTTTTCAAAGTAGTGATCGGGAAATTGCTCCTCCAAATACGCCCTCTTAACTGCAGTTTCAGCATCCAACGGTGGAGGTGCAGGGAATGTCAGCTCGGTATCCTTATGTGCGGAGGGCTCAATGGCCTCCTCATCCCTTCTAGGCCGTTTAGCAGGAACCTTACGTTTTCTTCGTGATTCGGTATCTCTCGGTGGGCTCCTTTCCATACTGCGCTTTTCTTGAGAAGAAATTGGGTCTTTTGGCTGCGGCCTGTCATCTTCTCGACGACCTTGGTAGCCCTTATATCGCTCTGGATCCGACCAAACGGGAGAGCGAGAGCGTAAGGACCGCGACTGATAAGAATCATAGGGCCTTCTATCCTCCCTACCGCGGCCTTCGCAACGATCATACTCAACATCATGAGGGGGTCTGGTCATGCTGCGACGTAGTTTCCTGATGTCATAGTAAGCACGAGACATTGTGCCTGCACAATAATGCAAGTGGAATTCAGAATCAGTGTTCTCATAAGACATAAGTGCTGTGAAGTGGGGTGCAATTGTGTTAAGTGCATCTTAAGTGGTGTCCCCCCTCCGACAAACCAGAGTCTAAAGCTGAGCCAGTGCGAGAGGGCTCTTTGGCCTTAATAGGAGTGGCCTCCTCCGAAGAAGTAAAAACTAAAGGATTTGTGCAAAAATCCTTGGAAGTGTAAATAGTGTCAGGAAGTGGGAGATCTCCCAAGCCCTGAAATGTAGGATCATCAACAGTAGGGGCATCTCTTTGGGAAGCGCCTATTGGTTGTTCTTTAGGAGATGGTGATTTCTCAGGAGAAACAACATCCCCAGGAGTGATGTACCACTCTCGGTGCTTCTCAGGTAAATTAGCCAACTCATCGTCTTGAGTCGAACTTGGAGAAGGTGAAGTTCGAAGTGGCATGGTGGGACCTTTCGAGCTCTCACCCATTTCTGGAATTACATCCACCAGAGGGATATATACGTATGGACCTGACCCGTGACCTATACTACGAGTAATGGATAGCATCCCGTGGTGATGAAGATATTCGTCCTTGAGGACCTCGTCGATAGTTAGAAATTTTTGATCACCATTGAGAAGTTGATGCATCCAATCAAAATACACTTGACCCGATACTTGCTTTGGATTATCAACTGCAAACAAAAATAAAACGGATTAGTGTGGTGGCGTGGACATTCAGAGTCGAGGTTTAGAAAACCAGTGCCTTACTCGATTTTGTCCATCTCCTAGCACACCCCGGCTGTTGCCTTATATAAAACCATTCCAGCTTGGAGTCGCCGGCCTTGCTACTGAATGGCGCTGGAATTATCTTTCTTTTTGGGACAGTCTCGAAGTAAGAAAATAAAGGAGTTTCTCGAGTCCGATGCTTAAAGTTATAAAAGAAATGAACGTCATCAAAAGTGAGGTCTGTGCCTAAGTTCTCGCGGTATGCCACATATAAGGTATGTAGGTAAGCATAGGAGTTGGGATGCAGCTGCATGGGGGCAATCCGCATCTGTCTAAGGAAGTCGACGACAAAGGGAGAAAACAGTGGAATAGCTCCGACCATGCACATCAATCGAGTGATTGCCATAAATCCCTCCGGAGGATTATGAGGACGGTCGGTTTTAGACGGCACCAGAGTATCTTTTTTATGTATCCCGTACTTCAAGCATATTCGAAGGAGCCTGTCATAGTCAATTGTCGATTCAATAGAATCTTGAGGTGATTCCAATATGACGGCAGATTCAAATTCGTCAGGAGCTCGAGTATCTCCAACCCCTCCTTCCTCTTCGCAGCCCAGGGAAACTTCACTGTCAAAAGGCATTTCACTGTTATGCGCTTCTACTTCATAATCCGATCCCTTGTCGTCCCATTCAGGGTCTGAGGAAGAAGATATGTCGTCAAGAGTAACTTTGTTGGATGTCTCTGGGACCTCTTTCTTTTCTGCCAGCCTAGAAGAATGTCTTTTGGCCATGATCACTAAACTATCGAAGAAGTAATAACAGAAATTAGAGTAAATTAGCCCGTGTCCCCCTGTGCACATGTGTGAACTAAAGTGTGTACGGTGTGTGCAAGAGATGTAAAGTGAACACTTAAAAGTGTAATACAAAGCTTTGAAGAAATAGCGAAGTTTAGAATAGTTCTTGATGTCCGTTTATGTTCACGAGGCACTATCCTAACTGTCCATTAAGTTGAATTATGCCAAGAGTTGATTTGGCTAGTTAAGCAAGTTCTTATGCATTATGTTGGACTGCTCTTCGGTTCGGTTCGGATGCATTCATTGGGATCAGATCGGGGGCACAGCCCTGCCTTGGACTCAGACAAACATTGAAGCTCAGGGATCAAAGTCGGATCAGTTCGGAAGTAGACTCCTCGAACGGTCCGGATCGAATTAAGCAACCATGCCCCTCTCCTCCTTTATTTCACTTTCCGGTCCGATCCGGTTGCGAGAGTACTGTCCGACCCGATCCGGTTAGGTGTGCCCTGTCTCCCTCTTCAACTTTTGCCCCGACCTGATCTGGCCTTCTAAGCCTTTCTTCTTTTTCTTCTCCTCCAACTTCCATACTTCCTCATCCCAACTGATCCCCCATGCTCTTCATATTCTTCTTCCTCCTCAACCAACGACAACGACGAGGGAGGAGAGAGTCACCGCGTCGAAGCCAAACGATAACCACACTCAAATCACTCAAATCGACCGCAAATTTCAATTGAAACCAATTGTTACGAAGTTAATCGAGGATTTAAACCTACCAAGGTGTTTAATTTGGAGATCAGTGCGAGAATTGTAAGTGCTTTCTTTTTGGGACTTAGGGTTTCGGAGCGAGACTTATCAAACGAACGCAATGAAAGAAAAAGAAAGTAAAAAGAAGACGGAGGCTGGGTTTATATAAGTATGTGGTGACCATTCGTATCCCTTTCCTCCTTTCCCACTTGGACCGGATCATAGCCCACCAACTCATTTTTTGGCATGCTAGCCCAGTGTTAAGCAAAAAGAAAGAGGAGACTGCGCGGGTCGGGATCCGGGCCGAATGGATTGAATGCAATAGCTTGACGTATAAATTAAACTCAAAAGAAATCATGAAGAAAATCACCTGGAAGAATAACTAGATGTTAACAAGAGTTCTCCAAATTGTTTGAAAATAAAGAAAGGGATCCACACACTATGCAACATATATATAGAAATCAAGAGACACAACTTTCTGAAACAACGTATCTTTATGTAATAGTGGGAACGACTTCTTAATGATTCAAAATGAAAGATTGATGTACAGATAACATCAAAGCACGCTCCGTGTTCAACAGAAGCATCCTTTGAGGGGGCAAAATGTTAGCCTACTTTGTGAACTAGGCTACACAAAGTCAAAAAGTTAAAATATCAAATATTGAGGAACACTACCTCCAAACGAGTCGGATCGGATCGGATTGTTGTTACCAGAACGGGGCGGAACAGAGTATGGATGAGTTTGAAGATTGATGCAGATCAGACCGGGTCGGATAGAATACACCGATCCGACCGTTCCATGTTAACTGGACATGTGTACAACGCACTTTTGGAGTAAATGTCGGTTGGTGCGGGGCGGGCCATCACATTTGGTATCAGACCTCTAGGTTGCGTAGTTAACCTAGGGAAGACACCAGGGAGAGATAGTATACGTATATGAGAGCGCGTATTTGTGATTATTTTGGTTTTCAAAAGCTATATATATTAGTATAGCTAAGGATGAAGTTGTACTGCACTGGCACCACTATGGAGATGGTTAATCGTTTTCTCTCTACAGATTTGATGATGAGCCGAAATTTGAGAGGTGCTGGTAGAGGAGCCAATAATGGGAATGCTCCTGACATGAGGACTATGTTCACTGACCTCATGAGAGAGATGCTTAGGGATGCTCGAGGAGTCGTTCCTAATGTTGCTAATGGTGGTGGTGCAGTAGTGCAGGCGCCTAGGGCCGATTTTGCTAAGTTGTGCAAGGATTACACTAACCTTGGTGGAAAGTCGTTCCACGGAACGGAGTCGGCCACGGATGTTCAGGATTTGTTGGATAGCTGTGATCGTATCTTCGATGACTTGGATATCGAGGATGTGGTGAAGAGAAGGTTAGTGTCTCGTCAGTTGCAAGGGTGAGCGATGAATTGGTGGAATGCTATTAAGACAGCTACTCCAGAGGATCAAGTTACTTGGAATCAGTTTAAGACTCGCTTTTGTGATAAGTTTATTCCAGCTGCTCATAAATCAGAATTGTTCAGGAAGTTCTTGGAGCTTAAGCAGAATGGTAGGGAAGTCTCGGAGTACATCGCAGAATTCGATACTTTATCGAAATATGGATGGTCCCTTATCGATACAGTCGAAAAGAAGAACGAGAAGTTCATAACTGGCTTGGATGGGTACTTGGGGGAAAGACTTATAAACCATATCGACGAGACGTTCGAATCTATTATAGGAAAGGCATTAAGGTCAGAGAGCCTTTTTCCTAAGTCGAAGACTGAGGTTGCTACAACATCTGCAGAGGAGCCAAAACCGCAAGCAGGTGGTGAAGGCAAGAAGAATTCTCAGAACAAGAGGATGTAGAACCCAACCACGGATGGTCAGAATAAGAAAAATAAGAAAGATGGCGAATGCTTTAGTTGTGGCAAGAATGGCCACTATGCCAGAGATTGTCGAGAAAAGCCTGGGGAAAGGAAGTGCTTTAACTGCGGCCAGGCGGGACATCACAAGGATGATTGCCCATAACCTCCTAGGGAGAAGCAGATTGTGAATGCGTATGCTATCAACGCTGTTCCTTCTTCGTCGAATGCTCCAAGTGCAGCGCAGAAGGGAAAGGGTGTCGTTATAAAAGGTATGCTTTCTATTTAAGATGTTTCTATTCGGGTATTGTTTGACAAACCCGAGATAGTCGATAGACCTCTAGTTGTGACGAACCCGATTGGTGGTTCGACTAACCTTAGCATGATTTGCCGTAACGTGGTCTTATCGAGTCATGGATGTATATTTGTTTGTGTTTGCTTTGTTTAGGCTTTACTGGGTTTAGCATTATTTTGGGGAGTCGATCTACTCTAAAGGAATAGGGTGGTATTAGGTACCTGCCTAGTGATGGCGATAGTAACTGGAGTTAAGGAAGCTGAAAGGCTATCGTTGTAATAAGTTCTAGTTGTCTCTGGGAGGCAAATGAGTGCTCCAGTGCTTAGTTGTTTTGCTAGTATCACCTCACGTGGATTGTCCGAACTCGGAGGAGATTTCCTTGGGTGCTTGTCTAATATTGGTTTAGGCCTTTGGGGCTTGTGCTTGGGGAATGTCGAGTTCGACTAGGATGGTTTGCATGAGAGATAAATAGTTGTTGCTATTTTTCATTAGATGATATCTTGGTTTACTTGAGGAGTGATGGGTAGTCGTGACATGATAAGACTATTCAATGGTATAGACTGCCCGAGTTAGACTCAATAGGGTTATGAGATGACTCGAGTGGGACTCGAGAAAGATGCAAAGTAATGGATTGTTTAGGACCCTATGTTGATGTTCTCTATTGGATAGTAGAATTTTGAAGGAATAGGATGTGCTCGTTGATCATGGAAGATACAACGAAGATTAGGGCGATTCAAGTTGGACTTGAACTCGTAAAAGAAAATGGGTGTTCGTTGATCTTGAAGATGCAACGAATAGGGAGACGACTCACATTGGGCTAGAGTTTTTCGCTAATGGATACTCAAGACTGGGTCTGAGTTATAGATTGATTCGAGTTGGACTCGAGAAGGCTGCAAGGAATTTGATTCGGCTCGAGTTGGACTCGAGAGGGCAGCAAGAAAATGGATAGACTTGGGTTGGACTCAAGTATTTTAGGCGGACTAAAAGCAGGGGTATCTGGGGACGCCCGTTACCTTGGATCCGTTGGACGTGTTCTAGTTATCCTTGGAGGATAAACGTACGTTGGACGTACGGTAGTCCGTAGGGAGGCGGGGCTTCCATTGGCTTGGGATTGGTTGGACCAGTCAAGTAGGCATCGGTGTATGTATGGAGGCTGGGCTTCCATTAGTTATTGATGTTGGTTGGACCAGACATACTAGAATCGACATATTGGGATTGGTTAGACCAGTCATGTAGGTGTCGATGTGTTTATGAATTTAGCAGGTGATAGGTAGGACTTGTTTGATGGATGTTATGGTTGCTATGTTGTTCCTATTTTTCTTCCCTTGAGTAGACTATCACCTGTAGGGTTCCAGCGATGGGGAACAAAGTGATTGTAGTAGGACTATGAGCCAGTGCAGTAGAGTCGTCATGACTCGAGGGGCAAAGTGGACATAGTAAAGGATTAGTAAGTCTATAAGGCAGTGCAGTGGAGTTGTTATGACTTCATGGGGTAGAGTGGACATAGCAAAGGACTAGTGGCTATGGATCAGTGCAGTGGAGTCGCCATGACTCCATGGGGGCAGAGTGATCATAGTAAAGGATTTGGGTGCGGTAATAGTTGCATTGAGTAGGAGACATGCCAGTTTAGGGGTTATGTTTCTAGGATAGAAGCAACTAGAGTATATCGCGAGATATGATTTCAGACCTAAGTATGGATTGGATCCAGAAATGTTAGCAAGTTCGAATATTAGATCGATTTTGATTGAATGGATCGGTTCCAGTTAGAGGGACGATCCCAACCTATTGGAAATCATCTCTAGGGTAGAGATGGGTATCGATGGAGAGAGAATGATCAAGCAAGGATTTGATCAAGAAGGATGGCTTCGAAAAAAAAATAGAGGACTAGTTGTACCCAACGTAGATGGACTGAGAGATGAAGTGCTTAGAGCATATCATCACCCGAAATTGACTATACATCCCAGTGGTAACAAGATGTATTGAGACATGGATCAGACCTACCACTGGGAAAGGATAAATAAGGACGTTGGGAAGTTTATGTCCAAATGCATGAATTGCCAGTTAGTTAAAGCTGAGCAAAGGAAGCCTAATGGTTTGTCACAACCGTTGGAAACAAGTCTCAATGGATTTCATTGATGGTTTACCAAGGATTAGATCAGGTTGTGGTGGTATTCGGATGAATCGTGTACTAGAGAATCTTTTGAGGATTTGTATATTGGATCTTGGAAGGTCATGGGATGACCATTTATATCTAGTAGAGTTTGCATATAATAATAGTTACCAATCTAGTATCGGTATGGCTCCATATGAAGCTTTGTACGGAAGACCGTGCAACTCACCATCGTGTTGGTTGGAGACTGGTGACAAGTTTATGCTTGGACCAGGTATGCTAAGAGAAACTTCGGATAAGATCAAGATTATCCAACAACGAATGAAGGTCGCACAAGATTTGTTGGTCCATTTCCAGTTCTCGAACGAGTTGGAGATTTGGCATATAAAGTTGAGTTACCAGACAAGATGGCGGGAGTTCACAATGTATTTCATGCTTCCCAGTTAAGGAAGTATTTGCATGACCCTAGAAGGACTATTTCACCAGATCAATTGGACGATATCGAGGTTGAACCTGAGGCGGTTAGGAACAGCAAGCCTATGCGTATTGTTGGGAACGATACGAAGCAGCTTCGAAGGAAGGTGGTGAAACTAGTCAAAGTTCAGTGGGTAAGAATGAGAAAGACTGTACTTGGGAAGCAGAGGAGGACGTAAGGAAGAAGTATCCAGAACTCTTTGCCTGGTAAGGTTTTGGTAATGATAGTTTCTTCCCTTGTTAGTAAACTGCATGCTAGGATAGGTTTGTTTTGTTTGTTATGCATGTTTGATTATTTATAAATGACTGGTAGGCATGCGGAATACCCTTGTATGTTTTGGTGTAAGGAATTTCGGGGACGAAATTTCCTAAGGGGGGAGAATGTAACAACCCGCATTCTACGCATCGGAGGATCGTAGGATATTTATTTCTTTCTCATATGAAGTCGTATAGTCATGTGGCTTTGGGAAACGACTATTGGGGTAATTTCCCATGTTCATGATTTTTGCTGATTTTTAAATGACCGTTTCGCCACTAGCTGATCTTGTTATGGCCATAACTTTTTATTGGTAAGGAGTGTTGACCTAAAACCACTTCCATTGGATTTGAATGATGGTTTCTCTTTCCGTAGAGTGGTTACATAAGCCAAACGGACTTACCGTTTGGGAGATATGGCTGAAACAAGGTTTAGAAGGTGAGAAACAGCTTAATTAGGCTAAACCGGATAGTTAACAGCTAGGCCCATAACCCATTTCGGGATTAGGGTTATGGGGATGCTGATAGGGTTTGGGAAATCATTTCATTTCAATTTTTGAGCCGCCACTTTCATTCTTGAAACCCTAGCCATGACCTCCACTCTCTAAATCTCTTCAAAACATCTACAAATCACCTACAACTTGAAGATTGGGATTAACAACATCAAATCAAGGGAGATCTTCACCAAATCAAGATTAGAGCTGCTGGAACACATTAGAATTCGACCCAAACAGAGAATCATTTCAGATCTATGGTTTACTTTGTGGCAAAGGTGAGTGATTTGCATTGTTTTTCACTAATTACGGCTAATTATGGTAATTAGCGAAGATTAGCGAAATTATGGCTCAGAAAAATCTAGAAAAATTCCTAAAATTCTAAAACATCATTTTATGTCTTTGATATGAATTTGGGTTAGTTTCGACCAATTTTGCTAATCCCGGAATTTAGGGGATTAAGGGGTGTTTAGTGGAAATTAGCGAATTTATGCATGTTAAAAATTTGGAAAAATATTCAGAAATTCTGAAATATTATTTTAGGCCTCTGTTAGAAAATTTGGCTGATTTGGTTAAGTTTTGTTAATCCTATCATTAGATTTTCTTAAACGTGATTAAGAGGGATTAAGGGGAAATATGGGGTTTTTGGCTATATTTGATCCATTTTAACATACCATATTGTTGTTTTGCTGTTTGTGGATGTTTATACATGTTGCTATGACTGTATGGTATGCTTTATGATTGATTAGAAAAGTTAGAATGGTCGAAAATGCTGTCGTATGGCGTAAACAGTCGCTGGAAGAGTTGCAGAAAAATATGCAAGAAACCAGATCGGGTCGCCCCCTTTCTTCTCCGACCCGACCCGATCGCGAGCATGCATTCACGAGTCACCTCATGTTGAGAGTCACGAATTGATCCAGAGGCTATCACGATCCGATCGTGAAGGACCATCGCGAAGCGCCACGAGAGAAAGAGCCACGAACCAGTGGGGTATCACGACCCGAACCCATGCAGTTGCCTCAACCCGATCCGATGGAAGGACTCAACCCGAACTGCTTCAGAAGCCCACGAGCTGATGGCCAGGGGGATCGCGACCTGGAGAACACGACTCAATCCGATGGGTGATCACGAACCGATCCGGATGGAGGAAGAAGACGAGCCGTGCCTATATGATGATCACGAACTGAATGAAGACCGATCCGGAAATGACGACCAAAACCTGAGATGCAAAGGTAGTCCAAATGGAAGTTAGAGCTCAGGATACAGATGGGAACCAATGATTTCACTTCATGATTGAGCTTTGTTGCGGGACGTGTGCAAAGGGGTTGTCGGTATTCATAAATTTGGTTCACTACTGAGAGACGGATAGTGGGCTTGTAGTGATAGTTGTACGGGATTGGATTCCATCATGGCCCAAAGGATTAGGTGACCAAGGTAGTGGATATCGTATGCTTTACGCACTGAGTGAGAGAAGTGAGGATGGTTGCCATGATTGATTGTTTGACATCACTATGACATGCACTTCCCCACCCCTGTATTTCTTACATTGTATGTTAGTGGCACCTTAGAGTATTGTACGGTATGTAGTGCTAACTCTTTGGTTGCAGGTCCAGGTTCAGGTATGATTGGATTATACCTGTTATTGTTTTGTTTTGTAGCTTATCGCTCATACCAGACTTTTGTCTGACCCAGAGTTTTATGTCTCTTCTTATTACTCTGGGTGCTCACATGAGCAGACTAGACACAGGTTAGCTGGTGATGCACGAGTAGCTGATCTGGAGGCGAGGAGGAGGCTTCCACGTATGATATATATATATTCTCCCTGTGTCGTTGGTGGCCACTACTTTGGGCATTAGTAGTGTACCTTTCTTGTTTAGCTTTTTGAGACAGTTTTAAAAGTTGTAATAATGATGTTGGCTTTGGATCATAAGCTGTATTTTGGATTTTTCGCTGCTATGATAGTTTGTTTCAGCTTATACACTGTCTCACCTGTTTTGTGTCAAGTATATGTTATGATTATATTTTATCCCATGCGCTGTGAGACATATTACAGGTTCTTTGTTAGTTCATTCCCTTCTTTCTTTTCTTCTGACGACCGTTCCGTGTTAACTGGACATGTGTACAGGGCACTTTTGGAGTAAATGTCGGTTGGTGCGGGGCGGGCCGTCACATTTGGTATCAGAGCCAGGTGGCCCCAGCATTGAGTGCAGGAGAAGATGCAACTTCCGAAAAGAAAACCCTCGAAGTCAACATGCTCAAATATGGAGAACCGTCAGATTCTGGAAAAGGCAAAGGAACAGCCAATGCAAAGAATGATCGTAATGCTCCACCCCGGAGAGGGTCCAGATACGACAAATACACTGAACTGAATGACACCCTGAGCAATATCTACGTAGATACAGGGGGTGCCGCCTCCTATCCAAGGCCTCCCAAGAGGGAGCCAACAGTAGCACAACGCAACCCTGGAAGGCACTGCATATTTCATGACATGGACGGTCACAACACTGATGACTGCAGACATTTGCGTGCCTTATTGAGGACCGGGTCAGGCGAAGAGAACTACTCGAGTACGTCGCTCAACCAACAGCGCCCACACCTGCACAGCCACCACCGACTCCCCGGAGAGTGAACGGTCCCGGATCGAGCAATCGCGGGCTTATCATTAACTAATCCCGCTCAGCGGATCTCTTCAGTTTGACGAACTCCGGTTCGTATTTCATGTCTTTAGGTTTTTAGGCGACTTCTCACCCCTCTTTGTTTTCTTTGCATGTAATAAAAGCAGCCACATCAGCCCACACGCACGGAACTGGCTTGTGGTCTCCAGTCGTGTCCGGCAAACGACTGCTGCATTTTCATGAATTAGCAATATGCATTGAGCTCCGGCTTCTAACTGGATCCGTCCAGTATAAACATTGAGCTCCGGCTCCTAACTGGATCCGTCCAGTACAAACATGAGCTCTGGCTCCCAACTGGATCCGTCCAATATACACAAACTCTCATGTGCTTTTCCTTGGTCGTCTTACTCCGGTAAGGCCGTCTTGGAACTTTCATGTGCTTTTCCTTGGTCGTCTTACTCCGGTAAGGCCGTCTTGGAACCTTATGTGCTTTTACTTAGTCGTCTTACTCCGGTAAGGCCGTCTTGGAACTTTCATAGCATTTCCTTGGTCGTCTTATTCCGGTAATGCCGTCTTGGAACCCTTCTAACATCTCTTCGGATGGTTTACTCCGGTAAAGCCATCTAGGAAATATTCTTGCATTGTTTGTCTTACCTTCATGCAGGTACAAACCCCTAGTCTTCTTGGATTTCTCTGGCCTTAATACGATCCCTTGTGATCGTCGGTTTTCTGGCCTTAATATGATCCCGTGTGATCGTCGGTTTTCTGGCCTTATTATGCTCCGGCGTGATCGTCGCATTCTGGATTTGGATTTTTCGGATTATCTAGAACACATCTTCCTTTAACCAGCAAGATATGTTCTCGGGGACAACTTGTTACACAATCTTTTGGCAAATATCGTCTCAACACGAATTTCTATCATATAGAACAACTCAGGACTTTAGTGTAGACTGGAAATCACTTGGGTGAAGTGGCGGAGCGTAGCTAGCTTGTATTTTGTATCATCTCTCACCTTTTTTGACCGGCTGACCATCCTAGGGGTCGCACTCCTAGGTTTCGTGACCTTCCTAGGGGTCGCCCCCCTAGGTCACGATCCGTTCCTAGGGATCGCACTCCTAGGTCATGATCTGTTCCTAGGGGTCGCACTCCTAGGTCGCGATTCGTTCCTAGGGTCGCACTCCTAGGTCGTGACACGATCCTAGGGGTCGCACTCCTAGGTCACGATCCGTTCCTAGGGGTCGCACTTCTAGGTCACGATCCGTTCCTAGGGGTCGCACTCCTAGGTCACGATCCAATCGTGGAGCGCATGGGGACCGCGAACTGCCTGCAGTTCTGCACTGTTTTGACCTATTCTGATGGCTATTTTCGTTCCGACTTGCATGGATCTTATTACACATGTCATATGACGACTTGGAGATGATTTCTTGACGCTTTCCACCTCTTTTCAAAAAATTTGGGATGCGTGCCATGTGTCCCGCGATCCGCCTGTTGTAAACAGCTATAAACACACCCAGGAAGGATTTTTCAAGGACTTTTGGCCATTCTTCTCCGTGGCTTCCACCATTACTGAAGTGCAAGGACTTTGCACCTTTCTACATCTAAATTCTCCTCTTATAATCTCAATTAACACACGGATTGTGTGTCTACATGTAACTGATTCTTGTAGTCTGTCAGTATAACAATAAGATTATAAAGTGGACGTAGGCTACATCTACAGCCGAACCACTATAAAAACCTTGTGTGTCTCCTCTTATTTTACTGTTTATTGCATTCTGTGATTTGCGATCTGCATTTGGGTGTTAGGCCCAGATTTCGGTCTAACATTAGATTTCCAGTTTCGTGATTTTTAGAGTCACTGTGTGGTCGTACGGATTTTAGAGTGAGAAACAGTCAGTATTTTGACGGTTAAAAATACTCTGCGTGAGCAAACGGAGTCGGAATTCGACGAATGTCGAACTTTAGTTGCATGTCAATTTTCATGATTTTTAGGCATCGTGTGTGTTCGTAAGGATTTTTAGAAGTTAGAAACGAGTATAAAATGATTAAAATAAAATAACATAAAATATCTAAATAAAATGGGTGACCATTTAAGTGCCACATCCTTCATCCTATAGCCACACAACAGTTTTACTCCCGTTATAAAATCAATTTTCCGCCTCCACTTCAAAAGAAACGTTAAGAAGAAAATCTTCAAAAGAAAAATCAAAAGAAAATAAAATCAATATCTATAAATCTCATGAGTAGTATATTCGAGTTCCTGCAACTATCCTCTTCATCTAGGTGCAACTTTTGCTGAGTTTGACGCTGATGTTGGGGTTGAGCGGAAGTAACAGTTTGAGTAGGGTTCAGATTTTTGGTGATTTAATGAGTTAAGGTTTGAATTCGAAATCGTTTTGTGGTTTATGAGGTTGTGTAGTACTTTGTGGTGATTTTTGAGTTGAAATGGTGGCAAAAACTTTAGATGCTTTACTGTACCTCCACCGAGAAGATGAACAACGCATTCCAGAGGGGGCTGCGGAAGTGGTGTTTTGGGTATGGACGGGTAGAGGATTGAACGAGATGAATTTTAGTGATTTTGGTTTGAATTTAAGTGAAGAGGTTTGGTTGTTCTCGGGTTAGAAAGAAGGGCGCAATGGTCATGATTTCCTGTTCGGTGTTTATTGGAGGAGCTTTAGGATTTGGGGAAAAAGAGGGTAGGAGATCGTGGGCTTAAAAGATGTGGTGGGCCGCTAGAACAAGGAAGTAAGGCCCAAAGTATAATTTAGTTTTATTTAATTATAATAGTGCACTAACTTATAAATATGATATCTCATCCGTACGAGGTTAGAATCAAGAACCTCAAATTGCGTTAGGATCGTATGGATGGTGGCTACGTCATGGAACTGACTCGAAGTCCATCAGAGCACGTTACAATTTATCACAAAATAAATTGTCCGTCTGAACCAAATCGAGCGATGGTTATCGTTATTAACGATGATCGTTCAATGTGAGTAAATCTCACTAACTCTGAACAGTTTATATTTTCATGTTGTATTTTTAGAACTGTTAAAAATTGTCTGATTGACTATGTGTTGACTGTTTGATTGAACTGCTAGTCAGTTAGTTGAATTTCTATATTGATTCTGTTTAACAGAATATATCATATGGAACTGAAAGTGATGTTGATTTTATATTGTATAACATCTGTGGATGCAGGGAGATAGGTTGGAGGAATCCAACTGGATTCCTCAACATTCATTTTACTATGATTCATATATTGTAATATATGATGTGATATATAATCTATTGTCGATTATATGTGTTTGAACGATATTGGTCATCGTGATTTGATGTGTTAAATAACATAACATACCGGAATGGTGAAAAGGGAATTTTCAAAATGAATATTGAAAATAGATTATTTATAAAATCAAAGGATTTTATAAAAGAGATAATATTTATAACAATCAAAGGAGATTTTATAAAAGGAATTATTTATAAATGGAATATTTATAAATAGAAATTTATTTATAAATGGATTATTTATGAATAGAAAATACTTAGAAATGAAACCCTAAAGGAATTATTTGCAAACCATTTGCAAATAGATTAGAACGAGAAAGGTATGTAAACCATTTACAAATCAATCAGAAAGAGAAATGTTTGTAAACCATTTACAAATGGCATCGAAAGAGGAATATTTTAAAACCTTTACAAATGAAATCGAAAAGGAGGTATTTGTAAAACCATTTACAAGTAGAATTAAAAAGGAAATATTTAGAAGATAAATAGAGCAAATCGAATTAGTTATTCGAATATAGTTAAACACATAAGAGTTATTGAATTAGTTATTCGAAAGGAGTTATCGATTATAGTTTAATCGAAAGGAGTTATCGATTATAGTTTTAATCGAAAGGAGTTATCGATTATAGTTTAATCGAAAGGAGTTATCGAATTAGTTATTCGAAAGGGGTTAAGTAAAAAGAGTTAATCGATTAGGGTTAGATAAACAGAGAAAATCGAATTAGTTATTCGAATTAGTTATCCGAATAGAGTTAAACACATAAGAGTTATTGAATTAGTTATCCGAAAAGAGTTATCGATTAGTTTAATGGAAGTGAGTTATCGAATATAGTTTATTCGAAAGGAGTTAAGTGAAACGAGTAAATCGATTAGAGCTAGATCGAATAGAGTTAATCCAATAGCGTTAGTCCAATAGAGTTAATCCAATAGCGTTAGTCCAATAGAGTTAATTGATAAGGGTTAATCGAATAGAGTAAATTGAATAGAGTTATCGAATATACTTTATCGAAGGAAAGAATTATCGAATAGAGATGATTCGAAAGAGAGTTACGTAAGGAAGTTTTGTTAAAGAATTAAAAGGTAAACTTTGTCTATTTCAAGGTTAGAAACGTTGTTCAGTTGAGGTCTGAGAGGTAGTATTACCCCAACTTGATTGACTTCATTTTTAACTAAGGAATGGTTAAGGTTCGATAGTGAAGGTGGGTTAAAGGAATTTAGTTAATAAGCGTAATGGTTTGAGTTGGCATCACAATGGTTTGTTTAAACATCTTTCTAAGTCCAATGAAGGAGTTTTGGAAAAAAATTCCAAATAAGAACCAGAAATGTTTTCTGATATAGAAAACAAGAAATGGAAATGTTTTCCAAGGGTAATAACATATATTTTCTAAATTTAGAAAATAAGAAATGTTGAATATAGGGAAACAGGAGATGAAAAATGAACTAAGGAGATAAGTGTTAAATGATGTTTGATTGATAGTATTTCCATTTGGAAATAATATCGTTGTTTGCACACGTGTTTTCATTTGATAGTTAACTTACCGACTATCAAAGTTTTGACCATTTTAACGTTGTTAATATGGAGAGACCGGTTGGATTATTATCCAAAGAACCACTCTGTATTGGCATAAGCATTGTGAATCATATATGCCAAAGATAATTGAAGACGGAGTAAAGTGCAAGGGCTATTGTATAAGTCTTAGATAACAGTGACTAAGATGGATGTATTGAATAGTGCCTTCGGTTCATCCTGTTCCTGGATGACTTGTATGGATGAATGTCTGACAGAGTATTTCCAGAAAGGTCACGTACATTGATTTCTTCAACCGTATCAAGAGTGGAAGCGGAGCAGGAAACTTCTTTAGCTAACACGTAATGTACTGTTGTAGACGTCAATCGGTGATTTGATGGATTTGACGATGTGGCATTCAAAGTGAATTTGGTGTGATGATAAAGCGTAGCTTCTAGCCTCACATCCGGTAAATGACAGAAATCGGGCAGGCAGCATGGCTAAGTCGGTCGCTCCGAAGTAGTGTGTATAATCACCTGATCTAGAGTTTCATTTACTTCTAAAAATCTATTGTTGATGCTGTCCCATTCGGGAAACGGTTGTTGATCCCAACCTTTGGTGATATACATTCGATACACTCAAGCGAAATGAGTGGTCGGTCATGTATGGCCGGGTTGCAAAATGTTCTTGTTGAACCCAGTGTATTCCTTTCTAGAGGTGCACTAGCGAAAGGTGGTTCCATACCTTGTCATAGTTGGAAATCCATTACCCAATACGTGCTTGCGGTTTTGATTGTATACTATATATGTAGAACGAGAGATGAAAGCGTTTCTGCTAGATGATTATTATATTGTGGTTGATAGACATTATTATAATATCAAAAGGTTTTTTGATATAAAGATAAATTTGGATTCTCATAAGGGAAAAACCCGTTCCGTTACACGGCATGGTCTTATGAGATATCATTTACCCGCTTGAACTGTTTTAAACTGTTTTACTCACACCAGTCCTATGACTGACCCAGAGTTTGTTTTGTTTTCCCTAAACTCTTGGGTGCCTAAATTTTTACGGGTAGTCAAGTAGTCAGGATTTACAGATACTTGAAGAGCTGGAGCAGGAGGCTTCAAGATCATATGGTTATAGTTTATTTCCGCTGTGTTGTAAGTGCTGTACTTTGATAATGATGTATATTCAAATACAGATGTATATTTCAAGTTATGTTATATATATTATATGTTATTCGTTCCACTGTGAGGTTCGTGTTACTCTGATGTTGTGTTCTTCTTCTTCTTCTATTCTAAGTTTATATCTTATATTTCCTCACTCTCTAATTTCTTTCATTTATAACCCGTTATTTTCGATCCTTAGATGTTCGATATGTGTTGTATTTCGGATAACCAAGATCGCCAAATTCCAGGGTCATTACAGTTGGTATCAGAGCTTAAGTTAAGAATTACCTTGGCTCTTTGGCGTGACTCGGTAGAGATAGGGTTAGTAATACCCTAGATTGAGTTTGAGTGTATATATACGAGTGAACGTATTTGTTATTGATATTAAAATTTGTTTTATATTTTGGAGATTTATTGGTTGAGTTGTCTATGAGTTCTGGTCGATCAGTTTGATCCACTGTATCGGTAGGAGTTTATAAACACTCGAATACGATGGGTCGACACGATATGTTTTGAAAAGAGGGTAAATTAAAATAAGTTTACCCAAAGTATTTTTTGATGTAAAGAAGTATATAAATAGGATATATTAGTTGTTATTATAATCGAGTAAGATTTTAAATTAAATGGTTATGTAAATAACCAATCAAAATTCATATAAGTGAAATACGTGAAATCAGATCAGTTAAATCTGAAATTTAAACCAGAAATTTGATTTAAAATTCTGGAAAATTGGATAAGTGTTTGTAAATGGATTTGGATTAAAAATAAGGAAAATTTAAGATCCTGGGGGATTTCAAATTATTTTAAAAGCAGTGTGAATTATATTTTGAATTGAATTTCAAAGTGGAAATGTTTAGAAATGGTTTTATAGTATTGAACTCACTTCGATCACTGGAAAATAGATTCCGATGATGACAGCTGTATCATCAGTATTCATTTTCGAGTTGTAAGTGACGAATTACTACCAGAGATACTTCTTTGAATTTGTTTTGGGAAAGACAAGTTGTGTTGAATTTCAAAATGGGATTTATAATATATAATTTGAATAGAATTTGATATATAGAATTTGAATAATAGAATTTGATATATAGTATTTGAATAATAGAATTTGATATATAGATTTGAATAATAGAAGTGATATTAAATTTGAATAGAATTAACTAAGTCGAAGAGGAATTAGTTAATCGAGTTTTGAATTTGAAGTTGAACTTTGAAAGGTGAATTGGATTTGTAAATGGATATTCGAAATCGAATATAGAACTAAAATTTGAAATTTGGATTCAAATTAGTAAATAAGAAAGTTAAAATATATTTGAACATGTCATGTTCAGATATAAAAGTGGAATAGACTAAATAGTTAATTAACAAATCAATTAACGAACTGAGTTAAAACGATCAGGTATAGTTAAAATAGATTGGGAAGGTATAAATATACATGAGATAGGTTTGGATAAGGTATGAAGGTATATAAATAGAATGCTCGACGAAAAGGTATGTATTTAATTCATATATGAGATTTTATGCGCCGTATCGGCTAGCCGCCTGGCTTTTTCTTTTTCTTTTGGATTGGTGAGGGCCATGGGAGGCTATTTGAAATATCCAGATGCTCCCGGTACAAAGGAGGTTGTGGCGAATTTTTCCGGGAATTTAAGGAGTCAGAATATTTTTAAGATAATTTGATAGTTAGAAATCAACGTATTGATATATATATATAGAAGTCGATAAGGAAACGAATTTAGAAAATAGAATAGTAAAATCAAAAAGGAAGACTAATAATAAAATCTAGAAAGAATAGAAAGAGGAAGCGTATATGTGTTTAAAAGTGAATAAGTAGTTGTATGTTATTGATTATTCGAGTAAGTAGTCATATTTGTTTTGACGTTATAAATGTTATTCAGTCAAGGTCTGAGAGGTAGTTATACCCCCAACTTGATTGATTTCATTATTAACAAATAAATAGTAAGATTTCAGGCTCGAAGATCAATATTGAATAAGAGTTAGTTGAATATAGTATTTGGGTTGTCGTAACGATGTTTTACACAACATCCGTTTTAACCCAAATAAGTGTAAGCTTGGAAGTATAATAAAGAATATTTCCTAAGTATAGAAATAAACGAGATCGGAAAAGAGATAAGTAATTGGAATATTTTCCAATTATAAATAGCATATATTTTCTAAAGTTTAGAAAATAAAGGAAGGCAATATTCGGAAATGTTTTCCAAATAACATAAAAGGCCAATATGGTTATTGAAAATATTTGGTTAACAAATATTGATAAAGAAATAGAGAAGTGAATTAACAAATGGAATACTAATTAAGGGCTCAGTGACATGTTCAAAAGGAAAATTGGATTTTTGAAAATAGTAAACTGTTTAAAAACTCCCAGGGAAAGACTATTTGAATTAAAAACAAATTTAACAGAAATTTGTGAAAGCAAATTTGAATTAAAGTAAAGACAGTAAAGTGGTAACTGAGATTGAATTAGAATGATATCAAGAAAATTGGATCGTGAGATTCAAATTTGAAGTGTAATGTGATAATCAAGTTAAGAGTTGGGAATCGAGAAGAAACTCGAGTTGAAATGATATTTGGCTCGGATATAAGCGAATGGTTGTGTCGTGGATAAAAGCAGATTGGGATTTGATTGGGATGACCCTTGTATCTGCTGAATTGATAACAGGTGGAAAGGATAAAATGATATGCCGACAAAAGGTACAAGTTTATATTTCTATTGGATATAAGATTTATGAGCCAAATTGGCAAGCTGCTTGGCTGTTTGATTTTCTTTTGGATTGGAGATGGCCTAGAGAGGCAAGTTGGAGTTTTACTGATAGGGTTGTACAAAGGAGGTGCTGGCGAAATTTTCCAAAAAGTTAAGGTGTTAGAAAATTTTCAGGATTTTTGAAAATTTTCGTTGATAAGAATTAATTAATAATTTAATTGAAATTAAATTAGTTCAGTTGAAAACTGAAGTTAAAAAGTGAAAAAATATGTTCTAACCAGTCGATAGGGTCATTCTCTATCTTAGCAATTTCGAGGACGAAATTATTTTAAGTGGGGAAAAATGTAATGACCCGCATTTGCAGAGGTATTATAATCAATTTATTTAATTGTATAAATAGTGATATAGTGAATTAAATGGTCGTGGAATTAAATAATGATGAATATTTAATTAAAATAATAAATTAAATAATATATATAATTCTGAAATAATCAGAATTGGCTGAAATGACGATATGGTGTGAACCAGATCATCTGTGATATTTAATTCAGCTTGGAATTGAATTTGAATAACGAATATATTATACAAACGACAGTTTGAACATAGAATTATAATATAATTAAAATTGAGCTTGAAATGGCGCTGCAGTTCGTAAATTGGTGATTTGAACTTCAACTGAATGTACAGGATTCGTTTTAAGCCGGATTTCTGTGAAACAGGAAACGTGTGGAGCTGGTGGAGTATATCTTTCTAGTGGAAGAGAAAAATTGGGATTTCGTCATGTAGATTTTGATTTATGTCCAAATCAAATTTTTAGAAAAGTCGCTGTGGAATTCCTTTATAATTTATAAAGGAATTATTTATATTTTAAAAAGGAATTTCAATATAAATCGAATATCGGGTTGACCCAGATTTGAAATATCAAGTTATAAATCCATATAGGAATATTCTAGAGCTGTATGGTATTCCACTGTGAATATATACGATAATATAAATTTATTTATATTTAATTTAATAATATTTAAATATATTTATATATTTAAATGGGTTATTCAGAGTTGTAAAAATAGCCACTTTTGCAAACGAAGTCGGAATTCGACGAAACTAATTTTGTTGGATCCGCAATGTCAAATAGTTATTAGATTTCCAGTTTCGTGATTTTTAGAGTCACTGTGTGGTCGTACGGATTTTTAGAGTGAGAAACAGTCAGTATTTTGACGGTTAAAAATACGCTGTGTGAGCAAACGGAGTCGGAATTCGACGAAACCTGTTTCTTTGGGACCGTAATGTCGAACTCTAGCTGCATGTCAATTTTCATGATTTTTAGGCATCATGTGTGTTCGTAAGGATTTCTAGAAGTCAGAAACGAGTATAAAATGATTAAAATAAAATAACATAAAATATCTAAATAAAATGGGTGACCATTTAAGTGCCACATCCTTCATCCTATAGCCACACAATAGTTTTACTCCCGTTATAAAATCAATTTTCTGCCTCCACTCCAAAAGAAATGGTAAGAAGAAAATCTTCAAAAGAAAAAAATCAAAAGTAAATAAAATCAATATCTATAAATCTCATGAGTAGTATATTCGAGTTCCTGCAACTATCCTCTTCATCTAGGTGCAACTTTTGCTAAGTTCGACGCAGATGTTGGGGTTGAGCGAAAGTAACAGTTTGAGTAGGGTTCGGATTTTTGGTGATTTAATGAGTTAAGGTTTGAATTCGAGATCGTTTTGCGGTTTATGAGGTTGTGTAGTACTTTGTGGTGATTTTTGAGTTGAAATGGTGGCAAAAACTTTCGATGCTTTACTGTACCTCCACCGAGAAGATGAACGACGCATTCCAGAGGGTGGTGCGGAAGTGATGTTTTGGGTGTGGACGGGTAGAGGATTGAACGAGATGAATTTTAGTGATTCTAGTTTGAATTTAAGTGAAGAGGTTTGGTTGTTCTAGGGGTAGAAAGGAGGCCGCAATGGTCATGATTTCTTGTTCGGTGTTTACTGGAGGAGCTTTAGGATTTAGGGAAGAAGAGGGTAGGAGATCGTAGGCTTAAAAGATGCGGTGGGCCGCTAGAACTAGGAAGTAAGGCCCAAAGTATAATTTAGTTTTATTTAATTATAATAGTACACTAACTTATAATTATGATATCTCATCCATACGAGGTTAGAATCAAGAACCATAAATTGCGTTAGGATCGTATGGACGGTGGCTACGTCATGGAACTGACTCGAAGTCCATCGGAGCTCGTTACAATTTATCGCAAAATAAATTGTCCGTCTGAACCAAATCGAGCGATGGTTATCGTTATTAACGATGATCATCCAATGTGAGTAAATCTCACTAACTCTGAACAGTTTATATTTTCATGTTGTATTTTTAGAACTGTTAAAAATTGTTTGATTGACTGTGTGTTGACTGTTTGATTGAACTGCTAGTCAGTTAGTTGAATTTCTATATTGATTCTATTTAACAGAATATATCATATGGAACTGAAAGTGATGTTGATTTTATATTATATAACATCTGTGGACGCAGGGAGGCAGGTTGGAGGAATCCAACTGGATTCCTCAACATTCATTTTACTGTGATTCATATATTGTAATATATGATGTGATATATAATTTGTTGTCGATTATATGTGTTTGAACGATATTGGTCATCGTGATTTGATGTGTTAAATACCATAACATACTGGAATGGTGAAAAGGGAATTTTCAAAATGAATATTGAAAATAGATTATTTATAAAATCAAAGGATTTTATAAAAGAGATAATATTTATAACAATCAAAGGAGATTTTATAAAAGGAATTATTTATAAATGGAAATTTATTTATAAAAGGATTATTTATAAATAGAAAATACTTAGAAATGAAACCCTAAAGGAATTATTTGCAAACCATTTGCAAATAGATTAGAACGAGAAAGGTTTGTAAACCATTTACAAATCAATCAGAAAGAGAAATGTTTGTAAACCATTTACAAATGGAATCGAAAGAGGAATATTTTATAACCTTTACAAATGAAATCGAAAAGGAGGTATTTGTAAAACCATTTACAAATAGAATTAAAAAGAAAATATTTAGAAGATAAATAGAGCAAATTGAATTAGTTATTCGAATTAATTATTCTAATAGAGTTAAACACATAAGAGTTATTGAATTAGTTATTCGAAAGGAGTTATCGATTATAGTTTAATCGAAAGGAGTTATCGATTATAGTTTTAAACGAAAGGAGTTATCGATTATAGTTTAATCGAAAGGAGTTATCGAATTAGTTATTCGAAAGGGGTTAAGTAAAAAGAATTAATCAATAGGGTTAGATAAATAGAGCAAATCGAATTAGTTATTCGAATTAGTTATCCGAATAGAGTTAAACACATAAGAGTTATTGAATTAGTTATTCGAAAAGAGTTATCGATTAGTTTAATCGAAGTGAGTTATCGAATATAGTTTATTCGAAAGGAGTTAAGTGAAACGAGTAAATCGATTAGAGCTAGATCAAATAGAGTTAATCCAATAGCGTTAGTCCAATAGAGTTAATCCAATAGTGTTAGTCCAATAGAGTTAATTGATAAGGGTTAATCGAATAAAGTAAATTGAATAGAGTTGTCGAATATACTTTATCGAAAGAAAGAATTATCGAATAGAGATGATTCGAAAGAGAGTTACGTATGGAAGTTTTGTTAAAGAATTAAAAGGTAAACTTTGTCTATTTCAAGGTTAGAAACGTTGTTCAATTAAGGTGTGAGAGGTAGTATTACCCCAACTTGATTGACTTCATTTTTAACTAAGGAATGGTTAAGGTTCGATAGTGAAGGTGGGTTAAAGGAATTTAGTTAACAAGCGTAATGGTTTGAGTTAGCATCGCAATGGTTTGTTTAAACATCTGTCTAAGTCCAATGAAGGAGTTTTGGAAATGTTTTCCAAATAAGAACCAGAAATGTTTTCTGATATAGAAAACAAGAAATGGAAATGTTTTCCAAGGGTAATAACATATATTTTCTAAATTTATAAAATAAGAAATGCTGAATAAAGGGAAACAGGAGATGGAAAAATGAACTAAGGAGATAAATGTTAAATGATGTTTGATTGATAGTATTTCCATTTGGAAATAATATCGTTGTTTGCACACGTGTTTTCATTTGATAGTTAACTCACCGACTATCAAAGTTTTGACCATTTTAACGTTGTTAATATGGAGAGACCGGTTGGATTATTATCCAAAGAACCACTTTTTATTGGCATAAGCGTTGCGAATCATATATGCCAAAGATAATTGAAGACGCAGTAAAGTGCAAGGGCTATTGTATAAGTCTTAGATAACAGTGACTAAGATGGATGTATTGAATAGGGCCTTCGGTTCATCCTGTTCCTGGATGACTTGTTTGGATGAATGTCTGACGGAGTATTTCCAGAAAGGTCACGTACATTGATTTCTTCAACCGTACCAAGAGTGGAACCGGAGAAGGAAACTTCTTTAGCTAACACGTAATGTACTGCTGTAGACGTCAATCGGTGATTTGATGGATTTGACGATGTGGCATTCAAAGTGAATCCGGTGTGATGATAAAGCGTAGCTTCTAGCCTCACATCCGTTAAATGACAGAAATTGGGCAGGAAGCATGGCTAAGTCGGTCGCTCCGAAGTAGGGTGTATAATCACCTGGTCTAGAGTTTCATTTACTTCTAAAAATCTATTGTTGATGCTGTCCCATTCGGGAAACGGTTGTTGATCCCAACCGTTGGTGATATACATTCGATACACTCAAGCGAAATGAGTGGTCGGTCATGTGTGGCCGGGTTGCAAGATGTTCTTGTTGAACCCAGTGTATTCCTTTCTAGAGGTGCACTAGCGAAAGGGGGTTCCATACCTTGTCATAGTTGGAAATCCATTATCCAATACGTGCTTGCGGTTTTGATTGTATACTATATATGTAGAACGTGAGATGAAAGCGTTTCTGCTAGATGATTATTATATTGTGGTTGATAGACATTATTATAATATCAAAAAGTTTTTTGATATAAAGATAAATTTGGATTCTCATAAGGGAAAAACCCGTTCAGTTATACGGCGTGGTCTTATGAGACATCATTTACCCGCTTGAACTGTTTTAAACTGTTTTATTCACACCAGTCCTATGACTGACCCGCAGTATATTTTGTTTTGTTTTCCCTAAACTCTTGGGTGCCTAAATTTGTACGGGCAGTCAAGTAGTTGGGATTTACAGATACTTGAAGAGCTGGAGCAGGAGGCTTCAAGATCATATGGTTATAGTTTATTTCCGCTGTGTTGTAAGTGTTGTACTTTGATAATGATGTATATTCAAATACAGATGTATATTTCAAGTTATGTTATATATTATATGTTATTCGTTCCGCTGTGAGGTTCGTGTTACTCTGATGTTGTGTTCTTCTTCTTCTATTCTAAGTTTCTATCTTATCTTTCCCCACCCTCTAATTTCTTTCATTTATAACCCGTTATTTTCGATCCTTGGATGTTCGATATGTGTTGTATATCGGATAACCAAGATCGCCAAATTTCAGGGTCATTACAATATAATTAAATAGATTCAAATATTTTTGGTTTTACTGAAATCCGATTTATTTTGAATCTTGTACATTCAATTGAAATTTAAAATCGAATTTCAAACTACTGTGCCATTTTAGGCTCGTTTTATAATTAAAATAAATTTATTCATTCTAACTTCGATTCAGATAAATTTTTAGTCGTTATTATTTAGAATAAATCATTTTAAATATCCAAAATCCATTAAAATAGATGAAATAAAAATTTTAAATTGATTCTTAAAATCCGGGTTGTTACAAAGACCGAGCATTTTAGCATGTTAGTTAGGTGTCAGAGCTTGGAAGAAAAGCTAGAGCCCAAGATGTACTTCTATATATTCGTATTTTCGCTGTGTTGGTGTCCTTGTTGTTATTTGAGTTAGTCCGGACAAGTAATATAGCTGTCTAGGTTAATATTTATTATTTACTCTGATGTTGTATATGTATATAAAATAAATTGTTTTTCATTATGTAAAGACTTGTTATATATTATATGTTATTCACTGCGATTGTGAGATTCCTTTTATCTTCTTTTTTGTTAACCTCTAATGATTCAATTTTATGGCACTTGGATGTTCGACATATAAATACTGTAACGACGAAAAATTCATACAAATAATATATAGCAAGAGAAATATTTTGAAACAGAATTAAAGAACAATTTTTTTATATTGAAAACAAATTATACAACCATACAAGTTTAAGTATTTAAATTAAAACCTTAAGAAATAAATTTTCAAATCAAAATAAATAAACTCGATAAATAAATTAAATAGATATGATCTGAAATAGAATATAAATTTGAATTATTAAAATATATTCAAATCAACGATAAATATCATTTGTTATATAAAATAAACTTAGTAAAAAAAATCAAATTAGTTATTTTAGAAAATCAAAATAAATTGAGATTTAGATAAACAAAAATAAAATAGAAATCAAAATTTTAATTAAATAATTAAATAAAATACACTTAAAATTCCGGGTTGTTACAAATACCATGGATGTATTAGCGTCGAACTTAGGGGTCGAAATATCGGGTCGTTATATTATGGTATCAGAGATGAAGGTTGAGCGAGAATCTTGGCTCTATATAGTAAATTCAATCAGAGATAAGGTAATGGAATGCCTTGTTATGAGTTCGAGTGTATATATACGAGAACATACACGATGGTGTTATAAAAATGTTTTTGAATTGTGTTTCTTTATACATTGAGTGGTATATGAATTCTAGTGGATGCATATAACTAACGTTGTCAACCATCCTAAAAGCTTGAACAAGATAAATAGATATGGTATTGATTTACAAATCGGTAAAAGAAATAATTTTACCAAAAAATATATTTTATATATAATGGAATATTTTCTAAATAATTATACAAATTTAGAAAATATTTCTTTGTTAGGAATGATAATGTTCGATTATCATCATTAATTGCTTGATTTTCCTTTGCTCGGCTAGTTTGTGAGGAGATTGCCCGTTTTCTATATAGATTAGGTAGTTAATATATTCTAATGAACATTGAAACGAACTTCGTGTGAATTCAGCTTCACAATTTGACTACAAGGCGTTGGATATCAATGCTGGGCTAGATTTAAATTTGTAAAGAATAAACTATAATCAGTATTTATAATTAGGAATGAATTCGATTTAAGAGTTTGAGAAATGAAACCTTGGGTTTTGAAAAATCGTTTTTTCAATTTTTTGAGAAAATAATAGTACTGTTATTATTTGATGATTTGAATATTCTGGAAAGGGATTTTATGAAATAAAAAACACTAAACTCAATCTAATCGTTGTGAAATAATTCCACTGATGATCGCATGATCCTATCGGTGTTCATTTCTAAGTTTCTAAGTATGGAATTTCTACTTTGCAAAAATTTAATTCAAATTGTTTTAGGAAAAAGAATTTTGATTTAATAATGCATAAATATTTGAAGTATCTTTATGAGTTCAAATGATGTTGAAATAAAGAGTTTACGTTCTTAAATTTTTGGTTAAGAATTATTTGGCATGTGCATTAGATAGGTTAGTTTAGCATCTTGAATGAGTATATTGATTGGTAGTTTCATTTGATAAAATGAAATGGAAATTTCCATAATTTTGGAAAATTGAGATTTAGTATAGAGTTTGACTAGGAGTTGGTGAATTAGGAAGAATTAACTCTAAATAACTTGATGAAATTTGCTGAGACTGAAAATATAAATTTGTATACTAATAAGCAATAGGAAAAGTACATAAGTTATACTTGGATAATTTATTTGCAGTCATGCTTTGATTCGAGATTTGTATATATAGTTTTGAGGTGTTTTACACCGATCTGAAAAAGGATTTATTATTCAAATCTTGATGGCGAACACTTGATGAGAGTTCTTGGTATGGAATTGAAATTCTCCATCATAGTACTTGTCTATGCAAGGAGAATAATTGGTCCTAATTAAGGAACCTGATCAGATTATGCACCTAAGATATTGTAACAACCCGTATTTTGAATAACATGTTATAACATTAATCAAGGCAGAATTAAATGTTAAAATCTGAATCAAGGGAAATGGGCAGTGCCATTGCATTCATCTCGGAAAAATACGCGAAATAGAGTCCGAGTTTTCGAAAATCGGAGTCCGTATGACCCAGTTATGGCCCGTCGAAGTTTTCAGAAAATTTCAAGTTCAAAAAACAGTTCAAATTTCAAATATGGAGCCAAACAGACTGGGCGGGAAAGTTTCCCGCCCAACCCCCAAGTCGACTGGGGAGTCGACTTGGGAGTCGACACACCCCAGTGGGTGTCGACTGCCCAGTCGACACCCCTGTCAACCTGGGTGGTCGGGCCAGTTTGGCCTGGTGCACCTGCTGTCCCCTTTGAGTCATGTTTTGAGGCTTGTGACGAGACTTGATGGCTCAGATCTAAACTAGGGTTAATCCTATGGCCTAAACTAACCTACACTTCTATAAAAAGACCCTAAGACCTAGCCTAAACCCACACAAATCAATCCTACAACTAAGTGCAGCCAAAATGCTCCCTAATCATGGCCTCCATCTTCATCTTGAGACCTTCTAAGGCAAAAAGGAGCAAGCTTTCTTCTTTCTATCAAAGGAGCTACTTATTCTCAAGGCTATTTGCGTTGCTACATCATCTCTATCTTGTTCTATTGTGTTCTAGTTCTCATAGCCACACTTTGTAAGCCCTCCTCTACTCTTAGATCTAAACTATGAACTTAATATGACATGTAGCAAGTTGAAATGAGACTTTTGTGTTATGCTTGCCTTGGATTTCATGCATAGATTCATTCATGACCCTTTTGGTCTATGTTTGTGGACCTAATGTTTACCTATCATGAATCTAGTACCATTTATGTTGACTTTTGGGTGGAAAGCTATGAGCTTTATGTGGTGATTGTGCATAAATGCAACATAGAACCCCTCATGACCTTGATATTAACTTGCCATGATGGACCTATATGCTAATCACAAGTTTATCGCCCTATTTGCTAAGTTTAATGCCATACATGTGTAGATTGGAATTGGACCTAAGTGCAATATTTGCCTTGAACCTATCATTGTATGCATAGATCTATTCATGTCTCTCTTGATGTATGATTGTGGACCTATCATGAACCTAGTACCGTTCATGTTGACCTTTGGGAAAAATGCTATGAAATGGATTATGGCTTATGCATGTTAATAAACCTTAACCCCTCATGTTCCTTAACATGCATATGATGATATTGAACCTATTTGCTATGCACAAGTTAGGATTGTCACCCTATGTCAACTATTACCATGTTACCACCATATTTGCTAATTATGCTATTCATACATGTTTGTGGCCAAATCACCCTTATGCTATTATGCATGCTTGAGGCCAAAGCACCCTTATGCTATTTGATATGTTTGGGGCCAAGTCACCTTTTATGCTATCATACATGTTGAGGCCATATGCTAGTATGTTGAACCCCTTTTGCCTCAAATATCACCATGTTTAACTTGTGATTGACTTTGCCATCTTATGCCCACCTTGTCATATTCTTATGTTCCCTCTTTTGATCTATTTGTGTTGATGCGAACTTATGTGCTATGGGGTTACGTTATGAGTAAACTAAAATGACATGAAACATGACTTGAAAAATATGACATGTGATTATGCTTGAAAACATGAACGTGGACATGACATGTAGAAAACATGAAAGTGGCCAACTCGAGGTTGGGTTGAGTTTGTAGCATAAATCTACCCGGAACCGACCGGCTTAACTAGTAGCTACAAACAATAGGACCTAATGTGAGTAGTTGGTCATGTCGCGCTTAAAACCTGAGGTTAGACTAGGTTGTGGTGTAAAGCTACCCGGACCCGCCCGGCTTAACTAGTAACCACAACAAGGTCTAATGTGAGAGGTTGGGGTGCATTAAGTTAATTAATGCCACATGATAGGGTTAAGTCATGGACTACTTGAATACTTAACCAATTAAACACGATGGATTCGTAGGGTTAAGTCATGGACTACTTGAATACTTAACCAATTAAACACGATGGATTGGTAGGGTTAAGTCATGGACTACTTGAATACTTAACCAATTAAACACGATGGATTGGTAGAGTTAAGTCATAGACCACTTGGATATACTTGACCAGTTGAACACGATGTATTGATAGGGTTAAGTCATGAACTGCTTGGATACACTTGACCAACTCAATACATGGTTAGGATAGGGTTAACCACACTTAACCCGTTTGAAAATCCTAGTTACGTGGTCCTTTTCAGCAGTAACCTATAGTATCATGGATACCCTGGGACTAGGCTAGGGTGGGGCACGATTACTGGGCTGATTGTAAGAGACCAAAAGAGACGGCTGAATGGTGCACCAGTTAAGTTCAGGCAGACCATGGTCGTGCACATTAAGTCCGGAGTTGAACATGGGCACCGGTAGGTTTAGACTGTGCGTGCTTGTTTTGTGTCTGTGGTTTACACCCTAGGACTGGATACACCCTAGGGTGGACCTTGCACAGTTAACTACATTCCATGATTAAGCCGTATGACACCGATACACGACGAGTTAGGCTTATAGGGAGCCGATCGACTAGACCGAGTAGTTGGACCTTGATTTAGGTCATCTCATGAGTTTGGGCCAATATTGGGCTAAGGGATCATTTCTTGTTTATACTTGACATGGATTAGAATACTAGTACACTTGGTGCAACTTAACCTTGTATATGCGATGCCACTCTTGTTAACTTTTCACCATGCTAGTTATCATCCTATGTTTCATCTCTGTTTTACATGTCCAGTTAACTTTATTAGTTTTTATACTAATAGTAGGTAGGACTTACCAGTCTTTTTGACTGACCTGTTTTCCTTTCGCCTCTTTTCTTCCGTTTCCCCCCCCCCCCCCAGGTTCTCAGGATGGGAACACTAGCACCTAGCTTGGATCTTTAGCTTGCTTTCTGGATAGCTCATGTACGGTTTGGACTTGAGCTCGCTATGGCTTTACCACGTCTACTTTGGGGATAGTTTACTTTATGTTATTTCCAGTTTTCAGTTTATGTTTCTAGACTTGTAGTAGTTGGAAAATAATGACTAAGTACTTTGATGTAACTTGACTATGGTTTTGATATAGTAATTTTATCCGCTGCTTTATTTACTCTGTTTTACTCATATGTTCTGTCTTGTGATATCTTCATGCATGTTTACCTCGTTTAACACCCCTCCAAAGCTGGTGTACTTGCAAGAGTGACCCTGGCGGAGGTGGGGTGTTACATTTGGTATCAGAGCATAAGGTTTACTGGATTGAACAAAAGGTTTTAAAAACTTACCTTTTGAAAAACTATCTTCAAAACCAATTAAGTATTTTCCAAGAAAAGTATAGTTTATTTTAAAAGGCTATTCCCCAAAAGCCATTAGCACTATCCTTTGTTTCCTCGTTCTCAATCTATCTTTTTCTTCGTTTCTGTATGGCCGATAATTTCGCCATTCTGGAGGGCGTACCAGTACCTATTTGGTTTAGAAGGTACATGGAGGCAAGGGCGAATGAAGCCGGCCCCACGAACATTCCTCCTCCTCCCGTAGCTGAGGTTCCTCCTCCTCCTCCTCAGCATCCACAAGCGGATTTCGCGAAGATTTGCAAGGACTTTAAGGCGATGGGTGGTAAGAATTTTATTGGGACGGAGGCTTTTGTTGAGGCAAGAAACTGATTAAAGGAAACTGAAGACCTCTTTGCTATCTTTGATATAGAAGACCGTAGGAAAGTTCTGTTAGCGGTATGGTTGTTGAAAGGGGAAGCTGCATATTGGTGGGTAGTCACCACCACTACTAGGCCAATTCAGACTTGGGATGACTTTAGGAGAAGGTTTGGACTGAGGTTTCTATCATCGACAGAAGAGAACCTTCAGATGGAGAGGTTCCTATCACTAAAGCAAGGGGACATGACCGTTAGGGAATACGTGAATAAGTTTATTCAACTTGCTCGGTTCGGTTTATACTTGGTTAACACAGCTCAGAAGAAGGCCCTACACTTTGCTCGAGGATTGAACGAGCCATTGCACGGTTTGGCCATGTCTCATATACCCATGGGGGCGACCTTAGAGAGTTTGGTAAATATGGCCCTGCTTCAAGAGGAAGATAAGAGTGGTAAGAAGGAAGTCAAGTTGAATGAGTCTCAATGTAAGGACCCGTAACTTCCCCGTGAAGGAAAGCACGAATACTTTGAGAACAACACACAAAAGGACGCATACGGAAGAACATTTCATTGCTATTACAACAATTCCATCAGATACAAGAATATACAGAGTATAAATGAATAAATTACATTCGATAAATATCAGAGATTACAATAAATTACATAGCAGCGGAAAAATATACAAAACACAACTGAAAGTGATACACGGATACAGAGCTTTCCGAGCATCGTTCCAGCTGTTAATCAGGACCCTGTGAATATAAATCTGCAAAACCAAAACTACTAGCTGCCCGTGTGGAAAATAGGGGCACCCAGAGTTCAGGTTAAAACAATAAACTCCAGGTCAGTCATGTGACTGGTGTGAGAACTAAAACAGTTATTAATATTGATTTTAAAGTTAGGTAAATCAAGGGACCACGTCGTATAACACGGAACGGGTTTCCTCCCAAGAATACCAGTGCATAGAACAAACAGCGCAATGCTAAATAAAGAAAAATGAAGCTGTTATAAGACCCAGGTCCCATCACACAATGCAACGCAAGCCGGAGGATAGGGTTTTCCCTTATAACAGCCAAAGCATGCTTGATACGTTTAAAACAAATCATTTGATACTATTTTAGGTGCATAGTGTCAAAACAATTTCAATCATAAATATCAATCATAGACGGCATGGGTACCATATATCATGTCGCCATACTAGTTCTACAATTAAAACCGCAATATCACGTATTGGAAATTGGATTCCGTCATGAGTCGAGGCAAGGGGCAAGCTCCTCTCCGCGTTCGAGACACTCTAGCAAATGCCTCAGGACCCCACTATGATCCTTTGGAACCTCCAAGGTCGGTCCTCTCTTACTTTTGAGGATTAGTTATTCCTGAACACACGTTTCCCGGTCCTTACAGACCTATATCCGAGGCGCCTCGTATCCAACAACCACACAGGTGAAAAGTATATAAATGTCAGGGCTGGTAGGTCACTGACACCACCCTAGCTAGAAAGAAATGTCGTGCACTCCTTGGGTCTGTATCCCGTTTTTGACTCATACCGAGGTGTGAGGCTCGCGAATTCACGTTATACACAAAGCTACACCACACAGGCCGTGCTTTGATCATCCACCACAAGACTTTGCTTTTCAACAGAAGCCTTGATCAACTGCCACTTACGCATGCCACACTGGCAATTCATTCCATGCGACTGATGTCCATCGATATACAACCTCTGAGCTCGTACGTCTCAGAGAAGGGCGTTAAGCAAGAGAATAAATTCTCCGCCGCCAAACAGATGTATATTTAATAGAGATCAATCAACATAGAATAAAATCCAATGTCAGACACACAATCCATTAACAAGTTCGTTCTGGGTCTGAACGAAACCGGAGGCACTTTCCTCGCATATCCATCGATCTCCAAGTACGTCTGGACGATCACCAACTGTTTCCCTCATCTTGGGTGTACAGCCCAATCAAGATCATCAGTAATCACCCAAATGATGTGAAGACTTCCGGTCTTCAACCACCATCTTCATCTTCGACATCTCGTCGAATCGGTTATTCAGAATGGGTATAAACCCGGCCTTTCTGAATAACCCACGTATATAATAAACGAATGTTACACAAACACAACAAACGCCTCATTCCAATTCAGAATATTCTTTTATTCACAAAATCACATTCTTAGGGAAATGTTCCCATTAATTTTATCCAAGATAAATTCTTCTAAATTTATTCTTTAATCTTCCTTTGGATATCATTTCAAGCCGTATTATGGTTTTCCAAACTAGTCGGGATTAGCGAACCACACCGAAGTAATTATTTATTTTATTTCCCAATCCCAACCTATATATCCCATGGAGAAAACTGATAACACTCCACAACTAACACCACGGTGTTATCGGTAAAATTAATTACCATTTCACGTTCAAATCTAATTACAGATTTAACTATCGCTTTGGAGCAAAACTGGTTGTACTCCATTCTCGATCACCTTTCAGATTTGATAATTTAAATTATCAATTCACTTTTCAATCTAATTAAAGATTCATTAAAACTCCACTTAGCTTTAATCTTTTTCAAAAATCAATATCCTGTCTTTAACTGGGTTAAAGAACCAATGTCATCTAAAACACGATTCACGATAAACCCAAATCACATTTGATATTAAATACAAGGCTCTGAATAGAAAATATATCGGCTTATATTCAATATCAAATTCTGAAACCAACAAATATCGTATTGGAAATAACGATATGAATATATCTTTCAAATCCCCATAACAATATTTGATAGTCACGAAATCCAACATCGAAATATTCCGAAGATAATTTTGATTCAACTCCCGTCCCATCCACGTATTGGGAATATTGATTATTTTTAAAATCACTTTCAAATTCAATTTATTCATTTCACAAATAAATTGATTTTAATTCTAGTTCAAAACTAGTTCATTTTGACAAAAATCTATTTTTATCATTTCAAATGTGGAATTCTTCATCCCAGTTCTTTCCAATTCACATATTATGATTTTACACAAATTATTAATATTTTTAATAATTTTATCAAGGCCCGTACAGTCGATTTTCAACAACGGCCATCGAACTGCACTTACATCGACCTTTTTTCAAATTTGATTTGGACATAATTCCAAATCCAACCGTTATATTTCAAATTTCTAATATTCATTGGAAAGCTCTTTTCGATACGAACCCAACGGTTCCGGTTTTAGGAGAATCCGACGGTCGGATCTCCCGCAACGTCAATTCGAAGTCAATGGTCGAAATTTACGAACTGCCGCGGAGCGGCGCGTTCTATTCAGGCCATTATATATATAATATATATATTATATTATATATATTTCGTCAATTTCCTTTTAAAACGTATTTTATAAATCGTTTTAACTTCGTTTCAAAACCATTTCAACACTATTTCAATTTCTAATCAAAACTGAATATTTTATATCATTACTATATAAATGATAATATTTTCAAAACGTTATATTTTGAAATCACTTCTTTTCTATATTCATTATAAAAACGAATATAGTCGATATAAATATCGTTCACGTCAAAATAGCGCAACTCTAATCAACACGGCTTTATATATTTCAATAAATCCGTTATTTTATTCAACAAATGAATATTTACTCCATTCAACACATGAATCTATATTTCTTCCAACACCTGACTAATCTCAACACATGAGTACTGTCAACACATCACTATTTTTGTTATGTAAAATATTTTATAAAACTATGGTATCTATCATTTGATTTTAATTGGACTTCTACTGGGAAGTAGTTCTAATTGTAAATATGATAAAGATGTGAATTTTATTATTAAAATATTTCACTCAACACATGAACATCGTCAACACATGACTATTTTTATATTCAACACATGAATTTTCTTTTATAATATTCCTTATTTTCCCGATTGGAATGAGGCCCAATCAATCACCATATAATGTTAATTATATGGATTCCATACAACACATGTATATAATAGCATTGAAAAATAATCAACCATCAACCAAAGTGCACTACACTGTATAAGCATCAAATATAGATATCTTACGCTTATAACAGCCTGTCAATCAATCGATCGACATATTTAATTAATCAGGACGAGTGAGCTTCAAATTCATCCCAACACCCGTGTGGGGTTTCAAACAATCAAACACAGATTTTATTTGTGCAGCTGGGCGATGTGTAAAATTTATCATCCCAATCAATATCAGTCAAATCAGTGTACATAAACAAACCGTCCGGTTTGTAAATGAATGTTTTATTTATTCACTTTCACGTTAAAAATTATATTTTTAAAGATAAAATAATCTATTTCAACACATGAATTTCTATTCAGTTCATTTACACAATAAAAATGATATTTTTATTTTTCTAACATATTTTGGGAAATTTCGGCGGCATAACGGCACGATACTAGAAACGGAACAAGGCCTAGCCTTATCCCCGGTCTAGTGAAGGCCCACGCCATTCACACATCAATCAAATCAATTCCAATTCACCAAACAATTCAATTCTAACCAAACAAACTAACCAACTACTCAACCAAACAATTTAACAAGCAAGCCATCCATGGTCTGTGGATGACGGGTGTCGGGTGCTACTAAGCACCGTCTGCATCCTAGTATATATATATAACTAGAAAAAGAGAATTTAGAGTGAGAAGTTCTCACCGAGGGATCCACTCCTCCTGTTTTCTGAATTTTTGATCAATCTGGATTTCTGTTCTGCTCCCGCTCAATTCCATCGCACTCTTATTCACACTGTTCATGATAAAAATAAGGTTCATATTTTATTTCACTTTTCATATAATAAAAATCATATTTTTATCTTCACTTCGTATATATAAAAATCGAATTTTTAACTTCACTTCATTATAAAAATTATATTTTTATAACTTCTACTATATAAAAGTCATATTTTTAATCTTCACATATAATAAAAATAATATTTTTACATCGTTCACATTCATATAAAGATCGTATTTTTATTATCTGTATAATATAAAAATCATATTTTTATTATCTATACTATATAAAATTATATTTCTAACTTACCACTCGAATAAAAATTATATTTTGAACCTTCCTATCATATAAAAATTATATTTTTAACTTTCCTATAATATAAAAATTATATTTTTATTATCTTTACTTTATAAAAATTATATTTTTAACTTGCTTTATATATGAGAAAGATTATATCTTTATCACCCTACTTTAAATAAAAAGGTTATATTTTTACAACGCGATATACACTAAAAAGATTACATTTTTAACACATTAAAAATCTCGTCTTTAAGTAGTTAAAAATCTCAACTTTGAGTAGTTAAAAATCTCAACTTTGAGTAGTTAAAAATCTCAACTTTGAGTAGTTAAAAATCTCAACTTCTAAGTGATAAAAATCCTAACTTTTATCATTGAAATATCCTATCTTTTCTCATTGAAAAATCCTACCTTTTATCATTGAAAAATCCTACCTTTTATCATCCTTGTATTTACAAAACCCTCGATTTTCAATCAAATTAATAGCACAAAAAAAATGTTTACAAAGAAACTCACATTTCACTGTAAAACAAATTGGATCTTTGCCGCTTGGAGGGGCTCACGTCGGAGTCCTGGTGGTGGAGCTCGCGAGTTGGAGTGGTGGTGGAGGCGGTCGGAGGTGGCTGGGCAGTGGGGTACGGCGGTATAGGGTTCGCGGTGGGTTAGGGGTTCTGGCGACTTCGATTTGGATGGAGGAGGGCGTAGAGAGAGAGGAGAGGAAGGGAGGCCGTTGGTGGGAGATCGGAGGTGGGAAGCCCGCCTGGAAGCGGCGGCGATAGCATCGCATGGGCGACGGGGTTCGTGGGTTGGAGGTCAATGGGGTTTTTTTTTCTTTTTTTTTTAATTTTAATTTAATTCTGAATGAAGAGAGAAAGAGGGGTGTAGGGGTATTAGTTTCTATATTATTTTAATTTAAATTTTAAAATCCAAAAGTAACTTTTATTTTTGAACTCGAAATCGAACCCACCGACTGTCGTCCCTAGCTAGTTACCCCCATTCCAAACACAATGGGATATGTACCGCAGGCCAATTCGGTCGTTTCGATCAGTTTCCGTCAAATTTACATTTAAATCATTATATTGAATTTTAAACGTACATTTCAATTTACCGGGGCCACATACGGACTCTAAAAATTTCAGAAAAATTATTTCTAGCTTCGTATCGACGATACGGTCCTAACAAAACTAGTTTCGTCAAATTCTGATACCGTTTGAAAAATGGTCATTTTCTGGTCGACCAGATTTAATTGAAACTGTCAAAAAAAACGTTTAACTTCGCCACGCTCACATATTGATTCAAAAAATTATGAATTTTGAAACCTCGCAATAATTTGACATCCCGGATCCAACAAAAGTGGTTTCGTCGAAATCCGAGGTCGTTTGCAAAATTTCCATTTTTAAGGGCCTTTATATATATTAAAATATATATAAATTCCACAGCGACTTTTCTGAATTTTAAACTGAACATATCTCTCAACTTTTAAAGTGAAATTTCAGTTTCTTGGATTCGTTAGAAAGATATGATCAAACAGATTTAGATATTTCTTGTTTCGTTCAATTCCGACTTAAAACGAATTCTGTATATTCATTTGAAATTCGAAATCGAAATTTCGAACTGCAGGGCCATTTCAGGCTCGTTATATAATTAAAATAAATTTATTCGTTTTAACTTCGTCGAAAATAAATTTTCCATCGTTTTTATTTAAAATAATTCATTTTAAATATTCAAAATTCATTAAATTTGCCAAAATAAAAATTTTAAACTGGCTCGCATTTTCGGGTTATTACAATCTCCCCCACTTAAAACTTTTCGTCCCCGAAAAGGAACAAAGTCGAAAGTGGTTTGATTAATCAACTCTACGTTCGATCTGACTTCCATTCTCTAACTTTTCAGTTTCTGAGAATTTTCAAATTTTCAAAAATTTGGCTAACACCCTAAATTTTCGAAAAATTTCGCCATAACCTCCCCTGCACCGGGAGCATCGGGGAATTTCAAATAGCTTCCCCGGTCCTTCAGATCTCAAAAAGAAAAGGAAAAAGCCAAGCGGCTAGCCAATAGGCTCATAAAATCATCATCACCCAAACAAAACAGTAAATTATGTAGTAAACATGTACCTATTTGTCGGGCAAACAAATTTTATTCTTCGGCTCTAGCCTCCTTGCTATGACCTGTTCAATGTAAGTATATGTATATGCAAGCAAATGCGACCAATTATCAATATAGTTCAATATTTGGTACAATTAGACATAATGGTTCAAAATTATCAAACAAATGAACAAACAACACAAACATCAATCAATTAGTGAATTAGAGTTTCAAATTCATAATTTTGATATATATACAAAAATCATGTTTTTGATGCCAATTCACAACAATGTGTTCTAGCTATATAAGTTTGGTTCTCACACCAGTCTAATGGAAATATATAGAAATCACACCTTCGAAACACGAACATAAATACTGATGATGTAGCTACAATCATCAGAATCATCTTCGGGTGTCTAGAATGTGACTCTATATCTATCCAGTATATTAAAACTTCGACTATACGTTCATGACGCGTATACGCGAAATCTTTATATACTCGATTGTCCATATTCAAAATAAATAAATAATCAAATACGTATGGAACGATTTAAATTTTAAAACAAAAGTGTTTTCATTTGAAAAATATACTCTTCACACTCGTTCTAGGATACTACTGATCCTATCTCTAACGAGTCATTCTAATTGGATATTACTAATCCAATATCTGATGAATTCTTTCGTATGGTTCTAATGTGTCTTGTTCTCGAGCTCTGTAAATCAAAGCTCTGATACCACTGTAAGGACCCGTAACTTCCCCGTGAAGGAAAGCACAAATACTTTGAGAACAACACACAAAAGGACGCATACGGAAGAACATTTCATTGCTATTACAACAATTCCATCAGATACAAGAATATACAGAGTATAAATGAATAAATTACATTCGATAAATATCAGAGATTACAATAAATTACATAGCAGCGGAAAAATATACAAAACACAACTGAAAGTGATACACGGATACAGAGCTTTCCGAGCATCGTTCCAGCTGTTAATCAGGACCCTGTGAATATAAATCTGCAAAACCAAAACTACTAGCTGCCCGTGTGGAAAATAGGGGCACCCAGAGTTCAGGTTAAAACAATAAACTCCAGGTCAGTCATGTGACTGGTGTGAGAACTAAAACAGTTTTTAATATTGATTTTAAAGTTAGGTAAATCAAGGGACCACGCCGTATAACACGGAACGGGTTTCCTCCCAAGAATACCAGTGCATAGAACAAACAGCGCAATGCTAAATAAAGAAAAATGAAGCTGTTATAAGACCCAGGTCCCATCACACAATGCAACGCAAGCCGGAGGATAGGGTTTTCCCTTATAACAGCCAAAGCATGCTTGATACGTTTAAAACAAATCATTTGATACTATTTTAGGTGCATAGTGTCAAAACAATTTCAATCATAAATATCAATCATAGACGGCATGGGTACCATATATCATGTCGCCATACTAGTTCTACAATTAAAACCGCAATATCACGTATTGGAAATTGGATTCCGTCATGAGTCGAGGAAAGGGGCAAGCTCCTCTCCGCGTTCGAGACACTCTAGCAAATGCCTCAGGACCCCACTATGATCCTTTGGAACCTCCAAGGCCGGTCCTCTCTTACTTTTGAGGATTAGTTATTCCTGAACACACGTTTCCCGGTCCTTACAGACCTATATCCGAGGCGCCTCGTATCCAACAACCACACAGGTGAAAAGTATATAAATGTCAGGGCTGGTAGGTCACTGACACCACCCTAGCTAGAAAGAAACGTCGTGCACTCCTTGGGTCCGTATCCCGTTTTTGACTCATACCGAGGTGTGAGGCTCGCGAATTCACGTTATACACAAAGCTACGCCACACAGGTCGTGCTTTGATCATCCACCACAAGACTTTGCTTTTCAACAGAAGCCTTGATCAACTGCCACTTACGCATGCCACACTGGCAATTCATTCCATGCGACTGATGTCCATCGATATATAACCTCTGAGCTCGTACGTCTCAGAGAAGGGCGTTAAGCAAGAGAATAAATTCTCCGCCGCCAAACAGATGTATATTTAATAGAGATCAATCAACATAGAATAAAATCCAATGTCAGACACACAATCCATTTACAAGTTCGTTCTGGGTCTGAACGAAACCGGAGGCACTTTCCTCGCATATCCATCGATCTCCAAGTACGTCTGGACGATCACCAACTGTTTCCCTCATCTTGGGTGTACAGCCCAATCAAGATCATCAGTAATCACCCAAACGATGTGAAGACTTCCGGTCTTCAACCACCATCTTCATCTTCGACATCTCGTCGAATCGGTTATTCAGAATGGGTATAAACCCGGCCTTTCTGAATAACCCACGTATATAATAAACGAATGTTACACAAACACAACAAACGTCTCATTCCAATTCAGAATATTCTTTTATTCACAAAATCACATTCTTAGGGAAATGTTCCCATTAATTTTATCCAAGATAAATTCTTCTAAATTTATTCTTTAATCTTCCTTTGGATATCATTTCAAGCCGTATTATGGTTTTCCAAACTAGTCGGGATTAGCGAACCACACCGAAGTAATTATTTATTTTATTTCCCAATCCCAACCTATATATCCCATGGAGAAAACTGATAACACTCCACAACTAACACCACGGTGTTATCGGTAAAATTAATTACCATTTCACGTTCAAATCTAATTACAGATTTAACTATCGCTTTGGAGCAAAACTGGTTGTACTCCATTCTCGATCACCTTTCAGATTTGATAATTTAAATTATCAATTCACTTTTCAATCTAATTAAAGATTCATTAAAACTCCACTTAGCTTTAATCTTTTTCAAAAATCAATATCCTGTCTTTAACTGGGTTAAAGAACCAATGTCATCTAAAACACGATTCACGATAAACCCAAATCACATTTGATATTAAATACAAGGCTCTGAATAGAAAATATATCGGCTTATATTCAATATCAAATTCTGAAACCAACAAATATCGTATTGGAAATAACGATATGAATATATCTTTCAAATCCCCATAACAATATTTGATAGTCACGAAATCCAACATCGAAATATTCCGAAGATAATTTTGATTCAACTCCCGTCCCATCCACGTATTGGGAATATTGATTATTTTTAAAATCACTTTCAAATTCAATTTATTCATTTCACAAATAAATTGATTTTAATTCTAGTTCAAAACTAGTTCATTTTGACAAAAATCTATTTTTATCATTTCAAATGTGGAATTCTTCATCCCAGTTCTTTCCAATTTACATATTATGATTTTACACAAATTATTAATATTTTTAATAATTTTATCAAGGCCCGTACAGTCGATTTTCAACAACGGCCATCGAACTGCACTTACATCGACCTTTTTTCAAATTTGATTTGGACATAATTCCAAATCCAACCGTTAGATTTCAAATTTCTAATATTCATTGGAAAGCTCTTTTCGATACGAACCCAACGGTTCCGGTTTTAGGAGAATCCGACGGTCGGATCTCCCGCAACGTCAATTCGAAGTCAATGGTCGAAATTTACGAACTGCCGCGGAGCGGCGCGTTCTATTCAGGCCATTATATATATAATATATATATTATATATTATATATATTTCGTCAATTTCCTTTTAAAACGTATTTTATAAATCGTTTTAACTTCGTTTCAAAACCATTTCAACACTATTTCAATTTCTAATCAAAACTGAATATTTTATATCATTACTATATAAATGATAATATTTTCAAAACGTTATATTTTGAAATCACTTCTTTTCTATATTCATTATAAAAACGAATATAGTCGATATAAATATCGTTCACGTCAAAATAGCGCAACTCTAATCAACACGGCTTTATATATTTCAATAAATCCGTTATTTTATTCAACAAATGAATGTTTACTCCATTCAACACATGAATCTATATTTCTTCCAACACCTGACTAATCTCAACACATGAGTACTGTCAACACATCACTATTTTTGTTATGTAAAATATTTTATAAAACTATGGTATCTATCGTTTGATTTTAATTGGACTTCTACTGGGAAGTAGTTCTAATTGTAAATATGATAAAAATGTGAATTTTATTATTAAAATATTTCACTCAACACATGAACATCGTCAACACATGACTATTTTTATATTCAACACATGAATTTTCTTTTATAATATTCCTTATTTTCCCGATTGGAATGAGGCCCAATCAATCACCATATAATGTTAATTATATGGATTCCATACAACACATGTATATAATAGCATTGAAAAATAATCAACCATCAACCAAAGTGCACTACACTGTATAAGCATCAAATATAGATATCTTACGCTTATAACAGCCTGTCAATCAATCGATCGACATATTTAATTAATCAGGACGAGTGAACTTCAAATTCATCCCAACACCCGTGTGGGGTTTCAAACAATCAAACACAGATTTTATTTGTGCAGCTGGGCGATGTGTAAAATTTATCATCCCAATCAATATCAGTCAAATCAGTGTACATAAACAAACCGTCCGGTTTGTAAATGAATATTTTATTTATTCACTTTCACGTTAAAAATTATATTTTTAACGATAAAATAATCTATTTCAACACATGAATTTCTATTCAGTTCATTTACACAATAAAAATGATATTTTTATTTTTCTAACATATTTTGGGAAATTTCGGCGGCATAACGGCACGATACTAGAAACGGAACAAGGCCTAGCCTTATCCCCGGTCTAGTGAAGGCCCACGCCATTCACACATCAATCAAATCAATTCCAATTCACCAAACAATTCAATTCTAACCAAACAAACTAACCAACTACTCAACCAAACAATTTAACAAGCAAGCCATCCATGGTCTGTGGATGACGGGTGTCGGGTGCTACTAAGCACCGTCTGCATCCTAGTATATATATATAACTAGAAAAAGAGAATTTAGAGTGAGAAGTTCTCACCGAGGGATCCACTCCTCCTGTTTTCTGAATTTCTGATCGATCTGGATTTCTGTTCTGCTCCCGCTCAATTCCATCGCACTCTTATTCACACTGTTCACGATAAAAATAAGGTTCATATTTTATTTCACTTTTTATATAATAAAAATCATATTTCTATCTTCACTTCGTATATATAAAAATCGAATTTTTAACTTCACTTCATTATAAAAATTATATTTTTATAACTTCTACTATATAAAAGTCATATTTTTAATCTTCACATATAATAAAAATAATATTTTTACATCGTTCACATTCATATAAAGATCGTATTTTTATTATCTGTATAATATAAAAATCATATTTTTATTATCTATACTATATAAAATTATATTTCTAACTTACCACTCGAATAAAAATTATATTTTGAACCTTCCTATCATATAAAAATTATATTTTTAACTTTCCTATAATATAAAAATTATATTTTTATTATCTTTACTTTATAAAAATTATATTTTTAACTTGCTTTATATATGAGAAAGATTATATCTTTATCACCCTACTTTAAATAAAAAGGTTATATTTTTACAACGCGATATACACTAAAAAGATTACATTTTTAACACATTAAAAATCTCGTCTTTAAGTAGTTAAAATTCTCAACTTTGAGTAGTTAAAAATCTCAACTTTGAGTAGTTAAAAATCTCAACTTTGAGTAGTTAAAAATCTCAACTTCTAAGTGATAAAAATCCTAACTTTTATCATTGAAATATCCTATCTTTTCTCATTGAAAAATCCTACCTTTTATCATTGAAAAATCCTACCTTTTATCATCCTTGTATTTACAAAACCCTCGATTTTCAATCAAATTAATAGCACAAAAAAAATGTTTACAAAGAAACTCACATTTCACTGTAAAACAAATTGGATCTTTGCCGCTTGGAGGGGCTCACGTCGGAGTCCTGGTGGTGGTGGAGCTCGCGAGTTGGAGTGGTGGTGGAGGCGGTCGGAGGTGGCTGGGCAGTGGGGTACGGCGGTATAGGGTTCGCGGTGGGTTAGGGGTTCTGGCGACTTCAATTTGGATGGAGGAGGGCGTAGAGAGAGAGGAGAGGAAGGGAGGCCGTTGGTGGGAGATCGGAGGTGGGAAGCCCGCCTGGAAGCGGCGGCGATAGCATCGCATGGGCGACGGGGTTCGTGGGTTGGAGGTCAATGGGTTTTTTTTTCTTTTTTTTTTTAATTTTAATTTAATTCTGAATGAAGAGAGAAAGAGGGGTGTAGGGGTATTAGTTTATATATTATTTTAATTTAAATTTTAAAATCCAAAAGTAACTTTTATTTTCGAACTCGAAATCGAACCCACCGACTGTCGTCCCTAGCTAGTTACCCCCATTCCAAACACAATGGGATATGTACCGCAGGCCAATTCGGTCGTTTCGATCAGTTTCCGTCAAATTTACATTTAAATCATTATATTGAATTTTAAACGTACATTTCAATTTACCGGGGCCACATACGGACTCTAAAAATTTCAGAAAAATTATTTCTAGCTTCGTATCGACGATACGGTCCTAACAAAACTAGTTTCGTCAAATTCTGAGACCGTTTGAAAAATGGTCATTTTCTGGTCGACCAGATTTAATTGAAACTGTCAAAAAAAACGTTTAACTTCGCCACGCTCACATATTGATTCAAAAAATTATGAATTTTGAAACCTCGCAATAATTTGACATCCCGGATCCAACAAAAGTGGTTTCGTCGAAATCCGAGGTCGTTTGCAAAATTTCCATTTTTAAGGGCCTTTATATATATTAAAATATATATAAATTCCACAGCGACTTTTCTGAATTTTAAACTGAACATATCTCTCAACTTTTAAAGTGAAATTTCAGTTTCTTGGATTCGTTAGAAAGATATGATCAAACAGATTTAGATATTTCTTGTTTCGTTCAATTCCGACTTAAAACGAATTCTGTATATTCATTTGAAATTCAAAATCGAAATTTCGAACTGCAGGGCCATTTCAGGCTCGTTATATAATTAAAATAAATTTATTCGTTTTAACTTCGTCGAAAATAAATTTTCCATCGTTTTTATTTAAAATAATTCATTTTAAATATTCAAAATTCATTAAATTTGCCAAAATAAAAATTTTAAACTGGCTCGCATTTTCGGGTTATTACAATCTCCCCCACTTAAAACTTTTCGTCCCCGAAAAGGAACAAAGTCGAAAGTGGTTTGATTAATCAACTCTACGTTCGATCTGACTTCCATTCTCTAACTTTTCAGTTTCTGAGAATTTTCAAATTTTCAAAAATTTGGCTAACACCCTAAATTTTTGAAAAATTTCGCCATAACCTCCCCTGCACCGGGAGCATCGGGGAATTTCAAATAGCTTCCCCGGTCCTTCAGATCTCAAAAAGAAAAGGAAAAAGCCAAGCGGCTAGCCAATAGGCTCATAAAATCATCATCACCCAAACAAAACAGTAAATTATGTAGTAAACATGTACCTATTTGTCGGGCAAACAAATTTTATTCTTCGGCTCTAGCCTCCTTGCTATGACCTGTTCAATGTAAGTATATGTATATGCAAGCAAATGCGACCAATTATCAATATAGTTCAATATTTGGTACAATTAGACATAATGGTTCAAAATTATCAAACAAATGAACAAACAACACAAACATCAATCAATTAGTGAATTAGAGTTTCAAATTCATAATTTTGATATATATACAAAAATCATGTTTTTGATGCCAATTCACAACAATGTGTTCTAGCTATATAAGTTTGGTTCTCACACCAGTCTAATGGAAATATATAGAAATCACACCTTCGAAACACGAACATAAATACTGATGATGTAGCTACAATCATCAGAATCATCTTCGGGTGTCTAGAATGTGACTCTATATCTATCCAGTATATTAAAACTTCGACTATACGTTCATGACGCGTATACGCGAAATCTTTATATACTCGATTGTCCATATTCAAAATAAATAAATAATCAAATACGTATGGAACGATTTAAATTTTAAAACAAAAGTGTTTTCATTTGAAAAATATACTCTTCACACTCGTTCTAGGATACTACTGATCCTATCTCTAACGAGTCATTCTAATTGGATATTACTAATCCAATATCTGATGAATTCTTTCGTATGGTTCTAATGTGTCTTGTTCTCGAGCTCTGTAAACCAAAGCTCTGATACCACTGTAAGGACCCGTAACTTCCCCGTGAAGGAAAGCACGAATACTTTGAGAACAACACACAAAAGGACGCATACGGAAGAACATTTCATTGCTATTACAACAATTCCATCAGATACAAGAATATACAGAGTATAAATGAATAAATTACATTCGATAAATATCAGAGATTACAATAAATTACATAGCAGCGGAAAAATATACAAAACACAACTGAAAGTGATACACGGATACAGAGCTTTCCGAGCATCGTTCCAGCTGTTAATCAGGACCCTGTGAATATAAATCTGCAAAACCAAAACTACTAGCTGCCCGTGTGGAAAATAGGGGCACCCAGAGTTCAGGTTAAAACAATAAACTCCAGGTCAGTCATGTGACTGGTGTGAGAACTAAAACAGTTATTAATATTGATTTTAAAGTTAGGTAAATCAAGGGACCACGCCGTATAACACGGAACGGGTTTCCTCCCAAGAATACCAGTGCATAGAACAAACAGCGCAATGCTAAATAAAGAAAAATGAAGCTGTTATAAGACCCAGGTCCCATCACACAATGCAACGCAAGCCGGAGGATAGGGTTTTCCCTTATAACAGCCAAAGCATGCTTGATACGTTTAAAACAAATCATTTGATACTATTTTAGGTGCATAGTGTCAAAACAATTTCAATCATAAATATCAATCATAGACGGCATGGGTACCATATATCATGTCGCCATACTAGTTCTACAATTAAAACCGCAATATCACGTATTGGAAATTGGATTCCGTCATGAGTCGAGGAAAGGGGCAAGCTCCTCTCCGCGTTCGAGACACTCTAGCAAATGCCTCAGGACCCCACTATGATCCTTTGGAACCTCCAAGGCCGGTCCTCTCTTACTTTTGAGGATTAGTTATTCCTGAACACACGTTTCCCGGTCCTTACAGACCTATATCCGAGGCGCCTCGTATCCAACAACCACACAGGTGAAAAGTATATAAATGTCAGGGCTGGTAGGTCACTGACACCACCCTAGCTAGAAAGAAACGTCGTGCACTCCTTGGGTCCGTATCCCGTTTTTGACTCATACCGAGGTGTGAGGCTCGCGAATTCACGTTATACACAAAGCTACGCCACACAGGCCGTGCTTTGATCATCCACCACAAGACTTTGCTTTTCAACAGAAGCCTTGATCAACTGCCACTTACGCATGCCACACTGGCAATTCATTCCATGCGACTGATGTCCATCGATATATAACCTCTGAGCTCGTACGTCTCAGAGAAGGGCGTTAAGCAAGAGAATAAATTCTCCGCCGCCAAACAGATGTATATTTAATAGAGATCAATCAACATAGAATAAAATCCAATGTCAGACACACAATCCATTTACAAGTTCGTTCTGGGTCTGAACGAAACCGGAGGCACTTTCCTCGCATATCCATCGATCTCCAAGTACGTCTGGACGATCACCAACTGTTTCCCTCATCTTGGGTGTACAGCCCAATCAAGATCATCAGTAATCACCCAAACGATGTGAAGACTTCCGGTCTTCAACCACCATCTTCATCTTCGACATCTCGTCGAATCGGTTATTCAGAATGGGTATAAACCCGGCCTTTCTGAATAACCCACGTATATAATAAACGAATGTTACACAAACACAACAAACGTCTCATTCCAATTCAGAATATTCTTTTATTCACAAAATCACATTCTTAGGGAAATGTTCCCATTAATTTTATCCAAGATAAATTCTTCTAAATTTATTCTTTAATCTTCCTTTGGATATCATTTCAAGCCGTATTATGGTTTTCCAAACTAGTCGGGATTAGCGAACCACACCGAAGTAATTATTTATTTTATTTCCCAATCCCAACCTATATATCCCATGGAGAAAACTGATAACACTCCACAACTAACACCACGGTGTTATCGGTAAAATTAATTACCATTTCACGTTCAAATCTAATTACAGATTTAACTATCGCTTTGGAGCAAAACTGGTTGTACTCCATTCTCGATCACCTTTCAGATTTGATAATTTAAATTATCAATTCACTTTTCAATCTAATTAAAGATTCATTAAAACTCCACTTAGCTTTAATCTTTTTCAAAAATCAATATCCTGTCTTTAACTGGGTTAAAGAACCAATGTCATCTAAAACACGATTCACGATAAACCCAAATCACATTTGATATTAAATACAAGGCTCTGAATAGAAAATATATCGGCTTATATTCAATATCAAATTCTGAAACCAACAAATATCGTATTGGAAATAACGATATGAATATATCTTTCAAATCCCCATAACAATATTTGATAGTCACGAAATCCAACATCGAAATATTCCGAAGATAATTTTGATTCAACTCCCGTCCCATCCACGTATTGGGAATATTGATTATTTTTAAAATCACTTTCAAATTCAATTTATTCATTTCACAAATAAATTGATTTTAATTCTAGTTCAAAACTAGTTCATTTTGACAAAAATCTATTTTTATCATTTCAAATGTGGAATTCTTCATCCCAGTTCTTTCCAATTTACATATTATGATTTTACACAAATTATTAATATTTTTAATAATTTTATCAAGGCCCGTACAGTCGATTTTCAACAACGGCCATCGAACTGCACTTACATCGACCTTTTTTCAAATTTGATTTGGACATAATTCCAAATCCAACCGTTAGATTTCAAATTTCTAATATTCATTGGAAAGCTCTTTTCGATACGAACCCAACGGTTCCGGTTTTAGGAGAATCCGACGGTCGGATCTCCCGCAACGTCAATTCGAAGTCAATGGTCGAAATTTACGAACTGCCGCGGAGCGGCGCGTTCTATTCAGGCCATTATATATATAATATATATATTATATATTATATATATTTCGTCAATTTCCTTTTAAAACGTATTTTATAAATCGTTTTAACTTCGTTTCAAAACCATTTCAACACTATTTCAATTTCTAATCAAAACTGAATATTTTATATCATTACTATATAAATGATAATATTTTCAAAACGTTATATTTTGAAATCACTTCTTTTCTATATTCATTATAAAAACGAATATAGTCGATATAAATATCGTTCACGTCAAAATAGCGCAACTCTAATCAACACGGCTTTATATATTTCAATAAATCCGTTATTTTATTCAACAAATGAATGTTTACTCCATTCAACACATGAATCTATATTTCTTCCAACACCTGACTAATCTCAACACATGAGTACTGTCAACACATCACTATTTTTGTTATGTAAAATATTTTATAAAACTATGGTATCTATCGTTTGATTTTAATTGGACTTCTACTGGGAAGTAGTTCTAATTGTAAATATGATAAAGATGTGAATTTTATTATTAAAATATTTCACTCAACACATGAACATCGTCAACACATGACTATTTTTATATTCAACACATGAATTTTCTTTTATAATATTCCTTATTTTCCCGATTGGAATGAGGCCCAATCAATCACCATATAATGTTAATTATATGGATTCCATACAACACATGTATATAATAGCATTGAAAAATAATCAACCATCAACCAAAGTGCACTACACTGTATAAGCATCAAATATAGATATCTTACGCTTATAACAGCCTGTCAATCAATCGATCGACATATTTAATTAATCAGGACGAGTGAACTTCAAATTCATCCCAACACCCGTGTGGGGTTTCAAACAATCAAACACAGATTTTATTTGTGCAGCTGGGCGATGTGTAAAATTTATCATCCCAATCAATATCAGTCAAATCAGTGTACATAAACAAACCGTCCGGTTTGTAAATGAATATTTTATTTATTCACTTTCACGTTAAAAATTATATTTTTAACGATAAAATAATCTATTTCAACACATGAATTTCTATTCAGTTCATTTACACAATAAAAATGATATTTTTATTTTTCTAACATATTTTGGGAAATTTCGGCGGCATAACGGCACGATACTAGAAACGGAACAAGGCCTAGCCTTATCCCCGGTCTAGTGAAGGCCCACGCCATTCACACATCAATCAAATCAATTCCAATTCACCAAACAATTCAATTCTAACCAAACAAACTAACCAACTACTCAACCAAACAATTTAACAAGCAAGCCATCCATGGTCTGTGGATGACGGGTGTCGGGTGCTACTAAGCACCGTCTGCATCCTAGTATATATATATATATAACTAGAAAAAGAGAATTTAGAGTGAGAAGTTCTCACCGAGGGATCCACTCCTCCTGTTTTCTGAATTTCTGATCGATCTGGATTTCTGTTCTGCTCCCGCTCAATTCCATCGCACTCTTATTCACACTGTTCACGATAAAAATAAGGTTCATATTTTATTTCACTTTTCATATAATAAAAATCATATTTTTATCTTCACTTCGTATATATAAAAATCGAATTTTTAACTTCACTTCATTATAAAAATTATATTTTTATAACTTCTACTATATAAAAGTCATATTTTTAATCTTCACATATAATAAAAATAATATTTTTACATCGTTCACATTCATATAAAGATCGTATTTTTATTATCTGTATAATATAAAAATCATATTTTTATTATCTATACTATATAAAATTATATTTCTAACTTACCACTCGAATAAAAATTATATTTTGAACCTTCCTATCATATAAAAATTATATTTTTAACTTTCCTATAATATAAAAATTATATTTTTATTATCTTTACTTTATAAAAATTATATTTTTAACTTGCTTTATATATGAGAAAGATTATATCTTTATCACCCTACTTTAAATAAAAAGGTTATATTTTTACAACGCGATATACACTAAAAAGATTACATTTTTAACACATTAAAAATCTCGTCTTTAAGTAGTTAAAATTCTCAACTTTGAGTAGTTAAAAATCTCAACTTTGAGTAGTTAAAAATCTCAACTTCTAAGTGATAAAAATCCTAACTTTTATCATTGAAATATCCTATCTTTTCTCATTGAAAAATCCTACCTTTTATCATTGAAAAATCCTACCTTTTATCATCCTTGTATTTACAAAACCCTCGATTTTCAATCAAATTAATAGCACAAAAAAAATGTTTACAAAGAAACTCACATTTCACTGTAAAACAAATTGGATCTTTGCCGCTTGGAGGGGCTCACGTCGGAGTCCTGGTGGTGGTGGAGCTCGCGAGTTGGAGTGGTGGTGGAGGCGGTCGGAGGTGGCTGGGCAGTGGGGTACGGCGGTATAGGGTTCGCGGTGGGTTAGGGGTTCTGGCGACTTCGATTTGGATGGAGGAGGGCGTAGAGAGAGAGGAGAGGAAGGGAGGCCGTTGGTGGGAGATCGGAGGTGGGAAGCCCGCCTGGAAGCGGCGGCGATAGCATCGCATGGGCGACGGGGTTCGTGGGTTGGAGGTCAATGGGTTTTTTTTTCTTTTTCTTTTTAATTTTAATTTAATTCTGAATGAAGAGAGAAAGAGGGGTGTAGGGGTATTAGTTTATATATTATTTTAATTTAAATTTTAAAATCCAAAAGTAACTTTTATTTTCGAACTCGAAATCGAACCCACCGACTGTCGTCCCTAGCTAGTTACCCCCATTCCAAACACAATGGGATATGTACCGCAGGCCAATTCGGTCGTTTCGATCAGTTTCCGTCAAATTTACATTTAAATCATTATATTGAATTTTAAACGTACATTTCAATTTACCGGGGCCACATACGGACTCTAAAAATTTCAGAAAAATTATTTCTAGCTTCGTATCGACGATACGGTCCTAACAAAACTAGTTTCGTCAAATTCTGAGACCGTTTGAAAAATGGTCATTTTCTGGTCGACCAGATTTAATTGAAACTGTCAAAAAAACGTTTAACTTCGCCACGCTCACATATTGATTCAAAAAATTATGAATTTTGAAACCTCGCAATAATTTGACATCCCGGATCCAACAAAAGTGGTTTCGTCGAAATCCGAGGTCGTTTGCAAAATTTCCATTTTTAAGGGCCTTTATATATATTAAAATATATATAAATTCCACAGCGACTTTTCTGAATTTTAAACTGAACATATCTCTCAACTTTTAAAGTGAAATTTCAGTTTCTTGGATTCGTTAGAAAGATATGATCAAACAGATTTAGATATTTCTTGTTTCGTTCAATTCCGACTTAAAACGAATTCTGTATATTCATTTGAAATTCGAAATCGAAATTTCGAACTGCAGGGCCATTTCAGGCTCGTTATATAATTAAAATAAATTTATTCGTTTTAACTTCGTCGAAAATAAATTTTCCATCGTTTTTATTTAAAATAATTCATTTTAAATATTCAAAATTCATTAAATTTGCCAAAATAAAAATTTTAAACTGGCTCGCATTTTCGGGTTATTACACTCAAGGCAAGAAGGTAGATTCCGAGAAAGGAGGCAAGGACAACAAAAACCGCAATGAAAACAAGACCAGGGAGACAAGGAAGTGCAACTTCTGTGGGATCACTGGGCACATAGCCAAAGACTGTAGGAAGAAGAAAAGGAAGTTGGACGAATGCTTTCATTGTGGAGAGTCTGGACACTATAGCAAGGATTGCCCGAAAAAGCGAGGAGAAGGGCAAAGGCAAACTCAGCGAGCAGGACCCTCTGGAGGGCAGTTGCAGGCTCTCCCCGCTCTTCCAGCTTTTGATCGAGGTAGTGTTTCTGTAGAAAGTCATGTTTACATTTCTAATTTCCCTGTTCGTACCTTATTTGATTCTGGTGCATCGCATAGTTTTATTTCTGATCTTGTTGAAAGTTTGCACCTAAGTACTAGTCTAGTTGAGGATCCCGTTAGAGTTTCAAATCCAATTTGGGGGTTCCGCCCATTTATCTATGATTTGTGTGGATTTAAAGATTTCTATTTTGACCGTAGAATTCATGTGTAATGCTTATGTTCTCGGGTTTATGGGATACGGGTTGATTTTGGGCATGGGTTGGTTGTCCAGTTATGGAGCCATTCTTGATTGTGAGCATAGGGTAGTGAGGCTCATGACTCGCCTCGGTAATACCCTAGAAATTTCTTGTAACCCTATGGATCCCGTCATGTTATGTTATCTTGAATCTCTTGACTCGTCCATCGATGATCTGTAATCTGTGAAAGTGGTCCGAGAATATCCTGATGTCTTTGAAGAGGTTAAGGGGTTACCCCCTAAACGCGAGATAGATTTCCGCATTTATCTTGTTGATAATGTCAAGCCAGTTTCATTGCCCGTTAGGCACAAGGCCCAGCGAGAAAGAAAGGAGCTTAGTAAGCAAGTCAAGGAGTTGCTTGAGAAGAATTTTATTAGGCGAAGCATTTCTGAATGGGGTGCTCCTATGGTGTTCGCTACTAAGGCGGATGGTTCGCTTCGTCTATGTGTTGATTATCGTGAGTTAAACAAGCTGACAAAGAAGAATAGGCACCCGTTACCGAGGATTGATGATCTTTTTGACCAACTTGTTGGTGCTTCTGTTTTCTCTCAACTCGATCTAGCCACCGAATTTCATCATCTTAGAGTGGCTGAGGATAGTATTGACAAGACTGCGTTTAGGACTCCAGACGGATTCTTTGAATGGCTCGTCATGCCATTCGGTTTGACTAATGCACCCGCCTACTTCGTGGATTTGATAAGTAGGGTGTTCAGGGAGTTCCTTAACAAGTTTGTGGTTGTTTTCGTGGATAATATTCTGATCTCCTCAAAGGATGAGGAAGAACATGCTAGACATCTCAAGGAAGTGATGGATACTCTTAGAGCTCATCAGTTGAAAGCCAAGTTCTCCAAATTCCATTTTTGGAGAAAGGAAGTTCGGTTTCTTGGACATATAGTTTTTAAGCAAGGCATAGTTGTGGATCCCGCGAAAGTGGTTGCAGTTCAAGACTGGAAAACTCCTAAGAATGCAACTGAAGTAAGAAGCTTTCTCGGTCTGGCAGGCTTTTATAAGAAGTTCATTAAGGACTTCGCAAAAATATCAGCCCCTCTTACTAAGTTAACAAAGAAGAATTTAGTCTTTGCATGGGACTTTGAGTGTGAGCTTGCTCTTCAAAAGGCTTGAGAGAACCCTTACCACGGCTCCAGTTCTAGCATAACCCGATGGGGGTAAGATGTTTACCGTGTACACCGATGCATGTGGCACGGGATTAGGAGCATTCTTGATGCAAGAAGGAAGAGTGATATGTTATGGGGGGTAGGCAACTTAAATTTCATGAGAAGAACTATCCCACGCATGATTTGAAGTTGGAGATATGGTCTTTGTGAAAGTTTCTCCCTTGCGTAGTGTGGTTCGTTTTGGAGCAGTTGGGAAGCTGGCACCAAGGTTCGTAGGACCCTTCCCTATCATAGAGAGGATTTTGAAGATGGCTTATAAGGTGGAATTGACCGAGAAGCTGGCCGGAGTGCACAATGTTTTTCATGACTCGCATCTCCGAAAGTGCCCACATGAGTCAGCCGAGGTAGTTGAGCCTAGCATTCTTGAAGACATGGAGGTAGAGAAAGAGGCAACCCTGAGGCGAGCTCCGATTTGTATCTTGGGAACGGAGATCAAGAATTTAAGGAATCAAGAAGTCAAGTAAGTAAAGGTTCAGTGGAGTGAAGCCGAAGAGGACGCAACTTGGGAAACCGAGGAGAAGATGCGCGTGCTTCACCCATTTCTTTTTTAGGGTACATTCTCAATCTCTTTTCTTATAAGCTAGCATATCTATCTTTTGCTATCCATGTTTATCTGGTTACTTCTTTAATCCCGTCATGAGAACCTTAGGTAGAAACCCTTTGGATGAAACATGTATTTGAAACATGTTATGCTTGATGTTTGCAAGTGGTTGCAAGTGTCTGCAAGTGGATACTCGTGGATGCATGATACACATTAGGCACTAAGATCGGCTCACACACTTTCATATTGCATATGCATGAGTGCTTATACTTATTCATGGCTGAAACTTGTTATGTTATCACGTGGATGTTGCATATGGATGAATGTTATGTGCACTCATGTAGAGATTATGAATTATGTTAGGAATTTGCATACATATGGACTCATTTCACTAACATACTTTGCATCAAGGAGGTTTACTGAATCAGTAACCGCCTGATTTTCGCATTAGATAAGTACATATACACACACCTTTCGCATATGATCATACAGCATTTAGAATCTTTTAAGGACAATGACTGCTCGTGGATGATGTTTTGAGTAGATGGATGATGGATGGTAGGATACGTTCTTCCTAACTTGAAGATTTCGGGGACGAAATCCTTTAAGGTGGGGAGAATGTAACAACCCGTATTTTAAATAACATGTTATAACATTAATCAAGGCAGAATTAAATGTTAAAATCTGAATCAAGGGAAACGGGCTGTGCCATTGCGTTCGTCTCGGAAAAATACGCGAAATAGAGTCCGAGTTTTCGAAAATCGGAGTCCGTATGACCCAGTTATGGCCCGTCGAAGTTTTCAGAAAATTTCAAGTTCAAAAAACAGTTCAAATTTCAAATCTGGAGCCAAACAGACTGGGCGGGAAAGTTTCCCGCCCAGCCCCCAAGTCGACTGGGGAGTCGACTTGGGAGTCGACACACCCCAGTGGGTGTCGACTGCCCAGTCGACACCCCTGTCGACCTGGGTGGTCGGGCCAGTTTGGCCTGGTGCACCTGCTGTCCCCTTTGAGTCATGTTTTGAGGCCTGTGACGAGATTTGATGGCTCAGATCTAAACTAGGGTTAATCCTATGGCCTAAACTAACCTAAACTTCTATAAAAAGACCCTAAGACCTAGCCTAAACCCACACAAATCAATCCTACAACTAAGTGCTGCCAAAATGCTCCTTAATCATGGCCTCCATCTTCATCTTGAGAGCTTCTAAGGCAAAAAGGAGCAAGCTTTCTTCTTTCTATCAAAGGAGTTACTTATTCTCAAGGCTATTTGCATTGCTACATCATCTCTATCTTGTTCTATTGTGTTCTAGTTCTCATAGCCACGCTTTGAAGCCCTCCTCTACTCTTAGATCTAAACTATGAACTTAATATGACATGTAGCAAGTTGAAATGAGACTTTTGTGTTATGCTTGCCTTGGATTTCATGCATAGATTCATTCATGACCCTTTTGATTTATGTTTGTGGACCTAGTGTTTACCTATCATGAATCTAATACCATTTATGTTGACTTTTGGGTGGAAAGCTATGAGCTTTATGTGGTGATTGTGCATAAATGCAACATAGAACCCCTCATGACCTTGATATTAACTTGCCATGATGGACCTATATGCTAATCACAAGTTTATCACCTTATTTGCTAAGTTTAATGCCATACATGTGTAGATTGGAATTGGACCTAAGTGCAATATTTGCCTTAAACCTATCATTGTATGCATAGATCTATTCATGTCTCTCTTGATGTATGATTGTGGACCTATCATGAACCTAGTACCGTTCATGTTGACCTTTGGGGAAAATGCTATGAAATGGATTATGGCTTATGCATGTTAACAAACCTTAACCCCTCATGTTCCTTAACATGCATATGATGATATTGAACCTATTTGCTATGCACAAGTTAGGATTGTCACCCTATGTCAACTATTACCATGTTACCACCATATTTGCTAATTATGCTATTCATACATGTTTGTGGCCAAATCACCCTTATGCTATTATGCATGCTTGAGGCCAAAGCACCCTTATGCTATTTGATATGTTTGGGGCCAAGTCACCTTTTATGCTATCATACATGTTGAGGCCATATGCTAGTATGTTGAACCCCTTTTGCCTCAAATATCACCATGTTTAACTTGTGATAGACTTTGCCATCTTATGCCCACCTTGTCATATTCTTATGTTCCCCCTTTTGATCTATTTGTGTTGATGCGAACTTACGTGTGATGGGGTTACGTTATGAGTAAACTTAAATGACATGAAACATGACTTGAAAATATGACATGTGATTATGCTTGAAAACATGAACGTGGAAATGACATGTAGAAAACATGAAAGTTGCCAACTCGAGGTTGGGTTGAGTTTGTAGCATAAATGTAACACCCCGTAATTCTGTAATGCTAAGATTCACAAATCAAGGCAGAATTAAAAGTTAAAATCAAAATCAAGGGAAACGGGCTGCGCCATTGCGTTCGTCTCAGAATTCTGCATGAAAACGAGTCCGAGTTTGCGTAAATCGGAGTCCGTATGAGGGAGATATGGCCTCCGGAAGATTCAGCGAAGTTCAAATTTCAAAACAGGTCAGGTTCAAAATTCAAATCGGACCCAGAATGGGCTGGGCAGGAATTTTCCCGCCTAAGGCACCCAGGTCGACTGGGTAGTCGACCTGGATCACCCAGGTCGACTGGGTAGTCGACCTGGGGGTCGACCCCCTGCTTTTTCCTGTTTTCTGCACCTAGTTCGTTCTTCTGTATTCGGACACCATCCTGACCAGATTCGTTGACTTCTACACTATATAAACAGCCCTAGACTCCTTCTCTATTCACAATTCTTCTCTACCCTTATGCTGCAAAGATTCTTAGTGAACATGGCTTCCTCTCCTCCTCTTAAAATTAAATAATAAACAAAATAATATATATAAAATAAATCAAGACGAGGAGGTGCTGCTCAAAGACTTTCAAAGAGAAGATTCAAGCTAGAATTCAAGTGAAGATTCGAACGACTGCAACGACTGTTTTTCTATGAATCATAGCAACGCCATCTTTCTATTCTGATCTAATCCCTGTAAGTCAGTTATTTCTAGATTTGAACGTTTTTTTCTCTGTTCGTGACATGAAATTAAAGGAATAAAAGAATATGCCAAATCTCTCTCTCTCCATTCGAATCAGTGCCTATACTCTTGAACCTAATTAAGAACTGTTATGATTCGAGGACAAATAAGACCGTGACTATGAAACTATGGACCTTAAAACCATATGCATATGACTATGAACATTTTCCTATGACTATGAACATTGCCTATGACTATGGACATTGCCTATGACTACGAACATTGCCTATGACTGTGACTGTGGCTATGAGGATTATTTCCTTGACTAAACCTATGCCTTTGATTAGAAAACATAAACTATTGCCTATGACATAACAAGGACATCTATGATTAAACACCTATGATTTATGACTAGGAAAGTGTTGCTTAAGTTCTGTGATTATGAGATTAAACCCGATTATTTATTTTGCCCGTCCTTGGTTTTCTTTGGTTTTAGACCATAGGAATTTACCTATTAAGTTAGGTCTACCCATGTTCTTGAACCTGTGTCTCTATTCTGTCTATCCTTGGTTTTAGACCTTGGGAATTTACCTATTAAGTTAGGTCTACCCATGTTCTTGAACCTACGTCGTTATTCAAACCTTTTATGCCAGTTATTATGTCCATCCTTTTTCGTAGCATCTTTGGTTTATTCCCTATTTTCTATGAGTCTAGTTTTATCCATAATCTAGATTTAATCGCAATTATACGAACGGTAGGAATACGATTTGGGCATGATGTGAAATGTACTAAAAACATAGTTATAAACTTGGAATCTGGCATAAATTGGGAACATGAATTATGGAATGTTCATTGAAACACAAATTGGATAAATTCAACATGAATTATAGGATGTGTAATTTGAATCTAGTATTGACTTGTAAATCTAGCATTTACATGAGTTATGAACTAGAATAATAAGACTAGTTTGACGTGAATAGTAATTAGAATGTTAAATCAGGATTGGATTAGCTAATTTGGCGTAATAAGTATATTGGTATAAATTTGAGATTGGCCATAATTGGGAATAACCGTCAGGTTTAGCAAAATCATGTTTAGTGACACTTAATTGGTATAGTTTACATACCAAAAGGCATAAATATGATATAGAGGGGAAAATGGGCCATAGAAATAAATGTAGACAATTTACATTAAAAGAGTAATTAGGAAATAAGTAAATTAGGATTAATTTACTTATAGAATTTATCCTAAATGAGGAAATATTAATTTAGACAAAGTAAAGGTTTATTAACGACATCTCTTTTAATGACACACCAGAAAGTTCTAGGGTGACAGAGAGGATAGTGTCTAGGCTTGGGTTTGGAAAATACAAGTTTCCTGCTCTCCCTGGCTATCCCTAACTGATCCGACGAACGGGATGGTTACTTTCAAAACTTGATTTGAAAATAAATTGAAACGCTTTGAACTTAGAAAACATGAATATGCCTAGCCCGAGGTTAGACTGAGTTGCGATGTAAACCTGCCCGGAACAAACCGGCACATCCAGTAGTCGCAACAATGCCTGTCTAATGTGAGTGGTAGCGGCTTTAATTTATTTAGTTAAAGCTAGAACAAGAATGGTAGGGTTAAGTTAACTAAGACACTTAACCAGTTCAACATGATAAGTAGACTGATGGGTGGGGTTAGGTTCAGACTGACACTTAACACGGTTAAGCACTTAAGCTAGAATGGGAGGGTTAAGTCCATAGGAACACTTAACCAACTTAACACAGTTAAGCTAGAATGGGTGGGCTAAGTCCATAGAGACACTTAACCAAACTCAAGGTAGCAAAACGAGACTTGTAGGGGTTAAGTAAAGTTAATACACTTAGCCAAATTAGCATGTTAACTAGACCAGAGGCTGGGGTTAAGTAAAATCTAATACACTTAGCCAATTTGTTATGTTAGCTGGGCTAGACCGTAGGGTTAAGTAAACTTGAACACTTAACCATCAGGTTGTGATAAAGGAATGGGGTTAAGTCTAAAACATGAAGGGATAATACTTAACCATTAATAATAACATGTTAGTTAAAACAGACGGGCAAGGTTAAGTTAAAAAGGAATACTTAACCAACATAGGGTGAATGGGTAGGGTTAAGTAATAAATACTTAACCAATATAACTTGGTTTGTGGTAGGGTTAAGTCAACATGAGTTACTGATAACACTTAACCAGTTTAACAGGGTAAACGAGGAGGGTTAAGTTAGCTTGAATTGACTATGACACTTAACCAATCCAAATTGACGGGAAGGAGAACTAAGTAAACCTTAGTTAAGAAAACAACGATTCTGGAAACTAAGTGGTAAATCTTAGTTAGTAAAACTAAGTAGTAATTCTTAGTATAACACGGGAAGGAGCGAATGTCCGTCTGAGTAAAAAGGAGGCTCCAACGAATTGGGTTACGAAGCCCGAGGCTTCGAGGGGACGTGAGGGTACTCTTGGTATCCCTCTGTGTGGCTGCAGATGATCCGCCTGGGCCCACAGAGGTTAAGGTCTGCGTAGAAGAACCAGGGGTATGCCTTGGTTGCAACACATGGCAACCTAAAGACCGGGATGGACCGACGTGATTCAGCGAGCAAACGGTAGCCCTGTGATAGCGACTCGTCGTCTACCATCCATCTTGAGTCAATCGAGATACGTGAAGCGGAAAGGCGGAGAACTCCAAAAGACCATATACTTGCTATCTAGTTATGGGTGAGGATGGCCATAGGATAGTGGGGCACCGGGGGCCGGCGTATAGTTCTCATTTTTCAAAGTGTGCCTTTCATTAGTTGAGGGAGGGGTCAAGTGGGACCATAGCCACTGGAATAAAAACAGACCTTAGCATCTATATCGGCAGATATCTGAAAGCTCCCGACCGAGTTCTGTATTCCTTGATTTGCCCTGTCACAGGACTCGGACCGCACATTACAGGACATGTGCATCTAGACAAGCGATAACGATTCTCGATACATGCGTGGGGAAGTATAAGAACATATACCACTCTAGGTAGTGTGTCCTAGACTTGGGGGCATCGTTCGACGGGTAGCATAATTCCTAGTTGAACTAGGTGGCATAAATCCTGAATCCGAGAAGCGTTCAGCAGACAACGTAAACTCTAGTTGAATATAGAGGGCACTTGGTAGAAAAACCTATATTAAATCTAGGCAACAAATAAATAAATGGATGCCTGAAGGCGATGGAAAATACAGGGATTGGGATCACGTTAGCGTTACTAGTTGGGACATTAGTTAGGTGGTGCAGAGACAATAGAAATCCGTATAACAAGGAAATGGCGAAGCGGCGAAAGTATTAGAGCATATCCAGTTTATCTTATCTTAGCATATCTTGTGATTATCTTGTCTAATCTTGCTGACCCTATGGTCATGGTGATTCTTGGATTTAGTTAATTCATGTCGTTTGTTTTTTTTCATGTTCACATGCTAGAAGTTACTGAACTTACTCAGGCTTTATGTCCGTCTTTGTGTTTCTTTCGTCTTCTTTTCTTCCGTTCCCCCCCCCCCCAAGGTAGTAAAGGAGGGAATAGTATAGCTCAGGTTAAGTTGGACTGTCACTCTTTCCTAGCTTGAAGATTTGCCGAAGTTTGCTTGGATTCTCTTTTCGGATGCTATGGATGGCTCTTGCTAAAATTAGGGAATATAAATGTTGTTTTATGCTTCTTTATTTTGTAAGACAGATGATACTCTGATATTGTAAAGAAATCATTGTACAAATTATTTTATCAATAAAGCAAAGTTTTATTTTCCGCTGTTTAATTTCTGTCCGTCTTGTAATTTATCTGCATCTTTTACCCTAAATGCTCCACAGAACTTAGTGCATTCCCTTTGTGAGTGACACTAACGGACGTGGGGTGTTACACGTGGTATCAGAGCTGAAGGTTACCGGATCAGATAAAAGATTTGAAAAAATATTTTCAAAACGGTTTTAAAAGAAGCATTTTTAAATGAAAAGATTTGATTTAAAGACATATTCCCCAGAGCCATACGCACTATCTTCTCTTCCTCTATTTAAATTCTTGTCTCCTTCTTTCTTGAGTCTCTAGGGCTCCTGGCTTTCTGGGAGATAACCTCATCGAAGGGCAAAGTAGTGCCCGGCTTCCTTCCATAGTCGTAGTTGTTTCATCTACGGGCCGTTTTCTTTCGAAGCTTATAGGGTTTTTCCGGACGATGGAGGCAGTTTTCGAGAGATTTGTCAACATGACTACACACGGAAGAGGATGAGGAATTCATGGATGTAGATTTAGCTCACGAAGGAGGAAGGAATTATAAAACCTAAGACAAGAGGAAGTATCTTTACTAGGATATGATAGGGCATATAATTAAGGACAAGGGAAAGAAACAAGATTTTCAGAAGGGCAAGAACCTACTTTCGCCACCAAGCGTACCTAGGAGAAAGGTAGTGAAGTCCTGTTGGAAGAGTCTAGTTTTGTTGTTCATACTATTTCCTTTGGCTTTAGCGCTTCGCATTTGTTCATATCCACTTCCATAGTTGGGTCTCAGCACCATATTACTTGTATAGTAGAAAGATCCCACTAGAGTCTCAAATCCAATTGGTGGTCCGACCAGTTTATTTTTGGTTAGTAGGGATTTGAGAATAGCTATCGAGTTTGCTTATATCATCTCACGTAGATCGTCTAAATTCGGGGGAGATATTCCTTGGGTACTTGTCTGATATTGGTTTAGGCCTTTGGGGCTTGTACTTGAGGAATGTCGAGTTCGGTTTGGATGGTTTGCGGGAGAGATGAATAGTTGTGGCAGGCACTCCAAAGAGCATGTAGTGACCCTTCGACTCTTATAGTTATGGCATGGCGGATAAGAGGGAAACCTCTAATCATTTTAGTACGTATACCTGGTACCGTGATTGACATCTGTTTATTTTGGAAATGGAGATCCGGAACTTCACAATCGTGAAGTTAAATTAGTTAAGATACAGTGGAGTAAAGCTCAAGAAGGCTAGATACTAGCTTCATACCCTTTTCCTTGAGGGTGCATCCTTGATTTCTTTGTTTTAGGAGCTTTACGCATAATTGTTTCTCTCTTTCCAAAGTATATCCTCTAGGTCATATCTTCGATCCTTAGGTAGAAGCCAATGGATGTAAACATGTATTTGAAACGTGTTATGATTGGTGGTTGCTAATGGTTGCTCGTGGATGCATATGCATACGTATTAGGCACTAGATCAAGTTCGTACGCTTGCATATTGCATTTACAGATATGTATTTGTTTGTAAATTGAACTTGATATGTTATCATATGGGTGTTGCATACGGATGAATGGTCATGCACGCATATAATATTTACATAACTAGGGATGCTTGCATACATGATTGGACGCATGGCACTGACATGATTTGCATTAAGGAGGTCAACTGAATCAGTAGACCGCCTGATCTTGCATTAGATAAAGACATATACACACACTATGCATATGAACATGAAAGCATTAGAAATCTTTTAAGGACAATGGATGCCTGTGATTGGATGGTTGAGTAGATGGGTGATTGGATGGTAGGACACATTCTTTCTAACTTGAAGATTTCGGGGACGAAATCCTTTTAAGTGGGGGAGAATGTAACACCCCGTAATTCTATAACGCTAAGATTCACAAATCAAGGCAGAATTAAAAGTTAAAATCAAAATCAAGGGAAACGGGCTTTGCCATTGCGTTCATCTCAGAATTCTGCATGAAAACGAGTCCGAGTTTGCGTAAATCGGAGTCCGTATGAGGGAGATATGGCCTCCGGAAGATTCAGCGAAGTTCAAATTTCAAAACAGGTCAGGTTCAAAATTCAAATCGGACCCAGAATGGGCTGGGCGGGAATTTTCCCGCCCAAGGCACCCAGGTCGACTGGATAGTCGACCTGGGGCACCCAGGTCGACTGGGTAGTCGACCTGGGTCACCCAGGTCGACTGGGTAGTCGACCTGGGGGTCGACCCCCCTGCTTTTTCCTGTTTTCTGCACCTGGTTTGTTCTTCTGTATTCGGACGCCATCCTGACCAGATTCGTTGACTTCTACACTATATAAACAGCCCTAGACTCCTTCTCTATTCACAATTCTTCTCTACCCTTATGCTGCAAAGATTCTTAGTGAACATGGCTTCCTCTCCTCCTCTTAAAATTAAATAATAAATAAAATAATATATATAAAATAAATCAAGACGAGGAGGTGCTGCTCAAAGACTTTCAAAGAGAAGATTCAAGCTAGAATTCAAGTGAAGATTCGAACGACTGCAACGACTGTTTTTCTACGAATCATAGCAACGCCATCTTTCTATTCTGATCTAATCCCTGTAAGTCAGTTATTTCTAGATTTGAACGTTTTTTTCTGTTCGTGACATGAAATTAAAGGAATAAAAGAATATGCCAAATCTCTCTCTCTCCATTCGAATCAGTGCCTATACTCTTGAACCTAATTAAGAACTGTTATGATTCGAGGACAAATAAGACCGTGACTATGAAACTATGGACCTTAAAACCATATGACTATGAACATTTGCCTATGACTATGAACATTGCCTATGACTATGGACATTGCCTATGACTACGAACATTGCCTATGACTGTGACTATGGCTATGAGGATTATTTCCTTGACTAAACCTATGCCTTTGATTAGAAAACATAAACTATTGCCTATGACATAACAAGGACATCTGTGATTAAACACCTATGATTTATGACTAGGAAAGTGTTGCTTAAGTTCTGTGATTATGAGATTAAACCCGATTATTTATTCTGCCCGTCCTTGGTTTTCTTTGGTTTTAGACCATGGGAATTTACCTATTAAGTTAGGTCTACCCATGTTCTTGAACCTGTGTCTCTATTCTGTCTATCCTTGGTTTTAGACCTTGGGAATTTACCTATTAAGTTAGGTCTACCCATGTTCTTGAACCTACGTCGTTATTCAAACCTTTTATGCCAGTTATTATGTCCATCCTTTTTCGTAGCATCTTTGGTTTATTCCCTATTTTCTACGAGTCTAGTTTTATCCATAATCTAGATTTAATCGCAATTATACGAACGGTGGGAATACGATTTGGGCATAATGTGAAATGTACTAAAAACATAGTTATAAACTTGGAATCTGGCATAAATTGGGAACATGAATTATGGCATGTTCATTGAAACACAAATTGGATAAATTCAACATTAATTATAGGATGTGTAATTTGAATCTAGTATTGACTTGTAAATCTAGCATTTACATGAGTTATGAACTAGAATAATAAGACTAGTTTGACGTGAACTGTAATTAGAATGTTAAATCAGGATTGGATTAGCTAATTTGGCGTAATAAGTATATTGGTATAAATTTGAGATTGGCCATAATTGGGAATAACCGTCAGGTTTAGCAAAATCATGGTTAGTGACACTTAATTGGTATAGTTTACATACCAAAAGGCATAAATATGATATAGAGGGGGAAATGGGCCATAGAAATAAATGTAGACAATTTACATTAAAGGAGTAATTAGGAAATAAGTAAATTAGGATTAATTTACTTATAGATTTTTTCCCAAATGAGGAAATATTAATTTAGACAAAGTAAAGGTTTATTAACGACATCTCTTTTAATGACACACCAGAAAGTTCTAGGGTGACAGAGAGGATAGTGTCTAGGCTTGGGTTTGGAAAATACAAGTTTCCTGCTCTCCCTGGCTATCCCTAACTGATCCGACGAACGGGATGGTTACTTTCAAAACTTGATTTGAAAATAAATTGAAACGCTTTGAACTTAGAAAACATGAATATGCCTAGCCCGAGGTTAGCCTGAGTTGCGATGTAAACCTGCCCGGAACCAACCGGCACATCCAGTAGTCGCAACAATACCTGTCTAATGTGAGTGGTAGCGGCTTTAATTTATTTAGTTAAAGCTAGAACAAGAATGGTAGGGTTAAGTTAACTAAGACACTTAACCAGTTCAACATGATAAGTAGACTGATGGGTGGGGTTAGGTTCAGACTGACACTTAACACGGTTAAGCACTTAAGCTAGAATGGGAGGGTTAAGTCCATAGGAACACTTAACCAACTTAACACAGTTAAGCTGGAATGGGTGGGCTAAGTCCATAGAGACACTTAACCAAACTCAAGGTAGCAAAACGAGACTTGTAGTTGTTAAGTAAAGTTAATACACTTAGCCAAATTAACATGTTAACTAGACCAGAGGCTGGGGTTAAGTAAAATCTAATACACTTAGCCAATTTGTTATGTTACCTGGGCTAGACCGTAGGGTTAAGTAAACTTGAACACTTAACCATCAGGTTGTGATAAAGGAATGGGGTTAAGTCTAAAACATGAAGGGATAATACTTAACCATTAATAATAACATGTTAGTTAAAACAGACGGGCAAGGTTAAGTTAAAAAGGAACACTTAACCAACATAGGGTGAATGGGTAGGGTTAAGTAATAAATACTTAACCAATATAACTTGGTTTGTGGTAGGGTTAAGTCAACATGAGTTACTGATAACACTTAACCAGTTTAACAGGGTAAACGAGGAGGGTTAAGTTAGCTTGAATTGACTATGACACTTAACCAATCCAAATTGACGGGAAAGAGAACTAAGTAAACCTTAGTTAAGAAAACAACGATTCTGGAAACTAAGTGGTAAATCTTAGTTAGTAAAACTAAGTAGTAATTCTTAGTATAACACGGGAAGGAGTGAATGTCCGTCTGAGTAAAAAGGAGGCTCCAACGAATTGGGTTACGAAGCCCGAGGCTTCGAGGGGACGTGAGGATACTCTTGGTATCCCTCTGTGTGGCTGCAGATGATCCTCCTGGGCCCACAGAGGTTAAGGTCTGCGTAGAAGAACCAGGGGTATGCCTTGGTTGCAACACATGGCAACCTAAAGACCAGGATGGACCGGCGTGATTCGACGAGCAAACGGTAGCCCTGTGATAGCGACTCGTCGTCTACCATCCATCTTGAGTCAATCGAGATACGTGAAGCGAAAAGGCGGAGAACTCCAAAAGACCATATACTTGCTATCTAGTTATGGGTGAGGATGGCCATAGGATAGTGGGGCACCGGGGGCCGGCGTATAGTTCTCATTTTACAAAGTGTGCCTTTCATTAGTTGAGGGAGGGGTCAAGTGGGACCATAGCCACTGGAATAAAAACAGACCTTAGCATCTGCATCGGCAGATATCTGAAAGCTCCCGACCGAGTTATGTATTCCTTGATTTGCCCTGTCACAGGACTCGGACCGCACATTACAGGACATGTGCATCTAGACAAGCGATAACGATTCTCGATACATGCGTGGGGAAGTATAGGAACATATACCACTCTAGGTAGTGTGTCCTAGACTTGGGGGCATCGTTCGACAGGTAGCATAAATCCTAGTTGAACTAGGTGGCATAAATCCTGAATCCGAGAAGCGTTCAGCAGACAGCGTAAATTCTAGTTGAATATAGAGGGCACTTGGTAGAAAAACCTAGATTAAATCTAGGCAACAAATAAATAAATGGATGCCTGAAGGCGATGGAAAATACAGGGATTGGGATCACGTTAGCGTTATTAGTTGGGACATTAGTTAGGTGGTGCAGAGAAAATAGAAATCCGTATAACAAGGAAATGGCGAAGCGGCGAAAGTATTATAGCATATCCAGTTTATCTTATCTTAGCATATCTTGTGATTATCTTGTCTAATCTTGCTGACCCTATGGTCATGGTGAATCTTGGATTCAGTTAATTCATGTCATTTGTTTTTTTTCATGTTCACATGCTAGAAGTTACTGAACTTACTCAGGCTTTATGTCTGACTCTGTGTTTCTTTCGTCTTCTTTTCTTCCGTCCCCCCCCCCCCCCAGGTAGTAAAGGAGGGAATAGTATAGCTCATGTTAAGTTGGACTGTCACTCTTTCCCAGCTTGAAGATTTGTCGAAGTTTGCTTGGATTCTCTTTTCGGATGCTATGGCTGGCTCTTGCTAAAATTGGGGAATATAAATGTTGTTTTATGCTTCTTTATTTTGTAAGACAGATGATACTCTGATATTGTAAAGAAATCATTATACAAATTATTTTATCAACAAAGCAAAGTTTTATTTTCCACTGTTTAATTTCTGTCTGTCTTGTAATTTATCTGCATCTTTTACCCTAAATGCTCCACAGAACTTAGTACATTCCCTTTGTGAGTGACACTAACGGACGTGGGGTGTTACAATAAATCTACCCGGAACCGACCAGCTTAACTAGTAGCTACAAACAATGGGACCCAATGTGAGTAGTTGGTCATGTCGCGCTTAAAACCCGAGGTTAGACTAAGTTGTGGTGTAAAGCTACCCGGACTCGCCCGGCTTAACTAGTAACCACAAAAAGGTCTAATGTGAGAGGTTGGGGTGCATTAAGTTAATTAATGCCACATGATAGGGTTAAGTCATGGACTACTTGAATACTTAACCAATTAAACACGATGGATTGGTAGGGTTAAGTATTGGACTACTTGAATACTTAACCAATTAAACACGATGGATTGGTAGGGTTAAGTCATGGACTACTTGAATACTTAACCAATTAAACACGATGGATTGGTAGGGTTAAGTCATAGACCACTTGGATATACTTGACCAGTTGAACACGATGTATTGATAGGGTTAAGTCATGAACTGCTTGGATACACTTGACCAACTCAATACATGGTTAGGATAGGGTTAACCACACTTAACCCATTTGAAAATCCTAGTTACGTGGTCCTTTTCAGCAGTAACCTATAGTATCATGGATACCCTGGGACTAGGCTAGGGTGGGGCACGATTACTGGGCTGATTGTAAGAGACCAAAAGAGACGGCTGAATGGTGCACCAGTTAAGTTCAGGCGGACCATGGTCGTGCACATTAAGTCCGGAGTTGAACATGGGCACCGGTAGGTTTAGACTGTGCGTGCTTGTTTTGTGTTTGTGATTTACACCCTAGGACTGGATACACCCTAGGGTGGACCTTGCACAGTTAACTACATTCCATGATTAAGCCGTATGACACCGATACACGACGAGTTAGGCTTATAGGGAGCCGATCGACTAGACCGAGTAGTTGGACCTTGATTTAGGTCATCTCATGAGTTTGGGCCAATATTGGGCTAAGGGATCATTTCTTGTTTATACTTGACATGGATTAGAATACTAGTACACTTGGTGCAACTTAACCTTGTATATGCGATGCCACTCTTGTTAACTTTTCACCATGCCAGTTATCATCCGATGTTTCATCTCTGTTTTACATGTCCAGTTAACTTTATTAGTTTTTATACTAATAGTAGGTAGGACTTACCAGTCTTTTTGACTGACCTGTTTTCCTTTCGCCTCTTTTCTTCCGTTCCCCCCCCAAGGTTCTCAGGGTGGGAACACTAGCACCTAGCTTGGATCTTTAGCTTGCTTTCTGGATAGCTCATGTACGGTTTGGACTTGAGCTCGCTATGGCTTTACCACGTCTACTTTGGGGATAGTTTACTTTATGTTATTTCCAGTTTTCAGTTTATGTTTCTAGACTTGTAGTAGTTGGAAAATAATGACTAAGTACTTTGATGTAACTTGACAATGGTTTTGAAATAGTAATTTTATCCGCTGCTTTATTTACTCTGTTTTACTCATATGTTCTGTCTTGTGATATCTTCATGCATGTTTACCCTGTTTAACGCCCCTCCAAAGCTGGTGTACTTGCAAGAGTGACTCTGACGGAGGTGAGGTGTTACAGATGTCGCGTGGATGGTACTAGTTTGGATAGAAGTTATGTATTCGAGTAGCGACCAAATCGAATATTTTGTAAAGATGATTTATGTTCACCAAATGGACTTATTAAATTGATCATAATTTTTTTTGAGTTTTGTTTCTAGATCGATTAGGGATGAAATTTTGAGAACAAAATTCTTTTACGGGTGGAAGAATATAACTACTTGAAATTTTATAAGTTTAATTTATGAATATTTAATTTATTTAAATATTAAATTTGTGAATTTAATCATTTAAATTCTATTTTAAATGATTAGTTGATGATAGAGAATTTATTTTAATCATTTAAATAATGATTTTAATGGTTTATAGCCTTTTCAAAATTTATATAATTTAAAATAGAAAACTTAATTTCTATTATTGTTACAAACCTAGAAAGATTTATATTTTAAAGCAAAATTTAGTTTTGAAAATGTAATTGATTATATATATGGTAATATAATAAGTTTTAAGATTCATAAAGTTATATTTTATAAAATAAAAATGTGATTTGATTCTTAATAATAAAATAAGCAAATGAATACATATAACATGATTTAATGTTTACTTATGATATAAGTAAAGTATTTATTATTTTATTTTTTTATAATTATAAAGATATTTGATTTGATAATTAGTAATAAAATAAGTTAATGTATATATTAAATTTTATATTTTAATTACCATGATGCAATGTTTGATTAATAAAAATATTTGAATTAAAATAAAAAAAACTAGTTATTAACTAAGCACACAGACTTTTTAAAACTCATTGTCTCATAAATGGCATGTACTTAATTGTAAATGATTATGTATTAACTTGCATAGGGTGTAAGCTATGAACGATCTAAAGGGCAATGCGGACTTTTGACTTTTTAATTTTTTTTAAAGTCATCTTGTACACACACATACACAGATATATATATATATAACCATGTACTTTGTCTTCAACTTTCTAGTTCATTTTCTTTCATTCTCTCTCTCTCTCTTACTTTCTTCTTCTCTAATTAACTTCCATGATGCTTGCAAAAATCATATCTTCACTACTGTTACCCGGCCTTTTGGCCTGACTATCAGAAATAGCCCAGACCAACATGACTCGACCATCATATGTCCAAACGACTTGGAAGTGTCATTCGAACAACTAATACTCAAGTCCAGATGGAGTCATGCAAGTATGGTCGTCCCAACTCGTTAAAACAGGTCTTAGATGGCTAAGTGTTTGGGAATCTATATAAACCACTTTCAGGGATCGGTACGTATCCCTACATTCCAAGCTGCTCAACAAAATATCTAAGTCATTCGGGATTGGTACAACTCCCCGAAGACAGTCAGGATTGGTACAACTCCATGAAGACATCGGGTATCGGTACAACTCCCCAAAGACATCCGAGATTGGTACAATTTCCAAAATCACCAAGAAATCTCCAAGTGTTGTTGGATCGATAAGAAGCACAAGAGGATGGTGTTATTGGTGTGAATCATGGGATACTTCAAGCACTAGTGATAATCACGAGGAGTTGCGGGTTCAGTGTGAATCACGAGAACTACATCAGATCGGTATGAATCTCGGATCTCCACTATTTCAGACTAAACTTCAAAGCCTTGAGAATCCCGACCCACGAAGTAACTTCCCATCAAAATTCAATAGAAAACAAAGTGGAGCAAGAGGAAGATGTTCGTGAGCCCAATACCCCAAAAAGACAAGGCATTGGGTCGGTACCAATCCCGCCCATGTTCTGAGGCTTTTGGGCCGCCTGCCTGGACCTCTTCCTTCCCACCTACTTACCTTCCTTCCTTTTTTTGGCATATAAACAGCCCTAACCAGCATTGTGAAGAGGACTTTTGGATCTTTGGCATCTAGAAGGAACTTAGGACTCTTGGGAAACTTTGGCATTTCAGGAAGATTCAACTCCTTCTTGGACTTTTTGCACCATGATATTTTAGCTATTGGGGAATACCGATCCCACTCTTGTAAAGCTGAAATATATGTGAATAAGGTGCTAAATCTTCGAAGTGGATGTAGGTTCTCATGAACCAAACCACCATAAACATTGTATCACTTATTTACTGCATTTTTCCACTAAAATTTCTCATTTTACATTTATTTTCACTATCGTGGAAACCTTTAGGATTTTTCCAACTTTTAAACATCAACATTCTGGTACTTTTATTAAGAGCATATCAAGAAAAGACTGCCTTTTTCCTACCATTCTTCCATCAAATTTTGGAGTGCTACTTAGATCTTCCTAGTTCTACCTACCAAGTTTGCTAACAATGGTTAAGAAAGGAAAAGCTGTTATGGCTGGAACTTCTAATGCTGACCAATAAACTTCTATCCATCCACAACCTTCTGACGCACTAGCCACTATGGATATGGCTACCTCATACAATCCCGAAACTCTGGAAACTCAAGCCCAGTTCATTGAGACTACTGATAAATTAGAGGAAACTCGAAGATTTCTTGATGAGCAAATTAATCAGAACATTGATTTGATGCAAAGGCACCAAGAGGTACCCATCAGGATATTACCTCAAGCCAATAGGAGCACTTTACCTCCTCATTAAGTCTTGAAAAGTTCATATTCTGACACTCTGCATAGTAGCAGAAGCCAAAGGATAAGAATCGACAATGATGGTACTGGAGTGACCATCATAGAGGGATCCCGTCAGCACGACCGCTCCTTTTTGGGCCCTAGTGTGGATTCAAGGACTAGTGCTCAACCCCTTGCTAGACAGTCTTAACCTGTCACCATCTAAAACTTAGTTCCGATACCTAGAGAAACTACACATACTCGAGCTACTACCAGTCAACCTCCACGAAGACTGAGAATTGAGGTTGAAAACTTGCAAGATGATGAAGACGTTCATATCAGGAGGCGTCCTAGGACCCACACTCTAGAGTTGGATCACGACCGGTGGAATCCAGTGGAGATCCAAACTTGGTTCTCACCAACATAGTCCATAGGATCACGAGAGAATCGCATGGCATGTCACCGACTATTGGGAAGTCAGTTTGAGATGTAACCCCTTTACCTAGGATGTGCTCAATGTCGAATAGCCAAGACATTTCAACATGTCATAGCTTATGGTTTACTTGGGGAAGATTAATCCCCTAACTTTATAAACTATTACAAATGGCATATGGACTCGTCTCATGCCAAAGCCGTGGTGAAGTGTAAATGCTTCCCTATATTCCTTGAAGGTGTAGCTCTACTATAGTTCTAACGACTTCCGCCGAGTATGATACCGACTTTTGATCAACTTGATAAGGAGTTGATTTGAGATGACCTGAACTTCCCCGGTAAGGAAAACCCGGATTGAATTGAGGACAACACACATCGGAACGCAAACAGAAGAACATTTCATTGTTTATTACAACAATTACATCGGAATACAGGAATATGCAGAGCATGAATAAATATTACACATTCGATAAATATCAGAGATTATAATACATTACATAGCAGCGGAAAATAATACAATACACAACTAGAAGAAGATATATGGATACAGAGCTTTTCGGATATCATTCCAGCTGTAAATCAGAATCCTGTGAATATAAATCTGCAAAACCAAAACTACTAGCTGCCCGTGTCAAAATAAGGGCACCCAGAGTTTAGGTTAAAACAATAAACTCCAGGTCAGTCATGTGACTGGTGTGAGAACTAAAACAGTTATTAATCTTTATTTTAAAGTTAGGTAAATCAAGGGACCACGCCGTATAACACGGAACGGGTTTCCTCCCAAAGAATACCAGTGCATAAAACAAACAGTGCAATGCTAAATAAAGAAAATGAAGCTATTATAAGACCCAAGTCCCATCACACAATGCAACGCAAGCCGGAGGATAGGGTTTTTACCTTATAATAGCCAAGAATGCTTGGTACGTGAAATTTCATGTTTTACTATTACTATAAGTGTATAGTGTCGAAACAATTTCAAATCATAATTATCAATCATAGACGGCATAAGTGCCCCATACCACTATGTCGCCGGACTAGGCTCTACAATCAAAAACCGTAAATTCACGTATTGGAAGTTGGGTTTCCATCTATGAACCGAGGCAAGGGATCGTCCTCACCGGCTCGAGACTCACTAGCCCGAGCCTCAGGGTCAGAGCGCATCGACCCTTGGAACGTCAGGGGCGGTCCACCGATGTGGATTAAAATGCCTGAACACTGTGTTTCCCCACCCTTTGGGGCATAAATGAGCCAAATGACTCCATCGGCTCCACAAAGTCACCGATATATCCGAGGCGCCTCGCAACAGCAACAACCACACAGGTGAAAATAATATAAATATCAAGGCTAGTAGGTTACTGACACCACCCTAGCTAGAAGGAAACGCATGCCCTCCCTGATGTCCTCTCCCGTTTCTGGTTCACAACCGGGGTGTGAGGCTCGCGAATCAACATTACACAAAGCTATGCCACACAGGCAGTGCTTTGATCATCAACCACAAGACATTGCTTTTCAACAGAAGCCTTGATCAAATGCCACTTAGGCATGCCATACAGGCAGTTCACTCCATGCGATTGATATCCATCAATATATAACCCCTGAGCTCGTATGTCTCAGAGAAGGGTGTTAAGCAAGAGAATAAATTCTCCACCGCCAAACAGATATATATTTAATAGAAATCAATCACACAAAATAAAATCCAATGTCAGACACACAGCCCATTTACAAGTTCGTTCTGGGTCTGAACGAAACCGGAGGTACCTTGTACCTCGCATATCCATCGATCTCCAAGTACGTCTGGACAATCACCAACTGATTCCCTCCTCTTGGGTGTACAACCCAATCAAGATCATCAGTAATCACCCAAACGATGTGAAGACCTCCGTCTTCATCCTCGACACCACGTCGAAACAGTTATTCAGAATGGGATAAACCCGGTCTTTCTGAATAACTCGCGTATATAATAAACAAGTGTTACACAAACACAACATATGCCTCATTCCAATTCAGAATATTCTTTCATTCAAATATTCTTATACTTTGGGAAAGGTTCCCATTAATCTTATCAAAGATAAGTCCTTTAAATTTATTCTTTAATCTTCTTTGAATATCAATTCAAACTAGTCGGGATTAGCGAACCACACCGAAGTAATCATTTATTTTATTTCCTAATCCCAACCTATTCATCCCATGAAGTAAAATTGGTCATACTTCATATCTAACACCACGGTGTTATCGGTAAATTCAATTACCATTTCACGTTCAAATCTAATTAAAGATTTAACTATCGTCTGGAGCAAAACTGGTGATACTCCATTCTCGATCATTTCAATCTAATTAAAGATTCATTAAAACTCCACTTGGTTTTAATCTTCCCAAAAATCAATATCAATGATTATTTAACTTGGGAAATCATATCCTGTCTTTAACTGGGTTAAAGAACCAATGTCTTTTAAAAGACGGTTCACTATAAACCCAAAATCACATTCCATTCCAATTCAATTATTGTAACTTCTGGTTACTTTTAAAACCCTTTCAAATCCAATTTATTTATTTAAAAATAAATAAATTATTATTCTAGTTCAAAACTAGTTCATTTCGATAAAAATCTATTTTTATCTTTTCAAATTTGGAATTTTTCCTCTTAATTCTTCACAAATCATTTCTTATGATTTTACACAAATTATTACTATTTTTAATAATTTTATCAAGGCCCGTACAGTCGAATTCCATCAACGGCCATCGAACTGCACTTACAGCGACCTTTTCCAAATTTGATTTGGACATAATTCCAAATCCAACCATTAGATTTGAAATCTCTAATATTCGTTAGAAAGCTTTTTTCGATACGAACCCAACAGTTTCGGTTTTAGGAGAATCCGAGGGTCGGATCTCCCGTAATATCCATTCGAAGCTAATGGTCGAAATTCGTGAACTACCGCGACGCGTTCTATTCAGGCCATTTAATATATATAATATATATTATATATATTTCGTCTATTTCCTTTTAAAATGTATTTTATAAATTGTTTTAAATTCGTTTTCGAAACGATTTCAACTTCATATTCAATTTCGAATCAAAATTGAATATTCCACATCATTGATATACAAATGATAATATTTTCAAAACGTTATATTTTGAAATCACTTTCTTTCTTATATTCATTATAAAAATGAATAAAATCGATATAAATATCGTTCACGTCAAAATGGCGTCAATCTAATCAACACGGCTTTTATTCAACACATGAATGTTTATTCTATTCAACACATGAATATTTATTCTATTCAACACATGAATATTTATTCCATTCAATACATGAATTTATATTATTCAACACATGAATTTATTTTTCTATTCAACACATGAATTTATTTTCTATTCAACACATGAATTTATATTATTCAACACATGAATTTATTTTTCTATTCAACACATGAATTTATTTTCTATTCAACACATGAATTTATTTTCTATTCAACACATGAATATTTATTCTATTCAACACATGAATATATTTCTATTCAACACATGAATTCATTTTCTATTCAACACATGAATTTATTTTCTATTCAACACCAGAATTTATTTTCTATTCGACACATGAATATTTGTTCTATTCAACACATGAATTTATTTTTATAATATTCCTTATTTTCCAAATCGGAATGAGGCCCAATCAATTACCATATAAGGTTAATTATATGGATTTTCTACAACATATGTATATAATAGCAACGATAAATCATCAACCATCATCCAGAGTGCACCACACGACTGCATAAGCATTAAATATAAATAATTAACGCTTACACAGTTTGTCAACCCATCGATTGACATACAACTAAACAATCAGGATTAGTGTACGTCAAATATCATCCCAATACCCGTGTGGGGTTTCACATCAACAAACACAGATTTTTATTTGTGTAGTTGGGCGATGTGTAAAATTTATCGTCCAATCAATATCAGTCAAATCGGTGTACATAAACAAATCGTTCGATTTGTAAATGAATAACTTCAACACATGAATATATATTTTACTTCAACACATGAATATATATTTTATTTCAACACACGAATATATATTTTACTTCAACACATGAATATATATTTTATTTCAACCCATGAATATATATTTTATTTCAACACATGAATATATATTTTATTTCAACACATGAATATATATTTTATTTCAACACATGAATATATATTTTATTTCACAACACAAACAATCACACAAGCATACAAGTCGTCCATGGTCTGTGGACGACGGGTGTCGGGTGCTACTAAGCACCGTCTACATCCTAGAATATATTTCAACTAGAAATCAAAATAAAAGTGAGGAGTTCTCACCGACTAGCTAAACCAAACGCCACGACTCTTCATATGTAGGAAATCTTCATCTCTCGCCTTTTATCACTTTCGTTGTCCGCTTCCATTACATATATAAAAATCACAATTTTATATTCTCTAGTATATAAAAATCATATTTTTATAACTACGCTATATGGATAAAAATCCCATTTTTATACCGCTATTATATATATAAAAATCGTATTTTTACTTCACTAAAAATCATATTTTTATTTCGCTACATATATAAAGATAATATTTTTATATTCTTTATTATATAAAAATTCTATTTTTACAACGACTTCATATAGATAAAGATAATATTTTTACAATGATTTCATATAGATAAAGATTATATTTTTAATTCATTAAAAACCGCATCTTTCTTCTTTCTATATTCATATAAGAATACGATCTTTCTTCTTTCTATATTCATATAAAAATACGATCTTTCTTCTTTCTATATTCATATAAAAATACGATCTTTCTTCTTTCTATATTCATATAAAAATACGATCTTTCTTTATCTAAAAATTCAAATCATAGTTTTAAATAAAATAAAAATCTTGCCTTTAAATAACAGCAAAAATCAGATCTACAAATAAATAGAAAAATAAAATAAAACTCACTTTCTGATCGGAGGAGGGGGGTCCACAGGCTGAAGTGGCGGCTGAGGATGGTCGGCAGTCAACAGGCAGGGAGGTGCGGCGTCTGCGCATTGGAGGGTGGCGGTGGTGGTGCTGGGGTGGGCCACGATGGCAGTTTGTTGCAGATTTGGGGGCTAGGCGTAGAAAAGGGGGAAGGGGAGGAGCTAAGGCGGAAAAGAAGGAGGGGGAATCCGGTCATCGGCGTCGGAGGGGGGTGGAGGCGCGCCTCCGGCGGCAGAGCTAAAGCGTAGCGACGGTGGTTTAGGTTAGGTTTTTTTATTTTGAAATTCCTTTGTGAGCTGACGGGGAGAGGAAGTATAAAGGGGGGGGTTATATTATAATTAATTAATTATTTAATTTAATTCTCCTATATTTGACTTTTCATCCGATCTCTAAACGACACCCAACGACTGTCGTCCCTAGCCAATTACCCTCATTCCGAACACAATGGGATATGTATCATAAGACAATTCGACTGTTTCGATCAGTTTTCGTCAAAATCAAAATATAAATCTATATATTGAATTTGAACGTATATTTCAATTTACTGGGGTTACATACGAATTCTAAAAATTCCCGAAAAATATTTTCTAGCTTCTTATTGACGATACGGTTCTAACAAAACTAATTTCGTCAAATTCCGAGACCGTTGGAAAAATGGCCATTTTCTGGTCGATCGAAATTGACTGAAACTGTTAAAACACGTTTTACTTCGCCACGCTCACATATTGATTCAGAAAATATGAATTTTGGAACCTAGCAATAATTTGACATCCCGGATCCAACAAAAGTGGTTTCATCGAAAACCGAGGTCGTTTGCAAAATTTCCATTTTTAAGGGCCAGAATTCCACAGTGACTATTCTGAATTTTCAACTGGTCATAACTTTTTACCCCCGCTATAAAATTTCAATTTTTCGGATTCGTTGGAAATATATTCTCAAATAGATTCTAATATTTTTGGTTTCGCTAAAATTCGGTTTATTTTGAATCCTGCACATTCATTTGAAATTTGAAATTGAATTTTCAAACTTCCGCGCCATTTTCAATTCCTTTTATATTTAAAATAATTATTTATATTCTAACGTCGATTCAAATTAATATATGCATTCAATTTATATTCAAAATAAATTTCTCGTCGTTATTATTTAAAATAATTCATTTTAAATAATCAAAATTCGCTAAAATTGCCAAAATAAAAATTTTAAATTGGCTCGGATTTCCGGGTTATTACAATCTCCCCTACTTAAAACTTTTCGTCCCTGAAAAGGAACGAAGCCGAAAGTTGTTTCACAAATCAACTCAACTTCCAGTATTTTAATTTTGGTTTAAGTTCTTCAACTTTTTAGTTTCTAAGAACTTTTCAAATTTTTCAAAAATTTGGCTAACACCGTAAATTTTCGAAAAATTTCGCCATAACCTCCCCTGCACCGGGGACTTCGGGATATTTCAAATAGCCTTCCATGGCCCTCACCAATCCAAAAAGAAAAAGAAACAGCCAAGCGGCTTGCCAATCGGCTCATAAAATCATCAAAAACCCAATAAATTTGTAAACATGTACCTATTTGTCGGGCAAACAATTTTATTCCTCTTCTCTAGCCTCCTTGCTATGACCTGTTCAATGTAAGTACATGTACATGCATGCAAATGCGATAAATTTTCAATACAATTCACTATTTGGTTCAATTTGGCTAAAAGTTCAAATTTTAGTTAATCAACCAATAATCAAACAACACAATCAGCAAGCAATTAGTTGATTAACGTTTCAAATTCATAATTTTGATACATATACAGAAAATCATGTTTTTGATGCCAAATCACAACAATAAGCCCTATCTAGTCTTGGTTCTCACACCATTCTAATGGAAATATATAGAGATCCCACTTTCGTCACTCGAATATAAACACTGATGATGGCGCGCCATCATCAGAATCAGACCTGGGCGACTAGAGTGTGATTCTATATTTATCGAATATATTTGAGGCTTCAATACACGTGGAGCAGACGTATACTAAAATCGCTATACACTTGATTGTTCAAATCAATACAAATAAATATTCAGATATGAATAATTGAATTTAAATTTCAAAACAAAAATTGTTTTTATTTTAAAAATATACTCTTCACACTCGTTCTAGGATACTACTGATCCTATCTCTAACGAGTCATTCTCGTGGGATATTACTAATCCAATCTCTGATGAATTCTTTTTATGGTTCTAATGTGTCTTGTTCTCGAGTTTTGTAAACCAAAGCTCTGATATCAACTGAGACGACCCGAACTTCCCCGGTAAGGAAAGCCCGGATTGAATTGAGGACAACACACATCGAAACGCAAACAGAAGAACATTTCATTGTTTATTACAACAATTACATTAGAATACAGGAATATGTAGAGTATGAATAAATATTACACATTCGATAAATATCAAAGATTACAATACATTACATAGCAGCGGAAAATAATACAATACACAACTAGAAGAAGATATACGGATACAGAGCTTTTCGGATATCATTCCAGCTGTAAATCAGGATCCTGTGAATATAAATCTGCAAAACCAAAACTACTAGCTGCTCGTGTCAAAATAAGGGCACCCAGAGTTTAGGTTAAAACAATAAACTCCAGGTCAGTCATGTGACTGGTGTGAGAACTAAAACAATTATTAATCTTTATTTCAAAGTTAGGTAAATCAAGGGACCACGCCGTATAACACGGAACGGGTTTCCGCCCAAGAATACCAGTGCATAAAACAAACAGCGCAATGCCAAATAAAGAAAAATGAAGCTATTATAAGACCAAGGTCCCATCACACAATGCAACGCAAGCCGGAGGATAGGGTTTTTACCTTATAATAGCCAAGAATGCTTGGTACGTGAAATTTCATGTTTTATTATTACTATAAGTGTATAGTGTCAAAACAATTTCAAATCATAAGTATCAATCATAGACGACATAAGTGCCCCCATGCCACTATGTCGCCATACTAGGCTCTACAATCAAAAACCGCAAAGTCACGTATTGGAAGTTGGGTTTCCATCTATGAACCGAGGCAAGGGATCGTCCTCACCGGCTTCGAGACTCTCTAGACCGAGCCTCAGGGTCAGAGCGCATCGACGCTTGGATCGTCAGGGCAGGTCCACCGATGTGGATTAAAATGCATGAACACTGCGTTTCCTTACCCTTTGGGGCGTAGATGAGCCAAATGACTCCATCGGCTCCACACAGTCACTGATATATCCGAGGCGCCTTGCAACAGCAACAACCACACAGGTGAAAATAATATAAATGTCAGGGTTGGTAGGTCACTGACACCACCCTAGCTAGAAGGAAATGCATGCCCTCCCTGATGTCCTCTCCCGTTTCTAGTTCACAACCGGGGTGTGAGGCTCGCGAATCAACCTTACACAAAGCTATGCCACACAGGCGGTGCTTTGATCATCAACCACAAGACTTTGCTTTTCAACAGAAGCCATGATCATTTGCCACTTAGGCATGCCACACAGACAGTTCACTCCATGCGATTGATATCCATCAATATATAACCCCTGAGCTCGTACGTCTCAGAGAAGGGCGTTAAGCAAGAGAATAAATTCTCCGCCGCCAAACAGATATATATTTAATAGAAATCAATCACACAGAATAAAATCCAATGTCAGACACACAGTCCATTTACAAGTTCGTTCTGGGTCTGAACGAAACCGGAGGCACCTTGTACCTCGCATATCCATCGATCTCCATGTACGTCTGGACGATCACCAACTGATTCCCTCCTCTTTGGTGTACATCCCAATCAAGATCATCGGTAATCACCCAAACGATGTGAAGGCCTCCGGTCTTCGACCACCGTCTTCATCCTCGACACCACGTCGAATCAGTTATTCAGAATGGGATAAACCCGGTCTTTCTGAATAACTCGCGTATATAATAAACAAGTGTTACACAAACACAACATACGCCTCATTCCAATTCAGAATATTCTTTCATTCAAATATTCTTATACTTTGGGAAAGGTTCCCATTAATCTTATCAAAGATAAATTCTTTAAATTTATTCTTTAATCTTCTTTGAATATCAATTCAAACTAGTCGGGATTACTGAACCACACCGAAGTAATCATTTATTTTATTTCCCAATCCCAACATATTCATCCCATGAAGTAAAACTGGTCATACTTCATATCTTACACGACGGTGTTATCGGTAAATTCAATTACCATTTCACGTTCAAATCTAATTAAAGATTTAACTATTGCCTTGAGCAAAACTGGTGATACTCCATTCTCGATCATTTCAATCTAATTAAAGATTCATTAAAACTCCACTTGGTTTTAATTTTCCCAAAAATCACTATCAATGATTATTTAACATGGGAAATCATATCCTGTCTTTAACTGGGTTAATGAACCAATGTCTTTTAAAACACGGTTCACTATAAACCCAAAATCACATTCCATTCCAATTCAGTTAACGGAACTTCTGGTTACTTTTAAAACCCTTTCAAATCCAGTTTATTTATTTAAAAATAAATAAATTATTATTCTAGTTCAAAACTAGTTCATTTCGATAAAAATCTATTTTTATCTTTTCAAATTTGGAATTTTTCATCTCAATTCTTCACAAATCATTTCTTATGATTTTACACAAATTATTACTATTTTTAATAATTTTATCAAGGCCCGTACAGTCGAATTCCATCACGGCCATCAAACTGCACTTACAGCGACCTTTTCCAAATTTGATTTGGATATAATTCCAAATCCAACTGTTAGATTTCAAATCTCTAATATTCGTTAGAAAGCTCTTTTCGATACGAACCCAACGGTTCCGGTTTTAGGAGAATCCGACGGTTGGATCTCCCGTAATATCCATTCGAAGCCAATGGTCGAAATTCGCGAACTACCGCGGTGCGGCGCATTCTATTCAGGCCATTTAATATATATAATATATATATTATTTATATTTCGTCGATTTCCTTTTAAAACGTATTTTATAAATCGTTTTAAATTCGTTTTCGAAACGATTTCAACTTCATATTCAATTTCGAATCAAAATTGAATATTCCACATCATCGATATACAATTGATAATATTTTCAAAATGTTATATTTTGAAATCACTTTCCTTCTTATATTCATTAAAAAATTGAATAAAATCGACATAAATAACGTTCACGCCAAAATGGTGTCAATCTAATCAACACGACTTTTATTCAACACATGAATGTTTATTCTATTCAACACATGAATATTTATTCTATTCAACACATGAATATTTATTTCATTCAACACATGAATTTATATTATTCAACACATGAATTTATTTTTCTATTCAACACATGAATTTATTTTCTATTCAACACATGAATTTATATTATTCAACATGTGAATTTATTTTTTTATTCAACACATGAATTTATTTTCTATTCAACACATGAATTTATTTTCTATTCAACACATGAATATTTATTCTATTCAACACATGAATTTATTTCAATTCAACACATGAATTTATTTTCTATTCAACACATGAATATTTCTATTCAACACATGAATTTATTTTCTATTCAACACATGAATTTATTTTTATAATATTCCTTATTTTCCAAATCGGAATGAGGCCCAATCAATTACCATATAAGGTTAATTATATGGATTTTCTACAACACATGTATATAATAGCAACGATAAATCATCAACCATCATCCAGAGTGCACCACACAACTGCATAAGAATTAAATATAAATAATAAACGCTCACACAGTCTGTCAACCCATCGATTGACATACAACTAAACAATCGGGATTAGCGTACGTCAAATATCATCCGAATACTCGTGTGGGGTTTCACATCAACAAACACAGATTTTTATTTGTGCAGTTGGGCGATGTGTAAAATTTATCGTACCAATCAATATCAGTCAAATCGGTGTACATAAACAAATCGTTCGATTTGTAAATGAATAACTTCAGCACATGAATATATATTTTACTTCAACACATGAATATATATTTTATTTCAACACATGAATATATATTTTACTTCAACACATGAATATATATTTTATTTCAACCCACGAATATATATTTTATTTCAACCCATGAATATATATTTTATTTCAACACATGAATATATATTTTATTTCAACACATGAATATATATTTTATTTATCGTCCCAATCAATATCAGTCAAATCGGTGTACATAAACAAATCGTTCGATTTGTAAATGAATAACTTCAGCACATGAATATTATTTTACTTCAACACATGAATATATATTTTATTTCAACCCATGAATATATATTTTATTTCAACACATGAATATATATTTTATTTCAACACATGAATATATATTTTATTTCAACACATGAATATATATTTTATTTCAACACATGAATATATAATTTACTTCAACACATGAATATATACTTTATTTCAACACATGAATATATATTTTACTTCAACACATGAATATATATTTTATTTCAACACATGAATATATATTTTATTTCACAACACAAACAATCACACAAGCATACAAGTCGTCCATGGTCTGTGGACGACGGGTGTCGGGTGCTACTAAGCACCGTCTGCATCCTAGTATATATTTCAACTAGAAATCAAAATAAAAGTGAGTAGTTCTCACCGACTAGCTAAACCAAACGATGGCGACTCTTCATATAGGAATTCTTCATCGCTCGCCTTTTATCACTTTCGTTGTCCACTTCCACTACATATATAAAAATCACATTTTTATATTCTCTAGTATATAAAAATCATATTTTTACAACTACGCTATATGGATAAAAATCCCATTTTTATACCGCTATTATATATATAAAAATCGTATTTTTACTTCACAAAAATCATATTTTATTTCGCTACATATATAAAGATAATATTTTTATATTCTTTATTATATAAAAATTCTATTTTTACAACGACTTCATATAGATAAAGATAATATTTTTACAATAATTTCATATAGATAAAGATTATATTTTTAATTCATTAAAAACCGCATCTTTCTTCTTTCTATGTTCATATAAAAATACGAACTTTCTTCTTTCTATATTCATATAAAAATACGATCTTTCTTCTTTTTATATTCATATTAAAATACGATCTTTCTTCTTTCTATATTCATATAAAAATACGATCTTTCTTTATCTAAAAATTCAAATCATAGTTTTAAATAAAATAAAAATCATGCCTTCAAATAACAGCGAAAATCGGATCTTCAAATAAATAGAAAAATAAAAGAAAACTCACTTTCCGATCGAAGGAGGGGGTCCACAGGCTGAGGTGGCGGTTGAGGATGGTCGGAGGTCAGCAGGCAGGGAGGGGCGGCATCTGCGCGTCGGAGGGTGGCGGTGGTGGTGCTGGGGTGGGCCACGATGGCGGTTTGTTGCAGATTTGGGGGCTAGGTGCAGAAAAGTGGGAAGGGGAGGAGCTAAGGCGGAGAAGAAGGAGGAGGGGGAATCCGGTCATCGGCGTCGGAGGGTGGTGGAGGCGCGCCTCCGGCGGCGGAGCTGGGAGCGTAGCGACGACGGTTTAGGTTAGGTTTTTTTATTTTGAAATTCCTTTGTGAGCTGACGGGGAGAGGAAGTATAAAGGGGTGTTATATTATAATTAATTAATTATTTAATTTAATTCTCCTACATTTGACTTTTCATCCGATCTCTAAACGACACCCAACGACTATCGTCCCTAGCCAATTACCCCCATTCCGAGCACAATGAGATATGTATCGCAAGACAATTCGACTGTTTCGATCAGTTTTCGTCAAAATCAAAACATAAATCTATATATTGAATTTGAACGTATATTTCAATTTACTGGGGTTACATACGGATTCTAAAAATTCCCGAAAAATATTTTCTAGCTTTGCATTGACGATACGGTTCTAACAAAACTAATTTTTTCAAATTCCGAGACCGTTGTAAAAATGGCCATTTTCTGGTCGATCGAAATTGACTGAAACTGTTAAAACACGTTTTACTTCGCCACGCTCACATATTGATTCAGAAAATTATGAATTTTGCAACCTAGCAATAATTTGACATCACAGATCCAACAAAAGTGGTTTCGTCGAAAACCGATGTCGTTTGCAAAATTTCCATTTTTAAGTGCTAGAATTCCACAATGATTATTCTGAATTTTCAATTGGGCATAACTTTTTACCCCCGCTATGAAATTTCAATTTTTCGGATTTGTTGGAAAGATATTCTCAAATAGATTCTAATATTTTTGGTTTCGCTAAAATCTGATTTATTTTGAATCCTGTACATTCATTTGAAATTTGAAATTGAATTTTCAAACTACCGCGCCATTTTCAATTCCTTTTATATTTAAAATAATTATTTATATTCTAACGTCAATTCAAATTAATACATGCGTTCAATTTATATTCAAAATAAATTTCTCGTCATTATTATTTAAAATAATTCATTTTAAATAATCAAAATTTGCTAAAATTGCCAAAATAAAAATTTTAAATTGGCTCGGATTTCCGGGTTATTACATGATCAAGCAATTCATGATGCGTGTTACAGGTCCCAAAGACATTCTGATCATACCCAACATCTACCAGGGCACCAGGAAAACTTTGAAAAGCTACCATGGAAGGTTTAACAATGCATTGGCAGAGGTTGAAGATCTTGAGCCTTGAACAGTCCTCGCTCATCTCGCTAAGGGTGTGCTCCCCGAATCCTAATTTGGAGCTGGATAGATAGAAAGCAGCCGAAAAGTCTAGAAGTTTTCTATGAAAAAACTAATCGGTTCTTGTCCCAGGAAGGATTGCGTAGGAACAGGGCTTCTCGAAGCGGCCATCCCAGTAAGCCACACTAGGGCGCTGCACAAGATAGTGTCATGACCAAGCAAACCAAAGAAATTTCTCCACGAAGGATAAAGGGGTTGCCCAATTCAAGTCCAAACCAAACAATAGCAAGCCCGGGGGTCGTAATCAAGAGAAGTAATCTAAAAAGCATGACATCTTTCTTTCTTACAAGTTCTACAATCCACTAAACGCTCAGCTAGAGACAATCTACCTTGAAACCCATAACATAAGCAGTACAAAAAGCCAGCATCAAGGGATCTACCAATAGAGAGAAGAACTCTGACAAATATTGCATATTCCACAATATGTTCAGCCATGATACTAATGACTATCAACACCTTTGAGACGCAATCGAATAGCTTACTTGTGAAAAGTATCTCGAATTGTACTTGCAGAACCTTGCTCCAAAGTAAGCATCCATGTGCCCTTCAATGCCCGCACGTCCTCAAATCTAAGCAGCATTTAGGTCATCCAATCCAAGATGCACTCAAGAATTATTTTGATTAATACTATCTATGGAGGTCCTCTCCTCGCAAATGAGAGATTCCAACGAATGGAGGAATATGTCAACTCCATCAAGCACGCCCACTATAAAGGGTGCTCCTCCACGGATGAAACCATCTCTGAAAAACTACAGAAGACATGCAAAATGACATCATCCTCAGAGAAAAGGATTCGTTGGGGGTTGAAGCCCCATCCATCGATCCACTTATAATTTCCACTTATGTAGGCCCAACCTATGTCAAAAACATCCTTGTTGATTTGGGGTGTTTCATAAAAATAATCTTCAAGAAGGCCTACAATCAAATGAAACTTGAGGTCAAAGACTTGAAACGTAATTGTTCATGGCTTTAACAACTCAGCAAACCAATCAATCGGGCTCGTTGAACTGTCTATACAGATCGGGGATGAGGATAAAATCTGAGTAAAAAATTCTTGCCTTCATCATCGTCGATGTTCCTTCTCCACACAGCATTTTTTGGGGCATCAAGCCCTCGTTGAATTCTGAATCCAAATGGCACCATTGTGCATACTCATCAAGTTCCTAATTGAGAACAGGATCAGAAACATCTAGGGTGACCAAGCCACGGTGAGAGCCTGCAATCTCGCAAAATAGAAAGATGCCGTCAGTCGTGAGAAGGAAACAGGTGCAGAAGGCACTCTACACCAAATGTCCCATCATGTACTATCCAGCAGGATCCGAGTCCTAGCTTAGACATCATAGTCGTGTTTCTAAGGATCTTGATCCACGGAAGGACAAAGAGCCCAAGTACTAAAGGGCAACTCCTGTGGATCCCATTATCGACTTTTCGATCAACCCTGTCAACCAATCTCAGGTCTTGAAGATCAGATCACAGATTCATCCAACTATTCAAGAAGTACTTATTGACTTTCTATGGGTCAACCTAGATGTCTTTTCTTGGATCTACTATGATATGTGTAACATCGACCCAGGAATCGCAGGTCACATGCTTAGTATCGGCCTAAAGTTCCTCTTAGTCAAATAGTAATGTCGAATCTTAGGATAAAAAAGACCGACAGCACTTAGATAGAAGTTGGATAGGCAACTTGACAATAGCTTTATCTGCGATGCCCTCTATCTAGAATGGTTCTCCAACCCGGTCCTGGGGAAGAAATCGAACGGGAAATAGTGAACATGCGTCGATTATTCCGACCTCAGTATGCATTCCCAAACGACAGCTTCTCACTTTCGTAGATCTATCAACTCGTTGATTCTACCATCGGGCACCAACTTCTATCATTCATGGATGCATACCTAGGCTATAATTGGATTCCTATGTAAATCCCAGACCAAGAGCACACTTCATTTATCACTGATTTTGGGTTGTATTGCTATGTTGTTATACCCTTCGCTCAAGAATGCTTGAGCCACCTATCAACGATCGTTCGATCGAATAATCAAGGATCAAATTAGGAGATTCATGGAAGTTTACATCAGTGACATGCTCGTGAAAACTTAGCTATCAAACATCTACGTCGATGACCTCACGGAGATATTCGGTGTTCTTCGCAAATATGACATGAAATTCACTCCCTTGAAATCTCTTTTGGCGTTGCATTGGAAAGATTCTTGGGTTTCATTGTCAATTCACGAGGAACAGAGGCCAGTCCTGAAAGAGCGACGCTATCCGGGGAATCAGAGTTCCAGAAATTGTAAAGAAAGTTTGAAGCTTAAATAGAAAGGTGGCTGCTTTAAGAAGGTCCGTCTCAAAAGAAACCAACAAATGCATTCCTTTTTTATCTGATCAAGAAGGGGAAGCACAACTTTGCGTGAACATCGAATGCATCGCCGCATCATGCTAACTAGATTCTATTACTTTAATAATCTTAGACTCTTGATATCTTGATTCTCCTTTGAAATCTTGAATCTTTTAACTGTACATTCTTCGATATCTATTACCTGCATATAAATCCTGCACATACATACATACATATACATATATATATATACACATATACTGGATAACAGTGTTAGTATATCTTTTATAATCAATAATGGTAATAATTGAAACAAGGTTGTTGTCATCAAAACATCATCAACATTCCATTCTCCAACAATCTCCCCCTTTTTGATGATGACAACCTTGGTTTATAAAATATTCATACCTGATATTACATGTCTGTCTGATTCATCGATTACTCCCCCTTTCACCATGAACTCCTTCTAACTCCCCTTTAAACTATACCTATTTATTACTTATTTTATAATTTCTCCCCTTTCCTAAAAAAGTATATTTATCTAAACTCAGAATAAACCTAGTGACTAATTCTATATAACTCCCCATAAATTTATAACTTTTTTAATCAATAATTTTCCTATAACTCCTAACACTATTGCAATACTATTGTATTACTAAGTAAGGTATATAAGAGTATAATCAATATAGTTGTTGTATATTTCTAACCAAACAATCAATCCATACAGTATTTATATGGAAAATTAATCATTTACAAGCTTTTAACTTTAAATTTAAAAGCACACCACAAATAAAACCATTCAAATAAAATCAAATCAAGCAAGTTATTTATTCATATATTTCTCGGAACTTCCATTCATCTCCACTGAACATTAGATCCGCTTTTATGACTTCCAAGTCTTTGTTGCCTTTGGTAAGAGATGCTCCAGTGATATTGTTATCTTCATCTCTGGAGAGAGAAGAGATCATCCAACAGATAACATCAAAGTATTTTTCTTGCTGTTCAATCATTTTTATTTGACTTGATTTTAAATGACGTTGATTGCAGAGAATGATAGATAGGATATTCTTGAATGAGTTGAGAGTCTCTTCAAGATTTTGACTTAGATTATGAATAGGAGTAACCATTAATTTGATTATAAAGAGAAAGAGTGGTAAGAGAAGTAATAGAGAAGTAAAAATGAATTTTTCTAGAAGAAATTGATATATATATATATATATATGTATGTATGTATACATATATATCTAGAATTCGTTTAAAACTTAGTAGACACAAGGTAGTTATCAAAAGAAATTGAACAATTTCAAATTTCTGATTGTTATATGTCGACATACATATTCTTGTATGTCGACATACCCATACTTATTTGGGCATTTTGACTTTCTACACTATTTTGAATTATTTCTTATTATATTATTTTAATTTATTTAATTCTTAAGTGTTCTTATAGATGTTTAATGGTGGATTTGATAAAAAATTAAAACACTCATTACTACTAATGTGAGATTACATTCAAACGATACATGAAATATTGAAATACAAAAAGGAAATACAAGCCAATATGATAAGACAACATAAGCTAATACACTTAGATCTCAGCAGAAGAAGATGATAATTTAAGTTTTCTTTCAAGTTTTCAGAAAAACTTGTTCATTTTGGATGACATTTGGTTGAGAGTCTTATTGATTTTCTTTGGTTTTTGGCTATCTTGATTTGGTTTTGAAAAATAGCTTCTTTGGATATGGCTCTAGTTGAAGTAGGAAATTCTATTGTTTCCATAGAGGATTCACTTTCTTTGATATCCATTTGATTTCCTTCTAGCTTGTTTTTCGGCATATGACTCATATGGTTTGAAAATGATTAGAATTTCCATTAGGGATACATTTACCGAATGAAGAACCTTTCTACGAACAAATTTCTTTCCTTTGAAATCCACTCCAAAATACTTAAAGATTCGGGTAAGGTAAATTCCATGGTAGAGAGTGTTTTCTTTTGTCAACATTTCCTTGGGTTTGAATTCTTTCAAAATCATTTCGGCCCAATTAATATCATAAGTGCCAAAGATGGCAAAAATAGCTTTTTGGACCTTGAGAGTAGGGTTATTAAAATTTTCGGAACGAGGAGTAAGAGTGTGTCGAAGAAGGAGGTCGACAATTCTAGCTTTTGGGCAGAAAAAGCGATTTTGAATTCCATATGTTCATCGCTTTCAAAAATATGATGAAAATTTTCTAAATCATGTTCATTACTTTCAAAATCTGAAAAATCCGCACCTATTTTCTTGCAATTCAAAATGGTTCCCAAAACATCACAATCCAAAATAATTTAAGTGCCTTTGACGCTACTTTAAAATTGGTTTTCATTTCCTTCGTAAAACCCATGATTTAAATTCGCACAAAACATTTTGACAAGATTCGTGTAACATACTTCATCGCTATCCCGAGAATCAACCAAAATTAAAACTTCATTTTGATTAAAAAGACTACGAAGATCATAAGATCCAAAATCTTCAAAAATAGCTAATGCTCCCACATTGACTTTTCCATTCGTAACATAGTCTATGTACGCTTGGATAGCCTCCGGGTTGTTGTAGAGATGACCTTTGAGATTCTTGGTTAGTATCATGGTCTTTGGAGTACTTGAGGAAGCCATTAGATAATAATTTTGAAGAGTATAGGATTAATTAAATAATTTTGAATTTTGAACGAGAGGTAGAAAGAGTAGTACTGAATACATGATTAAATAGGGATCAATTTGAATTTCAAATTCTGGAAAATTTAAACATATGAAATTCAAATTTTGAATTTCAAATTCTGGTGCATATGTCGACATTTATATTCATGTATATCGACACGCAAGTGCCATTTTCAAAATTCAATTTTCTTTTTGACTTTGTTATATTATTTTATATTCTCCGTTTAGTTATTTCCTTAGATGATATTAATTTTTAAAAACCCCTTTTTTAATTATTATTTTTTTTGATTTCAAATTTGAATTTTAGAATTCAAATTTCAAATTTGAATTTTAGAATTCAAATTTTCAAACAAGACAATAAAACAAGTATACATTTAACCATTTCAATCAAAAATTATTAATTAAGGTGTACCCGGTTTTTTGATCCATTCCTTCGATATGTTCTGATTCCTGAATCACTGTGAAGCACATATCTGAATTTCCAATATCTTGCTCTTTGTACTGGATGATGAATCTGAGTCATTTAAGGTTGCCGCATATGCTCTTTTCCTCTTTTTTGATGAGTTATCATTTGTTTGTTGATTTGATCTATCAGGATATGGACACAACCTTTTTATATGACCTGGTTCGTTACAATTGTAGCATCTATTGTTCTTTGTATTTCTTCCGAACTTCCACGATTATTTTTCTGAAAGTTATTTATCCTTTTATATCTTAAAAATTTTCTGAAATTCCTTGTCATTAATCCAGTTTCTTCATCATCCTCATTGCTTGAATCAGAACCAGCGTTTGTTGCTTTAAATGCTACAGATTTCTTTTTTGATGACTTATTATCCTTTCTTTTTTGTAAATGTACTTCGAATGACATCAAATTCCCGATTAACTCCTCAATCTTCATTTCACTAATATTGTTTGCCTCTTCAATTGCGTTTTCTGATCCCACTCCGGAGTTAGAGAATTAAGGATTTTTTTTACTTGATCTTCTTAAGAATAAGTTTTTTCCAAAGCCATTAACAAATGCACGATTTCCTGGAACTTGCAGTGCATATCGAAGACAAATTCATTCTGATTCATTTTAAATAACTCAAATTGATTGGTTAACATTGATATCTTTGTTTTCTAACTTTATTTGTTCCTTCGTGAGTAGCTTGCAAGGTGTTATATATTTATAAGCATATTTACAAACTGACACTCTATTAAATTCATTTCAATCTAATTAACAGAATAACATATTCATAGCCTTAGAATTATTTTTTGCAGAGGTCTTATATTCATTAGTCCATTGTGCATAATTAGTAGTGGGTTCAACATATTTAGTTTGTGAAATATTCTAAGTATCTAATCATATAGATTGTAAATATATTTTCATTCTACATGCCCAATATGGATAACTACTACCATTAAATAGTGGTGGTCTAACGGTGGGATGACACTTTATAAAAGAACTATTATTATTAGCAATTCTAGCGTTGGTTGCCATTTAATATTTGCAAAAGTTCAGATGATGAAATTTTAAAAACCTATGCTTTGATAATAATTGTAAGGGTTGAGAATCAAGGATTTTAAGGCAAAACTAACACTAGAAGGGGGTGAATAGTGCTTTAAAGAATTTATAGAAATCTTAACCAATTATCCATTATTTAAACTACTATATGAATCACAGAATGAATATCACAACAGAAACAATCACAGATGCAGATATAAAAAAAGTAAAATGCAGAAAAGGAAAGAACCCACCAGATTTTTATAATGGTTCAGATTTCTCATATGTCCAATCTTGCACAACATTGGATTGCGCAGAGTTTTATTAATATCAGTATCCAATTATAACACCCTTGATTTCATGGCTACAAGGATAACACCACTCCTTTTCCTTGATTTACGGACTACAAGGAACACACCTTATCATTTTCGTTGATTTATGGGCTACAAGGAACACACCCTCTCAGTTTTTTATTACCACTTCCCTAGAACTCTTGAGTAGCACTTCCAATCAGAGAGTATTTGATGGAGAACGAAAATAAATTAAGAAGAATGATATAATTTGTAATGAAATCAGTAGAGTATAAGTGTAGAATCTTAGAAATTAATTAGAATAATGGTGGTATATTAAGGGAGGATGAAGGAAAATATTAGTTATGAAAAAAATCGAAATTAAGACCTTTATATAGTGTTCCAAAGGAAACAACTACTCAGGCTATAATCAAGCTATAATCAGATTCCTATGTAAATCCCAGACCAAGAGCACATTTCATTTATCACCGATTTTGGGCAATATTGTTATGTTGTTATACCCTACACTCAAGAATGCTTGAGCCTATCAATGACTGGTCGATCGAATGTTCAAAGATCAAATTGGGAGATTCATGGAAGTTTACATCGGTGACATGCTCATGAAAACGTGGCTGTCGAACATCTACATCGGTGACCTCGCGGAGATGTTCGGTGTTCTTCGCAAATACAACATGAAATTCACTCCCTTGTATTCTCTTTTGGCATTGTATTGGAAAGATTCTTGGGTTTCATTGTCAATTCACGAGGAACAGAAGCCAGTCCTGATAGAGCGACGCTATCCGGGGAATCAGAGTTCCATATATCATCAAAAAAGTTCGTAGCTTAAATAGAAAGGTGGCTGCTTTAAGCAGGTCCATCTCAAAAGCAACTAACAAATGCATTCCTTTTTTATCTAATCAAGAAGGGGAAGCACAACTTTGCGTGAACATACAATGCATCGCTCCATCATGCTAACTAGATTCTATTACTCTAATAATCTTGGACTCTTGATATCTTGATTCTTCTTTGAAATCTTGAATCTTTTAACTGTAAATTCTTCAATATCTATTACCTGCATATAAATCATGCACACACACACACACACACACACACACACACACATATATATATATATACATACATACATACTGGATAACAGTGTTAGTATATATTTTATAAACAATAATGGTAATGATTGAAACAAGGTTGTTGTCATCAAAACATCATCGACATTCCGTTCTCCAACAATCTCCCCCTTTTTGATGATGACAACCTTGGTTTATCAAATATTCATACCTGATATTGCCTGTCAGTCTGATTCTTCAATTACTCCCCCTTTCACCATGAATTCCTTCTTACTCCCCATTAAACTATACGTATTTATTGCTTATTTTATAATTTCTCCCCCTTCGTCATAAAAAAAGTATATTTATCTAAACTCAGAATAATCCTAGTGACTAATTCTATATAACTCCCCCTAAATTTATAACTTTCTTAATCTATAATTTACCTAAAACTCCTCCTAACTCTATGACAATACTATTGTATTACTAAGTAAGATATACAAGAGTATAATCAATATCATTGTATATTTCTAACCAAACATTCAATCCATACAATATTTATATGGAAAATTAATCATTTACAAGTTTTTAACTTTAAATTTAAAAGCATACCACAAATAAAACCATACAAATCAAATCAAGAAAGTTATTTATTCATATATTTCACGGAACTTCCATTCATCTCCACTGAACATTAGATCCACTTTTATGACTTCCAAGTCTTCGTTGCCTTTAGTAAGAGATGCTCCAGTGATATTGTTATCTTCATCTCTGGAGAGAGAAGAGATCATCCAACAAATAGCATCAAATTATTTTTCTTGTTGTTCAATCATTTTTATTTAACTTAATTTAAATGACGTTGATTGCAGAGAATAATAGATAGGATATTCTTGAATGAGTTGAGAGTCTCTTCAAGATTTTGACTTAGATTATGAATAGGAGTAACCATTATTTTGATTATAAAGAGAAAGAGTGGTTAGAGAAGTAATAGAGAAGTAAAAATGAGTTTTTCTAGAAGAAATTGATATATATATATATATGTTATGTATGTATGTATGTATACTTATATATATTCTAGAATTCGTTTAAAACTTAATAGACACAAGGTAGTTATCAAAAAAAATTGAACAATTTCAAATTTCTGATTGTTATATGTCGACATACATATTCTTGTTTGTCGACGTACCCATACTTATTTGGGCATTTTGACTTTCTACACTATTTTGAATTATTTCTTATTATATTATTTTAATTAATTTAATTCTTAAGTGTTCTTACAGATGTTTAAAGGTGGATTTGACAAAAAATTAAAACATTCATTACTACTAATATGAGATTACAATCAAACGATACATGAAATATTGAAATACAAAACGGAAATACAAGCTAATATGATAAGACAACATAAGCTAATACACTTAGATCTCAGCAGACGAAGATGAAGAAGATGATAATCCAAGTTTTCTTTCAAGTTTTCAGAAAAACTTGTTCATTTTGGATGACATTTGGTTGAGAGTCTTCTTGATTTTCTTTTGGTTTTTAGCTATCTTGATTTGGTTTTGAAAAATAGCTTCTTTGGATATGGCTCTAGTTGAAGTGGAAAATTCTATGGTTTCCATAGAGGATTCACTTTCTTCGATATCCATTTGATTTCCTTCTTGTTCCATTCTAGCTTGTTTTTTGGCATATGACTCATATGTTTTGAAAATGATTGGAATTTGCATAAGTGATACATTTCCCGAATTAAGAACCTTTCTAGGAACAAATTTCTTTTCTTTGAAATCCACTCAAAAATACTTAAAGATTCGGGTAAGGTAAATTCCATGGTAGAGAGTGTTTTCTTTTGTTGACATTTCCTTGGGTTTGAATTCTCTCAGAATCATTTCGTCCCAATTAATATCATATGTTCCAAAGATGGAAAAAAGAGCTTTTTGGACCTTGAGAGTAGGTTATTAAAATTTCTGGAACGAGGAGTAAGAGTGTGTTGAAGAAGGAGGTTGACGATTCTAGCTTTTGGGCAGGAAAAGCGATTTTTGAATTCCATATGTTCATCGCTTTCAAAAATATGATGAAAATTTTCCAAATCATGTTCATCACTTTCAAAATATGAAAATTCCGCACCTATTTTCTTGCAATTCAAAATGGTTCCCAAAACATCACAGTCCAAAATAATTTGAGTGCCTTTGACGCTACTTCAAACTTGGTTTTCATTTCCTTTGTAAAATCCGTTATTTAAATTCGCACAAAACATTTTGACAAGATTCGTGTAACATACTTCATAGTTATCCCGAGAATTAACCAAACTTAAAACTTCATTTTGATTAAAAGATTATGAAGATCATAAGATCAGAAATCTTCAAAAATAGCAAATGTTCCCTGTAACGACCTGGGTTTTCGCGATCCCGAGTAATCGACATATAACCAAATGTCGACTATCAAACATCGGAAATACCGGATAGTCCATGAAAGAAATTAGAGGGTGAGAATAGATAAGATAGAAACTTAGAATGGAAGAAGAAGAAGAACATACAACATCAGAATAAACACGAATCTCACAGCGGAATGCACAATATATAATAGATACATAACTTTGAAATAAAATCAGTATATGTATACAGTAACATTATCAGAGTATAACACTTATATCACAGCGGAAATAAACAATAGCTATAAAAACTCTGCTGAAGCCTCCTACTCCAGCTCCTTCTAATGCATCTATAAAATCATGACTACTTGACTACCCGTACAAAATTGGGCACCCAAGAGTTTAGGGAAAACAAAACAAAATAAACTCTGGGTCAGTCATAGGACTGGTATGAGTAAAAATATAAATCAGTTTGGTAAAATAACAATATATCATAAGACCACGCCGTATAACGGAACGGGTTTTTCCCTTATGAGAATCCAAATCAATTTGATTTAACTTTCAAATAATTTTGAAAGAAACAATGATCTTTTATATCAAAACTCTTTAGATATTATAATAGTGTCTATCAACCACAATATAATAATCATCCTGTAGAACGCTTTCATCTCACGTTCCACATGTATAGTATACAATCAAAACCGCGAGCACTTATTGGGTAATGGATTACCAACTATGACAAGGTATGGAACCACCTTCCGATAGTGTACCTCTAGAGAGGAATACACTGGGTTCAACAAGAACATCTTGCAACCCGGCCACACATGACCGACCATTCATTTCGCTTGAGTGTATCGAATGTATATCACCAACGGTTGGGATCAGCAACCGTTTCCCGAATGGGACAGCATCGAATAGATTAAAGAATGAAATTAATATAGGTAGATAGGTGATAATACACCCTAATTGGCAGCCAACCACTTTGTCATGCTGCCTGCCCGATTTTTGACATTTCTCGGTTGTGACGCTAGAGGCCACGCTTATCTCGGACAGATCACACAATTTTTCACTTTGAATGTCACATCGTCATACCTGCCAAATCACAAATTGATTTCCCTAAAAATACAATGGGCATACAGCTAAGAGAAACGAATTCCTCCGCCACCAAACGTACATACGTTTGAAGAGATCAACTTACGCGATCTATTAAATATACCTGTCAGACATTCTTCCATACAGGTCGTCGTGGGACTGGATAAACCGAAGGCACTATTCTGTAAACAGGACAGCTCTTGCATAACTCCATCTTCAATTATCTTCATCATATTCGATCGCAACGCTAACGCCCATACAGAGTGGTTTTCAGATAATGAATCTGATCCCGATCTCTCCGTATTGACGATGGAAAAATGGTCAAGAACTTTGATAGTCATTGATTTAACTATCAAAGAAAAACGTGTGTGCAAACAACGATATTATTTCCATATGGAAATTCTATCGATCAATTATCAATCATCATTTATCTCTTAAATTAATCTATCATTAATTTATTCATGTACCCATTTCCTATTTCCATATATATATATACACATGAATTCTTATTTTCTAAATTTAAAAAATATACCTTATTAATAGTGGAAAAACGTTTCCATTTTTATTCTCATCTCTTATTTTCTATATTAGAAAACATTTCTGATTCTTATTTGGAAAACATTTCCAAAATTCCTTCATTTGATTTAAAAACAGATGTTTAAATAAAACATCGCTATGCCAACTCTAACCATTACACTGATTAACTAATTTCACTTAACCAACCCTCACCATCGAACCTTAACCATTCCTTAGTTAAAAATGGAGTCAATCAACTTGGGGTATAACTACTTCTCAGACCATAACTGAACAACATTTCTAACTTCGAAAATAGACAAAGTTCACCTTCTAAATCATTAATGAACTTCCTTACGTAACTCTCGGATTCTATTTACGAATCCACTTCCTTTATAGAAATCATTTAATTTTAACAATAGTGTTAAAATCCCATGCTTCTGAAATATAATAACTTCAATATAACTTTTATTTATTACTCTAACTAAATAACTAACTAGACAATTTATAACTAAATATATAAATCTTTACTAAAACGGAAAGTGCATAGTACATTCCCGAATTCGATATAGTCGAATTTCAACATATAATTGTAACACCACACATCCGTTAGTGTCACTCACAAAGGGAATGCACTAAGTTCTGTGAAGTATTATGGGTGAAAGATGCAGATAAATTACAAGACAGATAAATAAAGCAGCAGAAAAGTGAATAAAACTTTATTTCATTTCTAAGCAGCTTGTACGAAGATTGTTTTCCAACAACAAAGTATCTATCTTGTTTAACAAAATAAAGAAGCATAAATATACAATGATATTCCCCAATAAAACATTAGCCAGCCATAGCGGTGGAAAAGAGAGTCCAAAGCAGCGCATCCAAGAGTCTTCAAGCTTGGAAAGAGTAACAGGTCCATATAAATCTGAGTTATTCCCTCCCTGACTACCTGGGGGGGGAGAAAAGAAGATGAAAGAAAACATAGAGTCAGACATAAAGCTTAGTAAGTCTAGTGGTGCTTCGGTATATGAATAAGGAAAAGGACATGACATGCATAAACTGAAAATGGGAAAATGCCATAAACTAAGGCAAAGCAGTTTAGAATCGAAATTTCTATCGCACCCCATACTAATCTCTGCACCAGCTAACTAGTATCCCAACTAGTAATCTGTATAAAATGATAACGTGATCCCAGTCCCTGTAAGTGTGGTTGCCATCAGGCGCACATTTATTTATTACCTAGATTTAATCTAGGGTTTTCTATCGAGCATTCCCTAGATTCAGCTAGGGTTTCTGCGACTTGTCTAATACTTCTCGGATACAGGATTTATGCCACCTAGGTCCACTAGGGATTATGCTACCTGTCGAACGATGCCCCTAGTCTAGGACACAGTACCTAGAGTGGTATATGTTCCTAGACTTTCCCCACGTAAGTGATGCGAATCGTTTATCGCTGTCTAGATGCACATGTCCTGAAATGTGCGACCCGAGTCCCGTGGCAGGGCTATTCTAGAAACATGGAACTCGGTCGGGAGCTTTCAGATATCTGCCGTTGCAGATGCTAAGGTATGTTTTTCTACCAGTGGTTATGGTCCCACGTGACACCTCCCTCAACTAATGAAAGGCAATCCAAGAAAATCAAGCACGAGAACTATACTCCTGCCACCTATGCCCCACTTTCCTATTGGCCAGCCTCACCCATAACTAGATAGCAAGTATATGGTCTGTTGGGAGTTCTCTGCCTTTCCGCATGCGTACTACGATTGACTTAAGATGGTAGGTAGACGACGAGTCGCTATCACAGGCTACTGGTCTCGTCGAATCACGCTGGTCCATCCCAGTCTTTAGGTTGCCTTAAATTGCAACCAAGGCATATCCTTGGTTCTTCTGACGCAGACCTTAACCTCTGCGAACCCAGGCGGATCATCTGCAACCTCACAGAGGGATACCAGGAGTACCCTTACGTCCCCCGAAGCTACGTGCTTCTAAACCCAGTCCGTTGGAGCCTTTTTCAAAATCGGATAAACATTTGCTCCTTCTCATGCACTTGTTAAGCGATGATCTACCATATCAGGTTATTCATCTATTATGGACCGGCTCAAACTTCTGGACAACGAATTATTACTTAGTTGTTCTCAGCTAAGGTTTACCACTTAGTTTCTTTTCCCATAAATCTTGTTAACTAAGGTTTTTCACTTAGTTTCTTTAACTAGGGATTTCAACTTAGCTCCCGTTCTCGATTGTTTCTTAACTAGGGTTTACTACTTAGCCCTCTTTCTCTTCAAGTTGGATTGGTTAAGTGTCATTAGTCAATTCAGGTTAGCTTAACCCCTTCCTTTGTCATATTAAACTGGCTAAGTGTTATCAGTAGTTCATGTTGACTTAACCCTATCACAAACCAAGTTATATTGGTTAAGTATTTCTTATTACTTAACCCAACCCATTCATCTTGTATTGGTTAAGTGTCCCCTAACCTAATCTTGCCCATCTGTTTTAACTAACATGTTATAACAGTTAAGTGTTCCCTTAGTTAACTTAACCCTAACATCTGTTTAATTAACATGTTCTAATGGTTAGGTATTGTCCCTTCATGTTTCAACTTAACCCTGTTCAATTTATCACACTATGATGGTTAAGTGTTCTAAGTTTACTTAACCCCACCCTCTAGTCCAGCTAACATATTAAATTGGCTAAGTGTATTAACTTAACCTTACCCACTTATCTAGCTAACGTGTTATAATGGTTAAGTATTCAAAATTTACTTAACCTCACCCACTTATCTAATTATCAGATTATAACAGTTAAGTGTCCTGAATTTACTTAACCTCACCCTCTAGTCTAGTTAATATGTTAAATTGGTTAAGTGTATTAACTTTTACTTAACCTCACCTTCTAGTCTAGTTAACATGTTAAATTGGCTAAGTGTTTTCTTAGTTACTTAACCCCTACGAGTCTTGTCTTGTTAACATGTTAAGTTGGTTAAGTGTTTTAGTTAACTTAACCCTACCAATCCTAACTTGGCTTTAATTGTCTTATCAAAGCACCAACCACTCACATTAGATAGGTATTGTTGTGGTTGCCTGTATGCCGGTCGGTTTCGGGCAGTCTTACGCCACAACTCAGTCTAACCTCGGGTCTTTATTGGGCTCAATGCCTTAACCTCTCACATTGGATAGGTATTGTTGTGATTACTGGACAGCCAGGCGGGTCCAGACAGGTTTACATCACAACTCAATCCAACCTCGGTTTAAGCATGCTCATATTTTCTAGATTTACATATTTGTCACTTTTTATTTTTATATGTAAATGTTTATGGCCCAATTATCCAAATTCACTAATTTTGGGTATAACAATTTATACCGCTTTAAATGTCACTAGTCATTGGCATGTGTCAGACATGCCAATACATGTATTTTATTTTAAGCCCAACGTTTGTTTCCCCCGTTTGTACGTACGCAGCATTATAACATATGTTGGGCTTAAAATTTCAGCCCAACTCATAAACATAAAAAAAAGAGAGGGAAGCACAGAACCATGAATTGTTCTAGAATACATAAAAGTGTGTGGCGCATGAACTTGCAACATAGCGTTTTCACTAATATAGATTGTGGGTCATGTGAACTTGCATTCAATAAGGATATAACTAAATTGGTGTCACATGAAATGGCATACTTTTAAACTTGTTTAAACATGGTTTCATACACATATAACTAGGCATAATGTCAAACACCAAACTAGCATAAGAATGTCCACTTTTTGACATAACCCAAAGGTGTAGACTAACTTTACATCAAGTAGCCTATTTCAACATGAAACTAGTATAATTTGTGTAACCAAAAGGTACTTGCATAAAACCAATTATCACTAAATAATCATAACAATGTATACAAAGGTTTTGAGTCGTGTAGGCATAAAAGGTTTCAACTTGGAACATGTTTACATGAGTCTCAACTTAGGCCTAAAAAGAATATATGCTAACCATGTTAACGACATAACATAAAGATGTCAATTCTAGTTTTTACTACAAACTTGCAAGTGATATTTATTTTCATATACAAATGTCAATAGGCTCACACCAACCAATTTATGCCACAAACACCCAATATAAAATATAACATAATCAACGCAATACACAGAATTCACATCAATACTTTACAATAGTAAAACCCCAATTTCATTTACATCGAATCACATCGCAATTTCTATTCATATTCAGAAAACCACTATACTTACAACGAGCGCTGAAACTTGTTTTCTGGTTTCTGTTATTCTGAATTTGCAAAGCTTTCCCTTGGAGTAGAAAACGTTGCGTAGAAATTAGATTAGACTTTTGTTTCTTGAATCGTTGTTCGTCTCTTTTTGAGCGGAGGCTCTCCTTAGTTTCTTCTGACATCATGGCGGCTCAAGTTCTCATTTTTGTGTGAATTTTAGTTGGAGACCTAGGGTGTTTTTATAGAGTTGCAAGTTAATTAGAGCCGTCGATGAAGCCAGGGTTAATCAAAGCCATCCGTTCTAAAGAGAAGCCAATCAAAAGAAGACAACTCAGCCCTAGTGACAAGGTCAGGCCCAGAAATTCGAGCCAGGACCCAACCAGACAAACCAGGCCGACCAGGCAGGTTGACACCCAGGTCAACACTATGGTCGACCTGGGGGTGGCCAGGTCGACACTATGGTCGACCTGGGGGTGACCAGGTCGACACTATGGTCGACCTGGTCCCTGGACGAGAAATTTCCCGCCCAGACCAGTTTGAGCTTATTTTCGAATTTTGAACGTGAAATCGAGCTGTTTGAATTTTAAATTTTATTTTGGAACTTCGGAAGGCCATAACTCCTTCATACGGAGTCCGATTTACGCAAACTCGGACTCTATCTCAAGCAGAATTTCGAGACGAACGCAATGGCCTAACCCGTTTCCCTTAATTCTTCTTATAAAATTTAATTATACTTTAATTTGTGAAACTTAATGTTATAGAACTACAGGGTGTTACATTCTCCCCCTCTTAAAAGGATTTCGTCCCCGAAATCTTCAAGTTAGGAAGAATGTTTCCTACTATCCAATCACCATCTACTCAACCATTCAATCACAGGCATTCATTGTCCTTAAAAATATTTCTAATGCTTTCATATTCATATGCATAGTGTGTGTGTATGTCTTTATCTAATGCAAAATCAGGCGGTCTACTGATTCAGTTGACCTCCTTAATGCGAATTATGTCAGTGCCATGTGTCCAATCATGCATGCAAACATCCCTAGTTATGTAAATACTACATGTGTGCATAGTCACTCATCCATAGGCAACATCCATATGATAACATATCAAATTAAACCCGTTATGCAAATACGTATATGCGAATGCAATATGAAAGTGACTAAGTCGTTCTAGCGCATATGGTGTGTATATGCATCCACGAGCAACCACTTGCAACCATCAATCATAACATGTTCCAAATACATGTTTCAAATACACGTTTACATCCATTGGCTTCTACCTAAGCATCGATGATACGTCCTAGAGGATATACCTTAAAAGCTAGAAACAAGTAGGCATAAAACTCATAGAGAAAGGATATACCCTTAAGAAAAAGGTATGATGCACGTATCTAGTCTTCAGTATTCTAAGTCGCGTCTTCTTGAGCTTCTCTGTACCGTACCTTATTTAGTTAATCTTCACGATTGTGAAGCTTCTTGACCTCCATTTCCAAAACTGTCGTTGATCGGATAGCTGGCTTTTCATTGTCAACTGGATATATGCGGAAGTCTATCCCGCGTTTTTAGGGGTAAACCCCTAACCTAATCAAAACATCTGCGTACTCATGGACTATTCTAATTGATTCCAAATCATCGATAAATGTATTAAGCGATTCTAGATTGGTAAGCCTAACTGATCCTCATTGTAACACCCCACCTCCACTAGGATCACTCCTTAGAATGTACTAGCTTTGGAGGGGCGTTATTGTGAAGGTAAACATGCACAGAGATATCGCAAGACAGAATATATAAAAATAAATATAAGTAAAGCAGCGGTAGCAGATAAAAACCCATCATCATCATCTCACAAAACCATCATAGTCAAGTACATAGTATCAAAATGTCATGATCCAAAATACAACATAAGTCTAGATACGTAGAAACAAAATACATGGTAAAACATCAGTACTAATCCCCAGAAATAAAAGATAAGCCACAGCTAGCTCAGATCCATACATGAGCTATCCAACAAGCAAGCCAAAGATCCACTAAGCAGATGTAGCCCCTCCCTGAGAACCTGTGGGGGGGGGGGGGGAACGGAAAGAAAGAAGCGAAAGAAAACAGGTCAGTCAAAAAGACTGGTAAGCCCTACTACGATCAATCTATAAACTAATAAAGTTAACAGCATGATGGAAACTGAGGTAAACATACTGGCAATAGATAAAGGTGACATCACATAAGAAGATTAAGCTTTGCACCACAGTGTACTAGCAAACCCACGAAACAGATCTTGATCCCTTAGCCCAAACTTTGGCCCAATAACATGAAGTGACCTTAGTATAAGGTCCAGCCCAACGGTCTAGTCGATCGGCTCCCTATAAACCTAACACGTCCAGTGTTGGTGTCCATACGGCCCACATGGATGTAGTCAGACTGCGCTGGGTCCACCTTTGGGTGTATCAAGCCCTCGGGTGTCAACCCCAGACACCTAAGCAATAATGCACAGTCTAAATCTACTGGTACCCGTGCCTCGAGTTTGTCCAACATCGGACTACGTGCACGTCCGTAGCCCGCCGGACCCGCACCGCTGTACCACTCAGCCGTCGCTTTGGTCGCTTACATCAGTCCAGTAATCGTGCCCCGCCCTAGCCTAGCCTCTAGGGTTGTGAATGATACCAAACTGGGATTACTGCTGGAACAGACCACGTTGCTAGGGTTTCTAAGAGGGTTAAGTGTGGTTTTAACCCCTCACTAATCCTGGATTAAATTAGTTAAGTGTAACCACTTAACCCCATCTAATCCTCGCATCCCCATTATTGGTTAAGTATTAGTGGGCCATGACTTAACCCTAATCATGAGGCATTAATTTATTAATGCACCCAACCTCTCACATTAGACATCCGTGGTTACCTGGGAAGATTTACACCACGTCTAGGTCTAACCTCGGGTCTTACGGTGCAACATGACCAACTACCCACATTAGACCCCACGTTGTGGTTACCTAGGAAGATTTACACCACAACTAGGTCTAACCTCGAGTTGGCCATATCATGTTTTCTAACGTCATGTCCACTTTAAAACATATTTACAAGTTAACATATACTTGGGTAGACCTAACTTAATAGGTAAATTCCCAAGGGGTAGACCTAACTTAATAGGTAAATTCCCAATCTTTTAGTTTCATGTATTTTTAAGTTTACCCAAACCCTCCCAACGTCATTATCTCGCTTACATATTCGTCATAACGCATAAGGGTATAAAAGGTAACTTGACATAACATACATGATGGACTTCACATATCATAATAAACATGCATACATGTTAAACTTGCAAATCATGTCATAGTGAACTCGCATAAACATGCATAGCTTATTAAATATGCATAACATGGTAAGGTGAACTTGCATAAGCATGCATAATCCATTAAACTTGCATAACATGGTAAGGTGAACTTGCATAAACATGCATAACCCATAAAACATGTAGAGCATGGCATAGTAAATTCGCATAAGCATGCATAACTTATGAAACATGTAAAACATGGCATAGTGAGTTCGCATAAGCATGCATAATCAACTAAACTCACATAAATCTCAACTTTCACCACATATTAACTTTAGAGTTTGTAAAGTGAAGGTAAGAGGGCTTACAAATATAACCAAGTCACAAATCCACCAAATAAGATGAAGAAGCCCTTTTTAAAACCCAAAACAAAGCTTCAAATAAGAAAACCCTTTTGCAAAATCCCAAAAACACAAACTTAGCAAATCAAACTTGCAACTTAATGAAGTATGCAAGTTATTAAGCATTCATACAACATAGAAAAGGTTGTATGATCATCATATCTTCATAGGATTAAACTTTGAGGAAGGTGGAGGCTAGGGTTTTTAGGTGGAGGCCATTTGAGGATTCAATTTGACATAGTTTAGTTGCTAGATTGATTAATGAGGCTTTAGGGTAGGATTAGGGGTATATTTATAGGGAATTAGAGTGTTTTTAGCCCTAGGATTAACCCTAGGTTAGTTTTGGCCCGTCAGATCTCGGAACTCTCTAGAACCAAGCCACAAGACCCAGCCCAAACCAAAATGGTGCGCCAGGCAGATTTGCCTGGCTACCCCCTGTCGACAGGGCTGTCGACAGGGCTGTCGACTCCCTAGGGGGCCCTGTCGACATGCCTGTCGACATGCGGGTCCTGGCGGGAATTTTCCCGCCTGACCCCGATTAGCCCTAATCCCTGTTTTTAATTTGAATTTTAAATCTGTTTTTAGCATAGAAATTTCTGAAAACTTCAATGGGCCTTAACTGGGTCATACAGACTCCGATTTTCGAAAACTCGGACTCTATTTCGCGTATTTTTCCGAGACGAACGCAATGGCATAGCCCGTTTTCCCCTGATTCTGATTTTTGAATTAAATTCTGCCTCGATTTATGTTATAACGGTTTATTGAAAATACGGGTTGTTATATTCTCCCCTCCTTAAAGGATTTCGTCCCCGAAATCTTCAAGTTAGGAAGAACATATCCTACCATCCAACATCCATCTACTCAAACCATCATCCACGAGCAACCATTGTCCTTAAAAGATTCTAAATGCTGTATGAACGTATGCAAAAGTGTGTGTATATGTACTTATCTAATGCAAAGATCAATGCAAAATATGTTAGTGAAATGTATCCATATGTATGCAAATCCCTAACATAATGTATAATATCTACATGCGTGCTCAATCATACATCCATATGCAACATCCATGTGATTGCATACAAATTCCATCCAAGGATAAGCATAAACACTCATGCACATGCAATATGAGGAGTGTGTGAGCCGATCTAGTGCCTAATGTGTATCATGCATCCACGAGTAACCACTTGCAAACACTTGCAACCACTTGCAACCATCAAACATAACATGTCTCAAGCACATGTTTCATCCAAAGGGTTTCTACCTAAGGTTCTCATGATAAGATAGACACGATGAACTAGATAAACTAGGTAGACATGGATAGCAAAAGAAGGATATACTAACAAGGGAAAGAGATTGAGAGTGTACCCTCAAAAAGGAATGGATAAAGCCCACGCATCTTCTCCTCGGTTTCCCAAGTTGCGTCTTCTTCGGCTTCACCCCATTGAACTTTCACCAACCTGACCTCACGATTCCTTAGCTTCTTGGTCTCTGTCCCCAAGATACGAATCGGAGCTTTCCTTAAAGTTGCTTCTTTCTCTACTTCCACGTCTTCAAGAATGCTAGGTTCAACCACCTCAGCGGACTCATGCAGGCACTTTCGGAGATGCGAGACATGGAAGACATTATGCACTCCGGACAACTTCTCGGGCAATTGCACTTTATACGCCATCTTCCCAATTCTCTCTATGATGGGGAAGGGTCCAACGAATCTCGGTGCTAACTTCCCAACAGCTCCAAACCGGACCACATTCCGTAAAGGAGAGACCTTTACGAAAACCTTGTCCCCAACCTCAAACTCCAATTCGGACCTTCTCCTGTCAGCATAGGATTTCTGCCGGTCTTGGGCCGCTTTCATCCGTCTTCTAATCAACTCGACCTTCTCGGATGTATCCCTAATCATGTCGGGTCCAAGTATAAGCTTATCCGTAGTCTCCCACCAACATGTAGGTGACTTGCACGGCCTCCCATACAAAGCTTCAAATGGTGCCATCCCTATGCTCGCCTGATAACTGTTGTTATATGCAAACTCAACAAGAGGAAGATGGTCTTCCCAAGCACCACCAAAATCCAGAATGCAAAGCCTCAACAAGTCCTCGAGTACCCTATTCACCCTTTCTGTTTGGCCGTCTGATTGTGGGTGATAGGCCGTACTCAGGTTCAACCTTGTGCCCATAGCCTCCTGCAAACTGTTCCAGAACTGACTAGTAAAGATGGGGTCTCGGTCACTGACTATGCTGGAAGGGACTCCATGTAGTCGTACTATCTCACGAAGATATATTGATGCTAGTCCAGATGCGGTCCTTTTGCTCTTCACTGGGATAAAATGAGCACTCTTCGTAAGCCTATCTACAATGACCCATATGCTCGTATTCCCTCTCCTTGACCTTGGAAGCCCATCAATAAAGTCCATAGAAATGCTCTCCCACTTCCATAGCGGGACCTCTAGCGGATGTAATAGCCCACCGGGCTTCTTCGACTCAGCTTTTACTCTCTGACAAATAACACATCTCGAGACAAACTCCGCCACATCCTTTTTCATTCCAGGCCAGAAGAAAACGCGCTTCATGTCCTTATACATCTTATCACCACCTGGATGTATAGTCATCTTGGAGCGATGTGCTTCCTCAAGAACTTTCCTCACCAAGTCTTCTACCATCGGAACACAAAGCCTTCCGTCTCTCCTCAGCCAACCCTTATCGTCTATAGAATATCGAGCAAGGTGACTAGATGTCTCCCCTCGAACCAGCTTGTCCATGATCTCAATTATCCGAGGGTCTTCCTTTTGTGAAGCCCCGACTTGATCCAGAAGGGTAGGCCTGAGCTCTAGAGATGCCAAAGAACTGGTCATCGTCTCAACTGTCAAGGAAAAATCAAAGGTTGCCAAGAACTCTAAATTCTTCATCTCAACAAATAGAGGACTTAGTGTCAACCTTTTCCTACTCAACGCATCCGCTACAACATTCCCCTTGCCAGGGGTATAGGCTATATCAAAATCATAGGAAGCCAAGAATTCCATCCATCTCTGCTGCCTCAAGTTCAGGTCCTTCTGCGAAAAGAGATACTTCAAAGACTTATGATCAGTATACAGCTCAAACCTCTCTCCCAGAAGATAATGACGCCAAGCTTTGAGTGCATATACAATCGCTGCCAGCTCTAGATCATGAGTGGGATAATTCCTCTCATGCACCTTAAGTTGCCTCCCACCAAAACATATAACTCTGCCCTCTTGCATCAGAACGGTGCCCAATCCCGTGCCACAAGCATCAGTGTACACGGTAAATATCTTACCACCATCGGGTAAAGCTAGAACGGGTGCGGAGGTAAGGGCTCTTTTGAGTCTCTGAAAAGCAAGCTCACAATCCATATCCCAAGCAAAGACTAAGTTCTTCTTCGTCAACTTAGTAAGTGGAGCGGATATCTTCGCGAAGTCCTTGATGAACTTCCGGTAAAAACCCGCAAGACCCAGAAAGCTTCTCACCTCGGTTGCATTCCTTGGAGTCTTCCAATCCTGAACTGCAACCACCTTAGCGGGATCCACCGCCAAGCCTTGCTTGGATACGATATGCCCAAGGAATCTGACTTCCCTTCTCCAAAAGTGGCACTTGGAGAACTTGGCCTTTAACTGGTGTGCTCTGAGCGTATCCATCACCTCTACTAGGTGCCTCGCATGCTCTTCTTCATCCTTGGAGAAGACCAGAATATCATCCACAAAGACCACGACAAACTTATTCAAGAACTCCCGAAACACCCTACTCATCAAATCCACAAAATACGCGGGTGCATTCGTCAAACCGAACGGCATAACAAGCCATTCAAAGAATCCGTCTGGAGTTCTGAATGCAGTCTTGTCTATACTATCTTCAGCCACTCTGAGCTGATGAAAACCCGTAGCAAGATCAAGCTGAGAGAAAACAGAAGCACCAACAAGTTGGTCAAAGAGATCATCGATCCTTGGTAACGGGTGTCTGTTTTTCTTAGTCAGCTTATTCAATTCTCTATAATCCACACAGAGCCGAAGAGAACCATCTGCCTTAGTTGCAAACACCACAGGCGCTCCCCATTCGGATATACTCCTTCTGATGAAGTTCTTCTCAAGCAATTCTTTCACTTGCTTGCTCAGCTCCCGTCTCTCACGCGGAGCCATATGCCGAACGGGTAAAGAAACGGGCTTAGCATTATCCACCAGATAGATGCGAAAATCAATCTCTCGTTTAGGGGGCAACCCCTTAACTTCTTCAAAAACATCTGGATAATCTCGGACCGCCCTTACAGACTGAAGGGCCTCCTCTGATGAGTCGAGAGATTCTAGATAGCATAACATGACGGGATTCTTCGGATTGCATGAAATCTCTAAGGTGTTGCCCAGGCGAGTCACAAGCCTTACAACCCTATGCTCACAATCCAGAATGGCTCCATATCTGGACAGCCAATCCATGCCCAGTATCAATCCGTATCCCCTGAAACCAAGAACATATGCACTACACAAGAACTCTACGCTGAGTATAGAGATCCTCAGATCCTCACATATCATAGATAGATGAGCAGAACCCCCAATGGGATTCGAAACACAAACGGGATCGTCCACTAAGCTAGTACTAAGGTGCAAGCTATCAACAAGATCAGATGAAATAAAGCTATGTGATGCACCAGAATCAAACAAGGTACGTACTGGAAGATCAGAGATATAAACAAGGTTCTCAACAGAAACACTACCTCGCTCGGGAACTGAAGCGGCATTGAGAGCATGAACTTGCCCTCCTGAAGGCCCGGCCTGTCCTTTCTTCTTTGGGCATTCTTTGCTAAAGTGCCCAGTCTCTCCACAAGAAAAGCATCCACCACTAAGCTTCCTTTTCTTCTTCCTGCAATCCTTAGCAAAGTGCCCAGCTATGCCACAGTAATTGCACTTTCCCTTGCCTTTGTTGTTGTTGTTGTTCCCCTTCTTGTTCTTGCCCTGATTCCCCTGGCTGCTTTGACCACCTTGATTGCCTTTGCCTTGAGAATCAGTCTTCTTTGCTTGAGTATCACTCGACTTGACTTCTTTCTTTCCATCTCCCTGAAGCAGAGCCATATTGACCAAACTCTCAAAAGTAGCTCCATGCGGAATATGTGACATCGCCAAGCCCTGTAGCGGCTCATTCAACCCCCTAGCAAATCGAAGAGCCTTCTTCTCCGGAGTGTTCACCATATCCAAACCAAAACGGGCCAGCTGATTAAACTTGTTCACATACTCCTTGACAGACATATCACCTTGCTTTAATGCAATGAACTTCTCCATCTGTAAATTCGCCTCAGCCGAAGATAGAAACTTGGTCACAAATCTAGCCCTCAAATCGGCCCAAGTCTCAACGGGCCTCGTCCCATTGGTGACCTCCCACCAATAGGCCGCCTCATCCTTCAAAAGCCATACTGTCAATAAGATCTTCCTCTCGTCATCAATCCCAAAGATAGCAAACAAGTCCTCCGTGTCTTTCAGCCAATTCCTAGCTTCAACAAAAGATTCCGTGCCTAGGAAATTCTTGCCTCCCATTGCCTTGAAGTCTTTACAAACCTTCGTAAACTCAATCTGAGGATGCTGAGGGGGAGGAGGAGGAAGAGGAGTCTCAGCAACGGGAGGGGGAATATTAACCGCTGGAGGAGGGGGAGCAGGAGCCACCGGAGGAGGGATATTAGGGATAGGATTCTCAACTACAGGAGGAGGAGTGGGAGTAGGGTTGGCGGGACCAGCTGCCGCCCTAGCTTCTAGAAGTCTCCTATACCAGAGTGGTACGTTCACTCCATCTGGGATGTCAAGATTCTCAGCCATACTGAAACGAAAGATAAGATAAGATCAGGTCAAGAGAACGAGGGATAACACTGATGGCTTTTGGGGATTAGCCTTAAAATAATCTAGACTTTATTTTGGAAAATACTTAGTAGGTTTTTGAAAATAGTTTTTCAAAAAGGGTTTTTTTTTTTTTTTCAAAAGTTTTGTTCAATCTTGTTAACCTTGTGCTCTGATACCAAATGTAACACCCCACCTCCACTAGGATCACTCCTTAGAATGTACTAGCTTTGGAGGGGCGTTATTGTGAAGGTAAACATGCACAGAGATATCGCAAGACAGAATATATAAAAATAAATATAAGTAAAGCAGCGATAGCAGATAAAAACCCATCATCATCATCTCACAAAACCATCATAGTCAAGTACATAGTATCAAAATGTCATGATCCAAAATACAACATAAGTCTAGATACGTAGAAACAAAATACATGGTAAAACATCAGTACTAATCCCCAGAAATAAAAGATAAGCCACAGCTAGCTCAGATCCATACATGAGCTATCCAACAAGCAAGCCAAAGATCCACTAAGCAGATGTAGCCCCTCCCTGAGAACCTGTGGGGGGGGGGGGGGAAACGGAAGGAAAGAAGCGAAAGAAAACAGGTCAGTCAAAAAGACTGGTAAGCCCTACTACGATCAATCTATAAACTAATAAAGTTAACAGCATGATGGAAACTGAGGTAAACATACTGGCAATAGATAAAGGTGACATCACATAAGAAGATTAAGCTTTGCACCACAGTGTACTAGCAAACCCACGAAACAGATCTTGATCCCTTAGCCCAAACTTTGGCCCAATAACATGAAGTGACCTTAGTATAAGGTCCAGCCCAACGGTCTAGTCGATCGGCTCCCTATAAACCTAACACGTCCAGTGTTGGTGTCCATACGGCCCACATGGATGTAGTCAGACTGCGCTGGGTCCACCTTTGGGTGTATCAAGCCCTCGGGTGTCAACCCCAGACACCTAAGCAATAATGCACAGTCTAAATCTACTGGTACCCGTGCCTCGAGTTTGTCCAACATCGGACTACGTGCACGTCCGTAGCCCGCCGGACCCGCACCGCTGTACCACTCAGCCGTCGCTTTGGTCGCTTACATCAGTCCAGTAATCGTGCCCCGCCCTAGCCTAGCCTCTAGGGTTGTGAATGATACCAAACTGGGATTACTGCTGGAACAGACCACGTTGCTAGGGTTTCTAAGAGGGTTAAGTGTGGTTTTAACCCCTCACTAATCCTGGATTAAATTAGTTAAGTGTAACCACTTAACCCCATCTAATCCTCGCATCCCCATTATTGGTTAAGTATTAGTGGGCCATGACTTAACCCTAATCATGAGGCATTAATTTATTAATGCACCCAACCTCTCACATTAGACATCCGTGGTTACCTGGGAAGATTTACACCACGTCTAGGTCTAACCTCGGGTCTTACGGTGCAACATGACCAACTACCCACATTAGACCCCACGTTGTGGTTACCTAGGAAGATTTACACCACAACTAGGTCTAACCTCGAGTTGGCCATATCATGTTTTCTAACGTCATGTCCACTTTAAAACATATTTACAAGTTAACATATACTTGGGTAGACCTAACTTAATAGGTAAATTCCCAAGGGGTAGACCTAACTTAATAGGTAAATTCCCAATCTTTTAGTTTCATGTATTTTTAAGTTTACCCAAACCCTCCCAACGTCATTATCTCGCTTACATATTCGTCATAACGCATAAGGGTATAAAAGGTAACTTGACATAACATACATGATGGACTTCACATATCATAATAAACATGCATACATGCTAAACTTGCAAATCATGTCATAGTGAACTCGCATAAACATGCATAGCTTATTAAATACGCATAACATGGTAAGGTGAACTTGCATAAGCATGCATAATCCATTAAACTTGCATAACATGGTAAGGTGAACTTGCATAAACATGCATAACCCATAAAACATGTAGAGCATGGCATAGTAAATTCGCATAAGCATGCATAACTTATGAAACATGTAAAACATGGCATAGTGAGTTCGCATAAGCATGCATAATCAACTAAACTCACATAAATCTCAACTTTCACCACATATTAACTTTAGAGTTTGTAAAGTGAAGGTAAGAGGGCTTACAAATATAACCAAGTCACAAATCCACCAAATAAGATGAAGAAGCCCTTTTTAAAACCCAAAACAAAGCTTCAAATAAGAAAACCCTTTTGCAAAATCCCAAAAACACAAACTTAGCAAATCAAACTTGCAACTTAATGAAGTATGCAAGTTATTAAGCATTCATACAACATAGAAAAGGTTGTATGATCATCATATCTTCATAGGATTAAACTTTGAGGAAGGTGGAGGCTAGGGTTTTTAGGTGGAGGCCATTTGAGGATTCAATTTGACATAGTTTAGTTGCTAGATTGATTAATGAGGCTTTAGGGTAGGATTAGGGGTATATTTATAGGGAATTAGAGTGTTTTTAGCCCTAGGATTAACCCTAGGTTAGTTTTGGCCCGTCAGATCTCGGAACTCTCTAGAACCAAGCCACAAGACCCAGCCCAAACCAAAATGGTGCGCCAGGCAGATTTGCCTGGCTACCCCCTGTCGACAGGGCTGTCGACAGGGCTGTCGACTCCCTAGGGGGCCCTGTCGACATGCCTGTCGACATGCGGGTCCTGGCGGGAATTTTCCCGCCTGACCCCGATTAGCCCTAATCCCTGTTTTTAATTTGAATTTTAAATCTGTTTTTAGCATAGAAATTTCTGAAAACTTCAATGGGCCTTAACTGGGTCATACGGACTCCGATTTTCGAAAACTCGGACTCTATTTCGCGTATTTTTCCGAGACGAACGCAATGGCATAGCCCGTTTTCCCCTGATTCTGATTTTTGAATTAAATTCTGCCTCGATTTATGTTATAACGGTTTATTGAAAATACGGGTTGTTATACTCATAATCTCGAGGGTATTTCCAAGGCAAGTCAAAAAGTCTAATTTTTCAGAATTACTAGCCAACCAACCCATGCCTAGATACAACTCATAGCCCATGGAACCAAAACATTACGCTTAAACTCAACACTTAATGTGGCCGTTCTCAAATCCCTCTAACCAAAGGTAAACGGGCTGAACCACCAATTTGGATCTGAGACTAACTGGGATATTCTACTATACAAGTACCTAGGTGCAGAGACTCAACTATGAAAGCAGGTACAAACGAATGCGAAGCGCTAAGATCAAAAGAGTACTAACAGGTTGATCAAATGAAAAGCTAAACTTTTCCAATGGAGACTTTTACTATCTCTCTCCCAGGTATTCTGGTGGTGAAAGAACGCACTCGTCCTCCTGAAAATCCTTTCCCTCATCCTTGCCCTTGTTCTTAATTATATGCCCTATTATACAATAGAAAAGCTACTTCCTCTTGTCTTAGATTTTATAATTCCTTCCTCCTTCGTGAGCCGAGTCCATATCCATGAATTCCTCATCCTTGGGTTGTGCCCCTTAGTCAAACTCCTCTTCCTTGTGTAATCATGTTGACAAATCTCCCGAAAGCTGCCTCCATCGTACAAAAAACCATACAAAGCTTGAAAGAAAACTAGCCGCAGGTGAAACTATTACGGCTATAGATGGAAGTCGGGCACTACTTCGCCCTTCGATGAGGTTACCTCCCAGAAAGCCAGGAGCCCCAAAGACTCAAGAAAGAAGGAAACAAGGACTCAAACAGAGAATCAAAAGATAGTGCATATGGCTTTGGGGAATATGCCTTTAAAACAAAACTTTTCTTTTGAAAATGCTTCTTTTAAACCCGTTTTGAAAATAATTTTTCAAATCTTTTATCTGATCCGGTAACCTTCAGCTCTGATACCACATGTAACACCACACATCCGTTAGTGTCACTCACAAAGGGAATGCACTAAGTTCTGTGAAGTATTATGGGTGAAAGATGCAGATAAATTACAAGACATATAAATAAAGCAGCGGAAAAGTGAATAAAACTTTATTTCATTATAAACAGCTTGTACAAAGATTGTTTTCCAACAACAAAGTATCTATCTTGTTTAACAAAATAAAGAAGCATAAATATACAATGATATTCCCCAATAAAACATTAGCCAGCCGTAGCGGTGGAAAAGAGAGTCCAAAGCAGCGCATCCAAGAGTCTTCAAGCTTGGAAAGAGTAACAGGTCCATATAAATCTGAGTTATTCCCTCCCTGACTACCTGGGGGGACGGAAGAAAAGAAGACGAAAGAAAACATAGAGTCAGACATAAAGCCTGGTAAGTCTAGTGGTGCTTCGGTATATGAATAAGGAAAAGGACATGACAGGCATAAACTGAAAATGGGAAAATACCATAAACTAAGGCAAAGTAGTTTAGAATCGAAATTTCTATCGCACCACATACTAATCTCTGCACCACCTAACTAGTATCCCAACTAGTAATCTGTATAAAATGATAACGTGATCCCAGTCCCTGTAAGTGTGGTTGCCATCAGGCGCACATTTATTTGTTACCTAGATTTAATCTAGGGTTTTCTATCGAGCGTTCCCTAGATTCAACTAGGGTTTATGCGACTTGTCTAATACTTCTCAGATACAGGATTTATGCCACCTAGGTCCACTAGGGATTATGCTACCTGTCGAACGATGCCCCTAGTCTAGGACACAGTACCTAGAGTGGTATATGTTCCTAGACTTTCACCACGTAAGTGTCGCGAATCGTTTATCGCTGTCTAGATGCACATGTCCTGAAATGTGCGACCCGAGTCCCGTGGCAGGGCTATTCTAGAAACACGAAACTCGGTCGGGAGCTTTCAGATATCTGCCAATGCAGATGCTAAGGTATGTTTTTCTACCAGTGGTTATGGTCCCACGTGACCCCTCCCTCAACTAATGAAAGACAATCCAAGAAAATCAAGCACGAGAACTATACTCCTGCCACCTATGCCCCACTTTCCTATTGGCCAGCCTCACCCATAACTAGATAGCAAGTATATGGTCTGTTGGGAGTTCTCTGCCTTTCCGCATGCGTACTACGATTGACTCAAGATGGTAGGTAGACGACGAGTCGCTATCACAGGGCTACTGGTCTCGTCGAATCACGCTGGTCCATCCCAGTCTTTAGGTTGCCTTAAATTGCAACCAAGGCATACCCTTGGTTCTTCTGAGGCAGACATTAACCTCTACGAGCCCAGGCGGATCATCTGCAACCTCACAGAGGGATATCAGGAGTACCCTTACGTCCCCCGAAGCTACGTGCTTCTAAACCCAGTCCACTGGAGCCTTTTTCGAAATCGGATAAACGTTTGCTCCTTCTCATGCACTTGTTAAGCGATGATCTACCATATCAGGTTATTCATCTATTATGGACCGACCCAGTCTTCTGGACTACGAATTATTACTTAGTTGTTCTCAGCTAAGGTTTACCACTTAGTTTCTTTTCCCATAAATCTTGTTAACTAAGGTTTTTCACTTAGTTTCTTTAACTGGGGATTTCAACTTAGCTCCCGTTCTCGATTGTTTCTTAACTAGGGTTTACTACTTAGCCCTCTTTCTCTTCAAGTTGGATTGGTTAAGTGTCATTAGTCAATTCAGGTTAGCTTAACCCCTTCCTTTGTCATATTAAACTGGCTAAGTGTTATCAGTAGTTCATGTTGACTTAACCCTATCACAAACCAAGTTATATTGGTTAAGTATTTCTTATTACTTAACCCAACCCATTCATCTTGTATTGGTTAAGTGTCCCCTAACCTAATCTTGCCCATCTGTTTTAACTAACATGTTATAACGGTTAAGTGTTCCCTTAGTTAACTTAACCCTAACATCTGTTTAATTAACATGTTCTAATGGTTAGGTATTGTCCCTTCATGTTTCAACTTAACCTTGTTCAATTTATCACACTATGATGGTTAAGTGTTCTAAGTTTACTTAACCCCACCCTCTAGTCCAGCTAACATATTAAATTGGCTAAGTGTATTTACTTAACCTTACCCACTTATCTAGCTAACGTTTTATAATGGTTAAGTATTCTAAATTTACTTAACCTCACCCACTTATCTAATTATCAGATTATAACGGTTAAGTGTCCTGAATTTACTTAACCTCACCCTCTAGTCTAGTCAATATGTTAAATTGGTTAAGTGTATTAACTTTTACTTAACCTCACCTTCTAGTCTAGTTAACATGTTAAATTGGCTAAGTGTTTTCTTAGTTACTTAACCCCTACGAGTCTTTTCTTGTTAACATGTTAAGTTGGTTAAGTGTTTTAGTTAACTTAACCCTACCAATCCTAACTTAGCTTTAATTGTCTTATCAAAGCACCAACCACTCACATTAGATAGGTATTGTTGTGGCTGCCTGTATGCCGGTCGGTTCCAGGAAGTCTTACGCCACAACTCAGTCTAACCTCGGGTCTTTATTGGGCTCAATGCCTTAACCTCTCACATTGGATAGGTATTGTTGTGATTACTGGACAGCCGGGCGGGTCCGTGCAGGTTTACATCACAACTCAATCCAACCTCGGGTTAAGCAAGCTCGTATTTTCTAGATTTACATATTTGTCACTTTTTATTTTTATATGTAAATGTTTATGGCCCAATTATCCAAATTCACTAATTTTGGGTATAACAATTTATACCGCTTTAAATGTCACTAGTCATTGGCATGTGTCAAACATGCCAATACATGTATTTTATTTTAAACCCAACGTTTGTTTCCCCCGTTTGTACGTACGCAGCATTATAACATATGTTGGGCTTAACATTTCAGCCCAACTCATAAACATAAAAAAAGGGAAGCACAGAACCATGAATTGTTCTAGAATACATAAAAGTGTGTGGCGCATGAACTTGCAACATAGCGTTTTCACTAATATAGATTGTGGGTCATGTGAACTTGCGTTCAATAAGGATATAACTAAATTGGTGTCACATGAAATGGCATGCTTTTAAACTTGTTTAAACATGGTTTCATACACATATAACTAGGCATAATGTCAAACACCAAACTAGCATAAAAATGTCCACTTTTTGACATAACTCAAAGGTGTAGACTAACTTTACATCAAGTAGCCTATTTCAACATGAAACTAGTATGATTTGTGTAACCAAAAGGTACTTGCATAAACCCAATTATCACTAAATAATCTCAATAATGTATACAAAGGTTTTGAGTCGTGTAGGCATAAAAGGTTTCAACTTGGAACATGTTTACATGAGTCTCAACTTAGGCCTAAAAAGAATATATGCTAACCATGTTAACAACATAACATAAAGATGTCAATTCTAGTTTTACTACAAACTTGCAAGTGATATTTATTTTCATATACAAATGTCAATAGGCTCGCACCAACCAATTTATGCCATAAACACCCTATATAAAATATGACATAATCAACGCAATACACAGAATTTACATCAATATTTTACAATAGTAAAACCCCAATTTCATTTACATCGAATCACATCGCAATTTCTATTCATATTCAGAAAACCACTATACTTACAACGGGCGCTGAAACTTGTTTTCTGGTTTCTGTTATTCTGAATTTGCAAAGCTTTCCCTTGGAGTAGAAAACGTTGCGTAGAAATTAGATTAGACTTTTGTTTCTTGAATCGTTGTTCGTCTCTTTTTGAGCGGAGGCTCTCCTTAGTTTTCTTTTGACATCATGGCGGCTCAAGTTCTCATTTTTGTGTGAATTTTAGTTGGAGACCTAGGGTGTTTTTATAGAGTTGCAAGTTAATTAGAGCCGTCGATGAAGCCAGGGTTAATCAAAGCCATCCATTCTAAAGAGAATCCAATCAAAAGAAGACAACTCAGCCCCAGTGACAAGGTCAGGCCCAGAAATTCGAGCCAGGTCCCAACCAGACAAACCAGGCCGACCAGGCAGGTCGGCACCCAGGTCGACACTATGGTCGACCTAGGGATGACCAGGTGACACTATGGTCGACCTGGTCCCTGGGCGGGAATTTTCCCGCCCAGCCCAGTTTGAGCTTATTTTCGAATTTTGAACATGAAACCGAGCTGTTTGAATTTTAAATTTTATTCTGGAACTTCGGAAGGCCATAACTCCTTCATACGGAGTCCGATTTATGCAAACTCGGACTCTATCTCAAGCAGAATTTCGAGACGAATGCAATGGCGTAACCCGTTTCCCTTAATTCTTCTTCTAAAATTTAATTATACTTTATTTTGTGAAACTTAATGTTATAGAACTACGGGGTGTTACAATAATTCTCTTTCGAATAATCTCTATTCGATAACTCCTTTTCGAATAAACTATATTCGATTAACTCCTTCCGAATAAACTATATTCGATTAACTCCTTTCGAATAAACTGTATTTGATTATCTCCTTTCGAATAAACTGTATTCGATAATCTCATTTCGAATAAACTATATTCGATAACTCCTTTTGAATAAACTATATTCGATAACTCCTTTCGAACAAACTATATTCGACAACTCCTTTCGAATTAACTATATTAGAATAACTCTTTTCGAATAAACTATATTCGATAACTCCTTTCGTATAAACCATATTCGATAACTCCTTTTGAATAAACTATATTCGATAATCTCCTCTCGAATAAACTATATTCGAATAACTCTTGTCTGACTAACCCTAATTCGACTAACTCTAATTCAATTAACTCTATTCGAATAACTCCTTTTTCAATTAACTCTATTCGAATAACTCCTTTTTTAAATAACTCTATTCGAATAACTCCTTTTTCAAATAACTCTATTCGAATAACTATTATTCGACTAACTCTTGTTCGATTAACTCTATTCAATTAACTCTAAATCGATTAACTCTAGTTCGATTTAACTCTAATCGATTAACTCTAACTCGATTAACTCCTTTCAGTTGACTCTAACTCGATTAACTCTAATAGACTAACTCTAATTCGATTAACACTAATCAATTAACTGTACTTCGATTTAACTCTAATCGATTAACACTAACTCGATTAACTCCTTTCAATTAACTCTAACTCAGTTAACTCTAATCGATTAACTCTAATTCGATTAACTCTAATCGATAAACTCTAATTCGATTTAACTCTAATTGATTAACTCTAACTCGATTAACTCCTTTCAATTAACTCTAACTCGATTAACTCTAATCGATTAATTCTAATTCGATTAAATCCTTTCAATTAACTCTTAACTCGATTAACTCTAATCAATTAACTCTAATTCTGTTAACTCTAATCGATTAACTCTAACTCGATTAACTCTAATCATTTAATTCTAATTCGATTAACTCCTTTCGATTAACTCTAACTCGATTAACTCTAATCGATTAATTCTAATTCGATTAACTCTAATCACTTAACTCTAATTGATGTTCACTTTAAATAATCTTCTCATAACTCTTTTATATATCGTTAATTCCCTTTTTTTATAATCCTGTTTATTTTCAAAAATAAATATTCCTTTTATAATTTTATTTATTTAACAAATAAATATCTCCTTTTCAATTCTATTTATTTAACAAATAAATATTCTTTTTTTCAATTCAATTTATTTAACAAATAAATATTTCCATTTCAATTCTATTTGTAAATATTTTACAAATATTCCCAATTCAATTCTATTTTTAAATGTCTTACAAATATTCCCTTTTCAATTCTATTTGTAAATGTTTTTAAAAATATTCCCAATTCAATTATATTCGTTTACAAATATTTCCATTTCAATTATATTTGTTTTACAAATATTTCCATTTCAATTATATTTGTTTACAAATATATTTTATTTTCAATATACACTTTGAAAATTCCCTTTGTATATTCCAGTATTTCTTACGGTATTCAAAAATACAATATATCGCTGTTCAATATCATCCAAATACACACAATCAACAGAAGATTGTATATCACATCATATATCACAATATACATGAAAAATAGTAAAATAAATGTTGAGGAATCCAGTTAAATCCCTCCGACCTGTTTCCCTGCATCAAGATGTTACACAATATAATTCACATCAATTTCATTTCACTATGAAATATTCTGATAAACAGAATTAATATTTGATTAATGATATATATATATATATATATATATATAACAATATCGATATTTCCAACCAATCAATTAGCAGTTCAACCAAACAGTCATCACACAGCAATCAATCATCATTTATCAGTTCTAAAAATACGTTATAAAAATATGAACTGGTAGAGTTGGTGAGTTTAACTCACATTGGACAGTTATCATTAAATAAGATTAACCATCTTTTGATTCAGACGGACAATTTATTTGGTAATAAATTGTAACGAGCTCCAATCCACTCCCAGTCAGTTCCATTGCGTAGCCACTGTCTATACGATCCCAACGGATCTTGTTTCACTGAAAACCGATATCATACGAGAAAGTTATCAATTATTATTGGTTAATACACATTTTATATACTATTTGTTTTTAATTAACTATTGTTGGGCCTCACCCATTTGAATCCAGCCCAACCATGCTTTGCAAAGCCCAGACCCGCAATCCCCTTTCTTCCCCAAACTGTCGAACTCCAAGAGCCATAAACACAGCCATTTTCGAATCTTTTCCAACCTCATTGGTTTCCATTCCTTCACGAAACCAACTCCTTCCATCACTGTTCTTCTCCCCATCTCCTCCTCTACCGCCTCATTACCAACAAGAGGATCTTGCACCTTCATTGTCATCCGCGACTTCAGGCTCTCGCTCGCACCGCTACAGGAAACTGGCGACATCTACATTCACGGAATTCTACAAAATTTCCTCTACAGATGCGCCTCGGCCCTACGAGTAACTCGCAACCCTCCCTGTAGCCTAATCCATCCCAAACAGTGGCAAACTCCAACCCTAACTCGTCGAATATCCATGCTGTAAAACTGGAACACGGCAAAACACATCGCACCCTTCCAAACTTATTCCAGGTCAAAGCTCATTCGACGTTGAATTCATACATACACACATTATGATTTACATATTTTTCTATAATTTGTTTGGAATTTTTGATCTCTCATTTTACTGAAGAAAAAGAAGAAAAGCAGTAGTGGAACTATTTTGACTAAGGAAATAGATGACATAGCGTTAGGATTGTATGGTATATTTATAGGATAAATTTTGGCTTCTATTAGAAGCTTCATCTATTTTTACTTTTAATTTTTCAATTCGATTTATCATTCTAAAAATTCCTATGATCACACACGATACCTAAAAATCACGAAAATGGGCATGCAACTACAGTTTGACATTACGGACCCAACGAAACTGGTTTCCTCGAATTCCGACTCCGATTGCTCACACAACGTATTTTTAACCGTCAAAATACTGACTGTTCTTCACATTAAAAATCCGTACGGCCACACAGTGACCCCAAAAATCATGAAACTTGAAATCTAACAATAATTTAATATTGCGGATCCAACAAAATTAGCTTCGTCGAAAACGGAGGTCTTTGCAAAACCGGCTATTTTTAAAGATCTAAATAAACCCCTTTAAATATTAATATATTTAAAAATCATTTAATTTAATATTTAAAAATAAATATTATCATATATATTCACAATAGAATATCATACAACTCCAATTAGGTTTATAACTCGATATTTAAATCTCGGTTGAATCGATATTCAATTTATATTGAAAAATTCATTTATAATATAAATAAATCGTTATAAATTATAAAGGAATTCCATAGCGACTATTTTAAAATTTGATTTGGACATAAATCTACACAATGAAATCCCAATTATCCTTTCCACTAGAAAAATATACTTCACCAGCTCTGAACATTTCTTGTTTCACAGAAATCCGGCTTAAAACGGATTCTGTATGTTCATTTGAAGTTTGAATAGCCAAATAGTGAACTGCCGCGCCATTTCGAGCTCGATTATAATTATAATATAAATTATACTTTCAACTATCATTTATATAATATATTCGTTATTCTAATTCAAATTCTAAGCTGAACTAAATATTTTAAATTGTCCAGATCACATTATATTGTCAATTCACTATTTCTGAAAATTTCGGAATTAAATATATTATTCTATTATTTAAATTAATTAAATATTCAATATTATTTAATTAAACAATCATTTAATTCTCTAAACCATTGTTTAAATAATTACATAAATAAATTATTTGATCGTACAAATACAGGACATTACATTCTTTCCCCCTTAAAATAATTTCGTCCTCGAAATTACTAAAGCAGAAAACTAAACCTGCTAACTGGTTAAAAATTATTTGTCTACTTCTTTCTCAGTTTCAACTGAACAAACAAATTTCAAATTAAAATATTAATTAATTCTTATCAATGAAAATTTTCAAAAATCCCGACAATTTACTAACACCTTAACTTTTCGAAAAATTTCGCTAGCACCTCCTTTGTACTGGTCAATAGCTCAAACTCCAACTCGCCTCTCTAGGCCTTCTCCAATCCAAAAGAAAATCAAAACACCAAGTGGCTTGCCAAATCGGCTCATAACTCATCAAACTCATATGAATATAAACGTGTACCTTTTTGGTCGGGTATATCAATAAAATCCTTTCTATGTGTTACAATTCTACATATACCAATGTCATCCCAATCATTCGATTATACCTAAGCTGTAGCACCCCGTAATTCTGCTAATATTAATATTTACAAATTAAAGAATAACTAATCTCAGACGTGAGAATTATGGGAAACGGGTTGCTCCATTGTGTTCGTCTCGGAATTCTAGTGGAGATAGAGTCCGAGTTTGCGGGAAACGAGTACCGGATGAAAAAGTTATGGACGAACGAAGTTTGGTGGCAAAGAAAGAAAAAAAATGCACTGGCGCACTTGGGAAGTGCGCCAGTACATATTTACACTGGCGCACCTGCCAAGTGCGCCCAGGCCGAGGCTGGAGCCTGCACAGCTTTCTGGTTCAGGCTGACCCGTGTTGTTGAGTCCATTCTGACTCCTTGCTGAGTCATTAGGGCTGACTCATCACCCTATCATAATTAAATGGTTTTGATTAACCCTAAGAACATCCGACGGCTTAAATTAATTTATAACTCTATAAAAAGACCCCTATACACAAACCCTAAATCAGAAAATAAACAAAGACCATGGCCGTCATGCTGATATTTTGAGACCTAGAGCAGCCGCCATCAAATTAAAGATAAAGAACAACAACCAAATCAGAACTACCCAACCCTAACAGCGATTCTTCATCAAAAAGAGCGCTAATTCGACTCTCTTTCTTCTATAATTGTGAGTATGATAGTCTTAACAAGATTATTATCATTTTAATTAGGTTAAGTCATGAATGGATTATGAGTAGATGATGTGAATTGTCATATATGTTGTTGTAAACCTTATACTATCATGTATGTTATAAATCCTATGCTATGTGGTGATAATATCCTATATGTTGCAAATCATGCTATGATGATGTTATGTATGTTGAAAGTTTCTAGGCTAAAGTTGTGATGAATCATACATGCTTTGAAATCATGATGCTATTGCCTATGCTAGTTAGTTCATATTAATTAAATCATCATGTTTGGGTTATTGTGATCTATATGACAAGTTACATATGCAAGTTAAACTGATTAGAAAAGTTATGAACATATGCCATGACATCTAGAACTATGCTATGACATATGTGAGATCCTATGCTAGTTCACACCATCATTATGTTGCCTAAAAACCCCATATGCAAGTTTATGTATAGATTTGGGCTATGATCATATCATGTAAATTGAGACATTTAACAAGTTGACACCTTTTGATCCTTAACATGTGTAGTTTATGCAAGTTTCACCCCTATTATGATTAGATTTATTTTAATTGTCTATATGTTGTGATAATTTATCTTTGTGCTAGGTGTTAATCTATACAAGTCTAGCCTATATTATGCGTTGAATAAGCGAACGTATAAACGTGGGGTAGGGGTAATATTAAGGATTTAATATTAAAAAGTTGGGGTGCAATTGATATGATTTTGCATGCCATAAGTGGATGGCCATAATTGAGTCAATTATGGACATCATTAAAAGTTGACTTAATTAATAATTTGAATAGGGAATTATTAAAACTGGGGTAAAAGATTTTAAGTGTTAATCAATGCTTAGGACACGAGGTTGGACTCGTTTGTGACGTAAACCTGCCCGGACCCGCCCGGCAAATCCAGTGGTCACAAATGTCAGCCCAATGTGAGAGGTCCTAGGCCTAAACTAAAGCATAACAGTTGTAAAGACACGAGGTTAGACTCTTTTATGGTGTAAGACTGCCCGGACCCGCCCGGTAAATCCAGCTTCCATAAATGCCAGTCTAATGTGAGAGGTCTTTACGAGGTTATGGCCTGAATGAATTAAGAAATACTTAACCAGATAAAACATGTAAAGTGGGACATGGGGGTTGAGTAGGTGCCTTGGGTGGCATGAGGAATATAGTGGGTGCCCTTAGTGGCATGTGAAATACGATTAGTAAGACTTAACCAAACACACATGTAAATGAACATGACTAAGAGGGTTAAGTGGGATATATCAATGACAAGCTTAGGTGGGTAGCTTGTGGGGGCCCATTTCAACCAGTATCCCAAACGTATCTTTGTGGGCTCGACCCAAGTCGAGGACGGGACACGCATACTGGGTTTGACTATAAGAGGCCAAAACGGGGAGCGGTGGCAACGCAAGTCCAACGGGTTTCATATGCGTGTGTGGACCCGGGCTGGTAGGTAAGACGTTGTTGCATCGTGTAGGTATAAGCCGTGCATTCTCAGTTGTATCGGGTTGCCACTTTAGGGGAGTGATACAACCCACTGTGGGGCTAGCACGGGTATCTACGAGTAGGGAGCCGATCGAAAGTGGGTAGTGGGGTACACCTAGTGGAGATAGGGGCAGACGGCACCTATGTAGTCAGCTAGGAGTACACAAAGTTACTTATAAAATTTCTAAGAGGGTAGTGGGGTACACCTAGTGGAGATAGAGGCAGACGACACCTATGTAGTCAACTAGGGGTACGCAAGGCTATTTATATAGTTTCTGTGTGAAGCATGCAGGATCAACCTTTAGGGTGACTGGTGCAGTGTAGTAATTGGCGCGGTGCAGTGTAGTAATTGGCGCGGTGCAGTGTAGTAATGTGCGGTGTAGTGTAGTAATTATTCGTTAGTAATTAGGTATGCCTTTACCGTTATCTTTGATGTTATCTTTAACGTTATCTTCATCTGCTTTCCATACCTAATAGTTCATAGACATTTACTTGTCTTCCAGCTTATGCCTTAGTCTAGTTATTTTGGTAATAGTATTGTTAGAATTATCATACTCGCCAGACTTTATGTATGACCCCTCCATTTCTATCCTATTTCCCCCTCCAGGTCCTCAGGTTGGGCCCAGTTCTAGTGGAGTTTGATTGGATTGCTCATCTCTCTTTGGAAAGCTTGGACCGTTGAAGTAAAGTCCAGCTTGTTATCTTCTTTAATGGCTATTTGTGTAATGGGATTATGTATTTTGTTTTTATGAAGATGGATAATGTACTTGACTCTGAATTAATGGTTTTGTGATGTAATAAACATGTTTCCGCTGCAATAAAATGAAGCTTTAGTTTTCAAGTACTACTTATTATCTGTCTTGTTGTAATTTTTCTGTTCTATATTCACTTATAACCTCCATGGAAGTTAATGCATTCCCTTTGTGAGTGACATTAATGGACGTGGGGTGTTACACGTGGTATCATAGCTTAAGGTTACCAGAACAGATAAAAATACTTTAGAAAAATAGTTATTTTTGGAAGAAGTCTTTTCAAAAACATGTTTTAATGAGAAATTTAAAGAGGAAGTTTTTATGAAAAACATAATCCCCAAATAGCCATATATCTTTATCTTTCAAATTCTCCATTTTGAATCTTTCCTTTTTCGTTTCAGCATGGCTGAAGATCTTAACCTACCTGACGGTGTAACGATACCAGGATGGTATAGGAGGCTATTAGAGGCTAGGACCGCTGCAGGTCCAGCCAATGTTCCTCCACCACCAGTTGCACCCATTCCTCCTCCTCCTCCTCGCGTAGATACTTTTGCAAAAACGTGCAAGGAATTCAAGGCTATGGGTGGAAAACCCTTCCAAGGGTCAGAAACGTTTGTGGAAGCTAGAGATTGGCTTAAGGAGGTGGAAGAATTGCTAGAAATCTTTGAAGTGGAAGAAGGGAGGAAAGTCAAATTAGCAGCTTGGTTAATGAAGGGAGAGGCCTCGTTTTGGTGGGAGGTCACTACTGGGGAGCGTCCTGTGACTCTTGGGCGGATTTTAGACGTAGGTTCGAGGCGAAGTTTCTCTCTAGGGCGGAAGAAAATCTATATATGGAAAGGTTCTTGACATTAAAGCAAGGAAGCTCATCAGTGAAAGAATATGTCAACAAATTTAATCAGTTAGCAAGGTTTGGCTTAGACTTAGTGAACACGCCGGAAAAGAAGGCTCTGAGGTTCGTTAATTGATTGAATGAACCGTTGCAAGGGTTGGCTATGACCCACATCCCTATGGGGCCACCTTTGAGAAGCTAGTAGACATGGCACTCATGCACGAGGAGAAAGGCACTAAAGCTGATAAGGCACCCGAGAAGAAAGGGGATCAAAATAAGGTGGAAAAGGCAACAATGCTAAGGGGAAGAAGAAATGCTTTAACTGTGGAACCCCAGGCCATCTCAGCAAGGATTGCCGAAAGAAAAAGAAGACTGGATGTTTTCACTGCGGTGAAGCAGGACATCTAGTGAAGGACTGCCCAAAGAAGGGGCAGAGGACAGGGACTACCTCGGGAGGACAGGTGCAGGCTCTTCTGGCACTAGAGCAGGCAAGGGGACAAGTTCAGGCTCTCGCGGTCCCACCGCTGCAAGAACGAGGTAGAACCATTTCTGTTGAAAGCTTAGTTTTTCTGTTTGATCATCCTGTCCGTACCTTATTCGATTCGGGTGCATCGCATTCGTTTATCTCTACATCATTAGTTGAAACACTGCACCTAGATACTAGTGTTGTTACTGATCCCTTAGTAGTCTCAAATCCTATTGGTGGTTCGGCTCATCTTTCTATGATTTGTCGGGATTTGAGAGTGTTTATCTTGGGCGTTGAGTTTGAATGCAACGCCTTTGTCCTTGGTTTCACGGGCTGTAGTTTGATTCTAGGGGTGGATTGGCTAGCCAAGCGGGGTGCCATCCTAGACTGTGAAAGGAGGGTAGTTTGACTATTGATTCGTTGTAGAAAAACCCTTATATTTCTTGCGACCCTAGGGGTTCAGTGATGCTTAGCTGCCTAGAATCTTCTGACGCATCTAACGATGATTAGGAACCTGTTTGTGTGGTCCGTGAGTATGGAGACGTCGTTGATAATGCGCGGGGTTTACCCATAGGCGCGGAATAAGTTTTCGTATGTGCTTAATAGATTAAGCAAAGCCCGTTATGTAATCAGCGGTAGTTTTGGAGCAAGACTGGCAAGGACGGCCAGAGTCGGTCAAGTGCTCAATTGATTGACCATCTTACTAGTATCATCTCACGTAGGTCGTCTGAATTCGAAGGAGGTATCCCTTGGGTGTTTGTATGATATTGGTTTAGGCCTTTGGGGCTTGCACTTGTGGGATGTCGAATTCGACTAGGATGGTCTGCGTGAGAGATGGATAGTTGTGACGATTTTACATGGGATAATATCCTGGTTTTCTCTAGAAGCTGAGAAGAGCATGCCCTATGTCTTAGGGAAAGCTTAGGGACACTACAAGTGCACTAGCTTAAAGCTAAGTTCTCCAAGATACCATTTTTGGAGGAAGGAAGTGAGGAATTTAAGGCATGTGGTCTCTAGGGAAGGGAGGTATGTTAAGGTGGATGGAGTTCTTAGCATCCTACGACTTCGAGATAGCATATACACCTGGCAAGGGTAACGTTGTGGCGGATGCCTTAAGTAGAAAAATGTTATCCTTAAGTCCTTTGTTTGTGGAGCGGCGAAGCTTAGAATTTATTTCGATGTTTGACTTTAGACCTTCCGTTGACTTCGTACCCGGTTTGCTAGCATCCTTGGAGGTCAGACCTACGCTTTTGGGACGAATTGGCGAGGCACAGCGAGACGACCCGCAGTTGGTTGAGTTAGTAGAAAAACTCAAAGGAGGGGAGTCATCAAGCCATCTCCGTAGGTATACCCTAGACGATAAGGGTTGGTTACGTAGGGACGGTAGACTTTGTGTACCAAAAGACGATGACCTAAGGAAGACTATTCTTGACGAAGAACATCATACGAAGATGACCATTCATCCCGGCGGGGACAAGATGTACAAAGACATGAAGCGAGTTTTCTTTTGGGCCGTTATGAAGAGAGATGTGGCCGAGTATGTCGCTAGATGCTTGGTGTGCCAACAAGTAAAAGCGGAGCAAAAGAAACCCGGTGGGTTGCTTCACCGATTGGAGGTTCCACTATGGAATTGGGAAAGTGTCTCGATGGATTTTATGGATGGTTTACCGCGATCAAGGAAGGGTAATATGGGAATTTGGTAGATAGACTTACTAAGAGCGCCCATTTCATTCCCGTGAAGAGTAAGAGGACTGCTCCATGGTTAGCTTCTGTATACGTCCGAGAAATAGTTTGTTTGCATGGTGTTCCTTCTAGCATAGTGAGCGACCGCGATCCTATTTTCACTAGCGAATTTTGGAGAAGCTTACAAGAGGCGGTAGGGACTCAGTTATGTTTGAGCACCGCATATCATCCTCAGACGGACGACCAGACTGAGAGGGTGAATCGCATTCTAGAGGATCTGTTGAGGCTATGTATCCTAGACTTTGGGGGTACATGGTAAGAGCATCTTCCATTGGCTGAGTTCGCATATAATAATAGCTTTCAGTCCAGCATTGGTATGGCACCATTCGAAGCTCTTTATGGACGACCTTGTCGTTCACCTACATGTTGGTGGGAATCTACGGATAAGATCTTACTTGGGCCCGATATGATTGGGGAGACTTCGGAGAAGGTCGACTTGATTCGGAGGAGGATGAAAGCAACGCAAGATAGGAAGAAATCATATGCGGATAAGAGAAGGACGGATCTTGAATTTGAGGTTGGGGACATGGTCTTTGTCAAAGTGTCTCCATTACGGAACGTTTTTCGCTTTGGGTCCGTTGGGAAATTAGCACCAAGGTTTATAGGGTCGTTTCCTATTAAGGAGAGGATTGGACGGATGGCGTATAGAGTGGAGTTGCCCGAGAGACTTAGTGGTGTACATGACGTATTCCATGTGTCACATTTGAGGAAGTGCTTGCACGAGACCGCGGAAGTGGTAGAGCTGAACTTGCTTAGAGAGGTGGAGATGGAGCGTGATGCGACGATTCGACGAGCTCCTACGCGCATTCTTGGGTCGGAGATTAAGAAGATGAGAAATCGAGAGGTCAGACTAGTCAAAGTACAATGGGGAGATGACGAGAGCAACGCTACTTGGGAGACGGAAGAGAAGATGCGTTCGTTGTACCCTTTTCTTTTCAAGGGTATGTCCTTTAATTTCTCCTTTATCGCTTATCTTGTACTTATCTTACCTTTAGAGTATCCTCTCGCTAGTATCCTTGACCTTTAGTTAGGATAATCCTATGGTTGAAACATGTGTTTGAGACATGTTATGTGTGATGGATGCTCGTGGATGCAAGTGTTTGCTAGTGGTTGCTCGTGGACGCATATACACACACTATTAGGCACTAGATCGGCTCAGTCGCTTCATACTGCATATTGCATATAAATGGCCGTATTTAGTAAAATGGATGTATAATGATTGTGCTATCATATGGATACCGCATTTTGGTGAATGGTTGTGCACGCATGTAGAAATAATATGTAGCACTATGGAACTTTTGCATACATAATGGATGCATGGCACTATCATGGTTTGCATTAAAGGAGGTCAACTGAATCAGTGGACCGCCTGATTTTGCATTAGATAGGGACATATACACACACTGTGCATTTAAACATGAAAGCATTAGAAGTCTATAAGGACAATGGATGCCTGTGTTTGATGGTTGAGTAGATGGTTTTTTGGATGTTAGGATATACATTCTTCTTAACTTGAAGATTTCGGGGACGAAATCCTTTAAGGAGGAAAGAATGTAACACCCCGTAATTCTGTTAATATCAATATTTACAAATTAAAGAATAACTAATCTCAGACGTGAGAATTGTGGGAAACGGGTTGCGCCATTGTGTTCGTCTCGGAATTCTAGTGGAGATAGAGCCCGAGTTTGCGGGAAACGAGTACCGGATGAAAAAGTTATGGACGAACGAAGTTTGGTGGCAAAGAAAGAAAAAAAATGCACTGGCGCACTTGGGAAGTGCGCCAGTACATATTTACACTGGCGCACCTGCCAAGTGCGCCCAGGCCGAGGCTGGAGCCTGCACAGCTTTCTGGTTCAGGCTGACCCGTGTTGTTGAGTCCATTCTGACTCCTTGCTGAGTCATTAGGGCTGACTCATCACCCTATCATAATTAAATGGTTTTGATTAACCCTAAGAACATCCGACGGCTTAAATTAATTTATAACTCTATAAAAAGACCCCTATACACAAACCCTAAATCAGAAAATAAACAAAGACCATGGCCGTCATGCTGATATTTTGAGACCTAGAGCAGTCGCCATCAAATTAAAGATAAAGAACAACAACCAAATCAGAACTACCCAACCCTAACAGCGATTCTTCATCAAAAAGAGCGCTAATTCGACTATCTTTCTTCTATAATTGTGAGTATGATAGTCTTAACAAGATTATTATCATTTTAATTAGGTTAAGTCATGAATGGATTATGAGTAGATGATGTGAGTTGTCATATATGTTGTTGTAAACCTTATACTATCATGTATGTTATAAATCCTATGCTATGTGGTGATAATATCCTATATGTTGCAAATCATGCTATGATGATGTTATGTATGTTGAAAGTTTCTGGGTTAAAGTTGTGATGAATCATACATGCTTTGAAATCATGATGCTATTGCCTATGTTAGTTAGTTCATATTAATTAAATCATCATGTTTGGGTTATGTTGATCTATATGACAAGTTACATATGCAAGTTAAATTGATTAGAAAAGTTATGAACATATGCCATGACATCTATTATGACATCTAGAACTATGCTATGACATATGTGAGATCCTATGCTAGTTCACACCATCATTATGTTGCCTAAAAACCTCATATGCAAGTTTATGTATAGATTTGGGCTATGATCATATCATGTAAATTGAGACATTTAACAAGTTGACACCTTTTGATCCTTAACATGTGTAGTTTATGCAAGTTTCACCCCTATTATGATTAGATTTATTTTAATTGTCTATATGTTGTGATAATTTATCTTTGTGCTAGGTGTTAGACTATACAAGTCTAGCCTATATTATGCGTTGAATAAGCGAACGTATAAACGTGGGGTAGGGGTAATATTAAGGATTTAATATTAAAAAGTTGGGGTGCAATTGATATGATTTTGCATGCCATAAGTGGATGGCCATAATTGAGGTAATTATGGACATCATTAAAAGTTGACTTAATTAATAATTTGAATAGGGAATTATTAAAACTGGGGTAAAAGATTTTAAGTGTTATTCAATGCTTAGGACACGAGGTTGGACTCGTTTGTGACGTAAACCTGCCCGGACCCGCCCGGCAAATCCAGTGGTCACAAATGTCAGCCCAATGTGAGAGATCCTAGGCCTAAACTAAAGCATAACAGTTGTAAAGACACGAGGTTAGACTCTTTTATGGTGTTAGACTGCCCGGACCCGCCCGGCAAATCCAGCTGCCATAAATGCCAGTCTAATGTGAGAGGTCTTTACGAGGTTATGGCCTGAATGAATTAAGAAATACTTAACCAGATAAAACATGTAAAGTGGGACATGGGGGTTGAGTAGGTACCTTGGGTGGCATGAGGAATATAGTGGGTGCCCTTAGTGGCATGTGAAATACGATTAGTAAGACTTAACCAAACACACATGTAAATGAACATGACTAAGAGGGTTAAGTGGGATATATCAATGACAAGCTTAGGTGGGTAGCTTGTGGGGGCCCATTTCAACCAGTATCCCAAACGTATCTTTGTGGGCTCGACCCAAGTCGAGGACGGGACACGCATACTGGGTTTGACTATAAGAGGCCAAAACGGGGAGCGGTGGCAACGCAAGTCCAACGGGTTTCATATGCGTGTGTGGACCCGGGCTGGTAGGTAAGACGTTGTTGCATCGTGTAGGTATAAGCCGTGCATTCTCAGTTGTATCGGGTTGCCACTTTAGGGGAGTGATACACCCCACTGTGGGGCCAGCACGGGTATCTACGAGTAGGGAGCCGATCGAAAGTGGGTAGTGGGGTACACCTAGTGGAGATAGGGGCAGACGGCACCTATGTAGTCAGCTAGGAGTACACGAAGTTACTTATAAAATTTCTAAGAGGGTAGTGGGGTACACCTAGTGGAGATAGGGGCAGACGACACCTATGTAGTCAGCTAGGGGTACGCAAGGCTATTTATATAGTTTTTGTGTGAAGCATGCGGGATCAACCTTTAGGGTGACTGGTGCGGTGCAGTGTAGTAATTGGCGCGGTGCAGTGTAGTAATTGGCGCGGTGTAGTGTAGTAATTGGCGCGGTGCAGTGTAGTAATGTGCGGTGCAGTGTAGTAATTATTCGTTAGTAATTAGGTATGCCTTTACCGTTATCTTTGACGTTATCTTTAAGGTTATCTTCATCTGCTTTCCATACCTAATAGTTCATAGACATTTACTTGTCTTCCAGCTTATGCCATAGTCTAGTTATTTTGGTAATAGTATTGTTAGAATTATCATACTCGCCAGACTTTATGTCTGACCCCCTCCATTTCTATCCTATTTCCCCCTCCAGGTCCTCAGGTTGGGCCCAGTTCTAGTGGAGTTTGATTGGATTGCTCATCTCTCTTTGGAAAGCTTGGACCGTTGAAGTAAAGTCCAGCTTGTTATCTTCTTTAATGGCTATTTGTGTAATGGGATTATGTGTTTTGTTTTTATGAAGATGGATAATGTACTTGACTCTGAATTAATGGTTTTGTAATGTAATAAACATGTTTCCGCTGCAATAAAATGAAGCTTTAGTTTTCAAGTACTACTTATTATCTGTCTTGTTGTAATTTTTCTGTTCTATATTCACTTATAACCTCCATGGAAGTTAATGCATTCCCTTTGTGAGTGACATTAATGGACGTGGGGTGTTACATAAGCCAAATTCTATTCTTAACTAAGATTCCATTTTTAATTTCAACTCTTAACTTACCAGTCCAATTCCATTTCGGATTATCTCTAATCCAATCTAATTCAATATTTTCTATTTTAATTCATTGTCCACTTAACAGGTTTCAATTCAATTTCTATTTCTATTTGCTTTTACAAATTCTACTTTAATTTGTTTTAATTCAAATAATCTGTTTTTGGGAATTTTTGAACAGCTTAGCCTTTTCCAAAAATCAAAGCATTCATTTGGAATATCAAAACAACTTGTTTTCTCAAAATAATTCAAAAACAAAAACTTTGGTAGTAATCCGTCACTTACAACTCGAAAATGAACACCGATGATGTCATGATCATCATCGGAATCTATTTCCAGTTATCGAATGAGTCTAACACTATATAACTTTCAAAACCATATCTAAACACTTCCATTTTGAAATTCATTTCAAAATACTATTTTTAATGCTTGTAACAAATTTAAAATCTCCAAGGATTTTAAAATTTACATATATTTAATCCAAATCCATTTACAACACTTATTCAAACCGCAGAGTTTAAATTTCAATTCTAGTTTAGATTCAGTTTTAATTCATCTTGTAATACATATACGAATTTTATGTGGTTCTATATGTATAACCAACTCAATTTTAATCTTATTTGATTAATATAACAACGAACACATCCAATATACTATAATATATCAAATATTAATACTTTGTTTATATCAAAATATAATTTGGGTAAAATTATTTCGTTTACCCTCTTTTCAAAACATACAGTATCAGTTCATCGTATTCGAGTGTTTATAAACCCCTACCGATACTATGGATCAAACTGATCGACCAGAACCCATAAAAAACTCAACCAATGCATCTCCACAATATAAAACCCATTTTATATCAAATAACAAATACGCGCTCATATATATGCACTCAAACTCAATCTAGGGTATTGCTAACCCCATCTCTACTAGGTCACGCCACAAAGCCAAGGTAATTACTTAACCTTATGCTCTGATACCACTGTAACGACCTGGGTTTTCGCGATCCTGAGTAATCAACATATAACCAAATGTCAACTATCAAGCATCGGAAATACCGGATAGTCCATGAAAGAAATTAGAGGGTGAGAATAGATAAGATAGAAACTTAGAATAGAAGAAGAAGAAGAAAATACAACATCAGAATAAACACGAATCTCACAGCGGAACGAACAATATATAATAGATACATAAATTTGAAATAAAATCAGTATATGTATACAGTAACATTATCAGAGAATAACACTTACATCACAGTGGAAATAAATAATAGCTATAAAAATGCTGTTGAAGCCTCCTGCTCCAGCTCCTTCTAGTGCATCTGTAAAATCTTGACTACTTGATTGCCCGTACAAAATTGGGCACCCAAGAGTTTTGGGAAAACAAAACAAAATAAACTTTGGGTCAGTCATAGGACTGGTATGAGTAAATAATTTAAAACAGTTTGGGAAAATAACGATATCTCATAAGACCACACCGTATAACGGAACGAGTTTTTCCTTTATGAGAATCCAAATCAATTTGATTTAACTTTCAAATCATTTTTAAAGAAACAATGATCTTTTGTATAAAATTCTTTTGATATTATAATAGTGTCTATCAACTACAATATAATAATCATCTTGCAAAATGCTTTCATCTCATGTTCCACATATATATATAGTATACAATAAAAACCGCGAGCACTTATTGGGTAATGGATTACCAACTATGACAAGGTATGGAACCACCTTTCGATAGTGTACCTCTGGAGAGGAATACAATGGGTTCAACAAGAACATCTTGCAACCCGGCTACACATGACCGACCACTCATTTCGCTTGAGTATATCGAATGTATATCACCAACGGCTGGGATCAACAACCGTTTCCCGAATGGGACAGCAACGAATAGATTAAAGAATGAAATGAATATCTATAGATTGGTGATAATACACCTTAATTGGCAGCCAACCACTTAGCCATGCTGCTTGCCTACTTTTTGTCATTTCCCGGTTGTAAGGCTAGAGGCCACGCTTATCTCTGACAGATCACACAATTTTTCACTTTGAATGTCACATCGTCATACCCGCCAAATCACAAATTGATTTCCCCAAAAATACAATGGGTATAATGCTAAGAGAAACGAATTCCTCCGCCGGCAAACATACATACATTTGAAGAGATCAACTTACGCGATCTATTAAATATACTCTGTAACGACCCGGAAAATCCGAACCAATTTAAAATTTTTATTTTAAATTATTTGGTCGAAAAATGTGGCAGAAATTAAAATTTTCATTTTTAAATAATATTAAAGCCAGTGAATATAGTCAATTTTCAAACGATCTCTATTTTCGACAAAACCACTTTTGTTGGAACCGGAATGTTGAATTATTGCTAGGTTTCTATTTTTAGAATTTTTCGAATTAATATGTGAGCGTGGCGAAGGAAAATGTGTTTGGTCGATTACAATCAAATTTAATCGACTAAAAATAGCCATTTTTCAAACAGTCTCAGAATTCGACGAAATTAATTTTGTTAGGACCATATCGTCATAACAAAGACAAATATATTTTTTCTGGATTTTTCTGAGTCCGTATGTGGCCTCGGTGAATTTATTTATGCAGATAAATTAAATTTATAAAGGAATTAAATATTAAATTAAATAATACAGGCCACAGACAGCCGTTTGGGCTGACGGGACCTGTCCCATTGGATCCGGAATATGGGCTATTGGCTAGGGGCACCTTCTGCTGTACTGAAATTGAACCGGTTTGAAAGATATGGTTTTTTTGAAAAAATACATTAAAATATTATAAATATAGGATTTTAAAACCCTAAAGTCACTATTCATCATCTCTGCCACCGCCTCCTTCATAAATCCATGGCCGATATTGTCCGAACTTCTCCTCCTAATTTCTCCTTCATCTCTTCGAATTAGAACCCATTCTTTATACCAAATCGAAGCCCTTTCCTCCCTCTTTAATCTCATACGGATAGATCGTCCTCTCGTCTCCTGAAGTCCGAGCAGCAACACCCCAAAGACCGCCGCTTTCCACCCATCGCCCCCTAGGCTCGACCGAGCTGCGCCAAACTACCCCCCCTCGTGCGCCCCACTTCCCTCTCCAGCGTGCCACCGACCGATCAGTGTCTTGTACCCTGTAGTGGCCGTAAATCCAATCCCAAGATTTGAACTATAAGGAAAACCTATGGCCTGTAATACTGAAGGAGGAAGAAAGGTAATTTTGACTAATTAATTAATTCATTAATTAATATATAATTGTTTTATAGCTAAATTAACCATAAATGATTCGTTTCAACTCAGAATTTGACGATGTCGGAAGCATTGGAATCGTAACAGCGAATAGAACGTGTTGAGACTGAAACAGGACCATTCTGAACAGTTTGAATTTTGGCCAAAATCTACAACGACTGTGAGATTTCTAAATTTTAATAATTAAATAATTTAATTCTATTTGTTATGTGAATCATTGCATGTTATTGTTTCTGATCTACGATGTTGTGATTGTTGTATGGTTGTTAATATTCGTTGTGATATCATGTTATAGCAAGACAGTTTAGATGTAACGACCCAGCGGATTTTCGACCCCGAATATCGACATAAAATCACCATGTCGACTATTCAAGCATCGAAAACACTGGATTGTCATGAGAAAGAAGTTAGAGGGTGAGAAAGAAAGAAAGAATATTAGAATAGGAGAAAGAAGAAGAACACATCAGAATCTCACAGCGGAACGAATAAAATATAATATCAAATATACAAAAGAATTTTTGTATACATACCAATCATCAGAGTTTAACATATAACTGCACAGTGGAATTAAATTTATATAACTAGTGGTGAAGCCGCCTGCTTCCAGCTTCTGAAACTCCAAGAGAAACCTAACCTGGAACATACTCGGTCTGACCCGAGCACATTTGATTTAAAACAAAATACACCGGGTCAGTCTGGAATACTATCAGTGATAAATTCACATAACACACACTTGTTTAACTTTGGAAAATCCTTTCTGAAATCAAAGGATAATAGTAAGACCAGCCCACACATAAACACGGACGGTTTTTACCTTACTATAACCCAAATCATTTTTGAAATCAATACCTTTCTCTGATATTATCATAATGTATAAATACAAGTAAATAATAATCTAGAGGAACGCTTGCATCTCACACTCCCCATATATAGTATACAATCGAAAACCGCGGGCGCTTATTGGATATTGGATTCCAACTTGACAAGGTATGGGTCCACCTGCCGATAGTGTATCTCTAGAGGCTAATACACTGGGTTCAACAAGAACGTCTTGCAACCCGGCCCTCACATGACCGACCACTCATTTCGCTTGAGTGTATCGAATGTATATCACCGACGGTTGGGATCAGCAACCGTCTGCCCGAATAGGGACATCATCGAATACAGATTAAGAAGCAAATGGAATTTCTCTAGATAGGTGATCATACATCCTAATGGGAGCGACCCACATAGCCATGCTGCCTGCCCGATTTTTGTCATTTCCCGGTTGATGAGGCTTGAGGCTAGAATCTCTTTTCAACATCTGGCCACCATTCACTTTGAATGCCACATCGTCAGATCCGCTAGGACACACTTGATTGACGTCCACAAAAATACTCTAGTCATCTGGCTAGAGAATAACCATTTTTCTGCCATCAACTAGGGTACGTTTGGAGAAATCAACACATGCAATTCCTTTTGGAAATACTCTGTCAGACATCCGTCCATACAAGTCATCCAGGAACAGGATGAACCGAAGGTACCCTCCTTCTGCATCTCATATAGGAATCACCCCATGGATCAGTAGCGAGAAGTCCTTGCAATCCGTAGATTCCAACCACGACTGGATCACGTCAGAATAACTCTGGTTGCAACACAGAGAATATTCGTCAAGCAATCCCTCCGCTTGGGAAGATCCACGGTCTTCACTTGCTCCGTCTTCAACGACGTCTTCACGTATTGTTGGTCGGAATGGTATTCGAATATAATTCGATCCCGGTCTTTCCGAACCAACAATCGTATTGGTCTGGTTTTGATAGTCGGTGTTTTAACTATCAAATATCAAATGTGTGAATACAACCAGTTTGCTAACTCAGCACTAGACACAACTCGACGTGTTTAAAATAGATTTAACCAAATTTCCCTTTTTACTAACTCTGACTGATTTACTTTTAATTGATTTACCTTAACTTGACTAACTCGACTTATTTAACTCAACAAGACTAACTTGATTTGATTACTCTTAACGCTTAACTCATATTGGACTTAACTCCATTCGGTTGGCTTTAGATCGCAGCGATCACAATGGTTACGCCTGATTCCCTCAGAAAACATCCGACCGCCGTAGGCTATCTGCAGCCCTGCGAATTACGCTAGCAGTCGTACGAAATGGAAACTCTTCCTGACTAACTCTGGTTTGACTAATTCTAAATTAAATACGATATTCGATCAACTCTAATTGCATAAGTAATATTCGATATAATTTGAAAACCATATTCTTATTTCCTTCGAACTAATATCGCAATGTTATTTATTTTCCAAAACCTTGCATTTGAATTTGATATTCCTCGAAATAGATAAAACCAATTTCAACACCTCCACTCACTCCAACTAATACCATTCCTCGATAATAGTGAAGCCAACCAAGTTGGGGTATTTTAGTTACCTCTCAGACCTTAGTCGACAACCTTCTTATCTCAGAATCATATTAGCTTATCACTTAACCATTGATACTAAATCTCGTTTCAAATCATAATTTCAAATTTGGGTTTACAAATCTTTTCTTACATTTGAAATCCTTGTTCGAATATCTCATCACCTAATCCCTTTAAAGTATCATTCCACATCGAATTCGCCTTACTTAATTTGAAGCATTAAGTAAAAACCTTATTTAAATCTTTTCACTTACCTACCAACCTCATCTACCAAGTTTGTCGAACACTTGGGTCATAAAACACTCCATAATCGATTTTATCTCCAACTAATTATTTCTTACCCGACTTTAGATCGAATTCACTACTTTACATCATTTTAAATTAAAAGGATAATTTGTTTTACCATTAACCATATTAAAATATAGTTAACTTGCCCCAAATCAAAAATAGGATTTATTATTACTTTTACAAGCTTACTCAAAAATAATTTAGGCTATTAACAATAACCAGTTCAATGTTCTCTTTAAATTTTAGTTAATCGAAGCTAAACTAATATCTAACTCTACTCGTTACACTTTAACGGATCTTTAAATCAATATATATCCCTTTGTCTATTTTACTCGAATACGGTGGATTAACCAACTATACACATCAGTTAACTATTAACTGAATTCAAATTGTCATTTCCCTTTTCTTGAATTAATCAAATAACTTAATTGATTAAAAATCACTTTTAATTGTTTAAAAACAAATTGTCTAATTTAACCAACGCGTAGGTAAAACTTTGGGTTCTTCTCTGCTGCCAAACTGCTATAACCCTTTAAATAATCCCTTTGAAAACTCAGTTAAAATATATTTTATAAATTCCCTTTTAAGTTCTTTATAGCATTTATTTGAAACTTTATTTCAATTATAAAATAATTTATAATCTTTAAACTGCGTAGATTCATCGAATGGTCAACTAACGTCAGAAACAACACATTTGGACCATTCGCTGCCAATGACCAAATCAACGATGTCGGTTGATTCTAAACACAACACAGGTGAATATGTATTCAACCATCGACATACAAACAGGGTTTGGTGTCAGTCAAGGTAAACAGTTCATATATATGCACAAAACCCAAAATACAGTTTATTTGAGGAATCCGGTCGGATTCCTCCAACCTGTCCTTCTCTGCATCACAGATGTCAGTTGATAGCAATATACGAGTTATATAAATAATCAACTGCAATCAATCAGAAGATAACAACCAATTTGCATCCATCGCATCAAATCAGCCAATTTAAACTGTAAACTGTAAAATATATTTAACTGTGAATGTACCACATCACAGTATTCCAGAAGGTGTGAGAATTAACTCACAAGTGTTTGTTCTGGTCGACGGTTGACGCGTTTGTCGCTTCTAATTTGAACTGACCGTCCAAATTTAGCTGATTTTTCAACGGTGTTGGATTGACTCCTGGTCAGTGCCATCGGATAGGTCTCGTCCCTGCGATCCCAAAGGATCCAGATTCGCTGAAATCCGTTTACGTATGAGTGAGATACGCTCGTTTAAAGATTTATAAGTTATACGATTTTAAACTAAACTAATTAATTTATTAAAATATATTAACTAATCATTACCTTAATAATTACCTCAATTAACGTTTTCTTGTCTGCCACGTCAGCCAAGGTTAAGAGAAAAAACGCGTTTACTCTTTTTCCAACTCCTTCATCCCCGACTTCTTCTTCCTCCTTGTCTTCAAAAACAACACGACAGCTACTTAGCCTTGCCGGCGCCACAATCGATCATCGGAGGCCAGGCCTGACACGTCAGCCACCTTCCCACTCCACGACGTCCCCACGGCTGAAGACCCCTGCCCCAATCGTGCCTCCTTCCACCTGAAATCACGAAGACCCCCAAATCCGTTCATGAAAAATCTCGCCGCCACACACACCTACACCCGACCGGACCTCTTCCATTGGGTGCGCCGCGCCACCCAGCACCGCCACCTTCCTGTCCGCGACGCCAACCAACACCCACGGCGCCGGAAAACCCACAACTCTGGCCTCAACTTCGAAAACGAACTCAGAAATCAACCCTCACGTTCATCACCCAATTTCTCCCTCCTCCGACCACCAGAGACTTCGATACCACAGCCAAAACGACGGTATCCCTCCCCTCTACAAAAGCCCTAAGGCCCCGTCCCTCCAAATCAACCGAGCCTCTCGAATTTGGACCAAAATCGAAAGTGGTTTTCTGCCTTTTAACCCGGATTCCGACCACCATACTTGCCGAAACCACCCCAACTTCTGCCTGTAGGTAGCCCTCCTCCCAATCTACCATTTCCCTTCATGTCCCCTTAGCAAAAACTCTACGGATTGAGAGAATTAATTGTTTTAGTATTTAGGGACTTTTTTGCAAAATGTGATGAGGAAAATTATGGTTGGCTGAAAATAGTGATAGGGAAGGGTTTATATAAGTGTAGTTTATTATATTTTAAGTTGACGTGACGACTGACATTGACCGACGATTTTTATTTCGTGCCTATCGCTATTTCTGATATTGTTTATTGGCTCCTGCGCTCACATACAAGCTCCGTTCGTGACGCAACTGGACGACATAATATAATTTGACGATACGGTCCTAATGAATCTTGTTTCGTCGAATTCCGTGCTCGTATGCTCAAACAGCGTTTGTACACGTCCAAATAGATCGATTTATTTTACATTTTATTTTTCCATGCTCACAGAATAACCCCGATTGATTCACCGTCTGAAAATCTGGCAATAATTTACTGTTACGGTCCCAACAAAATTTATTTCGTCGAAAACAGAGGTCGTTTGAAAAATGTCCCTTTTGAACTGGCCAATTCTGAATAAAATAAATCAATTTTAAAGTACTTCAATATAATATTATTAAAATACTGAAATTGGTCATACACGACCAGAATATCGTATATTACTCAGATAAAATATCTTGGGTTGAGTTTGAAGCCAAATCGATATTAAAAATATTAAAAAAAACCCTTTATTTTATATAAATAACGATATAATTATATAAAGGAATTCTACAGCGACTTTTTCAAAAATTGATTTGGACATAAAACAAAATCTACACGACAAAAACTGGATTTTTCTCTGCCGTTGGAAAGATATCGTCAAGCCGGTCCCAACGTTTCTTGTTTCGAGGAAATCCGACTTATTTTGAACCCGGTACGACTAATTGAAGTACAAAACGCCAAATCGCGAACTGCCGTGCCGTTGCAGCTCGTTAATTAATTAAATTATAAACCATATATATTCGTCGTCGTTTTCAAAACGAATTGTCACTAATATTCCACCATAAACAATATTTGACCACTTTAAACTGTCCCATCACAATATATTTCAAATTCGACAATTTCCCATATTTTGGAAATTAAAATAATATTTATTATTTATTTCAAATAATATATTCACAATATAATCGTTAAATTCGATTATTTAAATTCAAACCAATATTTTAAATAAATAAAATATTTAAAATAAACCAAATAAATAGGCGGAAAATATGGGTCGTTACATTAGATCTGTAAAATTCTGATGTAATCTCTATAAAGCTCTCATCTTTATTGGTTTTATTTTTATTTTATTTTTATTTTTATTTTTATCCCTTTATAAAAAAAATATTTTTTTTGTTTTACAAACAAAAAAAATGAAATTTTGAATCTTTTTTTTTTTACAAAATAAAACGAAAAATTGAATCTTCGTTTGTTTTACAACAAAAAGGAAAAGTTAAATCTTTATTTTTGGTTCACAACATAAAATGAAAAGTTGAGTTTTTGTTTTGATTAACAAAATAAAAGAAAAGTAAAATCTCTATTTTGATTTGCAAAATAATAGCATAAGGTAAATTTCTATTTTGATGTACAAGATAAGAACATAATTTTGAATCTTTATTTTTGATTTGCAAATCAAACAAAAGTTGAATCTTTATTTTTGATTTGCAAAATAAAACAAAAGTTTTATCTTTATTTTTGATTTACGAAATAAAACAAAAGTTAAAGCTTTATTTTTGTTTTGCAAAATAAAACAAAAGTTAAATCTTTATTTTTGATTTGCAAAATAATAACAAAGGTGGAATCTTTATTTTGATTTACATAAAAAGAACAAAAGATTGAATCTTTATTTTGTTTATGATTTATAAAATAAAGAAAGTTTAAATTTTTAGATAAATTAAGATTAGATATTTTATTTGATTTACAAGTAAAGATTAGATATTTTATTTGATTTACAAATAAAACAAAGATGAGACCTTTTATTGTGATTCATCAGATTTATACACCAAATCATATATTGTGTTGTATGTGTGGACATTGAAATGACGATGTTGGGTAAATAGAAAAGGTTAGACAAAAACCATTATTTTTGGTTATCATATTTTGACACCAAATTGAGTTGAGTTAGATAGGAAATACCCCCTATAGGAAAAATGTGCATTAAGAAGACAATTAGGAGGAAATTTACATTTTTCCAATGTGAGAAATAGAAAATTTACATTTTTTTATTGTAATAAAGAGAAATAGAAAATTTACATTTTTCCAATGTTGAAAACATCATTTTTGTTGCATTAGAATTGGCGGACAAAAATGTCATTTTTATTTAATATAAAAATATACAATGTTGAAAACATCATTTTTGTTGCATTAGAATTGGCGAACAAAAATGTCATTTTTATTTAATATAAAAATTTTTAATGTTGAAAACCTCATTTTTGTTGCATTAGAATTGGCGGACAAAAATGTCATTTTTATTTAATATAAAAATTTACAATGTTGAAAACATCATTTTTGTTGCATTAGGATTGGCGGACAAAAATGTCATTTTTATTTAATATAAAAATTTACAATGTTGAAAACATCATTTTTGTTGCATTAGAATTGGCGGACAAAAATGTCATTTTTATTTAATATAAAAATATACAATGTTGAAAACATCATTTTTGTTGCATTAGAATTGGCGGACAAAAATGTCATTTTTATTTAATATAAAAATTTACAATGTTGAAAACATCATTTTTGTTGCATTAGAATTGGCGGACAAAAATGTCATTTTTATTTAATATAAAAATATACAATGTTGAAAACATCATTTTTGTTGCATTAGAATTGGCGGACAAACATGTTATTTTTGTTGAATATAAAAATATACATTGTTGAAGCCGTCATTTTTGTCGCATTAGGATTGGCAAATAAAAATGTCATTTTTATTGAAAATAAAAATACATAATGTAGAAAACATCATTTTTGTTACATTAGAATTGGCGGACAAAAATGTCATTTTTATTTAATATAAAAATATACAATGTTGAAAACATCATTTTTGTTGAATTAGAATTGGCGGACAAAAATGTCATTTTTATTTAATATAAAAATATACAATGTTGAAAGCATCATTTTTGTTGCATTAGAATTGGCGGACAAAGATGTTATTTTTGTTGAATATAAAAATATAAATTGTTGAAGCCCTCATTTTTGTCGCATTAGGATTGGCAAATAAAAATGCCATTTTTATTGAAAATAAAAATACATAATGTAGAAAACATCATTTTTGTTGCATTAGAATTGGCGGACAAAAATGTCATTTTTATTTAATATAAAAATATACAATGTTGAAAACATCATTTTTGTTGCATTAGAATTGGCGGACAAAAAAGGTCATTTTTATGTAATATAAAAATATACAATTTTGAAAACATCATTTTTGTTGCATTAGAATTGGCGGACAAAGATGTTATTTTTGTTTAATAAAAAAATATACATTGTTGAAGCCGACATTTTTTTCGCATCAGGATTGGCAAATAAAAATGTCATTTTTATTGAAAATAAAAATACATAATGTAGAAAACATCATTTTTGTTGCATTAGAATTGACGGACAAAAATGTCATTTTTATTTAATATAAAAATATACAATGTTGAAAACATCGTTTTTGTTGCATTAGAATTGGCGGACAAAAATGTCATTTTTATTTAATATAAAAATATACAATGTTGAAAACATCATTTTTGTTGCATTAGAATTGGCGGACAAAGATGTTATTTTTGTTGAATATAAAAATATACATTGTTGAAGCCGTCATTTTTGTCGCATTAGGATTGGCAAATAAAAATGTCATTTTTATTGAAAATAAAAATACATAATGTAGAAAACATCATTTTTGTCGCATTAGAATTGGCGGACAAAAATATTATTTTCATAGAATAAAAGGAATGGATTTTAAATAAGGGAAATCGCCAAATGGTTTATATATTTATATATAAATATAAAATTTAACGAAGCGAGAGCGGCAGTTCGCGTATCGACAATCGTAACTTCAAACGATTATCTAGAAAGATCCGACCGTTGGATTTTCCCAAAACTGGAACCGTTAGGACCGCTTTGGGAAGAGCTTTCCAACGATATAAATTTCATCAAAATCTGACTGTTAGATTTTAAGATATGTGTAAATCAAATTTTGGTGAAAACAGCGCTAGGGCCACCCATTGACCCGAAACGTCGTCTATTTATTTCGAGCTATTTTAAATAAATAAAAATAGCGATAAATAGTTATAAATATATATGAAATGTTTTAAACTATAACTATGCGACAATTATTTGAAAAGATCAAGTTTAACTCATTTCAAACAATTGCACGGCGATTAAATCAATGTTATAAGAAGACGATGGTTGAAGACCGGCGATCTTCACATCGAATGGACGACGACTACTGATGCCTTGGACTGACTTGCTCCCAGGACGGGGTTGAAGCAGTAATTGTCCGGACGTGTGTGTTGGTCGTGCGGATAAGCGAGCGCCTTTTTGGGTGTCTCCGGTTTCGTTCAGACCCAGAACAGACTTGTAAATGGATGCGTGTCTGACATTGGAGTTCATCCCATGTAATTAAGTCGATTTGTATCAATATATGTCTGTTTGGTGGTAGGGAATTTATTCTCTGCTTAACACCCGGATATATAGTAATAGTTATCGATCGCATGGCGTGAATTGTCAAGGTGGCGCGCCAAGATGCAATGATCAAGGTTTTGTTGAAAAGCAGGCCTTGTTGATGACGATCAAAGCATAGCCTGTTTAGGCATAGCTTTGTGTATAGCGTGACTTCATGAGCCTCACACCCCGGTATGAGTCAAAAACGGGATATGGACCGTAGGGAGTGCATACGTTTCTTTCTAGCTAGAAGTGATGTTTGGGCTTTAACACGGCCCGGCATTTTACTATGTGGATTATGGATTGAGGTACCTCGTTTTTTTATAGGCCGGAAGTGGTCATATTATAGGTCTAAAAGGGCCGGGAAACGTATGTTCAGGAATTGCCAATCCACTACCGTTAGGTGGGGACCGGCCCTACCGTTCCAAGGGTTGCCCATAGGTGTGATCCTGAGGCATTTGCTAGAGTGTCTCGAATCGGAAGAGGACGATCCCTAGCCTCGATTTCATGACAGAAAACCAATTCCCAATACGACGACATTTCGGTTTTGATTGTAAACTTATATACGGCGACATAGTAGGATGGGGTACTATGCCGTCTAGGATTGATATATTTATATTGAAGTATTTTAATATTGCCTAGACACTAATAATAATATTAAAATATTACTTTTCACGTATTAAGCATGTTTGATCATCATAAGGGAAAACTCTATCCTCTTGTGTGCGTTGCATTGTGTGATAGGACATGAGTCTTATGATGATTTCATTTTTTTTCAAAAGTCATTTTGCTGTTTTATATAAACTTTATAAAATTATGCACTGGCAATCCAATGGAGTAAACCCGTTCCGCGTTAGCGGCGTGGTCCTGTGATTCGCCATATTGATAGTTAATTTAGTTAAGAATTCTCACACCAGTCCCATGACTGACTCGTAGTTTGTTTTACTTTTGCAAACTCGGGAGCCCTCTTTCCACACAGGCAGCCAATTGACAGGTTCAGGTGATACATTCTGATTGGAGCTTGCTTGGACGAAAGAAGAAGAAGACCTTTCCTATAGTTTTTACTTCTGCTTTGAGACATTTTATCTTCTGTAGCTTTGATGTATGTGATGGAGTTTGAGACTTGTTTCTTTTCCATTTGAAAACTTATTTCCCCTTTTTGTTGAGACTCTTTATTTGGCTAAGTTGTATCCTGTACTGCGTACTCTGATGTATTGGATATTATGATGCTGATGACATTTATTTCCGCTGCAATGGTTTATGTGTTATGATAATTATCTGAGATCTGTTTTTGTTGTAAATATGTTGTATTCCAAAATGATTATCCTTACTTTCGTACTATGGAAGTTTGGGGTCATTACATACTCTGTCAGACATTCTTCCATACAGGTCGTCCAGGGACTAAACAAACCGAAGGCACTATTCTGTAAACAGGACAACCCTTGCATAACTCTGTCTTCAATTATCTTCATCATATTCGATCGCAACGCTAACGCCCATACAGAGTGGTTTTCAGATAATGAATCTGATCCCGGTCTCTCCGTATTGACGATGGAAAAATGGTCAAGAACTTTGATAGCCGGTGATTTAACTATCAAAGAAAAACATGTGCGTAAACAATGATATTATTTCCAGATGGAAATTCTATCGATCAATCATCAATCATCATTTATCTCTTAAATGAATCTATCATTAATTTATTCATTTATCCATTTCCTATTTCCATATAAATATATATATACAGAAATTCTTATTTTCTAAATTTAGAAAATATACCTTATTAATATTGGAAAAACGTATCCATTTTTATTCTCATCTCTTATTTTATATATTAGAAAACATTTCTGATTATTATTTGGAAAACATTTCCAAAACTCCTTCATTTGATTTAAAAATAGATGTTCAAATAAAACATCGCTATGCCAACTCCAACCATTACACTGAGTAACTAATTTCACTTAACCAACCTTCTCTATCGAACCTTAACCATTCCTTAGTAAAAAATGGAGTCAATCAAGTTGGGGTATAACTACCTTTCAGACCTTAGCTGAACAACATTTCTAACATCGAAAATAGACAAAGTTCACCTTTTAAATCTTTAATGAACTTCCTTACGTAACTCTCAGATTCTATTTACGAATCCACATCTTTTACAGAAATCATTTGATTTTAACAATAGTGTTAAAATCCCATGCTTCTAAAATATAATAACTTCAATATAACTTTTATTTATTAATTTAACTAAATAACTAAATAGACAATTTATAACTAAACAAATAAATCTTGATTAAAACGGAAATTGAATAGTACTTTCCCGAATTCGATATAATCGAATTTCAACGTATAACTCTCTTTCGAATAATGTCTATTTGATAACTCCTTTTCGAATAAACTATATTCGATTAACTCCTTACGAATAAACTATATTCGATTAACTCCTTTCGAATAAACTATATCCGATAATCTCCTTTCGAATAAACTATATTCGATAACTCCTTTCGAATAAACTTAATTCAACAATCTCCTTTCGAATAAACTATATTCGATAACTCCTTTCGAATAAACTATATTCGATAACTCCTTTCGAATAAACTATATTCGATAACTCCTTTAGAATAAACTATATTCGATAACTCCTTTCGAATAAACTATATTCGATAATCTCCTCTCGAATAAACTATATTCGAATAACTCTTATCCGACTAACTCTAATTCGACTACCTCTAATTCAATTAACTCTATTCGAATAACTCCTTTTTCAATTAGCTCTATTCGAATAACTCCTTTTTCAAGTAACTCTATTTAAATAACTCCTTTTTCAAATAATTCTATTCGAATAACTATTATTCGACTAACTCTTGTTCGATTAACTCTATTCAATTAACTCTAACTCGATTAACTCTAATCGATTAACTCTAATCGATTAACTCTAATTCGATTTAACTCTAATCGATTAACTCTAACTCGATTAACTCCTTTCAATTAACTCTAACTCGATTAACTCTAATCGATTAACTCTAATTTGATTAACTCTATTCAATTAACTCTATTTCGATTTAACTCTAATCGATTAACTCCTTTCAATAAACTCTAACTCGATTAACTCTAATCGATTAACTCTAATTCGATTAATTCTAATCGATTAACTCTAGTCGATTAACTCTAACTCGATTAACTCCTTTCAATTAACTCTAACTCGATTAACTCTAATCGATTAATTCTAATTTGATTAACTCTAATCGGTTAATTCTAATTCGTTTAACTCCTCTCAATTAACTCTTAACTCGATTAACTCTAATCGATTAACTCTAATTCAATTAACTCTAATCGATTAACTCAAACTCGAATAACTCTAATCGATTAATTCTAATTACCTTTCGATTAACTCTAACTCGATTAACTCTAATCGATTAATTCTAATTCGATTAACTCTAATCGATTAACTCTAACTGATGTCCACTTTAAACAATCTTCTCATAACTCTTTTATATCTCGTTAATTCCCATTTTTTATAATCCTATTTATTTTCCAAATAAGTATTCCTTTTATAATTTTATTTATTTAACAAATAAATATTTTCTTTTCAATTTTATTTATTTAACAAATAAATATTCTTTTTTTCAATTCTATTTATTTAACAAATAAATATTTCCATTTCAATTCTATTTGTAAATGTTTTACAAATATTCCCAATTCAATTCTATTTTTAAATGTTTTACAAATATTCCCTTTTCAATTCTATTTGTAAATGTTTTTAAAAATATTCCCAATTCAATTATATTTGTTTACAAGTGTTTCCATTTCGATTATATTTGTTTTAAAAATATTTCCATTTCAATTATATTTGTTTACAAATATATTTTATTTTCAATACACACTTTGAAAATTCCCTTTGTATATTCCAGTATTTCTTATGGTATTTAAAATACCACATATCACTCTTCAATATCATCCAAACACACAATCAACAACAGATTGTATATCACATCATATATCACAATATATATGAAAAATAGTAAAATAAATGTTGAGGAATCCAGTTGGATCCCTCCGACCTGTTTCCTTGCATCACAGATGTTACACAATATAATTCACATCAATTTCATTTCACTATGAAATATTCTGATAAACCGAATCAATATTTGACTAACGATATATATATAACTATATCGATATTTTCAACCAATCAATTAACAGTTCAACCAAACAGTCAACACACAGCAATCAATCATCATTTATCAGTTCTAAAAATACGTTATAAAAATATGAACTGGTAGAGTTGGTGAGTTTTACTCACATTGGACAATTATTATTGAATAACGATTAACCATCTTTTGATTCAGACGGACAATTTATTTTGCAATAAATTATAACGAGCTCCAATCCACTCCTAATCAGTTCCATTGTGTAGCCACTGTTCATAAGATCCCAACAAATCTTGTTTCGCTGAAAACCGATATCGTACGAGAAATTTATCAAATATTATTGGTTAATACACATTTTATATACTACTTGTTTTTAATTAACTATTATTGGGCCTCACCCATTTGAATTCAGACCAACTATGCTTTGCAAAGCCCAGACCCGCAATCCCCTTTTTCCCCAAAACTGTCGAACACTAGGAGCCACAAACACAGCCATTTTTGAATCTTTTCCAACCTCGATGGTTTCCATTCCTTCACGAAACCAGCTCCTTCCATCACCGTTCTTCTTCTCATCTCCTCCTCTACCGCCTCATTACCAACAAGAGGATCTCGCACCTTCATTGTCATCCGCGATTTCAGGCTCTCGCTCGCACTGCTACAGGAGACTCGCAACATCCACATTCACGGAATTCTACAAAATTTCCTCTATAGATGCGCCTCGACCCTACGAGCTACTCGCAACCCTCCCCAAAGCCTAACTCCATCCCAAACAATGGCAAACTCCATCCTAAACAGTGGCAAATCCCAAACAACGGCTGAACTATTTTGACCAAGGAAATAGATGACTTACGGTTAGGATTTTATGGTATATTTATAGGATAAATTTTGGCTTCTATTAGAAGCTTCATCTATTTTTACTTTTGATTTTTCAACTCGATTTATCATTCAAAAAATTCGTATGATCACACACAATACCCAAAAAATCACGAAAATGGGCATTCAACTATAGTTTGACATTACGTACCCAACGAAACTGGTTTCGTCGAATTCCGACTCCATTTGCTCACACAGCGTATTTTTAACCATCAAAATACTGACTGCTCTTCACATTAAAAATCCGTACGACCACATAGTGACCCCCAAAATCATGAAACTTGAAATCTAACAATAATTTAATATTGCGGATCCAACAAAATTAGTTTCATCGAAAACAGAGGTCGTTTGCAAAACTGGCTATATTTAAAGCTCTAAATAAACCCCTTTAAATATTAAGATATTTAAAAATCATTTAATTTAATATTTAAAAATAAATATTATTGTATATATTCACAGTAGAATATCATACAGCTCCAATTGGGTTTATAACTCGATATTCAAATCCCAGTTAAATCGATATTCAATTTATATTGAAAAATTCACTTATAATATAAACAAATCATTATAAATTATAAAGGAATTTCATATCTACTATTTTAAAATTTGATTTGGACATAAATCAAAATCTACACAATGAAATCCTGATACACAATGAAATCCTGATTTTTCTCTTCCATTAGAAAAATGTACTTCACCAGCTTAGAACGTTTCTTGTTTCACAGAAATCCGGCTTAAAACGGATTCTGTATATTTATTTAAAGTTTGAATCGCCAAATAGCGAACAACCATGCCATTTCGAGCACGATTATAATTATAATATAAATTATACTTTCAACTGTCATTTATATAATATATTCGTTATTCTAATTCAAATTCTAAGCTGAATTAAATATTTTAAATTGTCCAGATCACATTATATTGTCAATTCACTATTTCCGACTATTTCGAAATTAAATATATTATTATATTAATTAAATTAATTAAATATTCAATATTATTTAATTAAACAACCATTTAATTCTCTAAACCATTATTTAAATAATTAAACAAATTAATTATTTGATCGTACAAATACGGGACATTACATTCCCGCATTGACTTTTCCATTCGTAACATAGTCTATGTACGCTTGGATAGCCTCCGGGTTATTGTAAAGATGACCTTTGAGAGTCTTTAGTATCAAGGTCTTTGGAGTACTTGAGAAAGCCATTAGAGAATAGTTTTAAAGAGTATAGGATGAAGAAAATAGTTTTGAATTTTGAATGAGAGGTAGAAAGAGTAGTATTGAATATGTGAATAAATAGGGATCAATTTGAATTTCAAATTCTGGAAAAATTAAACATATGAAATTCAAATTTCGAATTTCAAATTCTGGTGTGTGTGTCGACATCTATGTTCATATATATCGACATACAAGTGCAATTTCAAAATTCAATTTTCTTTTTGACTTTGTTATATTGTTTTGTATTCTCCATTTAGTTATTTCCTAAGATGATATTTATTTTTAAAAGCCCTTTTTAATTAATTTATTATTATTATTTCTGATTTCAAATTTCAAATTTGAATTTTAGAATTCAAATTTTCAAACAAGACAAGAAAACAAGTATCCAGTTAACCGTTTCAATCAAAAATTATTAATTAAGGCATACTCGTTTTTTTGATCCATTCCTTCGATATGTTCTGATTCCTGAATCACTGTGAAGCACATATCTGAATTTCCAGTTTCTTGCTCTTCGTCACTGGATGCTAAATCTGAATCATCTAAGGTTGCTGCATATGCTCTTTTCCTCTTTTTTGACGAGTTATCATTTGTTTGTTGATTCGATCTATCAGGATATGGACACAGCCTTTTTATATGACCTGGTTCGTTACAATTGTAGCATTTATTGTTCTTTGTATTTCTTCCCGAACTTCCATGATTATTTTTCTGAAAGTTATTTATCCTTTTGTATCTCAAATTTTTTTTGAAATTCCTTGTCATTAAGGAAATTTCTTCATCATCCTCACTGCTTGAATCAGAACCATCGTTTTTTGCTTTAAATGCTATAGATTTCTTTTTTGATGACTTATTTTCCTTTCTTTTTTGTAACTGTACTTCGAGTGACATCAAATTCCAGATTAACTCCTCAATCTTCATTTCACTAATATTATTTGCCTCTTCAATTGCCAGTGCTTTCTGATCCCACGTTGGAGTTAGAGAATTAAGGATTTTCCTGACTTGATCTTCTTACAAACAAGTTTTTTCCAAAGCCATTAACAAATGCACGATTTCCTGGGACCTGCAGTGCATATCGAAAACAAATTCATTCTGATTAATTTTAAATAAATCAAATTGATTGGTTAACATTGATATCTTTGTTTTTCTAACTTTATTTGTTCCTTCGTGAGTAACTTGCAAGGTTTTCCATATTTCATAAGTAGATTTACAAACTGATACTCTATTAAATTCATTTCAATCTAATTAACAGAATACCATATTCCTAGCCTTAGAATTATTTTTTGCAGAGGTCTCCTATTCATTATTCCATTATGCATAATTAGTAGTGGGTTCAACATATTCAGTTTGTGAAATATTCTAAGTGTCTAATCATATAGATTGTAAATATATTTTAATTCTACATGCCCAATAAGAAAAACTACTACCATTAAATAGTAGTGGTCTAACAGTGGGCTGACCCTTTATAAAAGAACTATTATTATTAGCAATTCTAGCGGTGGTTGCCATTTAATATTTCCAAAAGTTCAGATGATGAAATTTTGAAAACCTATGCTTTGATAAGGGTTGAGAATCAAGGATCTTAAGGCAAAACTAACACTAGAAGGGGGTGAATAGTGTTTTAAAGAATTTATAGAAATCTTAACCAATTATCAGTTACTTAAACTACTATATCAATCACAGAATGAATATCACAACAGAAATAATTATAGATGCAAATATAAATAAAGTAAAATGCAGAAAAGGAAAGAACCTACCAGATTTTAATATTGGTTCAGATTTCTCCTATGTCCAATCCGGCACAATGTTGGATTACGCAGAGTTTCATGAATATCAGTATCTAATTATAATTTTCCTTGATTTATGGGCTATAAGGAACACACCCTCTCAGTTTTTTATTACCACTTCCTTAGAACTCTTGAGTAGCACTTCCAATCAAAGAGTATTTGATGGAGAATGAAAATAAAATAAGAAGAATGATATAATTTGTAATGAAATCATTAGAGTATAAGTGTAAAATCTTAGAAATTAATAAGAATAATGATGGTATGTTAAGGGAGGATGAAGGAGAAGATTAGTTATGAAAAATTCGAAATCAAGGCCTTTATATAGTGTTCCAAAGGACACAACTGCTTAGGCTATAATCAGGCTATAATCAGATTCCTATGTAAATCCCAGACCAAGAACACACTTCATTTATCACCGATTTTGGGCTGTATTGTTATGTTGTTATACCCCTCGCTCAAGAATGCTTGAGCCACCTATCAACGATTGGTCGATCGAATGTTCAAAGATCAAATTGGGAGATTCATGGAAGTTTACGTCGGTGACATGCTCGTGAAAACGTGGCTGTTGAACATCTACACCGATGACCTCGCGGAGATGTTTGGTGTTCTCACTACAACAAAAACATTATATTACAACTTTTATTTTACAACTATGCGAAAAGCACAGTTGTAATAAATGCTTTTTTACAGCTGTGCAAAATGCACTATTGTAATAAATGTTTTTTTACAACTATGAAAAAACCACTGTTGTAATAAACATCTATATCACAACTTTTCTTTTTTGTCTGTTGTAATAACTAATATATATCAATTAATTTTAGTTAAATTAGAAAGTTGTTTAAACTTATTTTTAGTAAGTCTTTTTTCTATTTCTTTTATTAGAAATCTATTAAATATTAATAACAACTCATATTTAATAATAGTAATATTAACATCTAAGAATAATTCATATTCAATAATAAATTTACAAATTAACACCAATTATTATTAGTTACTACTAGATTAGATAAAAACTGCTTAATTGATGATTAATAAATAATAGTTACTCTTTAAAAATTACTATTAAATATTTAATAGTATATAATCAATATTACCAATTAATAACCAATATTAAAAATTAATTTTCAAAAATTATTAATAATAATAATCAATTATATAAATATTTTAATTAAATGTTTAATAATCAATAATATTAAATATTTAATAATCTATAAATGACTGTTAATAATTCGCATAATGTGTATATGTTGTTTATTTGAGTCTTTCTTTGATCTTGAATACCAAACATATGGTTAAATACGAAAACAAAATAAAGGTGTCCGCGTTGGGCTCTACGATTGAATTTTTGGCCCCAAACGCAAAAATTTCCTTCTAAAGCAATTTTTTCTGGCTTTGAAATCTAACTTTTCGTACCTTCGAACCAACCAAAATTTTCCTCACAGCCGTTCCCAGAATTTTATTTCGTGCTATCACATTTCCTCTTCCTTCAGCAATAAAGAAAGAGCCGCTCCCCAACTGCCTTATTTTCTCTCATCTTCTTTCTCGTTTATTATCACTCCCCATTTTCTAAGATTCACATCTCCCCCATCGCCAATTTTCTCTTATGTTGTTAGTTCTCCTTTTCTCCACTCTCTAGATCCCTTTTTGATTTGTGTGCCCCTTCAGATCCGCTTTTTTCAGATCTAAACTCAGTTTTTCCACATCCTTTCGAACTATTTCTCCTCCAATTGGCCTTCCATCCCTTATCGAAGCCTTTTCTGGGATCTGCCACCCGTTGTCTAGTAAAAAACGCAAGGCCATACTGGTATCTATGGTGGTCGTGGATCGAGATTATCTAAACGTGCTTGGCTATTTCATGGCGTCTGTGCGTCTTTGGGTTACTGTTTCGGACATGGTAGGTCTTGGATCTGGTATGAAGTCATAGTTTTTGAGCGATTTCGTGATTTTCTGGCTTTGGATTTGTCCAGGGTGGAGGCTGGGTTATCTTCTGTCATTGAAGTATGGAGGCTTTGTCACTACGTGGTGTGTTATGTTACTGTCTTACGCTTCAGTTGCTGTTATGCGTGTTTCTTAACCATGGTATGTTTACGACCCTGGTTCTATTTTTCTTGTGTACTTTGTTTAAAGTCTTGTTCACAAAGCAAAACATATGCGAATTTCGTTTAAAGTCTTGTTTACTGCTACAAATTGGAATTGTAACACCCCGTGAATTCTATAATGTTAAGCTTCACAAATTAAAGTGTAATTAATTCTAAATGAAAGAACTAAGGGAAATCGATTATGCCATTGCGTTCGTCTCGGAATTCTGCTTGAGATAGAGTCCGAGTTTGCGTAAATCGGACTCCGTATGAAGGAGTTATGACCTTCGGAAGTTTCAGAATAAAATTTAAAATTCAAACAGCTCAGTTTCAAATTCGAAATTCAAAATTCGAAAAACAGGTTCAAACTGGGTTGGGCGGGAAAATTCCCGCCCAGGGACCAGGTCGACCATGGTGTCGACCTGGTCACCCCAGGTCGACCATAGTGTCGACCTGGGTGTTGACCTACCAGTCGACCTGGCTGGTTGGCTCTGGCTTGAATTTCTGTGGCTCGGTATGTCATTAGGGCTGACATGTCACCTCTTGATTGGATATTTGACCTTTGTATGGTCTAGATTCCTCTTTTCTTCATCTGATGGCTCAAAACAATTTAAAAATCTATAAACACACCCTAAGTCTGAACTAAAAATTCACACAAAAAAATAAGATGGGAGTCGTCATGCTGCAAGGAAGGGATTGAGCGTAGACGTCAAGAGAGAGGAGCTTAGAGACGAATCAAATTTAGAAAAAGATTAAAGCTTAATCAAATTAATCAACGCAACGTTAATCTACCCAAAGGAGCGCATCTCAATTTCAGAATTCAGAATCCAGAATTCAAGATTCTGCATTCGTTGTAAGTATAGTGACCTTTCAGAATATGAATAAAAACTGTGACGTGATTCGATGTAAATGAAAATAGAATTGTGTTATTGTATGATAATGATATAAATTATGTGTATTGTAATGATTCTATCATGACTTGTGTATTGATATTTGTGGCCTAAATTGATTGATGCAAGTCTATTGAACAGTTGTATATGAAAATAATGGCACTTGCAAGTTTGTGGCAAAAACTAGAATTTGATCCCTTTATGTTTATGTCTATGGCATGGACTATATACATTTACTAAGTCTAAATTAAGGCTTATGTAAACATGTTCTAGATTTGAGACCTTTTATGCCTACATGACCCAAAACCTATGAACACATTCTTATGTTTATTTGCAAGTATAATTGGATCTATGTTAAGTATCGTTTGGGTTATATAAACTATGCAAGTTCATGTTGAAATAGGCTATATAATTAGATGTTAAAATTGGATATTTTGGTGAATATACAACATATTAGTTTTGTGGTTGACATTATGCCATGTTAAACATGTTTAAACCCAAGTATGTATAAGCCTAAACTATGCCATTTCATATGTCACCTACTTAGTTATACTTTGATTTGGATGCAAGTTCACATGACCCATAATTTATGTTAGTTGAATCGCTAAATTGCAAGTTCATGCGCCACACACCTTTTTGTATTGTGAAATATTACATGTTCTTGATTTCCCCTTTTTCCCACGTTTAAAAGTTGGGCTGAATTGTGTCGAGCCCAACATTTGTTATAATGTTGCGAACGTACAAACGGGGGTAATAACGTTGGGTGTAAAACATGAAAAAAAAATGTTGGCATGTTTGGCACATGCCAACGACAATGACATTTAAGTGGTATGAATTGTTATACCCAAGAATAAAAGACATGACATTTACATAAAATTGAGAAGTAATAAAATATGTAAATTTAGAAAACACGGTATGCTTAACCCGAGGTTGGATTGAGTTGTGACGTAAACCTGCCCGGACCCGCCCGGCTGTCCAGTAGTCACAACAATACCTATCCAATGTGGGTGATTAAGCATTGAGCCCAATAAGGACCCGAGGTTAGACTGAGCTACGGTGTAAACCTGCCCGGAACCGACCGACACATCCAGTAACCATAGCAATATCTGTCTAATGTGAGTGGTCAGGTGCTCTAAGAGGCTAAGGACAGATGGTAGGGTTAAGTCAACTATAAAACACTTAACCAAATTCAACATGTTAACAAGAATTGATGGGTGAGGTTAGGTAAATACAGACACTTAACCACTTAACATGTTTGACTAGAAAACCCTAGTAACGAGGGACCCGTTTCAGCAGTAACCCAAGTTAGGTATCATGGTACCCTGAAACTAGGCAGGGTGGGGCACGATTACTGGGCTGAGTGTAAGCGGTCAAAGCGACAGCGGTGGGTGCAACAGTGTAGGTTCTAATGGGGTGCGGGCGTGCACACACTCCGGAGCAGACAAACAGGGCACTGAGGGCACTAGTAGTATAACCTATGCCTTCTAGGATTGTGTTGGGGCCGCCACCATGGGTCTTGATACACCCCATGGTGGGACTAGCATAGGTATCTACAATTCTTGGGGGTCGTATGACACATGTTTACGCGAGTAGGAGCCGATCTTTAGAAAATGGGGATCACTTCACCCTCAGCATGGGGTGCTAGTTAGAATAAACTCAAGTAGGTGCAGAGGTATAGTGTGGGTGCGATAGTACATTCGATTCTAAACGTCACCTCCTTAGCTTGTGACACTTTCCTGTTTTCAGTTTATATCTATCATGCCCTTTTCTTATTCACATACTGAAGAGTTACTAGATTTACTCAGGCTTTATGTCTGACTCTATTTTCTTTTCGTCTTCTTTTCTATCGTTTCCCTCCCTCCAGGTCCACAGGGAGGCAACAACTCAGCTCAGTCAGACTCTTTACAAGCTCCAAGACCGTAGATGTATGGTTTGGCTCTTTTGCTTGGATTATGGCTTTGGATATCACTATGGGGATTTTTGTCACTTTGTTTATGTTTTATGCTTCTTTAATAATCAAGACAGTAATGAGGTTGTAATGTTGGAAGTATTTTGAGACAATTATGGAAATGTTTTTTTAACACGTATTGATGAAATAAAAGTCTGTTTGGTTTCCGCTGTTTAAAATATGTGTATTTATATCTGTCTTTTGTTTATCTGTGGCTTTTACTTATAAACCTCCACCAAAGTTAAGGCATTCCCTTTGTGAGTGACCTTAACGGAGGTGGGATGTTTCACTTGGTATCAGTGCCAGGTTTACCAGATAAGATAAAAGTTTTTGAAATTGTTTTCAAAAGAAAGTTTAAAGAAGCATTTTTCAAGAAAAAGTGTTATATTTTAAAGAGGCATAATCCCCCAAAGCCATGTGCACTTTCTCTCTCTATCCCTCGTTTTGAATCTTTCCTTTCTGTTTCAGCATGTCTGGGGACCTTACTCCCCGGCTACAGATGCTTTTACTCCTCCTCCTCCTCCTCCTCTACGTGAACCAGCAAACGAAACGATCGCCGAACAAGAAGTCGGATAATAGTCAAGGAGGAAAGGACCACAACAATAACAACAAGACACATGAGAAAAGGAAATGTTATTTCTGTGGCATTGTTGGATATGTGGTGAACGACTGCAGAAAGAAGAAGAGGAAGATGAGTGCTACTTGCTTCCATTGCGGTGAGGCTATACACATGGCTAAGGACTGCCCAAAGAAGCGAGGGCAGGGACAGAAGGCTGGATCCACTTCAGGGGGTCAAGTTCATGCGCTAGTGGCACCTCAGCAGGAACGAGGTAGTAATATTTCGGTAGAAAGTGTAGTTTATCTTTATGATCATCCAGTTCGCACACTTTTTGACTCTGGAGCATAACACTCTTTTATTTCATCTGCCTTAGTAGAATCTCTGCATCTAGACACTAGTATGGTAGAAGATCCCTTAGTAGTTTCAATCCAATTGGGGGCTCCGCTTACTTGTCAATGGTTTGTTTGGGTTTGAAAATCTCTATTCTCAGCGTTGAGTTTAGTTGTACTGCTTTTGTTTTGGGCTTCTCGGGATATGGTTTGATCTTAGGCATGGACTGGTTATCCAGTAATGGTGCCATCCTTGATTGTGAGAAAAGAGTAGTTAGACTCTTGACTCGGCTTGGTAAAACTCTAGAAATTTCTTGTAATCCCTTGAATGTTGTTATGCTTCGTTATCTAGAGTCACTTGATGCTTCTGATGAGAAATTGCAGTCAGTTAGAGTAGTCCGGGAATATCCGGATGTCTTTGAGGAGGTGAAGGGCTTACCTCCGAGGCGGGAAATAGACTTCCGCATATATCTTGTGGATAATGCAAAGCATGTAGCTTTACATGTCAAACACATGGCTCCAAAGGAGAGAAAGGAGCTCAGTAAGAAGGTTAAAGAACTCCTCGAAAAGGGATTCATTAGACGGAGCATTTCGGAATGGGGTGCTCTAATGGTGTTCGCAACCAAAGTGGACGGTTCGCTTCACCTTTGTGTCGACTATAGGGAGTTAAACAAATTGACCAAGAAAAATAGGCACCCTCTTCTCTGAAATGACGATTTGTTTGATCAGCTTGTAGGTGCGTCGGTCTTCTCCCAACTTGATCTGGCAACTGGGTTCCATCAGCTAAGAGTAGCTGAAGACAGCATTGATAAAACGACGTTCAGAACCCTAGACGGTTTCTTCGAGTGGCTTGTCATGCCTTTCGGCTTGACAAATGCACCCGCTTATCTCGTAGACCTAATGAGCAGGGTGTTCAGAGAATTCCTCAACAAATTTGTGGTTGTCTTCGTAGACGATATTTTGATCTTCTCAAAGAATGAGGAAGAGCATGCTCAACATCTGAAAGGAATCATGGAAACTCTTCGAGCACATCAGCTAAAAGCCAAATTCTCCAAGTGTCACTTCTGGAGAAAAGAAGTAAGATTTCTTGGACATATAGTGTCCAAAGAAGGGTTGGCTGTGGACCCCGCGAAAGTGGTGGCAGTGCAAGATTGGAAGACACCAAGAAATGCAACCGAAGTTCGAAGCTTTCTTGGGCTAGCCGGATTTTACCGAAAGTTTATTAGGGATTTCGCGAAAATCTCAGCTCCACTCACAAGGATAACAAAGAAGAATCTGGCGTTCACTTGGGATTTGGACTGCGAGTTTGCTTTACAACGATTAAAAAGGGCTCTTACAATAGCTCCAGTTCTAACTCTTCCTAACGGAAGCAAAATGTTCACAGTATACACAGATGCATGTGGAACGGGACTAGGTGTTGTTCTAATGCAAGAAGGGAGGGTAGTAGCTTATTGTGGAAGGCAATTGAAAGTTCATGAAAAGAACTACCCAACCCACGATCTTGAGTTAGTCGCCATCGTCTTTGCGCTTAAGTCTTGGCGCCATTATCTCCTAGGTGAGAAGTTTGAATTATACACTGACCATAAATCGTTGAAATATCTCTTATCGCAGAAGGACCTTAACTTGAGGCAGCAAAGATGAATGGAGTTTCTTGCCTCGTATGACTTTGAAATTTCCTATACTCCCGGCAAAGGCAACGTAGTAGCAGACGCGTTGAGCCGAAAGAAACTGACCTTAAGCCCGATCTTTGTAGAGAGGCAAAGCTTGGAGTATATAGCCAGTTTTAACTTTAGGCCCTCCTCAGATTTTGTACCGGGTTTGCTAGCATCTCTCGAAGTACGCCCTACTCTCTAGGACTCAATAGGGGCTGCACAACGTGAAGACCCTCAGCTTGTTGATGTGATTGATAAACTTATTAGGGGTGAGACTTCTAGTCACCTCAGTAGATACGCCATTGATGATAAGGGTTGGCTGAGGCAAGATGGAAGATTATGCGTCCCAGAAGCAAGGGAGTTGACAAAGAAGGTTCTCGAGGAAGCGCATCATTCCAAGATGACTATACACCATGGCGGTGATAATATGTACAAGGATATAAAAAGAACTTTCTTTTGGAGCAGCATGAAGCAGGACGTGGCAGATTTCGTTTCTAAGTGCATGACCTGCCAACAGGTCAAGGCGGAATAGAAGAAGCCTGGAGGACTACTTCATCCTTTAGAGGCCCCACAGTGGAAGTGGGATAGCATTTCAATGGATTTCATTGATGGACTTCCTAGGTCGAGAAGAGGCAATACTAGCATCTAGGTAATAGTGGATAGGCTTACTAAAAGCGCCCACTTTATACCCATTTAAAGTAGAAGGACTGCCGCATCTCTAGCATCTCTTTATCTCAAGGAAATAGTTCGACTCCATGGGATACCCTCTAGCATTGTTAGTGACCGAGACCCTATATTCACAAGTGAGTTTTGGCGGAGTCTGCAAGAAGCTGTAGGCACACAGTTATGTTTGAGCACGACCTATCACCCCCAAACCGATGGCCAGACGGAAAGGGTGAATAGAGTTTTAGAGGATCTTTTAAGACTTTGCGTTCTTGACTTTGGAGGGACATGGGAGGATCACCTTCCTTTAGTGGAATTTGCCTACAACAACAGCTACCAAGCTACCATAGGCATGGCACCCTTCGAAGCCTTGTAAGGAAGACCGTGCAAATCACCAACGTGTTGGTGGGAGTCTACAGATAAGCTTATACTTGGGCCAGACATGATTCGAGAGACTTCAGAGAAAGTGGACTTGATACGGAGAAGGATGAAGACATCCCAAGACAGACAAAAATTCTACGTCGACAAAAGAAGGACTAACCTTGAGTTTGAGGTTGGGGACAGGGTTTTCCTTAAGGTATCTCCTTTAAGGAACGTCGTTAGCTTTGGATCCGCAGGAAAGCTAGCACCAAGATTTGTAGGACCGTTTCCTATTATCGAGAAGGTTGGGAAGATGGCGTATAAATTAGAGCTACTCTAGAGACTGGTCGGAGTTCACAACGTCTTTCATGTTTCTTACCTCCAGATGTGTTTGCATGAGTCTGCGGAAGTGGTGGAACCTAGCATTCTAGAAGAAGCTGAAGTGGAACATGAAGCAACTGTGAGGAGAGTTCCAACCCGCATCATAGGAACTGAAGTGAAAAAGCTACGCAACCGCGAAGTCAAGCTCGTTAAAGTTCAATGGAGCGACACCGAGGAAGATGCGACTTGGGAAACTGAGGACAGAATACGCGTTGCCTACCCTCTTCTTTTTGAGGGCACATCTTTGATCTCTCTTTTTCCTTAAGTTATGCTTTATCTATCTTTTTAGGTATATCTCCTCGGTCCTTTTCCTAACTCCTTAGGTAGAAAACAAATGGATGCAAACATGTATTTGAAAACATGTTATGGATGATGGCTGCAAATGGTTGCTAGTGATTACTAGTGGTTGCTCGTGGATGCATATACACACACCCCAGGTTTTAGATCGGCTTAGTCACCTCATATTGCATATACATATATGTATTCTCATTTGTATATGGTTGAAACTTGATATGCTGTCATATGTTCGTCGCATTTGTATGAATAGTTGTGCACTCATATAGAATTATGAGTAGGAAAAATTTGCATACATAATGGATTCATGACACTTACATGATTTGCATTAAGGAGGTCAACTGAATCAGTAGACCACCTGATTTCTGCATTAGATAAGGACATGTACACACACTATGCATATGATCATGAAGCATTAGAAGTCTTTTAAGGACAGTGGACGCCTGTGTTTGTTGGTTGAGTAGATCGACGGTTGGATGGTAGGATATACATTCTTCCTAACTTGAAGATTTCGGGGACGAAATCCTTTTAAGGGGGAGAATGTAACACCCCGTGAATTCTATAACGTTAAGATTCACAAATTAAAGTGTAATTAATTCTAAATGAAAGAAATAAGGGAAATAGGTTACGCCATTGCGTTCGTCTCGGAATTCTGCTTGAGATAGAGTCCGAGTTTGCGTAAATCGGACTCCGTATGAAGGAGTTAGGACCTTCGGAAGTTTCAAAATAAAATTTAAAATTCAAACAGCTCAGTTTCAAATTCGAAATTCGAAAAACAGGTTCAAACTGGGCTGGGTGGGAAAATTCCCGCCCAGGGACCAGGTCGACCATAGGGTCGACCATGGTGTCGACCTGGTCACCCCAGGTCGACCATAGTGTCGACCTGGGTGTCGACCTGCCAGTCGACCTACCTGGTCAACCTGGCTGGCTGGGTTTGGCTCTGGCTCGAATTTCTGTGGCTCGGTGTGTCATTAGGGCTGACATGTCACCTCTTGATTGGTTCTTTGAACTTTGTATGGTCTAGATTCCTCCTGTCTTCATCTGACGGCTCAAAACAATTTAAAAATCTATAAATATACCCTAAGTCTCAACTAAAACTTCACACACAAAAATAAGATGGGAGTCGTCATGCTGCCAGGAAGGGATTGAGCGTAGCCGTCAAGAGAGAGGAGCTTAGAGACGAATCAAATTTAGAAGAAGATTAAAGCTTAATCAAATTAATCAATGCAACATTAATCTACCCAAAGGAACGCATCTCAATTTCAGAATTCAGAATCCAGAATTCAAGATTCTGCATTCGTTGTAAGTATAGTGACCTTTCAGAATATGAATAAAAACTGTGACATGATTCGATGTAAATGAAAATAGAATTGTGTTATTGTATGATAATGATATAAATTCTGTGTATTGTAATGATTCTGTCATGACTTGTGTATTGATATTTGTGGCCTAAATTGATTGATGCAAGTCTATTGAACAATTGTATATGAAAATAATGGCACTTGCAAGTTTGTGGCAAAAACTAGAATTTGATCTCTTTATGTTTGTGTCTATGGCATGGACTATATACATTCACCAAGTCTAAATTAAGGCTTATGTAAACATGTTCTAGATTTGAGACCTTTTATGCCTACATGACCCAAAACCTATGAACACATTCTTATGTTTATTTGCAAGTATAATTGGATCTATGTTAAGTATCGTTTGGGTTACATAAACTATGCAAGTTCATGTTGAAATAGGCTATATAATTAGATGGTAAAATTGGACATTTTGGTGAATATACAACATGTTAGTTTTGTGGTTGACATTATGCCAAGTTAAACATATTTAAACCCAAGTTTTTATAAGCCTAAACTATGTCATTTCATATGTCACCTACTTAGTTATACTTTGATTTGGATGCAAGTTCACATGACCCATAATTTATGTTAGTTGAATTTCTAAATTGCAAGTTCATGCGCCACACACCTTTATGTATTGTGAAATATTACATGTTCTTGATTTCCCCTTTTTCCCACGTTTAAAAGTTGGGCTGAATTGTGTTGAGCCCAACATTTGTTATAATGTTGTGAACGTACAAACGGGGGTAATAACGTTGGGTGTAAAACATGAAAAAATATGTTGGCATGTTTGGCACATGCCAACGACAATGACATTTAAGCGGTATGAATTGTTATACCCAAGAATAAAAGACATGACATTTACATAAAATTGAGAAGTAATAAAATATGTAAATTTAGAAAACACGGTATGCTTAACCCGAGGTTGGATTGAGTTGTGACGTAAACCTGCCCGGACCCGCCCGGCTGTCCAGTAGTCACAACAATACCTATCCAATGTGGGTGGTTAAGCATTGAGCCCAATAAGGACCCGAGGTTAGACTGAGCTATGGTGTAAACCTGCCCAGAACCGATCGGCACATCTAGTAACCGTAGCAATATCTGTCTAATGTGAGTGGTCAGGTGCTCTAAGAGGCTAAGGACAGATGGTAGGGTTAACTCAACTATAAAACACTTAACCAAATTCAACATGTTAACAATAATTGATGGGGTGAGGTTAGGTAAATACATACACTTAACAACTTAACATGTTTGACTAGAAATACCTAGTAACGAGGGACCCGTTTCAGCAGTAACCCAAGTTAGGTATCATGGTACCCTGAAACTAGGCAGGGTGGGGCACGATTACTGGGCTGATTGTAAGTGGTCAAAGCGACGGCGGTGGGTGCAACAGTGTAGGGTCTAACGGGGTGCGGGCGTGCACACACTCTGGAGCAGACAAACAGGGCACTGGGGGCACCAGTAGTATAACCTATGCCTTCTAGGATTGTGTCGGGGCCGCCCCCATGGGTCTTGATACACCCCATGGTGGGACCAGCATAGGTATCTACAATTCTTGGGGGCCGTATGACACATGTTTACGCGAGTAGGAGCCGATCTTTAGAAAATGGGGATCACTTCACCCTCAGCATGGGGTGCCAGTTAGAATAAACTCAAGTAGGTGCAGAGATATAGTGTGGGTGCGACAGTACATTCGATTCTAAACGTCACCTCCTTAGCTTGTGACACTTTCATGTTTTCAGTTTATATCTATCATGCCCTTTTCTTATTCACATACTGAAGAGTTACTAGATTTACTCAGTCTTTATGTCTGACTCTATTTTCTTTTCGTCTTCTTTTCTTTCGTACCCCCCCAAGGTCCACAGGGAGGAAACAACTCAGCTCAGTCAGACTCTTTACAAGCTCCAAGACCGTAGATGTATGGTTTGGATCTCTTTTGCTCGGATTATGGCTTTGGATATCACTATGGGGATTTTTGTCACTTTGTTTATGTTTTATGCTTCTTTAATAATCAAGACAGTAATGAGGTTGTAATGTTGGAAGTATTTTGAGACAATTATGGAAATGTTTTGTTTGAATACGTATTGATGAAATAAAAGTCTGTTTGGTTTCCGCTATTTAAAATATGTGTATTTATATCTGTCTTATGTTTATCTATGGATTTTACTTATAAACCTCCACCAAAGTTAAGGCATTCCCTTTGTGAGTGACCTTAACGGAGGTGGGGTGTTTCGGGAATAACTGTTTGTTTCCATGTGCATCTAAATAGAAAAAACACAGCATTCAAATAATAACGTAGCATCATGGATCAAGCATTATATGTGGATATAGGTTATTAATGTACCATGCCCTCATAGCTAACCCAAAAGGTCCAAATATTACCTGTTTACATAAATGATAAGCTTGATGTCAGTGAACAGTAGCAATATTGTAAGTTATAACACTTGCTAATTATCATAAACTCCACATGTATTTGACATATAAAAACCAGATCAATATGCTAAAGTCTGAAGATGACCCTGGAAGAGAAAGTATGAACTTTTTTGTTTTTTGGAGTAAAAATGTGTGCTTGTATTTGATGCAATTGAGCTATTATTATTAAAAGCATAGCCTAATATTTACAGACCATGACAATACGATAGAGTTCGTTTCAGTTTTAGTATATAATGTTAAAACAAAATAAAAGGAGAGCTAAATATACAACTATAAACCATTTATCGTAATTGTGATTATACTACAACTAAATTACATGATTGTTTGTGTCTGTAATGTCAGAGCTAGTTAAGCGTTATTCATATAAGTGACAATATACAAAAGCAGGGAAAAGGTAATTATGTCTAGGTGAATACAATATAAAAATTATTGAGAAATTTTTTTAGGCAACATGTTTGTTATTCCAAACAAATATACGTTTTTTGCTTTGTGAACGTGCACTATAAACTTAAATTTATATTTCTTATTGATGCATGTTTACACCTACTATTGCATTCTTTACCAGAAATATTTTATTTTATTTTGTGCACTGTGTTGAAATGAAAACATTTATGCTTAGACATTTTGTACACTTTCGACTTGCTCCTGCCTTTATCCAAGTGTTGAATCTAAAAGAAGTTGAGCTTGACGTGCTAGTTTATGATGCAAGTTTGATTTTTAGTTGCTTTGTGCCAAGTTTGTTTGTTATGTGTAGATGTGCACTCCATTATATGTCTTTTATTACTTGAAACAACACTAGTTTCCTGGATTCCAAAACCAGGTTGCCTGTGTACTTAAACAGGTGAAACTCGTATTGGATGACGAGGGCTGATTCAGCTGAATCCGTTAGAGAAATGATGAGGAAAGGGAGTGCTATTGGTGTGAGCGTTTGTAGGAGATGGGCTTTCAATGATGGTGGTCGGAATGCACTACAGCTTTCGCTTGGGGTTTTTGATGAGAGGATTTTGCAGGTATTATTTTATTTTATTTCAGGTATGTCGGTAGGTACATATTTGATTGGATTTTGTGGTATTGATTAGTTCACTTGAAGTAACAGAATTATTTAAATGTTAGATGGGTGTAAACCAAACTAGTTTGATGTTTTGGAGTTGTTGTGGTAGTGAACGTTTGAGTTGTCATTAGTGGTATTTAATTGGTGAATACATACACATTAAATCTACTAGTTGTTAGAAAACTTTGTGATCATTCAAAGGCATATGCTCTGTCGAAGCTGCCTTCTTTATTCCATACCAAAGAACTGACAAAAATAATGATTTATATACTATTTTTCATCAAACTTGAATAATATGATGTATATATACATGTATCATTTCAGAAAATGGAAGCAAAATTTGATGGTGGACTGCATTAATCCTACTATAGTTCGCACAGTACTGGCAAGAGAACATAAAGTGTATCTCAGGGGTCAGTGATACAATCTCAATATGCTTTCTTTATTGTATGTATACTACATAATACGATATGAAGTGAAATCAATATTGTTTGCAGATTCTGAAATCAGGGTTCTGAACAAAAGATGAAGGAGGATTTTAATGAGATGGATATCATGGATTTGCCTGGTGCTCTTTAGAAATTTTGTATTTGAGATTCTGTGTTTGACGCGTGTGTGATGCTTTATAAACTTGTGCTACTATCCATTCATGTATTTAGAGCTATCTATATAATTTGTAAATTCAACGTATTATGTAACAAAAATACGATGGGAGTTTGAAAAATCTAATATATTGTTTTGGTTCTTGTTTTAAGTTTTTTTTGATATCTTATAATATGTTATGAAATGAATTCTTTTTTTAGTAATATGCATATAATTTGAGGCATATGTTACAATTGCGAAATAATAGTTGTAACAAAATCAATCATAATGGTTTTAAATAGTTGTAAAAATTATAACAATAGTGGAGCAAAAATGTTGTAATAAAGTTTATTACAACGGTGGAAAAAAGTTGTAAAATACACATTTCACAATAGTGTCGCAACGGCGCAAAAAAGTTGTAAAAGAATTTAGTCTATTACAACTTCTTAATAGACGACGGTGGCTCCACCGTTGTAAAAAGTCTTTTACAACTTTTTTTCACCGTTGTAATATGGTCAATTTGTTGTAGTGTCTTCGAAAATACGACATGAAATTCGCTCCCTTGAAATCTCTTTTGGCGTTGTATTGAAAAGATTCTTGGGTTTCATTGTCAATTCACGAGGAACAGAAGCCAGTCCTAAAAGAGCGACGCTATCCGGGGAATCAGAGTTCCAGAATACATCAAGAAAATTGAAGATTAAATAGAAAGGTGGTTGCTTTAAGCAGGTCCATCTCAAAAGCAACCAACAAATGCATTCCTTTTTTATCTGATCAACAAGGGGAAGCACAACTTTGCGTGAACATCGAATGCATCGCCGCATCATGCTAACTAGATTTTATTACTCTGATAATCTTGGACTCTTGATATCTTGATTCTCCTTTGAAATCTTGAATCTTTTAACTATGCATTCTTCAATATTTATTGCCTGCATATAAATCCTATACATACACACACACACATATATATATACACACACACTGGATAACAATGTTAGTATATATTTTATAATCAATAATGGTAATGATTGAAACAAGGTTATTGTCATCAAAACATCATCAGCGTTCCATTCTCCAACAGTCTCCCCCTTTTTGATGATGACAACCTTGGTTTATAAAATATTCATACCCGATATTACCTGTCAGTCTGATTCTTCGATTACTCCCCCTTTCACCATGAATTCCTTCCAACTCCCCATTAAACTATACCTGTTTATTGCTTATTTTATAATTTCTCCCCTTCGTCATAAAAATGTATATTTATCTAAACTCAAAATAATCCTAGCGACTAATTTTATATAACTCCCCTAAATTTATAACTTTCTTAATCTTGAATTTTCCTATAACTCCTCCTAACTCTATGACAATACTGTTGTATTACTAAGTAAGATATACAAGAGTATAATCAATATATTCATTGTATATTTCTAACCAAACACTCAATCCATACAATATTTATATGGAAAATTAATCATTTACAAGTTTTTAACTTTAAATTTAAAAGCACACCACAAATAAAACCATACAAATCAAATCAAGCAAGTTATTTATTCATATATTTCTCGGAACTTCCATTCATCTCCACTAAACATTAGATCCGCTTTTATGACTTCCAAGTCTTCGTTGCCTTTGGTAAGAGATGCTCCGGTGATATGTTGTCTTCATCTCTAGAGAGAAAAGAGATCATCCAACAAATAGCATTAAAGTATTTTTCTTGTTGTTCAATCATTTTTATTTGACTTAATTTTAAATGAAGTTTATTGCAGAGAATGATAGATAGGATATTCTTGAATGAGTTGACAGTCTCTTCAATATTTTGACTTAGATTATGAATAGGAGTAACCACTAATTTGATTATAAAGAGAAAGAGTGGTTGGAGAAGCAAAAATGAGTTTTTCTAGAAGAAATTGATATATATATATATATATATATAGTCTAGAATTCGTTTAAAACTTAATAGACACAAGGTAGTTATAAAAAAAATTGAATAATTTCAAATTTCTAGTTGTTATATGTCGACATACATATTCTTGTATGTCGACATACCCATACTTATTTGGGCATTTTGACTTTCTACGCTATTTTGAATTATTTCTTATTATATTATTTTAATTTAATTTAATTCTTAAGTGTTCTTACAGATGTTTAAAGGTGGATTTGACAAAAAATAAAAACATTCATTACTACTAATATGAGATTACATTCAAACGAAACATGAAATATTGAAATACAAAAAGGAAATACAAGCCAATATGATAAGACAACATAAGCTAATACACTTAGATCTCAGCAGAAGAAGATGACAATTTAAGTTTTCTTTCAAGTTTTCAGAAAAACTTGTTCATTTTGGATGACATTTGGTTAAGAGTCTTATTGATTTTCTTTTGGTTTTTGGCTATCTTGATTTGGTTTTAAAAAATAGCTTCTTTGGATATGGCTCTAGTTGAAGTGGGAAATTCTATGGTTTCCATAGAGGATTCACTTTCATCGATATCCATTTGATTTCCTTCTTGTTCCATTCTAGCTTGTTTTTCGGCATATGACTCATATGGTTTGAAAATGATTGGAATTTCCATAAGGGATACATTTCCCGAATGAAGAACCTTTCTAGGAACAAATTTCTTTCCTTTGAAATCCACTCTAAAATACTTAAAGATTCGGGTAAGGTAAATTCCATGGTAGAGAGTGTTTTCTTTTGTCTACATTTCCTTGGGTCTGAATTCTCTCAAAATCATTTCGGCCCAATTAATATCATAAGTGCCAAAGATGGCAAAAGGAGCTTTTTGGACTTTGAGAGTAGGGTTTTAAAATTTCCGGAACGAGAAGTAAGAGTGTGTTGAAGAAGGAGGTCGACAATTCTAGCTTTTGGGCAGAAAAAGCGATTTTTGAATTCCATATGTTCATCGCTTTCAAAAATATGATGAAAATTTTCTAAATCATGTTCATCACTTTCAAAACCTGAAAAATCCTCAACTATTTTCTTGCAATTCAAAATGGTTCCCAAAACATCACAATCCAAAATAATTTAACTGTCTTTGATGCTACTTTAAACTTGGTTTTCATTTCCTTCGTAAAATCCGTGATTTAAATTCGCACAAAACATTTTGACAAGATTCGTGTAACATAGTTCATCGTTATCCCGAGAATCAACCAAAATTAAAACTTCATTTTGATTAAAAAGATTATGAAGATCATAAGATCCAAAATCTTCAAAAATAGCAAATGTTCCCGCATTGACTTTCCCATTCGTAACATAGCCTATGTACGCTTGGATAGCCTCCGAGTTGTTGAAGAGATGACCTTTGAGAGTCTTGGTTAGTATCATGGTCTTTGGAGTACTTGAGGAAGCCATTAGATAATAGTTTTGAAGAGTATAGGATGAAGAAAATAATTTTGAATTTTGAATGAGAGGTAGAAAGAGTAGTACTGAATACATGATTAAATAGAGATCAATTTGAATTTCAAATTTTGGAAAATTTAAACATATGAAATTCAAATTTTGAATTTCAAATTTTGGTGCATATGTCGGCATGTATATTCATGTATATCGATATACAAGTGCCATTTCAAAATTCAATTTTCTTTTTGACTTTGTTATATTATTTTATATTCTCCGTTTAGTTATTTCCTGAGATGATATTAATTATTAAAAACCCTTTTTTAATTAATTTGTTATTATTATTATTTTGAATTCAAATTTTAAATTTGAATTTTAGAATTCAAATTTTCAAACAAGACAAGAAAACAAGTATCCATTTAACCATTTCAATCAAAAATTATTAATTAACGCATACCCGGTTTTTTGATCCATTCCTTCGACAAGTTCTGATTCCTGAATCAATGTGAAGCACATATCTGAATTTCCAGTTTCTTGATCTACGTCACTGGATGATGAATCTGAATCATCTAACGTTGCTGCATATGCTCTTTTCCTCTTTTTTGACGAGTTATCATTTGTTTGTTGATTCGATCTGTCAGGATATGGACACAACCATTTTATATGACCTGGTTCGTTACAATTGTAGCATCTATTGTTCTTTGTATTTCTTCCGGAACTTCCATGATTAATTTTCTAAAAGTTATTTATCCTTTCATATCTCAAAAATTTCTGAAATTCCTTGTCATTAAGGCAATTTCTTCATCATCCTCACTGCTTGAATCAGAACCATCATTTGTTGCTTTAAATGCTATAGATTTCTTTTCTGACGATTTATTTTCCTTTTTTTTTAACTGTACTTCGAGTGACATCAAATTCCAAATTAACTCCTCAATCTTCATTTCACTAATATTATTTGTTCCTTCGTGAGTAACTTGCAAGGTTTTCCATATTTCACAAGCAGATTTACAAACTGATACTCTATTAAATTCATTTCAATCTAATTAACAGAATAACATATTCATAGCCTTAGAATTATTTTTTGCGGAGGTCTTCTGATCATTAGTCCATTGTGCATAATTAGTAATGGGTTCAACATATTCAGTTTGTGAAATATTCTAAGTGTCTAATCATATAGATTGTAAATATATTTTCATTCTACATGCCCAATAAGAATAACTACTACCATTAAATAGTGGTGGTCTAACAGTAGGCTGACCCTTTATAAAAGAACTATTATTATTAGCAATTCTAGCGTTGGTTGCCATTTAATATTTCCAAAAATTCAGATGATGAAATTTTGAAAACCTGTGCTTTGATAATAATTGTAAGGGTTGAGAATCAAGGATCTTAAGACAAAACTAACACTAGAAGTGGGTGAATAGTGCTTTAAAGAATTTATAGAAATCTTAACCAATTATCACTTACTTAAACTACTATATGGATCACAGAATGAATACCACTACAGAAACAATCACAGTTGCAAATATAAACAAAAGTAAAATGCAAAAAAGGAAAGAACCAACCATATTTTATATTGGTTTAGATTTCTCCTATGTCCAATCCTGCACAACGTTGGATTGCGCAGAGTTTTATTAATATCAGTATCCAAATATAACACCCTTGATTTCATGGCTACAAGGATAACACTGCTCCTTTTCCTTGATTTACGGGCTATAAGGAACACACCCTATCATTTTTCTTGATTTATGGGCTACAAGGAACACACCCTCTCAGTTTTTTATTACCACTACCCTAGAACTCTTGAATAGCACTTCCAATCAGAAAGTATTTAATGGAGAATGAAAATTAAATAAGAAGAATGATATAATTTGTAATGAATTCAGTAGAGTATAAGTGTAGAATCTTAGAAATTAATAAGAATAATGGTGGTATGTTAAGGGAGGATGGAGGAGAAGATTAGTTATGAAAAAAATTCGAAATCGAGGCCTTTATATAGTGTTCCAAAGGACACAACTGTTTTTGAAACATTTCAAAATGAAAAGACACAACATTTAAATTTAACTAAATATGACTGTTCTATGTCGACATGTAAAAACATATATGTCGACATTCATATATTCTCCTCAGTTAGTGCTCGGTTGTCCTTCTATATTACTTCCACTCTAGTTGATAAAGAGGTCGTTACATCTTCATACTTCTCCTTGGCCTGAACAATTGCCGCTCTAACTTCCTCGATTATTTTATTGGAAGACTCCAACTCTTCCCTTGGCCCTTCTAGATCGATATCCGGAGACTTGATTCTCTCCTGATCAAAATTAGCCTCGAGCTTCTGGCCATCGATAATGTTGTTCTTCATGAAGTTTAGCTTAGACGGTCTTCTGCCATACCTCAGTATAACCCGGTACTGGTGATATAGTCGTATACCTTAGTCCAAGCCTCTCTACCTATCTCCATTGGTTGGGGTGCAGTTCAGGCATCTAGATTATCTTCTCGAAATAGAAGCCTGGGAAATACTTATTCAAGTAAGCCTTTCTCTCCTTCGGAGTCATTACTATGAGCTCAGAAAGCTTTGCCACCACCGGGCTGTGCTTTCTCTCTCCTCTTCCACCATCTCCTGATCCTTCGTTGATCGTCTCCCTGCCTATGTCTTTAATCACTGGTGCTTGCGCCATATATTTTGTCGAAGAAACATGAGGACGAGGAACGTGATTCACAAACTGCATTATGTTGTGCTCATGGACTTTGTCCTTCTCTCAACATCTGTCGATCTCGTGCTCGGTAGCGGAGACACTGAGCACCGGGGATAGTCTCGGTGGCGACGACATCTATCAAGATCATAGCACCGCTTGAGCTTAGGGTATTGAAACTGCGAACTCTTGAGAAAAGTGCCCATGATTTGTGCCTTTGGTCGTCGCTATGCAATTAATTCCATGCTATTAACCTGCCATATCCTCACTATATCGTGTAGCGGATTTCTACCACTGGGGTATTTCCAAATAGCCTTTCCCCTTTAAGCCCCGCTATATTCCGATATATCCCATTATTTAAACTATATTACGCTATACCTTCTATAGAAGAAACGAATTTAAAAATGACATTTATATATTTAAAAATTTTAAAACTAGCGTTTTTTATATAATTTTTTAACTATATTTTTCAAAATTGAAAATACTATAATATTCCATTAAATTTAAATAACCTAACTAAAATTTCACATTTATTTGCATATGCTTTTTCTAATGAACAATGTACTAATTATAACTAAGTTGAATGTTAATTTTCCAATTACTTATCATTTTTATTTTTGTTAAAGTATTATACGAGTTTTATATGCCATTTTAGACTCATCTGCTATATCCTGCTATTTCCTCGCTTTATCCCCGCTATAATTTTTTATCCTTCCCGGCATTGGATCCGCTAAGCAGGACTCATAGATCCTCGATCCTGATCTTTGTCATGTTCTCGAGTCGTAGCATCTACACAAGGAAAATCTTGAATCAAAAGCGAACATCCCACATAAGTACAATGTGTTTTGCAGTGCTTATAAGTGTGTGTGTGTGTCCTAGTGTTCCAGCACAGACCAGTTGTCGGCTTGCTTGAAGGGGTAACCTCCCTAACATTTAGCAACTAGATTTCAACAATTATGTCGCTTGGTTCAAACAAAGATGTTTTGATGGGGACTTTTTCAAATCTTTAAACTGCCCCTCTACTTCAATCGAGCAAGGGTCTCAATGGTTGGCACAGGAGAAACTGGTTATGACGCCTCTTCCAACCTTGTCTCCTCTGTTGGAGAGGGAACGAAGTGGGTTTGCAAAACATCTCCTCCAGTAAGATACTACGCATCACCACCACCGTGAGCACCAACTTCCCTCAGCTTTGGGCACGTCCTCTTCTTTCAAGGCAAGTAGTGAAGCATGACAGTGGGCACATCCACCTGGGGAACTAGAGGAACATATCCTCCTTCAGATCCTGCTACTTCTTCCTCTTCTTTATCGTCATCCTCATGAGTCGTCAAGCACAACCTTCAGGAATAGGCATGAGAGATAAAGGAGATGACCCGATGTAACACCCTATGTCCGTTAATGTTATTCACAAAGGGAATGCATTAACTTCCATGAAGCATTATAAGTAAACAGAACAGAATATTACAAGACAGACACGTAAAGTAGTACTTGAAAAATTTACAACTTTATTACATCAGAAAACAGAAATAGGTTTGGTTACATCCCTCAAAATTACAATACCAAAACCTAAGTACACAAGTATCAGTCTTATACCAAAATCCTTCAGAATACATAATTTTAAAACCATAATCCCTAACATAAACTGCCATACGAAGGTAGAGTCAAAGCCAAGCAATACTTCAAGCACTTCAAGCAGAGAGAATATGAATCAAGCTCCTATGTTTCCACCCTGAGCACCTGGGAGGAAACGGAAAGAAAAAGAGGCAAAAACAAACGAGGTCAGACATAAAGTCTGGCGAGTCTAGTAACTTTCAGCATATAAACAGATAGTAGTATCATGACATGTAAATAAAGTTGGATGAGAGATTACAGCAATAGGAGTAGCACGTATGCTTAAGTCAAACAGAAGAAACAGAATGATATAGACCAAGATATGCTTCTTACCAATATATTACTTCTCTGCACTAATACTTAGTATAACAGGATTAGGTGTTATCCAAATGTCTAAACTGAAACAAAAACGGAAATAGAATAATCTATACAGAAACAGAATGCTAGTAATGGGCCTTTATCACCCCAACTGAGATAGAAGGTACAGAAACAGAATGCTAATAATGGGCCTTTACCACCCGAACTAATGGGCCTTTACCACCCCAATAGAAATAGAAGGTACAGAAACAGAATGCTAATAATGGGCCTTTACCACCCCAACAGAAACAGAAGGTACAGAAACAGAATGCTAATAATAGGCCTTTACCACCCCAACTAATGGGCCTTTACCACCCCAACAAAAATAGAAGGTACAGAAATAGAATGCTAATAATGGGCCTTTACCACCCCAACTAATGATATACAATACGAATTATGCCAAATTATAGCCTTTGATTTCAGCGTATGCCTAACATCCAAAATCCCCATTTAGGCGTATTCACATTTAATAGTTATCCTATTATAATATAGATCTTTACACCTAAGTCATATGCACAATAATTCTCCTTCTTCCAAATCACAGATTATCATATATAGTATGCCCAGATCCAGATCTTAAATTACAACATATGTTCTTTTCTCAAATCAGTCACAAATAAATCATGTCTAATTATGCATCATTCACTATTTTCCCCAAATTTAGCTTTAGTGCGTCAATCTCTTATGAGATTTGGCTCAGCCTCGTGGTAGCCTGGCTATAGAACAGAAGGAAGGAAGAGATAAAGAATAGTTACTATAATATTAATAAGATAGATCAACACAGAAAAACAGATCTGATAAACAAGAATATGCATAATCCCAAATTCAGATTTATAGCCATGTCAAGATCATAATTAAATTTCATATCTGAAAATAATTGTACTCACCTTGGTTGGATTCTAAAAGAAAAAGGGTTGTAGTGGTTCTTTTTTAATCCTATTCAGATTGGAAGAAGAAGAAGCACTATTTCTAGCTTAGGTTTCAGCAGAGTAGAGACACCATTAATTTATTTTAATTAGAATTGAGACAGCATAGCGCTACAATGGTTTTGTGTGGAGAGAAAGTGGGGTTTGGGGGTGTTTAAATAGCATAGGGATCAACGAATCTGGTCAGAATGGGCGTCTAAATACAGAAAAACGAACCAGTCCTCGGATCTGGAAATAGGGTGCGGTCGACCCCCAGGTCGACCCCCTGGTCGACCCCCTGGTCGACCTGGCCCCTGGGCGGGAAAATTCACCCCACCCTGTTCTGCGTTTGAATTCGAAATTTGAATTTAGAACTGAGCTGTTTTAATTAATTTAAATTCCTGAAACTTCCGAGGGACATAACTTCTTCATACGGAGTCCGATTTACGCAAACTCAGACTTTATCTCAAGCAGAATTCCGAGACGAACGCAATGGCGTAACCCGTTTCCCTTAATTCTTCTTTTAAAAATTAAGTATACTTTTTTTGTTACTTTTATGTTCACAGAAAATACGTGGTGTTACACCGAGACTCACATTAGTAAAGAGCATTAACAAGTAATGGTGTTTAATAATGTAGAGAATAGGGCTAGTTAGGACCGACCAACCATCAGTCTTGTATTAAATAAACATTAAGAGTGTCGATTGGTGCATCTTTTTCCCTTTTGTAGATCAATGCCCTTAATTTCTATTCAATACAATACTATGGTGGCTCTATAAATTCAGAATAATAAGTAATTAATCAAAGCATTACAAATCATGGAACAGTCAGCCCAGCATATATACAGATACATACGTCATATAGTACAAGTGCAGTGTCAGAACTATGGCACATATCAAAACAAATCCCGAATACAATCCCCAAATTAATGACGTCCCCTCTGAATATCTCCTCAACCCAAAAAAAATCCCCAAATTCTGCTTCTTCCTCGAGTCCTTCTCGAATTCGATCCACCACCAACACCAATTCCTCCTCCACTAGATGCACCTCCCCATCTCCCTCCTTCAACTCAATCTTTTCTGAACTAACTTTTAACTCATGTAAAATGGATGTCTCTCTTTGTGTCTAAACAACATAGCGCTGGAGAATACACTCCTCCATCGATCATACTTAAGTATTCAGGCAAAAGCTTAATTCCTACTAAATACATAGTACAGGCTAGTATCGAGGTTTGGAACGAGTACATCGGTGAGTTCTTCCTTGATTCCCCACTATCTTATACAGGTATGGTAACGTACCTCAAAAGTAATTGGAAATCTCACGGTATGATCAAGGTAAAATCTAATGGTCCTTTGTTCTTTTTCTTACTATTTGATACTGAAGACCAGAAGAGGATCTTGGAAGCAGACCCCATAACGATTAGAAAAAAGTATTTATTATCAAGAAGTGGGATGTTAATATGGAGAATTCCGGTAAAGGAATGAAAAATGTTCTAGTGTGGATTAAAATGTCCAATCTACCTATGGTGGCATGGTCTAAAATTGGAATTTGTTGGCTTGCTTCACACATTGGCAAGCTTTTATGCATGAATCGGGAAACTGAGAGTCTTGAATGGCTTGGCTACGCGAAGGTGTTGGTGGAGATAACTCCAGATAGTGAACTTACAAACATGATCTCATTTATCATTGCTAATGGTACTGAGCACTTTGTTTTAGTCAACTACGTATGGAAACCATATATTTGTCACTCATGTAAGATATTTAGGCTTTTAATGGTTAACTTCCCTAGCAGTATTGATTCCGCAAGGAAGAATAATTGTAAGAGTGATAACGATCTAGGTAGCAAAGTGTTTGTTGCGGTGAATGCTCAAGCAATAAGAAGTGCTAAAGGTTACAGAGTTACTTACAACAGACAACATAAAGTGATACCATCAAGAAGTAATGCTACAGGTGAGGTTTCTCCCTACTACTAACCAAAAAAAGTGGAAGAAAGTTAAGGAAGTAAATGCTAAGATTGGTAAAGGTGCCGGATTGAGTAAGTATCAGCCATCTGCAATTCAATCTAGAAACAGTTTGAGACTTTGATCAATCCTTGTAAAGGGAATGATGATCTGCCTGAAACTCGGGAATTTGAGGAAGGAGAGATACGGGAATCAACCAAGGATCGAGAAACAGTGAACAACACTGTTGGGAGTACTGTCATCAGTCGTAGTAAGATCACAGATGATGTGAAAATGGATAGAGTTAATGAGAAAGGCAAGCAAATTATGGGAACTGAAAAAGAGAGTTCTAAGGATGGTGTAATGCAAGCTATGAATTACGAAAATATTGAATTCCTAAATACCATGAATTCTGGTGGTTATTTGTCAATGTTCCACTCATTATACCCACTGAGAAAATGTTCACTAACTGCAATTTCAAGCCTGGATTTCTTAACACCACTACTATACTAACCAAGCAACCGAAAGGCAGGGACCTTCAAAATCCAATGCAAGAACTTATCGATGAATTTGGGAGCTTTGATATGCAATTGTCTTCAAGTGGCACTTCTGTTCCAATGACCAGCTATAACGTAAGTAACATTGATTTGGTAAGCAGTCAAGTACATGTAAAAGGCAGTGAGTAGAATAACAATACATTATTGTTGCATTCTACTAAAACACAGCTAGTTGAAGAAAGTCTAGATAGTTTTTTGAAGAACAACATCAATCTTTCGGTTAGTTCTGAAATTGTGAAGAGGAAGATACCACTTTATAAGATGAAGACAAAGATGGTGCATAAAGATCTAAATGCCTTGGAGATAATAGAAAGTCCTAGAGAGGAAATTGAGAGTGGTGAGCTCTGTAGCAATGTTTGTGAAATTAAGAGGCAAGTGATGGAAACGATGATCAAAAACTACAAATCAGATAAAGGGAAGTATAGTAGTCCATATGCAAACATACTTCCTCCACCTAGACATAAGGCTCCACCTCCATTTACAGCTGCTAATGTGGTAGTTGCATATTCGGCCTCTTCTTCTGTGTGCAAAACTGGAATGTCTCCGGTAACTCGTAGCAAGAAGGGATCTATGAAAAATGCACTGATTGATAATGGCTAGAAGCTATGAGTTGTTCTTTGTGCAAGTTGTTTTGCACAACGTCAAGCAAAATGTACTATTCATGTAATATGTAACCTTTGTAATGCTTTGAGCATATGTATGTTAACCCTTGCATGGGTAAATTATTTTTTATAGTACGAAAGCTCTTGCTTGACTACTGTCAGTGGACGGGCCACTTCAAAACCAAACTAGTTGATTGTCTACTAACAATCACCTATTATATACTGTATTTTATTATTAGTTATAATAAAAGGTGTTTGCAGTCACCTTAAAAATGGGATGGCTTTGCCAAAAAAAACGTGTCATGTAACCACAATATATATACAATAAGCCAAAATGGTATAAGATACAACATCAGAGTACATGGATCAATCACAACTATCTACAAAAAATAGCGAAACTTAGTAGTAAAAAACAGAAAGATCCATGGCGGAAGCAAAAGCGTATCTACAACTGCTAGGGATACCTGAAAAAAGCTCAGTCTAACCTGAACATTAACGCACACATGTTAGTCAACCTGAACATTAACGCACACATGTTAGTCTAGTTAACAGTGAGTAACGATAATAAGATGATAAAGATAAGAAATATAACTCTTCATCTAGAAGAGTTAGAATGACAACATGAAGGATGCACAGGGCTTACTAAATCAACATGATACAACAAGGGTTTTTCATCCAAGTTATGCACTTGCTATAAGCTAAGTACATATACAACAAAAAATATCGACATACTACAAAGCACCAAAGGTATCGAAAATCATTAATAAACTCAAATGAGTTTAGAAACCTCCAAAGAGAATTATAATCACCAAACTTCAAAATCAACATAATGTATGGATATGGAATCCAATAACATCAAACTTCAATAACTGATACTAAGATCAAATCAAAGACAACAACATGGATCCATCATCATAATAATGCATATGCTTCAACAACATAGCTCTACCCGAGCTTAGCCAAGTATTATATACGTGTTCAATTAAGGCACTGATCACTGCGATGCCTCTCCTTGGCCGAGTGTAACTTGACCCCTAAGTCAAGCGAAGACATATACAACTCCCTCCGAGTCTCTTATCCCCTCAAAGAGAGTAGTGGATCAACAACAAGCAAAAATATATGTTACAGACTCTCAGTCACTAACCCAAGCAGTGATAACTATGCATCCCATACCACACGTTTTCGTTGCTAGTTTCTACCAACTAGTCAGCTCCGCAATGGATATCAACAGAACAACAATCATTAGATACAACAATCATTAAATACAACAAATCAACAGCTTCAATCAGAAGATCCTGGAATTAAACGATTTTGTATACCGTCAATGACCTAGAATTAACCAATTTTTTATACTGTCGTGTCCAATACCATGGGGATTATGATATCGTTTAACATCCAATACTTCTTCTCGAAGGATGCAGAAAAGTTTGAATTTTATATAAGAAAATACTTTGATTTTCAAAAGTGGTTTTATAAAATGATTTTTAGAAATCGATGGATTTATTTCTTAAAACTTCTTATATTCCAAAAAAAAGATTTTTACTATTGTTTCAAGGCCAATTATTTCAAAAATTAAAATCCTAAAATTATTCTAGCCTCAAAACTATAGAGAAAATAATGTTTATATACATATAGGAAAATTAGTTTGAAATTATGCATGCGTGTACAACGACATTAAAAACTCATCATAAAGCTTAACAATGAATCATCAAAAATTCTTAAAAACTCTAGAATTCGGGTTGATTATTGTGTAGCTTGGTTGCCAAGCTTATAGGGTGGCAAAATCAAGTGGAATTGCCTCAGCAAATCAACTAAAATCAAGTATTAAACAGGCCGAAACCACCCAAGAACAACACATAAGCATGGAAAAGTTCCCAACATTGTAAAACAGGGTAGGTAGACCCACTTTAGATGTTTGTCGACCCCTTGGTCAACCCAGGAAGTGGGTGGGTCGACCCACTTTAAGATTTTTCTAGCAGGTTGAATTCCTGCTTGATCACTACTTTTATGGCTGATTTGCCTGACCAAACTTGGTTGAAATAACATGAAATTTTGAATGATTCATACAACCAAATACTTGACAACAAGATGCAACAATATTCATGCAAAAATTATCAAGTATAAAGGAAGATACAACATATCAAATTTGAGCTTTCGCTATGATTGCACAACAGAAAATTATTTGAACAAAAATCACAGATTTCATATGAACTTGCAAAGATCAAACTCAAAAGATAAAATTCAACTATTATCAAAATTTTATGAGAACTCATCTTATACTCAGATTACAACAAGATTAGGACCAAACTGAAGCTTTAAGAGGTGCTAATGTTGAGAAGATACACTCTTTTTCCCTATAGTAATAATTACAGCTACATGCAAGAGAAAAAATTCAACATACAGTAAAATATAAACAAACCAGAGGAAGAGATGGATTAATTTTGAGCTTTAGAGAGATTACCTATTGTTCATAGCTTCGAACAACTGAAATTTACAATTTTTAGGTGGATATGAGGCTTGAGATTGAATTACAGTGAATTTCTTTTTAAGCTTTCTTAGCTTTTAGTGTTTTAGGCAAAGAGAAAGGAGGCTTGAAAAATTACGTATGACTACTTCTTTTAGAGTTTTCTTTCATTAAGAAAAATTAGGGACCAAACAAAGTCAATTAAGCCCCTATTATCAATTAATCCCTTATGAAAGGTAATTAAGCCATTAAACACATAATTACACTCATTTTAGCCTATTTTAACATATGTTTACATTATTTCTTCATCCAACAACTATGTAAAACATCAAAAAACAAGATAAAAAAGTTTCTACACTACTTATAAATATTTAAATGTTCTTTTAATACTAAATTTTACATTTTTCTTCAAATTGTACATTACACACAAAGTATGACCATTATTACATAAACTTATGTAAATTTTGTTTAATTTGGCATAAAACATTATAATGACCATATTAAAATGAATAAATCACCCAATTGACATAAAATTCATATTCTTCCATATTTAATGATATTTTGCAACTAACTTCACATTTTATATTTTTATTCTTATGTAAATTTCTCAGAAATTTACATAATACATATAATACCATATTTGTTTTGCACACAAATTTCCAAAATATATATATTAACAAAATTTACTCAATATTAAAATTTAACCTTTATTTTTAAAATTATAAATTACTAGCTTCTTTAATAAACCATTTGGAAGGTCCAAATTTATTCCTAACACGTAATATTATGAACAAACCTTGGATCATATCAAAACTAATTTATTTCTAACCCAACCTTCAATTTTATCCAACAATCACCTTTGTATACCAAATATTCACAAATTCTTATCGGTTTATTACCAAGATTCAATTTAATGACCTTAAGTGATTAAATTCCACATTTCCATAATTAAACCACAAAACCCAGCTTTTAATATATAAAAACACAATTTATTAAGTCAAATAATCATATTAATGATATATTCAACTTAGTTATCACTCAAATATTCATATTTTAGCTATTTGTTAACTATAGCAAGTAATTACCAAAACCCATGTTGTTACATTTTCGGAATCACATTGTGCATTCGGGGCATTCCTCGCTTCCAAGACTCGCTGAAGATAAATATTATCCCTTGGAATCCAGGGGATACCCGCTATATAAAGTTTCAAGTTAGTTTAGAACTTACGATTTAATTAATTCAAAATGCAACATGGTTATTAAAACACTTACAGCCAACGAGCCATCTCCTCGTAAATCTTGGAGGGCATCGAACTTAAAACAAGTTCTGTTTGAAGTAGTAGAGTTTGTTCCACACCCCGGGATTAAACATTAGCCTACACCTCTATATAGACGAGGGAAGGCGAGATGGTTTTTCTCTTAAGGGAGTAGAGATATCAGATGTCCTTCCCAGTCGGTTCCACGCCCAAGTTTTCAATGTATAGGATGTAAGTGCCGAGTTGTAACAACTTGGAATTTTAGCAATATAAATTAATTATTAGAATTTCAAAAATATGAATTTCTACAAATGATGGAATTTGACCATGAAACTTTAACCAATGCGTTTGTCTCAAAATTCTGGTCAACTTTCATGTTTGGAGTTTCACGAATGGAGTCCGTGTGAAAAAGTTACGGATGAAATACGAAAATGGACGGAAAGTAAATTAATCAAAATTTATAATTATAATTTAACCAAGCCGACCTGGGCATCGGAGGCCCAGGCGATCGACTGCCACGGTCGACCTACTGGGAGTCAGATTGCCCAGTGACGGCTAGGTTATTAGGGTTTGGTTTATAATATTATTAAAACTGATGGACGGATATAACTTAAAACTAATCCAACATTCCTAGGCCATTTTCACCCCTATAAATAAAGGGGTAAGGCCTCGTTCTTTTTCATCAAAATTTGCAGTGGCAGCGGAGTCTGCCATTTTCCTCCTTCTCCAAACCTAATTTCTAAAATAAAAATATATTCATATATAACAAATCAAATTCAATTCATATGAGATTGAGAGGATTAGCAGATCTAATGAAAAAAATGCAAATTGACGCTCCAAATTAGATTCTCCCCTCTCTTCCTATTTTCTTACATCTCTACAGATCCAAAAATTTCCCCTTTCAAGATAAATTGTAGACTTATAAGAATTTGGGGATTGTAGGCCTAAAGGGTTCAAACTTTCGATTTGGAGGCTATAAGGTGAGTGGGAAATTTACTAATACAGTATAATAACTTATCTATTTCATTTGAATTAGATTTATGTTTTTATGCCTATCCCCTGTCAGATCTGTTCATTTAAATATTGTTAATTTATTGTCAACCATCAGATCTAATTATAAATATGGTTAAATTTATGAATTATAAGTTGTGGTTATGCTTATATCAATTGTGGGAATCTTAAACATGTTCACACATGTTCCAGCAGTTAAGACATGAAATCGTTGTATATGTTGTATAGCACTGTGGATCTGGAAATTAGTCCCATTAAATACCAATTAGATGTAGTTACATTCCAGATCTTTAGTTCAGTGTTGAATATTAAAATATGTGAACTTGGGTAATTAATAAGATGAAATTGGTAAACTGTGTGATTGAACTATTAAAAGAAATATGGCTGTTTGTATTCAATATTGTTGGGTTTTTGCTTAACTGCTATAAATGGTTGTTATCCTCTTTTGCATTAAAGGAATTATTTTGAAATCACAAGAGGTGTGATAAAAAGATCAAAAAGGGAAAAGTGGTGCAAATGTATGTACAAATATATATATATATATATGCGTAATTTGCATCAACTATTCCTAATTAAATATTTACATATATTTCCTGTGATTTTCAAATATGCCAATTCCATTGATTAGGCACAATTTACTATGACTACAACTAAAGGTCTTTTTGTAAGATTTGAACTTTTTGGCAAGATTGAATGCAAAAAGGAATGTTGGGTTATTGATTAAACCAAATCATTTAAGTTATAATAATAAAAATAAAATAATAACTACATTGACTGCGCGAAAACAGAAATATAAATATATGCATATTATCCATCCGAATCAGCGTAAAATTGCAAAATATACATTGTATGGAATGTTTGTATGTTTGGAAAAGGTTCAATTATGGAATTATGCATAAATGTAATCCATTTTGAATTAACATATTTGTGGTGACCATTTGTAGCAATCAACATAACTAATTGCTATAAATAGGACCACAAATAAATAAATAACAATTGTAGCCAATATTGATGGAAGAGAATGAAAATGATAGGGAAATGGATATAATTATTAATTTATTTAGGATAAATGTTGTAAAACCCAAATTTATTTAAGCCTTCCCCGAACCGACCTGCAAATCCAGCAACCACCGGTAGTCAGCTTACTGTGAGTGGTCTAATGCATAAATATAATCGTACTAAAGCATGAGGCTAAGTTTAACTTGTGGTAGATGTCTGCCTGGAACCGATCGACAAGTCCAATATCCACAAGTTGTCAACTTAATGTGAGAGGCCTGGAACGTAAATATATATATATATATATATATAACAGTCAACCAATAAATAAATAATAATAGTAAATGTATTTTGGGGTACAACAAGTATACACTTCGGGATTGATAAAATAAAGATATCCAGAATTAAGGGTTGCCTTAGGAAAATTATGACTGTTATGGTCGTAAAAGGGCAACAAATCCATGGATAAGAAGAAAAAGGGATTATGGGTGTTGAAATCCAAATTAAATACTAAGTCCAATTGGGGAAGCACTTAAATAAATATCCTAGGATAAAAAGGATATAACCTTCCTTATTTACAATTAGTCATTGTACAATTTATAATTAAACGTTAGAATTGGACTTGGTAGGCTAGTAATGTGAGGCATGATTAACCATAGAAAACCAGTGTCAATGATGAAACATATACATACAGTATTTCCGTGTAGAGGGACTAAACGGGAATAACGTAATAACGTTGCCCACTTTATCCAAATAAGGAAAGGTATCAAGGGCTAATGGGGGACGAACCTAATAATCTTCGCGTATAGTCCTCTTCCTAGGTCTTAATTTGCTAGGGTCGAAGAGTCCACCTGGGGGTAGGTCCTTCAGTATAGGGGTATTAAACGGCATGTGTAAGTATTTCCCGAACAAACCTGGAAACTATAAACATCAGATATGGCTACCTACCCTATGGGAAGTAATAAGAAACTAAGGGGGTTATCTATTAAGGTCAGGTTGAGGTATAGCGAGCGTCAAAATACCATTTTTCACCTTATACGGGGTAAGGGTATGTGCGTGAACAATGAAGGCCTTAGCTAAAAGGGTTCGTAGCTAGTGTTCTCTAGTTTATAAAAATATGGAATGAGTTATCAAGAGGTATAAAGTCACCAATAAGTCCACCAACCAGCCTATGGTCTTAAGGGATCGGAGAATCCACCCTATATATCATTGATAGTGAGGCAGAAAAAATATAAAGGAAAGTTGATGGAAAGGTATATATGTATGTGAAGACTCCATAGTTAGGGGTTTACTTCTTGGTCTAAGGATCAAATTAAATTGTAATATAAAAAGGGGGTTCCTAAGTATATACGTAAATGTTCTATCTCGGTATTATACCTTAGAATACCACTTTAGGGAGAGTGGTAGAGTTGTGCATAAACATTTACAAGGTTAGGTTAAAATTACTAACCTTGTTAGGCATACATCTTGGGTTGAACCAAACGGGATACATTTGTGTATTATAGTCTGTGTTGTACATTTCTTAGTCACTAGAACTTGTTGTTCTAACCCCCTCCTCATTATAACCTCCCAGGTTTCCTAGAGAAGGTCAGGTTCTCACAGATATTTAAGTTTGGCTTTCGGTTCTCGTTCTCTCTCATGCTTGGTATTGGCATAGTGACTTACTTCTAAAAAGGTAGTTACTTAATTTAATACTAGTTATCTTATTCCGTTTCCATTATGAGTTTTTCTTTTATCGTACTCTGATTACGCTCATGCTCATTTATTGCAGGTACCAGATATACACGCTCCATGCTTGGATGTGTTCAAGTTTTGATTTCTGTCGAAATTTGGGCGCAAAAAAGTGTAGGTTGTTACATTTGGTATCAGAGCCTAGGTTAAATGATCAGAGGAATTAGTTAAATTAAGACTCATGAGAGAACGTTATTCGGTTTTATTTTCTATTTTTCTTCATCTTCCTTACTTGGATTTAATTTATTTCAAAGATGAATTAGTCATGGGCCTAATAATAAGAATGGGTTGTAAGCGACTAAGGGTTGAAATATGTTGAATTCGGGTTCCTATCCAATTTTGTCTTACCTCACAGTACGTTGGCGATCTCAACGTGAAGATCATGAGGACAATATATGGTGGATCCCGTTGACTCAAGTTTGGATACTTGAATATTAAAATATAAAATCTAACTACAACCAAGATAGTCATAATTCCTGGTTTGGTTTCATTAGCAATTCCGGTCAAGACCATTATTCCATCTAAAACGGGAAAAGTCCATGATTAAAATGTTGTATCTATTTCGGAAATATAATTATGAGGTATATCCATTTATTACTTTGGCAAAATTCCGAAGCAACCATAATTGAAGCATTCAATTGAGTTCTTGGCCTTGTATTTGAGGAAATTTTATTTTTAAAACTATTTGAAAAGTAAAAATGGATTCCAACGGTTTTAGTATATGGTTTTGGAAAATAATTTGCAAAGATATGGTTTAAAGATTTTTAATTTATTCATGTTTTAAAAATTCGGGGCCATTAAGTAATTTTAATAAATGTAATCCAATTGGTGGGAAGAAAGAAGTTAGAAATGATAAGGAATATACCATTAAACTCAAGAATAATAAAAATATATTCCTTTTGATTTTTAGTACCCCTTTTCCTATATATATTGGATAATTTATTAAAGTTATCAAAATAAATCTTAATTGCTTTTAAGCTCCAATATTTTTGAACACGAAAAGGTTTTCCAGTTTGAAATATAAAATTAGGATATAAATTATAATAATAAAATGGATTTATAAATACAGAACCGTTAGATTATAATAAATTCCATTTTAGGGAAAGTTTTAAATTTTTCCTCGAATAGACTAACAAAAATCCTTCATCTTGATTGTTAGGGCACTTAAATTTGAATCACTTTGTGTATATCGGCTAGCAAGGAGGAAAATATGTTTTAAATTTTATTTCGGCTTTCTAGTTGATTTCTTGTTTTAGTCTGTTCATTTCGATGGTCACTTCGGAGGCAAGGAAAGGCATTGGAAAAAAATAAATTTCTTGATTCGATAAGTGGTGGAAGTCAATACGAGAATTCCGTTGGGAGTAGAAGTCGTTTTGATGTAATAAAAAATTAAATCAAATTTATATATAATTTAAATGGGCCGAGGTTCAAACCGTGCCCACTATGGGGCAAGCGGCTAACTGTCCATGTAAGGTCGGGTCGACCGCTACCCCACGGGTGAGCATGGGTAACCTGAACCGAATTGGCTAAATGATATAAATATATATATATATATATCGTTCATCCGACCCTCCCCCCTCCCCCAACCCCAAAATTTCCACCATGCCCAAACCCTCCTTCTTCCCAAGCTCTAATCCGAGCAATCGCCACTCTGTTTCTCCCCTAATTGCCACCAAAATCCTTCTCTTGCATATCTCTACCTGATTATACTATGTATTCGCAGTTTTTGTTACATGTTTCGCTGATTCCTACATGGCACCTTGTAACCAACACCCCAGTCTCACGCCTCAGGAACCGCTTGGTTAGATCGCGATGAGGCGAAGATTAAGCAATACTTAGCCACGGCCAATTATGAGTTCCAGATTTGTCGATCGATGAAGTTCATCGACTTCGTCGCATTTGATTTAAAGGAGCTTTTTGTCGCCCAAGGCCTAGCACCAATCTTGCGCTTCGACACTTTTAAGCGCGACTTGTATCTGCGTTGCGTCCGTCTGTTTGATGCTCAGACGGAGGCTGACAGCGATGACGAGTCCTGCGTCATCAGATCTGAGGTCATGGGCACCCACGTCGAGTTCACTGATTTTGACTTGGCTCAGAATTTGGGTATCTCGACAGTTGGAACCGAGCTTGATGCTATTGAGATGGAGGACCCTCAGATCTTTCAGCGTATCTTTGTTGGAGAGCCCAAAGCCTGAACCGCCACCAATCTCCGACCCATCGCCCACATCGTTGTGCACACCATATAGCACAACATCATCCCGAAGATGGGAAGCTTGGAGCAGATCTATTCTTTTGTTCATTGCACCACATATGCTATCCTTGGCGGCATAGCCGTCAATTAGGAGCGCGTGCTTATGATCCAGCTTCATGAGCCCTTCGTCGGCACCCCATAGAGCCATTTTCCCTACCATCTTCTTCTCACCCATGTCTTCCGACACTTCCAGATGAGACTTTCTGGGGAGATGCCAGTAAGGAAGCCGTCGACAGCCATCAGTCGCACCACTCTCTGGAAGATGGGTATTCAGCTGCCCGATGCTCCTACCCCCGCACATTTTATCCAGCTCAGTAGCCCCAGCAGCCCGGTCATGAGAGCTCTGAGCTCACTTCCATCCATGCTATGTAGGTCGAGCTTCGAGAGGTTCGTGACGAGCAAGGTGCATAAGATTGGTTGCTTCTCTGCTATACTACGCTCCTGGCGCGGACGTGGTAATGGAATAAGCTCCAGCCGCGGAGCTAGAGACCAACCAACAATGGTTAGTGTTAGTCGTTATTGTTGTTAGTACATGCCTTATGCATGTTGTATCTTGTATCGTGTGTTTCCCTTTCCAACATTTTTTTCTTTTTCTTTATTGTAGTGTTCTGTTTGTAACAGCTAGTAATGAAAATTTGCATGACTTTAATTAATGAGATTTCTACGTCGAAAACAAAACGTGTCTTGTCACCACGATTAATTGAATGAAATCTTGTTTATTTACTAGCACTTGTCCTAGAGCTGGAAAGAATAGAATTTTGTGTTGGATGTAAAGGATCGGTTCCACGTCACGGGTATAAAATAAGTAAAACACCGTTCCTTGTTAAAGCTAAAAAAAATTGGTCTTTTGGTGTGTAATTTCAGTTTTTGCATTTTTGGCATAATTAACTTCCTTCTGCGCCAACATGTGACTTGAATCGTTCAAGTTTCCGCAAAATACATTGTTGAAGTTTTCAGAAAATGGTGTTGAATTTTTTTTTTACCATTTTCTTATTTTATAGAAAAGTGAAGCGGTTTTGAAATGAAATTTTCAATATAAACATGACAATTTTCAATAGGGAATTTATTTTTATGAAAAAATTTCGATTTCTGGTCACATGAACGGTGTAAGGAAAATTTTTGGATTCTTTATGTGCGCGTTATAGCGGTGCAGTAGGACCAATGGTACGATAAAAACATTAACAGTAACAAGTAAAAGGCTGTTTTTACCTTGGAATTATCATTTCCATACCTTGTCGACGATGCGCGCGAGCTATTAATCAATTCGTTTTACGTTTTAGAGTTTGTTTTAAGCCTCCTTTACAGTCTATAGATGAAAATTTTCAGAGTAGTTTGGGTAGCTGATGTGAAAATTCCACTATGGGACGGGAAATGGAAAAGTTGTAAGTGAGAAAAATGTTAAAATTCTCCGCTCGATTTCCTTTTTCCGGCTTAGGAGAAATTAAATAAGAAACAGTTGGACTGCGTGACGTTTTGGATGAGAGGGTTTGGATGAAAATTGGTTGCTTCACGCTTTTATTTGTAATTGAGTGACGGTAATGGATGAAAAAGAGTATTCAAATTTTGCATTCATATAGAACTGTTAGTATATTTAGTATATTATGCATCATGTTTTTAAAAGGATTTCAAAATTTTAATGCAAACATATAGGAGGATCCGATTAGAATCATCTGACACGCATATTTTATGGTTGAACTGCATTATGTACACCATACACATATACACATTGTTGCAAAGTGGATGTACACCAATTTATTGTGTAGAGTAGGACTGTATGCGTCGGAATTTCGGGACGAAATTCTTTTTAAAGAGGGAAGAATGTAACAACCCGAAATTTTGACGATATAAATTAATAATTAGAATTTCAAAAATACGAATTGCAAATTATGGAATCTGACCATGAAACTTTAACCCATGCGTTCGTCTTAAAATTATGGTAGACTTTCATGTTTGGAGTTCCGCGAGCGGAGTCCATATGAAAAAGTTACGGACGAAATACGAAAATGGACGGAAAATAAAACTATAATTTACCTAATTTAACCAAGATGGCCTAGGCATCTAAGGCCCAGGCGGTCGACCGCCATGGTCGACCTATTGGGTGTCAGATTGCCTAGTGACAGCTAGGTTTTTAGGGTTTTGTTTATAATATTATTAAAAGGTGGACAAATATAACTTAAAACAAATCCAACAGTCCTAGGCCATTTCCACCCCTAAAAATAAAGGGGTAAGGCCTCATTCTTTTTCTTCTAAATCAGCTGTGGCAGCGGAGCATTGTCATTTTCCTCTTTCTCAAAACCTAGTTTCTAATATAAAAATATATTCATACATAACAAATCAAATCCAATTCACACAAAATTGAGAGGATTAGCAGATCTAATGAAAAAGAATGCAAATTGACGTTCCAAATCAGATTCTCCCCTCTCTTCCTATTTTCTTACATCTTTAAAGATCTAGAATTTCCCCCTTTCCAAATAAATTGTGGATTTATAAGAATTTGGGGTTGCAGGCCTAAAGGGTTCAAACTTTGGATTTGGAGGCTATAAGGTGAGTGGGAAATTTACGAATACAGTCTAATAACTTATCTATTTCGTTTGAATTAGATTTATGTTTTTATGTCTATCCCCTATCAAATCTGTTCATTTAAATTTTGTGAATTTATTGACAACCATCAGATATGATTATAATTATGGTTAAATTTATGAATTATAAGTTTTGGTTATCCTTATATCAATTGTGGGATTCTTAAACTTTTTCACACATATTCCTACAGTTATTATGTGGTAACCCCAAACCCCCCTGCCACGGAAGCGAGGACAATCATTGGAATATAACACATAAACAATAACAGCAAAACAAAATCATAGAATTACACCAAATAAAGTACATCAAAGTTACACTGGAAATATTATCAACATCAGAGTTACATATCATAACAGGATCGTACTCAGTGCAGAATACAATTTCAACTTAATATAAAATGTTTGCAGCGAAATCAAACGTAATATACTAAATGAAGTCTGAACAGTATAACAGAAATGATAGAATTCGTCTTTAGCTCCATAACTATCCAGAATGAGTCTGCTAAAAACCTGAATACAAGCCTTCCCATGTGGAAAATAAGGGAACCTGAGTTTGCAAAGTGAAACAAACTATGAGTCAATCATGGGACTGGTATGAGAAATCTACTTAACTTATTTAATAATAAGGCTAATCACAGGACCACGCCGCTAACGCGGAACGGGTTTACCCCATTGGATTGCCAGTGCATAAATAAAGTAAATCATTTAAACAACGCAATGCTTTTTAGAAAAAATGAAGCCATTATAAGACTCAGGTCCCGTCACACAATGCAACGCAAGCCGGAGGATAGAGTTTTACTTTATAATGGCCAAATATGCTTGATATATATAAAACAAAATCATTTGATATTATTATTAGTGCATATATGTTTCAAAAACAATTTCAATCATAATGTATCAATCATAGACGGCATGGGTACCATATATAGGTTTACAATCAAAACCGCACATGCCGTATTGGAAGTTGGATTTCCATCATTAACCAAGGCAAGGGATCATCCTTACCAAATTCAAGACAATCTAGCCCATGACTTAGGCTCATAGTTTTAGTGAGCCTTAGAGCATGCAGGGTCAGTCTGTACTTATGTTAGTGGATTAGTTATTCCTGAATGAAACGTTTCCCCGCCCTAGGGGGCGTAAATCAAGAGCCACTAGGGACTCAAATCCGAGGTACCTCGCTTTCCATCATCCACATAAGTAAAAATATCTGGGCCCCATACCACGACACCACTCTTAGCTAGAAAGAAACGCATGTCCTCCCTGCTGTCCTCTCTCGTTTCTGGTTCATACCGGGGTGTGAGGCTCACGAATTGACGCTATACACAAAACTATGCTAATTAAAGATGTGCTTTGATCATCAACCACAAGGCTCTGCTTTTCAACAAAAGCCTTAATCATTTGCATCTTTGCATGCCACACTAACAATTCACGCCATGCGACTGATGTATATCGATATATAACCTCTGAGCTCGTACGTCTCAGAGAAGGGTGTTAAGCAAGAGAATAAATTCTCCGCCACCAAACAGATATATATTTAATAGAAATCAATCAACACAGAATAAAATCCAATGTCAGACACACATCCATTTACAAGTCCGTTCTGGGTCTGAACGAAACCAGAGACACCTTAGTCCTTGTTCCATATGTCTAATACGGAAGAGAGGTTCTCGCATATCCAGACAATCAACAAGTACGCCCAGAAAACTACCACTGTAACCCTTTCAAGGCAGCAACTCCAATCAAAGGCATTAGTAGTCAGCCATTCGATATGAAGATCGCCGAGGGATCAATCTCTTTTGGATAAGGTGACTGTTGAGCAAACACATGCTAAGACCAAGGCTGTATTTAACTGTCATACCAGGTATTCAATACAATTAGATGGCCATAAAGACTCTAATAGCTGGTCTTCATTAGATGGTATCGAATTGAATATATACCTGGTAGTAGGGAATCTAAATAAGTGATTCAAGCCACATAAGCTTCTTATCTATATCTACCTGGTATAGAGTAAGGTTCAGGTATCGAATACACTCTTATATAAGATAAGATGGAAAGTTATGGTAGAGAATCATCATAAGCCCTAATTAATATACTGGCCCAAGGTTCCCAAATTAATATACTGGGTTGTTCTATCAGAGATCCTAGATAAGGGGCAGAAAGCCAGGTAAGTGATTAGAAGATATTCTCTGTTTCCCAACTTTGTTTCAACCACTATCTTCAATATCTTCGACTTCTAGTCGTCGTATAATTATTTTAAATGAGAATTATCTCGGCCTTTTCAAATAATTCTCGATTATATATAATACAAATCATTTCTTTTCTTTGGTTAAATTCAATTCAATCCTATAAATTAATGCCAAAGAATCTAACCATCCATATTTCTTTATAAACCAAGGGAAATTGGTTTATTTCCATTCCATATCGTTTATAATATTTTATAACGAATTATCGCTATTTTTATTTATATAAAAATAGCCCATTTAATTTGAATGACGTTTCAGGTCATTACGCGGCCGTGGCGCTGTTTTTATTAAAATTTCACACATTTCTCAAAATCTAACCATTGGATTTTAGCAAATTTTATATCGTTGGAAAGATCTTTCCAAAGCGAACCCAACAGTTCTAGTTTTAGGAAAATCCGATGATCGGATCTCTTGGTATAATCATTTAAAGTTACGATTCGAAATCGCGAACTACCGCGCGCGATTCGTTTTATAATATATATATATATATATATATATATATATATATATATAAAATTCATTCGAGGATTTTAACAACATTTATTCTCTAACATGTAATTAACATTGTTTTAAATTAACCAAAACATATTATTATCAAATGATCATTTTTACTTCTCTAACATGCAAATGATTATATTTTAAATAAATCAAAACATATGATAAAAATGTAATTTTTATTGTTGAAATATTTTTATTCAGACATGAATTCTTTTAATGAATCATACATACAATAAAAATGTGATTTTTATTGTCTAATCATATTATTTAAAACATGAATCTTTTTAATGAATCAAACATACAATAAAAATGTAGTTTTTATTGTTTAATTATATTATTTAAAACATGAATCTTTTTAATGAATCAAACATACAATAAAAATGTAATTTTTATTGTTTAATCATATTATTTAAAACATGAATCTTTTTAATGAATCAAACATACAATAAAAATGTAATTTTTTTATTGTCTAATCATATTATTTAAAACATGAATCTTTTTAATGAATTAAATATACAGTAATTTTTATTGTCTAATCATTTGATTCCAAACAATGAATATTTCTCATCATTCCTACATTCAATAAAAATGTAAATTTTTACTTTTGAACTTTTCTATTTCAAACAATGCATATTTTTCATCATTTCTTATATACAATAAAAATGTAAATATTTATTGTTAAACTTTTCTATTTTAGACAATGCATATTTTTCATCATTTCTAATATACAATAAAACTGTAAATTTTTACTTTTGAACTTTTCTATTTCAAACAATACATATTTTTCATCATTTCTTATATACAATAAAAATGTAAACTTTTATTGCTAAACTTTTCTATTTTAGACAATGCATATTTTGCATCATTTCTTATATACAATAGAAATGTAAATTTTTATTGTTAAACTTTTCTATTTCAAACAATGCATATTTTTCATCATTTCTTATATACAATAAAAATGTAAACTTTTATTGTTAAACGTTTCTATTTCAAACATTGCATATTTTTCATCATTTCTTATATACAATAAAAATGTAAATTTTTATTGTTAGAATATTTCTCATATTTTATACATACAATAAAAATGTGATTTTTGTTGTTAACATTTTTTTTTCAACACTGTTCATTTTTACATATACTATTCATACGACAAAATGTGATTTTTTTTTTATTGTTAACATATTTTTATTTCAACAATGATCATTTTACATATTCTATTCATACAATAAAAATGTGATTTTTAATGTTAACATATTCTTTTTCAACAGTTTTCATTTTACATATTCTATTCATACAATAAACATGTGATTTTTATTGTTAACATATTTTTATTTCAACAATGATCATTTTACATATTCTATTCATACAATAAAAATGTGATTTGTATTGTTCAAACAATTTTCATTTCATATATGAATATTTTTCAACACATGAATATTTCTGAAAATTTCGGCATTATAACGGAAGGGTAATTAAAACCGGCACCGTGCCCAGACGGCTCCTCTGCTATCCTAGGCCTCGCGACAATACAAGGGTTTCAGTTTTATAATTTCCACAATATAATTCATTTTCACAACACTGTGAATTTACCACAAAAAAATCAAATTTGTTGCAACCACAATCAATTTCTACCACACAATATTATCATACAAATCGTCTGTGGTCTGTGAACGATGGTGTCAGGAGCTACTAAACTCCGTCTGCAACCTAATATAATTTTATTCATTTATTTTTGAATTCAGAAATCTCACACTGGTTTTGACTTCGCCTAAAATTGTAGATGGCTCTAAAATTCTCCCGGTCTCTTCTAGAATGTAGAAGACGTTGTCACGATCACAGTGGTTCCTGTTTCATGTGATTTCGACATCGTATCAAAAAGATACGAATTTTATAAGCAAAAATGAATTAGCGACGGTTTAAATGTGTTGCAAACCTATTTAAAAATTCATGCCATATACCTTTCTGAGTTGTTCAAAACTAGGTTTGCCAATTTCTCTTCTGTCGTTGCTCGAGGTCGGAATCAGGTTATGCCATATTGAAGGGCTTGGAGCAGGCTTTCGATCACTGGTGGTGCGGTGAAGTTCGACGGTCTTACGGAGGAGAACGACGACGTCGAAGTCGTCAACTTCAGGAGATCGATTCGGCCAATTTACTCAACTAGAAGGGGTGATTCTAGTATGGATGTGAAGAGGGGATCGAGATCTACAAAATCCTCTAAAGGGTTAATTGATTTCGTTGAGTGTGGAAGGAGAAATTGAAGAGAGAAGATACGAAGGCAAGCCGCTGTTCAATCTGAGGGTTTACGGGTTTTGCTGGGTTGCGAAAATAATAAAGGAAAATTCCTATTGGCCATATTTTTAATTTCTTTAACTCCAAAATACCCATTATTCATACGAACTCCAAATCAAACCCAACGAATGTCGCTCCTAGCTGAATACCCTCATTCCGGACACAATGGAATATGTTTCGTAAGCCCATTCGACTGTTCCAGTCAGTTATTCCCAAAATTAAAATAAAAAACATTCAATATTAAATTTGAACGTACATTTTAATTTGCCGGGGCCATATACTAATTCCAAAAATTCCCAAAAAATAAATCTAGCTATGTTTTGACGATACGGTCCTAACAAAACTAATTTCGCTGAATTTGGAGACCATTTGAAAAATGGTCTTTTTTTGGTCGATCCTATTTGCATTGTATTTGCAAAACACGTTTTCCTCTGCCACGCTCACATATTAATTCCAAAAATTATGGAATTATAAATCTAGCAATAAATTGATATTCCAGATCCAACCAAAGTAATTTCGTCGGAAACGAAGATTATTTGCAAAATGGCTATTTTTAAGGGCTTTGTTCTTATTTAAAAATAGAATTTTTAAATTCTAACATATTTTCTAACAAAATTTTCTTAAAATAAAATTTTAAATTGGTTCTGATTTTCTGGGTTGTTACAATCGCCCCCAATTAAAAACTTTTCGTCCCTGAAAAGGAAACAATAGTAAAGTAGGAAACAAAACGGAAATAGAATAAATTGTAAATGTACCTCAAAACAAGAGCTAATCAGAGATGTCCACTCTGCACTTGGGATAAGCATGCTTAATGCTATCTTCGGTCTTCCATGTACAGTCTCTAGGATCTCCGCTCCACTGCACTTTGACTAAGTGTATCTTCTTGTTCTTTAGAACCCTTGTTTCTTTGCCAATAATCTTAAGTGGCTCTCTTCTCACTGCTAAACTTGATGTGATTCCCAAAACTTGTTGCGCTGCTTCTTCCACAATCAAGTCTGGATCATGCACATGCTTTCGAAGTTGAGAAACGTGAAATACATCATGTACTCCTGGCAACTAGTCAGGCAACTGAACCCTGTAAGCAAGAATTCCAATCCTCTCAAGTATAAGAAATGGACCTATAAATCTAGGCTCCAACTTCCCTGTTTTCCCGAATCGAACTACTCCTCTCATTGGAGAAACTCTCAAATATACATAATCATCAACAGAAAATGCTAAATCTCTTCTTTTTGAATATGTATAACTCTTCTGTCAGCTCTGAGCTCTTTGCAGTCGCTTCTTAATGAAATCGATTTTATCCAAAGCTTCTCAAATCATGTCGGGACCCAATACTAGTCGATTGCCTGATTCTACCCAACATGCAGGAGATCTACATGGTCTACCATACAATGCTTTGAATGGTGACATTTTTAAGCTTGCTTGATAACTGTTATTATATGAAAACTCAACCAAATGCAAGTGATCTTCCCATGATCCGCCAAAATTAAGAATACATGCCCACAACAAGTCTTCTAGTATATGATACACCTGCTCAATTTGGCCATCTATTTGAAGATGATATGCAGTGCTCAAATTTAACTTTGCCCGCAGCTCTACCTGGAATGCTTCCCAGAATTCACTAGCGAATATCGGATCACGATCACTGACAATACTACTAGGAACTCCATGTAGTCTGATAATTTCTTTGAAATAAATCTGCACCAGAATTTGAGCTGCTCTAGTCGATCTGACAGGAATAAAATGGGCGGTTTTCATGAAACGTTCTACGATCACCCATACACTATCATTGCCTTTCTTGGTTGGGGGCAAACCACCAATGAAATCCATGGAAATTTGATCCTACTTCCAATTTGGAACCTCTAATGGTTGTAACAACCCGGCAAGTTCTTGCTGATCACTTTTGACTTGTTGGCAAGTAGAACACCTGCTAACATATACTGAAATGTCTCTTTTCATAGGTTTCCACCAGAACGTACACTTGATATCATGATACATCTTACTCACCCCTAGATGAATACTAAGCTGGGATTTGTGACATTCATCCATCACTTCCCTTTTAAGCTCAGGAATATTCGGAACACAAATTCAGCCTAATAACCTCATAACTCCTTTGTTATCAATCTAGAAACTCGAGGGTTCGCCTTTCCGAACGCTTTTACTAATTCTCTGAATAAATTCATCATCTTTCTGAACAGAAAAGATTTTGTCAATAAATTAAGGCATAATAATAAGATTAGCTAAAATTGCATTCTTTCTGCTAAGCGCATCTGCTACAACACTGGCTTTCCCAGGAGTATACAAAATATCTAGATCATATACCGCAAGAAATTCTAACCGATGTTGCTGCCTCAAATTCAAGTCCTTCTGGTTGAACAGATACTTTAATGACTTATGATCTGTATATAATTCGAACTTCTCACCCAAAAGATAGTGCCTCCATATTTTCAAAGCAAACAGGACGGCTAATAACTCAAGATCATGAGTAGGATATCTCTTCTCATGCGGCTTTAACTGACGGCTAGCATAAGCAACTGCTTAGCCTCTTTGCATTAATACCGCACCAACACCTTCAAGAGAAGCATTTGTATAGACTGTCAAATCTTGATTGCCATCAATAATAGTCAACACCGGAGCAGTAGTCAACCTCTAGGAAAGCTACCTCACATTCAGGCATCCAATTAAACCTTATATGCTTCTTGGTAAGCTTCGTTAATGGACAAGATAGCTTCGAAAAATCTTTAACGAATTTCCAATAATAGCCAGCCAATCGTAGAAAACTTCTAACTTCTGTAGGCATGCTAAGCTGCTTCCAATCTCAAATGGCTGTGATTTTGCCTAGATCTACTGAAATTCCTTTGTTCGATACTACATGACCGAGGAACTTTACTTCTTCTTGCCAGAAAATGCGTTTAGAAAATTTGGCTTTTAATACATTCTTTCTAAGAATTTCCAAAACTTCTTCCAAATGCTTCGCATGCTCAGTAGTTGACTTAGAGAAGATTAAAATGTCGTCAATGAAAACCAACACAAATTTATTTAAGACATCTTGGAATATTCGATTCATTAAATCCACAAAATAAGAAGAAGCGTTACATAAGCCGAACGGCATTATTAACCACTCATAAAATATGTCTTGGACTTCTGAGAGCTGTAAAAGGAACACACTCTTCAGCAATACGCAATAGATGGAAACCTATAGCTAGGTCCATTCTAGAAAATACTTGGCTCCATTCAAGCGATCTAATAAATCATCAATACGCGGTAATGGATATTTATTATTTAGTGTCTGCTTATTTAGATCTCGGTAATCCACACACAATCTGAGAGTACCGTCTGATTTTGGAACAAACACTACTGATGCACCCCAATTCGAAAAGCTAGGCCTGATCAGACCTTTTCATAAAAGCTATCGAATTTGATTACTCAATTCTTCTTTCTCTTTCAAGGTCATTCTTCGAATAACGTGCACAACTAGCCTTACATTCGGAACTAAATCAATCCTGAAGTCAATTTCTCTTTGCGGAGGTAAGCTATCAACTTCTTCAAACACATCCGCATAATTCTTAACGACAGGAATATCTTCAATAACAGCAGGAGAGACATCAAGAGCAGACCAAAATTCTTTTCTATCTGAATTCGAACCTATGCATGGTATCTTTATATAATTTTTATACTTGGTCTTTGCTCTAACAATTCTTTCTACACAACTAACTTCGGCTTTATATTTGGTTAACCAATCGAGCCCAAGAATGATATCAAATTCAGAAAGATTCACGACGATCGGATTAAAAGAAAACCGATAATAAGAATAGGAGACAGGCACTCTACAATATAGACTAAGAACAAGAGAACCACCATGAAATAACCCGCACCTCCATTCATGCAAGATATTGTCCCAAACTTAGCCACCGTATAGGTGTGGGGTTTTGTTCCTCAAAAGGCCTCGGAGTTAGTAAGAGATGGACTCTATTATATAAGTACCCACTTCACATAGGGTTCCATGATGTGGGACTTAAGGGTGTTACATTCTCCCCTCCTACAAAGCCCAATGTAACAACCCGGAATTTGGGGCCAATTTAAAATTTTCATTTTAGAGATTTTAGGGGTGTTTAAATATTTAAAATAAATTATTTCAAATAAAAATGAATGGAAATTTATTTTGAGCAAAGTTAATACAAATATATTCAATTAAGTTACATAAAGAATTAGAAATAGGATGGTAGTTCGAAAAGTCAAACTTGAACTTTGACTAACTACACAGGATGCAGAATAAACCGGATTTTGATGGAACGAAAAATATTTAAATGTGTTAATGAATATCTTTCTAAGAATCTGGAAAATCGAAGTTTCATAGCGGGAATCAAAAGTTATGGCCAAATGAATTTTCAGAAAGGTCGCTATAGAGAATATATCGCCCTTGAAAATCGACATTTTGCATACGACCTTGGAATTCGACGAAACCACTTTTGTTGGATCCGGGATGTAAAATTATTGCTAGGTTTCAAATTTCATGATTTTTGAAGCTAGTATGTGAGCGTGGCAAAAGAAACAGTGTTTTGTCAATTTCGGTCAAAATTAATTGACAGAAAAATAGCCATTTTTCAGACAGTCTCAGAATTCGACGAAATAAATTTTGTTAGGATCGTATCATCATAAGAAAGCTAAAAATAATTTTTCTGGATTTTTCTGACTTCGTATGTGACCCCAGTAAAATTAGAAAGTACGTTCGAATTAAAAATAAGAGAATTAATTTGAAAATAAAAGAAACATGCTTTTAACTTCAGAATTGGACTTCGGCAATAGCGCCATTGCGTTCAGAAGGCGTCAAAACCTATTGTTCGACAGTCGTTGAGCGCGAATTGGAGTTCGAACGAAAAAACCCTATTTTCCGGAATTAAATAAATTAAATAAAATAGAAATACGCGGAGAATACGCGTATAAATACGGCCGTACCTTCTTCTTCCCCGATCGACATAACCCATAGCCCCCCCCCCCCTTTAAATTTTCATCTTCATTTTCCCGTTAATCCACTCACAATTAGACTTAGCCGTAGTTGAAATTTTTGAAGCTCTTCCCTTCCTCTCCAATCTCCGACAAGTTTCATTCGATTTCGTGCCTTGTAGCTCTCGAATTTCGAGCCCCAACCCGCGACCTTATAGCCGCCGCCGCCCCTAACACAGCCCGCCGCACCCCCCTATATTCCCGGCGTGGATGCGCCTCTCGTAGCTCTCCAATCTCCCGCAAACCGTTCGCAAAACCGTCGACTACAGCTCCCGAATTCTGAATTCAAAGTTTTGAACTTTTCTGAAAATTTCAAGGTATGAATATTTCAGATTTGCGACGCTTTTAAGCGTTGCAGCGACAGTTGTTAAAAGTCAATTCTGATTTATTTGTACGAACTTCGAATTGAAGTCTTTCAGATCCGTAACTGCCGTGACTTTGAAAACAAAATCTGAGCAAATCCGAACCTTCATTCCAGTTCCGAGCAAGGTGAGAATTTATTTTTAATATAATTTAATTATTATTATTATTATTATTGCGTTATGTGAAATTGAAAATCAAACAAGTAGATCTGCGATGAATGTTGCCATGGGATGGATTCAAATTGTTGTGATGCTATGATTTTAGATCCGTTATTTTTAACCATAGATCTATTAATTAAAAACATAGATCGGTAGGAAAAAATAGATTTTTCCTCGTTTAAATTTGTTGAAGTATGCCTTATGTATATGAATCATGTATAAATCTATCATCATATACGTCGTTATGCAATTCACATTATTTTAACGTGAATTAAAGTAGGAATTTACATCGTTGTGAAATTTACATCGTTATGCAATTTACATTATTTTTATTGTGAATTAAAGTAGGAAAATTTACATTTTTATGATGTTAAATTAAAGTAGATTTTGCATAGTGGAAAAGTTTCATTTTTCTTTGTAATTAACAAGTGAATTTCATCGTATGTTAAAATTTACATTTTTATATGTAAATTATAAAGTGAATTAATGTCGTATGTTAAAAATTACATTTTTTTTTGTAATTAACAAGTGAATTTCATCGTATGTTAAAATTTACATTTTTATATGTAAATTATAAAGTGAATTAATGTCGTATGTTAAAAATTACATTTTTCTTTGTAATTAACAAGTGAATTTCATCATATGTTTAAATTTACATTTTTATATGTAAATTATAAAGTGAATTAATGTCGTATGTTAAAAACTACATTTTTCTTTGTAATTAACAAGTGAATTTCATCGTATGTTAAAATTTACATTTTTATATGTAAATTATAAAGTGAATTAATGTCGTATGTTAAAAATTACATTTTTCTTTGTAATTAACAAGTGAATTTCATCGTATGTTAAAATTTACATTTTTATATGTAAATTATAAAGTGAATTAATGTCGTATGTTAAAAATTACATTTTTCTTTGTAATTAACAAGTGAATTTCATCGTATGTAAAAATTTACATTTTTATATGTAAATTATAAAGTGAATTAATGTCGTATGTTAAAAATTACATTTTTCTTTGTAATTTAACAAGTGAATTTCATCGTATGCTGAAATTTACATTTTTATATGTAAATTATAAAGTGAATTAATGTCGTATGTTAAAAATTACATTTTTCTTTGTAATTAACAAGTGAATTTCATCGTATGTTAAAATTTACATTTTTATATGTAAATTATATAGGGAATTACACCGTAGGATAAAATTTACATTTTTATATGTAAATAAAACATGAATTTACATTGTATGTTAAATATTACATGTTTATATGTAATGTCTATAGGAAATTATACCGTATGATAAAAACTACATTTTTCCTATGTAATTAAAAGATGCATTTACATCGTATGATAGAATTCACATTTTTTTGTATATATGTAACATAGGATGAGAATGAACATTAGAAATAAAGTTTATTTATTTTATATATAATTTAAGGTGTAGGAATGTGATATGAAATTAAAATTATATTTTTACAATGTAAATTAAAAGTAGAGTTGCATTGTAATTAAAGAATCATATTTTTACAATGTAAATAGAAAGTATAGTTTGCATTGTATTAAACTTACTTTTTATATGTAAATTTTAGGATAGGATTCACTGCAAATATAAGTTACATTTTTATTATGTAACTAAGATGAGAATGTACATTGAAGTTGAAATCTACATTTTTATATGTAATTTAAAAAGTAGGATTTTGCATGTATCAAAATTTACATTTTTACATGTAAACAAAAATATAGGAATTTGCATAGGAATTAAATTTACATTTGTATGTAAATATAAAGGATGGAATTTACATTTCCAATGTAAGTAAAAGAATGAATTTAGGATGCGGTAATATTATCTTCATTTTCAAATGAATTAAAATTTAGTAAGGATCGGTAGTTGTGTAGAGCTTTATTTTAATCAAACGACGTTATTACGATCAAATGATTATATATATATAATTAAAATTAAACGAATAGGGCGTGGTAGTTCGCATTTTGAAATCGTACCTTTAAATGACTATACAAGAAGATCCGACCGTCGGATTTTCTTGAAACTGAAACCGTTAGGACTGTCTTGGAAAAATCTTTCCAACGATATATATTACGTTAAAATCCAACGGTTAGATTCTGAGAAATGTAAAAATCAAAATTGTTTGAATGCAGCGCCATAGTCGCCCATTGACTCAAGGCGTCGTTATATAAAAATTTAATTATTTTAAATAATTAAAATAGGAAGTAATCATTATAAAATGATATCAGCAAGTACGAAGGATTTTAAATATATATATATATATATATAAACGAGGATTATTTGGAAAGTCCGAGTTCTCTCATTCTAAATAATCAAACGACGTTAATTGAAGTATGAAGATGGCGTATGAAGACCGTAAATCTTCCCTCGAATGGACAACGATCGAAGCCCTGATTTGACTTGCTCCCAATTCAAAGGTCATGGTCATTGCCCAAACGTACGTGTTAATTTCACTGGTTTGGCTTTCGCTCAGACTCAGAGCATAAGCTAATAAATGGATTGTGTGTCTGACATCATACTCTATCAAATATCATGTTATTGATCTTTTGTCGAATGTATGGATGTTTGGTGGCAGGGAATTTATTCTCTTGCTTAACACCCGTTCATATATTTCGGCAAAGGGTTGGTAGTACGATATGGAGTGATGATGTGGCATGCTAAGATGCATAGGATCAAGGTTTTGTTGAAAAGCAGGCCTTGTGGGATGATCAAAGCATAGCCTGTTTAGGCATAGCTTTGTGTACAACGTGACTTCGCGAGCCTCACACACCGGCAGAGTCTAAAACGGGAGAAGGGAATGCAGGGAGAGCAGCACGTTTCTTTCTAGCTAGAAGTGGTGATTGGGATTTAACACGGCCCAACATTTTACTTATGTGGATGATGGAATGAGGCGTCTCGGATGATAGGTCCTATAGGACTGGGAAACGTGTGTTCAGGAATAACTAATCCGCAACTCGTATGGTGGACCAGCCCTGCAGCTTTCCAAGGGTTCACTGCGGGGAATCCTGAGACATTAGCTAGAGTGTCTCGAATCGGTAGGAGCTCCTCCCTAGCCTTGACTCATGATGGAAACCAAAATCCAAATACGACCCTACGAATTTGATTGTATTAATAGTATGGAGGCATAGTAGTATGGGATACTATTCTTCCTAGGATTTATACATTTACTTTGAAATGTTTTGATATATACTAATAATATTATTAAACTCGTATTTGCCGTATTTAGCATGTTTAATCACTATAAGGTAAAACCCTATCCTCTGGTTTGTGTTGCATTGTGTGATGGGACCTGGGTCTTATGGTGATTCCATTTTTCTAAAAAGCATAACGTTTTTGTACGATTTACTCATTATTTGTTCTGACACTTTTATGCACGGCAATCCATTAGAGTAAACTTGTTCCGCATTAGCGGCATGGTCTTTGGATTTGCCCTATTAATAGCGATTTATTAGTTAAGAATTCTCACACCAGTCCCACGACTGACCCATTGTTTGTTTCCACCTTTTTGCAAACTCCGGTGCCCTCCTTTCTTACATGGGCAGCCAAGTAAACAGGTTTATTCTTCGCTTGGAGTCTTTTCTTTGGAGCTGCTTATTATTTTTCTTGGATTTGGTTGTGGAGAGGTGATGACTAGAAGCTTGAAGACATCTATCATTCGCTGCTTTTGCATTTTTCTTTTTTTTTGTTATTCCAGACATTAAAGTTGGTTTATTCCTCGTTGTTTAAATTGGAGTTAGAACTTATTTCTTTTTCTGCAAACTTGATGTAATAATTTAGAATTCTGTGACTGTGGATTTTCTGTGGTTGATGACATTATATTTCCGCTTCTATGATGTTGTTACTCTATGAATTTCCTATGCTATGTTGTATCTGTGATATGTATTATTGTATTTAAGTTGTATTCCAAATGATTATTCCTTACTTTCATCCCATGGAAGTTTGGGGTCATCACACCCAACGTCCCCGTTGGCTCATAAACACCTCACCCAGGCGATGTGGTCCACACAGGAGCCACAAGTCCAGCTAGGTATTGGCTCTGATACCACTATAATAACCCGCACCTCCGTTCATGCAAGATATTGTCCCAAACTTAGCCACCGTATAGGTGTAGGGTTTTATTCCTCAAAAGGCCTCGACATTAGTAAGAGATGAGCTCTACTTTATAAGTACCACTTCACACAGGCTTCCACGATGTGGGACTTAGGGGTGTTACACACCGATCGGATTATGGACCCTAATCGACTCTTCAAGATTCCTCAATTCTAGATTTAGCTTCTTGACTGTATTACTCGAAATGAAGCTTTGTGATGCGCCCATGTCAAACAATACCTTAATTGAAATATTGTGGACAATAAGAGTGCCTTCCAAAACATCTGCTCTTTGCTGACTAGCTGAGGGTGTTGGAGTTTCTGCCACTTCATTTACGTGTGCTACTTCAGACTTCTTTGATAGCTGGCAACACTTTGCAAGATGACCCATCTCATCACATTTATTGCATTCTCTACTCTCTTGAAATAATTTATTGGATTTAGATCCAACATTCTTTCGTTTCTTCGAAGATTTGCAATTCCTTAACAAATGCGCTTTCTTATTACAGTTATTGCATATGGCTGTCGTTAATGGTTTTTCCTTACTGGTTTCAGGTTCCTGACTTTCCTCAGGCTTTGTACTTTCCTCAGGGCTATCAGTTTCAAACTTCCTTTTCTTGTTAGAACTGCCTTCCTCTTCATCTTCCAAAACTCCTTGCTTATCAAGATTCTCATAGCAACAAGCCATTTGTATCATCTTAGAAAAAGGAAGATTCACATGTGCAGTTACTCAACCCTCGTATTTCTTTTAAAGTCCGTTAATAAATCTCAGATTCTTCCTTATAGGATCTCGAATTAGTTTTGGGCCAAAGCGGGAAAGTTCATTAAATTTATTCAAATACTCTTGAATGGTTATATCTCCTTGTTTCAGATGGTAAAACTCATCATATAGCTGCTCAGTTGCTTCTGGAGGAGTAAATCTTTCTTTGAAAATTTCTTTAAATTTATCCCAGGTAATATTACCTTTTGGATTTTCCTTAGTAACAGTTTCCCACCATTTTAAAGCTTCGTCTTTGAGTGCCCAAGATTCCAGTAGTCTTTTCTGATCATCTCGCAGCTTTAAGCCTTCAAAATTTCTCTTAGAAGAACGCATGCATGCTTGTGTTTTAATAACAGACCCTTTGCCCAAGAATGGTACTCCACCCAGATTTCGATACTTCTTTACTAGAACTTCTAGCTCTAATTCAGGTTGTGGGGGCACAATTGGCTCATTAGATTGTTGAACCATAGAATAACTTCTTTTGTTTCTGCCACTCATTTTCTACTATGTCTTTAAATAGCAGACAAAGAGTCAGGCCAACAAAAAAGATATTGTAAAGCATAGAGACATATTTTAAAATGTAAATGCATCTATGGGGGTGTATTTTATTCTACTATACTCATTCTTGGAGAGTAATGATCCTATATATAATGAGTTATTCATCTTTGAATACTACTGATTCTATTTCTGACGAGTCTGTTAACATTTTATATTCCAGAGCTAAGGTTAACCAATGCTCTGATACCAGCTGTGATAACCCCAAACCCCCGTGCCACGGAAGCAAGGATAATCATTGGAATATAACACATAAACAATAACAGCAGAACAAAATCATAAAATTACACCAGATAAAGTACATCAAAGTTACACTGGAAATAATATCAACATCAGAGTTACACAGCATAACAGGATCAAACTTAGTACAGAATATAGTTTCTGCTTAATATCAAATGTCTACAGCGGAATAAAACATAATATACTAAATGAAGTCTGAACAGCATGATAGAAATGATAGAATCCATCTTCAGCTCCACAGCTATCCAGAATGAGTCTGTTAAAAAACCTGAGTACAAGGCTGCCCGTGTGGAAATAAGGGCACCCGAGTTTGCAAAGTGATACAAACAACGAGTGAGTCATGGGACTGGTATGAGAAATCTACTTAACTTATTTAATAATAAGGCTAGTTTTACCACGCCGCTAATGCGAAATGGGTTTACCCCATTGGATTGCCAATGCATAAATAAAGTAAATCATTTATGCAATGCTTTTTAGAAAAATGAAGCCATTATAAGACTCAGATCCCATCACACAATGCAATGCAATGCAATGAAAGCTGGAGGATAGAGTTTTACCTTATAATGGCCAAATATGCTTGATACGTATAAAACAAAATCATTTGATATTATTATTAGTGCATATATGTTTCAAAAACAATTTCAATCATAATGTATCAATCATAGACGGCATGGGTACCATATATCATGTCGCCGTATATAGGTTTACAATCAAAACCGCACATGTCATATTGGAAGTTGGATTTCCATCATGAACCAAGGAAAGGGATCATCCTTACCGAATTCGAGACAATCTAGGCCATGTCTCAGGCTCAGAGCTCGAGTGAGTCTTGGAGCATGCAGGGTCAGTCCACACTTACATTAGTGGATTAGTTATTACTGAACGATACGTTTCCCTGCCCTATGAGGCGTAAATCAAGAGACACTAGGGACTCAAATCCAAGGTATCTCGCTTTCCATCATCCACATAAGTAAAAATGTCCGGGCTCTATACCGTGACACCACTCCTAGCTAGAAAGAAATGCATTTTCTCTCTGCTGTCCTCTCCCGTTTTAGGTTCATACCGGGGTGTAAGGCTTGTGAATTAACGCTATACACAAAGCTATGCTAATTAAAGCTATGCTTTGATCATCAACCACAAGGCTTTGCTTTTCAACCAAAGCCTTGATCATTTGCATCTTGGCGTGCCACATTGACAATTTACGCCATGCGACTGATGTCTATCGATATATAACCTCTAAGATCGTACGTCTCAGAGAAGGGAGTTAAGCAAGAGAATAAATTCTCTACCATCAAACAGATATATATTTAATAGAAATCAATCAACACAGAATAAAATCCAATGTCAGACACACATCCATTTACAAGTTCATTCTAGGTTTAAACGAAACCGGAGACACCTTATTCCTCGTTCCATATGCCTAATATGAAGAGAGGCTCTCGCATATCAAGACGATCAACAAGTACGTCTAGACAACTACCACTGTAACCCTTTCAAGGCAGCAACTCCAATCAAAGGCATCAGTAGTCTTCCATTCGATATGAAGATTGCCGATCTTCAACCACCGTCTTCAATATCTTCGACTTTTAGTCGTCGAATAATTATTTGAAATGAGAATTAACTCGGCCTTTTCAAATAATTCTCGAATATATATAATTCAAATCATTTCTTTTCTTTGGTTAAATTCAATTCAATCCTATAAATTAATGTCAAATAATCTAACCATCCATATTACTTTATAAACCAAGGGAAATTGGTTTATTTACATTCCATATCGTTTATAATATTTTATAATGATTTATCACTATTTTTATTTATATAAAAATAGCCCATTTAATTCGAACGACGTTTCAGGTCATTACGCGGCACTGGCGCTGTTTTTATTAAAATTTGAATTACACATTTCTCAAAATCTAACCGTTGGATCTTAGTAAATTTTATATCGTTGGAAAGATCTTTCCAAAGCGAACCCAACGGTTCTAGTTTTGGGAAAATCCAACGGTCGGATCTCTTGGTATAATCGTTTAAAATTACGACTTCAAATCATGAATTACCGCGCGCAATTCGTTTTATTTTAATATATATATATATATATATATACATATACATATATAATTCGTTCGACGATTTCAACACCATTTATTCTCTAATATGTAATTAACATTATTTTAAATGAACCAAAACATATTATTAACAAATGATCATTTTTACTTCTCTAACATGCAAATGATTATATTTTAAATGAATCAAAACAAATTATAAAAATGTAATTTTTATTGTTAAAATATTTTATTAAAATATGAATTTTTTAATGAATCATACATATAATAAAAATGTGATTTTTATTGTCTAATCGCATAATTTAAAACATGAATCTTTTTAATGAATCAAACATACAATAAAATTGTAGTTTTTATTGTCTAATCATATTATTTAAAACATGAATCTTTTTAATGAATCAAACAAACAATAAAAATTTAATTTTTATTGTCTAATCATATTATTTAAAACATGAATCTTTTTAATGAATCAAACATACAATAAAAATATAATTTTTTACTGTCTAATCATATTATTTAAAACACGAATCCCTTTAATGAATCAAACATATAATAAAAATGTAATTTTTATTGTCTAATTATTTAATTTCAAACAATGAATATTTCTCATCATTCCTACATTCAATAAAAATGTAATTTTTTACTTCTGAACTTTTCTATTTCAAACAATGCATATTTTTCATCATTTCTTATATATAATAAAAATGTAAATTTTTATTGTTAAACATTTCTATTTCAAACAATGCATATTTTTCATCATTTCTTATATACAATAAAAATGTAAATTTTTATTGTCAAACTTTTCTATTTCAAACAATGCATATTTTTCATCATTTCTTATATATAATAAAAATGTAAATTTTTATTGTTAAACTTTTCTATTTCAAACAATGCATATTTTTTGTCATTTCTTATATACAATAAAAATGTAAATTTTTATTGTTAAACTTTTCTATTTCAAACAATTCATATTTTTCATCATTTCTTATATACAATAAAAATGTAAATTTTTATTGTTAAACTTTTCTATTTCAAACCAATGATCATTTTTAATCATTTCTTATATACAATAGAAATGTAAATTTTATTGTTAACTTTGAATATTTCACATATTTTATACATACAATAAAAATGTGATTTTTATTGTTAACATATTTTTTTATTTCAACAATGATCATTTTTACATATTCTATTCATACCATAAAATGTGATGTTTTTATTGTTAACATATTTTTATTTTAATAATGATCATTTTACATAATCTATACATGCAATAAAAATGTGATTTTTATTGTTAACATATTTTTATTTCAACAATGATCATTTTACATATTCTATTCGTACAATAAAAATGTGATTTTTATTGTTAACATATTTTTATTTCAACAATGATCATTTCACATATTCTATTCATACAATAAAAATGTGATTTTTATTGTTAACATATTTTTATTTCAACAATGATCATTTTACATATTCTATTCATACAATAAAAATGTGAATTTTATTCTTCAAATAATTTTCATTTCACATATGACTAATTTTCAATACATGAATATTTCAGAAAATTTCGACATTATAATGGCAGGGTAATTAAAACTGGCACCGTGTCAAGCACGGCTCCTCTGCTATCCTAGGCCTCGCGGTGATACAAGGGTTTCAGTTATATAATTTCCAAAATATAATTCATTTTCACAACACTGAATTTACCACAAACATAATCAATTTTGTTGCAACCACAATCAATTTCTACCATACAATATTATCAAACAAATTGTCCATGGTCTATGGACGATGGTGTCAGGAGCTACTAAACTCCATTTGCAACCTAATATAAATTTTTTTTCATTTATTTTTGAATTCAGAAATCCCACATTGGTTTTGACTTCGCCTAAAATTGTAGATGGCTCTAAAATTCTCTCGGACTCTTCTAGAATGTAGAAGATTGTCACGATCACAATGGTTCCTGTTTCATGTGATTTCGACATCGTATCAAAAAGATACGATTTTTATAAACAAAAACGAATTAGCGACGGTTTAAAAGTGTTGCAAACCTATTCGAAAATTCAGGCCGTATACCTTTCTGAGTTGTTCAAAACTAGGTTTGTCGATTTCTCTTCAGCCATTGCTCGAGGTTGGAATCAGGTTATGCCACATCGAAGGGCTTGGAGCAGGCTTCCGATCGCCGGTGGTGCGGTGAAGTTCGACGGCCTAACAGCGGAGAACGGCGACGTTGAAGTCGTCGGCTTCAGGAGATCGATTTTGGCCAATTTACTCAACTAGATAGGGTGATTCTGGAATGGATGTGAAGAGGGGATCGAGAACTACAAAATCCTTCAAAGGGTTGATTGATTTCATTGATTGTAGAAGAAGAGAGAAAATTTGAAGGGAAGCCCCATTTGATCTGAGGGTTTACGGGTTTTGCTGGGTTGCGAAAAAAATAAAGGAAAATTCCTATTGGGCCATATTTATATTTAAATTATTTTTTAATTTCTTTAATTCCAAAATACCCATTATTCATACGAGCTCCAAATCAAACCCAACGACTGTCACCTCTAGCTGAACCCCCCATTCTAAAAAATAATGGAATATGTTTCGTAAGCCCATTCGACTGTTCCAGTCAGTTATTCTCAAAATTAAAACAAAAGCAGAGTCTTGTGGATGATGATCAAAGCATAGCTTTAATTAGCATAGCTTTGTGTATAGCGTTACTTCGCGAGCTTCACACCTGGTATAAATTAGAAACGGGAAAGGACAGCAGGGAGGGCATTGCGTTTCTTTCTAGCTAGGAGGGGTGTTAGGGTTTTGCAAGCCTGGACATTTTACTCATGTGGATGTTGCTTATTATTACTTGATGGATAGAGAGGCACCTCAGATATTGCTATGGTCGACATTACTGACCATATTTTATGCCCCATAGGGTGGGGAAACACATGCTTAGGAACTATGAATCCACCATCGCATTTAGTGTGGATCGGCTCTGCATGTTTCCTAGGTGAAGTTGCAACTGAATCTTGAGGCTCAGGCTCGAGAGTCTCGAAATCGGTAAGGATGGTCCTTTTCCTTGGTTCATAGATGGAAATCCAACTTCCAATACGACATCATGCGGTTTTGATTGTAGAACTGGTATGGCAACATGATATATGGTACCCATGTCGTCTATGATTGATACATTTATATTTGAAGTTGTTTTAACACTACGCACTTATAATAATAATATCAATATAATTTGTTTTATACATATCAAGCATGTTTGGCTATTATAAGGTAAAACTCTATCCTCCAACTTGCATTGCATTATGTGATGGGACCTGAGTCTTATAATAGCTTCATTTTTCAAAAAGCATTGTGTTGTTTTATTTTAAACTAAGATTCATGTAGATTAAACCCGTTCCGTGTTATACGACGTGGTCCCGTGATATCCCCACTTTAAAATTTAAGATTAATAATTGTTTTAGTTCTCACACCAGTCCCATGACTGGCCTAGAGTTTATTATTTTAACCTAAACTCTGGGTACCCATATTTTCCATATGGGCAGCTAGTAGTTTTGGTTTTGCAGATATTATATTCACAGGATCCTGGTTTACAGCTGAAGTGATATTCGGAAAGCTTTGTATCCATGTATTTATTTCAGTTATATTTTGTATTATTTTTCCACTGCTATTTAAATGTAATTTAAATCTCTGATATGTTTTTGTTGTATAAAATTTATTTATACTCTGTTATATTCTTGTAGTCTGATGTAATTGTTGTAATAGCAATGAAATATTCTTCTGTTTGTGCTCTGATGAGTGTTGTTCTCAATTCAATCCGTACTTTCCTTTATGGGGAAGTTTGGGTCGTTTCATTTGGTATCAGAGCTTTGGTTTAAAGAGCTCGAGAACAAGACACATTATAACCAAAAGAAAGAATTCATCAGTGATTGGATTAGTAATATCCAATAATATGACTCGTTAGAGATAGCATCAGTAGTATCCTAGAATGAGTTGAAAGTGTGTTATTTTTAAAATAAAAATGAAAACAAACTTTGTTTTGAAGATTTAAATCTTATTATATATATTTGATTATTTATTTTATATCGAATTTTGGACAATCGAGTATATGAAGATTTTGCATATATGCCTAACTAGCGTGTATTCGAAGTCTCAAATATACTGGGTAGATATAGAATCACACTCTAGTCGCCGGAGGTGATACTGATGATTACTAGTGTCATCAGTGTTTATGTTTGAGTTTCGAAAGTGGTATATCTATATATTTCCAATTGGCTGGTGTGAGAACCAAAACTTAGATAGGGTCTATTGCTGTGATTTTCACTAAAAATGTGATTTTTTACTATATATAAAAGTTATATATATTTGGAAAGATAATCACCTAATTGATTGCTGGTTGTGATGTTTGATAATTAGTCTAATTAATTAAAATATTAGAATGATAATTAATTTAACCAATGTGAGAAAGAATAAATTTATTTTAATTATCTAACGAGCCTGAAATGGCACGGCAGTTTCAAAATTCGATTTCAAATTTAATTGAATGTACAAGATTCAAAATAAATTGGATTTCAGTAAAATAAGAAATATTTGAATTTGTTTAAAAATATCTTTCCAACGAATCTGAAAAATTGAACTTTCATAACGGGAATCAAAAGTTATGCCCAGTTTAAAATTCAAAATAGTCACTATGGAATTTATATTTTTTTTAATATAATAAATAGCCAATTTGCAAACGACCTCCGTTTTCGATGAAACCACTTTTGTTGGATCCGCAATGTCAAATTATTGCTAGATTCCAATTTTCATAATTTTAGGAATTAACATGTGAGTGTGGCAAAAGAAAACGTGTTCTGTCAATTTTAGTCAAATTGGATCGACCAGAAAATGGCCATTTTTCAAACGGTCTCCAAATTCGATGAAATTAGTTGTATCGTCAAAACAAAGCTGGAAATAATTTTTCTGAAATTTTTGGAGTCCATATATGGCCAGGTAAATTAAAATTAAGTTTAAATTAAATATATATTGATTTATATTTTAATTTTGATAAAAACTGATAGAAACGATCGAGTTGGGTTGCAAAACATATTCCATTGTGTCCGAAATGGGGATATTTAGCTAGGGGCGACAGTCGTTGGGTTTGATTCGGAGTTCGCGGCATTAAATTAGAATTATCAGATTAAAAGAAAATTAAATAAATATATATACTAGTATATATACCCCCCCTATACGCTAACCCTAATTCTTTGAATACAACACACAAGCCGCCACCGATTAAAAACAATGGCCGATATTGTCTAAAAATAATCGATCAAATACTTTCAATCCGCTACGAATTAGACACCCACTCTTAAGAAAACATTGTAGACCTCTCCATGGCCTTTTAATCCATAGGGTGATGATCAGTTTTAACGCAAGAAATTGGGAGAATTTTGGGTTGAAACACAGCGGGTTCGAACTCGTTTTGGGGGCTGAAGGATGGATCGCGATTGGCACCGTCATGGGAGGTGGTAAAGTGGAGCAAGGCGGCCAGAGGGGGACACTTTGATGGGGTTCCGGTAATTGGTAGGGGCGGCGCGACTTGGGTAAAGGGAACGACGAGGTTACGGTTTTTGTTTTCAGATAATACACGAAGAAGGAAGAAGGAGCAGCGCCTTTGGATCCAAGATGGACGGCCAGATTTAAATGTGATGAAGGTTCAAAGAATAATCATGTTAATTATACTTTAATTAGCCTAATTAAAATTAGCATTAGTTTAAATTTATATTAAGCATTTGTTAAGATCTGAATTTTTATATAAGAAGTATAAAAATATGATTTTTATTTATGTATAGCATTTTAAAAATATATATATATAATTATTATTTATATAGAACATTGTTTTGAATATAAAAATCGCATTGTTTTGAATGTAAAAATCGCATTGTTTTGAATATAAAAATCGCATTGTTTTGAATATAAAAATCGCATTGTTTTGAATAAAAAAATCGTATTATTTTGAATATAAAAATCGCATTGTTTTGAATATAAAAATCATATTGTTTTGAATATAAAAATCGCATTGTTTTGAAATAAAAAAGAACATTGTTTTGTAAGTAAAAAGAACATTGTTTTTAAAATAAAAAGAACCTTGTTTTTGAAATAGAAAAGAGCATTTTTTTTAAAACAAAAATTAACATTGTTTTGTAAAATAAAATTAACATTGTTTTGTAAAATAAAATTAACATTGTTTTGTAAACTAAAATTACCATTGCTTAGTAAACAAAAATTAATATTGTTTTGTAAATAGAAATACCATTGTTTTGTAAATAAAATTAGAATTGTTTTTAATAATAAAATTGGAATTGTTTTGATCATAAAATTAGCATTGTTTTAAAAATATAAAACATTGAAATAAAATATGATTTAGATATATGAAGCGTTGTTGAATGAAATATGATTTTTATAAAATCGCGTTGTAAATAAAAATGAAATTTTTATATATAAGTAGCATAGAATATGAACATTATGATAAAAATGTGTTATTTTTATATAACATTATAAAAATATGATTTATAGGTATATATAAAATTATGATTTTTAATATATACACCGTGTGAAACAGATTGCGATGGAACTGTCTGGAAAGCAGAACGGAATCAAAATCGCCAGTTAAAGACGGACGGAGTAAAAATGAAGGTGAGAACTCCTCACTAAAATTTTGCACAGTTATTTATTTATTTTCATAACTGAAAATATACATAGAATTGCCAGTGTAGATTTTTATAAGTCAAATCATTATAAATTGTATACAGTACATGCTAGATCACTTTCCTCGTCCACAAACCATGGACGATTTAAATTGACTGTATTGTGTGTTGTTTATGTTGTTGAAATGTTTAGCACATTAAAAATGTTAATATTAATATGATAGTGAAATTAGATTATAAATATTCATTTATAATTTGAACAGTGAAAATTGGTTAAATAGAAAATAACTCAAACGGAATTAGAATTGGTTAAATTTGTTAACCAATAATTTATTTAAATTCACTGTTGTTCCCACACGGGTATTGGGATGATACTTGACATACACTAGTCCCAATATTCAGTTGTATGTCAATCGATGGATTGACGATCTGTGATGTGCATTATTTATTTATTTCAATGCTTACACAGTTGTAAATTTCACTTTGAATGTGATTGTACTGTTTGATGATTATTTATCATTATTATTGCATACATGCGATGTATGAAATCCATACAACTGAAAATTATATGGTAATTGATTGAGTCACATTCTGATTCAGAATATAAAGAATCTTTTAAAATAAAGAATCTTTCAAAATAAAATGTTCAAATAATAAAAATTACATTTTTATTGAATGTACAAAACATGAAAAATACCCATATATGAAATAAAAAGTGTTTGAAACAATAAAAGTTCTATTTTTATTGTATGTACTAATACTCATTGTTTGTAGAAAAGTTAATGACAAAAATTTACATTTTTATTGTTTAGAAGAAATGATAAAATGATCATGGTTTGAAATAGAAAGATTTAACAATTAAAAATTTACATTTTTATTGTATATATATATATAAAAAAAAAAGATTCTAGTTTAATAAATTTGTGTTTACATTAAAAATTACATTGTTAATGTAAAGAATGAATCATTGAAAAGACTCAATGTTGACAAAAGTGTTTTAACAATAAAAATTTACATTTTTATGTAAAGAAACATTTTTATGTAAAGAATCGTTTTATTTATGTAAAAGAACATTTCAATGTAAAAGAAACATTCTTATGTAAAAGAATCATTTTTAATGTAAAGAACCATTTTTATGTAAAAGAACATTTTAATGTAAAAGATCGTTTTAATGCAAAGAATATTTTTAAATAATGAATATTTTTAAATAATGAATATTTTAAAATAATATTCAGTGAAGAATAAAATCATATTTTCGATGTTCGTCTTTAGATGGACACAAAAATATAAAAATATGAAGCCGGGTTAAATATAGAAACGCCATTTTAACCGAAACGAGTTATCGTTCGATTTTATCCATTTTATAATGAATATCGAAAAGAGGAGATTTTAAAATATAATATTTTAGAAATATTATCATTTTAATATGATAAAGATATAGAATATTCAATTTTTATTTAAAATTGAAAATGAAGTTGGAATCGTTTTAAAACAAACACGTTTTAGATGAAAATCGATGAAATATATATTATATATATTTAATGGCCTGAATAGAATGCGCCGCGCAGTGATTGTTTGTGAATTTCGATCATTAACTTCAAACGGATGTAACGGGAGAGCCGACCGTCGGATTCTCCTAAAACCGGAACCATTGGGTTCGTATTGAAAAGGGCTTTCCAATGAATATAAGAGATTTGAAATCTAATGGTTAGATTTGGAAATATGTCTAAATCAATTTCATAAAAGGTCGTTATGGATGCAGTTCGGTGGCCGATATTGAAATTCGACTGTAAAGGCGATATTAAATTTATTAAAATATGGAAAAATTATGTAAAATCATAATTAATGATTTGGAAAGAATTTGGATGAAAATTCCAATTTTATAAAGATTAAAATATATTTTTATCAAAAATGAACTTGTTATTCACTAGAATAAAAATCCAATAAATTAATATTTAATTGGAACTAAAGAGAATAAATTGGATTTTGGGTTGTCGTGGACGGTGTCTTTAATAACATTGTTCTTAAACCCCAATCAGAAAGAATAAATCTTTTAAATAAGATTTAATGAAGTTTTCCAATTAATATTTAATTGGAATTAAGTAGAATATAATTTTGGAATTTATAAATCTTTTAATTAAGATTATTAGAGATTCCAATTATATTAGTAATTGGAATAAAATGAAATGTGAATTAGGTTTATTGTGGACTATGTTTTTAACGACATTTGTTCTTTAACCCAATTAACAGTGAAAATATAATTTTGGAATTTATAAATCATTTATTAAAATTTAAATGGAAATTTTCCAAAGTAAAGTTTTCCAATTTAATATACTAAATTGGAATTGAATAGAATTCGATTTAATAATAATCGAGATGAGCTTCTATAAATAAAGACCATTACTATATATGGAATTTAAAAGGCTTTGCCGTTATTCCATTTATATTATCAGTCTGATACGGAAATTTATATCGATTATATATTGATCTGATTTCTGTGAAGATTCCTATTTAATGGAAGATGATTTTGGGTTTATCGTGAATGTTTTAAATAACATTGGTTCTTTAAGCCAGTTAAAGAAAAGATTAATTTCTTAAATATGGATAATCATTAAGTAATGATTTTTGAGATTAAAACCGAACTAGAGTTTTAACGAATCTTTAATTAGATTAAAAATGTGAATATTTTATTAAAAGAATATTCTGAATTGGAACGAGGCGTACAATGTGTTTTTATAGCACTTGATTATAGAATACGCGAATTATTCAGAAAGACCGGGTTTAACGCATTCTGAATAACTACTACGATGATCAAGAGTTGAAGATGAAGACGGTGGTTGAAGACCGGAGTTCTTCACATCATTTGGATGATTACTGATGTCTTGATTGGGCCGTACCCCAAGACAAGGTAACAAGTGGTGATTGCCCAAACATACTTGGAGATCGATGGATATGTGAGGGCCTCTCTCCTGTATTGGACATATGGGACAAGGAATAAGGTGCCTCCGGTTTCGTTCAGACCCAGAACGGACTTGTAAATGGATAGTATTTTTGACGTTGTATTCCTTTATGCTGTATTCGTTGATCTCTGCTAAATATATATCTGTTTGGTGGCGGAGAATTTATTCTCTTACTTAACACCCTTCTCTGAGACGTACGAGCTTAGAGGTTATATATTGGCAGAAATCAATGGAATGGTATGGAATGACAATGTGGCATGCTAAGATGCAAATGATCAAGGCTTTTGTTGAAAAGAAGAGTCTTGTGGATGATGATTAAGCACATCTTTAATTAGCATAGCTTTGTGTATAGCGTTACTTGGCGAGCTTCACACCCGGTATGAACCAGAAATGGGAAAGGACAGCAAGGAGGGCATTGCGTTTCTTTTTAGCTAGGAGGGGTGTCAGGGTTTCGCAAGTCCGGACATTTTACTCATGTGGATGTTGCTTATTATTACTTGATGGATAGAGAGGCGTCTCGAATATTGTAATGGTCGACATTACTGACCAGATTTTACGCCCCATAGGGCGGGGAAACGCATGCTTAGGAATTATGAATCCACTATCGCACTTAGTGTGGACCGACCCTGCATGTTACCCCGGTGCAGTTGCGACTGAATCCTAAGGCTCGGGCTAGAGAGTCTCGAAATCGTTAAGGACGATCCTTTGCCTTGGTTCATAGATGGAAATCCAACTTCCAATACGACATCATGCGGTTTTGATTGCAGAACTAGTATGGCGACATGATATATGGTACTCATGTCATCTATGATTGATACATTTATATTTGAAGTTGTTTTTGACACTATGCACTTATAATAATAATATCAAAATAATTTGTTTTATACGTATCAAGCATGTTTGGTTATTATAAGGTAAAACTCTATCCTCCGGCTTGCGTTGCGTTGTGTGATGGGACCTGAGTCTTATAATAGCTTCATTTTTCAAAAAGCATTGCGTTGTTTTATTTTAAACTAAGATTCATGTGGAGTAAATCCGTTCCGTATTATACGGCGTAGTCCCATGATATCCCCACTTTAAAATTTAAGATTAATAATTGTTTTAGTTCTCACACCAGTCCCATGACTAACTTGGAGTTTATTATTTTAACCTAAACTCTGGGTGCCCATATTTTCTACACGGGCAGCTAGTAGTTTTGGTTTTGCAGATATTATATTCACAGGATCCTAGTTTACAGCTGAAGCGATATTCGGAAAGCTCTATATCCGTGTATTTCTTTCAGTTTAATTTTTTATTATTTTTCCGCTACTATTTAAATGTAATTTAAATCAATGATTTGTTTCTGTTGTATAATATTTATTTGTACTCTGTTATATTCTTGTACGCTGATGTACTTGTTGTAATAGCAATGAAATGTTCTTTATTTGTGTTCTGATGAGTGTTGTTCTCAATGCAATACATAATTTCCTTTACGGGGAAGTTTGGGTCGTTTTAGTTAGCCAATTATTTATAATAAATAGTTTTGAAATCATAAAATGAATTATATATATATATAAATTAAAATAAAACGAATCGCGCGCGGTAGTTCGCGTTTTGGAATCGTAACTTTAAACGATTATACCGAGAGATCCGACCGTCGGATTTTCCCAAAACTGGAACTGTTGGGTTCGCTTTGGAAAGATCTTTCCAAAGATATTAAATTTGTTAAGATCCAGCGGTTAGATTTCGAGAAATGTGTAACTCAAATCCAAATAAAACTGCGCTAGGGCCGCGTATTGACCTGAAACATCATTCAAATTAAATGGGCTATTTTTATATAAATAAAAATAGCGATAAATCATTATAAAATATTATAAATGATATAGAATGAAAATAAACCAATTTCCCTTGGTTTATAAAGTAATATGGACGGTTAGATTTATTTGACATTAATCTATAGAATTGAACTAAATTTAACCAAAGAAAAGAAATGGTTTGAATTATATATATTAGAGAATTATTTGAAAAGGCCGAGTTAAATCTCATTTCAAATAATTATATGACGACTAAAAGTCGAAGACAATGAAGACGGTACCAGTGATCTTCACATCGAGTGGATGACTATTGATGCCCTGGAATGGTTAGCTCCCAGGAAGGGGTTAAAGTAGTAGTCGTTCGAACGTACTATTTGATTGTCCGGATATGCGAGGACTTCTCTTCCGTATTGGACATATGGAACGAGGAATAAGGTGTCTTTGGTTTCGTGCTGACCCAGAACGGACTTGTAAATGGATGTATATCTGACATTGGATTTTATTCTGTGTTGATTGATTTCTATTAAATATATATTTGTTTGGTGGCAGAGAATTTATTCTCTTACTTAACACCTTTTTCTGAGACGTACGAGCTTAGAGGTTATATATTGATAGACATTAGTTACATGGCGTGGATTGTCAATGTGGCATGCTAAGTTGCAAATGATCAAGGCTTTTATTGAAAAGCATAGCCTTGTGATTGATGATAAAAGCACAGCTTTAATTAGCATATTTGTGTATAGCGTTACTTCGCGAGCCTCACACCCCGGTATGAGTCAGAAATGGGATTGTGACCACAGGGAGTGCAGGCGTTTCTTTCTAGCTAGAAGTGGTGTCATGGTATAGAGCCCAGACATTTTTACTTATATGGATGATAGATTGCGACACGCCTCAGATATTGGCCGCTACAGGCCTAGTGATAGGACCGGGAAACGTGTGTTCAGGAATAACTAATCCACTAACGTATGTGTGGACCGTCCCTAAAGATCCAATGGTCCACTTCGAGAGATCCTGAGGCATTTGCTAGAGTGTCTTGAATCGGAAGGAGTCGTCCCTAGCCTTGACTCATGATGGAAAACCAATTCCAATACGACATTACGGATTTGATTGTAAACCTATATATGGCGACATAGTATATGGTAGCTATGTCGTCTAGGATTGATACATTTATACTGAAAGTGTTTTAAACTGACTAGACGCTAGTAATAATATCAAATGATTTTTTTTTCATATGTATCAATCATATTTGGCCATTATAAGGTAAAACTCTATCCTTCGGCTTGCGTTGCATTGCGTGATAGGACCTGAGTCTTATAATTGCTCCATTTTTCTAAAAAGCATTGCGTTGTTTAAAAGATTTACTTATTTTGTGCACTGACAATCCAATGGAGTAAACCCGTTCTGTGTTAGCGCCGTGGTCCTGTGATTAGCCTTATTATTAAATAAGTTAAGTAGATTTCTCTTACCAGTCCCATGACGGACTCGTAGTTTGTTTCACTTGCAAACTCGGGTGCCCCTATTTCCACACGGGCAGTCGAGTGGTTTGTTTTGCAGATATTTATTTATTGAGCGGGATTCTGGATTGAATCTTAAAGCTGCGTCCAGGGCATTGATAGGCTTCCGTTGTGTTAGTTTGTTGGTTCCGTTGCATTGAAAATTAATCTTCCACTGTAGTATTATTTTTCAATGTACTCTGATATATTCTGTACTCTGATGTAACATTATTATGATGTCTATAAAAATCTTCTGTTATTTGTTCTGATGTGTCATATGCCCAGAGTTAGCGAATCCGGGCTTTGAGCGGTCTTGGTCGATTTAGCGATCAATTAGATCCGAGCGAAATCTGTATCGTTACAGTTGGTATCAGAGTTTTGGTTAACTCAAATCTTTGGGGTATAACTCGTTAGAACTAAACAAAGACTCCTCAGAGGTAGGATTAGTAATGTCCTATGAAAGAAAACTCATTAGAGATAGGATCAGTAGCATCCTAGAATGAGATACTCATTAGAGATGGGGTTAGAAATGCCCTAGAATGAGTTTAGAGTGATAAGTTTATAATTAACGTATTTGTGATTATATATATAATCCTATCTTAGAAAATATGATTTTTGAATATATAAAAGTTATATATATTTGAAAAGCTAATCAGCTAATTGATTAATGATTGTGTTGTGTGATTATTAGTTCAACTAATAAAATTAGTGAAACTAATAAAAGAATGAAAGTTGAGTTGGTTAGTTAAACAATTTTCAGTTCCGTTCCTTTTCGAGGACGAAAAGATTTTAAGTGGGGGAGATTGTAACAACTCAGAAAATCAGAACCAGTTTAAAAAAATATTTTAAGGAAATTTTATTAGAAAATGCGTCAGAATTTAAAAATTCAATTTTTAAATTAAATTATTGAATTTAAAAAGGTTTTTAAATAAAATTATGATGTTATTAATGAGATTTATTAATATATGCTGATAGGTTGATTTAAAATAATATGTAGATTCTAAATGAAATAAATTATGACGACATACATGTGTATATCTTTAGCCATCCGCTTTAATATTTTCCTTGCCTATTCAAAGTGTAACGTTCATTAATTAATTTATTTTGAAATGTGAATAGCTGCATTCATTTTCAGTGTCCTCCTGATTACTTCCTTAATATTGCACTATTCCACTCTGTCAAAATTGATGCATTCCTTTTTAATTACCCTTTCCTAAATATCTCATGATATTTCTTTCTTCACCTGTTCTACCCCGTTCCATTTCTATCTCTTGCAAAATGTCACGTTTTCCTATTAAATATTTTTTTTGAAAATAAATAATAAATGCACAACATTTCTCTATTCACATTTCACACAAATTTATTTTTCTTTCATCTTTCTTTTCGACTTTCTTCAAATAAACCGCCTCCTTTATCTCTCTACTCCATTGTTTTCATTAATTATGCATTCATTTCTGTAACGACCCGCCTTTTTGCCCAGTTCTCGTCGGTAATTAGACCAACTTAAACCGTTCAGAAAGACGAGTTGTTATGGGTACATACATATATCGAACAAAATAACAGAACCTTTTCATTGCTCAGAAACAACCTTACATCAGAATTACATGAATATCAGAGTTACAGCATAACTATACAGCGGAAGAAAGTAAATACACTCTCAGTGGAAGGTCAAATTCATACAGCGGAAGCTTCGACTCTAGCGTAGACTCCAATTCAGAAAAGCGCTCCAAACTTCGCTCGAATGAACTATAACTGCAAAACTAAACTACTAGCTGCCCATGTGAAAATTAGTGGGCACCCAGAGTTTAGGAAGAACAATAAACTCCAGGTCAGTCATGGGACTGGTGTGAGAACATAAAAATAGTTGCTTTTATGGTTCATTTTAAAGTTGGGTATTTCACCGGACTACGCCGCTAATGCGGAACGGGTTTACTCCATGTGAATGCCCGTGCACATAAATTCGCAATGACCTTTGGAAAATGAAGCTATCATAAGCTCGTCCCACATCACACAATGCAAGCGCACACCAAATGGGCGAGTTTTATCTTATGATAACCTAACATGCTTTCATACGAGAAAATCCTCTTCCAATACTATAATATAGTGTGGAAACCATTTCGCAGATAAATGTATTAATCCTAGACGGCATGATACCCCATAATATATGTCGCTATATATATATATATACAATAAAATCGTCTGGCTCGTATTGGAGATTTGGATTTCCAACTTGATGATTCCTGGCACGAAAGATCAATCGGAACACAAGCGAAATGTAATCACGGGTTTTTCATCCAGACGCGGACACCAATACAAATCGCGAGGCAGATCAACGGTTTTCGACCAGACGCGGCCCCCCGAACATACCCTATTCCAGTTCATAAGTGGTTTTACCCACTGCTGCAGCGGTCATCATCCATTCATAGATATACACAACCTAACCGCCAGTTTCTCATCATTCGGGGTGTGAGGTTTGTCGATGTCACGTCATACACAAAGCATGCCTAGAAAAGCAATGCCTTGATCATCACTAGCTCGTTCATAACTCGGGTATGCCACATTGACAATTCACGACATATCACTGATCTCAATCAATGCATACCCTCTAAGTTCATATGACTTAGAGATGAGGATACAATATTTGCCACAAATCCGATATATATTAACGGAGATCAGTGCTATGCGGTCAATTTCAATGTCAGACACACCATCCATACAAGTCCGTCCTGGGTCTGAACGGAACGAAATCCGAAAGTTCTCCCCATACGTTCGGACTTCCTGCCACTCCGGAAATAGGGGCATCTCTCTACTGTAGCTATCAGTAAAGAAACCAATCAGCAGGCAGCCCGTTCGATGTGAAGAACCACGGTCTTCAATCGTCGTCTTTATATCTTCATTATTACGTCGTATGGTTATTTCGAATGGTTTTCAGAAAATAAATTCTGATCCCGGTCTTTTCAAATAACCTGCGCTTCATATTTCAAACAAGTGCTTTCCATCATATGTATATACATACATTACTTAATCCTTTCTAAATCTAGAAATGATTGCTTAAGGGATGATCGTTTCAAAATAGTTTTCCTCTTAACTCCTTACTTCCGAACAATCGTTTATACCCAAGGATCACAATTTCAATGTTTCTTAAATACAAATTCGTTGTAATCATTCAAAACGGATTCATTATATTCAAATCAAAGGATTCAGGACCGAAAACAATTCCAAATTAAATAAAATTATCTGAAAATAATACATTTGTTATAACTAAATTAATATATATATATATAGATATTTAGAAATTTATAAAATAGAAATGGTTGGGGAAAATACTTACATATATTAAGCTTTGAAGAAGTATACAAATATAATATTTTTAAACACATATATATATTTAACTCAAATAAGATTTATTTAAATATCTTTCAAATTAACATACAATGTTTAAGTAGTTGAAACTCATATAAATATACAAAATACTTTAACTGGAATTGTTTCCTTCCCATGCCGATGGTTTGCATTCATATTCATACTTGAAGAGTATATCTAATTCATAAAATTTGAGTTAGTCAACCCGTTTTGAAGACATCCAACTTTTTTTTTTCTTCTGTTCACTTAGCTCGATAATAACTTCCATAATTGACCAAATCATATTTGAGTAACTCAAATGTCATTATCATATCATTCAAGTTATTCTAATCAATTTACATTAGAGATGTATATATATATAAAATTATGATTGGTTAGAAATCGGACTTCTTATATCCAATATATGTTCCCATATTAAACTGATACTATAAGCAAGATTACAATATTTCCACTATTTAATTCCACAAATAGTATTAGTCATCATCTACAGAAATTATATCACATATCCGAAGATCGCTTCCGTCTAACCAATTTAACCAAATTTAAATAGCACTTCACAATATTTGATATTCACTTCAATTTTTCAAACTAGTAGCGGAACAAACTTATTTGTTAAGTTGGAAACTTAAGCTATGTTCCTTATTTTAAACATCAAATCCAAATCATTACTCGTAGCAATTCATAATATATTATTATAAATATTCTTCTAGATTTGCATCAAATTTCATAACCTAATAATTCAAGTTCCAACATCTTTCGCAACAAATTACCTAATATTATTCCAAATTGTCATCTAAAATTATATTAGATTTAAAAACCCAACAGTTCAAACTTGCCCATTTTCAACAATTCGTTAATTTAGGCGGTGATTAAGTTCATCTTAACAAATTCCGTTCAAGTTACATAAAATAAAATATAATATGAATTATATATTGATGATAACATGTTAATTTGTTTCCCAAAAATTGGATTATTTATATCCTTAAATCAAATTTACAAATTTCCCAAATTATCCAACCCATTATTTAATTTATACATAATTTTTTTTTAAAAAATATTCTTAATGCAACTTTGTAAATAACCTGTCATAAAATGATAACATATAGTTAAGACCACAACCAGATTTATTAATGTCACAAAAAAAAATGCTAAGTAGAAAGTTCGTTTTTTTTTTAGGAGACAAATATTGCTTAGTTGACAAAATATCATTGAATCAAGAATCTTAATACATCAATAACATTAACAATCGATGGCATTAAGTTAATAAAATACTACATGATCTATTTAATCCATAAATCGCTGTTTAATTAAATTTTCTAATTTTTTTTTTGCTAAAATCAATACATATGCGTATTCCAACAACCATGAATGATTCCATTCCTTAAATGCACACAACAACAATTTTTCGAACGCGCGTTATACCAATAACGCGCCCCCGATATGCATTCACTGACAATTAAGAGAATATAACATACCATATTCACATGCAAATATCCTCCACTAATCGTGCAATCAATTGCCATACATTAACACATCTACTAAATACTCAGTGTAAATAAAAGAAATGAAATTAAATTTTAGTGTTCTCACCTTAATTGCTTTCCAACAATGGACTTTTTCTGACTTCGCACAAAATGTTCCTGTCCCACGTTCTACTTATTCTATGCTTTCTTCTTGCGTTCCTATCTCTCTTCGTCCCTGCTTCCTTACATCTCTTTTCACGTTGTTTTTTTTTTCCTCGAACCAAGATGCTTCCGCATGTATGCAAAGATCGGATAAAACTCTAAATGCCACAACTATGTTCGTATAAACAATATAAATGACATGCATGTATGCGGGTGGCGCATGCATATGATCAGTTCGGCGGTGGAGTAATAAAGAAAAGGCGGAGGGATTGTTGTTTATGTAGCGGTGAACTGAAGTTATTTAGGAGAAGGAAGGAGCTAGCCGCGGTGTCTGGTGGTCGGTAGAGTTGATAGACTTTGCATGCAGAAGAGTGGCAAAAGCATGCGGTGGATGTTTATGCGGAGAAGTGGCAACGTGTTTGAGGGGAGGAGTATTTGCGGAGGAAAAATGGACAGGAAAAGATGCTTAAATGGATGGAATTTGGCTGTTGACAACAAGGGGAGGCGGAATGGAGGCTTGCGTGAGGATGTTGCCATTAGGAAAAATGGTGGAAGTGGAGAAGATTTTCCGATGGAGGGTGTGCATGCGGTCAAAGGTGGGTGGCTTGGAGCTACTCGAGGCGGATGTGATTTCGATGGTGGAGGAGGAATAAAGTGAAGAAGAAATATCAAAAGACAAAGGACAGAAGTTTATAGAAAGGGGAGGCCAAAGCTCTTACACAGCACGTGTAAACTTGGGTTACACTTGTCCTATTTCGTTTTTGCATGCGTGCCACCTTAAGATTTTTTTTTTTTTTTTTTTATATAATTAGATTTTCCGCATGTCTCATGTACCACGTAATAAAGTTTTAAAGTAATCCCATAAGCCGTCTAGCGCATGGGGATAACATTTGATCAAATCAGTTCATGCGTTGTAGGCAAAGTTGTACTCCTTCCATTGTCATTATACATTTATATCTTATGATCATTCATACTTCTTGCGTGAAACTCATCCTACACTTCTTGCTTGTCTTTGCTGATAACCCATTTCCTTTTAAATATATACACCAAAATTTTCCGATTTCTATTATTATTAATTGTCGATAACCAACAGCACCAAACTAATAATATATTTGCGTTCAATAAGGTGCCACGATTCAAAAACAAAAATAAAATAGACCGGTTGGTTGATTCTGTAAAGTGTCAAACGGGACCACAGTTACCCTAAAATACGTTGGAAAAATATATGTTTATTTTCCAAAACAAAAAAATACAGTAAATTTCTATAAAATATTTTAAGACTACGTGAACTGAAACTGAACAAAAATTTGCGACGAATATTTAATTATAATTTAATTTCAATTCTGATCGTTTGCAGCAACTCAATTACAACTCTTTCTGATATTTCATCTTACGACGAACCATTTCTCTAAAATAAACATTGTTATAACTGGCTTCATAATACAATTAAATTTTAATCATTTAAAATACTATTATCGCCTAAAATTTTTATTTAAACATTCCAAACTTTATCTAAATTTCATATTAAATTCAAATTAAATTTCAAAAATATTGGATCGTTACATTCTCCCCCACTTAAGAACTTTTCGTCCTCGAAAAGGAGAGTTCGAAAAAAATTATTCATAAGTAAAATAAATCTTACCTATAAATTCAATTTTTTTTTTTTTTTAAACTCAAGATGATCTCTCGGACTTGGAATCCCATTTCTATTTCAAACCATTGAAATACACTAATTCTTCTCTATAGAAAATCATACTTCCCTTCGGGATTCCCAAAATCAATTTGCTTCAAAAATTTCAAATATACTATGATGAAATCAATATATATTACTAGTTTGAGAAGCTCATCCTCATGACAGGGCTACTGAATATCACCCGTTGCACAAAATCCAATTCCTTATCATAACCCACTTTTAGTCATGGTTACTCGAATAACCAAATCATTTCATATCCCGAAGTTGTAAATCATTTCATAATTATAATTTACAAATACTTGTTGTTTTTCTTAAACACTTCAAAATATCGGGATTCAAGTCGTCGAAATTTCTTTTTACTTATAAGTCATTTATTTCAGTTGTCATATTTCCAAAAATCGAATAAACCCTTTCTTTCTATATTCGCTTGAAATCTTACGATTGGATTTTCCTCCCTTCCAAATGTTGAATCTCATTAAGGAAAATTTATTTACTCAACTAGTCGGAACCTCATTTTTATTTAAAATAATATCACGCTTCCGCTACGCTGCTCTGATTCGGCAGATCCCAAACTAGTATTGCTTCCAGCATTTATTCAAGCATTCGAAGTGAATTTACAAAATCAACTAATATTCATGAATCCAAATTTTCTTGCATCAGTTAGGCCCTCTATTTCAAACGCTTCAATTGCCCTGCAATGTTTACTTATCGAGATTTCATCAACATATCATTAGAATAGATCACTATTTCTAGTTTGAATTTAACCTTGGCTTTATTCGACAAATCAAATTGTATGTGCTCGAGACGAGTTATAGACAAAAGTTCAATACCAGAATAAGGGTTCGAATCAAATCACTTAACTAAGTTCATAGGACAAAAGGTATAAATGATGCTCTTCAAGAACAATTGGTTCGAAAAAGAAACTAGCGTAGGTCAAGATAGATAAATCGAGTGCACCTAACGATACGACTAAGGACGATTCAATTTTGGTAAAATCTTACTTTAATATTTCCTTCTGCGTCTTAAGCAATTGCTTGTTAAGAAATTTCCAGTTGACTTCCTTATATCGTCTCAATAGGGAAGAGTATTTTCTCCCCCACTTAGAACATTTGTTATAATTTAAACCATTTTTTTTTTTTTAAACAAATTCTTAACTTAAGCCAAAATTACCTTCAAATTCCTTAGGAAAGTTTGATTGCTAAAATTATCTTCTAAGCAAACAGTTTAACTTACATTTACGATTTACAACTCATGCTAGATATAGGTTCGACTCTATTTCTTAACACTCGTCGAGGAGTAAAATTTCTTCTCTGATTACAACCTATTAAATTACAAAATTCATATTGAAACGTTAGTTATACTTTGATTCATTATTCTTGTAAATCTGGGCTATGGTAAATTATCCTCCTTACGTGCATTTCAACAATACACTACCCAATTCTTTAAGTGAGATTTACTCCTTAAATATATCTTTAAATCTTCCAAGCACTTATTGTTTATAACACTCAAGGATTTGAGGCTTCAAAGTTCTTGAAGTATTTTAGGCTAATCTCAGTTTCCCTTTCAAACTTCTAGTTTTTTTTTTATTTAAAATCCTAGATTAATTCACCAACCCTTTTATTATGGTTTATTCATTAAAACATTTAGCCTGATGATTTTAAGTATTCCTCGACGTTTAAACTGGAATTATATAGCCATCACACTTTCGAAACTTGAAAATGAATGCCGACGGTGCTGCAGTCATCAACAGAATCATCCCCGAGCGACTAGAGTGTGATTCTATATCTAACTAGTATATACTGGACTTCGTATATACGTTGATCAGACATATATTCAAAATCCTTACATACTCGATAGTCCATTCGTGATGTCGAATAAACACTCGCAATCCTTATTTCCAATTATATTTCAAAATATATTTCAAAATATGCTCTCTCAATGGGATATTCCAAAATCTCATTCTAGGGCATTTCTAACCCTATCTCTAATGAGATATTATAACTCTGATGAGTCCTACCTTTTGTTCAAAATATGTCGTACCCAACAGCTTTGTATAAACCAAAGCTCTGATACCAACTGTAACGACCCGCCTTTTTGCCCAGTTCTCGTCGGTAATTAGACCAACTTAAACCGTTCAGAAAGACGAGTTGTTATGGGTACATACATATATCGAACAAAATAACAGAACCTTTTCATTGCTCAGAAACAACCTTACATCAGAATTACATGAATATCAGAGTTACAGCATAACTATACAGCGGAAGAAAGTAAATACACTCTCAGTGGAAGGTCAAATTCATACAGCGGAAGCTTCGACTCTAGCGTAGACTCCAATTCAGAAAAGCGCTCCAAACTTCGCTCGAATGAACTATAACTGCAAAACTAAACTACTAGCTGCCCATGTGAAAATTAGTGGGCACCCAGAGTTTAGGAAGAACAATAAACTCCAGGTCAGTCATGGGACTGGTGTGAGAACATAAAAATAGTTGCTTTTATGGTTCATTTTAAAGTTGGGTATTTCACCGGACTACGCCGCTAATGCGGAACGGGTTTACTCCATGTGAATGCCCGTGCACATAAATTCGCAATGACCTTTGGAAAATGAAGCTATCATAAGCTCGTCCCACATCACACAATGCAAGCGCACACCAAATGGGCGAGTTTTATCTTATGATAACCTAACATGCTTTCATACGAGAAAATCCTCTTCCAATACTATAATATAGTGTGGAAACCATTTCGCAGATAAATGTATTAATCCTAGACGGCATGATACCCCATAATATATGTCGCTATATATATATATATACAATAAAATCGTCTGGCTCGTATTGGAGATTTGGATTTCCAACTTGATGATTCCTGGCACGAAAGATCAATCGGAACACAAGCGAAATGTAATCACGGGTTTTTCATCCAGACGCGGACACCAATACAAATCGCGAGGCAGATCAACGGTTTTCGACCAGACGCGGCCCCCCGAACATACCCTATTCCAGTTCATAAGTGGTTTTACCCACTGCTGCAGCGGTCATCATCCATTCATAGATATACACAACCTAACCGCCAGTTTCTCATCATTCGGGGTGTGAGGTTTGTCGATGTCACGTCATACACAAAGCATGCCTAGAAAAGCAATGCCTTGATCATCACTAGCTCGTTCATAACTCGGGTATGCCACATTGACAATTCACGACATATCACTGATCTCAATCAATGCATACCCTCTAAGTTCATATGACTTAGAGATGAGGATACAATATTTGCCACAAATCCGATATATATTAACGGAGATCAGTGCTATGCGGTCAATTTCAATGTCAGACACACCATCCATACAAGTCCGTCCTGGGTCTGAACGGAACGAAATCCGAAAGTTCTCCCCATACGTTCGGACTTCCTGCCACTCCGGAAATAGGGGCATCTCTCTACTGTAGCTATCAGTAAAGAAACCAATCAGCAGGCAGCCCGTTCGATGTGAAGAACCACGGTCTTCAATCGTCGTCTTTATATCTTCATTATTACGTCGTATGGTTATTTCGAATGGTTTTCAGAAAATAAATTCTGATCCCGGTCTTTTCAAATAACCTGCGCTTCATATTTCAAACAAGTGCTTTCCATCATATGTATATACATACATTACTTAATCCTTTCTAAATCTAGAAATGATTGCTTAAGGGATGATCGTTTCAAAATAGTTTTCCTCTTAACTCCTTACTTCCGAACAATCGTTTATACCCAAGGATCACAATTTCAATGTTTCTTAAATACAAATTCGTTGTAATCATTCAAAACGGATTCATTATATTCAAATCAAAGGATTCAGGACCGAAAACAATTCCAAATTAAATAAAATTATCTGAAAATAATACATTTGTTATAACTAAATTAATATATATATATATATAGATATTTAGAAATTTATAAAATAGAAATGGTTGGGGAAAATACTTACATATATTAAGCTTTGAAGAAGTATACAAATATAATATTTTTAAACACATATATATATTTAACTCAAATAAGATTTATTTAAATATCTTTCAAATTAACATACAATGTTTAAGTAGTTGAAACTCATATAAATATACAAAATACTTTAACTGGAATTGTTTCCTTCCCATGCCGATGGTTTGCATTCATATTCATACTTGAAGAGTATATCTAATTCATAAAATTTGAGTTAGTCAACCCGTTTTGAAGACATCCAACTTTTTTTTTTCTTCTGTTCACTTAGCTCGATAATAACTTCCATAATTGACCAAATCATATTTGAGTAACTCAAATGTCATTATCATATCATTCAAGTTATTCTAATCAATTTACATTAGAGATGTATATATATATAAAATTATGATTGGTTAGAAATCGGACTTCTTATATCCAATATATGTTCCCATATTAAACTGATACTATAAGCAAGATTACAATATTTCCACTATTTAATTCCACAAATAGTATTAGTCATCATCTACAGAAATTATATCACATATCCGAAGATCGCTTCCGTCTAACCAATTTAACCAAATTTAAATAGCACTTCACAATATTTGATATTCACTTCAATTTTTCAAACTAGTAGCGGAACAAACTTATTTGTTAAGTTGGAAACTTAAGCTATGTTCCTTATTTTAAACATCAAATCCAAATCATTACTCGTAGCAATTCATAATATATTATTATAAATATTCTTCTAGATTTGCATCAAATTTCATAACCTAATAATTCAAGTTCCAACATCTTTCGCAACAAATTACCTAATATTATTCCAAATTGTCATCTAAAATTATATTAGATTTAAAAACCCAACAGTTCAAACTTGCCCATTTTCAACAATTCGTTAATTTAGGCGGTGATTAAGTTCATCTTAACAAATTCCGTTCAAGTTACATAAAATAAAATATAATATGAATTATATATTGATGATAACATGTTAATTTGTTTCCCAAAAATTGGATTATTTATATCCTTAAATCAAATTTACAAATTTCCCAAATTATCCAACCCATTATTTAATTTATACATAATTTTTTTTTTTTAAATATTCTTAATGCAACTTTGTAAATAACCTGTCATAAAATGATAACATATAGTTAAGACCACAACCAGATTTATTAATGTCACCAAAAAAAATGCTAAGTAGAAAGTTCGTTTTTTTTTTTAGGAGACAAATATTGCTTAGTTGACAAAATATCATTGAATCAAGAATCTTAATACATCAATAACATTAACAATCGATGGCATTAAGTTAATAAAATACTACATGATCTATTTAATCCATAAATCGCTGTTTAATTAAATTTTCTAATTTTTTTTTTGCTAAAATCAATACATATGCGTATTCCAACAACCATGAATGATTCCATTCCTTAAATGCACACAACAACAATTTTTCGAACGCGCGTTATACCAATAACGCGCCCCCGATATGCATTCACTGACAATTAAGAGAATATAACATACCATATTCACATGCAAATATCCTCCACTAATCGTGCAATCAATTGCCATACATTAACACATCTACTAAATACTCAGTGTAAATAAAAGAAATGAAATTAAATTTTAGTGTTCTCACCTTAATTGCTTTCCAACAATGGACTTTTTCTGACTTCGCACAAAATGTTCCTGTCCCACGTTCTACTTATTCTATGCTTTCTTCTTGCGTTCCTATCTCTCTTCGTCCCTGCTTCCTTACATCTCTTTTCACGTTGTTTTTTTTTTTCCTCGAACCAAGATGCTTCCGCATGTATGCAAAGATCGGATAAAACTCTAAATGCCACAACTATGTTCGTATAAACAATATAAATGACATGCATGTATGCGGGTGGCGCATGCATATGATCAGTTCGGCGGTGGAGTAATAAAGAAAAGGCGGAGGGATTGTTGTTTATGTAGCGGTGAACTGAAGTTATTTAGGAGAAGGAAGGAGCTAGCAGCGGTGTCTGGTGGTCGGTAGAGTTGATAGACTTTGCATGCAGAAGAGTGGCAAAAGCATGCGGTGGATGTTTATGCGGAGAAGTGGCAACGTGTTTGAGGGGAGGAGTATTTGCGGAGGAAAAATGGACAGGAAAAGATGCTTAAATGGATGGAATTTGGCTGTTGACAACAAGGGGAGGCGGAATGGAGGCTTGCGTGAGGATGTTGCCATTAGGAAAAATGGTGGAAGTGGAGAAGATTTTCCGATGGAGGGTGTGCATGCGGTCAAAGGTGGGTGGCTTGGAGCTACTCGAGGCGGATGTGATTTCGATGGTGGAGGAGGAATAAAGTGAAGAAGAAATATCAAAAGACAAAGGACAGAAGTTTATAGAAAGGGGAGGCCAAAGCTCTTACACAGCACGTGTAAACTTGGGTTACACTTGTCCTATTTCGTTTTTGCATGCGTGCCACCTTAAGATTTTTTTTTTTTTTATATATATAATTAGATTTTCCGCATGTCTCATGTACCACGTAATAAAGTTTTAAAGTAATCCCATAAGCCGTCTAGCGCATGGGGATAACATTTGATCAAATCAGTTCATGCGTTGTAGGCAAAGTTGTACTCCTTCCATTGTCATTATACATTTATATCTTATGATCATTCATACTTCTTGCGTGAAACTCATCCTACACTTCTTGCTTGTCTTTGCTGATAACCCATTTCCTTTTAAATATATACACCAAAATTTTCCGATTTCTATTATTATTAATTGTCGATAACCAACAGCACCAAACTAATAATATATTTGCGTTCAATAAGGTGCCACGATTCAAAAACAAAAATAAAATAGACCGGTTGGTTGATTCTGTAAAGTGTCAAACGGGACCACAGTTACCCTAAAATACGTTGGAAAAATATATGTTTATTTTCCAAAACAAAAAAATACAGTAAATTTCTATAAAATATTTTAAGACTACGTGAACTGAAACTGAACAAAAATTTGCGACGAATATTTAATTATAATTTAATTTCAATTCTGATCGTTTGCAGCAACTCAATTACAACTCTTTCTGATATTTCATCTTACGACGAACCATTTCTCTAAAATAAACATTGTTATAACTGGCTTCATAATACAATTAAATTTTAATCATTTAAAATACTATTATCGCCTAAAATTTTTATTTAAACATTCCAAACTTTATCTAAATTTCATATTAAATTCAAATTAAATTTCAAAAATATTGGATCGTTACAATTTCTTTCTGTTTATTCTCTTTCTCACTGTGACTTACTTTTGAAATTTAAAGGAGAAATAAATACGCCCCCTAAGTCAATTTATTTCCTTAGTAACATACAACATATGAAGAGACACAAGTGAGGAATAAATAACGTATCTTTTCCAATTTCCTTCCTCGTTCTTTTTTCTTCTCTACGACTATCTTCTATAAATTTTAGATCTTCTTTCTCCTCTCTACATAAAAAAAGTAAGTAAACCTAAATTCCTTTCAACTTTATCAGCCTCCTCTTCCTTAAACTTCATGGTATCCTCTTCTTCTTAAAATTTTGTCCATCCTCCTTCCCAAAAATAAAGGATTCTCAATTTCAAATTCGTTGCTTTGGTCGCTTGTTTCTCGTATTCATCATATCCACGCAAAGTGAGTTATCTCACGATTTACTTTATGTAAGTTTTCAACATCAATGCAAATTGAAATATAATGGTTGATGCTTTGTTTGGTGTTTATGCCATGAATATTGGTTGTCTTTTGTTGTTGCCTCTTTGCTACCAATTTACTGTTATCATTGTGTCTTTGTCACCATGTTAATGCTAATGTTCATTATGTTGTCTTGATGTATTTCTCATACCCTATTATGTGAGATTTCTAAACTCACATGAAAATGGAAAATAGATTATATGTGTGATATATAAAATTCTCATGAAATGGAATATTCATTAGTTAGATAAAAATATGATTTTTAGATTATATATGCGATATATAAAATTCTCATGAAATGGAATATTCATTAGTTAGATAAAAATATGATTTTTAGATTATATATGCGGTATATAAAATTCTCATGAAATGGAATATTAATTAGTTAGATAAAAATATGATTTTTAGATTACATATGCGATATATAAAATTATCATGAAATAAAATATTCATTAATTAGATTAAAAATATGTTTTTTTAGCTTATATGTGAATCACTAAAAATATTCATGTTTAAAATAAAATGTTTTAACAATAAAAATCACATTTTTATTGTATGTATAAACTAATAAAAACATCGTCTTTAACATGTTAGTGAAGTAATAAAAATAGTCATATGTTAAATTATGTTTTTGTTAGATAAAAACATCGTCTTTAACATGTTAGTGAAGTAAAAAAAATAGACATATGTTAAATTATATTTTTGTTAGATAAAAACATCGTCTTTAACATGCTAGTGAAGTAATAAAAATAGTCATATGTTAAATTATGTTTTTGTTAGATAAAAAACATCGTCTTTAACATGTAAGTGAAGTAATAAAAATAGTCATATGTTAAACTATGTTTTTGTTAGATAAAAGCATCGTCTTTAACATGTTAGTGAAGTAATAAAAATAGTTATACGTTAAATTATGTTTTTGTTAGATAAAAGCATTGTCTTTAACATGTTAGTGAAGTAATAAAAATAGTCATATGTTAAATTTGTTTTGTTAGATAAAAACATCGTCTTTAACATTTTAGTGAAATAATAAAAATAGTCATATGTTAAATTATGTTTTTGTTAGATAAAAGCATTGTCTTTAACATGTTAGTGAAGTAATAAAAATAGTCATATGTAAAATTTTGTTTTTGTTAGATAAAAACATTGTCTTTAACATGTTAGTGAAGTAATAAAAATAGTCATATGTTAAATTATGTTTTTGTTAGTTAAAAACATTGTCTTTAACATGTTAGTGAAGTAATAAAAATAGTCATATGTTAAATTATGTTTTTGTTAGATAAAAACATCGTCTTTAACATGTTAATGAAGTGATAAAAAGAATCATATGTTGAATTACAATTTTGTTAGGTAAACATGTCATTTTTAATATGTTAATGAAGTGATAAAAAGAATCATATGTTGAATTACATTTTTGTTTGGTATAAATGTCATTTTTAACATGTTAGTGAAGTAATAAAAAGAATCATATGTTGAATCACATTTTTTTAGGTAAAAATGTCATCTTTAACATGTTAATGAAATAAAAGAATCATTTGTTGAATTACATTTTTGTTAGATAAAAATGTCATCTTTAACATGCTAATGAAGTGATAAAAAGAATCATATGTTGAATTATGTTTTTGTTAGGTAAAAATGTCATCTTTAACATGTTAATGAAATAAAAGAATCATTTGTTGACTTACATTTTTGTTATATAAAAATGTCATCTTTAACATGTCAATGAAGCGATAAAAAGAATCATATGTTGAATTACATTTTTGTTAGATAAAAATGTCATCTTTAACATGTTAATGAAAATAAAATAATCATATGTTGAATTATATTTTTGTTAGATAAAAATGTCATCTTTAGCATGTTAATGAAAATAAAATAGTCATTTGTTGAATTATGTTTTTATTACAAAAAAATGTCATCTTTAACATGTTAATGAGAATATAATAATCATTAGTTGAATTATGTTTTTGTTAGATAAAAATGTCATCTTTAACATGTTAATGGGAATAAAATAATTATTTGTTGAATAATGTTTTTGTTTGATAAAAATGTCATCTTTAACATTATATTTCTTTTTCATTAAAAATATCATCTTTAACATGTATAGGAAGTGTATAAAATCTACATGTCTAGAAATATATTTTTGTTCATAAAAAAATTATCATTTGTAACATGTATGTGAAGTGTATAAAATTTACATGTCTTGGATTAAATGTTTGTTCATTTAATTTTTTTTTTTTTACATGAATATGAAGTGTAAAAAATTTACATGTAATGAAATAAATGTTTGTTCGTTAAAAATAAAAATTCTAACGTAAATATGAAATGGATAAAAGAGGTTATGGCGAAATTTTCAAAAATTTAAAAGCGTTAGCCAATTATTTAAAGAATAAATAGTTTTGAAATCGTCGAACGAGTTATATTTATATATATATATATATATATATATATATATATATATTAAAACAAAACGAATCGCGCGTGGTAGTTCGCGTTTTGGAATCGTAACTTTAAACGATTATATCGAGAGATCCAACCGTCTGATTTTCCCAAAACTGGAACCGTTGGGTTCGCTTTGGAAAGATCTTTCCAACAATATTAAATTTGTTAAGATCCAACAGTTAGATTTCGAGAAATGTGTAATTCAAATCTGAATAAAAACAGCGCCAGAGCCGCGTAATGACCTGAAACGTCATTCGAGCTAAATTGGCTTTTATTATATAAATAAAAATAGCGATAAATCGTTAAAAAATATTATAAACGATAAGGAATGAAAATAAACCAACTTCCCTTGGTTTATAAAGTAATATGGACAGTTAGATTTATTTGACATTAATTTATGGAATTGAATTAAATTTAACTAAAGAAAAGAAATGATTTGAATTATATATATTCGAGAATTATTTTGAAAAGGCCAAGTTAAATCTCATTTCAAATAATTATATGACGACTAAAAGTCGAAGACATTAAAGACGGTGGTTAAAGACCGACGATCTTCACGTTGAATGGATGACTACTAATGCCCTGAATTGGTTAACTCCCAGGAAGGGGTTAAAGTGCTAGTTGTCCGGACGTACTTGTTGATTATCCGGATATGCGAGGACCTCTCTTCCGTATTGGACATTTGGAACGAGAAATAAGGTGTCTCCAGTTTCGTTTAGAAGACATGTAAATGGATGTGTGTCTGACACTGGATTTTATTCTGTGTTGATTGATTTCTATTAAATATATATTTGTTTGGTGGCGGAGAATTTATTCTCTTGCTTAACACCCTTCTCATAGAAGTACGAGCTTAGAGGTTATATATTGATAGACATCAATTACATGGCTTGGATTGTCAATGTGGCATGCTAAGATGCAAATGATCAAGGCTTTTGTTGAAAAGCAGAGCCTTGTGGTTGATGATCAAAGCACAACTTTAATTAGCATAGATTTGTGTATAGCGTTACATCGTGAGCCTCACACCCCGGTATGAGTCAGAAACGGGATCGTGACTACAGGGAGTTCATGCGTTTCTTTCTAGCTAGAAGTGGTATCATGGTATGGATCCCAGACAATTTTACTTATGTGGATGATGAATTGCAAGGCGCCATGGATATTGGTCACTACTGGCCAAGTGATAGGTCCGATAGGATCAGGAAATGTGTGTTCAGGAATAACTATTCCACTAATGTATGTGTGGATCGGCTCTGAAGATCCAAGGGTCCATTACGAGGGATCCTGGGGCATTTCTGTAATAACCCAGAAATTCTGAACCAGTTTAAAATTTTTATTTTGGCAATTTTAGCGAATTTTGAATATTTAAAATGGATTATTTTAAATAATATCGACGAGAAATTTATTTTGAATATAATTCGAACGTATATATTATACGCGTCGTCGTTAGAATATAAATATTTATTTTAAATTATAAATAGGAATTGAAAATGGCGTGGTAGTTCGATAATTCGATTTCAAACTTCAATTGAATGTACCGGGTGCAAAACAATCCGGATTTTAGTGAAACTGAAAACATTAGGATCTAATTGATAATATCTATCCAACGAATCCGAAAAATCGAAATTTCATAGCGGGAATCAAAAGATATGTCCAGTTGAAAATTCTGAATAGTCGCTACGGAATTCAGGCCCTTATAAATGGAAATTTTGCAAACGACCTCGGATTTCGACGAAACCACTTTTGTTGGATCCGTGATGTCAAATTATTGCTAGATTCCAAGTTTCATAATTTTTCGAATCAGTATGTGAGCGTGGCAAAGGAAAACGCGTTTGACCAGTTTCAGTTGATTTTAATCGACTGAAAAATGGCCATTTTTCTAACGGTCTCGGAATTCGACGAAATTAGTTTTGTTAGGACCGTATCGTCAATACGAAGCTAGAAAATATTTTTCTGGAATTTTTCTAGTTAGTATGTGACCCCAATAAATTGAAATGCGCGTTTAAAATTCAATACAGTGATTTAAATGTAAATTCAACGGAAACTGATTCAAATGATCGAATCAACCTACGAAACATATCCCATTGGGTTCGGAATGGGGGTAAAACGCTATGGACGACAGGCGGTGGGCCTCGTTTTGAGGTCGTATGTAAAAGTCAACTTTTTTAGTAAATAAATAATTAAATAATTGAAAATTTAAAGTTCTCTCCCCTCCCCCTTATTTCATTTTGCCCCCCCCCCCCTATTTCTTCGTTCTGCAGAATCAAAATAAAAAAAAAAGAGAAAAAAAGAGAGAAAAGGAAATCGATTTCGCCGCCCCCCTAAACCACCGCGCCGCCTCCGATTGGCCACCTCCATCTTCTCCCTCCGCCGTCCGCCAGTACAGACCGGCCCTCCCCCAAGCGCGTCTCCTCCTCTCCCTGTACCCGACCAACGACCCCACCGCGCCTGCGCCTGCCAAAGCCGCCGCCGCCTCTGGATGGACCCCACTGCCAAGCCGACCTCCCCCTCCTTCGCCTGAGCGATGGCGCACCCCCCCTCTGTAAGTCTCCTTTTTTTTTACTTTTACTTTCTTTTATGTAATTAGTTTAGAAATTAAACTAGTATGGTTTTAAAAACTGTTCTTTTAAACTGAAATTAAAGAAGTAAATTTTCATTTAACGAGGATGTAATTTTTTTTTTTAATAGCAAAGATTAGATCCTTAAACTATAAAAGACATCATTTTTAAAATAGAAAAGACTTCATTTTTAAAATAGGAAAGACGTCATTTTTAAAGAAGAGAAAAATATAATCTTTTCTATATAGTAGCGTCGAAAAAATATAATCTTTTCTATATACAAGCATCGATAAAAATAGAATTTTTATCTATGTAGTAGCGGTATAAGAATATAATTTTTATAACGAAGTAGAGGATTAAAAATATGATTTTTATATTTTTAAAATATTAAAAATATGATCTTTACTATATAGAAGTGGTAAAAATATGATTTTTGTTTATGTAGAGAATTAAAAATATCACCTTTATATATGTAGCAAAATAAAAATGTGATTTTTATAGTGATGAAGTCTATATTTTTTTGAAAAGGTGAAGTCTATATTTTTGAAAAGGCGAAATCTATATTTTTGAAATGGAATTTTTATCCATATAGCATAGTAAAAATTCGATTTTTATATATTGAATAGCAAAGTAAAAATTCGATTTTTACATATGTAGAGAATACGGGCAACGAAGATGACAAAAAGGCGAGAACGACGAAGGTTTCTGCAAAAGAAGAGTCGTGGTATTGGATAGCTATCGGTGAGAACTTCTCACCTTTCAATTTCATTTTCTAGTTATATATATATACTAGGATGCAGACGGTGCTTAGTAGCACCCGACACAATCGTCCACAGACCATGGACTTGTTTGTTTGGTTGCAAAAAATAGTTAGATGATTTGATTTGAATTTGGTTGTTTGGTAAATTTGATTGATATGTGAATGGCGTGGGCCTTCACTAGACCGGGGATAAGGCTAGGCCTTGTCCCGTTTCTAGTATCGTGCCGTTATGCCGCCGAAATTTTCTAAAATATGTTAGAAAAATAAGAATATCATTTTATTTAAAGAATGAACTGAATAGAAATTCATATGTTAAAATAAAATGTTTTATCGTTAGAAATATAATTTTTAACGTGAAGATGAATATAGTGAATGTGAATAAATAAAATATTCATTTACAAACCGGACGGTTTGTTTATGTACACCTATTTGAAGGACATTGATTGGGTCGATAAATTTTACACATCGCCCAACTGCACAACTAAAATCTGTGTTTGATTGTTTGAAACCCCACACGGGTGTTGGGATGAAATTTGAAGTTCACTCACCCTGATTGATTAAATATGTCGATCGATTGATTGACAGGCTGTTATAAGCGTTAGATATCTATATTTGATGCTTATACAGTGTAGTGCACTTTGGTTGATGGTTGATTATTTTTCAATGCTATTATATACGTGTGATGTATGAAAATCCATATAATTAACATTATATGGTGATTGATTGGGCCTCATTCCAATTTAGAAAATAAAGAATAATATAAAATAAAGGTTCATGTGTTGACTGTACTCATCCGTTGAGATTAGTCATGTGTTGAACGAAATATTTTAATAATAAAATTTACATCTTTATCAATATAAAATAAAGGTTCATGTGTTGACTGTACTCATCCGTTGAGATTAGTCATGTGTTGAACGAAATATTTTAACAATAAAATCTACATCTTTATCATATATAGAATTAGAAATCAACTGGAAAATAGATGAGATGAGTGGTCTCCTGAATATTGATCTGATGTTGGTTTCGGCCTCCGAGGTTAATATTCAGGGAATCGTTCTCTTACTAATTTACAGTTGGAGTCTGATTTAATATCAAACGATAGATACCTTAATTTTCATAAAACATAGTAAATAACAAAAATAGTCACACGTGGACAGTACTCATTCGTTGAGATTAGTCGTGTGTTGACAAAAATAAATATTCATTTGTTGAATAGAATATTTGAAAATAGAAATATATGAAGCCGTGTTGGTTAGATTGACGCCATTTTGACGTGGACGATATTTATATCGATTTTATTCATTTTAAAATGAATATTGGAAAGTGATTTCGAAATTGCATAATTTGAAATGAAATTTGAGATGAATTGAATAGAAAACGAATTTGATTTGATTTGAATAGAAAACGAATTTGATTTCAATTGAATATATAACGAATTTATAAAGAAGAATTCAATTTTGGTTTGAATTAAAATGGAAGTTGAAATTGCTTTTGAAACGAATTTTTAAACTATTTATATAATTCGTTTTAAATAGAAATCGACGAAATATATATTATATATATTATATATATAATATAATGGCCTGAATAGAACGCGCCGCGCCGCGGCAGTTCGTGAATTTCGACTATTTATTCCAAACGAACATTACGGGAGATCCGACCGTCGGATTCTCCTAAAACCGGAACCGTTGGGTTCGTATCGAGGAGAGCTTTCTAACGAATATTAGAAATTTGAAATCTAACGGTTGGATTTGGAGATACGTCCAAATCAAATTTGAAAAAGGTCGCTGTAAGTGCAGTTCGATGGCCATTGTTGGAAATCGATTGTACGGGCCTTAATAAAATTATTAAAAATAGTAATGATTTGTGTAAAATCATAAGAAATGATTTGGGAAAAATTGGGGTGAAAAACTCCATATTTGAAAAGATAAAAATAGATTTTTATCGAAATGAACTAGTTTTGAACTAAATTTAAAACCCAATTATTTTTAAATAAATAAATTAGATTTAAAAAGGGGTTTTAAATAATCGGAATTTCTAATATATTCGATTGGATTTGAAATGGGTTTATCGTGAACGGTGTTTTAAACAACACTAGTTCTTTAACCCGATGATAAATAGAATGTGATTTGGGTTTATCGTGAACTGTGTTTTAAATAACACCTAGTTCTTTAACCCAGTAAAAGGAGTTTTAATGAATCTGTAATTAGATTGAAATGCGAATCTATAATCTAAATTATCAAATTTAGAAATGAGCGAGAATGGAGTATCGCCAGTTTTGCTCCAAAGCGATAGTTAAATCTTTAAATAGATTTGAACGTGAAATGGTAATTAATTTTACCGATAACACTGTGGTGCTAGATATGGAGTATTACCAGTTTTGCTTCATGGGATGAATAGGTTGGGATTGGGAAATAAAATAAATAATTACTTCGGTGTGGTTTGCTAATCTCGACTAGTTTAGAAAACCATAATCTGGTTTGAAATGACATCCAAAGGAAGATTAAAGGATAAACTTTAAAGAATTTATCTTGGATAAAATTAATGGGAACCTTTCCCAAAAGATGTGAATCTTTAAATAACAGAATATTCAGAATTGGAATGAGGCGTATGTTGTGTTTGTGTAACATTCGTTTTAATATACGCGGGTTGTTCGGAAAGGCCGGGTTTACACCCATTCTGAATAACCGATTCGACGATAAGTCGAAGATGAGGACGGTGGTCGAAGACCGGAAGTCTTCACATCGTTTGGATAATTACTGACGATCCTGATTGGGCAGTACACCCAAGAGGATGGAAATAGTTGGTGGTCGTCCAGACGTACCTGGAGATGGATGGATATGCGAGGAAAGTGCCTCCGGTTTCGTTCAGACCCAGAACGGACTTGTAAATGGATTGTGTGTCTGACATTGGATTTTATTCTGTGTTGATTGATTTCTATTAAATATACATCTGTTTGGCGGCGAAGAATTTATTCTTTTGCTTAACGCCCTTCTCTGAGACGTACGAGCTCAGAGGTTGTATATCGATGGACATCAGTCGCATGGAGTGAATTGCCAATGTGGCACGCGTAAGTGGCAATTGATCAGGGCTTCTGTTGAAAAGCAAAGTCTTGTGGTTGATGATCAAAGCACGGCCTGTGTGGCGTAGCTTTGTGTATAACGTGAATTCGCGAGCCTCACACCTCGGTATGAGTCAAAAACGGGATAGTGACTGCACGGAGAGCACGACGTTTCTTTCTAGCTTTGGTGGTGTCAGTGACTTACCAACCCTGACATTTATATACTTTTCACCTATGTGGTTGTTGGAATGCGAGGCGCCTCGATTATAGGTCTGTAAGGACCGGGAAACGTTTGTTCAGGCATAATTAATCCTCTAACGTAAGTGAGGACCGGCCCTGAAGATCCAGGGTTGCCCAGAGTGCGTAACCCTGGGACATTTGCTAGAGTGTCTCGAACGTGGAGTGGAGCTTGCCCCTTGCCTCGACTCATGACGGAATCCAATTTCCAATACGTGTAATTCGGTTTTAATTGTAGAACTAATATGGCGACATAGTAGATGGTAGCTATGCCGCCTATGATTTATATTTATGATTGAAACTGTTTTGACACTATACACTTATTATAGTATCAAATGATTTGTTTTAAACGTACCAAGCATGTTTGGCTGTTATAAGGTAAAACCCTATCCTCCGGCTTGCGTTGCATTGTGTGATGGGACCTGGGTCTTATAATAGCTTCATTTTTCGAAAAAGCATTGCGCTGTTTATTCTATGCACTGGTATTCTTGGGAGGAAACCCGTTCCGTGTTATACGGCGTGGTCCCTTGAATTACTCTCTTTTAAAGTAAAGCTTTAAATAACTGTTTTAGTTCTCACACCAGTCACATGACTGACCTGGAGTTTATTGTTTTAACCTAAACTCTGGGTGCCCCTATTTTCCACACGGGCAGCTAGTAGTTTTGGTTTTGCAGATTTATATCCACAGGATCCTGGTTTACAGCTGGAATGATATCCGGAAAGCTCTGTATCCGTATATCACCTTCAGTTGTGCTTTGTATTATTTTTCCGCTGCTATGTAATTATTGTAATCTCTGATATTTATCGAATGTAATTTATTCAATTATACTCTGTATATTCTTGTATCTGATGGAATTGTTGTAATAGCAATGAAATGTTCTTCTGTTTGTGTTCTGATTTGTCCTGTTCTCAACGATCAAGGGTTTCGAACGGTCTAGATCGGTTTAACGACTGATTCGGATCAAGCGAAATTCCCGGCCGTCACATTTGGTATCAGAGCTTTGGTTTACAGAGCTCGAGAACAAGACACATTAGAACCATACGAAAGAATTCATCAGATATTGGATTAGTAATATCCAATTAGAATGACTCGTTAGAGATAGGATCAGTAGTATCCTAGAACGGGTGTGAAGAGTATATTTTTCCAAATGAAAACAATATTGTTTTGAAAATTTAAATCATTTTATAAGTATTTGAATATTTTATTTGTATTGAATATGGACAATCCAATATATAAAGGTTTTGTATATACGCGTCATGAACGTATATTTGAAGTTTTAATATACTGGATAGATATAGGGTTACACTCTAGTCGCCCGGAGATGATATTGATGATAGCGATCGCATCATCAATATTTATGTTCGTGTTACGAAGGTGTGATTTTCTATATATTTCCATTAGACTGGTGTGAGAACCAAAACTAATATAGCTAGAACACATTGTTGTGGATTGGCATCAAAAACATGATTTTTTGTATATGTATCAAAATTATGAATTTGAAACTCTAATTCACTAATTGATTGATGTTTGTGTTGTTTGTTTATTTGGTGAATAATTTTGAACCATTTAGCCTAATTGAACCAAATATGGAATTATATTGAGAATTAGTCGCATTTGCTTGCATATACATATACTTACATTGAACAGGTCATAGCAAGGAGGCTAGAGCAGAGAATAAAATTTGTTTGCCCGACAAATAGGTACATGTTTACTACATAATTTACTGTTTTGTTTGGGTGATGATGATTTTATGAGCCTATTGGCTAGCCGCTTGGATTTTTCTTTTTCTTTTTGAGATCAGAAGGCCTATATGGCAATTTCGGGATTTTCCCGTGGCTCCCGGTGCAGGGGAGGTTATGGCGAAATTTTTCGAAAATTTAGGGTGTTAGCCAAATTTTTGAAAATTTGAAAATTCTCAGAAACTGAAAAGTTGGAGAATGGAAGCCAAATCGAACGTAGAGTTGATTAATCAAACCACTTTCGACTTTGTTCCTTTTCGGGGACGAAAAGTTTTAAGTGGGGGAGATTGTAATAACCCGGAAATTCTGAACCAGTTTAAATTTTTTATTTTGGCAATTTTAGCAAATTTTGAATATTTAAAATGAATTATTTTAAATAATATCAACGAGAAATTTATTTTGAATATAATTCGAACGTATATATTATACACGTCGTCGTTAGAATATAAATATTTATTTTAAATTATGAATAGGAATTGAAAATGGCGCGGTAGTTCGATAATTCGATTTCAAACTTCAATTGAATGTACCGGGTGCAAAACAATCCGGATTTTAGTGAAATTGAAAACATTAGGATCTAATTGATAATATCTTTCCAACGAATCCGAAAAATCGAAATTTCATAGCGGGAATCAAAAGATATGTCCAGTTGAAAATTCTGAATTGTCGCTATGGAATTCAGGCCCTTATAAATGGAAATTTTGCAAACGACCTCGGATTTCGAAGAAACCACTTTTGTTGGATCCGTGATGTCAAATTATTGCTAGATTCCAAGTTTCATAATTTTTCGAATCAGTATGTGAGCGTGGCAAAGGAAAACGCGTTTGACCAGTTTCAGTTGATTTTAATCGACTGAAAAATGGCCATTTTTCTAACGGTCTCAGAATTCGACGAAATTAGTTTTGTTAGGACCGTATCGTCAATATGAAGCTAGAAAATATTTTTCTGGAATTTTTCTAGTTAGTATGTGACCCCAGTAAATTGAAATGCGCGTTTAAAATTCAATACAGTGATTTAAATGTAAATTCAACGGAAACTGATTCAAACGATCGAATCAACCTACGAAACATATCCCATTGGGTTCGGAATGGGGGTAAAACGCTATGGACGACAGGCGGTGGGCCTCGTTTTGAGGTCGTATGTAAAAGTCAACTTTTTTAGTAAATAAATAATTAAATAATTGAAAATTTAAAGTTCTCTCCCCTCCCCCTTATTTCATTCTGCCCCCCCCCCTATTTCTTCGTTCTGCAGAATCAAAATAAAAAAAAGAGAAAAAAAAAAGAGAAAAGGAAATCGATTTCGCCGCCCCCCTAAACCACCGCGCCGCCTCCGATTGGCCACCTCCACCTTCTCCCTCCGCCGTCCGCCAGTACAGACCGCCCCTCCCCCAAGCGCGTCTCCTCCTCTCCCTGTACCCGACCAACGACCCCACCGCGCCTGCGCCTGCCAAAGCCGCCGCCGCCTCTGGATGGACCCCACTGCCAAGCCGACCTCCCCCTCCTTCGCCTGAGCGATGGCGCACCCCCCCCCTCTGTAAGTCTCCTTTTTTTTTTACTTTTACTTTCTTTTATGTAATTAGTTTAGAAATTAAACTAGTATGGTTTTAAAAACTGTTCTTTTAAACTGAAATTAAAGAAGTAAATTTTCATTTAACGAGGATGTAATTTTTTTTTTAATAGCAAAGATTAGATCCTTAAACTATAAAAGACTTCATTTTTAAAATAGAAAAGACTTCATTTTTAAAATAGGAAAGACGTCATTTTTAAAGAAGAGAAAAATATAATTTTTTCTATATAGTAGCGTCGAAAAAATATAATCTTTTCTATATACTAGCGTCGATAAAAATAGAATTTTTATCTATGTAGTAGCGGTATAAAAATATTATTTTTATAACGAAGTAGAGGATTAAAAATATGATTTTTATATTTTTAAAATATTAAAAATATGATCTTTACTATATAGAAGTGGTAAAAATATGATTTTTGTTTATGTAGAGAATTAAAAATATCACCTTTATATATGTAGCAAAATAAAAATGTGATTTTTATAGTGATGAAGTCTATATTTTTTTGAAAAGGTGAAGTCTATATTTTTGAAAAGGCGAAATCTATATTTTTGAAATGGAATTTTTATCCATATAGCATAGTAAAAATTCGATTTTTATATATTGAATAGCAAAGTAAAAATTCGATTTTTACATATGTAGAGAATACGGGCAACGAAGATGACAAAAAGGCGAGAACGACGAAGGTTTCTGCAAAAGAAGAGTCGTGGTATTGGATAGCTATCGGTGAGAACTTCTCGCCTTTCAATTTCATTTTCTAGTTATATATATATACTAGGATGCAGACGGTGCTTAGTAGCACCCGACACAATCGTCCACAGACCATGGACTTGTTTGTTTGGTTGCAAAAAATAGTTAGATGATTTGATTTGAATTTGGTTGTTTGGTAAATTTGATTGATATGTGAATGGCGTGGGCCTTCACTAGACCGGGGATAAGGCTAGGCCTTGTCCCGTTTCTAGTATCGTGCCGTTATGCCGCCGAAATTTTCTAAAATATGTTAGAAAAATAAGAATATCATTTTATTTAAAGAATGAACTGAATAGAAATTCATATGTTAAAATAAAATGTTTTATCGTTAGAAATATAATTTTTAACGTGAAGATGAATATAGTGAATGTGAATAAATAAAATATTCATTTACAAACCGGACGGTTTGTTTATGTACACCTATTTGAAGGACATTGATTGGGTCGATAAATTTTACACATCGCCCAACTGCACAACTAAAATCTGTGTTTGATTGTTTGAAACCCCACACGGGTGTTGGGATGAAATTTGAAGTTCACTCACCCTGATTGATTAAATATGTCGATCGATTGATTGACAGGCTGTTATAAGCGTTAGATATCTATATTTGATGCTTATACAGTGTAGTGCACTTTGGTTGATGGTTGATTATTTTTCAATGCTATTATATACGTGTGATGTATGAAAATCCATATAATTAACATTATATGGTGATTGATTGGGCCTCATTCCAATTTAGAAAATAAAGAATAATATAAAATAAAGGTTCATGTGTTGACTGTACTCATCCGTTGAGATTAGTCATGTGTTGAACGAAATATTTTAATAATAAAATTTACATCTTTATCAATATAAAATAAAGGTTCATGTGTTGACTGTACTCATCCGTTGAGATTAGTCATGTGTTGAACGAAATATTTTAACAATAAAATCTACATCTTTATCATATATAGAATTAGAAATCAACTGGAAAATAGATGAGATGAGTGGTCTCCTGAATATTGATCTGATGTTGGTTTCGGCCTCCGAGGTTAATATTCAGGGAATCATTCTCTTACTAATTTACAGTTGGAGTCTGATTTAATATCAAACGATAGATACCTTAATTTTCATAAAACATAGTAAATAACAAAAATAGTCACACGTGGACAGTACTCATTCGTTGAGATTAGTCGTGTGTTGACAAAAATAAATATTCATTTGTTGAATAGAATATTTGAAAATAGAAATATATGAAGCCGTGTTGGTTAGATTGACGCCATTTTGACGTGGACGATATTTATATCGATTTTATTCATTTTAAAATGAATATTGGAAAGTGATTTCGAAATTGCATAATTTGAAATGAAATTTGAGATGAATTGAATAGAAAACGAATTTGATTTGATTTGAATAGAAAACGAATTTGATTTCAATTGAATATATAACGAATTTATAAAGAAGAATTCAATTTTGGTTTGAATTAAAATGGAAGTTGAAATTGCTTTTGAAACGAATTTTTAAACTATTTATATAATTCGTTTTAAATAGAAATCGACGAAATATATATTATATATATTATATATATAATATAATGGCCTGAATAGAACGCGCCGCGCCGCGGCAGTTCGTGAATTTCGACTATTTATTCCAAACGAACATTACGGGAGATCCGACCGTCGGATTCTCCTAAAACCGGAACCGTTGGGTTCGTATCGAGGAGAGCTTTCTAACGAATATTAGAAATTTGAAATCTAACGGTTGGATTTGGAGATACGTCCAAATCAAATTTGAAAAAGGTCGCTGTAAGTGCAGTTCGATGGCCATTGTTGGAAATCGATTGTACGGGCCTTAATAAAATTATTAAAAATAGTAATGATTTGTGTAAAATCATAAGAAATGATTTGGGAAAAATTGGGGTGAAAAACTCCATATTTGAAAAGATAAAAATAGATTTTTATCGAAATGAACTAGTTTTGAACTAAATTTAAAACCCAATTATTTTTAAATAAATAAATTAGATTTAAAAAGGGGTTTTAAATAATCGGAATTTCTAATATATTCGATTGGATTTGAAATGGGTTTATCGTGAACGGTGTTTTAAACAACACTAGTTCTTTAACCCGATGATAAATAGAATGTGATTTGGGTTTATCGTGAACTGTGTTTTAAATAACACCTAGTTCTTTAACCCAGTAAAAGGAGTTTTAATGAATCTGTAATTAGATTGAAATGCGAATCTATAATCTAAATTATCAAATTTAGAAATGAGCGAGAATGGAGTATCGCCAGTTTTGCTCCAAAGCGATAGTTAAATCTTTAAATAGATTTGAACGTGAAATGGTAATTAATTTTACCGATAACACTGTGGTGCTAGATATGGAGTATTACCAGTTTTGCTTCATGGGATGAATAGGTTGGGATTGGGAAATAAAATAAATAATTACTTCGGTGTGGTTTGCTAATCTCGACTAGTTTAGAAAACCATAATCTGGTTTGAAATGACATCCAAAGGAAGATTAAAGGATAAACTTTAAAGAATTTATCTTGGATAAAATTAATGGGAACCTTTCCCAAAAGATGTGAATATTTAAATAACAGAATATTCAGAATTGGAATGAGGCGTATGTTGTGTTTGTGTAACATTCGTTTTAATATACGCGGGTTGTTCGGAAAGGCCGGGTTTACACCCATTCTGAATAACCGATTCGACGATAAGTCGAAGATGAGGACGGTGGTCGAAGACCGGAAGTCTTCACATCGTTTGGATAATTACTGACGATCCTGATTGGGCAGTACACCCAAGAGGATGGAAATAGTTGGTGGTCGTCCAGACGTACCTGGAGATGGATGGATATGCGAGGAAAGTGCCTCCGGTTTCGTTCAGACCCAGAACGGACTTGTAAATGGATTGTGTGTCTGACATTGGATTTTATTCTGTGTTGATTGATTTCTATTAAATATACATCTGTTTGGCGGCGAAGAATTTATTCTTTTGCTTAACGCCCTTCTCTGAGACGTACGAGCTCAGAGGTTGTATATCGATGGACATCAGTCGCATGGAGTGAATTGCCAATGTGGCACGCGTAAGTGGCAATTGATCAGGGCTTCTGTTGAAAAGCAAAGTCTTGTGGTTGATGATCAAAGCACGGCCTGTGTGGCGTAGCTTTGTGTATAACGTGAATTCGCGAGCCTCACACCTCGGTATGAGTCAAAAACGGGATAGTGACTGCACGGAGAGCACGACGTTTCTTTCTAGCTTTGGTGGTGTCAGTGACTTACCAACCCTGACATTTATATACTTTTCACCTATGTGGTTGTTGGAATGCGAGGCGCCTCGATTATAGGTCTGTAAGGACCGGGAAACGTTTGTTCAGGCATAATTAATCCTCTAACGTAAGTGAGGACCGGCCCTGAAGATCCAGGGTTGCCCAGAGTGCGTAACCCTGGGACATTTGCTAGAGTGTCTCGAACGTGGAGTGGAGCTTGCCCCTTGCCTCGACTCATGACGGAATCCAATTTCCAATACGTGTAATTCGGTTTTAATTGTAGAACTAGTATGGCGACATAGTAGATGGTAGCTATGCCGCCTATGATTTATATTTATGATTGAAACTGTTTTGACACTATACACTTATTATAGTATCAAATGATTTGTTTTAAACGTACCAAGCATGTTTGGCTGTTATAAGGTAAAACCCTATCCTCCGGCTTGCGTTGCATTGTGTGATGGGACCTGGGTCTTATAATAGCTTCATTTTTCGAAAAAGCATTGCGCTGTTTATTCTATGCACTGGTATTCTTGGGAGGAAACCCGTTCCGTGTTATACGGCGTGGTCCCTTGAATTACTCTCTTTTAAAGTAAAGCTTTAAATAACTGTTTTAGTTCTCACACCAGTCACATGACTGACCTGGAGTTTATTGTTTTAACCTAAACTCTGGGTGCCCCTATTTTCCACACGGGCAGCTAGTAGTTTTGGTTTTGCAGATTTATATCCACAGGATCCTGGTTTACAGCTGGAATGATATCCGGAAAGCTCTGTATCCGTATATCACCTTCAGTTGTGCTTTGTATTATTTTTCCGCTGCTATGTAATTATTGTAATCTCTGATATTTATCGAATGTAATTTATTCAATTATACTCTGTATATTCTTGTATCTGATGGAATTGTTGTAATAGCAATGAAATGTTCTTCTGTTTGTGTTCTGATTTGTCCTGTTCTCAACGATCAGGGGTTTCGAACGGTCTAGATCGGTTTAACGACTGATTCGGATCAAGCGAAATTCCCGGCCGTCACAATTTCCTAGAGTGTCTCGAATCAGAAGGAGCCATCCCTAGCCTTGACTCATGATGGAAACCCAATTTCCAATACGACATTATGGATTTGATTGTAGACCTATATATGGCGACATAGTATATGGTAGCTATGCCATCTAGGATTGATACATTTATATTGAAAATGTTTTAAACTGACTAGACACTAGTAATAATATCGAATGATTTTGTTTTATACATATCAATCACATTTAGCCATTATAAGGTAAAACTCTATCCTCTGGCTTGCGTTGCATTGTATGATGGGACCTGAGTCTTATAATGGCTTCATTTTTCAAAAAAGCTTTGCGTTATTTGAAAGATTTACTTATTTTATACACTGGCAATCCAATGGAGTAAACCCATTCTGCTTTAGCGCGTGGTCCTGTGATTAGCCTTATTGTTAAATAAGTTAAGTAGATTTCTCATACCAATCCCATGACTGACTCGTAGTTTATTTCACTTGCAAAATCGGGTGCTCCTATTTCCACATGGGCAGTCGAGTGGTTTGTTTTGCAGATATTTATTTAATGAACAAGATTCTGGACTGAAGCTTAAAGCTGTGTCCAGAGCATTGATAGGCTTCCGCTGTGTTAGTTTATTGGTTCCGCTGCAATGTAAATTAATCTTCCACTGTAGTATTATTTTTCGATGTACTCTGATATATTCTGTACTCTTATGTAACATTATTATGATGTTTATAAAAGTCTTCTATTATTTTTTCTGATGTGTGGTATGCCCAAAGTTTGCGTATCCGGGCTTCGAGCGGTCTTGGTCGATTTTGCGATCGAATAGGTACGAGCGAAATCCATATTGTTGCATCCGGTAGGACCAGGAAACGTGTGTTCAAGAATAACCAATCCACTAACATAAGTGTGGACCGACCCTGAAGCATCCAAGGGTTCACTACGGGGGATCCTGAGGCATTTGCTAGAGTGTCTCGAATCGGTGAGGAGCCATCCCTTGCCTCGACTTATAGATGGAATCCAACTTCCAATATGTGACATTTCAGTTTTAATTGCAGAACTAGTATGGCGACATAGTAGGATGGGGTACTATGCCGTCTATGATTGATACATTTATATTTGAAGTGATTTTGACACTATACACTTATAGTAATATCAAAATGATTTGTTTTAAACGTACCAAGCATATTTGGCTATCATAAGGTAAAACTCTATCCTTCGGCTTGTGTTGCATTGTGTGATGGGACCTGGGTCTTATAATAGCTTCATTTTTCCAAAAAGCATTGCGCTGTTTGTTTTGTGCACCGGTATTCTTGGAAGGAAAATTGTTCCGTATTATACGGCGTGGTCCTTTGATTTACTTTTATTTCTAAAGTAAAAATTTCAATAACTGTTTTAGGTCTAACACCAGTCCCATGATTGACCTGGTGTAACACCCCGTAACTCTGTAACACTAAGATTCACAAATCAAGGCAGAATTAAATTTTAAAATCAAAATCAAGGGAAACGGGCTGTGCCATTGCGTTCGTCTCGGAATTCTGCATGAGATAGAGTCCGAGTTTGCGAGAATTGGAGTCCGTATGAAGGAGATATGACCTCCGGAAGTTTCAGAATTCAGTTTAAATTTCAAACAAGTAGAAACAGTTCAGAAAAGCGAATTCAAATTCAAAATCGGACCCAGATTGGGCTGGGTGGGAATTTTCCCGCCCAAGGCACCCAGGTCGACTGGGTAGTCGACCTGGGGGTCGACCTCCCCGCTTTTTCCAGTTTTCTGAACCTGGTTCGTTCTGATGTATTTGGTCACGTTTTCTGCCTAGGTTCGTCCGCCTAACCCTATATAAACAGCCTTAGTCTCCTTCTCTATTCACAATTCTTTTCTATCCTTATGCTGCCTCTGAGAAAATATATAAATAAATAAAAATAAGAAAATAATATGAAAATCCAAGACGAGGAAATGCTTCTCAAAGACTTTCAAGAAGAGGTTCAAGTCAAGCTAGGATTTCAAGTGAAGATTCAAACGACTTCAACGATTGTTTTTCTACGAATCTAATCTAATCTCTGTAAGTCGGTTACTTTTTAGATTTGAACGTTTCTCTCTGTTCGTGACATGAATTAAACGAATAAAAGAATATGCCAAATCTTTCTATTTCTGTGCCTACATCTTTGGACCTAATTAAGAACTGTCATGATTCGATGGCCAATTAGGCATTGCCTATGACTATGTGTGAAGACCCGTAACTTCCCCGTAAAGGAAAGTGTCGGATAGTTCGAGAACAAGCCACAACAGGACGCATACAGAAGAACATTTCATTGTATATTACAACAATGCATCAGATTACAAGAATATACAGAGTATGAATAAATATTACACAGAAATATCAGAGATTTAAATTACATTTAAATACATCGCAGCGGAAAATAATACAATACACAACTAGAAAGAGATATACGGATACAAAGCTTTCCGGATATCGTTCCAGCTGTAAACCAGGATCCTGTGAATATAAATCTGCAAAACCAAAACTACTAGCTGCCCGTGTCAAAATAGGGGCACCCAGAGTTTAGGTTAAAACAATAAACTCCAGGTCAGTCATGTGACTGGTGTGAGAACTAAAACAGTTATTAATCTTTATTTTAAATCATTAGGTAAATCAAGGGACCACGCCGTATAACACGGAACGGGTTTCCTCCCAAGAATACCAGTGCATAAAACAAACAGCGCAATGCTAAATAAACAAAAATGAAGCTGTTATAAGACCCAGGTCCCATCACACAATGCAACGCAGTCGAGGATAGGGTTTTCCCTTATAACAGCCAAAGGATGCTTGATACGTTTTAAAACAAATCATTTGATACTAGTATAAGTGTATAAAACAACTTCAAATCATAAGTATCAATCATAGGCGGCATAAGCGCCCCATCCCACTATGTCGCCATATATAGGATTACAATTAAAACCGCAAAGGCCACGTATTTGGAAATTGGATTTCCGTCTATGAACCGAGGCAAAAGATAGTCCTCAACCGATTCGTGACTCTCTAGCCCGAGCCACAGGCAAGTACTCAGTCAAGCCTTGGAGCGACAGGGCCGGTCCACCGATGTGGATTAAAATGCCTGAACACTACGTTTCCCCACCCTATGGGGTGTAAGTCTGGTCCGTCAGCCGACCAGAATGCATCGGCCGAAACCGATATAACCGAGGCGCCTCGCAACAGCAACAACCACATAAGTCAAACTCGTCAGGGCGTGTAAAACCACTGACGCCACTTCTAGCTAGAAAGAAACGCAAGTCCTCCCTGAGGTCCGTCTCCCGTTTTTGGTTCATACCGGGTGTGAAACACGCGAGGTAAACGTTACACAAAGCTACGCCACAAAGGCCGTGCTTTGATCATCACCACAAGACTTTGCTTTTCAACAGAAGCCTTGATCATTTGCATCTTAGCATGCCACACAGGCAAACCATCCTATGCAACCGATATCAGTCACACCGAATGAAATCCGATGTCAGACACACAGTCCATTTACAAGTCCGTTCTGGGTCTGAACGAAACCGGAGGCACCTAGTACCCCGCATATCCATCGATCTCCAAGTACGTCTGGACGATCACTAACTGTTTCCATCTTCTTGGGTGTACAGCCCAATCAAGATCATCAGTTATCACCCAAACGACGTGAAGACCTCCGGTCTTCGACCATCGTCTTCATCTTCGACTTATCGTCGTATCAGTTATTCAGAATGGGATAAACCCGGTCTTTCCGAATAACTCGCGTATACTTAAATAAGTGTTACACAAACACAACATACGCCTCATTCCAATTCATTAGTCACTAACCGTAAATTAATCAAGAGAATAATTCCCCAAATATTAACCCCGAAGGCCGAAACCAACATCAGATCAATATCCAGAAAACCATTCTGCTTGGCTAACCGACAGTTAGTTTCTAAATTTCACATTCATAGGGAAAGGTTCCCATTAATTTTATCCAAGATAAATTTCTTGAATTTATTCTTTAATCTATTTTTGAATATCAATTCAAAACTAGTCGGGATTAGCGAACCTTACCGAAGTAATCTTTTGTTTTAATTTCCCAATCCCAACCTATTCATCCCATGAAGTAAAACTGGTAATACTTCATATCTAACACCACGGTGTTATCGGTAAATTCAATTACCATTTCACGTTCAAATCTAATTAAAGATTTAACTATCGCCTGGAGCAAAACTGGTGATACTCCACTTTCGATCATTTCAATCTAATTAAAGATTCATTAAAACTCATTTTAGTTTTAATCTTTAACTGGGTTAAAGAATCAGTGTCATTTAAAACACGGTTCACGATAAACCCAAAGTCACATTCATTAATTATCGGGTTAAAGAACGAGTGTTATTTAAAACACTGTCCACGATAAACCCAAAAATCAATATCGATTCAATTCCAATTAAATGTCATTTAATTGGTACACTTCATTAAATCTAAATAAAAAGATTTAATATTTTCTCAACTGGGTTCAAGAACAGTGTTAGTGAAGACACCGTTCACGACAAACCCAAATCACATTTGATATTCAATATAAGGCTCTGAATAGAAAATATATCGGCCTATATTCAATATCAAATTCTACGATCAACAAATGTCGTATTGGAAATAACGATATAAATATATATCTTTCAAATTTCCATAACAACACCTGTATAATCACGAATTCCAACATCGAAATATTCCGAAGACAATTTCGATTCAAATCCACTCCAATGCAATCATTGGAAATTTTGGTTATTTTCAAAACCCTTTTCGAATTCAATTTATTTATTTAAAAATAAATAGAATTATAATTCTAGTTCAAAACTAGTTCATTTCGATAAAAATCTATTTTTATCTTTTCAAATATGGAGTTTTTCATCCCAAATCTTCACAAATCATTTCTTATGATTTTACACAAATTATTACTATTTTTAATAATTTTATCAAGGCCCGTACAGTCGATTTCCATTAACGGCCATCGAACTGCACTTACAGCGACCTTTTTCGAATTTGATTTGGACGTATCTCCAAATCCAACCGTTAGATTTCAAATTTCTAACATTCATTAGAAAGCTCTTTTCGATACGAACCCAACGGTTCCGGTTTTAGGAGAATCCGACGGTCGGATCTCCCGCAATGTCCGTTTGAAATAAATGGTCGAAATTCACGAACTGCCGCGGCGCGGCGCGTTCTATTCAGGCCATTATATTATATATATAATATATATAATATATACTTCGTCGATTTTTATTTAAAACGAATTATATAAATAGCTTTAAAATTTGTTTCAAAATCTATTTCAACTTCCATTTCAATTCAAAGCAAAATTGAATTCTTCTTTATAAATTCGTTTTAAAATTCATTTCTATTCAATTCAAATTTCAATTCAATTTGAATTCGTTTTCAATTCAATTCATTTCGAAATCGTTTTCAATTCAATTCATTTCGAAATCGTTTTCAATTCAATTCATTTCGAAATCGTTTTCAATTCAATTCATTTCGAAATCGTTTTCAATTCAATTCATTTCGAAATCGTTTTCAATTCAATTTATTTCGAAATCGTTTTCAATTCAATTCATTTCGAAATCGTTTTCAATTCAATTCATTTCGAAATCGTTTTCAATTCAATTCATTTCGAAATCGTTTTCAATTCAATTCATTTCGAAATCGTTTTCAATTCAATTCATTTCGAAATCGTTTTCAATTCAATTCATTTCGAAATCGTTTTCAATTCAATTCATTTCGAAATCGTTTTCAATTCAATTCATTTCGAAATCGTTTTCAATTCAATTCATTTCGAAATCGTTTTCAATTCAATTCATTTCGAAATCGTTTTCAATTCAATTCATTTCGAAATATTCGATTTCGAGATTACTTTTCAATATTCATTTTAAAATGAATAAAATCGATATAAATATCGTTTACGTCAAAATGGCGTCAATCTAATCAACACGGCTTCATAAATTTCTATTTTCAAATATTCTATTTCAAATATTTCTTTTTCAAAATAGTCGTTATTATCAAAATATTTTGTTCAACACATGACCAATCTCAATGAATGAGTACTGTCAACACATGAACTTTTATTTTATATTATTCTTTGTTTTTCAAATTGGAATGAGGCCCAATCAATTACCATATAAAATTAATTATATGGATTCTCATACAACACATGTATATAATAGCATTGAAAATAATCAACCATCAACCAAAGTGCACTACACTGTATAAGCATCAAATATAGATATTCAACGCTTATAACAGCCTGTCAATCAATCGATCGACATATTTAATAAATCAGGATGAGTGAACTTCAAATTTCATCCTAACACCCGTGTGGGGTTTCAAACAATCAAACACCTATTTTATTTGTGCTGTTGGGCGATGTGTAAAATTTATCGTCCCAATCAATGTCATTCAAATAGGTGTACATAAACAAACCGTCCGGTTTATAAATGAATATTTTATTTTATTCACTTCACGTTAAAAATTATATTTTTAACGATAAAACATTTTATTTCAACCTATGAATTTCTATTCAATTCATTTACACAATAAAATGATATTTTTATTTTTCTAACATATTTTAGAAAATTTCGGCGGCATAACGGCACGATACTAGAAACGGGACAAGGCCTAGCCTAATCCCCGGTCTAGTGAAGGCCCACGCCATTCACACATCATCAAATCAATTTCATCTCACCAAACAATTCAATTCATTTCAAACAAATAATTCAACTAATCTATGCAACCAAACAAACAAGTCCATGGTCTGTGGACGATTGTGTCGGGTGCTACTAAGCACCGTCTGCATCCTAGTATATATATATATATAACTAGAAAAGTAGAATTTGAGTGAGAAGTTCTCACCGATAGCTATCCTAGCTCCACGGCTCTTCATTTGCAGAAGTCTTCGTCGTTTCGCCTTTTTGTCACTTTCGTTGCTGCTTTCACTACATACGTAAAAATCACATTTTTACTTCGCTATTCAATATATAAAAATTGAATTTTTACTTTGATGTTCAATATATAAAAATTCTATTTTTCTATCGAAGTTCAATATATAAAAATTCTATTTTTCTATCGAAGTTCAATATATAAAAATTCTATTTTTATTTCGAAGTTCAATATATAAAAATCATATTTTTATTTCGAAGTTCAATATATAAAAATTCTATTTTTCTATCGAAGTTCAATATATAAAAATTCTATTTTTCTATCGAAGTTCAATATATAAAAATCCTATTTTTATCTCGAAGTTCAATATATAAAAATTCTATTTTTCTATCGAAGTTCAATATATAAAAATTCTATTTTTCTATCGAAGTTCAATATATAAAAATTCTATTTTTCTATCGAAGTTCAATATATAAAAATCCTATTTTTATTGCGACGCCATATAGATAAAATTCCATTTTACAGTTTAAACCTTTCCTATTTAAAGTTTAAACCTTTTCTTTTTTTTTAAAAAAAAATTTAACCCATTTTCTATTTAAAGTAAAATCAGAATTCTCCTTTTAAAAAAATCAGTTTTAAAATTCTTTTAAAATCTGTTTTAAAATTCTTTTATAAAAATCAGTTTTTAAATAAAATAAAATAAACAGTTTAAAGTAAATAAATAAAAAAAACAGTTTAAAGTAAATAAATAAAAAAGACAGTTTAAAGTAAATAAAATAAAACAGTTTAAAGTAAATATAAAAAAACAGTTTAACTTACAGGGGGGGAGTGCGTCGCTGACTGGAAGGGGGGGGAGGAAGGAATCAGCAGGCGCCACGGCGTTCGAGGAGGGGGAGGATGGGGTCGACGCGGGGATAAGGTGTTGGCGGCGCACTGGCTCGCGCGGCGGTAGGTTCTTCGAGGAGGCGACAGGTCCGACTCGTGAGGGGAGGGGATGCGAGAGCAAGGAGGAGGGCTTAGGGGGGGGGGGGCGCCACCATCCAGGGTCAGAGGGGGTGGGATCGCCGCCAAGCGCGGTGGACGGGGGAGGAGCTGGAGCAGGCGTTCGGGTTTTTTTTTTTTTTTTTCCAAATCGAACTGAGGAGATAAAGGGGGGGGGGAAGGGTCAACGGGGGTGTTAATGTAAAAAAAAAGTTTTATTTTATTTTATTTATTTTTAATTCGCTTAAAAACCCAAAATCCTCGCGAACACCAAATCAACCCCAACGACTATCGCCCCTAGCGTATTACCCCCATTCCGAAAACAATGGGATATGCCACGTAGGCCGATTCGACTGTTTCGATAGGTTTTCATCAAAATTAAATTAGAAATCAGTTTATATTCTATTTTAAACGTACATTTCAAATTACCGGGGTCACACACTAACCCTAAAAATTCCAGAAAAATACTTTCTAGCATCGTATCAACGATACGGTCCTAACAAAACTAGTTTCGTCGAATTCTGAGACCGTTAGAAAAATGGCCAATTTCCAGTCGATTAAAATCAACTGAAACTGGTCAAACGCGTTTTCCTTTGCCACGCTCACATATTGATTCGAAAAATTATGAAATTTGAAACCTAGCAATAACTTTACATCACGGACCCAACAAAACTGGTTTCGTCGAAATCCGAGGTCATTTGCAAAATGTCCATTTTTAAGGGCCTTATATATATAAAAATATATATAAATTCCACAGCGACTATTTCTAATTTTCAACTGGACATATCTTATCATTTCTAAGATGAAATCTCAGTTTGTTAACTTCGTTACAAAGATATAGTTATACAGATTCAAATATTTCTTGTTTCGTTCAATTCTGACTTATATTGAATTCTGTATATTCATTTGAAATTAGAAATCGAATTTTCGAACTACCGCGCCATTTTCTATTCCTTTTATAATTATATATAAATATTTATATTCTAACGACGACGCGTATAATATATACGTTCGAATTATATTCAAAATAAATTTCTCGTTGATTTTATTTAAAATAATTCATTTTAAATATTCAAAATTCGCTAAAATTGCCAAAATAAAATTTTCAAACTGGCTCGCATTTTACGGGTTGTTACAATCTCCCCCACTTAAAACTTTTCGTTCCCGAAAAGGAACAAAGTCGAAAGTGGTTTGATTATTCAACTCTACGTTCGATCTGGCTTCCATTCTCCAACTCTTCAGTTTCTGAGAATTTTCAAAATTTCAAAAATTTGGCTAACACCCTAAATTTTCGAAAAATTTCGCCATAACCTCCCCTACACCGGGAGCATCGGGGAATTTCAAATAGCTTCCCCGGTCCTTCAGATCTCAAAAAGAAAAAGAAAAAGCCAAGCGGCTAGCCAATAGGCTCACAAAATCATCATCACCCAAACAAAACAGGAAATTATGTAATAAACATGTACCTATTTGTCGGGCAAACAAATTTTATTCTTCGGCTCTAGCCTCCTTGCTATGACCTGTTCAATGATATATATGTATATGCAAGCAAATGCGACTAATTTTCAATATCGTTCTATATTTGGTTCGATTAAGCATAATGGTTCAAAATTAGCAAACTAATGAACAAACAACACAAACATCAATCAATTAGTGAATTAGAGTCTCAAATTCATAACTTTGATATATATACAAAAAATCATGTTTTGATGCCAAATCACAACAAATAAATCTATCTATATAAGTCTTGGTTCTCACACCAGTCTAATGGAAATATATAGATATCACACCTTCGACACTCGAATATAAATGCTGATGATGATGCACCATCATCAATATCACCTTCGGGCGACTAGAGTGTGATTCTATATCTATCCAGTATATTAAAACTTCGAATACACGCGGATCAGACGTATACGCAAAATCTATATATACTGGATTGTCCACATCAATATAAATTGATAATCAAATACGAATAATTGATTCAAATTTTCAAAACAAAATTTGTTTTCATTTGAAAAATATACTCTTCACACTCGTTCTAGGATACTACTGATCCCATCTCTAACGAGTCATTCCCATTGGATATTACTAACCCAATATCTGATGAATTCTTTCGTACGGTTCTAATGTGCCTTGTTCTCTGAGCTTTGTAAACCAAAGCTCTGATACCAACTGTGAAGACCCGTAACTTCCCCGTAAAGGAAAGTGTCGGATAGTTCGAGAACAAGCCACAACAGGACGCATACAGAAGAACATTTCATTGTATATTACAACAATGCATCAGATTACAAGAATATACAGAGTATGAATAAATATTACACAGAAATATCAGAGATTTAAATTACATTTAAATACATCGCAGCGGAAAATAATACAATACACAACTAGAAAGAGATATACGGATACAAAGCTTTCCGGATATCGTTCCAGCTGTAAACCAGGATCCTGTGAATATAAATCTGCAAAACCAAAACTACTAGCTGCCCGTGTCAAAATAGGGGCACCCAGAGTTTAGGTTAAAACAATAAACTCCAGGTCAGTCATGTGACTGGTGTGAGAACTAAAACAGTTATTAATCTTTATTTTAAATCATTAGGTAAATCAAGGGACCACGCCGTATAACACGGAACGGGTTTCCTCCCAAGAATACCAGTGCATAAAACAAACAGCGCAATGCTAAATAAACAAAAATGAAGCTGTTATAAGACCCAGGTCCCATCACACAATGCAACGCAGTCGAGGATAGGGTTTTCCCTTATAACAGCCAAAGGATGCTTGATACGTTTTAAAACAAATCATTTGATACTAGTATAAGTGTATAAAACAACTTCAAATCATAAGTATCAATCATAGGCGGCATAAGCGCCCCATCCCACTATGTCGCCATATATAGGATTACAATTAAAACCGCAAAGGCCACGTATTTGGAAATTGGATTTCCGTCTATGAACCGAGGCAAAAGATAGTCCTCAACCGATTCGTGACTCTCTAGCCCGAGCCACAGGCAAGTACTCAGTCAAGCCTTGGAGCGACAGGGCCGGTCCACCGATGTGGATTAAAATGCCTGAACACTACGTTTCCCCACCCTATGGGGTGTAAGTCTGGTCCGTCAGCCGACCAGAATGCATCGGCCGAAACCGATATAACCGAGGCGCCTCGCAACAGCAACAACCACATAAGTCAAACTCGTCAGGGCGTGTAAAACCACTGACGCCACTTCTAGCTAGAAAGAAACGCAAGTCCTCCCTGAGGTCCGTCTCCCGTTTTTGGTTCATACCGGGTGTGAAACACGCGAGGTAAACGTTACACAAAGCTACGCCACAAAGGCCGTGCTTTGATCATCACCACAAGACTTTGCTTTTCAACAGAAGCCTTGATCATTTGCATCTTAGCATGCCACACAGGCAAACCATCCTATGCAACCGATATCAGTCACACCGAATGAAATCCGATGTCAGACACACAGTCCATTTACAAGTCCGTTCTGGGTCTGAACGAAACCGGAGGCACCTAGTACCCCGCATATCCATCGATCTCCAAGTACGTCTGGACGATCACTAACTGTTTCCATCTTCTTGGGTGTACAGCCCAATCAAGATCATCAGTTATCACCCAAACGACGTGAAGACCTCCGGTCTTCGACCATCGTCTTCATCTTCGACTTATCGTCGTATCAGTTGTTCAGAATGGGATAAACCCGGTCTTTCCGAATAACTCGCGTATACTTAAATAAGTGTTACACAAACACAACATACGCCTCATTCCAATTCATTAGTCACTAACCGTAAATTAATCAAGAGAATAATTCCCCAAATATTAACCCCGAAGGCCGAAACCAACATCAGATCAATATCCAGAAAACCATTCTGCTTGGCTAACCGACAGTTAGTTTCTAAATTTCACATTCATAGGGAAAGGTTCCCATTAATTTTATCCAAGATAAATTTCTTGAATTTATTCTTTAATCTATTTTTGAATATCAATTCAAAACTAGTCGGGATTAGCGAACCTTACCGAAGTAATCTTTTGTTTTAATTTCCCAATCCCAACCTATTCATCCCATGAAGTAAAACTGGTAATACTTCATATCTAACACCACGGTGTTATCGGTAAATTCAATTACCATTTCACGTTCAAATCTAATTAAAGATTTAACTATCGCCTGGAGCAAAACTGGTGATACTCCACTTTCGATCATTTCAATCTAATTAAAGATTCATTAAAACTCCACTTAGTTTTAATCTTTAACTGGGTTAAAGAATCAGTGTCATTTAAAACACGGTTCACGATAAACCCAAAGTCACATTCATTAATTATCGGGTTAAAGAACGAGTGTTATTTAAAACACTGTCCACGATAAACCCAAAAATCAATATCGATTCAATTCCAATTAAATGTCATTTAATTGGTACACTTCATTAAATCTAAATAAAAAGATTTAATATTTTCTCAACTGGGTTCAAGAACAGTGTTAGTGAAGACACCGTTCACGACAAACCCAAATCACATTTGATATTCAATATAAGGCTCTGAATAGAAAATATATCGGCCTATATTCAATATCAAATTCTACGATCAACAAATGTCGTATTGGAAATAACGATATAAATATATATCTTTCAAATTTCCATAACAACACCTGTATAATCACGAATTCCAACATCGAAATATTCCGAAGACAATTTCGATTCAAATCCACTCCAATGCAATCATTGGAAATTTTGGTTATTTTCAAAACCCTTTTCGAATTCAATTTATTTATTTAAAAATAAATAGAATTATAATTCTAGTTCAAAACTAGTTCATTTCGATAAAAATCTATTTTTATCTTTTCAAATATGGAGTTTTTCATCCCAAATCTTCACAAATCATTTCTTATGATTTTACACAAATTATTACTATTTTTAATAATTTTATCAAGGCCCGTACAGTCGATTTCCATTAACGGCCATCGAACTGCACTTACAGCGACCTTTTTCGAATTTGATTTGGACGTATCTCCAAATCCAACCGTTAGATTTCAAATTTCTAACATTCATTAGAAAGCTCTTTTCGATACGAACCCAACGGTTCCGGTTTTAGGAGAATCCGACGGTCGGATCTCCCGCAATGTCCGTTTGAAATAAATGGTCGAAATTCACGAACTGCCGCGGCGCGGCGTGGTCTATTCAGGCCATTATATTATATATATAATATATATAATATATACTTCGTCGATTTTTATTTAAAACGAATTATATAAATAGCTTTAAAATTTGTTTCAAAATCTATTTCAACTTCCATTTCAATTCAAAGCAAAATTGAATTCTTCTTTATAAATTCGTTTTAAAATTCATTTCTATTCAATTCAAATTTCAATTCAATTTGAATTCGTTTTCAATTCAATTCATTTCGAAATCGTTTTCAATTCAATTCATTTCGAAATCGTTTTCAATTCAATTCATTTCGAAATCGTTTTCAATTCAATTCATTTCGAAATCGTTTTCAATTCAATTCATTTCGAAATCGTTTTCAATTCAATTCATTTCGAAATCGTTTTCAATTCAATTCATTTCGAAATCGTTTTCAATTCAATTCATTTCGAAATCGTTTTCAATTCAATTCATTTCGAAATCGTTTTCAATTCAATTCATTTCGAAATCGTTTTCAATTCAATTCATTTCGAAATCGTTTTCAATTCAATTCATTTCGAAATCGTTTTCAATTCAATTCATTTCGAAATCGTTTTCAATTCAATTCATTTCGAAATCGTTTTCAATTCAATTCATTTCGAAATCGTTTTCAATTCAATTCATTTCGAAATCGTTTTCAATTCAATTCATTTCGAAATATTCGATTTCGAGATTACTTTTCAATATTCATTTTAAAATGAATAAAATCGATATAAATATCGTTTACGTCAAAATGGCGTCAATCTAATCAACACGGCTTCATAAATTTCTATTTTCAAATATTCTATTTCAAATATTTCTTTTTCAAAATAGTCGTTATTATCAAAATATTTCGTTCAACACATGACCAATCTCAATGAATGAGTACTGTCAACACATGAACTTTTATTTTATATTATTCTTTGTTTTTCAAATTGGAATGAGGCCCAATCAATTACCATATAAAATTAATTATATGGATTCTCATACAACACATGTATATAATAGCATTGAAAATAATCAACCATCAACCAAAGTGCACTACACTGTATAAGCATCAAATATAGATATTCAACGCTTATAACAGCCTGTCAATCAATCGATCGACATATTTAATAAATCAGGATGAGTGAACTTCAAATTTCATCCTAACACCCGTGTGGGGTTTCAAACAATCAAACACCTATTTTATTTGTGCTGTTGGGCGATGTGTAAAATTTATCGTCCCAATCAATGTCATTCAAATAGGTGTACATAAACAAACCGTCCGGTTTATAAATGAATATTTTATTTTATTCACTTCACGTTAAAAATTATATTTTTAACGATAAAACATTTTATTTCAACCTATGAATTTCTATTCAATTCATTTACACAATAAAATGATATTTTTATTTTTCTAACATATTTTAGAAAATTTCGGCGGCATAACGGCACGATACTAGAAACGGGACAAGGCCTAGCCTAATCCCCGGTCTAGTGAAGGCCCACGCCATTCACACATCATCAAATCAATTTCATCTCACCAAACAATTCAATTCATTTCAAACAAATAATTCAACTAATCTATGCAACCAAACAAACAAGTCCATGGTCTGTGGACGATTGTGTCGGGTGCTACTAAGCACCGTCTGCATCCTAGTATATATATATATATATAACTAGAAAAGTAGAATTTGAGTGAGAAGTTCTCACCGATAGCTATCCTAGCTCCACGGCTCTTCATTTGCAGAAGTCTTCGTCGTTTCGCCTTTTTGTCACTTTCGTTGCTGCTTTCACTACATACGTAAAAATCACATTTTTACTTCGCTATTCAATATATAAAAATTGAATTTTTACTTTGATGTTCAATATATAAAAATTCTATTTTTCTATCGAAGTTCAATATATAAAAATTCTATTTTTCTATCGAAGTTCAATATATAAAAATTCTATTTTTATTTCGAAGTTCAATATATAAAAATCATATTTTTATTTCGAAGTTCAATATATAAAAATTCTATTTTTCTATCGAAGTTCAATATATAAAAATTCTATTTTTCTATCGAAGTTCAATATATAAAAATCCTATTTTTATCTCGAAGTTCAATATATAAAAATCCTATTTTTCTATCGAAGTTCAATATATAAAAATTCTATTTTTCTATCGAAGTTCAATATATAAAAATTCTATTTTTCTATCGAAGTTCAATATATAAAAATCCTATTTTTATTGCGACGCCATATAGATAAAATTCCATTTTACAGTTTAAACCTTTCCTATTTAAAGTTTAAACCTTTTCTTTTTTTTTAAAAAAAAATTTAACCCATTTTCTATTTAAAGTAAAATCAGAATTCTCCTTTTAAAAAAATCAGTTTTAAAATTCTTTTAAAATCTGTTTTAAAATTCTTTTATAAAAATCAGTTTTTAAATAAAATAAAATAAACAGTTTAAAGTAAATAAATAAAAAAAACAGTTTAAAGTAAATAAATAAAAAAGACAGTTTAAAGTAAATAAAATAAAACAGTTTAAAGTAAATATAAAAAAAAACAGTTTAACTTACAGGGGGGGAGTGCGTCGCTGACTGGAAGGGGGGGGAGGAAGGAATCAGCAGGCGCCACGGCGTTCGAGGAGGGGGAGGATGGGGTCGACGCGGGGATAAGGTGTTGGCGGCGCACTGGCTCGCGCGGCGGTAGGTTCTTCGAGGAGGCGACAGGTCCGACTCGTGAGCGGAGGGGATGCGAGAGCAAGGAGGAGGGCTTAGGGGGGGGGGCGCCACCATCCAGGGTCAGAGGGGGTGGGATCGCCGCCAAGCGCGGTGGACGGGGGAGGAGCTGGAGCAGGCGTTCGGGTTTTTTTTTTTTTTTTTTCTAAATCGAACTGAGGAGATAAAGGGGGGGGAAGGGTCAACGGGGGTGTTAATGTAAAAAAAAAGTTTTATTTTATTTTATTTATTTTTAATTCGCTTAAAAACCCAAAATCCTCGCGAACACCAAATCAACCCCAACGACTATCGCCCCTAGCGTATTACCCCCATTCCGAAAACAATGGGATATGCCACGTAGGCCGATTCGACTGTTTCGATAGGTTTTCATCAAAATTAAATTAGAAATCAGTTTATATTCTATTTTAAACGTACATTTCAAATTACCGGGGTCACACACTAACCCTAAAAATTCCAGAAAAATACTTTCTAGCATCGTATCAACGATACGGTCCTAACAAAACTAGTTTCGTCGAATTCTGAGACCGTTAGAAAAATGGCCAATTTCCAGTCGATTAAAATCAACTGAAACTGGTCAAACGCGTTTTCCTTTGCCACGCTCACATATTGATTCGAAAAATTATGAAATTTGAAACCAAGCAATAACTTTACATCACGGACCCAACAAAACTGGTTTCGTCGAAATCCGAGGTCATTTGCAAAATGTCCATTTTTAAGGGCCTTATATATATAAAAATATATATAAATTCCACAGCGACTATTTCTAATTTTCAACTGGACATATCTTATCATTTCTAAGATGAAATCTCAGTTTGTTAACTTCGTTACAAAGATATAGTTATACAGATTCAAATATTTCTTGTTTCGTTCAATTCTGACTTATATTGAATTCTGTATATTCATTTGAAATTAGAAATCGAATTTTCGAACTACCGCGCCATTTTCTATTCCTTTTATAATTATATATAAATATTTATATTCTAACGACGACGCGTATAATATATACGTTCGAATTATATTCAAAATAAATTTCTCGTTGATTTTATTTAAAATAATTCATTTTAAATATTCAAAATTCGCTAAAATTGCCAAAATAAAATTTTCAAACTGGCTCGCATTTTACGGGTTGTTACACTATGAACACTGCCTATGACTATGAACATTTTCCTATGACTATGGACATCGCCTATGACTATGAACATTGCCTATGACTGTAACTATGAGAATTATTTCCTTGACCATGAACACAAGCCTATGCCCTTGATTAGGAAACATAAACTATTGCCTATGACATAAACACCTATGATTCATGACTAGGAAAGTGTTGCTTAAGTTTTGTGACTATGGAATTGGGTCTAAACCCGATTATCTATTCTGTCTATTCTTGGTTTTCTTTGGTTTTAGATCTTGGGAATTTACCTATTAAGTTAGGTCTACCCATGTTTATCTATTCTGTCTATTCTTGGTTTTCTTTGGTTTTAGATCTTGGGAATTTACCTATTAAGTTAGGTCTACCCATGCTCTTGAACCTACGTCGTTATTCAACCCATTTTTATGTCATAAGATTTTCAGACCTATAGGCCTTCAATGTTTTAGATCAATTTCATTGTAATTCGTTAGGTCTATAATTAGTAAATTATCATTTTATGCCAGTTATTATGTCTATCTTTTTCATAGCATCTTTGGTTCATTCCCTATCTTCTACGAATCTAGAATTATCTATAATCTAGATTGAATCACGATTATACGAACGGTGGGAATGCGATTTGGGCAAAATATGAAATTTACTAAAACGTAGTTTTTAACTTGGAAATTGGCATAAATTGGGAACATGTATTATGGCATGTTCATAGAAATGCAAATTGGGTAAATTTGACATGAATTATAGGATGTGTAATTTGAATCTAGTATTGACTTGTAAATCTTGCATTTACATGAATTATGAACTAGAATAATAAGTCTAGTTTGACATGAACTGTAATTAGAATGTTAAATCAGAATGGGATTAGCTAATTTGGCATATTGACACAAATTTGAAATTGGCCATAATTGGGAATAATTGTCATGTTTAGCAAAATCATGGTTAGTGACACTTAATTTGGTATAGTTTACATATCAAAAAGCATAAATATGATTTAGAGGGGGAAATGGGCCATAAGAATGAATGTTGACAATTTACATTAAAAGAGAAATTAGGAGATAAGTAAATTAGGAATAATTTACTTATAGAATTTGTCCTAAATGAGAAAATATAAATTTAGACAAATTAAAGGTTTCTCAAACGACATCTCTTTTAATAATACACCAGAAAGTTCTAGGGTGACAGAGAGGATAGTGTCTAGGCTTGGGTTTGGAAAATACAAGTTTCCTGCTCTCCCTAGCTATCCCTAACTGATCCGACGGACGGGATGGTTACTTTCAAAACCTGATTTGAAAATTTATCAAAACCCTTTGAACTTAGAAAACATGAATATGCCTAACCCGATGTTAGACTGAGTTGCGATGTAAATCTGCCCGGAACCAACCGGCACATCCAGTATTCGCAACAATATCTGTCTAATGTGAGTGGTAGCGGCTTTAATTTATTTAGTTAAAGCTAGAACAAGAATGGTAGGGTTAAGTTAACTAAGACACTTAACCAATTCAACATGATAACCAGACCGGTGGGTGGGGTTAGGTTCATACAGACACTTAACACAGTTAAGCTAGAATGGGAGGGTTAAGTTCATAGGAACACTTAACCAACTTAACACAGTTAAGCTAGAATGGGAGGGCTAAGTCCATAGGGACACTTAACCAACTTAAACGTCATAACAAGACAAGACTTGTAGGGGTTAAGTAACTAAGAAAACACTTAGCCAAAGTTAATACACTTAGCCAAATTAACATGTTAACTAGACTAGAAGGTGGGGTTAAGTAAAGTTAATACACTTAGCCAAATTAACATGTTAACTAGACTAGAAGGTGGGGTTAAGTAAAGTTAATACACTTAGCCAAATTAACATGTTAACTAGACCAGAGGTTGGGGTTAAGTAAAATCTAATACACTTAGCCAATTTGATATGTTAGCTGGGCTAGACCGTAGGGTTAAGTAAACTTGAACGCTTAACCGTCAGATTGTGATGAAGGAACAGGGCTAAGTCTAAAACATGAAGGGATAATACTTAACCATTAATAACATGTTAGTTAAAACAGACGGGCAAGGTTAAGTTAAAAAGGAACACTTAACCAATACAAGATTGAATGGGTAAGGTTAAGTAATGAGAAATACTTAACCAATATAACTTGGTTTGTGGTAGGGTTAAGTCAACGTGAATTACTGATAACACTTAACCAGTTTAACAGGATAAATGAAGAAGGTTAAGTTAGCTTGAATTGACTAATGACACTTAACCAATCCAAATTCACGGGAAAGAGAACTAAGTAGTAAACCTTAGTTAAAAGGAGCTAAGTAGTAAACCTTAGTTAAGAAAACAACGATCCTGGAAACTAAGTGGTAAACCTTAGTTAACAGAACTAAGTAGTAATTCTTAGTATAACACGGGAAAGAGCGAACGTCCGTCTGGTTAAAACGAAGGCTCCAACGAATTGGGTTATGAAGCCCGAGGCTTCGAGGGGACGTGAGGGTACTCTTGGTATCCCTCTGTGAGGCTGCAGATGATCCTCCTGGGCTCACAGAGGTTAAGGTCTGCGGTAGAAGAACCAAGGGTATGCCTTGGTTGCAAGATATGGCAACCTAAAGACTAGGATGGACCAGCGTGATTCGGCGAGAAAATGGTAGCCCTGTGATAGCAACTCGTCGTCTACCATCCATCTTCAGTCAGTCGAGATACGTGAAGAGGAAAGGCGGAGAACTCCAAAAGACCATATACTTGCTATCTAGTTATGGGTGAGGATGGCCATAGGTTAGTGGGGCACCGGGGGCCTGCGTATAGTTCTCATTTTTCGAGGTGTGCCTTTCATTAGTTGAGGGAGGGGTCAAGTGGGACCATAGCCACTGGAATAAAAACAGACCTTAGCATCTGCATCGGCAGATATCTGAAAGCTCCCGACCGAGTCCTGTATTCCTTGATTTGCCCTGCCACAGGACTCGGGTCGCACATTATAGGACATGTGCATCTAGACAAGCGATAACGATTCGCGATACATGTGTGGGGAAGTCTAGGAACATGTACCACTCTAGGTAGTGTATCCTAGACTAGGAGGCATCGTTCGACAGGTAGCATAATCCCTAGTTGGACTAGGTGGCATAAACCCTGAATCCGAGAAGCGTTCAGCAGATAGCGTTAACTCTAGTTGAATTTAGAAAGCACTTGATAGAAAACCCTAGATTAGATCTAGGTAATAAATAATAAATGTATGTCCGAAGGCAACGGAAACTACAGGGATTGGGATCACGTTATCGTTACTAGATGGGACACTAGTAGGTGGTGCAGATACAGAAACCAGTATAACAAGGAAATAGCGAAGCGGTGAAAGTATTAGAGCATATCCAGTTTATCTTGTCTCAGCATATCTTGTGTTAATCTTGTCTAATCTTGCTGATCCTATCATCATGGTGTTATCTTGTATTCAGTTAATTCATGTCGTTTTGTTTTTCCATGTTCACATGCTAGAAGTTACTGAACTTACTCAGCCTTTATGTCTGACTCTGTTTTTCTTTCGTTCCCCCCCCCCCCCACAGGTAGTAAAGGAGGGAATAGTATAGCTCAGGTTAAGTTGGACTGTCACTCTTTCCCAGTTTGAAGATTTGTCGAAGTTCTGCTTGGATTCTCTTTTCAGATGCTATAGCTGGCTCTTGCTAAATTTGGGGAATATAATTGTTGTTTTATGCTTCTTTGTTTTGTAAGACAGATGATACTCTGATATTGTAAAGAAACCATTGTACAAACTATTTTATCAATAAAGCAAAGTTTTAATTTCTGTCTGTCTTGTAATTTATCTGCATCTTTTACCCAAAATGCTCCACAGAACTTAGTGCATTCCCTTTGTGAGTGACACTAAGGGATGTGGGGTGTTACATGTGGTATCAGAGCTGAAGGTTACCGGATCAGATAAAAGATTTGAAAAATTATTTTCAAATGATTTTAAAAGAAGTATTTTCAAAAAGAAAAGATTTGTTTTAAAGGCATATTCCCCAAAGCCATACGCACTATCTTCTCTTCCTCTTTTTGAATCCTTCTTCCTTGAGTCTCTGGGGCTCCTGGCTCTCTGGGAGGTAACCTCATCGAAGGGCAAAGTAGTGCCCGACTTCCATCCATAGCCGTAGTTGTTTCACCTACGGCCAGTTTTCTTTCAAGCTTATAGGGTTTTCTGTACGATGGAAGCAGCTTTCGAGAGATTTGTCAACATGACTACACACGGAAGGGGATAAGGAGTTTGCAAAGGAGCACAACCCTAGGATGAGTAATTCATGGATGTAGATTTAGCTCACAAAGGAGGAAGGAATTATAAAACCTAAGACAATAGGAAGTATCTTTACTAGGGTATGATAGGGCATATAATTAAGGACAAGGGCAAGAACGAGGAACAAGATTTTCAGAAGGGCAAGTACATACTTTCACTACCAAACGTACCTAGAAGAAAGGTAGTAAAGTTCTATTGAAAGAGTCTAATTTTGCTGTTCGTACTCTTTCCTTTGGTTTTAGCGCTTCGCATTTGTTCATATCCACTTCCATAGTTGAGTCTCTGCACCATAGTACTTGTATAGTAGAAAGATCCCACTAGAGTCTCAAATCCAATTGGTGGTCCGACCAGTTTATTTTTGGTTAGTAGGGATTTGAGAATAGTTATCGAGTTTACTTATATCATCTCACGTAGATCGTCTAAATTCGGAGGAGATATTCCTTGGGTGCTTGTCTGATATTGGTTTAGGCCTTTGGGGCTTGTACTTGAGGAATGTCGAGTTCGACTAGGATGGTTTGCGTGAGAGATGAATAGTTGTGGCAGGCACTCTAAAAAGCACGTAGTGACCTTTCGACCCTTATAGTTATGGCATGGTGGATAAGAGGGAAACCTCTAATCATCTTAGTACATACACTTGGTACCGTGATTGACATCTGTTTATTTTGGAAATGGAGATCAGAAACTTCTCAATCGTGAAGTTAAATTAGTTAAGATACAGTGGAGTAAAGCTCAAGAAGGCTAGATACTAGCATAATACCCTTTTTCCTTAAGGGTGCATCCTTGATTTCTTTTTATAGGAGCTTTACGCGTAATTGTTTCTCTCTTTCCAAAGTATATCCTCTAGGTTGTATCTTCGATCCTTAGGTAGAAGCCAATGGATGTAAACATGTATTTGAAACATGTTATGGTTGATGGTTGCAAGTGGTTGCAAATGGTTGCTCGTGAATGCATATGCATACGTATTAGGCACTAGATCAGTTCGGACGCTTTCATATTGCATTTACAGATATGTATTTGTTTGTAAGTTGAACTTAATATGGTATCATATGGATGTTGCATATGGATGAATGGCTATGCACACATGTAGTATTTACATAATTAGGGATGCTTGCATACATGATTGAACGCATGGCACTGACATGATTCGCATTAAGGAGGTCGACTGAATCAGTAGACCGCCTGATTTTGCACTAGATAAAGACATATACACACACTAAGCATATGAACATGAAAGCATTAGAAATCTTTTAAGGACAATGAATGCCTATGATTAAATGGTTGAGTAGATGGGTGATTGGATGGTAGGACACATTCTTCCTAACTTGAAGATTTCGAGGACGAAATCCTTTTAAGTGGGGGAGAATGTAACACCCCGTAACTCTGTAACACTAAGATTCACAAATCAAGGCAGAATTAAATTTTAAAATCAAAATCAAGGGAAACGGGTTGCGCCATTGCGTTCGTCTCGAAATTCTGCATGAGATAGAGTCCGAGTTTGCGAGAATCGGAGTCCGTATGAAGGAGATATGACCTCCGGAAGTTTCAGAATTCGGTTTAAATTTCAAACAAGCAGAAACAGTTCAGAAAAGCGAATTCAAATTCAAAATCGGACCCAGATTGGGCTGGGCGGGAATTTTCCCGCCTAAGGCACCCAGGTCGACAGGGTAGTCGACCTGGGGCACCCAGGTCGACTGGGTAGTCGACCTGGGGGTCGACCTCCCCGCTTTTTCCAGTTTTCTGAACCTGGTTCGTTCTGATGTATTTGGTCACGTTTTCTGCCTAGGTTCATCCGCCTAACCCTATATAAACAGCCTTAGTCTCCTTCTCTATTCACAATTCTTTTCTATCCTTATGTTGCCTCTGAGAAAATATATAAATAAATAAAAATAAGAAAATAATATGAAAATCCAAGACGAGGAAATGCTGCTCAAAGACTTTCAAGAAGAGGTTCAAGTCAAGCTAGGATTTCAAGTGAAGATTCAAACGACTTCAACGACTATTTTTCTATGAATCTAATCTAATCTCTGTAAGTCGGTTACTTTTTAGATTTGAACGTTTCTCTCTGTTCGTGACATGAATTAAAGGAATAAAAGAATATGCCAAATCTTTCTATTTCTGTGCCTACATCTTTGGACCTAATTAAGAACTGTCATGATTCGATGGCCAATTAGGCATTGCATATGACTATGAACACTGCCTATGACTATGAACATTTGCCTATGACTATGGACATCGCCTATGACTATGAACATTGCCTATGACTGTAACTATGAGAATTATTTCCTTGACCATGAACACAAGCCTATGCCCTTGATTAGGAAACATAAACTATTGCCTATGACATAAACACCTATGATTCATGACTAGGAAAGTGTTGCTTAAGTTTTGTGACTATGGAATTGGGTCTAAACCCGATTATCTATTCTGTCTATTCTTGGTTTTCTTTGGTTTTAGATCTTGGGAATTTACCTATTAAGTTAGGTCTACCCATGTTTATCTATTCTATCTATTCTTGGTTTTCTTTGGTTTTAGATCTTGGGAATTTACCTATTAAGTTAGGTCTACCCATGCTCTTGAACCTACGTCGTTATTCAGTCCATTTTTATGTCATAAGATTTTCAGACCTATAGGCCTTCAATGTTTTAGATCAATTTCAGTGTAATTCGTTAGGTCTGTAATTAGTAAATTATCATTTTATGCCAGTTATTATGTCTATCTTTTTCATAGCATCTTTGGTTTATTCCCTGTCTTCTACGAATCTAGAATTATCTATAATCTAGATTGAATCACGATTATACGAACGGTGGGAATGCGATTTGGGCAAAATATGAAATTTACTAAAACGTAGTTTTTAACTTGGAAATTGGCATAAATTGGGAACATGTATTATGGCATGTTCATAGAAATGCAAATTGGATAAATTTGACATGAATTATAGGATGTGTAATTTGAATCTAGTATTGACTTGTAAATCTAGCATTTACATGAATTGTGAACTAGAATAATAAGTCTAGTTTGACATGAACTGTAATTAGAATGTTAAATCAGAATGGGATTAGCTAATTTGGCATATTGGCACAAATTTGAAATTGGCCATAATTGGGAATAATTGTCATGTTTAGCAAAATCATGGTTAGTGACACTTAATTTGGTATAGTTTACATACCAAAAAGCATAAATATGATTTAGAGGGGGAAATGGGCCATAAGAATGAATGTTGACAATTTACATTAAAAGAGAAATTAGGAGATAAGTAAATTAGGAATAATTTACTTATAGAATTTGTCCTAAATGAGAAAATATAAATTTAGACAAATTAAAGGTTTCTCAAACGACATCTCTTTTAATAATACACCAGAAAGTTCTAGGGTGACAGAGAGGATAGTGTCTAGGCTTAGGTTTGGAAAATACAAGTTTCCTGCTCTCCCTAGCTATCCCTAACCGATCCGACGGACGGGATGGTTACTTTCAAAACCTGACTTGGAAATTTATCAAAACCCTTTGAACTTAGAAAACATGAATATGCCTAACCCGAGGTTAGACTGAGTTGCGATGTAAATCTGCCCGGAACCAACCGGCACATCCAGTATTCGCAATAATATCTGTCTAATGTGAGTGGTAGCGGCTTTAATTTATTTAGTTAAAGCTAGAACAAGAATGGTAGGGTTAAGTTAACTAAGACACTTAACCAATTCAACATGATAACCAGACCGGTGGGTGGGGTTAGGTTCATACAGACACTTAACACAGTTAAGCTAGAATGGGAGGGTTAAGTCCATAGGAACACTTAACCAACTTAACACAGTTAAGCTAGAATGGGAGGGCTAGGTCCATAGGGACACTTAACCAACTTAAACATCGTAACAAGACAAGATTTGTAGGGGTTAAGTAACTAAGAAAACACTTAGCCAAAGTTAATACACTTAGCCAAATTAACATGTTAACTAGATTAGAAGGTGGGGTTAAGTAAAGTTAATACACTTAGCCAAATCAACATGTTAACTAGACTAGAAGGTGGGGTTAAGTAAAGTTAATACACTTAGCCAAATTAACATGTTAACTAGACCAGAGGTTGGGGTTAAGTAAAATCTAATACACTTAGCCAATTTGATATGTTAGCTGGGCTAGACCGTAGGGTTAAGTAAACTTGAACGCTTAACCGTCAGATTGTGATGAAGGAATAGGGCTAAGTCTAAAACATGAAGGGATAATACTTAACCATTAATAACATGTTAGTTAAAACAAACGGGCAAGGTTAAGTTAAAAAGGAACACTTAACCAATGCAGGATTGAATGGGTAAGGTTAAGTAATGAGAAATACTTAACCAATATAACTTGGTTTGTTGTAGGGTTAAGTCAACGTGAATTACTGATAACACTTAACCAGTTTCACAGGATAAATGAAGAAGGTTAAGTTAGCTTGAATTGACTAATGACACTTAACCAATCCAAATTCACGGGAAAGAGAACTAAGTAGTAAACCTTAGTTAAAAGGAGCTAAGTAGTAAACCTTAGTAAAGAAAACAACGATCCTGGAAACTAAATGGTAAACCTTAGTTAACGGAACTAAGTTGTAATTCTTATTATAACACGGGAAGGAGCGAACGTCCGTCTGGTTAAAACAAAGGCTCCAACGAATTGGGTTACGAAGCCCGAGGCTTCGAGGGGACGTGAGGGTACTCTTGGTATCCCTCTGTAAGGCTGCAGATGATCCTCCTGGGCTCACAGAGGTTAAGGTCTGCGGTAGAAGAACAAAGGGTATGCCTTGGTTGCAAGATATAGCAACCTAAAGACTAGGATGAACCAGCGTGATTCGGCGAGAAAACGGTAGCCCTGTGATAGCAACTCGTCGTCTACCATCCATCTTCAGTCAGTCGAGATACGTGAAGCGGAAAGGCGGAGAACTCCAAAAGACCATATACTTTCTATCTAATTATGGGTGAGGATGGCCATAGGTTAGTGGGGCACCGGGGGCCTGCGTATAGTTCTCATTTTTCGAGGTGTGCCTTTCATTAGTTGAGGGAGGGGTCAAGTGGGACCATAGCCACTGGAATAAAAACAGACCTTAGCATTTGCATCGGCAGATATCTGAAAGCTCCCGACCGAGTCCTGTATTCCTTGATTTGCCCTGCCATAGGACTCGGGTCGCACATTACAGGACATGTGCATCTAGACAAGCGATAACGATTCGCGATACATGCGTGGGGAAGTCTAGGAACATGTACCATTCTAGGTAGTGTATCCTAGACTAGGGGGCATCGTTTGACACGTAGCATAATCCCTAGTTGGACTAGGTGGCATAAACCCTGAATCCGAGAAGCATTCAGCAGATAGCGTAAACTCTAGTTGAATCTAGAAAGCACTTGATAGAAAACCCTAGATTAGATCTAGGTAATAAATAATAAATGTATGTCCGAAGGCAATGGAAACTACAGGGATTGAGATCACATTATCGTTACTAGTTGGGACACTAGTAGGTGGTGCAGATATAGAAACCAATATAACAAGGAAATAGCGAAGCGGCGAAAGTATTAGAGCATATCCAGTTTATCTTGTCTCAGCATATCTTGTGTTAATCTTGTCTAATCTTGCTGATCCTATCATCATGGTGTTATCTTGTATTCAGTTAATTCATGTCGTTTTGTTTTTCCATGTTCACATGCTAGAAGTTACTGAACTTACTTAGCCTTTATGTCTGACTCTGTTTTTCTTTCGTCTTCTTTTCTTCCGTTCCCCCCCCCCCCCAGGTAGTAAAGGAGGGAATAGTATAGCTCAGGTTAAGTTAGACTGTCACTCTTTCCCAGCTTGAAGATTTGTCGAAGTTCTGCTTGGATTCACTTTTCAGATGCTATGGTTGGCTCTTGCTAAAATTGGGGAATATAATTGTTGTTTTATGCTTCTTTATTTTGTAAGACGGATGATACTCTGATATTGTAAAGAAACCATTGTACAAACTATTTTATCAATAAAGCAAAGTTTTATTTTCCGCTGTTTAATTTCTGTCTGTCTTGTAATTTATCTGCATCTTTTACCCAAAATGCTCCACAGAACTTAGTGCATTCCCTTTGTGAGTGACACTAAGGGATGTGGGGTGTTACACCTGGGGTTTATTGTTTTAACCTAAACTCTGGGTGGCCCTATTTTCCACACGGGCAGCTAGTAGTTTTGGTTTGCAGATTATTTCTTTTTCTAGGATCCTGGATTTACATCTGGAGCTATATTCGGAAAGCTTTGTATCCGTGTATCTCTTTCAGTTGTATTATGTATTATTTTCCCGCTGCTATGTATTTAATGTAATTTAAATCTCTTATATTTTTCTGATGTATATTATTTATTCGTACTCTTTATATTCTTGTACTCTGATGTAATTGTTATAACAGCAATGAAATGTTCTTCTGTTTGCGTTCTGATTCGTCGTGTTCTCGATTCAATCCGGGCTTTCCTGTAAGGGGAAGTTTGGGTCGTCTCATTTTTGGTATCAGAGCTTTGTTTACAGAGCTCGAGAACAAGACACATTAGAACTGAACAAAAGGATTCATCAAATATTGGAATAGTAATATCCAACAAGAATGATTTGTTAGAGATAGGATCATTAGTATCCTAGAATGAGTTAGAAGAGTATTATTTATTAAAAAAACAAATTTAGTTTTGAAATTTTAATCTAATTACACGTATTTGAGTATATTATTTTATTTTATTTTGGACAATCGAGTATATGAATATTTTGCATATACACATCACGAACGCATATTCGAAGTCTCAAATATTCTAAATAGATATAGAATCACACTCTATTCTCCCGGGCCTGATTATGATGATGGTGCGCCATCATCAGTATTTATGTTCGAGCTTCGAAAGTGGGATTTCTATATATTTCCAATTGACTGGTGTGAGAACCAAAACTTAGGTAGGGTTTATTGTTGTGATTTCGCATTAAAAATATGATTTTTGAGTATATCAAAGTTATATGTTTGAAATCCTAATCACCTAATTGATTGTTGGTTGTGTTGTTTGATTAATAGTTAACTAATAAGATTGTTGAAACCGACATGACAATGAAAGGTAAATTTTGCCAAATCGAATCAAATTATTGAACTGAATTGAAAATTGATTGAAATTGCATACATATACATATATATGTGTGAACAGGTCATAACATGGAAGCTAAGAAGAGGAATAAAATCGTATGCCTGACAAATAGGTACATGTTTACTATTTTCTTAGGTTTTGATGATTTTATGAGCCGATTGGCTATACGCTTGGCTTTTTATTTTTCTTTTGGATTGATGAGGGCCCTATGAGGCAAGTTGCGGTTTTAAAGGTCTCCTCATACAAAGGAGGTTATGATGAAATTTTTCGAAAATTTAGGGTGTTAGCCAAATTTTTGAGAATTAGAAAATTCTTAGAAACTGAAAAGTTGAAGAATGAAAGTTGAGCGGTTTGTTAAACAACTTTCAGTTCCGTTCCTTTTCAAGGACGAAAAGATTTTAAGTGGGGAAGATTGTAACAACCCGGAGTTTTAGAACCAATTTAAAACTTTTATTTTGGCTACTTTAATGGATTTTGAATATTTAAATGATTTATTTTAAATAATAATGACTAAAAATTTATTTAAATCGAAGTTAGAACTTATAAATTTTTTTAATTATAAAACGAGCCTGAAATGGTGCGGTAGTTTGAAAATCAATTTTAAATTTCAAATGAATGTACAGAATTCAAAATAAATCGGATTTCAGTAAAACCAAAAATATTTAAATCTGTTTAATAATAACTTTCTAACAAATGTATAAAACTGAGATTTCATAATATAAATTGAAAGTTATGTCCAGTTTAAAATTTAAAATAGTCGCTATGGAATTTATATATATTTTAATATAATATATAGCCCTTAAAAATAGCCATTTTGCAAACGACCTCCGATTTCGACGAAACCACTTTTGTTGTATCCGTAATGTCAAATTATTGCTAGGTTTCAAACTTCATAATTTTTGGAATTAATATGTGAGCGTGGTGAATTTAAACGCATTTGGCATATTCAGTTTGAATTTTATCGACTGGAAAATGACCATTTTTCAAACGGCCTGCAAATTCCGAAATTAGTTTTGTTAGGACCATATCATGAAAACATATCTAGATTTATTTTTGGGAAATTTTGAAGTCAGTATGTGTGAAAACCCGTAACTTCCCCGTAAAGGAAAGCGGCGGATAGTTCGAGAACAAGCCACAACAGAACGTATACAGAAGAACATTTCATTGTATATCACAACAATGCATCAGATTACAAGAATATACAGAGTATTAACGAATGAATATTACACAGAAATATCAGAGATTTAAGTTACATTTAAATACATCGCAGCGGAAAATAATACAATACACAACTAGGAGAGATATACGGATACAAAGCTTTCCGGATATCGTTCCAGCTGTAAACCAGGATCCTGTGAATATAAATCTGCAAAACCAAAACTACTAGCTGCCCGTGTCAAAATAGGGGCACCCAGAGTTTAGGTTAAAACAATAAACTCCAGGTCAGTCATGTGACTGGTGTGAGAACTAAAACAGTTATTAATCTTTATTTTTAAAATTAGGTAAATCAAGGGACCACGCCGTATAACACGGAACGGGTTTCCTCCCAAGAATACCAGTGCATAAAACAAACAGCGCAATGCTAAATAAAGAAAAATGAAGCTATTATAAGACCCAGGTCCCATCACACAATGCAACGCAAGCCGGAGGATAGGATTTTTACCTTATAATAGCCAAGAATGCTTGATACGTTTAAAACAAATCATTTGATACTATATAAGTGCATAGTGTATAAAACAACTTCAAATCATAAGTATCAATCATAGGCGGCATGAATGCCCCATACCACTATGTCGCCATATATAGGTTATACAATCAAAATCGCAAAGTCACGTATTTGGAAATTGGATTTCCATCTATGAACCGAGGCAAAAGATAGTCCTCAACCGATTCGAGACTCTCTAGCCCGAGCCTCAGGCAAGTACTCAGTCAAGCCTTGGATCCTCAGGGCCAGTCCACCGATGTGGATTAAACTTAAACCCTGAACATGCATTTCCCCGCCCTATGGGGCGTAAACGAGCCAACTAAATGACTCCATCGGTTCGAGAACGACCGATCAATCCGAGGCGCCTCGCAACAGCAACAACCACATAAGTCAAACTCGTCAGGGCGTGTAAAACCACTGACGCCACTTCTAGCTAGAAAGAAACGCATGCCCTCCCTGACGTCCTCTCCCGTTTTTGGTTCATACCGGGTGTGAAACTCGCGAAGCAAACGTTACACAAAGCTACGCCACAAAGGCCTTGCTTTGATCATCACCACAAGACTTTGCTTTTCAACAGAAGCCTCGATCAATTGCCACTTAGGCATGCCACACAGGCAATTCACTCCATGCGTTTGATATCCATCAATATATAACCCCTGAGCTCGTACGTCTCAGAGAAGGGCGTTAAGCAAGAGAATAAATTCTCCGCCGCCAAACAGATATATATTTAATAGAGATCAATCACACGGACTAAAATCCAATGTCAGACACACAGTCCATTTACAAGTCCGTTCTGGGTCTGAACGAAACCGGAGGCACCTAGTACCCCGCATATCCATCGATCTCCAAGTACGTCTGGACGATCACCAACTGTTTCCATCTTCTTGGGTGTACAGCCCAATCAAGATCATCAGTTATCACCCAAACGACGTGAAGACCTCCGGTCTTCGACCATCGTCTTCATCTTCGACTTATCGTCGTATCAGTTATTCAGAATGGGATAAACCCGGACTTTCCGAATAAATCGCGTATATTTTAAATAAGTGTTACACAAACACAACATACGCCTCATTCCAATTCATCAGTCACTAACCGTAAATTAATCAAGAGAATAATTCCCCAAATATTAACCCCGAAGGCCGAAACCAACATCAGATCAATATCCAGAAAACCATTCTGCTTAGCTAACCGACAGTTAGTTTCTAAATTTCACATTCATAGGGAAAGATTCCCATTAATTTTATCAAAGATAAATTTCTTGAATTTATGCTTTAATCTACTTTTGAATATCAATTCAAACCAGTCGGGATTAGCGAACCTTACCGAAGTAATCATTTTTTTTAATTTCCCAATCCCAACCTATTCATCCCATGAAGTAAAACTGGTAGTACTTCATATCTAACACCACGGTGTTATCGGTAAATTCAATTACCATTTCACGTTCAAATCTAATTAAAGATTTAACTATCGCCTGGAGCAAAACTGGTGATACTCCATTTTCGATCATTTCAATCTAATTAAAGATTCATTAAAACTCCACTTAGTTTTAATCTTCAACTGGGTTAAAGAATCAGTGTCATTTAAAACACGGTTCACGATAAACCCAAAATCACATTCATTAATTATCGGGTTAAAGAACGAGTGTTATTTAAAACACTGTTCACGATAAACCCAAAAATCAATATCAATTCAATTCCAATTAAATATTATTTAATTGGTACACTTCATTAAATCTAAATAAAAAGATTTAATCTTTTCTCAACTGGGTTCAAGAACAGTGTTAGTGAAGACACCATTCACGATAAACCCAAATCACATTTGATATTCAATATAAGGCTCTGAATAGAAAATATATCGGCTTATATTCAATATCAAACTCCACGATTAACAAATGTCGTATTGGAAATAACGATATAAATATATATCTTTCAAATTTCCATAACAACATCCGTATAATCACGAATTCCAACATCGAAATATTCCGAAGACAATTTCGATTCAATTCCACTCCAATGCAATCATTGGAAATTTTGGTTATCTTTAAAACCCTTTTCAAATTCAATTTATTTATTTCAAAATAAATAGAATTATATTTCTAGTTCAAAACTAGTTCATTTCGATAAAAATCTATTTTTATCTTTTCAAATATGGAGTTTTTCATCCCAAATCTTCACAAATCATTTCTTATGATTTTACATAAATTATTACTATTTTTAATAATTTTATCAAGGCCCGTACAGTCGATTTCCATCAATAGCCATCGAACTGCACTTACAGCGACCTTTTTCGAATTTGATTTGGACATAATTCCAAATCCAACCGTTAGATTTCAAATTTCTAATATTCGTTAGAAAGCTCTTTTCGATACGAACCCAACGGTTCCGGTTTCAGGAGAATCCGACGGTCGGATCTCCCGTAATGTCCGTTTGAAATAAATGGTCGAAATTCACGAACTGCCGCGGCGCGGCGCGTTCTATTCAGGCCATTATATTATATATATAATATATATAATATATATTTCGTCGATTTCTATTTAAAACGAATTATATAAACAGTTTTAAATTCGTTTCAAAAGCAATTTCAACTTCCATTTCAATTCAAATCAAAATTGAATTCATCTTTATAAATTCGTTTTAAAATTCATTTCTATTCAATTCAAATTTCAATTCAATTTGAATTCATTTCAATTCGCTTTCAATTCAATTTGAATTCGTTTTCAATTCATTTCGAAATCGTTTTCAATTCAATTCATTTCGAAATCGTTTTCAATTCAATTCATTTCGAAATCGTTTTCAATTCAATTCATTTCGAAATCGTTTTCAATTCAATTCATTTCGAAATCGTTTTCAATTCAATTCATTTCGAAATCGTTTTCAATTCAATTCATTTCGAAATCGTTTTCAATTCAATTCATTTCGAAATCGTTTTCAATTCAATTCATTTCGAAATCGTTTTCAATTCAATTCATTTCGAAATCGTTTTCAATTCAATTCATTTCGAAATCGTTTTCAATTCAATTCATTTCGAAATCGTTTTCAATTCAATTCATTTCGAAATCGTTTTCAATTCAATTCATTTCGAAATCGTTTTCAATTCAATTCATTTCGAAATCGTTTTCAATTCAATTCATTTCGAAATCGTTTTCAATTCAATTCATTTCGAAATCGTTTTCAATTCAATTCATTTCGAAATCGTTTTCAATTCAATTCATTTCGAAATCGTTTAAAATCGATATAAATATCGTTCACGTCAAAATGGCGTCAATCTAATCAACTCGGCTTCATAAATTTCTATTTTCAAATATTTTATTTCAAATATTTCTTTTTCAAAATAGTTGTTAATATCAAAATATTTCGTTCAACACATGACCAATCTCAATGAATGAGTACTGTCAACACATGAACTTTTATTTTATATCGATAAAGGTGTAAATTTTATTACTAAAATATTTCGTTCAACACATGACCAATCTCAATGAATGAGTACTGTCAACACATGAACGTTTATTTTATAATATTCTTTATTTTTCAAAATTGGAATGAGGCCCAATCAGTCACCATATAAAATTAATTATATGGATTTTCATACAACACATGTATATAATAGCATTGAAAATAATCAACCATCAACCAAAGTGCACTACACTGTATAAGCATCAAATATAGATATTCAACGCTTATAACAGCCTGTCAATCGATCGATCGACATATTTAATCAATCAGGATGAGTGAACTTCAAATTTCATCCCAACACCCGTGTGGGGTTTCAAACAATCAAACACAGATTTTTATTCGTGCAGTTGGGCGATGTGTGAAATTTATCGACCCAATCAATGTCCTTCAAATAGGTGTACATAAACAAACCGTCTGGTTTGTAAATGAATATTTATTTATTCACATTCACGTTAAAAATTATATTTTTAACGACAAAACATTTTATTCCAACATATGAACTTCTATTCAATTCATTCTTTAAATAAAATGATATTTTTATTTTTCTAACATATTTTAGAAAATTTCGGCGGCATAACGGCACGATACTAGAAACGGGACAAGGCCTAGCCTTATCCCCGGTCTAGTGAAGGCCCACGCCATTCACACATCAATCAAATCCATTTCATTTTGCAAACCACAAAATTTGGAGTAAGAGTCTAACCTAGCCTTACTCCTTCGCCTTACAACGGCGCACGTCTAATCCTAACCAATTTATCGATTTGATTTTTCACACCACAAACCACATTCAAACCAATATCGCAATCAATCACCAAACAGTCAAACAAACAAGTCCATGGTCTGTGGACGATTGTGTCGGGTGCTACTAAGCACCGTCTGCATCCTAGTATATATATAACTAGAAAAAGAATTTTAGAGTGAGAAGTTCTCACCGATAGCTATCCTAGCTCCACGGCACTTCATTGATAGAAATCTTCGTCGTTTCGCCTTTTTGTCACCTTCGTTGCTGCTTTCACTACATACGTAAAAATCACATTTTTACTTCGCTATTCAATATATAAAAATCGAATTTTTTACTTCGATGTTCAATATATAAAAATGCTATTTTTCTATCGAAGTTCAATATATAAAAATGCTATTTTTCTATCGAAGTTCAATATATAAAAATGCCATTTTTCTATCGAAGTTCAATATATAAAAATTCTATTTTTCTATCGAAGTTCAATATATAAAAATTCTATTTTTCTATCGAAGTTCAATATATAAAAATTCTATTTTTCTACATCGTTATTCCATATATAAAGAATATATTTTTAATATTCCTATGATGTAAAAATTGTATTTTTATTTCTGTTAAAAATATAAAAATCATATCTTACATCTTTTACTTAATAAAAATTCCGTCTTTTCTATTTTAAAGATCAAATCTTTTTCTTTCTAAAGTTTAAAATTTCCAAAAATCAGTTTTTATACTTCCTTTAAAACCTGTTTTTACTATTAAAACAAAATCAGTTTTATATTTTTAAATCAAAATCAGTTTTACATTTTTAAATCTAAAATCAGTTTTACATTTTTAAATCAAAATCAGTCTTATATTCTTAAATCTAAAATAAGTTTTATATTCTTAAACCTAAAATCAGTTTTACATTTTTAAATCAAAATCAGTTTTACATTTTTAAATCTAAAACCAGTTTTACATTTTTAAATCAAAATCAGTCTTATATTCTTAAATCTAAAATCAGTTTTATATTCTTAAATCTAAAATCAGTTTTATATTCTTAAATCAAAATCAGTTTTACATTTTTAAATCTAAAATCAGTTTTACATTTTTAAATCTAAAATCAGTTTTACATTTTTAAATCTAAAATCAGTTTTACATTTTTAAATCTAAAATCAGTTTTTTAATAATAAACAAAATCAGTTTTTTTAATAATAAACAAAATCAGTTTTTTTAATAATAAACAAAATCAGTTTTTTTTATAATAAACAAAATCAGTTTTTTTTATAATAAACAAAATCAGTTTTTTTTAATAATAAACAAAAAAAATCAAAATCTTACTGTAATTAGAGGAGGGGGTCTTCTGTGCTCTGGAGGCGGTGGGCGGCTTGTCGGAGCTGGCGGAGGGCGACTCCTCCGGTGCGGCGATAGCCTGCGTTTGCGGTTTGGGGGGGGGGGGGGGTCTTCTGGTTTTGGGGAGGGGTGCGGTTGTCAAGAGAAGGGGGCCTCGATCGATGGAGGGGGAGCTTGAGGTGGACGTAGCGCGAGGGCGGCGGGGCAATGGGCCTGGGGGATGAACGGAGGTGGTGACGGTGAACGGAGGCGAGGTCGAGGGGGGGGGAACGACGAAGCGATTCGGGATTCTTTTCTTTCTCTTTTTTTTTTCCTCGATCTGTAGAGTGAACGTGAGGGGGGGGCCAGGAGGATTTAAGGGGAGGGAGGGAATTTTTATTATTATTATTATTATTATTTTTAATTATTTAATTATTAAAAAGTTGACTTTCACATACGACCTCTAAACGAGGTCCACCGCCTGTCGCCCATAGCGTTTCACCCCCATTCCGAACACAATGGGATATGTACCGCAAGCTGAATCGACCGTTTCGATCAGTTTCCATTGCATTTACATTTAAATTACTATATTGAATTTTAAACGTACATTTCAAATTACCGGGGCCACATACTAACTTTAAAAATTCTCAAAAAATATTTTCTAGCTTCGTATTGACGATACGGTCCTAACAAAACTAGTTTCGTCAAATTCTGAGACCGTTAGAAAAATGGCCAATTTCCAGTCGATTAAAATCAACTGAAACTGGTCAAACGCGTTTTCCTTTACCACGCTCACATATTGATTCGAAAAATTATGAAATTTGGAATCTAGCAATAACTTGACATCACGGACCCAACAAAACTGGTTTCGTCGAAATCCGAGGTCGTTTGCAAAATGTCCATTTTTTAAGGGCCTTATATATATAAAAATATATATAAATTCCACAGCGACTATTTCTAATTTTAAACTGGACATATCTAATCATTTCTAAGATGAAATCCCAGTTTGTTAACTTCGTTACAAAGATATAGTTATACAGATTCAAATATTTCTTGTTTCGTTCAATTCTGACTTATATTGAATTCTGTATATTCATTTGAAATTAGAAATCGAATTTTCGAACTACCGCGCCATTTTCAATTCCTATTTATAATTATATATAAATATTATATTCTAACGACGACGTATATAATATATACGTTATAATTATATTCAAAATAAATTTCTCGTCGATATTATTTAAAATAATTCATTTTAAATATTCAAAATCCGCTAAAATTGCCAAAATAAAAATTTTAAACTGGCCCAGATTTTACGGGTTGTTACAATCTCCCCCACTTAAAACTTTTCGTCCCCGAAAAGGAACAAAGTCGAAAGTGGTTTGATTAACCAACTCTACTTTCAATTTGGCTTCTATTCTCCAACCCTTTGGTTTCTGAGAATTTTCAAAATTTCAAAAATTTGGCTAACACCCTAAATTTTCGAAAAATTTCGCCATAACCTCCCCTGCACCGGGAGCATCGGGGAATTTCAAATAGCTTCCCCGGTCCTTCAGATCTCAAAAAGAAAAAGAAAATGCCAAGCGGCTAGCCAATAGGCTCATAAAATCATCATCACCCAAACAAAACAGTAAATTATGTAATAAACATGTACCTATTTGTCGGGCAAACAAATTTTATTCTCTGCTCTAGCCTCCTTGCTATGACCTGTTCAATGATATATATGTATATGCAAACAAATGCGACCAATTTTCAATGCAATTCAATATTTGATCAAATTAGGCATAATGGTTCAAAATTATCAAACAATGAACAAACAACACAAACATCAATCAATTAGTGAATTAGAGTCTCAAATTCATAATTTTGATACATATACAAAAATCATGTTTTTGATGCCAAATCACAACAATAGGCCCTATCTAATTTAGTTTTGGTTCTCACACCAGTCAAATGGAAATATATAGATATCACACCTTCGTCACTCGAATATAAACACTGATGATGAGGCCTCATCATCTGAATCATCTCCGGGCGACTAGAGTGTGATTCTATATCTATCCAGTATATTAAAACTTTGAACACACGCGGATCAGACGTATACGCAAAATCTATATATACTGGATTGTCCAAATTCATTAAAATAAATAATCAAATACGAATAGTTGATTTAAATTTTCAAAACAAATTTTGTTTTCATTTGAAAAATATACTCTTCACACTCGTTCTAGGATACTACTGATCCCATCTCTAACGAGTCATTCTCATTGGATATTACTAATCCAATATCCGATGAATTCTTTCGTACGGTTCTAATGTGTCTTGTTCTCTGAGCTTTGTAAACCAAAGCTCTGATACCAACTGTGAAAACCCGTAACTTCCCCGTAAAGGAAAGCGGCGGATAGTTCGAGAACAAGCTACAACAGAACGTATACAGAAGAACATTTCATTGTATATCACAACAATGCATCAGATTACAAGAATATACAGAGTATTAACGAATGAATATTACACAGAAATATCAGAGATTTAAATTACATTTAAATACATCGCAGCGGAAAATAATACAATACACAACTAGGAGAGATATACGGATACAAAGCTTTCCGGATATCGTTCCAGCTGTAAACCAGGATCCTGTGAATATAAATCTGCAAAACCAAAACTACTAGCTGCCCGTGTCAAAATAGGGGCACCCAGAGTTTAGGTTAAAACAATAAACTCCAGGTCAGTCATGTGACTGGTGTGAGAACTAAAACAGTTATTAATCTTTATTTTTAAAATTAGGTAAATCAAGGGACCACGCCATATAACACGGAACGGGTTTCCTCCCAAGAATACCAGTGCATAAAACAAACAGCGCAATGCTAAATAAAGAAAAATGAAGCTATTATAAGACCCAGGTCCCATCACACAATGCAACGCAAGCCGGAGGATAGGATTTTTACCTTATAATAGCCAAGAATGCTTGATACGTTTAAAACAAATCATTTGATACTATATAAGTGCATAGTGTATAAAACAACTTCAAATCATAAGTATCAATCATAGGCGGCATGAATGCCCCATACCACTATGTCGCCATATATAGGTTATACAATCAAAATCGCAAAGTCACGTATTTGGAAATTGGATTTCCATCTATGAACCGAGGCAAAAGATAGTCCTCAACCGATTCGAGACTCTCTAGCCCGAGCCTCAGGCAAGTACTCAGTCAAGCCTTGGATCCTCAGGGCCAGTCCACCGATGTGGATTAAACTTAAACCCTGAACATGCATTTCCCCGCCCTATGGGGCGTAAACGAGCCAACTAAATGACTCCATCGGTTCGAGAACGACCGATCAATCCGAGGCGCCTCGCAACAGCAACAACCACATAAGTCAAACTCGTCAGGGCGTGTAAAACCACTGACGCCACTTCTAGCTAGAAAGAAACGCATGCCCTCCTTGACGTCCTCTCCCGTTTTTGGTTCATACCGGGTGTGAAACTCGCGAAGCAAACGTTACACAAAGCTACGCCACAAAGGCCTTGCTTTGATCATCACCACAAGACTTTGCTTTTCAACAGAAGCCTCGATCAATTGCCACTTAGGCATGCCACACAGGCAATTCACTCCATGCGTTTGATATCCATCAATATATAACCCCTGAGCTCGTACGTCTCAGAGAAGGGCGTTAAGCAAGAGAATAAATTCTCCGCCGCCAAACAGATATATATTTAATAGAGATCAATCACACGGACTAAAATCCAATGTCAGACACACAGTCCATTTACAAGTCCGTTCTGGGTCTGAACGAAACCGGAGGCACCTAGTACCCCGCATATCCATCGATCTCCAAATACGTCTGGACGATCACCAACTGTTTCCATCTTCTTGGGTGTACAGCCCAATCAAGATCATCAGTTATCACCCAAACGACGTGAAGACCTCCGGTCTTCGACCATCGTCTTCATCTTCGACTTATCGTCGTATCAGTTATTCAGAATGGGATAAACCCGGACTTTCCGAATAACTCGCGTATATTTTAAATAAGTGTTACACACACAACATACGCCTCATTCCAATTCATCAGTCACTAACCGTAAATTAATCAAGAGAATAATTCCCCAAATATTAACCCCGAAGGCCGAAACCAACATCAGATCAATATCCAGAAAACCATTCTGCTTAGCTAACCGACAGTTAGTTTCTAAATTTCACATTCATAGGGAAAGGTTCCCATTAATTTTATCAAAGATAAATTTCTTGAATTTATGCTTTAATCTACTTTTGAATATCAATTCAAACCAGTCGGGATTAGCGAACCTTACCGAAGTAATCATTTTTTTTAATTTCCCAATCCCAACCTATTCATCCCATGAAGTAAAACTGGTAGTACTTCATATCTAACACCACGGTGTTATCGGTAAATTCAATTACCATTTCACGTTCAAATCTAATTAAAGATTTAACTATCGCCTGGAGCAAAACTGGTGATACTCCATTTTCGATCATTTCAATCTAATTAAAGATTCATTAAAACTCCACTTAGTTTTAATCTTCAACTGGGTTAAAGAATCAGTGTCATTTAAAACACGGTTCACGATAAACCCAAAATCACATTCATTAATTATCGGGTTAAAGAACGAGTGTTATTTAAAACACTGTTCACGATAAACCCAAAAATCAATATCAATTCAATTCCAATTAAATATTATTTAATTGGTACACTTCATTAAATCTAAATAAAAAGATTTAATCTTTTCTCAACTGAGTTCAAGAACAGTGTTAGTGAAGACACCATTCACGACAAACCCAAATCACATTTGATATTCAATATAAGGCTCTGAATAGAAAATATATCGGCTTATATTCAATATCAAACTCCACGATTAACAAATGTCGTATTGGAAATAACGATATAAATATATATCTTTCAAATTTCCATAACAACATCCGTATAATCACGAATTCCAACATCGAAATATTCCGAAGACAATTTCGATTCAATTCCACTCCAATGCAATCATTGGAAATTTTGGTTATCTTTAAAACCCTTTTCAAATTCAATTTATTTATTTCAAAATAAATAGAATTATATTTCTAGTTCAAAACTAGTTCATTTCGATAAAAATCTATTTTTATCTTTTCAAATATGGAGTTTTTCATCCCAAATCTTCACAAATCATTTCTTATGATTTTACATAAATTATTACTATTTTTAATAATTTTATCAAGGCCCGTACAGTCGATTTCCATCAATGGCCATCGAACTGCACTTACAGCGACCTTTTTCGAATTTGATTTGGACATAATTCCAAATCCAACCGTTAGATTTCAAATTTCTAATATTCGTTAGAAAGCTCTTTTCGATACGAACCCAACGGTTCCGGTTTCAGGAGAATCCGACGGTCGGATCTCCCGTAATGTCCGTTTGAAATAAATGGTCGAAATTCACGAACTGCCGCGGCGCGGCGCGTTCTATTCAGGCCATTATATTATATATATAATATATATAATATATATTTCGTCGATTTCTATTTAAAATGAATTATATAAACAGTTTTAAATTCGTTTCAAAAGCAATTTCAACTTCCATTTCAATTCAAATCAAAATTGAATTCATCTTTATAAATTCGTTTTAAAATTCATTTCTATTCAATTCAAATTTCAATTCAATTTGAATTCATTTCAATTCGCTTTCAATTCAATTTGAATTCGTTTTCAATTCATTTCGAAATCGTTTTCAATTCAATTCATTTCGAAATCGTTTTCAATTCAATTCATTTCGAAATCGTTTTCAATTCAATTCATTTCGAAATCGTTTTCAATTCAATTCATTTCGAAATCGTTTTCAATTCAATTCATTTCGAAATCGTTTTCAATTCAATTCATTTTGAAATCGTTTTCAATTCAATTCATTTCGAAATCGTTTTCAATTCAATTCATTTCGAAATCGTTTTCAATTCAATTCATTTCGAAATCGTTTTCAATTCAATTCATTTCGAAATCGTTTTCAATTCAATTCATTTCGAAATCGTTTTCAATTCAATTCATTTCGAAATCGTTTTCAATTCAATTCATTTCGAAATCGTTTTCAATTCAATTCATTTCGAAATCGTTTTCAATTCAATTCATTTCGAAATCGTTTTCAATTCAATTCATTTCGAAATCGTTTAAAATCGATATAAATATCGTTCACGTCAAAATGGCGTCAATCTAATCAACTCGGCTTCATAAATTTCTATTTTCAAATATTTTATTTCAAATATTTCTTTTTCAAAATAGTTGTTAATATCAAAATATTTCGTTCAACACATGACCAATCTCAATGAATGAGTACTGTCAACACATGAACTTTTATTTTATATCGATAAAGGTGTAAATTTTATTACTAAAATATTTCGTTCAACACATGACCAATCTCAATGAATGAGTACTGTCAACACATGAACGTTTATTTTATAATATTCTTTATTTTTCAAAATTGGAATGAGGCCCAATCAGTCACCATATAAAATTAATTATATGGATTTTCATACAACACATGTATATAATAGCATTGAAAATAATCAACCATCAACCAAAGTGCACTACACTGTATAAGCATCAAATATAGATATTCAACGCTTATAACAGCCTGTCAATCAATCGATCGACATATTTAATCAATCAGGATGAGTGAACTTCAAATTTCATCCCAACACCCGTGTGGGGTTTCAAACAATCAAACACAGATTTTTATTCGTGCAGTTGGGCGATGTGTGAAATTTATCGACCCAATCAATGTCCTTCAAATAGGTGTACATAAACAAACCGTCTGGTTTGTAAATGAATATTTATTTATTCACATTCACGTTAAAAATTATATTTTTAACGACAAAACATTTTATTCCAACATATGAACTTCTATTCAATTCATTCTTTAAATAAAATGATATTTTTATTTTTCTAACATATTTTAGAAAATTTCGGCGGCATAACGGCACGATACTAGAAACGGGACAAGGCCTAGCCTTATCCCCGGTCTAGTGAAGGCCCACGCCATTCACACATCAATCAAATCCATTTCATTTTGCAAACCACAAAATTTGGAGTAAGAGTCTAACCTAGCCTTACTCCTTCGCCTTACAACGGCGCACGTCTAATCCTAACCAATTTATCGATTCGATTTTTCACACCACAAACCACATTCAAACCAATATCGCAATCAATCACCAAACAGTCAAACAAACAAGTCCATGGTCTGTGGACGATTGTGTCGGGTGCTACTAAGCACCGTCTGCATCCTAGTATATATATAACTAGAAAAAGAATTTTAGAGTGAGAAGTTCTCACCGATAGCTATCCTAGCTCCACGGCACTTCATTGATAGAAATCTTCGTCGTTTCGCCTTTTTGTCACCTTCGTTGCTGCTTTCACTACATACGTAAAAATCACATTTTTACTTCGCTATTCAATATATAAAAATCGAATTTTTTACTTCGATGTTCAATATATAAAAATGCTATTTTTCTATCGAAGTTCAATATATAAAAATGCTATTTTTCTATCGAAGTTCAATATATAAAAATGCTATTTCTCTATCGAAGTTCAATATATAAAAATTCTATTTTTCTATCGAAGTTCAATATATAAAAATTCTATTTTTCTATCGAAGTTCAATATATAAAAATTCTATTTTTCTACATCGTTATTCCATATATAAAGATTATATTTTTAATATTCCTATGATGTAAAAATTGTATTTTTATTTCTGTTAAAAATTTAAAAATCATATCTTACATCTTTTACTTAATAAAAATTCCATCTTTTCTATTTTAAAGATCAAATCTTTTTCTTTCTAAAGTTTAAAATTTCCAAAAATCAGTTTTTATACTTCCTTTAAAACCTGTTTTTACTATTAAAACAAAATCAGTTTTATATTTTTAAATCAAAATCAGTTTTACATTTTTAAATCTAAAATCAGTTTTACATTTTTAAATCAAAATCAGTCTTATATTCTTAAATCTAAAATCAGTTTTATATTCTTAAACCTAAAATCAGTTTTACATTTTTAAATCAAAATCAGATTTACATTTTTAAATCTAAAATCAGTTTTACATTTTTAAATCAAAATCAGTCTTATATTCTTAAATCTAAAATCAGTTTTATATTCTTAAATCTAAAATCAGTTTTATATTCTTAAATCAAAATCAGTTTTACATTTTTAAATCTAAAATCAGTTTTACATTTTTAAATCTAAAATCAGTTTTACATTTTTAAATCTAAAATCAGTTTTACATTTTTAAATCTAAAATCAGTTTTTTAATAATAAACAAAATCAATTTTTTTAATAATAAACAAAATCAGTTTTTTTAATAATAAACAAAATCAGTTTTTTTTATAATAAACAAAATCAATTTTTTTTATAATAAACAAAATCAGTTTTTTTTAATAATAAACAAAAAAAATCAAAATCTTACTGTAATTAGAGGAGGGGGTCTTCTGTGCTCTGGAGGCGGTGGGCGGCTTGTCGGAGCTGGCGGAGGGCGACTCCTCCGGTGCGGCGATAGCCTGCGTTTGCGGTTTGGGGGGGGGGGTCTTCTGGTTTTGGGGAGGGGTGCGGTTGTCAAGAGAAGGGGGCCTCGATCGATGGAGGGGGAGCTTGAGGTGGACGTGGCGCGAGGGCGGCGGGGCAATGGGCCTGGGGGATGAACGGAGGTGGTGACGGTGAACGGAGGCGAGGTCGAGGGGGGGGGAACGACGAAGCGATTCGGGATTCTTTTCTTTCTCTTTTTTTTTTCCTCGATCTGTAGAGTGAACGTGAGGGGGGGGGGGCCAGGAGGATTTAAGGGGAGGGAGGGAATTTTTATTATTATTATTATTTTTTTAATTATTAAAAAGTTGACTTTCACATACGACCTCTAAACGAGGTCCACCGCCTGTCGCCCATAGCGTTTCACCCCCATTTCGAACACAATGGGATATGTACCGCAAGCTGAATCGACCGTTTCGATCAGTTTCCATTGCATTTACATTTAAATTACTATATTGAATTTTAAACGTACATTTCAAATTACCGGGGCCACATACTAACTTTAAAAATTCTCAAAAAATATTTTCTAGCTTCGTATTGACGATACGGTCCTAACAAAACTAGTTTCGTCAAATTCTGAGACCGTTAGAAAAATGGCCAATTTCCAGTCGATTAAAATCAACTGAAACTGGTCAAACGCGTTTTCCTTTGCCACGCTCACATATTGATTCGAAAAATTATGAAATTTGGAATCTAGCAATAACTTGACATCACGGACCCAACAAAACTGGTTTCGTCGAAATCCGAGGTCGTTTGCAAAATGTCCATTTTTTAAGGGCCTTATATATATAAAAATATATATAAATTCCACAGCGACTATTTCTAATTTTAAACTGGACATATCTTATCATTTCTAAGATGAAATCCCAGTTTGTTAACTTCGTTACAAAGATATAGTTATACAGATTCAAATATTTCTTGTTTCGTTCAATTCTGACTTATATTGAATTCTGTATATTCATTTGAAATTAGAAATCGAATTTTCGAACTACCGCGCCATTTTCAATTCCTATTTATAATTATATATAAATATTATATTCTAACGACGACGTATATAATATATACGTTATAATTATATTCAAAATAAATTTCTCGTCGATATTATTTAAAATAATTCATTTTAAATATTCAAAATCCGCTAAAATTGCCAAAATAAAAATTTTAAACTGGCCCAGATTTTACGGGTTGTTACAGTATGTGGCCCTGGTAAATTAAAATGTACGTTAAAATCAATATTGACTATTATATTAATTTATGTTCTAAGTTTAATATAAACTGATCGTAATAGTAGAATTGGCTTATGAAACATATTCCATTGTGTCCGTAGTGGGGGTATTTGGCTAGGGACGACAGTCGTTGGATTTGATTTGGTGTTCGTAACGATAAACAAATATTATCGGAATTAAATATAATAAATATATAAATTATAAGGGTATAAATACAAATTTGCCACAACCCTAATCTCATTACAGAATCCCGCCGCCTCTATCTCAACGAACAGACATCATCGTTTGAAACTATTTCTCCAAGTTCCTCACATTTCATTCCGAATTAAAACGTGATTTATAAACGAAATTTGTAGAGGCTAATGTGTTCTTCGAATTCATATAAGTGTGATGAAGTTTTGTCGCGTATAGAGGGGGAATCGGCTCCTCAAAGGGCCGCCATTCAGATGTAATTCCAGGCTGTTGGGCCCTACCGAGCGCGACGCCCCTCCAGGCGATGGCAGCTCTCACGGCGGCGCCCCGGGTGGGCACTCCTGATCGAAGCCCAACTCTCGATTTGTGTGCGGTAGTCAACCCTAAAAGAGAGAGCAACAGTTCGACAAGTTTGAAAGGGGAAGATGATTAATCGGCAGCAGTTATTTTTAAACGTGATTAAGGTTTAACAAAAATAGTTAATTATATATTTAAAGTTTAAATGTTTAAACTATCATAACTTTTTGATACGGACACAGAAATTGATGATTTCAGTTGTGTTGCACTCGCGACGACGAACAATACAATATGTAACTGACTAGAACAGAAACGGAGCAGATTTGAATTAGAGGCAAATTCAAATCTGAATGGAAATAAAATCTTCAAATAAAGAAGGATGGAGTGGAAACCGACGGTGAGAACTACTTCTCACTCTAATTATTTTATAGTTAAATATATACTAGGTTATAGGCGGGGATTAGTAGCCCCCAACACTATTTATTGTACAAACCATGGATGTTTGTTTGGATTGAATTGTGGTGAAATTGACTGTATTGTGTTTTGATTGTGGCATGCTGAAATGTTTAAAATATTAAAAATAATTTAATATTATTTTGTGGTAGTTGAAATTGAAATATAAATATCCATTTATAATTTAAACAGTAAAATTGGATAATTAGAAAATTAATTCAAACTGAATTAGAATTTGTTAAATTTATTAACCAATGATTTATATAAATCGACTGATGCTGTTTGAAAATCCCATACGGGTGTTGGGATGATATTTTACATACACGAATCCCAATTTTTAGTCATATGTCAGTCGATGGATCGACAAACTGTGATAAGCGTTATTTTAATTATTTAATGCTTGTACAGTAGTGAATTGCACTCTGGATATGAATTGACTATTTAATAGTTGTTTATCACTATTTATGGATACATGCGATGTATGGAATCCATATAAACAAAATTATATGAAAATTGATTGAGTCTGATTCCAATTTTAAAATAATATATAGTATAGTTTTAAAATAATATATAGTATAATTTTAAAATAATATATAGTATAGTTTTAAAATAATATATATTATAGTTCTAAAAATAATATATCGTATAGTTTTAAAATAATATTCAGTATAGTTTTAAAATAATATATTAGTTTTAAAATAATATATCGTATAGTTTAAAAAAATATAGTATAGTTTTCAAATAATATTCAGTATAGTTTTAAAATAACATTCTGTAAAGTTTTAAAATAATACTTTGTATAGTTTTAAAATAATATATGGTATAGTTTTCAAATAATATTCAGTATAGTTTTAAAATAATATTATGTAAAGTTTTAAAATAATACTCTGTATAGATTTAAAATAATATTCAGTGAAGAATCAGAATATGATTTTGAAGTTCGATTTTGGATGGACACAAAAATATTAAAATATTCATAACTATAATGTATATGAAGCCGAGTTGAGTAGTTAAACGCCATTTTAACCCGAACGGGTTTATCGATCTATTTGATTCATTTTATAATGAATATCGAAAAGGAAATGATTCCAAATCTGATATTTTGAAAATATTATCATTTAAATATTATAATGATAAGGAGTATTCAATTTTGATTAAAAATTGAAATGAAAGTGGGAATCGTTTTAAAATGAACTTATAAATGATTTATAAAATACGTTTTAAATGGAAATCGACGAAATATAATATATATATATATATATTTATTTAATGGCCTGAATAGAACGCGCCGCATCGCGACCGTTCACGAATGTCGACCATTGACTTCAAATTGACATTACAGGAGATCCGACCGTCGGATTCTCCTAAAACCGGAATCGTTGGGTTCATATCGAAAAATGCTTTCCAAGAATATAATAGACTTGAAATCTAACAGTCGGATTTGAAATTATGTCCAAATCAAATTTGGAAAAGGTCGCTTTGGATGTAGTACGGTGGGCGTTATTGGAAACCGACTGTACGGGCTTTAATAAAATTATTAAAAATATTAATAATTTGTGTAAAATCATAATAAATTATTTGGAAAGAATTTGGATGAAAAATTCCACGTTTGTAAAGGTAAAAATATATTTTTATCAAAATGAACTGGTTATTAACTAGATTTGAAATCCAATAATTTTTAAATAAATAAATTGGATTTGTGACGGGTTTTAATAAAACCAGAAATTTCCAATATATAAATGTAATAACCCGCAAATTCTGAGCCAGTTTAAAATTTTTATTTTGGCAATTTTAGCGAATTTTGAATATTTAAAATGGATTATTTTAAATAATATCGACGAGAAAATTTATTTTGAATATAATTCGAACGTATATATTATATAAGTCGTCGTTAGAATATAAATATTTATGTATAATTATAAATAGAATTGAAAATGGCGCGGTAGTTCGATAATTCGATTTCAAACTTCAATTGAATGTACCGGGTGCAAAACAATCCGGATTTTAGTGAAACCAAAAACATTAGGATCTAATTGATGATATCTTTCCAACGAATCCGAAAAATCAAGATTTCATAGCGGGAATCAAAAGATATGTCCAGTTGAAAATTCTGAATAGTCGCTATGGAATTCAGGCCCTTAAAAATGGGAATTTTGCAAATGACCTCGGATTTCGACGAAACCAGTTTTGTTGGATCCGTAGTGTCAAGTTATTGCTAGATTCCAAATTTCATAATTTTTCGAATCAATATGTGAGCGTGGCGAAGGAGAACGCGTTTGACCAATTTCAGTTGATTTTAATCGACTGGAAATTGGCCATTTTTCAAACGATCTCGGAATTCAACGAAACTAGTTTTGTTAGGGCCGTATCGTCAATACGAAGCTAGAAAATATTTTTCTGGAATTTTTCTAGTTAGTATGTGACCCCAGTAATATGAAATGTACGTTTAAAATTCAATATAATTATTTAATCGTAAATTTGATGGAAACTAATCGAAACAGCCTAATCAGCTGACGATACATATCCCATTGTGTTCGAAATGGGGTTATTACGCTAGGGACGACAGTCGGTGAGCTCAATTTCGAGTTCGAATTTCAAAGTTGCTTTTTTTGAAATAAATAAATTAAAATATATATTTTCATTTAAGCCCTTACCCTCCTCTCTCTCTCTTCATTTAAACCGAAATAAAAAAAGAAAAAAAAAAGAAAAAGGGGATCGGCGGAAAATCGCGCCTCCCCTTCCAGTGGCGGCGCCGCCTCCCTGACCCCCTCCCCCCACCGACGCGTGCGCCCTCTCCCTCCTTCCTCCATCTCGAAACCCCCCCAGAGCGATCCTCCATCTTCCCCAAAACCGAACCCTAGCCCCCTTTTCCACCTGAAAACCGCTCCACCACCGCTCCTCCTCCTGACGCGCCCCACCCCCGACTCCGACTACGAGCTCCTCCTCCAGACCGCGCAACCCACCTCCGTTCAAGACCCCACCGCCTGCACTGCTTCCCACTGACGCCTCCCCCTCTTCTCCGATACATTGTAAGCCCTTATTTTCTTTATTTAACTTTGTTTCATCATTTGCTTTTTAATTGTTGTTTATTTCTCTAACTAAGGTAATTAGTTTATTAGAAAGAAAATGTAGGATTTTTATTTTATATTGATAGTTTCGATTTTTATCGATAGAAAAGATTATATTTTTAATTTAGAAAAGATTATATTTTTAATTTAGAAAAGATTATATTTTTAATTTAGAAAAGATTATATTTTTAATTTAGAAAGGTCAGATTTTTAATATGTGAAAGGTCGGATTTTTATTGTTGAAACATCGAAGTAAAAATGTGTTTTTTTATATATTGAACATCGAAGTAAAAATGTGTTTTTTTATATATTGAACACCGAAGTAAAAATATGATTTTTATATATTGAACATCGAAGTAAAAATTCGATTTTTATATATTGAATAGCGAAGTAAAAATTCGATTTTTATATATTGAATAGCGAAGTAAAAATTCGATTTTTACATATGTAGTGAATACGGACAACGAAAGCGACAAAAGGCGAGATTGGCGAAGATTTCTATAAAAGAAGAGTCAAGATGATTGGATAGCTTTTGGTGAGAACTTCTCACCTTTCAATTTAATTTTTCTAGTTATAAATATATACTAGGATGCAGACGGTGTTTAGTAGCACCCGACACCCGTCATCCACAGACCATGGATGACTTGTTTGTTTAATTGTTTGGTTGTGTAGTTGGTTAGATTATTTGGTTTGAACTGAATTGTTTGGTGAAATGAAATGGATTTGATTGATGTGTGAATGGCGTGGGCCTTCACTAGACCGGGGATAAGGCTAGGCCTTGTCCCGTTTCTAGTATCGTGCCGTTATGCCGCCGAAATTTTCTAAAATAAGTTAGAAAAATAAAAATATCATTTTTATTTGGTAAATGAACTGAATAAAAATTCATGTGTTAAAATAAAATATTTGATCGTTAAAAATATAATTTTTAACGTGAATGTGAATAAATAAATATTCATCAACAAACCGGACGGTTTGTTGATGTACACCTATTTGAAGGACATTGATTGGGTCAATAAATTTTACACATCGCCCAACTGCACAAATAAAAATCTGTGTTTGATTGCTTGAAACCCCACACGGGTATTGGGATGATATTTGACGTACACTAATCCCGATTGTTTAGTCGTATGTCGATCGATTGATTGACAGGCTGTTATAAGCGTTGAATATTTATATTTGATGCTTATACAGTGTAGAATGCACTTTGGATGATGGTTGATTATTCATCGTTGTTGATATGTACATGTGTTGTAGAAAATCCATATAATTAACATTATATGGTAATTGATTGGGCCTCATTCCAGTTTCGAAAAAGAAATATTTGAAATAAAAACCTTTGAAATAGAAATATTTGTAAATAAAATATTTGAAAAAGGAAATATTTGAAAAGAAATATTTGAGAAAGAAATATTCGAAATAGAATATTTGAAAATAGAAACATATGAAGCCGCGTTGGTTAGATTGACGCCATTTTGACGTGAACGATATTTATATCGATTTTATTCATTTTATAATGAATATCGAAAGTGATTTCAAAATCTGATTTTTTTTTTGAAGATAAATGAATTCGAATTGAAATTGAATATAAATGAATTCGAATTGAAATTGAATACAAATGAATTCGAATTGAAATTGAATTGAATTGAATTAGAACTGAAATTGAATTAGAAATCAATTTGAATTGAAATCGATTTGAAATGAATTTAAAACGAATTTATATTGGAATATTCAATTTTGATTTGAAATTGAACATGAAGTTGAAACCGTTTTGAAAATGAATTTAAAACGATTTATAAAGCACGTTTTAAAAGGAAATCGACGAAGTATATATTATATATATTATATATATAATATAATGGCCTGAATAGAATGCGCCGCGCCGCGGTAGTTCGCGAATTTCGACCATTGACTTCGAACGGATATCACGGGAGATCCGACCGTCGGATTCTCCTGAAACCAGAACCGTTGGGTTCGTATCATAAAGAGCTTTCTAATGAATATTAGAAATTTGAAATCTAACGGTTGGATTTGGAATTATGTCCAAATCAAATTTGAGAAAGGTCGCTATAAGTGCAGTTCGATGGCCATTGATGGAAATCGACTGTACGGGCCTTGATAAAATTATTAAAAATAGTAATAATTTATGTAAAATCATGAGAAATGATTTAGAAAGAATTGGGATGAAAAACTCCATATTTGAAAAGATAAAAATAGATTTTTATCGAAATGAACTAGTCTTGAACTAGAATTATAATTCTATTTATTTTTAAATAAATAAATTGAATTTGAAAAGGGTTTTAAAAATAACCAGAATTTCCAATGATTGCATTGGAGTGGATTTGAATCAAAATTGTCTTCGGAATATTTCGATGTTGGAATTCGTGATTATACAGATGTTGTTATGGAAATTTGAAAGATATATATTTATATCGTTATTTCCAATACGACATTTGTTAATCGTAGAATTTGATATTGAATATAAGCCGATATATTTTCTATTCAGAGCCTTGTATTGAATATCAAATGTGATTTGGGTTTGTCGTGAATGGTGTCTTCATTAACACTGTTCTTGAACCCAGTTGAGAAAAGATTAAATCTTTTTATTTAGATTTAATGAAGTGTACCAATTAAATGATATTTAATTGGAATTAAATCGACATTGATTTTTGGGTTTATCGTGGACCGTGTTTTAAATAACACTCGTTCTTTAACCCGATAATTAATGAATGTGATTTTGGGTCTATCGTGAACCGTGTTTTAAATGACACTGATTCTTTAACCCAGTTAACGATTAAAACTAAGTGGAGTTTTAATGAATCTTTAATTAGATTGAAATGATCGAGAACGGAGTATCACCAGTTTTACTCCAGGCGATAGTTAAATCTTTAATTAGATTTGAACGTGAAATGGTAATTGAATTTACCGATAGCACCATGGTGTTAGATATGAAGTATAACTAGTTTTACTTCATGGGATGAATAGGTTGGGATTGGGAGATTAAAACAAATGATTACTTCGGTAAGGTTCGTTAATCCCGACTAGTTTGAATTGATATTCAAAAATAGATTAAAGAATAAATTCAAGAAATTTATCTTGGATAAAATTAATGGGAACCTTTCCCTATGAATGTGAAATTTAGAAACTAACTGTCGGTTAGCTAAGCAGAATGGTTTTCTGGATATTGATCTGATGTTGGTTTCGGCCTTCGGGGTTAATAATTGGTGAATTATTCTCTTGATTAATTTACGGTTAGTAACTAATGAATTGGAATGAGGCGTATGTTGTGTTTGTGTAACACTTATTTAAAATATACGCGAGTTATTCAGAAAGACCGGGTTTATCCCATTCTGAATAACTGATACGACGATAAGTCGAAGATGAAGACGATGGTCGAAGACCGGAAGTCTTCACGTCGTTTGGGTGATTACTGATGATCTTGATTGGGCTGTACACCCAAGAAGATGGAAACAGTTGGTGATCGTCCATACGTACTTGGAGATCGATGGATTTGCGGGGTACTAGGTGCCTCCGGTTTCGTTCAGACCCAGAACGGACTTGTAAATGGACTGTGTGTCTGACATTGGATTTTAGTCCGTGTGATTGATCTCTATTAAATATATATCTGTTTGGCGGCGGAGAATTTATTCTCTTGCTTAACGCCCTTCTCTGAGACGTACGAGCTCAGGGGTTATATACTGATCGATATCAAACGCATGGAGTAAATTGCCTATGTGGCATGCCTAAGTGGCAATTGATCGAGGCATCTGTTGAAAAGCAAAGCCTTGTGGTGATGATCAAAGCACGGCCTTGTGTGGCGTAGCTTTGTGTAACGTTGATTCGCGAGTATCACACCCGGTATGAACCAAAAACGGGAGACGGACATCAGGGAGGGCATGCGTTTCTTTCTAGTTAGGAGTGGCGTCAGTGCTTGAACTGGCTGACGAGTTTGACTCATGTGGATGTTGCTTATTATTACTTGCTGAAAAGCGAGGCGCCTCGTGATATCGGTTTTGGCCGATGCTTCTGGTCGGCTGACGGGCCAGGCTTACGCCCCAAAGGGCGGGGAAACGCAGTGTTCAGGCATAATAATCCACATCGGTGGACCGGCCCTGACGATCCATGGGCAGTTGCGGCTGTTCCTGAGACACGGGCTAGAGCGTCTCAAATCGGTGAGGATCTTGCCCCTAGCCTCGGTTCATACCATAAATGATAACCCAATTTCCAATACGTGTATTGCGGTTTTAATTGTAGAACTAGTATGGCGACATGATATATGGTACCCATGCCGTCTATGATTGATATTTATGATTGAAATTGTTTTGACACTATACACTTATAGTAGTATCAAATGATTTGTTTTAAACGTACTAAGCATGTTTGGCTATTATAAGGGAAAACCCTATCCTCGGCTGCGTTGCATTGTGTGATGGGACCTGGGTCTTATAATAGCTTCATTTTTAGAAAAGCATTGCGCTGTTTACTTATATGCACTGGTGTTCTTGGGAGGAAACCCGTTCCGTGTTATACGGCGTGGTCCCTTGATTTACCTAACTTTGAAAATAAAGATAAATAACTGTTTTAGTTCTCACACCAGTCACATGACTGACCTAGAGTTTATTGTTTTAACCTAAACTCTGGGTGCCCTTATTTTCGACACGGGCAGCTAGTAGTTTTGGTTTTGCAGATTTATATTCACAGGATCCTGGTTTACAGCTGGAATGATATCCGGAAAGCTTTGTATCCGTATATCTCTTCTAGTTGTGTATTGTATTATTTTCCGCTGCGATGTATTTAAATGTAATTTGAATCTCTGATATTTCTGTGTAATATTTATTTGTTTATACTCTGTATATTCTTGTAATCTGATGCATTGTTGTGATATACAGTGAAATGTTCTTTTGTATGCGTTCTGTTTTGTCTTGTTCTCAAACGATAGGGCGTTTCGAACGGCCTGGATCGGTTTAGCGACTGGTTCGGACCGAGCGAAATTCCTTGCCGTCACAATAAATTGGAATGGATTTGAATAGAAATCATCTCCGGAATATTTCGATATTGGATTCCATGACTATACGGATATTGTGGTGGAATTTGGAAGATAGATATATATCGCTATTCCCCATACGATATGTGTTGGTTTCAGAATTTGATATTGAATATAAGCCAATATAATTTCTAATCAGAGCCTTATATTTAATATTAAATTGGAAATTAGGTTTATCGTGAGCGATGTTTTAAATAACACTAGTTCTTTAACTCAATTAACAGTGAGGGTATGATTTGGAATTTATAAATCTTTTAACTAAGACTTAATGGAAAATTTTCAAAGTAAAGTTTTCTAATTTAGTATCTTAATTTGGAATTGAATGGAATTCGATTTAGTAATAATCGAAGTGAGCTTCTGTGGAGGAGGACTGTTAATATATACGAATTTAAAAGGCTTTATGTTATTCTATTTATATTATTAGTCGGATACATAAATTGATATATTGATTTGTTTTTCCGTGAAGATTCCATAATTAATGGAATGTGATTTTGGGTTTATCGTGAACTGTGTTTTAAATGACATTGGTTCATTAACCCAGTTAAAGACAGGAATACATGTCTAACATTGTATTTTGAACTGTATTGTTGATCTCTGCTAAATATATATATATATATATATATATATATGTTTGATGGCGGAGAATTTATTCTCTTGCTTAACACCCTTCTCTAAGACGTACGAGCTTAGAGATTATATATCGGCAGAAATCAATGGTACGGTGTAGATTGTCGAGTGTGGCATGTTTGATTTCCCAAAGTTAAATAATCATTAATAATGATTGTTGGAAGATTAAAACTAAGTGGAGTTTTAATGAATATTTAATTAGACTGCAATGTGAATGTGATAATTTAAATTATCAAATTTGGTAAATGATCGAGAATGGAGTTTCATCAGTTTTTACTCCAAGCGATAGTTAAATCTTTAATTAGAATTGAACGTGAAATGGTTATTAAATTTACCGATAACCCCATGGTGTTATATATGGAGTATTACCAGTTTTGCTCCATGGGATGAATAGGTTGGGATTGGGAAATTAAACAAATGATTACTTCGGTAAGGCTCGATAATCCCGACTAGTCGATAAACCATTATTTAGTTTAGAATTGATATCCAAAGGAAGATTAAAGTATAAATTTAAAAGAATTTATCTTTGATAAAATTAATGGGAACCTTTACCTAATGATGTGAATATTCAAAAAAAAAAATCAGAATTGGAATGAGGCGTATGTTGTGTTTTTATATAACTTGATTATAAGATACGTGAATTATTCGGAAAGGCCAGATTTATATCTATTCTGAATAAATAATTCGATGATAAGTCGACGATGAAGATGGTGGTTGAAGACCGGAGATCTTCACATCGTATGAATGATTACTGATGTCTTGATTGGGCTGCACACCCAAGACAAGGTAATAAATGGTGATCGTCCAGACGTACTTGGAGATTGATCGGATATGCGAGGACCTCTCTCCTGTATTGGACATATGGGACGAGGAATAAGGTGCCTTCGGTTTCATTCAGACCAAGAACGAACTAGTAAATGGATATATGTATGACATTGGATTTTATTCTGTGTTGGTTGATTTCTATTAAATATATATCTATTTGGTGGCGGAAAATTTATTCTCTTGCTTAACACCCTTCTCTGAGACATACGAGCTTAGAGGTTATATATCGATAGACATCAGTCGCATGGCATGAATTGTCAGTGTGGCATGCTAAGATGCAAATGATCAAGGCTTTTGTTGAATAGCAGAGTTTGTGGTTGATGATCAAAGCACAGATTTAAATTGCATAGCCTAGTGTATAGCGTTAATTCGTGAGCCTCGCACCCGGTATGAGTCAAAAAGGGGATCGGACTGCAGGGAGTGTACGACGTTTCTTTCTAGCTATGGGTGGTGTCATGGTATGGAGAACAGACATTTATATTTTTTTACCTATGTGGATGATGGATTGCGAGGCACCTCAGATATATCGGTCACTACGGGGCCGATGGATAGGTCCGATAGGACCGAGAAACGTGTGTTCAGGAATAACCAATCCACTAACGTAAGTGTGGACCGACCTTGATGCATCAAGGGTTCACTGCGGGGGATCCTGAGGCATTTGCTAGAGTGTCTCGAATCAGTGAGAAGCCATCCCTTGCCTCAAATCATATATGGAATCCAATTTCCAATACGTGAAATTTCGGTTTTAATTGCGGAGCTAGTATGGCGACATAGTAGGATAGGGTACAATGCCGTCTATGATTGATACATTTATATTTCAAGTGATTTTGACATTATACACTTACAGTAATATCAAAATGATTTGTTTTAAACATACCAAGCATGTTTGGCTATTATAAGGTAAAACTCTATCCTCCGGCTTACGTTGCATTGTGTGATGGAACCTGAGTCTTATAACAGCTTCGTTTTTTCCAAAAAGCATTGCGCTGTTTGTTTTGTGCACTAGTATTCCTGGGAAAAAACCTATTCCATGTTATACAGCATGGTCCCTTGATTTACTTTATTTATAAATTTAAATTTTTAATAACTATTTTAGTTCTCACACCAGTCCCATGACTGACCTGGAGTTTATTATTTTAACCTAAACTCTAGGTGCCTCTATTTTCCACACGGGCAACTAGTAGTTTTGGTTTGCAAATTATTATTTTTCCTGGATCTTGGATTTACAGCTGGAGCTATATTTGGAAAGCTTTGTATCCGTGTATCTCTTTCAGTTGTGTTATGTATTATTTTTCCACTGCTATGTATTTAAATGTAATTTAATTATCTGATATTTTTCTAATGTATATTATTTATTCATACTCTGTTATATTCTTATACTCTGATGTAATTGTCGTAACAGCAATGAAATGTTCTTCTGTTTGTGTTCTGATTTGTCGTGTTCTCAATTCAACCCGGGCTTTCCCGTAAGGGGAAGTTTGGGTTGTCTCATTTTTGGTATCAGAGCTTTGGTTTACAGAGCTTGAGAACAAGACACATTAGAACCGAACAAAAGGATTCATCAGAGATTGGAATAGTAATATCCAACAAGAATGACTCGTTTGAGATTGGATCAGTAGTATCCTAGAATGAGTTAGGAGAGTATTGTTTATTAAAAAACAAATTTAGTTTTGAAAATTTAATCTAATTATATGTATTTGAGTATATTATTTTATTTTATTTTGGACAATCGAGTATATGAAGATTTTGCATATACGCGCCATGAACGTATATTCGAAGTCTCAAATTTGCTGGATAGATATAGAATCACACTCTAGACGCCCGGGCCTGGTTCTGATGATGGCGCGCCATCATCAGTATTTATGTTCGAGCTTTGAAAGTGGGATATCTATATATTTCCAATTGAATGGTGTGAGAACAAAAACTTAGATATGGTTTATTGTTGTAATTTGGCATTAAAAATATGATTTTTGAGTATATTAAAGTTATATGTTTGAAATCCTAATCAACTAATTGATTGTTGGTTGTGTTGTTTGATTAATAGTTAACTAATAAGATTATTGAAACCAATGTGACAATGGAAGATAAATTTTGCCAAAACGAATCAAATTATTGAATTGAATTGAAAATTGATTGAAATTGCTTACATATACATATATATGTGTGAACAGGTAATAACATGGAAGCTAAGAAGAGGAATAAAATTGTATGCCCGACAAATAAGTACATGTTTACTAATTTCTTGGGTTTTGATGATTTTATCAGCCGATTGGCTTTTTCTTTTTCTTTTGGATTGATGAGGGCCATGTGAGGCAAGTTGCGGTTTTAAAGGTCTCCCCGTACAAAGGAGGTTATGGCGAAATTTTTCAAAAATTTAGGGTGTTAGCCAAATTTTTGAGAATTTGACAATTTTTAGAAACTGAAAAGTTGAAGAATGAAAGCCAGAATGAAAGTTAAGTTGGTTAGTTAAACAATTTTCAGCTCCATTCCTTTTCGAGGACGAAAAGATTTTAAGTGGGGGAGATTGTAACAACCCAGAATGTCAGAACCAATTTAAATTTTTTATTTTGGCTATTTTAATGGATTTTGAATATTTAAAATGATTTATTTTAAATAATAACGACTAAAAATTTATTTAAATCAAAGTTTGAACGTATAAATTTATTTTAATAATAAAACGAGCCTGAAATGGTGTGGTAGTTTGAAAAATTGATTTTAAACTTCAATTGAATGTACAGAATTCAAAATAAATCGGATTTCAGTAAAACCAATAACATTTGAATCTATTTAATAATATCTTTCTAACGAATGTGAAAAACTGAGATTTCATAATATAAATTGAAAGTTATGTCCAGTTTTAAATTTTTAAATAGTCGCAATGGAATTTATATATATCTTTATATAATATATAGCCCTTAAAAATAGCTATTTTGCAAACAACCTCCATTTTCGACGAAGCCGCTTTTGTTGGATTCGGAATGTCAAATTATTGCTAGGTTTCAAATTTCATAATGTAACAACCCGAATTCCGACGGACCATTTTTTTTCAAAATTCCAATCTATCGAAACTCGGAATGGTTTGCTCTGGTATCCTACAGAGAAGACAGAGACATAAAATATGTCAGAGCTTAGAAAATATCTCACAGCGGAATGGATAAAATATAATATAATCAAAACATAGCCTTACCGTATTATTAATACTTTCTAACCAGTATCCAAAGCTATCATGCCTCTGCCACAAATCTAACCCGTGAGTATGTTATGTGGAGGGGGTCAGAACACAAGTTCTGGTGACGGGATTTAAACTATACACTTTGGATAATCCTACATATACCGTTCAATCATGTTATCTTATTTATTAAGTTACTTGGGTTATCAGCACTTAAGGCTTACACACACGTCGCACCCATTTACTTCCCAGTGGATTAACCTAATACCATATATATGTAGCTACCCCTAAAATTAAGGTACACCCTAAGGTACCCCACTCGCATGGTCTCCAACGTAACACCATCGGAATATATGCAGTTCCTAATCCTACATCGTAGTGACGTACAGATAAGAATATTACATTCCGCATATATCTATCATTACTATGCTACATAAACATATTGACTGCCACGTTTGTTCGAATCAGACTCCATACCAGAGTAACACCCTCAAGTTTACGATACACCACCCAGAACTGACATGCATGTATCTAGACTGTCCACCATACGTATCTTCAATTGAAGCTCGATGCCTCAATTGCACATCCTCTAATGTGCACCGAGTTCCATGGCAGGGCGATACAAGAAGCACGGAACTCGTTCGGGAGCTTTCTCATATCTGTACAAGCCTGACTTTAAAGAGCCTCTTTATACAGATATACCTAGGTTCTGTTTTTGTGGTGGCTATGACCCCACCTCGGCCCCTTCCTCAAATAGTAAAGACTACCAGAGCTAAACGACTGCCCTTACGCAAACAATCTAAACATCCATGTGGCGTCTCCCCTCAACCCCTTACCCCGATAGTGAAGGGTGAAATGGTATCTTGGGTTTAGCTCGAGTCTTTCCGCATCCCACTAGTTGCCGATGACGGGTGTCCAACGGTCTACTATCCTTGTTGGTCATGACCCTCTGCCTCCTCGTGAGGCAACCACCGAACCACCTAGTAGTTACGCGCAGACCCAACCTCTGCGGGCACAGCCTAAGACATCTGCCGCCGCACAGAGGACTACTAGGAGCACCTTACGTTCCCCAGGAAGCCGCGTGCTTCCCCTTCTAGTCCTTTGGAGCCGTCGGAACAATTAGGTGAATGTGTGCTCCCCTCGTGCCTTATAACACCTCAATGATCTACCCGTTGGGTTATTCACCCTCAACCGTACGGAATGGTCTAAGCAACTTACTTTAGCATATTTTTAGACCCTATGTCTAAACATTGTTTTACACACTTGGCTCACCTCATCAGGTTTCCAGTTAACTTGGTTATTCCAATTTATATTGAATTCTTTTTTAAATTACCATGTTCTCTTTCTTATTAATTTAAGTCATACAATTAATCCATTTAAGTTTATTAATAAGCCCACAACATGTTATTCTCTAGATTGTGGCCCAAGGTCTGTAATCCACAACCCCTTTTTATCTTCTTGTTGATTTCATCATTACAATAACATGTTTTACTTAATATGTAATTAAGTATATCCAATTCACATGTTTTCTAATTAACATGTCACTTACCATTTATGATTAAATATAACTTATTTCATTTCATAAGTTTTCCTCATTCTTTCTCATTTAATCATAATTCCATTTTGCATTGTCAATACAACTTATCATTTTTAACTTATTAACTTAGTTCTGTTAACTAAGGCCCATTAACAAGTTTCTCTACCCGTTTATTATAACCTATGTTATAATTTCCTCTTGTCCCTAGGACAAGCCTTAACATTTTTATCAATGGGTTTCAGACTCCCAAGCTTACAGATTACTTAATTTATAATTAAGTACAATATATTTCCCCCTTTTCTTAACTGGTTTCAAGTTTTCCCTTTACTGATTACTTAATTTATAATTAAGTGTCCCTTAACTCAATTCACTTGTTATCTCATTCCCTTACTAGTTTATTATAGCCTAAGTTATAATATTCACTTGTCCCTAGGACAAGTGTACCTATTATACAACATGTTATTTATTTATAATAGGTTATTATCATTCCCCTCTTAAACCACTTATCGTTGTAAACCATTATTCTTCATTCACTGTAATATATATTCCTTGTTATATTAAGGAAAACACTTCATGCACTTTATCAGTTTGATCGAAGGAATCAATAATTTATTTTCATAACGTATTCCCATCTATATCCATGGTAGCAAGTAATTTCTTTACTTTTATTTATTTACCGTGGCTTACTTGCAACAACGTTTTCAGAAATAAGTCATTTAGAGAAATACATCACTTTTCCTTCTTATCATACCAACTCAGTTCATTTCATCCCTTCCTTTATTATTTTCTAAGTTAGAAATTTAATTACCACCATTGCCATTTATTCATATCTTGATATATACATATATATAAGCACCAGACTCTCACATTAAGCCTACACTTATGGACGCTGGATTTGCCGGGCGGGTCCGGGCATACTTCTACCACAAGTTGACTTAACCTTGTGTCTTAGCACCATTACACGTTTTTTATTTTTCACTTAGGCCTCTCACATTAGGTTCAACATTAGTGGCTGCTGGATATGCCGGTCGGGTCCGGACAGACTTTCGCCACTAATGCAACCTAACCTCGTGCCATAAGTGCAGTTACAATTTATAATTGTAATCCTAGGCATATTCATCTTCATTTATTCGATTCTATGTATATAATCATACAATCATTCTAATTCACACAGGTAAGGGCTCTGGTATATAAATGGAAAAAATCAATATGTGATATGAACAATGGTAGTTACTGCCAATATTTTTAACAAGTCTATAACATATAAACCTTTCCAACATTTCAACTAATCTTATGTATGAATTTTCAACCATTTGTGTTCATATCAGATTACACCTCCAAATTAAAGTCTCAAAACATAATATATGTTATGTTCCAAAATCCCATTTCAAATTATTCCCCAAATCCCAATATATGTCGCGTGTCTTTCTACATGTAATTAACTTTATTTAAAATAACATGTAGTTCTGAATCGTGTATCATTTACCTAATTCATAGGTTCATAAAATGGATATATACAACTATATTCATTTTTCTTAAGCATTCAAGTAAATGTACATCTCAACATATTAACTAATTGAACATATTATCCATTTTAGCGCAATAATGCATTTCATCAAATTAAACCTTCCAATATATTCATTATGGGGAATGCTAAACGAAAGAGGTACTATTATTCAAAAAATATATTTTAAACCCACTCACCTTTCATGCTTTCCCCCAAATCTTGGATCCAATCTGTTCTATCATCCATGGTTTCCCCTTTTCCTTTTAATTTGATTCACAACCTAACGACCATGGATTTATTATTTCATGAAAAGAGAAGGGAAAGAGAAAGAATTTAAATAGATTGGTACTTAGAAGTTTACCTTGCTTCTATGATTCAATAGTCTTTTTATTAACGTTGATTCCCTCTTCCAGATCTGAATTCATAATTCTCCTAGGCTAACATTTTAATTTTCAGAATAGATTTGAGAAGGGAAAGAGAGAGTAATGGAAGCGTTCCAACGTAGCCATCGAATTACTAGGCTTAGGGTCTTATTTATAGGTATATGGAGCAACCAGGACCCTCAGATTTGCCCAAAAGTCATCTGAATCTTCAAAATATCACAAAACCCTAATCTGCCAAAATCTGTCGTAGGTGGGTAGACCCACCTTTGAGTGGGCCAACCCAAGTGTCGACCCACCCTTAAGGGGGTCGACCCTGGTGTCAACCTACCCTTGAGGGGGTCGACCCACCTAGGCGGGAAATCTGCCACCTTCTGAAATTTTGAATTTTGAACCGATTTTCGAATTTCTGGACCCATTTTTGAATTTCATAACCTAATATATATATATATTCTTTTTGCATGTATACAAACTTTGAACCTTAATAACTTCTTCATACGGTGTCCGATTTATGCAAACCAGGTGTCGATTTTGACCAAAATTTCGAGATGGACGCAATGGTACAGACCGTTTTACTAAATTCTGAATATTTAATTAAGTTATTCTTATTTTATTATTTACACTAAAAATACGGGGTGTTACGCATAATTTTTGGAATTAATATGTGAGCGTGGTGAATTTAAACGCGTTTGGCAGATTCAGTTTTAGTTCTTGGGAGGAAACCCGTTCCGTGTTATATGGCGTGGTCCCTTGATTTACTTTATTTCTAAAGTAAAATTTTTGATAACTGTTTTAGTTCTCACACCTGTCCCAAGACTGACCTGGAGTTTATTGTTTTAACCTAAACTCTGGGTGCCCCTATTTTCCACACGGGCAGCTAGTAGTTTTGGTTTGCAGATTATTTCTTTTTCCAGGATCCTGGATTTACAACTGGAGCTATATTCGGAAAGCTTTGTATCCGTGTATCTGTTGTATTTGTGTTATGTATTATTTTTCCGCTGCTATGTATTTAAATGTAATTTAATTCTCTGATTATTTTCTGATGTAAACTACATACTCTGTTATATTCTTGTACTCTGATGTAATTGTTGTAACAGCAATGAAATGTTCTTCTGTATGCGTTCTGATTTGTCGTGTTCTCAATTCAATTCGGGCTTTCCCATAAGGGGAAGTTAGGTCGTCTCATTAATGGTTGGGAATGACACATACATATGAATACACATATATTGATGAAGTCCCTTTCAGAATAAATAAATACTGGAACGTTCTAGGATGACAGAGAGGAAAGTGTCTAGGCTTGATTTTGTAAAATATAGTCTCCTTCTCTCCCTGGCTATCACTAACTGATCCAACGGATGAGAAGGTTAATTTGAAGTTATTTGAATTAAGAAATAAATTGGATTTTTAATTTAATATTTTATTGATAAAAAGTGAAAAACAAAAGTTGAATTTTAGATCCGAAATAATTTAGAAATTCAATTTAAATGATTTTAAAAGTTTTATATAAGTATATAATGGTTTTCTAAGGTATTTTGAAGTGTCATAGAATAATGTTTATTACGGTTAAAATAGAGCTTGTTGCACAATGGTAATTCGCGTATTTTAGTTACAAACTTTAAACGCTTATAACTTTTGCAATTTAAATCGGATTTCCGCGAAACGGAAAACGTTTGATTTCCATTAACAAGAGCTTTCAAACGAGTGAAAGCAGATTCTAATTTCAACTTATTATTTTTAAGTTATGTTTAAACCGCTTTGAAAAAGGTCATTGTAAAAGCAGTTGTCGACCATAACTGTAAATGGCTATTTTAAATGTTTTAAAAATATGAAAAAAAAATTGTAAAATCATTATTTAAAAGTGTTTTAAATTGGAAAATTTTGGTTTTGACAATATATAGGTTGTTTTGATCAAGTTAGCAAATATAACCATTTTGTAATGCTTTTGTAACGCTTTTGAAACGCTTTCTTTGGAAACCATCTATTTTGAAGTTTTTAATCCGCAAACTATTTTCCAAACTATAAGTGATCATTTTAAAATGAATTGTGAAATGTTTTCAAAGGTTTAAAAATATTGGAAATATTTTATATGGAATTTAAATTGAATTATTTAATATTAAAATGGGTTTTCAATTTTAAATAATTGGATATGGTTGGAGATAAATCTTCGGATTTTTGATATTAATATGGTAGATAACGACTCTTACTATTTGGGGAATTTAAAAGGTGGTTCACCATTATTCCACTTATAGTGTGAGTTGAATACGAAGATTAATATTGAGGTTAAGTTGATGATATTTCTATCCAGATCTAATGTCAAAGAGTTGGATAAATCTTTTAATTAAGATACGGGTTTCTCAATCTGATTGAGATAAGTTGGATAGAAATAATCTTTTGATATTTAATATGAAATTCTGTGGTGTAAACTGTACTATTTGAGGAATTTGAAAGATATTATTATTATATCGTTACTCCACTTATAGTATTCAGTGATTATGAGAATCGATATCGAATATAAGTAAATACAATCTCTGTGTAACTTATGTTCAATATCGATTGATATGGGTTTTGTCGTGAATCATATCTTCAATAATATCATTCTTGAAACATGAAGAGATTGAGTTGTGGAAATTCATATCGTAATTTGGGATTTAATCAAATCTTTGACTTGAAGAAATTAAAAATAAGAAATTAGGTAGGAAGTATAATCTTTTAATTAAGATTAAAGAATTGAATGTTGGAAAATCGTTTTAAATAGAAACTATGGTTGAAATGATTGGAATATGGATTAAGGGTTTTAAAAGGAAATTGGATTTGTAAAACGAGTTATTAAACAAAAAAGTAGTTGAGGTTTTGAGGCTAAATTATTTTTGATTTAAAGGATGTGTTTAAAGAAGAAAAGTTAAAATATGGATCTTGAGAATGGCTGAAAGAAGTTTAATTTAACAAATCCAAGATGGAAGGAGATTGGTTGAAAGCCTATGTGTTCCGTAATTGTTTTTTAATTGCGCTTATTATTTGGAAAGACCGGGATCAGATGTATATCCGAAAGCTATTCCTAATAATAATACGACATTGTGGAGTAATTGAAGATATTGAAGATGGTTTTGAAGACCGGGACCCTTTATATCGTAAGGACGACTTGTTGAATGTCTCAAATGGGTAGCTCCCATTTGCAGATGGATTTTATATCAGCTAAGTGGCAAGAATCCCGAACGTATGTGAAGGAATTCCGGAATGTGGTTTCATTCAGACCCAGAACGTACTTGTATGGATTGTGTGTCTGACATTGTAATTGACTACATAGCACTAATCTCTGTTAAATATATATCTGCTTGGTGGCGGAGAATTTATTTTCTTTCTTAACACCCTTCTCTAAGACGTATGAGCTCAGAGGTTATTTGTTGATATAATTTAGTGATGCATTGTGAATGGACAATGTGGCATACTTAAGTTATGTGATGAGAAATGGATGATCAAAGCATGGCTTATTGAACTGTAGCTTTGTGTATATCATGACCTCGACAAGCCTCACACCTAGGAAGATGGCTAAAACAGGAAAGATGCAGCGAGGTTATGGGTAGTCATTTCCTTCTAGATAGAAGGTGTACTATGGTATAGAGCCCAAGTATTAACCTATGTGGAAAACTTCTACTTTGTGGATGGTGACGTTGCGGGTACCCTGTTTAAAGGTTGGTAACGACCAGGAAGTGATATACTCAGGCATGCTCTAAGTTACCTAGTTAAAGAGGTAACCCAGCCTCGTGTTGGCATAGAACCCGTTTGGTTCTCAAGGCGTCCCTCTAGAGGCGTACCCATCGGTTCGGTAAGGAAGTTCCTTTGCCTGGTCATTTGTTGGAAATCCAACCTCCACTGTATAGCCTGCTGGTTACCGGCATGATTACGTCAGTACAATGGGATGGGGCATTATGCTGACTAGGATTAATACATTTATTTGCAAAATGGTTTTTCACACTATATTATATTATAAAAGAGGATTTTCATGTATCAAGCATTTTTAACTACCATAAGGAGAAACCTCGCACATGTGTGTGTTTGCATTGTGTGTGTGCCACGAGACCTTATGGTAGTTTCATTTTTAAAAAATCATTATGAATTTATATGCACATGTAATCACATGGAGTAAACCCATTCCGCGTTAGCGGCGTGGTCCGGTGAATTACCTAACTTTAAAATAAGCCCTAAAAATGACTGTTTTGAGTTCTCACACTAGTCCCATGACTAATCTGGAGTTTAATGTTCCCACACCTAAAGTCCGGGTGCCCATAATTTTGCACGGGCAGCCCAGTAATTTGGTTCGAAGATTTATCCTTGGAGTTGGTTGGAGCAAGATTCTGGTTTTAGCTGGAGCTATTATGTCTTGGAGCATTCGCATTCTTCCGCTGAATTTAGTATCTCTTCCGCTGTGTAATTGATGTATGTAACAACCCGCCATTTTAACCGTGCCGAATCGACAAAAACACGTCAACTCGAACCGTCCAAAACGACAGACTGTTATTAGCTTCTGAGGTAAATAAAATAAATCACTGAGCGATCATCGAGTTGGATCCATTCTGAATCGTTCCTGGAAGTCGTCGGTTGAGTCGGTGTCAGTCCATCTGTTATCTCTAATCTGTGCCACGAAAGACGAGTTTATCTCACACCTGACTCACATTATTTCATTTAGTTGAAGCTAAATGTTTGGGTATTGAACTTAAATATAAATTAAGACCTTTTAAGATATGATTTTAATATAAATCGTTTTAAATTGAAATTCATTATACATTTTTTTTGGAAAATTATAATCGAAGTCAAATGTTATAGTATTAGTTTATACTGTATTTGAAATCTTTACGATATGGTTCTAAATCGATTTGGTTTAAGCGATTTGAGTTGGTATCAGAGCTTTGTTTATCAAAGCTTTAGCCTATGGGGTAAAAGCTCATTAGAGATAGGATAGTGATACCCTAGAATGAGTGGAATTAGTCGCAGAATCCTTCTTGAGAGAGAGAGAGAGCGTATTTTTAAAGTATAAATGGTTTTAAATGTTTTTAAAACAAATATTTTCGGATATAATTTTTTTTAATATTTAAATATTTTCTGAAATTTCCATTCCATTTGAATTCATCTTCCTTCGTAGGTCCTCTGTGATTATCTTCTTTCGATCGTTCAACTGTTTCTTGTCTCTTTTGTTTCAAAATATTATTATTTATTTATGTATCTAAAATTTATTATATTAGACTTCCATTGTAGTATTTATGTAAACTCTGATGTAAAATGTATTTAGTAGCTTCATGAACTACTACGGTATTATTTATTTTTCCGCTTGGTGATATCATATTGCTCTGTATCAGTGTCTGTGATCTGTGATTTGTTCTGTTTACCTCAGAACCTAACAACATTCTGTCGTTTTGGACGGTTTAAGCTGACATGTTTTGTTGATTCGGCACAGTCAAAATGTTGGGTCGTTACAATGTATAAGTACCCCTAACAATCCGTCTTTATGAACGATTTAGGTTGGTTTAATTACCGGCGAAAACTGGGCAAAAAGGCAGGTCGTTACATTTGCCTTGGTTCTTATGCATTTTTTTGTTGTTCATTGTTTGGCCTTATCCCTGTTAGGTACCACTTTTGAACACCTCGTTGGAAATGTTCCCCTTAATGAGAATGCCCATCAGACGGGGCTATGGTAACAAAAGTGGAAAGCGACCAAAACTCCAACCAAAGCATAGCCACCCTCATAAGAGGTAGATCAAGCTTGTTCCAAAAGAGAAGATGGTCGATTATGTCATTCCTATGGCATAAAGGAGGCTTTTTTACGATGAAATATCATCCAGCTAACGTGAAGCATAAGTGTATCATCTATGATTGGCTTGGTTGCTTGAAGAAGACATGTCCTATATTTTGAAGGGGTGTGTAAGTGATGGTGACTTATCCTCTTAGGCATTATGGGATTCTAGCAGGCTTACAAATCATGAAATTAGAAGGTGTTTATGTAGTGGAGTATGCTCCATTTTACATAAATTCACTTTTGTTCCTTCCCAATACTTGAGCAATACATTCTAATCGGTTGTTAGTTACTCAATGGATAGACTAAACTTAAACCGTTCATAGTAGGTGAATTCTTCGATAGGAAAAGACCTTGTACGAGTCACCATAGCTGCATAATTGAGGTAAGCGATCAAAGTGATGCCATTCGAACCTGACGCTTTTCAAGTTGATTGGGTTCGGTCGATGAAATACGATTTGCAGTTATGTCTGGTAAGGTACATCGAATTCCCTATAATGAGCCCGAGCAGATGACTCATAGGCATTTGTCTAAAGTTGTTTGTGTTGTAATTGTTTTCCTTTGTGTCAATAGAACTTAGGTGATGGGAGTATTCCCATAAGCCAAAAGGGATATTTTCAAAAGTTTTTCCCATTCAAGTGCTAGCTCCTAATATATAGTTCGAGCGCATATGTTTTATGTGATTTTCTCCAGTTAGGATATGGTTTATCACTTGATTCTGATAGATGAGCGCCTGAGTCATATTCTTCGGATGGCTATGAGATTTTCGAAAGACGAAAATTCATGCCAGAAGGGTTCGGTAGTTGGACCAAGTAACTAGATCGGAGTTTATATGAATGGAGTCAGGTGGTCGACCCTAATTTAATATAAAAATCTTATGAGAAAATGAAGGGTTGGAATATGCATCATGTCATTTGGAATGATCTTTAGCTATTTTAAATTTTATTATAGTCTAATCATTATGTAGGATAGTTTGGAGAAGAATCTCTTGAGTAGTTTTATGGCAATTCGGATAATTTCCTAAGTGGTGTAATGATGCCCGCCTAGGCGAGCATCATAATATACTTAATGTATTATCCTTATTAACATTATGTAGTCGGGTTGGATTTGGATCTGGGCAAATCTATTTAATTTAAATCTTTATTCAATGATGTTTTAATTATTGTATTTTTCTTTTCTCGTAGATAAGCTTTGTCCAAGAGAAAATGAAAGTTATTGCCTTGATTATTGGATTTATTCTATGGTTTCGAGACTCGATGGTCCTTCATATCGTATAGGTTTTGATTTTTCCATAACATGAGGTGTAATAATACTTCATGAATTATATTCATTAAAGAAGTTACACCATTGTGGCAATTATTCCTTTCAACTAAAGGACGTACCAATTGAAGGTTATGTCCAACATGCACGTTTGACTCTTGATGTTTGTCTGGCACATTGGGATAAACTCTTATAATATTTCATTGTTTGTTTTCTTGTTCGTAGCTTGCAATTGTTGTTTATTTGTTTTTGCTTATTTCTAGTTACTGGTTGTGCTTACTATTTGTTAATGCTTATTGCTAACTGTTATCGCTGCCGCTTATGTTTTCTTGCTATAATTTGATATTGTTTGTTATTGCTTGACTTAGCATTTGGCTGACCTTTATTGTCGAATAATTTTTTACAATTTCTAGTTTGGATGTTTGATAATCTGCATGCCAGTTATTGTTGCGTATCCTTATTGCAAGGATTTGGTCATTGCTTATTGCCAAATTGTTGTTTATTATTGATTGATTGTTATTGCATGTGCGCATTTGATTACGTGCATGATGGTCAAGATTTTGGCAGTAATGGATAGAGTAATTGTGTTTCCAATAGCTCTTGAATAGATGATAGCAGGCCAAGACATAGAGTTCCACAGCTGCGAGTCATCAATTATTTGGCCTTATAGTAGTGGTCATGTGATTATGGGAACCTAGTAAACGTCTGAGTACATTAATGTACTAGCTTTTTTTATTTGGAATCGTTGTATTACAATTATTATCCATTATCAACTTCACACGTCGGTTATGACAAGTATTGGTTTGTATTCCTTGGTTATCAGGGATTTATCGCATATCCATTTTCACCATGGGATCGAGGTGAGATCATACGAGGCTACATCCATTCGATGCGACTCGGAATTAGTAGTACATTTTGGCATAAACTCGCTTAAGTCTATTCTCTAACTATTTATCATATATGACTATGTTTGAATTTTATGGGAATGTAGTCCTCTTTATGCAAAACAATGGGTATTTAAGAGCTAGTGTATAGCAATTTGAATGCTTGATTGTCTAAATTAGCATTTAAAAATAAGTGTTAGGGAATGCGGAATGGATCGTTAAGGAAAAACTAACACTAGAGGGGGGTGAATAGTGTCTTTAAGGAATTTAATAAAATCTAAAACTAATATGATCTACTGTGTGAATCACACAACACAAAGATAATCAAAACACAGAAACAAACACAAAAATAAGCAGAAATAAAATGCAGAAAAGGAAAGAACAAACCGGATTTTATATTGGTTCGGATTACTCCTACGTCTAGTCCCATGCAACGCTGGATTGCGCAGAGTTTTATTACTATATCAACAACCAAGTACAGCACCCTTAATATCACGGCCACAAGGTTACCATTGTTTCCACACTCCCTTGATCAAGTACAATTCCCTTGATTTCATGGCTACAAGGTTGACACCGCTTACTTTCCTTGATTTTAAGGCAACAGGGAACACACCTTTTCCCAAACACTTCCCAAACGATTACAACAACCCTATAACTCTTCAATAACACTTCGATTCAGAGAGCATTGAGTAGAGAATGAGAAGAGAAGAAGTTTTATATAATTAGAATTGAAATTGGAAGAGTATAAGTGTAAAATCATAAAAAATACTAAGTATTATTGGAGTAATGAAAAGGGATGAAGATGGAGAAGAAGAATGATTAAAAAAAATTCAAAATCAATCCCTATTTATAAGATTTGAAAGGTTGCAATGCTTCTGGAATGTTACAAATAGTGAAAATACACTTCCTTTCAAAATTGAAAATGTGACAGTTATATGTTGACAACACCACATATGTATGTCGATATATGTCATTTAAAATTTGAAATTTGAGTATTTTTCAAGTGTTTTAATATATATATATAAAATTCTGGAAATTCTTGAATTAAAACACAGTGATAAATAAGTATTATAAAGTAGGAAATCATATGAAATCATAAATATAAATTATATAAACATATTTATAAAATTATAAAGTTTAAAACTATATAAATATAAAAGTATATAACTATATAAATATATAAAAACTTATAATCTTTAAAATCTAATGTTTAAAATCAAAGGTAAGAAAAAAAATTAAATTAGAATAGAATTTGAAAATAGAATTTGAAATTTGAAAATCGGAATTTGAATTTGAACCTGGAGTGCTATTCAGAGTCTTACGTAAACTAGACTCTATTACTATATTTATCTCGAACTCTTGAACTCTTGATTTCTTGATTACTCATGAGTCTTGAATCATCTCTGAATTCTGAATCTCTTGAATCTCTAAAAGTCTAAAACTGTACAGTCTTCAGTATTAATTCATGTATACAAATCCTGCATATATGTATATATATTCTAGATAGAGATGTTATTATAATTTATAATCAATTAATATTAAAATAAGGTTGTTGTCATCAAAACTCCATTCTCCAACAATTTCCCCCTTTTTGATGATGACAACCTTAGTTTATAAAATATTCATACCTGATTGTATTTGTTGATACTGGTTCTACTCCCCCTGTCACTATGAGTTTACTTGAACTAAGTCTATGTCTTAAACTAAGTCTATATTTTTATAATTTCTCCCCCTTTGGCATTATCAAAAAGAAATTCTAAAACTCCCCCTAAAGCCTAGAACTATCTAAACAACTCATGTACTAAAGTAAAGTACTCTCCTTTAATATATATATATATATATATTATAATCAAACTAGCATAACTATACTAGCATAAAATACTCCCCATAAATCCATGGCTATATAATAATCAATACTAAGTATTTAAACAAACCATTTCAAATATCATAATTACATATGTTTTAAGTCATATACACAAATCAAACAAGCACGCCAATCCATGTAATAATTTACATATGCTTTAATATATACAGGTTTTTAAATCAAGAAATCCAAAACTAATCAAACTAATCAAATCATACCAAACAGTCAAACGTTCCTTGGGACTTCTATCCAACTGTCTTCTCCAAAGATAGGATCCTTCATGATGACCTCTTAATCTTCATCTTTTTTTGTTGGTGGTACCTTAGCGAGATTGTTATTTCCATCTTTGAAAAGGGAAGAGATTAGCCAACGGATGGCGTCAAAGTGCTTCTCTTGTTGTTCAAACATCTTTATTTGGCTTAATTCAAGATAACGCTAGTTTCGTAGAATTATTGAGAGGGTGTTCTTGAAGGAATTCAATGTTTCTTCAAGATTTTCACTTAGATTATGAATTGGATTTGCCATAGATTTGATAAGAATTGAACAGAAAAGAATGAGGAATGGAATAATGAATCTTTCTTGAAGAAGTAGGCTTAAATAGGGTCTGGAATTTGTTGGATTTTAATGGACATGAGTTACTTATTTAGTTTTAAATTTTGAAAAGTTTTGAAAAAACTGGCAGTTATATGTCGACATACTTATTAAAAAAGTTGAAAATTTTCAAATTTTGAATCTTTTGGTCTTATATTATATTATATTTAATTCTAACGTTTTTACATTAACTTAAAGATGATTTAACATAAATAAAACTCCATTCATCACTTCTTAAAAAAGCAAATAAATCCAACTAATTAAGACTCACTTAAATACGAGATTCGAAAGCAAGTACTAAAGATAACTTAAACTAGATATGCTATTTTTCAGCCGATGATAAGGAGGAAGTTGATATTCCAAGCTTTCTTCCTATTTGCTCACGAACTTAGTCATTTTGGAAAAACTCTTTTTGAGTTTCTTTTGATTTTTGACTATTTTCACTTGATTTTGAATAATCATCTCTCTGTAAATGGTTCTAGTGTTGATTGGACACTCAACACTTTTCAAAGAAGTTTCTTCTTCTTCGATTTCCATAGGCTCTTGTTCTTATTGCATTCAAGCTTGTTTGTCTTTGAATGTCTCAAAAGTTTTGAAAGTGAGTGGAATTTGTGTAAGGTGTATGTTTGTAGAGTCAAACACCTTTCTTGGTACAAATTCTTCTTCGTAAAGATCAACTCCGAAATATTTGAAAATACGAGTGAGCTAAACTCCATAGTAAAGAGTGTTTTCTCTTGATGATGTTTCAATGGGCTTGAACTCTCTTAAGATCATGTCGTTCCAATTGATGTTATATCCACCAATAATAGCAAAGAGTGCTTTTTGGACCTTGAGAGTTGGGTTGTTAAAGTTTCTAGAAGGAAAGTGATGGTGTGTTGAAGGAGAAGGTTTATGATTCTTGTTTTTGTGTGGAAAAAGTGATTTTTGAATTCCATGTTAGCATTGCTTTCAAATATGTCATGGTAAGCTTCTAAATTGGTTTTGATCGATTTTGAAATCCGAAAAATATGAGCCCATGCTTCTACAATTTAAGATATTGCCAAAGATTTCGCAATCTAGAACAATTTGAGTGTCTTTGATGCTACTCCAAATTTGGTCTTCATTGCCTTCAAAAAGTCAGCGGTTAAGATTTGCATAGAAAATCTTGACAAGCTTTGGCTAACACACTTCATCGTTATCCCGAGAGTTAAATGAGCTCAAGACCTCATTGTGATTGAAAAGAGAGATAAGATCATAGGATGGAAAGTCTCCAAAGATGGCGAAAGCACCCATATTGATTTTTGCATTTGCTAAATAGTCAACATAGGTTTTGATGGCTTCTCTATCATTATGAAGATAACCTTTGATGGTTTTGGTTAACTTCAATTTCTGAGATGAACTTCAGGAAGCCACTGAAATGTTTGTTTTGAAGAGTATAGATATGAAGAATATAGTTTGAATTATGAATGAAAGGTAGAGAGAATAGACATATAAATAGAAATTGAATAGACATGAATTGAATAGGCTTAATTTTTATGAAATCAGTGACACCTTTTCAGACCCTTGGAGTTGGTGAAAAGTTGAAGAGAAGTTTGAAAGTTTAAACCTTTGAAATTCAAAGGCTGATATGTCGACATATAGACATATGTATGTCGATATATATGCTTAATTTCAAAGGACATTTGGTTTTTGTGACTTTTGGTTTAAATTATCGATTTATATTTCAGGTTTAGCTTATTTCCTGAAATAATACTTATCCTAGCAAACGTCGAAAATTTATTTATTATTTTATTAACCATTATTTAATTACTATTATTATTTTGAATTTCAAATTTGAATTTTAAATTTCAAGTTTGAATTTTAAAGTTTAAATTTTAAATTTAAAACAAAGAAAACAATCAAGGTAATCAAAGCATCCATTCAACTAAAATAAATTTAAAAATTAATTAAGGCGTACCCGAATTTTAGATCTATTTCTTTAATATTTTTTGAATTCTGAATTACTGTGAAGGATATGTTTGAATTTCCAGTTTCTGGCTCTTCATCGCTTGATGAAGAATCTGAGTCATCTAACGTTGTTGCATATGCTCTCTTTCTTTTCTTTGGTGAATTGCTATTGTCCGTTTATTGAATCGAATTGTCTGGATATGGCCTGGTTTATTGAAATTATAACATCGACCGCCATTTCTTCCAGAATTTCCTTGGTTATTACTTTGAAAATTAATTTTCTTTTTGTATCTCAATTTTTTTTGAAATGTCTTGTCATTAAGGTTGTCTCTTTATCGTATTCACTACTTGAGTCAGAATCATTTGTTGTTTCTTTGAATGTTATGGATTTCTTTTCAGTTGGTTAATTTTCCTTTCTTTTCTGTAATTGGACATCAAAAGACATCAGATTTCCGATTAACTCCTCAATTCTCATTCCACTGACATTATGAGCCTCTCCAATCGCCAAAATTTTCTGATCCCATTCTAAAGTCATTGAAATTAATATTTTTCCGACTTTGTCTTTTTTAGAATAAGTTTTTCCAAGTGTTGTTAATGAATGCACTGAAAAGTCGATGTGTACGACTTAAAGAATCCATGTGGATATAGTTGAAATATATGTGATATGCTAGCTAAGTAATATGCAATGCAAATAAAATCTAAGTTACTGAGATATATCACAAACAAAGTAAATGCGGAAAATAAAGTAAAGTGACACCAGGAATTTTTATACTTGTTCGGACTTCCCACCTACGTCCAGTCCCAAAGCTCCTCTTCGGAATTCACAAACAACGCCCTCTCTTAACCCGGAGGAATAGATCAGTACACCCGAGCCCCAACAAGGATGCCTCTTGCCTGAGCAACTGCATAGGTCTTCAACAATTACAATTGTCTGACTTCTGATTTGTGTTCTTGAATTAACATGGATAGCCAATATTTTAAGTACAACCTTCCTATAATCTGATCCTCAAGTATATGATTTGAATGTGGAGATTTATGGAAGAAGATTGCTTGTTGAATAAAATGATATTAAATTATTCAAGGATTCAACAAGTATTTGAATTGGAGAGCTTTTAATTGCAAAGAATATAAATGGAGAGAATAGAATGATGATCAGAAAAATCAGTATAATTCGGTTAAAATAAGTGATTGTAAAACATGATTAAACTTGTTTATGTAACGGTATAAGAGTAGCAATCCTTCATGAATAGTTTCTATAAAAATTATGTCCACTTCCTTTGATTAATGAAGAAGAATCTCTTCATGAAGGATGGTGACTCTTCACAAAATAGTTTCTGGGTCGAATCAGTCGACTGGTTAAAAATCATTAGTTAACTGATAGAATTAAATCGTATAAATAAGATTTTCAAAACTAGCTGTTGTATACAAAAATTGGTTGACCAGTAAACTGGTTGATTTTCTACCAATCGACTGGTAAGCCAGTTTTTGTATATTTCTTGTATTTTAAAAGGTATATATATAACTTTGTTTTCCACATTCGTGTATACTTAAGGATAGATTTTAACATAATTCTAACATGACTCAATGTGTATATATATATAAACCTTATCTTTGTGATTCGATTCCTATAGTAGCTTTATTCGTTGGCATCGATCAACATCCTTCTATTCAACATTCTCTCCCTTTTTGATTGATGACAACACTTTGGATTTTCTCCCTCTGAATGTATAGCACCCCTGAATTTTTGCATAAATTTGTTAGTTCATAATCTTATATCCTTACCATTTGATTCCTGCATTCACAAATATTAGCACAATTTTCCAATAGTATAGAAATATAAGAGTATAATATCATGGAAATATAAAAATGGTATCATCATGAGAGATATTTCTCCGTCTTTGTCACCGATTAAACAGAGATTAAGACATTATAAGCACATGAAAATCGACGAAGAGACTTATGCAAAAAATAATCATTTTCAGATTGCATGATGTTCAACATAATCAAAAACATAGAAATCCTAAACATAGATTAATACACAACCAAAATATAAAGTCACTACACAACCATACTAAGAAAGTCATTACACAACCATACTAAGAACGTCACAACCAAAATAAGAACATTATTTCATAGATAAAATAAGAGTTTTGAAAAGATACTAAAGCAAATAAATCGTCCTACACACTTCATACTTAATTTTCATCAGGTTCGGTTTCTTCAGAAGAGGTCCAATTAAGAGGTGAAATTGGTCGCTTCTCCGTCTCCGTTATGTGACCAGTTGCCGCAAGAGAACATGAGATAGATTTCCATATCATTCCTAGAAAATCTTTAATCTTTTCAAACCTTTTGTCCATTTTCTTGTCCATCCTTTTGATCCTTGCTTCTAGGAGGAGTTGATTGCGTGCAACTACATCAATTGCTTGCTTCGATGTTTGATTTGGTTCCATGAGTCGGACATCTTCCGGATTAGCTCGAATGGTACTCGATGACGGTTGATCTGAATTCCTATTTGTCCAATCTTCCAAACTCATAATCTAGACTTGTGGAGGAGGCATATGCATTTGCTTTAAATTCTTCTTGTCTAGTATTTTAATTTCAATCGTTTCCGAGTCCGGTTTTGGAATATTTGCACTCTCAAAGATTCTCATCAAATATTCTCCATAATGAAAGTATGTGGTAATTCCTTATGTATAAAGGATAAGATGATCCATAATAGTTGGCATCCAATTAATTTTTATATTACCAAAAGTTGCATATAAAGCCCTAAAAGTGTCCGAGTACACAAGGTCATGAGTTCTGGACCTTGGAAGTACTGTTCGAGTAAGAACATGATGGAGTACCCTCGCATTAGGTCGTAGTCCTTAGTTGTAGTTCCGTCTAAATCACCATCTATAAATAGATGACTAACTTCATCTCTTACTCCATATTCACAAGTCAATTCGGACAAGGCAATTCCATCCGTTGGTGAATTCAAAACTTCTCCAAGTCTATCAACAGTTATAAAAATAGGATGTCCACACACAAGAATCCATACACAATTATGTGAATTACTAGGACTTTGATGATCTAAATTCGTATTTTCTAAGAAAAGATTGTCCATGGTGACATTAATTTTGATGTTATTTTGATTATAATCCAAGAGAGTTTCAAGTATACCTTGATTAGCCAGTTGTTGTAGAACGTAGGAATTTAAATCTTCAAACTTTGCAAAAGGACCTGCCATGAACTTTAGTTGAGATAGAATCTTCCATCTCTTCTTAGCCAAATCATTCTAAAGCCACTGATCTATTAAGGATTCTGTTGCTTTCTTCGATCTAGTTCTTGAGGAAGATCCTGTACCTAGTTGTCGTTTGGGAGCCATGAGAGGAATTTCGGTTTTCTAGGGTTTTATATTTTTAGAGTGCTAGAGAAATGATAAATAAAGGAAGAGGTAGGGTTTTAATAGGACGTGTATACCTGGAACCAGATATTCGGTTAACCAACCAGTCGACTGGTGGATATTATACCAGTCGAGTGGTTGTTGTTAATTTGTACAGCAACCTTGCTTTTTAATTTCTGAAATTTATTTCTTGAGTGTATATTGTTTTTTAACCTTATTTAATGAAAAAGAAAAGCTAAAATATTGATTTATAAATCAGAAATACAATATAACTTCGTCAATCAAAATATCGGAAAGAATTTGCATTATCGATCAATGTATGTCTTATTTAACGTAAAGAAATATTCCTATTTATTTTCCTCCGATGAAGTTGATTTCCTTGGTGTCTTATCTCCTTCATTTTCCTGATAATTTTTCTCCCAAGAGTTTGGACATTCCTTTTTGCTTTTTGGAGATTTTCTCCATGGATTCCATGATGTAGATGGTCTCGGTGATTCGGGAGCCAAAGAGAAGGAGTGATGTCTTGGTTCAACTACAGTTGATCTACCGCATACTCGAAGTGCAACAGTTTCCAAAAATGTCTACCTGTTCTATGTTTGCTTTTGCTCATAGAATATTTCTCTTTGTAATCTCATTTGTTTGTATTGATAGTGTCGAATATCATCTATTTTCTCTTTTGTAGAAGGAGACACCGCAATTTCTCTTCTTTTCTTTGAATCCGGAGTGTATCCGGTTTGCCATTGGTGTGTCGGTTCTTCACTTGGAGTCGGAGATGTTATGATGTTAATCGAATCTGATGAAGTTTTGTTAGATGATTTTGGTGTTGTCGGAGATTTATCTTTCTCTGTCATAATAGAAAACAAAAGTTTTGGTTTTATATGTTTTAAGAGCTAAGTATTTATATACTTATATATGCTAATTATAGTAATTTAAATAAATGGAAAGACTTTTGTTTACCATTACTTTTAAACCAAATAAAACAAATTGCTTAAAATAAGTTGTTTAGAAGATGACTTGTCTGGTGGATAAGAAACTAAATAGTTTATTTATAACATACTATATTAAGTAAATAAAGTATTGGTTAAAAACTTACAGAAGTGAGCCGCTTAGTTGAGAAAATTCTTTTTAGGCAAGCTACTAACATAATTATTTATGGTACTTGCAAAAAATAAATAAATAAAAGGTACCCACTTCCTCCGTTAGGGTCCTAAGGGTTAAGTCATAGGAAACCAAACCCAAGAGGGCTTAGGTTCCTTTTTGAAAAAATAATTACTATTATAATAAACAGAATCTAAAAAGTTTTTAATATATTTATTCCTAATAAGAATATTATTTGTCTTCGGAATCCATATACTAATATTATCCGAATATTTTTTCTTAGTAGAAATATTTATTTTACTACTAGAAATTTTCGGTTTAATATTAGAATTTTTTAAATTGGATTTCCTTTTTAAATTTATTTTATTATCATATCCAAGTCCTTTTTTATTCAAAACCGATTAAGAATTTTATAAGATTTTAGATAAATTTTCTCTACCCTTGTTAAAATTATTTACGGTATTAGAAATACTTTCTAACTTAGTATTTAAACTAGAGTTTTCTAACTCTATAATTTTAACTTTATTATTCAAATCATGATTTTCAGAAACTAATAAGTCATTTTTATTCTTTTGAATTTCTATTTCTTGACTCAACAAAGAAATTTGAGAATTTGAAGTTGAAAGAGAATCTTGTAATTTTCTAATTTCTTCTTCTAAGAATTCTTTTTCATCTTTTAAAAGGTCTCTCTCAAATTCGGCTTTGTTTTTATCTTCGTTAGCTTGTTTAAATTTTCTTTTAAACATTTTCCTGGATTCTAAGATTTCATTATTAATTTCTACTAATTCATCAAAAGTAAAATCACTTACATCGTTGTCCTTAGCCATGAAGCACATATTTGCTTGCTCACTGTCACTATCACTTTCAGAAGATGAATCTGAGTTGTCCCAAGTGACTGAAAAAGCTCGTTTCTTTGATTTTTCATTTTTGCAATTTCTCTTTAGCTCTGGACAATTCTTTTGATAGTGTCCGGTCTTGTGACAGTTGAAGCATTCTATTAGACCAGGATCAGGTTCTTTTGATGAATTCTTCTTAATATTTTTGCTTTGACTTTTCAGTATTTTAGAAATTTTAGAAAATTCTTAGCAACAAATGCTATTTCATCTTCATCTGAATTGAAATCTTCTTTTTCTACATGAAAAGCTAAAATTTTCTTATCTTGCACCTGTGCTTTCTTTGCCCGCAAGTTCACTTCATAAGACATTAGATTATCGATCAATTCTTCCGGTTTCATGGCAGAGAGATCATTAGCTTCTTCGATCGCTAATACTTTTCTCTCCCATTCATCCGTTAAAGAATTCAAAATTTTTGAAACTATGTCAAAGTCGGAATACTTTTCTCCTAGTCTTAATAAAGAGTGATAAATATTTTGAAAACTTGAATACATATCATTTATGGGTTCGTTTTTATTCATCTTAAAATTTTGAAATTGATTTTTGAGCATAGATATTTTACTTTGTTTAACATAGTGCCTTCATGAATAATCTTAAGTGTTCTCTAGATTTCATATGCAGTGTTGCACATACAAATCCGATTGAACTTATTTCTATCTAGAGCACAATGTAGCATGTTCATGGCCTTAGCATTTGCAATAGCTTCATTTTTCTCAATATTTGACCATTCAATGTATGCAGTAGTAGGTGATGTATACTCTTTTTGAGTAATATTCCATGCATCATAACAATTTGCTTGCACGTATATTCTCATTCTTGTAGCCCAGTAACTATAATTCATGCCATTAAAGAAGGGTAGTCGAGCAGTTGATTGGCCTTCAGAATATCTGGTGTTATTGCTAGTGCTAATGTTATTATCTGTACTATCTAAATATCAAATAACGGTTTTACGGTTATATGATGGCCATGCTCTGATACCAAATGAAAAGTCGATGTGTACGACTAAAAGGATATATATGGATATAGCGAAAATATATGTAATATGCTAGTTAAGTAATATGCAATGCGAATAAAATCTAAGTTACTGAGATATATCACAAACAAAGTAAATGCGGAAAATAAAGTAAAGTGACACCAGGAATTTTTATACTTGTTCGGACTTCCCGCCTTACGTCCAATCCCGAAGCTCCTCTTCAGAATTCACTAACAACGCCCTCTCTTAACCCGGAGGAATAGGTCAGTACACCTGAGCCCCAACATGGATGCCTCTCGCCTGAGCAACTACACAGGTCTTCAATAATTACAATTGTTTGACTTCTGATTTATGTTCTTGAATCAACACGGATAGCCAATATTTTAAGTACAACCTTCCTATAATCTGATCCTCGAGTATATGATTTGAATGCGGAGATTTAAGGAAGAAGATTGCTTGTTAAATCAAATGATATTAAATTGATTCAAGGATTCAACAAGTATTTGAATTGGAGAGCTTTTAATTGCAAAGAATATAAATGGAGAGAATAGAACGATGACCAGAAAAATCAGTATAATTCGGTTAAAATAAGTGATTGTAAAACATGATTGAACTTGTTTATATAATGGTATAAGAGTAGCAATCCTTCATGAATAATTTCTATAAAAAATTGTGTCCATTTCCTTTGGTTAATGAAGCGGAATCTCTTCGTGAATGATGGTGACTCTTCACAAAATAGTTTCTGGGTCGAATCAGTCGACTAGTTTAAAAATCATCGGTTGACTGGTAGAATTAAATCGTATAAATACGATTTTCAAAACTAGCCGTTGTATACAAAAATTGGTTAACCAATCGACTGGTTGATTTTCTACCAGTCGACTGGTAAGCCAGTTTTTGTATATTTCTGGCATTTTAAAAGGTATATAAATATATATATATACAAAACTTTGTTTTGCACATTCGTGTATACTTGAGGATAGATTTTAACATAATTCTAACACGACTCAATGTACATATATATAACTTATCTTTGTGATTCGATTCCCATAGTAGCTTTATTCATTGGCATCGATCAAAATCCTTTTATTCAACATGCACTATTTCTTGAAATTTGTAATACATATCGGAGATAGGTTCGTTCTCATTCATTTTGAATAACTCAAACTGATTAACTAACATTCATATCTTTGTTTGTTTAACTTTACTAGTTCCTTCATGAGTAACTTGTAAAGCTCTCCAAATATCATAAGTAGTTTTACAAACTGGCACTCTATTAAACTCATTCCTATATAATGAAAAGAACAACATATACATGGCTTTTGAATTGCTTTGTTCAGCAACCTTATGTTCATTAGTCCATTGTGCAAAATTAGTTGTGGGTTCTACATATTCAGTTTGTGTGATATTTCATGTGTCTAATCCTACTGTTTGTAAATATATTTTCATTCTACATGCCCAGTATGAATAAATACTACCATTAAACAGTGGTGGTCTAACAGTGAACTGACCCTCTACAAAAGAACTATTATTACCAGTGTTGGTTGCTATTCAATAATTTCAAAAATCAGATTATGAACTTTCTAAAAGATTGGGCTCTGATTCCAATTGTTAGGGAATGCAGTTAAGGCAAAACTAACACTAGAGGGAGGGGTGAATAGTGTTTTCCAGGAATTTAATAAAATCTAAAACTAATATGATCTACTATGTGAATCACATAACACAGAGATAATCACAGACACAGAATCAAACACAAACACAAAAAGAAAAAGAAATAAAATGCAGAAAAGGAAAGAACACACCGGATTTTATATTGGTTTGGATTACTCCACCATCCACTCCTACGCAACGCTGGATTGCGCAGAGTTTTATTACTATATCAATATCCAAGTACAACACCCTTGATTTCACGGCCAGAAGGTTACCACTGTTTCCACACTCCCTTGATCAAGTACAATTCCCTTGGTTTCACGGCTACAAGGTTGACACCGCTCCCTTCCTTGATTTCAGGGCTACAAGGAACACACCTTTTCCCAAACGATTACAACAGCCCTGTAACTCTTCAACAACACTTCGATTCAGAGAGCAATGAGTAGAGAGTGAGAAAAGAACAAGTTTTTATAATTAGAATTGAAATCGGCAGAGTATAAGTGTAGAAATCATAAAAATATTAAACATTAACGGATTAATAAAAAGGGATGAAGATGGTGAAGAAGAATGATAAAAAAACCAAAATTAGCCCCTATTTATAAGATTTGAAAGTTGCAACGCTACTGGAACGTTACAAATAGTGAAAAAACACTTTCTTTCAAAATTGAAAATGGGACAGTTATATGTCGACATCACCACATATGTATGTCGACATATGACTTTTAAAATTTGAGTATTTTTCAAGTGTTTTAATAAATATGTAATTCTGGAAATTCTTGAATTAAAACATAGTGATATAAATAAGTATTATAAAGTAGAAAATCATATGAAATCATAAATATACATTGTATAAACATATTTAAAGTTTAAAACTATATAAATATAAAAGTATATAACTACATGAATATATATATAAGCTTATAGTCTTTAAAATCTCAAGTTTAAAATCAAAGGTAAGATAGAAAAATTTATTTAGAATAAAATTTGAAATTTGAAAATCAGAATTTGAATTTGAACCCGGAGTGATATTCAGAGTCTTACATAAACTAGACTCGATTACTATATTTATCTTAAGCTCTTGAACTCTTAATTTCTTGATTTCATGATTCCTCATGAGTCTTGAATCTTCTCTGAATTATGAATCTCTTAAATCTCTAAAACTCTAAAACTGTATAGTCTTCAGTATTAATTCCTGTATACAAATCCTGCATATATGTGTGTGTGTGTGTGTGTATATATATTCTAGATAGAGATGTTAGTATATTTTATAATTAATTAATATTGAAATAAGGTTGTTGTCATCAAAACTCCATTCTCTAACAGTAAGAAGCTTTCTTTAGGGATGTATGAATTTTTCGAGAATATGGGATAACATGAGTCATCGTGTACTTCTCAGGATGTGATGCATTTTAATTTGAGAGCTCCTTAGTGTTGTAATTTTTCATAAACTGATTTTCAGAGTGTTTGGTCAATCATGTTGCTTTCTCGTACCCTTGTGAATTTCGGAGATGAAATCCTGTAAGTAGCGAGAATACAACATACCATAATTTTAACGATCGAATATTTAAATGATTTATTTAAACATTTAATCATTAGGTTGTGGTTTGCCTCTTATACTTGATTTTTGTATATGATCGAAACATGACTTAATGCCACTTTCATTGAGTCCAAATTGATGGTGAGAACTTTCTTAAGTATAAGCATCAATATATTTCAATAAATGGATTTTTAGCTAGTAGCTTACGGCAGATTCATAAATCAACCAAAAAGGTAACTTTTGCATATGATGGAAAAAGGTTCAGAAACCTTTTCCATTTGGTCTAGAATGACTTTTGGGATTTTCTGAATATAAGATTTGATATGTCTAGGGTTTGGAATTTTCGGTAGTGAATAGTGCCAGATCGAGAGAATTTGGGTCTTAGCCCATTATTTGCCTATATGTGGTAAACTCTCTTCATTATCTCTCAGTCACTTCTCATTCATTTTCATTACTTCTCTATTTCCCTAATGGCATCCTAGCCTCCCCTAAATCCCTACTTAATGCTCAAGCTTTAAACCCATCAAATAAATTTCCTAAAGTGAATTAAAAATCACTATAAATATTCTCTCTTCGTTCTCTAGGAAAATCCACGAAGGAATTAACTTTCGACTGAATCCTAGAGAGAGATTTCAAATCTCAATAGAGTTTTGTAATGGGTCTTAGAGCCTGATTTAGGCTTAAAGAAGCGAGATGATTCTCCTCATATATTCGTGTATTTTACCACATTAATTTGTTTATCTATAATTATAAAGCGTTATGAAGTGATTTGGTGATTCTAGTATTCATGTTATAAATATTTTTCACTTAGCTAATTAATGGTTTTACACCCTAATACTATGTTATGAAGATAGTTAGTAAGACATATAATTGATTTGGGCTAGTTAAGTGATTTGTTTTGATGATATTGTTTGATTTAGGTCAGCTATGTAGAGTAACGATGTGCACGTCACCAGCAAAAATTAATTAATGCATTTGAGTTTATTTTTAAATGATTTGAATGCTTTATGAAGAAGATTATATTTTGCAAATTGGATATGAGATTTTATAAAATAGTAATACGAAGTATACTTGATTTCAAGTTTGATAAGTATGTATCTTAAGGCTTAAAGTTGATATATAAGCTAATGAACATTTAGCTAATAAAATTAGGATTCAATCTAATAATGGTTAATTATCTCATTTGAATGTACGTGTATGTATAAGCGCAAGAGCGGATATACATATATGTGCATTCGGAGTAAATCGACAATTGAAACTAATATTGAATTGTAGTATATTTACTTGTTTATATAGTTATAGAATTATTTAATTATGTGGAAGTATTTTGAATGCAAGTCCATTGCAGGCATTTCATATAACCAAAATAACCACCATGTATGCTAAGTTGCATGAGAGTCCACTGGATCGAGTAATTGCTTTGGCGAAGCCTGAAATATAAATCGTTAAGTGTTATGTGTTTGGTTGTGAAACTAGTTTATTTTCCAAAGATCTTTCCGATGAGTTTACTCAATTTCCCCTTTCTTGGATGGTCTAAAATAACAGTGTAGATTTTCTGTTGAATCGAAGGGTGAATTCCATTGATACACAACCATTCATTGAAGGATTAAGGATGAAAAGGATCAATTTGTGTTCATTTTGAGTTCTGGAATGATTCGTTGAATCACTATCATCGGTATTCATTCCATGGCAAACTCGTTGACGACATGAACTCGATTACGAATGAATATGGCATAGCATTGTGTCGTCAAGTTACCATGTTGAGAAGTACATTTTAAAATGGCCAAAATTTTATACCGGCGATGTATCAAGATTATATTAAGCCATGTATCAAAGGCGACTAAAGGGCACCCATTTCAATTTTTATTCAAATTCATGTTTTAAAGAACTTTCTTTGTAGAGTATTCCTCAATCATTGCAAAGGAAGAAACGACAAGTCATTTTGAGATGCGGATCAAAAGTTATGATCATTTGAAGTTTGAAAGTGCTGGGTGGCTTCCAAGCAGCCAAGCGTCTGAATTTACCATCATATTTTTGGACAGGTTCAAGAAATGACTAGACACTTTGGCTAAATGTTTGACCTGATAAGCTAGACGTCTGGTTATGGTTAAATTGTCTGTTCTGACCTGCTAGCCGGTTGCCTCGATTTCCCGATTTGATAGAATATTCAAAACATGATAACTTTCGCATGCGGAGTCGGATTGTGGCGTAGTTTTGAACGATCGTTCACCATATTTAGAGAGCGACAACTGAGAAAGTTTGATAGGTTTGAAGCACTTTGATTTCAAGTCCCATGTGGGAGTTACCACGAAACATATTCCAAAACCGTGAATTTTGAGGTAGATAAGGAGGATAATACCGGAAGAGAATAATAACCTTGGGGTCAAGCATTCGAACGCAATTCAATCCAGGTTAGTATGGATTTTTTATTAGAGTCATCGAATAGATCTAAGCCGTTGCGACTGAATCAGTGCATAGTTATCCTTTACGAGTTAGATTATAGTGGGTTAAGAAATCAGGGGTGATCAATATTCGGTTTAAACAGAATTAACCGACCAAAGCAGTTCATTTCAGTTGGTTCAATTCGGTTATAAAACTAAATTGGTCTGAAGTTGGGCTGTAATTTTTTTTAATCGGTTTAACCAAATTAACTAAACTTTTAATTTATTATCTAAATTTACGGTGTTGTGGTGCTTTAAATAATTAGTTTAGTGATAAAATACAAAGGCATGTGCTGCTAATAGGTCAAATTTTATTATAAAGATAAAATTTACCATACCAAACATGAATTTATGTTTTACTTTGAGGGAATTCATCATTTAAAAAATAACAGATCCTTAAATTTTGGTTAAATCGGTGATTGATCGAATTAGCCGAAATTAATTTGGTTTTGTTCGGTTTGGAAAATTTTCGGTTCTAATTCTATTTGAGTTTTTTTACCTAAAAAACAACCAAATCGACCGACACTGACCCATATGAGACATGCAGTTGCTTAGTAGGGAGTCATCTATGATTTTTATGATAACAAACTAAATTATGGAGTTGAGCAGTTGCACGTTATATATATGATTTTTATGATAGCGGGCTGAGATGGGGTTTTTGAGTAGCGAGTCATATACGATGTTAGTGCTAGCGAGTTGAGACATAGAGTTTTTTGGTAGTCATCTACGACTTTGATGATAGTGTGCTGCAACATGGAATTTTCCAATAGCGAGTCATCTACGATTTGGTCTTACAGTACCATACGCATTGTGGCATATCTATTCCGCTTTATCCATAGTGATTATATGCATTGGGGTGTATCTTGTCGATCTTAATAATAGAGACTGTTATTTTAGGATTATAGATTGATCAGGGTATACTTGTTATTACTAGTTTAGGTTAGGGTAGCACAAAGAGATATATTATGTCAAGTTGTTGTTGTAGAAGAAGAACATGTTATGATATGATCTCCTACCTTTGAGATTGATTCACTATCTTGTTTATAGGCAGTCCGGATATCCCTTGAGCCACTTAGTAGAGAGGGTTGTCTGTGGTCTGATGATTCATGCTAATTTTTGTATGATTTTAATACATGGTGTTTTGAGATAGTTCTCATCATATCAGGCTTTATGTCTGACCCACGTTTTGTCTATGTCTTCTTATGTCATGACAACTCTCGGGTACTCGATCGAGTAGTTCGAGAGCCAGAAGCTTTTGGAGATAAGCTACTGGGGTATGTAGCTGAAGCATTCAGAAGGCGTGGCGTTGATGCTTTGATATTTATACTTGTTATTTTATTCGATATGACGGATGTATACTTTTTGTATTCAAGCCTGTTGTATTATATATTTATTCATAACTCCGTATACCTTTGAGTTGTTTTCTAACTATTATGTACTGATATATATTTATCAGTTTCTTCCGCTAATGCGGTCTCATATATATTATTATCATATTTTTATTAATTTATATTCTGTATATTATATGTTGTCATGCCTTTGTTCGACGTTGTCAATGTCTTAGTTTAGTGTTTTTTTCTAATCTTACCCGATAATCTATTTTTTTATGGTATTTGAAAGTAAGGTGTTGTAAGACACTGACTTTTAGATATCTTGAAAGGCAGGTCATTGCAGATACAACCATTTATAAATTAAGCAGAATTATTTTACGATCCTACAATACGTAAAATGCGGGTTATTGTAAAAACCATTTTAGAACACCACATCAAATGCTTGTCTTGAAAATCGCATTTACTTATGTCCTTAATGCACTTACTTTTCTTTAAAAAAATAATTTAAATTTTATTTTGTTAGACCTCAAATCATGTACATTATAATATAAGTAATACATTTACGTATTGATTTTTTAGACATCAAATCATTCCTTTTATGTCATAAAAATAAAATTTTGAATATCTTACTAACATACATATTTATAACAAAAGCCGAAACTAATCTTTTACATTCTTAAATTTTTAAAAGGTTATTCAATCATTGAAAACCATTATTTTAATAATAAAAATAATTCTATTAAAATCCAAAATTTTAAAAGGAATCTAAATGATTAAAACTATAAATAGAGCGTTTAAAATAAATTTTGTGTTAAAAAATTAAATCGATAAAATTCTAGGTCGTTATAGCATCACTAACTTGTGTTCCAATCGAATTACTTTATTCTATTCACGGTTTTGGAAGTTGGTGTTGGGACAAAATAGAACACAAAATCAACCCAATATTGATCATTACTAAGGGTGTAAATGAGTCAGATTAGACCAAACATGGTCCATGTTTCGTTGTATAAGAGATGCAGAAGGATACAAGCTTAGATGAAATTTTAGTTTAGATAATATTCACACAACCCAAAAAAGTACGAATAGCATATGATCAATAAAAGGCATTATATCATCCCGAACAGGCATACATTCATATTTTTGTTTTTTTCATGTCCAATGATAATCGTACGAACATAGATCGAACGCTTTATTGTTTCGAATTGAGTCAAATGTTGGATGCTTGTACAACATTTACATTCCTAATTGATCATTAGATTTTCTTTTTGTGAATGATCTAATTAATATCTGACATCAATTTTATGTGACAGATTCCCCTTCAAACAAAATTGTACACATAAAATTAACTGTGCGGGTTTTGAAATCTATCTATTAAATAATAATAAAAATTAAAAAATTGAAGGCCCATCAATAATTATATGATTTGTCCCTATTTTCTTTAATTCTTTCTAACTCAAGATGTTTTACTTCCAAAATTCTTATCGCCTTGTTAATTATTCTATTAAACCACTGACCCTGATTTACATTCAAATACATACTTTTATGAAAAATCTATAATTATTTACATATCTTTTATGATTTTCTATCAAATTTTAACACTAAAATTCAAACATTTAAATTAATTACTTCATAAAATAATAATGTAGTTGTTGAACTCTGTCAAGTAGTAATTATTAATAAACTTAAAAGATGAAAGTTCTCATAAGTACACTACGCATAACAACAAGTTAAGAACTCATTTAGATGAAAATATGTATAAATCATAAAACATGAATCATATACACTAATGACGATATTAAGTTTATTTTGTAATTTATTTAATAAACGAATTTATCATACATCATACTGTAAAATTCTATTAGCTTCAAATATCTTAATTTTTTACAATTAGATTGAAATTTATCTCAGTTATCTTCTAATACCTAATATTCAAGTGCATATGTTTAACTAACTATATAATCATAAATTAACATTATTTAAATAAATATCATTAATTAAAGTTTATTAATAAATGTAATAAATCCTGAAAATACGATAATTTCAATATTTAAACATTCATGTATATGGGAAAAACGATAAAATTATTTCTTCTTTATTTGAATTTGTAAAGATATCCAAGTCACTTAACATGGATAAATAAATAATAACAACTCTTGTAATTTATAAATAAATAATAATAGTAACTCTTTTAATTTTCTATTTATTTATCTTGAAAAAAATATCTTTTTGGCAAAGCTAACTGGTTTTAAAGTGACCGCAAACACTTATTATTATAATAAATAATAATTACAATAGTTCTAGGAGATTGGAAGATTAAAATCTACTACAATCACGGTTATTAAGGTGGGTTGTCCACTTTTTGGTTTTTAAGGTGGACCGTCCACCACTATCCTATCAAGATTATAGCACTGGAGCTTGACTACTCTAGACTACATATTGACCTAAAACTACACGCAGGGAGAATAGACAAACGTTTCTTACTTCAAAAGAAGTACAATTACATAACGAATACAAAGCTACTATGGATAAACTATACACAAAACATGCATTATTTTTAAGACAACATCGCCATAGTTTAGTTACAAAGTATGTACATCCACATAGAGAGACATCAAGGCACGGTGTATTCATGAATTACAATAGTAAGTGATGTACCAGGCAGCATCACAAGAAGTGACCACACATCAACCAAGGCCACCTCGAGCACTACACTATCCACATCCAACAGAACAAGGACGAGAGAAGCACCGGATTACATATTCCAACAAAGACAGCTATGACATGTCCCAATCGATTTCCACCTACAGCATGAGCATCTGACATGAACCATCACACATGAGACCAAAAACTAAAGGGTACTCGCTCCAGGTGGCATAAGGTTTACAAGCATCATCAGCAAATCGACAGCATGCTTCACCTATTTGCTAAGAATGATGGAAACCGAGAACAACCTAATACTCACACCCCCAGCAAATGGTACCAAAGAAAGCAAACTCCTTAATCTCCCAAGGCAAACAACCTAAGAATATCGAAAACAAAATACGTAACCAAAACAACACGACTGCCAACAAAAAAAAAAAATCAACAAGATGAAATGTTATGACACATTGAATAGCAAACACAGTAAAGTACCTTCACATACCTAAATCTAAACCATCAACTTAGGGGTTAGAAGAAACGCGTAACCAACATATGTGAGAAGTTTCTGCGAGCATAACATATTCCACGCAAAAGTCGTACCTACAAGTCTAAAGCAAGTCGAAACATCTCCACGGCAAACACAGACCAACTGCCAAAGCATGCAACCCAACAAACCCACTCTGTCCCCATCCATCCTGACAAAAGCCAGACTATCACCAGACATTAGACACCAAGAAATGTAAAGATCTGACACGCAAGTAAACCAGGTGAAGCACATTACAGGGAATAATAATAAGAAATGGAGTTGTGAATCAGCGGAACAAAGGTAAGCAGTAAGCGTTTTAACCAAGGAGGGGCCACCTTGCAAGGAAAATGAGGGATGACAAGCGCGTGTATGATAAAATGGTTGTAGAGGAGATAAGGATTGGAGATAATAAAATGGGGACTTGAGGAGCATGTAGGGTTAGATCTGAAATCGAAAATAAAGTCGGATTTGAGAGCACACAAGCGAAAGCAGGGCAAGATAGAATAGGAGAGGAAGAAGGTGAATCATTGAGAACGAAAGAGAATGGGAGTAAAAAGCGATGAAGAGTAGAAAGTGGAAGAGCTCCATGTTGCCATTAATGTCTCATATCTGAGTCAAATCCTTTGCAACAGATGTTCTCTCAATAATTATTGAACAATACATAACATAATTTCATTTTGAACAACTTATAAAATATTTATATTTAACAACACTATGATGTGAAAGCACAAATAACGCCCATATTATATTAGATGATATAAATATTTACATTTTCAACATATCTTCAAACCATGCTTAATTTACAATTCACCCAAATATTACATAACATTATTTTGAAATTATCAAAGTTGAAAGTATGATATGTTTCTATGCAGTTAAAGCACTTGGCCGATTTAATGCGGGCGGAGATGCAAAAAGTTGCAGGGGATAAAGCGAAGAAATAGCAAAGATGTAACAGATGACTCTTAAATAACATATGAAATCTGTTGTTAGTATGTTTACAAATGTACAACTGATAATTAATTGAAAAACTAATATTCAATTTAAGTATAATTAGTACATTATTAATTTTAAATAAAAACATGTGCAAATATATGTAAATAAGCACAAACTTTTATTTAAATTTAATATAATATTAAGGTATTTTTGTTTCAAAAAATATATGTTAAAGAATATATTAAAAAAACTAATTTCATAGTTTTTGTAATGTATAAATATCAAATTTCAATCCATTTCTTTTATAGGGGATAAAGCGGAAATAACGTAATACAACAGAAGTAACATGATATATCGGGAATAACGGAATATTGCATATCTTAAATCAAAAAAGCTATTTTGGAGTCTGTTTTAAAAAATCATAATGGTAGAAATCATCTACGGGATATGATAGAGTTAGAGCGGGGTAATAATGAGACATTAACTATACAACCTACAACAATATGAAATATATGATTATTCACGACAAAATTGCTTTAAAATGGAAACTAAACATGGATAAAACTTCACATGTAGATAAGCTAACCATAAGACCAGTATTTTTCTAAACTACAAATATACACAAAGTGCTTTTCAATTCCCTAATTTTTGCATATTCACCTTTTTATATTGAATTAGTTATGTTGCTAATTAATTCAAGTTATCTAGACCAGATAAATTGTTCAGTGTTCATCAATCCATTTACGATCCTTCAAAAATAAGACAACAATTCAATGCATACATACATCATACTGTTAGGTTTGACGCGATCTAATCGAAACCATATTTTAATTCTATAACAATTATAAGATCAGGATCTATGCAGAAGAATAGTAAATCAAAAAATTATACCTTCTAGGGTTTGCCAAATCAAGGAATCTCATATTTAGTTTGAATCTGTAGCAGCGTTGGATAGAGGCGCCTTCAGAGGTGTCCACGAATGAGTGTTCGATGACGACAAACGAAATCGAAAATCAAAGGAATCGATACTAGCCGATAGCCATGGATCTTCAATTTTTCCTTTTGTTTTTTTCGTACTTTTCTATCTGGTAATGATTAAAAGATCGACACCTCTTTTAATATACGAGAACAAAAGGGGATATACCACAATCCATGGTTTATACCATTTCAAACTAATAAGAAAACCAACGTTTTGATATATCCTTTCGTCAAGAACGACTCTTCCTTTTCAAACATTCTGTTGTGTAACCCTATATGTTATTATAACGTTGGTAATAATTTTAAATCATATTTAAAATTATAAACAGTGAACAACATCTAATAATACATCGATGTTACCCAAGTTATAATAATAAAATCAATGATTCGATACAACCTTTTCTACGACAAATGCTTCAACGTAATTTAATCCTTTTAACTAACATATCCAAGATTAAACTCGAGGAAGAGAATGCATCATCCTCTTTATAATTTAATCCTTTTATCTTGATCAATGATGTAACAACCCGGAATTTTGACAATAAATTATTTATTTAATTAGAATTTCAAAGTTAGAATTTCTGCAAATAATAGAATTTGACCACGAAACTTTAACCTATGTGTTTGTCTTGGAATTTTGGTAAACTTTCATGTTTGGAGTTTCGCGAAAGGAGTCCGTATGAAAAAGATACAAAAAAATACGAAAAACGGACGGAAATAAATAAATAGAATAATTAACATATATCTTTCCCTCTTTAAACCAGCCCTCACTGAGCAAAACTGCACAAGAGCGATTGACACCCCTATATAGAGCTGTCGACCGCTCTGCGTCAATACAGCCGAGTTACGACTAGGTTTTGAGGGGGAATTTCGTTATATTACATATTATAAACAGATGGATGATAACTAAAATAGATCTAACGGTCCAAGGCCAATTCCACTCCTATAAATAAAGGGGTAAGGCATCATTCTTTTTCGTACAAATCTCTAAGCAACAGTGAAGCTCGGCCATTTTCCTCCTTCTGTAAACCTAGTTTCTTAATTAAAAATATATTCTTATGCAACAAATCATAAAGAATTGAGAGGATTATCAGTTCTAATGGAAAAGAATGCAAATCAGCGCTCAACGGTAGATTCTCCCCCTTTTTCCGATTTTCTTACATCTTTATAGATCTGAAATCATCCCCATTTCGAATAAATTATAGATTTATAAGAATTTGGAAATTGTAGGCCTAAAAGATTCAAACTTTGGATTTGGATGCATGCAGGTGAGAGGGAAATTTACGAAAGCAGTTATAATAACTTATCTATTTCGTTTTAATTAGATCTAAAATTTTATGCCTATTTTCTATCAGATCTGTTCATTAATTTATTGTATTTGGATTGACAACCATCATATCTGATTGTAAACATTGTTAAAAATTGAATATTATGAATTGTGGTTTGGTTTAAACATTAATTGTGGGATTATTAAATTGTTTATACCTATTTCCTATAATTTTGTGGTAAAAATGTATTGTGGACATTGCATAGCACTGTAAATCTAGAAATCAGTCCTATTTAACACCATAAAGATGTAGTTACATTCCAGATCTCTAGTTCAGTGTCGAATAATAAATTATGTGAATTTGGATAAAAAGATACGATTGGTAAATTATGTGATTGTAATATTTAAAAGAGTTATACCTATCTGTATTCAATGTTGTTGGGTTTTGACGTAATTATTGTAAATATGTCGTTTCCTCATTTTGAACAAAAAGATATCATTTTAAATTCACAAGAGATATGAAAAAAGTTTTAAAAAGGAAAAGTGATGCAAGCGTATGTATAAATATAAAAATAAATATTTGTGTGTAGTTTGCATCAACTATTCCAAATATATATATATACATATATATATATACATATGTATTTCTTGTGAATTTGAGATATGTCTATTTTACTAATTAGGCATAATATACAATAATTACAGCTAACAGTCTTTTTGTAAGATTTGAAACCTTTTGGCAAGATTGAATGCAAAAAGAAATGTTTGGTTATTGATTAAACCAAATCATTAAACTTAAAAGAAGAATAACAAAAATAAAAATAACAACTACGTTGACCGCAAGAAAACATAAAATATAAATATATACATATTATCCGTCCAAATCAGCGTAAAACGGTAACATATACATTGCATGGAATGTTCGGATAAAGTTCAGTTATGGAATTATAATGTAAATGCAATCCATATTGAATTAATATATTTGCGGTGACCATTTGTAGCAATCAATATACTTAATGGCTATAAATAGGACCGCAAATCCATAAATAATAATTGTAACCAATGTTGATTAAGGAAAGTAAATCTAATAGGGTAATGGTTACAATTCCTAAAATTAATTAGGATTAATGCTGTGCACCCCAATTAGGAAATTTAAATTATAACCGCATTTAGACATGAGGTTAAGCTCAACTTGTGGTATACATCTGCCCGGAACCAACCGGCAAATCCAGCATCCACAGGTAGTCAGCTTAATGTGATGGGTCTAATGTGTAAATTTAAATATACAAGGCACGAGGTTAAGTTCAACTTGTGGTAGAAGTATGCCCGGAACTTAGTGGCAAATCCAGCATCCACAAGTAGTTAACTTAATGTGAGAGGCCTGGCGCACACACACACACACACACATATATATAAAACAGTCAACTGATAAATAAATAAATGAATTAGAATAGTAATTATTCGTTTGGGAACAACAAATAGATATCTTGGGATTGATAAATAGTTGCCTTAGGAAAAATATGACCATTATGGTCTTAAAGTGCAATAAAAAGCAGAAATAATAGAAAATGGGTGTCATAAGGGGAATAGTGGATATTGATTGTCGTTTAAATACTAATTCCAAATTAGGGAAGTAATCAAATAAGTATCTTAGGGTAAAAGAGGATATAACCTTCCTTATTTATATTAATGAATGTGGAACTTATAATTAAAAATAGAGTTGGACTTAGTAGGTTAATAATATGGAAATTTTATTAATCATAAGAACCCGTGACGATAATAAATAGTTTGAAAAGGTAATAAGAGATGATGGGGTACGAATCTGATAACCTTTGTGTGTAGTCCGCTTCCTGGTCTTATGTGGCTGGGGTTGAAGAGTTCACCTGGGGAATAGGTCTTTCAGTATAGGGGTCTTAAACGGCATGTATGTGTATTGTCTACCCAAACCTGAAAACTAAAAACGTCAGATATGGCTACTTACCCTAGGGGAAGTAGTAAGCGGCTAAGGGGGTTATCCAATAAGGTCAGGTAGAGGTATAGCAAGCAATAAAATACCATCTCTCACCTTATGCGGGGCAAAGGTATATGCGTGAATGAAGGAAGCCTTAACTAGTAAGTCCCATAGCTAGTGCCCTCTAGTTTATAAGAATGTGGAACAAGTTATCGAGAGGTATTAAGTGAGTAGTAAATCCACTGACCAATAAGTCCGCCTAGGGTCTTAAGTGATCGGTAGAATCCACCCTATATGTATTGATAGTGAGGCGGAAAACAATAAAGGTTAAGCGGATGGAAAGGTGTGTATATGTATAAAAACTCTGCAATTAGGGGGCTCACCTCTTGGTTTAATAATCAATTAAATTGTAATTTAAAGGACTTCCTAAATATTTGCGTAAACGTTCTATCTCGATATTATATCTTGGAGTAACACTTTGGGAAGAGTGGTAGAGTCATGCGTAAACATCTACAAGGTTAGGTTAGAATCACTAACCTTGATAGGCATACATCTTGGGTTGAACCAAACGGGATACATCTATGTTGTACATTTCCTGTTCACCAGAATCTTGTTGTTTTGACCCCTCCCCCCTCCTCATTACAACCACCCAGATTTCTAGAGAAGGTCGGGTTTGCACAGGTGTTTTAGTTTGGCTTGCAGTTCTCGTTCTCTCTCATGCTCGGTATTGGCAAAGTGACTTACTTTAAAAAGGTAGCTACTTGAGTTAATGCTAGTTTATCCTATTTTGTTTCCACTTTGAGTTATCTTATCGTATTCTGATTATGCTCATGTTCGTTTGTTTGCAGGTACCAAATTTAGATCTTGGATGTGTTTGAGTTTTGATTTTATCGAAATTTGGGCACATAAAAGTGTGGGGTGTTACATTTGGTATCAGAGCATAGGTTAAACGATCAGAGGAACTACTAAAATTAGGACCCATGAGAGAACGTAATTCAGTTTTCTTTTATGTATTTCTTCGTTTTTCTTACTCGACTTTAATTTATTTCAATGATGAATTAGTTGTGGGCCTAATTATAAAAAAATGAGCTTTAAGCGACTAAGAGTTGAAGTGTGTGGAGTTCAAGCTTCTAGCCAATTCTGTCTTACCCCCATAGTACGTTGGCGATCTCACCGTGAAAAGCATGAGGACGTCATATCGCAGATTCCGTTAATTAGAGTTTGGAAACTGGAATAGTATAATATAAAAATCTAACTACAACCGAGATAGTCACGGTTCTCTTGGTTCTGGTTTTGTTTAGCAGTTCCAGTTAAGACCATTACTCAATCCAAAACGAGAAAAGTCCACGTTATCATGTCGTATCTATTTCGGAAAATATAATTATGCGGTATATCCATTCGTTTCTTCGTTGAATTTCCGAATCTACCTTTATGGAAATATTCAATTGAGTTCCTGGCCTTGTATTCGAGGAAATTTTATTTTTAAAACTATTTGGAGAAAATTAAAAAGTGCTTTGAAGGTTTTAAAATACGGTTTCGTAAAATGGTTTTATAAAGGCCTAGTTTTGTAAAGATGTGGTTTTTAGAATTTTTAAATCTATTCGTGTTTCAAAATTAAAGGGCTATTGTGTAATTCTAATAAATATTATCTGACTGGTAGGAAAGATGAAATTAGAAATGACAAGGAATATGCCATTAAGCATAATAATAATAAATGTTTATTCCTTGTGAATTTTAGTATCCCTCTTCCTATATATATTGGATAATTTATTGAAATTATCTCAATTAAGATTTTTAAAAGCTACAACACTTTCAAACACGAAAGGGTTTTTCAATTCGGTATATAAACTGGAATATAAATAATAGCAATAATAAAATGGATTTATAAATATGAAACCGTTAGTTAATAAATTCCGCATTTGGAAAAGTTTTAATTTTTTTCTTTGGATAGGCTAAGGAAAATCCTTCATCTTGATTTTTGTGGTATTTGATTTCGAGAATCGTCTTTTTGTTGTCATCTTCGTATGGGGAAAATCCGTTTTTTTTATATTATGGATTTCTAGCTGAATTATTTTTGAAATTCGTTCGTTCATTGTGTAGTCGTAGCATCATTGTTGAGACTATAAATCCTTGGAAATGGTTTGGAGTTTAACTACGGCCCTTAAATATCGCGGTGATGAGGATAATTATTTTTCGGATCACGCCAAATCTTAAAAGATGACGCAAGACGATTAATTTTTAATCCGGCCTAATAAGGACAAGGCTCAACCTTTTTCCAAAGCCCATTTGATAGTTAACCATTTAGTGTCATACTAGGATGGTCAATTAGTCAATGAGTTTTGGTACAACTTGGACCTAGGACACAACCACAAAAGTTTCTTCCAAATTACGCCTTAACTTCCTTCTTTTGTTCTTTCTTCCTCATCTAGCTGAACCATATCTCTATCCTTTTTCTCTTTCTTTGCTGCCATCTCATCTCCTCTTTTTCCGTGCTTGTTCGCATGTTAGATCTTGCCTCATTAATACTCCAAGATCTTATTTCTTCTCTCCAATCATTTCTTAGTCCATAATACCTATTTGCGTTATCCGATCTTAATCACACCATTTAAGTCTTATCCTTAGGGAGAGATCATTTAGTTGGATCGGAATGAGCAAAAGGTCTCATCGCTTCAGGGATAAGAAAATTGTCGAAGCAGCTGGACTTGCACTGATCCATTGCTTGAGATCTTAGAATAGGATTTGTTGCTTGTGTTGTACCCTCCCTTGCTATGCCTTGTTAGAATAGGTTCTTTCAAAGGCGATCTCTGTTTCGGAGATAAAGATTAAGCTATCTCTTGATAGTTTTTCGGAGGAGAATCTCAATGAGATTTTTAAGGAATCTGTGTTTTACGCGGACCTGAATGGTATTTTGTTTGACTGACTTTAGAAATTTCGCACCAAATCTCTTTTTCTTAATGTCAGTTTTTGGGTTCGGGAATCTATGTCGAAACTGCACAAGTAGGCATGTGACACATTTAGCACATTGTTCTATAAATGGGAGGTTATGACTATATTTGTCTCATGATGTGAAAATTAAACTTTTGCTTGATCGATGGCGTAACCATCATTTAGCGCCACATCATATTCGATTCATCTTGTTGTTCTTGTGTGTTGTCTCATGGAGTTACTTTCTAAAATTTCTCCTATCCATTTTTGTTCTTAGACAATACTAGGTTGATTTCCATGAGAGGCGGTTTTGTGGTAGGTTTCTTTTCTCATAGCAAATTCTCTTTTAGAAGATGTAGTGATGTGGAAACCCCCGACAACACCAACAGTGTTTACAACACAAGATTGTGTGTTTTTTCTACCATGATATGGTTAATTGAAGATCATAAAAATTGGTTTGAGTTCCAGCCACGGAGCAAGATGTCTCGTTGTTTATAGCCAATATTTTAGGAGTTTTGGTGTTGTTTTGGTGTTGTTTTGTCGTTGTCTTTGTTGTTTTCCCTTTCCAGCATTTGATTCTTGATTTTGTGATGATTCATGCCTGTAACTGTTAGTGTTTGCTGCCTTTAAAATCGCACGACATTTTAATGAGATTTTATATTTGGAAATGTTTGTGTCATTCACGCAAGCATATTCGAATGAAATCTCATTTTTCTTATTTAAACGAACAGTTGTCCTAGAGTTGGAAAAAATAGAATTCTGTGTTGGACAAATTTTAGCAAAGGACCAGTTTTGCGTTGTTTTCGTCATAGGTATATAAATAGATAAATATTCGCTCCTTATTAAAACTAAAATTTATTTTGGTTTTTTGTGTGATTCCAGTTTTCGCATTTTTTGCATGACTGGCTTTCTTTTTCACCAACATGTGACTTGAATCGTTTAAATTTCTGCAAAATACACTTTAAAGTTTTTGGAAAATGTTGTTTGAAAAAAAAAACTTATACCCTTTAACTGATTTACTTTCTTATATTTCGGTTTGTGCAACAGCACAAAATTTGGATACTGCAATTTATGCATATTTAAATGTTTATTTTACATTAAAATGAACGATTTGAACGGCGCAAAGTGCACATTAGCAAAATTTTGTTTTTTCATATGAATCTCATATGGAAATCAAAGTGGTATTGAAAAAAGAATTTTCAAAATAAACACAAGAAGTTTTTAAGCGAAAATTTATTTTTATGAAAAAATTCGATTTTTGACCACATGAATAGCGTAAGGAAATGTTTGGATGATTTGTGTGCGCTATTAGCAGTGTAGTAGGACCGACAATACGGTAAAAACGTTAACGACAATAAGGAAAATGTTGTTTTAGCCTTTGGAAACGCTGTTTCCATTCCTAGTCAATGATGCACGAAAGTTGTTAATTAACTCGTTTTAAAGCTTGTTTTAAGCCTCCTTTACAGTCTACAGATGGAAATTTTTGGAGTATTTTGGGTAGCTGAAGTGAAAATTCCACTATAGGGTGGGAAATATAATATTTGTAAGCGGAGGAAATGATAAATTTCTTCGCTTTGATTTCCTTTTTCCGGTTTAGAAGAAATTAAATAGGAAATGATTAGATTGCGTGGCGTTTTGGATGGTAGGGCTTGGATGCAAAATTGGTTACTTCACACTTTTATTCGTAATTGTGTGAAGGTTATGGATGAAAAAAAGTTTTCAAAATTTGCATTCATATAAAACTGCTAGCATATTTAGGATATTTTGCATCATGTTTTCAAAAGTGTTTTAAAAAATTCAATGCATACATATAGAGGGTCCGATTTAGAATTACCTTGCATGCATGTTTTATGGTTGAAATATATTATGTATACGATGCACATATACACACGGTTGCAAAGTGGATGGCAACAGTTTGGTTGTCTAGGATAGGATAACTAAGTATCAGAATTTCGGGACAAAATTCCTTTTAAGGGGGAAGAATGTAACAACCCGGAATTTTGACAATAAATTAGTTATTTAATTAGAATTTCAAAAATAGGAGTTTCTGCAAACGGTAGAATTTGATCACGAAACTTTAACCGACGCGTTCGTCTCGGAATTCTGGTCAACTTTCATATTTGGAGTTTCGCGAACAGAGTGTATGAAAAAGTTACGGATGAAATATGAAAAAACGGATGGAAATAAATGAGTAGAATAATTAAATATATCTTTCTTTCTTTAAACCAGCCCTCACTGGGCAAAACTGCATTAGGTCGATCGACATCCTTGTATAGAGCGGTCGACCGATGTGCGTCAGTATAGCCCAGTGACGGTTAGGTTTTGATGGACTATATTACATATTATAAACGGACGGATGATAATTAAAATAGATCTAATGGTCCAAAGCCAATTCCACACCTGTAAATAAAGGGATAAGGCCTCATTCTTTTCCACACAAATCTATTGGCAACAACGAAGCTTTTTCCATTTTCCTCCTCCTCCAAACCTAATTTCTTAATTAAAAATATATTCTTATACGACAAATCACATACAAATCATAAAGAATTGGGAGGATTATCACATCCAATGAAAAAGAATGCAAATTAGCGCTCAATAGTATATTCTCCCCTCTTTTCCTATTTTCTTACATCTCTACAGATCTGAAATCATCCCCTTTTCAGATAAATTATAGATTTATAAGAATTTGGGAATTGCATGCCTAAAAGATTCAAACTTTGGATTTGGATTCTGCCAGGTGAGTGGGAAATTTACGAATACAGTTATAATGACTTATCTATTTCGTTTGAATTAGATCTAAATTTTTATACATATTTTCTATTAGACCTGTTCATTAATTTATTGTAACTGGATTGACACCCATCAGATCTGATTGTAAACATTGTTAAAAATTGAATATTATGAACTGCTGTTAGGCATAAATATTAATTGTTAGATTCTTAAATTATTTATACCTATTTCCTACAATTTTGTGGTAAAAATGTATTGTGGACATTGCACAACACTGTAGATTTGAAAATCAGTCTCATTTAACACCATTTAGATGTAGTTACATTCCAGATCTCTAGTTCAGTGTTGAATAATAAATTATGTGAATTTTGATAAAAAGGTACGATTGGTAAATTATGTGATTGTAATATTTAAAAGAATTATACCTATTTGTATTCAACTTTGTTGGGTTTTGGCTTAATTGTTGTAAATATGTCGTTTTCTTCTTTTTGAACAAAAAGATGTCATTTTTAATTCACAAGAGATATGACAAAAGATTTAAAAAAAGAAAAGTGGTGCAAACATACGTATAAATATAAAAATAAATATTTGTGTGTAGTTTGCATCAACTATTCCAAAAACATATGCATGTTGTGATGGCCCGCCCCGCACCAGCCGGCATTTCCTCCGAAAGTGCGCTGTACACATGCCCAACTAGCACGGAATGGTCGCCAAAGAAAGGAAAGAAGAGAATGAACTAATCGAAAACCTGTAGAATGTCTCACAGCGCATGGAACAAAATATAATAATAATGTACTTGTCATAAAACAGGCGAGACAGTGCATAAGCTGATAACTAAAACCAACATCAACATAATAGTAGCGGAAGTCTAAATACAGCTTATTACAACTTTTCAAATTACTGTCTCTAAGCAAAAGAAAGGAAGAGTGCACTACTAATGCCCAAAGTAGTGACCAGCAGTGACATAGGGAGAATATCTATATATGTATCATACGTGGAAGCCTTTTGCTCGTCTCCAGTACAGCTACTCGTGCATCACCAGCTAACCTGTCTCTAGTCTGCTCGTGAGAGCACCTAGAGTAATAAGAAGAGACATAAAACTCTGGGTCAGAAAAACAGTCTGGTATGAGCGATAAGCAGCTAAACAGAACAATAACAGGTATACTAAACCATACCTGAACCTGGACCTGCAACCAAAGAGTTAGCACTACATACCGTACAATACTCTAAGGTGCCACTGAACAGATGGTGTAAAGATAACGGGGGTGGGGGTGTGCATGTCATAATGATGGCAAACAAATCAAACATATCAACCATCCTCACATCTCTCACTCAGTGCGTAAAGTATACGATGTCCACCACTGTTAATCACTAGACCCATCGAAGTAGTGACGGAGTTCGACTTGTACAACTACTGCTACTACCAAGCTTACCACATGGAGTCATGACCAAATCTTTACAGATGACCCCACTTCATTGGTCTATAGCCCTTTAGTCGTACCTAGGCCACTATGGCCCTGAATCCGTTCACGTGCTCCCTACACATAGTGATTCAAAGTTACAGACATCGACAACCCCTTAGCACACGGCCCGCAGCAAAGCCCAATCATGAAGCTCACTCATTGGTTCCCAACTAGATCCTGAGTGAAAGCTCCTCATTTGGACTTCCTTTGCATCTCAGGTTTTGGTCGAATTGGAGATGGTCTTCAAAAGAGTCGTCACGATGAGGTAAAAGTATACATTTGGTTCGGTTCGGTGGTCCCGATCCGGTTCGGTTCGGTGGTTTTGACTCGTGCCTTGATCAGTGCTCCATCCCTCCTCGGCTCGGTCTACTCACACTTGCTTGGTTCGGTTCGGAAGTATAGTGCCCATCCTCTGTTCGGTTCGGTGGTTGCTCCCTTCTAGGTATCCCGATCTGATCCCATCCTTCACATTCGCCCGATCCGATCCCCTTTTTGGTCTCTCCGATCCGATCCTCTGTCCAACTCCAACTCTAAGCAAATGGCCTTCCTTCTTGCCAAGTCTCCTTTAGTGCGAAGTTCCGATCCGGTTCGGATTCTCTGCCCAGTCCACCATCCGATCCGAGCCTCTCATCCCGATCCGATATGAAAACCTGCACATTCTCCTGCAACTTTTCCAACGGCTATTTTACGCCATTCGACGGCATTTTCGATCAATCTAACACTTCTAGACAATCACAAAGCATACCATACAGTCATAGAAACATGTATAATCATCCACAAACAGCAAGACAACAATCATAGCATGTAAAATGGATCAAACATACCCAAAATCCCATAATTTCCCTTAAGCATGTTTAAGCATAACTAATAATATGATTAGTAAAACTTAACCAAATCAAATCAAATTTCTAACAGAGGTCTAAAACATTATTTCAGAATTTATAAATGTTTTTCCAGAATTTTATCATGTCTAATTTCGTTAATCTTCACTAATTACCCTTAATTAACCGTAATTAGTGCAAAACTATGTGAATCACTCACCTTTGCCACAATTAAACTTTAGAACTGAAATAATCTACTGTATGGGTCGAATACCAATGCCTAGCAGCAGCTCCAACTCTGAATTGGTGCTATTTCTCCTTGATTTGATGTAGTTTAAGCCAAAACTTGATTAAGAAGTGATTAGGGATGATTATAGATGTTGGAGGCCATTGTTAGGGTTTTCTAAGATGTATATGGCGGCTGGGAAATGAGAAAAACTGAAATCCCTAACCCTAATAGCCCTTAAATACTCCAAATCCCGAAATCCTCTTTTGGGCCTACCTGTTAATTACCCGATTAAGCCCAATTAAGCTGTTTTTCACCATCTGAAACTTGTTTCAGCCATATCTCCCAAACGGTAAGTCCGTTTGGCTAATGTGACCACTCCATAGAATTATAAACCATCATCTGAAGCCAATAGAAGTGGTTTCAGGTCAAAACTCCTTTCCAATCAAAAGTTATGGCCAAAACAGTAACAGCTAAGGGTAAAACGGTCATTTAAAAATCGACAAAAATCATGAACATGAGAAATGACCCCAATAGTCGTCTCCCAAAGTTACATGACCATACGACTTCGTATGTGAAAGAAAGAAATATTCTACGATCCTCAGGTGCGTAGAATGCGGGTCGTTACACATGCATATGGATTTCTTGTGAATTTGAGATATGTTGATTTTACTAATCATGCATAATATACAATAATTACAGCTAACGGTCTTCTGTAAGATTTGAAACCATTTGGCAAGGTTGAATGCAAAAAGGAACGTTTGGTTATTGATTAAACCAAATCATTAAACTTAAAAGAATAATAACAAAAATAAAAATAATAACTACGTTGACCGCAAAAAACATAAAATATGAATATATACATATTATCTATCCAAACGGTAAAATATAGATTGTATAGAATGTTTGAATATTTGGATACGATTCAATTATGGAATTATATGTAAATGTAACCCATATTGAATTAATATATTTGTGGTAACCATTTGTAGCAATCAATATAATTAATTATTATAAATAGGACTGCAAATCAATAAATAACAGTTGTAACCAATGTTGATTGGGGAAAGTATATACAATAGGGTAATGGTCACAATTCCTAAAATTAATTAGGATTAATGTTGTGCACCCCAATCAGGAAATTTGAATTATAACCGCATTTAGGCATGAGGTTAAGCTCAACTAGTGGTATTAGTCTGCCGGAACCGACCGACAAATCCAGCATCCACAGATAGTCAGCTTAATGTGATGGGTCTAATACGTAAATATTAATGTACTAAGGCACGAGGTTAAGTTCAACTTGTGGTAAAAGTCTGCCCGGTAATGGCCTCCAAAGTGTTATGCAGTTCTTTCCTCTAATAATTTGTTTGGCTTTTTATTCTCTAAGATTGGATTCATTGTGAGAGTTTACAAATTTCGGGTATAATTCTGTGTTGGTTTAAGGTGTTCTATGCTTACAGATGCTAATTAATTTTTATTGTCAAAGGGGAAAGTTCCAACACTATTATTTACAGATCAACCCAAATTTATGTGTGAATCCAGCATATTGTTTCCCTGTTTGAAAATATGTGGTGGGATGATAGTTTGTGATGAAGGATGGTATAACAGTGTATGGCTTCTTTGTGACTGAACCTTTGTATATGTTTTACTTCATTTCATTTTTCCTATAAATTTCTTGGTTCTCCTTCAAATAGTTTGATATCATTAATATTAAATTTATGTTCATTCTTTTGAACTTCATCAATGTTCAGCTTTGATCCCCTATATTTTTGCATTAGTGATGGATGAAATCACAAAAGATATACAAAGGGAGATTCCTTGGTGTATGCTCTTTGCCGATGACATTGTGCTGATTGATGAAAGTAGAATAGGGGTTAATTGACAACTAGACTTGTGGAGGGAAACCTTGGATTCAAAGGGTTTCAGGCTTAGAAGAACTAAAATAGAGTATATGAAGTGTGAGTTTAGCGGTGTCAGCTCAGATGACGGAAAGGTTACCCTGGCCGGTAGAGTAGTACCCAAGAAGGAATCGTTTCGATACTCAGGATCGATGTTGCAGTTTGATGGGGAGATTGATAAGGATGTTAGTTTTAGAATTCAAGCAGGATGGGTGAAATGGCGACTAACATCTGGCATTCTCTGTGATAGGAAGATTCCTCGGAAGCTTAAAGGAAAGTTCTATAGGACAGCAATCAGGCCTGCAATGTTATATGGTGCAGAATGTTGGCCTACTAAGAGGCAACACGTCCAGAAGATAAGTGTAGCAGAGACGCAGACGCTGCGCTGGAGCTGTGGGCATATCAGACGAGATCGAATTAGAAATGAGGATATTCGGGGAAAACTTGGAGTTGCACCTATTTAAGAGAAGTTAGTCCAACATCGCTTGAGATAGTTTGGACATATCCAACGTAGACGATACAATACACCTGTGCGCGTTAGAATTATAGGCTGCGCCGAAGGCCCAAAGAGAGGTAGAGGTCGACCTAAAATGACATGGGAGGAGATAATAAAGAGAGATTTAAGTAATTGGAGTATATCTGAAGAGCTGACAGTCGATAGGAGTGCATAGAAGTTGGCAATCCATGTACCAGAACCTTAGGTTTTTTTAATCTGTTTAATTATTTTAGACTTTATTTCACTTTTATTAAACCTTTTTACTTCATTATTATTATTTACAAAAAAAACTTTATTAGATGACTTTTTATCTATTTGATTATTTTAAACTCTTATATATATTATTATTATCATTATTATTTATTTTATTTTAATTTTCGGTTCCATATCTAGCCAACCCCAACTTGTTTGGGATATATGGCTTTTGTTGTTGTTGTTATTCTTTTGAACTTCATCACCTTGATGCTCTGTTTTATTATGGTTCTGGCCTTCTCGGTGGGGGGGCTGAATATTTTTAGGAGTAGATTATTATGGTGTTGTAAGGGGTAATAGAACGGCAGTTAAGGTTATTTGGATAATAGCCTTGATTCTTTCTGGTGTCAATAATCAGGGATTTGAATTTGAAAGAGGAGTTCAAGCATGACTGGAGAAAGCTACCCGGTTTCTTTCATTTCTGGGCCGGTTTTAGTTCAATCAGAGAATTGGTTGTTTGGGTATATTATCATTGGTCAATTTGTTATTTTTCTTGAAGATCATGTTACACGTTTGTGGTCTAATAAGGAAACTGGAATTTCGATCAATAAGTTTATCCATGAAGACCAGCTCTGATGTCATTTGTTAATGGGATTTGTTCAAATTGAGAAGTAAGTGTTAAGGGGTATTTTGTACTGACGATTTCTGATGTTATATGTCTTCAGCTGCTTTTTCTAGTTTTGATATGAAATAAGGATCTTAAGTTAAGTGATGCAGCATGAGTGCTGAGTGCAGTGAGTCGCAAGTGGGTAATGGCCTCATCATGGGCCAGTTATGTTAATTAGATTTACATTTACTTGTACTTTTTTTTAATGGTTTTCTTATGCTGTAAAGGTTAGTATGCTAACCTTGAATTTTGTACTTCCTTTTCTTATATAATAAAGTGAACCAATTTTCCAAAAAAAAAAAAAGTTAACCAATAAATAAATAAGAATAGTAGTTGTCTGCTGGGGTACAACAAATAGATACATTTAGACTGATAAATAGTTGCCTTAGGAAAATATGACTGTTATGGTCACAAAGGGCAATAAAAAGATAGAGATAATAGAAAATGGGTGTCATAAGGGGATTATGGACATTGATTATCATTTAAATACTAAGTCCAAATTAGGGTAGTAATCAAATAAGTATGCTAGGGTAAAAGAGGATATAATCTTCCTCATTTGTATTAATGAATATAGAACTTATAATTAAAAATAGAGTTGGACTTAGTAGGTCACTACTCCAAATAAGCGAATTTGAAACATATGGTATTTTTCATCTGAAACTCTTTTTTGTTGTTTCGAGGTATGAAGCAATTGTCTAGGGTTTCTACTCGCGTCCAAGTGTTTCAACGTTTTTTTATATTTTTAGGGTGTTACCATTCACACCCCCGTTTATACTTCCGGCTACCTTTCTAAATTTAACTCATGATTATTTTTTATATTCTTCTGGCCACCATGTATTATTCTTTCATTTAGTTATTTAGCACCATACCCTTTCTAATAAAACACGTGCTTCTTTACAACTTCATTCTTCAAAACCTAACAAAAGCATATATTCTTTTGTGCGTAATAGGGATGGAAGATGAAGGTAAAAAAGTTGTTAGATTTGCTTGAATTTTATTATTTTCTATTATTTTTTAGAACATGTTATTAGTTTTTTTTATGGTTAGAGTTTTCTATTATGTTTTAGGATATTTTTTCCACTTCATTGGAAATTTCAAGTTTGGAGGACATTAAATTTGATGATGTTCTAATAGAGAATGACAATGTAAGTTTTGACTTATAGGGTTTTTATCCGTATAACTTATGTATCTTGTTTTACAAATTTGTACATTATTTTTTTTTGTCATTTGATAGATAAAGTATTTTAATGATGATAAATTGGACAACGCCCTTATTGTTTCGGATGCTATACATGATGGTTGTGATAATATAATGCAAGAAGTTTGATTAAATGACACAAAAGACATAAATGTTGATTTGACGAATCATTTCACAACCGATGAAGTAAGTACTCATTTATAAAAATTAAAATTGCTAATGTGGTTATGAAAATGGATTATGTTAATTTTTTCTTGAAACATTTGACTCGCATAGTATATTGATTCGATGGTGTAAAACAATGGGAAAAAGTTGAATACCGTCATTGTAATACTAAAGTCGGATAAATTAAGACTTGGAAGAAAATCAAGGTTGCAATTGGAGTGTGAAAGGGTTGGATTTTATCGTAGTCATTAACCGAAGTCAAAACAAATGGAAAACAATGTAGAAGAAAACCTAGTGCTAACAGAAAATGCAACTGCCATTTCAGGTTGAAGGACGTGTATGCAGATGAAGATAAATGGAAAGTAAGCGAGGAAGGAAGCGTTAGTTTAGATGAGGGAGATGGTGACCTCTCTATTTTTATGTTATTAATTTAGATGGTGGCCAACGGAGGAAAATAAAAATATTTGGGGTGCTTTTAGTTTTGGTGGTCGGTAGTGTAAACTGGGGTGCAAATAGTAGCACCCTGTTTTTAAACATTTTATTTCACGTGAAAGAACCATTCTCCCAGCACCTATGATTTACAAAACTAAATTAGCGTTCCCAAAACCTTAAATCATCGACCGCGTTTTTTCTCTTCTGTAAGCTCGTTCCCTTCTGCGATTTTTTTTTTTTAAAGAAAAATCTTCGATCGTCGATCTTCTCAATATCAATCGGATACCTCCTATGGATCTGTCCTCTAGACGGGCTTCCATCTAACCAATTTTTGAGCTTCCATTTAGCGGATCGTTGATTGTTTAGCTTCCATCTACCAGATTTGTACTGATTAATTTCGATTGTCGAACTTCCATCGACGGATCTGTACTCATTAATGTCGATCGTCGAGCTTCCATCTACGGATCTATACTAATTAATGTTGGTCATCAAGCTTCCGAGCTTCCTTCCTTCGGCCACTGATCGGATTTGTCAAAGGTTAGTATATTATCTTGATAAGATGAATGTTTAACTCACTGTTCCATTCGTTTGCTTTGGCTGCTTTTGTTTAGGGCATCCTCTGTAGTTAAATGATTATTACTCAAAATTTGATTCCAAATTAGAAATTGTTACTTTGAGTTCGATTGATAATCAAAGTTATTATGTATAACCATTGCTCCTTTTAAAGCTACACCTTGTTGAAAGCTTTAGTCCATCTTTGAATATTGAACCTTTTCTTGTTACCTTAATGCTTCAGTTGTTAACTATGGGATAGACTAGTATGTATTATGATAATTAATTAATACACGCTACCCTTTTCAAATATGTATTTTGTGATAGTGGTGAAAGAATGCTATACTCACAGGCTACTTTATTGATTTAGAACAATTTGTGTGGAAGAAGGAAATAAAAAAGTAAATATTCATTTTTCATATCACACATTAGACAATAATCATGAATTTAATCAGTATTCATATATTTTAATGAATCAAGTGACTCACTAGATTAATTGATGTAAATAAAGAGTCATAAACAATTAAGATAGGAGTCATATGCATTTGGGATGAAATACCTGGTCCTGCATCAATTTGTTGCAATGCTAAAGTAGTTACTGTATTACTCATATATTAATTAACTGGTTTTTATTAACTTAATTTGCATGAAAAGCTAATTAGAACACCTTAATAGCTTGAATTCCCTATTCTTGACATTTTAAAATGAATTGCTCAGCTTTACTGAAATTAACTTTGAGGCTGATGTTGTTGGCAGCTATAGAGAATGAGAACAGTGCATCTAAAATGAACGGTGCAGAAACATTGTTTGACCTAGAATGCAACACCGATTAAGAACTAGGCATCTTCAGTCATTCGATGATGTGATCATAGTTTTTTAGACCACTTTCGGTATGGATGGGGAATTCGATAATTTAGTTATCCTCACTTTTGATCTCACATAGACTTATTTAATCTCATGTTACGATCTGTATTTGTCCACCAATAAAAATGTTTTACTACCGGATCAAAAATAATGTTCATGTTTTAAAACAACCCCGAAGGTTGTTTTGGATGCTTCAAATGAAGCAATCAACACCCCATTACAGCAAATTTTACAGGCTATAGAGGAAAGTAGCCTTGGAATGATGAGTTGGCAATAAGCTAAAGAATGACTTTATAGTAGAAGTAAGTAAATAAGACTGGCATATTAGTCAGTGACAAATAGAAAAGGGGGACCTGGAACACTAGTTAAGAGTCGCATGTTGGTCATTTCGGAACTGAACATAGCCTCAGGCCAAAGGCTGGTCCTAGCCCAAGCCACTAAGACATAGGGATTTCTTTCTGAGTTTGTGGTCTTAAACTCCTTAAGCATAATTTGGTGTTCTTGCGTTTGCACCAAAGAAACAGAATGATTTGTTTTGGTTTATGGATGAAACTCGACTCAAATATTAACAATTATTATGAACCATTTGTCCATTTTTACCATTTGACTTAATTATATCAGAAACATATTTTAATTGTGTCAGTTTTTGTAAATATGTTCTTGTAGTTGTCTCAAATACAGAGAGAGATGATTAATATTTAATTCAATCTTAATGTGGTTATACCGGGCTTGGATTTATAAATCAGAACCCAAATCATGTCCATGTGAATGATTATTAATAATTTCTTATCCTCTCCTTGATAACAAATCAAGAGACCTTATAAAAAGTTATGCCTAAATAGACGCCATCCTTTCATCAATCCAAAATGAGAACATTTGAGCCTTCTCTTTGGTTATTTATTTTTCTTTCTTTTTTACGTTTCTGTGTTATGATTGGTTGCTTTTCTACTAAATGTTGTATTATTTTAGATACAAGTAATTGATAAAAAGATCTTAAAGATGTTCTTACTCAAGCAGTGGACTTCAAAAGCAGGTAATTACTGTTATTTTCTATAACATTTCTATAAAATTGAATCCTTGTCTGAATAAAAGGGATAAAAAGAAAGAAAAAAATGAAATTGTGAACTTTGTGATACAACAAAATTTAAAACACAAATTTGCCTAGCTGTGGACTGCAAACTTTTCCTTTATATGTTTGTTCTTTTCTAATTTTCATTAAGAATCAATACTGATTTGGGAAATTTTTGCACATGTATCATCTTTAATCCGGAAAACTGTTCATACCTCCAAATATATGACCTCATTCAGGTGTTTGGAGATTTCACCATTGTCAGCATTTAGAGCACTCAATAGGCTCCTTGGTGTTTTCCTTTTTTGTTGCTTGAGAGCTATATTTTGTTTTGAGTGGTTTCTTTCCTTAGGGATATATACTACATACGATTTAACTATAGAAGTAAATTTGATTACTACTTATCCAAGTAAACTCTGAACAGATGAGGATAGGTCCAACCACAGTTCTATTGTAGGGACGTAATTGACACCTACATAATGCACTTAAAAAAAATCAACTGATAACACTATTTACCTTTAGGACTAAGGCATATTTTTGTAGTGAAAATATCAACTTGCAGTGAAATATAAACTGATAACGCTAACCTTTAGGATTGAGGCATATTCTTGGCAGCTTTATATCACTAAACGTTGGAAGGAATATTCTTGGCAGCTTTATATTACCCATTACTGTTCACTCTAAATGTTACAATTTCTGTTATCTTTGTACAATCATTCAAATCAACACAAAACGTTATTCTCTTCTCTCTTAATTCTACGTTACATTCGCTCATGCAAATCAAACTTGCGTGTTAGGATTTTATCTTATGTGTTGCAGAGATGCAATAATCTAATGGGTGAGAAAAAAGTATTGCTGCAACAAGCAAAGAATGTGTGAAATGTAGTTTATGATTTGAGCTACTTATTTGGTATAATTGTTAAGAAGTGGAGGTGTAATTTTGAGTTGAAAGATATCAGATTTTGAGCAGTTTGACTACAGTAAATTTTGACAATAGTGGTTGTTATGATCTTTTGAGATGAAGCAGGTCAGATTTTGAACAGCATCATTTATCAGTATTAAGGCTGAAGCCGGTCAACTTCATGTAAAAAGAGGCACATTTGAATTTCAGTTTTGTATATAACATAAGTCAGAAATATAAACATTTTGATGGAGCTGACATTCTATAATATATTTATATGTTTAATTTTTGAACTAAGAAAATGTTTATTTTTTTGCGATTAGAGAGATTTAAATAACGACTTGTGTACGTATTAAGGAGTTGTTTTTAAAAGTTTGTGTTTGGATAAAAGAACAATGAACCTGAGTTTAAAAATGCATCTACGTATTTGAGCTCATAATTTTAACAGTCACATTTTGGAAACATGAAAATTTATCCTTGAAGTATTAATGTTCATTTTCTGATATGATGAAATTAAATGATTCATGGTTGCAAGTAATGTATTTTTTCCCATTGTTATTTCAAAACTTTGCTATATACAATATATCACAGCACGATGCACTTAATCACAAATTCACTTTCATCACAGGCTTACTTTTCGAATTGGGGGATAGCGGTATAGTCGACCTAAAATATGAACTGGCGCACCTGATCATCCAAGCAAGCCACTTCCTATTAGGCCGTGAGGCCGGTAAAAAGCTCTTTGACGACGTATTGGCCCTATTCCACAACTTGGACAATGACATGCGTCCGATCAGCCTTATCTTCCCATACCTTCCCATCCCCGCCCACCGCCGCTGCGACTGCATGCACTTCGACATTTTAAATGATCCAAGTACTAATTTTAACATACAAAATGTTTGGATTTTATAAATTTAAAAGACCACAAATTTTTTTTTGAACGAGATAAAAAAAGAGTATTGGCCCAAGGCCCAACAGCCTAACGGGTAAACAACCCGATACATCACGAGATAAAAAAGACATTCGTTCTCTCTAATCCCAAACCCTACCGCCTCTCAAAAACACAAAATAATGGTGGACAGAAAGGGTAATCGCCCATAAGAATGGCAAAACAGATCGTCTTGGTGGGTTCCAGACATCGTCTTCACACTTGTTAGTCTCCACTGAGGTACGAGGCTTCAGGTAGACATTTCTATTCCAAGTTTCAGCTTCAATCCCCTCCCTATCGTCAGATCTGAAGTCTCTGGCGCTAATAATGCTATCGTTTTCCCTTCTGTGTCTCTTTGAGCTTCGAGCTTCCTCCACTTCTCTAGATCCAATGCTTTCTCCATTACTCCAGCAAGATAAGTGATAAATCTGACCATTAAGCTCGCTTTTGTAATGATTTCTGCCTATTCTAGTTAGAAACTGATACGATTGATTTCCATCTTTCTTATTTAGAGAGGTAGAAGCTTCTGGATCACTGCTGGTCTGGCTATGAATCCCCTTCTCTGTAACATGTAAGTTATTTACATCAGAAACCGTTTTATAAACAAAACACGCACTGTTATTATAACTATCATGTTTACTTCCCTTTATAATCAGATTGTTACAAAGATTGGGATAGCTGCCACCAGGAAGGACGTCAGAAAGATCTTCTGTATCTCTATAATCTGAATTAGTATCAGAAAAACCATAAGCATTAACTGTGAGCCTACCATCAATGCTTTCCAGGCTACTTGGATCACTGCTGGTTGGTATATGACCCCTACCCTCTGCAATAGGTAAGTGACCCAGATTACTATTCCTATTAGAGCTAATAAAACTGTAATTTGAGTAATAATTCTGTATACTTCCCTTGCAATTAATATTATTGTAGAGATGGGTGGATCTGCCTCCAGGAAGGATGCCAGTAGCCCCAGCTTGATATTTGATGCCAGTATCATGGATTGTATGCCTCTGCAATAGGAAGGATGCCAGTTACTTTTATTGCTGAACTTGCAATTAAGTATGAAATCCTCAACTTGATTATCTAAGCTAGCATCTTTTTTAGATTGATTGTGGATGCTGTCATGCCTGTGCAAACTAATTTTTTTCATAATAACCTGACAGTTAGATAAAATGAAACTCAAAAGTTGGGAACTACTAGAAACTTTGTTAGTGTGAAGTCTCTGATTCCTTTCTTTCCAAATGTAGAAGACAACATCTGTTAACATAATGCAAGCTTTCTTAAATAGGAGTGTGGTCTTGTACCCAACCATTGATAAATCTGAAGGGGCTACTATTGTTACCCCTATGGGCTAATGGAATGGTAACAAGAATAGGAGTGTGGTCACTAGAATTTTGAGGTAGAGTACAACACTGCACATTAGGAAAAAGATTAATGAAAAACTGGTTAAATAAAACCCTGTCTAACTTGCAGTGAATATTTCCGTATTCACCTGATTTCCAAGTGTATTTATTTCCTTGAATTGGGGGTTCTATTAAACCAGTTTTAACATAAAATTATTAATCTTTTCCAACTTATTAAAAGGTAAGGGATTACCACCTTTTTTTTCGAATTATGGAATACAGTGTTAAAATCCCCCATTAAAATCCATGGGCTATCAATAGCAATATTAAATTGCTCAATGCAGTTCCAAAAGGTGTTTCTATCAGTCTCAAAATTAGATGCATAAATGAAGGTAATTTTAAGAGACAGCCCCCCCCCTTGTTTTTGAAAATGCAGTGAATATACTGAAAGTCAATAAAATAATTGATGAGAGACCATATATTAGGATTATGCAATACCATTATCCTACCATTTCCTCCCATCGAATTATTGTTAATGATATTCCAACTAGAAAATCTTCTGTCATGAAACTCAAAAAGTTTCTGATCACTGAGTTTATGCTCAAGGATACCCATGATAGATGGTTTATACTTGAGCATAAAGTCTGAAAGATCTAATTGCCTTTCTGGGGAATTTAGTCCCCTGATATTCCAGGCTATTATATCCATTAAAAATAAAGTAGTATAATAGGATACGTACCCAAGGATACTCTGCACTTACAGTGAGCCACTGGTTTTATTGCAGTCCACTTTGATGTCTAATTGCTTGCCACTTTTCTTGAAGCTTTTGCTATCTGTGGCTTTAAGCTGTTTATCCCACTTACTGTTTTTCTCTACGTATTTCTTTCGAAATTCCATATCAGTGATATCTTCAGTGTCTTCTGCAAGCGTTATATCTGAGAGACTTCTAGTTCTGGTTTTTTTCTTTTTTTTCACTGGCGTTGCAGGTTTAGGTGAAGAGACAGTATTGCTGATAGCCTTTTGAATATCCGCTTCAGTGATTGAAGAAGCTCTCCTAGGCGCAAGTTCTTCAGAAACCAGAGAACTATCAGTGTAGATCGGATCCACCGCAAGAAGATCAGCACAGCTTCTCAATTTTAAATTTGAGTTTTTTGAGTTATCCAAATTGTAATATAACTTGAATCCTCCATGTGGGTGGGGGATTCAATGACCTGTGTTGCTACGCCCACTTCTTTGGTAGGATTAAGATTATCAATTGTAATTAAAGGCTCTGTCAAAACTGATGGTGTTGTAAACCCTTCAGTTTTGTTCAGATCAGGAGAAGTCTGCGCATCCATAATGGGATCTGCAGGCCCAAAATTTGGAAGAATAGATGCAGATTTACCTGCTTCAGAAATATTAGACTCTGATGCATCCAAGTTCATATTATCCTCATTAATGCAAAATGTGATGTCTGAGCCAGGAATAGCCTTAGGAACAATCTCTGAATAAACTTCTTGGGTATTAATAACTGAATTCGGAGCAAGATTTGTATCGATGTTAGAGGTTTCCTTTTTATGAACACAATCCTCTATTGAGTGCCCAAAACAGTTGCAGATCTTGCAACGATCTGGGATTGCTTCATATATTATTTGCTGAGAAATGGTCTCTCCATCGTGCATGTAGATAGAAGCCTCGTTAGGTAGCTCTGCATCAGCCTTAATTTCCATTAGAATTCTCGCATAGCTAAGTCGTGTTTCTTTAGCCGTTTGTTCATCCATCTTGATAGGCACTCCCACTAAACTTGCTATTGCACTGAATATTTCTTTATCCCATAATCTCAAGTTCAGTTCTGGAAGTTTTATCCATATTGGCATAGTACTTAGCAAATCTTTATCAAGAATGATTTTCTTGTTCCATCTTTTCAGAATAATCAGTTTACCATTAATAAAATACAGTCCTCCTTTTAAAAGTTTCTCGTAATCCTCCGCATTCGTGAAGCGGATTACAAAAAACCCGTTTTCACGTGTAAAAATTTCAAATGAGCATGTTGGGTTCCATGTGCGTGTCACAAAAGCTTTGAAATAATGATATGATGGACGTTTTCCAAACACATATGCTATGATGGACAGCGCCCACTTTCCCTCTGTTCTCGCACTAACTTCTTCTGAGACAACTATTATTTTCTCCTCTCCCATTGTTTCCACTGGTTCAATGTAATTTAGATCAAAGATTGATTCTTGGCCCCCTTTTTTAACCATATCCGCCCAAGAAGAGGCTCTTACATCCTTAGCCTGATTAATCTTTAAGGGTTGCTTAAATTCTTGCGGCTGTCTATTCAAATTGCTAGGTTGATATCGGACCCCATTTGAAGTAGGGAATGGCCTCTGACGTGGTTTAGGAGAAGGATCTCCCATTTTTCCAGCCCCTCTGTTGTTATGAACAGCTGAGTTGTGATTCAAGAATTAATTAGCCACTTTCTTGTGTTTAATCACCTTTGTAAATCCATCCTCATCATTCCTAATATCTGAAGAATGAGGAGCACTAGTGGGAGGAATAGATGAAGTAAGAGAAGAAGAAGATCCCTTTTTAAGGCTGGGATTATCCTCGATCGTTGGTTTCAAGATTGGTTTGGGAGCAGTCATGGCTGCTGGATGTTTCTTGGTGAGAGCTCGGTTTCTTTTTTTGTAACTTGCAGAACTCTAAAACAACTAGGTCTATACGATATGAGTTTTTTGCATGAAGGGAAAAAGTTATTAAAAGACCACAAATTTATGTCAATGCTAGTTTGGCAAGTTTCTGATTTCTTGCTATTTGGAAGGTTGGCTGTATTTTTTGTCAGGTTTTAAGTAATCTGCACTTTGTTCGATCTTGATGCAGTTTACCTAAGTATTTTGACAGCATATATTGGTAGTTTAAAATCATTTACTTCATAGATTTCAAAATGTCGATGATACTTTAATCGTCTCAAAATAAGTTGATCAACTATATAATCACTTATGTTTTGTGGAGAATAAAGGAGTTATTATGGTTTGGTCCATCTCTTGTCAGTTGGATGCATTAGATTTTAAACATTTTGTTGCTTGGTGACTTTAGCCATTTTAAGTTTGATGGCTTTGATGCATCGTCGATGATAATGTGATGTTCTGATGCTAGATTCGGTGCTTAGTTTCACTTTCATTTTATCTCTATCCCTCTTATAGCATGAACTTCTATGGAGTAACAATAAAACGTCTTTAATGTTTAATCCGTTGTTTCTTTGGGAGGCTGAATAGCATTTGTATTAATCTATGATCTGACAGGGATGCATGCTCAAGTGGACCAATGTCAACAGAACATGCTAGTGGGTTTCTCCCGAATGTTGCTGGCTTTATCAATTTATGCTTGGAAGAACAAATTCAAATGGCACCTAAGAAATGTACGGTTCTTTCTTACTTTTGTCTTTTATACTGTTCTCGCCGTTACGGAGTGTGTGTATGGAGGAATTAGTGGCTTCGCTACATTTTCCTTGTAAACTTAAAAAAAAAGTGGTGTGGTTGCTAGAAAATAGTTACAGAAGAATAATATTCATTTAGCGTAATGGTATTTTACAGTAATCAAGTGTAAACTACAAGTTCTTTATACAGGTTGTAAAGTATAATTTTGTTTCGCGTGTAGTTGTTGTTGTTGTTTGTAAGAGATACAAAGATCAAATCATCCGGTTTCATGCCCTATCCGAGGAGTAGCCCCGTTTAGAACCGTTATTCGTAAGCTTCAGTCTACATTTGAGCATTTAACAACTCTGCATTCAGAATTTCTTTTACTCTGTATCTTATCAAAGAATTATAAAGCGGCCCAGAATCTCCTTGATGAAGATATATGAGTTAGTTAATGAACCGCGTGAATTGTTTCTCTATTGTTATTATGGGTTACTATAACAAAAATTATAAGTACAAGTATAATCGATTATCGAACTACAGCCAAACAAGGGGTGCACATTTGCTGCATGCACTTTAAGGGACACAAGAAACTAATAATAAGATGACATGGAATGTAAATCATTTGATTGATTTCTTGTATTCCTTTCTAGACATGGAATGTTATATTTGACACATTCTTCAGCAATGTTGTTCAGTTACGTTCTGTCTTCCCTGTGCGAAATAAAATGCCAGTTAATTGTCTCCAATCTGGATGTTGCTTAGCTAGTTTTCCCAGTCGCACATCTTTATTGTATATAAGACAATCTTTACAATCTAAATCATGGATCACACATTTCTTCTAAATAGAAGAGGAAGATGATGGTTGTAACGACCTGCATTCTACGCATCGAAGGATCGTGGAATATTTATTTATTTCACATACGAAGTCGTATGGTCGTGTAACTTTGGGAGACGACTATTGGGGTCATTTCCCATGTTCATGATTTTTGCCGATTTTTAAATGACCGTTTCGCCCCTAGCTGATATTGTTTTGGCCATAACTTTTGATTGGTAAGGAGTTTTAACCTGAAACCACTTTCATTAGATCTGGATGATGGTTTACCTTTCCGTAGAGTGGCCACATTAGCCAAACGGACTCACCGTTTGGAAGATATGGCTAAAACAAGGGTTAGAAGGTGAAAAACAGCTTAACTGGGCCTAATTATGGTGATTAGCAAGAGGGCCTATAACCCATTTCGGGATCAGGGCTATGGGAGGGCTGAGATGAGTTAGTAAATCAGTTTTTGTTTCATTTCTTAGCCGCCACTTACAACCTTTGAACCCTAGCAATGGCCTCCACTTGCTAAAACACCCCAAATCACCTTCTAATTGCTAATTCAGCCAAATCTACATCAAATCAAAGCGGGTTAGCACAAAAATCGAGGTAGAGCTGCTGGAGTGTATTGGAATCCGAACCATTTTGTCCAAAAGTTTCAGATCTGAGTTTATTTGTGGCTAAGGTAAGTGATTAGCATTGTTTTTACACTAATTACAGTTAATAGGGTGATTAGTGCAAATTAACGAAATTATACATGTTAAAAATCTGGAAAAATATTTAGAAATTCTTAAATATTATTTTAGGCCTCTGTTAGAAAATTTGGTTAGTTCGATCATGTTTTGTTAATCATATCATTAGTTATGCTTAAACATGCTTAAAGAGAAAATGTGAGTTTTTGGGTATGTTTGATCCATATTAGCATATCATATTGTTGTTTTGGTGTTTATGGTTGATTTTCTATGTTGCTATGACTGTATGGTATGTTTTGTGATTGATTAGAAGGGTCAGAATGGTCGAAAACGCCGTCGTATGGCGTAATTAGCTCGCTAGAAAAGTTACAGGAAATGGCACAGTACCGGATCGGATCGGACCCCGACCCACTCGTGAAACGCCCTTCCTACGAACTGCTAGTGGAGTCACGAAGCCTGGAGGCACGAACCGGTCCACCCGCACTTGAAGCTCTCCGACCCGAACCACTTGCCTGAACCGTGGAGTACCATGCAACTCCGACCCGACCCGGTGGAAGGACCACGAACCGAGCACACTCAACCGACCCAATGCTCTGGAGCTAGCATCATGGACTGAGCCACTGGTGGAGCCACGACGCCTGGAGAACGATCTGAGCCAATGGGGTATCACGACCCAATGCGATGACCACGAACTGACCGGAGTTCACGTATGGGATAGAGGAACTCACGACCCGATCTGAACGAGGAGAAGAGGACCGATCAGGATGGAAGTTTGTTTCCGAACTGATCCGAAGGAGACTAAAACCCGAGATGCAAAGGTAGTCCAAATGAGAGGTTGTAACTCAGGATCCAGATGGGAACCAATGAGTGAACTTCACGATTGGACTTTGCTGCGGGACGTGTGCTAAGGAGTTGTCGACGTCCATAGCTTTGATTCATCACCGAGAGACGATTGTTTGGCTACGGATCAGTGCAGTGGGGTAGTTATTACTCCATGGGGCAGAGTGATCGTAGCATGGTTGAGCCGGTGCAGTGAAGTCATCATGACTTCATGGGGCATAGTGGACATAGAAAAGACTAGTGGTTGTGGATCAATGCAATGGAGTCTCCATGACTCCATGGGGTAGAGTGTTCATAGCAAGGATTTGAGTGATCAAAGCGGTGAATATCGTATGCTTTACGCACTGAGTGAGAGATGTGAGGATGGTTGCTATGCTTGATTGTTTGCCATCATTATGACATGTACACCCCCACCCCCGTTATCTTTACACCATATGTTAGTGTCACCTTAGAGTATTATACATCCTGTTATGCTAACTCTTTGGTTGCAGGTTCAGGTATGGTTTAGTATACCTGTTATTGTTCTGTTTTTGCTGCTTATCACTCATACCAGACTTTTGTCTGACCCAGAGTTTTATGTCTCTTCTTATTACTTTGGGTGCTCTTAAACGGGCAGACTAGAGACATGTTAGGTGGTATGCACGAGTAGTTGTACTGGAGATGAGAAAGAGGCTTCCACGTATGATATATATATAGATATATATTCTCCCTGTGTCGCTGCTGGTCACTACTTTGGGCATTAGTAGTGTACCTTTCTTATTTTTGCTTTAGAGACAGTTTGAAAAGTTGTAATAATGATGATGTGGAAGATAAGTTGTATTTTGAATTTTCCGCTGCTATCATGGTTTAGTTTTCAGCTTATGCACTGTCTCGCCTGTTTTATGTCAAGCATGTTATTATTATATTTTATTCCATGCGCTGTGAGACATTCTACAGGTTCCTTGCTACTTCAAATTCCCTTCTTTCCTTTTTTTTACGAACGTCCCGTGCTGGTTGGACATTGGCACGGCGCACTTTCATTTGAAATGTCAGCTGTTGTCGGGCGGGCCGTCACAATGGTAAAACATAGATTTTTAAAAAAGCAGTGTATGGTCTAAAGAAGGCAGTTTGAGTTATCATTAGCAGATATCTCAATTTATTATAAGTTTCAGTACACTTCAGTTTGCCTATGGCTGTGCAAAGTGAGTAAATGTCATCTCTGGCTACTGTGCAGAGTGCAAATTATGTTCATTGCACGAAGGAATCTTTTCAGAAGATATTTGAGGCAGCCATTGGATAGTGAATAGTTCACATTTCCATAAAGAAAAATTATTTATGCTTGAAGATAAGCCATCACTGTTGCGAAATTGAAATGTGCTTCTGGATTAGCTCCCTTAGAAGGGAAGAATTATAATCTTGCTGCTCGCAAGGTATATTCTGCATTCCTATTCTTAACCTTGTGTGCTTCTGCGAACTTTGCTAATTCTCTTATTCAAAATTTATATTATACGCTTATTTGATAAAAAAATGTTCTCAAATATTTCCATCATAGCTCTAGTCTGTATTAACCATCTATATTATAGTAAAAAAAAAAAAAATTCTTGCTCCTTTTAACAGTCATTTAGGTAATGCTTTGTAGCAGTCTTTATGTTTTTGGACATTTACTGGTTTTCAACAAGTTATTTATGATAATATGAAGCCATTCTAGTTGATAAACATATTACTTATCTGATCTAACATGTATGTTATTTGTAACAAATGTCAACTTTCTATTGATTTTCAGTTTTTTTGCTTTATCATTAAGGTGGATTTAGTAGTTAAAATATTGGCTACTTGCCAGGTGCTAAAAATGTATTCAGAAGCAAAGGTATAAACGCAATTGGAGACAGTTGGCCTTAACCCCATTTTGTGGTTAACAACATTTGCAACTTGCCAGTTGCTACACCAATTCACCCAGACCTGGACCCAGTTTAAATATGTTTAACTGAGCTGCACATTCCCTAAAAAGAAGTTGTAGCTTTTACATTATTTACTACTAAAAAATTTGTTCTCATTGCATCTTATGGAGTATTCACAATCTAGGTGTCTAGCTATTTCTCTCAGATAATATTAATTATTCTATTGTTCGTCTTCTATAGTTTATAGAAACAGGTATTGAGTTGGGCAATAACTATTCAGAAGTAATTGCTCCACAAGGTGTTAAGTTTTAAGGAAAATTCTGCATGAAAAAGATAAAAGCGGTTATCTTTTTAAGTTATACAGGAAAAATATAAAAGTGGTTATCTTTTTAAGTTATAATGTAAAAAAATAACCGCTTTTTCTTTTTCATGCAGAATTGTCCTTAAAACTAATTTTTCAGAATTGCTTTCCTTAAAACTTATTACCCTGAACAAATAATCCCTTTAAGTAAAAATCCCCTTAAATATATATATACACACACACACACACACATACGCTCTCTCTCTCTCTCTCTTTTTCTTTGGTTGTATACAATGTACAACCCAAAACATATCATGTATATGTACTTATAAAAGTAGCAGATCCATTTGAAAAAAACCAATTTTAAACACACTACTAAGTCCAAAGCCACATTACCCTAAGTTTTTGTAATGATTAACATCATTCAGATATTTACTTAATACAAAGATTCATAATTTGATATAAAAAATAAAACCAGATCCAAATACAATTTCAAACACACATATATATTATCATAAGCGATATATTTATGTGTTTAAAGTAATCGTAATAGGAAAAACTGGAAAACAAACCCAAGATTATTTCATCAGAAATCATAGCATTTTAGATTCACTGTCTAACAATGAATATTTTTGATACAACACATGCTAAAATACATACGGTTAATGTATCAATCCACATGCTTAAGATTTAATAACTTAGGATCTAGCAATTCTTGGAACACAACTAATATCAAGTATTAATTCATGATTTCATTTCAAACTTTGTATCAGAATACAAGCTTTGTTCATAGTGAAACAGTTCACTTTATAAATGGTTTTGCCTTAAATTCTTGCATCCGAGTTTTAAATACCATCGATTATCCAAGAAATCATACACATACAAGCCAAAAACACAGTTAATAATGCTAATTTTACAAGTCTAAGCTCTGATACCACTATTAGGTTTAATGCCATCTAATCAAAACAATATTTTAATTCTATAACAATTATAAGATCAGGATCTACGCAAAAGAATAGTAAATCAAAAAATTATACCTTTTAGGGTTTGCCAAATTGAGGAATCTCGGATTTATTTTGAATCTGTAACAGCCCTGGATGGAGGCACTTCTAGAGGAGTCCACAGATGAGTGTTTGATCACGTCAAACGAAATCGAAAATCAAAGGAATCGGCACTATCCGATAGACATGGATCTTTGATTTTCTCTTTTGTTTTTTTTTCGTATTTTTCTATCTGATAATGATTAAAAGGTCGACACCTCTTTTAATATACGAGAACAAAAGAGGATATACCACAATCCACGGTTTATACCATTCCAAACTAATAGAAAAACCAACGTTTTGATATTTCCTTTCGTCAAGAACAGCTCTTCGTTTTCAAACTCTGTTATGTGACCCTATAGGCTATTACAACATTGGTAATAATTTTAAATCATAGTTAAAATTATAAACAGTGAGCGACATCTAATAATAATATGTCGTTGTTACCCAAGTTATAATAATACAATCAACGATTCGATACAACCTTTTATGTGACCAGTGCTTCAACGTAATTTAACCCTTTTAACCAAATATCCAAGGTTAAACTCGGGGCATGAAACATACCATCCTCTTTATAATTTAATCCTTTTATCTTAATCGATGAGTAGATTATATAAATTTACAATTAGGGAACGGTGCATGTTACAATTAGGGAAATGATGGCTATCTTCCTATATACAATCGCTTTAGCTATTTGGATTTTGAATTTTGAATTCTGAACTATACGTTTCGGTATTCTATATTATGAATTATGTATTATGTATCAGATATATGTGTATGTATATATAAGGCAATGTTTCGCTACACCTCTTATATTGCACGTAAATCTCCCCCTAAATTCCAACCACTCATTCCGAATTTCCATATATATATATATATATATATATATATATATATATATATATAGGAAATTCAACTGACTTGTGGAGTGACCCATGGTTGAATGGGCAAAGTCTAATAGACGGACATGGGTGGGATAGTTATTCAGCTAATGGTGCACCAACAGTTAATGTAAACACAATTATCTCAAGCAGCACTTGGAACTGCAATAATAACTTGGTAGCACGCAATTTAGCAAATGAACTTGCAGAGAAAACTATTATTCCTAACAAGGGTGAAGACGAGTGGAAGTGGTCTGATGGCAAATTTAATTTTAAAAATGTTTGAGAGAGTATTAGACATGAGCGTGAACAGGTACCTTGGAGCAAAGTGGTTTGGTCAAGGTCTTTTCCACCTAAAATGTCTCAAGTCCTATACAAAGCTATCCTAGATAGACTGCCTACCAAAGAAAGACTGCATAGTTGGGGGATGATAGATGAAGACACATGTTATCTTTGTAAGAAGGAAAGGGAAATACTCAACCATCTTTTTTTCGAGTGTCAGTATAGTAGAAGGTTGTGGGCCATTCAAAAACTAAAATGCTTCAATTCTGACCAAATTGGAAGCTTAGAGGAAGAAATCAATTACCTGCACGATGGGAGTAATATGTCGCAATTGATGATAGAGGTTGGCAAGGTTGGCCTCACAACCACAATGTGGCAAACATGGCGAGAACGCAACACCCGTGCTATCAAGAAGAAAGAAAAGGACATGTTAGCAAACGCTGCGGCGATTAATCGGAAAATTGTAATAATTATTGACAGAATCAAATCGAAGTTTCTCACCACTGCAACGGAACGAGAACTATTGCAATTGAAGAAATGGAACTGGAGGGCAGTGACTGGAGGAAGGCGAAGAGAGAATCTGCGGCCGCCATGAAAATTCGCCGATGCCCTAATTTTGACAATTGGGTGCTTTTTGTTTACTTTTGCAGAGAATGTAGAACGAACGAAAAGTATACAGTTGGATGTATTATGTTCCCGTAGTAGATCGGGCTTTGTAACATTTGGGCTGAGCCGGCTTTAAGGGCTGAAATAAATTTTTACTTAATTTCAATATATACATACATATATATATATATATATATATATATATATATATATATGAAAATTGGTAACTTTATTGCAATACCAATCATATACTTCAATTATATGCCTCATCAAAACCTTATACCCCCCAACCTAGATCGGTACCACATAAGGGGGAAAAGTACATATAATCTCCATATATTAACAATACAAAAGAAACTCAGTTCTGAAAAAAATATTTACAATCAACACTGTCTTTCAAAACAAAACCAACTTGCTTACACTCTCTCAACACACCTCTAAACAAAGTAATCCCAAACAAAAATAGACTATATTGCATCAAAATTTCATCCAATATCCAGTAATTCAACTCCCCACCTCCTCGGGAAATTCACATTAGCTTCAGATCTTCAAGACTTACTGCCATTATTTGTTGATCAGATAGGAAACTTCTCTTTCAATCATTTTAGCTTTTACTTCCTTTGAAATGCTCTTGCCATTGAATTGCCTTGCATTTCTCTCTAGCCATATGTGATATATCCCACACATATACGTTGCACAAGCTACATCCAGTAGTTGATCATTCTCTTTGAAAATATGCAGTATTTTCCAAGCTTCTTCCTCCAGTGTGCCATATGTAATAGTACCATATCCAAGCTTAGTAGCAATATATCCCCAAATATGCTTTGAGTAGTCACAAGTGAAAAAAAGATGAGATACCGTTTCCTCTGTTTTCTTGCATAGAAAACAACAGTTATCTTCAATTACACCAAATCTCTTTAGACAATCTTTAGTGATAAGCCTATCATTATAAGCTAGAAATGATATCATGGCCATTCAGTTTGCATTTATTTTGTGCCATATCACTTTATAAATCCCATTAATGTCTTGCATTCTCCCAAGCCTTATGGAAAGAAAACTCACCCCCATCCGACCGCTCATAGAAATTAGAGTTAGAACTTAAATTTATCATCACATCATTAACCAAATTTTGTATTCTTTCGTAGCTGCATGAAGAGAACCATTAATTTTTCTATTTTGAATAATGGATGAAACAAGTTCATCATTCCTCCCCAAAATCTGAAATATAGATAAACCAATCAAGTCAACCAAACATCTACTATTTATCCCTGGTTCATACAACAATAATGTATTGGGTCCCAAAGCAATCACCCTATTAAACAATTGTTTGCCTGAATTTCTAAGCCTTAAAATAGTTTTACATGTACTAGAAGAGTTATTGTCTATTTTCGTGGTCTAAAAAGGCTTATTACCACAATATTTTTGCCACATCCATTTACTCCATAAAGATGAAGATGTTAAAAATTTCCACATCATTTTAATACCTGTTTCTTTTTCAAATCAGAAAAAGATTTTAAACTAATTCCACCTTCAACTTTTAGCAAACATAGCTTGTCCCATCTAATTTTATGTGATGAATTACTCTAAAAGAAATCAGCATACATCATATGTAATTTATCAATTAAATGTTCTGGTAACTGATAAACAAATATCTAGTATAAAACAGTTGGGGTAATTACAGATTGAATCAGTTCGGCATGCCCAGCAAAACTTAAAATTTTAACATCCCAGCCCTGTATTTTTTACTGCACGCTATTCAGTAAGGCTTGGCAATCATTGTAGTGAACCTAGTTGGATGATATTGGGGCTCCTAAATATTTGACTGGAAACTGTCCATTCCGAATATCCAAAATAAAAGAGATTTCTAACATGTATGTAGACTGTGAACTAAAATAAATTTTAGTTTTCACAATACTCACAGTTAAACCACTAAACTTTCTAATACTATCAAAAACCTCCTTTAAAGCTACTGCACAAATAGGTAAACTCTTCCTAAAAAACATCAAGTCATCAGCAAATAGTAAATGGGACATAGTAGATTCAAATATATGCACTAAGTAGAACTTATTTTGAAGCACCACTTCATTCATGCAGTACGTAAAATATTCCAATGCAATCGAAAATAAATATGGTGATAAAGGGTCACCCTGTCTTAATCCTCTATTTGAATATATGAAACCAATAGGCACACCTTGTATTTTGATTGAAAACGTAGGGGAGGATATACATTTATATATGATATTAATGAAATGCATTGGAAAACCCATTTTCAACATTATGTGACATATGAATTCCCTATTGATCATGTCGTATGCCTTATAAAGATCAACTTTAACACAAAATTTACTTACTCTAGGTTCTTAAAGTCTCTCAATAATTCATGTGAAAGGAGTATATTATCCCCAATATATCGTTCAGGTATGAATGCACGCTGATTTGGTGAAACTAGATGTGGTAAATACCATTTTAGCCTGTTGCATAGGATTTTGCTAAATGTCTTATAATACATATTGCAACAAGCTATTGGTCTATACTGTGATATATCTATTGGCCTTTCAACTTTTGGGATTAATATTATAAAAGTATGGTTGCAACTCTTTGGTAATTTGGCTGAATTAAACATGTCTAGTAATGCAGCTAGCAATTCTTGTTTAATATCTTCCCAATGAAGTTTAAAAAACTTAGAATTCATACCATCCGGCCCTGGACATGAATCTTCATGCACTGAAAGGACTGCCACTTTTACTTCTTCCGAAGATATTGGCTTCATCAAAGCCTGCTGCCTATGTAAGTTGATTATGTGGGTTGATTGGAATGAAGGGAACTACATGCAAGCTTCTCCATTATACAGATTTTTAAAGTACTCAATAGCTTCAACGGTTATTTCTTCTTGTTTATACAAAAGGTCCCCATTAGCATTTATCAAAGCTTTAAGATTATTAGAATACCTTCTTAAATACATTTTGGAGTGAAAGAATTTGGTGTTTATATCCCCATCTTGCAACCATGACACTTTAGATTTTTGTTTCAAATTCCAGAATTTAATATGCTTTTGGATGGATAAGGCTTGCTTAGCTTGAAGCATCTTTTCAAACAATACAATATTTTCTTGGTCCAAATCAGCTTCAATTTCTTTTTCTTTAAAATGTACTTCAGCTGCCATGAGTACTTCATCATTTTTTGCTCTAATTTTATTCCATCTCTTTAATTCACCCTTGCAGGTTTGGAGCTTTTGTAAAAAAAAAATAACTTGGATATCCCACAATATTTGATGTGAATCCTCTAGCAACACACTCTGCATATCCATCTTTAACATGCCAATCATTCACATATCTAAATGGATATCCTTTCATGGAAGAAGAGATGATAAACTCTAATAATAATGGATTATAGTCACTTGACATTTGTGATAAAGACAAGGCTTTCATATCAGAAAACTTTTGCAAACATAAGTGATTGACAAAAATTTTATCAATATTATTTGACATACCTTTGCGCCTTCAAGTGTAATTTAATCTAATTGCTTTAATTTCTATCAAACCTGCATGTGACGTATATATATATATATATATATATATATATATATATATAACAGCTTGGAAAGGACTACACAGTCTTTGATAGAATCAAACAAATACAAATTATAGCCCTAGGAGCAAAAATAAAAGAAGAAGACATAACTCCCACAGATCTAAGCCTAAGGCCAAAAACATCTTTGGCAACAATAACAGCAAAAGAAGTAAAAAAAAAGGAAAAATGGTCCAACTTGGTCATATCCCACAAATTACTCCAACACAGACAAAGAGCAAGATAATTTCATTTCCTGAAACTTTCAACAGAGAGATCCAATTCTTACAAGCCACAAAGGAGCAGAATGCCACTACATACAAAGAAATCTATTCCATATTGACAAAAATCTCCACATAAAAGATCCCTGGATTCAAAATCACATGGTAAATAATAAAAAACCAAAATATTCCATCTACAAAACAATATATAGACGGTAAAGACTCTTCCATAGATTGCAGGTGTATGATAATCGCATATATGCCTCTTATAAGTTAAAACTTTCATAATATAAATACCTAGTACACAACAAGTTTACTCTGGATCCCACTACTTTATTGAACTACGGATTCATCATAGAACTATACTTAAATGGATGGCATCAGACAGAGTTGTCAGAGCCTCTCAATTCAGTCACATATTACTTTACAGAGATCCTGGACACAGAAATGCACCTTTAGATTACAAAAGTTTCTCGTCGTTATGGAAATGACATGATAGACCCAGCCAGACATATAATCAAAATCAAGGCACAAAATTTTGATTTTGATTTTCCAAACTGGGAAGAACATACAGAGTACACAGATAAATCCACACCCAAAATGAACGAACAACAGCATTATGAAAGATATCGTGCCTATATAACTGGATAAAATCTAAATTGGGATAGTACAGACAAAACAAACTAAAAGTTGTATGCTGAATCCCCTGTGACAAAAATCTATACATCCAGAAATATAGAAGAATTTGGCCCAGAATATAGGCTTTTTGACATTTTTCATCCTAGACCAAACATCATAAATATTTACAGAAAATTACAAACAAAGATTCTAGGAGATGGCGAATCTACCAGCAGCAAAGAAGTAAGAAACGGTACCCCAGACATGATGTAACAGCACTCACCAAAGATCTACCAAACAAAGACTCCACTTAGACATAATGTGACTCCACTTATCAAGAAAAAGACATAATATGACTCCACTCAGACATAATGTGACTCCATTTATCAAGAAAAGGACATATGTGGAAAAAGAAAAAGAGACATGATGTGACTCCACTTACCAAAAAAGGACATATGTGGATGAATGAAGGGTTAGGTGGGAAACTATGATAGTATAATATTCTTCATGAGATCATATGGCCCAACAATCAAATTGATAATATTATGTAAAATAATATCAGCTTTCTGAGGACGGCTGTATGTTTATGTAAGAATGTATCGGGTGTAATGTATTATATAAGAACACTCATACTGAGTAGAAGAATATCGAAGTTTGTAAGAGAAAAAGTTTGTAATATTTACGAGTGAAATAAAATTTTCTTATGCAAAAAGCTCTGCACATATCTCTTTTAATGGTGATCTCAGAAAGCATGAACTAAACATATAAGACGTGGATCAAAGAAGAAAGGTGAAGCGGCCTAGGTATGATCTTTATTTATTTGCTTAAGTGTTTTTAAAATTTTAGAACTATTCTTTCTGTAATCAAATTTAAAAGACATAAGCTCGTTTAAGGAACTAAGTACCAAATTTAAGGCATTAGTCATGTTGACATTAGCTGTTTATGGGAAGTAGTTCTTAAAGTAACAAGGTGAGAATTTGCTATGTCAAAGAGCATTTTTGATAATTTAATAAACACTAATTTAAGTATGAATATTAAAACCATGTATGCTTCACTTAGTATTCTAATATTCGTGTCTTGTTCAAATTGAATTACCAAGCCCAACAAAATTACGAACCTACTAATGGAATTTTTACAAAACCATTTGGAAGAAGAATTTCTTACAAAAATAATCTTTGTTCTAAAAAATTCAGATTTAACAGAAAAATACCAATATACTATTACAAACATATTTAAAAGCAAATATGTAACTTAACTTATAGATTTAACAGACTCATCATTGAACTTGTTTAGTATACTAAAAGAAATAGATATATTTCATTATTTTAGCTGAACGCATAACAAAAATATAGTCTTAAGCCAAAGATTTCTAAAACAATTTAATGCAGAATGGACATACCTATGTATAAAACAAGAAGAAAGAAACAAATGCACAGAATATGATTTTGATATGGATCAATATCATGATCAGTAAAAATATAATGATAGGACACAAAGACTACAGGTGCCTAAACAAGAAATTAGAAGACTCTGAAAGAAGATTAAAAAATAATTGGGTTCCTAATTCCCAGTTTAGACATCCACTTAGTGCACCCTTGGGGTTAGCCCAAGCTGCCACTAAGGTAGTTTAAAAAAATAAAAAGAGTAATAATGCCAAAAAATTACGGTTCATCCAATCAAAATAATATTAGTTTACATACACAGACAAAAAATAATAACAAGTATTCCACTACATATTTACCTACATATTATCTATAGCATAATTCTATTGCATACATACGCCTTATTACTATTCATTTACAAATACTATTCACCCAAATGCTATCTCTAAATGCCTTTAAAGCAAACATATAAATACTACGTTCCACACATTATTACTAATATTTTAGATCTATTCATAAATATGACGTTATATTTAATTGGTACAATAGAAATGTTAGTAGAGAATCTAGATATTCTAAATATACCACTAAATAATATCACTAAACCTGATTTACTAGAGGAATTAGAATTTATATACCGTGATCTATGCACAGAGCATTAAAATGCTGTTGCAACTATTGCAATATATGTCCCATTTATTGGTATCAAAGCCTAAAAGATGACTTGGTCTAATCAATATGAATAAAATATGAATTACAAAAAATTCAACTATTAGAATTTAGAAGTAAGTAATCCAAATAAAAAGGTTATTACCTTAGACAAACAAAAACACATATATTATATAAAAGATAATATGTATACACATAAAGTACACTCAGAATCCGAACATATGAACACAATTACAGATTTGATTACAGAATTAGGTGAAAACTTAAATCTCTATAATGAAAAACACTATAACCTGATGCAATTAGTCCTTGAAGGAATAATTGAGAAAAATAAATTACTAAAACAAATATCAAATACCTAAGATTACTTGAAAACTAACCTTTGTAAAATAGACAGTTTGGAAATAACCCTTAAACAACTCACAGAAAAGTTTAAAGTTATAAAAGTAAAAGAATTCCCCATTAAAATGATATTATAGAACTCAAAAACTTAATAGAGAAAAATAAGCCTAAAGATATTGAAATACATTCTAAAGAATTAATAACGAACTCAAAAGAACAATTTGATTTACAGATACAACAAATTGAAAAAAATGTTAGAAGAAATAAAAAAAAGCTTAATATTAAGTTAATGAGTTACGAAAACAAATTTTATCAAGAAGCAGTTAGGTTCATAGAAACAAACTACAGATTCACAGTCCCAAATATAAATGTAGGATATAATAAAGATGAAGTTCCAGGAAAAAGCGATAAGATACAAATATTGCAAAATAACATAATAATAGCCGTGCTAACTCAAATCCAGAACAAAATAGACAATGTTCAAAAACAAATGCTTGATATAGACAAAAATGGTAAAGAACAAGAATATGAAATAACTAAGCTTACAGAAAACTTACATAAAATTAATTTAGGACCAAATGATCCCACAACACATATTACAAGTAGAAAAACTAAAATTAATTTCCTTATGTATAAAAAACTTGACCAAATATGAACAATAAAAGATTATCTTTTACAGGACCATCTAGAACTATAACAGATAGACCAACAGAATCAAATAGTTTATCATCTACAGGTTGGATAGATAACATGTTAAGAAGAACTAATAATACACAAGCTCAATTAGACGAAACAATTGACTTAGACAGAGACATAGAAGTATTTTCCAATAATCAACTAAATTTTCTAAATCCTAGGGAAATATATAGAACAAGATTATTTACAATAGTAACATGACTATATAGACACCATAGGGAAGAAATACTTTCTATCCCAGATGGAATACAACATATAATAAGTTTAATGTCACAAGAAGCTATAAAACAACGAAAAATCCAAAAATATAAATTGATCCACTTAGGACTAATAGTCATAGGCATAAGAGGATTAGTTAAACAAAAAATTGGAACAAAACCATTGTTAATACTAATTGATGATAGACACCAAGATATGGACAAAGCCATATTTGGAATGATGGAAGTAGATATGAACAATAATATAGGTATTGTTTACATAGCTCCAAATTTTAGTATGACATTAAATGATTTTTGCCAACATATAAAAATAATAATATAACCCAAAGGATTTGAAAATTTCATTGGAACATATATCATATTAGATATAACATTTTTGGGAAAATGTATGTCAAAATATACACCAAAAATAAAAATAAAATTAGATAAGGTAATAGAAACTTTAAATTCTACATGAATAAGTTTTATAAAACCAATGGAAATAGATTCTTCTATTCTTGTTGTTCATGAATGGAAAATAGAAAATCCCAATAATACAATAACAACATTAAAACCAAATGATGTAGTAACATATAATAATCTAGATAAATCCATGTCCATAAGATTTAGAGACTATGGACCATTGAATCAACAATGATGAAGAAACAGAAGAATTAAACAAAAGAAAAAAAAATATACCCAAAAGAATTAGGGATGGTTCTTGAACCATCTGAAATATATGGATTAGAACAAACCTTAAGATCAACAAACCAAATAAATGAAAATAAATTTGTTTACATAGATGATGAGAATAACATAAGAACAAGAGAAATACACAATCTGGATGACTTCCTAGATGATTCAAGAGGAACCAATAAAGAAACCTAATATTCTTGAAGATATATTATCAAAATTCACTGAACATATGGAGCTAACCGATCATGAACAAACTGCTAGTTTAGGAATAACATATCCAAATAGAAATCAAGACCAACCAATGCCTTACGATGTAGGACAACCACCTAGACAACAAGTTGAACCATACACAAATGAAAATAAGAATATAAGAACAGCTAGAAAATGAATACCTAATGAAACATCCTTTTACAAAAATAACTCGGTTATCCTAAATGTAACAGAATGTCATCCACAGCTGCTAGATACTTATCTAGAACAGTGGATTGCTGCTATAGCAAGAGACTATACAGCAAGACATACAAATATTAATTCTGGCGAAGAAATGATAAGCATAACAGAAAATTACTTAGGAGACATAGCTAAAGCTATATGGGAATCATATAAGGAAAACTTTCCAAAAGAAATGAACATTCTACTAGCACAAGGAAGCAATATATATAATTTTGCCTACTCAATACATATGATAATAACAGGAAGGGATGTAAATAAAAGAACAACTATTACACAACATGTAACGATACGGATTTCGCCCGGACCAAATCGATCGCTAAACCGACCAAGACCGTTCGAATCCCGCATACGCTAACTCCGAGCATACAACACATCAGAACAAATAACAGAAGACTTTTATAAACATTATAATAATGCTACATCAGAGTATAGAATATCATAGTATATCGGAAAAAAAAAATACAGCGGAAGATTTATTTACAATAAATGTAATACAATGCACAGCGGAAAATAAATAAAGTAACACAGCGGAAGACTATCGATACTCTGGACATAGTTTTTCGCTTCGATCCAGAATCCTGCTAAAAGTATCTCCAAAATAAAACTACTCAACTGCCCGTGTGGAAAATTGGGGCACCCGAATTTGCAAGGGAAAAGCAAACTACAGGTCAGTCATGGAACTGGTGTGAGAAACTCTAAACAGTTATAAACTTATATAAATGATAAGGCAAATCACAGGACCACGTCGCTAACGCGGAACGGGTTTACCCCTATGAATGCCAGTGTACAAACAACAATCAATATAGACATATGGATCTAGTACGCATCAATCAACATGCAATATCCCAATCTACCTATTTAGATTAATCACCACCCTTAGATTTTTCAAATCCAATTCAATTTACAGAAATTATTCCTTTAGACTTTATTTCCCGGTTTCTATTTCAAATCATTTGAAATACATATCTAGCTTTTATATCAAAGTAGATTTCACATCGGGATCTCAAATCAAATCATTTGGAAATATGAATTCCAAAACAAATGCATACAAACAAGTATGCAACCAAATATCGGGCTCCCCTCAGACAAGGAAAAGGGATAATACCTAAGCAACTCGATATATATATATATATATATATATATATATATATATATGCACCTCCCACACATGGAGCAGGCTACACACTGACCACTCACCCTAAGGCATTGGATCCCACCCATACTTCTAGTAGACCGGGTTACCAAATCTTTAGCCACATACCAAATCATTTCATATCCCGAAGTAGGGAAAATCATTTCACAACATAATCACAAGTATAATCAAATCTATAGTACTTTACATCAGCAATTCACACATATGATTGGTCACTATTAATCACATAACCTTTGAGCTCGTACGTCTCAAAAAAGGGTGTTAAGCAAGAGAATAAATTCTTCGCCACCAAACAAATACATCATTAATAGCAACTAATCGAATATGTGATAAACTACAATGTAAAACCATAATACATTTCCAAATCATCGGGTTTTAGCCCTCGAAATCCTTTCTGTTTTATAAAACATTTTTATAAAACATTCCCTATCCAAAATAGGGAATACATTTCTTTTCACTTAAGAAAAATATCATTTCAAAACCGTTCATTAAATTTGAAATGAACACAACATCGCTAAACACCTTATTGTCAAATCATGAGGTGTTTCACAAGGTGTTAGCACACAGATATCTTTACCCAACCCAATGCAAAATGTAAAAGCACATTCTGCTCATAAACTGGTCGAGCACCATCCAAACAATCAATCAACCACAATCAATATCAATAACCAAGTAAATTTGGTTTAATCACATCACGTGTTGTGGTAAATTCAATCACCACTCATTCATCCAAATCTAATTAAAGATTTATTCAAACCCCAATTGATTTAATCTCTAAAATCATTTCATATTGATTGTTCTACTTTTTGATAATTAATCTTGCTTTTACTTGGGTTAAAGAACTAATGTCATTTAAACACAGTTCACGACAAACCCCAAATCCAATTTGATATTAAATACAAGGCTCTGAATAGAAAATATATCGGCTTATATTCAATATCAAATTCTGAAATCAACAAATATCGTATTGGAATAACGATATATATATCTTCCAAATTCCTTCACAATATCTGTATAATCATGGAATCCAATATTGAAATATTCTGAAGATAATTTCGATTCAAATCTATTCCAATTCTTATATTGGAAATTTCTGGTTATACTAAAACTACATCTCAATCCATTTTATTTATTTAAAAATATTGGATTATTTTTCTAGTTAATAACTAGTTCATTTTGATAAAAATGTATTTTTATCTCTTCAAATATGGAAATTTTCATCTCAGTTCTTTCCAAATCATTCCTTATGATTTTACACAAATTATTGATATTTTTAATAATTTTATCAACGCCCATACAGTCGATTTCCAATAACGGCCAACGAACTGCACTTACAGTGACCTTTTCCAAATTTAATTTGGACATAATTCCAAATCCAACCGTTAGATTTCAAATCTCTCACATTCGTTGGAAAGCTCTTTTCGATACGAACCCAACGGTCTCGGTTTCAGGAGAATCCGACGGTCGGATCTCCCATAACGTCACTTCGAAGTCAATGGTCGAAATTCGAGAACTGTCGCGGCGCGACGCGTTCTATTCAGGCCATTAAATATATATATTTCGTCGATTTCCATTTAAAACGTATTTTATAAATTGTTTTAACTTCGTTTTAAAATGATTCCAACTTCATTTTCAATTTAATATCAAAATTGAATATTCCTTTACATGATAATTTTATACATCTCATATATATGGTAAAAATAATATTTTTAAGCAATCAACATTTATTTCATTCACACTTCATATATATATATATATTATTCACTTCTTATATATATATAATTCATTTCATATATAGATTATTTTTGCATTTCATATATGTATATTTTTCTACTTCTTTTACATATATAATTCATTTCATATATATGTTATTTTTCATTTCATATATATATATATATATATATATATATATATATATATGAAATTTCACATCGTATATACATTTCATTCACATCGCATTTATATATAATTTCATTCACATCGTATTTATATATAATTTAAAATCATATATACATTTCATTCACATCTATATGTAATTTCATATCGTATATACATTTCATTCACATCACATTTATATATAATTTCATATCGTATATACATTTCATTCACATCGCATTTATATATAATTTCATATCGTATATACATTTCATTCACATCGCATTTATATATAATTTCATATCGTATACACATTTCATTCACATTGCATTTATATATAATTTCAATTTTCACATCACAACCACAACGCAATACAATCAAACAAGTTGTCCATGGTCTGTGGATGACGGGGAGCAGTTCATACATGCAGTTACAAAATAAATAACTGTACAAAAATAATTTTATAGTGAGAGAGGTTCTCACAGTGGTCGGTTTCGAAATCGATAAAAACGATTATTTTAATTAAATTAAACCTGGTGTTTAATTTAATCAAAATTTCCAAATGCTTCCAATTTTGTTCTGGTCTGCTCCATTGCGTAGCGTTCGATCACGCAATCCCAATGCATTCAAGTTTGTTGATTTCTGATAACAGACGAATGAGTTATTACGTTTTAAAATCTCACATCGTAATTACGTAATTAAACTAAATTATAGTTTACTTAACCATTTCTTAATAAATCACCACCGTTCAGAATTAATCCAAGGCTGATGCCACCTTCTTCTTCTTGCGATCCACTTCTGTACAAAAAAACGAACCCTTGCTCCTCCATTATCTCCCCTCTTGCACAACCATCGAGGCCGCCAGAACCTAATCGAAGAACGATGCGACGTGCCCCTTCACAAGAGCGCCCTCGCCCCAAGAATCTCGAAGCTCGAGCCCCCCTCCACGCTAGAAAGTTCCACGAAGCTGGCGGTTTTGGTGGACAAATCCTCCCAAACGACGACGCTTCAGATCATCCTGACCGTTGAATTCAAAGATGTTGCTGAGCTAAAGAGGCTTGTAGTTAGGGTTTCATGGATTGATTCATGGATGTGGAGAAAATTTAGGGGATTAATTCGAAGGGTTTTCACCGTTGGTTCTTTACTGGAGGCGGCTTCAGGCCTTTGACCACGGGGGAAATAATTTGACCAAATTAGGGTTGACCCTTTTATAGACGATCCCTTTTTTATTTTAATTTATTAAATTCTCTTTAAAACTCCAAATCATCACCAACTCCAAATCCAACACATGGACTGTCGCCGCTAGCTAAATACCCCCATTCCAGACACAATGAGATATATTTCATAAACCAATTCGACTGTTTCAATCAGTTTTCATCAAAATTAAAGTATAAATTAATATATATTGAATTTGAACACGCATTTTAATTTAACCGGGCCACATATTGATTCTAAAAATTCCAGAAAAATTATTCCTAGCTTCGTATTGATGATACGGTCCTAATAAAACTAATTTCGTCGAATTTGAAGACCGTTTGAAAAATGGCCATTTTCTGGTCGATCCAAATTGACTAAAACTGTTAAAACACGTTTTCTTTTGTCACGCCCACAGATTGATTCCAAAAATTATGAAAATTGGAATCCCGCAATAATTTGACATCCCGGATCCAACAAAAGTTGTTTCGTCGAAAACGGAGGTCGTTTGCAAAATGGCTATTTTTACGGGCTATATTTTCCATAGCGATTATTCTGAATCTTCAACTGGTCATAACTTTTGATTCCTGCTATGAAATTTCGATTTTTCAGATTCATTATAAAGATATTTATAAACAGATTTAAATATTTTTGGTTTCACTAAAATCCGGTTTATTTTGAATCCTGTACATTCAATTGAAATTTGAAATCGAATTTTCAAACTACCGCGCCATTTCCAATTCCTTTTATAATTAAATTAAAATTATATTCTAACTTCGATTCAAATAAATATATACGTTCCAATTCTATTCAAAATAAATTTCTCGTCATTATTATTTAAAATAAATCACTTTAAGTATTCAAAATTCATTAAAATTGCCAAAATAAAATTTTTGATTAGTTCAGATTTTCCGGGATGTTACAATCTCCCCCACTTAAAATCTTTTCGTCCCCGAAAAGGAACGGAGCTGATAGTTGTTTAACTAACCAACTCAACTTTCATTACGGTGTTCATTCTTTAACTTTTCAGATTCTAAGAATTTTCAAATTCTTCAAAAATTTGGCTAACACCCTAAATTTTCGAAAAATTTCGCCATAATCTCCTTTGTACGGGAGCACCGGGAAAATCCCCAAACCACCACACAGGCCCTCTCATCTCAAAAGAAAAAGAAAAAGCCAATCGGCTCATAAAATCATCCAAACCCAATAAATTAGTAAACATGTACTTATTTGTTGGGCATACAATTTTTTATTCCTCTCCTCTAGCCTCCTTGCTATGACCCGTTCAACATATATGCATGCATGCAATTCCACTCAATTTTCAATTTAATTCAATATTCGACTCGGTTGGGCTTAATATAACTTTCATCCACATATTGGTTAAATTAATTATCAAGCATCATAACCATCAATCAATTAGTTGACTAGCTTTTCAAATATATATATAACTTTTATATAATCAAAAATCATATTTTCTAAAATCGGATTATATATATAATCACGAATACGTTATTTATAAACATACAACTCAACCCATTCTGGGGCATTACAAACCCCATCTCTAATGAGTTACTCATTCTAGAATGCTACTGATTCTATCTCTAACGAGGATTCTTCAATAGGATATTACTAATCCTACCTCTGATGAGTCTTTTATTTTGTTCTACTGAGTTGTACCCCAAAGATTTGAGTTAACCAAAGCTCTGATACCATATGTAACGATATGGATTTCGCCCGGGCCTAATCGATCGCTAAACCGACCAAGACCATTCGAATCCTGCATACGCTAACTCTGGGCATACAACACATCAGAACAAATAACAGAAGACTTCTATAAACATCATAATAATTTTACATCAGAGTATAGAATATCAGAGTACATCGAAAAAAAAAATACAGCGGAAGATTTATTTACAATAAATGTAAGATAATGCACAGCGGAAAATAAATAAAGTAACACAACGGAAGACTATCGGTACTCTGGACATAGCTTTTCCCTTCGATCCAGAATCTTGCTAAACGTATCTGCAAAATAAAACTACTCGATTGCCCGTGTGGAAAATAGGGGCACCCGAGTTTGCAAGGGAAAAGCAAACTACAGGTCAGTCATGGGACTGGTGTGAGAAACTCTAAACAGTTATAAACTTATATAAATGATAAGGCAAATCATAGGACCACGCCGCTAACGCCGAACAGGTTTACCCCCATGAATGCCAGTGTATAAACAACAATCAATATAGATTTATGGATCTACTATGCATCAATCAAAATGCAATATCCCAATCTACCCATTTAGATTAATCACTACCCTTAGATTTTCCAAACCCAATTCACTTTACAGAAATTATTCCTTTGGACTTTGTTTCCCGATTTCTAATTTGAAATACATATCTAGCTTTTATATCAAAGTAGATTTCACTTCAGGATCTCAAATCAAATCATTTGGAAATATGAATTCCAAAACAAATGCATACTATGCAACCAAATATCGGGCTCCACTCGGACAAGGCAAAGGGCACGTACCTAAGAAACTCGATACATATATATGCACCTCCCACACATGGAGCAGGCTACACACTGACCACTCACCCTAAGGCACTGGATCCCACCCATACTTTTAGTAGACCGGGTTACCAAATCTTTTGCCATATACCAAATCATTTCATATCCCAAAGTAGGGAAAATCATTTCACAACATAATCACAAGTATAATCAAATCTATAGTACTTCACATCAGCAATTCACACATATGATCAGTCACTATTAATCACATAACCTTTGAGCTCGTACATCTCAAAAAAGGGTGTTAAGCAAGAGAATAAATTCTCCGCCACCAAACAGATACATCATTAATAGCAACTAATCGAATATGTGATGAACTACAATGTAAAACCATAATGCATTTCCAAATCATTTCAAAATCATCGGGTTTTAGCCCTCGAAATCCTTTCTGTTTTATAAAACATTCCCTGTCCAAAATCAGGAATACATTTCTTTTCACTTAAGAAGAATATCATTTCAAAATCATTCATTAAATTTGAAATGAACATAACATCGCTAAACACCTTATCGTCAAATCGTGAAGTGTTTCACAAGGTGTTAGCACACAGATATCTTTACCCAACCCAATGCTAAATGTAAAAGCATATTCTGCTCATAAACTGGTCGAGCACCATCCAAACAATCAATCAACCACAATCAATATCAACAACCAAGTAAATTTGGTTTAATCACATCACGTGTTTTGGTAAATTTAATCACCATTCATTCATCCAAATCTAATTAAAGATTTATTCAAACCCCAATTGGTTTCATCTCTAAAATCATTTCATATTGATTGTTCTATTTTTGGAAATTAATCCTGCTTTTTCTCAGGTTAAAGAACTAATGTCATTTAAACACAGTTCACAACAAACCCCAAATCCAATTTGATATTAAATATAAGGCTCTGAATAGAAAATATATCGGCTTATATTCAATATCAAATTCTGAAATCAACAAATATCGTATTGGAATAACGATATATATATCTTCCAAATTCCTCCACAATATCCGTATAATCACGGAATCCAATATCGAAATATTCCGAAGATAATTTTGATTCAAATCTATTCCAATTCTTATATTGGAAATTTTTGGTTATATTAAAACCACATCTCAAACCATTTTATTTATTTAAAAATATTGGATTATTTTCTAGTTAATAACTAGTTCATTTCAATAAAAATGTATTTTTATCTCTTCAAATATGGAAATTTTCATCCCAATTCTTTTCAAATCATTTCTTATGCTTTTACAAAAATTAGTTATATTTTTAATAATTTTATCAAGGCCCGTACAGTCGGTTTCCAATAACGGCCACTGAACTTCACTTACAACGACCTTTTCCAAATTTGATTTGGACATAATTCCAAATCCAACCATTAGATTTCAAATCTCTCATATTCTTTGGAAATCTCTTTTCAATATGAAACCAAGGTCCCGGTTTCAGGAGAATCCGACGGTCGGATCTCCCGTAACGTCACTTCAAAGTCAATGGTCGAAATTCGCGAACTACAGCGGCGCGGCGCATTCTATTCAGGCCATTAAATATATATATATATATATTATATATTTCGTCGATTTCCATTTAAATCGTATTTTATAAATCGTTTTAGCTTCGTTTTAAAAACGATTCCAACTTCATTTTCAACTTTATATCAAAATTGAATATTCCTTTGCATGATAATTTTATACATCTCATATATATGTTAAAAATAATAATTTTAAGCAATCAACATTTATTTCATTCACACTTCATATATATATTATTCACTTCTTATATATATAATTCATTTCATATGTACATTATTTTTCATTTCATATATATATATATATATATATATATATATATTTCTTATATATATAATTCATTTCATATATATGTTATTTATCATTTCATATATATATATATATATATTGATTTCACATCGCATATACATTTCTTTCGCATCGCATTTATATATAATTTCATTCACATCGCATTTATATATAATTTCTTATTGTATATACATTTCATTCACATCGCATTTATATATAATTTCATATCGTATATACATTTCATTCACATCGCTTTTATATATAATTTCATATCGTATATACATTTCATTCACATTGTAGTGTCCCGCATTTTTAGCGATATAATAATTAATTAATTTAATTATTTAAATAGTGATTTATAGAATTAAATGGTCGTTTAATTAAATTATATTGAATATTTAAATAATATGAATAATAGAATAATATATTTATTTCTGAAATAGTCGGAAATAGTGAATTGACGATATGGTGCGAACTGAACAATTTAAAATATATATAATTCAGTTTGGAATTGAATTTGAATAACGAATATATTATTTAAACGAAGTTTGAACGTAGAATTATAATATAATTAAAATCGAGCTTAAATGGCGCGGCAGTTCGCTATTTGGCGATTCGAACTTCAATTAAATACACAGGGTCTGTTTTAAATCGGATTTCTGTGAAACAAGAAACGTTCAGAGCTGGTGAAGTATATTTTTCTAATGGAAGAGAAAAATCGAGATTTCGTCGTATAGATTTTGATTTATGTCCAAATCAAATTTTAGAAAAGTCGTTATGAAATTCCTTTATAATTTATATCGATTTATTTATATTATAAAAGGATTTTTCAATATAAATTGAATATCGATTCAACCGGGATTTGAGTATCGAGTTATAAATCCAATTAGAGTTATACGATATTCTAGTGTGAATATATACGATAATATTTATTTATAAATATTTAATTTAATTATTTTTAAATATATTTATATATTTAAATGAGTTATTTAGAGCTTTAAAAATAGCCATTTTTTCAAACGATCTCCAAATTCGACGAAACCAATTTTGTTGGATTCGTAATATCGAATTATTGTTAGATTTCAATTTCCATGATTTTTGAAGTCAGTATGTGGCCGTACGGGATTTTAATGTGAAAAACAGTCAATTTTTTTACTTTAAAAAATACGTTGTGTGAGCAAACGGAGTCGGAATTCGGCGAAACCAGTTTTGTTGGGTCCGTGATGTCAAACTGTAGCTACCTGTCTATTTTCATGATTTTTGGATATCATGTGTGATCACAGGAATTTTTAAACAGTGTATACAAGCAGCGATACGATAAAAAGAAATTTAATAATCGAATAAAAAAATATAAAACCACGCTATAAATACACCATTTTCACTGCTAACCCTAAACGTTCTCTTCAGCACTCAACAATTTTGCGCTGCCACTTCTATCCTCTTCTTCCAGCAAAAATGAAAGTCCAAAAAAATTCAGATAAAATCATATATATCTCAAAAATCGCAATTCAAACATCATTGAAATCCTGGAAGGGTTCTCCTCAACTTAGTACCAATCTTATATGGTTCGACGTCGGTTTTTGGTTGCTGCGAAATCCCAGTGTGGCCCTTTTCCAGCTAGGGTTCAACGTTTTGTGGCAATAGAGAGTTAATCCTTGAATTCGAATTCGTATTGGAGTTCTTGAGGGGATTTCGCATCTTCACTGAATTGTTTGGGTAGTTTCGAGCCTAAAAGTGTCACTCAAAATATCTATAGCAGTGAACGACGGATTCTGTTGGACACGACGAGTGGAGAGAAAATGTGTTTGGGAAGAAAGAGAATTCGAAGAGAAAGTAGATGGTAATATTGGTTTTGATTTTAAGTGAGAAAGTGAAGGGGAAAATGGGATCGTGGTTTCGGTAATGGTGTGTTCATCACAGGAAGGAGCGGTTTTCATTTTTGGGGAAGATGGATGTTCGGGCCTGGGTTTTTAAAAACGGGCTTGGGCTTTGGGAAAAAGGGGTGAGCCCAAATTTAATTAAAATAGTTTTTAGTTTTAAAACTAAATGATGAATGCAACTTGTAATAACAATAACTTGGTCATACATGATCAGAATCGCGAACAGTCGGATCCGTTGGGGTCGTACGAATGGGGGCTACACCATGGAATTGACCGAGAGCGAATTGGAGCTCGTTTGGATTTATGGTGAAATTAAACGCCTGAATCGAATCAATGACCAATTATCGTTATTTAACGATAAACCATCCAATGTGAGTAAACTCACTAACTCTGATCAGTTTATATTTTTATAACATATTTATAGAATTGATAAATAATGGTCGTTTGCTCTGTGTTGGTTGTTTGGTTGAATTGCTAATAAATTGGTTGAAAATATAGATAATGATATATATAAATCGTTAATTGAATTCGTGTGATTCATGTGATTAACATCTGTTGATGCAGGGAAACAGGTCGGAGTGACCCAACTGGGTTCCTCAACATTTATTTGATTGTTTTTAATATATTGTGATATATGATAAGATATAAAATCTGTTGTTGATTTTGTGTGTTTGAACGATATTGATCACCGTTATTTGGTATTTTAATACCATAACAAATACTAGAATGTGAGAAAGGAAATTTCAAATTATAAGTTGAAATAAAATATTTATATAAAATCAAAGGATTTTATATAAAAGGAAGTTTGAAGTGGTTATTAAATTGTGGAAGTTTATAAAATCAAAAGGGTTTTATAAGAAGGGAATTTGTGAAGTATATATTGAAATAAGGATTTATAAATCAAAAAGGTTTTATAAAAGGAGGGATATGTGAAAATGAAATCAGAAGCTTATATATAAAATTATTAACAGTTATGTGGAAGTTTAAAAGACCGTTATTGGGTAAATTACTTAATAAAAGTAATAAGAAGTAAGTAAAGAAATATATGAAAATAAATATTTATATAAAATAGATAGGATATTATAAATGAATTATTTGGCAAATAAATAGAATTATAAAAAAGGGAATTGACAAGATGTAAAAGAACATATTAAATAGGAATCTATTTTAACAGATGAATTGAGAAGATTAATTTATAAATAATATTTTATAAATTAAATAAAAATACTTATCTTTTGATAAATGAAAATATATAAGTCGAACTTATATAGAGAAGTAGAAATCGGTTTAACACCGATATTTTATGGAATATGAATTCAGCATTTATAAAGGGAAAATTAAATGAGATTTTAAGTGTTAGAAGTTAAAAGGAGATTTTATACGAATAATTCTGTAAATAGAAATATTAATAGAAATTGAAGTTGAGATATTGTTTTCAAATATGAAATCAAACTGAATAGATTATGTAAAAGAAACATTTTTCACATTCGAATGTGAATAATGAAAATAAGCAAAGATTTTGCAAATAAAAACATGTGTAAAGGAAATTGGGTTTTGAAACAGGAATTCAAACAGTAATGAAATTCCGAAGGGTTAAGAAATAAAGAACTTGTTTAAAAATGAAACAAGTGTTGTGATTTATAAACAAAGTTTATAAATGAACTAAAATATAATTATCAGTGGATAATTGAGATGGCAAATTCAACAGTGAATATAAAATGGGAAATTTGGAGTTGTTTTAAAAAGGGAACGATGAAATCCATTTCGATATTCGAAATGTAAAAAGGATTAAATAAAATCTGGAGAGATGAGATAATCGAATATGAGTTATTCGAAGAATTAATCGAATAGAAGTTACTCGAAGAAGAGAGATAATCGAATATAGTTTATTCGAAAGAAAGGGTTATCGAATATAGTTTATTTGAAAGAGTTATCGAATATAATTTATTCGAAGAAAGATAATCGAATATAGTTATTCGAGAAGGGTTATTGAATAGAGATTATTCAAGAGAGAATTGTAAGTTGAAACTCGATTATATCGAATTTGGGAAAGTACTGCATACTTTCCGTTTTCAAATCGAGATTTATTTAATTATTAATAAATTAGTTGTTGGTTTAATTATTCAAATTAATAATTAAAAGTTATATTTAAGTTATTATATTTCAAAGGCATAGGATTATAACACTATCGTTATAATCAAATGATTTCTATAAAAGAAGGGGATTCGTAAATAAAATCCGAGAGTTTCGTAAGGTAGTTGTTAAAGATTTTAAGGGGTGAACTTTGTCTATTTTGAGGTTAGAAATGTTGTTCAGTTAAGGTCTGAGAGGTAATTATACCCCCAACTTGATTGACTTCGTTTTTAACTAAGGAATGGGTAAGGTTCGATAGTGAAGGTTGGTTAAGTGAATCTAGTTAATGGAGTGTAGTGGTTTGAGTTGTCATAACGATGGTTTATTTAAACATCCGTTTAAGTTCAATAAAGGAGTTTAGAAATGTTTTCCAAAATAAGAATCAGAAATGTTTTTCCAATATAGGAAATAAGAAATGGGAGTAAATATGGCAATGTTTCCAATGATTTAATAAGTATATTTTCTAAATTTAGAAAATAAGAATTCACGAATATATAGAAATGGGAAAATGGCTAAATTAAAGATAATTTAATCTAAAGAAATAAATATTGAATGATGATTGATCGATAGGATTTCCATCTGGAAATAATATCGTTGTTTTCACACCTGTTTTTCTTTGATAGTTAAATCACCGACTATCGAAGTTTTTGACCATTTTATCGTCGTCAATACTGAGAGATCGGAATCAGATTCATTATCTGAAAACCACTCTATATGGACGTTAGCGTTGCGATCAAATATGATGAAGATAATTGAAGACGGAGTTATGCAAGGGCTATCCTGTTTACAGAATAGTGCCTTCGGTTTGTCCAATCCCAGGACAACGTGAATGGACGAATGTCTGACAAAATATATCTAACGTATCGCGTAAGTTGATCTCTTCAAATGTACTTATGTTTGGTGGCGGAGGAATTCGTTTCTCTTAGCTTTATACCCGTGATATTTTTTGGGGAAATCAATTTGTGATTTGGAGGGTATGACGATGTGGCATTCAAAGTGAATGGTGGTCAGATGTATCAAAGATACGTTATGACCTCAAGCCTCATCAACCGGGAAATGACAGAAATCGGGCAGGCAGCATGGCTATGTGTGTCGCTCCCATTATGGTGTATATCACCTATCTAGAGAAAATTCATTTCATTCTATTATCTATTTTCGATGTTGTCCCTTTTTGGGAAACGGTGGGTAGCTCCCAACCATTGGTGATATACATTCGATACACTCAAGCGAAATGAGTGGCCGGTCATGTGTGGGCTGGGTTGCAAGACGTTCTAGTTGAACCCAGTGTATTCGCCTCTAGAGATACACTATCGGCAGGTGGTCCCATACCTTGTCATAGTCGGAATCCAATCTCCAATAAGCGTCTGCGATTTTGTTTGTATACTATATGTGTGGAACGTGAGATGCAAGCATTATGCTAGATTGTTAATTACTTGTGATTAGACACTATTATAATATCAGATAATATATGATTTCCAAAAATATTTTGGATTATTGTAAGGTAAAAACCGTCCGTGTTTATGTGTGGATCGGCCTTACAATTATCTTTTCTTTTGAAAAGGATTTTGAAAAGTTAAACCAAATGATTTGAGTTTACTCACTCCAGTCCCATGACTGACCTAGAGTTTATTTTGTTTTGTTTTCCCTAAACTCTTGGGTGCCCAAATTTGTACGGGCAGTCAAGTAGTTCAGGTCTCTACAGATATACTTGGAGGAGCTTGAAGCAGGAGGCTTCAGGATTATATAGCTATTGTTATTGCCGCTGTGTGTAAGTGTTGTACTCTGATAATGTTATTGTATATATATACAGTTTTATTGCAAAGCTATGATATATATATTATATTATATTCGTTCCGCTATGAGATTCGTATTACTTTGATTTTGTTCTGTGGTGATCGTCTTCTTCTTCTATTCTAATTTTCTATCTTATCTATTCTCACCCTCTAACTTCTTTCTATTAATGATCAGATATTTCAGATGTCTGAATAGTCAACATGGTAGTTTTGTGTTGATTTTAGAAGTCGAAAATCCCAGTTCGTTACACACATCGCATTTATATATAATTTCATATCGTATATACATTTCATTCACATCGCATTTATATATAATTTCAATTTTCACATCACAACCACAACGCAATACAATCAAACAAGTTGTCTATGGTCTGTGGATGACGGGCAACAGTTCATACATGTAGTTACAAAATAAATAACTGTAAAGAAATAATTTTATAGTGAGAGAGGTTCTCACAGTGGTGGGTTTCGAAATCGATAAAAATGATTATTTTCATTAAATTAAACCCGGTGTTTAATTTAATCAAAATTTCCAAATGCTTCCAGTTTTGTTCTGGTCTGCTCCATTGCGTAGCGTTCGATCACGCGATCCCAACGCATCCAAGTTTGTTGATTTCTGATAACAAACGAATGAGTTATTATGTTTTAAAATCTCACATCGTAATTACATAATTAAATTATAATTTACTTAACCATTTCTTAATAAATCACTACCGTTCAGAATTAATCCAAGGCCGATGTCACCTTCTTCTTCTCGCGATCCCCTTCTGTACAAAAAAACGAACCCTTGCTCCTCCATTATCTCCCCTCTTGCACAACCATCGAGGCCGCCTGAACCTAATCAGAGAATGTTGCGACATGCCCCTTCACAAAAGGCCCCTCCGCCCCAAGAATCTCGAAGCTCGGGCCCCCCTACTGTAACAAGCCGAAAATCTGGGCCAGTTTAAAATTTTTATTTTGGCAATTTTAGCGAATTTTGATTATTTAAAATGAATTATTTTAAATAATATTGACAGAAATTTATTTTGAATAGAATTCGAACGTATATATTATATACGTCGTCGTTAGAATTTAAATAATTATTTATAATTATAAATAGAATTGAAAATGGCGCAGTAGTTCGATAATTCGATTTCAAACTTCAATTGAATGTACCGGGTGCAAAACAATCCGGATTTTAGTGAAACCAAAAACATTAGGATCTATTTGAGAATATCTTTCCAACGAATCCATCAAATCAAAATTTCATAGCGGGAATCAAAAGATATGTCCAGTTGAAAATTCTGAATAGTCGCTATGGAATTCAGGCCTTTAAAAATGGACATTTTGCAAACGACCTCGGATTTCGACGAAACCACTTTTGTTGGATCCGTGATGTCAAATTATTGCTAGATTCCAAATTTCATAATTTTTCGAATCAATATGTGAGCGTGGCAAAGGAAAACGCGTTTGACCAGTTTTAGTTGATTTTAATCGACTGGAAATTGGCCATTTTTCAAACGGTCTCAGAATTTGACGAAACTAGTTTTGTTAGGACCGTATCATCAATACGAAGCTAGAAAATATTTTTCTGTAATTTATCGAGCTAGTATGTGACCCCGGTAAATTGAAATGCACGTTCAAAATCAATATATAGAGTTATATGTTGATTTTGACGGAAACTGATTGTAACTATCGAATCAGCTTGCGATACATGTCCCATTGTGTTCGGAATGGGGGTAAAACGCTATGGACGACAGGCGGTAGGCCTCGTTTTGAGGTCGTATGTAAAAGTCAACTTTTTTTAGTAAATAAATAATTTAAAATTTAAAGTTCTCTCCCCTCCCCCTTATTTCATTCTGCCCCCCCCCCCTATTTCTTCGTTCAGCAGAATCAGTAAAAAAAAAAAGGGGAGACGAGATCGAAGGGGGGGAAGCCGCCGCTCCATCGCCCCCCTCCCCCCCCAATCGACATCGCGCCGCAGATACCCCCACCCCCCCTCTTCGATCGACGCCTGAAGCCCCACCAGACCCCCCCCCTCGTTTCAGAAATCGCGACAACACCCCCCCCCCCCCCCGATTCGAGGCCCGCCACCACCCAGAAGAGCCGCCGCCCGCCCACCGATGCCCCCCTGCCTGCCAAAATCGCCGACGCCACCGAACCCTAGCCGAGCTCCCATCCGCCGCCTGAGAGCCACCGCGAGTCCTTCCATCACCCCCCTCTTCTAAAAGTAAGTTTTTCCCATATATTTAATTTAAATCAGTTTATATATTTAATTTAAATCAGTTTTTAGCAAGTAAAAGATTTGATTTTTAAAATATAAAAGACGTGATTTTTAAAATATAAAAGAAGTGATTTTTAAACTATAAAAGATTAGATTTTTCAAAACGAAAAGATGAGATTTTTCATGTAGGAAAAATATGATTTTTCATGTTAGAAAGGCGTGATTTTTAGCAATGTAGAAATATAATTTTTCTATATGAAGTAGTAGCGATAAAAATTTGATTTTTACTTATGTAGTGGATCAAAAATATAATTTTTACATGATAGGTATATTAAAAATATCATCTTTGTATATGTAGCAAAATAAAATTGTGATTTTTATAATGATATAGATAAAAAGGCGAGAACGATGAAGATTTCTATCAAAAAAGAGTCAAGATGATTGGATAGCTATTGATGAGAATTTCTCACCTTTCAATTTCTTTTTTTCTAGTTATATATATATACTAGGATGCAGACGGTGCTTAGTAGCACCTGACACAATCGTCCACAGACCATGGACTTGTTTGTTTGATTGCAAAAATTAGTTAGATTATTTGGTTTGAATTGTTTGGTGAAATGAAATTGATTTGATTGATGTGTGAATGGCGTGGGCCTTCACTAGACCGGGGATAAGGCTAGGCCTTGTCCCGTTTCTAGTATCGTGCCGTTATGCCGCCGAAATTTTCTAAAAATAAGTTAGAAAAAGAAAGATAACGTTTTTTTATATAAATGAACCAAATAGAATGTTCATAGGTTGAATAAAATAGTTTGATCGTTAAAAATATAATTTTTAATGTGAATGTGAATAAACATTCATTTACAAACCGGACGGTTTGTTTATGTACACCTATTTGAAGGACATTGATTGGGACGATAAATTTTACACATCGCCCAACTGCACAAATAAAAATCTGTGTTTGATTTCTTGAAACCCCACACGGGTATTGGGATGATATTTGACATACACTAATCCCGATTGTTTAGTTGTATGTCGATCGATTGATTGACAGGCTGTTATAAGCATTGAATATTTATATTTGATGCTTATACAGTGTAGAATGCACTTTGGATGATGGTTGATTATTCATCGTTGTTGATATATACATGTGTTGTAGAAAATCCATATAATTAACATTATATGGTAATTGATTGGGCCTCATTCCAGTTTTGAAAAATAAATATTTGGAATAGAAATATTTGAAATAGAAATATTTGAAATAGAAATATTTGAAATAAAAATATTTGAAATAAAAATATTTGAAATAAAATTATTTGAAATAGAAATATTTGAAATAGAATATTTGAAAATAGAAACATATGAAGCCGTGTTGGTTAGATTGACGCCATTTCGACGTGAACGATATTTATATCGATTTTATTCATTCTTCAATGAATATTGAATAGATTTGAAATTGAATAGATTTGAAATTCGAATTATATTTAAAGTGAATTGAAATTCGAATTATATTTAAAGTAGATTTGAAATTCGAATTATATTTAAAGTGAATTGAAATTCGAAATACACTGAATTGATTTGAAATTCGAAATACACTGAAATGATTTGAAATTCGAATATAAATGAACTTGAATTGAAATTGAATATAAATGAATTCGAATTGAAATGGAATAGAAATGAATTCGAATTGAAATCGAACTGAAATTGAATTCGAATATAAATGAATTGAATTGAAATCAATTTGAAAGGAATTTAAAACGAATTTATATTGGAATATCCAATCTTGATTTGAAATTGAATATGAAGTTGAAACCGTTTTGAAAACGAATTTAAAACGATTTATAAAGCACGTTTTGAATGGTAATCGACGAAATATATATTATATATATAATATAATGGCCTGAATAGAACGCGCCGCGGCAGTTCGTGAATTTCGACCATTTATTTCAAACGGACATTACGGGAGATCCGACCGTCGGATTCTCCTAAAACCGGAACCGTTAGGTTCGTATCGAAAAGAGCTTTCTAACGAATATTAGAAATTTGAAATCTAATGGTTGGATTTGGAGATACGTCCAAATCAAATTTGAAAAAGGTCGCTGTAAGTGCAGTTCGATGGCCGTTGATGGAAATCGACTGTACGGGCCTTGATAAAATTATTAAAAATATCAATAATTTGAATAAAATCATAAGAAATGATTTGGGAAAAATTGGAATGAAAAACTCCATATTTGAAAAGATAAAAATAGATTTTTATCGAAATAAACTAGTTTTGAACTAGAATTATAATTATATTTATTTTTAAATAAATAAATTGAATTTGAAAAGGGTTTTAAAAATAACCAGAATTTCCAATGATTGCATTAGTGTGGATTTGAATCGAAATTGTCTTCGGAATATTTCGATGTTGGAATTCGTGATTATACAGATGTTGTTATGGAAATTTGAAAGATATATATTTATATCGTTATTTCCAATACGACATTTGTTAATCGTAGAATTTGATATTGAATATAAGCCGATATATTTTCTATTCGGAGCCTTGTATTGAATATCAAATGTGATTTGGGTTTGTCGTGAATGGTGTCTTCACTAACACTATTCTTGAACCCAGTTGAGAAAAGATTAAATCTTTTTATTTAGTTTTAATGAAGTGTACCAATTAAATAATATTTAATTGGAATTGAATTGATATTGATTTTTGGGTTTATCGTGGACAGTGTTTTAAATAACACTCGTTCTTTAACCCGATAATTAATGGAATGTGATTTTGGGTTTATCGTGAACCGTGTTTTAAAATGGCACTGATTCTTTAACCCAGTTAACGATTAAAACTAAGTGGAGTTTTAATGAATCTTTAATTAGATTGAAATGATCGAGAATGGAATATCACCAGTTTTGCTCCAGGCGATAGTTAAATCTTTAATTAGATTTAAACATGAAATGGTAATTAAATTTACCGATAACACCGTGGTGTTAGATATGAAGTAAGACCCGTTTTACTTCATGGGATGAATAGGTTGGGATTGGGAAATTAAAACAAATGATTACTTCGGTAAGGTTCGTTAATCCCGACTAGTTGAATCAAAATTCAAAAGAAGATTAAAGAATAAATTTAAGGAATTTATCTTTGATAAAATTAATGGGAACCTTTCCCTATGAATGTGAAATTTAGAAACTAACTGTCGGTTAGCTAAGCAGAATGGTTTTCTGGATATTGATCTGATGTTGGTTTCGGCCTTCGGGGTTAATATTTGGGGAATTATTCTCTTGATTAATTTACGGTTAGTGACTGATGAATTGGAATGAGGCGTATGTTGTGTTTGTGTAACACTTATTTAAAGTATACGCGAGTTATTCGGAAAAACAGGGTTTATCCCATTCTGAATAACTGATACGACGATAAGTCGAAGATGAAGTCGATGGTCGAAGACCGGAGGTCTTCACGTCGTTTGGGTGATTACTGATGATCTTGATTGGGCTGTACACCCAAGAAGATGGAAACAGTTGGTGATCGTCCAGATGTACTTGGAGATCGATGGATATGCGGGGTACTAGGTGCCTCCGGTTTCGTTCAGACCCAGAACGGACTTGTAAATGGACTGTGTGTCTGACATTGGATTTTAGTCCGTGCGATTGATCTCTATTAAATATATATCTGTTTGGCGACGGAGAATTTATTCTCTTGCTTAACGCCCTTCTCTGAGACGTACGAGCTCAGGGGTTATATATTGATGGATATCAAACGCATGGAGTGAATTGCCTGTGTGGCATGCCTAAGTGGCAATTGATCGAGGCTTCTGTTGAAAAGCAAAGTCTTGTGGTGATGATCAAAGCACAGCCTGTGTGGCACAGCTTTGTGTAACGTGAATTCACGAGCCTCACACCCCGGTGGTGAACCAAAAACGGGAGACGGACCTCAGGGGGGACATGCGTTTTCTTTCTAGCTAGGGTGGTGTCAGTGACCTACCAGCCCTGACATTTATATACTTTTCACCTGTGTGGTTGTTGCTGTTGCGAGGCGCCTCGGTTTGATCGGACGATCCGGGTCCGATGGAGTCATTCGTTGGCTCATTTACGCCCCAAAGGGCGGAGAAACGTAGTGTTCAGGCATTATAATCCACATCGGTGGACCGGCCCTGACGATCCAAGGGGCAGTTGCGGCTGTTCCTGAGACTCGGGCTAGACAGTCTCGAATCGGTTGAGGACTATCTTTTGCCTCGGTTCATAGATGGAAATCCAATTTCCAAATACGTGACATTTGCGGTTTTATTTGTAGAGCCTAGTATGGCGACATGATATATGGTACCCATGCCGTCTATGATTGATACTTATGATTTGAAGTTGTTTTATACACTATGCACTTATAGTAGTATCAAATAATCTGGTTTTAAACGTATCAAGCATGCTTTGGCTATTATAAGGGAAAACCCTATCCCCCGGCTTGCGTTGCATTGTGTGATAGGACCTGGGTCTTATAATAGCTTCATTTTTCTTTATTTAGCATTGCGCTGTTGTTTTATGCACTGGTATTCTTGGGAGGAAACCCGTTCCGTGTCATACGGCGTGGTCCCTTGATTTACCTAACTTTAAAAACAAAGATTAATAACTGTTTTAGTTCTCACACCAGTCCCATGACTGACCTGGAGTTTATTGTTTTAACCTAAACTCGGGGTGCCCCTATTTTGACACGGGCAGCTAGTAGTTTTGGTTTTGCAGATTTATATTCACAAGATCCTGGTTTACAGCTGGAACGATATCCGGAAAGCTTTGTATCCGTATATTCCTTCTAGTTGTGCATTGTATTATTTTCCGCTGCTATGTATTTAAATGTAATTTAAATCTCTGATAATTTGTGTTGTATAATATTCATTTATACTCTGTATATTCTTGTAATCTGATGCATTGTTGTAATATACAATGAAATGTTCTTCCGTCTGCGTTCTGTTTTGTCGTGTTCTCAAACGATAGGGCGTTTCGAACGGTCTGGGTCGGTTTAGCGACTGGTTCGGACCGAGCGAAATTCCTTTTCGTCACAGTTGGTATCAGAGCTTTGGTTTACAAAGCTCAGAGAACGAGACACATTAGAACCATACGAAAGAATTCATCAGATATTGGATTAGTAAAATCCAATGAGAATGACTCGTTAGAGATGGGATCAGTAGTATCCTAGAACGAGTGTGAAGAGTATATTTTTAAAATGAAAACAATTTTTATTTTAAAAATTTAAATCGTTGTATACGTATTTGCATATTTATTTTATATTGATTAGGACAGTCCAGTATATAAAGATTTTGCATATACGCCTTGCAAACGTGTATTTGAAGTTTTAATATACTGGATAGATGTAGAATTACACTCTAGTCGCCCGGGGGTGATTCTGATGATTGATATATCATCATCAGAATTTATATTCGAGTGACGAACGCGTAATATCTATATATTTCCTATTGACTGGTGTGAGAACCAAAAATTAGATAGCGCCTATTGTTGTGATTTGGCATCAAAAACATGATTTTTGTATATGTATCAAAATTATGAATTTGAAACTCTAATTCACTAATTGATTGATGTTTGTGTTGTTTGTTTATTTGTTTGCTAATTTTTAGCCATTTAGCCTAATTGAATCACATATTGAATTATATTGAAAATTGGTCGCATTTGCTTGCATATACTTGTACTTACATTGAACAGGTCATAGCAAGGAGGCTAGAGCAGAGAATAAAATTTGTTTGCCCGACAAATAGGTACATGTTTACTACAATTTACTGTTTTGTTTGGGTGATGATGATTTTATGAGCCTATTGGCTAGCCGCTTGGCTTTTTCTTTTTCTTTTTGAGATCAGAAGGCCTATATGGCAATTTCGGGATTTTCCCGTGGCTCCCGGTGCAGGGGAGGTTATGGCGAAATTTTTCGAAAATTTAGGGTGTTAGCCAAATTTTTGAAGAATTGGAAAATTCTCAGAAACTGAAAAGTTGGAGAATGAAAGCCGAATCGAACGTAGAGTTGATTGATCAAACCACTTTCGACTTTGTTCCTTTTCGGGGACGAAAAGTTTTAAGTGGGGGAGATTGTAACAACCCGAAAATCTGGGCCAGTTTAAAATTTTTATTTTGGCAATTTTAGCGAATTTTGATTATTTAAAATGAATTATTTTAAATAATATTGACAGAAATTTATTTTGAATAGAATTCGAACGTATATATTATATACGCCGTCGTTAGAATATAAATAATTATTTATAATTATAAATAGAATTGAAAATGGCGCGGTAGTTCGATAATTCGATTTCAAACTTCAATTGAATGTACCGGGTGCAAAACAATCCGGATTTTAGTGAAACCAAAAACATTAGGATCTATTTGAGAATATCTTTCCAACGAATCCGGCAAATCAAAATTTCATAGCGGGAATCAAAAGATATGTCCAGTTGAAAATTCTGAATAGTCGCTATGGAATTCAGGCCCTTAAAAATGGACATTTTGCAAACGACCTCGGATTTCGACGAAACCACTTTTGTTGGATCCGTGATGTCAAATTATTGCTAGATTCCAAATTTCATAATTTTTCGAATCAATATGTGAGCGTGGCAAAGGAAAACGCGTTTGACCAGTTTCAGTTGATTTTAATCGACTGGAAATTGGCCATTTTTCAAACGGTCTCAGAATTTGACGAAACTAGTTTTGTTAGGACCGTATCGTCAATACGAAGCTAGAAAATATTTTTCTGTAATTTATCGAGCTAGTATGTGACCCCGGTAAATTGAAATGCGCGTTCAAAATCAATATATAGAGTTATATGTTGATTTTGACGGAAACTGATTGTAACTATCGAATCAGCTTGCGATACATGTCCCATTGTGTTCGGAATGGGGGTAAAACGCTATGGACGACAGGCGGTGGGCCTCGTTTTGAGGTCGTATGTAAAAGTCAACTTTTTTTAGTAAATAAATAATTTAAAATTTAAAGTTCTCTCCCCTCCCCCTTATTTCATTCTGCCCCCCCCCCCTATTTCTTCGTTCAGCAGAATCAGAATAAAAAAAAAAAAGGAGACGAGATCGACGGGGGGGGGGGAAGCCGCCGCTCCATCGCCCCCCCCAATCGACATCGCGCCGCAGATACCCCCACCCCCCTTCTTCGATCGACGCCTGAAGCCCCACCAGACCCCCCCTCGTTTCAGAAATCGCGACAACACCCCCCCCCTCCCGATTCGAGGCCCGCCACCACCCAGAAGAGCCGCCGCCCGCCCACCGACGCCCCCCTGCCTGCCAAAATCGCTGACGCCACCGAACCCTAGCCGAGCTCCCATCCGCCGCCTGAGAGCCACCGCGAGTCCTTCCATCACCCCCCTCTTCTAAAAGTAAGTTTTTCCCATATATTTAATTTAAATCAGTTTATATATTTAATTTAAATCAGTTTTTAGCAAGTAAAAGATTTGATTTTTAAAATATAAAAGACGTGATTTTTAAAATATAAAAGAAGTGATTTTTAAACTATAAAAGATTAGATTTTTCAAAACGAAAAGATGAGATTTTTCATGTAGGAAAAATATGATTTTTCATGTTAGAAAGGCGTGATTTTTAGCAATGTAGAAATATAATTTTTCTATATGAAGTAGTAGCGATAAAAATTTGATTTTTACTTATGTAGTGGATCAAAAATATAATTTTTACATGATAGGTATATTAAAAATATCATCTTTGTATATGTAGCAAAATAAAAATGTGATTTTTATAATGATATAGATAAAAAGGCGAGAACGATGAAGATTTCTATCAAAAAAGAGTCAAGATGATTGGATAGCTATTGGTGAGAATTTCTCACCTTTCAATTTCTTTTTTTCTAGTTATATATATATATACTAGGATGCAGACGGTGCTTAGTAGCACCCGACACAATCGTCCACAGACCATGGACTTGTTTGTTTGATTGCAAAAATTAGTTAGATTATTTGGTTTGAATTGTTTGGTGAAATGAAATTGATTTGATTGATGTGTGAATGGCGTGGGCCTTCACTAGACCGGGGATAAGGCTAGGCCTTGTCCCGTTTCTAGTATCGTGCCGTTATGCCGCCGAAATTTTCTAAAAATAAGTTAGAAAAAGAAAGATAACGTTTTTTTATATAAATGAACCGAATAGAATGTTCATAGGTTGAATAAAATAGTTTGATCGTTAAAAATATAATTTTTAACGTGAATGTGAATAAATAAATATTCATTTACAAACCGGACGGTTTGTTTATGTACACCTATTTGAAGGACATTGATTGGGACGATAAATTTTACACATCGCCCAACTGCACAAATAAAAATCTGTGTTTGATTTCTTGAAACCCCACACGGGTATTGGGATGATATTTGACATACACTAATCCCGATTGTTTAGTTGTATGTCGATCGATTGATTGACAGGCTGTTATAAGCGTTGAATATTTATATTTGATTCTTATACAGTGTAGAATGCACTTTGGATGATGGTTGATTATTCATCGTTGTTGATATATACATGTGTTGTAGAAAATCCATATAATTAACATTATATGGTAATTGATTGGGCCTCATTCCAGTTTTGAAAAAGAAATATTTGAAATAGAAATATTTGAAATAGAAATATTTGAAAAAGAAATATTTGAAATAAAAATATTAGAAATAAAAATATTTGAAATAAAATTATTTGAAATAGAAATATTTGAAATAGAATATTTGAAAATAGAAACATATGAAGCCGTGTTGGTTAGATTGACGCCATTTCGACGTGAACGATATTTATATCGATTTTATTCATTCTTCAATGAATATTGAATAGATTTGAAATTGAATAGATTTGAAATTCGAATTATATTTAAAGTGAATTGAAATTCGAATTATATTTAAAGTAGATTTGAAATTCGAATTATATTTAAAGTGAATTGAAATTCGAAATACACTGAATTGATTTGAAATTCGAAATACACTGAATTGATTTGAAATTCGAATATAAATGAACTTGAATTGAAATTGAATATAAATGAATTCGAATTGAAATGGAATAGAAATGAATTCGAATTGAAATCGAACTGAATTTGAATTCGAATATAAATGAATTGAATTGAAATCAATTTGAAAGGAATTTAAAACGAATTTATATTGGAATATTCAATCTTGATTTGAAATTGAATATGAAGTTGAAACCGTTTTGAAAACGAATTTAAAACGATTTATAAAGCACGTTTTGAATTATAATCAACGAAATATATATTATATATATTATATATATAATATAATGGCCTGAATAGAACGCGCCGCGGCAGTTCGTGAATTTCGACCATTTATTTCAAACGGACATTACGGGAGATCCGACCGTCGGATTCTCCTAAAACCGGAACCGTTAGGTTCGTATCGAAAAGAGCTTTCTAACGAATATTAGAAATTTGAAATCTAATGGTTGGATTTGGAGATACGCCCAAATCAAATTTGAAAAAAGTCGCTGTAAGTGCAGTTCGATGGCCGTTGATGGAAATCGACTGTACGGGCCTTGATAAAATTATTAAAAATATCAATAATTTGAATAAAATCATAAGAAATGATTTGGGAAAAATTGGGATGAAAAACTCCATATTTGAAAAGATAAAAATAGATTTTTATCGAAATAAACTAGTTTTGAACTAGAATTATAATTCTATTTATTTTTAAATAAATAAATTGAATTTGAAAAGGGTTTTAAAAATAACCAGAATTTCCAATGATTGCATTGGAGTGGATTTGAATCGAAATTGTCTTCGGAATATTTCGATGTTGGAATTCGTGATTATACAGATGTTGTTATGGAAATTTGAAAGATATATATTTATATCGTTATTTCCAATACGACATTTCTTAATCGTAGAATTTGATATTGAATATAAGCCGATATATTTTCTATCCGGAGCCTTGTATTGAATATCAAATGTGATTTGGGTTTGTCGTGAATGGTGTCTTCACTAACACTGTTCTTGAACCCAGTTGAGAAAAGATTAAATCTTTTTATTTAGTTTTAATGAAGTGTACCAATTAAATAATATTTAATTGGAATTGAATTGATATTGATTTTTGGGTTTATCGTGGACAGTGTTTTAAATAACACTCGTTCTTTAACCCGATAATTAATGGAATGTGATTTTGGGTTTATCGTGAACCGTGATTTAAAATGACACTGATTCTTTAACCCAGTTAACGATTAAAACTAAGTGGAGTTTTAATGAATCTTTAATTAGATTGAAATGATCGAGAATGGAATATCACCAGTTTTGCTCCAGGCGATAGTTAAATCTTTAATTAGATTTAAACGTGAAATGGTAATTAAATTTACCGATAACACTGTGGTGTTAGATATGAAGTAAGACCCGTTTTACTTCATGGGATGAATAGGTTGGGATTGGGAAATTAAAACAAATGATTACTTCGGTAAGGTTCGTTAATCCCGACTAGTTGAATCAAAATTCAAAAGAAGATTAAAGAATAAATTTAAGGAATTTATCTTTGATAAAATTAATGGGAACCTTTCCCTATGAATGTGAAATTTAGAAACTAACTGTCGGTTAGCTAAGCAGAATGGTTTTCTGGATATTGATCTGATGTTGGTTTCGGCCTTCGGGGTTAATATTTGGGGAATTATTCTCTTGATTAATTTACGGTTAGTGACTGATGAATTGGAATGAGGCGTATGTTGTGTTTGTGTAACACTTATTTAAAGTATACGCGAGTTATTCGGAAAAACCGGGTTTATCCCATTCTGAATAACTGATACGACGATAAGTCGAAGATGAAGTCGATGGTCGAAGACCGGAGGTCTTCACGTCGTTTGGGTGATTACTGATGATCTTGATTGGGCTGTACACCCAAGAAGATGGAAACAGTTGGTGATCGTCCAGATGTACTTGGAGATCGATGGATATGCGGGGTACTAGGTGCCTCCGGTTTCGTTCAGACCCAGAACGGACTTGTAAATGGACTGTGTGTCTGACATTGGATTTTAGTCCGTGTGATTGATCTCTATTAAATATATATCTGTTTGGCGGCGGAGAATTTATTCTCTTGCTTAACGCCCTTCTCTGAGACGTACGAGCTCAGGGGTTATATATTGATGGATATCAAACGCATGGAGTGAATTGCCTGTGTGGCATGCCTAAGTGGCAATTGATCGAGGCTTCTGTTGAAAAGCAAAGTCTTGTGGTGATGATCAAAGCACAGCCTGTGTGGCACAGCTTTGTGTAACGTGAATTCACGAGCCTCACACCCCGGTGGTGAACCAAAAACGGGAGACGGACCTCAGGGGGGACATGCGTTTTCTTTCTAGCTAGGGTGGTGTCAGTGACCTACCAGCCCTGACATTTATATACTTTTCACCTGTGTGGTTGTTGCTGTTGCGAGGCGCCTCGGTTTGATCGGACGATCCGGGTCCGATGGAGTCATTCGTTGGCTCATTTACGCCCCAAAGGGCGGAGAAACGTAGTGTTCAGGCATTATAATCCACATCGGTGGACCGGCCCTGACGATCCAAGGGGCAGTTGCGGCTGTTCCTGAGACTCGGGCTAGACAGTCTCGAATCGGTTGAGGACTATCTTTTGCCTCGGTTCATAGATGGAAATCCAATTTCCAAATACGTGACATTTGCGGTTTTATTTGTATAGCCTAGTATGGCGACATGATATATGGTACCCATGCCGTCTATGATTGATACTTATGATTTGAAGTTGTTTTATACACTATGCACTTATAGTAGTATCAAATAATCTGTTTTTAAACGTATCAAGCATGCTTTGGCTATTATAAGGGAAAACCCTATCCCCCGGCTTGCGTTGCATTGTGTGATAGGACCTGGGTCTTATAATAGCTTCATTTTTCTTTATTTAGCATTGCGCTGTTGTTTTATGCACTGGTATTCTTGGGAGGAAACCCGTTCCGTGTCATACGGCGTGGTCCCTTGATTTACCTAACTTTAAAAACAAAGATTAATAACTGTTTTAGTTCTCACACCAGTCCCATGACTGACCTGGAGTTTATTGTTTTAACCTAAACTCGGGGTGCCCCTATTTTGACACGGGCAGCTAGTAGTTTTGGTTTTGCAGATTTATATTCACAGGATCCTGGTTTACAGCTGGAACGATATCCGGAAAGCTTTGTATCCGTATATTCCTTCTAGTTGTGTATTGTATTATTTTCCGCTGCTATGTATTTAAATGTAATTTAAATCACTGATAATTTGTGTTGTATAATATTCATTTATACTCTGTATATTCTTGTAATCTGATGCATTGTTGTAATATACAATGAAATGTTCTTCCGTCTGCGTTCTATTTTGTCGTGTTCTCAAACGATAGGGCGTTTCGAACGCTCTGGGTCGGTTTAGCGACTGGTTCGGACCGAGCGAAATTCCTTTTCGTCACACCTACCACGCTAGAAAGTTCCACGAAGCCGACGGTTTTGGTCGACAAATCCTCCCAAACGACGACGCTTCAGATCATATTGATCGTTGAATTCAAAGATGTTGCTGAGCTAAAGGGGCTTGTAGTTGGGGTTTCATGAATTGATTCGTGGATGTGGAGAAAATTTGGGGGATTAATTCAAAGGGTTTTCACCGTTGGTTCTTTACTGAAGGCGGCTCCAGGCCTTTGACCACATGGGAAATTATTTGACCAAATTAGTATTGACCCTTTTTATAGACAATCCCTTTTTTATTTTAATTTATTAAATTCTCTTTAAAACTCCAAATCATCACCAACTCCAAATCCAACCCAATGACTGTCTCCCCCAGCTAAATACTCCCATTCCGGACACAATGGGATATGTTTCATAAGCCAATTCGACTGTTTCAATCAGTTTTCATCAAAATTAAAATATAAATCAATATATATTGAATTGAACGCACATTTTAATTTACCGAGGCCACATACTGATTCTAAAAATTCTAGAAAAATTATTCCTAGCTTCGTATTGATGATACGGCCCTAACAAAATTAATTTCGTCGAATTTGAAGACCGTTTGAAAAATGGCCATTTTCTGATCGATCCAAATTGACTTAAACTGTTAAAACATGTTTTCTTTTGCCACGCCCACAGATTGATTCCAAAAATTATGAAAAACGAAATCTCGCAATATTTTGACATCCCAGATCCAACAAAAGTGGTTTCATTGAAAACGGAGGTCGTTTGCAAAATGGCTATTTTTACGGGCTATATTTTCCATAGCGACTATTTTGAATCTTCAACTGGTCATAACTTTTGATTCCCGCTATGAAATTTCGGTTTTTTAGATTCGTTATAAAGATATTTATAAACAGATTTAAATATTTATGGTTTCACTAAAATCCAGTTTATTTTGAATCTTGTACATTCAATTGAAATTTGAAATCGGATTTTCAAACTACCGCGCCATTTCCATTTCCTTTTATAATTAAATTAAAATTATATTCTAACTTCGATTCAAATAAATATATACGTTCCAATTCTATTCAAAATAAATTTTTCGTCGTTATTATTTAAAATAAATCACTTTAAATATTCAAAATTCATTAAAATTGCCGAAATAAAAAATTTAAATTGGTTCTGATTTTCCGGGTTGTTACAAAACAAGAAGCCATGCGTGACCTTGAACAAATCCAGTTACTAGATTGGAAATACATAATAAAATTCCTAGAAGAATATTTACATTATGCAACTATTTCAGGAAATTACTGTAATAACCCGGAAATCTAAGCCAATTTAAAATTTGTATTTTGGCAATTTTGATGAAATTTGAATATTTAAAATAGATTATTTTAAATAATTAGACGAGAAATTTATTTTGAATAGAATTAGAACATATATATTTATTTGAATCATCATTAGAATATAAATAATTATTTATAATTATAAAAGGAATTGGAAATGGCGCGGTAGTTTGAAAATTCGATTTCGAAATTCAAATGAATGTACAGGATTCAAAATAAACCGGATTTTTGTGAAACCAAAAATATTTGAATATAATTGAGAATATCTTTCCAACGAATCCGGGAAATCAAAATTTCATAGCAGGAATCAAAAGATACGTCCAGTTGAAAATTCAGAATAGTCGCTATGGAATTCGGGCCCTTAAAAATGGAAATTTTGCAAACGACCTCGGTTTTCAACGAAAACACTTTTGTTGGATTTGGGATGTCAAGTTATTGCTAGGTTTCAAAATTCGTAATTTTTTGAATCAACATGTGAGCGTGGCAAAGGAAAACAAGTTTGACCAGTTTCAGTTGATTTTAATCGACTGGAAAATGGCCATTTTTCAAACGGTCTCGGAATTTGACGAAATTAGCTTTGTTAGGACCGTATCGTCAATACGAAACTAGAAAATATTTTTCGGGAATTTTTCTAGTTAGTATGTGGCCCTGGTAAATTGAAATGTGCGTTCAAATTCAATATATAGAGTTATATTTTGATTTTGACGAAAACTGATCGAAACGATCGAATCAGCCTGCGATACATATCCCGTTGTGTTCAGAATGGGGGTAATTAGCTATGGATGACAGTCGGTGGGTTCGATTTCGAGGTCGAAATAAAAAGTTGCTTTTTGAAATTTAATAAATAAATAAATAATCTCCCTCTCTATACCCTCTCACCCTCCCCCCCCCCCCCGATTACTTTACCAAATATAGCAAACAAACAAAAAAAAGAACGAAGGGGGGAAACCGCGACGCCCCCCCCCCCCCCAAGCCACCGCCGGTGCTCGGGATCCCCCCTCCAAGCGCCGCCTCCTCAGGCATCTCTTCCCCCCTTGGACCTCCGCCCTTCTCTCCTCCTCTTTTTTTCCCCTCCAAAACCCCGCCCCAAGCCCAAGGAGGAACCGCCGCTGTGAGCTCCGGCGCCGCCACCCTGGACATCCGTCGACGCTTCCACCAAACCCCTGCAGTCCCTCCAATGCATGAAACCCCTCCTCCATTCGAAGAAAGGTGAACCTTTTTATTTATTTATTTAGGCTAAATAAATTTCTGTGATTAAATGAAATCAGATCTGACTTTTGTTGCATAGAAAAGGTCGGATTTTTATATAGCTAATCACATAGAAAAGGTCGGATTTTTATATAGCTAATCACATAGAAAAGGTCAGATTTTTATATAGCTAATCACATAGAAAAGGTCGGATTTTTATATAGCTAATCACATAGGAAAGGTCGGATTTTTATATAGCTAATCACATAGAAAAGATCAGATTTTTATATAGCTAATCACATAGAAAAGGTCGGATTTTTATATAGCTAATCACATAACAAAGGTCGGATTTTTATATAGCTAATCACTTAGAAAAGGTCGGATTTTTATATAGCTAATCACATAGAAAAGGTCGGATTTTTATATAGTTAATCACATAGGAAAGGTCGGGTTTTTATATAGTTAATCACATAGAAAAGGTCGGATTTTTATATAGCTAATCAAATAGAAAGAGAGGGTTTGATTTTTAATTAGCAAAAGGTTTGATTTTTATCATTAAAAAGATTCCATTTTTAATCATGAAAAGGTGGGATTTTTAATCGTATGGAGTAGCGAAGAAAAATATAATTTTTCCATGTATGTAGTAAAGTAAAAATATGATTTTTATATCATAAATATCATAAAAATATTATTTTTATATGATGTGAAGGATAAAAATATAATTTTTATATATTAGAGTTAATAAAAATATGATTTTTATATTATATAGATAATAAAAATTCGATCTTTATTATGTAGGCGATATAAAAATATAATTTTTATTATATTGCTAGCAAGATAAAAATATAATTTTTATCATGGAAGTAGCATTGTAAAGGAGTGATATTTACATATGTGGAAGCGATATAAAAATATAATTTTTATTATGAAGTTAGCGTGATAAAAATATGATCTTTATTATATGAACACCGTTATAAAAATAGAATTTTTATCTATATAGTAGCGGTGTAAAAATAGAATTTTTATCTATACAGTAGCGGTGTAAAAATGTGATTTTTATCCATATAGAGTGATTATAAAAATGTGATTTTTAAATACATAGCAAAAATATAAAAATGTGATTTTTATATATGCAGTGGCTACGGACAATGAAATTGACAAAAGGCGAGCATGACGAAGATTTCTACATATGAAGAGTCGTGGCGTTTGGTTTAGCTAGTCGGTGAGAACTCCTCACTTTTATTTCTATTTCTAGTTGAAATATATACTAGGATGCAGACGATGCTTAGCAGCACCCAACATCCGTCGTCCACAGACCATGGATGACTTGTTTGTTTGATTGTTGTGTAGTGAAATTTGATTGTGTGATTGTGAATGAAATAAAATATTTTATAGTGGAAAATATTTTATAGTTAAAAATATGATTTTTAGCGTATATATAAAATAAATATTTATAAACAAATCGGACGATTTGTTTATATACACTGATTTGACTGATATTGATTGGGACGATAAATTTTACACATCGCCCAACTACACAAATAAAATCTGTGTTTATTGATTTGAAACCCCACACGGGTATTAGGATGATGTTTGACGTACACTAATCCCGATTGTTTAGTTGTATGTCAATCGATGGATTGACAGACTGTGTAAGCGTTAATTATTTATATTTAATGCTTATGCAGTTGTGTTGTGCACTCTGGATGATGGATGATTATTTATCGTTGCTATTATATACATGTGTTGTAGAAAATCCATATAATTTACATTATATGGTAATTGATTGGGCCTCATTCCAATACAGAAAATAAATTTATGTGTTGAATAGAAAATAAATTCATGTGTTGAATTGAAAATAAATTCATGTGTTGAATTGAAAATAAATTCATGTGTTGAATAGAAAATAAATTCATGTGTTGAATTGAAAATAAATTCATGTGTTGAATTGTAAAATATTCATGTGTTGAATAAAAGCCGTGTTGATTAGATGGACGCCATTTTGACGTGAACGATATTTATATCGATTTTATTCATTTTTATAATGAATATAGAAAAGAAAGTGATTTCAAAATATAAAGTTTTGAAAATATTCTCATTTGTATATTGATGACGTGGAATATTCAATTTTGATTCGAAATTGAATATGAAGTTGAAATCGTTTCGAAAACGAATTTAAAACGATTTATAAAATACGTTTTGAAAGGAAATCGACAAAATATATATATATATAATATATATATATATATACATAATGGCCTGAATAGAACGCGCCACGCCGCAGCAGTTCGCGAATTTCGACCATTGACTTCAAATGGATATTACGGGAGATACGACCGTCGGATTCTCCTAAAACCGGAACCTTTGGGTTCATATCGAAAAGAGCTATCTAACGAATATTAGAGATTTGAAAACTAACTATTGGATTTGGAATTATGTCCAAATCAAATTTGGAAAAGGTCGCTGTAAGTGCAGTTCGTTGGCTGTTGATGTAAATCGACTGTATGGGCCTTGATAAAATTATTAAAAATAGTAATAATTTGTGTAAAATCATGAGAAATGATTTGGGAAGAATTGGGATGAAAAACTCCATATTTGAAAAGATAAAAACAGATTTTTATCTAAATGAACTAGTTTTCAACTAGAATAATAATTTATTTATTTTTAAAATAAATAAATTGGATTTGAAATGGTTTTGAAAATAAACAGAATTTCCAATAATTGAATTGGAATAGATTTGAATCGAAATCATCTTCGGAATAGTTCGATGTTGGATTTCGTGATTATACAGATGTTGTTATGGAAATTTGAAAGATATATTTATATTGTTATTTCCAATACGATATTTGTTGGTCGTAGAATTTGATATTGAATATAAGCCGATATATTTTCTATTCAGAGCCTTGTATTTAATATCAAATGTGATTTGGGTTTGTCGTGAATAGTGTCTTCATTAACACCGTCCTTAAGCCCAGTTGAGAAAAATATTAATTTTTTTATTTAGATTTAATGAAGTGTACCAATTAAATGGTATTTAATTGGAATTGAATTTGAATTGATTTTTGGGTTTATAGTGAACCGTCTTTTAAATGGCATTGGTTCTTTAACCCAGTTAAAGACAGCAGGTGATTTCCCAAGTTAAATAATCATAGAATTTGATTTTTGGGAAGATTAAAACTAAGTGGAGTGTTAATGAATCTTTAATTAGATTGAAATAATTGAGAATGGAGTATCACCAGTTTTGCTCCAGGCGATAGTTAAATCTTTAATTAGATTTGAACGTGAAATGGTAATTGAATTTACCGATAACACCGTGGTGTTAGATATGAAGTATTACTAGTTTTACTTCATGGGATGAATAGGTTGGGATTGGGTAAATGAAATAAATGATTACTTCGGTGTGGTTCGCTAATCCCGACTAGTTTGAATTGATATTCAAAGGAAGATTAAAGAATAAATTTAAAGAATTTATCTTTGATAAAATTAATGGGAACCTTTCTCAAAGTATAAGAATATTTGAATAAAAGAATATTCTGAATTGGAATGAGGCGTATGTTGTGTTTGTGTAACACTTGTTTATGATATACGCGAGTTATTCAGAAAGACCGGGTTTATCCCATTCTGAATAACTGATTCGACGTGGTGTCGAAGATGAAGACGGTGGTTGAAGACCGGAGGTCTTCACGTCGTTTGGATAATTACTAATGATCTTGATTGGGTCGTACACCCAAGAGGAGGGAATCAGTTAGTGATCGTCCAGACGTACTTGGAGATCGATGGATATGCGAGGTACCAGGTGCCTCCGGTTTCGTTCAGACGCAGAACGAACTTGTAAATGGACTGTGTGTCTGACATTGGATTTTATTCTATGTGATTGATTTCTATTAAATATATATCTGTTTTGCGGTGGAGAATTTATTCTCTTGCTTAACTTCCTTCTCTGAGACGTACGAGCTCAGAGGTTATATAATGATGGATATCAAACACATGGAGTGAATTGCCTGTGTGGCATGCCTAAGTGGCAATATGATCAAGGCTTCTGTTGAAAAGCAGAGTCTTGTGGTTGATGATCAAAGCACGGCCTGTATGGCATAGCTTTGTGTAGCGTTGATTCGCGAGCCTCACACCCCAGTGGTGAACCAGAAACGGGAGAGGACATCAGGGAGGGCATGCGTTTCCTTCTAGCTAGAAGTGGCGTCAGTGGTTTTACACGCCCTGACGAGTTTGACTTATGTGGTTGTTGCTATTGCGAGGCGCCTCGGATATATCGGTCGATCCAAGACCGATGGAGTCATTGGAATCATTGACACCCCCAAAGGGTGGGGAAACGCAGTGCTCAGGCATTTTAATCCACATCGGTGGACCGGCCCTGACGATCCAAGAACACTCAAGCTCTGACCTGAGGGGCGGGCTAGAGCGTCTCGAATCGGTAGAGGACTATCTTTTGCCTCGGTTCACAGATGGAAATCCAACTTCCAACACGTGACATTTGCAGTTTTGATTTTAGAGCCTAGTATTGGCGACATGACATGTGGTACCCATGCCGTCTATGATTGATACTTATGATTGAAATTGTTTTATACACTATACACTTATAGTAATAATAAAAGATGAAATTTAGCGTATCAAGCATTCTTTGGCTATTATAAGGTAAAACCCTATCATCCGGCTTGTGTTGCATTATGTGATGGGACCTGGGTCTTATAATAGCTTCATTGTTCTTTATTTAGCATTGCGCTATTGTTTTATGCACTGGTATTCTTGGGAAGAAACCCGTTCCGTGTTATACGGCGTGTTCCCTTGATTTACCTAACTTTAAAATAAAGATTAATAACTGTTTTAGTTCTCACACCGGTCACATGACTGACCTGGAGTTTATTATTTTAACCTAAACTCTGCGTGCCCCTATTTTTCGCACGGGCAGCTAGTAGTTTTGGTTTTGCAGATTTATATTCACAGGATCCTGGTTTACAGCTGGAATGATATCCGGAAATCTCTGTATCCGTATATCTCTTTCAGTTGTGTATTGTATTATTTTTCTACTGCTATGTAATGTATTGTAATCTCTGATATTTTGTGATGTATAATATTTATTCATACTCTGTATATTCTTGTATTCTGATGTAACTGTTGTAATAAACAAGGAAATGTTCTTCTGTTTGTGTTCTGATGTGGCTTGTAACAGCTTGGTATCAGAGCTTTGGTTTACAGAGCTCGGAGAACAAGACACGTTAGAACCAAACGTAAGAATTCATCAGAATTGGATTAGTAATATCCAATGAGAATGACTCGTTAGAGATGGGATCATTAGTATCCTAGAACGGGTGTGAAGAGTATATTTTTAAAATGAAAACAATTTTTTTTTGTTTTGAAAATTTAAATAAATTATTCGTATTTGATTATTTATTTGTATCGATTTGGACAATCAAGTATATAGAGATTTTAGTATACGTCTGATCCACGTGTATTGAAGCCTCAAATATATTCGATAGATATAGAATCACACTTTAGTCTCCTGGGTCTGATTCTGATGATGGCGCGCCATCATCAGTGTTTATATTCGAGTGACGAAAGTGAGGTTTCTATATATTTCCAATTGATTGTTGTGAGAACCAAAATTAGATAGGGCCTATTGTTGTGATTTGGCAACAAAAATGTGATTTTTGACTATATATTAAAGTTATGAATTTGAAAAGCTAATCAACTAATTGATTGCTGATTGTGTTGTTTGATTATTGGTTGATTAGTTAAAAGTTGAACCATTTAGCCAAATTGTATCAAATAGTGAATTGTATTGAAAATTTGTCGCATTTGCATACATATACATGTACTTAAATTGAACAGGTCATTAGCAAGGAGGCTAGAGAAGAGGAATAAAATTGTGTGCCCGACAAATAGGTACATATTTATTTTATTTCTTTGGGTTTGGATGATTTTATGAGCCGATTGGCTTTTTCTTTTTCTTTTGGATTGAAGAAGGCCATGGGAGGCTATATGAAATATCCCGAAGTCCCCGGTGCAGGGGAGGTTATGGCGAAATTTTTCGAAAATTTAGGGTGTTAGCCAAATTTTTGGAAAATTTGAAAAGTTCTTAGAAACTGAAAAGTTGAAGAACTTAAGCCGTAAAGAAAATAATGGAAGTTGAGTTGATTAGTTAAACAACTTTCGGCTTCGTTCCTTTTTGGGGACGAAAAGTTTTAAGTGGGGGAGATTGTAATAACCCGGAAATTTGAGCCAATTTAAAATTTTTATTTTGGCAATTTTAATGAAATTTGAATATTTAAAATAGATTATTTTAAATAATTAGACGAGAAATTTACTTTGAATAGAATTAGAACGTATATATTTATTTGAATCGTCGTTAGAATATAAATAATTATTTATAATTATAAAAGGAATTGGAAATGGCGCGGTAGTTTGAAAATTCGATTTCGAAATTCAAATGAATGTACAGGATTCAAAATAAACCGGAATTTAGTGAAAACAAAAATATTTGAATCTAATTGAGAATATCTTTCCAACGAATCTGGGAAATCAAAATTTCATAGCGGGAATCAAAAGATACGTCCAGTTGAAAATTCAGAATAGTCGTTATGGAATTCTGGCCCTTAAAATGGAAATTTTACAAACGACCTCGGTTTTTGACGAAACCACTTTTTTTGGATCTGGGATGTCAAGTTATTGCTAGGTTTCAAAATTCGTAATTTTTCGAATCAATAGGTGAGCTTGGCAAAGGAAAACGCGTTTGACCAGTTTTAGTTGATTTTAATCGACTGGAAAATGGCCATTTTTCAAACGATCTCGGAATTTGACGAAATTAGCTTTGTTAGGACCGTATCGTCAATACGAAGCTAGAAAATATTTTTCGGGAATTTTTCTAGTTAGTATGTGGCCCTGGTAAATTGAAATGTGCGTTCAAATTCAATATATAGAGTTATATTTTGATTTTGACGAAAACTGATCGAAACAATCGAATCAGCCTGCGATACATATCCCGTTGTGTTCGGAATGGGGGTAATTAGCTATGGACGACAGTCGATGGGTTCGATTTCGAGGTCGAAATAAAAAGTAGTTTTTTGAAATTTAATAAATAAATAAATAAAATCTCCCTCTCTATACCCTCTCAGCCCCCACCCCCGTTACTTTACCAAATCGAGCAAACAAAAAAAAAGAACGAAGGGGGAAAACCGCGACGCCCCCATCCTTAAGCCACCGCCGGTGATCGGGATCGCGCCCCCCTCTAAGCGCCGCCTCCTCAGGCGTCTCCCCCCCCCCCCCCCCCCCGGACCTCCGCCCCTCCTCTCTTTTTTCCCCTCCAAAACCTCGCCTCAAGCCCAAGGAGGAATCGCCGTTGTGAGCTCCGGCGCCGCCGCCCTGGACAGCCGTCGACGCCTCCACCAAACCCCTGCAGTCCCTCCAACGCATGAAACCCCTCCTCCATTCGAAGAAAGGTGAACCTTTTTATTTATTTATTCAGGTTAAATAAATTTCTGTGATTAAATGAAATCAAATCTGACTTTTGTTGCATAGAAAAGGTCGAATTTTTATATAGCTAATCACATAGAAATGGTCGGATTTTTATATAGCTATCACATAGAAAAGGTCGGATTTTTATAAAGCTAATCACATAGGAAAGGTCGGATTTTTATATAGCTAATCACATAGAAAAGATCGGATTTTTATATAGCTAATCACATAGAAAAGGTCGGATTTTTATATAGCTAATTACATAGAAAAGGCCGGATTTTTATATAGTTAATCACATAGGAAAGGTCGGATTTTTATATAGTTAATCACATAGAAAAGGTCGGATTTTTATATAGCAAATCAAATAAAAAGAGAGGATTTGATTTTTAATTAGCAAAAAAGGTTTGATTTTTATCATTAAAAAGATTCGATTTTTATCATTAAAAAGTAATAATATGATTTTTATATCATAGAGATCATAAAAATATAATTTTTATAAGATGTGAAGGATAAAAATATAATTTTCATATAGTAGAGTTAATAAAAATATGATTTTTATATTATATAGATAATAAAAATTCGATCTTTATTATGTAGGCGATATAAAAATATAATTTTTATTATATTGCTAGCAAGATAAAAATATAATTTTTATCATGGAAGTAGCATTGTAAAGGAGTGATATTTACATATGTGGAAGCGGTATAAAAATATAATTTTTATTATGAAGTTAGCTTGATAAAAATATGATCTTTATTATATGAACACCGTTATAAAAATAGAATTTTTATCTATATAGTAGCGGTGTAAAAATAGAATTTTTATCTATACAGTAGTGGTGTAAAAATGTGATTTTTATACATATAGAGTGATTATAAAAATGTGATTTTTATATACATAGCAATAATATAAAAATGTGATTTTTATATATGTAGTGGCTACGGACAATGAAATTGACAAAAGGCGAGCACGACGAAGATTTCTACATATGAAGAGTCGTGGCGTTTGGTTTAGCTAGTCGGTGAGAACTCCTCACTTTTATTTCTATTTCTAGTTGAAATATATACTAGGATGTAGACGGTGCTTAGCAGCACCCAATACCTGTCGTCCACAGACCATGGATGACTTGTTTGTTTGATTGTTGTGTAGTGAAATTTGATTGTGTGATTGTGAATGAAATAAAATATTTTATAGTGGAAAATATTTTATAGTTAAAAATATGATTTTTAACGTATATATAAAATAAATATATATAAACAAATCGGACGATTTGTTTATATACACTGATTTGACTGATACTGATTGGGACGATAAATTTTACACATCGCCCAACTGCACAAATAAAATCTGTGTTTGTTGATTTGAAACCCCACACGGGTATTGGGATGATGTTTGACGTACACTAATCCCGATTGTTTAGTTGTATGTCAATCGATGGATTGACAGACTGTGTAAGCGTTAATTATTTATATTTAATGCTTATGCAGTTATGTGGTGCACTCTGGATGATGGTTGATTATTTATTGTTGCTATTATATACATGTGTTGTAGAAAATCCATATAATTAACATTATATGGTAATTGATTGGGCCTCATTCCAATATAGAAAATAAATTCATGTGTTGAATAGAAAATAAATTCATGTGTTGAATTGAAAATAAATTCATGTGTTGAATTGAAAATAAATTCATGTGTTGAATTGTAAAATATTCATGTGTTGAATAAAAGCCTGTTGATTAGATGGACGCCATTTTGACGTGAACGATATTTATATCGATTTTATTCATTTTTATAATGAATATAGAAAAGAAAGTGATTTGAAAATATAACGTTTTGAAAATATTCTCATTTGTATATCGATGATATGGAATAGTCAATTTTGATTCGAAATTGAAGCTGAAATCGTTTCGAAAACGAATTTAAAACGAATTATAAAATACGTTTTGAAAGGAAATCGACGAAATTTATTTAATATACATATATTATATATATAATGGCCTGAGTAGAACGCGCTGCGCCGCGGCAGTTCACGAATTTCGATCATTGACTTCGAATGGATATTACGGGAGATCCGACCGTCGGATTCTCCTAAAACCGGAACCGTTGGGTTCGTATAGAAAAGAGTTGTCTAATGGATATTAGAGATTTGAAATCTAATGGTTGGATTTGGAATTATTTCCAAATCAAATTTGGAAAAGGTCGTTGTAAGTGCAGTTCGATGGCCGTAGATGGAAATCGACTGTAGGGCCTTGATAAAATTATTAAAAATAGTAATAATTTGCGTAAAATCATAAGAAATGATTTGGGAAGAATTGGGATGAAAAACTCCATATTTGAAAAGATAAAAGTAAATTTTTATCGAAATGAACTAGTTTTGAACTAGAATAATAATTTATTTATTTTTAAAATAAATAAATTGGATTTGAAATGGTTTTGAAAATAAACAGAATTTCCAATAATTGAATTGGAATAGATTTGAATCGAAATCATCTTCGGAATAGTTCGATGTTGGATTTCGTGATTATACAGATGTTGTTATGGAAATTTGAAAGATATGCTTATTCATATCTTGTTATATACATATATTTATATATATATATAAGCACTAGACCTCTCACATTAAGCCTACATTTGTGGACGTTGGATTTGCCGAGCGGGTCCGGGCAGACTTCTACCATAAGTTGACTTAACCTCATGTCTTAGCACCATTACATGTTTTTAATTTTGCACTTAGGCCTCTCACATTAGGTTCAACATTAGTGGCTGCTGGATATGCCGGTCGGGTCCGGGCAGACTTCCGCCACTAATGCAACTTAACCTCGTGCCATAAGCGCTGTTACAATTTCTAATTGTAATCCTAGGCAAATTCATCTTCATTCAATCATTTGTGTTCATATCAATTTGCGCTTCCAAATTAAAGTCTCAAAACATAATATATGTTATGTTCCAAAATCCCATTACAAATTATGCCCTAATTCCCAATATGTGCCGCATGTCTTTCTACATGTAATTAATTTTATTTAAAATAAAATGTAATTCTCCAATAATGTATCATTTACCCAAGATCTCAATTATCCCAATTGACAAGTTCATAAAATAGATCTTTACAATAGTATTCATGTACATCTCAACATGTTAACTAATTGAACATATTATCCATTTTAGTGCAATTTCATCAAATTAAATCTTCCAATTCAATGTGTATGTTAATGGGGAATGGCAAACGATAAATATACTATTATTCAAAAAGTATATTTTAAACCCACTCACCTAAAAGCCTTCCAAATCTTGAATCTGATCCAAATCTATTCTTCCATGGTTTTTTCCCCTTTTTAATTTGATTTGAAACCTAAAGACCATGGATTTATTATTTTCATGAAAAGATAAGGGAAAGAGAAATAATTTAAATAGATTGGTCTTAGAAGTTTACCTTGCTTTCATGATTCAATAATCTTTTTATTAAGGTTGATTCCCTCTTCCAGATCCAAATTCATAATTTTCCTAGGCTAATATTTTAATTTTCAGAATAGATTTGAGTAGAAAGAGAGGGAGAGTAATGGCAGTGCTCCATCGTAGCCGCCAAATTATGAGGGTTAGGGTTAGGTCTAGGGTCTTATTTATAGGAGTACGGAGCAACCAAGAGGTCCAGGACCCTCAAATTTACCCAAAAGCCATCCGAATCATCAAAATATCAAAACCTAATCTGCCAAAATCTACCGCAGGTGGGTAGACAACCCTTTGAGGGGTCGACACCCCTTTGAGGGGTCGACACCCCTTTGAGTGGGTCGACACCCTCGGCGGGAAATCTACCGCCTTTTGAAAATTCGAATTTTGAGCCGATTTTCGAATTTCTGGAACCATTTTTGAATTCTGAACCTAATATATATATATATATATATATATTCTTCTTGCGCATATACAAACTTCGAACCTTAATAACTTCTTCATATAGTGTACGATTTACGCAAACCAGGTGTCGATTTTGACCAGAATTTTGAGACGGGCGCAATGGCACTGTCCGTTTTCTTAATTCTGAATATTTAATTAAGTTATTCTTATTTTATTATCTTGAGTTAAAAACGCGGGGTGTTACATTCCCCCACCCTTAGGAAATTTCATCCCCGAAATTTGATAAGGGTAAAATCAATTAACCTCTCGCATAAAATACATCCATCATGTGTGCATCTAATTTTTGTAAACATCGTGCACTTGTGCAAAGTGAAATACAACATAATAATGCATGTATGCCTAAACGGTACCGCCTATGTGTATGCAAATTTCTCAAAAATCCTTTTAAAATATGATGCTCACATCCTAAATATACTGGCAGTTCTACATGAATGTAATATTTTGAAAAATCAAAATGCTTTTTTAATCCAAATTTTCCCATACTCCTACTGAGTAAGAGCGTAGTTCATCCAATTGTTGCATCCATAATCCTACAACCAACTTTATTTTTCAAATTTCAGAAAAACCTAATTTTCTTAATTCGATTTCTTATGTTACGAAAAGGTGGAAAACGAAAAATTCACATCTTTCGTTTTTCTTTTATGTACATTTTTCCAACCATACTTGGATTTTATGTAACTATTTGTAAAGATTCCCTATTTTCCTATTCAAGCACAGCCCACATAAGAAAATTTCTTTATTACTGATTTCCTTTTCATCTTATCTTGGAAATTTTCCATTCTCATCCACCTTTTCTCGTAATTTATCATGTTTGTTGCTTCACTGAATTTTCTATTTCCTTTTCAGTTGTACCTTTTCTCTTTTCTTAGCTTATTTAATTATCTGATCTTAGTTTAAATTTAAATTAGCCTTCTAGTCTTTCAACTAAAACAGGAGAACAGACACCATACACAACTACTACAAAGGGCCAAGAATCTTGGGACTATGTCCCCCTCAGTCGGAAAAGTCCAAACTATGGGATCCACGACAGGTTTAGGTGTTACCCTAACTACCCATCAAGAACAAAACAATGAAACGATCCCAATAGAAATGTAGTAACAAGTTTTACCCCTAACATGGAAATTTGCAACAGGATTCAAACACTTAGTTGCCCTTTTACTATCTAGTTGTCACTACTAACTGTAATGGCCCGAAATTTCCATACGCTTTGGATCAACTAATAACACTACATGCCCAACCCAAATGACACAGAAATACGAATCATTATTAGAAAGAAGTTAGAGGATGAGAAATAGAAAGAAAGAAATATTAGAATAGAAGAAAACGAAGATTACAAACTCACAGCGGACCGGATAAAATATATTAAATAACATAACTTTTGAAATATAAATCAATGACTGTATATACATACCATCATCAGAGCACAGCAATTATTCCTGAAAAGTTATAAACACCTGTTTCCAGGTACAACATAGTACACAGCGGAAAAATGTGATAGTCTATAGATATCAGGTGAAGCCTCCTGCTTCAATCTCCTCCAGGTGAATCAGAAAAATCCCGACTACTTGACTGCCCGTACAAATTTGGGCACCCAAGAGTTTAGGGAAAACAAAACAAAATAAACTCTGGGTCAGTCATGGGACTGGTGTGAGTAAACTCCAACCATTTGTTTAACTTTCAAAATCCTTTCGAAAGAAATGATAATCGTAAGACCGATCCACACATAAACACGAATGGCTTTTACCTTACGATAACCCAAAACATTTTATATCAAAATCTGGTGATATTATAATAATGTTTAATCAAATAAATAGAATCTAGCAGAACGCTTGCATCTCATGCTCCATATATAATATAAAATCGAAAACCGCAGGAGCACTTATTGGAGATTGGATTTCCAACATGACAAGGTATGGGACCACCTACCGATAGTGTATCTCTAGAGGCGAATACATTGGGTTCAACAAGAACGTCTTGCAACCCGGCCCTCACATGGTCGACCACTCATTTCGCTTGAGTGTATCAAATGTATATCACCCACGGTTGGGATCAGTAACTGTTTCCCGAAAGGGACAACATCGATAGATTTAAGAAGTAAATGGAATTTCTCTAGATAGGTGATTATACATCCTAATGGGAGCGACCCACATGTCCATGCTGCCTGCCCGATTTTCGTTAGTTCCAGGTTGTGAGGCTTGAAGTTTGAATTAACAGAATAGCCCTTGCATTTTTCTCCGTCTTCATAATCTCTTCAACATAAGTTGATTCGTAATGCTTATGCTAATACGGAGTGGTTTTCAGATATTAAATCTGATCCCGGTCTCTCCATATTGACAACGGAGGTATAAAATAAATCAAAACTTTGATAGTCGGTGATTTAACTATCAAAGAAACATCCATACAATCAACGGTCCTATTTCCAATTGAAAAGTCTACCGATCAAGCATCAAACAACACTGGGCCCCTTTAAATCAATTCCTGATTATATTATTATTACAAATTCATGTTTCCCTATCTTTCGTATCCTTTTGAAGCTCGATTTCCCATTCGATTCTTTGAAAAACATTTCCAATAAGTAATTTCTTTATTCGAGAAAATATCTCTTTTCCCCATTTAGAAAACATTTTTATATATATATATATATATATATATTAGCGAATCCTTATTTTCTATATTCAGAAAATATGCCGTATTAATATTGGAAAATATTTCTGAATTCTCTTTCTTAATTCCTCATTGACCAATTCATTTCATCTTCTATACGTAGAAAATATCTCTCATTTTATTGGGAAAAACATTTCAAATTCTTTTAAATTAACGCGATGTTATAAACATCATTATTATAATTTAAAACATTAACCAATTATTAACTAACCAAAATGTTAACCAATCTTCACTATCGAACCTTAACCATTTCTCCATTAATCATGAAGTAAATCAAGTTGCAGTATAATTGCCTCTTAGACCTTGATTGAACAACATTCTTAACTTCGAAATAGTCAAAACTCACAGCTTCATCGCTTACGCGACTTTTGGATTCAATCTAAGAACACACTTCTTTTACAGAAAAATATAGATTATAACGATAGCGTTATAATTGCTGTTTAGATTTACAAAAACATATATTATAACAACAGCGCTATAATCGCTGTTTAGATTTACAAAACAAATATCATAACAACAGCGATATAATCGCTGTTTTAAATAAAGTACCGTGTGCGACGCACACGCCTCCGTTGTTCATTTATAAACTCTGTTTATTTTAAACAATTCAAGTTCTCTTTTAAATGTATTTACAGGCTATTCATTCTTTTAACTTCTGAAATTAACTCAATTTGATTTCTATAAATCCATTTTATACGTATTATTGCAAACTATAGAATATTAACCTCTTAATGTATTTAAATTAAATCATAGGTTTATGTTAAATAAAATTTAAATATCCTTTCGAGACATAAACCATTTGTAAAATTCGACATAGCTGAATTCCTATTTAAAATTTCATTGAATTTATCTCAATTAATTTTATATTCAAATTTTTTTTTGGAATATAACCCATCGTTTCCTTCGAAACCAATTTTCCCACTCAAAACTCTTTTACCACTATTGCATTCAAATCCCAATTCAAATATCAGGTATCAACACCAATTACCACTCTGCTTAAATAAATTCAACTTCAATTTATATTTTACTTTATTTTATGATATATATTTTATTTAATTTATAAACATCGTTATATACAACTTTTTGTTTTTAATTCACTAAAACAAGTTTCTATTTCCATTCCATTTGAAATCTAATTTCCATTTTGGAAATAATTCCCTTTATAATCTACTAAGTTTAAATCTCATGTCCAATATTTATTTAAAAACCTATTTCCACTTCCCATATAATTCAAATTTGAATTTATCTTTTAGTTTATCCAATGATAAATAATTCGCTTAAGTTACAAACTCATTTATAAACAACTTCATGTTTTATTCATTTAAACGTATTTCTACTTTCAATTTGAAAGTAAATTTCTATAAATTTTCTTTTTAAATCAAATATTTTATAGTATTTAAATACTAAAATTTATAGGGCCATTGACAACAAAATCAATCATAGAATACATATCACATCATATAACGCAAATATATGTAAACAATAATATATAAATGTTGAGGAACCTAGTTGGGCCCCTCCAACCTATTTCCCAGCATCCACAGATGTTAATCACATCAATATGAGATATCATAGTAAACAGAACTGATAATCGATCAACGATATATCTATATCAACTATTTCAACCAATCTTATCAACCATTTCAACCAATCAACCATCACACAGTATAAATAAATTTTAAAAAAACTCATTTATATAAAAATATAAACGAGGCAGAGTTAGTGAGTTTACTCACCTCGTTTTGCAGTTGACGGTTCTGTTTTTATTTCATTTACAATTAAACAAGTGTTTGATTTTACCATGAAATCCCAGCAACTCTGTTTTCGGTCTCCATAGTTCCACAACATAGCTTTTCACGTTACGATCCCAGCGTGACTTGTCTGGTCCAATTCTGTTAACGTACAGCAAAAATATTCGCATTATAGGACTCAATAAATTAAACGGTCCATAAAGCAAAATTAATTATGAATTAATTAATTAACTAAGTCTGATTACCGTACTAAAAATAATCCATCTTCTGACCCATTGGAAACCCTCCCTCTCAAGTTTTCACCAAAACTTCAAACCTTTACGGTGAGCTTGCGACATCAAGACATCGGGACATCTTGGAACCCATTTGCGCACCAATGATCGATCCTTAAGTCATGTTTCAAATTCTTTAAACATGGTTAGTTTTGATACTTCTTCTTAATGAATAAACATGCATCCTGCTATTGGAACTTTCCATTGTCTGTCCCTCCTCAAATCTACTTCTTGTCTTCTTCTCTTTGTATATAGGACAGGAACCACGCTGCTCTCCCTCTTCACGAGATACTCCACGCATCAGCCTTTCCCCCTTTTACTACATCGTACACCCTTTAACTCACGTATTAACCATGTCAAATACACTTAAACTTCCACTGCCCAGTCGCGTTTCCAAGCTCAGATGGTATTCCCTGATCCCCTTTTTACTTTCTTCTACCTACACGCACACAACTTCCTCTCGTCATCTCCCCTTCTTGCTCATCCCCACCAACCCGTAAAACTCCTCTTCACATTACTCCTGCCAATACAAACTCCACCAAGCATTTTTGTCAACCAAACAACTCACCCCATTATTAACTAATACTTAAATATTATTTGTTTTAAACCTTATCACCAGGTTTAAGACAAGAACCCATCACTGTGCATTGTTCCCCATATCTGAAAAATGCTCCTCCCGCAACTTGCTCCTCACAGTGCCGTTAGCATGCTTTCACAGATCTCCCCTTCACCCGCGGCACCTGACTGAGGCATGATCAGTACAGACACTACAGTCACCGCCCTTAAAACACGACTGGCCTTCCTCCTTTTCTGCTACAGTGACAGCACCCTCACTCCCTTCTCCTACAAACGCAAACAATCTTCATGAAGCTTCAGACTTCTATATCCAGACAAGATAAGGAGACGCATTTCACAATGACCCAAGAGTAGATCACAGCTTGGAAAAGGCTCGATCTAGAGCCACCATGGCACTGTAAAAACAAGGCATACGTTAGAGATTTGCGTAGCGGTGGAGATGGTGTAGAAATTTGTACGGAAGTGGAAATAGAAATAGGGGAATGTGAGCAAGTGGAAAAAGGGTAAGAGGGGTTGATGCAGCAGGTAACTGAGTTTCCAAAAGAAGAAACTCTAAAATCGCATGCTTTAAATAGAAGAAATAGGAGCAGGGGTCATCTTTATGAAGTGAAACGTGGTTCGCACGTTTAAGTGGTTCCCAGTCTACGTGGTACACACGGTTGCGTGGTACGCACGGTTACGTGTTACCCACGGCTTCGAATTCCTTGGTAAGCACGCTCTTAAAATGCTTGGCACTGACGGTTTCAAAATACTTGGAGAGCACGGGTTGAATAGAAATAAGGCCAGTTGCCTCTCTAACTAAAGAATGAAGTAAAACATAGCTATTATAATGACCATTTGTATAACTGCCACAACGCTTCTAATCTGATAGACCCATAATTTGTACACTATCATAATGCTTTGGTGAATTTCCCTTGGATTCGCAGGTCTACATGTATTTATTTTACTATAATATTCACATATATCGTGTGTGTGTGTATATATGTGTATATATATATATATATATCGTGTATAAACAATTGAAATTATTTTGTGTACTATGATGTTCATATATACTTTTGCTCATGAATGGTCTGCTATGGACAGAAATAAAAATACTATCGTGTCGAGCGATGTGTCATGGTCCCAAAAACATAATAATATCGGTAGTTTAACTTATATTATGAAACCCCAAAATATTGATATAAGGTGCAAAATACTTCAAATAAAAAGTTGCATATTTAATTAATTAAAAATTACAGTAAAATTCTAAAAATTAAATTATAACTACGTCTTAAAAGAACCTTGTCCAAATTCAAGATCGATATTTAAATATATTTAAATAACCGTTATGGCTTATATACGATTCCATAGCGATCACATGAAAATTTGATTGGACGTAATTCACAATATATAAGACGAAATCTCGATTTTTCACTTCCACTGTTTAATAGATTCACATGTTTCTTGTTTCACAGAAATCCGACTTATATTGGATTCTGTATATCCAATTGAAGTTCAAAACGTCAAATTACGAAATGTCGCACCATTACGAGCTCGTTTAAATTATATTATAAATTATACGTTCAAACTTCGTTTTATAAATAAATTCATTATAAATTCCTATATATAATTCAAATAAAATATTTAAACTAATTTAAATATTCAGAATTCAACGGTTGAAAAATCTGGGTTGTTACATTCCTTCCCCTTAAAATAATTTCGTCCTCGAAATTGCTAAGGTAGGAAAAGATGCTATATTCCCTTTTAACTAGGTCCAAAATTCATTTTTGTTCAATTCTTAATTTCAGTTTAACTGGACCAATTTATTTCAATTAAAATATTAATTTATTCTTACTAATGAAAATTTTCAAAAATTCTGAAAATTTTCTAACACTTTAAATTCTGAAAAATTTCAGCAGCATCTCCTCTGCACAGCTCAATCGGTACAACCACAACTCGCCTTTCTAGGCCTTCTCCAATCCAAAGAAAATCAAAAAGCCAAGTGGCTTGCCCCTTAGGCTCATAAAACCATCAAACCCAAGTAATATTGTAAACAAGTACCTTTTTGTCGGGCATAATTCTATCTCTTGCATTTGCTTCCGTTCAATATCTGCTTAGCATTCATATATCGATTTCCAACCGGTTTTAAATAAATCTAACTTTTGACTTTTAATTTCACTAATCAATTTCCTGATTAGTTCATTTTCAGTCTCTAATTCAAATCTCAAACATTTCTCTTTTACTCCATGTTCAACTTCATTTGAGATTATCACTAGTTCAATCCAACTTTTACTTAACCTTACTCAAGTTAAATTTCAATTCATTTCATTTATACCATTCCCTTCTATTTCACTTCATAAGTTAAATTTTTATTTTAGAATTCAAATTCCCGGATTTTATTTCAAATTAGTTTGAAATCATATAGATTTATATACATATATTTATAATCGACTCAATTCAAAACATTTGAATTTCTAAAACAAAATTATTTTTCTCAAACAATTTCCATAAATAATTCTATTATGGTAGCAATCCGTCACTCAGAAACTCGAAAATGAATACAAATGATGTGGCCATCATCATCTGAATTATTTTCTAGTGATTACAGTGCTTTAAAAATTTCAAAATCCATTTAAAACAAGTTTTTATTCAAATCCTTTCAAAATATTTCTTGATTAATTTCAAAACACTTCAGAAAATATTTCTAAACTCCCCGGATTCGAATTCTGGTTTGGTTCCAATTTCAAATTTCTCATTTGTATATATTATCCATATACAATTCATATTCAATTATAAGTCACCAAATCTACTTCATTTGATTGTAATAAAAATCAACACATTCATATGTAATAATCCAGAAATTATCCCTTTTATATCAAAATAATTTTTGGGCAAAATTATTTCATTTACCCATTTTGAAACAATACTGTATCGAATTGCTTTGTTCGAGAGTTTAGAAACACCTATCGATACAGTTGTACATCCTGTACCGACCAGAATTCATAAACCACTCAACAACCAGTCAACACAATATAAAACAATTTTATATCAAATATACAAATACGCGCTTATATATATACACTCAACTCAATCTAGGGTATTACTGACCCTATCTCTATTAAGTCACGCCACAGAGCCAAGGTTATCACTCAACCTTCAGCTCTGATACCAAATGTAATGGCACGAAATTTCTGTACCCTTTGGATCGACTAATAACACTACACGTCCAACCCAAATGACACAGAAATACAAATCATTATTAGGAAGAAGTTAGAGGATGAGAAATAGAAAGAAAGAAATATTAGAATAGAAGAAAACGAAGATTACAAACTCATAGCGGAACGGATAACATATATTAAATAACATAACTTTTGAAACATAAATCAATGACTGTATATACATACCATCATCAGAGCACAGTGGTTATTCCGGGAACAGTTATAAACACCTGTTTCCAGGTACAACATAGTACACAGTGGAAAAATGTGATAGTATATAGATATCAAGTGAAGCCTCCTGCTCCAATCTCCTCCAGGTGAATCTGAAAAATCCCGACTACTTGACTGCCCGTACAAATTTGGGCACCCAAGAGTTTAGGGAAAACAAAACAAAATAAACTCTGGGTCAGTCATGGGACTGGTGTGAGTAAACTCCAACCATTTGTTTAACTTTCAAAATCCTTTCGAAAGAAATGATAATCGTAAGACCGATCCACACATAAACACGGATGGCTTTTACCTTACGATAACCCAAAACATTTTATATCAAAATCTGGTGATATTATAATAATGTCTAATCAAATAAATAGAATCTAGCGGAACGCTTGCATCTCACGCTCCATATATAATATAAAATCGAAAACCGCAGGAGCACTTATTGGAGATTGGATTTCCAACATGATAAGGTATGGGACCACCTGCCGATAGTGTATCTCTAGAGGCGAATACACTGGGTTCAACAAGAACGTCTTGCAACCCGGCCCTTACATGGCTGACCACTCATTTCGCTTGAGTGTATCAAATGTATATCACCCACGGTTGGGATCAGTAACCGTTTACCGAAAGGGACAACATCGATAGATTTAAGAAGTAAATGGAATTTCTCTAGATAGGTGATTATACATCCTAATGGGAGCGACCCACATGGCCATGCTGCCTGCCCGATTTTTGTCAATTCCCGGTTGTGAGGCTTGAAATTTGAATTAACAGAACAACCCTTGCATTTTTCTCCATCTTCATAATCTCTTCAACATAAGTTGATTCGTAACACTTATACCAATAAGGAGTGGTTTTCAGATATTAAATCTGATCCCGGTCTCTCCATATTGACAACGGAGGAATAAAATAAATCAAAACATTGATAGTCGGTGATTTAACTATCAAAGAAACATCCATACAATCAACGGTCCTATTTCCAATTGAAAATTCTACCGATCAAGCATCAAACAACACTGGGCCCCTTTAAATCAATTCCTGATTATATTATTATTTCAAATTCCTGTTTCCCTATCTTTCGTACCCTTTTGAAGCTCGATTTCCCTTTCGATTCTTTGAAAAACATTTCCAATAAGTAGTTTCTTTATTCGAGAAAATATCTCTTTTCCCCATTTAGAAAACATTTCTATATATATATATATATTAGCGAATCCTTATTTTCTATATTCAGAAAATATGCCGTATTAATATTGGAAAATATTTCCAAATTCTCTTTCTTAATTCCTCATTGACCAATTCATTTCATCTTCTATACATAGAAAATATCTCTCATTTTATTGGGAAAAACATTTCAAATTCTTTTAAATTAACGCGATGTTATAAACATCGTTATTATAACTTAAAACAATAACCAATTATTAACTAACCAAAATGTTAACCAATCTTCACTATCGAACCTTAACCATTTCTCCATTAATCATGAAGTAAATCAAGTTGGGGTATAATTGCCTCTCAGACCTTAATTGAACAACATTCTTTACTTTGACATAGTCAAAACTCACAGCTTCCTCGCTTACGCGACTTTTGGATTCAATCTAAGAACACACTTCTTTTACAAAAAAATATTGATTATAACGGTAGCGTTATAATCGCTGTTTAGATTTACAAAAACATATATTATAGCAACAGCACTATAATCGCTGTTTAGATTTACAAAAAAATATCATAACAACAACGCTATAATTGTTGTTTTATATAAAGTACCATGTGCGACGCACACGCCTCCGTTGTTCATTTATAAACTATGTTTATTTTAAACAATTCAAGTTCTCTTTTAAATGTATTTACAGGCTATTCATTCTTTTAACTTCTGAAATTAACTCAATTTGATTTCTATAAATCCCTTTTATATGTATTATTGCAAACTATAGAATATTAACCTCTTAATGTATTTAAATTAAATCATAGGTTTATGTTAAATAAAATTTAAATATCCTTTCGAGACATAAACCATTTGTAAAATTCGACATAGCCGAATTCCTATTTAAAATTTCATTGAATTTATCTCAATTAATTTTATATTCAATTTTTTTTTGGTATATAACCCATCGTTTCCTTCGAAACCAATTTTCCCACTCAAATCTCTTTTACCACTATTGCATTCAAATCCCACTTCAAATATCGGGTATCAACACCAATTACCACTCTGCTTATATAAATTCAACTTGAATTTATATTTTACTTTATTTTATGATATATATATTATTTAATTTATAAACATCGTTATAAACAACTTTTTGTTTTTAATTCACTTAAATAAGTTTCTATTTCCATTCCATTTGAAATCTAATTTCCATTTTGGAAATAATTCCCTTTATAATCTACTAAGTTCAAATCTCATTTCCAATATTTATTTAAAAACTGATTTCCACTTTCCATATAATTCAAATTTGAATTTATCTTTTAATTTATCCAATGATAAATAATTCGCTTAAGTAATAAACTCATTTATAAACAACTTCATGTTTTATTCATTTAAACGTATTTCTACTTTCAATTTGAAAGTAAATTTCTATCAATTTTCTTTTTAAATCCCAAACTTCTTTTCTCATATTCGAAAATATTTTATAGTATTTAAATACTAAAATTTATAGGGCTAGTGACAACAAAAGCAATCATAGAATACATATCACATCATATAACGCAAATATATGAAAAAAATAATATATAAATGTTGAGGAACCCAGTTGGGCCCCTCCAACCTGTTTCCCTGCATCCACAGATGTTAATCACATCAATATGAGTTATCATAGTAAACAGAACTGATAATCGATCAACGATATATCTATATCAACTATTTCAACCAATCTTATCAACCATTGCAACCAATCAACCATCACACAGTGTAAATAAATTTAAAAAAAAAACTCGTTTGTATAAAAATATAAACGAGGCAGAGTTAGTGAGTTTACTCACCTCGTTTTGCGGTTGACGGTTCTGTTTTCATTTCATTTACAATCAAACAAGCGTTTGATTTTATCATGAAATCCCAGCAACTCTATTTTCGGTCTCCATAGTTCCACAACATAGCTTTTCATGTTACGATCCCAGCGTGACTAGTTTGGTCCAATTCTGTTAACGTACGGCAAAAATATTCGCATTATAGGATTCAATAAATTAAAGGGTCCATAAAGTTAAATTAATTATGAATAAATTAATTAACTAAGTCTGATTACCGTACTAAAAATAATCCATCTTCCAACCCATTGTAAACCCTCCCTCTCAAGTTTTCACCAAAACTTCAATCCTTTACGGTGAGCTTGCGACATCGGGACATCTTGGAACCCATTTGCGCACCAATGATAGATCCTTAAGTTATGTTTTAAATTCTTTAAACATGGTTAATTTTGATACTTCTTCTTAATGAATAAACACGCATCCTGCTATTGGAACTTTCCATTGTCCGTCCCTCCTCATATCTACTTCTTCTCTTCTTATCTTTGTATACAGGACAGGAACCACGCTGCTCTCCCTCTTCACGAGATACTCCATGCATCAGCCTTTTCCCCTTTTACTACATCGTACACCCTTTAACTCACGTATTAACCATGTCAAATACACTGAAACTTCCACTGCCCAGTCGCCTTTCCAAGCTCAGACAGTGTTCCCTGATCCCCTTTTTACTTTCTTCTACCTACACGCACACAACTTCCTCTCGTCATCTCCCCTTCTTGCTCATCCCCACCAACCCGTAAAACTCCTCTTCACGTTACTCCTGCCAATACAAACTCCAACAAGCATTTTTGTCAACCTAACAACTCACCCCAATATTAACTAATACTTAAATATTATTTGTTTTAAACCTTATCACCAGGTTTAAGAGAAGAACCCATCACTGTGGATTGTTCTCAAAATCTGAAAACTGCTCCTCCCGCAACTTGCTCCTCACAGTGCCGTTAGCATGCTTTCACAGATCTCCCCTTCACCCGCGGCACCTGACTGAGGCATGATCAGTACAGACACTACGGTCATCGCCCTTAAAACACGACTGGCCTTCCTCCTTTTCTGCTACAGTGACAGCACCCTCACTCCCTTCTCCTACAAACGCAAACAATCTTCATGAAACTTCAGTCTTCTGTATCCAGACAAGATAAGGAGCCGCATTTCACAATGACCCAAGAGTAGATCGCAGCGTGGAGAAGGCTCGATCTAGAGCCACCATGGCACTGTAAAAACAAGGCATACGCTAGAGATTTGCGTAGCGGTGGAGATGGTGTAGAAATTTGTACGGAAGTGGAAACAGAAATAGGGGAATGTGAGCAAGTGGAAAAAGGGTAAGAGGGGTTGATGCAGTAGGTAACTGAGTTTCCAGAAGAAGAAACTCTAAAATCGCATGCTTTAAATAGAAGAAATAGGAGCAGGGGTCATCTTTATGAAGTGAAACGTGGTTCGGACGTTTAAGTGGTTCCCAGTTTACGTGGTACACACGGTTACGTGGTACGCACGGTTACGGCTTCGAATTCCTTGGTAAACACGCTCTTAAAATTGTAACAACCCGCATTCTACACATCGAAGGATCGTAGAATATTTATTTCATTCTCATATGAAGTCGTATGGTCATGTAACTTTGGGAAACAACCATTAGAGTCATTTCCCATGTTCATGATTTTTGTCGATTTTTAAATGACCGTTTTACCCCCAGTTGGTACTGTTTCGGCCATAACTATTGATTGGAAAGGAATTTTGACCTGAAACCACTTCCATTGGATTTGAATAATGGTTTCTCTTTCCGTAGAGTGGTTACATTAGCCAAACGGACTTACCGTTTCGGAGATATGGCTGAAACAAGGTTTAGAAGGTGAAAAACAGCTTAATTGGGCTAAACCGGGTGATTAGCAACTAGGCCCAATGGGGGATTTCGGGATTTGGGGTATTTAAGGGCTGCTAGGGTTAAGATTTCGGTTTTAGACTCATTTTTCCAGCCGCCACTTACCTCCTTCAAGCTCTAGCAATGGCCTCCACCTTCTAATTTCATCTCAAATCGTCTCTAATCACTTTCTAATCGAAGATTAAGCAAAACTACATCAAATCAAGGGAGAGTAGCACCAAATCAGAGGGAGAGCTGCTGGAACACATAGGGATTGGATCCAAATTAGAGATTATTTTAGATCTAAAGTTTGTTTGTGGCTAAGGTGAGTGATTTGCATTGTTTTTCACTAATTACGGCTAATTATGGTAATTAGCGAAATTATGGCTCAGAAAAATCTAGAAAATTCCTAAAATTCTAAAACATCATTTTATGCCTCTGATATGAATTTGGGTTAATTTCGACTAATTTTGCAAATCCCGGAATTTGGGGGATTAAGGGGTGATTAGTGGAAATTAGCGAATTTATGCATGTTAAAAATCTGGAAAAATATTCATAAATTCTGAAATATTGTTTTAGACCTCTGATGTGAATTTGGGATAATTTGGTTAAGATTTGCTAATCATATCATAAGTTTCACCCAAACATGCTTAAGGGAAAATATGGGGTTTTGGCTATGTTTGATCCATTTTAACATATCATATTGTTGTTTTGGTGTTTGTGGTTGATTATACATGTTTTTATGACTGTATGTTATGCTTTGTGATTGATTAGAATAGTTAGAATGGTCAAAAACGTCGTCGAATGGCGTAAAATGTTTGATGGAAAAGTTACAGAAAAACAGTGCAGGCTTTCGGATCGGATCGGGTGGATGGGCTCGGACCGGAGCGGACTGAGCAAAGTATCACCGAACCGAACCGAAGCTTGACACAGGAGAGAGTGGCAAAAAGGAAGGCCACCATTATATGAACCAGATCGGATCGGCTATAGAGACCACGACCTGATGGTGGAAGGAGCTCGAACCTGAACCGCGCCACGTACTGGAGCACCCGATCCGCTTGCACGATCCGAACCGTGGAGCATGGAGCACGATCCGAAGATGGTCCACGACTCCGCCAGCAGCTCTGACCCGAACCCATGGATGGAGATGGACTTGGAGACCTCGACCTGACCCGTTGAGGTGTTGATGATCCGAACTGCCACCAGGTGGATACCACGAGTTGGAGCATGGAGCACGACCCGACCCGATCCGGTGCATCATGGAGGGACTTGAGGAACTCGATCCGATCCGAGGTGATGAAGCAATCCGAACCGAACCGATGGCAAGGAGGAATCTGAACCGATCCAGTATTGACCAAAAACCCGAGATGCAAAGGTAGTCCAAATGGAAGTTAGAGCTCAGGATCCAGATGGGAACCAATGAGTTCACTTCGTGATTGGGCTTTGCTGCGGGACGTGTGCAAAGGGGTTGTCGGTATTCATAACTTTGGTTCACCACTGAGAGATGGATGGTGGGCTTGTAGTGATAGTTACACGGGATTGGATTCCGTCATGGCCCAAAGTATTAGGTGACCAAAGTAGTGGATATCGTATGCTTTACGCACTGAATGAGGGATGTGAGGATGATTGCTATGCTTGATTGTTTGACACCACTATGACATGCACACCCCCACCCCCGTATCTCTTACACAGTATGTTAGTGGCACCTTAGAGTATTGTACAGTATGTAGTGCTAACTCTTTGGTTGCAGGTCCAGGTTCAGGTATGATTGGATTATACCTGTTATTATTCTGTTTAGATGCTTATCGCTCATACCAGGCTTTATGTCTGACCCAGAGTTTTATGTCTCTTCTTATTACTCTGGGTGCTCACACGAGCAGACTAGAGACAGGTTAGCTGGTGATGCGCGAGTAGCTGATTCGGAGGCGAGCAGGAGACTTCCACGTATGATATATAGATATTCTCCCTGTGTCATTGGTGGTCGCTACTTGGGCATTAGTAGTGTACCTCCTTTATCTTACTTTTGCTTTTTGAGACAGTTTGGAAAGTTGTAATAAGCTGTATTTTGGATTTCCGCTGCTATGATGCTTAGTTCTGGTTTTCAGCTTATGCACTGTCTCTCCTGTTTTATGTCAAGTATGTTATTATTATATTTTGTTCTATGCGCTGTGAGACATATTACAGGTTCCTTAATTAGCCCATTCTCTTCTTTCTTTTCCTTCTGGCGACCGTCCCGTGCTAACTGGACATGTGTATAGCGCACTTTTGGAGTAAATGTCGGTTGGTGCGGGGCGGGCTGTCACACTTGGTATCAGAGCCAGGTTGCGTAGTTAACCTAGGGAAAGACACTAGGGAGAGATAGTACGTATATGAGAGCGCGTATTTGTGATTACTTTGGTTTTCAAAAGCTATATATATATATATACTATTTTTAGTATAAGAATGAAGTCGTACTGCACTAGCACCACTATGGGGTCGTTAATCGTTTCCTCTTTTACAGATTGACGATGAGCCGATATGCTAAAGGTGCTGGTAGGGGAGCCAATAATGGGAATGTTGCCGACATGAGGGCGATGTTTACCGACCTCATGAGAGACATGCTTAGAGATGTTCAGGGAGCAGTTCCCAATCCCGGAAATGGTGGTGGTCCAGTAGTGCAGGCACCTAGGGTCGATTTCGCCAAGTTGTGCAAGGATTACACTAACCTTGGTGGGAAGTCGTTCCATGGAACGGAGTCGGCCACAGATGTTCAGGATTGGTTGGATAGCTGTGATCGTATCTTCGACGACTTGGGTCTTGAGGATGCGATGAAGAGAAGGCTAGCGTCTCGTCAGCTGCAAGGGCGAGCGATGAATTGGTGGAATGCCATTAGAACAGCTACTCCAGAAGATCAAGTTACTTGGAATCAGTTTAAGACTCGCTTTTGTGATAAGTTTATTCCAGCTGCTCATAAATCAGAACTGTTCAAGAAGTTCTTGGAGCTTAAGCAGAACGGTAGAGCAGTCTCAGAGTATATCGCTGAATTCGACACTTTATCGAAATATGGATGGTCCCTTATCGATACAGTCGAAAAGAAGAACGAGAAGTTCATAACTGGCTTGGATGGGTACTTGGGGGAAAGACTTATAAACCATATCGATGAGACGTTCGAGTCTATTGTAGGAAAGGCATTAAGGTCAGAGAGCCTTTTCCCTAAGTCGAAGGTCGAAGTTGCTACGGCATCTGCAGAGGAGCCAAAGCCGCAAGCAGGCGGTGAAGGCAAGAAGAATTCTCAGGGCAAGAGGAAGCAGAACTCGACCAAGGATGGTCAGAATAAGAAAAATAAGAAAGACGGCGAATGCTTTAGTTGTGGCAAGAAGGGCCACTATGCCAGAGATTGTCGAGAGAAGCCTGGGGAAAGGAAGTGCTTTAACTGCGGCCAGGCGGGACATCACAAGGATGATTGCCCACAACCTCCTAGGGAGAAGCAGATTGTGAAAGCGTATGCTATCAACGCTGTTCCTTCTTCGTCGAATGCTCCAAGTGCGGCGCAGAAGGGAAAGGGTGTCGTTATAAAAGGTATGCTTTCTATTTAAGATATTTCTGTTCGGGTATTGTTTGACAAACCCGAGATAGTCGATAGACCTCTAATTGTGACGAACCTGATAGGTGGTTCGACTGATCTTAGTATGATTTGTTGTGGTTTGGTCTTATCGAGTCATGGATGTATGTTTCCTTGTGATTACTTTGTTTTGGGCTTTACTGGGTTTAGCATTATTTTGGGGAGTCGATTTACTCCAAAGGAATAGGGTGGTATTAGGTACCTACCTAGTGATGGCGATAGTAAGTGGAGTTAAGGAAGCTAAGAAGTTATCGTTGTAATAAGTTCTAGTTGTCTCTGGGAGGCAAATGAGTACTCCAGTGCTAGATTGTTTTGCTAGTATCACCTCATGTGGATTGTCTGAACTCGGAGGAGACGTTCCTTGGGTGCTTGTCTGATATTGGTTTAGGCCTTTGGGGCTTGTGCTTGGGGAATGTCGATTTCAACTAGGATGGGTTGCGTGAGGGGTAAATAGTTGTTGTGATTTTTCATTGGATGATATCTTGGTTTACTCGAGGAGTGATGGGCAGACGGAACATGATGAGACTGTTCAATGGTATAGACTGCCCAGAGTTAGACTCGATAGGGTTATGAGATTGCTCGAGTGGGACTCGGGAAAGATGCAAAGTAATGGATTGTTTAGGACCCTATGTTGATGTTCTCTATTGGATAGTAGAACTTTGAAGGAATAGGATGTGTTCGTTGATCATGGAAGATACAACGAAGATTAGAGCGGTTCAAGTTGGACTTGAACTCGTAAAAGAAAATAGGTGTTCGTTGATCTTGGAGATGCAATGAATAGGGAGACGACTCACGTTGGACTAGAGTTTGTCGGTACTCAAGACTGGGTCTGAGTTATAGAGTGACTCGAGTTGGACTCGAGAAGGCTGCAAGGAATTGGATTCAGCTCGAGTTGGACTCGAGAGGGCAGCAAGATAATGGATAGACTTGGGTTGGACTCAAGTATTTTAGGAGGACTAAAAGCAGGGGTATCTGGGGACGCCCGTTACCTTGGATCCGTTGGACGTGATCTAGTTATCCTTGGAGAATAAACGTACGTTGGACGTACGGTGGTCCGATTGGAGGCTGGGCTTCCATTAGTTTAATTATCCTTGGAGGATAAACGTACGTTGGACGTACGGTAGTCCGAAGGGAGGCGGGGCTTCCATTGGCCTGGGATTGGTTGGACCAGTCAAGTAGGCATCGGTGTATGTATGGAGGCTGGGCTTCCATTAGTTATTGATGTTGGTGAGACTAGACATACTAGAATCGACATATTGGGATTGGCTAGACCAATCATGTAGGTGTCGATGTGTTTATGAATTTAGCAGGTGATAGGTAGGACTTGTTTGATGGATGTTATGGTTGCTATGTTGTTCCTATTTTTCTTCCCTTGAGTAGACTATCACCTGTAGGGTTCCAGCGATGGGGAACAAAGTGATTGTAGTAGGACTATGAGCCAGTGCAGTAGAGTCGTCATGACTCGAGGGGCAAAGTGGACATAGTAAATGATTAGTAAGGCTATGAGCCAGTGCAGTGGAGTTGTTATGACTTCATGGGGCAGAGTGGACATAGCAAAGGACTAGTGGCTATGGATCAGTGCAGTGGAGTCGCCATGACTCCATGGGGCAGAGTGATCATAGTAAATGATTTGGGTGCGGTAATAGTTGCATTGAGTAGGAAACATGCCAGTTTAGGGGTTTTGTTTCTAGGATGGAAGCAACTAGAGTATATCACATGATATGATTTCAGGCCCAAGAGTGAATTGGATTCAGAAACACTAGTAAGCTTGACGATTAGATCGATTTTGATTGAGTGGATTGGTTCCAGTTAGAAGGACGATCCTAATCTATTGGAAACCATCTCTAGGGTAGAGATGGGTATCGATGGAAAGAGAATGATCAAATAAGGATTTGATCGAGAAGGGTGGCTTCGAAAGAATAAGGGACTAGTTGTACCCAACGTAGATGGACTGAGAGGTGAAGTGCTTAAAGCATATCATCACTCGAAATTGACTATACATCCCAGTGGTAACAAGATGTATTGAGACATAGAGCAGATCTACTACTGGGAAGGGATAAAGATATGCAGAAGGCTTATCTCGGTAAGAAACGAAGAGATTTGGAATTCTTCGTTAGCGACTTGGTGTTCGTCGGGATCTCTCCATTGAGAATGTGATTCGGATTGGTTGGAGAGGTAAGTTAGCACCAAGATTTGTTGGCCCATTCCCAGTCCTCGAGCAAGTTGGGAATTTGGCGTATGAAGTAGAGCTACCTGACAAGATGGCGGGAGTTCACAACGTATTTCATGTTTCCCGGTTAAGGAATTCGTGCACGACCCTAGTGTGGCTATTTCACCTGATCAGTTGGATAACATCGAAGTTGAACTCGAGGCGGTTGGGAACCGCAAGTCTATGCGTATTGTTGGGAACGATACGAAGCAGCTTCGAAGGAAGGCGGTGAAACTAGTCAAAGTCCAGTGGAGTGAGAATGAAAAAGACTGTACTTGGGAAACAAAGGAAGATATAAGGAAGAAGTATCTAGAACTCTTTGCCTAGTAAGGTTTTGGTAGTGATAGTTTCTTCCCTTGTTAGTAAACCGCATGCTAGGATAGACTTGTTTTGCATGTTGATTGTTGTTTATGGTTGATAGGCATGCAGAACCCTTTTTGTGTTTTGGTTAGGGAATTTCGGGGGCGAAATTTCTTAAGGGGGGAAGAGTGTAACAACCCGCATTCTACGCATCGAAGGATCGTAGAATATTTATTTCTTTCTCATATGAAGTCGTATGGTCATGTAACTTTGGGAAACAACCATTAGATTCATTTCCCATGTTCATGATTTTTGTCAATTTTTAAATGACCGTTTTACCCCCAATTGGTACTGTTTCGGCCATAACTTTTGACTGGAAAGGAATTTTGACCTGAAACCACTTCCATTGGATTCGAATGATGGTTTTTCTTTCCGTAGAGTGGTTACATTAGCCAAACGGACTTACCGTTTGGGAGATATGGCTGAAACAAGGTTTAGAAGGTGAAAAACAGCTTAATTGGGCTAAACCGGGTGATTAGCAACTAGGCCCAATGGGGGATTTCGGGATTTGGGGTATTTAAGGGCTGCTAGGGTTAAGATTTTGGTTTTAGACTCATTTTTCCAGCCGCCACTTACCTCCTTCAAGCTCTAGCAATGGCCTCCACCTTCTAATTTCATCCTAAATCGTCTCTAATCACTTTCTAATCGAAGATTATAAGCAAAACTACATCAAATCAAGGGAGAGTAACACCAAATCAGAGGGAGAGCTGCTGGAACACATAGGGATTGGATCCAAATCAGAGATTATTTCAGATCTAAAGTTTGTTTGTGGCTAAGGTGAGTGATTTGCATTGTTTTTCACTAATTACGGCTAATTATGGTAATTAGCGAAGATTAGCGAAATTATGGCTCAGAAAAATCTAGAAAAATTCCTAAAATTCTAAAACATCATTTTATGCCTCTGATATGAATTTGGGTTAATTTCGACTAATTTTGCAAATCCCGGAATTTGGGTGATTAAGGGGTGATTAGTGGAAATTAGCGAATTTATGCATGTTAAAAATCTGGAAAAATATTCATAAATTCTGAAATATTGTTTTAGACCTCTGATGTGAATTTGGGATAATTTGGTTAAGTTTTGCTAATCATATCATAAGTTTCACCCAAACATGCTTAAGGGAAAATATGGGGTTTTGGCTATGTTTGATCCATTTTAACCTATCATATTGTTGTTTTGGTGTTTGTGGTTGATTATACATGTTGCTATGACTGTATGTTATGCTTTTTGATTGATTAGAATAGTTGGAATGGTCAAAAACGTCGTCGAATGGCGTAAAATGTTTGTTGGAAAAGTTACAGAAAAACAGTGCAGGCTTTCGGATCGGATCGGGTGGATGGGCTCGGACTGGAGCGGACTGAGCAAAGTATCACCGAACCGAACCGAAGCTTGACACAGGAGAGAGTGGCAAAAAGGAAGGCTACCATTATATGAACCAGATCGGATCGGCTATAGAGACCACGACCTGATGGTGGAAGGAGCTCGAACCCGAACCGCGCCACGTACTGGAGCACCCGATCCGCTTGCACGATCCGAACCGTGGAGCATGGAGCACGATCCGAAGATGGTCCACGACTCCGCCAGCAGCTCCGACCCGAACCCATGGATGGAGATGGACTTGGAGACCTCGACCCGACCCGTTGAGGTGTTGATGATCCGAACTGCCACCAGGTGGATACCACGAGTTGGAGCATGGAGCACGACCCGACCCGATCCGGTGCATCATGGAGGGACTTGAGGAACTCGATCCGATCCGAGGTGATGAAGCAATCCGAACGAACCGATGGCAAGGAGGAATCCGAACCGATCCAGTATTGACCAAAAATCCGAGATGCAAAGGTAATCCAAATGGAAGTTAGAGCTCAGGATCCAGATGGGAACCAATGAGTTCACTTCGTGATTGGGCTTTGCTGCGGGACGTGTGCAAAGGGGTTGTCGGTATTCATAACTTTGGTTCACCACTGAGAGATGGATGGTGGGCTTGTAGTGATAGTTACACGGGATTGGATTCCGTCATGGCCCAAAGTATTAGGTGACCAAAGTAGTGGATATCGTATGCTTTACGCACTGAATGAGGGATGTGAGGATGATTACTATGCTTAATTGTTTGACACCACTATGACATGCACACCCCCACCCCCGTATCTCTTACACGGTATGTTAGTGGCACCTTAGAGTATTGTACAGTATGTAGTGCTAACTCTTTGGTTGCAGGTCCAGGTTCAGGTATGATTGGATTATACCTGTTATTATTCTGTTTAGATGCTTATCGCTCATACCAGGCTTTATGTCTGACCCGGAGTTTTATGTCTCTTCTTATTACTCTGGGTGCTCACACGAGCAGACTAGAGACAGGTTAGCTGGTGATGCGCGAGTAGCTGATTCGGAGGCGAGCAGGAGGCTTCCACGTATGATATATAGATATTCTCCCTGTGTCGTTGGTGGTCGCTACTTGGGCATTAGTAGTGTACCTCCTTTATCTTACTTTTGCTTTTTGAGACAGTTTGGAAAGTTGTAATAAGCTGTATTTTGGATTTCCGCTGCTATGATGCTTAGTTCTGGTTTTCAGCTTATGCATTGTCTCTCCTGTTTTATGTCAAGTATGTTATTATTATATTTTGTTCTATGCGCTGTGAGACATATTACAGGTTCCTTGATTAGCCCATTCTCTTCTTTCTTTTCCTTCTGGCGATCGTCCCGTGCTAACTGGACATGTGTACAGCGCACTTTTGGAGTAAATGTCGGTTGGTGCGGGGCGGGCTGTCACAAAAATGCTTGGCACTGACGGTTTAAAAATACTTGGAGAGCACGGGTTGAATAGAAACAAGGCCAGTTGCCTCTCTGACTAAAGAATGAAGTAAAACATAACTATTATAATGACCATTTATATAACTGCCACAACGCTTCTAATCTGATAGACCCATAAATTGTACACTATCATAATGCTTTGGTGAATTTCCCTTGGATTCGCAGGTCTACATGTATTTATTTTACTATAGTATTCACATATATCGTGTGTGTGTGTGTGTGTATATCGTGTACGAACAATTGAAATTATATTGTGTACTATGATGTTCATATATACTTTTTCTCACGAATGGTCTGCTATGGACAGAAATAAAAATACTATCGTGTCAAGCGATGTGTCATGGTCCCAAAAACATAATCATATCGGTAGTTTAATTATATTATGAAACCCCAAAATATTGATATAGGGTGCAAAATACTTCAAATAAAAATTTGCGTATTTAATTAATTAAAAATTACAGTAAAATTCTAAAAATTAAATTATAACTACGTCTCAAAAGAACCTTGTCCAAATTCAAGATCGATATTTAAATATATTTAAATAACCGTTATGGCTTGTATACGATTCCACAGGATCAAATGAAAATTTGATTTGGACGTAATTCACAATATATAAGACTAAATCTCGATTTTTCTTTTCCATTAGAAAGATACTGTTTAATAGATTCACACGTTTCTTGTTTCACAGAAATCCGACTTATATTGGATTCTGTATATCCAATTGAAGTTCAAAACGTCAAATTACGAACTGCCGCACCATTACGAGTTCGTTTAAATTATATTATAAATTATACGTTCAAACTTCATTTTATAAATAAATTCATTATAAATTCCTATATATAATTCAAATAAAATATTTAAACCAATTTAAATATTCAGAATTCAACAGCTGAAAAATCCGGGTCGTTACTTCCTTTTGCCAAACCATAAAACATGTCGTCTTAAAAAACTGTAAATCATCATTTATTTTTAAATCACAAAACTAGAGTAAATATGGACAACTATTTCCTCAATCGGGTTTATGACCTGTTCTTTCCTATAAAATCGGTTTAGTCTCTTACTACAAGGTGCCAACATCTACTTTGTTCTTATTTTCTACAACTTATTTTGTCCACCCAACAAAATTATCTTAAAATAATTCATCAAAAAGGATTGTCAAAAGAATAGAGATTTAAAATCTTTCTTTATTAAAAATTCTTGTATGAAATATAATAAGAAACTAGCGAGCTATACATTCTCTATAATATGCACCTTTTTACTTAGAGAATTTTACTTTAAAACTCAATATGTACTTCTTTACATATTCTAAAACTATAACTTTTAAGATTAAAACACCATAAACCCTTTTTCCCAAAACTTTTATAATTTCAAGTTCTTCAAAATTAATGGGGTTGGACTAAAAGCAGGTTTTCAATTTTTCTAGGCTTTCCTAGACACTCCCCAAGGTCAATTCTCTCAACTATATATATTCCTTATCCATTTTTATCTTTTCAACCTTTTCCAATGTATAAGGTTTTCAAGCCCACTAACCCAAAATACTAATCATATGGGATTCACTTTCCTTCCATACAAAGTATATTGTACACTATACCCAATTTACCTAAGGGTCTCGAATTTCCATATTCATTCCTTTAGTGCACAAAACAGCATCCCATTTCTTATCATATTACGCCCTTTCTATTTAGTGGGGTTCTCTATGGATTTAGGTATATATATAATATATATATTTATATTTTAAAAAAAAAAATACAAATAAGTTCACTCACTATTTATATAGGAATCCTAAACCTAAGCTCTGATACGAGATGTGACAACCCCAATTTTGACAGACTGATTTTTTTCTTCAAAATTCCAATCTATCGAAACACGGATTGGTTTGCTCTGGTATCATGCAGAAAAGACAGAGACATAAACTATGTCAAAGCTTAGAAACTATCTCACAGCGGAACGGATAAAATTAATGTTATCAAAATATAGCCTTACCGTATTGATAATACTGCCTAACCAATATCCAAGGCTATCATGTCCTTGCCACAAATCTAACCTGCGAGTATGTTATGAGGAGGGGGTCAGAACACAAGTTCTGGTGACTGGATTTAAACTGTACACTTTGGATAATCCTACATATATCGTTCAATCATATTTTCTTATTTATTAGGTCACTTGGCTTAACAGCACCCAAGGCATATAAACATGTCATACCCATTTACTACCCAGTGGATTAACGTAATACAGTATATGTGTAGCTACCCCCAATATCGAGGTACACTTCATGGTACCCCACTCGCACGGTCTCCACCGTAATGCCACTGAAATGCTAGCAGTCCCTCATCCTACGCCGGAGTGACGTACAAATATCTATATAACAATGTTACGATTAGCATATCTGCCATCACTACGCTACATAAGCGTATGAACTGCCACCCTCGATCGAATTAGATCTCATACCGGAGTAATGCCCTCAAGTCTATGATACACCACCCAGAGTAGATATGCATGTATCTAGACTATCCCTCGTACGTACTATTTATTGTAGCTCGATGCCTCAATCGCACGTCCTCCAATGTGCACTGAGTTCCATGGCAGGGCGATACAAGAAACACGGAACTCGGTCGGGAGCTTTTCCATATCTGTACAGGCCTGCCGTTTAATGAGCCTCTATATACAGAAATACCTAGGGTCTGTTTTCATAGTAGCTATGGCCCCACCTCGGCCCCTCCCTCAACTAGTAAAGACTACAAGAGCTAAGCGACATGCCACTAATAACAAACAATCTAAAAATCCATGTGGCATCTCCCCTCAAGCCCTTACCCCAATAGTGAAGGGTGAAATGATATCTTGGGTTTAGCTCTAGTCTTTTCGCATCCCACTAGTTGTCTATGATGGGTGTCCGACGATCTACTATCCTTGGTCATGACCCTCCGCCTCCCCGTTGAGGCAACCGCCGAATCACCCTGGTGTCACCAAGTCATAGCATTTTGACTGCATAGCTACATATGCAGTCAAGACCCACCCACCTAGTAGTTGCGCGCAGACCCAACCTCTGCGAGCATAGTCCAAGACGTCTGTCACCGCACAGAGGATTACTAGGAGCATCTTATGTATCTCAGGAAGCTGCGTGCTTCCCCTTCCAGTCCTTTGGAGCCGTCAGAACAATCAGATGAATGTGTGCTCCCCTCGTGTCTTATAACACCTCGATGATCTACCCCGTTGGGTTATTCACCCTCAACCGTACGGACTGGTCTAAGCGCCTTACTTTAGCATGTTGTTAGACCCTATGTCTAAACATTCTTTTATGCACTTGTCTAACCTCATCAGGTTTCCGGTTTACTTGGTTATTCCCATTCGTATTGAATTCTTATTCAAATTACCAAGTTTCTCTTGCTTATTAATTTCAGTCATACAACTTAATCCATTTAAGTTTATTAATAAGTCCATAACATGTTATTCTCTAGACTGTGGCTCAAGGGCTGTAATCCAAAATCTCTTTTATATTCTTGCTTGATTTCATCATTACAATAACATGGTTTACTTAATATGTAATTAAGTATATCCAATTCACATGTTTTCTAATTAACATATCACTTACCATATATGATTGAATATAACTTATTTCATTTCATAAGTTTTCCTCATCCTTTCTCATTTAATCATAATTCCATTTTACATTGTCAATACAACTTACCGCTGTTTACTTATTAACTTAGTTCTATCAACTAAGGTCCATTAATAAGTTTCTCTACCTGTTTATTATAACTTATGTTATAATTTCCATTGTCCCTAGAACAAGCCTAAACATTCTTATCAACGGGTTTCAGACTTCCAAGCTTACAGATTACTTAATTTTTAATTAAGTACAACTTCTTATATTTAATATATCTTCCTCCCTTTTCTCAACTGGTTTCTGGATTTCCCCATTTACTACTTACTTAATTTACAATTAAGTGTCCCTTAACTCATTTCACCAGTTATCCAATTTCCCTATTAGTTTATTATAACCGAAGTTATAATCCCCACTTGTCCCTAGGACAAGTCTACCTATTATACAACATTTTCTTTAATGTTATTTATTTATAATAGGTGATTATCATTCCCCTTTTTAACCATTTTCCTTTACTGTTGTAAACCATTATTCTTCGTTCACTGTAATATATATTCCTTATTATATTAAGGAAAACACTTCATGCACCTTATCAGTTTGATAGAAGGAATCAATGATTTATTTTCGTAACGTATTCCCATCTAAATCCATGGTAGCAAGTAATTTCTTTACTTTTCTTTATTTACCGTGGCTTACTTGTAACAACGTTTTCAGAGATAAGTCATTTAGGGAAATACAACACTTTTCCTTCTTATCACACTAACTCGGTTCATTACATCCCTTCCTTTCTTATTTTTTGAGTTAGACATTTAATTACCATCATTGCCATTTATTCATATCTTGTTATATATATATATAAGCACTAGACCTCTCGCATTATGCCTACACTTGTGGACGCTGGATTTGCCGGGCGGGTCCGGGTAGACTTCTACCACAAGTTGACTTAACCTCATGTCTTAGCACCATTACATGTTTTTAATTTTGCACTTAGGCCTCTCACATTAGGTTCAACATTATTGGTTGCTGGATATGCCGGTCGGGTCCGGGCAGACTTCCGCCACTAATGCAACTTAACCTCCTGCCATAAGCGCAGTTACAATTTCTAATTGTAATCCTAGGCATATTCATATTATTCAATCATGTATATTAATATCAATTTGCGCTCCCAAATTAAAGTCCCAAAACATAATATATGTTATGTTCCAAAATCCCATTACAAATTATGCCCTAATTCCCAATATGTGTCGCATGTCTTTCTACATGTAATTAACATTATTTAAAATAAAGTGTAATTGTCCAATAATGTATCATTTACCCAAAATGTCAATTATCCCAATTGACAAGTTCATAAAATAGATCTTTACAACAGTATTCATGTACATCTCAACATGTTAACTAACTGAACATATTATCCATTTTAGCACAATAATTCATTTCATCAAATTGAATCTTCCAATATGTTCATTGTGTCTGTTAATGGGGAATGGCAAAGATAAATATACTATTATTCAAAAAGTATATTTTAAACCCACTCACCTAAAAGCCTTCCAAATCTTGAACCTGATCCAGATCTATTCTTCCATCATTTTTTTCCCTTTTAATTTGATTTGAAACCTAACGGCCATGGATTTATTATTTTCATGAAAAGAGAAGGGAAAGAGAAATAATTTAAATAGATTGGTCTTAGAAGTTTACCTTGCTTTAATGATTCAATAATCTTTTTATTAACGTTGATTCCCTCTTCCGAATATGAATATATAATTTTCCTAGGCTAATATTTTAATTTTCAGAATATATTTGAGAAGAAAGAGAGGGACAGCAATGGCAGAGATCCAACGTAGCCGCCAAATTATGAGGGTTAGGGTTAGGTCTAGGGTTTTATTTATAGGAGTATGGAGCAATCAGGTCCCTCGGATTTACCTAAAAGTCATCTGAATCGCCAAAATATCAAAAACCCTAATCTACCAAATTCTACCGCAGGTGGGTAGACACCCCTTTGAGGGGGTCGACGCCGTTGACACCCCTTTGAGTGGGTCGACACCGGGGTCGACATCCCCTAGCGGGAAATCTACCGCCTTCTAAAAATTCGAATTTTGAACTGATTTCGAATTTCTAGACCCATTTTGAATTCTGAACCATATATATATATATATTCTTCCTATACGTATATAAACTTCGAACCTTAATAACTTCTTCATATGGTGTCCGACTTACGCAAACCATGTGTCGATTCTGACCAGAATTTCGAGACGGACGCAATGGCGCAGTCTGTTTTACTTAACTCTGAATATTTAATTAAGCTATTTTTATTTTATTATCTTGAGTAAAAAATGCGGGGTGTTACAAACAAAGTGCAAGATAATTTCATTTCCTGAAACTTTCAACAGAGAGATCCAATTCTTGCAAGCCATAAAGGAGTAGAATGCCACTACATACAAAGAAATCTATTCCATATTGACAAAAATCTCCACATAAAAGATCCCCGGATTCAAAATCACATGGGAAATAATGAAAAACCAAAATATTCAGTGTACAAAACAATTTATAGAATGTAAAGACTCTTTCACAGATTGCAGGTGTACGATAATCGCATCTATGCCTCTTATAAGCCTAAAATTTTCACAATACAAATACCTAGTGCAAAACAAGTTTACTCTGGATCCCACTACTTTATTGAACTATGGATTCATCAGATAACTACACTTAAATGGATGGCATCAGACAGAGTTGCTAGAGCCTCTCAATTCAATCACAGACTACTTTACAGAGATCTTGGACACAAAATTACACCTTGAGATTACAACAGTTCCTCCTCATTATGGAAATGACATGATAGACCCAGCCAGACATATAATCAAAATCAAGGCACAAGATTTTGATTTAGATTTTCCAAATTGGGAAGAACATATAGAGTACACAGATAAATCCACACCCAAAATGAATGAACAACAACATAATAAAAGATATCGTGCCTATATAATTGGACGAAATCTAAATTGGGATAGTACAGATATAACGATATGAAATCCCCCGATCTCTGAAGAGACGGAAAACACTGGATTGCTTTGAGAACACGACGCATCAGACACAAACAATAGAACATTTCATTGCTAGTACAACAATTTACATCAGAGTACAAGAATATATCAGAGTATGAATAAATAATATTACACAACAGAAAAATAATATCAGAGAATACATTACATAGCAGTGGAAATAAAATGTATAAATACAATGCAGAGCGGAAAATACATCAACTAACACAACCGAAAGAAATACACGGATACAAAGCTTTCCGAATATATCTCGAGTTGTAATCTAGGATCTTGGGAAAAGAAATATTTGCGAAAACCAAAACTACTAGTTGCTCATGAGGAAAATATGGGCACCCAAAGTTTAGGTTAAAACAATAAACTCCAGGTTAGTCATGGGACTGGTGTGAGAACTACAACAGGTATTAAATCTTTACTTTTAAAGTTAGGAAATCATGGGACCACGGCGTATAACACGGAATGGGTTTACCCTACATAAATCTCAGTTTAAAATAATACAACGTAATGCTTTATGGAAAATGAAGCTATTATAAGACTCAGGTCCCATCACACAATGCAATGCAAGCCGGAGGATAGAGTTTTCCCTTATAATAGCCAAACATGCTTGGTACGTTTAAAACAATTCATTTTGATATTACTATAAGTGCATAGTGTCAAAATCAACTTCAATATAAATGTATCAATCCTAGATGGCATAGGTACTATATATTATGTCGTCATACTAGTTTTACAATCAAAACTACACAAGGTCGTATTGGAAATTGGATTTCCATCATGAACCAAGGCAAGGGATCTTCCTTTCGATTCGAGACACTCTAGCCCATGCCTCAGGACTCAGACTCAGGTGAGCCCTTGGATCTGGCAGGGCCGGTCCACACTTACTTTAGTGGATTGACAATTCCTGAACAATACGTTTCCCTGTCCTATGGGGCATAAAATCTGGTCAGTATGTCGACCATCAAGAGCCACTAGGGACTCAAATCCGAGGTGCCTCGCTTTCCAACAACCACATAAGTAAAATGTCTAGGCTCCAAACCATGACACCACTCCTAGCTAGAAAGAAATGCATGCACTCCCTGCGGTCCTCTCCTATTTCTGGTTTATACCGGGGTGTGAAGTTCGCGAATTAACGCTATACACAAAGCTATGCTATTTAAAGCCGTGCTTTGATCATCATCCAAAAGACTCTGCTTTTCAAAAAGAGCCTTGATCATTTGCATCTCAGCATGCCATGCTCCCAATTGATGCCATGCAACTGATGTCTATCAATATATAACATCTAAGCTCGTACGTCTCAGAGAAGGGTGTTAAGCAAGAGAATAAATTCTCCGCCACCAAACATATATATATAATAGAAATAAATCAACACAGAATGAAATCCAATGTCGGACACACATCCATTTACAAGTCCGTTCTGGGTCTGAACGAAACCGGAGGCACCTTATTCCTCGTCCCGTATGTCCAATACAGGAGAGCGTTCCTCGCATATACAGTCGATCTCCAAGTACGTGTGGACGATCACTACTTATTACCTTGTCTCGGGGGATCAGCCCAATCAAGACATCAGTAATCATCCATACGATGTGAAGATCTCCGGTCTTCGACCGCCGTCTTCATCGTCGACTTTTAATCGTCGTACTAGTTATTCAGAATGGGATGAACCCGGTCTTTCCGAATAACTCACGTATTTTATAATCAATAACCAAGTGCTATAAAAACACATCATACGCCTCATTCCAATTCAGAATATTCTTTTATTTGAATATTCACATTTTAGGGAAAGGTTCCCATTAATTTTATTGAAGATAAATTCTTTTAAATTTACCCTTTAATCTTCCTTTGGATATCCATTTCAAAAGATTTTATTATATCTTTTCACCATCTAAACCAAAACAAGGTTTATTAACTAGTCAGGATTATCGAGCCTTACCGAAGTAATCATTTATTTTATTTTCCAATCCCAACCTGTTCATCCCATGGAGCAAAACTGGTAATACTCCATATCTAACACCCACTGTGTTATCGGTAAAAGTAATTACCATTTCACACTTCAAATCTAATTAAAGATTTAACTATCACACAGAGTAAAACTGGCGGTACTCCATTCTCGATCAATTCTCTTGTTTGATAAATTTAATTATCTCATTCACTTTCCAATCAAATTAAAGATTCATTAAAACTCCATCTTGGTTTTAATCTCTAAAATCATTACTTTGTGATCATTCAACTTTAAGAAATTAATCTTATCTTTAACTGGGTTAAAGAACCAATGTTATTAAAAACACAATTCACAATAAACCCAAATCAACTTCCATTAACTATGGAATCTTCATGGAAAACAGATCAATATATATATAATCGATATAAATTTCCATATCATACTAATAATATAAATGGAATAACGAGATAGCCTCTTAAATTCCATATATAGTACCGGTTTTCCTTCACAGAAGCTCATATCGATTTTTACCAAATCGAATTCCATTCAATTCCAATTTAATATATTTGGAAAACTTTACTTTGGAAAATTTCATTAATCTTATTTAAGAGATTTATAAATTCCGAATCATATCATCACTGTTAATTGGGTTAAGAACAAATGTTATTTAATACACCGTTCAAGATAAACCCGAAATTTCCTTTTTTTTAATTCAATTCCAATTAAATATTAATTAATTGGAAAACTTCCCTAAATGTTAATTAAAAGATTTATCCTCTTCTCAACTGGGTTCAAGAACAGTGTTATTTAAGACACCATTCACGACAAACCCAAAATTTACTTTTCTTTTATTCAATTCCAATTAAATATTAATTAACTGGAAAACTTCTCTAAATCTTAATTAAAAGATTTATTCTCTTCTCAACTGGGTTTAAGAACAGTGTTATTTAAGACACCATTCACGATGAACCCAAAATTTCCTTTTTCTTTTATTCAATTCCAATTAAATATTAATTAACTGGAAAACTTCTCTAAATCATGATTAAAAGATCTATTCTCTTCTCAATTGGGTTTAAGAACATTGTTATTTAAGACACCATTCACGACAAACCCAAAATCCAATTTGATACTAAATACAAGGTTATGAGTAGAAATTATATCGGCTTATATTCAATATCAAATTCTAAAACCAACAAATATCGTATTGGGAATAATGATATATACATATTTTTCAAATTCCTCAACAATATCAGTATAATCACGGAATCCAATGTCGAAATATTCTGAAGATTATTTCCACTCAAATCCATTCCAATCTATTCACTGAAAATTCTGGTTATATCAAAACCATTTCAAATCCAATTTATTTATTTAAAAACACTAGATAGCTCATTTAGATAAAAATATCTTTTATCTTTTCAAATATGGAATATTTAATCCAAACTCTTTCCAAATCAGTAATTATGATTTTACATAATTTATTCCTATTTTAATGATTTTAATATCGCCATTTCAGTCGATTTCCATATACAGTCATCGAACTGCATTTACAACGACCTTTTCCACAACGGATTTGGACATATTTTAAAATCTAACCATTAGATTTCAAATCTCTTATTACCATTTGAAAGCTCTTTTCGATATGAACCCAACAGTTCTAGTTTTAGGAGAATCCGACGGTCGGATCTCCCGTGTAACAAACCGGGATTTCAGAACCAATTTAAATTTTTTATTTTAGATATTTTAATGGATTTTGAATACTTAAAATGATTTATTTTAAATAATAATGAATAGAAATTTATTTTGAATGGAATTAGAATGTATAAATTTATTTTAATTATAAAACAAGCTTGAAATGGCACGGTAGTTTGAAAATTCGATTTTAAATTTCAATTGAATGTTAGGATTCAAAATAAATCAGATTTCAGTAAAACCAGAAACATTAGAATCTATTTAGCTATATCTTTCTAAAAAATGTCAGAAACTTAGATTTCATTTTATAAATTGTAAGTTATATCCAGTTTAAAATTTGAAATAGTTGCTATGGAATTTATATATATTCTAAATAATATATAGCCCTTAAAAATAGCCATTTTGCAAACGACCTCCGTTTTCGACAAAACCACTTTTGTTGGATCCGGAATATCAAATTATTGCTAGGTTTCAACTTTCATAATTTTGGAATTAATATGCGAGTGTGGTGAATTTAAACGCGTTTGGTAATTTCAGTTTGAATTTAATCGACTGAAAAATGACCATTTTTCAAACGGTCTCCATATTCGACGAAATTAGTTTTGTTAGGAATGTATCGTCAAAACATAGCTAGATTTAGTTTTCTGGAATTTTTGGAATCAGTATGCGGCCTCGGTAAATTAAAATGTACGTTGAAATCAATTTTGAACGTTATTTTAATTTATATTTTAATTTTGATGAAAACTGATCGAAACAGTCGAGTTGGCTTAAGGACATATCACATTGTGTTCGAAATGGGGGTACTGCACTAGGGGCGGCAGTCGGTGGGTTCAATTTGGAGTTCGAATGAAAAAATAACTTTTTGGAATTAAATTAAACATATATTTATATATAAAGTCAACCCCCCTTTTTCTTCACTATCGTTCAAAATCGAAGAAAAAAAAACCTTGTTCACCGACCACTGCGCCTCCCTAGCGCCGCCCCCCTCCCCCGGTCACCTCCTCCTCCCTCCCTCTCACATTCAAAAAACCCCAAACCTATATAAAACGGCCACCCTTGGCCCCACCGCCGACCGCCAGTGACACCCCTTGGCCTACAACACCCCGGCGCCACTCTCCCCGCCACCTAGCTCCGACTGTGGGTCCCCCTTTGTCCAAAAATCCAATTTTTATAATTTTCAGTGTTTGCAGATAACACCCTGACCTTTCCGCCTCAATATCTCCCTAATCGTGCACTTTTGGCCAAAACTCCACAGTGCCAAAATTGAAGAGCACGATTTTCTCTTCGATTTGACTATATGGAAGCCATTATTTGGGCTGCGGAGTTGTTCAGAAAACGTGTCCAAAACTGCTGTCCGATTTACGTCTTTTCCCTATTTCCGGCGAAATGGAGCATTTTCAGAAGAAAGACCACTAGGAGAAAGTGGTCCGGAATGACGCGTTTAAGCTAAGTAAAAAGATCGTGTAAAGATTGGAGCTCGTTTGCAAATTCTGGGATGAAACACCCCACCTCCGCTAAGGTCACTCACAAAGGGAATGCCTTAACTTTAGTGGAGCATTATAGGTAAAAGGTACAGATAATTTACAAGACAGTTATATATATATATATAAGCAGCGGAAAATAAAACTAACTTTATTTCAAACATGGTTCATAACAAAACATCACAGCAAACTATTTCAAACCAACTTCCAAATCTTTACATCATAATATCTGTCTTGATTATTATATAAAGAAGCATAAAACAAAATAAAACTGCATAAATCCCCAAGTAGTAGTGTATCCAAAGCCATAGCCAAAGGTAAGAGATTCCAAGCTATACATCACAAAGTCTTCAAGCTTGGAAAGATGAACGATCCAAATTAAGCTGAGCTATTCCCCCCCGGATACCTGGGGGGAAACGGAAGAAAAGAGAGCAAAAGAAAATGGGTCAGACATAAGTCTGAGTAAGTCTAGTGATTTTTCAGTGTGTGAATAAGGAAAAGGGTCATGAAAGGAATAAACTGAAAATAGGACCATACCAGAATAACTAACTAACATAAACCAAGATAAGGAAGTTTAAAATGAATATATTATCACACCCATTCTACTTCTCTGCACCTATTTATACTAGTCCCAACTGGCACCCCATATACATGGTGAAATGATCCCTTTTTATTGATCGGCTCCTACTCGCATACATTTGTCCCGTGCGTCATTCGGCCCCCTCTTGATTGTAGATACCTGTGCTAGTCCCACCATGGGGTGTATCAAATTCTATGGTGGCAACCCGACACGATTCAAGATGCACAGTGTGTGACTACTGATGCCCAGTGCCTGCTTTTTCCACTCCGGAGTACGTGCACGCCCGTATTCCGTCGGAATCTACACTGACGCATCACCCGCCGTCGTTTTGACCGCTTATAATCAGCCCAGTAATCGTGCCCCACCCTGCCTAGTTCAGGGTACCATGATACATCTATGTGGGTTACTGCTGAAATGGGTCCCCGTTACTAGGGTTTCCTAGCCAACATGTTAAATTGGTTAAGTGTCCAAGTTTACCTAACCCCACCCATCAGTTTAGTTAACATGTTGAATTGGTTAAGTGTTTCGTTAATTGACTTAACCCTACCATTCCTGACTTAGCTTTATTTCATTTCATTAAAGCACCAACCACTCACATTATACAGATATTGTTGCGGTCACTGGATGTGCTGGTCGGTTCCGGGCAGTTTTACACCACAACTCAGTCTAACCTCGGGTTCTTTTGGGCTCCATGCACTAACCACTCACATTAGATAGGTATTGTTATGGTTTCTGGATTTGCCGGGCGGTTCCGGGCAGTCTTATACCGTAACTCAACCTAACCTCGGGTTAGGCATATTCGTCTTTTTTTCTAAATTTACATATTTATCCTTTTATGCTTATATGTAAATTTTGTCAACAATTTATTGTCATGGCCCACTTTCCCTCTAAATCAAGTTCATAATTTTTAGGTATAAAAAATATACCATTTTCATGCCATTTATCTGTGTTATGCCAAACATGCCAATTACACGTAATTTCAAGTTTTCCCCAACGTTACCCCCATTGTACGTTCGCAAAATTACATAGGATGTTAGGCTCGATATTTTATCCTAACTTATAAAACAAAAAAGGGGAAAAGAGGAACTTTGCAACATTCCAACATCATACAAAAGTATGGATCTAACTACACACGTGTCACATGAATTTGGCATAGAACAATATACTTTTAATTATAAACTTGCAAATTAGATCTATGCAACATGAACCACAAGCATGTGAATTTACGTAAAACTATACAAATTAAACTTGGCATGTAGTGGTGAATTTGCATAGGGGTTGAATCAAGTTAACATAAATCTAACATAAAGGCATATGGATCTAACATATAAAGTTGTAGATCTAAACATATAAGGTCGTAGATGTATGCATAATGGATCTAAACAATTAGGCATAAACGACATGACTTAGCCTAAAACTTGTATGTATCATAATATCATCAAGGTCGTAGATCTAAACATGTATGCATAATGGATCTAAATAATCAGGCATAAACAACATGACTTAGCCTAAAACTTGTATGTATCATAATATCACCAACTTACATAGGATAATTTCATTCCCAAATTCCTATACAACATCATAGGTTTATTCACCAATTTCCACATAACATGATAGGTTCGATAGACCACAATAGTTCACAGGCATATATGATAGAATAGACATGAATCAGCATCACATACAACTTGATACAATTCTATTTTACAATTCATTCAAACCATGTCTTTAATTTATTCCTATCTGAAAGATAACTACACTTACAACCAAAAAGGAATTCTTGAGTTCTGGGATCTGTATTCTGAAACTGAATTGCTCGCCTTTAATGTAGATCGTTGAATTCTCTTAGTTGAATTAGATTTGATTTGATTTGATTTTGATGTAGCTTCTATCTTGCCTTTGAGTTGAAAGAGATGACGGCTATTCTAGGTTCACTATTGACGGCATGACAACTCTAGGAATATTTTTGTATGACTTAGGATTTAGATTTAGGTTTCTTATATAGAAGTTTGATTAATTTAGAGCCGTTAGATCAACCTAGAAGCGATCAAGACCATCCAGACAAGATAGAACAGCCAAATCTGCCCTAATGACTCAGCAGGGAGTTAGAACACATCAGTTTTCAGATCTGCCCGAGGGGGTAGGTCGACCCCTAGGTCGATCTGTATGGGGGGAGGTCGACCTCCTGGTCGACCTGGCCTTGGCAGGAAGTTTCCCGCCCAGCCCGCTTCTACTCCAGATTTTGAATTTTGAATTTCTAAATATATTCTGAACTGTTTATTTAAATTCTTGAATCTTCTGAAGGTCATAACTCCTTCATACGGAATCCGATTTACGCAAAATCGGACTCTATCTCAAGCAGAATTCCGAGATGAACGCAATGGCGTAACCCGTTTCCCTTAATTCTTACATTTGAAATTAATTATTCTCTAATTCATAACTTTAATGTTTACAGAAAGTACAGGGTGTTACATTCTCCCCTCCTTAAAGGATTTCATCCCCGAAATATTCAAGTCAAGAAGAATGTATATCCTACCATCCAATCGTCCATCTACTCAACCATCAAACATAGGCGTTCGTTATCCTTAAAAGACTTCTAATGCTTCATGATCATATGCATAGTGTGTGTACATGTCCTTATCTAATGCAAAATCAGGCGGTCTACTGATTTAGTTGACCTCCTTAATGCAATTCATGTCGGTGCCATGAGTCCATTATGTATGCAATCATGCCTAATCATACTTTCTACGTGAGTGCACAATCATTCATACAAATGCAACATCCACATGATAACACATCAAGTTTCAATCATATACAAGTACATGTATGCATATGCAATATGAAAGTGACTGAGCCGATCTAATACCTAAAGTGTGTGTATATGCATCCACGAGCAACCACTAGCAATCACTTGCAACCACTTGCAACCATTAACCATAACATGTTTCAAATACATGTTTACATCCATTGGTTTCTACCTAAGGATCGAGAACAACACTGAGGAAAAATACTAAAAAGATAGGTATGAGCATGAACAAATTTAAGGAAAAAGATATCAAAGATGTACCCTCAAAAAATAAAGGGTAGGCTGCGCGTATCTTGGCCTCGGTCTCCCAAGTCGCGTCTTCCTCAGCGTTACTCCATTGAACTTTTACAAGTTTGACTTCGCGGTTGCGTAGCTTTTTGACTTCTGTACCCAAGATACAAGTTGAACTCTTCTCACAGCCGCCTCTCGTTCTACTTCTACGTCCTCTAATATGCTTGGTTCCACCACTTCCGCAGACTCATGTAGGAACTTTCGTAAGTGAGAAACGTGAAAGACATTATGAACTCCAGCCAATCTTTCGGGCAACTCTACTCTATAAGCCATCTTCCTAATCTTCTTGATGACAGGAAACGGTCCAACAAATCTCGGTGCTAACTTTCTTGCGGATCCAAAGCGAACGACGTTCCTTAAAGGAGATACTTTAAGGAAAACCCTGTCCCCAACCTCAAACTCAAGGTTGGTCATTCTCTTATCTGCGTAGGACTTTTGTCTATCTTGGGCAGTCTTCATTCTTTTTCGTATCAAGTCCACTTTCTCTGAAGTTTCTCTAATCACATCTAGTCCAAATATGAGCTTATCTGTAGACTCCCACCAACAAGTTGGTGATCGGCACGGTCTTCCATATAAAGCTTCGAAGGGTGCCATGCCTATGGTGGCTTGGTAGCTGTTGTTGTAGGCAAACTCCACCAAAGGAAGATGATCCTCCCATGTTCCTCTGAAGTCAACAACGCATAATATCAAGAGGTCTTCTAATACTCTGTTCGCCCTTTCCGTCTGACCATCGGTTTGGGGGTGATAGGCCGTGCTTAAGCATAGTTATGTGCCCACCGCCTCTTGCAAGCTCTTCCAAAACTCGCTCGTAAAGATAGGATCTCAGTCGCTAACAATGCTAGAGGGTATCCCATGTAGTTGAACTATCTCTTTAAGGTAAATGGATGCTAAAGATGAGGCAGTCCTCCTACTTTTAACGGGTATAAAGTGAGCGCTTTTTGTGAGCCTGTCCACTATTACCCAAATACTGGTATTGCCCCTTCTTGATCTAGGCAGCCCATCAATAAAGTCCATTGAAATGCTATCCCATTTCCACTGTGGGACCTCTAGAGGATGAAGCAAACCACTAGGCTTCTTTTGCTCCGCCTTGACTTGTTGGCATACTAAGCACTTCGAGACGAATTCAGCTACATCCCTCTTCATGCCATCCCAAAAGAAAACCCTTTTTACGTCTTTATACATCTTGTCTCCACCGGGGTGTATGGTCAACTTGGAATGGTGCGCCTCTTCGAGAACCTTCTTCACCAAATCCCTTGCTTGTGGGACGCATAGCCTTCCATCCCGCCTCAACCATCCCTTACCATCGATGGAGTATCTATTGAGGTGACTAGAAGTCTCACCCCTAATTAGCTTGTCCATTATATCAACTAGCTGAGGGTCTTCACGTTGCGCGGTTCCTATTGAATCCAAAAGAGTAGGTCGTACCTCTAGCAAGGCTAACAACCTAGTCACATGATCGCTTGAGGGTCTAAAGTCAAAATTGGCTATGTACTCCAAGCTCTGCCTTTCAACAAAGAGAGGGCTTAAGGTCATCTTCTTTCTACTCAAGGCGTCTGCTACTACATTGCCCTTGCAAAGGGTATAGGAAATCTCGAAATCATAGGATGCCAAGAATTCCATCCACCTTTGTTGCTTCAAGTTAAGATCTTTCTGCGAGAAAAAGTGCTTCAACGATTTATGGTCAGTATACAATTCAAATTTTTCACCTAGGAGATAATGGCGCCAAGACTTAAGCGCAAAGATGATGGCAACCAACTCTAGGTTGTGGGTTGGGTAGTTTTTCTCGTGTGCTTTCAACTGCCTGCCTCCATAAGCTACCACCTTCCCTTCTTGCATCAAGACAACACCTAATCCCGTACCACATGCATCCGTGTATACGGTAAACATCTTGCTCCCATCCGGCAATGTCAAAACTGGAGCTATTGTTAGAGCTCTCTTTAATCGTTGGAAAACAATATCGCAATCCAAATCCCAATTGAAAGTTAGGTTCTTCTTCGTCAACTTTGTGAGCGGAGCTGAGATTTTTGCAAAGTCTTTGATGAACTTTCGGTAAAAGCCCGATAGCCCGAGGAAGCTCCGGACCTCGGTCGCATTCCGTGGAACCTTCCAATCTTGCACCGCTACTACTTTTGCGGGGTCCACGGCTAACCCTTCCTTGGATACCACATGTCCAAGAAATCTTACTTCCTCTCTCCAGAAGTGGCATTTGGAGAATTTGGCTTCCAACTGATGTGCTCGGAGAGTATCCACGACTTCTTTTAAATGCTGAGCATGCTCTTCCTCACTCTTTGAGAAAATCAAAATGTCATCTACGAAGACCACCACAAACTTATTGAGGAGCTCCCTGAACACCCTGCTCATCAAATCAACGAAGTAAGTGGGTGCATTTGCCAGGTCGAAAGGTATGACAAGCCACTCGAAGAAACCATCCGGAGTTCTGAACGCGGTATTATCAATGCTGTCTTCAGCCACTCTCAGCTGATGAAACCCGGTAGCTAAATCTAATTGGGAGAAAACCGATGCACCTACAAGCTGATCGAACAAGTCATCTATTCTTGGAAGTGGATGCCTATTCTTCTTAGTCAGCTTGTTTAGCTCCCTATAACCAACGCATAGGCGAAGCGAACAGTCCGCTTTAGTTACGAACACGACTGGAGCACCTCATTCGGAAATACTCCGCCTTATAAACCCCTTCTCAAGCAACTCTCTAACTTGCTTGCTGAGTTCTTTCCTCTCCCTTGGAGCCATGTGTCTAACGGGTAAAGCAACGGGTTTTGCATTATCGACGAGGTATATACGGAAGTCTATCTCCCGCTTCGGAGGTAACCCTTTAACCTCTTCAAAGACATCCGAGTATTCATGGACTACTCTAACAGACTGCAAATCCTCAATAGACGCATCAAGAGATTCTAGATAGCTAAGCATAACAGAGTTCATGGGATTACAAGAAATTTCGAGAGTGTTACCGAGGCGAGTCATGAGTCTAACCACTCTCCTTCCACAATCAAGAATGACACCATTATTGGATAGCCAATCCATGCCTAGAATCAACCCATAGCCCGTAAAGCCCAAAACATAGGCATTGCATCTAAACCCCACACTTAATATAGAAATTTCCAAATCCAAACAAACCATTGACAAATTAGTTGAGCCCCCAATTGGATTTGAAACAACCAAAGGATCTTCTACTAAACTGGTGTCTAGGTGCAGAGATTCAACTAAAGCAGTAGATATAAAAGAGTGTGATGCGCCAGAATCAAAGAGTGTACGAATAGGATGATCAAAAAGATAAACTAAACTCTCAACAGAAACATTTCTACCTCATTCTTGTGGAGGTGCCATGAGAGCGTGAACCTGCCCTCCAGAAGTAGATCCAGCTCTCTGCCCTTGCCCTTGCTTTCATGGGCAGTCCCTAGCCATGTGTCCTGCCTCGCCACAATGGAAACAGCCACCCATCTTCCTTTTCTTCTTCCTGTAGTCCTTAACTAGATGTCTAGGAATGCCACAAAAATTACACTTCCTCTTGTCACGGGTTTTGTTGTTCTTCCCGCCCTTCTTGGAATCTGTCTTCTTGCTCTGTGATCCTTCCCCTTTCTTATCTTGAGATGCTTCCACCTTTGTCTCCTTCTTGCCAACCTTATCTTCTTCTTGTAACAGTGCCATGTCCACCAGTCTCTCATAAGTCGCACCCATATGTATATGGGACATAGCTACACTGTGCAGTGGCTCGTTAAATCCTTTAACAAAGCGAACAACCTTCTTATGTGGAGTGTTCACTAACTCCAATCCGAACCTAGCCATCTGATTGAATTGGTTAATGTATTCCTTGACCGACATACTTCCTTGTTTGAGAGCTAAGAATTTCTTCATCTGTAGGCTTCGTTCAGCTTGTGAGAGGAATTTCATTTCAAACCTCATTCTAAAATCCATCCAAGTTTCAATTGGTCTTTCAGCGTTAGTGACTTCCCACCAACAGGAGGCTTCATCTTTGAGCAACCATACCACCAACTGTATTTTCTGCCTATCATCCACTTCGAAGATATCGAACAAATCCTCAGTTTCTTTGAGCCAGTTTCTTGCTTCTACGGAGGATTCATTTCCATTGAAGTTCTTTCCACCCATGGCTCAAAAGTCCCTACAAATTTTTGAGAAAGCATTTGCACGAGGAGGAGGAGGAACCGCTGCAGCTAGGGGAGGAGGAAAGTCTGCTGGGCCTACTGCGTTGGCCCTAGCCTCCAAGTATCTTATGAACCAGCCAGGTACCGGCACGCCCTCAGGAAGGTTAAGATCCCCAAACATGCTGAAACGAAAAAGGAAAGATTCAAAACAAAGGATAGAAAGATAGTGCATATGGCTTTGGGGGGTTATGCCTTTTCAAGATAAACACTTTTTCTTGAAAGTTGCTTCTTTATACTTCTTTTTGAAAACAGTTTTTAAATTTTTTATCTGATCTGGTAAACCTTTGCTCTAATACCAAGTGAAACACCCCACCTCCGCTAAGGTCATTCACAAAGGGAATGCCTTAACTTTAGTGGAGCATTATAGGTAAAAGGCACAGATAATTTACAAGACAGATATATATAAGCAGCGGAAAATAAAACTAACTTTATTTTAAACATGGTTCATAACAAAACATTACATCAAACTATTTCAAACCAACTTCCAAATCTTTACATCATAATTTCTGTCTTGATTATTATATAAAGAAGCATAAAACAAAATAAAACTGCATAAATACCCAAGTAGTAGTGTATCCAAAGCCATAGCCAAAGGTAAGAGATTCCAAGATATACATCACAAAGTCTTCAAGCTTGGAAAGATGAACGATCCAAATTAAGCTGAGCTATTCCCCCCCGGATACCTGGGGGGAAACGGAAGAAAAGAGAGCAAAAGAAAATGGGTCAGACATAAGTCTGAGTAAGTCTAGTGATTTTTCAGTGTGTGAATAAGGAAAAGGGTCATGAAAGGAATAAACTGAAAATAGGACCATACCAGAATAACTAACTAACATAAACCAAGATAAGGAAGTTTAAAATGAATATATTATCACACCCATTCTACTTCTCTGCACCTATTTATACTAGTCCCAACTGGCACCCCATATACATGGTGAAATGATCCCTTTTTATTGATCGGCTCCTACTCGCATACATTTGTCCCGTGCGTCATTCGGCCCCCGCTTGATTGTAGATACCTGTGCTGGTCCCACCATGGGGTGTATCAAATCCTATGGTGGCAACCCGACACGATTCAAGATGCACAGTGTGTGACTACTGATGCCCAGTGCCTGCTTTTTCCACTCCGGAGTACGTGCACGCCCGTATTCCGTCGGAATCTACACTGACGCATCACCCGCCGTCGTTTTGACCGCTTATAATCAGCCCAGTAATCGTGCCCCACCCTGCCTAGTTCAGGGTACCATGATACATCTATGTGGGTTACTGCTGAAATGGGTCCCCGTTACTAGGGTTTCCTAGCCAACATGTTAAATTGGTTAAGTGTCCAAGTTTACCTAACCCCACCCATCAGTTTAGTTAACATGTTGAATTGGTTAAGTGTTTCCTTAATTGACTTAACCCTACCATTCCTGACTTAGCTTTATTTCATTTCATTAAAGCACCAACCACTCACATTAGACAGGTATTGTTGCGGTCACTGGATGTGCTGGTCGGTTCCGGGCAGTTTTACACCACAACTCAGTCTAACCTCGGGTTATTTTGGGCTCCATGCACTAACCACCCACATTAGATAAGTATTGTTACGGTTGCTGGATTTGCCGGGCGGTTCCGGGTAGTCTTATACCGTAACTCAACCTAACCTCGGGTTAGGCATATTCGTATTTTTTTCTAAATTTACATATTTACCCTTTTATGCTTATATGTAAATTTTGTCAACAATTTATTGTCATGGCCCACTTTCCCTCTAAATCAAATTCATATTTTTTAGGTATAAAAATTATATCATTTTCATGCCATTTATCATGGTTATGCCAAACATGCCAATTACACGTAATTTCAAGTTTTCCCCAATGTTACCCCCATTGTACGTTCGCAAAATTACATAGAATGTTAGGCTCGATATTTTAGCCTAACTTATAAAACAAAAAAGGGGAGAAGAGGAACTTTGCAACATTCCACTTCATACAAAAGTATGGATCTAACTACACATGTGTCACATGAATTTGGCATAGAACAATATACTTTTAATTATGAACTTGCAAATTAGATCTATGCAACATGAACCACAAGCATGTGAATTTACGTAAAATTATGCAAATTAAACTTGGAATGTAGTGGTGAACTTGCATAGGGGTTGAATCAAGTTAACATAAATCTAAAATAAAGGCATATGGATCTAACATATAAAGTTGTAGATCTAAACATATAAGGTCGTAGATCTAAACATGTATGCATAATGTATCTAAACAATTAGGCATAAACGACATGACTTAGCCTGAAACTTGTATGTATCATAATATCATCAAGGTCGTAGATCTAAACATATATGCATAATGGATCTAAACAATCAGGCATAAACGACATGACTTAGCCTAAAACTTGTATGTATCATAATATCATCAAGGTCGTAGATCTAAACATGTATGCATAATGGATCTAAACAATCAGGCATAAACGACATGACTTAGCCTAAAACTTGTATGTATCATAATATCACCAACTTACATATGATAATTTCATTCCCAAATTCCTATACAACATCATAGGTTTATTCACCAATTTCCACATAACATGATAGGTTCAATAGACCACAATAGTTCATAGGCATATATGATAGAATAGACATGAATAGACATGAATCAGCATCACATACAACTTGATTCAATTCTATTTTACAATTCATTCAAACCATGTCTTTAATTTATTCGCATCTGAAAGATAACTACAACTTACAACCAAAAAGGAATTCTTGATTTCTGGGATCTGTATTCTGAAACTGAATTGCTCGACTTTGATGTAGAACGTTGAATTCTCTTAGTTGAATTAGATTAAATTTGATTTTGATGTAGCTTCTATCTTGCCTTTGAGTTGAAAGAGATGACGGCTATTCTAGGTTCACCATTGACGGCATGACAGCTCTAGGAATATTTTTGTATGGCTTAGGGTTTAGATTTAGGTTGCTTATATAGAAGTTTGATTAATTTAGAGCTGTCAAATCAACCTAGAAGCGATCAAGACCATCCAGACAAGATAGAACAGCCAAATCAACCCTAATGTCTCAGCAGGGAGTCAGAACACATCAGTTTTCAGATCTGCCCGAGGGGGTAGGTCGACCCCCAGGTCAACCTGTATGGGGGGAGGTCGACCTCCTGGTCGACCTGGTCTTGGGCGGGAAGTTTCCCACCCAGCCCGCTTCTAGTCCAGATTTTGAATTTTGAATTTCTGAACTATATTCTGAACTATTTATTTAAATTCCTGAATCTTCTGAAGGTCATAACTCCTTCATACGGAATCCGATTTACGCAAACTCAGACTCTATCTCAAGCAAAATTCCGAGATGAACGCAATGGCGTAATCCGTTTCCCTTAATTCTTAAATTTGAAATTAATTATTCTTTAATTCGTAACTTTAATGTTTACAGAAAGTATGGGGTGTTACATGAGATCAGAACAGCAATTCAGAGCGTCAGAAAACAACGGCGGAGTGGATCCCAATATGAGAACACCTTCTCGCTCAAATTATTTTACAGTTAAATATATACTAGATTGCAGACGGGGCTTAGTAGCTCCTAACACTAATTTTTTTACAAAGCATGGATGTTTGTTTGGATTGTATAATGGGAAAATTGACTGTATTGTAGTTATTGATTGTATTGTGGTATATTGATTGTGATTGTGTATGGCGCGAGCCAGTATCAGGAGAGGGATAATGCTAGACATTATTCCGGTTCTAATATCGCACCGTTATAATGTCGAAATTTTCTGAAATAAACTATATAAAATATTCATGTGTTGAATAAAATGTTTAAACAACAAAAATATCATTTTTATTGAACGTATGAACTATATAAAATAGTCAAGTGTTGAAATAATATTTTATCGTTAAAAATATAATTTTTAACGTATATGGGAACGACGTAAAATTATCCTGAAATGAAAATAAATATTCATTTACAAATCAGACAATTTGTTTATGTACACCCATTTAACTGACATTGATTGGAACGAAAAATTTTACACATCGCCCAAATGCACAAATAATATTCAGTATTTGTTGGTTGAAACCCCACATGGGTATTAGGATAATATTTGACGTACACTAATCCCAATTGTTTAGTTGTATGTCAATCGACTGTTGACAGACTATAGTAAGCGTTAATTATTTATATTTAATGCTTATCTAGTTGTGTAATGCACTCAGGATGATGGATACTTGTGTATCATTGTTGTTGTGTACAAGTGATGTATGAAATCCATACAAATAACATTATATGGTAATTGATTGGGTCTGATTCTAATTCAGAAATAACGAATATTTTAAAATAATATTCAGTAAAGGATTAAAATGTGAATTTGATGTCTGATTTTGGATGGACACAAAAATACTGAAATATATGAAGCCGTGTTGATTAGATATGCGCCATTTTAACGCGAACAATATTTATATCGAATTTATTCATTTTTATAATGAATATCGAAAAGGAAATGATTTTAAATATGATATTTTGCAAATATTATCATTTAAATATTATAATGATAAGGAGTATTCAATTTTGATTTAAAATTGAAATGAAAGTGGGAATCATTTTTTTTAAACGAATTTATAAAATACAACTTAAATGGAAATCGATGTAATATGTTATATATATATATATATATATTAATGGCTTGAATAGAACGTGCCACGCTGCGACCGTTCCCGAATTTCGACCATTAACTTCAAATTGATGTAGCAGGAGATCCGACCGTTGGATCCTCCTAAAACCGGAACCTTTGGGTTCGAATCGGAAAGAGCTTTCCAATGAATATAAGAATTTGAAATCTAACGGTTGAATTTGGAATTGTGTCCAAATCAAATTTGGAAAAGGTCGCTATGGATGCAGTTCGGTGGCCATTATTGGAAACCGACTGCACGGGCCTTGACAAAATTATTAAAAATATTAATAATTTGTGGACAATCATAATAAATGATTTGAAAAGATTTTGGATGAAAATTCCACGTTTGTAAAGATAAAAATATATTTTTATCAAAATGAACTAGTTATTAACTAGAAAGATAATCCAACGTTTTTAGATAAATAAATTGGATTTGTGAGTGATTCTAATCTAACTAGAATTTTCCAATGTATGAATTGGAATGGATTTGAATAGAAATCATCTTTAGGAGGTTTCAATATTGGATTCCGTAACTATACGGATATTGTGGAGCAATTTGGAAGATAGATATATATTGTTATTCCCCATGCGATATGTGTTGGTTTCAGAATTGGAAATTGAATGTAAGCCGATATAATTTCTGTTTAGAGCCTTATATTTAACATCAAAGTGGATTTTGGGTTTGTCGTGAATGGTGTCTTTAGTAACACTGTTCTTAAACTTTGCGAGAAAAGAATAAATCTTTTAATTAAGATTATTAAGATTCCAGTTATATTTAGTAATTGGAATAAAATGGAATGTGAATTGGGTTTATTGTGAACTGTGTATTTAAAGACATTCGTTCTTTAACCTGATTAATAGTGAAATGTGATTTGGAATATATAAATCTTTTATTAAAATTTAAATGAAAATTTTCCAAAGTAAAGTTTTCCAATTTAATATATTAAACTGGAATTGAATGGAATTCGATTCAGTGATAATCGAAGTGAGCTTCCGTGGAGGAAGACTGTTACTATATATGGAAGTTAATAGGCTTAGCTATTATATTATTAGTCGGATACGGAAAATGATATCGATTATATATTGATTTGTTTCCCGTGAAGATTCCATGGTTAATGAAATGTGATTTTGGGTTTATCGTGAACTGTGTTTTAAATGGCATTGGTTTTTTAACCCAGTCAAAGACATAATTACATGTCTAACATTGTATTTCGAACTGTATTGTTGATCTCTGCTAAATATATATCTGTTTGGTAGCGGAGAATTTATTCTACTGCTTAACACCCTTCTCTGAGACGTATGAGCTTAGAGGTTACATATTGGCGGAAATCAGTGGTACAGTGTAGATTGTCGATGTGGCATGTTTGGGTTTCCAAAGTTAGATAATCATTAAATAATGATTGTTGAAAGATTAAAACTAAGTGAAATTTTAATGAATCTTTAATTAGATTGGAAGAAGAATGTGATAATTTAAATTATCAAATTTGGGAAATGATCGAGAATGGAGTACCACCAGTTTTACTCCAGGCGATAGTTAAATCTTTAATTAGATTTGAACATGAAATGGTAATTAAATTTACCGATAACATTGTGGGTGTTAGATACGAGGACAACCAATTATGCTCCATGTGATAAATAGGTTGGGATTGAGATTAATATAATAAATGATTACTTTGGTAAGGCTCAATAATCCTGACTAGTTGATAAACCTTAATTTGGTTTTGAATTGATATCCAAAGGAAGAATAAAGAATAAATTTAAAAGAATTTATTTTTGATAAAATTAATGGGAACCTTTCCCTAAAGATGTGAATATTTGAATAAAATAATATTTTGAATTGGAATGAGGCATATGACGTGTTTTTATAGCACTTGATTATTGATTATAAAATACACGAGTTATTCGAAAAGACCGGGTTTAACCCATTCTGAATAATTAATACAACGACTAAAAGTCGACGATGAAGACGGTGGTTGAAGACAGGAGATCCTCACATCGTTTGGATGATTACTTATGTCTTGATTGGGCTGTACACCCAAGACAAGGTAATAAGTGGTGACCGTTCAGACGTACTTGGAGATCGATCGGATATGCAAGGGCCTCTCTCCTGTATTGGACGTATGGGACGAGGAATAAGGTGCCTCCGATTTCGTTCAGACCCAGAACGGACTTGCAAATGGATAGTTTGTCTGACATTGTATTCCTTTATACTGTATTCATTGATCTCTGCTAAATATATATTTGTTTGGTGGCGGAGAATTTATTCTCTTGCTTAACACCCTTCTCTGAGACGTACGAGCTTAGAGGTTATATATTGGTGGAAATCAATGGTACGGTATGGAATGACAGTGTGGCATGTTGAGACGCAAATGATCGAGGCTTTTGTTGAAAAAGAGAGTCTTGTGGTTAATGATCAAAACACGACTTTAATTAGCATAACTTTGTGTAGCGTTAATTCGCGAGCCTCACACCCCAGTATGAGATAAAAAGGGGATCGTGACTGCATGGAAATGGACATATGTTAGTTCTAGCTACGAGTAACGTCATGGTATGGAGCCCAGACAATTTACTTATGCGGATGCTACATATTATTTGATGGAAAGTGAGGTACCTCATAATTCGGGCCGATTGAAAGGCTCAGATATGATTTGATTCCCTAGTGGCTCTAGAGTGGTCGACGTTACTGACCCATTTTGGAGGTTCGATAGAACCGACTAACATATAGTTTAAGGTATAACTAATCATCGACGGATGACCGACCATGAAGATCCAAGGGTTGCCCGTAGGTGTGATCCTCAGGCACTTGCTAGTGTGTCTCGAAATCGGTGAGGATGATCCCTTGCCTCGGTTCATAGATGGAAACCCAATTTCCAATACGTGTTTTTTCGGTTTTAGTTGTATATATATATGGCAACGTAATATAATGGTACCTACGCCGCCTATGATTGATACATTTATATTTGAAGTTGATTTCTTCACTTATACTAATAATAAAAGATGAAATTTCGCGTATCAAGCATTTTTGTCTATTATAAGGTAAAACTCTATCCTCGACTGCGTTCATTGTGTGATGGGACCTGAGTCTTATAATAACTTCGTTTTTCTCTTTAGCATTGCGCTGTTTATTTTTATGCACTGGTATTCATAGGGGATAAACCCGTTCCGTGTTATACGGCGTGGTCCCGTGATTTTCCTAACTTTAAAAATCAAGTTAATAACTGTTTTTAGTTCTCACACCAGTCCCATGACTGACCTGGAGTTTATTATTTCTACCTAAACTCTAGGTGCCCATATTTTCCACATGGGCAGCCAATAGTTTTGGTTTTCACGGATACTTCTTTTCATACGATCCTGGATTATAGCTGGAGCTATATTTGGAAAGCTTTGTATCTATATATCTCTTTCAGTTGTGTTATGCATTATTTTTCCACTGTTTTGTAATTTAAATCTCTAATATTTTTTTCTGATGTATATTATTTATTTATACTCTGTTATGTTCTGTACTCTGATGTAATTGTTATAATAGCAATGAAATGTTCTATTGTCTGTGTTCTAATGAGTCGTGTTCTCAAAGCAATCCATGCTTTCCCCAAAGGGGAAGTTTGGGTCGTTTCACCCGTTATGTCAATTTGAAGTTAATGGTTGAAATTCGCGAACGGTCGCTGCGCGACGTGTTCTATTCAGGCCATTAAATATATATAATATATATCGTCGATTTCTATTTAAAACGTATTTTATAAATTATTTATAAATTCGTTTTAAAACGATTTAACTTTGTTTTCAATTTTAAATCCAAATCTAATATTCCATATCATTATATTTATTAAATGACAAAATATCAGATTTCAAAATCTATTATTTTCAATATTTATTATAAAATAAATAAAATCGACAGAAAATCACGTTTGAATTAAAATAACGTTTCTATACTTAACCCGACTTCATATTTTTATATATTTTCGTGTCCATCCAAAACCGGACATCAAAATCGTATTTTGCCCCCTCACTGAGTTTTATTTTTAAAATATTCCTTATTTTAAAATATTCTTTATTTCTGAATCGGAATGCGACTCAATCAATTACTATATAATTTCAGTTATATGGATTTCATATATCGCATGGATTCTACAATAATGATAAATAATCACTCAACATTCAAACATCATCCAGAGTGCAATTTACTACTATTTAAGCATTAAATAAGTAAACAACGCTTATCACAGTTGTCGATCCATCGATTGACATATAATTAAATTCAGGGGAGATGTGGGTAAATTATCGTCCCAAGACCCGTGTGGGGTTTCCAAACAACAATAGTCGGTTCAAAATAATCACTGGTTAATAAATTTAACCAGTTCTAATTCGATTTGAATTATTTTTCTAATTGGCTAATTTTCACTGTTTAAATTATAAATAAATATTTATAATTCAATTTCAATTACCACAAGATAATATTAAATTATTTTTAATATTTCAGCATCACAATCAACACACAATACAGTCAATTAAATCGTCCATGGTCTGTGGACGAGGGAGGTAAGCAACCAGGCACCGTATATAATTTATAATGTTTAAAACTGAAAAAAAATCTACATTGGCAATTCTGTATATTTCTAGTTAGAAAATAAATAAATAAATAACTGTACAATAATTTTAGTGAGAGAATTCTCACCTTGGCTTCCACTTCGCCATTTTTTATTTCTGATTATTTTTAACAAAATTAAACAGATGTTTAAATTTGTGAAAAGTTCCAACTGTCTCCATTTCCATTCTGGTCAGTTCTGAAATGTAGTGTTCGTTGCTGCGAGTCCAACGCAACTTGAATCGTCGGATTTGTACCTCGTATGAAATAGATATTGTAATTTATACATGTGATTACAAAAATGAGATGATTTATTTATTAATTAATCAATAATCACGGTCATTAAGGGTTAATTACCCTTCCTCTTCGTTACTTCCACCCGATTACACCAAACCCCTCGTCGTTGCCTTCCTTCGTTCACCACGCCTCCCATGCACCACCTGAAGTCGATCGACCACCACCATAAGCTCCGTCGTTCCTCCACCTCCTCGCGCCACCCCACCTCGGCTAACTCGAGCTCACCACGGTGATACAAAACTGGTCCAAACGTCGGCCCTTCGAGCTCCAATTCCATGCAATACCTCTACTAGAAACAATCACTCCCCTACCAAATTCAAGAGCTCGAAAAGCTCTCCGATTTTCTCTTTGACTGAAAATTATCGAATGGATTGAAAGATTTAATGGAGCGATTTTGGCCATGTAATACTGTGTGGCCTAGGGTTTTGAGATCAAGGGATATTTATATAAATATTTTATCTTATTTAATTCAAAAATAATTCGTTTAGTCTCCGAACTCCAAATCGAACCCAACGATTGTCGACCCTAGCTAAATACCCCCATTCCGGACACAATGGGATATATTTTGTAAGTCAGTTCGACTGTTTCGATCAGTTTTTCTTCAAAATTAAAACATAAATCAATATATATTGAATTTAAACGTACATGTTAATTTACCGGGGCCACATACTGACTCTAAAAATTACAGAAAAATAAATCTAGCAATGTTTTGATGATACGGTTCTAACAAAACTAATTTCGTTGAATTTGGAGACCGTTTAAAAATGGCCATTTTTCCAGTCGATTAAATTCAAACTGAAATTACCAAACACATTTAAATTTCTGCGCTCACATATTAATTCCAAAAATTATGAAATTTGAAACCTAACAATAAATAGATATTTTGGATCCAACAGAAGTGGTTTCATTGAAAACGGAGGTCATTTGCAAAATAGCTATTTTTAAGGCTATATATAATATTAAAAAATATATAAATTCCATAGCGAATATTCTAAAATATAAACTTGACATAACTTTCAATTTATATTATGAAATCTCAGTTTTTCACATTCTTTAGAAAGATATAATTAAACAGATCCAGATGTTTCTTGTTTTACTGAAATTTGATTTATTGAATTTTGTACATTCAATTGAAATTTAAAATCGAATTTTCAAACTACCGCGCATTTCAAACTCCTTTTATAATTAAATTAAAAATATATTTTCTAACTTCGATTTAAACAAATTTTTAGTTGTTATTGTTTAAAATAAATCATTTTAAATATTCAAAATCCATTAAAATAGCTAAAATAATTTTTTTAAATTGGTTCATAATTTCCGGGTTGTTACAACAGACAAAACAAACTACAAGTTATATGTTGAATCCCCTGTGACAAAAATCTATACATCCACAAATATAGAAGAATTTGGCCTAGAATACAGGCTTTTTGACATTTTTCATCCCAGACTAAACATCATAAATATTTACAGAACATTACAGACAAAGATTCTAGAAGATGGCGAATCTACCAGCAACAAAGAAGTAAGAGATGATACCCCGGACATGATGTAACAACACTCACCAAAGATCTACCAAACAAAGACTCCACTTAGACATAATGTGAATCCACTTATCAAGAAAAAGACATAATATGACTCCACTCAGACATAATGTGACTCCATTTATCAAGAAAAGGACATACGTGGAAAAAAAGAAGAGATAAGATGTGACTCCACTTACCAAAGAAGGACATATGTGGATGAATGATGGGTTAGGTGGGAAACTATGATAGTATAATATTCTCCACGAGATCATATGGCCCAATAATCAAATTGATAGTGGGTATATATTATGTAAAATAATATCAGCTTTCTGAGGACAAATGTATGTTTATGTAAGAATGTAACCGAGTGTAATGTATTATATAAGCACACCCATACTAAGTAGAAGAATATCGAAGTTTGTAAGAGAAAAAATTTGTAATATTTATGAGTGAAATAAATTTTTATTATGCAAAAAGCTCTGCACATATCTCTTTTAGTGGTGATCTTAGAAAGCATGAACTAAACATATAAGATGTAGATCAAAGAAGAAAGGTGAAGCAGCTTAGGTATGATAATTATTTATTTGCTTAAGTGTTTTTAAATTTTTAGAACTATTCTTTATGTAATCAAATTCAAAAGACGTAAGCTCGTTTAAGGAACTAAGTACCAAATTTAAGGCGTTAGTCATGTTGACATTAGCTTTTATGGGAAGCAGTTCTTAGAGTAACAAGGTGAGAATTTGCTATGTCAAAGAGTATTTTTGATAATTTAATAAACACTAATTTAAGTATGAATATTAAAACCATGTATGCTTCACGTAGTATTCTAAGATTCATATCTTCCAGTTCAAATTGAATTACCAAGCCCAACAAAATCCGAACCTACTAATGGAATTTTTACAAAACCATTTAGAAGAAGAATTTCTTACAAAAATAATCTTTGTTCTAAAAAATTCAGATTTAACAGAAAAAGACCAATATACACATATTTAAAAGCAAATATGTAACTGAACTTATAGATTTAACAGACTCATTGTCGAACTTGTTTAGTATACTAAAAAAAATAGATATATTTCATTATCTTAGCCGAACGCAGAATAAAAATATAGTCTTAAGTCCAAGATTTCTAAAACAATTTAATACATAATGGACATACCTATGTATATAATAAGAAGAAAGAAACGAATGCACAGAACATGATTTTGATATGGATCTATATCATGATCAGTAAAAATATAATGATAGGACACAAAAACTACAGGAGCCTAAACAAGAAATTAGAAGACTCTGAAAGAAGACTAAAAAATAATTGGGTTCCTAATTTCTAGTTTAGACATCCACTTAGTGCACCCTTGGGGATAACCCAAGCTGCCACTAAGGTAGTTAAAAAAAAAGAGTAATAATGCCGAAAAATTAATGTTCATCCAATTAAAATAATATTAGTTTACATACACGGACAAAAAATAATAACAAGTACCCCACTACATATTTATCTACATATTATCTATAGCATAATTCTATTGCATACATATGCCTTATTACTATTCATTTACAAATACTATTCATCCAAATGCTATCGTTAAATGCCTTTAAAGTAAACATATAACTACTCTATTCCACACACTATTACTAATATTTTAGAACTATTCATAAATATGACGTTATATTTAATTGGTACAATAGAAATGTTAGTAGAGACTCTAGATATTCTAAATATACCACTAAATGATATCACTAAACCTAATTTACTAGAGGAATTAGAATTTATGCAATATATGTTTTATTTATTGGCATCAGAGCAATGATATCACTAAACCTGATTTACTAGAGGAATTAGAATTTATATACCATGGTCTGTGCACAGAGCATTAAAATACTGTTGCAACTGTTGCAATATATGTCGTCTGGGATGAAAAATGTCAAAATGCCTATATTCTGGGCCAAATTCTTCTATATTTCTGGATGTATAAATATTTAACATAGGGGATTCAACATATAACTTGTAGTTTGTTTTGTCTGTACTATCCCAATTTATATTTTGTCCAATTATATAGGCACGATGTCTTTCATAATGTTGTTGTTCGTTCATTTTATGTGTGGATTTATCTGTGTACTCTGTATATATACGAGCGTCACGGCACGCGCTTCGCGCGTGGTGTTAACATGCGCTTCACGTGTGGATTGTTATTCCTTAGATATATAGAATGAGTATCTAGTAAACCTTTCACAGCCGGTTAAATGTTATAGCCTATGGTCAAACAAATGTGCATGCACCCATACCCAAACTATTGGGCTATAAAGCTTAAGCTACAAGACTATTTTTATCCTTATTAGTACAAATATTAAACTACAAATTTATATTCACAGATTAATTGATTGATTTTGGGATTATGTGCTCAAAAAAGTGATTTTTAAACATGTGATTGTATAGTCCAGATTTATCTTTATGTTATGTAATAATGGTCATATTATGTTCATTTTAATTTATTGTGGATCACCTCATTTTGTTGTTTCCCCTTACCATTTTTGTCTAAATTGATTTTTTTACGCATTTTTCATGTTATTTCTCCCTCCCTCCCCCCACCCACAAATTCTTTTCTCTCTTTATATGTTATTCATTTCTATTTATATTTACATGTGCTTATTCCTTTTTCCTCACATGCATATTAGTTGCCTCATTTGATTTAAAGTTGAACATATTAAATCCTTTTATGATAAAAAAAGATGCATTATTTAGATCTATTTTAAAATTGACATTAATTTTGTTAACTTGATTGGAATCTTTCATTTTAAAAAGATTCGTATGCTAATTATAATCAATGAGTTATTAATATAGTACATATATGTTTATGTTAACACAAAAGGAAAGTTTTAATAAATTAATTGTTTGATTTTGGGATTATGTGCTCAAAAAGGCGATATTTAAACGTGTGAATTTATAGTCCAGATTTATCATTTTGTCTGCATTGATTTATTTTTGCTTTTTTCATGTTATTTCCCCATGTCTCTCTCTCTCTCTCTCTCTATATATATATATATATATATATATATAATTTATTTCTGTTTCTATTTACATATGCTTATTCGTTTTTTCCTCACATGCGCATTCTTTGGATATTTGCCTAAAATTTTGGACTATTAATTATTTGAATAGGTAAATTAATTATTCGAAGAGTTGATCCTAGAATAGCGCATTCGCAGACTGTGAGTAATTGAAGTAGTTAAACGCGTTAAATTTTGCAGATGCTTATTTCTCGGGCTTTTCAAATGGAAATATGCTGATGTGCTTCAAATAAAAAACGCGGATGCTAGTTTTCCGTATTTTGACAGATTTTATTGAGATGTATGAAGGACAGTTTCGTTAGTTCAGGTGTACACCAAAAAAGTGTGACACCAAACCTATTTCGATTATTAGTAAAATAAAAAATATATATATATATATATATATATGCGAGTGTTCAATGACACCTCAAAAATGGAGCTTCCCTTTAACCCCCCTGTTTTCCACCTCTCATTTATATTAATTAAAGTTAGTGGGAGGGGAGAGAGTTAATAGAAGATGAAAAAAAGAAAATGTATGATGAAAAAGTGGTAGGATAAAGGGGTGCTTCACTTTTGGGGTGCCGTTGAACCTGCTTATATATATATATATATATATATATATATATATAAGAAAAGATTAAGAGAACCCCAAATAATGCAGCACCTCTTTAACCCCTGGTTTCCACCACATATTTTCGTTTCTCTCTCCTCCCACTAACTCTCTCTCCCTCCACTAACTTTTTTTAATATAAATGTGTGGCCATAAATGGGGTGCATTTGGGGTGCTCCCAAATAGGGGTGCCATGGAACCCTCCTCTCTCTCTCTCTCTCTCTATATATATATATATATATATATATATATATATAGACACACACACACACACATACACACACACGTACATACAGGGCCGGTCCTAGGTCATTTTGGGCCATGGACAAAACTCATGTTTGTGCCCTTTCTTATAAATACAAATAACACTTCAAAACAATAACAAACACATAAATTAAACATTGACAACGATTTTCTTACTAATTAGTTTGTTCATTACATCTCCAAAAACAAGCTTACAACCTTTTGATCATTAGAAGACAAACAGTTAAATCCAACAACATCATTTAAAAATTGCTCTTAATGCATTTTTTGAAGCAAAATCATTGATTATATCATCTTGCTCGATATTTTCCAAATTGTCTTTTTCAATGCATAGAAGTGCCAACCCATTCAACCTATCTTGAGACATAGAAGTTCGCAGATATGATTTTAGCAATTTCAGTTTAGAAAAGCTTCGTTCTGCAGATGCGACAGTTACAGGGATTGTTAGTAATACTCTGTATGCGATCATCACGTTTGGAAACATGTCTATTTCTCTCACAAACTCAATCATTCTTGTTGAAGTCCATGCCTTGTCTGTTTCATATGATTCCTTTGGCAACATTACTTGCAATACCTGTAGTTCAGAACATAAATATTTTCCAGTCACATCAGAAATTTCATCATTTTTAAAGCATTTTCAAGATTTACACAGGCAACTATTAATTCTTGATCATCTAAATTCATTAATTTTTTAGCATCAAATAAGAAACCAAATATAGACTCGAAAAGTTTCATTTGTTCAAATCTGGTCCTTAACTGAGAGAGAGCGGTATCAACTATATGAATAAAATAGTCAATTCTAAATGATTCTTGTGCAGACAATTGTTCTCTATCATTATCAACAATTTCATCAAAATGTTTTTTTTCTTTGAATTCGTCGTTTTGTAGGAAACGTTGGCTCAACATCCATATCTATGGCTATTTGTTTCGCCTCTTCAATCGCTAAATTAAATCCATTTTCTCTATATTTAAAAAAAAAGAAACAAGACCATCCAATTGTTTAACAACAATATCAAGGCGCATATCCTCTGATTGCAACTTTTTACTTACCACATTTATCTTATTTAAAACATCATGCCAAATTACTAAAGATAATATAAATTCAAAACTTGAAAGCTCACATGTAGCTAAAGTTTGAGCATCTCTACTTAGTTTCGCATCATCTGTAATTTCTGCTAATTTGAATAAAGCTTCTCTAATTTCAAAAAGTTGTGATTTTATTGTTTTGATACTTTCAATATGACTCTCCCATCATGTGTTAGATAATGGTTTTAAAGTTAAACCTTTTATATGATCAATTAAAACATGCCATCGCTTTGTCGAGTTAGAAAACGCTAGCTATATGCATTGACATGCTCCAAAAAATGATTTTGCTTTATGAGAACAATTTGCCATGTTACATAACACTAAATTAAGATAGTGAGAACCACATGGCATGTAAAATGCTCTTGGATTTATTTCAATCAATCTTGTTTGTACACCTTGATGTCGCCCTCTCATATTAGATCCATTATCGTACCTTTGCCCTCTTACATCATCGATATTAAGTCCAAAGTTTTTTAATGCAGTTTGTAATTCATTAAAAAGAGCCAGTCCAGTAGTGTCAACAACATTTATAAACTCAAAAAAAAATTCTTCTATTTTTATCGGAGAGCACGACACATCAACACATCTTATTATCAAAGTCAATTGTTCTTTATGACTTGAGTCGGGTGTACAATCAAGAATAACAGAAAAATATTTTGCCTCCTTAATTTTGTTAATTATAACATTTCTAACTTTGGACGCTAGAATGGCTATCAGTTCGTTTTGAATTTTATGACTAAGATAATGGTGATGAATTTCTTTATTTCTAATGAGTTGAAAATCATGTTGCATTACTGGATCAAATTCTGAAATCATTTCAATAAGACCTAAAAAATTTCCTTTAGCATCATCATCAATTGTTTCGTTTGTCCCACGAAAAGCCAAATTATTTATCGCAAGGCATTTTACAACAGCAACAATTCGAACCATTACATTTTTCCAATGTAGCGTGTTACTTCTAATTTGCATTTGCAATTCTTTATCTATAGTTTGATTTTTTTTCAACCCAAGTCTCAGCACTTTCAATGATTTCAAGTTTTGAAGGTGCTCGATGCTATTTTCATGTTGTTCAAGTGTTTTACCAAGATGTTTCCAATCCCTAATTCCTTCACTTGCTAATTGATTTTTGACGGTTTTGTTTTGAATAGCTTACAACAGAAACAAAAAACTCTATCTAAATCTTTTGAATACACTAACCATTCTCTATCACGAGTTTCTCCATTCGGTAAATTTTGAATATAATAGTTTAAAGAAAATCTTCTTGAGTATTCATCTTTTGGAAAATTAATATTAGCTTCCCGTTTAGGTCCATTTTCAATAAGCAAGTTTCTTAGTTCTCCTTGAAGATTGTCCCAAATTCTAGGATCATAAATGTTTAAACTCAAATCATTTTCCAAACACTTATAATTATTGACAATACGATTGTTTTCATGATGATTGTTAATATCGCTATTATCGATGACTCTAACCGTATTTTCACCTTTTTCATATATTTCTTCGCATTCGTCACTATCTTCCTCTTTCGAATTTTCAGTATCATTTTTTACCTCAAGTGGATTTACCAATTCATCGCCATTTTCATTTTCTATGATACTAATTAGTTGTTCAGATTCAACTAATGAACTTGATTGTTTGTTGAAATATTTATTTAGAGAACCTTGTAAACTCTGAGTTATGAGTTCTTGTCTTTGTCGTTTTTTTCTTTTCTGAGATCCAGATAATTGTTTCATGATAATACTAACTACTAAATAAAAATTTAAAAACAGTAAAAATTAATAATCAGAAATTCAGAGCAATATAACCTGATTCATGAGACGAGTTCTTCTCCATTCTTCAAATAATCATACCCATCATGACATCATTCTTCCATCTAACAAAGGGACATTAATCTCAGAAAACTGCAATCCATAAACAAGATCGAAATGTTATTCCTTAAAAAAAAAAATTAATCAGGTAAAAACAGTCAACATTAAGTTCAATTAAAAGGCTGTAGATAAAAAAACTGAAATTAAAACTTCAAAGTTGAAATAAACCTGAAAACAAAGGGATAACAAATAATATTCAAGCCCCAATAGGAGCTTTGGTTGTCGCAGGATTGCCGCAGGTCTTGCTGGAAACAAACATCATTTTTTTCAGGCGTTTTAGGCTTATTCATTCGGTCAATATATATATATATATATATATATATATATAAACAGTAAATTCAAAAGCATACCCAGTGACTGAAGTCTGAAATCCAATGGAATCCGAACTTGATTTGAATCTAGTGGTGCTGATAAGCTTTGAAATCTTAATATCAGGGCTTTATAGATGGTCAGATCGATGAAATTAGAAGAGGGAAAGAGGCCTGAATTAAAAGGAGATATGGAGAAGAATGTTATCTCCATTAATCGAGTAGCTGCTTTGGAAATTGAAAATCGGAAATTGAAAGTTGCGTTGATCGCTTTAGCTTCTCTGCTGAAATTTGATTTCCGAATGCGTGAGATAAAAAATTGGGGCTAGGGCTGTTTTTTTACTAACGGAGAAACATAAATAATAGGTTAAAAAATATGCGGCTGTGCCCCACTTCGAATTTGGGCCCTGGGCTTATGCCCATGTTGCCCAGCCAAAGGCCCGGGTCTGCGTACATATACATTTTAAAATAATTTACACAAATAAAATAACAACTTTACTTTTGCATTGCCCTTTTTGTAAACAGGAAAATGTTCACAAGGACAAATTTTAGGGCTTTTTTATCCATAAGGACAGCCCACTAAAATTTTATTCACAAGGACAATATACTGTCATGTGCGCTGATTTCTTTTTCTTTTTCATTCCGACATCGCGCTTCTCTCTATCTCGAATTCTCTTCTCCAGTGCGTTTCTTTTCTTCTAATCACGAATTCATCATTCACAAAATCACAAAATCAAGCAATAGCGCAATCATCTTTCAGGAAATAAAGCAATCGATTCACGAAATAACCCAATCCATTAACCGAATGTCGAAACCCTAATTCGATTTTGGAGATTACATCGATTGTTTTTTTTTATAATCATTATAGCTTATTGTTCATCTGTGCGATTAGTTTTTTTTTTAATTTCTATCGGTGATTCATGACTTCTCTTGGTTCCGCAGTTTTAATGTTCAACCTTTCAGCGCGTAGGTATCATTTTTATATTTTTCTAGGTATCATTTTTGTTTATTTACCACTGATTTATATTCATTTAATGTGTTTTTAATGTTATATTTATTATTTACTTGTATTGTTGCGTTATCTATGTATTACAGTCGAATTTATTTTGTTATAATCAAACAAAATAAGGTGTAAATAATTTTTGTGCTACTTTTTATTTAAAACATTACTGCATTTTTTAGGTATCATTTTTTTATTTTTTTGGGTATCATTTTTACTGTATTCACCGTGCTATGTTTTTTTAGTTATTTTTTGTTGCTGTATTATTTTTGTTGCTGTACTGTTGCACTAGCTTTGTAATTCAATTGAATTTATTTCATTTTGATCAATCAAATTGTGAACAAATCATATTTCACTGTGATGTAAGTAATTTTTGTGCTACTTTTTATTTAAAACATTACTGCAGTTTTTAGGTATCATTTTTATATTTTTTGGGTATCATTTTTACTGTATTCACTGTTGCTATGTTTTTTTAGTTACTTTTTGTTGTTGTATTAATTTTGTTGCTGTACTGTTGCACTAGCTTTGCAATTCAATTGAATTTATTTCATTTTGATCAATCAAATTGTGAATAAATCATATTTCACTGTAATGTAAGTAATTTTTGTGCTACTTTTTATTTAAAACATTACTGCAGTTTTTAGGTATCATTTTTATATTTTTTTGGGTATCATTTTTACTGGGCTCAATCTGCTATGTTTTTTTAGTTACTTTTTGTTGTTGTATTAATTTTGTTGCTGTACTGTTGCACTAGCTTTGTAATTCAATTGAATTTATTTCATTTTAATCAATCAAATTGTGATTTAATCATATTTCACTGTGATATAAGTAATTTTTGTGTTGCTTTTTATTTAAAACATTACTGCAGTTTTTAGGTATCATTTATATATTTTTTTGGTTATCATTTTTACTGTATTCACTGTGCTATGTTTTTTTAGTTACTTTTTGTTGCTGTATTAATTTTTGCTGTATTCACTGTGATGTAACTCAATTCAAATCTTACAAAAATAATATTTATTCACAATAATACCTACTGATTAAAAAAATAATAGCAATCAATTCAATTCAATTGTCACAAAAATGAGATTATTCTCAGTAATACACAATAATACCCACTTGTATCATATGATACCTACAATGATACATAACTGATTTAATATGATACATTTTTTTCCTACACAATCTAAGTACATAGAACACTGCTCCCCATTCCAAACATGCATTCATGCATTTACTTTTACTGTATGCAATCCAGTCTTGAATTCAAGTAATTTCCAGCAGCATGCAGTATTTGCAAGAATTCCATACACAATCAAAACTTATACCAACATAATACTGTAAATTCAACTAGAAAATATAAAACTGATACCTAAAAAAATATAAAAATGATACCTAAAAACTGCTATGATGTAAATTCACGTTGAAAATATAAAACTGATACCTAAAAAAATATAAAAATGATACCTAAAAACTGCTATGATGTAAACTCATGTTGAAAATATAAAACTGATACCTAAAAAAATGTAAAAATGATACCTAGAAACTGCTTTGATATTTTAAAGGAAAACTAATGAATCAAAATGTTTACATCCCACTTTGATTGTTTAAAATGACATAATTTCGATTGAGTTGCTAAGCTAATGCAACAGTACATGTAGAAAACTGATATATCACGAAAATAAATTAACACATAAGCATAACACTGTAATAACAAGAAAAATGATACCTTAAAAAATGGAAAAACGATACCTATGAACTGCTACTAAATTCACCATCCAAAAAAGTAACTTCCGTCGTTCATCTCTGTCGTTCGTCTCTCTCGTTCGATTTTCTACGACAAATTCACAAAATCAAAACCACGAAATCATCTTTAATGTCTATCGAATCAAAATCAAAATCCGCGGCTTTGATTTGCTGTTCGATTGTTGAGATCGATTTCATGCCCTAATTTTTGCTGTTCGATTTATGTTTGAGGTTCGACTGTAATATAGTAGACGGATTTGATTTCAGTCGATTTCCAGATGAGATGATTTTGTTATTTTTGATTTGCTGATTTCGTGTAAGAAGAAATCGGAGAAGAGAAAAATGAGCGGAAGAAGAAATCAAAGAGGAAAGAAAGGGTGACAGAGATTTTTAATTATTAGTGGGTTGGCCTATTTACTGTCCTTATGGATAAATTATTAGTGGCTTGTCCTTTTGGATAATTTTTTTAATTAGTTTGTCCTTATAAATTTTTTTCCCATTTTTTAATTAGTTTGTCCTTATAAAATTTTTCTTCTTTTGTAAAACGATAGTATTCTTCAATTGCAAACTTTGCACTTTCCCGTTTCATATTCTACTTCGTGAAAAAAAAAAGAAGAATCCACGCTCAAGGCATATTAGGGACTAACCGCCTTCCCGCGGAAGAAACAAGCTTTTTCTTTGCTTATAAATAATTGTCGACTGCCTTTAAGTCACTGGCAAAAAGGCGGGATATTTTTTAGGGTTTCAAATTTTGGTGACAAGATACACCTTTTATCATTAGAATCATGGATTTGGATCCAGAAGGAATTTTCAGGGACGATTCGGACTCCGAAAACGAATTTTTTCAGGTTCAGGTTTCACTTCTTCTTTTTCTTCCCTTTTTGTTTCCAGCTTGTTTGTTTATTTATTTATTTTCAGGAAAGAGAAGCAACCAAGGACTTTATCGTGTATCTAATCGATGCTTCCCCTAAGATGTTTAGCCCGATAGTAACCGAGGTAAGTATTTTGATTTTTTTTTTGGTAGCATCATTTTCTGTAGAATCAAACTTTCCCCCATGTCGCCTTGGTCAGTTTGTTATCATCACTGTTATCATGGTAAACAGTTTTGTAGCAGAAGTTACAAGGGGTTTTGGGAGATACCAATCTGGACAAGTTATGGGATGTTTTAAAATCCACAATGCATATTTCTAAGTTACATGCTGGAAATTTGGAGTTATTTAGAAGTTTTTTCTTGAAAGAGCTCGAGTCGTGAGAAGAGAAATATGCATAAATGGAAGAATAGTGCTGAGATTGTACTTTAGAGTGTAAATGAGCTAGAGGAATCAAATACGAGCAAAATAAATTATTTCTACATGTAAATAATTGGAATACAAGCTGACAAATGTCGAAAATCATCAATTTGTAGGGTTAAAAAACACAGATAAATCCGCATTACGTTACATTGTTTTTCTCCAGTCTCGTAATCGGACAAAATAATGATAACAAAACTCATAATACCTCAAAAACAAGCCAACCAAACACCTTGAATTGAACTTAGGAGATGCACTCCTGTTGTTACTTTTCCACCACATTTTGGTTTACGAATTCACACTTATGAATTAGTTTATGCGTATTTCCAGAAACTATCTGCTTAGTTACACCAATTACTTTCGTGCTTATGTTAACAAACCTATAGGACGCTTGCACATGCTTTCCATAATATGCTAAGAACTAACTTTTTCCTAAATTAAAGTTCATACGAGTGCATGATTTGCAGGATGATGAGAAGCAAGAGACACATTTTCATATTGCAATAAACTGCATTTCCCAATCCCTGAAGTCACAGATTATTGGAAATTCTAATAATGAAGTTGCAATCTGTTTCTTCAACACTGTAAATCTCTTACCTTTTGTTTTCCTTTCATCTACTTAATGACAAAATAGAATATTACTGTTGCATGTAATGCTCAACTTTTGTAACTGACTAATCATTTGCTGAAATGGGCTTGTTGATGTTAAATTGATTGCATAAATCAAGTGGATGCAATTCACATACCATTAATGTTTATTACCAAAAAATATGCATATTTATCTTGAGTTATTGGGCCAAGAGACTTGTTACCAGACTTCTAAGATCAATTATCCTATCTTTATTGTTTTTGAACCTCTAGTGGTTGTTTTCTGGGATTGATACAAACTACAAAGTGCCTGCATTTGGCTAGAGATGCGATCACTTTGCTTATTTTGGCCTTACAATAATAAATATAGCAGGAGAAACACATTACACATGTATTAATGTCACTTGTAAATTAGCCAAGTCATCAAGTGGACTACCTCCATTTACAAGCACTCATTTTTTTGTTGAAATCAGCAACATATCAAATGCTAGATCATACATATTATCGTGAATCATTTTTTGAGAATTTATTTTACACCTCTTTGTACCATTTTATGCGATTTCTTCGTAATCACAGAAAGAAAAGAGAAATTTGCAAGATCTACCTGGTGTCTACGTCTATAATGTCAAGGAAAGAGAGTTCCTTGACAAGCCTACTGCTAGATTAATTAAAGAATTCGCTTCCATTGAAGGTTAGTTGTCCAATCATCTATCGTTATTGGATCTTATTTATAAATCTCAATACTTCACCCCAACAAAAATGTTTGCCCACCACAATAATAAGGTGCTACAAATATAGATCATTTTTTGTTATATTTATTTAATCATTTGGCTACTATAAATGTCATTGTTATGCATAGAGCAATCTCTTCAAATGCAAACTATTTTGGGATACATGCTTCTGAAATATGTGCAGTAAAAGTTAAAATAAAATTGACTAAGGGCTGGTTTATCTTTTGTTGAATAATATTGGGTGGTCAGTACATTTGATATTTGAACATCGAGTTCTGGGTACACATGCATCAAACGATTACTCGACCATGAATGTGTAAGTTCATCTGCATGCTAGTGACTTTTAAATCTGCTTTATGACCTACAAAAGTACAGTTTTTAATGTAGGAATGCACACACACACATATAAATACATACATACATACATATATATATATATATATGTATATGTGTGTGTGTGCGTGCGCATGCGCGCTTGCGCTTGCATGTCTACTACAAAACTGCAGCCTCTGTTTTTGTTGTCTTTTCAATTCATTCTATGTTCTCATCTGACACAGAAACATTTATGAGCACCATTGGTAGTCTATATGGTATCATACCAGCAATTCGAGAAAATTCCCTGTATAATGCTCTATGGGTTGCTCAGGCTTTATTGCGGAAGGGGTGATTTTGCATACTTAATACAAATCTTTTTCTTTCTAAATCACACCTCTATCAGTATTACATACCCAGATAACTTTCTTTCAGTTCTGCAAAGAATGTGAGCAAGAGGATGCTAATATTCACTAATGAGGATGATCCCTTTGGAACTGTTACAGGACCTATAAAAAGGGATATGATCAGAACAACTATTCAACGTGCAAAAGTATATTTACTGTTCTTTATTCTGAAGGTTACCAACTCTTCATTGTTTGTTAAAGCTTTTTAAGTATGGATTTTCAGGATGCTCAAGACCTTGGCATTTCTATCGAGCTTCTTCCTTTGAGCAAGCCTGATGAGAAATTCAATATTTCTATCTTCTATTCTGTATGTTCTACTTCTACACTATTGGTGTTGAAGTCGTTCAGATCCTTGATCTTGATGACCTAGCCGATGCCTTCTATTTTTGTCATTTAGGATCTTCTTGGTTTAGAAGGTGAAGAAATTTCTCTGTATTTGCCTTCTGCAGGCGAGAGGTACGTGCTGCAGCTTTCATAATTTTCTCTTCCATATAATACGAAATGACTTCTTCATGTTGTTTATATTTGAACAGAGAGGTATATTAAACATTGTATTATTTTGTCCATTTGAATAGTTTGGTTCACATAGATTGGCCCACAATCTGGAGAAGTCACCTACCGTGCAACAATACCATTGGAAATGTTTATCTTTCTTTATTTGCTTCTCTGATTAAACCTACTCTAATTTGTAATTTCATGTTTTTCGACAGAAATATGTCCAAAAGCCCTAGAATGATTCCCCCCCCCCTTTCCTTATGCAAAAGCTCTTGAAAAAGTTCAGATTTTTTATGATATAAAACCTTACGATCCTCCATGCCCCCTTGTACTCCTATTGACATGAAGTGTAAGTGACACCAAATAAAGTTAAAATAACCCGGGCCTCATTAAATAACAGTCTGGTCGAGAAAAGCTGCTTTCTGAAAATTCTTACCTACGTTATCACCCAATTTATTTTTGATAGTATTCTTAGTCTTAGTATGACAGTAGCGTTCATCAATATTTATCTATTCCATAGTAATACCAGAGTGATTGATTGGCCTACATGCATGTATATGAATATAACTGAGGATGCATGTAACTGTTTGTGTGTGACCATCAGATTGGAAGATATGACTGATCAGCTGAGGAAACGAATGTTTAAGAAGCGTAAAATTAGAAGCCTAATATTTACAATAACGAATGATATATGCATTCAGGTGAATACATATGCTCTGATTCGCCCAACATTACCAGGTTAAAGATCAAACTTCCTACTGGTGCTTTCTATGCTTATTATGATAGTTCATGGACTGACACTCCTTATTAATATCCAGGAGCTATTTTGTGGCTTGATGGGGTTACTAATGTTCCATTGAAGGTAGGGTTGACCATTTACTGATCGACCAAACCAAATAAGGTTGTTTAGTTCGGTTTGGTTTTTATTTCGACGCTTCTCCGATTTTTTCGGTCAGTTTCGGTTTTCAGTATTTTAAATTGAACCTAGTAAAACTAAATATGAAAGTAAAACTGTTTTAAGAGGACATGGCTATTAATATCAACATTATTGTTTATATTATTATAATCTCAACATATTAATTTTCTTTTAGGAACATGCATTTGTTTTCATTTTTCAGAGAAAGACGAGTTTTTCCTAGAAACAACAACATCAACACATGTTACACATCTTTACATAAAGATGAGCCAACAAAGTACTTCGATTTTGTTATTTTAGCGAGAATGAAATCCATGTGTTTTGCACCTAATCAAGCAATTCAACTGAATCTGTACTGGCTACTTTTTGGTTCGGTTGGTTTTGACTTCGAATATGTTTGGTTTGGTTAGGTTCAATTTTTTTTTCATTGAATGATTATTATGAATTTAATAATGTTTCAAAAATCCAAATAGAATCGCCCATTTGTTTGTCTCTTGATTCTTTTTATTTACTATTGTCATTTAGTCTTTCCCGTCTCCCATCCAAAAACCCAATAATTTCTGTCCTTTAAGCTAGATTATATATAAACCCTTAAGCAATGCTACACAAGGTTCATGATAGATTACAACTGTTGTTTTTCAATCTTGGATCTGCAAAAATGTGCATTTGAAGTAGCAACTAGCATTTAAAACTGCTTAACGAGAGGTTTTTCTTGCCGCATAGATACAAAACTGACAGACATGAGCTATATTTGCAGAGTTATCACTTGGTATAACATGCTATAGCGCAAAATTGCCCATTGAGCAAGGTGTGTGCTATTCAACCTATAATAGCACATGTGTGTCTATAACACAAAATAACGCACTATTTCAGTATTTTGTCAATGCGTAAAATAAGAAAAGTCCAAAATAGCTTGCTATTTTGTTTGTTTATTTATTTTATTTTATGTGTATTGGAAAAGTCCAAATAAAATTGAATGATCCAAACTAGGACATGGGTACATTAACCAATCATATAACTTGAACAATACAAATAAAAATTATTTATTCAAAAATGACCATGATTACTTCAAATAAAAGTGTGTTTGGTAGGCATGTTATACTCTACTTAATGTTTTTCTACGGCCATATTAACAAAAATAAAATTTATAACAGTAATAATTCATTTTAAATTAGCTAGTGATGTTATTTACTCTACTTAATGTTTTTTTTTTAACTTCATAGAACTTAATAGTTTGCAATATTGGACTTTTATCTGCATTGTTTTTAATACTAAAAAGCAAAAATATGAAGGCTGAAACATCATTTTGTTTTAAATTCTTTTGAATAAACCCTTGGAAGTAAAGTTCGTATTTTTGAATTTTCTTTTCTTCTGTCTCTTCAATTCTATCTCTAAAGAAATTGACTGCCTCGTAGGGTTCAATAATCTTAGGGATCGAAAGTGAAGTAAAGTTTTTCCATATATATTCAATCCCTGCAGGGTTGTCAAGTTAATGAGAGAAAATCAAGAAACTTGTTCTTTCCTTCCATCTCTTCAATTCTTTTTCTATGAAAGAATGAAATCACAAATCAATTTTGAAATTGAATTCAAAAATTAAAAACAAAATATATCCTGTTATTTTCTTCATGTTATTTCTTGTTATGGAATAGTTAGTATGTTGCAATTTTTGTTAGAAGATAGCAGCAGCACCAGCACCAGCATTTATTAGTTGGACTTATTAGAGGTAAAAAAGACTTGACGCAAGCCTCAATGTGTGTTCCCACCATTTTGCGTTGAGGCACACCTTTAAGATACTGATCACAATAGCTAGAATATCATACAACTGTTAACCAAACTGGTGTGTTTAGCTTACAAATTACTTACTTTTTACGAAGCAAGCCTTTTTAGTTTGGTGCTATTCTAAGTCTGGTAATGTACTTCTGGCAGTCGGAGAGGTTCTTGATCTGTGAAGACACTGGTTCTGTACTCCAGGAACCGCCAAAACGGTTTCATCCGTACAGAAGGTATTACGGTCGATGCATGCTACTTAATCGTCTGTGTTGGTTTTTTTTTTTTTTTTTAGGGGGGGGGGGGGGGTGGGTTTACTTTTCAATAGTTCACTTTTTTCTGCAGTAATCTGACTAATATTTAGCTAATCGTTACCAGTGAGTATATCTATAAGATCCACACTTATTCTTAACTCTTTTTCTAATAGTCTCTATCAACTACATTCACTATGATATGTTTGATGTTACATGGCTGCACTGTAAAGAAAAACCTTGTAAGTCAAAACTATGTAGTAGCTCAATTTATAATTACCATTGCTTTTGTTTTCCAATTAAATTGTAAGCTAAAGCCATAGTAGTCAAGACGCTAAGGCGCAAAAAGGCGCAAGCATTGAGCTTGGGGTTTTTTATGTGCCTTTTATATGAGTTTGATCTGCTATTTTAAACCATATTTTATAATTTATTCAATTATCTACATATTTTATTAATAAGATTTAAATTTTAAACCATATTTTATAATTTAGTGAACAATTAAATTTTTTTATTTAACTATTTATAAACAAAAATTTGAATTTAGCAAAAAAAAGCGCCTCGAACTACAAAAAGGCGCAAGCCTTGAGCCTTGGGCTTTTCTATGCTTAGGCGTGCCTAAGCGCGCGCCTTGATAACTATGGCTAAAGCAACTCATAGTGCTGAACATCTGTATGAATGGGCCATCCATCCATTGAAAGTTCTTTCTAACTACTGTTACATCGACTGAAACCGATGACATAGCAAGTGTAAGATCTGTTTGAAAAAGTTCCTTGAATGAGTTCACATTATGATTATTGTCCTATGTTCGCCGAACAATGGATTAGTGTTATTGTGTACTCAGTGGATACACATTAAGGTTTTAAATTTACTAGAATATCCTTATGAACTGACTTGTTTTTACCTTTAGTCTTCTTGTGACTATTTTTTGTCTTTTTACGGTTGTCAATGTGCGCCTTTTGCACAGACAAAGAATACACCAAATGACAATAGCCGTGTTTGCCAGACAAATGTAAAGAAGTAGTGTTGTTCACGTATTCTATTTTCAGCTTGCCTTAAAATCAGCTGGATCTGCTTTCAATGCTATGCATAACTAAGCTAAGTCATCTGAAATGAGTATAGAAGGCGTATGAATAAAAAATAGTGTTTATTTATTTATTTTATTTTTCTACATGCTGCTGCATTAAAGATTCTCGAAGACGAGGTCCCACTGCTAATTTGCAGTCGTAATTCAAAATTATTTGCTACAGTTAGATCTGCTAATGTACAGGCGATGCTGATCTTAAACGTTACTCTCTCACATGTACAAGATACTTGTTGTTGAATATTGAAGTATTCAATTTATCTACTTTACTGTTGTTTTGCTTGCCTGTTCGATAACAAAAAGTTAGCGGTGAATAATACTGTTGTCGTATCCTTATTTCGAGGGATAGTAAAAAAAAAAAAAACATTCTTTTCAAGTTTGAAAATATGCGTGTTTTTTTATGGCAGTAAAAATGTTATTTTTTCTACGGATGAGTTGTCTCAGATAAAGAAAGTTTCAAATGGCCAACTTTGCCTATTGGGATTCAAGCCATTAGAATGCTTAAAAGAATACCACAATTTGAAGCCATCAACATTTCTATTTCCCAGTGATGAGGTGATGATGTCGCTCCTTTTGAGATTATTTGTTCATTTATTTCACCATTTTGATGTCCTTTTTTGATATGCTTTTTCTGTTTGATATAAATGATAAACAAGATCTGTTTGATAAGTTCACGACATCTTGTCATTAATTATAATGTTGAGGGGAGAATGTATCTTTTTGTATACATCACTGGTATCATGATTATGACTTAATATGGTTTGAATCTTCATAGCTATGAACTTTATTAACCCAATTATGCCCCCTCGTTTTTAATACCCACACCTCCTAGGTAGATTAGTTGAAAACAATAAGTGTGTAACCAACCATCTTATTATCCATATGTATCTGGTTCAGAAACCCATCCACCATTATAGCATCATGTTGATTGGTTAGGATCTTAATTATGGAAGAAAATTGGCTCCTCGTATATGCATTCATGCGCACACATACTGAGCATCTGTAGATGATGAGTTCCAACAGTCTGCCAATTTTGTATATTACAAGAACATTATTCAGTTAGCAGCTATATAAATTGCTGTGCATTCCCTGTTTTGGCTTTTCTTGTGCACCCGGGAAATACCACATTCAGTTTGTGGTGCACACACTCTATGTTGACTGAAAAACCGGTATATCCCATAATAGTACAGACACTCTCTCAATTACGGGCATTTGTATGATTGATGTTCCTCGTGCAACTGCAGACACTGTAGAGGTAAATTTGTTAGACTATGATTGACTCAAGCAACGTATGGTTTAGCCATCTAAACAAATACTTGTCAATTTACTGTCACCCAAGACTATTGGTGACTTGAGCGTTTAAGGCCATACGGTTACCCAGAATTCGCTAGGAATTTTTCTTGCACAATTTGAATCCACAACTTTTGAATCTGGTCAAGTTTTTAGATAACTCGCATTACTTATAACATTCATGTTTATACAATTTAATAGCTTAATCCTCATAATTGAGAAAGCTAACAGTTCCGTCTCTTTCAGGAAATTGTTGGTAGTACTTGCACCTTTGTTGCTTTACACAGATCAATGCTGCGTCTCAAACGGTTAGTACTTTATAGTCAGTTCGTTAAATAATTCAAATCTGAATGTAGAAACATCACACATTCCTCTGTTTGTATTTTGCTAATATTGTCTTAACAGCACAATCAGCCATATTTATTGGATTATTATTTACTTTTTCAGCTTTTCCCATCTGAAATTTATGAAGACGTGATATTGTATTATATATTCAAAGGAGATCTTACTCTGCAGACTTGCAGATAAGGCTAAAACTGTACTAATAGAAAAAAAAAACAATATATACAGGAAATTATTTAAATTGACACAGCGGATGCCTATTGATATTACGGCACAACACGGGTTTATACCAGGATCATTATCTTTGAATGGAGAATAGATGGAAACATAAAATAATATAGACGAATTGAAATTACCTACAGTAGCATTTTGCATGTGCATTGTACGTGTTTATTCTGATATGCCTTACGTGTTTATTCTGATATAAATTGCGATATATTCTGTATATATATATGGGTTCTAATAGAATCTAGAACAATCCTCATTGTTGACGTCAAAATTTGGTCACAAGTGACAGTCACCGCAATCGTGTAAATGACACATGAATAATGATAATGAAATGTAAAAAGCAAAGAGAACAGGGAACACGCACAACTTTTTATAGTGGTTCGGCCAAAGACTGTGCCTACGTGCACTTTATATGTATTGATTTTCTTTTGATTACAAGTACAATGTTTTTTCTGTTTGAAGAAAAGTGGGAGATGAGAAGAGTTTTTAGAGGAATGAGAGTTGGCTATTTGAGGAATATGCCGAGAGTATTCTTCCAGAGCTTGAAGTTCCAAAATTCGCTCTCTTTTTCTTCTTTGGGGAAGATAGTATTTATAGGTGGAGTGATGGGCTGAGCGGGCCGCTATGCGGCCTTCCTCTTTTTTGGAGTCCAGACACGTGGAGCTCGACCATTGGTAGCAATTGCGGCGGTATGACTCATTCCGATGCTCATTAATAGTATCCTCGGAAATAGTGGCTATCGTGGTGATGTGTATCAAAAGTAGAGCTTTGTCCGGATATGATTGACCGCCTTTATTGTCTTAAAAGTCGAGTTGAGCATTTGAATGACTCAGCTGAATATTTCTAGGTAGATCTGAGATATTCGATCGACATGCTTTTTATGGAGTAGTTTACTTGGTCGACTGGGGGAGTGATTCTTCCAGAGCGAGTTATCAACTAAAAAGAACAGGTTCGGGCCGACGCCTGAAGAAGACCTGTTTTGGACCGAGCTTTGATTGGGCTTTCTGGAGCATGAACTGCTCAAATTGGCTGATTGCGCAATGCTGAAAGATACATTTTTGGATATCGGGCTTCGATCTGATCTGTGATAGCTTTTACCAAAAAGTTGGTTAACACTTTTCCCCTCAGAATACTTCTTCTTCGGGAGAGGGAGGTGTGTTCTGAAAATGTGATTCAAAGCACAATAATTCGAGTAACTATGGTCACTTGATGGTTGTATTAAGACCGGAAAATCGACAACCATCGAAGACCGTATTAAGATTGAGATAATGATCTCTGACTTCGGTTGCGAGATTTAGTACCTGCAAAGATAAGATGAGCCATTCTCGGTTTGGAGAAGGCTTTAGTTTTAATCGATCGAGTATTGAATATACCCAATCTAGTGTCATGTGCGAGCATTTATTACACTTGGTTTTGAGGGATGACGAGTATTAACTATACTCGGCTTAGGGAGATGGCGAGTATTAATCATGCTTGGCTTACAGAGGTGGCGAGCATTAACCAAACTCGGCTTAGGGCAAGTGTTTTTTATGCTCGACTCATGTAAGATTATCATGTTCAGCGAATGACAGATGCTCTTGGTTCAGAAAAGGGGGCGAGTAATCTATACTCGGCTTAAAGAGGTGGCAAACATTAACCATACCCGGCTTAAATCATCTAAACATAATTCATGTTTACAAAAGAAAGTTCATAGTCGTTAAGGAACTATTACAAAGATAATGAAAATAAATTCTAGGAGGACAACAGTTGATTCCAAAGCATACCTAGGAGCTAAATCCTTACCCCGTACATGTGTACATTAAAGTGTCTGTTTTATTGAATACATCAGAAAAGAAATTTAAACTTAATTAATAATAATGCCGTGAATGCTAGTCTCAAGGTCCTTTCCGTTTCTAGGGGCTCGAGGACCTGTCTGAGGAGCTTGGGCAGAAGATCGAGACGGCAAGGCCGGGACGCTTTTCTTAATATATTCGAGAAGCTTTCCTCGCCTGACTCGATCCTCAATGAGATTGCGCAAATGCCAATATTCATTGGTGCTATGTCGAGCTATGTTGTGAAATATGCAATGTTTGCCGGAATCGAGTTTTATCTGGGATGGTTCTCGTCGAGGTGGTCTTGGAAGAGGCAGGAGTCCTCGTATGTCAAGGTTGATATTGAGCAGAGAAAAGTTAAGCTCGGTGTACTGGTCGTACTTATTTTCATTTCGAGGCCGTACGTTGCACTCGTTTTTTTCGGGCCTTTCCTCTTCCTTTATTCTGGTCGTTGGTGTTGGATGGATCTTTATGTTTGGTGGCTAAGACCTCGAGGCTCTTCATTTCAATGCCAGCGTCTTCTTGTCGGAGGAGTCGCTCGGCCTTAACATAGAAATCATCTATATCGTTGGGGGGATCTCTGGTTAAAGAGATTGAGAATTCTGATCGGTTTTGAACTTCCGCAATGGCGGCCATAAGCATCATCGATGGCTCAGGTCAATCGACTGATGCTACAGCCGCGTTGAACCTTTCGAGGAAGGATCGAACTGTTTCTCCTGATCGCTGCTTGATGGTGGACAGGAACATGACACTCTTTGGTCCGGAGATATGTACTCTGAACTGTTCGATGAAATGGGTGACCAACGTGTTCCAGCTGCCGATCGACTCCGTTGTTAGCTGTCGAAACCACATGTCGGCTATATCTGTGAGAAGGAGTGGAAAAAACTTGGTCATGACGTTAGTCGATGTGTCAAACACCTCCATATGGCGCATATATCGCATAAGGTGTTTGGTCGGGTCAATCCGACCGTTGTAGGGCTCGATAGCTGGAAACTTGAAGTCCGGAGGATTTCAGGAGTTTCTGATTTCCCTGATGAAGGGGCTGCGGTGGACATTATCTATATCTGGCTGAGAAGAGGTGCCCCGAGTGAAACGTCGGATGATGCTTGCAAGGTGGCTTCTATCTCCGAGGAGTCGTTGCCATGAATTTAGCTCTGCATTTGGAAGAACTTCAGTACGACGATCTGGCAAAATCATGCTCGAAAAGGCGGCCGTTGGCTAGGTTCGGCCTTCGAGAGTTGAATGAAGGTGAGAGTGAGGATGAACTCCAGCTGATGGTTCTGGGAAGAATGGCCCCTCTTGATCTTGATGAGGATTGGATCGAGCTGTACCATGACGACAGAGGGTCTAAGCTGATCCAGCATGTGATGTTCGGGGCTTGGAGTTGCCCCCGGTCCTTCCGCTCTGGTGAGGACCGGTATGGTAGAGTTGTCTCCTTGGTTAGAAGGGAAGGCCGCGCTAACTCTTCGTTGAAGGGGAAGAATGATTAGACTGATCCGCGGTAAGATTTCGGGTTGTAATGGGAATATTATTGATTCTGATGGGCCCAGTAGTTGCTCGATAGGTCCGGGGGGTCGAGCTATCCCCAAGAGTAAAGACAAAATGGTTGAATGACCTATATCTCGATCGCGGACCTCCTAATAATCTGCTGCTGCGGCTGCGCTGGTCGCGGGAAGCTATACTCCTGGCTGTGATTGTTCGGGAGGTGGAGCCGAATCCGGAGGAAGCAAATGTTGGATTTGATCAGTGGCCTGTTTGGATGCAGACCGAAGATCAGTTGTTACCCCAGTCCCGGTCGGTGGAGGAATTGATGTTAAAGCGTTTAATCCCATCTCCACTCGACCGAGAAGGTGATCAATCAACTATTGCCGTCGTTCGAGGAGTTTACCCTGAGATGTCATGTGGTCTTTGAACTCGACCATGATTTTGTCCATATCGTCCCGGGTAAGTTATCGGGATATATCTTCATGAGAGAAAGCTTCCTGGCTTGGTTCTGCAGCGTGTGTCTCGACTGCATCAACGTTTGTGGGATGAGAGGACGTTGCATCTTTCGTTTGTTCGTCACGGATTGAAACTTGCAGAAGGTCGAAGGATACGTTAGTGCGCTCTTGCTCCTTCCTGGCGTGCCAAAGTGTTGAAGTCAAAAGTTGGTCACTAGTGACGATCAATTTCAATCGTGTGAATGACACACGAATAATGATTATGAAATGTAAAAAGGTAAAGAGAACATGGGACACACACAACTTTCTATAGTGGTTCGGCCAAAGACTGTGCGGTACGTCCACTTTTATATGTATTGATTTTCTTTTGATTACAAGTACAATGCTTTTTCTGTTTGAAGAAAAGTGGGAGATGAGAAGTTTTTAGAGGAATGAAAGTTGGCTATTTGAGGAATAAGCCGAGAGTATTCTTCTTCCAAAGCTTGAAGTTCCAAAATTCGCTCTTTTTCTTCTTTGGGGAAGAAGGTATTTATAGGTGGAGTGATGGGCTGAGCGGGCCGCCACGCGGCCTTTCTCTTTTTTGGAGTCCAAACACGTGGAGCTCGACCATTGGTAGCAATTGCGGCGGTAGGACCCATTCCACTACTCATTAATAATCCTCGGAAATAGTGGTTTACTTGGCTATCGTGGTGAGGTGTATCAAAAGTAGAGCTCTGTCCGAATTTGATTGACCGTCTTTATTGTCTTAAAAGTCGGGCTGAGCATTTGAATGACTCAGCCGAATATTTCTAGGTAGATCCGAGATATTCGATCGACGTGCTTTTTATGAAGCAGTTTACTTGGTTGACTGGAAGAGCAAATCTTTTGGAGTGAGTTATCAACTAAAAAGAACATGCTCAGACGGACGCATGAAGAAGGTCTGTTTTGGACCGAGCTTTGACTGGGCTTTCTGGAGCATGAACTGCTCGAATTGGCTGATTGCGCAATGCTGAAGGACACATTTCTGGATATTGGACTTCGATCTGATCCATGATAGCTTTTGCCAAAAAGTTGATTAACACTCATCATATTCTTATGGTTGGATTTTGAATAAGTACTCTAATTGTTGAGAACTGTCTCTTTTGCGTTGACCGAGAATTTTGCAGAGAATTCCTTTCTTCGAGATTTGTAGTGTTTTAAATAGTTTTGTTTTAGATAATTAAGTATTATGTGCTTATCAATTGATGCACAATTTTAACAAATCCGTGTTTTTAGATATTGTTTATTGGATCTTTTTTGTTCAAAACTGAAGATTTCTTGCATATTTTGCATTCGACTGTTTTAAAAATTGGATTTTAAAAGGATTATGATTTTGCCTATACTTTTAAGTAGGAAGTCACAAATTGGATGGAGCTTCTACAAATTGTTTATTGTGCATTGTATTTCTAATTAAGGGCCCGTAATTTATGGATACCAGAATTGTGGCAGATTAGCAAAACTTTTTATGTTGTATATTTGGTATGTGAGCGTGTACAAAGAGGTATTTGACACAATTTTTATCAGCAGCCCTGTACTATCAGGACCACGTTTCTTTTAGTTACAAAATTCACCTGCCCAGTTCCAGCTTTATATTTTGAAGCATGGACCTGCCTTTGAAACATGGACCTGCCTTTGAAACCTATGATTTTCAGTTATTCATAATTTGGATCAAACTGGTCATTTGAATTGCTTGAACCTTATGTTAAATTTGATGATTTCACAGTTATCTGTACAAAAACTCATTTTTATGTTTAATGTCCTAAACTTTTGAGATTTCGTTTAGTGTTATATTTGTATGAATTCATTATTTTATGTACTTTTTCTGCCTTCTCCATGCTTATGATGCTATAGCTACACAATCTCATATATGTCACTGAATGTTTTTTCTGTGAAATAATGCAAGCGACGGCCTAAAATAAACAGCCATCATCTCTTCATATATCCATTAGGGCAGTCTTGACATGTTTTTAACTGATATTTTCATCTCATCTATCACTATAAGGCTATCACACTTGATTTTTTTTTTTTTTTTTTTTTTTTTACTGATTATCTATATTTACCTTTCAGTTTTGCAGTTGCTTTTTATGGGAATTCGGCTCATCCTCAACTTGTTGCGCTGGTCGCACAGGTAAATTCTCCTATTTGACTTTGGCAAAAGTTAGTGATAATGTTTTTATCAAATGCACTCTCCGTTTCATTGTAATATGGAGCTGCATGATGCATGTTATACTGACCTAATTTGAGATTCTTTACAAAAATAATGTGTATAAGCATAATTGCGTCGTATGCTTTCTTTCTTTTTCTTGTCAAAATTATGGACTATACGTTGTACCCAATCTGTAATTCAAATATATTTTAAATTTAAAGAATAATAATATGAAGCTCTTAAAACTATTGATCATGTAAAACACGAGTCACTTAACACCTTTTCTTATAAAAACAAATTGATTATGCACTCCGTAAATGAACGATATGCAATCTAGATCTACCAAATAACTACTGATTAATCGTTCAGCATATCTGGATCTACAAAATAACTACCGATTAATCATGCTCCCAGTTATGCATGATTAACGTCTACCAGTTGCATTGTTGTAGCTTATCAAACCAACTGATGTAGCGATCTTTAATCCCCACGGTGAAGCCAATTGAAATTATTTCGTGACCTTTTTACCTTTCTTCCTGTAAAAATATTTTCAAAGTAATCATGGGGATTAAAGATATCCTTTATCATGATTATGATTGAAACTGAAATTTTGGTCAAATTCTATCCTGGTTTATGATTGAAATTGAAATTTTGGTCAGATTCTATCTTGGTTTTGACCGGAACCAAGGCAAAATGGTTGAAATTTTGCTATTCCAGCGAAACCTGATACCCTTGTTGAAACACTTCCCATGAGATTCATTTTTATTTTACTACATAAATTTGTGTTATATGATTGCACATGAATCCATGTAAAGTTGTCACGAATAGCACTTCGTGCTAGATAAATAAAATGGTTGGACTCTTCATGTGTTATTTAGTAATGCATTGTTTTATCAAATAAATAATTGTCTGCATGCATTATTGAACTAAAAAAAATCACTTAACTTGTATATTTTATTTCAATACTTGGATATCAAAATTTTATTTCGTTCGGTCCATTAGTGATAAATTCTGGGCACATGTGATTCATTTTCCAGTGCTCCGTTGATGGTGATCTAATAGTTACTGTATTGCCTATCCATTTGCTGCAGATTCATTAGTTTGGACTTAATATTTTTGCCGTTTTTGTATGCAGGATGAGATAATGAGTTCGAGCGGTCAAGTTGAGCCCCCTGGAATGCATATGATATATCTTCCATATTCCGATGATATAAGATATCCTGAAGAGGCAAGTTTAACATGAGTTTGTGAATTTATCTTCATTTATATTTTGGATATGGATTTTTGTTTCAATATGATATACAGCTTCACACATCAGAAGATGCTATCCCACGCGCAACTGATGAACAAATTCAGAAAGCTTCTAGTCTGTTACGACGTTTGGATTTGAAAGATTTTTCAGTCTGCCAATTCTCAAATCCAGGTGTGTATTAATTTTGTTTGCAACATTTTCATCCAGGAGTTTAATTTTTAGCTGTTTGTTATGCTGCATTTATAGTTGAAATGTTTTCTTATTCAGTTTGCTGTCTACTAACATATTAGCAATGACCTTGGAAACAAGCAAGTTTAGTCATCACTATTTTTCTAATGGCCTTTGAATACAGAAAACTACAAGAGTAACTCCAATAGGGGTGTTTAATATTCACAGAAAAATTCTGGGTTGCGAATGGAAATATTACCACACAATTTTTGCTGCTGGGTAGCAAGAAGTTGCCACTCAGTAGTCAATGAACCAATCAGAGTTAATCATTAAACTAATCAGAGTTAACGTAATCAAATTATGTTAAGCATTGTACTCCCCTGATGATGTTGTCTAAAGATTAAGCATATTCCAATAGCGAGGATATAGTTGCAAATTGAATTCTCTCCTTTTTGGCCTAGTGTTTTAAATTATTTATTTGTATGAGAATCACTCTAGATTAGTACATACTACTACAAGACTACAACCCAAAAGATCTGCAAGAATTCAGATTTCATAGAAAAAAGAGTTTTACCAAATAACTTAGTTCAATATAACTATTAAAATAGGAGTCTCTTAATGGTATGTCTAACAATTTGTATCGAGGGTCCGAATCCCTCTCTCTCCGCTCTCCTTGATCGTTTCAAACTTTCAACGTTTTTTTTAATTTCTCACGTCCATGATTACGGCCTGGATCATTAGATAAGAATCCAAAGATGAAAGAAACGGAATATATAACTACCGTGTAAACAAAAAGTTTGAGTGCAGTCTCCAAGGGTTTTTTTTTTTTTTTTTTTTTTTTTTTTTTTTTTTTTTTTTTTCCGAAAAGGGAAGTAGATTGCTTCAAAACGCACTGTTCTTAGAGAGAGACATACTTTCACATCTTCTTAACCCAAAACGAAATAGCCGAGGAGTGGTTTCTTTTTTTGGGTACTACTGGGAACGTATCCAGTAGAGATGGGGGTGGGTCCTATAGCTCAAAGGATTAGAGTACGTTATAGTTATATGATTTGGAGTATCATTTCCTATTACATTCATTTGAATTCCATATTCGAAGTTGCGATTGGATCTATTCATTAAAAGAGGGTTGTTTATCTATATTTATTTCAATGAGTGATCTATCAAATTGTTGCAATTGATGTTTTATCCCGACGAGAAGGAAGAGATCTTCGGAAGGTGGGTTTTTATGATCCAATGAAAAATCAAATTAATTTAAACGTTCCAGCTATTCATTATTTCCTTGAAAAAACTGTTTAACCTACATGAGTTGTTTTGATTCATTCATATACAGATCATGAATGTTTGAAATTCATATTATGTAAGGAGACATCGCTTTTTCTAAGTTGAATTGAAGAGTGATATCAAATCGGTCTAGCATCATATACATAGTTAGCATATTCGTCATAGTTAACAACTCCGTATCAAGGTCATCATCGATATCGTCATTGCCTTCAGTATGGATATTGTCACTATCATCAATATCAATATCATCGATAAGATACTCTTTTTATGAAACTAAGAATTAAAAAAAAAAAATTTAAAATTTGAGTGGCAAAGATTATTGTTCATTATGTTGATTTTTTTACTTAATTTTAGTGTTAGGGATTTACAATTTTGTGTAAGTGAATATAATTTTAAAGGGGAACGTGGCCAAGATGGAAACAAATGCAATTTTGTAGAAGAGATGGTTTATGTACTAGTGTATACCAATTTGTTGTATTTTCTGTTGTATAGTGTCTAAATACACTTGGATGTCTAAATAGAAGTAGCCATCAAAATTTTGAACTTGGATGTTTGATTTAAATCACTTGTCACATCTAGTTTCTCTTAAAGTTGAAACCAGAAATCGGTATTCAATTTTTCTTACCATACCATGCAGCATTACAAAGACACTACGGAATATTAGAAGCATTAGCTTTAGGTGAAGATGAGATGCCAGACATTAAAGACGAAACTTTGCCTGATGAAGAAGGCCTAGCTAGGTAATTTTCATGCATCTTAACTAGCATAAAGTCTAAATCATTAACCAACTATAATTCTTTTTCATAGGCCTGCAATAGCTCGAGCGATCGAGGACTTCAAAATTTCCGTGTACGGAGAAAACCATGATCTGGAAGAAGCAAATTCAAAGGCTAAAAAAAGTGCTACTAGCGAGGCGTCCAAGAAAAGGAAAGCTGAAGCTGAGGCAGCTGTTCAAAGTTATGATTGGGCCGATCTTGCAGATAATGGAAAAGTGAGTAAATGTATACGTCTTATTTCATGCTACATTATTGGTTCATCAAATGCATTTCCATATGACAAGTGAATTTTGCGTGCGTTCTTTAAGTTCTTTGCTGTTTCTAGGGCTGGCAATTAGAACCGAGAACCGAAAACCCGAACCGAACCGACCCGAAAAGACCCGAACCGAACCCGATGGGTCTCGGGTCGGGTCTAGGTGATGAAAAATACCATCAAGACCTGATCAAACCCGACCCGCATAGACCCGACTCGAAATACCCGACAAAAAATTATTGAAATATGTATTTTTAGTGTTATTATTCAGCCGGACCTGAACCGACCCGAGCTTCGACCTGACCCGAACCGAAGCTCGGGTCGGGTCGGGTCCAGATTTTTGAAATTTATAGTTTAGATCCGACAAAACCCGACCCGCCTAGAACCGAGACCCGACGGGTTGGGTTTGGATCCATCGGGTCGGGTCTAATTGCCTCCCCTAACTGTTTCGTTAGCTTGATTTGGTTACATGATCTCGAAACTGGTTGCATAGCCGGCTCCTAATTTTTCTCCTGTATTAGTACTGAATAAAGTCAATGAGCTGGTTTAGCCAAGGTATGAATATTAGGCAGACACCGAAAAATTCTGGAGATTTTATATATATATGAATGTTGATCAAAGAACATGAAAGCTACTACTAATCCTAGTTCCGTCCAACATAACATATACCAATATTGGCATAATCGACATTCTTTTTAGTTGAGCATGCCATTATATATGTTGTAGCTAACTAGTTTAATTTTCAATGGATATTGGCAGTTAAAATTTATGACGGTTGCGGAGTTGAAATACTATCTCACAGCACACAAGCTACCAGTTGCTGGGAAGAAAGAAGCTTTGATTAGCAGAATACTGACTCACATGGGCAAGTAGAATCGAGATACAGCTGCTTGTGTACATCATCAGCCTTTTGTTTTGGAGACATGTACAGTTGAAAGTCTCCTTTAAGTTATGTTGTATGGACACAGCTGTATTTGAAACTGTAGGTGGGTAGTTTATGTTGCATTGTTGACTTCGATATTATTTTCTGCATTAAATCCATAAATTGTGCGTTCCATGCTTGAATTAATTTGATGGCATTTTTGCAGTGAACTACTGTTTTTTAATGATTACTTGAGATTAGGGGGTCCAAAGAGGTTCAAACATTATTTATGTATGTTGTACAGCAAAGTCGTGACGTAGGATGATATAATAGAAAACCATCTGATAGCACTGGATGGATATGTTTGTTTATATTTGCATTCAAAATACGCGATGAACATAGATTGAATAGTTTACGGTGAACTGGAATTTGCACGTTAGTATAAAATTTACACTTTTAGCTGCGACGCAACGCTTGAGAGGACTTTTTTTCGTGGTAGTATAGTTGCATGCTGACGCCTGCTTGTTTCGATCACTACAAATGCATCCTTGACATTTTAAAACTAGAGTACGTTTTTTGAATCGCCAAGCTGGAAGAGGCATGACATGTGCAATTATCAATGTAGCATTAAGAAAACCTGGTTTGGTTGCTGATTAATCGCCTGACCATTTTCATATATCAGCGGTAAGATCTACACAGCTTGGTATGGTGGGCAGCACGTTTAAATAGTGGCAGATAATCGGTCCAATAACAATGTTGAATGTACGGGTATTGCTATGAACAGGGTGCACGATTTAGAGCAATCAACATAAGCAAAGAAGTTAGCAAACTGTTAGAAGAACATAAAAAATGAGATACCAGACATTTTTATTCATTCAGATCTATTTACAACATACACAAGCTCTCTATTTATAGGCTTTACATGTCTCATCAATTACAATAGTGTCTCTTGCATTAAGCGTATTTACCCTTAAAAACATATATATTACAACACTTCCCCTTGAGTATGCATATGCAAAGATGATAAGATTGATTGCCTCATTAAAAACCTTTTTATGAAAACTCTGTGGGAAAAATAATAAACAAGGAAAATAGTACAATTATAGGTAACATATTGGCAATGTTTCAATGATGGTTGATACTTCTGGATCAAAATAATGTCTCATTAAAAACCTTACTAACAAAAGACCAGTGAGAAAAATATTAATGAAGGAAAAGAGTACACTATAGCATTATGTATGCCCCCCCGGATTCGTAACGCATTATTCAAACAGTTTGGTGATGCAAACGACACATACCAATTTTATAAACCATCTTCTGAAATGTTGACTTTGGAAGTGCTTTGGTGAATAAATCTGCTCGATTTTCCTGAGACTGAATTTGCTTCACTTTTATCTTATTGTCTTTTTGAAGTTCATGCGTGAAGAAAAATTTGGGAGAAATGTGCTTCGTCCTATCACCCGTGATATATCCTGCTTGAATCTGAGCTACGTATGCGACATTGTCTTCATAAATGATGGTTGATCTCTCCGTAGTTGAGGGAAATTGATATGTGTTTCGAATATGTTCGATTAATGATCTCAACCAAATACATTCTCGACTTGCTTCATGCAGTGCTAGTATTTCAGAATGATTGAATGGTGTTGCTACCAATGTTTGCTCTGTAGATCGCCATGAAATAGCTGCATTGCTGTTAGTAAACACATATCCTGTTTGTGATCTTGCTTTATGTGGATCAGAAAGATAACCTGCATCAGCATAACCAACTAGAATTGGATTATTGTCTATGTTAGAATAAAATAAACATCAGTGGTTCCTCACAGATATCTCAAGATATGTTTTATGTCATTCCAGTGTCTTTTAGTTGGTGCAAAACTATATCTTGCTAGAAGATTGACTGAAAATGCAATATCTGGTCTCGTGCATTGGGCTAAATATAACAATGCACCAATTGCACTGAGATATGGTACTTCTGGACCAGGTACATTTTCATCATCTTCTTTTGGTCAGTAAGGGTCCTTTTTAATATCTAGTGATCTGACAACCATAGGTGTACTAAGTGGATATGCTTTATCCATTTGAGAACGCTTCAGGATTTCCTCAACGTAATTTGATTGATGTATTAATATGCCATTTTTACTGTGCTCAATCTGTAGACCAAGGCAGTATTTGGTTTTGCCAAGATCTTTCATTTCAAATTCCTGTTTTAGGTAATCTATTGTTTCATTGATCTCTTTGGAGTTCCAATCAAATTTATATCATCAACATATACCGCTAAGATAGCAAATCCCTTTACCGATTTCTTTATAAAGACACATGAACAAATGAGATTGTTTTTGTATCCGGCTTTTACTAAATATTCACTAAGACGGTTATACCACATTTTTTCAGATTATTTCAAATCCTATAGTGATCGTCTCAATTTTAATGAATACATTGACTTTGATTTTACTTCAGGCAATTTATATCCGTCTGGGATTTTCATGTAAATATCGGTATCTAATTCACCGTATAGATAAGCTGTCACAACATCAATCAATCTTACATCAATCTTCTCAGAAACTACAAGGCTTATTAAATATCGAAATGTTATGACATCCATAACAGGAGAGTATGTTTCTTTGAAGTCAAAACCCGGTCTCTGCAGGAAACCTTGTGCAACAAGCCTTGCTTTGTATCTCACTTCATTTTTATCATTTCGTTTTCTAACGAATAACCATTAGTAACCGACTGGTTTAACACCTTCTGGTTTTTTTCTATATTGGTCCAAATACACCATGTTTTTGAAGTGAATCTAACTCAACCTGAATAGCATCTTTCCACTTTGGTCAATCTTGTCTTTTTCGACATTCATTTATGCTAGTTGGTTCATTATCATTATTCTCATTATAGTCATGACTTTCAGTTATTTCAGTAGCTACTGCGAATGAGAATACATCATCAATTGTTATTTTACTTCGATCCCATATTTCTCCATAATTCGTACAAAACATTGAGATCTCATTATTATTAGTTACCGTTTTATTTTCGGAAGCTTCTACTATTTCTTCTGGTATAATAGTTCCTTCACAGATTTTAGGAGAATTGAGATTTTCTTTTGAGTTATCCTTTGGATCATTTGTAATCTCTTCGGGAGGTTTGCTAATTGATGATTTTTCATTAGAATTTCTTTTTCGAGGCGCCAAGTCTTTTGAACCTATCGGTCTTCCACGTTTTTGTTTAGCTTTAGATTCATTTGCTGCTATTGGTCCTTCGGGGATTTCAATTCTAGCTGGTGTATTTGCTACTGGAATATGAGATTTAGTTATTTTTGCAGCATCATTAAATGCATCTGGCATTTGATTTGCAATATCTTGAATATGCAAAATTCTTTGTACCTCGTATTGACATTGTTTGGTACGTGGATCCAAATGAAACATAGAGAGATTATTCCATGAAATTTCACGCCGTTCTACTGGAACGGTCTTTTCTCCCCCTAATGGCAGGAAATCTGACTCATCAAATTTGCAATCTGTAAATCTTGCAGTAAATACATCACTCCTAAGAGGTTCAAGATAACAAATTATCGAAGGTGAGTCAAATCCCACGTAAATTCCTAACCTTCTTTGAGGACCCATTTTAGTACGAAGTGAGGGACTAATGGGTACATGCACAACGCAACCAAATTTTCGTAGGTGTGAAATATTTGGTTGGGATCCAGTTAAAAGTTGTGATGGTGAAAATTGATGATAAGCTGTTTGTCTAATTTTAATCAATTTGGATGCATGCAAAATTGCATGTCCCCAAGCTGTAACAGGAAACTTTGTTTGCATAAGTAAAGGTCTTGCAATAAGTTGCGAACGCTTAATTAATGATTCTGCCAGACCATTTTGAGTATAAACATGAGCTACTGGATATTCAACTTCAATTCCCAATGATAAACAATAATCATCAAATACTTGAGAAGTGAATTCTCCTGCATTATCTAGTTGTATTGCTTTAATTTAATGATCGGGGAAATGTGCTCTTAATTTAATTATTTGAGCAAGTAATTTGGCAAATGCCATGTTTCTAGTAGATAGCGAACATACATGTGACCAACGAGTTGATGCACCAATTAACACCATAAAATATCTAAATGGCCCGCAAGCGGGATGAATCAGACCACATATTTCACCTTGAATTATTTCCAAAAATGCTGGAGATTCAGAGGTGATCTTACTGTATGAAGGTCGAGTAATTATTTCCTTGTGCACATGACGTACACATGTAATCATTTGGTAAATTCAACTGATTTGGTAAATCATGCCCATTTGAGTTTTTAGCAATTTTACGCATCATAGTTGATCCAGGATGACCTAAACGATCATGCCAAAGAATCAATTTCTTTGTATATGTGAGCTTCTGGCTCATGTTTATAAAATGAGATTCAACTATGCCAATTTTGGTAAAGTATAATCCAGTTGAAATTGTACCAAATTTTTCTTAAATAAGCTTCTGGCTTTCAATTTTAGAAATAACACAGAGATATTCTTTGTTGTTTTCATTTATAGTTTCAATATGACATCTATTCATTCTTATATCTTTGAACTAAGCAAATTTCTTTTAGAATTGCTTGAATATAGTGCATTTTAAATGAATATATGTGTACCATTTGGTAACACTATATGGGCTCTTCCGAACCCTTCAATTATATTGGATGAACCAACTATAGTTGAAACTTTATATGAAATATTTTCAGATAATTCAGAGAAAAACTTCGGGTTTTTCAATATCGTATGAGTAGTTCCACTATCAACCAGACATATATCATCATTTAAACACAGTCGATCCATACCCTAAGAATTAAAAACAATGCAGCTAGTCAATAACTGAAAAAAAAAAACTTATATAAATAAATGTCTACGAGAACAAACTAATTATCATGTCCAACATTACACATTATTTCCGCAATTCCATAAGAATAAACAAAACGGGAAACAAATAAACAAAAGTTTCAAACTAATACATGCTGAAAAAAAATAAAAAAAAATAAAATTCACATAATAAGCTTCGGGCTACTTATTGGTTGGTTCGGTCATCTCTTCGAATACTGCATTCAAATTTTCATCGCTGAACAAATTCCCATCATAGTCTTCAAAGAAATCATCTAACTTCAGTTCAGTGTTATTGGACAATCCCTCAGTATTATTTGTCTCGGTATTCTTCGATTTGTGATATTCTTCGATTGTTTTCTTTGATGATCTACAAGTGCGTGACCAGTGACCAGTGCGCCCGCATCTATAACAAACTTCCTCAAAATACTTTTTATTTTCTACAGCTGGATTATTGCTATTTTCAGGCTGCTTTTTAAAATCAGTAGTTTTGTTGCATCCAAAACCATTATAACCACCTTTGCTGGGGTTGTATCCACGTTCACGTCCACGTCCACGACCACGTCCTCTACCTCTTCCTCTGCCACGGCCTCTTCCGGGGCGGGCGAAGTTAGCATTAACTTCAGGTAATGCAGCTAAACCAGTTGGTCTTGAGGAGTGGTTTTTAAGAAGTAGTTCATTGTTTTGTTCAGCAATCAACAGACATTCAATGAGTTCAGAATATTCTGTAAAATGACGCTCTCGATATTGCTGCTGTAGGAGCACATTCGAGGCATGAAATGTTGAGAAGGTCTTTTCCAACATTTGTGCGTCATCTACCTTTTCTCCACATAATTTCAGTTTAGAAGTAATTCTAAACATGGCGGAATTATATTCCCTTATAGTTTTAAAGTTTTGAAATCTCAGGTTCAACCACTCTTGTCTCATATTTGGAAGTATGACCATCTTCTGGTGGTCATATCGCTCCTTCAGGGTGTTCCATAGGTGGAGAGGGTCTTGTTTAGTTAAATATTCTGATTTTAGATCATCATCGTCTTAAAAATATCATAGCCTTTGCTTTGTCCTGCTGGGACATATTATTGCCATTTTTAATGGCATTCTCTAAGCATTGAGATTGTAAATGGATTTCGGCATCCAGTATTCATGACAAATAATTGTCTCCAGAAATGTCCAATGCTTTAAATTCAAGTTTAGCAATATTTGACATTTTGCGGCTATACATAAAATAAATTGCATAAATTAAATTGTAAAACAAACAAAATTTGGTTATTGTAGAAATAAACATACAAAGTCAATATGTAAGCTAAGATAGCAAGATATAATAAATTGCGCTGTTACAACAGTACGTGCCGATTCTTAGATCAGCCAATCAACATAAATTATATATTGTTCACACGTTCAAAAGTGTACATCAAAATCAAAATGCAACATTACTGTACATTGAAAAAAAAAAATTGTATATCATGACCACATGCATGCGCCAGAGAAAGAAAAATGATACAACCATGTTACATGAAATGATACAGACCATGCTAAAGAGCAAATAACAAAATAGATAGATTGGTACGTGCTGCTATTTGGTAGCATACACATCAACATAATAGAAAACCAGTAATAAAAGTAAATTAAGAGAATCACCTTAGTTGGAAAGTAAATTAAGAGAATCGGTAGTATGAGACCTTAGCTGGAAAGGAAATAATGAGAGTTGGTAGAGATATAACGATGGATGAAGTATTTATGTAGCTTGAGGTATCCTACGGTAAAAAGAGTAAAAGTAGTAAAAATATCATATTCAGGAAAGTGGTTCAAACTCTAAAAATAAATGGTTCGTTCGTTTCGAACGTACAGGAGGGCAAAAGATATTTGCACTAAAATTCACACCAAAGTTTGATCCTAAAGAAAAATTAAATTAAATTAAAGAACAGTCGTGCTGATAACGTGCTACAAACTAAAAGAAGAACACAAGAAATGAGAGAGAGAGCAGACATTTTTATTCATTCAGTTCTATTTACAACATACACAACTCTCTATTTATAGGCTTTATATGTCTCGTCAATTAAAATAGTGTCCCTTGCATTAAGCGTATTCACCCTTAAAAACATATATATTACAACACAAACCAAATCTTAATAGCCGCATCTCATTGGCTATTGGGAACGAACTAAATTAGATGTTCTATTTCTCAATCTTTTTGACTTGTGCTTCTACGAAACCAAGGAGCTTACGATTGAAAAAGTTAGTCGGCAACAACTACTGATGTAGGATTCCTCGATTAAGGATCGATAATTCCTTTTAGAAATCAAATGGATTCGGTCTTATACATGCGCGAGGAAGGTAAACAAAAAAGAAAGAAAATTCATAGAAACTCTGTTCGAATTTACTGCTCCTTAACAAAAAATTGAAGGAAAAAAAACAATTTTACACCAACACAAAATATAATATATAGTAATGTTATAAATGAAAATATCAACCATGGTTAATTTAGTTGTTCCAGTATTCTCCAATGTTTAAAGTTGAAACCCCTATTGCAACATAGAAGGTTGTAAATAAAATAAATACGGTAAAATGTATTTTGATGAATAAAGTGAATTTCTGGGGCTAAAAAGAGAAACTGAGACTTAAACTGATTTTCAGTTACAGAAAGTAAATGCTCTGATATCACGTTATAACGACCTGCTTCTTTGACTGTTTCAAATCGGTGGTTATATCAACTTGAACCGTTCAAAACGATAGGTTGCTATTACTTATGAGGTTTAACAGAATCAAACACAAATCACAACACATGATTAACAAATAATATTTCACAACGGAAAATGTTATATAAAATTTATTAGAGTTATAAAAAAAAATTAAATAGCAAAAAAACAACGCATAAATATAAATTTTTACAGGAATACTCGACGCCAGGCGGCAAGCATCTTCGCGTCTTTGCGAATTTCCATCTTCGTCAACTTCAAATCCTAAGCTATATTACTCAATCTAACCCGAGCGTTATGTAAAACACAAAACACTCGAGTTAAGATTAATTTTATTCAAGTAAATCAACTTCAATAAAATACTAAATAAAATTGTTAATCCCAACTTACGTGATTTTCTTGAACTCCAAATATATATCAAATATTTACGGTTGCATGGATTTTACTACACAGTCAAAACAAGATGTCCCTAATGTTTTAATTTCGCAAGAGTATGTTTAATCAAAAGGTGCAGCCAAGGCATCTAGTTCAAGAGATCAAAGCTTCATAGGATTTCATAGTCACTCAGATAGCCTACCCGTGTGTCAGATTTACAAATAAGGGGACAATTAATATATACGAAAGATAGTATGTGCTCTAAGTTACATATCAATGCAACCAAGGTGAATGAATTCAACAAATGTAATTCAAGTTTACATAAATGTGAATCAAACGTGTTCAAATTTTCAAATCAAGCAGAGGTGTATACCAGTGGTGATTTCCAAAAAAAGTACCATATGAGTATCTTTTTTTTATCAACAAGCAATTCAAAATGAAGCTAAAACATGACAAACAGTGAGCCATGTTTATATAGTTCGATTACAGTGTGACATACCAATAAAAATAGTAGGCAAGTACTTATTGCATGTGTGCGAGTTCTGGTTACAAACTCAGCAAGGTATCCAATTTCAAGAAGGTAAAGGTGCATGAACACACACACACAAAAACACACACACACACACACACACACATTTTTACTACTAATAATGAAAACTCTTTCCACAAAATTACTAGGCGTCCTTTTGAATTTTCCAAAATGCCCTTAATCCTTCAAATAATTCACCAGTTGCCCGAAACTTCGGTCTGCCTTATGTTGTCTCCATTTTCCAAAAAAGACCATCCCGCTTCCGCCGTCTCCATATTTTCATATTTGAAATCTGCCTACATATGAAGTCGCTACTTTTTTTGTAAAAATTGCAGTAATTTCTTCATACTACCTCGGAACCGGATGGGACTTCGACCGATAGATTTCCACCTAAATTACAAACATTATGAAATACTCGGATGTTTTACCCTGTGGTCGAACATTGTAGTTCTCCAAGGCGATTATCAGTTGTACTTAGAAAGTAACGGGCTATATTCTCATATTTGAACTCTGCCTACATAAGAAGTCGCTAATTTTTTGTAAAAACTGCAGTAACTTCTTCATACTTCCTCGAAACCGGATGAGACTTCAATCGGTAAACTCTCACCTAAATTACGAAACAATATGGAATACTCGAATGTTTCTTCTTGTGAACGAACACTATAGGTCTCTAAGGTGACTAATAGTTGTACTTAAAAGTTTACTCAGGGGAACCACGCGAGTGAAAGAGTCATAGATATACCGAGGGATGGCTTCTCGGACGCATATGTAGAGGACTACTTTCGAATTAAATTAATCTTATCCTGAGCTGATTAGCCATTCAGCGGATGTTCCTCTCAACTTTCTAGCCATTGGGTATCTAACGTCTAGTCTTATTCCTAACCCATAGGATATGCAGATGAACGAATGCTCTCTAAGAGAGTGACATTGGTCCCTTTATATGGGAAGATGCAGGCATTACTAGCCCCACTTAGGGGTACTATAATTTGTAGGGGGTGTTAGTCTCACTTAGGAGGCAACTCCATAAGGTATAGATGTAACTTTGTTTGTAGCCCCACTTAGGAGGCGACTCCACTAGGTGGAGATGTAACTTTGTTTGTTAGCCTCACTTAGGAGGCGACTCCACTAGGTGGAGATGTAACTTTGTGGGTTCTCTTCTTGGAAGCTTTATTTGCTCCTCTTTTGGAAAATTTGTTTGACACTCCTCTTCTGAGAGGTTGCGTTTGTTGTTGCTTCTCTCTTTGGAAGCATTGTTTATGTAGCTTCTCCCTCTGGAAGCTTTGTTTGATGGTGCTTCTCTTCTTGGAAGCTTTGTTTGTGTAGCTTCTCCTTCTGGAAGCTTTGTTTGATGGTGCTTCTTTTCTCGGAAGCTTTGTACGTTGGTGCTTCTCTTCTCAGAAGCTTTATTGGTTCGCCTTTCCCTCTGAAGGTTTTAATTCGCCTTTTCTTCCAAAGTCTTTGTTGATATCTTTCATCAAAGGTATGTTCCACACCTTTCATAGAAGCATTTAAGTATGTCAATATAACATGTTTGACAAAGATAATAAAATCCTAAAATAGTGGAGATAAGATTTAGAATAATCTTGTTTAAGCCAAGCTATGACGGATGCTTAATCATTCCTTTGTTGCATATTTATCTGGACAACTTCCACCAAAGCTGGTCATTGATTAATAACTTTGTCGTGCATTTATTCATTCATTATGTTCCTTAAGTACTCCCTTTTGAGCTTTCATTCCCTTCTACAGGACGATTCATAGGCGGAGGTTGAGTGCGTTTTAGGTGCTCACTCTGAGCTCGTCTTCCCTTCCGCCGGACGATACATAAGCAGAAGGTGCTCCCTTTGAGCTCATGTTGTACGCATAAGCCTGAAAAGGGTTTGGTTTTTACCTGTAATAGCACTCGAACTTTCAATAATATTTGCTTGATCATAAGTAAAAGGACAAAGCTAAACGAATATTAAAAGTAATCATTTGAGACATGAGGCTTATTGTTAAGTTCTGATTCCCATGTTGCGTTGTCTCTTACCAGATTCCCACTGGTCTTACTTCAAACTTCTCAAATAAGCATTCTTTTCTTTTTGACTTGATGTATCTTTATCAAACTCCAACAATGTTTGGTTTTGTGTCCTTCTGTCTTTGTGATAAGAGCAATAACCCTCTCCTTTGCTTGATTTTGAAGAGCCTTTTGCAAGGGGATTGGAATCAGGCCTTCCCGCCTTTTGACCTCGTTTCAAGTTTTTCTTTTTGTTAAGTATTTCTTCCATGCGAATGAATTTGTTGGCTATGGAAAGCAAATCACCCAAGTTTTCACATTCTCTTAAGGTAAGATCTTTCAGAAAGGGGGATGGTGATAATAATCCCGATTGCACATGTAACATCCCGATATTTTGCAATAATTTAAATTATTAAATTTATTGTGTTTTGGAACAAAATTGCTTTAAATACTAAAATTAATGAATTTATAAATTTTGGAATTTCATATATGTTGGAAATTTTAAGTTAATTTATATGGCAATAATATACATTTGTTGTTTGTGTAATGAAGGTCGACTGGTAATAAGTGTCATTATTTATGTGAATTTAAAACATAAATTGTAAATTGATTTATATGGTAATTATTGAGAGTTGAGATTTGATATTAATTTTTTTAATGTTAAATTGGGTTAATAAATTCATAATTTAATTCTTGTAATTGATTGTGAAAATTTAAAGTTGAATTTGGATAATCAATCAAAATTTTAATTAATAGGAATCAATGCAATGGGATAATTGTTTATTTCTCCTATTGGACCCTCTATACATATGCCAATAAAATTCAGTTCCACCTCATCAACCAATTTTCATTGTATGTATATTTTCCATCTGCTTATTTCTTTCTCTAATGGCAGAAATAAAAATTCTGAACCCTTGATTCAAAATTAAAATTCAGATCACTCAAAGCATATCGAATTATATTTTTTCGGAAAGGTCTCAATGATACGAAGTGACGGGAAGCATTCGTTTTGCGAAACTGCGCTCGAATCAATGGGAATTCACAATCAAAGTTGCTGAAAACGAAATCCTAAGCTATGATTTGGGTTTTTTTTGATTTAGGGCTTAATTGAAGAAAGCGACTTATGGGTATTGTAAAGAATCTTCCTACAAAGCTAATGCAAGTGGTCTCGTGTCGATTGGTGGTCGAAAGCTCCGGGAATTTGCGTTTTAAGGTGCGAAAATCCGCACCTTTGACTGGACGTAGCGGGGCCCACAGGGGGCCGGTGGTCTTGAGATTTCTTATGAAGATGTTGCTTGTCGAGAGCTTCGATTTGGCTATGGTCTTGCGTTAAACGAATGTGAGCAAGTAGTTATGAGCGGTCAAAGTTGTGATGAAAATAGAGGTTGCGCGTGCAGTAATGTTCACATGGGCGGGAATATGACTGCTGACGTGGCAGCGTGTGAGTGGTGGAAAAATTTCATTTATTATTTTATATTTTAAAATTCAAATGTTCTAACGTACATAACTTTTTCATACGAGCTCCAATTGACACGTGGCTTGTTGTGTTGGAATTGTGTCGACGAGGTCTTCACGATAACATTGATTTGGACTGATTTAGAGACTGTTTAATTTTTGGCTAAAATTGGAATTTCAATCTCGTTTGAAACCAAGGTGAGTGATTTAACCCACTCACGCTTAACTAAAGTATTCTAATATTAGTTAAAATAATATTATGTCATGATATGATTGTTTGGATTGATGTTTGATAGTTTATATTGCGTATTTATATTGATTTGCATCGCTAGTGTAGTTTAATTTGACTGTTAGATTTAATTTTACAACTAAGTTAAAATTTGACATTTAATTACTGTTTTAAAACCTAAAACCTGATAATTGGTAAATTTATATGATATTTGACTGTTTGTATGTATTGATGTGATGAATGACTTGAATTTGATATGTTTGACATATTGATGTTAATTGTGTGAATTTACCTGTTATTTACATTTGTTTATATATGACCATTGTTGTGTTGATTAATCCCAATCATCACCCTAGATGTTACGAACATCGAATAAACCCGGGATTAATCATTAGAATGAATTAAAAACGTGGGTTGAAATGATAAATACCTATGACCCTGATTTGGATTGAAATGATATATATCCTTTCCCAAAATACCAAAATTAATATTTAAGTATCACTTGGCCATAGGATAGAAAATTTTATACGGACACCGGTTGGTTAAATAAAATTTGTTTTGACCATGAACTTTGTAATATTGTTTTAAAGACAATATAAGCGATGTTTTATAATTTATTTTTTCTTTGAACTTGAACTTTGAATTTTGAAATATAAATAAAAGAGGAAATAAATTAGTGTTGTAACTAAAGCTAAATAAAAGTGAAATCGAATGTAAATCGAATTTATTGAAATTGAATAGTTTCATCCCCCCTTTGAAATTTATTACGAATTAACATTGATTGAATTATATATGTATTGTGAACTCGATATTTGTTATAAATTGAAATCATTGAAAATGAGAATCTGATTTGGAATGTAAGTATTTGAATTAATTTGATCGAATTGAAATGTATGTAAATTGGAAGTATAATCGATGGAATTATTGAAAATTTAGTTGGTTGAATTGAAGTTGAAATATGACTTCAAGTTTAATTGAAAATGTTAGAGAAACGATTCTAATTCCAACAATAGTATTTTAAACCATTTTATAAACTATTTTAATAATAATTATTTTTCTTTATAAACTATTTTACTTTATTTACTATTTTATTTTATAAATTATTTTACATTTTTTTTTATAATTAGCTATTTATTTTATAAATTTCTTTAATGTTTTAACTATATATTTTAATAAATTTGATAAATTCTATTTTAATTACAAACTATTTATTTTCAAACTATTTCAATTATATATCTAAACTATTTTAAATATACTGTAACTATTTTATTATTCAAATTATTAAAGTTGGAATTGTTTCAAGATTTTAATTGGTTTAAATGGAGATTTTAGTATGAAAAATATTCTATTTTGAATATTGAATGATTTTGAAAATCTGATATTTTTGATATGAAGTATGAACCTCTTCGAAATGTAAAAGAACTAACTAGTGCGAAAAATGTAAACGTTTTGTTGTTAAAGAGACTGGGATCGGATATTGTCATACTCCCTGCCAATACCGAAAACCACTTTAACAACTGTGTATGCGGTGAAGTTCCAGAAATGGTGTTGGATGGATTTGGAGGCGATTACTGGATTTGAAGAAAGAGAACGATGATGGATAGCCTTGACCTTCGGGTCATAATTAAAATGAGTAAAACAGGAGCCATACCCAGATTAATTGAGTTAGCTACTGTGAGTAGGCATACTTCTTCGATACCATATATATACTTTGTGATTGATTGGTACCTTTGATTGATTTTGGGGCATGTTTGGGTGGGCGGTAGTTGCAGCTATGCGTTACCACCGGCCTGGGTCCGCAATCCGGTAGAATCACTACTGATGGGTATTGCCTCGATGCCTTGTCATATTTATCCTGATCGAGCCCCGTACGATTTTGATTTAACGTTGTCGTATCACGGCGCATCCCTATCCGCCGACGTACTGGTGTGTTATATGAAAACTGTATGACAACGGTATAATCAGTGTAAGGGTAATAATGGTAATCCCGCTTACATTATTTTATTATGTTATATTTAACCGTAGACACTATTATAATAGCGTATTATATTATATGATATTAGTTTGACGGATCCTTAAGAGTTGGAAATTCCCGTAACATCTTCTAAGTTATTGCACTCATATTTTCACACGAATTTGATTTAACTAATATGAGAATGATTTAGTTCTGATCCGAGTATTTGTTGTGTTTCTTTTTATGCAATACGCTCGGGTCAGACCGAGTTGCAGTTAACTAAGATTCCCTTGCTTTGAAGATTCCATTATGAAGATGAAGTTGGAGCTTAACATATGTATTATTATTATTATTCCGCTGCAATGCATTGGTATGTTGTATGTTAATTTACTCTGATAATCATTGTAGAATATAATCAAATGTATGTTTTAACAGCTTCATGAACTGTTATTTAATTATTATATTTTGTCCTTCCGCTATGAGATTCTGTATTGTTTTTCTTCTTCTCTTATTTTTCTTATATAAATCCTAATAACTATCTGTATTTTTGATTCGTTTAAGCCGACATTGAGGATCATTATCGATTTGAACGGTCAAAAATCACGGATGTTACATTTGGTATCAGAGCTTTGGTTTAGCGAAAACCTTGGCTCTATTTGGGATTAACTCATTAGAGATGGAGTAGTAATACTCTAGAATGAGTTTGAGTGTATATGAGAGAGCGTACTTGTAAGGTATAAAATGATTTTATTTGTATTGGTTTGTTCCGTTGAGTATTTATGAATTCTAGTTGGTACTTGGGACGCCAAGGCATCAATAGGATTTCTAAACACTCGAATAAGACTCATTGACATAATATTATTTTGAAAAAAATATTTTATATATTTGTAGAATTATTTGAAAATATATGAATTTTGATGATAATATTAAATTTTCATCATTTATCATTCGATTGATTAATTATCAAAACCATTAATTGTTGATTGGTTTAAGAAAAATCAAATATTGAAAATTTATCGATAATGAATTTAAGAAGTAAAATATGAATTTAATGTGTAGTCTCACGCTACACACCCGTCTTCCTCTAAAAATATGAATTTAAGAATTTGATTTTGGGTGATTTTGTAATATTGATTTGCAAATGGTTTGAAATAATATATTTATATTTTGAAAAGTGTTTCATATAGAAATTGTTTTAAATGAATTATTGGAAAAAAGTGTATACCCTATTGTCCTTGGAAACGATTTCGGTGATGAGTGCACGCATCATCGATATTTATTTTCAGGAGTCTAAGTAGGGAGACATTTAATATTTTTGTACCTTGTTTCACGGAATTGGACTTTATTTTAATCTTTTATAACAAGGTTTTATGTAAACGATATATTATATATAAAAAAAGTTGATTTAAAAAGAAACCCGATATTTAATTCTTGAAATCTTGAATAAGCAGTGAATTGGAACTTCTGAATATTAAGAGAGTAATAATTAAAATAAAATTCTTAAGAATTGGATAATAAAATGAAACAAATGGTAACCATTGAAATTTGTATAATAATTAATTCTGTTCTATAGTATGAATAACTTACCAATTAATTAAAAAGTTAAATGTTATAAGAATAAGCAATTAAATAATGCACAAGTATAAAAAAGGATAATGAAAGTGAATTAAAATTTGATTAGTTATAAATATAAATAAAATTTAAGTTATGTAATAAAAACGATATATACTTAGTTATGTTATGCTAAGTAATATGAAGTAACCGAATCAATGAAAAATTAATTAACCGAATTAATTGGTAGTAAACTGAATTTTTTTGATATTAGTGTTTGCTTCATGAAAATATAAGTGAATTGCCTTATAATTATAAACTTAACGATGGTTAAACGAATTAATTAAATTAATTAAAAACGAGCTCGTCGCGTAGCGGCAGTTCGTAATTTTTCGAATTGAAATTTAATTGAAGGTATAGAATCCAAAATAAGTCGGAATTCTTTGAAACAAGAATCATCCGGTTCTACTGGATTATATTTTCTTAATGAAAGAGAAAATTTTAAATTTCAACTTGTAAATTTCAAGGTATGCATAAACCAAAATTTCAGAAAAATAGCGCCAGGGAAATTCGCGATTTAAAATTTAATTATAAATAAAATTGGACGATAATAAAATCGATAGAATTGTTGAAGGAAATTGAAACTAAATGTGAAACATAATTCAATGTCAGTTAGCTAAATATGTATTGGATACTTTTGTCGTTTAAATAAAATGGCAACAACTCGTGGCTTGGGTATTTAACAAGTAATTAATATAATAAACCAAGCGTTGATATTGGAAATGGACTTGAGAATGAAATATAACAAATGAAAATATGAACTGTTTAAAAGTGAAATAAACAATGAAATCATGCTAATAAAAAATTTTATGGCTAAAAATCTTACTAGGCCTTTTCGAGGACGATAAGTTTTAAGTGGGGGGAGTGTAACATCCCGATATTTTGCAATAATTTAAATTATTAAATTTAATGTGTTTTGGGACAAAATTGATTTAAATACTAAAATTAATAAATTTATAAATTTTGGAATTTCATATATGTTGGAAATTTTAAGTTAATTTATATGGTAATAATATATATTCGTTGTTTGTGTAATGAAGGTCAACTAGTAATAAGTGTCATTATTTATGTGAATTGATAATATAAATTATAAATTGATTTGTATGGTAATTATTGAGAGTTGAGATTTGATATTAAATTTTTTTATGTTAAATTGGGTTAATAAATCCATAATTTAATTCTTGTAATTGATTGTGAAAATTTATTGGTGTGATTAATAATTGAAATAAAATTTTGAATTTGTAAATAACGAAATTTAACTTACTTGAACAATAGTAACCTTATTGATTATAATTGGAATTAAAATTTGTTTTGTTTTGGTAAGTATTAAAATTAATATTTAAGTATTTGAATGGAATGGAATTGATTAATTTATAATTGGAATTTAAATTGAATTTGGATAATCAATCAAAATTGTAATTAATAGGAATCAATGCAATGGGATAATTGTTTATTTCTTCTATTGGACCCTCTATACATATGCCAATAAAATTCAGTTCCACCTCATCAGCCAATTTTCATTGTACGTATATTTCCCATCTGCTCATTTCTTTCTCTAATGGCGGAAATAAAAATTTAAACCCTTGATTCAAAATAAAAATTCAAATCTCTCAAGCCATATCGAATTATATGTTTTCGGAAAGGTCTCGATGATACGAAGTGACGGGAAGCGTTCGTTTCGAGAAACTGCGCTCGAATCAATGGGAATTCACGGTCAAAGTTGCTGAAAACGAAATCCTAAGCTATGATTTGGTTTTTTTATTTAGGGCTCAATTAAAGAAAGTGACTTATGGGTATTGTAGAGAATCTTCATACGAAGCTAATGCAAGTGGTCTCGTGTCGATTGGTGGTCGGAAGCTCCGGGAATTTGCGTTTTAAGATGTGAAAATTTGCACCTTTGACTGGACATAGCAGGGCTCACAGGGGACTGGAGGTCTTGAGATTTCTTGTGAAGATGCTGCTCGTCGAGAGCTTCGATTTGGCTGTGGTCTTGCGTCAAACGGATGTCGGAGCAAGAAGTTATGAGCAATCAAAGTTGCGGTGAAAACAGAGGTTGCGCGCATAGTATTGTTCACATGGGCGGGAAGATGACTGCTGACGTGGCTCCAATTGACATAACGTTTTCATACGAGCTCCAATTGACACACGGTTTGTTGCGTTGGAATCGTATCGACGAGCACTTCGCAATAGCATTGATTTGGATTGATTCTGAGACTGTTTGATTTTGGGCTAAAATTGGAATTTCAATCTCGTTTGAAACCAATGTGAGTGATTTAACCCACTCACGCTTAACTCAATTATTCTAATATTAGTTAAAATAATATTATGTCATGATATGATTGTTTGGATTGATGTTTGATAGTTTAAATTGCATATTTGTATTGATTTGCATCGATAGTGTAGTTTACTTTTACAGTTAAGTGAAAATTTGACATTTAATTACTGTTTTAAAACCTGACACCTAATAATTGGTAAATTTATATGATATTTGACTGTTTGTATGTATTGATGTGATGAATGACTTGAATTTGATATGTTTGACATATTGTTGTTAATTGTGTGTGTAACAACCCGTATTTTCAATAACCTGTTATAACATAAATCGAGGCAGAATTTAATTCTAAAATCAGAATCAAGGGAAACGGGCTATGCCATTGCGTTCGTCTCGGAAAAATACGCGAAATAGAGTCCGAGTTTTCGAAAATCGGAGTCTGTATGACCCGATTAAGGCCCAACGAAGTTTTCAGAAAATTTCAAAGTAAAAACAGATTTCAAATTCAAGTTTGAATTTGAAAAATTAGGTCAGTTTGGGCCAGGCGGGAAAATTCCCGCCAGAGTACCCAAGTCGACAGCCCTGTCGACTTGGGAGTCGACTTGGTTGGACCCAAGTCGACAGCCCTGTCGACTTGGCTGTCGACTTGGTCCAGCCGGGCTGTTTAGCCTGGTGCACCATTTTGAGATTGTGTTGAGTTTGGGGGCCAGATTCGGTTTTAAGGGCTGAGATTGCAACTAGGGTTTAATCCTATGGCCTAAAACACTTGCCTAATCTATAAATAAGGCCCTAACCTAACCCTAAATCATCATTATTCATTCATGTAACTAAACTATGGCAAAATCAATTCTCTCATGGCCTCCACTCTCTTCATAAAATTCCTAAACAAATTTCTATGAGATTTTCCATGCATACAAGTGTTTTCAAGCTTGTATAAGCATCATTAGCTTGCATTCAAGTCAAGTTTCTATATTTGCATCATAAAGAAAGAGTTTTGATCATTTTGGCTCAAGGGTTTTTATGTTAGATCTTGCATTTTGGGTCTATTTGATTGCATAAGGGCTTTGTCATATTTTTGAGTCTTCATAAGCTTTGTAATCCCTATTCTACTTTCATACTTAAACTCTAAAGTTAAATGTATGATATGCAAGTTTGCCATGATATGCAAGTTTACTATGATGTGTTATGCAAATTTACTATGATGTGATATGCAAGTTGTCATATGATATGCAAGTTATGTTATGCAAGTTTGATATGCAAGTTTGTCATATAATATGCAAGTTATGTTATGCAAGTTTGCCATATGATATGCAAGTTATGTTATGCAAGTTTGGGTTGATCATTTGGCTCATGTTATCATGTTATGCAAGCTTATCTTGGGCTTATGAACATAATGCTTCAAGCTTTATGCTAAAGGTTGCATTTTGGCGACATGTAAGTTATCATATCCCTTATGATAACTTGCATGTGAGGCTAAATGCGAACTTATGGCCATTTCTACATGTCATTTATCAACATGTATCACCAATATGCTAAGTTTGGTTTTATGCATGCTTTTGAGGCCTAAAAATGTAATATGCAAGTATATGAACATATGTACATTTCATATGCCACCATGTTGAACTTGTGGCTTCAACACCTTTTATGTCATGATTATGCCAAGTTCCCTCTTTCTATCCTTTATGCGCTATTGCGATATGTAAGCGATGGGATTGCGTTTGGGGTTGGGTAAAAGTAAAAGACATAAAAACATAAGCTTGGGAATTTACCTATTAAGTTAGGTCTACCCATTGGGAATTTACCTATTAAGTTAGGTCTACCCAATTGCTTGAAAATTTGTAACATGTTTTGGAAACATGATGGACATGACACTTAGAAAAGATAAGTGTGACCAACTCGAGGTTGGGTTGAGTTTGTAGCGTAAACCTACCCGGAACCGACCGGCTTAACTAGTTGCTACAAACAATAGGACCCAATGTGAGAAGTTGGCCATGTTGTACCTTGAACCCGAGGTTAGACCAAGTTGTGGTGTAAAGCTACCCGGACCCGCCCGGCTTAACTAGTAACCACAACAAGGTCTAATGTGAGAGGTTAAGGCGCATTAAAATTAATTAATGCCTCGTGATTAGGGTTAAGTCATGGTCCACTTAATACTTAACCAATTTGGGCTTGGTAGATTAATCGGGGTTAAGTCGTGAACTCATCGTTACACTTAACCAAGTTAATCCATGATTAGCAAGAGGGTTAAACCGTACTTAACCCACTAGAAAATCCTAGCAATGGGGGTCCACTCCAGCAGTAATCCCAAGTTTGTATCATCATGACCCTAGGGACTAGGCTAGGGTGGGGGCACGATTACTAAACTGGAGGTAAGCGACCAAAGGCGACGGCAGAGTGGTACGCCGGTGTAGTTCCGGGCGGACTTATGGTCGTGCACATAGTCCGAAGCCGGGGAAAGCATGCACGGGTACCAGTAGATCGAGACTGTGCACGCATGTTTATGGTGTCCAGGGGTTGCCACCCTAGGGCTTGATACACCCGACGGGAGACCCGGCACTGTCTGACTACAATCATGTTTGGGCCGTATTGACACCAACACGTGACGAGTTAGGCTTAGGGAGCCGATCGACTAGACCGTTTGGTTGGACCTCATGTTAGGGTCACTTCATGTTATTGGACCTCGTGTTAGGGTCACTTCATGTTATTGGACCTCATGTTAGGGTCACTTCATGTTTATTGGACCTCGTGTTAGGGTCACTTCATGTTATTGGACCTCGTGTTAGGGTCACTTCATGTTATTGGACCTCATGTTAGGGTCACTTCATGTTTATTGGACCTCGTGTTAGGGTCATTTCATGTTATTGGGCCAAAGCATGGGCCAAGGGATCAATACTTGTTTATTCCAGTCATGTTAGTTTGCTAGTACACCTGTGGTGCAAAACCTTAAACCTGATTATGCGATGACACCTTTATCTACCTTGTTAGTCAATCATCATGCTAGTATGTTGTTATCCTTATGTTCATCCCTGCTGCTCATGCCAGTTAACTTTACCAGTTTACATTGATTGTAGTAGGGCTTACTCAGTCTTTTTGACTGACCTGTTTTCTTTCGCCTCTTTTCTTCCGTTTCCCCCCCAGGTTCTCAGGGAGGGAACGTCGGAGCTTAGCTTGGATTTCGGATTGCTTGCTTGTGGGATTTTAGCTCATGTACGGTCTCGACATGAAGCTAGCTATGGTTATCACTTATTTTGGGGATAGTACTTATGTATTTCAGTTTTTCAGCAATGTGGTTTTATCTAGACTTGTTTATTTGGAAAGCTATGTTGTACCAGACTTGTTTTGAAATAGTATGAAATCTTCCGCTGTTTTATCTATGTTATTTACTCTGTTTACATATATACATATGTTCTTGTTCTGCCTTGATATATCATTATGCATGTTTACCTGATTCAAACGCCCCTCCAAAGTCAGAGTGCTTGCAAGAGTCACCCTGGCGGAGGTGGGGTGTTACATTTGGTATCAGAGCATATGGTTTACGAGAAGGAACAAAAAAACAACAACAACAAGGTTTTTAAAACTTTTTGGAAAACTATTTTCAAAACCAAGTATAAAGTATTTTCTAAAGAAAAGTCTAGTTTATTTTAAAGGCTATTCCCCCAAAAAGCCATTAGCAAAATTCCTTCGTTTTTCTCCATTCTTAATCTATCTTTTTCTACGCTTTCAGTATGGCCAGTAACTTTGCCATTCCGGAGGGAGTACACGTACCTGTTTGGTATAGGAGACTTTTGGAGGCTAGGGCGACCGAAGCCGGCCCCGCAAATATTACTCCTCCTCCGGTAGTTGATGTTCCTCCTCCTCCTGTCGCTGAGGTTCCTCTTCCTCCTCCCCCTCAGCATCCTCAAACTGACTTCGCAAAGATTTGCCAAGATTTTAAGGCGATGGGTTGCAAGAATTTCTTTGGAACCGAGGCTTTTGTAGAGGCAAGGAATTGGTTGAAAGAAACCGAAGATCTTTTTGCCTTCTTTGATATAGGTGACCGTAGGAAGGTTTTATTAGCAGTGTGGTTGCTAAAGGAAGAAGCTGCACGTTGGTGGGTGGTCACCACCGCCACTAGGCCAATTGAGACTTGGGATGACTTTCGGGGAAAGTTTGGACTAAGGTTCCTATCACTGAAGCAAGGGGACATGACTATTAGGGAATACATAGATAAGTTTAATCAACTGGCTCGGGTCGGTTTAGACTTGGTTAACACAGCTCAGAAGAAGGCCCTATACTTTGCTCAAGGATTAAACGAGCCATTACATGGTTTAGCCATGACTCATATACCCTTGGGGGCAACTTTCGAGAGTTTGGTGAATATGGCCCTACTCAATGAAGAGAATAGGAGTGACAAGAGGGAGGAGAAGTCTAAAGATAAGAAGGAAAAGAGGTGCTTTACTTGTGGAAGCTCGACTCATCTAAACAAGGATTGCAGAAAAAGGAAGGGCACTTGCTTTAACTGTGGAGAAATGGGACACTTCACTAGGGATTGCCCGAAGAAGCAAGGGCAAGGCCAGGGTCAGACTCAGCGTGCTGGACCTTCGGGAGGGCAAGTTCATGCTCTCAATGCCGCTCCAGTTCCCGATCGAGGTAGTATTTCTGTTGAGAGCCTTGTATATATTTCTGATTTTCCTGTTCGTACCTTGTTTGATTGTGGTGCATCGCATAGTTTATCTCGTCTGATCTAGTTGAAAGTTTGCACCTAAGTACTAGTCTAGTTAATGATCCCGTGTGTGTTTCAAATCCAATTGGGGGTTCCGCCCATTTGTCTATTATTTACGTGGATTTGAAAATCTCTATCTTGAGTATAGAGTTCTAGCGTGATGCTTATATTATCGGTTTCATGGGGTATGGGTTGATTTTGGGCATGGATGGGTTGTCCAGTTTTGGAGCCATCCTTGATTTTTGAGCATAGGGTTGTGAGGCTCATGACTCGCCTCGGTAATACCCTAAAAATTTCTAGTAACCCTACGAGTCCCGTCATGTTGTGCTATCTTGAATCACTCGACTCGTCAATGGAAACTCTTCAGTCTGTGAGAGTGGTTCGAGAGTATCCGGATGTTTTCGATGAAGTTAGGGGGTTGCCCCCTAAGCGAGAGATTGATTTCCGCATTTATCTGGTGGATAATGCAAAGCCGGTTTCTTTGCCCGTTCGGCACATGGCTCCGCGTGAAAGGCGGGAGCTAAGTAAGCAAGTGAAGGAGTTGCTTGAGAAGAACTTCATTAGACGAAGTATATCTGAATGGGGAGCGCCTGTGGTATTTGCTGCCAAGGCAGATGGTTCTCTCCGACTTTGTGTTGACTATCGAGAGTTGAATAAGCTGACTAAGAAGAACAGACACCCGTTACCGAGGATTGATGATCTCTTTGACCAGCTTGTCGGTGCTTCTGTTTTCTCTCAGCTTGATCTTGCTACTGGATTCCATCAACTCAGAGTAGCTGAAGATAGTATAGACAAGACTGCGTTCAGAACTCCAGATGGATTCTTCGAATGGCTGGTCATGCCATTCAGTTTGACTAATGCACCCGCCTACTTCGTGGACTTGATGAGTAGGGTGTTCAGGAAGTTCTTGAACAAGTTTGTCGTGGTCTTCGTAGATGATATTCTGATCTTCTCTAAGGATGAGGAAGAGCATGCAAGGCATCTTGTGGAGGTGATGGATACGCTTAGAGCGCATCAGTTGAAGGCCAAGTTGTCCAAGTGTCATTTTGGAGAAAAAGGAGTTAGATTTCTTGGGCACATAGTTTCTAAGCAAGGCTTAGCGGTGGATCCCGCTAAGGTAGTTGCAGTTCAGGATTGGAAGACTCCAAGGAATGCAACTGAAGTAAGAAGTTCTCTCAGTTTTAGTTAGTTAGTAAGCGTCCCTTAAGCTTAGACCTACCCTTCTGGATCAAGTAGGGACTTCACAGAAGGAAGACCCGCAGTTAGTCGAGATCATGGACAAGTTGATTCGAGGCGAGATGGTAAGTCACCTCGCTATAGATGACAAGGGATGGCTAAGACGCGATGAGAGAAAGAAGGTTCTTGAGGATGCACATCACCCGAGGAGGTGGCCGAGATTTTCCCAAGGTGCATGTTGTGCCAACAGGTTAAAGGCCGAGTCGTAGAAGCCCGGTGGGCCATTATATCCGTTGGAGGTCCCCGCAATGGAAGAGGGAAAAGCATCACGAAGGATTTCGTGGATGGACTGCCTAGGTCAAGGGAAGAGAATACGAGCATGTGGGTCATAGTAGGTAGACTCACGAAGAGCGCTCATTTCACTCCGGTAAAGAGCGAAAGGACTGCATCATAGCTAGCAACAGTTTACTTTCAAGAAATAAAGCAGTTGCACGAGGTTCACTAAAGTATAGTTAGTAACCATGACTTAATCTTCACTAGCCAGTTTTGGGATAGTCTACGAGAAGTCATGGGCAAGCAACTGAATCTAAGTACGGCCTATCATTCGTAGGCGGATGGTTCCTTTTGTTCAAGCATGAGTTATGGAAAATCACGTTGGTAAGAGCAATTGGCAACGTGGATTGGTATTTTCAAGAAAGATTCTGCTGCGTGGAATACTTTATAGTAAGTAAACGAGATCCAGGATTCACTAGTGAATTTTGGAGAGCTTGCATGGAACCATGAGGTCATAGTTATGTTTAAGCCAAGAATGATAGAAGAGTAAGTGAAAAAGGAAGACGAGAGGCGACAATGAAATGGGTTCCAACTCATATTTGGAAATAAGAGTTAGGAAGCTAAGAAGTCATGAAGTAAAAGACGGTCAAAGCACAGTGGAGTTAAGCTCAAGGAAACGTGACTTAGAAGACTGAAGGCTAGATACGCGCATCATATCTCTTTCTAAAAGTATATCCTTGATCCTTGTTTTCCTGTGGAACTTACTTGCATGTTATCTTTTACGTATATCCTCTCGGTCCCATTCTCGGTCCTATTTCTGTCGGGAGGTATGACTTATTGGCTAGTAATACATGTCAGGGTTTGAAGGAATCCGTTAGATTGACAAAACCTTTTGGGCTTTTATAGGATATGGGTTGGGTTAGGAAGGGATTTCTTGTAATCCAAAAGGAGTATATCTTGCTTATCTTCCCGATCTCTTTGTAGCATATCTTTTGCTATCCATGTTTGTCTGGATTATCTAGTATATCGTGTTAATCTTGTCATGAGAACCTTAGGTAGAAACCCTTTGGATGAAACATGTGTTTGAAACATGTTATGCTTGATGGTTGCAAGTGGTTGCAAGTATTTGCAAGTGGTTACTCGTGGATGCATTATACACATTAGGCACTAGATCGGCTCACACACTCCTCATATTGCATATGCATGAGTGTTTACGCTTATTCATGGATGAAATTTTTTGTGTTATCACATGGATGTTGCATATGGATGTATGTTATGTGCACACATATAGATGTTATACATTATGTTAGGAATTGCATACATATGGATTCATTTCACTAACATAATTCGCATTGATGATTTTTGCATTAGATAAGTACATATACACACACCTTTGCATATGTTCATACAACATTTAGAATCTTGTAAGGACAATGATTGCTCGTGGATGATGTTTTGAGTAGATGGATGTTGGATGGTAGGACACGTTCTTCCTATCTTGAAGATTTCGGGGACGAAATCCTTTAAGGAGGGGAGAATGTAACAACCCGTATTTTCAATAACCTGTTATAACATAAATCGAGGCAGAATTTAATTCTAAAATCAGAATCAAGGGAAACGGGCTATGCCATTGCTTTCGTCTCGGAAAAATACGCGAAATAGAGTCCGAGTTTTCGAAAATCGGAGTCCGTATGACCCGATTAAGGCCCAACGAAGTTTTCAGAAAATTTCAAAGTAAAAACAGATTTCAAATTCAAGTTTGAATTTGAAAAATTAGGTCAGTTTGGGCCAGGCGGGAAAATTCCCACCAGAGTACCCAAGTCGACAGCCCTATCGACTTGGGAGTCGACTTGGTTGGACCCAAGTCGACAGCCCTGTCGACTTGGCTGTCGACTTGGTCCAGCCGGGCTGTTTAGCCTGGTGCACCATTTTGAGATTGTGTTGAGTTTGGGGGCCAGATTCGGTTTTAAGGGCTGAGATTGCAACTAGGGTTTAATCCTATGGCCTAAAACACTTGCCTAATCTATAAATAAGGCCCTAACCTAACCCTAAATCATCATTATTCATTCATGTAACTAAACTATGGCAAAATCAATTCTCTCATGGCCTCCACTCTCTTCATAAAATTCCTAAACAAATTTCTATGAGATTTTCCATGCATACAAGTGTTTTCAAGCTTGTATAAGCATCATTAGCTTGCATTCAAGTCAAGTTTCTATATTTGCATCATAAAGAAAGAGTTTTGATCATTTTGGCTCAAGGGTTTTTATGTTAGAGCTTGCATTTTGGGTCTATTTGATTGCATAAGGGCTTTGTCATATTTTTGAGTCTTCATAAGCTTTGTAAGCCCTATTCTACTTTCATACTTAAACTCTAAAGTTAAATGTATGATATGCAAGTTTACCATGATATGCAAGTTTACTATGATGTGTTATGCAAATTTACTATGATGTGATATGCAAGTTGTCATATGATATGCAAGTTATGTTATGCAAGTTTGATATGCAAGTTTGTCATATAATACGCAAGTTATGATATGCAAGTTATGTTATGCAAGTTTGCCATATGATATGCAAGTTATGTTATGCAAGTTTGGGTTGATCATTTGGCTCATGTTATCATGTTATGCAAGCTTATCTTGGGCTTATGAACATAAAGCTTCAAGCTTTATGCTAAAGGTTGCATTTTGGCGACATGTAAGTTATCGTATCCCTTATGATAACTTGCATGTGAGGCTAAATGCAAACTTATGGCCATTTCTACATGTCATTTATCAACATGTATCACCAATATGCTAAGTTTGGTTTTATGCATGCTTTTGAGGCCTAAAAATGTAATATGCAAGTATATGAACATATGTACATTTCATATGCCACCATGTTGAACTTGTGGCTTCAACACCTTTTATGTCATGATTATGCCAAGTTCCCTCTTTCTATCCTTTATGCGCTATTGCGATATGTAAGCGATGGGATTGCGTTTGGGGTTGGGTAAAAGTAAAAGACATAAAAACATAAGCTTGGGAATTTACCTATTAAGTTAGGTCTACCCATTGGGAATTTACCTATTAAGTTAGGTCTACCCAATTGCTTGAAAATTTGTAACATGTTTTGGAAACATGATGGACATGACACTTAGAAAAGATAAGTGTGACCAACTCGAGGTTGGGTTGAGTTTGTAGCGTAAACCTACCCGGAACCGACCGGCTTAACTAGTTGCTACAAACAATAAGACCCAATGTGAGAAGTTGGCCATGTTGTACCTTGAACCCGAGGTTAGACCAAGTTGTGGTGTAAAGCTACCCGGACCCGCCCGGCTTAACTAGTAACCACAACAAGGTCTAATGTGAGAGGTTAAGGCGCATTAAAATTAATTAATGCCTCGTGATTAGGGTTAAGTCATGGTCCACTTAATACTTAACCAATTTGGGCTTGGTAGATTAATCGGGGTTAAGTCTTGAACTCATCGTTACACTTAACCAAGTTAATCCATGATTAGCAAGAGGGTTAAACCGTACTTAACCCACTAGAAAATCCTAGCAATGGGGGTCCACTCCAGCAGTAATCCCAAGTTTGTATCATCATGACCCTAGGGACTAGGCTAGGGTGGGGGCACGATTACTAAACTGGAGGTAAGCGACCAAATGCGACGGCAGAGTGGTACGCCGGTGTAGTTCCGGGCGGACTTATGGTCGTGCACATAGTCCGAAGCCGGGGAAAGCATGCACGGGTACCAGTAGATCGAGACTGTGCACGCATGTTTATGGTGTCCAGGGGTTGCCACCCTAGGGCTTGATACACCCGACGGGAGACCCGGCACAGTCTGACTACAATCATGTTTGGGCCGTATTGACACCAACACGTGAGGAGTTAGGCTTAGGGAGCCGATCGACTAGACCGTTTGGTTGGACCTCATGTTAGGGTCACTTCATGTTATTGGACCTCGTGTTAGGGTCACTTCATGTTATTGGACCTCATGTTAGGGTCACTTCATGTTTATTGGACCTCGTGTTAGGGTCACTTCATGTTATTGGGCCAAAGCATGGGCCAAGGGATCAATACTTGTTTATTCCAGTCATGTTAGTTTGCTAGTACACCTGTGGTGCAAAACCTTAAACCTGATTATGCGATGACACCTTTATCTACCTTGTTAGTCAATCATCATGCTAGTATGTTGTTATCCTTATGTTCATCCCTGCTGCTCATGCCAGTTAACTTTACCAGTTTACATTGATTGTAGTAGGGCTTACTCAGTCTTTTTGACTGACCTGTTTTCTTTCGCCTCTTTTCTTCCGTTTCCCCCCCAGGTTCTCAGGGAGGGAACGTTGGAGCTTAGCTTGGATTTCGGATTGCTTGCTTGTGGGATTTTAGCTCATGTACGGTCTCGACATGAAGCTAGCTATGGTTATCACTTATTTTGGGGATAGTACTTATGTATTTCAGTTTTTCAGCAATGTGGTTTTATCTAGGCTTGTTTATTTGGAAAGCTATGTTGTACCAGACTTGTTTTGAAATAGTATGAAATCTTCCGCTGTTTTATCTATGTTATTTACTCTGTTTACATATATACATATGTTCTTGTTCTGCCTTGATATATCATTATGCATGTTTACCTGATTCAAACGCCCCTCCAAAGTCAGAGTGCTTGCAAGAGTCACCCTGGCGGAGGTGGGGTGTTACAGTGTGAATTTACCTATTATTCACATTTATTTATATATGACCATTGTTGTGTTGATTAATCCCAATCATTACCCTAGATGTTACGTGCATCGAATAAACCCGGGATTAATCACTAGAATGAATTAAGAACGTAGGTTGAAATGATAAATACCTATGACCCTTATTTGGATTGAAATGATATATATCCTTTCCCAAAATACTAAACTTTAAATTTAAGTATCACTTGGCCATATGATAGAAAATTTTATACGTACACCGGTTGGTTAAATAAAATTTGTTTTAACCATGAACTTTGAAATATTGTTTTAAAGACAATATAAGCGATGTTTTATGATTTATTTTTTTCTTTGAACTTGAAATTTGAATTTTGAAATATAAATAAAAGAGGAAATAAATTAGTGTTGTAACTGAAGCTAAATAAAAGTGAAATCGAATGTAAATCAAATTTATTGAAACTGAATAGTTTCACCCATCTTTGAAATTTATTATGAATTAACAATTATATATGTATTGTGAACTCGATATTTGTTATAAATTGATATCATTGAAAATGAGAATCTGATTTGGAATGTAACTATTTGAATTAATTTGATCGAAGTGAAATGAATGTAAATTGGAAGTTTAATCGATGAAATTATTGAAAATTTAGTTGGTTGAATTGAAGTTGAAATATGACTTCAAGTTTAATTGAAAATGTTAGAGATCCAACAATAGTGTTTTAAACCATTTTATAAACTATTTTAATAATAATTATTTTTCTTTATAAACTATTTTAATTTATTTACTATTTTAATTTATAAATTATTTTAATATTTTTTTATAATTAGCTATTTATTTTATAAATTTATTTAATGTTTTAACTATATATTTTAATAAATTTGATAAATTCTATTTTAATTACAAACTATTTATTTTCAAACTATTTCAATTATATATCTAAACTATTTTAAATATACTGTTAACTATTTTGTTATTCAAATTATTAAACTTGGAATTGTTTCAAGATTTTAATTGGTTTAAATGGAGATTTTAGTATGAAAAATATTCTATTTTGAATATTGGATAATTTTGAAAATTTGATGTTTTTGATATGAAGTATGAACCTCTTCGAAATGTAAAAGAACTGACCGGTGTGAAAAATGTAAACGTTTGGTTGTTAAAGAGACCGGGATCAGATATTGTCATATTTCCTGCCAATACCGAAAACCACTTTAACAACTTTGTACGCGGTGAAGTTCCAGAAATGGTGTTGGATGGATTTGGAGGCGATTACTGGATTTGAAGAAAGAGAATGATGATGGATATCCTTGACCTTCGGGTCATAATTAAAATGACTAAAACAGGAGCCATACCCAGGTTAATTGAGTTAGCTACTCTGAGAGGCATAATTCTTCGATACTATATATATACTTTGCGATTGATTGGTGCCTTTGATTGATTTTGGGGTATGTTTGGGGTGGGCAGTAGTTGCAGCTATGCGTTACCATCGGCCTGGGTCCGCAATTCGGTAGAATCACTACTGATGGATATTGCCTCGATGCCTTGTTATATTTATCCTGATCGAACCCCCCTACGGTTTTGATTTATCATGGCGCATCCCTATCCGCTGACGTAGTGGTGTGTTATATGCAAACTGTACGACAACGGTATAAATGGTGCAAGGGTAATAATGGTAATCCCGCTTACATTGTTTTATTATGTTATATTTAACCATAGACACTATTATAATAGCGTATTATATTATATGATATTAGTTTGACGGATCCTTAGGAGATGGAAATTCCCGTAACATCTTCTAAGTTATTGCACTCATAATTTCACATGAATTTGATTTAACTAATATGAGAATGATTTAGTTCTGATCCGAGTGTTTGTTTTGTTTCTTTTTATGCAATACGCTCGAGTCAGACCTAGTTGCGGTTAGCGAAGATTCCCTTGCTTTGAAGATTCCATTATGAAGATGAAGATGGAGCTCAACGGACGTATTATTATTATTATTATGCTGCAATGCGTTGTTATGTTGTATGTTAATTTACTCTGATAATCGTTTTAAAATATAATCAATTGTATGTTTTAATAGCTTCGTGAACTGTTATTTATTTATTGTATTTTGCCCTTCCGCTATGAGATTCTATGTTGTTTTTCTTTTTCTCTTCTTTTTCTTATATAAATCCCAATAACTATCTGTATTTTTGATTTGTTTAAGCCGACATTGAGGATCATTGTTGATTTGAATGGTCAAAAATCATGGATGTTACATTTAGTTTTTCTCTATCTGTCGCCCTTTGTACTTTGAGTGAATTATTATAAAATCTTGTCAGATAACAGTTGAGTGACTCCTCTGGTCTTTGTATAATTCTAGCTAGATTATAGATGTTGATCGTTGAGTCTTTCTGCATATGAAAATGTGTGCTAAAGGCAGTGGATAGTTGTTTCCTAGTAGTGATGACAGGGCCACAATAATGTCTACACCATTTGCTAGCTTCTTTACGAAGGGTTGTCAAAAAGATCTTGCATTGAAGTGCTTTAGAAACATCGTGTGCATCCATATAACTTTCAAAGATAGTGAGATGTTCTTCGGAGTATATAGTGCCATAATATGTGAGTTGTGGTACTTCTATACCAGGTGGAATTTCGGCCACCATTATCTTTTTGGAGAAGGGCATTCCCTGCCACTTCCTATCTTTTATCCACTTTAGGCTTTTTCTTTCTTCTGATTTGACCACTTCTCTTGATGCTAGATTGTTTCCCTATGAAAGTGGACTATCTTGTAGACTTGACGAAGGCTTGATTTGGTTATAAAGCTCTCAAAGAGCTATTATTCTTGATTTTGGTTCATAAGGTTCCACTCCAAGGGACCTTCGGACCATGCCTTCTTCAATGAATTCCCTAGTTGCATCAATCTGCATAGCCAAGTGTAGTATCTCCAATTCATTACTTGTTCTTTTCGTTAGGGTTGAAGGTCTTCCAATTCTAGTTTTGCTGAGTTGATGTTGATTTCTGGGATGGATGACATGTTGAATCCTTCTTTACAACTCCTTCTCGATTGAATCATCCTTTAATTGACATTCACAGTGTCTTGTTATGATGGAATGAGAAATAAGGTTGGAAGGTTTAAGATAAATATGGAGGGTAGGAGAATTAAGGGTTAACCACAAGTGCGGAAGTATAAGAAATAAGGTCAGGGGTTCAAGGTTATACTATCCTTCAAATAGATTAGATCAATGATGTTGAAGTAGCCATTCGGAATTCAGGAGCTCCTTATCAAGGCTCTTTATCTATAATTTTGCTTCTTCAAGGCTTAGTCCAATCCCGGACGGAACAACACAGTTAGGATTGTGGTAAGGTTATCCAAAGGATCGGATGTTCAAGCCCTCCTTCTAGCGCCAAAATGTTAACGATATTTTTCATCAACACCAGAGATAGGTCTATGGAAATGAACCTAAGGGGAAAATGGGGTCATTTAGTTCCTGCAAGCTTGAGTTAGTTCACCATTCCTTAGATATCAAGGTCCAAAGTCTGAAAGATTAGTTATCCTTCCGTCAAGGGGTGAATATCACGCTTACACGACTCAAAGGCCAACAGTTACCTTGGGATAAGGGTTTCGTAAGCTTGTTGCAAGATAGGAAACTAAATGGCTTGTAGAAGAGTATTTTAGTAACCTAAGGGAAAGGGTAAGGCTTGCGTATGAAGCCTTTATTGAGGTAAAAACATAAGGTAGTTAAGTACCCAATGAAAGGGTTGTATTGAGAAGCATTAAACAACATAGTACAACAATATATCATATAATATGCGAAATAGTAAATAACACGACAATTTGTAGTGGTTCGGTTCGGATTAAACCTATGCCCACTTTAAGGGCTTTGATGATTTTATTCATAGAGGAGGTTACATAGGAAATCCCCGAATTGATTTATAAATTAGGGTTTGCATTCCAGGAAATGAGAGAAAGATTATGGAATGAGGAAAAGTTTTCCAAAATGAAACCCATGGGGTCTTATTTATAGGCAAATCGGGTCCCCTTCTATTGTGAACCCAGCAAAAGACACTCGCGGATGCTTTAATCAAGGTTTCAGCCACTCTTTGGTTCCAACAGAAAGGTCTTGACCGCCTTTCCTTTTATCGAATGTCTTCAATGATGTCTTCTTGCATTCGGAATATCAGTCTTGGGCTTCTAGGAATGGTTCCATTGACATGCCTCTCGGTAGCTCAGTCTTGGATTCTGATAACCTTGACTTTGGTGGCTCTTGGTTCAGGGACCACCGGTCTCGGTCCGCATTCATACCTTCCGGTTTCGGTGACTTCAGCTTTATTATATGTCCTAAAGCTGGATTTGTCATCTTTCTTCTTTTATACTCGGCTTCCAGTATTCGAGAACTTGAGTTTGTGATAGTATGCTCTTGGTATGTTTCCCGATGACTTTAAAGCTGCTACCTGATGATGGTTTCAATAACCCCTTGCTTCTTTTCTTGTCACCATAGATATTGGAACTAAGTAGTTAGAGTGGATGTCTCCTTTCTTCTTCCAGAAAATCATGGTTCCAGTCTTGATCTAACAAAGACCTTATCCGCGACCCCATTCGGGCGATTTGTAAACTCTCCCTTAATGTTAGTGTTGTTACTGAAATAAGTAGTTCCGACAGCCTTTTCCTCCCTAATATAGCATTTCCCTTTGGTGGTTTTAAGCTTTTGGTTCATATGCCTTCGGTTGCTTACATCTGTTTTCTTATGGTCTTACGTGGTATGCTTTCGAAGGCGTGCATTTACTAATGGCCTTCAGTAACGATACTGCCCTGCGGTTATGTTCCTTTCGTACCAGCACCAACCCTTTGCTTTGACTTATTTTCACTTCTTTCTCTATTCTTCTGTTGTCTGTGTCAGACCGACACCCTTGTGCTTGGGTACCGGACTAGGGACTCTCGGTCCTTCTCTTTTGTTTCGGATGTAAGCCTGACATCCCTTTTCCGACGACACTCGATGTTGATGCTTGATTACAATTTGTCCCCCTTTGTTGTTGGTTTTCCTTTCGGACGTTGCCCCTTCTAGCATCTTGGCCTCCATCAAGGTCATTTTTCCATAGTTCAGGTTTCGTTACCTGAAACCCTTTGCTCTTAATTCTTCAGATCTTCTGCTTCTTTATATTTGGCCAGCACAAACTTTGATGTTAACATTTATCATTTTTGCATTGGGAAATATATAAAAATGGTACTATTTATGATATTACTAAATTTGCTTGTTTATCTTTAAAAATCTTCATTTCGAAGTTGTTTACCCATTTTTTCTGCTATTTCTTGTTCAACGTTTTCGATTATTAGATAATAATAACAATAGTATCAATTTTTTAAGTCGATAGTATCATTTAACTAAATTTTTTTCCCTGGACTTTCTCTTTTTATTTCCTTTAGCACCAATTGGACCATTTTTTATCCTTCTTCTCTAATTTCCAGCCTTTCTTTTTCATTCATTAGTTGTGCGATATCAACTCATGCATCGTCTAGGTTTCTACAACTTATACTTGGGCTTGAACTTCCCTTTGAAATTGCGTTTCCACTTGCGTTCCTCTTGAACTAGGGTTTTTGCAGTTTGTTGAAAATTTTCAGTACATTCAATGTTTTGTTGCAGTTTCATTTGTTGTTCCACTTGCGGGTGATTTGAAGAAGATTTTTGCTCTTCGATTGATTTTTGGAGTGGGACTAGAAAAGATGATGTCGATTTTGTTTCGGAGGCAATTAAAGTTGATTTCGTTTTTTTGATAAAGTTAGAAAACGGTTTTGGTAAGAGCAGTGAGATGGAGGAACGATCAAACGAGGGATGAACGAGAGAAACGCTTATCGTTATTTAGGGTTTGACTTTTGTCCTTCTGAATAAAAATTGTTGTGCATGTCCTTATGCCTATTTTTTTAAAATAAATTGTGCTTCTAATTTTTTTTCCTGGTAGATAATTGGTCTAATGACAACGTTGAATATACTGGTATTGCTATAAACAAGGCGCGCAATTTAGAATAAACAACATAAGCAAAAAAATGGTAAACCAATTCTTAATAGCAGATCATGGAAACTCTATTCGAATTTACTGCTCTTTTGACTCAAGAAAATAGACAAAAAATTGAAAGAAAAAAACAATTTTACACTAGTACAAAATTTAATACATAGTAAAGTAATGAACAAAAATATTAACCATGGTTAATTTGGTTGTTTCATTATTCCCTTATGCTTAAGTTGGAACCCCTACCGTAACATGGAAGGTTGTAATTAAAATAAGTACAGTAAAATGTATTTTGATGAAGACAGTGGATTTCTGGAGCTAAAACGAGAAGCTGAACTGTAAACTAATTTTGATTTGTAGAAAATATATAAATGTATAAAAGAAAAAAAAATGGATATATCTGTCCGAAAATAAAATGTTCCCTTAGAATAAGTTGTTGAATTATTGGTTAAAATTCAAATTTGTCATTCAAATTGCTCTTTTTATAGTGTGAAATTTAAAACCATTTAAAATTTAAATTTATGAAATAAAAATCATTTTTAAAATTTAAAATAAATATGAGATATAAATAATTGTTTTAAAGGCTTATAAGTACTATTTTGGATAAATAAAAGTTGTTTTAGGAAAAACATTTCTTAGTTTGAGTAACTTTTAAAAGTGGTAAAATGTTTAAAAGCGGATGAAAATGTGTTGATAAGCTTGTATATGATGAATTTCTTCTGCTACATGCATATGCTACCCGTTGTGAATACAAACAATGCAAATTAGCAATGTTAAACATAGAATACAATTATCATTTTGCTTAAATATATACAAATATGTATGCTTGTGCATTGCAACATTAAATTTTGTTCACGCCAAGAAATCTCATGCAGATCAATTTTTTTCTATTTGATTATCATATTGATTATTTAGTTGATGGGCACGATATGAAAAGAAACACATTTCTTACTTCAGAAGACGAACAGTTAAGGCAAAGGAAAGGAAAGGAAAAATAACTAAGAAACGTGGAGCGTTACAACGCAAAGGAATAATGTACATTAATCAACGTTAGATCAAACATAGCCATTACCATAATAATACTACATTACAATCATGCTGGTAGAATAATAAACTGGGACAGCTATAACCGTCTGTCTGTTCATCTACCGATACGTATTATGTCAATGCACAATGAAAATTAGAAGATAGATGACGAAAATATGTGTGAATCCACCTGCTGCGAGCTCCTCCAAAATGCATTAGTAAAAAACTTGATTCACTTGGCTACCATACAAATTGAGCACGCAAGAGTTTTGAAGAAAAATAAAATAAAATTTCATTATATCTGATGTGATTAAACTTCAATAAAAAAAATCATTACTTCGAAACTCCTTAAAAATCAAAGGTGTCTCTCGTAAGGCCACGCCGTTCATAAGCACAAATGGGTTTATATTTTACGATAACCAAAGCACTTATATAGAAAATCCACTGATATTATCATAAACTCTATGATTTTTAAAGGTAAATAAATAATATAACTAAAATGTTTGCATCTTATATTTCAGTATAATTGAGCACAACTAAGTCCATAAGGTGCTTATTTGAGATTGAGTTTGTAACAACCCATCCAGAATGGGATTACATCACAACTTAGAGTCATACTAAATAGATCGTTGGTTCCTATTGGGGCTTGATAAAGAGAGCCAAACTAAAAACGACATCAGAATCTCACAGTGGAAGGGATAAAATGTAATAATAGTAAATAGATGTACCATTAATTAAAAACCATAGAAACGATGATTACATCAAATCCCAAATGACAATAAGGGTACGCTAATAATAGTAATAATATCCCAAGGGTACAACGATACTACCAAACATAGTTATAGTAATAATAACTATAATTCCTCCTTCGTCAAGCTCCCATCTCAATGACTTCATGCATCAAGATTTCCCACCTACTAAGTTGTTTATATGTTAAGAGGAAAGAGGTCAGAACAAAAGTTCCGGTGAATGAAAATGACATAAGTTTAAGAAATGACTATTTCCTATTCATGGCAGCATAAATTCATCAAATTATGCCTACGCGAATTCAACACACGTATATATCTATTAATTAGGTGGACTATTCTAAAGTCACTTAAGGCCCACATGTTTATTTATAGGGTCAGATTCTATTATCACTTAATACCCTGCGAGGTTGACTAGCATTTGATCACTTAAGGCCATTTGATATACATGTGTATAGGCGAACTTTCCCTATCACTTAATATGCTATGGCGGACCCTAGTCACTTAAGATCTCGGCTTATAATCATTAATGTTATTAAATATGCTCTCAATGTAAATCGAGAGATAGTAAACAATCACTTATTACCTCAGGATGGTTGACAGCTAACCGCCATTTTTGACCTTCTCCCGAGGAGCCCCATTGTTAGGGGTGGCAATTAGACCCGACCCGATGGACCCGGACCCGACCCGATGGGTCTCGATTCTAGGCGGGTCGGGTTTTGTCGGGTCTAAACTGTACATTTCAAAAATCTGGACCCGACCCGACCTGAGCTTCAGTTCAGGTCGGGTCGGGTTGAAGTTCGGGTCGGGTCGGGTCGGTTCAGGTCCGATTGAATAATAACACTAAAAATACATATATTTCAATGTTTTTTGGTCGGGTCTTTTGGGTCGGGTCTATGCGGGTCGGGTTTGACCGGGTCTTGATGGTATTTTTCATCACCTAGACCCGACCGGAGACCCATCGGGTTCGGGACTTTTCGGGTCGGTTCGGTCGGGTTTTCGGTTCTCGGTTCTAATTGTCAGCCCTACCCATTGTTACTATCTAACTGTCATTATAGATGAACTCATAGCCACTTAATACTTCCCTTAACAGGCGACCCCTTTAATATGTTCTTAGGAACTCTTAATGGCCCATCCCTAGTAGGCCCTCACATAGCCCCTAGATAATAAACGAACAACTTCCTAAAAACTACCTTATTCGTATGTCTATTGTTTTAATTAAGACATTTTATACCTTATAAGAGAACGGCGAACCCAATGACCACTAAGACATAATCAGAGCAGCCCCAATGACTTTAGCCCTTTTAAAGAATGAATATTAGGAGAGGCCTAATGTCCTAACCACTTAATACCCAAACAAGGTGGATCGGCCTTTTAGTACCCTCTCGAGGCATGCCTGCTTCACTTAATATATATATATATATACATATATACGCACACATACATAAGACATCTCACATTAAACAAACCACTTGTAGATGTTGGATCTGCCAGGCGGTTTCGGCGGACTTCTACTACAAGTTGGGATTAACCTTGTGTTTTTGTTATAATAATTATAATGGCCCATGGCACTTAGACCTCTCACATTAACCCGACTAACTTGTAGATGCAGGATATGCCATTCTGTTTCGGGCAGGCTTGTACTACAGGTTGGGATTAACCTTGTGTCTATGTTCCATTAATACTCACACACATACAAATTTCATATGGGACATTTATAATTCTAATTTCCTATTTTTATGCATTTAGTACGCTCCTAATACGAATTTAATATGCATTTATAATACGTTAATCATGTTATAAATAGTAATAAAAAAGTAAATCAAGTACACATAAGAAACATTTTAAACCGTTGAAATGTCAATCCTAACATCAAAATAAGATTTACAAGTTTATTTCGCTAACTTTATCTACAAGGCATAAACATGTATATTCACATTTAATCAACAACAGGGAAATAAAGACAAATACATAAATACTTCTAACCAAGGTTTAAAAGATTAGTTTAGTAATAAATCAAAGATAAGGTGAAATATGTAAAATCTCCTTTGTGGTACTGCTTCGCTTTTCATATGATTATATATGTACACACACAAAAACTTAAGACTTTAGTGATTTGTACATAAAACATTCAAACTTTATATTGTAAAAATAAAAGCTTAAACTTATTAAATCTACATTACCCAAGTCTTAGGCCTTTGCACATGTATACACGATTTTTATAATTTTACAAGGAAGTGAACCAGACCATTATCATAACTTGTACAACACCCAAAAGTCTATCTTTTATTACATCGTTAACCAAAACCCAGTTTACGTCAATAAATTGACCATTTCCGATAATCCAAATCCTTAAGGCAAAACAATCCAAACCTGCATTACATAATATAGAAAATAGAAACTGATTTACTTTCCACTCACAAAGATAGGAAGAGAAAAATAGTGAATTCAGTGTAGAATCTACCAAATTTGGATTGAGCCTTTCGAATCAACATACTATAAATCCTCCTAAATAAATTTACGTATATATAAGAATCAAATTTGGGATCTCATATATATATATATATATATATATATGTATATGTATACATGCATACATACATACATACATACTATACTTAATTCCAGAACCTATACTATATTACAATAATTACTGAGTTCGCAATCGAGCTGTCACAAGCCATCTTGAATTTTCTACACCTGTCTAAAGCTGAACCGCCTTATTCCCCCTCTCCCGAGTTTTTCTTTTGAAACCCTACCTCCTATCCCACCCCTTCGCAATTTTCTTCCTCCCATCTCTACCCCCATACCATTCTCTTCCCCAAACAGTCATGTCCATTCTGTCTCTCCCCGATTCATGAAACGTGTCATCCACCTGTTCCCTTCTCGATCTTCCACTGATAGCTATTTTCAATTGGCGATAGGTTCCTTCCAAAGCACGACAGTTATTTCCATCCCCTCTGCAACTGATCTACCTTTCCCGAACTACTTTCATATACCCGCTTCCAGCCCGTGGTTACCAGAATGCGTTGCAACAACCCAAATCGTGTGGTTTGTCGACCTCCTCCACCAGCAGTAGTGATTATAGCCAACTAGACATTTTCCATCGTTATTCCTTCTCTTCTAACCACATCGACATCGTAATCTAGAGAATACAAATCATGCTGCAAGGACTGCCAGTTAGCCCTGTGTTGTTCGCCGACATGCTTTTCAGGAAATAAATCCTACTGCCAACCGCATTCGCTTCTCCATGCAATCGATTGACAGCCACGTTCGCTTCTCCATCCCCTTCGACTACCCTTATCCTGCTATCTGAGGCAATTTTTCTACAATTTTCAAATAATGAATACATGTTTGCATACTCATATCATAATCAATACTATTTAATTGATCGCTAGAAAACATTATTCACCCAACCTTTTTTGTTGATAATCTTGATTTCAGGTATTGATTAATATTAGGGTTTGTATTCCCACTCGAAAAAAGGTGTTGTAGAAGATGTTCTAACATTTGAAAATAGTTATTATCTATTCTATTCTAATTTTATGAAACAGTTTATTCTATGTTCATATTAGATTTCATATTCATTTGCTAATTCAATTTAATTACAAAGAATGCATTTTTACTACTACTCTTTGCCGTGTCAATTATGTTTGAATTTGCAACTTTAATTTCTACAGTTGAAGGAAAATATGGTTGCTTATAATGATAGGAAATATATGTCTTCATGTTATTAAAACTCACCTATATTTGGATACGAAAATTTCAATTTTTAACTATTATTTTATTATATATATTTTAAATGCATTGGCTGTGGATTCTTTTCCCCCAATGTTGATAACATAGTATGTATCTAGATAGACGTTTTTGGTAGTCAACATTGACCAAAAAAGGATGTAACATTTAAGGATATAAAACAATTGATAAATATAATCAATTCATCTTCTACAAAATTAGGATATTAGTAACAAAAATCATTTTTCCCGGTAGTGAAAAAAAGTCAACACAATCCATTGAAAATGTTACTTCTCATCGTCAAATAGAAAATAGATGATACTGCTATTGAAATGTGACACCTACAATAAATTTCGTTGAATTGACATTAATGCATTGAACTGAATTCAGTACAAATGTTCCATCTGTCTAAATTAAAATATTTGTTTATGAAAGTTGATCCGTTATTGCTTCTGCTGCCTTTTGAATTTATACTAGTTAATGGTATAAATATTAATGGCAAAAGAACACATTCAACAAATTGAAGGATTTGAACAACTACAGTTTCAAAGGGATTGATGACTAGAGAAATAGATCTACCGTTAAAGATGCATCTATTTTTTTCTAAAGATTTTATGTGTTGCAAATTCATATCCTGTGCACATGAATCTTCTACGATTTTTTTACTATGTTAGATTGTTATAATAAGTTTTCCTCCTAATGCAATACTTTTAAATTATCACACAAAAAATAGTGGTTTTGTTTACCTGTTCAAACCATATATGTCTTTGTCATAGTATATTTCCATAAAAGGCTTTACTTCTTAAGACTACTCATGGAATACAACGACTTGATCTGATTACATATGGCATATAACGACTTGAAGAGGATCTCTGGATGTTTTCCATCACATTGCAAGATTTTTGGGATGCATGCCACATGTCTCACAAATCGGTATCAGGAAATGGATGTAAATACACTATTTGGGGGATTTTCAAAGGACTTTTGGCCATTCTTCTTCATGGCATCCACCATTATCAACGCAAGGACTTTGCGTGCTTCTCGAGGCCAATTCAACTCAGTCTAACATGAGGATTTCGCGTATAAAATCACTCTCTTTTCTCCACTTCTTGATAAAACGCAAGGTTATTGTGTATAAACAGATCTCACGGATAGTGAGACGGCATTGTAATTGTAATTTCTTAAGATTTAAGAAAATATAAAGTGGACATAGGCTTGGTTTGAGCCGAACCACTATAAAAACCTCGTGTATTCCCTGTTTTTACTGCTTTATCTACATTCTATGATCTGTGATTGTGAGGAATTCACACCGTATTTGGGTGTTAGGCACAAATTTCGGTCTAACATTTTGATGCGCCAAGAAGGGGGGCACACGACAATCTTAACTTCTAGCTTGGATAAATGGCAATCAAAAGGAAGAAAACTGGAACTTCCTCTCATGCTAAGGATGCGCTGAAGGCACATGGAACGAGGCGAGCCAGGAAGCTTCCTATCATGGAGATCCTTCTGCATACTTGACAAGAGAAGAGATGGATGGAGTTCTCGTTGAGTTGAAGACCCAGATGGCAAGACAAGATATCTCCTCAGGAAGCAACAGGAGATGGTTGATGGATTCTTCATTCGGATGGATAACAGGCCAAGCGGTAACGAACAACGCATCGGAAATGAAGCCATGGAAGCGGATCGTGCATCACCTGGACTCGAGGGCAAACCCCTCACCCTTGGAAATGGTCAGGATCGACTTACTTTAGCTCCAGTTCAAATGAACACAAGAACTCACGCTCACGCTCAGCAGCATGAAGCGGTTCGTGATGAGGCTCCTAGACTCGATCGGCTCGCCCTCCCTCGCTTACGAACCGGCCTCCATGACCCAGCACAGGATCGGCTCGCCTCCCTCGAACCGCGAGCCGCGACCCCCATGGTCCACGAGCCGATGCTCACGAGCCGATCCCAGTTGCTCACCAACAGCTTCCATCCTCTCTCACGCTCAACGCTGGGGGCACCAGCTCTGATTTTGGCAGTTTGCAACAATTTTTTGAAGGAAATCGGCTAGCAGATCTGACTGAACGCCTCTCGAGAGGCCGCACTTATCAGAATGACGTGGATGACGTCAATCACAACCTGTTCACTCAGGAAATCAGGAATTCCCGCAATCCCCCGGATTTCAAACTTCCACAGCTGGAGCCCTACAATGGCAGGACATATCCTATCGTGCACCTCATGCGCTACAAATGACATGTGGAAGTTCAATCGGCATCGGAAAACGTCATGGCTAAATGTTTTCCCCTCTTTCTAATTGATATAGCAGCCATGTGGATTCGATAGCTAGAAACGGAACCGATCAACAGCTGGAACATGTAGGTCGCACGCTTTATTGAACAATTTCGGGTCCACATCGCACGACCCAAGAATGTCATGTTGCTCACCACAATCAAGTAGAGACCTAGAGAAACTCTGCAATCATTTCTGGAAAGATTCAACGTTGCAGCAACATCAGTTGACCGACCTGAACCATCCATGGTATTAATGGCAGCAGTATCCAGCGTTCTAGATATCTCGGAATTCAAAAAGTCTTTGTACCGAGATCTTCCACGAAATCTCGGCGAATTCTACCTTGAAGCAGATCGATTTCTATGGGAAGAAGATGCAACTTCCGAGAAGTGCATTCTCGACGTCAACATGCTTAAAGACAGAGGACCGTCAGATTCTGGAAATGGCAAAGGAAAAGGCGCCGTCAAGAATGACCGCAACACTCAACCTCGGAGAGGGCCCAGATATGAAAAGTATACTGAACTCAATGCCTCACTCTCAGACATCTACATAGACACAAACGACGCTGTCTCCTACCCAAAGCCTCCTAGAAGGGAGCCATTGCAAAGAGAACACGACTCTGGAAAATATTGCATATTCCACGATATGGATTGACATGACACAAATGACTGCAGGCACTTACGAGATCTGATTGAGGAATGGGTTTGACGTGGAGAGTTACCCGAGTATGTGAAATCATTAACAGCTCCTTCACCTCCACTGCGACTTCCTGCTCCCCGAAGAGGGAATGACCCTGGATCGAACTCTCGTGTGCTCATCATCAACTGATCTGGGTGAGATCAGCTTTCATTTTCTGCATTTCTTAGGCTTTAAGATTTGTGTTTGCTTTCATTAAGTTTTCGATTGGTTGAATTGGAGTACACACGTATGGGGTTAGGATGCAGCCCCAAAGCGTGCTCTGGACTTAACGTCAAACCGATCAGGATTTGCTTTGGTTTTGTACTTTGAATTGAATAAGGAAGGACTTTCCGAGCATGGATTATGTTTGGTGAATTCAAGTATCCTGTCAGGATGTGGCAAGATCCTCAATCTCGGTTAAAGTATGGTTTATACTTATTTTGGAACTCTAGGTATGGATTACGTCTAGGTATAGACTATCTTGTTAGGCTCTGGCAAGCGTAGCTCTACTTCAGGTTTGAGTATGGTTTATACTCACTTTGGAATCTTAAGTATGGATTATACTTAAGGAACTACAAATGGTCTTGTCAGGATGTGACAAAAGAAATCGAATATGGATTATACTCGGTTTGAACCTCTAAGTATGGTTGATGCCTAGAAGGTCATAATCCTCGCCAGGACTTGGCAGGATAACTCAAAGAGTATGGTTTATGCTCATTAGGCGTCAAAGCATGGTTTAAGCTCGGCAAGGTCGAACAATGCTGTCTGGATTTGATACATCTGTTTCACCTCGTTCTCTTTACCGTATGGATTATACTTGCAGTTGGAAGGACCCGACGAGGTCTTGGCATTCCTGAACTTCCATGGCTTGTGGGGCTTCTCGGATTATCCAGAACACGTCATCCTTCAACCAGAAAAATGTGTTCTAGGAGGGGGAGGGCAAACTTGTTGACACACTTTTTGGTAAAAGCTGTCACACCTGGAATATCTGGATAGTATCACGCTTGGGTACCGAGAACATCGTCAGAAGACAGGAAGCGATTTGGTTGAAGTCGCATCACAAATAAAGAATGGCCCGAAACTCCTATCAGACGACCTCTTTTGGGCCCGAAAACATTAGTTACGGAGCAAGTAGCCCTCTGAATTAGCTTCAGGTAGAGCTTTCGTTTAGGCAAAACAGACTTACGGTTTGGAAGTTACGCCCGTTTTCGTAAACACACACAAAACCTGGATTTTGGAATTGGTGACATCCCTTGTCAGGTCGCCCCCTCGGCTCGTGGGACCACTTTTGGCTCGTGGGACCCACCTCGGCTCGCCCCAGACTCCGTTCTCCCACAAACTGGTATGCCCACATTGGCTCGCCTACAACCCGCTCCTGATGTACCTTCGGGACCACGACCCGATCACCTCGTCGGCATCTCCACGACCACGACTCGCTTATGGTGCTCCTTCGGGCCACGACCCGCTCGTGACACTCCCCTAGGTCACGAACCGCCTGTACCAGAATAGCAACAACACACGGTTTTGACCTATTCTCAAGGCTATTCTCACTCCAACTCGCATGGATTTGATTACACATGGCATATAATGACTTGAAGAGGATGTCTGGACATTTTCCGTTGCATTTCAAGATTTTTGGGATGTGTGCTATTTGTCTCATGAACTGGTATCAAGAAATGGCTATAAATACACCATTTGGAGGATTTTCAAAGGACTTTAAGTCATTCTTCTTCACGACATCCACCATTATCAACGCAAGGACTTTGCGTGCTTCTCGAGGCCAATTCCACTCAATCTAACACGAGGATTTCGTGTATAAAATCACTCTTTTTTCTCCACTTCTTGATAAAACACAAGGTTATTGTGTATAAATAGATCTCATGGATAGTGAGACGGCATTGTAATTGTAATTTCTTAGGATTTAAAAAAATATAAAGTGGATGTAGGCTTGGTTTGAGCCGAACCACTATAAAAACCTCGTATGTTCCCCGTTTTTACTGCTTTATCTGCATTCTGTGATCCATGATATGTGATTGTGAGGATTTCACACCATATTTGGGTGTTAGGCCCAGATTTTGGTCTAACAGTTATTCAGAAAGACTAGGTTTTAGCCCATTCTGAATAACTATACGACGATTGTTGAAGATATCGAACGCGTTAGTTGAAGACCGGAGATCTTCACATCGTTTGGATTATTGAAGATGTCTCGATTAGGAGGTAAACCCAAGACGAGGTTTTAAGTGGCGGCCTTCCAGACGTACTTGGAGATTGATTGGATATGCAAGGGCCTCTCTCCTTAATTGGACAAATTCGCTGGGTATTGGTGGTCGGCTCTGCCGATCCGAAGGTCCATGCATTGAACCTTAGGAAATGGGCTAGGATGTTCCGAATGGTTAAGGGAGATCCTTTGCATTGGTCATTGATGGAATCCAACTTACAATACAAGCTTTGTGTTTTCAGTTGTAAACCTATATGGCAACATAATGGGATGAGGTATTGTGTCGTCTCAGATTGATACCTTCGCTTGTGAAATTGATTTCAACACTCTGCACTAGTAATAATAAAAAAGAATTTTTTCATATCAAGCATGTTTGGCTATTATAAGGTAAAAATCTATCCTCTGGTTTGTGTTGCATTGTGTGGTGGGACTTGAGTCTTATAATAGCTTCATTTTTCAAAAAGCATTATGAGTTTTTATGACCAGTATTCATGTGGAAAAAACCTGTTCCATGTTATACGGTGTGGTCTTGTGATTTACCAAACTTTAAAATAAAGTATATAACTGTTTTGGTCTCACACTAGTCCTATGACTAACTCGGAGTTTATTGTTTTCTACCTAAACTCTGGGTGCCCATATTTTCCATACGGGTAGCTACTGGTTTTGGATTTGCACATATTTTATAGAGTAGGATTCTTGAATGAAGCTAGAGCTGTGTCCAGAGCATTTGATAGTCTTCCACTGTGTATAGTAATGTATTATTCTCGGATATTTGCGATGTACTCTGATATATTTTGTACTCTAATGTAAACTTATTGTAATAACAATATAATATTCTTTTGTGTTTTTGTTCTGATGTGTTGTATCCTATAACGGTTCGAGAATTTTTGCCTTTTGGATCAGACTTTTGTGGCTTATGGTCGATTCGAAAGGTGAGAATTTTTGGGTTGTCACGTTTAGTATCAGAACTTTGGTTTATACCAAGATTTAGGGTACAACTCATCAGATCAAGATGAAAAGAAACATTAGAGATAAGATCAGTAGTATTCTAGAATGAAATGCCCTAGAATGAGTTTGAAGAGCATTATACATATAGAAGAAAATGAATCTATGTGTATATAAAAATGAATATGGTTTTGAAAGATTATATCATATAATAAGAGTACGAACATTTTGTTTGATGTCGAGGTTGGAGTATCGAGTATAAGGAATTTTTTAATATACGCTTAGCCGACGTATATACGAAGCCTCAAATATACTAGGTAGATATATAGTCACACCTTAGTCGCTTGAGGATGGTTCTGTTGATGACTGGCCAACATCATTAGTGTTTATTTGCAAGTTTTGAAAGTGGGATGACTATATAATTCCAATTGGCTGGTGTAAGAACCAGCCACTTGGTAAAAATTTAATGTTTGTCATGATTAGGATGATTCGAGCTATAAATTTAACTATTACATGTTAATGGATTGAAAAGATTAAAGTAAATTGAATGGATTAAAATTTAACTAAATAGAATTTAAATAAAATCGGAGCAATAAAACCAATGTAAGAATGAAAAATTGAATTGAGTTAAGTCAAATTTAACATCAGTGTTGAATTGATTTGGATGTTGATTGGGATTGGATGTATATATATTGGACAAGTTACGAATGGAAGCTAAGAGGAGGAATAAAATTTGAGACCGACACAAAGGCACATATTTATTGTATTGATTAGTTTTGATAATTTTATGAGCTGATTGGAAAGCCGCTTGGCTATTGGATTTTCTTTTTTATTGATGAAGGCCTAGAGAGGCAAGTTGTAGTTGTACCAATTGACCCGTAAAAAGGAGGTTATGGCAAAGAATTCGAAAATTTAAAGCGTTAGCCAAATTTCGAGAAATGTGGAAGTTCTTAGGAAATGGGAAGTTAAAGAACTTGAGTTAGAATGAAGGCTGAGTTAGTTAAGTAAACGATCTTCAGTTCCGTCCTCAAACCAGTTCCATCTTCGATTTCGAGGACGAAACCTTTTTAAGTATGAAAGAATGTAACGACCCAGGTTTTTGTCAATTTAAAAATATGAATTTAAATAAGATTAATAGACTTATAAAAGCGATTTAAAAGTAAATATATTAAAATTTGATATTTTAATGTTATTTTAACAGCCTAAAAATAGACACTTTGCAAACAACCTCGGATTTTGACAAAACCATTTTCATCGGATCCGAAATAGTAAATTATTGTTAGGTTCCAAATTTCAAGTTAATCGAAGTTAGTGTGCAAGCATATGTAATATAAACGCGCATAGAAAAATTAGTTAAAATTCAACAAAAGCTAGAAATAAATCCATTTTTCAAACGATCTTCGAATTCAACTAGACAAATTTTATTGGATCTGTATTAATGAAATATAGTAGGGTGATCAGACTTACGGTTCGATCATACGAATTGACAATGAACAGGAATTGTCTAATTGGAATTCGACTTGAAATTAAGCAGTTTTGGGTAATACTGAACAACTGGAAAAATTGATAAAATGATAAATGATAATCTTAATGGCTTATTAATATGTGCTAATGATTTTAGAGAGTTCAAATTAATTTACAATGAGATTACACCTTCCTAACACAAACCTTAAAACTAATTCTATTTATCATTTTCCTTTTTGTGCACATTCCCACCTCTTCCTAAAATGAGATAACACACCCAAGGCACATGCAACTCTTCACACATGTCCCTCTCTCCTTAGAAGACCACTACCTTAAGTAACTTTGCCTCCTACTTCTTCTCTTTCATTTCCATTTTACACTTTCCACCTCATTAATCTTCCATTTTTCTCTCCTTCTCCCTTCTTCACTACTTGTGCTTCCTCCCTCACAATCACTAGCCCTGACATCACTTCCACCACCTTGCGCACCACCCTAAAACCACCCCCACCGGCCCTCTTCCTCAAGACGTGGCCCCACCTCCCCTTAAAACCCTTAAAAAAAAAATTTGATTTCCCCATTTTAAACCCTAAATCACCAAATTTTCCCCCAAATCAACCCAAATTCACCTCTCTTAGGTCCCACCATATTAAGCCCTAGGTCTCATAGCTCATACCAGTCATGTTGACCTCCTTACCCCATGTTTTGTGTCCCACTAAGGTGTTCAAGCCCTAAACTCGTAAAAATCGCATTTTCCCTCTTCCAGCTACAAGCATGGGGGTGTGTGTGTATATGTGTGTGTGTGTATATAGTTATTAGTTAGTGATTTGGAGTGGGCAAGTTATGATCGTGGTTACGTGTGAGACTAGAGGTTCCTACCCTTAAAGAATGGTTGAGTGGATCCCTGTGATGAGAAACCCTCACTCACTTTTTAATTAACTGGTTTGGTTATAATAGTTAAAGATGTGTTAGTGTTAAATAGTTATGTGATATATATATTGATGCTATGTGATGAGGTTTGTATGTTTAAAATGATTAATCGATAAGTTATCAAGAAGTGGAAAATGATGATTAATTAAGTTAATTACTTAGTAATGAAAATTGATTCAAAAAGGTATACTTTGTAAATAAATGAACACATGTATGTGACATTGTTAATAATATGTGACATTGATTTGTATTGATTGTGATATGGATGATCATTGAATTGAGATGCGTGGCAATATGATTTTGTTTTGCCAATTATAGCAATAGGATATTAATGGGGTTTAATACCTTAAATAATAATGGGTTGATTAGGTATGAAGTGTTAATTATCCTAAACACTTATGCTGATGATGCCACTATATGGTAATTGGATGTTAATAGTTGTTGATAACTATTATTGGATGTTAATGATGTGTGAAATCCATATAAATTGAATTACATGGTGATTGGTTGAACCTCATTCCAATTCAGAACTAATTTGAATATTTTATTAATAAAATATTCAATGGAAAATGAAAGTTTGAATTTTAAAATAGTTTGAAAAGATAGTTTAAGTGATTACAAATAGATTTCGTAAAAGTAAAAATTTGATTTGAATTAATTTTCAAGTAATAAAGGCATGTTTTCAAATTTAAATTGAAAATGAATAGTAACTTTAAAAAGTGAAGTTTAGTTAGGGTATGTAGGAAAGGTTTTAACAAAAGTTTCTTTTCAAAACTGCCTTAATTATTTTTATAATGGACTGTAGGAAAATTTGGACTTTAAATAATAAATTTTGAAAAATAACATTATTTTAATTATTAAAATGATTAAACAATGGAATATTGACTTTTATTGTGAAATCAGTGAAATATTGTTTCCAATAATAATTAGATATGTTTTATATAATTGGTAAATTATTTTGGGAGTGTTTCATTTTAATTTTAATTTTAAATAAATTTGGTCTGAATTGAACTTGTTGCACAACGGTATTTTGCAAACTTCAACCACTGAATTTAAATTGATATACCGGGAGATCCGGCCGTTGGGTTATCCCAAAATGAAAAACATTAGGTTTAAAATGAAGAGAGTTTTCAAATGGAATATAAAATTTTAAAATCCAACAGTTAGATTTTAAGGTAAGTTCAAATCTATTTTTGAAAAAGGTTGCTATAAAAGCAGTTCGGTAACCATAATTAGAAACCGAATGAAACGACCTTATTAAAATTATTAAAAATAGGAAAAAATTAAAATAATTCGTAGTTAATGACTTTAAGATGATTTGAGCAAGACTTGTGAAGCTTTGAACTATGATTTGAAATTTTGCATTTTTGATGTGATTTATTTAATATAGTTTTTGAAATTTTGTTTGAAGCTAAGCTAAAAGTTTTCAAACTTAAGTTTATTGGATTTTAATGGAAATACTATTTGAGGAATTTGGAAGATATACATATCGTTATTCCATATGTGGTATTGTTGACTTTAGAATTTGATGTTGAATATAAGTTGATATGATTTCTATTTAAAGCCTTATATTTGATATCAATTTGGATTTTTTTGTTGTTGTGAATGATGTCTTGAATATCATTTATTCTTTAATCTAGATAAAGACAGGATTTGTTTCCAAGGATAAGTAATCATTGAATAATGATTTTGGATATTAAAATTAAGTTGGAGTTTTAATAAATCTTTCAATAAAGATTTGATTTAACGAAATGGCGATTAAAACTAAGTTAGAGTTTTAATAAATCTTTCAATGAAGATTTGAACGAATGAAATGGAGATAAATACTAAATTAGAGTTTTAACGAATCTCTAATTAAATTTGAAATGAAAGAAGGTAATTAAACTTACCAAAATACGAGGGGTACTAGATATGGAGTACCATTTGTTTTGCTCCATGGGATGACTATGATTGGTATGGGAAATGATTTTCTAGGAAAAATTTAAACAAGAGTTTAAAATATTTAAATCTTAGATAAGATTTAAAGGAGTAATTCCCAATGCAAAGGATGAATTGAATAAAAGATTATTCCGAATTGGAATGAAACTTATGATATGTATATATATCTGTTGATTTTCAAGATGCGATAATTATTCAGAAAGACCAGGTTTTAACCCATTCTGAATAATTATACGACGATTGTTGAAGATATCGAAGGCGTTTGTTGAAGACCTGAGATCTTCACATCGTTTGGATTATTGGCGATGTCTCGATTGGGAGGTACACCCAAGACAACGTTTTGAGTGGCGGCCGTCCAGATGTACTTGGAGATTGATTGGATATTCATGGGCCTCTCTCCTCAATTGAATGAGGAATAAGGTATCTTCAGTTTCGTTTAGACCGAGAACAAACTTGTAAATGGATGTATGTCTGCCATTATAAGTTACAACATAATAAATATATGTCTATTGATGTTATATTAGTTGGTAGAGGAATTTTTTTTCTCTTAGCTTAACACCATCCTCTAAGACTTATGTACTCATAGGTTATATATTAATAGACACCGATTATATGTTTTGAATTGATAATGTGGCATGCTAAGCGTTAATAGACCAAAGCTTTTGCTGAAAAGCGAGGATTTTTGGATGATGATCAAAGCATGGCTGATATAGTGTAGCTTTATGTTGTAACGTGAATTCGACAAGCCTCACAACCAATAAATGAAAGTAAATAGGATGATGGATAACAAAAAAGGACATGCGTTCCCTTTTAACTGAAAAGTGATGCCATGGTATGCAGCCCAGGCAATTTGCTTATGTGGATGATGGATTAAGGCACCTCAGATGATGGTCAACAACAATTAGGATGACGGTCAGATACGACTGAGGAACCTTTTGTTTAGGAATAACCTGAACTCACCAGGAATTGGTGGTCCGACTCTGCCACTCCAAAGGACCATGAGTTGAATCCTGGGACATTTGCTAGATTATCTGAACGGTTAAGGAAGATCCTTTTCCTTAGCCGTTGATGGAATCCAACTTCCAATACGAGCTTAGCATTTTCAGTTGTAAACCTATATGGCGACATAATGGGATGAGACATTATGCCATCTACGACTGATACATTTATATGTGAAATTGATTTCGACATTGTGCACTAGTAATATTAAAAGAGAATTTTCTCGTACCAAGCATGTTTGGCTATTATAAGGTGAAACTCTATCCTCTGGTTTGCATTGTGAGATAGGACTTGAGTCTTATAATGACTTCATTTTCCAAAAAAGCATTGTGAATTTTTATGACCGGTATTCATGTGGAGAAAACCCGTTTCGTGTTATAGGCATAGTACTGTGATTTACCGAGCCTTAAAAATAAAGTATAATGACTGTTTTGGTTCTCAAACCAGTCCCATGACTAATTCGTAGTTTATTGTTTTCCACCTAAACTCTGGGTGCCCATATTTTCCACATGGACAACTAGTAGTTTTGGTTTTGCAAATATTTTATAAAGCAGGATTCTGGATTGAAGGTGGAGTTGTGTCCAGAGCATTTGATGGTCTTCCGCTGAATGTAATTATGTTTCCGTTGTGTATAGTAATGTATTATTCTATGATATTTGCGATGTACTAAGATATATTCTATACTCTAATGTAAAATTGGTATAATAACAACGTAATATTCTTTTGTGTTTTTGTTCTGATGTGTTGTATCCCGAAACGATTTGAGAATTTTTGCCTTTTGGATCGGACTTCTGTTGCTTATGGCCGATACGAAAGGTGGGAATTTTCGGGTCTTCACATATATGTACTATACTTAATTACAGAATATAGATTTAGAAGAGATAAAATACAAGTTAGAAGAAGAAAAGAAACCTAACCTAGTTCTTGAATTAAGAAAATGGTGGAGAGACATAATGGTGGCATAGAGGAAGATGAATGTAGGGTTTAGGGGATAGGCTAGGGGTCTTTTTATTGTTGCTTGCATGTATGTAGACCATAGGATTAGGTAGATTTAATATGGGCAGTCCATGAAAACAAAAGTATATAAAAATCCCTAATAAATAACGCCTCTCTCCACCTTCAAATAGGAGGGCAGTCGACCCCCTTTTGGATCGAGCGTGGGGAGATTTTGTCTCCCAGTACGTCTATGCAGTTAAAGCCCTGCAACATCCCCACTATATCTCATAGCGCTCTTCAACCGCTATGTTGTTTCAATTTAGCATTGATCAACGGTTGATCCGATAACCCTGCTAATTTTCCACTGCTTCCACTAAATCAAGGCTTTACAGCATCTGCTTTAGCAGTATTAATATATAGAGTTTGACTTAACTAGTTCACTTTTTTTTAAATTCAGTAAATTGGGCATAAAGGGATAAATTTAAGGCATAAGTGTCTAATATATGGTAGTAATCAATTACAATCATCAAGTTTAGCATGTGTAACTATGATATTCCTTGATTTTGTTGTATAATACTAATTAATATTAGTTTCTTCTACACATATATTGTGAGAAAGATGATGAATTAATTTTCAAATATTTTGTTTTACATGCAATGAACATTTTTGTGCCTCCGCTATATTCTCACTATTTCCCCGCTTTATCCCTGCTACACCTTTAAACACCTCCGCCACTGTAAAACCACTAAGGACTATAACTGCATAGTTGTACGTTTTATTTTATTTTATTAATTTGGTTATTAAATGTGATCGATTCTTTCCATTATTTGATTATTCTTGTCCATCTTTCATATGTATATTCACACACAATTTCAAATCTCATGGAAATATTCCATTATGCCGATCAATATATAATTATATTCCATATTTATATTCATTTAGTTTGATTTCAAATCCTTTGTATATATAATTTATGTATAACTTGTTTTATTAGTAACTTCTTCATATGGACCCCATTTTCGACAAGTGAAATATGAAAACAGATCAGAATCTCGCAATGGATACAATAGCAATATTTTCATGGCCCAACTATCAATTATCCAAAAAAAATATTTCCTGCTCATTAATATTTTATTAATTTATTATTGTTTATATTTGATTTAATTACCTATATCTATTTAAGATATATTTTATGGGGTGTTACAGAGTTTCCTGCAATGACTAGGCTATTAGTGTGACATCCCACGTCCGTTAATGTCACTCTTTATAAAAATACATTAAGTTCCATGAAGCATTATAGGTAAACAGAAACAGAGTAGCACAAGACGAATAAAAAATAGCAGCGGAAATTTAAAACTTCATTATTTTGCAGAAAATATCATAGTCTCAAAACCAATTACAACGTTAGGCATAAAATATTGAAACTGAGTACACCAAAACAAAACATCCGTCTTGCGCTAAAAACCATCAAAGTACAGAAATGCAAAATCATAATCCCCAGTAATAACCATAAAAAGTAGACAAGTAGTCAAAGCGATACGTCAAAGCAGATCCTGACCCAGGTAGAGACAGAAGAGAGAATCCTAATCAAGGCTGAGCGTTCCCATCCTTAGAAACTAGGAAGTGAAAGGAAGAGAGAGAAAACAAAACAAAACGGATCGTACATAAAGTCTGGCGAGTCCGGTGACTTTTAGCATATGAAGATGTAAAAGTATCACGACAGGCATATAAACTGGATGAGAGATAAAAGTATCATATAACAGGTATGAACAGACTAATCATAATAAGCAAAATAAATAGAGTGGGTTATGCTTCTCAAATACTTTTCTCTACACCAATACTAGTATAACATATATGTAACAAAATTAGGTATCCCTCAATTACTTAACAGAAACAGAACAATCCCCGCAGAAATATAGTGGTAGTTCTAGGTGTACTCTAGTAACGGGTTTTACCCAAACAGAAATAACAGACACCTCAACAGAAATAACGGGCGTTAACCCAAACAGAAATAACAGGTACCTCAACAGAAAACAAACATGACTTGATGTTCCCTAATTACTACCCCCAAGCGATCGGCTCCCTAACTTGTAAATACCCTGTGTCAGTCCCACAGTAGGGTGCATTACTTCCTAAAGTGGAAACCTACAGAAGGACACAGAACTATTTACCGGTGCGACAACGGCTTATTTCCCCCTATAGACTGGACTCATGCATGCACATGACTCCGTTGGAACGATCCCATATACACCCCATTTCAGATGAACCTCTTATAATCAGTTCAGTATGTGTGCCTGACCCCTACCTAGTGCGGCGTCCCCGTTTAATACCAGAATGGGTTACTGACTGATAAGGGTCCCACACAGCAGATGACACAAGTCAAACCCCTAACTTATGTCCCTTCCAATTAACTAGGATTTTTAACAGGTTAAGCCCACAAATTTAATAAATTCTCCTACCCCCCCAGATTAACGGGTTAAGCTTCACAGGTTAACACATTCATATAACCCCCTCCACAGATTAAACAGTTTTACATAACCCCAACAGATTAAACAGGTTTACTTAACCCCCAACAAATTAAATAGGTTTACTTAACCGTAATAGATTAAACAGGTTTACTTAACTCTAACAGATGAAATTGGTTCCATAGGTTGCTTTACAGTTTTATTAACATATTCCGCTTAATCTATAAATTAAGCCTACAGATTTATATGCCCAAAACCTCAAGTTATAATTCATAGTATAAGATATGCCCCCAAATTTTAGTCATACTTCCTAGTATAAGGTATGCCCCCAAATTCCAGTCATGATTCATATTACCGATATGCCCCCAAATTATCAATCCCAATCATTCCCAAATTCGTTCGTACGCATGTTTCAGCGATATTGGCCTAGGCTCAAAGGTAGCCTAGACTATAAAAAAAGGGAAAGAGAGAGGAGAACAGAAATAGGCATATAAAATAACATAGATAGGCATATGATAGTAGAAATAGGCGTATTAGAAATAGGCATATCTAAAATTGGTAGATAAGAACTAAACAGTAGATCAGGTGTATAAAGGAATACATGTAACAACAGAACTGTTTAGGTATGAATAAAATTCTTAACATGCATAGGTTCAAATCCAGATTTATAAACATGTCAGGGTTACTGTTGAATTTTTATATCTAAAGGTAACATGAACTGCCAGAGATTGGATCTAAAGAACAGAGAATAATATGCTGATGTTGTGGAAGAGATTCTTGTATGAATATAGACTGGTGTTGAAAAAGATAGTCTGATTCAATCTAAACCGGGACAACATTTCATTTTCTCCATTGTTTTTAGGTGTATAAAACAGTAGAAATGATGTCCTTTATATAGCCTACCTTCAATGAACCCGGTCAACAAAACATCCAGATTCAGAAAAATGAACCACGCTGGATTGGGGATGGCTCGACCCATCCCCACCTGGGTCGACCCGTGGGTCGACCCACCTGCCATGGGTCGACCCAACCTAGGCATGCGTCGTCCCCTACCGGTCCATAACTCACCAACTTTTCCTGCTTACTTTTTTGAACTGATTTGAATTTCTGCTTTGAATTATATATACATATAAGCCTCATGTAGGTATATAAACTTCTAAGCTTCATATCTTCCTCATACGATGTCCATTTTACGCAAACTCGAAGTCTAACTTAAGCAGAATTCCGAGACGAACGCAATGGTACAGTCTGTTTTACTTAATTCCTAAGATTTAATTAAGTATTCTTTAGTTTATCATTATAATTTCCTTTAAAATTATGGGCTGTTACATTCTCCCCTACTTAAAGGATTTCGTCCCCGAAATCTCTAAGTTTAAGAAGAATGTTTGTCCAAACATCCATCAACCATCTACTCATCAATCAATCACATGCATTCATTGTCCTTAAGAGATTTATACTGCTTATATGAATATGCAAAGGTGTGTGTATATGTCCCTATAATAATGCGAAAAATCAGGAGGTCTACTGATTAAGTCAACCTCCTTAATGCAGTGTATGTTAGTTCCATGAATCCAACATGTATGCAAATAGTCCTAGTATATCATGTAAACGCTATATGTGTGCTTAATCATCCATCCAAATGCAACATCCATATGGTGATACATCCACTTCCATTCATAAAAAGAAAAATGCATACACATCAATATGCAGTATGAGAGTGCTTCGAGCCGATCTAGTGCCTAGTGTGTGCATATGCAACCACAAGCAAAAACTTACATCCACTTGCATCCATCAAACATAACATGTCTCATGCACATGTTTACATCCATTGGTTCCTTAACTAAAGGTCGAAGATTTGATCGATAGGATATACTCAAATGACAAAAGTAAGCACGAATAAAAGCTTGGAAAAAGAAGTTAAGAATATACCTTGAAAAGAAAAGGACATGATGCACGAATCTTGCATTCAGTCTCCTAAGTTGCATCCTCGCGGTCTTCTCCCATTGAACTTTCATCAACTTTACCTCTCTCTTGCGTATCTTCTTAACCTCTGATCCAAGAATACGGGTAGGAACTCGTCTAACCGTCGCCTCTCTTTCTACCTCTACTTCCTCAAGCATGCTCAGCTCGACTACCTCTGTTGTATCGTGCAAACATTTCCGTAAATGAGAAACGTGGAAAACAATATGAACACCCTCCAATCTCTCTGGTAGTCTCACCCTATAGGCTATTTGACCTATTCTTTCCACTATGGGAAATGGCCCTACAAACCTTGGTGCCAATTTTCCTACAAATCCAAAGAGAACCAAATTCCTCATAGGTGACATTTTAATGAAAACCGTGTCTCCTACTCAAACTCAATATCAGTCCTTCTCTTATCTGCGTAGGACTTCTGACTATACTGAGCTGTCTTCATGCATCTGCGGATAAGATCAATCTTTTCTGAAGTTTCTCTAATCATCACAAGTCCAAGAAGAAGCCTATATGTGGACTCCCACCAACAAGTCGGTGATCTGCAAGGTCGTCCATACAATGCATCAAAGGGTGCCATACCTATGCTAGCCTGATAACTGTTGTTGTAGGCAAACTCAACCAACGAAAGATGCTCCTCCTAAGTCCCTCCGAAGTCTAGGATACACTGACTCAAAATATCCTCAAGAACTCTATTCAGCCTCTCAGTCTACCAATTGGTCCGAGGGTGATATGCGGTGTTCAGACATAACTGTGTGCCTAATGCCTCTTGCAGGCTCTTCCAAAACTCACTAGTGAAGATGGGGTCATGATCACTCACTATGCTAGAAGGTATTCCAGGTAGACGGACTATCTCACGAAGATAAACTGATGCCAACCATTCTGCTATTTTCTCACTCTTAACAGGAATGAAAGGAGCGCTCTTAGTAAGCATGTTTATTATAACCCAAATACTATTGTTGCCTTTCCTCGATCTAGTCAACCCATCAATGAAATCCATAGAGATGCTCTCTTACTTCCACTGTGGGACCTCCAAAGGATGAAGCAAACCCCTGGGCTTCCTTTGTTCGGCTTTAACTTGCTAGCAAACTAAACATCGAGAGACAAACTCCGCTACATCTTTCTTCATCCCATCCCAAAAGAAAACCCTCTTCATGTCTCTATACATCTAATCACCGCCCAGATGTATAGTTATCCTAGAATGAGGAGCTTCCACAAGGACTGTCTTCAACAGACTTCCATCTCGGGGAACACAAAGCCTCCCATCCCTTCGTAGCCACCCTCTATCACCCGTGGAATGTCTACTGGGGTGATTAGAAGTCTTCCCTCTATTAAGCCTATCCAAGTTGTCTGCTATCTGTGGGTCCTCTCGCTACAAAGATCCTATCTGATCCATAAGAGTAGGTCGCACACCTACAAATGCCAACAAACCAGGTGTAAGATCCGTAGATGGCCTAAAATCGAAGGTAGATATGTACTCCAAGCTTCACCTCTCTACGAATAGAGCACTCAAAGTCATCCTCTTCCTACTCAACGCGTCTTTGTCACCACATTACCTGTGACACCCCACATCCGTTAATGTCACTCAAAAAGGGAATGCATTAAGTTTCGTGAAGCGTTATAGGTAAACAAACACAGAATTTTACAAGACAGACATAAATAAGATAACAACGGATATTAACTTTTATTTCAATCACAAATCATACAGCGTGGTTCAAAATACCATGAGTCTCAAAAACCATTACAATAACATAACTTCTGTATTTTAACATCAGAGTACGTAAATACTTAAAAGAAAACATAATTCCCCAATAAAAGAGCTAAGCCATAGTAGAGATAAGAACTTGAGCCATACTTTGAAAGAAACTCTAGCAAGATGATATCTGAGTCCCGACTAAGCCTGAGTGTTTCCTCCCTGAGAACCTGGAGGGGGGGGGGGGACGGAAGAAAAAAGGAGAAACAAGAGGGTCAGACATAAAGTCTGGCGAGTCTAGTGACTTTTAGCAAGTAAATAAATAAAAGTAGCACGACAGGCATATAAAATGAATAAGAGAGATCCCTACATAAATGGCAGGTGTGACAAGGTAGACAGGATAAGGCGTATATGCTTCTAATGATGACTCTGCACTATTACTAGTATAACTAGAATGAGATGATCCCTTCCATTATAAGGTGGTATACTTAGGGCATATGTCCAAATGTACCCTAACCACTACCCTAACCGATCGGCTCCCTACTCCGTAGATACTCTGTGCCGACCCTACAGTAGGATGTATCACGTCCTAAAGTGGAAACCCCACACTGATATACACAGCCCCATATCTATTGGTGTCACGGTAGTCTTATCCCCCTTTGCCCGGCTCATGCATGCACATGGCCCGGTTGGTTTGTGATGCCCACACCGTCCTCCACGTTTGGATCTCTTACAATTAGTCAGTAAGCGTGTCCCCTCTCCGCCTAGTTCGGAGTACTTTATTTGATACCTACTCCGGGTTACTGACTGAAATGAGTCCCACATAATATGATACAAGCTCTCCCCTTTGTCTTATATCCCCCACTAGCTTTTCATTGACTATGTATGCCACTAGGTGTCTTTAATTACATATCCCTATACCAGTTATGCTTACCCTAAAAGGTGTCTTTAATTACATAACTTTATTATTTCCTCCGGTTATGTATATCTCTAGGTGTATTTAATTACATAACCTTATCGGGTTAATTTGTGGGCCTATATGTAAATATTACCCACCCCCTCCAGATTTGCTTAACCCATCCACTATCCAACAAATTTTACTTAACCCTAACTTTAGTTCATAATCATACAATCCCTATGGATTAGATTTGATTAAGTAGTCCAATTGATTACCATGTCCATTTATGGTTTATAATGGGCTAGACATCTCACATTAGGCCTACAACTTGTGGATGCTAGATATGCCGGTCGGGTCCGGGCAGTCTTATTCCATAGTTGCGCCTAACCTCGTGTCTTAGCCCGATTCGTATTTGCGCACTTAGACCTCTCACATTTGGTTTAACATTAGTGGTTGCTAGATATGCCGGTCGGGTCCGGGCAGACTTCTATCACTGATGCAACCTAAACTCGTGTCATAAGTGCAATTACAATTCCTAATTGTAATTACTAGACATTCCATTTTTATTTAATTCTTACATATGTCTTAATAAGTGATTATGTCCCCACTTTTCCCCTTTTTGAATTAGATATCCAACTCATGTTTATATTCAAATTATGTCAATATTAACCTTTTTCCCTCCTCGTTCCCTAACTAGCATGTTCGCACAATTTACGGTATGTATATGCTAAATAATAGCCTAATCATAAACGATAAAAAGGGAAGGTAGTGGAAATATGACAAAGGTGAATGTTCTAACATAACTAGCATAAACATATATTAACATGGTGAACATATAAGCATAGATCTAATGAACTTGTCGTAGTTAACTAGTTATAACATGGCAAAGGTGATAAGATGAACATGACAAGATCAAAATTTAATTTAGATGTCCAACAAGTTCAGATCTAATGTGAGAAGTACAAGGGGATCCAAATAATAAACTAGATCCGTTTAATAATTTAAGTGTCCATATAATACAGATCTAACAAGTAAAAGTAGATCTAACCAATAGGGTTTAAGATCTACATCAAAGAATGTCCACATAATTCAGATCTAATAGTTTATAAGTAAATCTACACAATTAAGGTTTAAGATTCACATCATGGTATGTGATAGGAGTTATAACAGATCTAACAAGATAGAGATTTAGATCAATAATTGAAATAGATCTAGCACAAATCATAGAATGCCACAAGGGTTACAACAGAGCGAACAAGATAGAGATTTAGATCCAAATCCTAACCAATTCAGAATGTCATATGTTCATGATTTACAATGGATCTGATTTAACTTAAGCATATGAACAAATCCAAGTCATAGCCGTGTCATATTTACTTTTAAATATTCAAATCTAAAAGGAACTAGAAACAGTGTTAGGATTAGAAAATATAAGAAGAATGGATCTTGAATCTCTATATTTGATTTGCAGAACTGATAGTTGAAGAAGATAACGGGTTCAGTTCAGACACTGGCAGAGTTTGGCCACCATGAATTCCCAATGAAGAAAATATGAGGAATGGCCACGTATATATAGCTGCCAGACCCCTGAAACTGACTGCTACATCAACCCTAGGGGTGTCGACACCCCTTAAGGGGGGTCGACCCCGGTGTCGACACCCCTCTAGTGGGTCGACCCCCTAAAGCAAGAAATCTACCGCCACTTTTCATTTTTTGAATTTGAACCGTTCTAGATAAAATTCTGACTCATCTCTGACTCATGTATATATATATTCTTTCTAGGTGTATACAAACTTAAAACTCTCATAGCTTCTTCATACGATGTCCGTTTTACGCAAGCCAAATGTCTATCTTGACCAGAATTTTGATACGGACGCAATAGTTCAGTCTGGTTTCGTTAATTCTGAATATTAAATTAATTATTATTTAATTTATCCTCTTTTATGTTAACAAAATTATGGGAAGTTACATTCCCTCCTACTTAAAGGATTTCGTCCCCGAAATCTCCAAGTTGAGAAGAATGCATATCCTACCATCCATCATCCATCTACTCATCCATCAATCACTGACATCCATTGTCCTTAAAGATTTCTAATGCTTATATGAATATATGCAAAGGTATGTGTATATGTCCCAATACTAATGCAAAAATCAGGCGGTCTACTGATTTAGTGACCTCCTTAATGCAATGTATGTTAGAGTCATGAATCCAATTTGTATGCAAATGACCCTATTATAACATGTAAGCTCTATATATGTGCACACTCATTCGTCTAAGTGCAACATACGTATGCTAATTCATCCATTTCCATCCATAAAAGGAAAGAAAATGCACACACATCCGTATGCAGTATGAGAGTGATTGAGCAGATCTAGTGCCTAGTGTGTGTGTGTATGCATCCACAGGCAACCACTGGCGAGCACTTGCATCCACTTGCATCCATCAAACATAACATGTTTCAAACACATGTTTACATCCATATGATTCCTATCTAAGGGTCGAAAAATACTATGGATAAGATATACTCAAACGATAGAAATAAGCACCGATAGAAACTTTGAAAAAGGAGTTAAGAACATACCCTCGAAAAGAAAAGAGTACAAAGCACAAATCTTGTCTTTGGTCTCCCAAGCCGCATCTTCTGGGTTATCTCCCCATTGAAAATTTAGCGATTTGATCTCTTTATTACGTAGCTTCTTAATTTCTGATCCAAAAATACGGGTAGGGACTCACCTGACTGTCGCCTCCCATTCCACTTCTACTTCTTCCAACACACTCGGCTCAACAATTACTATGGTGTCATGTAGGCACTTCCGTAGATGAGAAACGTGGAAAACATCATGAACACTGGATAGATTTTCTGGGAGCTTTACCCTATAGGCCATTTGTCCAATCCTCTCGGTTATAGGAAATGGTCCCACAAACCTAGGTGCCAACTTCCCTACCGATCCGAAGCGAACCACATTCCTCAGAGGTGATACTTTGATAAAAACTAAGTCTTCCACCTCAAACTCGATGTCAGTCCTTCTCTTGTCTGCATAGGACTTCTGCCTATCTTAAGCTGTCTTCATCTGCCGTCGAATAAGGTCAATATTTTTGGACATTTCTCTAACCATATTTGGTCCAAGTAATAATCTTTCTGTAGATTCCTACCTATGTGATGGTGATCTACAGGGTTGTCCGTACAATTCTTCGAAGGGTGCCATTCCGATGCTGGACTGATAGTTGTTATTATAGGAAAACTCTACTAAAGGGAGAAGCTCTTCCCAAGTTCCTCCGAAGTCTAGGATACACAGGCTCAAAAGATCTTCAAGAATCCTGTTCACTCTCTCCGTCTGTCCATCGGTCTGAGGATGATAAGCGGTGCTCAAACACAACTGTGTACCTAATGCTTCTTGCAAGCTCCTCCTAAATTTGCTGGTAAAGATAGGGTCATGATCGCTTATGATGCTGGAAGTACTCCATGAAGACGAACTATCTCATGAACATAAATTGCTGTTAACCATGATGTCATCCTCTTACTCTTAACTGGAATAAAGTGAGCGCTCTTAGTGAGTCTATCTACCACAACCCAGATACTGGTGTTGCCTTTCTTAGATCTAGGTAAATCATCCACGAAATCCATAGAGATGCTCTCCCATTTCCACTGAGGAACCTCCAAAGGATGAAGTAGACCACCGGGCTTCTTTTGCTCAGCTTTAACTTGCTGGAAAACTAAGCATTGGGAAACAAATTTGGCCACATCTTTCTTCATCCCAGCCCAAAAGAAAACCCTCTTCATGTCTCTGTACATCTTATCACCGCCTGGATGAACGGTCATCTTAGAATGATGGGCTTCTTCTAAGACTACCTTTATCAAGCTTCCAGTTTGAGGAACACAAAGCCTTCCATCTCGTCGCAACCACCCCTTTTTATCTATGGCATATCTAATGAGGTGACTAGAAGCCTCCCCTCTTCTAAGCTTTCCCATGATGTCTAAAATCTGTGGGTCACCTTGTTACGAAGCTCCTATCTGGTCCATAAGAGTTGGTTGTATCTCTAAAGACGCAAACAAATCAAGAAAAATCTCGATGGAGGGTTAAAAATCAAAAGTTGATATGAACTCCGTGTTCTTTCTCTCCACAAACAGAGGACTCAGGGCCATCCTCTGCCTACTTAGTGCATCTGCCACCACATTACCCTTGCCAAGGGTATAAGCAATCTCAAAATCATAAGAAGCTAGAAACTCCATCGACCGTTGTTGCCTTAAATTGAGGTCTTTCTACGAGAGCAGATACTTGAGAGATTTATGATCGGTGTATAACTCGAACTTCTCTCCAAGTAAATAATGATGCCACGTCTTCAACGCGAATACTATGGCAGCTAGCTCTAGATCATGGATGGTGCAGTTCTTTTCATGAACTCTGAACTGTCTACCCGCATAACATACTACTTCCCCTTCTTGCATCTGAACCGCACCAAGCCCTGTACCACACGCATCAGTGTAAACGGTAAACACCTTACTACCGTCAAGCAAGGTCAAGACTGGGGCTGTTGTCAGAGCCCTCTTTAGTCGTTGGAAAGCAACATCCAGTCTATATCCCGTGACAATGCCAAGTTCTTCTTCGTCATCCTGGTGAGTAGGCTGATATCTTTGTGAAGTCCTTGATGAACTTCCTATAGTAACCTACCAACCCAAGAAAGCTTCTCACCTCGATCTTATTTTTAGGAATCTGCCAATCTTGAACTGCAACCACCTTCGCAGGATCTACAACTATCCCTTGGAGACCACATGCCTTAAGAATCTCACCTCTTTTCTCCAAAAATGACATTTGGAGAACTTTGCATTAAGCTGATGGTCATAGAGAGTTTTCAAATCTTCTCTCAAATGTTGGGAATGCCCTTCTTCGCTTTTGGAGAAGATCAAAATATCATTAACAAAGACTACAACAAATTTATTTAGGAACTCCTGAAACACCCTACTCATCAGATCGACAAAATAGGCGGGTGCATTCGTCAACCCAAAAGGCCTCACTAGCCATTCAAAGAAACCGTCCGGAGTTCTAAAAGCAGCCTTATCTATGCTATCTTCAGCCACCTTCAATTGATGGAACCCCGTGGCCAAGTCTAACTGAGAAAATACCGAGGCACCAACAAGCTAATCAAATAAATCATCAATCCTCGGAAGCGGGTGCCTATTCTTCTTAGTGAGTTTATTCAACTCTCTATAGTCAACACACAAACGGAGCGAACCATCCGCCTTAGTCGCGAATACTACTGGAGCACCCCATTCAGATATGCTTTGTCTGATAAACTCTTTCTCAAGCAGCTCCCCTACTTGCTTACTTAGCTCTCTCCATTCCCTTGGAGCCATGTGGCGCACTGGCAATGCAACTGGCTTTGCATTATCCACCAAATATATATGAAAGTCGATCTCGCGCCTCAGAGGTAAGCCCCGAACCTCATCAAAAACATCAGAATAATCTTGGACTACTAGAACAGATAGCAAGTCATCGATAGATGCATCAAGAGACTCTAGGAAACTAAGCATAACCGACCCTTGTGGGTCACAAGAAATATCGAGGGTCCTATAATGACAAGTCAAAAGCCTAACGACCCTCTTCTCACAATCCAAAATGGCACCATACGTGGTAAGCCAATCCATTCCTAGAATCAACCCATAGCCCACAAACCCGAGCACATATGCGTCGCATTCAAACTCGATGCCTAACACATATATTTTCAAACCCCGGAAAATCATAGATAAATGAGCCGAACCACAAATGGGGTTTCAAACAACTACGGGATCCACTACCATACTAGTAATTAAGTGTAGAGATTTAACCACATAACTTGATATAAATGAATGTGAAGCGCCAGAATCAATAAGTGTTCTAATAGGATGGTTTGAAAGAGAAATTAAACCTTCCACATAAATTTTTCTACCTCTATCAGGAGAACTGATCACGAGAGAATGCACCTGCCCTCCAAAAGTACCTGTCCTTTGACCTTGTACCTGTGATCCATGTTTCTTCGGGCACTCTCTAGCGAAGTTTCCGACCTCTCCACAGTGGTAGCAAGAGTTCTTCCTTTGTGTACAGTCTTTAATCAAGTGACCTTTCTTCCCACAATTGTGGCATTTTCTCTTATTGCCTTTATCATTCTTCCCTCCTTTCTTCTTCTGTTGTTATTGTTGTTGCTGCCCCTTCTTGGGCCACACCTTCTTATTTTGCAATGTCTCCTCAGCCTTCTTTTCTCCCTTGTCTTCCTCATGCATTAGGGCCATATCAACAAGCTTTTCAAAGGTAGCCCCCATTGGAATATGGGACATGGCTAACCCATGTAGAGGCTCATTCATCCCTTTAGAAAACCGCAAAGCCCTTTTGTCGGCATATCCACCAACTCTAACCCGAACCTTGCTAGCTGGTTGAATTTATTCACATACTCTTTCACCATCATATTTCCTTGTTTGGTGCTAAGAACATCTCCATCTGCATGCTTCTCTCGGCTTGGGAGAGAAATTTCATTTCGAACCTCTGTCTAAAATCTTCCCAAATTTCCACCGGACGTCCAACTTGGGTGACTTCCCACCAAAATGAGGCTTCGTCTTTCAGTAGCCAGGCAGCTAAATGAACCTTCCATCTATCCTCTACTTCAAAGATTACAAACAAGTCCTCGGTCTCCTTGAGCCAATTCCACGCTTCCACGAATGTCTCGTTCCCATGGAATGGCTTCCCTCCTATAGCACGGAAGTCTTTGTAGATCTTGGCTAAGATATCTGCTCTTAGAGGGGGAGGAGGAGGAATGACTGGTGCAGCAGGGGGAGGAATATTTCCTTGGCCTTCGGCAGGCGCCGTGGCCTCCAAATACCTACGAAACCGTCCGGGTATCGTGACGCCCTCCGTGATATTAGGAATGTTTTTCTCCCCAGAAATGGTGAAAAAGGAAAAGGAAGAGATTTAGACAAAGGACCGAAGGATATTACATATGGCTTTTTGGGGAATGTTTTTCAATACAAACTTTTCTTTTTGAAAATGCTTTCTTTTAAAATATTTTTGAATTTTTTTTCAAAAACTTTATCCAATCCAGTAACCTTTAGTTCTGATACCAAGCTGACACCACACATTCATTAATGTCACTCACATAGGGAATGCATTAAGTTTCGTGAAGCGTTATAGGTAAACTGACACAGAATTTTACAAGACAGAGATAAATAAAGTAGCAGCAGAAATTTATTTTTATTTCAATCACAAATCATACAATGTGGTTCAAAATACCATGAGTCTCAAAAACCATTACAACAACATAACTTCTATCTTTTAACATCAGAGTACATAAATGCTTAAAAGAAAACATGATTCCGCAATAAAAGAGCTAAGCCATAGTAGAGATAAGAACTTGAGCCATACTTCGAAACCAACTCTAGCAAGATGATATCTGAGTCCTGACTAAGCCTAAGTGTTTCCTCCTTTAGAACCTAGAGGGGGAGCGGAAGAAAGAAGGAGAAACAAGAGGGTTAGACATAAAGTCTGGAGAGTCTAGTGACTTTTAGCAAGTAAATAAATAAAAGTATCAAGATAGGCATATAAAGTGGATAAGAGAGATCCCCACATAACTGGTAGGTGTGACAAGGTAGACACGATAAGGTGTATATGCTTCTAATGATGACTCTGCACTATTAATAGTATAACCAGAATGAGATGATCCCTTACACTATAAGGTGGTAGACTTAGGGCATATGTCCAAATGTACCCTAACCACTACCATAATCGATCGACACCCAACTCCGTAGATACTCTTTACCGTCCCCACAATAGGTTGTATCACGTCCTAAAGTGGAAACCCCTCTCTGGTATGCACAGCCCCATATCTACTGGTGTCACGATCGTCTTATCCCCATCTGCCCGGCTTATGCACGCACATGGGGGTCGGTTTGCGCCGCCCACACCATCCTCCACGTTTGGATCTCTTACAATCAGTCAGTAAGTGTGTCACCTCTTCGCCTAGTACGGAGTACTTTATTTGATACCTTGTAACACCCCGTATGTTGAATAACTTGTTGTAATATAAATCAGGGCAGAATTAAATAATAAAATCTGAAACAGGGGAAGCGGGCTATGCCATTGCGTTCGTCTCGGAAAAATACGCGAAATAGAGTCCGAGTTTTCGAAAATCGGAGTCCGTATGACCCAGTTAAGGCCCGAAGAAGTTTTCAGAAAATTCAAAACATATTTAAAATATTCAGATTTCACATTTCAGAAGAGGCGGGAAAATTTCCGCCAGACAGAGGGTGTCTACCCTAGGGTCGACATGGGTGTCAACCCCCCCAAGGGGTCGACCTATGTGTCGACCCAGGGGTCGACCCCCCCTGTCGGTCTGTGTGACCTGGGTGCACTGATTTGAGGGTTAGGCTGTGTTTTGGTGGCTTGTGACGAAATCTGACGGCTCTAACCTAATCTAGGGTTAATCTAAGGGCCTAAACTACATCCTAAATCTATAAATACACCCTAAGACTACCCTAATTTATACTAAAAATAGATACAACGTCGTTATGCCATCAAAATGCAACCTGAAGGAGCCTCCATCAAATTAAAGAGGAAGATAGCTTCTCAAATCAACTTTAGCAACTTAATCTTCTTCATAGGAGTGCTAATCAACAAGTTGTGAGTACTATAGCCTTAATGACCAATTGTTGAAATGATTATGATAGGATATAATGAGGTTATGGCTATGAATGTGGATCAATGCAAGTTATGTTATCATATGCTATGTGTTCATGATGATAGTTATGCAAGTTTGATGTTATATGTTCATGATGTTATGCAAGTTGTGCAAGTCATATGCTATGTGATCATGATGTTATGCAAGTTATGCAAGTCATATGCTATGTGATCATGATGTTATGCAAGTTATGCAAGTCATATGCTATGTGTTCATGATGTTATGCAAGTTATGCAAGTCATATGCTATGTGATCATGATGTTATGCAAGTTATGCAAGTCATATGCTATGAGTTCATGATGCTAGTTATGCAAATCACTATGATAAACATTGATCCATTATGACACCATGTTATGCAAGTTTGGTGTTTGATTATATGCAAGTTCATATATGATATGTTATGCAAGTTTGGTGTTTGATTATATGCAAGTTCATATATGATATGTTATGCAAGTTTGGTGTTTGATTATATGCAAGTTCATATATGATATGTTATGCAAGTTTGGTGTTTGATTATATGCAAGTTCATATATGATATGTTATGCAAGTTTGGTGTTTGATTATGTGCAAGTAACATGTGCAAGTTTACACCTTTGTATGATATGCATACATATGCAAGTTAACCCCTTTGTATGTCATACATACATATGCAAGTTTACCCCTTTGTATGACATAAGTAGCTTATGCAAGTTACCCTCTTTATGACATATGTGATTCATGCAAGTTTGGGTTGATTATTTATGCTAGTTGGGTTTGATGCTATGGTCGTATATGCATGTTGACACCTTTAAAACCCATGTTGATGCTAATGGTATGCAAGATGAACCCATTGTGTTTGTGATGAATCTTCCCTTTTAAGTATGTCATGTCAACGTATTATGTGGGGAACGATGAGGTTAATATTCATGTTAATGAAATGGTGTGAAGTTGGTATGATTATGCATACCATAAAGTGGATGGACATAATTGAGTCAATTATGTACATCGTTAAATTTGTAATTAATTAGGGATAATTAATACAAATTATGGGGGTGATTAATTAGGTGTAATTAATCGACTAAGACACGAGGTTGGACCCTTTTGTAGCATAAGACTGCCCGGAACCGACCGGCAAATCCAGCGGCTACAAATGATTGGCCCAATGTGAGAGGTCTTAGGCATAAACTAAATACGTGACAAGTGTAAAGACACGAGGTTAGACTTGGTTATGGCGTAAGGCTGCCCGGACCCGACCGGCAAATCCAGCTGCCATAAAAGATAGTCTAATGTGAGAGGTCTTTACAAGGGTTACGGTCTTAATTAATTAAGAAACACTTAACCATATTAGCATGTAGAGGGACATGAGGGGTTAAGTGGGTGCCTTGGGTGGCATGTGGAAAAATCTAGTGGTTGCCTTGGGTGGCAATAGAAAATACGATTAGAATACTTAACCAAAGTGGAACATGTAATTAAACATGATTAAAGGGTTAAGTAAGTGCCTTGGGTGGCATGGGGAAATCAAGTAAGTGCCTTGGGTGGCATGTGGAAATCTAGTGGGTGCCTTGAGTGGCAATTGAAATATGATTAGATGACTTAACCAAACTTTAAACATGTAAGTGGACATGATTATTAAAAAGGGTTAAGTGGGATACACTAGAAGGGACAAGCTTAAGTGGGTAGCTTGTGGGGGCCCATTTCAACCAGTAACCCATATGTATCTTATTGGGCTCGACCCATGTCGAGGATGGGACACGCGTACTGGGCTTGACTATAAGAGGCCAAAAACGGGTTAGCGGTGGCAACGCAAGTCCAACGGGTTTCATATGCGTGTGTGGACCCGGGCTGGTAGGTAAGACGTTGTTGCATCGTGTAGGTATAAGTCGTGCACCGTTGATTGTATCAGGTTGCCACTTTGGGGAATGATACACCCCACTGTGGGGCCAGCACGGGTATCTACGTTAGGGAGCCGATCGAATGGGAGTAGTGGGTACACCTAGTGGAGATAGGGGCAGACGGCACCTATGTAGTCAGCTAGGGGTACACGAGACTACTATTAAGATTACTAAGTACACTTAGTGGGATCAATCTTTAAGTTAGGAATTACCCTTGGGTGGGTAGATCTGGTGTGGTGCAGTGTAGGAATTACCCTTGGGTGGGTAGATCTGGTGTGGTGTAGTGTAGTATTTATCCTTGGGTGGATAAGCACGTCTTTACCGTTATCTTAGTTCATCCTAAGTCTAGTTGGCTGCTTAGTGTAGTCATTTATCCCCAGTTGTACCGTACCAGGTTTATATCATACCCTAATTACTTTAATGATTGTATTGTTAAAGTTATAGGGCTCACTCAGACTTATGTCTGACCCCGTTGTTTTTATCTTTTTCCCCAACCCTCAGGTTCTCAGAGTGGGCCTAGCACTAGTGGGCTTTGATCAGATTGCTTTATCTATCTTTTGGAGCTTGGACCGTGATGTAAAGCCCAGCTTATCTTTTCTATTATGGCTATTAGTTATGTAGTGGGATTATGTACTTTTGTTTTATCAAGACGGATATTATGTACTTGACTCTTGGTTATGGTTTTGTGATGTAACCAAACATGTTTTACTTTCCGCTGCAATGAAATGATGTTTTAAATTCTCAAGTATTACTTATATCTGTCTTGTTGTAATTTTTTTGTTCTATATTCACTTAAGATACTCCACCGAAGTTAAGGCAATCCCTTAGTGAGTGACCTTAGCGGGTGTGGGGTGTTACACGTGGTATCAGAGCTGAAGGTTACCGGAACAGATAAAATTTTTAGAAAACTATTTTTCTAAAAACATTTTTGGAAGAAGTATTTTCAAAAACATGTCTTTTAAGAGAAAAGTTTTTGAAAGAAAAGAACATAATCCCCAAGAGCCATATATCCTTCCTTCGATTCTCCGTTTTGAATTTCTTCCTCTTTCTCTTTTTGAATTTTCCCCTCCGCGTATATATGTCTTTTTAAGATAAATAAGGACTTCCGTATGAAGGACGGAAGAACCACTTCAAGGGACTAAGACGTTTGTCGGGCTAAGAAGTTAGTCCAAGGAGGTGGAGGGCTTGTGGGTACCTTAAAGATTGACGAGGGAGGAAGGTTCAAATAGCTATTAGGTAAATAAAGGACGAAACCTCATCATGGTGAGAGGTCACGAAAGGAGAATGTGAAGGAGAAGGCTAGTTGTTTTGGAGAAATAGGACACCTTATTAGGATTATCCAAAGAGGTAAGGACAAAGTACAGGATCCTCTGGAGGGTAGATGTATTCCCTCACGGCTGGTAGACCTGATGGGGGTAGGACCGTCTAGGTTGAAATTTGGTTCTCTCGATCATCCTGTTCGAACTTTATTTGACTCTGGCGCATCGCATTCGTTTATCTCATCATCGTTAGTTGAGTCACTGCACTTAGACACCAGTCTGGTAGATGATCCCTTGGTTGTTTCAAACCCAATTGGGGGCTCCACTTATTTGTCCATGATATGTTTGGGTTTGAAGATTTCTATACTTAGCGTTGAGTTTAGATGTGATGCTTTTGTTTTGGGCTTCACGGGCTATGGGTTGATTTTGGGCATGGACTGGTTATCCAGTAATGGTGCCGTTCTTGATTGTGAAAGGAGAGTTGTTAGGCTCATGACCCGCTTGGGTAATACTCTCGAGATCTCTTGAAATCCCATGGATTCTGTTATGCTAAGTTATCTTGAATCGCTTGACGCTTCGGTCGAGAGTTTGCGATCTGTTAGAGTGGTCCGGGAGTACTCGGATGTGTTTGAGGAGGTGAAGGGCTTACCTCCGAAGCGGGAGATAGACTTCCGAATATATCTGGTGGACAATGCTAAACCAGTATCTTTACCAGTGCGCCACATGGCTCCTCGTGAGAGGAGGGAACTCCATAAGCAAGTAGGGGAGTTGCTTGAGAAGGGGTTCATAAGACGAAGTATATCGGAGAGGGGTGCTCCAGTAGTTTTTGCCACAAAGGCGGATGGGTCCCTCAGACTTTGTGTAGACTATCGAGAACTCAACAAGCTCACAAAGAAGAATAGACACCCATTGCCGAGGATTGATGATCTCTTTGATCAGTTGGTTGGCGCCTCAGTGTTTTCGCAGTTGGACTTGGCCACGGGGTTTCATCAGTTGGGAGTGGCTGAGGATAGTATAGAGAAGACTGCCTTTAGGACTCCGGATGGTTTCTATGAGTGGCTTGTGATGCCATTTGGTTTGACGAACGCCCCCGCATACTTTGTTGATTTGATGAGTAGGGTGTTCAGGGAGTACCTAAATAACTTCGTAGTGGTCTTTGTGGATGACATCTTGGTCTTTTCTAAGAGCGAAATAAGTTTTCGTATGTGCTTAATAGGTTAAGCAAAGCCAGTTATTTGATCAACGGTGGTTTTGGAGCGAGACTGGCAAGGACATCCAGAGTTGGACGAGTGCTTAATTATTTAGCCGTTTTTACTAGTATCATCTCACGTAGGTCGTCTGAATTCGAAGGAGGTATCCCTTGAGTGTTTGTCTGATATTGGTTTAGGCCTTTGGGGCTTGCACTTGGGGGATGTCGAGTTCGACTAGGATGGTCTGCGTGAGAGATGGATAGTTGTGACGATTTTGCATGGGAGAATATCCTGGTTTTCTCTAGAAGTGGAGAAAAGTATGCCCTACATCTTAGGGAAGTGTTGGAGACTCTTCGAGCGCATATTCTTAAGACAACGAAGGTGGATGGAGTTCTTAGCATCCTATGATTTCGAGATAGCATATACCCCTGGCAAGGGTAACGTGGTGGCGGACGCCTTGAGCAGAAAAAGGTTGTCCTTGAGTCCGTTGTTCGTTGAACAACGAAACTTGGAATTTATCTCGATGTTTGATTTCAGACCTTCCGTTGACTTTGTACCCGGTTTGCTAGCATCTTTAGAGGTCAGACCTACTCTTTTGGGACGGATTGGCGAGGCATAGCGGGACGACCCACAGTTGGTTGAGTTGGTAGAGAGGCTCATAAGGGGGGAGTCGTCCAGCCATTTGAGTAGGTACACCTTAGACGATAGGGGGTGCTTGCGTAGAGACGGTAGACTTTGTGTACCGCAAGACGAGGGTTTGAGGAAGGCTATACTTGATGATGCGCATCGTTCAAAGATGACCATTCATCCCGGTGGGGACAAGATGTACCAAGACATGAAGCGAGTTTTCTTTTGGGCCGGTATGAAGAAAGATGTGGCCGAGTATGTCGCTAGATGCTTGGTGTGCCAACAAGTGAAAGCGGAGCAAAAGAAACCTGGTGGGTTGCTTCACCCATTGGAAGTTCCGCAATGGAAGTGGGATAGCGTCTCGATGGATTTTATTGATGGGTTACCGAGATCGAGGAAGGGTAATACGGGAATTTGGGTTGTGGTAGACAGACTTACTAAGAGCGCCCATTTCATACCCATGAAGAGCAAGAGGACTGCTCCATGGCTAGCTTCAGTTTACCTTCGAGAAATGGTTCGATTGCATGGGGTACCTTCTAGCATAGTGACTGATCGAGATCCTATCTTCACTAGCGAGTTTTGGAAGAGTTTGCAAGAGGCGGTAGGGACTCAGTTGTGTTTGAGCACCGCATATCATCCTCAGACGGACGGCCAGACCGAGAGGGTGAATCGTGTTCTAGAAGACCTTTTGAGGCTATGTATCTTAGATTTTGGAGGTACATGGGAAGAGCATCTTCCATTGGTGGAGTTCGCGTATAATAACAGCTTTCAGTCTAGTATTGGTATGGCTCCTTTCGAAGCTCTTTATGGAAGGCCTTGTCGATCACCTACATGTTGGTGGGAATCTACGGATAAGATCTTGCTTGGGCCTGATATGGTTAGAGAGACTTCGGAAAAGATTGATTTGATTCGAAGAAGGATGAAAGCGGCGCAAGACAGACAGAAATCTTACGCGGATAAGAGGAGGACGGATCTGGAGTTTGATGTTGGGGACATGGTCTTTGTCAAAGTATCTCCATTACGGAATGTTGTTCGCTTTGGGTCCGTTGGGAAGTTAGCACCAAGATTTGTAGGACCGTTTCCTATTAAGGAAAGGATTGGACGGATGGCATATAGAGTGGATTTACCCGAGAGACTTAGTGGGGTACATGACGTATTCCATGTGTCACATTTGAGAAAGCGCCTACATGAGACCGCAGAGGTGGTAGAGCCGAGCTTGCTTAGAGAAGTGGAGGTAGAGCGTGATGCGATTATTCGACGAGCTCCTACCCGCATCCTTGGGTCAGAGATTAGGAAGTTGAGAAACAGAGAGGTTCGACTAGTCAAAGTACAATGGGGAGAGTATGAGAGTAATGCTACTTGGGAGACAGAAGCGAAGATGCGTTCACTGTACCCATTCCTTTTTGAGGGTATGTCTTTTAACTTCTCCTTTATCGTTTGTCTAGTACTTATCTTATCCTTAGTATATCCTCTCATTAGTACCTTTGACCTTTAGATAGGGTAAACCTATGGTTGAAACATGTGTTTGAGACATGTTATGATTGATGGATGCATGTGGATGCAAGTGTTTGCTAGTGGTTGCTCATGGATGCATATACACACACTTTAGACACTAGATCGGCTCAGTCACTTCATATTGCATATTGCATATAATTGTGTGTAGGTAGCTATATTAATGGATGTATAATGGTTGTGTTATCGTATGTGTTGGCTCGCTTTTTGACCAAGCCACCCAAGATCATTCGTAAGAGGAAAGCAAGAAACCACGTTCCCCAAGAATATGAAGGAACGGATCGCACTCTATCGACTCGCCCAGGAACGGATCGCACTCTATCGACTCGCCCAGGAACGGATCGCACTCTATCGACTCGCCCACGAAGGATCGCGTCTCGATGGATCGCCCACCGAGGATCGCGTCTCGACGGATCGCCCCCATCTCATCAGCGAACGGCACATCCAGGCGATCCGATCCAAACTTATATTGTTGCCCAGGGCGAACCGATCCGATCCCTTGGTGCATGGCGAACCTTCTGACCCGTTCAAGCGCGAGCTAGTCTTCAGCGATCCGAATCGCACGGATCTGGCGACACGTGTCCCTAACCGTCATCTGGACCAATTCTCCCCATCTGCACGATCCGACTTTCAAGCAGATCGCGACACCTGTCCACAACGGCTAATTTGACCATTTCCTCAACGGTGGCGATGCGATCCGATGTTCTCGGGATCTGTGCCACGTGTTATCACGACCCGCCTGACAAAATCAGCTATAAATAGCCCAGAGCTTGGCATTTTTCGGGATCTTTTTGGCAATATTGAGTACTGAATCCGCCATTGTTGTCAAACTACTGAAATATTGAAAGAAATCATTGTTGTATTAGCTTTTAAGGCATAATCAATAATATATAAAGTGGACGTAGGCTCGTTAACGCCGAACCACTATAAATTCTGAGTGTTATTTTCTTTTTCCTCGTTCTTCATTTGAAATTCTCTAGCGTTCATAACAATTTGGGTGTTAGGTCCAAATTTTGATCTAACATTTTTGGTGCTTTCACTGAGAAACTCAGTCCTAAAGTTTCACTATTCGCTTCTTTGAGGATTCCAGTGATTCGGATATCATGGCTGGAAAAAGATCTAAAGCTTCACAGACCAACGAAACGATTGAGGAGAGTGTGCACGAACTGGGCAACGAAGAAACTCTGGATCGCGGAGCGCAGGGGGCGAACCGATCCGACGAAGACACCACGTTCCGAGTCGATGAAAACGAGACGATCCGTGCCACTGAAGGGGTTGTTACTCGATCCCGAGGTAACACCTCGCAGCCTCCGCGTACCACGACCACGAGTCGATCTCAGGGGGGCAAAGCGAATCGCCATCCACGAACCGCAGCTATCCGAACTGATGGTCAGACTACAACTCGACCTGGAAAAGAACCTATGACCCACTCCTATCGTCCCGGAACCTCTGCTCGACCCGGTTCGAGCTCTTTGCGCATAAGAGAGAGTGATGATGACCACTATGATCCTGCTGCTCCTGTCACTGAGGGGGATCTCTCTCGCTTCGCCGAAATGTGGGATAGGTTGTTTGATGAGTTGGCTGCCCAAAGGCAGGAAAGTTCCATCCTACGGCAAAATTTGACGGCTATGGATAGAAGACTTGATGAGCTAGCAAGGCAAAGAACATCGCCGGTTCGTCCACTCACCCCAGTATATTCTTCTTCGTCTGAAGAATCGCCGAGACCTCCGCGGCGACCGTATGAGAGAGCCGAAAACATAGAACAGCTTCGGTTCGGAACCCTGCCCTCACAGGAAGAAGAAGAGCTAGGGGCGGGACCCTCAAACCATAATGTGAATGGTCAAGCGACGACTCTCAGGACTCGAGATGTGAATAGTCCTGTGCATAACAGACCACCTCACCCCCGTCGCCGCACGCATACTCATGATAACAGGGGGCAGCGAAGCCCTATCTGAGCCCCGGATTTTGTGACTGCTCCCCGAAGAGAGATCAGAGAGCCTCGCCGAGCCAGAGGCACTGACCCTGAACCTCCTTTGACCAGTGCAAATGTTGCAGCCATGGTCCACCAGATTCTGGCAGACAGCCGTGGACAGCGGAATGAAAATTGGGGGATCGACCGCAGTCACACCCCTTTCACCGATGATATTTTGGATGCGACTTTTCCAAGGCGTTTCAATATGCCACAAATGAACCGATATGCGGGAAGATCTGATCCTGTCCAGCACCTAATGAGATACTCTTGGTCGATGACCGCCGCCGCAGCTTCTGACGCTGTTAAGTGCAAAGCGTTTCCCATATTCCTGGAGGACGTGGCTTTGTTATGGTTTACTCGCCTGCCGGCGAGATCGATTTCTAGCTTCAGGGAGCTGAGCGAGAAGTTCGTAGAACAATTCTGTATCTACGCACAGAAGACAAAAAGTGTGATCGATTTATTCCTTGTCAAGCAGCGACCAGGTGAGAGTTTAAAGGTTTACCTGGATCGTTTCAATTTGGCCGCTACTGAGGTTAAAGATCCTCATGAACCGACCGTTGTCGCAGCACTGATTGACGGAGTAGATAAGGACACTGAATTCGGGAGGTACCTGGCAGGCAAACCGCCTCACACTAGGGAGTTATTCTACGAGAAAGCCAACGTACATTTACGCCGGGAAGAGGTGTATGCTAACCGAAAGGCTAAAACAACTGATAAGGAGGAAATTCAGAGCAATGTCGCCATCAAACAGACGGGAGACAGCTCGGGGAAAGTTGAAGTTAACGTCGGAAATCAGAATCAGGGTGGATGCCAGCCAGGTAACAACAATAATAATGGTAACGACAATAACCGGAAGAGGAACCGAGGGAACGACTCCCAGAGAAGGACTCGTCCCAGGGCCTTTGAAAGTTATACACCAATAAGTGATACTCTGGAAAATATCTTCATGGATGCGTACGAAGTCCTCCAGAATAAGAGGCCACCTCCTAGAGAGTCGACAGAGAAAGAGCGTGAAACAGGGAAGTTTTGTCTCTTTCATCAAATCCACGGCCATTCGACGAATGAATGTCGTCACCTGAGGGATGTAGTCGAAAGGCTGCTTCGAGAAGGAAAGCTAGATGAATACAGAGTAACGCCCAGGGACAGGGGGCAAGCAGTGCAGGCCCCGAATCAGAATCAAAATCAACTTGCTGCTAGGCCGACTGCTCAGCAAAAAGGAAAGAATATTGTTATCAATACCGTGATCGGAGGACCTTATCTTGCTGGGCACAGTTCCAAAGCATTGGATCAATACGTCAATGCGGCCAAACAACACCTCGAGGTAGGGGAATGTAGCAACCCCGAGGACAGTACCCCGGTGAAGCAGCAGAAGATGATGACCGATGATGTTATTTTCCGAGAACGAGAGAGCATCGGAGTCCATGCTCCAACTGAAGATCCACTTGTAATTACAGTACCCATTGGGCCAGCCACTGTTCATAAGGTTCTGGTGGACAATGGGAGTTCCGTTAATATTCTTTCAAAAAGGCCTTTGACTAGATGAATCTCGAAATAAAAGACTTGAAACCCTGCCAAGGATGGATCCGTGGGTTCAACGGAGCATCCACCGCTCCAATGGGTTATGTAGAGTTGCCAGTTACACTTGGGGAAGGAGAACGCCAGAGAGTGAGAATCCTTCCCTTTGTGGTTTTGGATGTTGAATCGCCATACAATGCCTTCTAGGGCCGACCGGCCCTCGCAAAGTTCAGAGCCTGTATAGCCCCCTGGTGCTTGTTATTGAAATTCCCCACAGAAGCTGGCATTGGTATCGTCAGAGGGGATCAAGTTGCCGCGCGAGCGTGTTATGTTGCCGAACTAAAGTTACTTCGCAATGGAGGGGATATCGAAACTAAAGGCACCTCTCCCCCTTCGGAGGCGGAGACCTTATAGCAACCAAAGAGGATAATCGTTGGAGAGTCGCCCAGAGAGATGCCCGAGGATATAGATCCCAGAGAGGATCAAGAACCCGGGGGCAGAATGGCGACTCCCAACGAGACAACTGTGGATGTACCGATCGATGACAGTGACCCGGAGAAGGTCCTTAAGATTGGATCCCAGTTAAGTCCGAATCTTGCTAAAGAATTGTCGGATTTCTTAAAAACAATTTGGATGTATTTGCTTGGACCCACGCGGACATGTGTGGGATATCCCCATCAATCATGAGCCATTCCTTGAGCATTGACCCAAAACATCCTCCAGTAAAGCAAAAAAGGCGAATGCTGGGCCCAGAGAGGTCCGCTGCCTTGAAAGAAGAGGTTGGAAAGCTAAAGAGTAATGGATTTATCAGAGATTCGACCTACCCGGACTAGATTTCGAATCCAGTCCTAGTAAAGAAGGCCAACGGGAAGTGGCGAACGTGTATCGACTTCTCGGATTTGAACAAAGCCTGTCCAAAAGATAGTTTCCCATTACCTCGGATTGACCAGTTGGTAGACTCGACGGCAGGTCACGAGCTTCTCTCATTTATGGATGCTTATTCAGGATACAACCAGATTCCGATGCATGTTCCAGATCAAGAGCACACTAGTTTTATCACGGATCTGGGATTATATTGTTATGTGGTAATGCCCTTTGGTTTGAAGAACGCAGGCGCTACATATCAACGTTTGGTCAACAGAATGTTTTATAACCAGATCGGGAAAACAATGGAAGTATACGTCGACGATATGTTGGTTAAGTCCAAGCAATCTTCTCAACACACTACTGACTTGGCGGAGATGTTCGGCATTCTTCGAAAGTATGGAATGAAACTCAATCCAACCAAATGTTCATTCGGTGTTGCTTCTGGAAAATTCTTGGGATTCATTGTCAGTTCCCGCGGTATCGAGATTAATCCAGACCAGATCGCGGCAATCAGGAACATTCAGGAACCTAGGCAAATTAGGGATGTGCAAAGCCTTGCCGGAAAAGTGGCCGCACTAAGCAGATTTATCTCCAGGGCTACGGATAAGTGCATCCCATTCTTCGAATTAATAAAGCGAGGAAAACGCCACTTTAAATGGACACCTGACTGCGTAGAAGCGTTTCAGAATTTGCTCAGGCACTTAGAGAAACCTCCGATTTTATCTAAGCCAATAGATCACGAGGATTTATTCGTGTATTTGGCAGTGTCATCCCATGCGATCAGCTCAGCATTGGTAAGGGAAGAGGATAAGGTCCAAAGACCTGTGTATTATGTGAGCAAAAAATTGACAGCAGCAGAGCGTAATTATCCACGGATAGAAAAGTTGGCGTATAGTTTACTGATTGCCTCTAGAAAACTTCGGCACTATTTTCAGGCACATCCTATCACCATATACACTGATCATCCACTCAAGCAAGTTTTACAGAGACCGGAGGCATCTGGAAGGTTACTCAAATGGAATATCGAGTTAAGTCAATTTGATTTGAACTTTCAGCCCAGACGATCAATTCGGGGGCAAGTGATAGCTGACTTCATAGCAGAGTTCACTGTCCCTGAGGAAGATATAGCAAACGAGGAAGTTGATCCTTCAAAGTTACTTTTCGATCCTAATGCCTGGAGATTGTATACTGATGGTGCTAGGAACGACGAAAGATCCGGCGCTGGAATAGTGCTTGAAACCCCCGAGAAACGATTGATAACCTATGCAATCCGAATGGAGTTTCGTGCCACTAACAACGATTCCGAATATGAAGCTCTGATAGCCGGATTAAAGATTGCAAAGGAACTGGAAGTCACAAAGCTGAACATCTTCTGCGACTCCAAGTTAGTTGTGAATCAAGTCACTGGAAGATTCCAAGCTAAAAGTGCAAGATTGATTTTATACCTAAAGAAAGTGAAAGAACTGCTGAATGATTTTGATCACCACAGCATATCTCATATTCCGCGGTCAGAGAATCAGCAGGCAGACAAGTTGGCAAAGATGGCTAGTTCTAACGATCCTGAAGTGACTGGACTAGCCCCCGTTGAAGTACTTCGGTCCCCTAGCATAGATTAGATGGAAATCGATCTAGTACTAGAGACGGAACCAGAAAGGGAGTCCTGGATGACCCCTCTAAAGAATTTCCTGATGAATGGAACGCTTCCGACCAAGAAAAGCGAGAGGCGTAAAGTGATCCGTAAAGCCGCCCGATACGTTCTGCAAGGCGGAGTTCTTTATAGACAAGGGTTTTCAATGCCCCTCCTTCGGTGTATAGCCCACGATGACATCAAACGTGTGCTGCAAGAAGTCCACGAAGGCGAATGTGGCGACCACACTGGAGGGCAAACTTTGGCAAAAAAGGTATTGCGGCATGGTTATTTCTGGCCTACCATAAACAAGGATGCAGTAAGATATGCACGACGGTGTGATGCATGCCAGAGATTTTCAAAGATACCTAGAGTGCCTCCAAGTCAGTTAAAAACAATGATGAGTCCATGGCCTTTCGCTATGTGGGGAATTGATATCATAGGAAGTCTCCCCATAGCAAGGGGCGGAGCGAAGTTCGCTATTGTGGCCGTAGATTATTTCACTAAGTGGGTCGAGGCTGAACCACTAACTACAATCACAACCAAACGAGTGATCAACTTCATCGTGAGAAACATCATCTGTCGATTTGGGATTCCAAAGATTGTAATAACAGACAACGGAACTCAGTTCGATAGTGCTGAATTCAGAAACTTCTGCCAAAAATATCACATCGAGAATCGGTACGCCTCTGTGGCGCACCCACAATCGAACGGGCAAGTCGAAGCGGCAAATAAAGTAGTTAAGTCCATTCTGAAAAGAAGAATGAAGCGGGCTAGAGCCATGTGGGCTGATGAATTGCCCTTGGCACTATGGGCCTACAGGACAACATATAAATCGGCAACAGGACATACCCCGTTCTCCCTTGCTTTTGGAACGGAAGCAGTTATCCCGGTTGAGATAAAGGTACCTTCTCATCGGGTGACCTATTACGATCCAATGACCAATAATGAATTGCTCCTTGAGTCCCTGGATATGATCGAAGAAAAGAGGGATGAAGCAGACCTGCGTGCCTTGAGATGCAAACAACAGGTCGCCCGATATTACAACAAAAAGGTCCGAGCCCGAACCTGGGAACCCGGAGACTTGGTTCTGAAACGTGTCTTTCCACCCCCAACTCATATGGGAGCAAAGTGGGAAGGACCGTACTCTATTCTGAGCAAGCTTGATAATGGAACCTTCAAGCTGGCAACCGTAGATGGAAAGGAAATCCCCAGAGTGTGGAATGCCCAACATTTACGGCCATATTTAACATGAGAGTTTCAAATTTATTCTTTTGCTTTGTTAAAAAACTATGTACGGGGCATGACTTGCCTAGAATAGTCTGATTCCTTGAAGCAAGAGATTATAAAGTGGACGTAGGTCATGATTCGACCGAACCACTATAAAAATACTGTGTGTCATTTGCCTTTATTGCATCTTTATTTATTTGCCTGTTTATTTTTATGAAAATCAATGTGAATAATGCAGGTACCCGAAGTCCGGTGCCAACTGTTCCTCCCGTAGACTAATCGGAGGAACCCAAAGCTTTGGCAAAGGCTCCAACTGCTTGTCCGACTAGCTTTAATCCACGGAGCATGGGTTAAAGTATACACCTAGGATGAGTTTGATGAGAATGCATGATTGCAGACTGCTTGACCCGTGACTCTAACTCTCCAGAGTAGAGAGAGAGTATAAAGGACACGAAAATCGACATCCACGAATAACGGTGGTGTACCATGATCGGAGCTGCCTAAGCATAAACTCTAACTCTCCAGAGAGAGAGAGAGAGTATAAAGGCGTCTCCGATTGAGCGCTGAGAAATAGCTCCTTCCCCGCTGAAGGATCGGGGAGCGAATGAATCGCCGAGCGCAAAACTCTAACTCTCCAGAGAGAGAGACAGTATAAAAGCGTCTCCGATTGATAGCTGAGAAAGAACTTATTCCCTGCTAAAGGAACAAGGGCTGACTGAACTACTATTATCCCATGAAATCTCCTATGCCCCCATATTCAGAAATAGGGGGCAACTTGCCGACAGTACTAATCAATCCCTAGTAAACCCCAGTCAGATGCTACAGTAACAACTGATTGGGGGGCACCATGCACTCGTATACATGCACTAAACTTTGATACAGCAGTGTAACATAGCATGAAAATTCTTCTGCCTTTTTGATTGACTGATTTGTAGTTATTATTAGTTAGCTAATGACTAAACATGGAAAGTTTATTTGAATACAGGTACACAATGATGCAAGGAGAGATAAACCCTTGTTTATATACTGCGAATCAACAAAGTGAAAAACAACCTAGAAACAAAAGTGAGGACCAGTCTCACAATTACACTTCCTGGCCAGTGGAAAACCTAAAGACAAAATATCAACAAACAACAAACATCCTATTTACGCTTTGACCTCTTCTCTTGCTTCTGCCTCTCCAGCCTCTCCTTGTCGGCTTCAGATGGATCCCCTTTTTTCCTCTTCCGCTTGTCTATGAGGGGAACATCCGACTCCTCTGAAGTCTCCTCTTCCACCTCTTTCCTCTTGCTTCTGCCAGAGAGGGAAGCCGGGAAGTCATCGGGGTTTGCGAAGTGAAGCTGCCGGCTGATGGATTTGGGCTGGATTTTCACAATCATCCCAGTTTTGGGATCGAATTCTGCAAGAGGGACTACGTCCAAAGCCCCATCTCCCACCTTATTTGAAGCCAACTCTTTCTCCTGTCTGGCTTTTCGGCTGGCCAAGGTTTCCTCGTCATCATCATCGGCCTTTTTGGTGCCGGTAATGTCCTCTTCATCATCCATATGACGACCATCCATGTCTTTCAAAGCTTCGATAGTCTCAGCATCTGTGGGTACATCAGTGCTAGGGGCCGGGATGCTTCTTTCTGCTGTGGTGACCTCAGCCTGTCTTGATAGATCAGCACCGGCACCCTGTGAGACAGCCTCCTTCTCCGCTTCCTTTTCTTTTTCAGTACCCATGTCGACGGGCTCGCCACCTGTATAATGAGGAGCACACATTACTAATTCAATTGGTTGTTTTGCCAGACAACGACAATTCGCAATTGCTTTAGAAAATTGCGGGGAAAAGAGAGAGATACCTTCAGCAGATGCTCCCTCTTGAGTAGTTCCAGAGGCTCCAATAACCACGGGAGTTAGGCCCAAAGGGATTAGCGGATCATCAGGATGGTACTCCTCAACTCCGGAGGTTTTAGGCTTCGCGACGGAACTGGAACCTTCGTCAATTTTGTTTTTACCTTTAGCCAAGGTTCTCTCCTTTTCCATTTCCGCCAGGATTAGGCGACGACCCTCTGCCAGGTCCTCAGGCTCATTGTCTCTTAGGATGCTCTTCATCAATTCATCCTCATCGATCTCTTCGACCCCCAATCTGTATTTTCCGCCCTCCACAATGGCATCCCATAAATTGGCCAAAGTAACATGGTAATCTGGGATCCACGAGATGTTACGAGTTTTGAGAACCTGGCCAAGAAAATCGAAAATCATCTCTTCAAACCCCTCAATCTCCTTTTCTCTTGCAAAGAGCTTGTTGTTAGAAGCAGTGGCCAATTCAATGGCACTTTCAACGTTCTTTTCGGCAAGGGCTGCCCTTCTCTCCGCGTCCGAGACCTGGTCGTTCAAAATCACCTTTTCTGCTTTAGCCAGAGCCAAACTCTCTTTTAAACTCGCTTTTTCTGCCTCCCTAGCAGCCTTCTCAGTTTCAAAATGGCCTTGCGCTGTTTTCAACTCAATGTTGGCCATTTTGAGATCTTCGACCTCCTTCTTTAAGGCCATTTTCTCTTGGCTATTGGAGTCCAGTTCTGAATGAAAGCGCTGCTTGGCATTCTCTAATTCAGTCTTATAATTTTCAGCGTCCCTCCGTGCTAAAGCAAGCTGGGCCTGAGCATCTTCCAGATCCTTCTCCAATTTTGTCCTAGCCCTTTCGTTATTTTCAAGTTTTGCTTTAGATCTGTGAGCTTCTATTTCAAGTGTTCGGATGACTTCCGAAAGGTTAACTGCGTGTTTTTTCATCATCTCATATTGCCTGGCAACATGGCGGATATGTCCGACAACTTCGCTATCCCAGTTCTTGGGGACCGGTTCCAAGGCTGGAACTAATGTCATCCGATCAAAGAATATGTCTGGGAATTGTTCCCGAAGCTTTTCCAACCTGCCTTGAATCTCGGAACCATGCATGTAATCCCGTGACCCTGGGGGAGCCAACTCTGGCTGACTAGAAAGAACAACATCACTTCTCTCCTTTTCAGACTCTTTGGACAAATCCTTGCCCCTATCTTTAGATTCGTGATGCCTCTTGGATGACCGGCTGTGAGAAGGAGCACTCTTTGGAGGAGTTAACTCTTTAGGAAGCTTCTTTCCCCCTGTAGGAACTGCTGGGAGACTGGAAGGTTTGGTAGAGGTCGATTTTGGGGGAGATCGAGGTTGCAAGGAACTCGGCCCATGAGAAGGACCGCGAGAGCGCTCAGTATCCGGGCGAAGGCTAGGTGTGCCCTCACGAAGAGAACGATACGAATAAGATTTCCTGCGGGACATCGTTCCTGTAAAAAAGAGAGAAGAGCATATTAAAACTTTGAATACCCACGATATAAGAGTGCTGGGTCAGATAGTGTGAGTGATGTGTGCATCCCATATAATTCCCCCTAACAGACCCGGGCCCGAAGACAGGCTTGTCTGACCAGTTTCTCGTCCTCTAGTTGGAACACTAATCTCTTCAGGAGCAAGGAAGAAAGGCCCCTCTTCAAAGTCTTTTTCTGTATATACAACATCGGGTAGAGGGATTTTATTTAGCTCGTTAAATAACTGCTCTTCTGTCAAGTCATCGGGAGCAACGGTTTCAATTGGAGCAGAGATAGGAATTTCCTTGGACACGTCATCGCGAACCTCATCCCCTCTGTATATGTTCAGGTCCTCATCGTCTTGGATGACTATCGGAGAAGGGCTCTTGCGAAACTTAGTTGTTTCTGCCTCTTGCGAAGTTCCCTCTCCTTCCGTTGGGGGCACATACCTATAAGGTTTGCCGCCGGTCCCTAGTCCAAATCTTCTATCCAGAAGACGATGCTTATGAAGATTGTCATCAGTAATGCATTTTTTAATCCTTAAAAAGTCGGATCTGCTTTGATGAAGAATAGATAACCGATGGTTGTATAACGGACCCTCCGTTTTCGGGAAGATGTGATCTGTTTAAGACAAAGGAAAAAGCGGAAGAATGTTAATACTTAGACTCCTTGAGCAAGATATTCGACTAGGTGATCAAAGTTTACTTGATTTGAGCCATCTTCGCGAGCATCCAGCCTGTTTCCTTATATAAAACCAGTCGGACTTAGGATCCCTAATGTTGCTGTATCCGTCGTACAGAACTTTCCTATTCGCAACCGATTCAAAGAAAGAGAAATTTGGAGTTGCCGAAGAACGGTGCTTGAAAAGGAAGAAGAACACCAGATCTTTGAATTTGAGTTCGGCATGCAGGATCTCCGCATATGCAACATATAAAGAGTATAGAGATGCGTAGGCGTTTGGATGAAGCTGCATCAGAGCAATACCTAGTCGTCTTAAAGTTTCGATGGTGATCGGAGGAAACGGAGGAATAGCTCCTACTAGACACATTGTTCGACTGATCGCCATATACCCTTCCGGTGCTAGGTGGGGTCTATCTTCGCTTCCAGGCGTCAAGACATCGTCCCAAGGAATTCCGTGTCTTAAGCAGATTCTTTTAAGTTTTATCTCGTCAAGCTTGGATGCTAAAGAATCAGAAAATTTATCTATCCCGAGTGCGCCTGGGATCTCGTCAGGAGCTCGCTCATCAGTCTCAGAATCGTTGCCGGATGAAGTACTTTCTGTCGGATCTGATTCTGTGGCTTCGTACTCAGATCCAGAATCTTCACCTCCCGGATTGATTGAAGGAATTTCAGGGTTGTACTGTTCAGGAATCTCGGATTCCGCTTCTGTCACGGATCTTGAAGAAGAGTGATCATTCGACATTGCTGCTAGGACGAGAAAATATGAACAATAAGATTAACACTACCCGTCCCCCGTGTGTGCAAGTACTGGTGTGTGTACTCGTGTGTGCATTAAAAATAAAGCGTGAAAGCAATCAAGGTCATCAAAACATTAGTCGTCGTATGCAGTCAAATTATGAGGTCATTTAGTCCAGAAAGTCCAACGTCAAGGCTCTATCCTAACTGTTCAGAGTTTTATGGTGACAAGGCGTTGATTAAAGTCTGAAATTTCTTCGTATCGTCAGCTATGAGTCGGATCGCAAAGCAGAGGGATCGCCCCTTTCGACTCGCATAGCAGAGGGATCGCCCCTTTCGACTCGCATAGCAGAGGAATCGCCCCCCATCGAATCGCCGGGTGAAGGGATCGCTCCTTCACAAACCGTTGCGATCCCCACGATACGTCCCTTTGCTGCCACCACGATCTTTCGTCTCGTCACTCGCTTTCGTCTTCTCTCCTTGCCCACGATCCGAACCGGCCTCCTCTCTTCTTCTTCGTCTTTTGTTTTCCGTCTCTTCTTCTCACCCTCGAACTCCAGGCTCCACGCCCATCAGCCATGGTGTCTCGACGAATTCTCTAAAGATCGCAAATTTCCATCGTTTTTTTCCACAAATTATTCGAAAAAGTTCGTGAAACAGTAGCGTTAACAAGTAAGGATGTCTTCCATGGAATTACCTTTCTAAAAAATTGGGAAAGTGATCGGATATTTGAAGGTTCGAAATACTGGGGTTCGTTCCTCGAAGGAGCAGGCGAAACGATTCGGCAGAAAGAAAGAAGAAGGAAAATGAAGAGGAGAGGGTCGGCTTATATAGGCAAAGAGGGCGACCGTTTGTCTCCCTTTCTTTGTCCTATTCGGTCCACGAAACACCATACAGGCCACGATCCAAAGCTTGTGTCGCATAGAAGCCCACGGACCGCCTCAAACGATGGCCCACCAAGCTCGAAGCCCAACACGGCTCGAAGAAAAGTCTGCCGCGTCTCGCACAAAAGCCTAGATATTCAGCTCGAGACGAGCACGTGACCACTCGGACCGTGGCGCTCTATGGCGATCCGATTCATGCATACGTTGATTTGAACCAATGCGACTGTTGATTTGCGTCCTTTCAGGAAAAGGCAGATCAGAATCTTCGAAGCATGTTCCATCATCGATAAAACATACTTCGAGGGGGCAAAATGTTGGCTCGCTTTTTGACCAAGCCACCCAGGATCATTCGTAAGAGGAAAGCAAGAAACCACGTTCCCCAAGAATATGAAGGAACGGATCGCACTCTATCGACTCGCCCAGGAACGGATCACACTCTATCGACTCGCCCAGGAACGGATCGCACTCTATCGACTCACCCACGAAGGATCGCGTCTCGACGGATCGCCCACCGAGGATCGCGTCTCGACGGATCGCCCCCATCTCATCAGCGAACGGCACATCCAGGCGATCCGATCCAAACTTATATTGTTGCCCAGGGCGAACCGATCCGATCCCTTGGTGCATGGCGAACCTTCTGACCCGTTCAAGCGCGAGCTAGTCTTCAGCGATCCGAATCGCACGGATCTGGCGACACGTGTCCCTAACCGTCATCTGGACCAATTATCCCCATCTGCACGATCCGACTTTCAAGCAGATCGCGACACCTGTCCACAACGGCTAATTTGACCATTTCCTCAACGGTGGCGATGTGATCCGATGTTCTCGGGATCTATGCCACGTGTTATCACGACCCGCCTGACAAAATCAGCTATAAATAGCCCAGAGCTTGGCATTTTTCGGGATCTTTTTGGCAATATTGAGTACTGAATCCGCCATTGTTGTCAAACTACTGAAATATTGAAAGAAATCATTGTTGTATTAGCTTTTAAGGCATAATCAATAATATATAAAGTGGATGTAGGCTCGTTAACGCCGAACCACTATAAATTCTGAGTGTTATTTTCTTTTTCCTCGTTCTTCATTTGAAATTCTCTAGCGTTCATAACAATTTGGGTGTTAGGTCCAAATTTTGATCTAACAGTATGGATGATGCATTTTGGTGTATGGTTGTGCACACATGTAGTAATAGTATGTGTCGATAGGATTCTTTCGCATACATATTGGATGCATGGCACTATCATGGTTTGCATTAAGGAGGTCAACTGAATCAGTAGACCGCCTGATTTTGCATTAGACAGGGAACATATACACACACTTTTTGCATATGTTCATACAGCATTAGGAACTTTAAGGACAATGGATGCCAGTGTTTGATGGTTTGAGTAGATGGTTGTTTGGTTGGTAGGATACGTTCTTCTTGACTTAGAGATTTCGGGGACGAAATCCTTTAAGTAGGGGAGAATGTAACACCCCGTATGTTGAATAACTTGTTGTAATATAAATCAGGGCAGAATTAAATTTTAAAATCTGAATCAGGGGAAGCGGGCTATGCCATTGCGTCCGTCTCGGAAAAATACACGAAATAGAGTCCGAGTTTTCGAAAATCGGAGTCCGTATGACCCAGTTAATGCCCGAAGAAGTTTTCAGAAAATTCAAAACAGATTTAAAATATTCAGATTTCACATTTCAGAAGAGGCGGGAAAATTTCCGCCAGACAGAGGGTGTCGACCCTAGGGTCGACATGGGTGTCGACCCCCCCCAAGGGGTCGACCCATGTGTCGACCCAGGGGTCGACCCCCCCTGTCGGTCTGTGTGACCTGGGTGCACTGATTTGAGGGTTAGGCTGTGTTTTGGTGGCTTGTGACGAAATCTGACGGCTCTAACCTAATCTAGGGTTAATCTAAGGGCCTAAACTACATCCTAAATCTATAAATACACCCTAAGACTACCCTAATTTATACTAAAAATAGATACAACGTCGTTATGCCGTCAAAATGCAACTTGAAGGAGCCTCTATCAAATTAAAGAGGAAGATAGCTTCTCAAATCAACTTCTAATCAACTTTAGCAACTTAATCTTCTTCATAGGAGTGCTAATCAACAAGTTGTGAGTACTATAGCCTTAATGACCAATTGTTGAAATGATTATGATAGGATATAATGAGGTTATGGCTATGAATGTGGATCAATGCAAGTTATGTTATCATATGCTATGTGTTCATGATGATAGTTATGCAAGTTTGATGTTATATGTTCATGATGTTATGCAAGTTGTGCAAGTCATATGCTATGTGATCATGATGTTATGCAAGTTATGCAAGTCATATGCTATGTGTTCATGATGTTATGCAAGTTATGCAAGTCATATGCTATGTGATCATGATGTTATGCAAGTTATGCAAGTCATATGCTATGAGTTCATGATGCTAGTTATGCAAATCACTATGATAAACATTGATCCATTATGACACCATGTTATGCAAGTTTGGTGTTTGATTATATGCAAGTTCATATATGATATGTTATGCAAGTTTGGTGTTTGATTATATGCAAGTTCATATATGATATGTTATGCAAGTTTGGTGTTTGATTATATGCAAGTTCATATATGATATGTTATGCAAGTTTGGTGTTTGATTATATGCAAGTTCATATATGATATGTTATGCAAGTTTGGTGTTTGATTATATGCAAGTAACATGTGCAAGTTTACACCTTTGTATGATATGCATACATATGCAAGTTAACCCCTTTGTATGTCATACATACATATGCAAGTTTACCCCTTTGTATGACATAAGTAGCTTATGCAAGTTACCCTCTTTATGACATATGTGATTCATGCAAGTTTGGGTTGATTATTTATGCTAGTTGGGTTTGATGCTATGGTCGTATATGCATGTTGACACCTTTAAAACCCATGTTGATGCTAATGTTATGCAAGATGAACCCATTGTGTTTGTGATGAATCTTCCCTTTTAAGTATGTCATGTCAACGTATTACGTGGGGAACGATGGGGTTAATATTCATGTTAATGAAATGGTGTGAAGTTGGTATGATTATGCATACCATAAAGTGGATGGACATAATTGAGTCAATTATGTACATCGTTAAATTTGTAATTAATTAGGGATAATTAATACAAATTATGGGGGTGATTAATTAGGTGTAATTAATCGACTAAGACATGAGGTTGGACCCTTTTGTAGCATAAGACTGCCCGGAACCGACCGGCAAATCCAGCGGCTACAAATGATTGGCCCAATGTGAGAGGTCTTAGGCATAAACTAAATACGTGACAAGTGTAAAGACACGAGGTTAGACTTGGTTATGGCGTAAGGCTGCCCGGACCCGACCGGCAAATCCAGCTGCCATAAAAGATAGTCTAATGTGAGAGGTCTTTACAAGAGTTACGGTCTTAATTAATTAAGAAACACTTAACCATATTAGCATGTAGAGGGACATGAGGGGTTAAGTGGGTGCCTTGGGTGGCATGTGGAAAAATCTAGTGGTTGCCTTGGGTGGCAATAGAAAATACGATTAGAATACTTAACCAAAGTGGAACATGTAATTAAACATGATTAAAGGGTTAAGTAAGTGCCTTGGGTGGCATGGGGAAATCAAGTAAGTGCCTTGGGTGGCATGTGGAAATCTAGTGGGTGCCTTGAGTGGCAATTGAAATATGATTAGATGACTTAACCAAACTTTAAACATGTAAGTGGACATGATTATTAAAAAGGGTTAAGTGGGATACACTAGAAGGGACAAGCTTAAGTGGGTAGCTTGTGGGGGCCCATTTCAACCAGTAACCCATATGTATCTTATTGGGCTCGACCCATGTCGAGGACGGGACACGCGTACTGGGCTTGACTATAAGAGGCCAAAAACGGGTTAGCGGTGACAACGCAAGTCCAACGGGTTTCATATGCGTGTGTGGACCCGGGCTGGTAGGTAAGACGTTGTTGCATCGTGTAGGTATAAGTCGTGCACCGTTTATTGTATCGGGTTGCCACTTTGGGGAATGATACACCCCATTGTGGGGCCAGCACGGGTATCTACGTTAGGGAGCCGATCGAATGGGAGTAGTGGGTACACCTAGTGGAGATAGGGGCAGACGGCACCTATGTAGTCAGCTAGGGGTACACGAGACTACTATTAAGATTACTAAGTACACTTAGTGGGATCAATCTTTAAGTTAGGAATTACCCTTGGGTAGGTAGATCTGGTGTGGTGCAGTGTAGGAATTACCCTTGGGTGGGTAGATCTGGTGTGGTGCAGTGTAGTATTTTTCCTTGGGTGGATAAGCGCGTCTTTACCGTTATCTTAGTTCATCCTAAGTCTAGTTGGCTGCTTAGTGTAGTCATTTATCCCCAGTTGTACCGTACCAGGTTTATATCATACCCTAATTACTTTAATGATTGTATTGTTAAAGTTATAGGGCTCACTCAGACTTATGTCTGACCCCGTTGTTTTTATCTTTTTCCCCAACCCTCAGGTTCTCAGAGTGGGCCTAGCACTAGTGGGCTTTGATCAGATTGCTTTATCTATCTTTTGGAGCTTGGACCGTGATGTAAAGCCCAGCTTATCTTTTCTATTATGGCTATTAGTTATGTAGTGGGATTATGTACTTTTGTTTTATCAAGACGGATATTATGTACTTGACTCTTGGTTATGGTTTTGTGATGTAACCAAACATGTTTTACTTTCCGCTGCAATGAAATGATGTTTTAAATTCTCAAGTATTACTTATATCTGTCTTGTTGTAATTTTTCTGTTCTATATTCACTTAAAATACTCCACCGAAGTTAAGGCATTTCCTTAGTGAGTGACCTTAGCGGGTGTGGGGTGTTACATACCTACTCCAGGTTACTGACTGAAATGAGTCCCACACAATATGATACAATCTCTCCCCTTTGTCTTGTATCCCCCACTAGGTTTTCACTTACTATGTATACCACTAGGTGTCTTTAATTACATAGCCCTATACCAGTTATGCTTACCCTAAAAGGTGTCTTTAATTGCATAACTTTATTATTTCCTCTGGTTATGTATACCACTAGGTGTCATTAATTACATAACCTTATCGGGTTAAGTTGTGGGCCTATATGTAAATATTACCCACCCCCTCCAGATTTGCTTAACCCATCCATTATCCAATGAACTTGTGGCAGTTAGCTAGTTATAACATGGCAAAGGTGATAAGATGAACATGACAAGATCTAAATTTAATTTAGATGTCCAACAAATCCAGATCTAATGTGAGAAGTACAAGGGGGTCCAAATAATAAACTAGATCCAATTAATAATTTAAGTGTACACATAATATAGATCTAATAGGTAAAAGTATATCTAGCAAATAAGGTTTAAGATCTACATCATAGAATGTCCACATAATTCAGATCTAATAGTTTATAAGTAGATCTACACAATTAAGGTTTAAGATTCACATCATGGCATGTGATAGGAGTCATAACAGATCTAACAAGATAAAGATTTAGATCAATAATTGAAATAGATCTAGCACAAGTCATAGAATGCCACAAGAGTTACAACATATCCAACAAGATAGAGATATAGATCCAAATCCTAACCAATTCAGAATGTCATACGTTCATGATTTACAATGGATCTGATTTAACTTAGGAATATAAACAAATCCAAGTCATAGTTGTGTCATATTTACTTTTAAATATTCAAATCTGAAAGTAACTAGAAACTCACAGTGTTAGGATGAGAAAATATAAGAAGAATAGATCTTGAATCTCTAGATTTGATTTGCAAAACTGATAGTTAAAGAAGATAACGGGTTCAGTTCAGACACCGACATAGTTTGGCCACCATGGATTTCCCAATGAAGAAAATATGAGGAATGGCTACGTATATATAGCTGCCAGACCCCCTGAAACCGACTGCCACATCATCCCTAGGGGTGTCGACACCCCTGTGTGTGGGTCAACCTATAGGTTGACACCCCTTAAGGGGGGTCGACCCCGGTGTCGACACCCCTCCAGGGGGTCGACCCCCTAGAGCGGGAAATCTGCCGCCACTTTTCATTTTTCGAATTTGAACTGTTCTGGATAAAATTCCGACTCATCTCTGAATCATCTATATATATATTCTTTCTATGCGTATACAAACTTAAAACTCTCATAACTTCTTCATACATTGTCTGTTTTACACAAACCAAATGTCTATCTTGACCAGAGTTTCGATACGGACACAATAGTGCAGTTCATTTTCCTTAATTTGGAATACTAAATTTATTATTATTTAATTTACCCTCTTTTATGTTAACAAAATTATGGGGTGTTACATTACCCTTACCAGGGGTATAAGCAATCTCAAAATCACAGGATGCTAGGAACTCCATCCATCTCTGTTGTGTCAAATTGAGATCCCTCTACGAGAACATATACTTGAAAGATTTATGATCCGTGTACAACACGAACCTCTCTCCAAGTAGATAATGTCGCCAAATCTAAAGCGCAAATACTATAGTAGCCAACTCCAAATCATGGGTAGTGTAGTTCTTCTCATGAACTCTCAATTGTCTACCACCGTAGCATACTACCCTTCATTCTTGCATCAAGACGACACCAAGTCCTATACCACATGCATCAGTGTACACTGTGAACACTTTGTTCCCATCAGGCAAAGTCAAAATTGGGGCTGTTGTCAGAGCCCTAATTAATCGCTGAAAAACATCCTCACAGTTAATGCTCTAAGAAAAGGTCAGATTCTTCTTTGCCAGTCTAGTGAGTAGGGCTGATATCTTTACGAAGTCCTTGATAAACTTCCTATAATGGCGCGCCAAACCAAGAAAACTCCTCATTCCGTTGCATTCTTTGGAATCTTCCAATCTTGAACTGCAACTACTTTCGCAAGATCCACTGCTATCCCATCCTTGGAGACCACATGCACTAAAAATCTTACTTCCTCTCTCCAAAAGTAACATTTGGAGAATTTCACCTTAAGATACCTCCCCTAAATGTAGGGCATGCTCTTCCTCGCTCTTCGAAAAGATCAGAATGTCATCCGCAAAGACCACAACGAACTTATTCAGAAGCTCCCGGAACACCCTACTCATCATATCTACAAAGTACGTAGGTGCATTCGTCAACTCAAAAGGCATGATTAGCCACTCAAAGAAATCATCTGGAGTTCTAGAAGCGGTGTTGTCTATACTGTCCTTGGTCACCCTCAACTGATGAAACCCCATGGCCAAGTCTAACTGAGAGAAATAGATGCGCCAAAAAGCTGGTCAAACAGATCATCAATCCTCGGAAGTGGGTGCCTATTCTTCTTAGTGAGTTTGTTCAACTCCCTGTAATCCACACATAAGAGAAGTGAGCCATCCGCCTTAGTTGTAAAGACGACTGGAGCACCCCATTCTGATATACTTGGCCTAGTAAACCCCTTCTCAAGTAGCACTCCTACTTGCTTGCTAAGCTCCCTCCTTTCCCTAGGAGCCATGTGGCGCACATGCAGTGCGACTAGCTTCATATTATCCACTAGGTATATCCAAAAATTAATCTTGTGCCTCGGAAGTAAGCCTCTAGCCTCATCAAAAACATTTGGATACTCATAAACTACAGATACAAACCGCAAATCATCAACAGAAGCATCAAGCTATTCTAGGAAACTAAGCATGGCAGACCCCTTTGGGTTATAGGAAATCTCGAGAGTCCTTCCTCGTCAAGTTAAAAGTCTAACGACCCTCCTCTCACAGTCTATAATGGCACCATACATGGCTAGCTAATCCATCCCTAGAATCAGACCATAGCCCATAAAACCAAGCACATATGCATCGCACTCAAACTCGACCCCCAACAAAGATATCCTCAAACCCCAACATATCATAGACAGATGAGTCAGTCCCCCAATGGGGTTTGAGACAATAACGGAATCAGAAACAATACTAGTACTAAGGTGCAGAGACTCAACCACAGAATCAGATATGCGTGAGAAGCGCCAGAATCAAAAAGGGTCCTAACTGGATGACCGAAAAGAGAAATCAAACCTCCAACAGAAATGTTCCTACCTCTGTCTAGTACACTAGCCTCGAGAGCATGCACCTGTCCTCCAAAAGATCCTGCCCTTTGGCCCTGTTCTTGCTTCTTCAGGCACTCCTTAGTATAGTGTCCAACCTCACCACAGTTGAAGCCACAGTTAAAGCAAGCCTTCTTCCTTTTTCTGTAATCTTTAGCCAAATGACACAAGCTCCCACAACCATGACATTTCATCTTGCCTTGAGCTTTTTCGTTCTTTCCGCCCTTCTTTCGCTATTTTTTCTTAGGCCACACTTTCTTGTTTTGCGCCTCATCAGTATTAGCCTCCTTTTTCTCATCTTTATCATCTTCATGCATCAATCCCATATCAACCAGTCTCTCAAAAGTTGCCCTCGTCGAAGTGTGAGATAATGCCAATGCTTGAAGAGGTTGATTCAATCTTCATGCGAACCTTAAAGCTTTATTGTGCGGGGTATTCACCAGCTCTAGACCAAACCTTGCCAATTGATTGAACTTATTCACATACTCTTTGACAGACATGCTTCCTTTCTAAAGTGCCAAAACCTCTCCAATTGCATGCCCTCTTCTGCCTGAGAAAGAAACTTCATCTCAAATCTCTGTCAGAAATCATCCCAAGTATCAACTGGCTGCCCTACTTACATCACTTCCCACCACAACGAAGCCTCATCCTTAAGCTTCCATGCAGCCAATCATCAACCCCAACAAGTCCAAACAAATTCTTTGTCTCTTTTAGCCAGTTCTGTGCTTCCACAAAATTCTCAGTTCCTCGGAATGAATTTTATCCCATACAGAAGTCTTTGCATATCTTGGAGAAATTATCTGCTCATGGAGAAGGAGGAGGAACAACGGCTACAGCTGGGGGAGGGGCGTCTGCTTGGCCCCCGGCAGGCGTTGTAGCCTCAAGATACCTACGGAACTAAGCCAGTACTTGAACGCCCTCAAGAAGATTTGGTTCCCCAGACATGCTGAAAAGAAAAGGAAAAGGGGATTCAAACAAAGAATCGAAAAATATTTTATATGGCTTTGGGGCATATGTTTTTCCAAAACATTTTTTTCTTTGAAAACACTTTTTTCTGAAACCTTTTGTAAAACCTTTTATCCGATCTTGTAACCTCGCTCTAATACCAAATGTGACACCCCACGTCCGTTAATGTCACTCTTTATCAGAATGCATTAAGTTATGTGAAGCATTATAGGTAAACAGAAATAGAATAGCATAAGACATATATAAAATAGCAGCGGAAATTTAAAACTTCATTATTTTGCAGAAAACATCGTCGTCTCAAAATCAGTTACAACATCAAGAATAAAATAATAAAACTGAGTACATCAAAACAAAACATATGTCTTGCGCTAAAAACCATCAGAGTACAGAAATGTAAAATCATAGTCCCAAGTAAAAGACATAATAAAGTAGACAAGTAGTCAGAGCGATACATCAAAGCAGATCCAGATCCAAGCAGAGACAGAAGAGAGAATCCTAATCAAGGCTGAGCGTTCCCACCCTGAGAACCTGAAGGGGAAAAGGAAGAGAGAGAAAAGGAAACAAAATGGGTCAGACATAAAGTCCGGTAAGTCCAGTGACTTTTAGCATATAAAGAAGTCACTGCACCAATACTAATATAACAGTATCATATGACAGGTATGAACAAACTGAACATAATAAGAAGAATAAACAGAGTGGGTTACACTTCTCAAATAATTTTCTCTGCACCAATACTAATATAACAGATATATGACAAAATTTGGTTTCCCTCGGTTACTAAACAGAAACATAACGATCCCCACAGAAATATAATGGTAGTTCCAGGTGTACCCTAGTAACGGGTTTCACCCAAACAGAAATAACAGGCACCTCAACAGAAATAGCGGGCGTTAAACCAAACAGAAATAACAGGTACCTCAACAGAAAACAGACAGAACTAGATGTTCCCTAGTTACTACCCCAAAGCGACCAGCTCCCTAACTTGTAAATTCCCCTGTGTTGGTCCCACAGTAGGGTGTATTACTTCCTAAAGTGGCAACATACAGAAGGACACAGACCTATTTACTGGTGCGACAGCGGCTTATCTCCCCTATAGACTGGGCTCATGCACGCACATGACTCCATTGTAATGCGCCCATATACACCTCGTTTAGATGAACCTCTTATAATTAGTTTAGTGTTCCTGACACCTACCTAGTGCGGGGTCCCCGTTTAATACCAGAATGGGTTACCGACTGATAAGGGTCCCACACAGCAGATGAAGTCAAACCCCTAACTTGTGTTCCCCTAATTAGCTAGGATTTTTAACAGGTTAAACCTACAGATTTAACCGGTTTGCCTAATTCCTCTACAGATTAACAGGTTCATATAACCCCCCTCCATAGATTATACAGTTTTACTTAACCCCAACAGATTAAACAGGTTTACTTAACCCTAACAAATTAAACAGGTTTACTTAACCCTAATAGATTAAACAGGCTCCACAGGTTGTTTATAGTTTTATTAACATGTTCCGCTTAATCTATAAATTAGGCCTACAGATTTATATACCCCAAACCTCAAGTCATAATTCACAGTATACGATATGCCCAAAATTTAGTCATACTTCCCAGTATAGGTTATGCCCCTAAATTCCAGTCATGATTCATATTACAAGATATTCCCCTAAATTATCATTCCCAAATTATCCCAAATTCGTTCATACGCGTGTTTCAGTGATATTGGCCTAGGATCGAAGGCAGCCTTGACTATAAAAATAAAAAGGGAAAGAGAGAGGAGAGCTGAAATAGGCATATAAAGTAACAGAGATAGGCATATGATAGCAGAAATAGGCATATAAGAACTGAACAGTATATCAGGTGTAAGAGGAATACATGTAATAGCAAAACTGTTTAGGTATGAATCGAATTCTTAATAGGCATAGGTTCAGATCCAGATTTATAAACATGTCAGGGTTACCGTTAAATTTTTATATCTAAAGGTAACATGAACTCATAGAGATTGGATCTAAAGAACAGAAAATAATGTGCTGATGTTGCAGAAGAGATTCTTGTATGAATATAGACCGGTGTTGAAGAAGATAGTCTGATTCATTCCAAGATGGGGCAACATCTCATTGTCTCCATTGTTTTTAGGTGTAGAAAACAATAGAAATGTTGTCCTTTATATAGCCTACCTCTAACGGACTCAGTCAACAAAACGTCCAGATTCAGAAAAATGAACCACACTGGATCGAGGATGGGTCAACCCAACCCCACCTGGGTCGACTCGTGGGTCGACCTACCTGGCAATGGGTCGACCCATAGGTCGACCCAACCTAGGCATAGGTCATCCCCTGCCGGTCCAGATCTCACCAACTTTTCCCGCTTACCTTTTTGAACTGATTTGAATTTCTTCTTTGAATTATATGTACATATAAGCCTCATATACGTATACAAACTTCTAAGCTTCATATCTTCCTCATACGATGCCTAGTTTATGCAAACTCAGAGTCCGTCTTAAGTAGAACTCCGAGACAAACGCAATGATATGGTCCATTTTACTTAACTCCCAATATCTAATTTAGCATTCTTTAGTTTATCGTTAAAATGTCCTTTAAAATTACGAGGTGTTACAATTGGTGTATTGTGAATCACAGTACACCTTAGAACAAACATACCGAGAACTTTGCATGGACTCCCTATGAATTAGAATGGACCAACCCCTCATAGGATTGTATAGTATATTTCACCATCGCGGTTGTTATCAGCAACCGAACCAAATCATATTTAAATGGATCAATATTGAATCTAGATTAGGTAATGATAATACCATAATGGATGCGACTCACATAGTCATGAAGCATATCTCATATTTTAGTTATTCCTATTTGATGGGGTTTGAGGCTACATTTCACCTTCATACAAATAACACTTCGCACGTTTAATGTTAACATTGTCTTACATGCAATGACACAATGTCAATGTTTGTCCATACAAGTCCTTAAGGAGATGGACAAACCAAGTACATCACTTCCACAATACCTATTTTGGAATCACCCTCAAGGTTAGGGATAAATAACATTTGCACTTCAAAGTCTTCACCTAGGATTATAATTTTTTGACATTCCCAATTCAAACGCTTTCACTGTTCAAAGTATTTTTCGAATAGCGCCGCTATCGGATCTTAAATTCTCTGAACCAACATTTGATAATTTAAAATGGTTAATTATTCGACCATGGATAGCTCCACTATCAAGGATGAAAGAGTTTAATGGAACTACCTTTCATGCATTTATTATCATGGCGCGTTTATTGAAATTAATTTCATTGCATTTACCACGATTCCAAAATTTGACATTTGTGCTAAGCACAAGTTGATTTACTAATCAATATTTTAGATTATCTACTCTTGTTTGTTTGGCTCCTTAATAACATAAATAAAAGATCCACTGGTTTAAAATCAATTTACTAGGTAAAATAAGCGAACCTAAAAATATAACTGATAAAGTTAAAGCAAACTTTTAATTACAGTAATTAAATCTCAAATTAGTTATTTCTCAAACTTGATTGAAATTAATAATAATTAAGTCATAATTGTATTATAATTAAACCTAGATTGATCATTGTTTAACTTTAAATTAAGTAATAAACAACCTTATTTGATTAGTGATTAATTAATAGATAAAATTAATTATTTAATAATTAACTTAGATAAGTAGTCAGAATTAAATAAAAATTAATCCTTAAGTACCCTTACGTAACTAGTAATTAATTAAAAATCCTTGTAATTTAATTAACTTACTAGATTAGTACTTTAGTACTAATCACCTAATTAATTACTAGTTATTTCTAATTATTTTCAATAAATATGCTAAATTAATTAATTAGTTATCAAATTATACTTCCTAAATTAATTATTAATTTTTATACTTAATTACTTGAAAATGATTTTCAAAAGAATTAAGCTAAAAAAACATTTTGAATTTATAAAGCAATGATTTTTCCAAAATTACATCCAAAGCAATTATACCTTAACATAAAGTTTGCTTCTATGTTAACTTTTCAGAACCATTACTTATTGACCTAGCTCACTTTTGACATGTAAGAAAGAGGCTAACTCGCTTTTGAAACATAAGAAAGAGGTTTTGGAAATTTAAACGAAAGTTAGAAACTATAATTTATTTATTTGAAACTAATATCAACATGATTTAGTTTAACCAAAATATCCCAAGTCATTTTAGCATGCCAAATGTGCTACCTTCATAAGCATATACATTACATGCATAAACCATAATCATTGATTGATATGTCATAACTATAATTCATACGGAATGTCATAATTTTACAATTAAACTCAACATTTGACTTCACTTTGAATCTAATGTTCTAATCATACACACGTGCGCGCGCGCACACACACATATATATACTCAATAACTAGAGCGAACCCGTGCTTCGCACACGGACTTCTGTTAAACTATTCTTTAACATTGCATTGTTTCAAGTAATGATAACATGAATAAGAATGAGCTCCTTTTATGATATTGTTCATTAAAAGATATGTGGACCTAATATTTCATTTGCGAATAGCCTGAGCTGCAAAATGCATCAGTTGATACTGTGACATGGCCTTCCTTCTCCATTGAAAAAATGTCTGGTCGTGCAAAAAAAAGTTGCAGCTCACATAAACAATATTTCAACACATATAAACAACAAAGAAAAACCCAACTGCTCTGGATGTTGGTATAACATATGCATACAATTGTGGTGAACTATGAATTTCCTTATTGATTAAATATAAAGATATAAAATATTGAAAGATTATATCATTCAGAATATAGTTGGTAAAGAACTTAGTTAAAAAAAACAGGTAGATTTCAAGAAAGGATATTCTAATTTTTTTTAAACATCACAATATATACACATGCATTTAATAACTAAATAAAAAGCGGGAAAGACATAAATAACACAGTTTAAAAGGGGAGTTGATGTTGTAGATGATCATCTTAAATGGTACTTGTAATTTTCTAGTGATGTTGAGTAGTTAGCTCTATTTCACACAGCTTCTCTGGCTAAACTTCCAAATTCATTACTCAGTTCGCTGTTCTTTTCTTCCTGCAAGGGATAGTTAAAAAATATGTTAAACAGTACTATAAAATTTGTAATGTGTTTGTCCAGTGGTTAGAGCAAAACCTTGGTGCAAATATGCATGGTTGCATATGTAGTAGACCTGGAATCATGGGAATGTTTCTATAATACTATCAATTTACTGTGCATATGGTTGATGGCGGCAACTAATATTCCTGCAGGTGTTAGAAGGTACCTAATTATATGTGGTCAATGCCACAGTAATAGTAAAAATCACCAAGGTAATTATATATTCATATAGATGTAAGAAAAATGAATAAAAAGAACCATATGAGATGTACATAGGACTATGTCAAGGAAATTCTTGCTAAATAAAGCATAACTAAGATGTAACGATGAAGACAATCATCATCAACCATGCTATGGTCCATGTATTATAACCCCTACATGTCGCGCCTCTTGCGTGTAACACCCCACCTCCGCCAGTGCCACTCTTGCAAGGGCACTGACTTTGGAGGGGCGTTTGAATTAGGTAAACATGCAGAATGATATATCAAGGCAGAACAAGAACATATGTATATATGTAAATAGAGTAAATAACATAGATAAAACAGCGGAAGATTTAAACCATTTCAAAACAAGTCTGGTACAACATAATATCAATTTCCCAAATAAACAAGTCTAGATAAAACAACATCATCTGAAAACAGAAATACATAAGTGCTATCCCCAAAATACGTGAGAACCATAGCTAGCTTCATGTAGAAAGCGTACATGAACTGAAATCCCACAAGCAAGTAATCCAAAATCCAAGCTAGGCTCCTGTATTCCCTCCCTGAGAACCTTGGGGGGGAACGGAAGAAAAGAGGCGAAAGAAAACAGGTCAGTCAAAAAGACTGAGTAAGCCCTACTGCAATCAATGTAAACTGATAAAGTTAACTGGTATGGGCAGCAAGGGATGAACATAAGGATAACAACATACTAGCATGATGATTAACTATCAAGGTAGATAAAGGTGTCATCGCATAATCAGGATTAAGGTTTTGCACCACAGGTGTACTAGTAAACTAACATGACTTGAATAAACAAGTATTGATCTCTTGGCCCAAGCTTTGGCCCAATAACATGAAGTGATCCTCATACGAGGTCCAAAGTGTAAACTAGAAGTGATCCCAGTGATCCCCAGACCCAAGTTTTGGCCCATCATCAGGAATGACCCAAACCAAGGTCCAACTAGCACGGTCTAGTCGATCGGCTCCCTAAGCCTAACTCGTCAAGTGTCTGTGTCATACGGCCCAACTACGAAGTGTAGCTAAACTGTGCTAGGTCCACCCTAGGGTGTATCCAGTCCTAGGATGTCAACCACCGACACAAACCAAGCACGCACAGTTTAAACCTACTGGTGCCCGTGCCTGCTTTTTCAACTCCGGACCATGTGCACGATCATGGCCCGCCTGAACCCACACCGGCGCACCTACTCAGCCGTCGTTTGGTCGCTTACATGGCATCCAGTAATCGTGCCCCTCCCTAGCCTAGTCCCTAGGGTGTCATGATACAACTAAGAGGGTTACTGGTGCAAAGGACCACGCAACTAGGGTTTCCTTAATGGGTTAACATGGTTAACCCAACTCATTCAAGTACCAAGTTGGTTAAGTGTACCCAAGGTTCACGACTTAACCCTACCAACCCATCGTGTTTTTCATTGGTTAAGTATTCCAGCGGTCCATGACTTAACCCTAATCACAAGGCATTAATTAATTAATGCGCCTTAACCTCTCACATTAGACTTTGTTGTGGTTACTAGTTAAGCCGGCGGGTCCGGGTAGCTTTACACCACAACTTGGTCTAACCTCGGGTTCAAGGTACAACATGACCAACTTCTCACATTGGGTCCTATTGTTTGTAGCAACTAGTTAAGCCGGTCGGTTCCGGGTAGGTTTACGCTACAAACTCAACCCAACCTCGAGTTGGTCACACTTATCTTTTCTAAGTGTCATGTCCACCATGTTTCCAAAACGCATTACAAGTTTTTCAAGCAATTGGGTAGACCTAACTTAATAGGTAAATTCCCAATGGGTAGACCTAACTTAATAGGTAAATTCTCAAGCTTATGTTTTTATGTCTTTTAAGTTTACCCAACCCCAAACGCAATCTCATCGCTTACATATCGCAATAGCGCATAAAGGATAGAAAGAGGGAACTTGACATAATCATGACATAAAAGTGTTGAAGCCACAAGTTCAACATGGTGGCATATGAAATGTACATATGTTCATATACTTGCATTAGGCCTCAAAAACATGCATAACATTATAGCATGAACAAAATGTTCAACCCAAACTTGCATAACATAGTTGCATACCATAACATGACATACTTGCCTATAAACTTGCATATTACAACATGATAAACTTGCGTATCAACTTGCATATTACAACATGATAAACTTGCATATCAACTTGCATAACATATGACAACTTGCATATCAAACTTGCATACAAAACTTGCATAACATATGACAACTTACATATCAAACTTGCATACAAAACTTGCATAACAGATGACAACTTGCATATCATACTTGCATAATAAAACTTGCATGACATATGACAACTTGCATAACAAAACTTGTATAACATATGACAACTTGCATATCAACTTGCATAACAAAACTTGCATAACATATGGCAACTTGCATATCAACTTGCATAACAAAACTTGCATAACATATGGCAACTTGCATATCAACTTGCATAACAAAACTTGCATAACATATGGCAACTTGCATATCAACTTGCATAACAAAACTTGCATAACATATGACAACTTGCATATCAACTTGCATAACAAAACTTGCATAACATATGGCAACTTGCATATCAACTTGCATAACAAAACTTGTATGACACATCATAGGAAACTTGCATAACACATCATAGAAAACTTGCATATCATACATTTAACTTTAAAGTTCAAGTATGAAAGGAATAGGGCTTACAATGCTTATGCGGACTCAAATGAGTTTAGCAAATGTAAGAAACCCCTTATGCAACTAATTAAACCCCAAAAATGCAAGCAAACTTGATCCAAACTCTTCCTTTAAGATGCCAATAGAGAAACAAGACTTTAATGCAAGCTAAAGAGGATCATACAAGCCTAAATACACTTGTATGCATGGAAATCTCTTAGAAATTGATTTAGGAATTGTATGAAGAGAGTGGAGGCCATGAGAGGTTTGATTTTGACATAGTTTAGTTGCTAGAATGAATAATGAGTGATTTAGGGTAGGTTAGGGTCTTATTTATAGATTAGGCTAGTGATTTAGACCATAGGATTAAACCCTAGTTCCAATCTCAGCCCTCTAAACCGAATCTGGCCCCCAAGCTCAACACATTCTCAAAATGGTGCACCAGGCAAGACTTGCCGTCGGAGCCAAGTCGACAGCCAAGTCGACAGGGCTGTCGACCTGGTCAGACCAAGTCGACTCCCAAGTCGACAGGGCTGTCGACTTGGGTACTGTGGCGGGAATTTTCCCGCCTGGCCCAACTGGCCCAATTTTTCCAATTTCAAGTTTGAATTTGAAATCCGTTTTTACCTTGGAATTTTCTGAAAACTTCGTTGGGCCTTAATCGGGTCATACGGACTCCGATTTTCGAAAACTCGGACTCTATTTCGCGTATTTTTCCGAGACGAACGCAATGGCATAGCCCGTTTCCCTTGATTCAGATTTTACAGTTTAATTCTGCCTCCATTTATGTTATAACATGTTATTCAAAAATACGGGTTGTTACATTGCGTAACAGAATTATATGATGTTCAGTTGGCTCTAACTTCAGCAAAACACCTCTAAAATGATCAGTTCTAGATAGCTCTTGCAATACTTCATGTCGGCGTCAACTTGCATATCAGCACCAACTCTCATTGATGCTTCATCTCACGCTTTAATGTCAACACCTAGGAACGGGCACATAAGTTGCAACCAACTCTGTTTGGTGCTTCTCCTCACTTCCTCTCCTATCTCAATAATCATGCAACTAAATGCATATGCAGGCCAACTTGATTCAACATGGCATCAAATCGCAAACACCATGCCAATTTTCAGTTGCAATTACTATTATATTGCACAGTTCACAATTTTTTTAATTGAATATTTTCTTGTTTATGAAGGTGAGACATACTTTTATAAACGGCACGTCCATGATTTAATGCATGCAAACTATGTATAGTACTATTTTAGAGATAATGGCTTTACGAAACAAAAACTAATATTAAGATGAAGTTGTCCCAATCTTAGAAATGTCACAGATAAATACTTTGTTGATTGATTCGTGTGCATAGCCAGAGATGACTAAGTCACTTTGTTTCTCTTACATAGAATTCTGATTAATTCTTATATAAAACTTTTAGCAATCAACTACTGTTATCGGCTGCATGGCCACACTGTCTGATACAACTCTATTTAATTTTGTAATCGAATTGGAAACTTAACAATAATATTTAACTGAATTTAGTTTCATTTTATTTTGAATCATAATTTAAATAGTGAGTATACTTGTAATAATTTAAATATGAATAAATGACATTAAAGTAATTTCACTTAGTAAAAATTTGTGGATATTAATGCAACAAAATGTATGAAAATTCTATTACTAATCAACATAAAATTGGAAACCACCTTAAAATTAATATATATTTACTATCAGATTCATGGTTACCCTCAATTTAAAATACGCATAGTTTTGCCCCTTAAAATTACGACTATGGAATTCTTGAGTTTTTTATATTTATAGGTGTCGAAACATGAATCCCTTGTTTGTGAATTAGTGAATAAAAATATAAAAATAAATCCACTCTTACCATACAATAAGTGGACAATCCAAATTATTTCTAATAAATTATGAAACGTAAAAACAATATTAATATTCCAAACATTTTGAGGACACAATTTGCACGTAGTCAAGTATATATCAAACCGTTTATTCCATATTACCATAAATCGATATTTCAGCTTATAGTTTTAAGAGGCTGAAATTGGATAATTTACTACTATGATAGTTCACCTAAACTCATAATTACCATTCACTTCCATAAGATCTATAAGTTGCAGTTCAAAAACTATTACAATGATGATCAGCTTAAAAATAATATAATGACCGACCACATCACCTCTAACACATTGATAAGAGAAACAATGCATACAGCATGGACAAAGCCATTTTCAAATCCAATTACAATTTGTATGTTTTAATAGATAATATTCAACTCCTTAAGTTACCATAAATTCTTTTCAACATCAATCTTTTATATTCAAGTCAGTTAGTTTCCGCTCTATCCTTCTTTGGATATCGTGACACTGCTCAAGATATGCTTTCATCTATAGTAAAGCGGTCTTTGGTGATTTAAATTGATGAGATTTTTTACCCATTATCAAGGTGCAAAATTTTGGTTTCCATAATGGAGGCTTGATTTGTACTAACGGTACCCAGTAGGCGTTCAACCAAACGTGAGAAAAAAATATCTTTTCTGCTCTGTTTATTGATGACTATCTGTAAAATAAAAGATAGTAAAGGCAAGATTATCTTTATTGACTTTTATATTCATTTTTGGTGCATCCATCAATACTTTATCAATCTGTTAATATGTTTTCTGAGGTAGCAACTAAATAAAGTGAGAGATATAATACCTTTCAGCAAATAGGAAATTTGTTTACAGAAGATAACACTCCATGTCAAATGACCAAGTATCTAAATTACAAACTATTTCTTTTGTTAATTGTTTTAGAAAATGATATAACCTGAATTTTGTGCATCTTTATTACATTGACAAAAAAGAAAGCCTATAGTTCATGAGATAGATAGGTTGATCCATAGTTCCAAACAATAAACCTAATATTTCTTGTTAGATCCTAAATGTAGGAATATTGGAAGAGCAAAATTGGATCTTATTTATGATGCTAAATTACCCAATATTAAATTCCTTTGTCACGTTCACATATATAACAAATAGTGTGTAAATTAGAAATTAAAAAAATCAGAGCAAACATGGATCTATTTGTGATCCTTAATTACCGAGTATTAAATTCTTGTGCCATAGTCACATATATAGCAAATAATGTGCAAGTACCTCACTTTCTACAAATATAGCTACCAAAGGCAACAAATTTAGCTAAAGATAAAATCTATTTTGTGAAGAACATGACAAATTTTGAAATGAATTTCCATTTGAGGAATCTTTTCTAAACAAAGTATTATTATTTTATATTGTTTTTAGAATTATACTTTCATATTCAGTTATAAGAACCAACAAATGTTGGCTGCATTAGAAAATTCAGATATTTAAATATTACATCATGTAAGACATCTTTAAAAAGCTGACTTATCCCTAAAATAAAAAAAGTGCAAGGGAATTGCCATAGTTATCAGTAAATCTAAACAAAAAATATACCTTAACTGCCACTTATTGAAGGGCTACGGAAAAAAAACCTTTGAAGCTCTAAGCACCTACACGCCCTCATCTTCTTGAACTCCCTTGTTGTTGCTTCTACACTCATATACCACCTTAACTTGGAAACCTCTAATTGACATGTGCCATCTTGTTTAATTCATCAGCCTTGCAGTTAGTGCTACCATACCCTCAAATAGTACAAATCCAAAAAAAGTTGCATATCAAAAAAGAAATTTTACATGATTTAGTTGAAGAATTTGAGAATTAAGATATTTTATGTATGTATAGTTTTTGCACCCATTATAAATCTCTGGATTTCATACCAGAAGTTGCATGCCAAGAACCTTTTAGGTGACATAACAATCGAACCTTACAAATGAAACCATAAATGTAGCCTTGTAGGACACCGTTGTCTTGCATAAGGAGCTATAGTAACACAAAGCAACAAATAATATGAAAATTTTGATCTCAAATGCATTGTTTTAGTACATATATGGTTAACTTTTAAATTGATTCAATATTCATGTCACTATCATTTGGTCTATCATTTCATCAAATACTATTGACATGTTTGCGTTGTTACTCGTTACGTACTGTTATCTTATATAATTTCCTGAAGCTGCATTCTCATGAATACAAATAACAGTACTCTTCATTAACCATTTCGAGTCAAACAGTGAAACAAAAATGTCATTCTAAGTAAAGGTTGAATAAATGTTTATAACTTTTGGTTTCCAAATATTACTATACAATGACCTTGTTGATATTTGAGTGAATTACTTCTAAGTTGATTGTTAATCATTCAAGTGTGGTGATCTTTTATGATACCGGCAGAGGAAATTATTTGTAGAAAAGATATGTTTCGCATTTATAAATCAGAAAAATATAAAGAAAATAAAAACAATAACTGTTTTAATTTTTATCCATAAATTGTGACATACGGAAATAACCATTACCAAACGTGACAGACACCATCTAATATAATTGGAAACATTACTTATTTTTTAGACATTTTTGTGTTTGATATGGCTTGCTGTATAGCTTTTTTTTTTAATTATTAAATTTGTTTACATTAATTGGAAACATATCCTATTCTCGTAAACATGAAACATATCCTTTGTTCATCTAAGAAGCTATGATATATATCCAAAAAATGCATGCACTTTGATTGAATATCTAATTGTTTAGTCCATTGAATATAAAACGTAAAATATTATGACAGGAAAAGTAATCAAACCACTTTTGAGTAGAAAATAAAAAATAAAAATAAGAGCACATGCATTGATTTGTACTAACATTGAGATTATCCAATATAGTGAAACAGAACATATTTAAATTGGAAACATGATACAAATACCAAATTTATATATTACTAATTTGTAAACACTTAGAATAGTGAAATATCAATTTCCTAATTTATCCTATTATTTTGAACTTGCTAGCAAGATGTATGTAGATAGCATATTCAAAAATTTATAAAAAATATGTCAAAATATAATTTGTTTCCATACAGAAGATATGAGATTTAAGCAAAAATTGAATACATTGTACAGTAGGCTATCTAAATGTTTGGTTCTCCTGAATATAAAATGTAAAGGGGTAAAACAAAGTGATCACTTTTTAAAAACGGAGTTGAAATCAAAACTATGAGTAATTAATCAATATGCACTAACTATGGAAGTATCCATATAATGAAGGAAAACCTGTACTGAACTTGGGAACATAATATAGATACCAAATTAAAATATAGCAAGTTTGTTAAGACTTAAAAAGAGAACAATGCTGACAAGATACAAATCTTGCAAAATCAACACGAAATGCACTGATATGAAATTGCATCAATAAGTGCACAATACAGTGACAATACAGACCTTGCAGTTATTTGATGATAAAGACAGAATATGAGGGAATATAGATTAGAATATGGAATAAACGCATTTAACTTCACAGATTGGACTAAAAACCAAAAAACACATGCCAATCTGGGAAGAAATCCTTAACCTCCTAAATCCCACTACCATTACTGATTGAATTAGAGTTGAGACATGCCAATCTGTTAAGGAACGCTAAACCCAGTAAGTACAACTACCACAAATGAATTGCAGTTTTAAGATAATGCTGAAAGAGGGAGAATAAAAGAGGGAAAATATGAGTTTATATGGAAATTTACCAAGTTAAGCATAAACCTCGCTGAAATTTACATACAGTTTCCAACAATTCCAAAGTTCCAAAATATATGCAAAGGTCCAAAATCTTTCGTTGTATGCATGGTATAATACATGATGATTTCCATATATTTTAGCCAGGATATATTTAGCCTGAAGATGCTTTGTACATTTGTAAATATACAATGAAAGAGTAGGGCCCATAACAAATTGAATGGTGTGCAAAAGCAAAATATTTCTAGCTTTCCCATTAGCTTTATTATTGATCACCCTTGGCAACCATTGTAGAGCAACAAATAGTTAGAAAATTAAGAACCATCAAACTTGAATCATATATAATAACATAAATAGATCGTGACATCAAGGAAAAAAGAACATGAAAATATAAGCTAGGAATAAAACCAATTCAATAAAAGTCAGTAACAGGCATAATCAAGTAATAGATAATTACAAAAAACATGCATTTCTATAATTCCTTTTAAAGTAACAGTAATAATTTTTCATTTTGTGTGTCATAAAACAAAAAAACATCACATGAAAATCGTTACCTCTATTTGAAATGCCAAAGATTCTTGACCAATAGAATGGAGCCCTTTTTACCCTTTATGTCAGGTCTAATATAAAACTACTGTTACCTATATTTTAGCAATTGTCTTAGAAGCAGCTTGAGTTGCATGTTTTCGTCAGCCATACAGTATTAGGATATTAGAATGTAAAATCAATATAGATCTAGAATTTATATTGGAATTAATGGCAAAATATACACAATTTTCAGGGATAGTTAAGAATGGTTAGTTTCTCTCACTTTATAAAAACATGTAACTTTCCATGATAGTAAATTTATATTCTTTGCAGACCAAACAATATCATTAGCAGAACTTTAGAGACTAATAAAGTGAAGAACAGTTTAAACACAAAATAATGGAACTTATTACATTGTATAACTATTAAAAAAATAAAACTGGAGCATAATATAACTGGGTACAATAAATATTAGTACTAACTGCAACCAAGAAAAAAACAGAAAGTCAATTATTTTTCTATCTGCAACTGTGAGTTAATTTTATTAGTCTACTTATGTAAGACATATAATAAGGCAGAAAATAAATAGATGAACAAATGATCACTATAGCAATTTTCAAAGCAACCGCCTATAACGTTGAACTAGAGAAAAAAAATTTAGTTCTAAAAGATTATAGACCAAAGAAAGTTTAAGAATGAAAATACTCAAACAGAAATTCTGGACAATTCAAATGTTTTGTCAAAATTTATGATATGCTTAAAATAATGCCATAGTAACACAGAAAAGGGAGAAAAAAAGTAACGTATTTATACAAGAAATTTTATAGATCATAAAAAAAAAACAATCTGATGTTTGGAAGTTAAAAAGTCAAGATGCTCCAGTTTCTTCGAATTGCAATTAAAATATGGACAAATGGTAAAATTAAGAAAGAACATGATATCTAAAATAAGGCCTTTTGTTTAAATTCAAAAGCATTTTCTTTAGCCAAATACTAAAATTTCTATTTTCATTTAATAATAGTAAAGCAATTTTAGGAAAATTACAAAATTTTAATTTTCCTGACAAAGAAACTAAATATTTCAAAATTTAAATTTAAAAAAATATTATAATATTAAAAAAACTATCTTTCTGAATTTTTAAAAAAGTTCATAGGTAGTATATATAAAATTGTTTTGCCAGTCTAAATTAATAAAATCAAGGTATATCAAAAAGCTTAGTGTTACATTTGAATTCTACTCATAAACGTTAAGAACTGCTAGAAATGGTTTTAATATAAGAATCACTATCATCAATAGGCAGGGAAAGCTAGAGGAAATTAATTTTAGAAAACGAATAAATCATCAAAGATTTGGATGCATTTGAACCCTTTTTATTTCATTTGGCTAGGTGAATGAATAAACTTTCACCCAAAGACCAGAAATTCTACAACATCGACGGAAATCTAAACCACTAAAGTGAAGTTCTTTGATTTTTGAGTTAACACTGAAATAATATAACCAACCTGTACACCCCCTAAAAATGCACAGATCGTTATAAAAAGTCTATGAAGCAAATGAGGTTGCCAATTTACTTTTCCTTTATTTGTTTTTTTAAACATATGCAACTGTTCATTTGACAAAATATTTAGAATTGACAATACAAATGGGTGCATTAGCTTTTCTAAATCAGTTTAAAGTGTAAACAAATATGTTCTTTTACCAAATTTAAACATAATCCATGGTCAATAATTTTTCGGCATATATAACTTAATCAATGCTGAAGTTAATATTTAAAAGCGTTAACTTGCACATGATTTCATTAATTAGTGCATTATAATTTAAATTGACAGTTGACAGAAAGTATGAAATTATAAATTATGGTTGTAGCATTGAGATATTAAAACATTGATCAAAATGAGCATGTTTATTTTCTATTAATTCGATGAAATACATTGATGTAACTTGATTTAATTATTGAGCAAGTAATAGAATTTTGCCACTCTTTTTTCTGCTTATGCACATGTGCGACTTCCAAGATTTTATAGCAAATGGAATCAAAAAGCAAGGATGCTAAGTTGTTGTAGTTGAATGCTCTAGAACATGTTAGGAAAAATACTGATATTAAAGCCACTAACATTGTTCCAAACATTTAAAAATTAGCTTACATAATACGACATATGTGGCATTAGAAAAATCACTGATAATACCTTTTACGACCATGCTACTTTTGCTTCCAAAGACTTGCAAATTCATTGATGAACTAAAAGACATGGGAAAAAAATCATCAAATTTATAATTTACTTTCATCCCAAAATAGATAATGCTACACTTTAAATATCATACATATTGGGAAACAAAATTAACCATCATAATGTAACCTAAATAGCCTTTTAAAATGTGAGTATTAAATTATATTATTCATAATATACTCACGTGTTTCAGTTGAGTGATATTGGTGGAAAAATTCCAAAACTATCGTATTTCACCTAAAAGAATGTTGTAATTTACTCTTGCTTCTAAAAAACAGAAAGAGGTAAGAGTATGAATAAAAGTTTTGTCTAAAATCCAATCCACTGTTTCATATTAAAAATGTTAAGTTTCAAAACAGTTTTAGCCATCTTGATTAAACATGTGTAGCTTTGTAAAAATTTGTTTATTAAATTTCGCCATCGATATAAAATCCAAATAGTCCTAGCATAGTAACAAAACAATGGAAACTTTTTGAAGCCAAGGCATTTCATGTAGGAAAATTCCAAAATTTAATCTTGTAGATGTAAAAGGACAGAATTCACATAGGAACGTTAATAGCCAATGGTAATAGGAAGAACTCAATATATATATATATATATATATATATATATATATATATATATATGTTCAAAGATGAAACCTAATCAATGTAGAAAGTAGAAACCAAAACAAATTAATTTTTCTTGGAGAACTTTGTGAATATGCAGCTAACCTATGTCCATAATTAAATATCTAAAATTGAAGATAAATGAAATCCATTGGAAACCAAAGGGGAATTAGAAAATATAAAAATTCAAAATATACAATGATACGGATATTAAAAGCATATGATTTTGATAAGTTAAGAGTATGGGGTTAAAAAGTACAATTTAAAGAAAGATCGAAGAAACTAAACATGCTCCTCTACTCAGGTAATTAACGAAAGTTGTTTGTGTGGTTCCTCAAGCCTATTTCTAAAAAGAGAGATCATCTACATATAATTTAAATAAATATATACTAAAAAAATGCAGCCACAACTATGGTAGTTTTTTGCCTTAATTAAGCACAAACATCTATTAGCTTATAAAAATGATTAGTAGCTTGAAATAGCCACATTAATTGCTTTTTTTGCAGTAATTAGTAAACGGCCAAGAAGCGGATTCAAGCATGTTGTTACACAAAATAGTAGGACTACATAAACTGTTTCTGCCTTTAAAACTGAAAATTTGTAACAGATAACATTTTTAAAGAAATGCATTTAGAACTGAATCAGTATACATTAATATTTTCCTAGATTGAATATGCTTGCTTTACTATTCATGACGCTAGACTGTTAAGGACTCGATCGAATGATCATTCGTTATACATAATATTCATGATGCAGACTCAGATTGAATGACCCATAGTACTAAATATGGGAGATGAGTAGGAAGTACTAAATGTCCAAAAGATATGAAATTCAGCGATAAAATCCAACCACATTGAAGGGAATTATGTAAACAAAACAACAATAGAAATTTATGGTTCGAAATTTTACTCCAAACCATATCTATGGTGAGCAGTTAGCATTGGCAGAATAATATTACGCGCTGTAGGTGCGAAGAGAAAGGCAAAGCTCGATTGTCAGTAACTGCCGCGAATCAGGCAGTGGAGAGTCGACAGGCTTCAATCCAATTTAAATTAGGAAAAAAAGCGACAGGAGATGGATCTAAGTTTCAAATCTGAAGAGGATCGGGGAGATGCTACAGAATGGAACGGTTAACGCCAACTGGATATTGGATGTATCTGACCATGGAGGCCATGTGAATATCTCAAACTGGAGAATGGAGGACGATTTAGTGCGGAAGGGGGTGAATAATTAAAAATTGGCCGCACATTAAAAAAAGGAAACAGAGACCGTTCGGTTTTTTATTGACTTGGCATGCCTCAGAGCTAAGCAAATCAAACTCGGTAATTATAATGTAGTATAGATTATTCATAACAAATTCACTTATTTCAATTGAGTAATATTGGCAAAACTGTTGTATTTCACTTAAAAGAATAATGTAACTAACATTCGCTTCTAGAAATAGAAACAGATAAGTGTACAAATAAGACTTTTAACTGAAATTAATTCCATTATTTCATATTAGAAATGTTTCATCATGAAACATTTTTAGCCATCCTATCTAAACATATGTTGCCTCGTAGAATTATGTAAGTTAAATTACTCCATCCACATAAAATCCAAAAAAATTCTAGCATAATAACAGAACAGTGGAAACCTTATTTTATAACATAAATCTTATTTTAAAATAGAAAACTTATTTCATGCCAGACCAAATATCGGTAGGAGTTATAATAGTCTACTCAAATTTTCCAGGTTGAAGGCATAAATATTATACCAATATATGGTATGGCTTACTTTTATTACATAGATAGAAAAGATAACTACTTACACCGACGAACCCTTCCTTGACTGTAACAAAATTCAACACTTGATATAAGGTATGTAATCAAATCCGCAGATATGTATTTCTCATGGATCAATTTTGGGCTATGAATGTATTTTTCACTGATCAAAAGGCAAAGTTATATAATATCATCTAAAATACATAACAATTGTCTCTTTAAACAAAAACCAAATAAATGAATTTCAAAAACTAAAAAAAAGAAAGGTAGACAAAGTTTCAAAACCAAATAAATATTAGGACATGTAGATTCTTGGAAATATATACATGCATTAACTAAAAGGAAAAGTAGTTCGAATATAATGAGTGGTACAACATTTCAATATGACTTTCAATCAGGAAGAGCAATTGGTTGCTGATGAAAGAAAATGCGAAGTTCATTTTGCATTAAACTCGGATAATCCATGCTTACTATTCATCCTATCTTCTTATTGTTCATTTATCTGTTTTTATTGTGCCACATATAATAAAAAAAGTGCTTCTTAAATAGATAATTTATATTCTAACTGACATGTGACTAATGACATACCTCAAGAGGTTAAAAAAATTGTAAACTTCGACTAATATCGCAAACAATTCTTGAAAGAGGCTATGCAGCAGTATAGGATCGTGTAGTATGGAGAATAGGATATAATATCTATATAGCAGAGTAGAAAGCAGTAAATCACACAGTAGATTTATATTGGTTCGGACCACTGTCCTACGTCCAGTTCCAGATTCACTTCTGGTATTTCACTAACACTAAAACCCTCACTTCACCCGGAGGAATAGGTTCACAATTACCCGAACCACTGAACGGGATTTCTTGCCTCAACCACTGAAGAGGTCTTCACTAATACAGAATAATTGTTGACTCTTTTGTGTTCTTGATTACACGGATTGTCAAATATTAAGTACACCCTTCCTATAGCCTTTCCTTGATGATAATCGTGAAGTGCGTGAAGGAATATGGAAGTTTAAAAGTCTCAAGTATAAAAGTAGATAGCTTTTTAGAACTTAGAGATCTTTGAATAAGATATAGATAATTAGAATAAAATTCGGTGATTAGATCATCTAAGCAATTCTCTATTTATAATATATAAAAAGATACAACTGATCGTGAAGAGTTTTGATGAAGAGATATGGATTAAATAGTTGTGTCTCTTCTTAAAGGATGCAACTCTTCGGAATTCAGATGTCTGAAAATAAAATTCAGATGTTTGTTTATTTTAAAAATCAAGTTAGAAAGGAAATAGTGTATTTCGGGGGCATTTCAGACGTCTGAAATATATCAACCAGACGTTTGAATATTGTATTTAAAAACATTCTGTTTCAGCAAACAGACGTCTGAATTTTTCAAACCAGACGTCTGTTTTCTGTTTCTTGCCTATTCCTTGCCTTATTTTAAATTAGAAAACTATATATATAAAACGTGTGTGTGTAATCATCAAGGAAGACTTTAACATATAAATCTAGGACTAACAGACTCTTACAACATATAAGTGATCTTCGTATTGTGTTCTTGAATCTGATTGTCAAAAATATCTTCCTGCAACATAGAATTAGTCGATAATAATATATATGTACATGTATAGTTGTCATAATTAAAACGCCATATTGCGAGATCCAACATTCTCCCCCTTTTTGATAATGACAACTATATATGTGACTCCCCCTGCCAATATGCATAAATTTGACATGTACGATCTCTAGAAATTTGAAGTTAATTTGTGAGGCTTTAACATTTCTAGACTATAATGACTTTATGTAAACTCAACTTATGATATAAGTTCTTCTGAAGCTCTTGAGTCCGTTTCTTCTTGTCTTCTTGCATCATTAGAGTCCAAATAGATTTTCAAGTGCCATAATATAATTGGTTAGCATCCTTCATATATATGCTTTTATCCTCTTTTGTACTGTGTATCTTCGTATTGAACTTATTTCTTTTTCTCTTTTTCTCTTTTTGATACCCATGTACCTGCAAGTTAGCTTAGAGGTTCTTTGGTATAATTATATAGTTGTTGTCATCAAAATCCAACAATAGAGTTTCTAACATTCTCCCCCTTTTTGATGATGAAAACTATACTAATTAAAAATATATTCTTTCTATAACATCTTCCTCTATCAATATACACATGAATTTCTCCCCCTTTGTCATTATAAAAAGAATGAGGGAATGTAATCAATATCGTCGTCTTCTCTTTATTTTCTTCCCCTGAATGTGTGATATATGAATATTTCTCCCCCTAATTATGTGACTATTATTTTCCCAAATTCCCTGATTTAGCTTTGAGCTCAGTTTTCAAAGATATTAGAGATACTGAACTACCCTCCTTTTCGTTGTGGTGTACCTGCAACAAAAATTATATATATACATTGGTACCCACTTTCTCTGTTAGGGTCCAGGGGTTAGAGAGAAGGTAACCATACCCACAAAGGTTTAATGGTACCTTTGAAAATAAAGTTTTTATTTTTAACTATTGAATCAAAATAATCATCAATACATTTTTCTCTGTTTTTCCAATTTACAGGAACCCAAATACTTAGATAATTTCTATTAATATTTCCTTTTGTACTTCTATTATAAATGTTTCTAGTCATAAAAGCATTTGAATTTCTATAGAAATTTGATCTTCGAGTTACACGTGCTTTAGTGCTAGCAGTTAAATTTTTGTAATACATGAAAGCATATCTAGTACTAGTTCTATGATTAGTTTTATTATACCCTAAGCCACTTTTATCGTGTAAAGGTCTAGAGCAAGATAAAATATCATTTATATCATTTTGACCTTTATTAATTTTTGCAAACTTATTTGTACATTTTCAAATTTGATTCCAAAGTTGCGATTGAAATTTTCAAAAGAAGTCTTGCAATCTTTTAAACCAATTTTCTTATTTAACTCAGAATTCTCCCTTTTTAAAGTACCATTCTCATTTTCGAGATGACAAATTTGAGATCCTGAATTAACTAAAGAAGAGTGTAATTTTTCAAAAAATTTATTCGAATCAGACGTTTTATTTTGCAAAGTATTATTATTAACCTTTAAAAACTCGTATTCTTCAGATAATTCTAAATTCTTTTCAGTTAAAGCTCCATTCTCTTTTTCAAGAGACGAAATTAAAGAATTAGAATTATTTAAAGAATCTTCTAATGATTCATCTCTATTTTTCAAGAGATCGATTTCCTTTAAAAGAACATTGTTTTTATCTTCTAGTCGCTCATTTTTTTTTTGAAGGAAATCTTTTTGAGAAACAAGCTCTTCTAAGGTATTTTCAAAACATTTGGCTTGTTTGACTAAAAAATTGTTTTCTTCTTTTAATTTGGAAATTTCTTGCTCACAATCTTTAGACTTGGCTAAAATAATTGCATTAAGTTTACCCAAACTTTTAAAATCTTTTAATAATTTTTCGTGGTCTAATAAAAGATCTTTATATAATGAATCCTCACATACCGATTGTGATCTCACTTTAGCCATTAAACATTTGCTCTCTTACTCCGTCGCTTCTGCTTTTTTGTTCTTCCACTTTCTAATGCCTTTAGTAGATTTTTTTTATTGCCATTTATTCTAGGATGTTGTTACGATCTCTAGAATACCAAGCTTTGATACCAATTGAAAGAGGCTATGCAGCAGTATAGGATCATGTAGTATGGAGAATAGGATATAATATCTATCTAGCAGAGTAGAAAGCAGTAAATCACACAATCGATTTATACTGGTTCGGACCACTGTCCTACGTCCAGTCCCAGACTCACTTCTGGTATTTCACTAACACTAAAACCCTCACTTCACCCGGAGGAATATGTTCACAATTACCCAAACCACTGAACGGGATTTCTTGCCTCAACCACTGAAGAGGTCTTCACTAATACAGAATAATTGTTGACTCTTTTGTGTTCTTGATAACACAGGTTGTCGAATATTAAGTATACCCTTCCTATAGCCTTTCCTTGATGATAATCGTGAAGTGCGTGAAGGAATATGGAAGTTTAAAAGTCTCAAGTATAAAAGTAGATAGCTTTTTAGAACTTAGAGAGCTTTGAATAAGACAGAGAGAATTAGAATAAAATTCGGTTATTAGATCATCTAAGCAATTCTCTATTTATAATATATAAAAAGATACAACTGATCGTGAAGAGTTTTGATGAAGAGATATGGATTAAATAGTTGTGTCTCTTCTTAAAGGATGCAACTCTTCAGAATTCAGATGTCTGTTTATTTTAAAAATCAAGTTAGAAAGGAAATAGTGTATTTCAGGGGCATTTCAGACGTCTGAAATATATCAACCAGACGTCTGAATATTGTATTTAAAAACATTCTGTTTCAGCAAACAGACGTCTGAATTTTTCAGACCAGACGTTTTTTTTCTGTTTCTTGCCTATTCCTTGCCTTATTTTAAATTAGAAAACTATATATATAAAACGTGTGTGTGTAATCATCAAGGAAGACTTTAACATATAAATCTAGGACTAACAGACTCTTACAACATATAAGTGATCTTCGTTTTGTGTTCTTGAATCTGATTGTCAAAAATATCTTCCTGCAACATAGAATTAGTCGATAATAATATATATGTACATGTATAGTTGTCATAATCAAAACGCCATATTGCGAGATCCAACAATTCTTACATTAGAAAATGGCTTTAATGAAGGAAACACTTGGTGGATGATTATGGGATGCAAACATGACAATCAAACCAATTAGCCACTTATGTAAGAAATATTAAAAAATTGTTATCGGTGCATGATGTAAAAACGCATTTTTGAGGAATGATTGCTTGAGCTGTTAGAAGATAATAAAGGGACATATTTTGTCTTTGTTATTAGCTTAACAATGTTTAAATCATAATCATTACTATGCATGTACGTACATTGGATCTTTTAATTAACATTGGATTTCTAAGACTGTACAGTATCTGAACACGACAACGGTTAATAATGAGAAAATTAGCTATGGGATGCAAATCTGACAATCAAGCCAAGTAGCTACTAATGTAAGAAGTATAAAATTTTTGTTATCAATACATTATGCATAAAAGCATTTTTGAGGAATGACTATGATGACAAAGACACATATTTTATCGTTGTTATTGCCTCAATGGTGTTTAAATCATAATCATTACTATGCACGTATGTACGTTGAATCTTCTAATTGGCATTGGATTTCTCAGATTGCAACGTATCTAAACACCATATTGGCTAATAAAGAGAAAATTAGCTATCTCATAGCATATTTTTCCATTGTGGAATAAAATCCTTCCTAAAATGGAGAATGTAAGCTAAAGTTGAAAGATCCTGTTTAGGCATATTAACTTGAGTGAATATCATGATGAGAGGATTTGCACATTTGTAAGTAGTTTGAATTGAATTATATAATGATAGTGCATTAATAATTTCACAACATTTGTTTAGGATTTCATAATTTTTAAGCGATAGAAGTTAACCTTGTTCCAAAGAAAAAAATACAGTATAAAGCCAATGAAGGTTTTTTTATAGGCTTACTATCATACTATTAACACTATTTATACACTTAGTATCTAGAAAGATGTATAAATCTTACTTTAATTTAAATTTTGTCTAGGACCTACAAATTGAGGATTTGTTAGTGTCATCACTACTGCGAAAAAGAATCTATAACCAATATATTAAAAAGTAAATATAATGAAACAATTTTTAATAAAATTGAAATTTTTGTATCTAAATTTGAGCGAGTTTCAATAACATCAAGATAAACATTTTTTTGTCTTTATAAGCAACCCAATTTTCCGTCATTTGAGAAAAAAGATTAACTAAAAATTCAAACATGACTGATATGGTAAAGAGCAGCATCCAAATGCATTCTTTAAAATTTATTCAATTGGCACATTAATAAGAAATTTAATATGAATATAGACTAAAGGATTTCATAAAATTTTGAATGGAACAGAGTACAATTAGTTGCCACATTTTTTAGTTTTCTTTAAGCTAATTGTTTTTGTAAATATTATTCAAAAATGAATTTTCTATTATTAGTTATAATTAAAAAGATGATATCTCAAATATAATATCGATCACTTGAATAATTAAAATTTATTTAGTATTTACAAATCCAGGCGATAAAATAACGAGTCGTTACATTCTTTCCCCCACTTAAAATAAATTCATCTCTAAATTAGCACTTAAGAAAATAACTCAGTTAATACCAAATGACATTCATATAAAAGAACCCACGCAAAAGAATACACAAAGAAACCATAGCATAAATAGTGCATATATAAGTTATACAAATAAACATATAACCATTATTACAAAAAACAAAATATGAGCTTCCTTCGTATGAGCCTCGGCTTACCAAGTATAATGTTTTGAACCTTCACTCCACTATATCTTAACTAACATCATTACCTTATTTCGTAATCTCTTTTCATAAACATTTACAATATGAACAAGTTATCTAATTCTATGGGTTAGAAGGTCTTTTTGTCGTAGCCGAATAGTGGTCTCGGCTTTAGTCCACTATGCGGTTACCAGGAAAATTTCCGCCCGCTTGTGACTACATTTTATGTCGCCTGTCCGGGAGTGGGTTGGGGAGATCCACCTAGTTTTCTTAGGTATGTGATCCCAGTTGATATGCAGACATTACCGCCTCTATGGAGTTGTTAATCCAATGACAGTTCAGTATCGGTAACGTCCATATAGGAATCGGTGATGTGGCTCTTGAGCGTCCCTACATTTCTTAGGAATTTTTTTATTTCTGATGTTCTTTTGGCACCCCCTTCAGTAGGAGAGGTGTACTCCTCCCTTGTCGAAGTCCCCCTTCCTTAGTAAGGAAGAGATAGCAATCATTAACGATCGTCTATCTCGCCTTACAAAGAACTCGTACCCGTCGTGAAATGGTGTTTCGCGATCTGCCACTCCACCAGTTAACCAGGCTTCTGTTGTGCGTCGTAGACCGAGAGTGTCTCCTCGCACTCCCTACATCATTCACACATGCTCTATAGCGGCATCCGAGCTGATCGTTAAATCTACTCGACACATGCTTTATCTTATCTTAGGAGTGTTGGGTTCTTACTATCGTGGGATCTCTCTTCCCGTAGTTTTTGTTCGTTCTCTGGTTCTCCGATGGCGAACTTCTTGTTTTGGAATGTTCGTGGTATTGGTAACGATGCGTCGATGGCTAAACTGAAGCGTAAAGTTAGGAAACATTTTGTTTGTTTGGTAGCGCTTCTGGAGCCTTATAGATCCAGAAGAGGCCACAAGTATCGTCTCATCTCTGAGCTATGGTGGGGCCTTAGCCAATTTGTCTGGGAAGATTTGGATCCTTTGGTCCAAAGATGTTGTGGTTCACTCGGTTTTTGATTCGACTCAGCTTTTATCGGTAGCTTACCCTCCCTTGTCATCCAAGTTTATTTTCTCTGAGGTTTACGCCATATGTGATAGGACTGAGAGATTGAGCCTTTGGTCTGACATCCTCTCTCTTTCTGACTTGGGTTTAGGTGTCTCAGATTTAGGAGGCGACTTCAACGAAGTTGTCTTCCAGACTAAGAAATGGGGAGGAAACGCCGCGAACCGCACGATGGTAGCGAATTTTAATGCTTTCATCATTGGCTCGAGTCTGTCTGAGGTTTCTTTCATCGGTTTGGCTTGTACTTGGTGTAATAACCAAGAAGGACCAAACCAGATTCTTTCTAGACTTGACAGAGTCTTTGGATCGGAAGGTTGGTTCAACCTTCCCTTCTCTTACTCTGTTTCTCATATGCATTAAACATTCTCAGATCATTCTCCTATGCTTCTCAGCTACTCCCCCATACTCATTCTAGGACTTCCTTTTTTAGGTTCCAGATTATGTGGATATCCCATCATTCGTTCCATCGGGTTGTGGAAGACTCATGGAATTCCCCAGCAGTTGGCTTGGCTTCTGTTGTGTTTTCTCGTAAGCTTAAGCGTCTCAAGACTTGTCTCAAGTCTTGGAACGTGCAAGTTTTCAAGAATATTTTTGACCGCGTCAAAACGGCCGAAGAGATTCTTATTCTACCAGAAGGTTCTTTCGACGAAGATCCTTCAGCTACAAACAAGGAAGCTTGGGCTCTAGTCCAATTAGCCTTCTCATCGAAACTTCGTATTGAGAACGACTATCTTTGCCAGAATGCGAGGATCAAGTGGGTTGTCGATGGTGACTCGAACTCCAAGTTCTTCCACTCTACCATTTGTACAAAGAAAAGACTTCTTACGATTCTTCAAATCCAACGACGTGATCTCTCAGTGGCTTCTACTCCAATGGAAGTCAAGGAGACTATACTCTCTCACTTTCAAATCTTCCTTGGTTCTCCCTCGGTTTCAATTTCCGATCCAACTTTTGTAGCCTTCGTTCCCAAGCTTGTTCTTCCTTTAGTGAGTGTTGACCTTTTCATTCCTCCTTCGGAAGAGATATGTGCTTGTGTCTTCACTCTAAGTAAGGATAGATCTAGTGGGCATGATGGATCCAATGGGGTCTTCTACCGAAGTATCTTGTTGATCATCCAATCTGATTTCTATCTATCAATTTGGTTTTTCTTCTCCGGTGGAGACATGCCTCAGGGCTCGACTTCCACCAACTTGGTCCTTATCCCCAAGTTTGAAAATCCTAGCACGGGTGCGGATTTTCGTCCGATCAGCTTGTGCAACTTCTCTAACAAGGTTATTTATATGGTCCTAGCCATTAGGCAGGCTCGTTTCTTCAGCATGTTATCTCTTCTTCTCAAGCTAGGTTTATAAAAGAGAGTTTGATTATGGATAACGTCCTTTTAACCCAGGAGCTAGTGTCTCAGATTGATCAGAAGTACATAGGCTCTAATGTCATCGTCAAGCTGGAATGGCAAAAGCTTATGATCGTATGTCCTGGGTTTTCGTCATCAAGGTTCTAAGGACGTTCGGGTTTCCCGAACCTCTTATTGATCTTATCTGGAGGCTCATTTCCAACTGTTGGTTTTCCATTCTTATCAATGGATCAACCAACATGTATTTAAAGGCAGGAAGGGGACTTCGTCAGGGAGATCCTCTTCCCCGACTTTGTCGTTATCGCTGTTGAGGCATTTGTATGTAGCTTACATTCACTTACAATAACAAATCAGATTCAAAGGTTTGGCATCCCTTCAGGCTACCCTCTCATTTATTCGTTATCCTTCACTGACAACATTATAATTTTAATGAATGGTAACTGTCGCTCAGTCCATCGCCTTGTCTGCCTCATTCAGCAGTACGATAGGTGTTCAGGCCAACTCATTAACTCTGCTAAAATTTTCTTCGTTCTGACTAATGATTTACCTACGGCTAGATCTTACTGGATTGAAATCTTTACCGGTTTCTAGGCTTCCACCCTTCCTTTAACTTATCTCGGTATTGTACTATACAAAGGTCATAAGCACAACGCTATTTTTGACTCCCTGACCGGTAGAGCTAGGGGCAAGATTATCATGTGGAATGCGGCGCTGCTCTCTCAGGCAGGAAGGTTAGTTCTCATTAAGTCTATGCTTGACTCTATAGGATCACACTTCTTTGCTGCTATGACTCTTACCTCATCCTTTTTTGTTCTTATATGTCTTTGGCTTCTTCCCTTTTCTAGGGTAAAAAGGACAATGCTAATCGTCACCATTGGATTTCTTGGGATATCATTTGTTGTCCTTAAAGTGAAGAAGGCATAGGCCTTAGAAATCCAAAGGATACATGTACTGCCTTTGCTTGCAAGCTATGGGATTGTTTTGATACAAATGACTCTTTATGGGCGATGTTCCTTCACGCTAAGTATCGTGGGCATCAAGACGCGAGCTTCTCAGGTATCCTATCCTACGCAAGTGGGATGTGGAAACATATGCAATCCGTTAAGGCCTTCTCAGACTCATATAGTGGTGGATCCAGATGGGATGACAGTCCCTTCTTAATTAGGGCGGCTTGGAACTCGATTATGATGCCAGCTCCACGACTCCCTGTTTTTCTCTTTCATTTGGGATGTTCGCATTCCCCCGAAGGTTTCTATGTTTATGTAGCGGACCCTCTATGAAGGGCTACCAATAGACGAGAACCTTCAGAGGATTGCATCCCATTAGCGTCTCGTTGCAGGTGCTCTGGATCTGGTGACACGAAATCCGTAGCTCACTTGTTTTTCTTTAGCTAATCAGCCACTTATGTTTGGAATTACTTCAGAAACTTGGTTGGTATTCGAGGTAATATCTCTGATTTACTGAGATTCTAGTGGGCCGGAATATCTAAAAAATCTTTTTGGTCAATTCTTTTTCAGTTAAATCCCCTGTCTTATCTACTGCCATATATGGTGCTCACGAAATTAGGAATTTTTTTATGAGGTGCTGATGGACCCATCTACCATCATCCAAGAGTAAGGAATAATGCGTTCCTTGAGTTTCATGGCAGACTGTTTAGAGTTCCATTGGTTCCTAATTGAGGCGGTTGGTTGCTACCTTTGATGCTACAATAGTACCACTTACCACCTCCCCCCCCCCCAGCAGAGATCGGATGAACCTATTTCCATGAGGGACTGGATTTACATGTTTTTATAGGATCGATGGTCTATGAATCTTCTAGTTCCGGAATAGCTGCCTTGATTTCAGAGTTGTTAGACTGTCTGGGTTGATTGAATCATTTTCGTCGGAGTTGCTAGACTTTTCTGGGATCCTCCGCCTTGTCTTTTGGGATGTGTTGCTTAGGCGTTCTTGATTTGTCAGTCGCCACTCCTATCATCGGGTTCGGCCAGACTGGTTGTTTTCTCTTGATGGTTTCGTCGATCATGTTATTTCTACTTTTGTGTTTATCGCCCTGTTTAGCATTTTTATTATTTGTTGCTCTATGGAGTCTATGTTGTGTGCATAGATCCTGTAGCTATTTCTACAAATCTATTTTTGTGAGCCGTTGGAGGATGGCTAGATTCCCTTTTTGTTATATTTATATCTATTCTAAAAAAACAAATTATCTAATCACTGTCAAATCTGATTCCATCTCCAAATTTGCCCAGAAGGCTCTATAATCAATGATAGGTCATGAATGTACTTCCTCAGATGGAAACATTATGAACCCCTGACATCCTCTATGGCGGCTCGATCTTATAAGTAAGTAGTTCAATTCTATAAAGAACACCAAAAGATCAAATATACATTGATGCTCAATTTCTAACTTTCCGAAATCTAACATTCCCTTTAATGGGTGAAATTTTTACAAACGAAAAGGCTAATTTCAAATCCTTCGCCTCTTGTATGCATAGATCTTATATTGATCTTAGGATTATGTAATAACCTGCCTGGAAAGAGCTTAAATCCCGACCCAGAAAAGGCCCATTGGAACTTAGAGTCGTTCTAAGAAAGTCGTTGGTTTCTACGAGAAATGAAAATAATAGAGCTAGACTAAAACAAAATCAGATGTCAGCATGGAATGGATAAAATATAATAATCAAATTGATGTATCATATCATAAAATATCAAAATATTGAATACATCAAATCCCAAATGTCATAAATAATAATCAAGGTACATCATAATGATAGCTGAGATATAATTAGACAATAATGCAGTAAATTAGATAATGATCGCCATCGCTAAGCTCCATCAAACATATTGTCGTCTAGCATGCTTAACCATCCTACCTAACCTGTGTTGTTAAGAGGAGGGAGGGTCAGAATAACAGTTCCGATGAATAAAACTCTTTAATCTTAAAAAGGAGACTTATTTCCTATACTTGGTAGTATAAAACCTATCAGGTTTATGTGTAGGTGAATTCAAATACACACACATAATTTTCTATATTTAACGGAAAGAGTTGAAACCTTCTTGGTCACTTAAGGCTAATATAAATGTGGGTAGGTTCCTATGATCACTTAATAACCTTTGGCAGACCCTAGTCACTTATGACCGCGTTTCGTAGTGAAATGCATCATATATACACACACACACACAAAGATATATATATATATATATATATATTCCATCAACGTAAAGTGAGGGATTGTAATAATCCTCTTATTATCGGGTTTTAGGTAGACACTTAACGCCATTTATGGCCCTCCCAACGGACCCTATGTTACTATCTAGATAATGTTATAAGTGAACTCCTAGACACTTAATGCTTCCCTTAGACAGGCAGTTTCAGTGAAACTTTTTGTAGCTTATCCCTAGATATGCTTTCACATAGCCCTTACATAAGAAGAGGAAAACTTCTTGAGAGTTACCTTACTTATTCAAAACCATTTAATACCTCATAATTATTAGACAAAAGCAGACCCACAGACCACTCAATACCTAATAAGGGAGGACCCTATGACTTTAGTCCAAACCCAAGGGATGGACCCTTAGGAGTTGACGAATTCCAACCACTTAATACCCTCACAAGGTGGGTTATCCACTTAATACCTTTTCGAGACAAGCCTATCATATGCTAAATAGCCCATGGCACTGGACGCCTCACATTAACCTAACTTCTTGTAGTCGCTGAATTTGCCGGGTTTCAGGCAAACTTCTACTACAACTAGGGGTTAACCTCGCGTCCATATGTCATTTAATGTTTTGATAGTCAATTAACTCATGCACAATGCAAAAGTTTTGTAATATGGATATTTAATACCAATTTTATAATATAAAGCAATAAATACACATTAAAGATATATGAATTACGACATTTAATAACTTACATAAATATAAAGGCGTAATTAGCGGCGAACGTAAACAGAGCGTACTAAGCGATGAAATGTCAATCTTTACTCCAAATAAAAAGGTATACAAGTCATATTTTCCAAATTCACAATATAACACATAAATCTTTATTTCAAATTTGAAGCCTTATTATGAAAATAGACATAACATAATAAGAGATAAAATTGTAACCCTAATACTACATCAGTAAACAAAAAGGGACAAGGGGAGTAAACAATATTATAAGTATTTTCTTTCCAGCACTATTTTACTTCCATTTTGAGTGATTTGTACAAAAGTAAGGATTTTGGTTGCATGTGTTTTAATGTATCCAAATCTACTATTTTATATAAAAATAAAAATTTAAACACATAATTTACTGTACCCAAATCATACTTTTATATCAATTTCAGATTTATAATAAAAAGGAAAGGGACGTAAAAGAGACTAAATTATGAATTTACATAAGAACCAAATATAGGAAAAATTCTTTATAATTACATCAACAATAAAAAACTAGACAATAACTAGATTGAAAATTCTATAATATTAAAAATTTAGGGGATTTCGTATGTTTGCTTTCATGAAATCTCAAGCCTCTATAGGCATAACCAATCCAAATTTATAGTAACAAATTACAGAAATTAGATAAACTTAAAAAATCCCACTCATTGTGCAGACCAAAACTGTGAATTATATAGATCTGGATTGTTGCCACGCACAAATATTTTATAGCTCTTTCAAAATAAAATTATATGTGCATAAGAATCCATAGAGAATCATATATACAAATAAAATCTAAATCCCATAGCTCTAAATAAAATAGAAATGGAATAGATTAAAATAGAGGGAGAAGAAGAACTAACCTGAACCTAGACTAGATATAAAATAAAGATGGGAAAGAAGAAGGAGGAGAAGAAGAAGATGGAGGTAGAGAGCTAGAGAATATGTGGGTTTAGAGAGGGGGTCTAAGGCTCTATTTATAGGTGCTCTAATGTGCGAGAACCGTCAGATATAAATTATTAAATTTGAACTGTCTAAGCCACCTAAAAAAGACTAACTTAACCTAAACCTAGTCGCCGCTAACTCCTCCAGCATTAAGGCGGTTAACCCCCTTCCCTGGGAGGGTGGTCGACTCGACAGTCAAATCCCTTAAGGGGTAATGGTCAAACACCCTTCAGGGTTATGAATTTATTTCATGCGCTCGTTTAATTAGTAATTAATGTGATTAATTTGTTTCCTTTTTTTTAAACATGTCCCTAATTATATATATATATATATATAACTTTGAGTTTGAATGTGGAACATTCTTTTATGTTAACGGTATTTATTTTATTCCATGTTTATTCCTTTAATTTCAAATCCAAATTTGCATATATATTATTTTAATATTCAAACTAATTATATCAGTATCTTCTACATACGGGTTTCATTTTAAATAAATAAAATATGAAACGGAAAAAAACCTCGCCATGAATACAATGATAATATTTTCATGGCCCAATTCTCAAGTATTAAATATTCATATTTTTAGCTCGTTATTAATTTCATTAATTACTATTGATTATTCTTAATTTAAATACCTATGTCTAAGTGAAGTGCATTTTACAGGGTGTTACATTCTTCCCCTACCTATAGGGGATTTCGTCTTGAAATCTTTTTGAAAGGGAAAAAACATAACTCTCTCTAACTAATATATATATAACCATGTTATTTATTTTTATATCCATAAAATAGCCATACTCAATGTGCTTAGGTAATGCATACTTGTCAAGGTAAGCTCGGTATTAACGTGAAAGTGTAATCTGTGTTGCTGTATGTATGGAAAACATCCTAATATTCGTATTATTTCTATATGAGTGCTTGATGCAATTTTGTTATAATCAATCCCTACCATCCAATCTAGCAACCACAATGCAACCAAAAATAGAAAATTTAGAGGAAATAATCACCCGTGAAAAGCTCGGGATGAGTTTGCTTCATCTTTTCCTCCGTTTTCTATGTGCTTTCCATAAGGTTATCTGCCTACTGTACTCAAATGAGATTCATGATTTTGATGCGAAGCCTTTCAGTTCCGTGCTCTACAATAGGTTCGGTGGCACGGGCACCCCATGATCCATCTTAAAGCTACATAACTTTCCAATCTAATCAAGCATGAGTCTGACGATAAAATCATGATGGAACTTCCTAAGGTTAGAAACATGGAAAACTTTATGGACTCCCAATAATTTCTAGGGAAGATTCTCATGATAAGTCAGTTTTCCTAATTCTATATAAGATTTTGTATGGCTCGATGAATCTAGGAGCTAACTTCCCAGTCTTTCCAAATCCAACGGCTTTCCTAAGAGGAAAAACTTTTACGAAGACTGAATCACTGATACAAAGTTCAGGTTCCCTTCTCCTCTTATCGGCATAAGATTTTTGTTGATCTTGGGCAACCCTCGTTCTTTGTTGAATCAAAAGAATCTTCTCCGTGGAATCACAAATGAGGTCTGGTCCAAGTAGGACCTTATCGATAGTCTCCCACCAATAAGTCTGCAATTGACATGGTTATTCATATAATGCTTCATAAGGAGACATACCAATTGTCGCTTGAAACTATACAAGAATTCGATTAGTGATAAGGGATACTTCCATGCTCCTCCAAATTCGAGGATGCAAGCTCTTAGTGGATCTTCAAGGACTCAGTTGACTCAATGGTTTGTCCATCAGTTTGTGGATGGTATGTCATCCTCGGATTTAGTGTCATCCTTAAAGCCATCTAATGGCTCCTCCAAACCCACTAATAAATAGAGGATCTCAGTCACTCACTATACCTGTAGGGATTCCATGTAGTCACACTATTTCCTTAATATACAGTTAGGCAAATGAAGCTGTAGTTCTATTCTTCTTTACTAGAATGAAGTGTGCAGCCTTTGTTAATCGATCCACTACTACTCGAATAGCTACATTCCCCTTTTGACTCCTTGGTAATCCAACCATAAAATCCATTGAGATGTGTTCCTAATTCCAAGTGGGAACCTACAGAGGTATTAACAATCCTCCGGGCTTACCTTGCTCCTCTCTGACTTTCTGACAAAGTCAAATGCCTTGCCACAAATTCAGCAATGTCCTTCTTTATACCTTCCCAAAAGAAATCCCTCCTAATATACTTTAACATTTTGTTCCCTTGGGGATGTACGGTCATCTTTGAATGATGGAATTCCTTGAGAACCTTATATGTTAAATTACTAGTCCTAGGGACATAAAGTCACCCGTCCCTTCTTATGCTTCTATCACTGTCCACCGAATATTTATCAAAATGGGGAAAATGATCTCCTTTAGCTAGTTTTTCCATCAATGCTCTCTACTCTTCATAACGACCTTGCTCGAACTTAATTCTATCCAATAAGGCTGACCTAACTTTTAAACAGCAATAAATCCTTGAGATTACTTAACTGAAGGTTGAAATAGGGAAAAAATTTCTGACTGTCTTCACTTAGCAATAACACTTAGGGCAGTATGTCAACATTTTTGATGACGTTACCCTTTCTTGGAATGTACCGAATATCACTATAAGAGGCTATATACTCCATCTAGCTGTATTGTCTAAGATTCAACTCTCATTGGAAAAATAAATACCAAAGAGATTTGTGGTCCATATAAAGCTCAAACTTATCGCCCAAGAGATAATGCCTCCACATCTTAAGGGAAAATAATATAGCTCCAAGCTCCAAATCGTGAATAGGGCACCACTTCTCATGATTCTTTTGTTGTCTAATTATGTAGGCAGCTATTCTTCCTTCTTGCATAAGTACCACTCCTAGCCCCGTACCTCAAACATCCATAAAAATAGTCAATATCTTAGTCGCATCAGGGATGGTAAGGACTGGCGCACTAGTAAGAGACTTCTTCAATTTTTCAAAAGCACTACTGCATCTATCACTCTAAGAAAACTCGAGATTCTTCTAGTCAAATGGGTTAGAGGGACTTTGATTGTTGCAAAGTATTTTATGAGTTTCCTATAATAGCCCTTAACCCTAAAAAGATCATAACATCTGATGCATTCCTAGGAATCTTATATCCTTGAAGAACTTTGACTTTTAATGGGCCAATAGCCAAACCTTTACGCCAGACTATATGTTCAACAAACTTAACTTCCTCTCTCCAAAAGTGAGATATGGAGAACTTGCCCTTGATATGAATTTTACTTAAGATCCCTAAGACCTTCCTTAGGTAACTTTCATTCTCTTTATAATCCTTAGGTAATATAAGAATGCCATCTACAAATACTATGAATTCTTATTAAGAATGTCTCTAAACACTCTGCTTATCAAATCTACAAAGAAGAAAAGGGAATTCATCAGTCTAAAAGGCATCACTTCCCATTCGAACAACCCATCGGGCATCCTAAATGTTGTATTAGGCTTGCTTCCTCAGAAATTCTAAACAAGTAAAATCCTATTCCTAGGTCGAACTGAGAAAAGACCCTAGCACCCTCCAAATGATGAAATAGGTCATCAATACTAGGCAAAATATACCTATTCTTCTTGGTCAACTTATTAAGTTCTCTATACTCCGCGCACAGCCTTAGCGATCCATCAGCCTTACTGGAAAAAACCACGGGTGCTCCCTATCTGAGGTAATTCAAATGAATCCTTTTTGTAGAAATTCATAAATATGTTTATCCAATTCCTTTCTTTCCTTGAGAGACATATGCCTTAATGGCAATGCAACTAGTCTAGCATCCTTCTTGAGATCTATCCTAAATGCGATCTCTCTTTGGGGAGGAAGTACTTCCTCGATGACGTCAAGGAACTAGCAAACAACACGCACTATAGAGATTTCATTTGAATCTAAAGATAAGGAGTGTAATAGGATTACACCCTTTATATTTTTAGCTATACAAGGGATTACCAAATTACAACCTCTATAATTCCTCAAACAAACGATTTTCCTATTGCAATCAAAGATAGCTCCATAAAATGATAGCCAATCCACCCCTAGAATAAGATCACAACCCTAGAAATTCATAACATATGTGTTACTCAAGAAATCACATTGTCGATATCTAGCACTAAGTATTTGCAAATCATTAAAAGTTTCTAAGCTCCTCTGGTAGGATTAGAAACCACTATCAGACTGCTAGTGACAGAAGTAGGAAGCTTCAAGAAATTTACTACATCCTTTGCTACAAATGAACGAGATGCTCAAGAATCAAAAAGGATTTGAATATAAGTTCCTAAAATAGAAATAATACCTTCGAGAGGACCATGATCTTTGAGTAACTAACTCAACAAGGGTGCTATCTGCAAAGCATAGTTCTGTCACATTGGTCTGTCCTTAAGCTTTTAGGCCATTCTTGAAAATATTCCCTTCCATATGGCAATGATAATATTTCCCTTTGAACTCTTGCCTAATCAGGTTAACTATGCAATCCTTTGCCCCAAGACCTTTCTTATGACACCTTCCACATACCCTAATTTCCCTCTTGAACTTTCCCCTTTTTTTCTTCTTTAACCAAAATCTTTTTTCTTATTTCTTTATGCCTCATGGTATCCTCACTCTTCTCAACCTTATTCTCCTTCTCTTCCGTAGCATAAAGGATAGCAGTTTCTATAAGAACTTCAAATATTGCTCAAAATGGCATTAGCCAATAGTGTGTCTCTTGGATAGGAGTTGAGTCCCTTTACAAACCTCGATGCCTTACTCGTCCAAATTTCGGTAACTATGTGAACTTAGTGATATACTCCCTCATAGTAGACTCCCCTTGCTTGAGTTATATGAACATTTGCAGTTGCAAACCTATTTCAGAATTAGGTAAAAAAATATTTCGAATAGGCTTTGAATTCGTTCTAAGTGAATATTCTACCCACGTTCTCTTTTGAGATTATATCCCACCATTCTAAAATTTGCCTTTGAGATGCCATGCTGCTATTATTCACTTCAACTTGTCCTCCCATCCAGTGGCCTTAAAGATACAGTTGCATTGCGATAGCTATGACTTTGCTCCTAGAATCCTTCAGTTTTGAGGAAGGGTTTTCCTCCAAGATCAACGAAGTCCTTACAAAGATGAGGAAAATTAAGAGAATTTCAATGGGTGGAGCTACGGGTTCCGCTAGGACTGTTGTAATGATCCGTGGGTTTGCACTTTTTTAACATGTAAATATGAAATATTATTTTTCATATAAGGTCATAACGTTTTATAATTTTGAGAGATGACTTTTAATGGCATTTCTCATTTTTTGTATTTTTCTTGAAATTTTTATAACCATTTTACCCCGATTGAAATTTTATTTCGTCCATAACTTTTGATTGGAAAGGAATTTTGATTTGAAACCGATTACATTGGATCAAGATAATGGTTTCCATTTCCATAAAGTGGTTATATGTCAAAAATGGATAAATTATTTGGATGATATGGCTATTTGAAGGATTTTTAGAATATAAACAACCGATTTCCATCCATCTACGCCCATTTTCACATAGATCGAGTGTGAATTCCGAGATTAGGGAAACAAAGGGCTAAAATGAGTTACTATAATTCACAGTTATCATTTCATTTCCCTCTCCTTCTTTCCTAGAGTTTATACTTCATTATAACAAACTTTAGTTCATCCAAATCCTAAAATCTCCACAAAAACTTAAGTCTAAGCATAGAGGCTAATAGTTCAATACTTGTAAACATAATTTTGACTGCTAGGAGGGGAGATCTATTTAGATTTTATAGTTCTGTTCAGATTTCATATCTTATAGACACTTGTGAGTGATATAATTTTATTTACAGAATTCTAAATTTCTTAATCTTAAAATTATTCTAAAATGATTAGACATGTTATAAATCCTATAATTTTTTATTAAAACTATGAATTTCAAAGGTTAGAAATTTATGACAACATTTTCCGATGAAACTACATGTAGATCTGTGCAAGTCTATGATTTTTATTTTAAATCTAGACTCTATAGAATAATTGGAGTAATTGATTGTTATTGCATATTATTGTATGTATTTTGTTTATTTCTATAATTTATTTTTTGTTGCTTAAATAGTTAAAAACGCTTACGAATGGCGACCTATAACTAGGATTTTGCGAAAAAGTTTATAATCAAATGTGCTCATGATCACACCAAATCTAGAGGAGACGAGTTGTACAGTCTCCATTGGTTGCACTAGAAATTTGGAGTCATTTTTTGTTCATAGAGTAGAGTTATGATCATATATGTCTAGATCGGGCAAAATTTAAAAGTTTCCAAAATTGGGTGAAATTTTTATGGGAGTTTGAGAATATCTTGAGAAGCTTGCGTTTCAAATTTCAAGTTGATTGAATAAAAAATGAAGGATATACGAAGAAAGAAATCCAGTTTGGTGCTTTCTCACATTCTGATTAGGTGCTTCCTAAAAATCCGAGTTTGTGCTTTCATAAAATCCAAGTCAGCGTGCTACCTTTATTTAACTTTTTCATACGAAGTACCTTTTGGGTGCCCTATTTTATGTTGGACTTGTGGTGAAGAGCTCTACACTTTGGAAGAGCGAAATTTTTGATAGGAAAAACGTCATGTTAGTAAATTTGGATTGGCAAATGCACGATCGTTCTGATCGACGATTCTTTCCTCTCGGAGAACGACTCTAATAATGACTAGTCGAACTCCTAGAGCAGAGCAGTATACCATAAGTCAATATGGGAGAGTTGCCAAGAGTAGGTTAGAGTAGGATTGGATGATAGAAGTAGTTGTTTAGGTAGTTCCCGACCAAAGAACTTCAAATAGAGTAGGAAGACGGTTCCAGAGTAGCTCTGCAGTGGAGATACATATGAAAATGGATCATTAGTAGGTAGGTTCGGGTAGGTACTTAAAGAGCTAGGGCTTGAGTGTCTATAAAGTCTTTGACTTGATCTAGGTTGTAAGCCAGTTCAGGGGTTACCCTTTGAATAGGTGGTTAATTTAAGGGGACTCGTGAATACCACTTGTGCTTATTTTCAACCAAACGGAGGTTGTCAGTCTGATAGTTTCAACTTAGATTTGGTATTACTATCATGGAAATAAATGTACTATATATCCAATGCATCATGTGAGTGAATGTGAGGATGTATGACGTTTTCTATGCTTGCTTAAATCATTTATCATCTTAGTGATTGTAACACCCCATAATTTTAAAGAACATTAATAAACTAAAGAATAAAATTTATTGTTGGGAATTAAGTAAAAAGGATTGTACCATTGCGTTTGTCTTGGAATTCTGTTGTGTGGAACCCATATCAGCCAGTAACCCATTCTGGTATTAAACGGGGACCCTACACTAGGTAGGGGTCAGGGCACGCTTACTGAGCTAATTATAAGAGGTTCATCTAGAATGGAGATGGCGCGTTCCAACGGGGTCATGTGCATGCATAGGTCCGGCCTGCCTAGGAAAATAAGCTGCCATAACACCTGTAAATAGGTCTGTGTCCTTTTGTAGGTTGCCACTTTAGGAAGTAATGCACCCTACTATGGGGCCGATACGGGGTATTTACGTGTTAAGGAGCCGACCGCTTAGGGGTAGTAATTAGGGCACATCTAGTCTTTCCTGTTTAGGTACCCGTCATTTCTATTTGGGGTAACACCCGTTATTTCTATTGGGGTACCTGTTATTTCTATTTGGGGTAAAACCTATTACTAGAAGTACACCTAAATTTACCATTATGTTTCTATTGGGACCATTTTGTTTCTGTTAATTAATTGGAAAACACTTAATCCGGTGTACTGGTATTAGTGTAGAGAAAGTAATTGAGAAGCTTATTTATTCTTGTTTATTCTGTCCATCCTGTTTATACATGTGACATACTAAAGTTATCTCTCATCCAGTTTATTTAATGTCTTGATACTTACATTTCTTTATATGCTAAAAGTCACTGAACTCGCCAGACTTTATGTATGACCAGTTTTGTTTCCTTTTCTGTCCCTTCCTTCCCCCCAAGGTTCTCAGGGTGGGAACGCTCAGGCTTGATTAGGATTCTCTCTTTTGTTTCTACCTGGATTTGGAAATGCTTTGATATATCGCTTTGACTACTTGTCTACTTGTTTATGGCTATTTATGGGGATTATGATTTTTCATTTCTGTGCTCTGATCGTTTTCAGCGTAAGACAGATAATTTTATTTGATGTATTTTGTTCTAGTATTTTAGTCTGATGTTGTAATTGGATTTTGAGACCATGATGTTTTCTATTGGAAAAATAAAGTTTTAAATTTCTGCTGCTATTTTATATATCTGTCTTATGAGATTCTGCTTGTATTTTCCTATAATGCTTCATGAAACTTAATGCATTCTGATAAAGAGTGACATTAACAGACGCGGGGTGTCACATTAGATATTAGAGCCGAAGGTTACAAGATCAGATAAAAGTTTTGAAAACTATTTTCAAAAGCAAAGTATTTACAAAGAAAAGACTATTTTTTGAAAAACATATTCCCTTAAGCCATATAAAATATCTTTCGATTCTGTATTTGAACCCCTTTTTCCTTTTCTTTTCAGCATGTCTAGGGAAACGAATCTTCCCGAGGGCATTTAGATACAGGCTTAGTTCCGTAGATGTCTTGAAGCTACGGTGCCAGCCGAGGGCCAACGAGATGCCCCTCCCCCAACTGCAGCCATTGTTACCCCTCCTCTGGGAGTAGAAAATTTCTCTAAGATATGCGAGGACTTCTGTGCTATGGGAGGAAAACCATTCTGTGGAACTGAAAGCCTTATAGAATTATAGAATTGACTAAAAGAGATAGATAATTTTGTTAGGCTTTTTGAGGTCGACAACCACAGGAAGATACAGTTGGCTGCATGGCAGATTAAGGATGAAGCTTCATTCTAGTAAGAAGTGACGCAAGCAGGGAGTCCAGTTAGTACTTGGGATGATTTCGATGGAGATTTGAGACGAAGTTTCTTTCTCAGGTAGAAGAGAGTATGGAGATGGAGAGATTTCTAGCACTTAACCAAGGAAGCATGTTTGTTAAAGAGTATGTCAATAAGTTCAATCATTTGGCAAGGTTTGGTATGGAGCTGGTAAATGCCCCACACAAGAAAGCTTTGAGGTTTGTAAGAGGATTCAATCAACCTCTTCAAGCATTGGCATTATCTCACATACCTATGGGAGCAACTTTTGAGAGACTGGTTGATATGGCACCGATGCACGAAGATGGTAAGGATGAGAAAAAGGAGGCTAAGACTGATGAGATGCTAAACAAGAAAGTGTGGCCCGAGAAAGGACAACAAAAGAAAGGTGGAAAGAATGACAAAGCTCATAATAAGAAGAAAAGTCATGATTGTGGGGGCTTGGGTCATGTGCTCAAGGATTGCAGAAAAAAGAAGAACGCTTATTATAGTTGTGGTGAAACTGAACACTATAATAAGGAATGCCCAAAGGAGCAAGGACATGGGAAAAGGACAGGACCTTCTGGAGGGCAGCTGCATGCTCTCGAGGATAGCAGATCGGATAGAGGTCGTAAACTTTCTGCTGAAGGTCTGATTTCCCTTTCCGATCATCCAGTTAGGACACTTTTTTATTCTGGCGCTTCTCGTTCTTTTATATCTGATTATCTGGTTGAGTCTCTGTACCTTAGTACTAGTATTTTTTCTGATCTTGTTATTGTCTCAAACCCCATTGGGGGAACGGCTCAACTGTCTATGATATGTCGGGGTTTGAGAATACCTGTGTTGGGCATTGAGTTCGAGTGTGACACATATGTGCTTGGTTTTATGTGCTACGGTTTGATTCTAGGGATGGATTGGCTAGCCATGTATGGTGCCATCCTAGACTATGAGAGGAGGGTCGTTAGACTTTTAACTTGTCGTGTGAGGACTCTCGAGATTTCCTATCACTTAAGGGGGTCTGTCATGCTTAGTTTCCTAGAATCACTTAATGCTTCTGTTGGTAATTTGCGTTCTGTACATGTAGTCTATGAGTATCCGAGCTTTTTGATGAGGTTAGGGGTTTGCCTCCAAGGCATGAGATTGATTTCCGGATATACTTGGTAGATAATGTGAAGCCAGTCGCATTGCCTGTGCTCCACATGGCTCCTAGGGAAAGGTGAGAGCTTAGCAAGCATGTATGGGAGCTACTTGAGAAGGGGTTTATTAGGCGAAGTATATCAGAATGAGGTACTCCAGTCGTCTTTGCAACTAAGGTGTATGGCTCGCTCCGCCTATGTATGGATGATAGAGGGTTGAATAAGCTCACTAAGAAGAATAGGCACCAACTCCCGAGGATTGACGATCTGTTTAATCAGCTTGTTGGCGCATCTGTTTTCTCGCAGTTAGACTTGACCATGGGATTTCATCAGTTGAGGGTGGGTGAAGACGGTATAGATAAGAACACTTTAGAACTCTAGATGGTTTCTTTGAGTGGTTAGTCATGCCTTTTAGTTTGACGAATGCAGCCGCATATTTTATAGATCTGATGAGTAGGGTGTTCAGGGACTTTTTGAATAAATTCATGGTGGTCTTTGGGAATGACATTCTGATTTTCTCGAGGAGCGAAGAAGTTCATGCCCTACATTTAGGGGAGGTCTTGAGGACTCTCAGAGCACACCGGCTTAAGGCAAAATTCTCCAAGTGTCACTTTTGGAGAAAGGAGGTGAGATTTTTAGGGCATGTGGTCTCCAAGGATGGGATAGCGGTAGATCCTGCGAAATTAGTTGCAATTCAAGATTGAAAAGTTCCAAAGAATGCAACGGAGGTGAAAAGTTTTCTTGGTTGATCAGGCTACTAGAGGAAGTTTATTAAGGACTTTGTAAGGATAACTGCCCCACTTACCAGACCGACGAAGAAGAACCTGACCTTTGCTTGGACTATTGATTGTGAGGATACTTTTTAGCGATTAAAGAGGACTCTGACAGCTGCCAAAGTTTTGACATTGCCTGATGGGAGCAAGGCGTTCACAATGTATACTGATGCATGTGGTACAGGGCTCGGTTCCGTCTGGATGCCGGAGGAAAAGGTAGTATGCTATGGTTTTTGACAGTTGAAGGTTCATGAGTGGAACTACCCTACCCATGATTTGGAGTAGCCTGTTATAGTGTTCGCACTTAAGACCTGGAGGCATTATCACTTGAGAGAAAGGTTCGAGTTATACACCGACCATAAGTCGCTCAAGTATCTGTTCTCGTAGAAGGATCTCAATTTGAGACATCATAGATGGATGGAGTTCCAAGCATCCTATGATTTTGGGATTTCTTATACCCCTGGCAAGGGTAATATAGTGGTGGATGCATTCAGTAGGCACAGGATGACATTGAATCCTCTATTCATAGAGAGGAAAAGTTTGGAGTATATATCAACCTTCAATTTAGGCCACCTACGGATCTTTCACCTGGTTGTTGGCATCTCTAGCGGTGCGACCTACTCTTATGGATCAGATAGGATATTCGCAGCGATAGGACCCACAGATAGCAGACATCTTGGATAGGCTCAGTAGAGGGGAGACTTCTAGTCATCTTAGTAGCTATTCTGTGGATGATAAAGGGTGGCTACGACAAGATGGCATGCTTTGTGTTCCCCGAATTGGGAGTCTGTTAAAGATAGTTCTTGAGGAAGCCCATCATTCTAAGATGACTATCCATCGGGGCGGCGGTAAGATGTATAGTGATATGAAGAGGTTTTTTAGGCTAGGATTAAGAAAGATGTAGTGGGATTCATAGCTCGGTGTTTAATATGCCAGCAAGTTAAAACTGAATAGAAAAATCTTGGCAATTTTCTTCATCCTTTGGAGGTTCCATAGTGGAAGTGGGAGAGCATCTCTATGGATTTCATCAATGGATTGCCTAGATCGTGGAAGGGCAATACTAGCATCTGGGTTATAGTAGACATGCTTATAAGAGCGCTCATTTATTCCTGTTAAGAGCAAGAGAATGACAACATAATTGGCATCAGTTTATCTTCATGAGATATTCCGTCTACATGGAGTACCTTCTAGCATAGTTAGTGATCGTGATCCCATCTTCACTAGTGAGTTCTGGAAGAGCCTGCAAGAGGCATTAGGTACATAGTTATGTTTGAGCACCACATATGACCCTTAGACCAATGGACAGCCTGAGAGGGTGAATAGAGTTCTTGAGGATCTTTTGAGGCTATGTATCCTAGACTTAGGAGGGACTTGGAAGGAGCACCTTCCATTAGTGGAGTTCACCTACAACAACAATTATCAGGATAGTTTTGATATAGCACCCTTCGAGGCACTATACGGACGACCTTGTAGATCACCGATTTGTTAGTGGGAGTCTACGTATAGGCTTCTACTTGGACCTGAGATGATTAAAGAGACTTCAGAGAAGATTGATCTTATCCGCAGACGGATGAAGACAGCTCAAGACAGGCAGAGGTCCTACGCCGATAAGAGAAGGACTGACATTGAGTTTGAGGTAGAAGATATGGTTTCATCAAAGTATCGCCATTAAGGAATGTGGTTCGTTTTGGATCTGTATGGAAGTTGGCGCCAAGGTTTGTAGGGCCATTTTCCATAGCAGAGATATAGGTCAGATGGCTTATAGGGTGAGTCTACCAAAGAGATTGGCGGGTGTCCATGATGTTTTCTATGTTTCCCATTTGCGTAGATGTCTGCACGATACAACAGAAGTAGTTGAACCGAGCATGCTTGAGGAAGAAGACGTAGAAAGGGAGGCGACAGTTAGACAAGTTCCTACTCGTATATTTGGAACAGAGGTTAAGAAGCTACGTAACAGAGAGGTCAAGTTGATGAAAGTACAATGGGGAGAAGACATCGAGGATGCAACTTGTGAGACTAAGGACAAGATTAGCACTACGTACCCTTTTCAAGAGTATGTTCTTAACTTCTTTTTCCAAATTTTTATTAGTACTTGTTTCTATCATTCGTATGTATCCTATCGATCGAATCTTCAACCTTTAGGTAGAAAACCAATGGGTGTAAACATGTGTTTGAGACATGTTATGTTTGATGGATGCAAGTGGTTGCTCGTGGATGCATACATACACACACAAAAAAACAAACACACACACATACACACACACAATAGGCACTAGATCGGCTCAATCACTTACATATTGCATATGGATGTGTGCTCATTAGGATTTTTTATGGATGAAAATGGATGTATCATCATATAGATGTTGCATTTGGATGAATGATTGTCCACACATATAGAGCCTGCATGTTGTACTAGGATTATTTGCATACATTTCGGTTACATGACACGAACATAAATTTTATTAAGGAGGTCAACTGAATTAGTCAACCGCCTAATTTTCACATTAGTGTAAGGACATATACACACACCATTGCATATGCTCATACAAAGCATTAGAAAAATCTTAAGGACAATGGATGCTAGTGGATGACGGATGAGTAGATGGTAGTGGTTGTTAGGAGTATAACATTCTTTTTAACTTGGAGATTTCGAGGACGAAATCCTTTAAGTATGGGAGAATGTAACACCCCATAATTTTAAATTACATTAATAAACTAAAGAATACTTAATTTAATGTTGGGAATTAAGTAAAACGGACTGCACCATTGCGTTCCTCTCGGAATTCTGGTTCAGATAGACTCCGAGTTTGCATAAAATGGACATCGTATGAAGAAGATATTAAGGTTAGAATTTTGTATACATATAAGAAAAATATATATAAACAAAGTGAAATAAAAATTCAAAATAATTCGAATTTTAAGAGCGGGAGGCCATCGCGGGATTCAGACCCGTTGGGGATCGACCCACACCCCGGGGGGGTCAACCTATGGGTTGACCCACTCAAGGGTGTGTCGACCCTAGGGTCGACCTCTAGGTCGACCCACCCTAGATATGGCCAAGTTCCTTTTCTGAACCTGGACTTGTTTGTTAGCGAGATTCATTTGAAAAATTCTATATAAAGGCCAACATTTCTATTGATTTCTACACCTAAAACATTAGAGACAAGGAGATGCTACCATAGCTTGGATTGAATTAGACTATCTTCTACAACAACAGCCTATATGTATGCAAGAATCTCCTCTGCAATATCAGCATATTATTCTTTGTTCTATAGATCCAATCTCTGTGAGTTCATGTTACTTTTAGATATAAAAATTTAACAATAATCTTGACATGTTAATAAACCAGATCTAAGTATATGCCTGTTAAGAAACTAATTTATATCTAAATAGTTCTGCTATAATCACATGTAATTTTGCATACATTATTCTGTTGTTCAGTTGTTTTTATATGCCTATTTCTGTTCTTCTTCCTCTCTCATTCCCTTTTTATTTTTATAGCCTAGGCTACCTTCAAGCCTAGGCCAATATCGCTAAAATATGCGTACGAACGAAATTGGGATTAATTAGGAAAGATTAGGAATGATAATTTGGGGCATACCTTATAGTGTGTAATATGATTGAAATTGAGGGTGTATGAACATGTAAATCTGTAGGCTTAATTCAAAGATTAAGTGGAACATGTTAAGAAAACTGTATGTCACCTATGTAACCTGTTTAATCTATTGGGTTAAGTAAATTTGTTATTCTGTTGGGGTCGTATGGACACTGTTAACCCATGAAAACTTAACTGGTTAAATTTGTGGGGGTTTAGGCTGTAAGACTTAACATGTGGAAATCCTAGTTGATTGGAGACACAAGTTTAGGGGTTTGACTTATGTCATCTGTTGTGTGGGACCCATATTAGTTAGTAACCCATTCTGGTATTAAATGGGGCACTAGGTAGGGGTCAGGGCACGCTTACTGAGCTAATTATAAGAGGTTCATCTAGAATAGAGTGTTCTGATGGCACGTTGCAATGGGGTCATGTGCATGCATGGGTCCAGCCTACCTGGGAAAATAAGCAGCCATAACACATGTAAATAGGTCTGTGTCCTTCTGTAGGTTGCCACTTTAGGAAGTAATACACCCTATTGTGGGGCCGACACGGGGTATTTACGTGTTAAGAAGCCGATCACTTGGGGTAGTTATTAGGGTACATCTAGTCTTTCCTGTTTAGGTACCCGTCATTTCTGTTTGGGGTAACACCCATTATTTCTATTGGCATACCTGTTATTTCTATTTGGGGGTAAAACCCGTTACTAGAAGTACACCTAAATCTACCATTATGTTTCTATTGGGATCATTCTATTTATGTTAATTAATTGGAAAACACTTAAATTGGTATACTAGTATTAGTGCAAAGAAAGTAATTGAGAGGCTTAGTTAATCTTGTTTATTCTGTTTAGCCTGTCCATCCTGTTTATACCTGTTACATACTACAATTATCTTTCATCCAGTTTATTTACTGTCTTGATACTTTTATTTTTTATATGCTAAAAGTCACTGGACTCGCTAGACTTTATGTATGACCTGTTTATTCTGTTACATCCAGTTTATACTTGTTACATACTACAGTTACCTATAACGCTTCATGGAACTTAATGCATTCTGATAAAGAGTGACATTAACGGACGTGGGGTGTCACAGTGATATCATTAGATGTACATGGCATTAACACACATATAGGTAGTGATGATGCAAACATTTAGACACACACTTGCTCGGTGTAGAGTATTCCCATATTGTTGGTTTTATCAGAGTGATATATACTCCTATGTGCTAACACTTTGAATGTAGGAACAAGTCAGGTATGGTTTACCATACTGTGTGTTCCTTTTATTTTCTATAGTTTATATTTTATAATTCACACCAGAATTTTTCTGACTTGTGTTTTATGCTTTGCTTCTTATTATTTTGGGTACTCTCACATGAGCAAATTAGGGCAGATTAGGACTGAGCATAAGTAGTTGATTGGGAGACGAGCAAGAGGCTGTCCACATAGTATTATATGTACTTTATCTTATTTCATTATTCACTAATGCCGGGATTAGTAGTATCTTTATCATTTTACTTTGAGACAGGTTCTGTTGGAGTTATTTCTTTTTATAACTCTGTGGCACTGTGGTTTGCTGTTTTGAGTCTGTTGCTCTGATGTCTAGGATTCATTTCAGTTAGCTATTATCTCGCCTGTTTTACATCAGTATGTTTTATTATAATATTTTATTCCATGTGATGTGACATGTATGACATTACTGTGTAGTTTTAGTTCTTTCTTCCTAAATTGTCACCTTACATTGCTCGAATATCAGAAGTGTAGGGTGGTCATTTCATTTAGTATCAGAGCCTAGGTTGCATTGTTCAACCTAGGAGATAAATCGTGAGTGTGTGTGCATATATATATATATGTGTATATATATATGAGCATGTACTTGTGAAAATATTTTGGTTTTGTAAACTATGTTATATATATAGTATAGTATAAGTTGCACTGCACGAGCACTAGTCAAGCATGATTTCTTGCAAGAAGGATCATCATCTTTATCCCTAATTAAAGGTCGATTCACCAAACGAGGAGTACTATAGGGAATCAAAATCCACTAGCTGAGGAAGGAAGTGGTTCAAGGGATGAAAATCCCGACCTGCAAACCATGTTCAATACCTTCATGAGGAATATGCTACATAGTGCTCAAGTAGCTGCTCGTGATTGTAATAATGGGAACGGCGCTGGACGTAGGCAGTTGAGGATGACTTCGTTAATCTTATTAAAGACTTTTCCAGTTTGGGAGGCAAACCATTTGTAGGACGGAGTGAGTGGTAGAGGTCCGGGATTGGCTCGATACTTACAAGCGAATCTTCGTCGATCTTAATCTGAAAGATGATGTGAAGAGAAAGTTGGCCTCACGTCAACTCCATAAGTAAGCAATGGACTGGTGGAATGTAGTGAATGTTGCTACACCAGAGGATGATTTCACTTGGGATCAATTCAATACTCGTTTTATGGGGAAGTTTATTCTGACTGCCCATAAGTTGGCTTTGTTTAGAAAGTTTTTCGAGTTGAGATGAGGGACATGAGTGTCTCCAAGTATATGGCTATGTTTGATATTTTATCTAAGTACGAGATGTATTTCATCAACACTGCATCGAAGAAGAATGATAAGTTTATTCTTGGCTTAGATGATCATTTGGGAGAGAAGCTCTTAAATCATGTTGAGGATACTCTTCAATCAGTAGTTAGGAAGACGCTAAGGCATGAGGTTAGCTATCCCAAATCTAATACTTTAGCTGAGTTGCTCCTAAGGAAGATCCAAAACCGTAGGCGAACGGGGGAGGCAAGAGGAAATAAAACAAAAAGAGGAAGCCACCTCAGAGTAAGGGTGCACAGAAGAAGAAGAGCAAGTCCGAAGTAACTTGCTTTAACTACAAAGAGGAGGACCATTATAAGAATCAGTGTCCTGATGGTGAGCGGAAGTGATATCTCTATCACAAGATTAGGCATCTCAAGAAGGTTTTCCCTAGGGTAGCTAAGAAGTTGTGAAAGTATATGCTATCAATGTTGTTCCCAATTCGTTGAATGCCCATTTGGTGAAGAAAAGGGAATGGGCATTTTCATTCAAGGTATGATTTTCATTTTCAGTCTACCTATTCATATTTTGTTTGATACTGTGTTTACCATTCCTTTATATTTAGAGACTTGGTAGATAAATTGGGATTAAAACCTAAAATCATCAACATACCTTTAGTAGTAACGACCCTGTTGATGGCCCCGCCAATCTCAATATGGTTTAACATAATCCTATTTTATCGAGTCATGGATGCTTTTTTGTTTGTGACTGCTTTGTTTTGGGATTTTTGGGTTTTATTATCATACTAGGGATTAACTGGTTAAGTAAGTATGTTATGGTGGTTGATTGCAAAGGGTATCGGTGACGATAAGAATGGAAATGATCGGAGGGTAGTGATAGGTTGCTTACCAGTTGAGGAGGTAATGGCTAATTATCTATAGTCGCTTGAGGTTTCAGGTGATGGTCGTCGGCTGTACTAGTCATGAGAGAGTATCTGGAGGTAATCAAAGAAGTCACCGCACACTCACCTAACATAATGATTGAATTGTGTACTGACCTGATAAAGGACGTCAGGTTGATAGTGATGCCTTTGAAAAGGATGGCACCTAGAGAGTATAGAGATCTTAAGGTGCAGGTGAATAATCTTTTTGAGAAAGGCTTCACTTGGAGGAGTGCATATAAATGGGGTGCACTAGTAGTATTCACGATGAAGGCAGATGGTTCTCTTAGATTATGTATTGACTACTATAAGCTAAACAAGGCGATGAGGAAAACTAAGTATCATATACCATGTATAGATGAATTATTTGGTTAGCTTCATGGTGCAAGGGTGCTTTCCTAGTTAGATCTTACTAGTGGATTTCATTAGCTTAGAGTGGACAGAGAGAGTGTGCAAATAATTGCGTTCCGAACACCATCAAGATTTTATGAGCGGTTGGTTATGCCTTTCAGGTTAAACAATGCACTTGCCTACTTTGTGAATCTTTTGAACCGTGTCTTCAGAGAACAACTGAATATGTTTATGCTTGTGTTCGTTGATGATATTTTGGTCTATTCTCAGTTGGAGGAGGAATATAAGACATATTAATTTGAGGATTGTTCCGAGCACCAATTAAAGGCGAAGTTTTCCAAATGTCATTTCTGGAGGAGAGAAGTGAGATTCCTGAGTCATGTTGTTTTGGAAGAAGGTATTGCTGTAGATCCTACGAAGGTTGCGGCGGTACAGGATTGGACTACACCCATGCTACGAATGTGAGGAGTTTCTTAGAATTGGCAGGATATTATCGAAAGTTCATCCAAGACTTCTCTAAGCTAACAGCACCGCTAACCAATTTGACTAAAAAGAATCAAGATTTTACTTGGGATAATAGATGTAAGCATGTGTTTGTGAGCCTAAAGGAAAGGTTGACAAGTGCACCAGTGTTGGTTATTCTAGGTGGAAACAAGGAGATGACAGTGTAATGAATGCTTATGGCACCAGATTAGGAGTGGTACTGATGCAGAAAGTCAAGGTTGTAGCTTATGCTAGTAGATTGTTAAAACCACATGAGAAGAACTATCATACCCATGACTTAGAATTAGCAGTGATTGTGTTTCGCTTAAGATATGGAGGCACTTTCTTTTAGGTGAGAGGTTCGAGTTATTTACCTATTATAGGTTGTTAAAGTACCTCTTTTTGCAATAGGATCTTAACCTTCGCTAGTAGAGGTGGTTAGAGATTTTATCTTCCTATGACTTTGGAATAACATATACACCAAGGAAAGGCAATGCAATCGCTGATGCTTTGAGCCAAAGACATGCTATTTAGGGGCCATGTTCGTTGAATGGAAGCAGTTAGAATATATTCAGGTTACAATTTCTGACAAGGATATGAGTTGGTGCCATAAATGTTGGAAAGCTTAACTATCAGACCTATTTTGATTGAAAGGGTTGAAGATAGTCAAAGGTATGATCCTAAGTTGGTTGAGATCATTGCTAAGGTCGATTCTGGGATTGAATCAGAGGATATAACGCAGTACGGATTTGATCGAAGTAGCTGGCTCCATAAGAAGGAAAGGTTGGTCGTCCCAGAAGTAGATGGTTTGTGAGATGAAATGCTTCAAGAGTGTCATCAATCAAAATTTAATATACATTCTGATGGTATGAAGTGAACGTATTATTAGAAAGTGATGAAAAAAGATGTTGGATTATTCATCTCTAAGTGTATGAGATTTCAGTTAGTTAAGGCAGAGTAAAAGAAGCCTACTTGATTGATGCAACCATTAGAAGTCCCCGAGTGGAAGTGGAAACACGTATCGATGGACTGCCGAGAACTTGATTAGGGTACGATAACATTTAGGTCATAGTTGATTGATTGACCAAGAGCTCTAGATTTACGCCTGTTAAGTCCTGTAGGATGGCAACCAAGCTGGTCCATTTGTATGTGAAAAAGATAGTATGATTCCATGGTATATTGAAGGGTATTGTTAGTGACCGAGACCTACTATTTACTAGTGGGTTTTGAAGGGGCTTACAAGAGACATCAGGGACTGAGCTACACCTTAGTATGACTTTGGGGGCTCGTGGGATGATCATTTGCTTCTTGTGGAATTTGTATACAATAATAGTTATTAATCGGTCACGGGTATATCACCATTCGAGGTATGTAAGGGAGATTGTGCAACACTCTTTTATATTGATGGGAAACGGGCGAGAAATTGATGCTTCATCCAGAGATGGAGAATGAAACCTCAGAGAAGATTGAGCTTATTCAGCAGTGGACAAATGCTGAAAAGAAAAGAATATAGATAAGAGGCGTAGAGATCTCGGATTCTCTGTTGATGATGCAGTGTTTGTCAAGTTTTATACTTTTGGGAAGTGTTGTTCGATTTGGTAGAAGAGGGAAGTAAACACCAAGATTTGTGGGTCCTTTTCCGATCTTAGAGAGGATTGAGAAACTTACTTACAAAATAGACTTACTTTAGAAAATGGCAAGAGTGCATAAAGTATTCCATGTTTCTCAATTGCGGAAATTTGTGCACGACCCTAATACAACCATTACACCGGATCAATTGGATGACATCAAGATTAAGCAAGAATCTCCGAGGACTTGTAGACCAATCCATATTATTGGACATGATGCAAAGTCGTATTTTGAGAGATGACTATTAATGGCATTTCACATTTTTGGGGTTTTTTCATGGATTTTTCTGTGACCATTTTACCTCGGACGAAATTTTATTTCGTCTGCAACCATTGATTGAAGAGGAATTTTGATTCGTAAGCACTTCCATTGGCTTAGGATATTACGTAGATTTGTTATATCGAAAATGGATGAACTATTCAGGAGATATGGCAGTTTGAAGGACTTTTAGGATACAAACAGACCATATACAGCCATTTGGGCCCATTTTCAGGTAGGCTCAGTGTGGATTTCGAGATCAGGGGGATAAAGGGTTGGAATGAGTTATTGTAACTCAATTATGTCATTCCATTTCCCTCTCCTTCTTCTCCAGAGCTTCTACCTCCATTACAAAAAACTTTTCTTTATCCAAAACCTAAAATCTCTGCAAAAACTTAAATCAAAGTGTAGAGACTAATAGATCCAAACTAGAGAAATATATCTTTGACTGCTACGAGGTGAGATCTATTCAGATTCAATAGTTCTTTTTAGATTTGAGATTTCAAGGGAAAAGGTAAGTGATTTAATCTTGTTTACATAATTTTAAATTTTCTAATCTTAAAATAATTCTAAAAAGATTAGACATGTTAGAAATCTTTTAATTTTTTATTTAAAGTATGAGTTTAAAAGGTTAGGAATATGTGTCAACATTTTCTGATGAAACCACTTGTAGATCTATGCAAGTCTATGATTTTTATTTTAAATTTGGACTCTACAGAATAGTTGAAGTAATTGGTTGTTTTTGTAATTTATTGTATGTATTTGGATGATTTCTATGCTTGATTTGTTGTTGCTTGAATGGTTGAAAATGCCTACGAATGGGGACCTATAACTAGGATTTTGCGAATAAGTCCATAAATCAAAATTGCTTAAAATCACATCAAATTTAAAGGAGATAGTCAACAAGGTCCCCAAAGGTTGTGTGAGAAATTTGGAATCGTTTGGAGTTGGTACAGTGGAGTTATGGCCATATATATCCGGATCGGCCAAAATTTAAAAGTGCGCTTGAATTGACAAAATTTTTATAAGAGCTAGAGAGTGTCCCGAGGAGCCTACATTTTAAATTTCAAGTCGACTGGATCAAAATGAAGGAGATATGAAGAAACAAAATCCGGTTCAGTGCTTCCTCAAAATTCAGTTTGGTGCTTCCTGAAAATTCGGTTCGGTGCTTCCTTTAAATTCGGTTCGGTGCTTCTTTAAAATCCGAGTCGATGTACTATCTTCATTTCAGGCCAACTTCAAATGAGTATAACTTTTGCATATAATGCCCATTTTGGAAGCCCTTTTTTGCATTGGAATCATGGTGGAGAGCTCTACATTAGAAGAGTGAAATTTTCAATAGGATAGACTTCAAGTTAGGCCATGTTGAATCATCACGTGTGTGATCGTTCTGATCGATGATTCTTTCTTTTTTAAGACTGACTTTGATAACGACCAATCAGAATTATAGAACATAGCAGTAGACCATAAGTCAAGATGAGAAAGTTGCTAAGAGAAGGTTAGGGAGCAAGGTTGTATGACAGATGTATTTGTCCACATAGTTCCCGACTTGGGAACTTCAGACGAAGTAGAAAGACAATACCAAAGTAGCTTTGCAGTGGAGATACGTATGCAAAACAGTCATTAGTATGTAGGTTTGGGAGGTTACTTGGAGAGCGGTGCTTGAGTGTCTATCGAGTTTTCAATCTAATATAGGTTATAAGTCATTTCAGAGGCTGCTTGTTGGATAGGTGGTTAATCCAGGGGGATTCGTGAATACAACTTATGCTCATTCTCAACCAGACGGAGGTTGTCAGTCTGATGTAGGTTGCTTCAGCTCGGATTAGGTACAATTATCGTGGAACTAAATGTACAATATATCCAACACATTGAATGAGTAAATATGTGTATGGATGATATTTTCTATGCTTGTTTAAATCATTTATCATCCTAGAGATGTCACTAGATGTTGATGGCATCAACATAGATATAGGTAGTGTTGATGCAGACATTTAGACACACTAGTGCTCAGATGTAGAGTACACATATATTACTGATTTTATTAAAGTACTATATAATCCTATGTGCTAACTCTTTGGATGCAGGAACATGTCAGATATGGTTTACCATACTGGTTGTTCCATTTATTTTATGTACTTCATATTTTATTACTCACACTAGACTTTGTCTGACATAGAGTTATATGCTTCACTTTTTATCTGGGAGACGAGCAGGAGGTTATCCACGTATTATGGTTATATGTACTCTGTCTCATTTTGTTGTTCACTACTATGGGGTTCAGTATTATGTTTATCATTTTGCTTTGAGACCATTTTGGTGGAGTTATTTCATTTGTATATCTCTATGACACTGTGGTTTGCTATTTTGAGTCTGTTACTTTGATTTTTGGGATACATTTCAGCTATTTACTGTCTTGCCTGCTTTATATTAATGTATTTTATTATTATATTTTATTCCATGTGATATGAGATATATTGTGGTTCTAGTTATTTTCTTCCTAAATGGTCATCTTGCATTGCCGAAATGTCGAAAGTACAGGGTGGTCGTTTCAGCTATAGAGGAAATTGGCACTTATTTCACAGTCCTTAAATACTATTGGAACCATTTGGGTAAGTACTGAGGCCTTCCCGAATTCCCTTATTCAGGTTGTTTTTCATCCATCTCTATTATATGTAAGAGGAAACCCTTTAGTGAACATTCCTAAGATAGTATTCTAGCAAAAAGAAAAAATGTTATGAATCATAACTCAATGGATAAGGGTTTTGGTGCATATGAACATCTGTTAATGGCGTCAAGGTTCTTTTTCCTTTTTTTCCTCTGATTCTTCAATTTTTCGCTGCTACCTACAGTCCTCTCTTCTTCGTCAAACAATTCATCCTCCTTTCTCTTCCGCTCTCCTCCTTTCTGCTAGCATTCACCTGCGTAGATGTTCAACGAACCACCGATTTTTAACGATTTAGATCTATACCCTCTTCTTCTATCTTCCTGTATGGTCCACACCACATATGCTTCCATCCCCTAACACACTCCGGTTTCCCTTTCAAACCTCTACATGGTGGCCCTGCCATTTTTTTCGATCCCGCTGATGCATTCGACACAGACCTAATTTTGCTATTTCAAAGCTGTTCGATTTCCTATAATGCGTAGCGTCATGTTTCTTAGCGAGTTTGCCAACACATTGCTAAGTAAATTTTTATCCAACGGCTGTCTGGCTTGTTCCAAGAGGAAGGGTGATGGCCTTGGAATGGTTGAGTCGGCTGTCCAGTCCATGTTAGTTGGTTTTGTTGAGGGATGATAGTGGTTTTGACTTGCGTTGTCTTGGAAGGTGTGGTTCCGACGCGAAGTTACACCGGTTCGCAGTAACTTCTCGCTTTTTGAATCTAATTTCGCGACTCACCTTCCTTTGTGCTAGCTTTGTTATACTCTACTATTGACCAGAGTGCTAGGGCTTTTTCTTTTTTTAGTGATATTTTGATGGTTTGTTTGGAAACTTGGTATATTGGGTCGGTTGTGTTGATGCAACTTAAAGAGCTTGATATTCAATGTGTATGGGATTATCATCTTATTGGTTTCTACCCAGTGTTTGTTTTGGGTTGATGGAATATTCCGTATATGTTGGTTATTTCAGGAGTTTGGAGATTAGTGCAATTGTGCTCATGGTATCTTGTTTGGAAAAAATTTGGGTGTGTCTTCTTTTGGTTTCGAGATTAGACATTCTGGTTTAATATCTGCTACTTCTTTTCTCCTTTGGCAAGCTAAGTGAAGCTCCGGTTCTTGTTTTTTTGGTTAGGATGAAGGAGTATCATTTCCTTCCTATCTCGAATTGATTAAGGTAGCCTGTGGCTATGTTCTTGGATGATATTCCTTCTTGCTCTGTGTAGCTACGTAATAGTCCTCTGTAATGTCACTCTTGTCTCACTGTGCTATAACTTGAACTTACTTTAGGTGTTCATTTTTTGCTTGAGATGGTTGGTGAAAGGAGATTCGTGGAACCAAAACCTGTCCTTTTCCTATGTGCAGTATTGTTGGTTGTGCCTCACTCCTAAGATGTTGTCGTATGCATTGTGTGGCACTAGGAAGTAAGGTATTGGGTTTTGTTTTGTACCATGGACCAGGAAGTAGGAATGGTTGGAGACTGCACCTACTGGAAAGTTGGCTTCAGGTCCCTACTGCCTTTTAAATAGTTATGTGTCCTTTTTGCATGTAATTTGATATTTGTTTAACTCCCTACGTGGAGTAAGTAGTCCTTTAGTCTAGAAATAATGTCCAGCTCCTGTTCTATAACCTTGATAGGGTGAAGGTGGACAGTCCACCTTGAAAATCGAACTTGTAGTAGATTGGTAATTGGCCGATCTTCTGAAACTATTGTAATTATTATTTGTTGTAATAATAAATGTTTGTGGTCAATATAATAAATGGTCGACTCTGCCAAAAAAGGAGAAAGGAGAAAGAGATATTGCCAAGTATAATTGCGTATGTCATAGGATATAAAATAAATATATAGTTTAAAAATCCTTTTCAAATAAAAAATACATCACTCATACGTATATTTTCTCATAGGGTAACCTAGGCTCTGATATCAAATGTAATAACCAATCTAGTATGGGTCTAAATCCCAACCCAGAAGAGGCCATCAGAAATTAGTGTCTTCCTAAGCAATTCGTTGGTTTCTATAAGAAATGAAAATAACAAAGCCATACTAAAAAGAAATCAGATCTCACAGCATAATGATAGAAATATAATAATCAAATAGATGAAACATATCATAAAATATCAAAGTGTCAAATATATCAAATCCTAAATGTCATAAATAATAATCAAGGCACATCATAATGATGGGTGAGATACAATCAAATGATGATAATAATAATAATAAACTAGATAATGATCGTCATCGCCAACTTCATCACCCATATCATTGTATAGCATGCCCCCACCATCTTGCATAAATTGTGTTGTTAAGAGGAGGGTCAGAACAACAAATCTGGTGAATAAAATTCTTTAAGCTCGAAAAGGAAACCTATTTCCTATACTTGGAAGTATAAAACCTATCAGGTTTATGTCGAGGCCAATTCAAACACACATACGCAAATTTCTATATTTAATGGAAAGAGCTGAACCCTTCTTGGTCACTTAAGACCATTATAAATGTGGGCGGATTCCTATGATCTCTTAATACCTTGGCCGACCGTTGTCAAACTATGCCATATATATTATCTCAATGAAATGTGAGAGATATAATCAGCCACTTAATATCGGGGTTTAGGTAGACACTTAATGTCATTTATGACCCTCTCGGTGGACCCTATGTTACTATCTAGATGACATTAAAGATGAACTCCTAGCCACTTAATGCTTCCCTTAGACCGGTGGTTTTGGTAGAACTCTTAGTAGTCCATCCCCAGGTATTTCCTCATATATCCACCGAATAAGAAGATGACAACTTCCGAAGAACTACCATACTTATTTGAAACCATTTAATACTTCATGATTATTAGAGAAAGACGAACTCGTTGATCTCTTAATACCTAATAAGGGATTTCCCTATGACTTTAGTCCAAACCAAGGGGTGTATCTTAAGGAGCGGACCACATACGACCACTTAATACCCTCACAAGGTGGATTAGCCATTTAATATCTTCTCATGACAGGCTTATCACATGCTAAAGGGCCCATGACACTAGACGTCTCATATGAACCCAGCTTCTTGTAGCTGCTGGATTTTCTAGGTTATCCAGGCAGATTTCTACAATACGCAGGGGTTAACTTCGCGTCCATGTGCCATTTAATATTTCTACAAGCATTAACTCACAGCACGCACACAAATTTAAAAATGGTGAAATTTAATATGAATTTCCTAATCTAACGCAACAAAAATGCATTAAAGATGCTTGAATTACAAAATTTAATAACTTACATAAATATAAATCTGTAATTATTGGTGCTTAAATTAGAGTGTACTAAGCTATGAAAAGTCAATCTTTTCTCCAAACAAAAGTTATAAAATTCATATTTCCCAAATTTTCAATATAGCATGTAAATCTTCATTTAAAATTTGAAGCATCAATAGAGAAATAAATATAATTCAATAAAACATAAACTTGTAATCCTAGGCATTTAAGATTACTTCAATAAACAAAAAGGGACAAGTAACAAGTAGTCACTTATTTCACAACGTGTCATTTTATATAACATGCTTAAAATAAATTTTAGGTTTAGATCAATCCTAAAATATTAACTTCAAATGTATTTTATTTCAAAATCATTTATCCAAAACAGTTCAATCTTTTTATATCACCAAAAATCAAATTATTAAGTTTATTATTTAATCAAATTATTTAATTTCAAAATATATCTTTGAAAAGCAATTAAATAATAGAACTTAATAAAACATTAAACTTAAAACTTTGTCCTCTTAAATTTTATTTATTTTAGTTATTAAAATAAATCTTTACATTAAATTAAATTTTAAAATAAATTTTATATAATTTTTAAAACCTTGTATAAATTAGATGTTAAAATTTGATTAATTATTTATTAAATTAAACTTATTTTTTAAATTAAATCTTTAAAACTATATAATATCTTAAATGAAAACTTATTTTTTTTAAATCTTATATTAAATTTATTAACTTAAAACTTTTGAAATATATGATTAAATCTTTTGAACTTTTATTAAATAAAATACACATGTTTAAAATAAGTCTTAAAAAACAAATTTATTTAACAAAACATTTCAAATTGACCAACGGTGTCCGTATATAGTTTTCTATACCATGGTCAAGTGATTCAGGTATGTACCATTTTAACCTAAAATATTATATTTTCGTGTATGTGTCATTTCAACCTACATTACAAGACAAAAAAATTCAAATCTAAATTAATTGTTCTAGTATGCATCATTTCAACCCATAGATATTTTCCTATCTACATAGGACTCCAATGTGAGAAAAATATATAAATAACATAACGGATTAAATATAATAATACATTCGCCACATTATATAACAAAGTATATCAAGAACTTCATATCGTGTTATGTATCATACATAACATGTTCATGTGTCATAAGTGAACATTTAAATCCAACATAGCATAACAATGTGTCATGTGAGCATTTAAATACAACATACATAATATTATGTCATGTGTCAAGTACTAATGCAAATCTAGATCAATACAACATTTCAATGACAATACATGCAAAATAATTCACTTAATACAAATATGTTAGTGGTTAGTGGCTCTTATCTTCCATGGCAAAGAGAAGTTATGCCAATACAGAAACCCACAACACCATATCAAGCAATTTATAAGAAGAGAGCAATAGGATATTTGCTAGGGGAGATGACTTAGTGTTTTATAGAATTTATCAAAACAGTACCAAAATTTGATCATTTTGAAACTGATTTTTGGATATGTTAACCGCTGTATTTGAAAAAGTGATCAAAAGAAAATTTCTTTCAAATTCTTTTCACTACAGTTTAAAATAAAAATTAGATTTTGAAAATTTTTAAGGGAGATAAGAATGAAATAGTAAAGGACATTTTCTGATGAAAAAATCTAAGCTCGAAAATTAGTCTGAAATATTTTCCTTTTTGACATAGTAAAACTCAAAACTTGGAAAAGTGGATAAAATAAAAAAATGTAGTCAATTCAATTACACTAAACCTAGAAAAAAAATAAAAAGTTAATTTGAAGCTTCTTAGAGGGAGTTATGACCACGGAAAGTAGAGGCAAAATATGTAAAATGAAAATAGAAAATCAAAACATGGATTTTTGGGTATTAGGTTAGGATTTTGGAAAGAAGAATGAGACTTGGATGTGATTTGCTGGCCGAGAGTAGGTGAGGATAAGGTTAGGTGGCAATGGTCAAAGGTGATGTGGTGGTGATTTGGGCGGCGACCAACAGGGAAGAGGAGGTAGGATTTGGGTGAGGAGGAAGAAGGAATTTGTGAAGAAGATTTGAATTTAGATTTGTCTGGAGGAGGAAGATAAAAGTAGAGAGGAGATAGGAGTTGATTTAGGTCTATGGTTTTTGAAAGAAGGAAGGAGAAATGGTGGCTATAGATAAATTTAAGAAGAGGGATATGGAGGAATATGTGATTTATTTCTCACCAGTGTCTTTAAGAATATAATGTAGAAAACCAAGGAACTTAGAAACTGAAGGTTGTTTAGGAAATTGAGATGTTGGTCCACATGGTTAAATAAACAATTTACAAAACCCAAGAAGAGAACATAGACCACTATGAAGAGAGGGAGAAAAGGAATGTAAACTACACACACAAACACCATCAGTTTTACGCATTTTTATAGTGTAAATTGCTAATTCAAAGCTCTAAATCTTCGGTTTTCACAAAATGAAAAGTGGTAAGCATCTTAGAATTTATTCTAATATTTAAAAAAAAAAAATTCAACTGAAATTTAAACTTTGAGCAAATTTGGTCAAAAACCGAATTTTTAAAATATTTCTTCTTTTCTTAAATTTAGTCAAACGTACTACTCAAAATAATAAGTTCATTATTTAAAATTAAAATTTAAACTTTAACTTAAATTCAACTAATCATACTATTTAAATTTGTTCAAATTATGTGAATCGTAACACTAGACAATCATTTATCATCATATACTTTACCCCTAGACGGACTCTAACCCAATCATCTAAAACCCTTAGGAACCAAACCCTTCCAAATATATCCTTCTTACCCATTCTCATGATTACGAGGAAAAGCAGGCCCAAAGATCACTTTAATACCTAATGAAGGCGGATCCCATGACTACTACCCGTACTTCTTAGGATAAATCCATAAGTAGGGCTGTCAATGGATATCCGAAAAATCCGAAATCCGTCCGCATCCGTATCCGAAAAGCGGATAAATATCTGATATCCGGGAAAGCGGATGCGGATATAGGCATATCCGCATTCGCATCCGGAAATTATCCATCCGCTTTTTTTCTCCGATTATAGCTTAAATTATGTGTATTTTAACATAATTAAATATACTAATTTATTAATTTGCAAAATTAAAAGTCTACTAAACACATGTTAATTGCTCAAAATTATATATTATCATCATATTTATTTATTTTTAGCAATTTAGTAATCAATTAGGTTGAAAAAGATTAATATTAAGCTAAAAAAATTCATTTATATTCATTGATTTATCGATTGTTGGCGGAGCGGATAATTATCCGATATCCGTCCGTATCCGCGGATACGAATATCCGATATCCGAAAATGGTTTCGGATGCGGATACGGATATGACACTATTCGTATCCGAAAGTATCCGTTGACAGCCCTATCCATAAGAAAAGGGGCATGTTCGAATCATTTAACACCCCTAGATGAACCACTTAATGCATAACCCTTGAAACAAGTCCTCGCGTTTTTAAATGACCCACAACACTATGATGTCGCACATTAACTCACTTTTTTATAGCCGCTAGTAGTCAGGTTTGGGGGAAAACCTATGTAGTTAAAGCCCTGCTAAAGCCCTACATTATCCCCGCTATAGCCTATAGCACTCTTCAACCATAACTCTATATCCATTTTGGCGCTGATGAACGTAGATCTGCCTTTATCCCCGCTATTTTCCGCTGCATTCGTTAAATCAAGGCTTTTTAGCGTTCGCTTTAGTAATATTAAAATATAGTGCTTGATTTGATTAGTTCAATTTAAAAAAAACAGTAAATTTAGCATAAAGAGCTAAATTTAAGGCATAAGTATCTAATATATGGTAATAATCAATTGCACTCATCAAATTTAACGGGTATAACTATGACATTCCTTGATTTAGTTATATAAGATTAATTAATATTTGTTTCTTCTACACATGTAATGTGGGAAAGATGATTAATTAAATTTCAAATACTCAGTTTTACATTTAATGAACATTTTTGCATCTCCGCTATATCCCTCTTTATCTCTGCTACACATTTTTGCACCTTCACCGCGATACAACTGCTAAGCTCTTTAACTGCACAAGGGCAGACTTCTACTATAAGAAGGAGTTAACTTCGCATCCACATGCCATTTATTATAAGAGGTGGTCATTTACTCACACATCACATAAATACTATATATAAGGAAAATCTTCCTTATTTATTACACAAATTATCCTAAGGAGACTTTAATTCGGAAATAACATTCCTAGTCAATTAGGCATTGAAACATATTTTTATTGCACATTGAGTACGTTACATAATAAAAGATAATAATTACGCATAATAACATGCATGAATTGCATCCTAGATTAGTGCAAGGAATGTCAATCATCACACATAATATAGAATCACACATCCTTTTTTCCTACAATCCACATAACTTTCCATAAAACAGGGCGTTTCAATATTAATCATTTCCAGCAAAAGTATGGAATTTCTGCATTCAACCAATATTAGACTTTTAATTTGAGTTACCAATTACTTCTGCAAATCAAATAGAATTCTTATAATTAGATTTATACATTTTTGTTCCTAGATTTATTTCACTTTCCTTTTTGATGTTGTAAATTTTTTGTAATAATAAGGAATTTGAATCATGTATAATTACCATCCTCAAATCCATTATTTTTGTGGATAATATGAGATTTGAAAAGTGAATAATAGCAAAAAAAAAGTGAAATATACTTAAGTTACATGAAATTTCAAAAAACATTGAATTTCATTGAATTTACATACATAATTAGAATCCAACATTAAATTGGTGTTTCTGTAATTGTAGAATTTTGAGGGGGCTTTTATTATTTTGTTTATGCAAATCCCAAAAATTCTGAGGCCCATCCAAATTCAATAATTTAACAATACAATTACAAACAAAGAAAAAACTTAAGATTCCACTAACAGATCTGTAACTCTAAATTAGATTCCACTCCTATTTTGAATATCCTTTGGGTTTAACAACCTCTTTATACGTTTTCAGAATCCTTCTTTTTCATATATACACACACACACACACACACACACACACACACACACGCATACATACATACATACATACACAAAAGAGGATTATATACATATACACATAAGTGTCGGATCCTGACATATAAATATTAAGTAAAGAGACTGGAGGAAGAAAGAGAAAAGGAGAAAACTAACCTTAACCCTATTTCTATAACTGAGAAGAAAGAGATAGAGCTTGAGTAGCATTGCCACAGGGATTATGAATGAGAATGAGGGCTCTGGAGTTTTATTTATAGTTGCTCAAACTAATGACGATCTTCAATTTTTTAAAATAAAATTGTTCTGTTAAATAACAAGGTTTATCCTAAGAAAACCTTAGCCACCACAACTCAAAACACCTAAAGCGGTCGACCCGCACAATCCATAGGTTGGTCGTACGATTGATCGACCGCTTGGTCTAGGGCGGTCGACCGTCCTTCTGTCCTTGGCACCCATATTCGATTGTTGCACGCGTGTTTTAATTATATTATCAATGGTTATTAGTTACTGATTAATTTCTTTAACGTTTATTCTCTGCTAAACTTCACATAATTTTTTCTAAGTTTGAAATTCAAATTTGAGAATCTTTCTAATTTATTAAATTAATATTTAAATTCAAACTGGATTTATTTTAAAAAATGAAAACTTTAATTGCTCGTAACTTTTTCATATAGGCTTTAATTTGTTTTCAGCATATTTCATATGGAAACAGATCAGAATCTCTCCACTCAACCGTAGAACATTCATGGTCAAATTTCGAAAAAGTTTGATCTCCATATATATATATTTTTTTTTCATGTATTTGTCTATTTAGAGTTCATTTTACGGGACGTTATAGAGTAGATACCAATTACTACTTTAGCTCGTTCCTTATTGATATGTCAAATATACAACTCTGCAGCTCTAGAACATTTAATTTTTGGTACATCATAATAACCAATAAAATAAACTTTAATAGGCTAACTTACAAATTAGAAATAATGAAAAAAAAATAACTAAAAGGGATAGGAGCTCTTTCATGATCTTATTTTAGTGGTTGACTGAAAATAAAACATATAGAATAATGAAAAAAGCAGAACTTTCTTTATTGAATGAACAGTAAAGAAGACTGAAAATGTACGGTCAGAATTGAAAAGGTTGTGCGTTGCATTTTCCAATATGGTTTACTTAATGTCATTCACTTATAAATGTTACTCGTGCAAATGGTTGGTTCGATTGAGCGGCTGACGGTTCAATCGTACAACCCTAGTCCTAGCGAATCACCAAAATCATTACAGTGAATGTAAGCAAACATGATTTCAAAATTTAAATCCAAAAACAGCAGAGTATAAAAATTCAAAATAAACCTTTTCCCCCTACTACTCAAAAGGAGATCCGAAGTCATTTACCATTGAAGATGTTACAATGTTCATGGCACGGTTCAAATTTACATTCATTGCAGTTTGTATCAATAAAGAAAACACATACATAGTATAATTTTTACATGTCAAGTCTGTCCGAAAATTTGGATAAAAACAAACAAATTCAGTGGCTAAAAGCGCATGACACCAAATCAAGCATTACCCTCTCACTGAAGAGCTAAATAACATCTCCTAGATACATAAAGTTACAAATCATATGCTTTGAATTTACCACAAAGCAGAAGTTTCTAGCTATATGGTTAATCAAACCATAATTTGTGGGCCAAAAAGACGTTTTTCAGCCAAGTATTCAAGTCTGCCTACAATTTTTAAAGCAATATCAGAGTATGCCTTGGCAGCAGCTGACTCTGGAGCAGATATAACTATTGGATTTCCATCATCTGCAGCACTCCTGATGCTTTGTTCTAAAGGTATCTGAAATAAAATGGAGCATTTAGCTACCTAAACACTGCAGAGGGAAGAAGAAGAATATAAAATGCGGGCATGATTCACTTGGTTACTGAGTATAATGGGACTTCGTAAGACCCTCGGCCCAATGGCACATGAACTTCTATTTAAAGAGAATCATCCATGAGCTTTGGTATTTTGTTACACATACTTCAAGCTGTGCAGTTAAAACCAACTAAAGCCCCACAAAATTTCCAATAAAGCCCATAACGCACTTCGAATGTCACATATTCCAGTTTAGCGATAATGAATAGTAGATTCGCTTTAAACCTTACTATTTTCTGCTACAACCGCAAAATTAAGACATTTTAGCATCCGCTTTAACAATAGTAATATAAAAATGTTGATTTGACAAGTTTTTCATAAAAAATATCAAAAAGGTTAGTGTAAAAAGTTAACTTTTAGGTCTAAGTGTCCAATATAAGTAAGAATCTATTATAATCACCAGATCAAGTATGCGTAACCATGATATTTTTTGGTTTTATTATATAAGATAAAACAATATTAGTTTCTTATACAAAAAATGATGTTAAAATGATAATAAATTAACTTTATATATTTATATATCCAGTTAATCTTTTTGCACCTCCGCTATATCTCCACTACAACGTTCTGCACCTCTACCGCAACAGAACCGCTAAATGCTTCAACTGTACAAATTTCAAGTTCTTACATATAAAAATCAACTTTTCATTGTAAAATGCATGTGTATAGCTTTAATTACATTGTTTGATTAGCAGATGAATGGTTATGTTTATATTTGATGAATGGTTATTGTTTATATTTGATTAGCAGATGGATGGTTATGATTACATGAGCGTGCATGAGATTACTGTTATTAAGGCGGTAACTATTAATAATATTATACCTCGCCAAGAAATTCCATGTCCATCTCTTTAGCTGTTTGATGGGCTCCACCATGTCCGAAAATGTAAGACTTTTCACCACACTTCGGACAACTGAAGCAACTCATGTTTTCTACCAAACCCACAATCTGCATAAAAAGGAAATTACAAGATGTTTTTATTAAATATTGATTGTTTTCGCAATTATCTGTAATATAACTACCAACAAGTATAGTATAGTGGGGTGCCACAGGCTCTTTCCTAAGGTTCAGATGAAAATAAAATCAGAATTTGACTTCAAACAATCGCATATCACACCTCATGTGGCATAAAACTTGAAATTAAGCTTCTTCCTTTTTCAAATGAAAAATACGATGAGATTCATAATTAATCCGAACACATGATAACACATTGAATCATATGACACTGTAAATAAATAAATAAATAGTGAACCCGGATCAGAAACAAAACCAACGCGGACTTTAGTTTTGCACTAGGGTTATAAAGAAGCAAGAGTACAAAAGAAGTTGTGCTTACAGGAACTTCAACTTTGCGAAACATGTTGGCCCCTCTTCGAGCATCAATCAATGCTATATCTTGAGGAGTCGAGACAATCAAAGCACCTGTCTCAATAAGAAAGCAGTCACTCCTGATGATATATACATATACATAGTAAGCTATCCTAACCGTATAAATGGAGATTTAATTACTCAAGAAATAAAATCGTAAATTTAGAAGTCAGAAGTGTAACAAAAAAGTCATCTTTCTATAGATCTGTTCCACAAACATGACCACTCATGTTAAATTAATCACCAAGTGAGCTTGCACGAACGTGTATGCAACTACAATACAGCAACTTGATGGTATTGATTTTCCATGCCTACACCTTATTTTCCACTATCATTAGTCTGGAAAGGACATGATATTAGTTGTATTTCATATCAGGAGTTCAAAATCTATCAGTGGATTTAACGGAGATGTGAATGGTGTGATTTCCTTCGGACTGCCAAAAATGCTTTTCCGGCAGAGTACAATATATTACCTTCAATGTATATGTGCCTACATGTCAATAATATAGTACAATATAGATGTTTCATAGACAATTGATTTTGAAGTAAACTGTGTTTGTGCAGAGTGCAATTTCAACTTCTAAGCTTAAGCATAATAAAGCTGTATCTTTATTTAATTATTACCGGATAACCGAAGCCTCTGAGATATTGAAATTTGTGCGTCCCCAGTACCAGGAGGCATATCTATAACTAGTATATCAAGTTTTCCCCAGTCAACTCCTCTTGTCAATTTTTCAAGAGCACTCATTACCTGAAATTTTAAGCTTCACCGTGAATAAGAAATTAAGGGTTGGAAACCTAACCAGAGATCAAATTTAGGTGTTTTCTTCAGATTCATTCTAACTGCTTACTTAACAGATGCTACTAAAGAAATTATAAATAAACCAGCTTACAAAATATCACCGATGCGCAACAGCGAGTTAATGCAATGTAAATGCCAAACTACTTCTACATGAACACTTGTTTAGAGCAAGCACATGCTTGTCATTGTCTTTATCTTAATTGAATTGCATTCATACATGTACCATCCATGCTGGGTGGGGGGGGGGGGGGTGGGGGGGAATGTGAAAGTGCATAAACTGTATTCACAGTGTGCAATGGCTATTGTAATAATGAATCTAACATAAGGTCAGTAAACTCACACAAGATTTGGCCTACGTCGAATGAATCATAAGATAACATTCAGTTCAAGCTTCTTTGCATACAAATTGTCACACAATAAAAACAAGAACAAGAAGACCTAAAAACAAACCATAGGACCTCTCCATACAATGGGTGCATCCTTATCGACAAGAAACCCAATGGACATACATTGCACTCCATGATTTACAATGGGGATCATCTTCATGCCTACGTAGGAATGACAGTTTTTTTTCAAAAATAATAATAATCAATTAATCAAATTATTTTAAGGAGATAAGAAGGATGCAATATTGGCAAATGAAAATAAACGGAAACGAACATGCAGAGATAAAATGACACCTTCACTCACTTCTGGCTTCCCATGCAGCTTCATCATTGTAGGTATCGATGGCCCATATATATCAGCATCCAGTAAACCAACCTTCAACTTATTTGTATGAGCAAGAGAAACAGCCAAATTGACTGCAAATCCAGGTGAAAACAATATTGTTAGATGATCAGACAAACCAAAAAAACAAAGCAAAAAATAATAATAAATGTAAGGATAATAATATGAAGGTAGGCTTTTGCATTAAGGTTGACTAAATGTGTATCCATTGTGTTTTCTGCTTTTTAGCAAATTTCATTTCCTAGATAATATCATGAAATAGTAACCAAAGCATAATACCAATGACATAATGCCACTTATTTAAGCAATAACACTTCTGTATACCTTGGGTTACTAACAATTAATTTTTACCACGAAATGTCCATCAACTGAACTTTTCCACTCTCGTTTGAGGATCCAACAAGAAAAATTGATTCATTTGATGGTGTTTTGCCAAATATTTTTTAATTTATTTGATTTCAAAATGGGTAAAGGAGTCGAAGTACGACTTTTATAGGGACTAGGGAGTAGTTATCTATATAATAAAAAAGCTCGGACTTAACGGGAAAGATAAAGGATGGTAAGGATTCATCGTTGACAAAGATAGCAGATGGCTACAGTTTATCCACGTAGTCAAACAAATTCACGTCCACCAACTCTGTTAAACCACGTTAGTAACCAGTCCAATTCAGTTCTGTGGTTCTTCCTCCAGGATGCTCCATTCATCCCTATTCCTTGCAGAAATTATAAGGCTCAACCGGTTGTAACCCACTACCCTCTATTTCTTCAATCTTTTACCCATCGTTTCACCGATCATTCCAAAACTAAAGGAATTTCACCATTCTTCAAATTTCCTTCTTCCTCAAATCAATAATTAGATGTTGCTCAAGAAGTTGATAAATGACTGTTTCATCTGTGGATATTAAGCTCCAATGCAATGGGTTCATATTGTTTAATATCCATGATTCTACTAAATTTTCACTTCTTATTCATAGTACTATAATCTAATGCATTTGTACAGCTTGCTGTTCATAGCATGTGTGTTATCTCCTAATTCATATATATATGCACACAAATTGTTTGACATAAAAACCTAAATTTCAATGACTTTGTATACCTTGATGTTCAAGGTTTGGTTGTTTTTTCCATTTTCATCGTATATCTATGCACATGTACCATTCAAAACAATAAGTCAATGACCCAACTTTCTTTCTTTTCGCCCCAACTAATGCACATTTGAGGAAGAAGCCAGAAAATTTGTTAATATTTGTATGAAATGTTTGTCCTTCATCCTGTTTGTATGGCTAATGTAATTTACAACTATTTTTTGTTAGCAAAATTGCTATTGTTTTAATCCAGTTTCAGAATGGACAAAAAGTTTGACAACTATGGTAGCCATGAAATATATTCCCAATACTTGAAAATTAAGCTGGTACGTTTAGCATTGTCAGGGAAGCCTGCTTCTACAACGTGGTAGGTATTTAAATTCTCGCCGTACTTAACATTTACATCAATTTTTGTAGCATTATACAGTAAAACTTAACATTTATGTTAACTCTTGTAGCGCTCTACAGTACTTTATAAAAAAAAAAAAAAAAGGCAAGCTTGTTTAAGAAATGTGGGTACATGTATTTCAGAACCCCTCATGGCTTTATTCTAAACATTATTTTTGGAATGAACGCATGAGAGCTCATTAATGTTTTAAATTCACTCTCAATGTATAAATAAATGGCTTACTATTTTCCCTTTGTCTACATTTCATAAATAAATGGATCATTTATTTCCTATTTTCTTACACTTTTATTTCTCTTTACTATTAGTGCAGACCAACCATTTAGAAATGAGGTAAATAAAGATCCACCACAACATGACTATCTAATTTGACATAACTTTGTAGCTCATTTATTTTACCGGTTACTATTTACAGATTATCAAATTTTAGATACTCATTTTATACAACAATATTGAAATTTATGATATCACATACCAAACTTTTTATGGATAATTTCTGTGTTAACATATTACACACGAACATGACTAGCAAGTGATATTTTCCCTCATTGACAAAGTCACTAAAATCACTACATTTAAATGATTTTTATTTTCCTAATTTAGCAGTAAAATCATAGTTGTTAAGGCGCGCGCTTAAGCGCGCCTAGGTGCGCCTAAGGCTCAGGCGCAGGCTTTGCGCCTCGCTAGCCTTCAAGGCTCCTCGGCTAACCGAGGCGCAAATAAAGCGCGCCTTTGGCGCTTTTTCTTAAGGCACTGAGGCTCAAATAAGCGCGCCTTGAGATATAATTGATTTTATGCCAAGCCAACTTTTGTTTGGACCCAATCCAACTCTCAACACTCAAATTTGACCAGTTTTGTTTGATTTTTAGGGTTTTCCCTTTTGTTTTAACGCATTGTACACTGAAAAAATTTATCGCGCCTACGCTGCTGCTGCCACCGTCAGGGGTGTGTGTGTGTGTATATATCAAATATCAGGAGCAGTTTTTTAAACTGGTTCTCATTTAAATTATTTAAGTTTAAAGGTTTAAACTTTAATCTAAACTTGTTGGTTAATTTACGAAGTTATATTTTAAATTTTAAATTAAAATTTAGATATGTTTTAAAATTTATTGAGTTATGCTTTAATTTTAATGTTTAAAGAATTGTGTTTTAAATAATTAAATTTATTGAATTTGTGAACATTTTAGTTTTCGAAATTGCATTTGTGACTTCGTACCTACTAATCTATGTTTTTTATCACTAAATTTATCATTTTTAGTAGCATTTTGTAGTACAGTTTTTTTCTAGAAAAAGAACCCACACTTGTATAATAGTCACACAAAAATGCCCAATGCTCAAAAAAGCTCAGGGCTCAAGCTTTGCGCCTTTTTGCGCCTTTGCGCCTTAACTACTATGAGTAAAATTGAACTCGTTGCTTTTAAGTTCGTGATATATAAATGTGACAATATTTATCTAAAATTTAATGTAATTTCATAACGATTGCTGATAGTAAAGGAAATTGACTTATGTTCTTCCTATTATAGGCAATACTGTTACATTTAAATAATCAAGTATAGATAGCATTTTAATTTCTATATTACAGTATTATACAAATATTGTATATTTTACAATACATTTCTAGAAAAAATTCTAGATTTGTATTCATGTTTATGTAAGTATCACAATGGTTTCAATTGAACTTATGTCAGGCATATTCAAGATGGATGCATGCATTTCTATTCTGATTTTTAGGAAGTTCTATCCAGGTATTTCTAGTCATAATTGATCAAATCAATACCTAGCTTCAATTTGATATGCTATCATACAAAAACGATTTTTCTTTCTAAAAAGAACCTGAATCAACCTATTATTTTTGCCACTTTCCTATGCACTTCCGTACTATGAATATAGCATAAAACTACATCGTTTTGTTTTGATTTTTAGCAAGACAGTGTATGCATCGACATCATTATATCTACTCTTTTCATTCAAATAAATTTAGATGATAGCAAGTTATATCAAATGCAACCATGAAAATTTTGTTCCAAGGTAGGACTAAAATTTAAAACAAGTCTATTGTGGTTATGCATATGGGTAACTTCCACAAATAGGTTATCTTATAATTTGATTCATTTATACCATAAATAATATACTGTTTCCTGAACTTTTTACCCTATAAACTGTTATCCTTTTCAGTGAGCTACATAAATATTATACGGTTTATGTTTAGATTTACTAATTTAAAACGTTGTTTTCTACCTTGGATTCGTATATTTATGTATAATTTGTGTGACACTAACGGCAAATGCATATATTATAATCATATTTATCTCTACTCGTTTTTCTTACCTTAGGTATTATAAATGAATGATACTTTACCGATTGCCGGTGACAATAACGCTTTTGTGGTACTGTCGCTACCTACTTTCACGTGTTGAGCTTGACTTTAATTATCAAACTTGAATTTATTAATTGACGTAAGATATAACCACACAAAGCTGAATATGAAATAATACCTAACATCATAAATGTTTAATTCTACTAAGAACAAATTTTGGCAAATGAACAACCATCATGCTTTATTTGATTTTAAAAAACAAAATTATGTACTAAGTACTAATAACAAATTATGGTAACATACTCAGTTTCGACCCCTTTCTTGCACACATTCTCGTGAAAATAGTATCCGGGGATTATAAATGTCATGATTTGAAATGGACATGCATTATTTAATTCCCTTCAAGAGCTTACCGGTCTGTCGTGTTCTGATATAGAATATTTATAAACTACTCCGCAAACCCAACCATTTCCCCATTTAAGCTATGCTCTCGCAGAGGGACTTTTCAATCTCACCATTTTCATTTTGTTTTTAGGAATTATTAGATGCTCCTGTAACAACAGGCTAAATGAGACCATTAAGGCTCAAACCCTCTCCCTTCTTGTTGAGGAGTTGAAAACCGTTGCCAACCCCGCCAGAGCTACGGGTTTACGACCATCATGTTTTTATTGCATGAAAACATCATTAATTAGTTTCCAATGGTTTATGTATTCAATATAACTTGTTTTGGTTCTTATGCGGTTTCATTTTTTGCTTTTACAACCTCTTTTTTCTTCACATTCTATAATCCCTCAATTTCAATCTAACATAATTTGTTTTTGAACTTCCTCCTTCACGATGTTCTACTCATCCACTGTTTCAAGCTTAATCCAGTTTGCTTTATGGTTTCGAAAATTGCTATATTTTAAACTGCTATGTACGATTGTCTACAAAAAAACTTATGTAATTTGATAATAACAGGTTTTCAATGCCAATGGGTTGCACTGATTGATGTACATGGTTCTGTTGGGTTTATATTGCTAAGTTCCAAGAGTGACAAGTTAGTTAGTTTTTTTTTTTTTTTTTTTTTTTTTTTTTTTGGGAGTGTTGTGGGGGGGGGGGGGGGGGGGGGGCGATGGGGTTGATATGATTTCATCCCCACATCCATATTTGTATGCACGTAAGTTGCAGTAATGTCCTGGGTGCTAATGAATGTGTTTACTCACGATTTCCCTTTTTGTTCCCTCCTTTTTGTAAGCACGGAAAATGGTTGAAACTATGGTCTAACTAACTCCTTTTCCTTCGCTGATACAGGATTAACCAAGGAGATAAATGATCTGCAAGTGCTCGAAGAAAACTTGTGTCAAACATGTACTTCTACGTCAAAAATAATTTGCAGTTAATTGTTTTTCCTTAATACAATGGTTTATTATTATTATTATTATTATTATTATTATTATTATTATTATTATTATATATAAAAAAAACTCTACTTTCAAAATTGGAAAAAAAAATGGTTTGCAATTGAAGTTAATTTGGCAACTATGGTAGGCATGAACATATATTTCCACTAAGTTAAAAATTCATGTGCCTTGTTAATTCTACCTCAGCAAATTTTCATTCTTTGAGTATAAGGAAGAGGATTATGATGCTCTTGGCAAGAGTTTGAATACTTAAGAACTAGCTGCCATCATTTTGACAAAGAATTTTTTTATGACTATTTATATTCTCCCCCCTATTTTCTCCTTACACACCCCATCGACTTCCTCCGTACACAGATCAATGGACAACCGACGAACAACCGCCGCTACTTGCAGAGAATGAAGGGCACAGATAACTTCATCAACATGAATGGGGTGGACAGTAAATAACGAGGGGAGAATAGAAATAGTCTTTTTTTTATTACAAAATACTACCTATTTTCAGTTTTGAATCATTCATAATATTTGACTCAATTACTACATACTCTATCTGTTCATGCACTGATCGAGTTTAATACAATGACTTCTTTTGTTTACACGTTTTATCAAACATGTTAGCTTCGCGATGTTCAGCATTCTTATTCACACACAATATGACCCTGAATCCATTTGAAACTGGCATTCAAATTTACGACATTCAGCAAAATCTCATTATTCAAATTCGGCAACTAGCTGTAAAAAAATAAATGAAGCTTAGAATTTTACCTGCAGTAGTCGATTTTCCGACGCCACCTTTTCCAGAGGCTACAGCAATTATTTCTTTAATTCCATCAATTGAATTGGCTTTGGTGCTATAGTTACTTGCTGAACGGGAACCCTGATGCAAAATAATTAAATAAACAAAGGTAAAACCTAACAAAGTCGTAACTGTGGTATGGACAATACAATTCTCACTGCGGTTCTCAGAACGTGCTTGAAAGTAATCAATTTTCTGAAAGCCATGACAGGTAATTGGAAAATTCTGATACTCTCCTCATTTATATCATATAAATCAACATCTCTTCTGTTAATTATTAAGTTTTCAGGGGTTTATCATATATTTTCGCTTTAAATACAACCCCGTTTTCAACCGAGTTCATCCGTGTTATCAAGGTACCTCCGACCCCGATAATTGGCTTCATCAGAGATATGTCAAATCATAACTTAGTAAGTTTAATAACTTGAGAATTACTAAACATTTCAATTACACAAATTTGATACAACTTATTAGATCAAAATTTTTGTTTCTCCAATCAACCATACCAATTCCAATATGAAATTACAATTAATTACATAATCCGATATCTTCTGATTACCTACGAAACTTTTTTGTGTCTCCATTACATTAACTATATTTATTTTTTATTTTTATGTGCAACATTAAATTATAAGCATTAATTAATGTTTAGCTTTTATGGTTTATATTAATGCAGGAAAATATTTAGAAGAATAAAAGTGAAGGCATTTTTATCCATAAGGACAGCCCACTAAAATTTTACTCAGAAGGACAATACACTGAAAATTAATTTTGGCCGCTGCTTTCTTCTTCTCTCTCTCTCACGTCTTTGTCGATTTCATCGTTTATCACGAAATCACCAAAATCACGAAATCATAAATCGCTCAAATCACAAATATGATAATACATTAGAATCGGGCGTCTCAATCGAAGACAAAAATCATGTAATCAAAATCACGACCATAAATCAGCCGAAACAAAAACCCTAGAAAAAAAAATAGGTCGAACAACAAAAATCCATTCGAAATCACAATTGAATGGAATAAAAATATTTTTCAAACGATGGAAAGCGTATATGAAGAACACGAAATGGTTGAAACGATTTTTTAGGTTGGAAATGTTTTTTTTTTTTTCCATTTTACCACTACTACAGTTCGTAGGTATCATTTTTCTATTTTTTTAGTTATCATTTTTCCTATTTTAACTTTAAAGCATAGCAGCAGTTTTTTTGTATCATTTTGCTATTTTTGTAGGTATCATTTTTCTTGTTTTTAACTTTAAAACGTAGCAGCAATTTTTAGGTATCAGTTTGCTATTTTTTTAGTTATCATTTTTACCGTTTTAACTGTGTTATATGTTTTTTTCATGAAATTTTATTGCTGTGTTAATTTTGAAGTTATATTGTTGTATCAGCTTTGAAACTAAGTCGAACTTTTTTCATTTTAATCAATAAATATGTGATATAAATTTTTTTCCCATTATTTTATCTTTAAAACATTGCATCAGTATTTAGGTATCATTTTTCTAATTTTTTAGGTATCATTTTTTCTGTTTTAACAGTGTTATGTGTTGTTTTGTTGTGATTTTATTGCTTTGTTAATTTTGAAACTATATTTTTGCATCAACTTCGTCACTCAGTCCAACTTATTTCATTTTATGTTTCATTTCTATATTTTTTAGTTATCATTTTATGTTTCAGTTATATAATTTTTTTTCCATTAGTTTTTCTTCAAAATATTGCTGCAGTTTATAGGTATCATTTTGTAATTTTTTAGATATCAGTTTTACATTATTAATTGTGTTATGCTTTTTTTCCATGCAATTTTATTGCTGTGTTAATTTTGAAGTTATATTGTTGCATCAACATTTTAACTCAGTCGAATTTATTTCATTATATTCAATCAAACAGTGATGTAAACATTTTTTGCATTGGTTTTTGTTTAAAACAATGATGGAGTTTGTAAGTATCAGTTTTCTATTTTTTCAATTATCAGGTTTCATGTTTTAACTGTGTTATGTGTTTTTTCCATGTGATTTTGTTCTTGTGTTAATTTTGCAACAGTACACCGTCACAAAAATTATCACATAAAAAAAAAGACGTATATGAACATAACACATAAATTACAGTAAAAATGATAACTTAAAAAATATAAAAATGATACATTCAAACTGTTATGATGTTTAACATAACACATAAACTGCAGTAAAAATGATACCATAAAAATATAAAAATGATACGTTAAAACTGCTGTGATGTTTAACATAACACATAAATTACAGTAAAAATAATAACTTAAAAAATATAAAAATGATACCTTCAAACTGCAGTAATGTGTAACATAACAAAGAAATTACATTAAAAATGATACCTTAAAAAATATAAAAATGATACCTTAAAACTGCTGTGATGTTTAACACAATACATAAACTGCAGTAAAAATGATACCTAGAAAAATAGAAAAATGATAACTAAAAACTGCTGTTATGTTTTAAAGTTAAAATAGGAAAAATGATACCTAAAAAATAGAAAAATGATACCTACGAACTGCTATACTAGTAACGAAAAAAAAAACATTTCCAATCACGTAAAAAATTATTTCAACAATTTTGACTTCTTCAACTGCGTTTTCCATCGTTAGAAAAATATTACTATTCAATTCAATTGTGATTTCCAATGGATTTATGTTGTTCGACATTTTTTTTTCTAGGGTTTCTTTTTCTCGCGATTTTTGTTTCGAATGCTCTCCTTATCGATTTTGATTTCATGATGTTTGAATTCGATTTCGAATTTCGATTCTTTTATATTCTGAAATTTGTGATTTCGCAATTTATGATTTCGTTATTTTTTGATTCTGTGATTATTGATGAATTCGACTTATGCGCGAGAGGAGAGAAGAAGAAAGCAGCGGCCGATTTTTATTTTCAGTGTATTGTCCTTTAGGATAAAATATTAGGCGGCTGTCCTTATGGATAAATTTTAGTGGGCTTTTGTCCTTGTTGTTAAATTTCCCATATTAATGAAGATTACAGGGGTCAATATCAGAATTTTAATTTATATGTTTAAGGGATGATTAATTTATTTTGTTCTCCTCATAATAATTATACAATAAAAAAATTTGGCCATCGCCTTAACCAAACGTGGGCTCCTTCTTAGGAGTTTTCTCTTTCTCCCATTTTGAGGTTCCCAACTGGAACTTGCGAAATCTTCATTTTTCAAGGCCTCTCCTGTGACGATCACCCATAATTCCTACACTTGACAAGAGGAATAATACGTTGAAAGACGTGTCAGACAGCTGTGGACGATCACCAAGGTAAGATAACACAAGTGAAACATGTCGTATAACTCACAACGCAAAGGTAAAATATAATAGAACATATACAACATGCAATAATAGTGAAGCAGAATTAAACAGAATCTTAAACTTTTCATATCATCATGAATCATCCATACAATATTGGAATACAACATAAGAGTCTGTGGAAAATGCCTCACTACAAGGTCACTCAGAGAAATCGTAACAGCGGAACAACTAGATATGTATACAATAGAAAGCAATACATAAGCATCCTGCTCGTCATCGCTCTGCAGCATCGTCTCATCAAGATCTATCACCTGCCGCCTAATCTGCCCATCCACAACACAATGGATGAACAACCCAAGGTAATAAAAGGAAATATAAAACCTTAAATTAGACAACAGTCTTAATAAGCGATAAACAACTATCTGACATCATCAATAAAGTGTATGAGAGATAGGTAGATCAACCAACCAATCTACCAATATCAACAAAGAAAAAACCCAAACCCGTCTTCCCTACATCTGACAGTGGTAACATTTAAAACAACCATAAAAGAAAACATAGCAGACATAACAACCAGTTATCCAGCGTAGACCATCCTAATCATGATCAACATCCCCAAGCACAAGCCCAGAAGGCCTAAACAACATCAGACAACACCTAAGAGATGTCTCCTTCGATGTCGAACAATATACGCAAGACTATACAAGCAAAGCAATCAACACCCATGACTCTGGCCATCACCGTTTATCGTGCTTTGAAACCATCGCTAATCGTATGACTGGCCTAACTCATTGTCCGTCAAGAGCTAATGGTAACCCCGGTTAGTCAGACTACCGCATGTCCCACATACATTTGCCTTCCCAGCACAACTAGATTTTTCTACGAAACCCAGGGTTCTCGACTATCCCATAGTCTTTTAGGCGTCCCTATTATACCTCTGCTTTTAGTCTGCAAGAACCAACGACAATGATAATTTCTCGGCCTTCAGTATCTCTAACCATCTATCCTAATGACGATTCATAAGCTCAAGCGACTTCTCGAGCAACCATTATCCACGAGCTCACAACTTTGAGTCGCCTTCACCTTCGTTGCTTTAGACGATCAGCGAACACTTCAAAACACTTTGAACATTCCTCCTTGACTTATATAGAAGCCACAACCATCATCGAACCAAAAACATACATCATTTGATCAATATTCAATTCATAGCATTTCAGCCTTTTTGCTATGAAAAACATACCACAGCGTTTATTTTTCCTTTTATATGTTATAGTTTCCCATTCACAACGTTTATAAAACACTGTCGTTTTCGCCCGATCCATCATGCCAGACCCATGTTTCAGAACTTGTCAGATCCATCATGCCAGATCATTGCCTGATCCATGCTTCATAACTAGCTCGATCCATGTCTTTCCACTGCGTTTTTAAAATGCTACCGTACTTAGAAAATCCGATCCAAAGCCTAGCCTTGCCCGATCCATACTGGATCCATGCTACAGAAGTTGCCTGATCCATACCTTTCCACATCGTTTGTAAAATGCTATCGTATCTAGAAAATCCGATCTAATGCCTAGCCATACCCGATCCATGCCAGATCCTTGCCCGATCCATGCCAGATCCTTGCCCGATCCATAAATTTCCACAGCGTTTGTAAAATGCTGTCGTACACAAAAAATCCGATCCATTTCAGTATTGCCCGATCCATAGAAAAATGACCAACCCATCACCATTTTTACATCTGATCCACTCCATTTCTTGGAGTACAAGCCAACCAATCCATGCTCAAAATATGCCTGATCCGATCCAAAACTCGTGCAAAACATTCAGTTTCACCAATCAATCAATCCAAACCATCAACAAGCATTACCACAACGATTATTCATCATTCAAACACAAATTCACCAAATTCATGACAATAATCAAATTAAACAAATGGTTCTAACTTGTAATAACACATGAATTAACATAGAAATTTACCGATTTAAGTTGTTAGATTAGATCCTATGATGATTTGAATGAAAATATACCTACCATGTAGATCTAGGTGATACTACAACAAAATGACCCTATTACAACGGTGGAACACCGTTGTAATATACATTTTACAAATGTACGCAAACCGTCGTGTATTAAGAAGTTGTAATAGACTAATATCTTTTACAACTTTTTTGCACTGTTGCAACACTGTTGTAATATGTATATTTTACAACTTTTTTCCACCGTTGTAATAAACTTTATTACAACAGTTATGAACCGTTGTAACAAAATATACTACAACTGTTATGCACTGTTGTGATTGACATTTGGATTTAAAAAATAATAATCATCTTTTGCAACTGAAAATAACAATACACTAAATAAAGCAATACTCCATAAGCAAATCCGATATTATAGTTATCTGCAAACTAATTTATTAAAATACTCAAATATTCAGTAGTACAAACAATAAGTTTTAGACAACATTTCATACATTATTACATACTTGACCGTTACAAAGCAACTTAGTACAAGCACAAGTTATCCACAAAAAATTGCATATCCTACAGGAGTACACCATCATCCATAATCTACTACAACTGTTATGTACAAGTTACCTGAATCTTTACACCATCATCCATAATGTTCTTATGTTTCAGTAATACATCTTCATCGTATTTCTTTAACTGACCTTCAATCACTTTTTGAATGATATTTTCAGGCTTCCATGAACTTGCAACCTTATAAAACCGAAAAAAGTATAAATGAGCCAATGATATGAGAAAGGACTTTAATTGGATGTGAACACAGAAAAATGGAAAATTTGTGAAAAATGCCATGAAACCATATACAAATTATCAAGAACAAACATTTTATTTTGGGCAGGGGAATTCTGAACCAAACCCGAACTCTCCTGCTCCTCATCCCATAAGCGCAGCAACACTTTCAATGTTTTGTATCCGGTCCTTGTTTTTTTTTCATGAAAGAAACACACTAATGCAACATGTAGTCTGTAAGGATCCAAATACTTCAAATTCAACATGCAAGATTCAAGATGACAACAACATTATCTATTTGAGTATTTTTTAATTTACCACAAACATACAGTCTCTTCTCCGCGACCCAAACCCGAAATCTCCTGCAAACTCAGAAGCAGCAAGAATGTTCAGTGAAAGCAAGCGTGAATATAATCGCAAGGTCCGAGAGATATGTAATTATTTGAACCTGTTATGTTGAACTGTATTTGGTAGTAATTTCAAACTCTTAGAATTTAAAAAAAACACAAACATGAACAAATTTGTTAAAGGTTATGTCAAGCAATTCACCAAACACCTTGTATACATTGATGAAACTGATGGTTTGTAAAATGCAGCCCAAGCGCTAGCCAACGACGTTTAACACAGCTAGAGTATCCTTTCTCCACAGCTGAAATTCCCACAAGTTGTTACCACTTGTCCCCATTTTTTTTAGAAAATCGAATATAATGAGGAAGGCAGGGATCTGAGAGCAAGACATAGCTTGTGCAAAAGATTTAAAAACAATTATGTTGGCTTCCACAATCCAAATTCAATTATAGGAATAAGATTTATTTTGACTATCGTATATTTCTAGATATTTAAATAACATCAGTTAAGTAAAATATGTGCTCATATTCGCATCATCAACAAGCAACAAACAAACTTCTGGAACCTACAGTAACGTGCTCCTAACGAAAATTCTATCCTCTTGCATTCTTCTTCTAGCGTAGTCCAATAATTCAAAAAAAAAGCATATAGCTTTGTTTCTTAATCATGGAGGTCAAAACAACAAATTATAGAATCATGGCTAATAACTACTCCGACGCTGAAAAAAAAAACAAGAGCGAACTAAAGAGGATAATTTTGAAATAGAGTTACCTATTTCAGATTTGTCAAATTCGATCTTTATTTTGCATCTTGCGTTTCGTTTCACCTTGTGTTTGCGCGAGTTCTTCTTTCTCCTTCACGCGATTTGCAGCCGAGTCGAGTTCTTCGTCGTTCGTCATTCGTGGATCTGAGAGGCTTGGGTGCGACATGGATTTAAGTTGGCTTGCGATAAATTTGAGTAGCGAGGATGTTGCGGGTGGGGGTCTCTGTTTTTTGCCATGGAGTTGAGAGGAAAAAAAAAACAGAGAGAGAGAAGGATTTTTTTGGGGAATGAGGCGCATGAAGGAAGAAAATTGAAGGGACGCGATAAGGATGTAGCGATTAAAGTTATGGTACGGTGATCGAAAAATTTGAGGAATGAAGGTGGGAATTAAAAGTTTGGAGGTCCAACGTTGTAAACGAAGGCGGGAATTAAAAATTTGGAGGCCCATTGTTGTAAATAATATATTACCAGCGCTAAACAATTAAAAAGGTGTTAAATACGATAATTTATTACAACAGTCAGAAAAAAAGTTGTAAAAGGACTTTATTACGGAGGGATGGACCACTAATCTCGTCCACTAATTACTATTTTGAAAGTTATTTAACATGGTAAGTTAAATAATATATAATAGCTATTTTTTAATCTTATAATTTTTCTTTTTTTTATTTTATGAAAAATGTAATATAATATTATATAAATTGATTGAAATTTTTATTAAAATATTTAAAAGTAATTATTTAATTATTACTTCTTAATTAGTGATTCTTATTTCTTATTTATTGATTACTAAAATTAATTATTCATTACAAAAAACTAATTTTTATTTATTTATTTTTAATTTCTAATAACAATACATAATTATTATTTATTAATTATTATATAGCGAAAAGAAATTATTAATATTAGTTATTACATATTTTCAAATAAACTATTTATTATTATTATTAAACAATAGTTACTGAGTATTAATTTTTTTATTAATTATCGAATTATTTTTATTAATTATTAATATGGTATTTTTGTTGTAGTGTAGTCATATATTACAACAGACAAAAAATAAAAGTTGTGATATGCTTTTATTACAAGTGTTAAAATAACGCAGTTGTTAAAAATAAGTTTATTACAACTTTTCTGGAAAAAGGTTGTAAAAAAACATTTATTACAACGGTGATTTTACCACCGTTGTAAAATTAAAGTTGTAATATGGTGTTTTTTGTTGTAGTGTGAAAACAACTTGAAATAATGAAAATAAGATCAAACAACTCATATGCTCGATTGAATCTGTGTGATAGATGCTTATTACTCACCAAATCCACAAATTAGCTCAAAACGATGTCTACAAATCCGAACAACGAAGAATTATCTTCAAATCACTCAATTTGATGCGATCTACTCTCTCTTGATGTAGATCTAGCCTTTCTTAATGTAAATCTTCAGTCTTCTTACGTAGATCTAAGAATTAATGGGGTAGAGATGTATTTGATTGGAGTAGAGAGAATCTCAAATCCCAACCAAATAAGAAATGAAGAAAGTAAACTATTCACCATGCCTCTATCTGCCTATAATAGTCATTTAACCAACCCACTAATGGGCCTCACCAAATCAGTCCACTAATGACTAGTTATCCTGTCCAAAAATTGTGTACAGCGATTCCTCTCAAACCACTGAACCAAATCTTTAATGTGACCACTTTACGGAATTGGAAGCACCATTTCCTTTCCAATGAAATCGATCTCAGTACCTGATTCGATCCCAGTCAAAAGGTATTCCCTATACAAAATTGACATGGGCAAAATGGTCACAAATAAAATTGATAAAAATTATGGACATGTCTTGAAAGAGGCTATGCAGCGGTATAGGATCGTGTAGTATGGAGTATAGGATATAATGTATATGGTAGAGTAGTAAGCAGTAAATCACACAGTCGATTTATACTGGTTCGAACCACTGTCCTACGTCCAGTCCCAGACTCACTTCTGGTATTTCACTAACACTAAAACCCTCACTTCACCCGGAGGAATAGGTTCACAATTACCCGAACCACTGAACGGGATTTCTTGCCTCAACCACTGAAGAGGTCTTCACTAATACAGAATAATTGTTGACTCTTTTGTGTTCTTGATAACACGGATTGTCGAATATTAAGTACACCCTTCCTATAACCTTTCCTTGATGATAATCGTGAAGTGCATGAAGGAATATGGAAGTTTAAAAGTCTCAAGTATAAAAATAGATAGCTTTTTAGAACTTAGAGAGCTTTGAATAAGATAGAGAGAATTAGAATAAAATTCGGTGATTAGATCATCTAATCAATTCTCTATTTATAATATATAAAAAGATACAACTGATCGTGAAGAGTTTTGATGAAGAGATATGGATTAAATAGTTGTGTCTCTTCTTAAAGGATGCAACTCTTCGGAATTCAGATGTCTGAAAATAAAATTCAGATGTTTGTTTATTTTAAAAATCAAGTCAGAAAGGAAATAGTGTATTTTGGTTCAGATTCAGATGTCTGAATTTTTTAATTCAGATGTCTAAATTAAAATTTAGATGTCTGAATTAAAAAATTCAGATGTCTGTTTCTGAACAAAACTCAAACAACAAAGAAATAGGCTATTTTAGCCAATATTCAGATGTCTGAATATTTTAATTCAGATGTCTGAATTAAAATTCAGATGTCTGAATTAAAATATTCAGATGTCTGAATATTGTTATAAGTTTATTTTTCTTTCAGCAGACAGACGTCTGATTTAAAAATTTTAGACGTCTGTTTTCTGCTTCATGCCTATGCCTTGTGTATGTCTTGTATAAAATCTTATAAATTGAAAACGTGCATGTGTGTGTATCACCAAGGAAGATTTTAACAATTAAATACTAATACTAATAGACTTTAAACACATATAATATTTAGTTTGAGCTCTTGAATCTGTTGCTGAGTTTCTTCCTACAAAACAAAATTAGTTTATAATAATATATGTGTACATGTATAGTTGTCATAATCAAAACGCTATACAGCGTGATTCAACATTCTCCCCCTTTTTGATAATGACAACTATATATGTAACTCCCCCTATCAATATGCATATATTATCATATATTTCTCCCCCTTTGTCATTGACAAAAAGGAAATACTTATGTAAATAATACACATGAATATGCATAACACACAAACATACAACATAAGCACAAGTATTTACAAACAAACAGACAGATGATAATCATTTTAAGCGCATTCAGACGACTGAAATATGGAACAAAGTTTTGATGCCATGAACATTCAAACAGATGAAATATGATAAAATATATAAGATTACTGTAGTTTTTAATTTATTCTGAGCTCTGTTTCCAAATATTTCAGAAATATTGGAATAACCTTCTCATTGTTGTGGTGTACCTGCAAAAATATGATAAATCCTTTGGTACCCACTTTCTTTGTCAGGGTCCAGGGGTTAAATAGAAGGTAACCATACCCAAGAGGGTTTAATGGAACCTTTAAAAACAAAATTTTCATTATTGACTACAGAATTAAAATAATCATCTATATATCTTTCTCTGTTTTTCCAATTTACAGGAACCCAAATACTTAGATAATTTCTATTAACATTTCCTTTTGTACTTCTATTATAAATGTTTCTAGTCATAGAAGCATTTGAATTTCTATAGAAATTTGATCTTCGAGTTACACGTGCTTTAGTACTAGCAGTTAAATATTTGTAATACATGAAAGCATATCTAGTACTAGTTCTATGATTAGTTTTATTATACCCTAAGCCACTTTTATCATGTAAAGGTCTAGAGCAAGATAAAATATCATTTTGACCTTTATTAAATTTTGTGAACTTATTTGTACATTTTTCAAATTTGATTCCAAAGTCGCGATTGAAATTTTCAAAAGAAGTCTTGCAATCTTTTAAACCACTTTTCTTATTTAATTCAGAATTCTCCCTTTTTAAAGTACTATTCTCATTTTTGAGACGACAAATTTGAGATCCTGAATTAACTAAAGAAGAGTGTAATTTTTCAAAATTTTCTTTCGAATCAGACATTTCATTTTGCAAAGTATTATTATTAACCTTTAAAAACTCATATTCTTTAGATAATTCTAAATTCTTTTCAGTTAAAGCTCCATTCTCTTTTTCAAGAGACGAAACTAAAGAATTAGAATTATTTAAAGAATCTTCTAATGATTCATTTCTATTATTCAAGAGATCGATTTCTTTTAAAAGAACATTGTTTTTATCTTCTAGTCGCTCATTTTCTTTTTGAAGGAAATCTTTTTGAAAAACAAGCTCTTCTAAGGTATTTTCAAAACATTTGGCTTGTTTGACTAAAAAATTGTTTTCTTCTTTTAATTTAGAATTTTCTTGCTCACAATTTTTAGACTTGGCTAAAATAATTGCATTAAGTTTACCCAAACTTTTAAAATCTTTTAATAATTTTTCGTGGTCTAATAAAAGATCTTTATATAATGAATCCTCACATACCGATTGTGATCTCACTTTAGCCATTAAACATTTGCTCTCTTGCTCTGTCGCTTCTGCTTTGTTGTTCTTCCACTTTCTAATGCCTTTACTAGATTTCTTTATTGCCATTTATTCTAGGATGTTGTTACGATCTCTAGAATACCAAGCTCTGATACCAATTGAAAGAGGCTATGCAGCGGTATAGGATCGTGTAGTATGGAGTATAGGATATAATGTATATGGTAGAGTAGTAAGCAGTAAATCACACAGTCGATTTATACTGGTTCGGACCACTGTCCTACGTCCAATCCCAGACTCACTTCTGGTATTTCACTAACACTAAAACCCTCACTTCACCCGGAGGAATAGGTTCACAATTACCCGAACCACTGAACGGATTTCTTGCCTCAACCACTGAAGAGGTCTTCACTAATACAGAATAATTGTTGACTCTTTTGTGTTCTTGATAACACGGATTGTCGAATATTAAGTACACCCTTCCTATAACCTTTCCTTGATGATAATCGTGAAGTGCATGAAGGAATATGGAAGTTTAAAAGTCTCAAGTATAAAAATAGATAGCTTTTTAGAACTTAGAGAGCTTTGAATAAGATAGAGAGAATTAGAATAAAATTCGGTGATTAGATCATCTAATCAATTCTCTATTTATAATATATAAAAAGATACAACTGATCGTGAAGAGTTTTGATGAAGAGATATGGATTAAATAGTTGTGTCTCTTCTTAAAGGATGCAACTCTTCGGAATTCAGATGTCTGAAAATAAAATTCAGATGTCTATTTATTTTTAAAATCAAGTCAGAAAGGAAATAGTGTATTTTGGTTTAGATTCAGATGTCTGAATTTTTTAATTCAGATGTCTAAATTAAAATTCAGATGTCTGAATTAAAAAATTCAGATGTCTGTTTCTGAACAAAACTCAAACAGCAAAGAAATAGGCTATTTTAGCCAATATTCAGATGACTGAATATTTTAATTCAGATGTCTGAATTAAAATTCAGATGTCTGAACTAAAATATTCAGATGTCTGAATATTGTTATAAGTTTATTTTTCTTTCAGCAGACAGACGTCTGATTTAAAAATTTTAGACGTCTGTTTTCTGCTTCATGCCTATGCCTTGTGTATGTCTTGTATAAAATCTTATAAATTGAAAACGTGCATGTGTGTGTATCACCAAGGAAGATTTTAACAATTAAATACTAATACTAATAGACTTTAAACACATATAATATTTAGTTTGAGCTCTTGAATCTGTTGCTGAGTTTCTTCCTGCAAAACAAAATTAGTTTATAATAATATATGTGTACATGTATAGTTGTCATAATCAAAACGCTATACAGCGTGATTCAACATGTCTCACATCCCCATAACCAAATATCAAAATATGAGAATGATCCAACCCTCAGGGAATTAAACAAAAATATTATATGATCCTCCGATACATAAAATGCGGGACGTTACATTCTCCCCTGTAACACCCCGAAAATTTTGGACTAGTCAAAATTGCCGAAAATCCCTTACATCCAAAACAAACAATGACAGCTACCATTTTATTTGATAAATATACAATATCACTAAATGCATTTGATATAATTGTAATAAACATCACTTACTAGAATATTCATTTAATTCATAGGGTGTGCTTAAATACCACTTAAACACAATTACCAGTAATTTGCCATTATGCAATTCTGAGATGATGAACATCAATATCTATTCCTGGAAACACAATAAACGTGATAATACGGAATAGAATAGTTAAAAGTAAAGATTAACCATCAAATGATGGAATAAACAACAAATAGAAATATATTATATTATTATAGCATCTGCATCACTACCCCTTGTGACTGCCTACGTAAATTTATCTAATTGGGTAAGCAAATAGATACAGGATCAAGCCAACATAGTTCTTCTGTACATAAAACATTTAAAATCAGTATTTACTTCCAAAAATACTCTTTATATCAAGTAAGGGTAAAACACACTATAAATACTCGTTTTGAAAGATATTTATATATCTCTTGTAGAACTTCCTTTCAAAAGATGAACATCTTCTATTTTAAATACCAAGAAACTCGTTTTTGATAGATTATAACTCCAAACTAATCATCAAGAAAAGGAATACTTAACATTTGTCAAAGTAATGCATTTCGATAATGCAATTATGGCTATCCAAACGTAGGTATTTGTCAAAACCCGTAACTTCCCCGTAAAGGAAAGCGTCGGATAGTTCGAGAACAAGCCACAGCAGAACACATATAAGAGAACATCTCATTGTATATTACAACAATGCATCAGATTACAAGAATATACAGAGTATAAATGAATATTACACAGAAATAACAGGGATTTAAATTACATTTAAATCCATAGCAGCGGAAAATAATACAATACACAACTAGAATGAGATATACGGATACAAAGCTTTCCGGATATCGTTCCAGCTGTAAACCAGGATCCTGTGAATATAAATCTGCAAAACCAAAACTACTAGCTGCCCGTGTCAAAATAGGGGCACCCAGAGTTTAGGTCAAAACAATAAACTCCAGGTCAGTCATGTGACTGGTGTGAGAACTAAAACAGTTTTTAATCTTTGTTTTTAAAGTTAGGTAAATCAAGGGACCACGCCGTATAACACGGAACGGGTTTCCTCCCAAGAATACCAGTGCATGAAACAAACAGCGCAATGCTAAATAAAGAAAAATGAAGCTGTTATAAGACCCAGGTCCTATCACACAATGCAACGCAAGCCGGGGGATAGGGTTTTCCCTTATAACAGCCAAAGAATGCTTGATACGTTTGAAACAAATCATTTGATACTATAATAAGTGCACAGTGTATAAAACAACTTCAAATCATAAGTATCAATCATAGGCGGCATGGGTACCATATATCATGTCGCCATATATAGGTTTACAAATAAAACCGCAAATGTCATGTATTTGGAAATTGGGTTTCCATCTATGAACCGAGGCAAAAGATAGTCCTCAACCGATTCGAGACTGTCTAGTCCGAGCCTCAGGCAAGTACTCTGTCAAGCCTTTGGATCGTCAGGGCCGGTCCACCGATGTGGATTAAACTTAAACCCTGAACATGCGTTCCCCCGCCCTATGAGGCGTAAATGAGCCAACGAATGACTCCATCGGACCCGGATCGTCCGATCAAACCGAGGCGCCTCGCAACAGCAACAACCACATAAGTCAAACTCGTCAGGGTGTGTAAAACCACTGACGCCACTTCTAACTAGAAAGAAACGCATGCCCTCCCTGAGGTCCGTCTCCCGTTTTTGGTTCATACCGGGTGTGAAACTCGCGAAGTAAACGTTACACAAAGCTACGCCACAAAGGCCGTGCTTCGATCATCAACCACAAGACTTTGCTTTTCAACAGAAGCCTTGATCATTCGCCACTTAGGCATGCCACACAGGCAATTCACTCCATGCGTTTGATATCCATCAATATATAACCCCTGAGCTCGTACGTCTCAGAGAAGGGCGTTAAGCAAGAGAATAAATTCTCCGCCGCCAAACAGATATATATTTAATAGAGATCAATCACACGGACTAAAATCCAATGTCAGACACACAGTCCATTTACAAGTCCGTTCTGGGGCTGAACGAAACCGGAGGCACCTAGTACCTCGCATATCCATCGATCTCCAAGTACGTCTGGACGATCACCAACTGTTTCCATCTTCTTGGGTGTACAGCCCAATCAAGATCATCAGTAATCACCCAAACGACGTGAAGACCTCCGGTCTTCGACCATCGTCTTCATCTTCAACTTATCGTCGTATCAGTTATTCAGAATGGGATAAACCCGGTCTTTCCGAATAACTCGCGTATATTTTAAATAAGTGTTACACAAACACAACATACGCCTCATTCCAATCCATCAGTCACTAACCGTAAATTAATCAAGAGAATAATTTCCCAAATATTAACCCCGAAGGCCGAAACCAACATCAGATCAATATCCAGAAAACCATTCTGCTTGGCTAACCGACAGTTAGTTTCTAAATTTCACATTCATAGGGAAAGATTCCCATTAATTTTATCCAAGATAAATTCCTTGAATTTATTCTTTATTCTATTATTGAATCTCAATTCAAACTAGTCGGGATTAGCGAACCTTACCGAAGTAATCATTTATTTTAATTTCTCCATCCCAACCTATTCATCCCATGAAGTAAAACTGATAATACTTCATATCTAACACCACAGTGTTATCGGTAAATTCAATTACCATTTCACGTTCAAATCTAATTAAAGATTTAACTATCGCCTGGAGCAAAACTGGAGATACTCCATTCTCGACCATTTCAATCTAATTAAAGATTCATTAAAACTCCACTTAGTTTTAATCGTTAACTGGGTTAAAGAATCCGTGTAACAACCCGTAAATTCTGGGCCAGTTTAAAATTTTTATTTTGGCAATTATGGCGAATTTTGATTATTTAAAATGAATTATTTTAAATAATATCGACGAAAATTTATTTTGAATATAATTCGAGCGTATATATTATATACGTCGTCGTTAGAATATATAAATATTTATATATAATTATAAATAGAATTGAAAATGGCGCGGTAGTTCGATAATTCGATTTCAAACTTCAATTGAATGTACCGGGTGCAAAACAATCCGGATTTTAGTGAAACCAAAAATAGCGGGATCAAATTGATAATATCTTTTCAACGAGTCCGACAAATCAAGATTTCATAGCGGGAATCAAAAGATATGTCCAGTTGAAAATTCTGAATAGTCGCTATGGAATTCAGGCCCTTAAAAATGGACATTTTGCAAACGACCTCGGATTTCGACGAAACCAGTTTTGTTGGGTCCGGGATGTCAAATTATTGCTAGGTTTCAAATTTCATAATTTTTCGAATCAATATGTGAGCGTGGCAATGGAAAACGTGTTTTGACCATTTCAGTTGATCTTAATCGACTGGAAATTGGCCATTTTTCATACGGTCTCAGAATTCGACGAAACTAGTTCTGTTAGGACCGTATCGTCAATACGAAGCTAGAAAATATTTTTCTAGAATTTTTCTAGTTAGTATGTGGCCCCGGTAATTTGAAATGTACGTTTAAAATTCAATCTAGCGGTTTAAATGTAAATTCAACGGAAACTGATTGTAACGATCGAATCAACCTACGATACATATCCCATTGTGTTCGGAATGGGGGTAAAACGCTATGGACGGCAGGCGGTGGACCTCGTTTAGAGGTCGTGTGTAAAAGTCAACTTTTTAGAAAATAAAGTAATTAAAAAAAAAAAAAAAATATACCTCCCTCTCCTTATATCCGCTCAGGCCCCCCCCCACGTTTAAATCAGTTCAAACAAAAAAAAAAAAAAAAAAAAAAAAGAAGAAAAGTGGAGGGCGCGAGGCCGCCGCCGCTCCAGGCAAAACACCGCCGCAACCCCCCCTCTTTCCGCCGCCTCCTTCCTTCTCCTCCCCCTCCACTCCTTCTCCGACTGCGACCTCCCCCAGACCACCGCGCCGTTCAACTCCTCCCGCCACCTCGCTCAAGACCCCCACCCCGCATCGACGTCGCGAGCCACCCAGAAACCCCTCCCTCCCCTATAGCGAAGCAGCTTCTTTTTCCCCCCCACAGATCCGATTCGACAGCCCCCCTGTAAGTTTTGTTTTTTTTTTATTTTTTTTATTATTTATTTATTTTCATTTATTCGCTGATTTTTATTTAGAATATGAAAACTGATTTTCTTGTTTTACTTCATAACTGAATTGATTTTTTTTAAAAAAAGTTAAAAACCGAATTCTTAAAATCATAAAAACAGAAAAGAATTTAAAACAGAAAAGAATTTAAAACAGAAAAGAATTTAAAACAGAAAAGAGTTTAAACCCAGAATTTTTATTTAGTTTAAACCCAGAATTTTTATTTAGTTTAAAACCTGAATTTTAATTATGTTAAAACTGAATTTTTAAAGAAGTAGAAAAACTGAATTTTTAATTATGTTGTAAAGTTATGAAAAATATAATCTTTTATATTGTCGAATGAAAAATAGAATTTTTATATATTGAACTTCGAACTAAAAATTCGATTTTTATATATTGAACTTCGAAATAAAAATTCGATTTTTATATATTGAACTTCGAACTAAAAATTCGATTTTTATATATTGAACTTCGAACTAAAAATTCGATTTTTATATATTGAACTTCGAACTAAAAATTCGATTTTTATATATTGAACTTTGAACTAAAAATTCGTTTTCTATATATTGAATAGCGAGGTAAAAATGTGATTTTTACGTATGTAGTGAAAGCAGCAACGAAGGTGACAAAAAGGCGAAACGACGAAGACTTCTGCAAATGAAGAGCCGTGGAGCTAAGATAGCTATAGGTGAGAACTTCTCACTCAAAATTCTTTTTCTAGTTATATATATATACTAGGATGCAGACGGTGCTTAGTAGCACCCGACACAATCGTCCACAGACCATGGACTTGTTTGTTTGGCTGTTTGGTTATTGATTGTGATATTGGTTTGAATGTGGTTTGTGGTGTGAAAAATCGAATCGATAAATTGGTTAGGATTAGACGTGCGCCGTTATAAGGCGTAGGAGTAAGGCTAGGTTAGACCCTTACTCCAAATTTTGTGGTTTGCAAAATGAAATTGATTTGATTGATGAGTGAATGGCGTGGGCCTTCACTAGACCGGGGATAAGGCTAGGCCTTGTCCCGTTTCTAGTATCGTGCCGTTATGCCGCCGAAATTTTCTAAAATAAGTTAGAAAAATAAAAATAGCATTTTATTTAACGAATGAACTGAATAGAAATTCATATGTTAAAATAAAATGTGTTATCGTTAAAAATATAATTTTTAACGTGAATGTGAATAAATAAATATTCATTTACAAACCAGACGGTTTGTTTATGTACACCTATTTGAATGACGTTGATTGGGTCGATAAATTTTACACATCGCCTAACTGCACAAATAAAACATGTGTTTGATTGTTTGAAACCCCACACGGGTGTTAGGATGAAATTTGAAGTTCACTCATCCTGATTAATTAAATATGTCGATCGATTGATTGACAAGCTGCTATAAGCGTTAAATGTCTATATTTGATGCTTATACAGTGTAGTGCACTTTGGTTGATGGTTGATTATTTTTCAAGGCTATTATACATGTGTTGTATGAAAATCCATATAATTAACTTTATATGGTAATTGATTGGGCCTCATTCCAGTTTTAAAATAGAAATATTTGAAAAAGAAATATTTGAAATAGAATATTTGAAAATAGAACTTTATGAAGCCGTGTTGATTAGATTGACGCCATTTTGACGTGAACGATATTTATATCGATTTTATCGATTTCGAATTGAATTGAAAACGATTTCGAAATGAATTGAATTGAAAACGATTTCGAAATGAATTGAATTGAAAACGATTTCGAAATGAATTGAATTGAAAACGAATTCGAAATGAATTGAATTGAAAACGAATTCGAAATGAATTGAATTGAAAACGATTTCGAAATGAATTGAATTGAAAACGATTTCGAAATGAATTGAATTGAAAACGAATTCGAAATGAATTGAATTGAAAACGATTTCGAAATGAATTGAATTGAAAACGAATTCGAAATGAATTGAATTGAAAACGATTTCGAAATGAATTGAATTGAAAACGAATTCGAAATGAATTGAATTGAAAGCGATTTCGAAATGAATTGAATTGAAAACGATTTCGAAATGAATTGAATTGAAAAGCGATTTCGAAATGAATTGAATTGAAAACGATTTCGAAATGAATTGAATTGAAAACGATTTCGAAATGAATTGAATTGAATATGAATTCAAATTGAATTGAAATTTGAATTGAACAGAAATGAATTTTGAAACGAATTTATAAAGAAGAATTCAATTTTGCTTTGAATTGAAATAGAAGTTGAAATAGAATTTGAAACGAATTTAAAACTATTTATATAATTCGTTTTGAATAGAAATCGACGAAATATATATTATATATATAATATAATGGCCTGAATAGAACGCGCCGCGCCGCGGTAGTTCGCGAATTTCGACCATTTATTTCAAACGGACATTGCGGAAGATCCGACCGTCGGATTCTCCTAAAACCGGAACCGTTGGGTTCGTATCGAAAAGAGCTTTCTAGCGAAGGTTAGAAATTTGAAATCTAACGGTTGGATTTGGAATTATGTCCAAATCAAATTTGAAAAAGGTCGCTGTAAGTGCAGTTCGATGGCCATTGATGGAAATCGACTGTACGGGCCTTGATAAAATTATTAAAAATAGTAATAATTTGTGTAAAATCATAAGAAATGATTTGTGAAGATTTGGGATGAAAAACTCCATATTTGAAAAGATAAAAATAGATTTTTATCGAATTGAACTAGTTTTGAACTAGAATTATAATTCTATTTATTTTTAAATAAATAAATTGAATTCGAAAAGGGTTTTGAAAATAACCAAAATTTCCAATGATTGCATTGGAGTGGATTTGAATCGAAATTGTCTTCGGAATATTTCGATGTTGGAATTCGTGATATTACAGGTGTTGTTATGGAAATTTGAAAGATATATATTTGTATCGTTATTTCCAATACGACATTTGTTAGTCGTAGAATTCGATATTGAATATAAGCCGATATATTTTCTATTCAGAGCCTTGTATTGAATATCGAATGTGATTTGGGTTTGTCGTGAATGGTGTCTTCACTAACACTGTTCTTGAACCCAGTTGAGAAAAGATTAAATCTTTTTATTTAGATTTAATGAAGTGTACCAATTAAATAATATTTAATTGGAATTGAATTGATATTGATTTTTGGGTTTATCGTGAACAGTGTTTTAAATAACACTTGTTCTTTAACCCGATAATTAATGAATGTGATTTGGGTTTGTCGTGAATGGTGTCTTCACTAACACTGTTCTGGAACCCAGTTGAGAAAAGATTAAATCTTTTTATTTAGATTTAATGAAGTGTACCAATTAAATAATATTTAATTGGAATTGAATGGATATTGATTTTTGGGTTTATCGTGAACAGTGTTTTAAATAACACTTGTTCTTTAACCCGATAATTAATGGGATGTGACTTTGGGTTTATCGTGAACCGTGTTTTAAATGACACTGATTCTTTAACCCAGTCACAGATTAAAACTAAGTGGAGTTTTAATGAATCTTTAATTAGATTGAAAAGATCGAGAATGGAGTATCACCAGTTTTGCTCCAGGCGATATTTAAATCTTTAATTAGATTTGAACGTGAAATTTAGAAACTAACTGTCGGTTAGCTAAGTAGAATGGTTTTCTGGATATTGATCTGATGTTGGTTTCGGCCTTCGGGGTTAATATTTGGGGAATTATTCTCTTGATTAATTTACGGTTAATGACTAATGAGTTGGAATGAGGCGTATGTTGTGTTTGTGTAACACTTTTATAATATATACGCGAGTTATTCGGAAAGACCGGGTTTATCCCATTCTGAATAACTGATACGACGATAAGTCGAAGATGAAGACGATGGTCGAAGACCGGAGGTCTTCACGTCGTTTGGGTGATAACTGATGATCTTGATTGGGCTGTACACCCAAGAAGATGGAAACAGTTAGTGATCGTCCAGACGTGCTTGGAGATCGATGGATATGCGGGGTACTAGGTGCCTCCGGTTTCGTTCAGACCCAGAACGGACTTGTAAATGGACTGTGTGTCTGACATCGGATTTCATTCTGTGTGACTGATATCGGTTGCATAGGATGGTTTGCCTGTGTGGCATGCTAAGATGCAAATGATCAAGGCTTCTGTTGAAAAGCAAAGTCTTGTGGTGATGATCAAAGCACGGCCTTTGTGGCGTAGCTTTGTGTAACGTTTACCTCGCGTGTTTCACACCCGGTATGAACCAAAAACGGGAGACGGACCTCAGGGAGGACTTGCGTTTCTTTCTAGCTAGAAGTGGCGTCAGTGGTTTTTCACGCCCTGACGAGTTTGACTTATGTGGTTGTTGCTGTTGCGAGGCGCCTCGGTTATATCGGTTTCGGCCGATGCTTCTGGTCGGCTGACGGACCAGACTTACACCCCATAGGGTGGGGAAACGTAGTGTTCAGGCATTTTAATCCACATCGGTGGACCGGCCCTGTCGCTCCAAGGGCTCACCTGAGTCTGGGTCCTGTGGCTCGGGCTAGAGAGTCACGAATCGTTTGAGGACTATCTTTTGCCTCGGTTCATAGAAGGAAATCCAATTTCCAAATACGTGACATTTGCGGTTTTAGTTGTAATCCTATATATGGCGACATAGTGGGATGGGGCGCTCATGCCGCCTATGATTGATACTTATGATTTGAAGTTGTTTATGCACTATGCACTTATAATAGTATCAAATGATTTGTTTTAAACGTATCAAGCATTCTTTGGCTGTTATAAGGGAAAACCCTATCCTCGACTGCGTTGCATTGTGTGATGGGACCTGGGTCTTATAACAGCTTCATTTTTCTTCATTTAGCATTGCGCTGTTTGTTTTATGCACTGGTATTCTTGGGAGGAAACCCGTTCCGTGTTATACGGCGTGGTCCCTTGATTTACCTAATGATTTAAAATAAAGATTAACTGTTTTAGTTCTCACACCAGTCCCATGACTGACCTGGAGTTTATTGTTTTAACCTAAACTCTGGGTGCCCTTATTTTGACACGGGCAGCTAGTAGTTTCGGTTTTGCAGATTTATATTCACAGGATCCTGGTTTACAGCTGGAACGATATCCGGAAAGCTTTGTATCCGTATATCTACTTCTAGTTGTGTGTTGTATTATTTTCCGCTGCGATGTATTTAAATGTAATTTAAATCTCTGATATTTCTGTGTAATATTCATTTATACTCTGTATATTCTTGTAATCTGATGCATTGTTGTAATAAACAATGAAATGTTCTTCTGTATGCGTTCTGTTTTGTCCTGTTCTCCACGATAGGGCGTTTCGAACGGCCTGGATCGGTTTAGCGACTGGTTCGGACCGAGCGAAATTCCTTCTCGTCACATTTGGTATCAGAGCTTTGGTTTACAAAGCAGAGAACAAGGCACATTAGAACCGTACGAAAGAATTCATCTGATATTGGATTAGTAATATCCAATGAGAATGACTCGTTAGAGATGGGATCAGTAGTATCCTAGAACGAGTGTGAAGAGTAGTGTTTTTGATAAAAATAAAAATGAAAACAATTTTTGTTTTGAAAGTTTTAAATCAATTATTCGTATTTGATTATTTATTTATATTGAGTTGGACAGTCCAGTATATAAAGATTTTGCGTATACGTCTGATCCGCGTGTATTCAAAATTTTAATATACTGGATGGATATAGAATTACACTCTAGTCGCCCGGGGATGATACTGATAATTGTGATCACATTATCAGTGTTTATATTCGAGTGACGAAAGTGAGATTTCTATATATTTCCTATTGACTGGTGTGAGAACCAAAATTAGATAGGGCCTATTGTTGTGATTTGGCATCAAAAATCTGATTTTTGACTATATATATCAAATTATGAATTTGAAACTCTAAGCCACTAACTGATTGATGTTTGTGTTGTTTGTTTATTTGTTTGCTAATTTTTAGCAATTTAGCCTAATTGAATCAAATATTGAACTGTATTGAAAATGGGTCGCATTTGCTTGCATATACATATATATCTTTGAACAGGTCATAGCAAGGAGGCTAGAGCAGAGAATAAAATTTGTTTGCCCGACAAATAGGTACATGTTTACTACATAATTTCCTGTTTTGTTTGGGTGATGATGATTTTGTGAGCCTATTGGCTAGCCGCTTGGCTTTTTCTTTTTCTTTTTGAGATCTGAAGGACCGGGGAAGCTATTTGAAATTCCCCGATGCTCCCGGTGCAGGGGAGGTTATAGCGAAATTTTTCAAAAATTTAGGGTGTTAGCCAAATTTTTGAGATTTTAGAAAATTCTCAGAAACTGAAAAGTTGGAGAATGGAAGCCAGATCGAGCGTAGAGCTGAATAATCAAACCACTTTCGACTTTGTTCCTTTTCGGGGACGAAAAGTTTTAAGTGGGGGAGATTGTAACAACCCGTAAATTCTGGGCCAGTTTAAAATTTTTATTTTGGCAATTATGGCGAATTTTGATTATTTAAAATGAATTATTTTAAATAATATCGACGAAAATTTATTTTGAATATAATTCGAGCGTATATATTATATACGTCGTCGTTAGAATATATAAATATTTATATATAATTATAAATAGAATTGAAAATGGCGCGGTAGTTCGATAATTCGATTTCAAACTTCAATTGAATGTACCGGGTGCAAAACAATCCGGATTTTAGTGAAACCAAAAATAGCGGGATCAAATTGATAATATCTTTTCAACGAGTCCGACAAATCAAGATTTCATAGCGGGAATCAAAAGATATGTCCAGTTGAAAATTCTGAATAGTCGCTATGGAATTCAGGCCCTTAAAAATGGACATTTTGCAAACGACCTCGGATTTCGACGAAACCAGTTTTGTTGGGTCCGGGATGTCAAATTATTGCTAGGTTTCAAATTTCATAATTTTTCGAATCAATATGTGAGCGTGGCAATGGAAAACGTGTTTTGACCATTTCAGTTGATCTTAATCGACTGGAAATTGGCCATTTTTCATACGGTCTCAGAATTCGACGAAACTAGTTCTGTTAGGACCGTATCGTCAATACGAAGCTAGAAAATATTTTTCTAGAATTTTTCTAGTTAGTATGTGGCCCCGGTAATTTGAAATGTACGTTTAAAATTCAATCTAGCGGTTTAAATGTAAATTCAACGGAAACTGATTGTAACGATCGAATCAACCTACGATACATATCCCATTGTGTTCGGAATGGGGGTAAAACGCTATGGACGGCAGGCGGTGGACCTCGTTTAGAGGTCGTGTGTAAAAGTCAACTTTTTAGAAAATAAAGTAATTAAAAAAAAAAAAAAATACCTCCCTCTCCTTATATCCGCTCAGCCCCCCCCCCCCCCACGTTTAAATCAGTTCAAACAAAAAAAAAAAAAAAAAAAAAAGAAGAAAAGTGGAGGGCGCGAGGCCGCCGCCGCTCCAGGCAAAACACCGCCGCAACCCCCCCTCTTTCCGCCGCCTCCTTCCTTCTCCTCCCCTTCCACTCCTTCTCCGACTGCGACCTCCCCCAGACCACCGCGCCGTTCAACTCCTCCCGCCACCTCGCTCAAGACCCCCACCCCGCATCGACGTCGCGAGCCACCCAGAAACCCCTCCCTCCCCTATAGCGAAGCAGCTTCTTTTTCCCCCCCACAGATCCGATTCGACAGCCCCCCTGTAAGTTTTGTTTTTTTTTTATTTTTTTTATTATTTATTTATTTTCATTTATTCGCTGATTTTTATTTAGAATATGAAAACTGATTTTCTTGTTTTACTTCATAACTGAATTGATTTTTTTTAAAAAAAGTTAAAAACCGAATTCTTAAAATCATAAAAACAGAAAAGAATTTAAAACAGAAAAGAATTTAAAACAGAAAAGAATTTAAAACAGAAAAGAGTTTAAACCCAGAATTTTTATTTAGTTTAAACCCAGAATTTTTATTTAGTTTAAACCCAGAATTTTTATTTAGTTTAAAACCTGAATTTTAATTATGTTAAAACTGAATTTTTAAAGAAGTAGAAAAACTGAATTTTTAATTATGTTGTAAAGTTATGAAAAATATAATCTTTTATATTGTCGAATGAAAAATAGAATTTTTATATATTGAACTTCGAAATAAAAATTCGATTTTTATATATTGAACTTCGAACTAAAAATTCGATTTTTATATATTGAACTTCGAACTAAAAATTCGATTTTTATATATTGAACTTCGAACTAAAAATTCGATTTTTATATATTGAACTTTGAACTAAAAATTCGTTTTCTATATATTGAATAGCGAGGTAAAAATGTGATTTTTACGTATGTAGTGAAAGCAGCAACGAAGGTGACAAAAAGGCGAAACGACGAAGACTTCTGCAAATGAAGAGCCGTGGAGCTAAGATAGCTATAGGTGAGAACTTCTCACTCAAAATTCTTTTTCTAGTTATATATATATACTAGGATGCAGACGGTGCTTAGTAGCACCCGACACAATCGTCCACAGACCATGGACTTGTTTGTTTGGCTGTTTGGTTATTGATTGTGATATTGGTTTGAATGTGGTTTGTGGTGTGAAAAATCGAATCGATAAATTGGTTAGGATTAGACGTGCGCCGTTATAAGGCGTAGGAGTAAGGCTAGGTTAGACCCTTACTCCAAATTTTGTGGTTTGCAAAATGAAATTGATTTGATTGATGAGTGAATGGCGTGGGCCTTCACTAGACCGGGGATAAGGCTAGGCCTTGTCCCGTTTCTAGTATCGTGCCGTTATGCCGCCGAAATTTTCTAAAATAAGTTAGAAAAATAAAAATAGCATTTTATTTAACGAATGAACTGAATAGAAATTCATATGTTAAAATAAAATGTGTTATCGTTAAAAATATAATTTTTAACGTGAATGTGAATAAATAAATATTCATTTACAAACCAGACGGTTTGTTTATGTACACCTATTTGAATGACGTTGATTGGGTCGATAAATTTTACACATCGCCTAACTGCACAAATAAAACATGTGTTTGATTGTTTGAAACCCCACACGGGTGTTAGGATGAAATTTGAAGTTCACTCATCCTGATTAATTAAATATGTCGATCGATTGATTGACAAGCTGCTATAAGCGTTAAATGTCTATATTTGATGCTTATACAGTGTAGTGCACTTTGGTTGATGGTTGATTATTTTTCAAGGCTATTATACATGTGTTGTATGAAAATCCATATAATTAACTTTATATGGTAATTGATTGGGCCTCATTCCAGTTTTAAAATAGAAATATTTGAAAAAGAAATATTTGAAATAGAATATTTGAAAATAGAACTTTATGAAGCCGTGTTGATTAGATTGACGCCATTTTGACGTGAACGATATTTATATCGATTTTATCGATTTCGAATTGAATTGAAAACGATTTCGAAATGAATTGAATTGAAAACGATTTCGAAATGAATTGAATTGAAAACGATTTCGAAATGAATTGAATTGAAAACGAATTCGAAATGAATTGAATTGAAAACGAATTCGAAATGAATTGAATTGAAAACGATTTCGAAATGAATTGAATTGAAAACGATTTCGAAATGAATTGAATTGAAAACGAATTCGAAATGAATTGAATTGAAAACGATTTCGAAATGAATTGAATTGAAAACGAATTCGAAATGAATTGAATTGAAAACGATTTCGAAATGAATTGAATTGAAAACGAATTCGAAATGAATTGAATTGAAAGCGATTTCGAAATGAATTGAATTGAAAACGATTTCGAAATGAATTGAATTGAAAAGCGATTTCGAAATGAATTGAATTGAAAACGATTTCGAAATGAATTGAATTGAAAACGATTTCGAAATGAATTGAATTGAATATGAATTCAAATTGAATTGAAATTTGAATTGAACAGAAATGAATTTTGAAACGAATTTATAAAGAAGAATTCAATTTTGCTTTGAATTGAAATAGAAGTTGAAATAGAATTTGAAACGAATTTAAAACTATTTATATAATTCGTTTTGAATAGAAATCGACGAAATATATATTATATATATAATATAATGGCCTGAATAGAACGCGCCGCGCCACGGTAGTTCGCGAATTTCGACCATTTATTTCAAACGGACATTGCGGGAGATCCGACCGTCGGATTCTCCTAAAACCGGAACCGTTGGGTTCGTATCGAAAAGAGCTTTCTAGCGAAGGTTAGAAATTTGAAATCTAACGGTTGGATTTGGAATTATGTCCAAATCAAATTTGAAAAAGGTCGCTGTAAGTGCAGTTCGATGGCCATTGATGGAAATCGACTGTACGGGCCTTGATAAAATTATTAAAAATAGTAATAATTTGTGTAAAATCATAAGAAATGATTTGTGAAGATTTGGGATGAAAAACTCCATATTTGAAAAGATAAAAATAGATTTTTATCGAATTGAACTAGTTTTGAACTAGAATTATAATTCTATTTATTTTTAAATAAATAAATTGAATTCGAAAAGGGTTTTGAAAATAACCAAAATTTCCAATGATTGCATTGGAGTGGATTTGAATCGAAATTGTCTTCGGAATATTTCGATGTTGGAATTCGTGATATTACAGGTGTTGTTATGGAAATTTGAAAGATATATATTTGTATCGTTATTTCCAATACGACATTTGTTAGTCGTAGAATTCGATATTGAATATAAGCCGATATATTTTCTATTCAGAGCCTTGTATTGAATATCGAATGTGATTTGGGTTTGTCGTGAATGGTGTCTTCACTAACACTGTTCTTGAACCCAGTTGAGAAAAGATTAAATCTTTTTATTTAGATTTAATGAAGTGTACCAATTAAATAATATTTAATTGGAATTGAATTGATATTGATTTTTGGGTTTATCGTGAACAGTGTTTTAAATAACACTTGTTCTTTAACCCGATAATTAATGAATGTGATTTGGGTTTGTCGTGAATGGTGTCTTCACTAACACTGTTCTGGAACCCAGTTGAGAAAAGATTAAATCTTTTTATTTAGATTTAATGAAGTGTACCAATTAAATAATATTTAATTGGAATTGAATGGATATTGATTTTTGGGTTTATCGTGAACAGTGTTTTAAATAACACTTGTTCTTTAACCCGATAATTAATGGGATGTGACTTTGGGTTTATCGTGAACCGTGTTTTAAATGACACTGATTCTTTAACCCAGTCACAGATTAAAACTAAGTGGAGTTTTAATGAATCTTTAATTAGATTGAAAAGATCGAGAATGGAGTATCACCAGTTTTGCTCCAGGCGATATTTAAATCTTTAATTAGATTTGAACGTGAAATTTAGAAACTAACTGTCGGTTAGCTAAGTAGAATGGTTTTCTGGATATTGATCTGATGTTGGTTTCGGCCTTCGGGGTTAATATTTGGGGAATTATTCTCTTGATTAATTTACGGTTAATGACTAATGAGTTGGAATGAGGCGTATGTTGTGTTTGTGTAACACTTTTATAATATATACGCGAGTTATTCGGAAAGACCGGGTTTATCCCATTCTGAATAACTGATACGACGATAAGTCGAAGATGAAGACGATGGTCGAAGACCGGAGGTCTTCACGTCGTTTGGGTGATAACTGATGATCTTGATTGGGCTGTACACCCAAGAAGATGGAAACAGTTAGTGATCGTCCAGACGTGCTTGGAGATCGATGGATATGCGGGGTACTAGGTGCCTCCGGTTTCGTTCAGACCCAGAACGGACTTGTAAATGGACTGTGTGTCTGACATCGGATTTCATTCTGTGTGACTGATATCGGTTGCATAGGATGGTTTGCCTGTGTGGCATGCTAAGATGCAAATGATCAAGGCTTCTGTTGAAAAGCAAAGTCTTGTGGTGATGATCAAAGCACGGCCTTTGTGGCGTAGCTTTGTGTAACGTTTACCTCGCGTGTTTCACACCCGGTATGAACCAAAAACGGGAGACGGACCTCAGGGAGGACTTGCGTTTCTTTCTAGCTAGAAGTGGCGTCAGTGGTTTTTCACGCCCTGACGAGTTTGACTTATGTGGTTGTTGCTGTTGCGAGGCGCCTCGGTTATATCGGTTTCGGCCGATGCTTCTGGTCGGCTGACGGACCAGACTTACACCCCATAGGGTGGGGAAACGTAGTGTTCAGGCATTTTAATCCACATCGGTGGACCGGCCCTGTCGCTCCAAGGGCTCACCTGAGTCTGGGTCCTGTGGCTCGGGCTAGAGAGTCACGAATCGTTTGAGGACTATCTTTTGCCTCGGTTCATAGAAGGAAATCCAATTTCCAAATACGTGACATTTGCGGTTTTAGTTGTAATCCTATATATGGCGACATAGTGGGATGGGGCGCTCATGCCGCCTATGATTGATACTTATGATTTGAAGTTGTTTATGCACTATGCACTTATAATAGTATCAAATGATTTGTTTTAAACGTATCAAGCATTCTTTGGCTGTTATAAGGGAAAACCCTATCCTCGACTGCGTTGCATTGTGTGATGGGACCTGGGTCTTATAACAGCTTCATTTTTCTTCATTTAGCATTGCGCTGTTTGTTTTATGCACTGGTATTCTTGGGAGGAAACCCGTTCCGTGTTATACGGCGTGGTCCCTTGATTTACCTAATGATTTAAAATAAAGATTAACTGTTTTAGTTCTCACACCAGTCCCATGACTGACCTGGAGTTTATTGTTTTAACCTAAACTCTGGGTGCCCTTATTTTGACACGGGCAGCTAGTAGTTTCGGTTTTGCAGATTTATATTCACAGGATCCTGGTTTACAGCTGGAACGATATCCGGAAAGCTTTATATCCGTATATCTACTTCTAGTTGTGTATTGTATTATTTTCCACTGCGATGTATTTAAATGTAATTTAAATCTCTGATATTTCTGTGTAATATTCATTTATACTCTGTATATTCTTGTAATCTGATGCATTGTTGTAATAAACAATGAAATGTTCTTCTGTATGCGTTCTGTTTTGTCCTGTTCTCCACGATAGGGCGTTTCGAACGGCCTGGATCGGTTTAGCGACTGGTTCGGACCGAGCGAAATTCCTTCTCGTCACAATCCGTGTCATTTAAAACACGGTTCACGATAAAACCAAAGTTACATTCATTAATTATCGGGTTAAAGAACAAGTGTTATTTAAAACACTGTTCACGATAAACCCAAAAATCAATATCAATTCAATTTCAATTAAATATTATTTAATTGGTACACTTCATTAAATCTAAATAAAAAGATTTAATCTTTTCTCAACTGGGTTCAAGAACAGTGTTAGTGAAGACACCACTCACGACAAACCCAAATCACATTTGATATTCAATACAAGGCTCTGAATAGAAAATATCCCGGCTTATATTCAATATCAAATTCTACGACCAACAAATATCGTATTGGAAATAACGATATATATATCTATATCTTTCAAATTTCCATAACAACATCTGTATGATCACGAAATCCAACATCGAAATATTCCGAAGACAATTTCGATTCAAATCCACTCCAATGCAATCATTGGAAATTCTGGTTATTTTTAAAACCCTTTTCAAATTCAATTTATTTATGTAAAAATAAATAGAATTATATTTCTAGTTCAAAACTAGTTCATTTCGATAAAAATCTATTTTTATCTTTTCAAATATGGAGTTTTTCATCCTAATTCTTTCTAAATCATTTCCTATGATTTTACATAAATTATTACTATTTTTAATAATTTTATCAAGGCCCGTACAGTCGATTTCCATCAATGGCCATCGAACTGCACTTACAGCGACCTTTTTCGAATTTGATTTGGACATAATTCCAAATCCAACCGTTAGATTTCTAATTTCTAATATTCTTTAGAAAGCACTTTTCGATACGAACCCAACGGTTCCGGTTTTAGGAGAATCCGACGGTCGGATCCCCCGTAATGTCCGTTTGAAATAAATGGTCGAAATTCACGAACTGCCGCGGCGCGGCGCGTTCTATTCAGGCCATTATATTATATATATTATATATATAATATATATAATATATTTCGTCGATTTCTATTTAAAACGAATTATATAAACAGTTTTGAATTCGTTTTCAATTCAATTCATTTCGAAATCGTTTTCAGTTCAATTCATTTCGAAATCGTTTTCAATTCAATTTATTTCGAAATCGTTATATATTCAATTCATTTCGAAATCGTTATATATTCAATTCATTTCGAAATGAATAAAATCGATATAAATATCGTTCACGTCAAAATGGCGTCAATCTAACCAACACGGCTTCATAAATTTCTATTTTCAAATATTCTATTTCAAATATTTCTTTTTCAAAATAGTTGCTATTATCAAAATATTTCGTTCAACACATGACCAATCTCAATGGATGAGTACTGTCAACACATGAACCTTTATTTTATATTATTCTTTATTTTTCAAATTGGAATGAGGCCCAATCAATTACCATATAAAGTTAATTATATGGATTCCATACAACACATGTATATAATAGCATTGAAAAATAATCAACCATCAACCAAAGTGCACTACACTGTATAAGCATCAAATATAGATATCTAACGCTTATAACAGCCTGTCAATCAATCGATCGACATATTTAATCAATCAGGATGAGTGAACTTCATATTTCATCCCAACACCCGTGTGGGGTTTCAATCAATCAAACACAGATTTTATTTGTGCAGTTGGGCGATGTGTAAAATTTATCGTCCCAATCAATGTCATTCGAATAGGTGTACATACACAAACCGTCCGGTTTGTAAATGAATATTTTATTTTATTCACTTCACGTTAAAAATTATATTTTTAACGATAAAACATTTTATTTTAACATATGAATTTCTATTCAGTTCATTCTTTAAATAAAATGATATTTTTATTTTTCTAACATATTTTAGAAAATTTCGGCGGCATAACGGCACGATACTAGAAACGGGACAAGGCCTAGCCTTATCCCCGGTCTAGTGAAGGCCCACGCCATTCACACATCAATCAATCCATTCATTTCACCAAGCAATTTAATTTCAAATCAAATCATCTAACTAATCTATGCAACCAAACAAACAAGTCCATGGTCTGTGGACGATTGTGTCGGGTGCTACTAAGCACCGTCTGCATCCTAGTATATATATATAACTAGAAAAGAAATTGAAGAGTGAGAAATTCTCACCGATAGCTATCCAAACATCTTGACTCTACTTTGATATAAATCTTCTTCGTTCTCGCCTTTTTGTTACCTTCGTCGCCCGCTTTCACTACCTATGTAAAAATCGAATTTTTACTTCGAAGTTCAACATATAAAAACCATATTTTTATTTCGAAGTTCAACATATAAAAACCATATTTTTATTTCCAAGTTCAACATATAAAAACCATATTTTTATTTCGAAGTTCAACATATAAAAACCATATTTTTATTTCGAAGTTCAACATATAAAAACCATATTTTTATTTCGAAGTTCAACATATAAAAACCATATTTTTCTTTCGAAGTTCAACATATAAAAATCATATTTTTCTTTCGAAGTTCAACATATAAAAATCATATTTTTCTTTCGAAGTTCAACATATAAAAATCATATTTTTATTTCGAAGTTCAACATATAAAAAACATATTTTTATTTCGAAGTTCAACATATAAAAACCATATTTTTATTTCGAAGTTCAACATATAAAAACCATATTTTTCTTTCGAAGTTCAACATATAAAAATCATATTTTTATTTCGAAGTTCAACATATAAAAATCATATTTTTCTTTCGAAGTTCAACATATAAAAATCATATTTTTCTTTCGAAGTTCAACATATAAAAATCATATTTTTATTTCGAAGTTCAACATATAAAAATCATATTTTTATTTCGAAGTTCAACATATAAAAATCATATTTTTATTTCGAAGTTCAACATATAAAAATCATATTTTTATTTCGAAGTTCAACATATAAAAACCATATTTTTATTTCGAAGTTCAACATATAAAAATCATATTTTTCTTTCGAAGTTCAACATATAAAAACCATATTTTTATTTCGAAGTTCAACATATAAAAACCATATTTTTATTTCGAAGTTCAACATATAAAAATCATATTTTTTTTAATGTTAAAAATCCTATCTTTACCAACATAAAAATCAAATCTTTTATATGTTAAAAATACGGTCTTTTCAATGTTCAAAACACGATCTTTTCAATGTTCAAAACACGATCTTTTTAAGGTTAAAACACGATCTTTTTAATAAGGCTATATATAAATTAAACTAGCTATTTATTAAAAAGAAAAACTCACATTTTTCTATGTTGTAGCGTCGAACGGCGACGGAGGGCTGCGGTTGGACGTCGAGCAGCAAACGAGGGCCTCCGGTGCTCGAGGGTTCGACGCGAGGCACCACTCGTCGGGGTTGGGGCTCGGATAGTGGCGTCGTGCGATCTGGTTGGCCAATCAGTGGCGGATTGGTGCCACCTGGCCCTCGAATTGAAGGTGGAGGGGAGGAGAACAAGGAGAGGGGGGTAGCGTTGCGGTTGTGGGGCCAGAAGTGGAGGGCGTCTCGGTTAGAAGGAGGGAGGAACGGGGATTGAGGAGGGAGGAGCTGGAGGGGGAAGCGGCTGATCGCCAGAGGTGGAGGTGAAGGGGCCCACGACGGCGCGCAGGCGGAGGAGGTCGGGTTTCGATGGGGACCGATTTTGTTTTGTTTTTTTTCTTTTTTTTTTATTTTCTGCAAAATGAAATCGGGGGGGGGGGGGGCCTGGGTAGTTAAGGAGAAGGAAGGTTTTTTTTTAATTATTTAATTATTTAATTTCTAAAAAGGTACTTTTACATACGACCTCTAAACGAGGTCCACCGCCTGTCGTCCATAGCGTTTTACCCCCATTCCAAACCCAATGGGATATGTATCGCAAGCTGATTTGATCGTTTCGATCAGTTTCCGTTGAATTTACATTTAAATCGCTATATTGAATTTTAAACGTACATTTCAAATTACCGGGGTCGCATACGAACTCTATAAATTGCAGAAAAATATTTTCTAGCTTCGTATTGACGATACGGTCCTAACAAAACTAGTTTCGTCAAATTCTGAGACTATTTGAGAAATGGCCAATTTCCAGTCGATTAAAATCAACTGAAAATGGTTAAACGTATTTTCCTTTGCCACGCTCACATATTGATTCGAAAAATTATGAAACTTGAAACCTAGCCATAACTTTACATCACGGACCCAACAAAAGTGGTTTCGTCGAAATCCGAGGTCATTTGCAAAATGTCCATTTTTAAGGGTCTGAATTCCATAGCGACTATTCAGAATTTTCAACTGGACATATCTTTTAATTCCCGCTATGAAATTTCGATCTTTCGGATTCGTTGGAAAGATATTCACTATTAGATTCCATTATTTTTGGTTTCATTAAAATCCGGATTGTTTTGCACCCGGTACATTCAATTGAAGTTTGAAATCGAATTATCGAACTACCGCGCCATTTTCAATTCCTTTTATAATTATATATAATTATTTATATTCCAACGACGACGTATATAATATATACGTTCTAATTATATTCAAAATAAATTTCTCGTCGTTTTTTATTTAATATAATTCATCTTAAATAATCAAAATTCGCTAAAATCGCCAAAATAAAAATTTTAAACTGGCCCAGATTTTCCGGGTTGTTACAATCTCCCCCACTTAAAACTTTTTGTCCCCGAAAAGGAACAAAGTCGAAAGTGGTTTGATCATTCAACTCTACGTTCGATCTGGCTTCCATTCTCCAACTTTTCAGTTTCTGAGAATTTTCAAATTTTCAAAAATTTGGCTAACACCCTAAATTTTCGAAAAATTTCGCCATAACCTCCCCTGCACCGGGAGCATCGGGGAATTTCAAATAGCTTCCCCGGTCCTTCAGATCTCAAAAAGAAAAAGAAAAAGCCAAGCGGCTAGCCAATAGGCTCATAAAATCATCATCACCCAAACAAAACAGTAAATTATGTAGTAAACATGTACCTATTTGTCGGGCAAACAAATTTTATTCTCTGCTCTAGCCTCCTTGCTATGACCTGTTCAATGATATACTTGTATATGCAAGCAAATGCAACTAATTCTCAATACAGTTCAATATTTGGTTCAATTAGGCAAAATGGTTAAAATTTAGCAAACAAATAAACAAACAACACAAACATCAATCAATTAGTGAATTAACGTTTCAAATTCATAATTTTGATACTTAGTCAAAATATCAGATTTTTGATGCCAATTCACAACAATGTGTTCTAGCTATATTAGTTTTGGTTCTCACACCAGTCTAATGGAAATATATAGAAGTCACACCTTCGAAACACGAACATAATTATTGATGATGCCATGGTCATTATCAACATCATCTCCGGGCGACTAGAGTGTAATTCTATATCTATCCAGTATATTAAAATTTCAAATACACGTTTGCAAGGCGTATATGCAAAATCTTTATATATCAGATTGTCCATATTCAAAATAAATAAATATTCAAATACGTTTAAAACGATTTAAATTTTTAAAACAAAATTGTTTTCATTTGAAAAATTTACTCTTCACACTCGTTCTAGGATACTACTGATCCTATCTCTAACGAGTCATTCTAATTGGATATTGCTTAATCCAATATGATGAATTCTTTCGTATGGTTCTAATGTCCCTTGTTCTCGAAGCTTTGTAAACCAAAGCTCTGATACCAACTGTCAAAACCCGTAACTTCCCCGTAAAGGAAAGCGTCGGATAGTTCGAGAACAAGCCACAGCAGAACACATATAAGAGAACATCTCATTGTATATTACAACAATGCATCAGATTACAAGAATATACAGAGTATAAATGAATATTACACAAAAATAACAGGGATTTAAATTACATTTAAATCCATAGCAGCGGAAAATAATACAATACACAACTAGAATGAGATATACGGATACAAAGCTTTCCGGATATCGTTCCAGCTGTAAACCAGGATCCTGTGAATATAAATCTGCAAAACCAAAACTACTAGCTGCCCGTGTCAAAATAGGGGCACCCAGAGTTTAGGTCAAAACAATAAACTCCAGGTCAGTCATGTGACTGGTGTGAGAATTAAAACAGTTTTTAATCTTTGTTTTTAAAGTTAGGTAAATCAAGGGACCACGCCGTATAACACGGAACGGGTTTCCTCCCAAGAATACCAGTGCATGAAACAAACAGCGCAATGCTAAATAAAGAAAAATGAAGCTGTTATAAGACCCAGGTCCTATCACACAATGCAACGCAAGCCGGGGGATAGGGTTTTCCCTTATAACAGCCAAAGAATGCTTGATACGTTTGAAACAAATCATTTGATACTATAATAAGTGCACAGTGTATAAAACAACTTCAAATCATAAGTATCAATCATAGGCGGCATGGGTACCATATATCATGTCGCCATATATAGGTTTACAAATAAAACCGCAAATGTCACGTATTTGGAAATTGGGTTTCCATCTATGAACCGAGGCAAAAGATAGTCCTCAACCGATTCGAGACTGTCTAGTCCGAGCCTCAGGCAAGTACTCTGTCAAGCCTTTGGATCGTCAGGGCCGGTCCACCGATGTGGATTAAACTTAAACCCTGAACATGCGTTCCCCCGCCCTATGGGGCGTAAATGAGCCAACGAATGACTCGATCGGACCCGGATCGTCCGATCAAACCGAGGCGCCTCGCAACAGCAACAACCACATAAGTCAAACTCGTCAGGGCGTGTAAAACCACTGACGCCACTTCTAACTAGAAAGAAACGCATGCCCTCCCTGAGGTCCGTCTCCCGTTTTTGGTTCATACCGGGTGTGAAACTCGCGAAGTAAACGTTACACAAAGCTACGCCACAAAGGCCGTGCTTCGATCATCAACCACAAGACTTTGCTTTTCAACAGAAGCCTTGATCATTCGCCACTTAGGCATGCCACACAGGCAATTCACTCCATGCGTTTGATATCCATCAATATATAACCCCTGAGCTCGTACGTCTCAGAGAAGGGCGTTAAGCAAGAGAATAAATTCTCCGCCGCCAAACAGATATATATTTAATAGAGATCAATCACACGGACTAAAATCCAATGTCAGACACACAGTCCATTTACAAGTCCGTTCTGGGGCTGAACGAAACCGGAGGCACCTAGTACCTCGCATATCCATCGATCTCCAAGTACGTCTGGACGATCACCAACTGTTTCCATCTTCTTGGGTGTACAGCCCAATCAAGATCATCAGTAATCACCCAAACGACGTGAAGACCTCCGGTCTTCGACCATCGTCTTCATCTTCGACTTATCGTCGTATCAGTTATTCAGAATGGGATAAACCCGGTCTTTCCGAATAACTCGCGTATATTTTAAATAAGTGTTACACAAACACAACATACGCCTCATTCCAATCCATCAGTCACTAACCGTAAATTAATCAAGAGAATAATTTCCCAAATATTAACCCCGAAGGCCGAAACCAACATCAGATCAATATCCAGAAAACCATTCTGCTTGGCTAACCGACAGTTAGTTTCTAAATTTCACATTCATAGGGAAAGGTTCCCATTAATTTTATCCAAGATAAATTCCTTGAATTTATTCTATTTTTGAATCTCAATTCAAACTAGTCAGGATTAGCGAACCTTACCGAAGTAATCATTTATTTTAATTTCTCCATCCCAACCTATTCTTCCCATGAAGTAAAACTGATAATACTTCATATCTAACACCACAGTGTTATCGGTAAATTCAATTACCATTTCACGTTCAAATCTAATTAAAGATTTAACTATCGCCTGGAGCAAAACTGGAGATACTCCATTCTCGACCATTTCAATCTAATTAAAGATTCATTAAAACTCCACTTAGTTTTAATCGTTAACTGGGTTAAAGAATCCGTGTCATTTAAAACACGGTTCACGATAAACCCAAAGTTACATTCATTAATTATCGGGTTAAAGAACAAGTGTTATTTAAAACACTGTTCACGATAAACCCAAAAATCAATATCAATTCAATTTCAATTAAATATTATTTAATTGGTACACTTCATTAAATCTAAATAAAAAGATTTAATCTTTTCTCAACTTGGTTCAAGAACAGTGTTAGTGAAGACACCACTCACGACAAACCCAAATCACATTTGATATTCAATACAAGGCTCTGAATAGAAAATATCCCGGCTTATATTCAATATCAAATTCTACGACCAACAAATATCGTATTGGAAATAACGATATATATATCTATATCTTTCAAATTTCCATAACAACATCTGTATGATCACGAAATCCAACATCGAAATATTCCGAAGACAATTTCGATTCAAATCCACTCCAATGCAATCATTGGAAATTCTGGTTATTTTTAAAACCCTTTTCAAATTCAATTTATTTATGTAAAAATAAATAGAATTATATTTCTAGTTCAAAACTAGTTCATTTCGATAAAAATCTATTTTTATCTTTTCAAATATGGAGTTTTTCATCCCAATTCTTTCTAAATCATTTCCTATGATTTTACATAAATTATTACTATTTTTAATAATTTTATCAAGGCCCGTACAGTCGATTTCCATCAATGGCCATCGAACTGCACTTACAGCGACCTTTTTCGAATTTGATTTGGACATAATTCCAAATCCAACCGTTAGATTTCTAATTTCTAATATTCTTTAGAAAGCTCTTTTCGATACGAACCCAACGGTTCCGGTTTTAGGAGAATCCGACGGTCGGATCCCCCGTAATGTCCGTTTGAAATAAATGGTCGAAATTCACGAACTGCCGCGGCGCGGCGCGTTCTATTCAGGCCATTATATTATATATATATATATAATATATATAATATATTTCGTCGATTTCTATTTAAAACGAATTATATAAATAGTTTTGAATTCGTTTTCAATTCAATTCATTTCGAAATCGTTTTCAGTTCAATTCATTTCGAAATCGTTTTCAATTCAATTTATTTCGAAATCGTTATATATTCAATTCATTTCGAAATCGTTATATATTCAATTCATTTCGAAATCGTTATATATTCAATTCATTTCGAAATCGTTATATATTCAATTCATTTCGAAATCGTTATATATTCAATTCATTTCGAAATGAATAAAATCGATATAAATATCGTTCACGTCAAAATGGCGTCAATCTAACCAACATGGCTTCATAAATTTCTATTTTCAAATATTCTATTTCAAATATTTCTTTTTCAAAATATTTGCTATTATCAAAATATTTCGTTCAACACATGACCAATCTCAATGGATGAGTACTGTCAACACATGAACCTTTATTTTATATTATTCTTTATTTTTCAAATTGGAATGAGGCCCAATCAATTACCATATAAAGTTAATTATATGGATTCCATACAACACATGTATATAATAGCATTGAAAAATAATCAACCATCGACCAAAGTGCACTACACTGTATAAGCATCAAATATAGATATCTAACGCTTATAACAGCCTGTCAATCAATCGATCGACATATTTAATCAATCAGGATGAGTGAACTTCATATTTCATCCCAACACCCGTGTGGGGTTTCAATCAATCAAACACAGATTTTATTTGTGCAGTTGGGCGATGTGTAAAATTTATCGTCCCAATCAATGTCATTCGAATAGGTGTACATACACAAACCGTCCGGTTTGTAAATGAATATTTTATTTTATTCACTTCACGTTAAAAATTATATTTTTAACGATAAAACATTTTATTTTAACATATGAATTTCTATTCAGTTCATTCTTTAAATAAAATGATATTTTTATTTTTCTAACATATTTTAGAAAATTTCGGCGGCATAACGGCACGATACTAGAAACGGGACAAGGCCTAGCCTTATCCCCGGTCTAGTGAAGGCCCACGCCATTCACACATCAATCAATCCATTCATTTCACCAAACAATTTAATTTCAAATCAAATCATCTAACTAATCTATGCAACCAAACAAACAAGTCCATGGTCTGTGGACGATTGTGTCGGGTGCTACTAAGCACCGTCTGCATCCTAGTATATATATATAACTAGAAAAGAAATTGAAGAGTGAGAAATTCTCACCGATAGCTATCCAAACATCTTGACTCTACTTTGATATAAATCTTCTTCGTTCTCGCCTTTTTGTTACCTTCGTCGCCCGCTTTCACTACCTATGTAAAAATCGAATTTTTACTTCGCTATTCAATATATAAAAATCATATTTTTATTTCGAAGTTCAACATATAAAAATCATATTTTTCTTTCGAAGTTCAACATATAAAAATCATATTTTTATTTCGAAGTTCAACATATAAAAATCATATTTTTATTTCGAAGTTCAACATATAAAAACCATATTTTTATTTCGAAGTTCAACATATAAAAATCATATTTTTCTTTCGAAGTTCAACATATAAAAATCATATTTTTCTTTCGAAGTTCAACATATAAAAATCATATTTTTCTTTCGAAGTTCAACATATAAAAATCATATTTTTATTTCGAAGTTCAACATATAAAAACCATATTTTTATTTCGAAGTTCAACAGATAAAAACCATATTTTTATTTCGAAGTTCAACATATAAAAACCATATTTTTATTTCGAAGTTCAACATATAAAAATCATATTTTTCTTTCGAAGTTCAACATATAAAAATCATATTTTTCTTTCGAAGTTCAACATATAAAAATCATATTTTTCTTTCGAAGTTCAACATATAAAAACCATATTTTTATTTCGAAGTTCAACATATAAAAACCATATTTTTATTTCGAAGTTCAACATATAAAAACCATATTTTTCTTTCGAAGTTCAACATATAAAAACCATATTTTTCTTTCGAAGTTCAACATATAAAAATCATATTTTTCTTTCGAAGTTCAACATATAAAAATCATATTTTTCTTTCGAAGTTCAACATATAAAAATCATATTTTTATTTCGAAGTTCAACATATAAATAAAAATCATATTTTTATTTCGAAGTTCAACATATAAAAACCATATTTTTATTTCGAAGTTCAACATATAAAAATCATATTTTTATTTCGAAGTTCAACATATAAAAACCATATTTTTATTTCGAAGTTCAACATATAAAAATCATATTTTTCTTTCGAAGTTCAACATATAAAAACCATATTTTTATTTTGAAGTTCAACATATAAAAACCATATTTTTATTTCGAAGTTCAACATATAAAAATCATATTTTTTTTAATGTTAAAAATCCTATCTTTACCAACATAAAAATCAAATCTTTTATATGTTAAAAATACGGTCTTTTCAATGTTCAAAACACGATCTTTTCAATGTTCAAAACACGATCTTTTTAAGGTTAAAACACGATCTTTTTAATAAGGCTATATATAAATTAAACTAGTTATTTATTAAAAAGAAAAACTCACATTTTTCTATGTTGTAGCGTCGAACGGCGACGGAGGGCTGCGGTTGGACGTCGAGCAGCAAACGAGGGCCTCCGGTGCTCGAGGGTTCGACGCGAGGCACCACTCGTCGGGGTTGGGGCTCGGATAGTGGCGTCGTGCGATCTGGTTGGCCAATCAGTGGCGGATTGGTGCCACCTGGCCCTCGAATTGTAGGTGGAGGGGAGGAGAACAAGGAGAGGGGGTAGCGTTGCGGTTGTGGGGCCAGAAGTGGAGGGCGTCTCGGTTAGAAGGAGGGAGGAACGGGGATTGAGGAGGGAGGAGCTGGAGGGGGAAGCGGCTGATCGCCAGAGGTGGAGGTGAAGGGGCCCACGACGGCGCGCAGGCGGAGGAGGTCGGGTTTCGATGGGGACCGATTTTGTTTTCTTTTTTTTTATTTTCTACAAAATGAAATCGGGGGGGGGGGGGGGGGGGGGCTGGGTAGTTAAGGAGAAGGAAGGTTTTTTTTTAATTATTTAATTATTTAATTTCTAAAAAGGTACTTTTACATACGACCTCTAAACGAGGTCCACTGCCTGTCGTCCATAGCGTTTTACCCCCATTCCGAACCCAATGGGATATGTATCGCAAGCTGATTTGATCGTTTCGATCAGTTTCCGTTGAATTTACATTTAAATCGCTATATTGAATTTTAAACGTACATTTCAAATTACCGGGGTCGCATACGAACTTTATAAATTGCAGAAAAATATTTTCTAGCTTCGTATTGACGATACGGTCCTAACAAAACTAGTTTCATCAAATTCTGAGACCGTTTGAGAAATGGCCAATTTCCAGTCGATTAAAATCAACTGAAAATGGTCAAACGCATTTTCCTTTGCCACGCTCACATATTGATTCGAAAAATTATGAAACTTGAAACCTAGCGATAACTTTACATCACGGACCCAACAAAAGTGGTTTCGTCGAAATCCGAGGTCATTTGCAAAATGTCCATTTTTAAGGGTCTGAATTCCATAGCGACTATTCAGAATTTTCAACTGGACATATCTTTTAATTCCCGCTATGAAATTTCGATCTTTCGGATTCGTTGGAAAGATATTCACTATTAGATTCCATTATTTTTGGTTTCATTAAAATCCGGATTGTTTTGCACCCGGTACATTCAATTGAAGTTTGAAATCGAATTATCGAACTACCGCGCCATTTTCAATTCCTTTTATAATTATATATAATTATTTATATTCCAACGACGACGTATATAATATATACGTTCTAATTATATTCAAAATAAATTTCTCGTCGTTTTTTATTTAAAATAATTCATTTTAAATAACCAAATTCGCTAAAATCGCCAAAATAAAAATTTTAAACTGGCCCAGATTTTCCGGGTTGTTACAGTATTCTATGTCTGTCCCAGTCCTCTACTAATCCTTATTTTCTTGATTTTAGGACTTTATGCAAGTCGTACTAAGTCATTAATGTCCTTAATCATCAGTCGTATATGTTGTTTGCATACCGAAGCGAAGATTGTAGTCAATATAGTATGCTGAAGTCATGTGCAACATTAAATTAGAATACAAGCTTAAGAAATAAGTAGTTGTTTAGATGATGGGTATACCCATAGTACTCCTTACTATCTTTATGCAAAAGCTTTGTAGAACATAATGCAGTACTTATCATCACCCCAGAACCATCAAATGTCTTCATCAAATCATCGTAATTTGCAAAACTCACATCAACCTACTTTATTCTCGGTTTTGACACGTTTTGACTCTCTTTTACTTTGGTTTAACATCCCCACTTTTGGTAGTTTGTTTTATGATACGATGAGAAAGTTCGAGTCCAAATTTGAGGGGATTTTTGAGTAGTTTACTATGGTTTTATACTCAAAAAGTTATTATAGTATTTCTGTTGCGCTGTGAAAGTTATGGGTAGTTTACAATAGTTTAAGACTCGAAACAGCTATTACAGCGTTTCAGGTGCACTGTGAAATTTTTTGTGTAGTTTATAGGACTTAAAACATATATTACAACTTTTCTGGCATGCTATGAAAACTTCTGGACTCGTTAAAGTGCTTTACAAATAATTCAGAGACAAGACAACGTTTCTAAAATGCTAGGAATTTTTTTGGCCTTGGTACAGTGCTTCAAAAACAATTCAGAGAAAAGATAGCGTGTAACACCCCACATTTTTAAGATAATAAAATATGAGTAACCTAATTAAATAATGAGAATTAAGTAAAACGGACTTCACCATTGCGTCCGTCTCGGAATTCTGGTCAAGATAGACACCTAGTTTGGGTAAAACGGATACGTATGAAGAAGTTATGGGCGTTGGAAGTTTGTATACATATAAGGAACTTATATGTATATATATTAAATAAATTTTTCAGAAAAATAAAAATTTCATAGCGGGAAAAGTAAGTGGGAAATTTGCCCGTTGGGGGTCGACCCCACCATAGATCTGGACGTTTCTGTGAGACTTGGTCAGTTCTGATGGTTTGTAATTCAAATCTAAAGGACTCGGTTTCTCCGATACACCAATAAATAAGCCTGTAGAGCCAACACTATGTCTCATATTTATGAGACAATCCAGAAGCTCTATCATCCCTCTCCCTCCTCAAATCTTTTCAGAAAATTAAAATTTATTAGCTTAGGAAAAATTCTAAATCCAGATCTGAAGGAAAGGAAAGTATATATGTAAATGAGTGTTCAAATTTCTTAACGAAGTGAGGTAATTCCTAGATCTGGTCTATTTTCCATTCTCTTTTCTTTCTTCTTTTTCTTTCTTTTAGAAAAAATTATGAGTCCATGGTTGTTAGGTTCTGAATCCAATTAGGGAAAAACCATGGAATGATAGACCTGGACCAAATCCAGGATTTGGAAAGCAAATGAGGTGAGTGGGTTTAAGTTATATCATTTTAGATAATGATATATTACCTTTTAGCATTCCCCGTTATCATGAATGTAAATTTGCCAGAATAATTAAAAGTGTTAAGATGCTGTTATAACAAGTTGAGATGGTAATATGAATATGTTGGAAAATTCATATGTTTAATCGGTTAAAGTGTTGAATGTTTACTTATTGAAAAACAAACTTTTTAGAATATGAGTAGCGACTACTATATTTATAATTACATGATTCACTTGTGGCATATTATGTATTTGAATTATTAGATGTAGAATTGAGAAAATGACACGTTAACTTGTTAGATTTGAACAATTACCCAATTAAATGATTACATGTCAGGATAGAATTAAATATGTGTTAAAAAGGGCATGTAACATAATATAGGCATAATTTGATGACATGCAAATTTGATTACAGTAACATGTGAAAAGGATAATATGCCTAAAATTTACAGTAAATAGGAAACTGTAACCGCACTTAAACACGAGGTTAAATTATACTTGTGGTAGAAGTCTGCCCGGAACCGCCCGGCACATTCAGCATTCACAAGTGGTACATCTAATGTGAGAGGTCTAGGTGCATAAATAAAACATGTAATGGTGCTAAGACATGAGGTTAAGTCAACTTGTGGAAGAAGTCTGCCCGGAACCGCCCGACAAATCCAGCATCCACAAGTGTAGGCTTAATGTGAGATGCCTAGTGCATAAATATATACATATAAATATATGTAAATAGCAGGACTGTTATACAACATTAATTGGAATTAATGGAAATAAATGGAATTTAAAGAAAGTTACAACAAAAAAAGGAATGGAATGAACGGGGAATGATAATAACCTATTATAAATAAATTACATTAATAAGAATGTTGTATAATAGGTAGACTTGTCCTTGGGACAAGTGAAGATTATAACTTAGGTTATGATAAACTAGTAAGGACATGAGATAACTTGTGAAATGATATAAGTGGCACTTAATTTTAAATTAAGTAATTAGTAGATGGGGAAAACTGGAACCAGTTGTTTGTAATACGTAGAGAAAAGTGGGAAGTTTATGAAATATAAGAAGTTGTACTTAATTATAAATTAAGTAATCTGTAAACTTGGAAGTATGAAATCTGCTGATAAGAATAACATGTTTAGGCTTGTCCTAGTGACAAGTGGAAATTATAACTTAGGTTATAATAAACGATAAAGGGAATAGACTAACTTATGTAAGGGGATAAGTTGTACTTAATTGTAAATTAAGTTATTAACAAGAACAAGAATCTGAAATCTATAGAGGAGGACAGCATAAGTTATATTTATAGGAAGAGACAATTATTAGTGGACCTTAGATAAGAGAATTAAGTTAATAAGTAAACGACGATAAGTTTTTGTGACGGTGTAAAATGGAATTATGATTAAATGAGAAAAAATGAGGAAAACCTACGAAATGAAATAAGTTATATTTAATCATAAATAATGACTGACATGTTAAAAAGAAAACATTTGAATTGAGATATACTTAATTACATATTAAGTATAACATGTTATTGTAACGATGAAATCAAACAAGAATATAAAGGGATTGTAGATTACAAACCTTGGATCACAATCTAGAGAATGACATGTTGTGGGCTTATTAATAATCTCAAAAAGGGTTAAGTTATATGACTGAAATTAATAAGCAAGAGAAACTTGGTAACTCGAATAAGAAGTCAATGTGAATGAAGATAACCAAGTTAAATGGAAACCTGCTGAGGTAAAGCAAGCGCATAAAAGAATGTTTAGACATGGGGTCTAATGACACATTAAAAATGAGGCGCTTGGACCAGTCCATACGTTTGAGGGTGAATAACCCAACGGGGTAGATCATCGTAGTGTCATGAGGCATGATGGGAGCGCACGTTCATCCGATTATTCTGTCGCCTCCAAAGGACTGGAAGGGGAAGCAGGCGGCTTCTTGAGATACGTAAGGTGCTCCTGGTAGTCTTCTGCGCGGTGGCAGATGTTTAGGCTATGCTCGTAGAGGTTGGGTCTGCGCTTAACTACTATGTGGTTGGGCCTTGACTGCAAAAGTAGCTTTGCGGTCAGAATGTTGTGACAAGATGACACGAGGGTGATTCAACGGTCGCCTCAACGGGAGATGAGGTCATGACCAACAAGGATAGTAGATCGTCGGATACCCATCATTGACAGCCAGTGGGATGCGGAAAGCCTAGAGCTAAAACCAACAGACCATTCACCTTTCACTATCGAGGTACGGTAGTTGAGGGAAGACGCCAACTGGATGTTTAGATTGTTTGTTAGGGGCAAGTTGTTTAGCTCTTGTAGTCTTTACTAGTTGAGGGAAGGGCCGAGATGGGGCCATAGCCACCATGAAAACAAACCCTAGAAATATCTGTATTTTGAGACTCTTAAAGGCGGGCCTGTACACATATAGAAAAGCTCCCGACCGAGTTCCATGTTTCTTGTATCGCCCTGCCACGGAACTCGGTGCACATTAGAGGACGTGCGGTTAAGGCATCGAGCTACAATTGACAATACGTACGTGGGAAAGTCTAGATACATGCATATCTTCTCTGGGTGCACTACAACAAAATGAATATTTTATAGCATCCACGTATAGCGTTAGGGAATATTTCCTTTGGTCTGTTTGCCACCTCGGGTTTCCAAACGCTATTTGACCTGGCAAATTACTTATAAATGCTATTCAATAAAAAGCTAGACATGAAAAAAAATTGTGCGCGTATTTTTTTTAGTACCCTTGTTCTTTCAATTTACCACTTCGAGAAAATATTCGGCTTCTTCGCCTTCAATATCAGAAGTCCCAATCGCGTAACCCTAATAACCATCATTGGCAGTCGATCCATATATAATCATGCTTCTCACATAGTCGATCTGAATCCCTAAGCCTAGGCAAGCATCTCCGATTTGAATTTACATGAAAGGTATTATTATATATTTCTCATAGAATTTTAATCATCATTACTGCGTGATCATTTCTATATACGATTTGAAGCGATCAGGTTACACTGTTTTATTCTCTATTCTGGAATTGTTTTCATATTTGGGATATGTTTAAATTGATGTTTTGTTAAAATACCTGACGTGATTCATTATTTTTTTCAATGGTAGGCCTTAGTAATCTTATTTGTTCTTCAAAAAAAACTGCATAATAACAAAAAAAGGTAACACTAATGGCGGAAATTCTCCGAGCAATTGCGATCTTCCTATTTGCTGCTAACTTCTTAATTCTGCTCCGTTCTTCTTCGCCCTCTTCATTTACCTCGTCTCTGTTGCCATCGGCTCCCAATCTCCCAATCTCGATTTGGCTAACCTATCTTTATGGGTTTCGCTCCACCGTCAGATTTCGAGGAGTTTGTTGTTTGCGTATCGTTCCTCAAAACCTGCCCACCGTTCGAAGACATCGCGACCTCGCTTTTAGCTATTGCCAAAGGTCCAATGTCTGTTGTTTTGACTGGGATGACTGAGATCCAGATCTGTGTTTTCTCGTTTTCAGCTTTTGCTGAAATCTTGCGATACCGTTTCCTGGATGTATGTGGCTGCTTTATGGAATTATCTCCTCTGTTTATATCTTCGCTGGTTTCTAAATTTCAGAGAGCAGATGGTTCTTTGATCTCATCGGCTGTGGGTGAGCTGCTTTCTCCAGCTGTTGTTCGAGATAAACAGGAGTTGACCTCCTGTTTTTTTCCTCGACTGCGGTTCATATGCTCACAAACCGCTCCTATATTGGCAACCCATGATTTTTTGGTTGGATCTTTAAACTGCGGTGGAGTTTTTGGTCCTGGGTTTGCCAAAGTGGTGTCGACTGTCAAGGGTGGTGAAGGGGATTTCATCAATCCTCCCCACCGAGAGTAGTCTGTTGTTATTGTGTGGCCGAGAGCATGGTATTGTAAGAAGCAGGTTGGTGGTCATCGACACCGTGACCGAAGGGATTGTTTTTCAATGAAACAAAAGGCTGTAGACGCTTCCTTTTCGTGTCCACCACATTCTGTTCCTATGGGTTTCGTGTGAGCTTCTCTGGTGTCCAGTCCTCATCCAGGTTCGGTCAAGATGGTCGTCAAAGCTCTGCCATGTCCAACGGAGCAACCTATGTTAGTTGGGTTCTTGAACTACTTACCAGTGTCGCTGCCTTCTGGATGAGATGATCAACAGGAGCTGGCTTCATCAGCAGCGGCGGATAGTGGCACTAAACATGACAAGGTTTTGCAGGTTGCCGGCTATAATTTCCAGATCTTCTTGGGTGTTGATTTCAGCTCTCTGGTTGGATGTTTTCAGGTAAGGCCTCAACCTGTTCGGGTAAGTTTTTCTTCTCTTGCGTGCTGTGTTATTTGTGACACTGGGTCATTGACTTGTCTGTTGTTAACACTATTTGCCACGTTGGCAGTGCCTCCTAAATTGCCTCATTCGTGGGTTGATATTAGGTCCCCACCTACTGGCTGTATCGGCTTTATGGTTAGTTTTAATTTTTCTGCGAAGTGCTGGTACTCTATAAGGACCTTTTCGTTTGCTGGTTTATTTGTTTCTGCTTGTTTTCTGGAAAGTGAGCTTTCTAGTCCACGTTTGTGGGGTTTCGTTGCTTGGTCTAGTCACGGTTAGATTGTTAGTGTCTCGTTTGTGGCTTGCATCGATTGCTTGTGGATAGGTGTTTTTGCCGATAGCTATCGAATGTTAGTGCGGGTTGACTTTACTACTGCTCGATGGTTTGTCGGTCAAGACCGAATAGTTATTGAACGGCTATATGGCCTTACCATATAACCACCGTACTTTGTTCGGTTATCCACCTCTCATCAGTGGTTTTTCTTCGTTTCCGGCTTATTCGGTAGACTTGCCTTCGCAAGGTTTATAGATCGGTTATCGGTCCATATCTACTTTTCGCTGTTGTCAATCCAATGACAACACGGTTCTGGTATTGGCCACACAGAGACCGATGCAGCGGCTTTTCCGCTTCACTTCTTTTCCTTTGTGGAGTTCTATTCCTGTTTTTTTGCTATCATCTGCATCTGCAGAAGAGGACGCTTCCTCTTCTGTCGATGCTTCCCACTCCCCCTTGCTTAGTAAGGAGGAGATAGAGATCATTAATGATCGCTTATCTCGCCTTACTAAGAATTCGTATCCTTCGCGGAATGGCGTTTCATAATCCGTCATATCCCCGGTTGCCCGGTCTATTTCAGCACGACGGAGACCGAGATTGTCCCCTCGCATCCCCCGTACCATTCGCACACGCTCTATAGCGGCATTCGAGAAGATCGTTAGATCTACTCGACACACTCTGTATTTGATCTAAGTTTAGGTCTCGCTGTTTAGGCTCAGTCTTTGCTTATCCGATGGCAAACTACCTGTTTTGGAATGTTCGTGGTATTGGAAACGAAGCGTCTTTGGCTAGGCTAAAGCGTATTGCGAAGAAACATTCGGTTTGCCTTGTAGCACTTCTAGAGCCATTTATGGGGCCAGAAGAGGCCAACAGAGCCATATTGACTCTTGGTTTTGGTGGTGCTCTAGCCAATGTGTCAGGGAAGATTTGGATTCTTTGGGCCAAAGAGGTGTCTATTCAGACTACCTTTGATTCGGTCCAACTCTTGTCTGTTGCTTGTTCTTTTCCTCCATTCACCTCCAGTTTTCTTTTCTCTGCGGTGTACGCCAGATGCAGTAGGTCTGAGAGATTGACCCTTTGATCTGACATTCTATCTCTCTTTCTGATTTGGGTTATGGTGGTTCGGTCCTAGGAGGAGATTTCAATGTAATCGCCTGTCAAGCTGAGAAACGCGGAGGCATTTCCACTGACCGCTCTTCGATAGCGGATTTCAATGCTTTCATTGTCGATTCGGGTCTATCTGAGGTCGCATTCGTCAGGTCGGCCTTTACTTGGTGTAACAACCAAGAAGGACCAAACCGAATTCTCTCTAGGCTTGATAGAGTGTTCGGATCGGAAGGTTGGTTCAACCTTCCCTCACATTCTCCGTTTCTCACCTTCATCGTACTTTCTTAGATCATGCTCCTATGCTTCTCTGTTATGCTCCCCATACTCGATCTGGACCTTCCTCCTTTAGGTTTCAGAGTATGTGGATATCACACCACCCGTTCCTTAGAGTGGTGGAAGAATCTTGGCTCTCCCCGTCAGCAGGTTCCCCGGCTGCTCTGTTCTCTCGTAAGCTAAAGCGTCTCAAGATTTGCCTTAAGTCTTGGAATGTTCTAGTGTTCAAGAATGTTTTCGACCATGTTCGAGCGGCCGAAGAGTGTCTTGTCCTAGCAGAAGCATCCTTCGACGAAGATCCTTCTTCTGCTAATAAGGGGGCTTGGGTTCTGGCCCAGTTAGCATTCTCATCTGAGCTCCGTGTCAAGAAAAACTGTCTTCGCCAGAAAGCAAGGATCAAGTGGGTTGTCGATGGGGACTCGAACTCCAAGTTTTTTCATTCGTCCATTCGAAATAAGAACAGACTTCTATTGATTCTTCAGATTCAGCATCCTGATCTGTCGATGGCCCCCACGCCTGAAGATGTCAAGGAGACCACCATATCTCACTTCCGGTCTTTCCTTTGCTCTCCTTTGGTGTCGGATGCTGATCCATCGTTGCTAGCCATCATTCCTAGACTAGTTCTCCCTGAGGAGAGCGCAGATCTTGCTGTACCTCCTTCCTCGGAAGGGATACGTGCTTGTGTCTTTGCACTTAGTAAGGACAATGCTAGTGGGCCTGATGGCTACAACGGGGTCTGCTACCGTAGTGCCTGGTCGATCATCCAGTCGGACTTCTGTCTTGGTATTAGGTACTTCTTCTCCGGTGGAGATCTACCTCAGGGCTGGACTTCCACTGTAACACCCCACCTCCGCTAGGGTCACTCACAAAGGGAATGCACTAGGTTTGGTGAAGCATTATCAAGGTAAACATGCACAGAAATATCACAAGACAGAACATATAAGATAGCGGAAGTAAAATCGAACTTTCATAAACATTAATAATTAAGGTCTAAAGCCTTTTACATCAGAGTACATCAAAACCTGTCTTGCAATAGTAAAGAAGCATAAAGACTTTTTCATAAATTATTCCCCAAATAAAACAGTAAAGTAGCCATAGCCAAGAAAAGTCCAAGCCATCCATGATGACCTTCAAGCAGAAGAAGTCCGAACTAAACAGCATTGTTTCCTCCCTGTAACCTGGGGGGGGGGGAACGGAAGGAAAGAGGCGAAACAAAACGGGTCAGTCAAAAAGACTGAGTAAGTCCTATCTACTTCCAGTATAAAAACAGGTAAAGGTAACATGACATGCATAAACTGAAAGTAAACATAAGGATAACTACAAGATAGATAAACTAAACCAGGGTAGCCGGTTGAACTACTGTGGCAAGGTAAACTAAGGTATCATGATAAACTACGGTGTTATGATAAGTCAAGGTATCACATCGTCAGATTTCTATCGAGTACATTATCCCAAGGTATCTGCCCCGTCTAACATCCCACGGTATCTATTATGTATATTCTTCCTAGTTCTAACATGTACATTTGCTCTGCACCTCTCGTACTAGTATCCCAACCCGCGTCACGTGTTAACCATGAATGTCCCTTGCCCAATGTCATGTAATGGTCCATGTCAACCTAATATATAGCATATGTAGGTTTTCCCACTCATATGTTTCTTTCCATGTATAAGATCAGTCCTTTGCCGTAGGCCTTACGGGATTTCTCATGTAAACGTTTTATCCTTGAAGTCGTTTGGACTGTCACCCTTGTTCTAGCTAGGCTCTTCCATATGAATCATCGTTTGAACTACTAGGACTTACGCCACCTAGAACCACTAGGGATTACGCTTACCTATTGCACGCTTTCGTATTTCGGTTTGGGTTAAACCACCTAGGCCACTAGGGATTACGCTAACCGTCAACCGCGCCCTTTTTCCCACGCATTCATCGTGAATCGTTTTTCTATAACTGTATGCACATGTATCACATCGTGCCATCCGAGTCCTGTCACAGGGCAAAACAAGAAATACAAGACTCGGTCGGGAGCTTTAGGTTTATCTGCCGATGCAGATACTAAGGTCTGCTTTTCTACACGTGGCTATGGTCCCACGAGACCCCTCCCTCAACTAGTGAAAGGCAACACAAGAGACAATCTTGCATGAGAACTACACTCCGGCCAGCCCACATCCTACGGCCTACCTCACCCATAATTAGATAGCAATTATGGTCTGTTGGGTGTTCCCTGCCTTTCCGTACATACACGCTTGACTTAAGATGGTAGATGATCGACGAACTTGCTATCTCGGGCACCTTATGTATTCGTCGACTCACTGCTATCCACCTCAGTCTTTAGGTCGCTCGCATAGCAACCAAGGCATATTCTTGGTTCTTCTACCGCAGACCTCAACCTCTCGTGAGCCTAGTATAATGACCTGGTAGCTCACAGAGGGATCCCAAGAATATCCTCACGTTCCCCGAAGCCGCTGCTTCGTTACCCAGTTCGCTGGAGCCTTTATCTAATTCAGATAGCCTGCTCCTACACGTATACTTAAACGATGACCTACCGTATCGGGTTACTCATCTATCTAAGAGGTGGTCCAAATTTCCTTGGCTAAGAATTATTACTTAGTTTCTTTTAACTAAGGTTTACCACTTAGCCTTATTTCCATAATCCTTGTTAACTATGGTTATTTACCTAATCCTCCGAATTAGGGTTTATCTAATGGGTTAAGTGTCACTTAAGTTCACAACTTAACCCGTCTACAAACCACGTCAAAATTGGCTAAGTATCCAAGTCCAAAACTTAACCCTACAAACCATGTGTCAAGTTGGTTAAGTATATCAAGCAATTCATGGCTTAACCTTATCTAATTATCATTTTAGATTGGTTCAGTATATGTATTAACTTGACCTTATCTAATTACTGAGTCATATCGGTCAAGCGCATTCAAACGATTCGTGACTTAGCCTTATCATGTTTTCACGTTAGATTGGTTAAGTATAGGTTAACTTAACCTCATCAAATTAACGAGTTAGATTGGTTAAGTATAGGTCACTTAACCTCATCAAATCACCGTGTTAAATTAGTTAAGTGTTTAACTTAACCCCATTAAATTACCAATTTGGATTAATTAAGTCTAGGCTAACTTAACCCCATCCGATTACCATGTTAGATTAGTTAAGCCTAATCTTAACCCCATCTAGTTACCGTGGTTAGGTTAGTTAAGTCTTAATTACTTAACCTCATCTAATTACCCAGTCGGATTAGTTAAGTGTAAATTACTTAACCCCATCCCCTAATCATCTTGCATGGTTAAGTGTCATTAAGGAAATCAAGCCCGGTCCCACTTAACCTACCCATTCGTGTCATATCGGTTAAGTGTCATTAGTCAAATTTACTTAACCTTATCATGTGGCATTAATTTAATTAATGCACTCTTAACCTCTCACATTAGACCTTGTTGTGGTTACTAGTTAAGCCGGGCGGGTCCGGGTAGATTTACACCACAACCTAGTCTAACCTCGGGTCTTAAGCGCGACATGACCAACTTCTCACATTGGGTCCTATTGTTTGCAACTACTAGTTAGGCCGGTCGGTTCCGGGTAGTTTTACGTTGCAAACTCAACCCAACCTCGAGTTGGCCACACTTATATTATCTAAGTTCATCATGTTTCCAAAACATGTTACAAGTTTTTCAAGCATTTGGTTAGACCTAACTTAATAGGTAAATTCCCAAAGGGTAGACCTAACTTAATAGGTAAATTCCCAAGCTCATGTTTTTATGCATACTTACATGTCAACTTCCATGTTATCTTTCAAGTCATATTTTCAAGTATAAACACATGTCATATTCAACTTAAGATTTCGCGACATGTTCATGTTTATCTAACTACCCAAAATCGTGTTTTCCCAACGCAAGCAAAGCGAGTCAACATAGTAGGTATACTATGGCTACATGTAGACCCCAAAACATGCACGATGCCACAAAAGGGATTGGCTCCAAACATGCATGGCGTCATAAGGGGGTTTGGCCTTAAAACATGCATGATAGAGTCATATAGGGATTGACCATAAGCATGCATACTATCATATAGGATTTGGCCACAAACTTGCATAATATCATAAGGAGGTTTTGCCACAAACATGCATGAAACATAAGGGGTTTGTGTTCATATGCATGCATAAGCCCCAAGGTCAAGTATTTGCCTATGTTTCACAAGTCAAATGGTTCCCAAAGGTTCATGCAAATCTTCCATAGACAAAGATCCAAACTTGCAAGATAAACTAGGCTAAACATAACATGAGTGACATGATTAAGTTGCTACATCTTAGTCTAAGGTCATAGATCATAGAAAAGGGACAAAGTTAGGTTCACATACATGCATACTTATGCTTTATCTCATTTTATCCCATGTCAACATTAAAAATACCGTTTTGATCCAAAAGTAGCTAGAACTTACTTAGGCAAGGCTTAGAAAAGGGGTCATGCATCATCTTGACAAAGAAAGGTGGCTCCTTTGAAGAAGAACCTTCATGAAACTCGCATAGCAATGTTGATTTGGCCTCTATTTGGTGTAGCAAGCTTGCACCTTTTGATTTGAACCCGATTTGAACGCATAGGCTCTAGGGATTTGAGATGGAGGCCATGAGAGTAGAAATTTGGCCATAGTTTAGTTACATGAGTGAATAATGAGGGTTTAGGGGTAGGTTTAGGGTCTTTTTATAGAGATTAGGATAGTTTTAGGCCCTTAGATTAACCCTAGGACCAACCCGAACCGTCAGATTTCAAACCAGGCCCAAAAACCTAGCCAAGATAGAAAATAGGTGCACCAGACCAGAATCAGCCGACAGGGCAAGTCGACAGCCCTGTCGACTTGCCTGTCGACATGCCTGTCGACTTGCAAGTCGACAGCCCTGTCGACAGCCCAGTCGACTTGTCTGGGCGGGAATTTTCCCGCCTGGCCCCATTTCTGCATGTTTCGAAATTCAAATTTCCCGAAAACTTCTTTGGGCCTTAACCGGGTCATACGGACTCCGATTTACAAAATTTCGGACTCTATTTCGCGTATTTTTCCGAGACGAACGCAATGGCATAGCCCGTTTTACTTGATTCAGAATTTAAAATTAAATTCTGCCTTGATTCTCGTTTTAACATGTTATCGAAATACGGGTTGTTACATTCTCCCCACCTTTTATGATTTCGTCCCCGAAATCTCTAAGTTAGGAAGAACATATCCTACCATCCATCATCCATCTACTCAAAACATCATCCATAAGCAACCATTGTCCTTAGATGATTTCTAATGCTGTATGAATATATGCAAAACGTGTGTGTACATGTTTCTTAGCTAATGCTAATGATCAGGCCTGAATAATCTTTCTAATGCAAAAATATGTATAGTGCCATGAATCCAACATGTATGCAAATAGTCCTAGTCATATAGATACTATATGTGTGCACAATCATTCATTCATATGCAACAACCGCATGATAACACATTCGATTTCATCCATAAACAAGTATAAATGCTCGTGCATATGCAACATGAAACGTGATCGCGTCAATCTAGTACCTAACGTGTATTCGCGCATCCACGAGCAACCACTTGCAACCATTTGCAATCATATCAATCATAACATGTCTCAAATACATGTTTACATCCATAGCGTTCTACCTAAGGTTCCCAAAATAAGATCAAGAAGATAAACAAGACAAACTCCTTACGGGGTTTGTAACAGAAACAAGACCGAGAGGATATCCACCAAGCGATAGCATGCAAGTAAGCTTTACAGGTGAACCAAGGATCAAAGATATACTCTTAAAAAGAAACGCGATGCGCTCGTCCAAGCCGCATTTCCATGAGATTAATTCCATCGTGCCTTGACCGCCTTTGACTTCATGATTTCGTAGCTCCTTGATTCCTATTTCCAAGGTGTGAGTGGAACTCATTTCACTGTCGCCTTTCGTTTCATTTTCACTTATTCTTCCCCTAGTATGCTTGGCTCAAACATGTCTGCGTACTCATACAAGCTCTCCAAAATTCACTAGTGAATTCTGGATCTCGTTTTCCGATGCCAATCCATGTTGCCAAGGGTTCTTACTAAGGTGATTCCCATAACTCATGCATAATCGAAACGAACCATCCGCCTTAGCAGTGAATTCTATTCGAGCGGATTACCAACAACTGCATCCCGGGATTCTAGGTAACTAACTATGACAGAACCCAAAAAGGTTACACGAGACTTCGAGGGTATCACCAAGATGAGTCGAGAGTCTAACTACCCTCTTTCCAAAACCGAGAATGGCACCCCTTATTGGGTGACCACTTTATCCTTAGAATCTATCCGTAGTTGAGACATGTCATTCTCAAATCCAACAAGTCATGAAGGAATGGACCAACTCTCCAACCAGATTTTTGGGACAAAACTGGGATCCTCTACCATGCTAGTACTAAGGTGTAGAGACTCAACTATCCAAGCAGACTTAAGTGATACAATGATCAAGACAAAGTCTGGACGAGATGATAGAAAAGAACGACTAAACCTTTACCAGAAACGGCACCATTTCTTTTAGGTACCCTAGAAATGAGAGCGTACTATTTCCCTCTCCGCTGATTTTGTCCTTGTCCTCCTTGATGGACTAAGCCCTAACAACAGTTGCTTATCCTTAAGCTGGTATCCTTTACCCTTACTCTTATTCTCCTTTCTTGTAACACGGCAATAGGTCTCTCGAGAACCACCTCCATCGTACGGGAAACACCTACGTGGCTAGACAAAGATTAGTCACAGTTAGAACTACTGTGACTACAGATGGAGGAAAGAAAGAAAACGAGATTCAATCAAGGAATCAAAGAATGGTGCTAATGGCTTTTGGGGAATAGCCTCTTTAAAACAAACTTTTCTTGAAAAATGCTTCTTTATAAATGGTTTTTCCAATAGTTTTCAGAAGGTTTTAAAAACTTTTGCCCAGTCTGGTAACCTTCTGCTCTGATACCAAATGTAACACCCCACCTCCGCTAGGGTCACTCACAAAGGGAATGCACTAGGTTTGGTGAAGCATTATCAAGGTAAACATGCACAGAAATATCACAAGACAGAACATATAAGATAGCGGAAGTAAAATCGAACTTTCATAAACATTAATAATTAAGGTCTAAAGCCTTTTACATCAGAGTACATCAAAACCTGTCTTGCAATAGTAAAGAAGCATAAAGACTTTTTCATAAATTATTCCCCAAATAAAACAGTAAAGTAGCCATAGCCAAGAAAAGTCCAAGCCATCCATGATGACCTTCAAGCAGAAGAAGTCCGAACTAAACAGCATTGTTTCCTCCCTGTAACCTGGGGGGGGGGGGAACGGAAGGAAAGAGGCGAAACAAAACGGGTCAGTCAAAAAGACTGAGTAAGTCCTATCTACTTCCAGTATAAAAACAGGTAAAGGTAACATGACATGCATAAACTGAAAGTAAACATAAGGATAACTACAAGATAGATAAACTAAACCAGGGTAGCCGGTTGAACTACTGTGGCAAGGTAAACTAAGGTATCATGATAAACTACGGTGTTATGATAAGTCAAGGTATCACATCGTCAGATTTCTATCGAGTACATTATCCCAAGGTATCTGCCCCGTCTAACATCCCACAGTATCTATTATGTATATTCTTCCTAGTTCTAACATGTACATTTGCTCTGCACCTCTCGTACTAGTATCCCAACCCGCGTCACGTGTTAACCATGAATGTCCCTTGCCCAATGTCATGTAATGGTCCATGTCAACCTAATATATAGCATATGTAGGTTTTCCCACTCATATGTTTCTTTCCATGTATAAGATCAGTCCTTTGCCGTAGGCCGTACGGGCTTTCTCATGTAAACGTTTTATCCTTGAAGTCGTTTGGACTGTCACCCTTGTTCTAGCTAGGCTCTTCCATATGAATCATCGTTTGAACTACTAGGACTTACGCCACCTAGCACCACTAGGGATTACGCTTACCTATTGCACGCTTTCGTATTTCGGTTTGGGTTAAACCACCTAGGCCACTAGGGATTACGCTAACCGTCAACCGCGCCCTTTTTCCCACGCATTCATCGTGAATCGTTTTTCTATAACTGTATGCACATGTATCACATCGTGCCATCCGAGTCCTGTCACAGGGCAAAACAAGAAATACAAGACTCGGTCGGGAGCTTTAGGTTTATCTGCCGATGCAGATACTAAGGTCTGCTTTTCTACACGTGGCTATGGTCCCACGAGACCCCTCCCTCAACTAGTGAAAGGCAACACAAGAGACAATCTTGCATGAGAACTACACTCCGGCCAACCCACATCCTACGGCCTACCTCACCCATAATTAGATAGCAATTATGGTCTGTTGGGTGTTCCCTGCCTTTCCGTACGTACACGCTTGACTTAAGATGGTAGATGATCGACGAACTTGCTATCTCGGGCACCTTATGTATTCGTCAACTCACTGCTATCCACCCCAGTCTTTAGGTCGCTCGCATAGCAATCAAGGCATATTCTTGGTTCTTCTACCGCAGACCTCAACCTCTCGTGAGCCTAGTATAATGACCTGGTAGCTCACAGAGGGATCCCAAGAATATCCTCACGTTCCCCGAAGCCGCTTCTTCGTTACCCAGTTCGCTGGAGCCTTTATCTAAATCAGATAGCCTGCTCCTACACGTATACTTAAACGATGACCTACCGTATCGGGTTACTCATCTATCTAAGAGGTGGTCCAAATTTCCTTGGCTAAGAATTATTACTTAGTTTCTTTTAACTAAGGTTTACCACTTAGCCTTATTTCCATAATCCTTGTTAACTATAGTTATTTACCTAATCCTCCGAATTAGGGTTTATCTAATGGGTTAAGTGTCACTTAAGTTCACAACTTAACCCGTCTACAAACCACGTCAAAATTGGCTAAGTATCCAAGTCCAAAACTTAACCCTACAAACCATGTGTCAAGTTGGTTAAGTATATCAAGCAATTCATGGCTTAACCTTATCTAATTATCATTTTAGATTGGTTCAGTATATGTATTAACTTGACCTTATCTAATTACTGAGTCATATCGGTCAAGCGCATTCAAACGATTCGTGACTTAGCCTTATCATGTTTTCACGTTAGATTGGTTAAGTATAGGTTAACTTAACCTCATCAAATTAACGAGTTAGATTGGTTAAGTATAGGTCACTTAACCTCATCAAATCACCGTGTTAAATTAGTTAAGTGTTTAACTTAACCCCGTTAAATTACCAAGTTGGATTAATTAAGTCTAGGCTAACTTAACCCCATCCGATTACCATGTTAGATTAGTTAAGCCTAATCTTAACCCCATCTAGTTACCGTGGTTAGGTTAGTTAAGTCTTAATTACTTAACCTCATCTAATTACCCAGTCGGATTAGTTAAGTGTAAATTACTTAACCCCATCCCCTAATCATCTTGCATGGTTAAGTGTCATTAAGGAAATCAAGCCCGGTCCCACTTAACCTACCCATTCGTGTCATATCGGTTAAGTGTCATTAGTCAAATTTACTTAACCTTATCATGTGGCATTAATTTAATTAATGCACTCTTAACCTCTCACATTAGACCTTGTTGTGGTTACTAGTTAAGCCGGGCGGGTCCGGGTAGATTTACACCACAACCTAGTCTAACCTCGGGTCTTAAGCGCGACATGACCAACTTCTCACATTGGGTCCTATTGTTTGCAACTACTAGTTAGGCCGGTCGGTTCCGGGTAGTTTTACGTTGCAAACTTAACCCAACCTCGAGTTGGCCACACTTATATTATCTAAGTTCATCATGTTTCCAAAACATGTTACAAGTTTTTCAAGCATTTGGGTAGACCTAACTTAATAGGTAAATTCCCAAAGGGTAGACCTAACTTAATAGGTAAATTCCCAAGCTCATGTTTTTATGCATACTTACATGTCAACTTCCATGTTATCTTTCAAGTCATATTTTCAAGTATAAACACATGTCATATTCAAGTTAAGATTTCGCGACATGTTCATGTTTATCTAACTACCCAAAATCGTGTTTTCCCAACGCAAGCAAAGCGAGTCAACATAGTAGGTATACTATGGCTACATGTAGACCCCAAAACATGCACGATGCAACAAAAGGGATTGGGTCCAAACATGCATGGCGTCATAAGGGGGTTTGGCCTTAAAACATGCATGATAGAGTCATATAGGGATTGACCATAAGCATGCATACTATCATATAGGATTTGGCCACAAACTTGCATAATATCATAAGGAGGTTTTGCCACAAACATGCATGAAACATAAGGGGTTTGTGTTCATATGCATGCATAAGCCCCAAGGTCAAGTATTTGCCTATGTTTCACAAGTCAAATGGTTCCCAAAGGTTCATGCAAATCTTCCATAGACAAAGATCCAAACTTGCAAGATAAACTAGGCTAAACATAACATGAGTGACATGATTAAGTTGCTACATCTTAGTCTAAGGTCATAGATCATAGAAAAGGGACAAAGTTAGGTTCACATACATGCATACTTATGCTTTATCTCATTTTATCCCATGTCAACATTAAAAATACCGTTTTGATCCAAAAGTAGCTAGAACTTACTTAGGCAAGGCTTAGAAAAGGGGTCATGCATCATCTTGACGAAGAAAGGTGGCTCCTTTGAAGAAGAACCTTCATGAAACTCGCATAGCAATGTTGATTTGGCCTCTATTTGGTGTAGCAAGCTTGCACCTTTTGATTTGAACCCGATTTGAATGCATAGGCTCTAGGGATTTGAGATGGAGGCCATGAGAGTAGAAATTTGGCCATAGTTTAGTTACATGAGTGAATAATGAGGGTTTAGGGGTAGGTTTAGGGTCTTTTTATAGAGATTAGGATAGTTTTAGGCCCTTAGATTAACCCTAGGACCAACCTGAACCGTCAGATTTCAAACTAGGCCCAAAAACCTAGCCAAGATAGAAAATAGGTGCACCAGACCAGAATCAGCCGACAGGGCAAGTCGACAGCCCTGTCGACTTGCTTGTCGACATGCCTGTCGACTTGCAAGTCGACAGCCCTGTCGACAGCCCAGTCGACTTGTCTGGGCGGGAATTTTCCCGCCTGGCCCCATTTCTGCATGTTTCGAAATTCAAATTTCCCGAAAACTTCTTTGGGCCTTAACCGGGTCATACGGACTCCGATTTACAAAATTTCGGACTCTATTTCGCGTATTTTTCCGAGACGAACGCAATGGCATAGCCCGTTTTTCTTGATTCAGAATTTAAAATTAAATTCTGCCTTGATTCTCGTTTTAACATGTTATCGAAATACGGGTTGTTACATCCACCAACTTGGTCCTTATCCCTAAGTGCGACAACCCTAGCACTTGCGCAGACTTTCGCCCGATCAGTTTATGTAACTTCTCTAATAAGGTTATATCAAAGGTTCTAGCCAATAGGCTGGCTCCATTTCTCAGGCGCATCATTTCCTCCTCTCAAGCTGGGTTTGTAAAAGGACGCTTGATTACTGATAACGTCCTTTTAGCCCAGGAGCTGGTTTCTCAGATTGACCGGAAGGTCAGGGGTTCCAATGTGATCGTGAAGCTGGACATGGCAAAAGCTTATGATCGCATGTCCTGGTTTTTCATCATCAAGGTTTTAAGGGCTTTCGGGTTTCCCAAGACCCTTATCGATCTTATCTGGAGGCTTATTTCTAGCTGTTGGTTTTCACTCCTCATCAATGGATCAACCAACGGATACTTCAAGTCGGAAAGGGGTCTTCGACATGGAGATCTTCTCTCCCCCTCTCTTTTCGTTACCGCGGCTGAGGCTTTCGTTCGTGGATTACATTCTCTTACGATAGCAAATCAAATTCAGCGTTTTGGCATCCCTTCGGGCTGCCCGCTCATTTCTTCCTTATCCTTCGCTGACGACGTTATCATTTTCACGAATGGTAGTCGTCGATCAGTTCGTCGCCTGATCGGTCTCATTCACCAATACGAGAGGTGTTCTGGCCAACTCGTTAACACTGCTAAGAGTTGCTTCGTCTCAGCAAGTGACATGTCCCCTAGTAGGTCTACTTGGATTGAAATCTGCACAGGTTTTACAGCTTCTTCTCTTCCCTTACCGTACCTTGGTATTGTCCTTTACAGGGGTCGTAAGCTCAATGCCATTTTCGATCCTCTGACTGATAAGGTCAGGGGTAAGATTATCAGGTGGAACGCGGGTCTTCTGTCGCAAGCAGGAAGACTGGTCCTCATAAAGTCTGTTCTTGATTCTATTGGATCGCATGTCTTTGCTGCTATGACGCCCACCGCTTCTTTCTTTCGGTCTTACCGATCTTTGGCTTCGTCCTTTTTCTGGGGGAAAAAGGAAAACATTAGTCTCCATCATTGGATTTCTTGGGACATCATCTGTCGTCCCAAAGATGAAGGAGGTTTGGGCCTTAGAAACTCTATCGACATTTGTACCGCGTTCGCTTGTAAGCTTTGGGCAAGGTTTGACGCGAACGACTCTTTATGGGCTTCATTCCTCCATGCTAAGTATCGTAGACTTCAGGCTTCGAACTATGTCGGTATCCCGTCCTACGCTAGTGAGACATGGAAACGGATGCAGTCTATGAAGGCCTTCTCGGAATCACATGGTGGTGGATCTAGTTGGGACGGCTGCCCCTTTTCGATTAGAGCGGCATAGAGCTCGGCGAGGAAAAGCCCGCTCCACGCCTTCCTCTCTTCTCTTTCATTTGGGATGTCCGTATTCCACTTTAGGTTTCTCTGTTTACATGGAGGACCCTTCATGGTGGTCTTCCGATAGACGAGAACCTCCAAAGGATTGGCATTCCTTATGTGTCCCGGTGCAGGTGTTGTGGATCTGGTTACTCAGAATCCATAGCACATTTGTTTTTCTCTGGCTTCTGCGCCAGAGCTGTGTGGAATTACTTCGGAAATCTGGTTGGTATTCGAGGTAATGCGCCTTCTCGGGTGGAATTTCTGAGATTTTGGTGGGATGGAAACTCAGGTAAATCTGTTCGGTCTATCCTTTTTAGGTTGATCCCTTGCCTTATCTGCTGGAATATCTGGTGCTCGCGGAATAAGGCAATTTATGACGAGGTGTCCATGGACTCTTTCTCGATCATTCGAAAGGTTAGGAATGACGTGTTCCTTGCATTTCGTGCCAGACCTTTTAGAGGTTCTATTGGTTCCCGCTCTAGAAGATTGGCTGGAATGTTTGATTTTACATCGATTCCAACTACCACTCGACAGGGGATCGGATTATCTCCACACTTTTAGGATTTGAGGGACCCGTCCCACTATCCTAGCATCACCTTCACCTCCCCCCTTTTATGATCTGATTTGGTTTGCTATTGCTCCAGGGTCTGGTTTTATAGGTTTGCTGGATTGCCGGCTATGGTTTCATAGGATTACGGAAGGCTTTCTAGATTTCTGACCGCCCGTCTTTGGAACAGTGAAGTCAGGAGCTTTAGCTTCCTTCCTCCTGTCTATTGGGGGCCTGGTTCACTAAAGTCTCTCGCTTTCGGCAGTGGACTTGCTGGAGAGGATGCCTTCTTCGCTAGATATCATTCCTAGTCTTCGTCGGTATAGGCAGTTTATCTGTCTAGTGGTGCTTTCTTGTACTGCAGTTCTTTAGAGTATTTTCTTTCCTCCCAATGTTTTGTTCTTTTTTTTGTCCATGGTGTACTTTATATTTTCTGGAGGGACTATTGTACTGATTAGAAATAAATTTACTTCATTTTCGGGTGGTGGCCTTGTCGGAACTCGAATTTGAAGTAACATGGGCGGTGGCTTTGCCGGAGCTCATCATTCTATTTGTCTACACATACAAATTGTCTTTCCCCCAGTAGAGTTTCTTAGTTGGTTACCTGCCAGGCATGTTGGCAGTTTTGAGGACATTATGTTCCTTTTCTTATATGTATATATATAATATTATTATTAAAAAAAAATTCTTATTTGTTCATGTGCTTTGATGCAAATATCTTATCCTTTTTGATTAAATTGATAAATTTGTGTTGTTATCCTACAGAGTTAAAATAGACAACTACTTTTCTAACTGGGATTGGTGTTTGTCTTTATCCAAAGCATGCCCTTCAATTGTACTTCATTTACACATAAGCAGAGACCATCTCAAATCTTGGTATCTTATCATTTGGCTTTGTCTATATTCTTGAACTATTGAAATTTGGGTTTTGTTGTCTGGAAACTTTTATGCATGTTTAGCAGAGCAAGATGCAACTTCGATAGTTAGAATTACATGGTTAGAGCTTAAAGTCATAGGCATGCATTTTGATTTGTTGTATTTTGATTGGCAGTTTTTTGCCTAATCAGTTTACTTACTTTTAGGTAGTCATAGAAGTAGAAATTTTCATTTATTTATTTTGTCATGCAGGTTATGGGAATTTAAAGGCAAAGTTTGAATATCTTAAAGTTTTGGGGACTAAGAGGTCCGTTTAAGGTAATTTTACTTGGGTTATATTTGACCATTTTGCATGTTGTAGTCTGTTGTGGTAAGGGTTATAACTTATGGCATTACATGTCATAGTCATTGAACCTTAAGCAGATCACTAGAATTTTAAACTCTGTAACTTGATTATGTGTGTATGACTTTTTCATTGTATGAACATACTTAGGACCACCAGTCACATAACTTAGTCCATCTTGTCTGTGATATACTTTTAAATGTAAATTTGTTAGCTTCAATGAACTAAATCACATATTTACTTGGAAATTGAATGTTACGTATGATGTATATTAAACTTAAGAGAAATGTGTAGTAACACATACGTTCCTATATAGCACTATTACCTCTACTGAAATTAATCAAATACCTGACAGATATCAAACTGAACCAAAATGTATACACTGGTCTGTTTAAACAATGACAGGTAAAAGGGACAAAATGCATGAGCAGCAAGGTGAAGAACATGAGTAAAAGCAGCAATGTCCAAAAACTTAGCGAGAAGCTCACCATCATTAATATCACGCTCAACAACGAAAACCCTATGCTTATCCACCATAGTCTGCCTTGCACTCTTCAATGAAGAATCATAGTAGGAGTTAAAGTTATCAAGCTCAACTACACCATCTCCTCTCTCCTTCAAAGAAATTGAGCAGTAGGTACCAAATAAACTCGGCAGCCCCAGTAACAAGCAATGACATTTTACCACTGTGAGGCAATGCGGAGTTTTTGACCAACTTCTCCCATTTTGGCCCAGTGTTTGTAATGGAGGATGAGATTTGGCTTCTATGGGACGAGGAGGAGATTGAGGAAGTGGTGGTTAGAGAGGAGAAGATGTTGCTGTGAAAAGGAAGATAAGGAGAAGGTAGTTAGGAGGGCTGCACGGAAGAAGAGCTTTGTGGATACAGTGGCTATTTTTGCACTATTTACTCCCAGATGTAGGTATTATAGCTTCTTGGTTTTGCTGATTTTGTGGAGTCCATTAAATTATCGGGAACTTTTATGTTCTTTTCTTTCTTTTTTTCTCAGGTTTTTTCTGAAGGAGCTAATAATTTCTTAGTTATATGAATACATGCATCAGTTTTGTTAGAGTTTATTTTTGGCTTTTGGCTTTGATACCAATTTGTTGGTTTTTGAAGAAGTTTTAATACTAGTTTGATGGAGTAGAGAAGCACTAATATAAATTTGTTGGAGGAAGGAGACTATATTTTGTTGGAGGCAGAAGATAGTATTTTATTGCACCTTTTTCATTTACCACACTCTTTCTTTTTTCACTTTTCAACTTACAACGAAATGACCACATATATATAGTGGTTTACAAACCATTTCAATAAACGCAACATTAAATGAACATGACTTTTCATCGAACAGACATGACACTTCATTGAACGGGCATGACACTTCACTGAACGGGCATGACACTTGACGAACGAATATGACTCTTGACGAATGGACATGACTTTTGACGAATGGACATGTCTTTTGATGAATGGACATGTCTTTTTATTTTAATAGGCATTACTATAATTAATTAATTTTGGTTTACGCCAACAATGCCTCCCCTAAACCAAAATTCCTTCATATGCCTAATGCATCGACATTTGTTGAATACGACCCCTTTTGTACTCTTTTGTGTTGCTATCCAATCTTTATATTTTTCATATTTCGGTAAAAATAGGGATATTATTCGAATTTTCTTTTTTGCCTTCTTCTTCGGTGGGTTATGTTCAGGCTTCAACACTTTAAGAGCAGTGGTAAAATAACGAGGGTGTGTTTTCAGTTTTCCTTCTCTTTTCTTCTTCCTGCTGGATTTTTCCCACTTCTCATTTGTGTTCTCTGTTATAACTTTTATCATCTTTTCTTGATTCACTTTTGCTGCTTTCTCATTCTTACACACATCAGTCACAAAATCAGATACCGCTTACTTCTTCGCAATGCCATTTTGTGCTTCTACTTGATTATTTGCCCAATCTAACTTCACACTAATAATTTTATCTCCGGTTCTTGACGCTTCTTTGCAATTTTCATTTGTGTTTTGCTCTCTCCTCTTTGAGGATATTTTTACCAAATTTCCAGAATTGCCTTGAGTACAAGCCGGGGAACTATTTGCGATTTTTTTGTCTTGAGCAACATGTTTGGACTTTGTATGAGACTCTAAAGCCTTTTCTGAGTTGAATGTTTTGGAACATGATTTGCAAGAAACAGAGCCTCTAGATTTAAGACTCTTCTTCCCACTCTTTGCTGGAGTTTCTTTTTTTGCATCCCCGCCTCCTTTTTTGCTATTAGCTGGAGTTGCAAGCTTAGTCTTCTTTTCAGAAATAACAGCTTTTAGTTCCTTGACTGTAACCACAACAGGAGTTTCGGTTACAACAGTTTTTGAGATGTTTTCTGACACTAATTCTTCATCTGATTCAGTGACAATTGTTTTATCATTTTCAGATGTATTAGAAACAACTTCAACATTTTCTACTACTACATCTGATATAGATTCAGTTGCTTCCTTAGTCAGACCGTCATCGGTAGTTTTTGTTTGATCAGCTTTATGGCTTCAGAAACAGTCTCTTTCAATTTATCTTCTTGTGTGTTCTCCACCACATTCTTACCATAAATCTTCATCAATAAATTCCATTCGTCTTTTGCGCAATTTTCTCCTATAATATGATCATATGCTTCATCATCGATATTTGCGGTCATCACAATACGAGCTTGCAAATCATTCCAACTCAATATTGTGATCGATTTTCTTTCTTTCTCCGTCAAATCTTTAGTATCTTCTGGATCTTCAAAGTCATTTTCAACGATCTCCCATAATCCTTTAGAGATCAATTCTTCTTTCTTTTTGTTACTCCACGCTTCAAAGTTTTCTTTTGTGAGAACAAACGGAAAAAGAAATTGAAATGTCATATTTCAACCAGGCTCTGATACCACTTGTTAGAGTTTATTTTTGGCTTTTGGCTTTGATACCAATTTGTTGGTTTTTGAAGAAGTTTTGATACTAGTTTGATGGAGTAGAGAAGCACTAATATATATTTGTTGGAAGAAGGAGACTATATTTTGTAGGAGGAAGAAGATAATATTTTATTGCACCTTTTTCATTTACCACACTCTTTCTTTTTTCACTTTTCAACTTACAACAAAATGACCACATATATATAGTGGTTTACAAACCATTTCAATAAACACAACATTAAATGAACATGACTTTTCACCGAACAGACATGACACTTCACTGAACGGACATGACACTTCACTGAACAGACATGACACTTGACGAACGGATATGACTTTTGATGAATGGACATGTCTTTTGACGAATGGACATGTCTTTTTATTTTAATAGACATTACTATAATTAATTAATTTTGGTTTACGCCAACAAGTTTGAGGAATTTCAGAGCCACACTGTATAGTACCATTTTACCGTTGGTGCTATGTACTCATATTTTAAGTGATTATTTTACTCCAAATGTGGTTATGTAACATAAGATAAATATGATGAATATGATAAAACAAAGGAAGGCAGTTCCTAAGAGGTCTCTGTTTTGCTGAACAAAAGGGTATGTTTGAGATTAGTTTGCTTTTTTGTGTCCTTCGGAATTATGATAACATGATATGTAGAAGGAAAATTCTCTTCCAGTCATGTAGTATTATAAATTTAACTATTTCATAGGCTTCAGTATGGGTTTCAATTCGTTCTAAATACTGTCAAATGAAATCCCACATTGGCATTACTACGTGGGTATACTGTATACTTTAGTCAAATTGGTTAGGTAGAGAGATTGGGTTTGTCTAGCATTATTTTTTATATAACCATCAGTCATTTGTAGTTACTAACATCCTTGATTGATTATGCATCTTGTGCTTATACGTAGGTGTGCACTTAGATAAACAACAAATGTTTCTAAGTCATACATTATCTCTAATGTTGAAATGTAGGTCATCTATAAGTACATACAAGACAAAACATAAATTATATTTTATAATTTTGGTATAGTGATTCCTTTTAGAGAAAGTGTTGAAATAATCTATTAAAACAAAGGTAGAAACTTTAGTTATAATATCCATCTATTAGTGGATTTATTTTTCTTACAAATTCTTAGCAAGGGTAATTAAGGTTTTTAAAACAATGACACAACAACTTATCTTATAAATGTATGCACATTGATTTGCTAAGATTAAGCAGTCCATGACTGGCATTACTCTATTGCATAGAACTTTTGGAGTAGTTTCAAATATATTTAGGTCTTGAATGTTATTATAATGTGTGATTTGCTTTTTTGATAAGCCTCTCTAAATTGAAATTATCCCCATGAAATTTGAAAAATTTCAAATTCATTCACTCCATTAAGGATCTGGGGCGAAAACAATCTTTAATGCTAAACTTGGCTTCTCTCACTTCACTTAATTCTGGTTCATTGTTATTGAATTTTCGCCCATGTACAGTGGTATTGATTTTGGGAACTTTCTATTCTACCTTATTAGAAACCCTTAACCGATTATATAATTCACTATATCATATTACTGCTTTTCCAGAAAATTCATCTTGGTTTTTACATGATTCACCCTTCAATCAATCTCATTTTAATTGTCTCATAGTTTTCATTTTGTTAGCTTTCAACTGTGTTCATGTACATACATAATTCTTCTCTGTTTACATATACTTTACATATGTTTATGTATCCATTTTTACACCACTATCTATTTTTATTTGTTTTAAGGATTTTTTTCTTTTTTGCATCCTTTTGCATTTAGTTTTTTCGTCCATTAGTATTTGCTATTTCATTTGGTTTTTATTTAAAAAAATCACAAGCATTTTGTCTTTCTATTTTACATTAATAGTTTTTTTGGCCTCTATTGTTCACTTGTGCATTTGGTTTTAGCTTCTGTTCATTTGCATTATGCTATTTGAAAATAACTCCAGTGCATTTCATTCACTGTCATTTTATTCATGGGTGTTACATTTTAGATGTTGCATTTTCTGTTACATTTCTATCATCTACATTGTCATAATTTGATTAACATATAAATCATTCAGTTGGTAATAAAATGCCATCAGGCATGGCTGATAGTTGAAATTCAGCACAATCCCCTACTTTTTTATTTTTGAGCAACTCAGAGTTTGTCGACACCATACATATATATATATATATCCAAATAATTTACATGTATACATAATTATTTATATTTAGATTTTTGAAACACTTTACGTGTTTACATAATTATTTATATTTTGATAAGTGAAACAATGTTTTAACATTGCTGCATTTTTTAAATTTCGATTAACTTTTTTCATATTTTTGTGTATATGTCATATATACACAAAAATATTTAAACAAAATATAAGGAGTTCTGCAAAACTAGATCTATTATCTTTCGATCTCAATCTTATTACAATAGTCAAAGATAAGAAGAACCTTAGTATCATTTATTCCTCCTCTTCTTCGCAAACAATCCTCCTTTTTCTGAAAAAAGAGCAGTAATTTTGCAAATAAATAAAAATAATTGGCAACTGTAGTCAAATCTTATTCGTAAGAAAATGTATTGCACTTATGACCCACTAGCACTGCTATTCTTGTTACCGCCACCAATGACATAAGAGATAGCCTTAGTCAATGCAACGATGAACCCAAGGTTAGCCGCAATAGCTATAGTTGCAGCAATCTCGATGTCAGCAAAGGTTTTGTCCCGATTAGACGGAACCCCCTTCATCTGCGCGATGAGCTGCGCCGGAACAATGTTATCCAAACCCTGCAGCCCGGAAATCCTGGACTGTGAAAATATCTATGGCTGGGAGTGTTAGGACATGGGTAAGGGGATTGGATTTTGGGTCAGATCGAGGGTGACAGCAGGGAAGGGGTTGGATATCGTTGTGAATGAGGCAAAGGGGAGGATGATGCGGGTTAGGAAGTTGGTGTTGCTTTTATTGAGAAGGGAGTCGGAGGAAGACATGGAGCTGAGGAGGAGTATGGAGGCCGTGATAGAGGTGGTGGTGGCTATAGAAGGGGCATTAGGTGGTTATCAAGACAGATCAGTCCTCCGAGAAATGCTGGATTTGCTTTTGGACTGGGCAGCCGGTCGCCATCATACACAGATACACTGGTAGGCAATAGTAGGCCCATGTGCATGGGTTCCCTTTTGCCACTGGTTATAGGTGATGAAGCGTGGTTGGACACATAGGAACAATCTATTATTGCCAATTATTGCCACCGGTAGAGGCAGATGTAAGTATGATATGATCAATCTAGTGTTGCCTTTTCCTTTCTAAAAATATTTCTCCAATGAAACCACATATAGGAACAATAATTCCACCATTGCATTGATGTTCCTTCTAATACTAAAATTCTAGAAATTTTGCAGGTTTTCTATCCGCTAAAGCAGCTAGTTATTCATAACTATATACGTTGTTCCTCTCTCCTTACACATGATGGGCTATATGATTTACATGTTATATTAACAGGTTAGTAGTCAGGCATTAACAAATTTACACTAGAATATTTAAAGGAAAAAACATAGTTAGTTTCAAAATAATATGTATTGTTGAGTTATCTTTAGTTGTTTCTTTGGTACTCCTTTTCCAATAATACATGTTCATAAGTTTGTGCAGGTAGTCTATGCATATGAAGTCACAATACAAATGGATTTGTGACGTGGGTTGTAGCCCAAGTAGTCTTAGCTTTGCATTCGTTCCTGCACCTTGATGCAAATTCTAGAAGATCGATGCAAATTCTATTCATTTTGCCTAGTAACATGGTATGACCTTTATTTATTTTGTTTTTGGTTGCAACAGTCGCAATATTGATCATTAAGCAATGAAATACCAGTTGATGGTGAGTACATGACTAAAATTTTCTTCCAAGTCATTTATCGAATGATCTATTCTTGCTTACCGATATTATGTAGTTAAAGGCATGCATATGTAAGAGAATGTGGATTTATAGGTAAGTCGATAACATCGGCTAGGATTACATGGAACATTTTGGATAAACTATGAGTAGAGCAAACATTAAGCAGCGATGAAAAGGTCTGAAACAGCTTTGACATTGAGTTAATTCTTTTTCTGTTTAGTTTGAGTTGCTTATGCTTGCTAACTATTTGATCATATTTAACTAAGAATAGCATTTTGGTTCATTGTTTAATTTGGCAGTAATATATGTGTAGTCATGAGAACGCAACTGCACAGATTATATGAGACCTGAGCATGTCCATAGTAAAACCATAAAAGTGACCGAGTGTTTAATCAAATGGTAGCAGCAGTAATATTGGCTTAGCTTAGTAAAAAAATGAAGACATATGTATCAAAATAGCGAGTTTGCATTCAAAAAAATTCTTATTATTTCTTAATTTTATTACTGTAACTCTCACAAATCATATTAGGACTCTATAAGGATATACATTCATGGTTTCAATCTTCATTTGTAAGGGTTGATTATTATTTTGTATTATTATTTCAGCTAAAAGTTTCTTTAATAGTTGTTGTTACAGGATACAATACAAATACACAACAAACTTGCAATTTCAATCAAGATCAAATATTTAAAAGGTTGCGTAAGCCAGTACTGGTTGCTAATAATGTTTGGCCAAATAAAAGCCTGAAAAAGCAGGTAAGTCTTATATTTCGATTAAAGATCGTTATCAGTCTCAACAGCATTTTCATTAGAATGAATTTGTCATGTCTGCAAGTGACTGCATAGTCTGCTTTAATGCAGCTGTTCTAATCTGTTAGTGGATACATTAATAAATCCTTTTTGTTATGTATATTATATATTATTATGGCCTTTGATAGAAAGTTAGACGATCATGATTTAACATTTTTGCCACATAATACCATACATGCAACACATACAAGAGCTCACAAGGTTATCTACTGCATGCTATATCTGTTCCGTGAACGTATTTTTTGCAACGAGTTGAATTTATTTAGGTCAGAAATCGTGAATTTAGAGAGGAAATAAAAGAACACATATAAAGATACGATACTAGTAAAATAAAGGCTTGTAAAACAATAATGACGAGAAATTTAATTAAAAAATATTATCTCAGACATGTTAAAAACTATTTTGCTTTGAGTCGTTTTTAGAAATCATTCGAATTAAATAAGTTGATAAAAATTAACTAAGTACAATAAAAAGCTATGTTTTGTAAAAAAATTAATAATAATAATGATGGTGATGATGATTAACTTGGTTTATAATAATAACAATAATAATTTATCAAATATTAACTAAGTTTATATAAAATTAACTAAATTTTTACAAAAGGTTAACTTTGTATTTAGAAATTGTTGCATGTTCGAATGCTAATTAGCTGCTGTCCCTTGTACTAGTGTATCATATTTTATGTTCTATTTATGTTTTTTTTCTTCTCCTTTAGGTATCTTAACAATTACTAATATTCTCTCTGTTTATTTGACATTAACAGGACCGTTATTGTTGATGTTAAGGAGAAAATATTATAAGCAAAGTAAGATTGATCCATCGTTTGTCCGCTTTGTAAGTGTAACAACCTGAATTTTGGGGTAAATTTAAAAATTTATTTTAAGTTATTTTAATGGGTTTTGATATTTAAAATAATTTATTTAAAATAATAATAATTAAAATTTGTTCAAATCGAAGTTAGGATGAATAATTTAATTTTAATTATAAAAGGAGTTAGAAATAGCGCGGTAGTTTGAAAAGTCAAACTTGAACTTTGACTGACCGTACAGGATGCAAAATTTAACGGATTTTAGTGAAACCAAAAATATTAGAACCTATTTAAAAATATCTTTCTAAGAATCTGAAAAATCAAAATTTTATAGCGGGAATAAAAAGTTATGCCCAGTTTAAAATTTAGAAAGGTCGCTATGAAATTTATATATATAATATATAAAGGTCAAAAATGCTACTTTTTGCGTACGAAGGAATTTGGACTCGAAACCACTTCCATTGAGTTCAGAATGACGTTTCTGCATTGAAACACAGTAAACACTTATATATTTCGAGTTTCGGAAATTATTGGTATAAAAATGTATTTTTAATATGTAATATATACGCCTTGAAAATTGTCATTTTTCAAATGACCTCTGTTTTCGACGAAACCACTTTTGTTGAAACCGAAATGTCAAATTATTGCTAAGTTTAATTTTCCATAATTTTTCGAATTAATATGTGAGCGTGGTGAAGGAAAATGTGTTTTGTTCAATTCAGTCAAATTTAATCGACTGAAAAATAGCATTTTTCAAACGGTCTCAGAATTCGATGAAATTAGTTTTGTTAGGACCGTATCATCAAAACAAAGCAAGAAATAATTTTTCTGTAATTTTTAGAGGTCGTATGTGGCCCCGGTAAATTTAAATGTACGATGGAATTTAAATAAATAAATGATTTAAATATTAATTTAAATAAAACAAGGCTGAGACGATCAAACTGACTGACGGAACCTACCCCATTGTGTCCGGGACGGGGGTTATTAGCTAGGGGCGTTACAGTAAGTAACTTGCTGATGGCAAAATTGTATGATATATTAACGTGGAAAAATAGTTAAAGCAATGTGTATGATATAATAAGTTTGAATATGTTAAGAGTTATTTGAGTGATGTGTACGAAGTAGTATGTTTTGGTATATGAAAAATTATTTGAATTAAATGTATGAAACATTATGTTGTAATTTATATATTTATCATTTGTGAAAATATGTTGTGTGCACATATATATACATACATGTAATAAGCTAAAACGATAACAAATAACATATGTAAATTAATATTAAACAATACAGTTTTAAAAACGCTATTGAATAGAACGCTATAGAAATACATATTGGAAAATGCTATAATATAACTAAACAAACGCTGTAGAAACATATAGGCAAACACTATAGATAGTAAGTATCTGATGACATATTCTATACCGTTTATGTTCGATAGCAAACGCAGAATGCTATAGAAAAATCACATTTCATAGCGTTTCTTTTATGTTATTTGAAGCATAAGGTCTAACATAGGATGCCGTTACGTGCCTTTGTCTGAAACACTATATTAGAATATAATAGCATTTTTCAAACGCTATGAAAAGCCTTTATTGTTGTGGTGGTGGTGTATCGTAGACTTGAGGGTATTACTCTTGTATGGAATCTGGTTTGATCGAAGGTGGCAGTCCGTACGTTTACGTAGCATAGAATTGACAGATATGTGTGGAACATAACATTGTTATATAGAGATCCGTACGTCACTCCGGCATAGGATGATGGACTGTGTATATTTTGGTGGAGACCGTGCGAGTGGGGCGCCATGGGGTGTACCTCAATATTGAGGGGTAGCTACATGTATACTGTAATAGGTTAATCCACTGGGAAGTAAATGAGTACAACGAGTGTGTAAGCCTTGAGTGTTGTTAACCCAAGTAACCTAATAAATAAGAAAATGTGATTGAACGGTATATGTAGGATATCCAAAGTGTATAATTTAAATCCAGTCACCAGAATTTGTGTTTTGACCCCCTCTTCATAACATACTCGCAGGTTAGATTTGTGGCAGAGACGTGATAGCTTTGGATACTGGTTAGGCAGTATTATTAATACAGTAAGGCTATACTTTGAGTATATTATATTTTATCTATTCCGCGGTGAGATATTTTCTGAGCTCTGACCTATTTTATGTCTGTCTTTTCCACAGGATACCAGAGCAAACCAACACGAGTTTTGATAGATTAGAATTTTGAAAGAATTTCAGTCTGTCGGAATTCAGATTACATCTAGTATCAGAGCTTAGGTTTAGGATTCCTGTATAGATAGTGAGTGAACGTATTTGTATTTTTAAAATATAAATATATTGTATGTACACCTAGATCCATAGAGGAACCCACTAAATAGAAAGAGTATAATATGGTAAGAAATGAGATGTTTGTTTTGTACACTAAAGGAATGAATATGGAAATCTGAGACCCTTAAGTAATTTGGGTGGAAAGTGTACAATGTACTTTGTAGGGAAGGAAGGTGAACCCATATGATTAGTATTTTGGGTTAGTGGGTTTGCCAGTAAAACCTTATAAATTGGAAAAGGTTAAAAAGAGAAAAATGGATGAGGAATATGTATAGTTGAGAGAATTGATCTTGGGAAGTGTCTAGGAAAGCCTAGAAAATTGGAAACCCTCTTTGAGTCTAACCCCCACTATTAACTTTTAAGAACTTGAAATTGTAAAAGTTCTTGAGAAAAGGATTTATGGTGTTTTTAAGTTTTAATCTTAAAAGTCATAGTTTTAAAATATGTAAAGAAGTACATATTGGGTTTTAAAGTAAAATGGGGTATATTTTGGAAGCAATGATATCTCATGAAAGTATTGTCTAAAGTACAATTCTCACAGTAAAAGGTGCATATTATAAAGCATATATAGCTCGCTAGTTTTCTTGTTATATTACATGAAAGGATTTAAAAGCAAAACTCGGAAAAAAATTGCATTCTGTTGAAAACTGGAATTTCCATTAAAGAAAGTTTTGAAGTCTCTATTCTTTTGACAATCATTTTTTGATAAATTGCTTTAACAAGAGAAAATTTTGTTGGGTGGACAAAATAAGTTGTAGAAATTAAGAATAGAGTAGATGTTTGCACCTTGTAGTAAGAAACTGAACTGACCTTATAGGCAAGAACGTGTCATAAACCCGATTGAGAAATAATTGTCCATATCTACTTCAGTTTTGTGATTTGAAAAAATAATAATTGTCCAAACAACGAAGAATGATCTTCAAATCACTCAATTTGATGCGATCTACTCTCCCTTGATGTAGATTTAGCCTTCTTTGATGTAGATCTATAATCTTCTTACGTAGATCTAAGAATTAATGGAGTGGAGATATATTTTATTAGAGTAGGGAAAATCTCAAACCCCAACCAAATAAGAAATGAAGAAAGTAAACTATTTTCCATGCCTCTACCCCCTTATTTATAGCCTCTAACCAGCCCACTAATGACTAGTTAACCTATCGAGAAATTGTGTAACACAAAAACAGAGATCCCTCCCAATCTGCTGAACCAAATTTTTAATGTGACCACTCTACGGAATTGGCAACACCAATTCCTTTCTAATGAAATCAATCTCAACGCCTAATTCATTCCTAGTCAAAAGTTATTCCCTGTACAAATCTGACAGGGCCAAAATGTTCACAAATAAAATTGATAAAAATTATGGATATGTCTCACATCCTCATAACCAACATATCAAAATATAGAATGATCCAACCCTCAAGGAGTTAAATAAAAATGTTTTACGATCTTCCGATACGTAATATGCGAGTCGTTACATCTCCAGCCTCATATGATGCAACTGTCTGCTACTCGACTGGGGCACACTTCCAATCCCCGCTAATGCCGGAGGAATCTATGCTAGGGGAACGTCCGTAGGACCAAATCCTCCACGAAGTCCCGTACTTCGTTATGGACTAAGCAAGTGATGTCGATGAAGATAATAATCCACTAAGCAACTTTTGACGCTTAGTAAAACTGGTTTAGCATTCATCAAAATGTTTAGACGATCTTGATACACTTGGCCTTACGGTTTCTTCGGATTGGGAATTGAAAATAAGAAAGAAAAGTTAGTGAAGTTGTGAGTAAAGATGGAATAAGAATACTAAGGTCTGAGACTCGCTAAATTGAATCCACCACCTAGCACATCTAGCCTGATGCCGAATGCAGAACCAGTTAGGCCTTTTATCGCCCACATTGCTGAACGTATCGACGATGATCTTTAACTTGGGTACATATTTGAAGTATAGAAAGGAGGGGGTCTCAACTTTTAAATGCTTGAAATGATAGAAGAAGATGATATCCTCAAAAGTTGGCTCTACACCAAAACTTCCACGTACGTGATGTACAAGGTGTACAAGTATGAGTATGCTATCGAGTGGAGATGCATGGGAGCTATTCCTAATCGTCTTAGAAAATCGATGATGAAAGGGAAGAATGGAGGAATGACCCCAATTGAGCACATTAGCCAGCTTATTGCCATATATCCTTCTGGAGGATTGTGAGCCCGATCTAAGATGTTCTCGGCAACTCGAACATCATCCTAAGAAATCCCATGTCTTAGACATACTCGTCGGAGTCTTAGATTATCGAGTGTAGATACCCATGAGTCACTGGGTTACTGCAGAATGATCGCATTGTCAAATGTACCGGGAGCACGATTATTTCCTACTCCTCCTATTTTGTCGTCCATAGATATTCCTTCATCAGATGATTCTACATCCTCGTGGAGATCGACTTCGAAACCTGGGTTAATACTTTTTGAGTTAGAATCCGATGGTAGAATACTGGAGTTACTTGAAGTTTCTGGAGTTTTCCTTTTAGTGACTCATAATATCTTATTGGATACCTTCTAGACATGCTTGCTGGACTATCCAAGAAACGTTGAAGATTAGAGTAAAGTAACATATGCCCCTATGTGTTTTTGTGTGCTAGTATGTGTAATATAAATGCGATAAGTAACATAAAAGAAAGAATTAGTAAAGGCACGTAGTTGTTTGGTTTGCATCACAGTGTTGAAGAAGTTCGTGCCCTTATGTCCGGAATTTCCATGTAAGTATGTTATGCTATTTTAAAGTATAAGTCCTGAAGGGCCTTATCCTAACTATCCACAAGATTGTGTGATATGTTAGCTTTGGTTGAGTTATATATGTATACACACACACACATACACACATGATGGATTGTAGCTATTATATTTTTCTTGTTCGTTAAGTTGGATACATGCAGAAGTATGCGAGAATTATAAGGATCGGGTCAAAACTCAGGGATCGAATTCCCTGGGTTGAAGCAGCTCCGGGTCGAAATAACTCGACCCAACCCGACCCCATGATGCTTGTGATACTCAAAACTATTCAAACTTTTTTCTCTAGAAACCTATTCAATTCAATGCTGATTGTTTTTTCTTCTCGTCCTCCTTCGTAGTTTCAAGCCCCCTCATATTCTTTTTTCATCTCCAATTCGCCAAAATAAGGAACAAACCCATAAGCCAACTCCCATGGCATTGACAATAGACCAGGGTCAACGCGACAGCCACCGGCGATGATTTCGACATCACGAGTGACGATGGTGATCTCTGGCCTCGAAACGCCGACGTCATGACAACAGGTAAGGGGAACGAACACTTTTTTGTGAATCAATTTCATTTGAGAATCTGAATTGAGACATAAATTCAATGAGTTGTAACCTACCTATGTGTTGAATTTGGGAATTGGATCATATTTGATAATTGGAAAAGCTAGGGTTTTGAAACGACCCGAACTTCCCCGGTCTCCGAAGAGAAGAGAAAGAACGAATTGTTTTGAGAACAGGACACAATAGAACGCGTACAAAAAGAACATTTCATTGTTAATTAAAAACAATGCATCAGATTACAAGAATATACAGAGTATATGAATAAATATTACACAGAAATAACAGAGATTTAAATTACATTTAAATACATAGCAGCGGAAAGTAATACAATACACAACTAGAAGAGATATACGGATACAAAGCTTTCCGGATATCATTCCAGCTGTAAACCAGGATCCTGTGAATATAAATCTGCAAAACCAAAACTACTAGCTGCCCGTGTCAAAATAGGGGCACCCAGAGTTTAGGTTAAAACAATAAACTCCAGGTCAGTCATGTGACTGGTGTGAGAACTAAAACAGTTAATCTTTATTTTTATAGTTAGGTAAATCAAGGGGCCACGCCGTATAACACGGAACGGGTTTCCTCCCAAGAATACCAGTGCATAAAACAAACAGCGTAATGCTAAATAAAGAAAAATGAAGCTGTTATAAGACCCAGGTCCCATCACACAATGCAACGCAGCCGAGGATAGGGTTTTCCCTTATAACAGCCAAAGAATGCTTGATACGTTTAAAACAAATCATTTGATACTATCATAAGTGCATAGTGTATAAAACAACTTCAAATCATAAGTATCAATCATAGGCGGCATGAATGCCCCATCCCACTATGTCGCCATACTAGGCTCTACAAATAAAACCGCAGAATCACGTATTTGGAAATTGGGTTTCCATCTATGAACCGAGGCAAAAGATAGTCCTCAACCGATTCGAGACGCTCTAGCCCGTGTCTCAGGAACAGCCGCAACTGCCCCCTGGATCCTCAGGGCCGGTCCACCGATGTGGATTATTATGCCTGAACACTACGTCTCCCCACCCTATGGGGTGTAAGTCTGGTCCGTCAGCCGACCAGAATGCATCGGCCGAAACCGATATAACCGAGGCGCCTCGCAACAGCAACAACCACATAAGTCAAACTCGTCAGGGCGTGTAAAACCACTGACGCCACTTCTAGCTAGAAAGAAACGCATGCCCTCCCTGACGTCCGTCTCCCGTTTTTGGTTCATACCGGGTGTGAAACTCGCGAAGCAAACGTTACACAAAGCTACGCCACAAAGGCCGTGCTTTGATCATCACCACAAGACTTTGCTTTTCAACAGAAGCCTCGATCAATTGCCACTTAGGCATGCCACACAGGCAATTCACTCCATGCGTTTGATATCCATCAATATATAACCCCTGAGCTCGTACGTCTCAGAGAAGGGCGTTAAGCAAGAGAATAAATTCTCCGCCTCCAAACAGATATATATTTAATAGAAATCAAACGCACAGACTAAAATCCAATGTCAGACACACAGTCCATTTACAAGTCCGTTCTGGGTCTGAACGAAACCGGAGGCACCTAGTACCCCGCATATCCATCGATCTCCAAGTACGTCTGGACGATCACTAACTGTTTCCATCTTCTTGGGTGTACAGCCCAATCAAGATCATCAGTAATTACCCAAACGACGTGAAGACCTCCGGTCTTCGACCATCGTCTTCATCTTCGACTTATCGTCGTATCAGTTATTCAGAATGGGATAAACCCGGTCTTTCCGAATAACTCGCGTATATTTTAAATAAGTGTTACACAAACACAACATACGCCTCATTCCAATTCATTAGTCACTAACCGTAAATTAATCAAGAGAATAATTCCCCAAATATTAACCCCGAAGGCCGAAACCAACATCAGATCAATATCCAGAAAACCATTCTGTTTGGCTAACCGACAGTCAATTTCTAAATTTCACATTCATAGGGAAAGGTTCCCATTAATTTTATCCAAGATAAATTTCTTGAATTTATTCCATAATCTATTTTTGAATATCAATTCAAACTAGTCGGGATTAACGAACCTTACCGAAGTAATCATTTGTTTTAATTTCCCAATCCCAACCTATTCATCCCATGAAGTAAAACTGGTTATACTTCATATCTAACACCACGGTGTTATCGGTAAATTCACTTACCATTTCACGTTCAAATCTAATTAAAGATTTAACTATCACCTGGAGCAAAACTGGTGATACTCCATTTCGATTATTTCAATCTAATTAAAGATTCATTAAAACTCCACTTAGTTTTAATCTGTGATTGGGTTAAAGAATCAGTGTCATTTAAAAACACGGTTCACGATAAACCCAAAATCACATTCATTAATCATCGGGTTAAAGAACAAGTGTTATTTAAAACACTGTTCACTATAAACCCAAAAATCAATATCAATTCAATTCCAATTAAATATTATTTAATTGGTACACTTCATTAAATCTAAATAAAAAGATTTAATCTTTTCTCAAATGGGTTCAAGAACAGTGTTAGTGAAGACACCATTCACGACAAACCCAAATCACATTCGATATTCAATACAAGGCTCTGAATAGAAAATATATCGGCTTATATTCAATATCAAATCCTACGACTAACAAATGTCGTATTGGAAATAACGATATAAATATATATCTTTCAAATTTCCATAACAACACCTGTATAATCACGAATTCCAACATCGAAATATTCCGAAGACAATTTCGATTCAAATCCACTCCAATGCAATCATTGGATATTCTGGTTATTTTCAAAACCCTTTTCAAATTCAATTTATTTATTTAAAAATAAATAGAATTATATTTCTAGTTCAAAACTAGTTCATTTCGATAAAAATCTATTTTTATCTTTTCAAATATGGAGTTTTTCATCCCAAATCTGCACAAATCATTTCTTATGATTTTACACAAATTATTGCTATTTTTAATAATTTTATCAAGGCCCGTACAGTCGATTTCCATCAATGGCCATCGAACTGCACTTACAGCGACCTTTTTCGAATTTGATTTGGACGTATCTCCAAATCCAACCGTTAGATTTCACATTTCTAATATTCGTTAGAAAGCTCTCTTCGATACGAACCCAACGGTTCCGGTTTTAGGAGAATCCGACGGTCGGATCTCCCGTAATGTCCGTTTGAAATAAATGGTCGAAATTCACGAACTGCCGCGGCGCGGCGCGTTCTATTCAGGCCATTATATTATATATATAATATATATAATATATATTTCGCGGATTTCTATTTAAAACGAATTATATAAATAGTTTTGAAATTCGTTTCAAAAGAAATTTCAACTTCCATTTCGATTCAATTCAAAATTGAATTCTTCTTTATAAATTCGTTTTAAAATTCATTTCTATTCAATTCAAATTTCAATTCAATTTGAATTCATTTCAATTCGCTTTCAATTCGAATTCGTTTTCAATTCAATTCAATTCGAAATCGTTTTCAATTCAATTCATTTCGAAATCGTTTTCAATTCAATTCATTTCGAAATCGTTTTCAATTCAATTCATTTCGAAATATTCGATTTCAAAATTACTTTTTAATATTCATTTTAAAATGAATAAAATCGATATAAATATCGCTCACGTCAAAATGGCGTCAATCTAATCAACACGGCTTCATATATTGATATTTTCAAATATTCCATTTCGAATATTTCTATTTCAAATATTTCTATTTTAAAACTGGAATGAGGCCCAATCAATTACCATATAAAGTTAATTATATGGATTTTCATACAACACATGTATAATAGCATTGAAAAATAATCAACCATCAACCAAAGTGCACTACACTGTATAAGCATCAAATATAGATATCTAACGCTTATAACAGCCTGTCAATCAATCGATCGACATATTTAATCAATCAGGATGAGTGAACTTCAAATTTCATCCCAACATCCGTGTGGGGTTTCAAACAATCAAACACAGATTTTATTTGTGCAGTTGGGCGATGTGTGAAATTTATCGACCCAATCAATATCAGTCAAATCAGTGTATATACAAACAAATCGGCCGATTTGTTTATAACTATTCATTTATTCACATTCACGTTAAAAATTATATTTTTAACGGTAAAACATTTTATTTCAACCTATGAATTTCTATTCAATTCATTTACACAATAAAATGATATTTTTATTTTCTAACATATTTTAGAAAATTTCGGCGGCATAACGACACGATACTAGAAACGGGACGAGGCCTAGCCTTATCCCCGGTCTAGTGAAGGCCTACGCCATTCACACATCAATCAAATTCCCCAAACAACCAAATTCAAATCATATAACTAAGCTATGCAACCAAACAAACAAGTCCATGGTCTGTGGACAATTGTGTCGGGTGCTACTAAGCACCGTCTGCATCCTAGTATATATATATAACTAGAAAATGAAATTGAAAGGTGAGAAATTCTCACAAATAGCTATCCAATCATCTTGACTCTTCTTTTGCAGAATTCTTCGTCGACCTCGCCTTTTTGTCGCTTTCGCCCGTATTCTCTACATATGTAAAAATCGAATTTTTCTATGTTATTCAATATATAAAAATCGAATTTTTACTACGCTATTCAATATATAAAAATATGATTTTTACTTCGACTTTCAATATATAAAAATATGATTTTTACTCCGACTTTCAATATATAAAAATATGATTTTTACTTCGACTTTCAATATATAAAAATATGATTTTTACTCCGACTTTCAATATATAAAAATATGATTTTTACTTTTTAAAGAAATCAGTTTTCAATACCTTTTAAAAATCAGTTTTTATAACTTTAAAAAAAAATCAGTTTTCAAAACCTTTTAAAAATCAGTTTTTAAACTTTAAAAAAATCAGTTTTCAAAACCTTTTAAAAATCAGTTTTTAAACTTTAAAAAAATCAGTTTTCAAAACCTTTTAAAAAAAACTGTTTTTAAACCTTTTTCAAAAATCAGTCCAGGTTTTAAATCCTTTTAAAAACTGTTTTTATAACTTTAAAAAAATCAGTTTTCAATTGCTATAAAAATCAGTTTTTAATTTCTATAAAAATCAGTTTTTAATTTTCCGGTTTATATAAAATAAAAATAAAACAAATAAAAAAAAAAACGACTTACAGGGGGGGGACTGTCGAATCGGGTCTGGGGGGGGGGGGGGGGGGAGAAGCTGCTTCGCGATGGGGGGGGGGGGGGGGTTTCTGGGTGGCTCGCGGCGTCGCTGCGGGGTGGGGGTCTTGAGCGAGGTGGCGGGAGGAGTTGAACGGCGCGGTGGCCTGGGGGATGTCGCAGTCGGAGAAGAAGGAGTGGAGGGGGAGGAGAAGGAAGGAGGCGGCGGAAAGAGGGGGGGGGGGGTTTCGGCGATGTTCCGCCTGGGGCGGCGGCGGCCTCGCGCCCTCCATTTTTTTTTTTTTTTGTTTGAATTGATTTAAACGTGGGGGGGGGGCCTGAGCGGATATAAGGAGAGGGAGGTATTTTTTTTTTTATTATATAATTTATTTATTTACTTAAAAGTTGACTTTTTCATACGACCTCGAAACGAGGCCCACCGCCTGTCGTCCATAGCGTTTCACCCCCATTCCGAACACAATGGGATAGGTATCGTAGATTGATTCGATCATCTGAATCAGTTTCCGTTGAACTTTCATTTAAATCATTATATTGAATTTTAAACGTACATTTCAAATTACCGGGGTCACATACTAACTAGAAAAATTCCAGAAAAATATTTTCTAGCTTCGTATTGACGATACGGTCCTAACAAAACTAGTTTCGTCGAATTCTGAGACCGTATGAAAGATGGCCAATTTTCAGTCGATTAAAATCAACTGAAACTGGTCAAACGCGTTTTCCTTCGCCACGCTCACATATTGATTCGAAAAATTATGAAATTTGGAATCTAGCAATAACTTAACATCACGGACCCAACAAAACTGGTTTCGTCGAAATCCGAGGTCGTTTGCAAAATTGCTATTTTTAAGGGCCTTATATATATAAAAATATATATAAATTCCACAGCGACTATTTCTAATTTTAAACTGGACATATCTGATCATTTCTAAGATGAAGTCTCAGTTTGTTAACTTCGTTACAAAGATATAGTTATACAGATTCAAATATTTCTTGTTTCGTTCAATTCTGACTTATATTGAATTCTGTATATTCATTTGAAATCGAATTTTCGAACTACCGCGCCATTTTCAATTCTATTTATAATTATATATAAATATTTATATTCTAACGACGACGTATATAATATATACGTTCGATTTATATTCAAAATAAATTTCTCGTCTATATTATTTAAAATAATTCATTTTAAATAATCAAAATTCGCTAAAATGGCCAAAATAAAAATTTTAAACTGGCCCAGATTTTCCGGGTTGTTACAATCTCCCCCACTCAAAACTTTTCGTCCCCGAAAAGGAACAAAGTCGAAAGTGGTTTGATTATTAAGCTCTACATTCGATCTGGCTTCCATTCTCCAACTCTTTAGTTTCTGAGAATTTTCAAATTTTCAAAAATTTGGCTAACACCCTAAATTTTCGAAAAATTTCGCCATAACCTCCCCTGCACCGGGAGCATCGGGGAATTTCAAATAGCTTCCCCGGTCCTTCAGATCTCAAAAAGAAAAAGAAAAAGCCAAGCGGCTAGCCAATAGGCTCATAAAATCATCATCACCCAAACAAAACAGGAAATTATGTAGTAAACATGTACCTATTTGTCGGGCAAACAAATTTTATTCTCTGCTCTAGCCTCCTTGCTATGACCTGTTCAATATAAGTACATGTATATGCAAACAAATGCGACCAATTTTCAATACAATTCATTATTTGATGCAATTAGGCGTAATGGTTCAAAATTTAGCCAACAACTAAATAAGCAACACAACCATCAATCAATTAGTGAATTTAGAGTTTCAAATTCATAATTTTGATACATATACAAAAATCAGATTTTTGATGCCAAATCACAACAATAAGCCCTATCAAATTGGTTCTCACACCAGTCTAATGGAAATATATAGATATCACACCTTCGAAACACGAATATAAATATTGATAATGCGGCCGCATTACCAAAATTATCTCCGGGCGACTAGAGTGTGATTCTATATCTATCCAGTATATTAAAATTTCAAATACACGTTTGCAAGGCGTATATGCAAAAATTTTATATACTGAACTGTCCAAATCAATATAAATAAATAATCGAATATGAATAATTGATTTAAATTTTCAAAACAAAATTTGTTTTCATTTTTAAAAATATACTCTTCACACTCGTTCTAGGATACTACTGATCCCATCTCTAACGAGTCATTCCCATTGGATATTACTAATCCAATATCTGATGAATTCTTTCGTATGGTTCTAATGTGCCTTGTTCTCTGCTTTGTAAACCAAAGCTCTGATACCAAATGAAACGACCCGAACTTCCCCGGTCTCCGATGAGAAGAGAAAGAACGAATTGTTTTGAGAACAGGACACAATAGAACGCGTACAAAAAGAACATTTCATTGTTAATTAAAAACAATGCATCAGATTACAAGAATATACAGAGTATATAAATAAATATTACACAGAAATAACAGAGATTTAAATTACATTTAAATACATAGCAGCGGAAAGTAATACAATACACAACTAGAAGAGATATACGGATACAAAGCTTTCCGGATATCATTCCAGCTGTAAACCAGGATCCTGTGAATATAAATCTGCAAAACCAAAACTACTAGCTGCCCGTGTCAAAATAGGGGCACCCAGAGTTTAGGTTAAAACAATAAACTCCAGGTCAGTCATGTGACTGGTGTGAGAACTAAAACAGTTAATCTTTATTTTTATAGTTAGGTAAATCAAGGGGCCACGCCGTATAACACGGAACGGGTTTCCTCCCAAGAATACCAGTGCATAAAACAAACAGCGTAATGCTAAATAAAGAAAAATGAAGCTGTTATAAGACCCAGGTCCCATCACACAATGCAACGCAGCCGAGGATAGGGTTTTCCCTTATAACAGCCAAAGAATGCTTGATACGTTTAAAACAAATCATTTGATACTATCATAAGTGCATAGTGTATAAAACAACTTCAAATCATAAGTATCAATCATAGGCGGCATGAATGCCCCATCCCACTATGTCGCCATACTAGGCTCTACAAATAAAACCGCAGAATCACGTATTTGGAAATTGGGTTTCCATCTATGAACCGAGGCAAAAGATAGTCCTCAACCGATTCGAGACGCTCTAGCCCGTGTCTCAGGAACAGCCGCAACTGCCCCCTGGATCCTCAGGGCCGGTCCACCGATGTGGATTATTATGCCTGAACACTACGTCTCCCCACCCTATGGGGTGTAAGTCTGGTCCGTCAGCCGACCAGAATGCATCGGCCGAAACCGATATAACCGAGGCGCCTCGCAACAGCAACAACCACATAAGTCAAACTCGTCAGGGCGTGTAAAACCACTGACGCCACTTCTAGCTAGAAAGAAACGCATGCCCTCCCTGACGTCCGTCTCCCGTTTTTGGTTCATACCGGGTGTGAAACTCGCGAAGCAAACGTTACACAAAGCTACGCCACAAAGGCCGTGCTTTGATCATCACCACAAGACTTTGCTTTTCAACAGAAGCCTCGATCAATTGCCACTTAGGCATGCCACACAGGCAATTCACTCCATGCGTTTGATATCCATCAATATATAACCCCTGAGCTCGTACGTCTCAGAGAAGGGCGTTAAGCAAGAGAATAAATTCTCCGCCTCCAAACAGATATATATTTAATAGAAATCAAACGCACAGACTAAAATCCAATGTCAGACACACAGTCCATTTACAAGTCCGTTCTGGGTCTGAACGAAACCGGAGGCACCTAGTACCCCGCATATCCATCGATCTCCAAGTACGTCTGGACGATCACTAACTGTTTCCATCTTCTTGGGTGTACAGCCCAATCAAGATCATCAGTAATTACCCAAACGACGTGAAGACCTCCGGTCTTCGACCATCGTCTTCATCTTCGACTTATCGTCGTATCAGTTATTCAGAATGGGATAAACCCGGTCTTTCCGAATAACTCGCGTATATTTTAAATAAGTGTTACACAAACACAACATACGCCTCATTCCAATTCATTAGTCACTAACCGTAAATTAATCAAGAGAATAATTCCCCAAATATTAACCCCGAAGGCCGAAACCAACATCAGATCAATATCCAGAAAACCATTCTGTTTGGCTAACCGACAGTCAATTTCTAAATTTCACATTCATAGGGAAAGGTTCCCATTAATTTTATCCAAGATAAATTTCTTGAATTTATTCCATAATCTATTTTTGAATATCAATTCAAACTAGTCGGGATTAACGAACCTTACCGAAGTAATCATTTGTTTTAATTTCCCAATCCCAACCTATTCATCCCATGAAGTAAAACTGGTTATACTTCATATCTAACACCACGGTGTTATCGGTAAATTCACTTACCATTTCACGTTCAAATCTAATTAAAGATTTAACTATCGCCTGGAGCAAAACTGGTGATACTCCATTTCGATTATTTCAATCTAATTAAAGATTCATTAAAACTCCACTTAGTTTTAATCTGTGACTGGGTTAAAGAATCAGTGTCATTTAAAAACACGGTTCACGATAAACCCAAAATCACATTCATTAATCATCGGGTTAAAGAACAAGTGTTATTTAAAACACTGTTCACTATAAACCCAAAAATCAATATCAATTCAATTCCAATTAAATATTATTTAATTGGTACACTTCATTAAATCTAAATAAAAAGATTTAATCTTTTCTCAAATGGGTTCAAGAACAGTGTTAGTGAAGACACCATTCACGACAAACCCAAATCACATTCGATATTCAATACAAGGCTCTGAATAGAAAATATATCGGCTTATATTCAATATCAAATCCTACGACTAACAAATGTCGTATTGGAAATAACGATATAAATATATATCTTTCAAATTTCCATAACAACACCTGTATAATCACGAATTCCAACATCGAAATATTCCGAAGACAATTTCGATTCAAATCCACTCCAATGCAATCATTGGATATTCTGGTTATTTTCAAAACCCTTTTCAAATTCAATTTATTTATTTAAAAATAAATAGAATTATATTTCTAGTTCAAAACTAGTTCATTTCGATAAAAATCTATTTTTATCTTTTCAAATATGGAGTTTTTCATCCCAAATCTTCACAAATCATTTCTTATGATTTTACACAAATTATTGCTATTTTTAATAATTTTATCAAGGCCCGTACAGTCGATTTCCATCAATGGCCATCGAACTGCACTTACAGCGACCTTTTTCGAATTTGATTTGGACGTATCTCCAAATCCAACCATTAGATTTCACATTTCTAATATTCGTTAGAAAGCTCTCTTCGATACGAACCCAACGGTTCCGGTTTTAGGAGAATCCGACGGTCGGATCTCCCGTAATGTCCGTTTGAAATAAATGGTCGAAATTCACGAACTGCCGCGGCGCGGCGCGTTCTATTCAGGCCATTATATTATATATATAATATATATTTCGTCGATTTCTATTTAAAACGAATTATATAAATAGTTTTGAAATTCGTTTCAAAAGAAATTTCAACTTCCATTTCGATTCAATTCAAAATTGAATTCTTCTTTATAAATTCGTTTTAAAATTCATTTCTATTCAATTCAAATTTCAATTCAATTTGAATTCATTTCAATTCGCTTTCAATTCAATTCGAATTCGTTTTCAATTCAATTCAATTCGAAATCGTTTTCAATTCAATTCATTTCGAAATCGTTTTCAATTCAATTCATTTCGAAATCGTTTTCAATTCAATTCATTTCGAAATATTCGATTTCAAAATTACTTTTTAATATTCATTTTAAAATGAATAAAATCGATATAAATATCGCTCACGTCAAAATGGCGTCAATCTAATCAACACGGCTTCATATATTGATATTTTCAAATATTCCATTTCGAATATTTCTATTTCAAATATTTCTATTTTAAAACTGGAATGAGGCCCAATCAATTACCATATAAAGTTAATTATATGGATTTTCATACAACACATGTATAATAGCATTGAAAAATAATCAACCATCAACCAAAGTGCACTACACTGTATAAGCATCAAATATAGATATCTAACGCTTATAACAGCCTGTCAATCAATCGATCGACATATTTAATCAATCAGGATGAGTGAACTTCAAATTTCATCCCAACACCCGTGTGGGGTTTCAAACAATCAAACACAGATTTTATTTGTGCAGTTGGGCGATGTGTGAAATTTATCGACCCAATCAATATCAGTCAAATCAGTGTATATACAAACAAATCGGCCGATTTGTTTATAACTATTCATCTATTCACATTCACGTTAAAAATTATATTTTTAACGGTAAAACATTTTATTTCAACCTATGAATTTCTATTCAATTCATTTACACAATAAAATGATATTTTTATTTTCTAACATATTTTAGAAAATTTCGGCGGCATAACGGCACGATACTAGAAACGGGACGAGGCCTAGCCTTATCCCCGGTCTAGTGAAGTCCCACGCCATTCACACATCAATCAAATTCCCCAAACAACCAAATTCAAATCATATAACTAAGCTATGCAACCAAACAAACAAGTCCATGGTCTGTGGACAATTGTGTCGGGTGCTACTAAGCACCGTCTGCATCCTAGTATATATATATAACTAGAAAATGAAATTGAAAGGTGAGAAATTCTCACAAATAGCTATCCAATCATCTTGACTCTTCTTTTGCAGAATTCTTCGTCGACCTCGCCTTTTTGTCGCTTTCGCCCGTATTCTCTACATATGTAAAAATCGAATTTTTACTATGTTATTCAATATATAAAAATCGAATTTTTACTACGCTATTCAATATATAAAAATATGATTTTTACTTCGACTTTCAATATATAAAAATATGATTTTTACTCCGACTTTCAATATATAAAAATATGATTTTTACTTCGACTTTCAATATATAAAAATATGATTTTTACTCCGACTTTCAATATATAAAAATATGATTTTTACTTTTTAAAGAAATCAGTTTTCAATACCTTTTAAAAATCAGTTTTTATAACTTTAAAAAAAAATCAGTTTTCAAAACCTTTTAAAAATCAGTTTTTAAACTTTAAAAAAATCAGTTTTCAAAACCTTTTAAAAATCAGTTTTTAAACTTTAAAAAAATCAGTTTTCAAAACCTTTTAAAAAAAACTGTTTTTAAACCTTTTTCAAAAATCAGTTCAGGTTTTAAATCCTTTTAAAAACTGTTTTTATAACTTTAAAAAAATCAGTTTTCAATTGCTATAAAAATCAGTTTTTAATTTCTATAAAAATCAGTTTTTAATTTTCCTGTTTATATAAAATAAAATAAAAACAAAAAAAAAACGACTTACAGGGGGGGGACTGTCGAATCGGGTCTGGGGGGGGGGGGGGGAAGCTGCTTCGCGATAGGGGGGGGTTTCTGGGTGGCTCGCGGCGTCGCTGCGGGGTGGGGGTCTTGAGCGAGGTGGCGGGAGGAGTTGAACGGCGCGGTGGCCTGGGGGATGTCGCAGTCGGAGAAGAAGGAGTGGAGGGGGAGGAGAAGGAAGGAGGCGGCGGAAAGAGGGGGGGGGGGGGGGTTTCGGCGATGTTCCGCCTGGGGCGGCGGCGGCCTCGCGCCCTCCATTTTTTTTTTGTTTGAATTGATTTAAACGTGGGGGGGGGGGGCCTGAGCGGATATAAGGAGAGGGAGGTATTTTTTTTATTATATAATTTATTTATTTACTTAAAAGTTGACTTTTTCATACGACCTCGAAACGAGGCCCACCGCCTGTCGTCCATAGCGTTTCACCCCCATTCCGAACACAATGGGATATGTATCGTAGATTGATTCGATCATCTGAATCAGTTTCCGTTGAACTTTCATTTAAATCATTATATTGAATTTTAAACGTACATTTCAAATTACCGGGGTCACATACTAACTAGAAAAATTCCAGAAAAATATTTTCTAGCTTCGTATTGACGATACGGTCCTAACAAAACTAGTTTCGTCGAATTCTGAGACCGTATGAAAGATGGCCAATTTTCATTCGATTAAAATCAACTGAAACTGGTCAAACGCGTTTTCCTTCGCCACGCTCACATATTGATTCGAAAAATTATGAAATTTGGAATCTAGCAATAACTTAACATCACGGACCCAACAAAACTGGTTTCGTCGAAATCCGAGGTCGTTTGCAAAATTGCTATTTTTAAGGGCCTTATATATATAAAAATATATATAAATTCCACAGCGACTATTTCTAATTTTAAACTGGACATATCTGATCATTTCTAAGATGAAGTCTCAGTTTGTTAACTTCGTTACAAAGATATAGTTATACAGATTCAAATATTTCTTGTTTCGTTCAATTCTGACTTATATTGAATTCTGTATATTCATTTGAAATTAGAAATCGAATTTTCGAACTACCGCGCCATTTTCAATTCTATTTATAATTATATATAAATATTTATATTCTAACGACGACGTATATAATATATACGTTCGATTTATATTCAAAATAAATTTCTCGTCGATATTATTTAAAATAATTCATTTTAAATAATCAAAATTCGCTAAAATGGCCAAAATAAAAATTTTAAACTGGCCCAGATTTTCCGGGTTGTTACAGGTTTTAGGCTCGAAACGATTTGGTAGGAGCAAAGTAAAATAAAAGATGAGAGATGGTATGTTGATTTATATACTATGCAAAAAATCCGTTCGCATTCTCTGAAAGGACGGACCGAACCAGTCTTAAAAAATCAAACATGGGAAATTTGAAGCGATTTGGGTCAAAAAGTTATTGGGTTGAGTATTTTCGATCCAGATCTGCTTCAAGCTTTTCGACCCGAGAAAAACTATGAACAAGGAAAAGTTAAAGAATGGGAAATTAAAAAGATGAGGGATGTTCATGACAATAACAACAAGACTCATGGTGATGCACTATGCTCGTGTATATTGATTAAATTTCAATGATCAGATGAAATTATTTGGAATTGTTTATGCACGTGTGATCACATACGAGAATTTACAAAGCAATATGATACAAATAAACAACTTTGACCTTTGATTCGACAAAGGTTGAAGGATTTACCTATAAATTTGCCTATGCTCCAGTTGAAGATTCTGAATTACCTGACGCAACAAAGACAATTGTGGATGCAAACTCTATTTATGCATGTTGCATAGAATCAAGAGACACAACTTCACAGAAAGACACAGCTGTTGACTACTATTTATTTTGGGATAGATAATCTGGTAAACTCAATGCACATCTCATCTGCGATAAGACGTACTTTGGAGGGCAAAATATTAGCCTGCCTTATGACAAGACCATCCGAGCTACAAGTAATCGCGATCTCTTACATCGAGACCAAGAGTCTTGTCTGTTCAATAGCTGGAAATCAGGTCAGATCAGAGATAAGACATGTCAAACAGCCTCTCATCTTCAAGTCGAACAGAATAATAGGCCTCGGGTCAGTGTCCTCTAGGTCGAGCGGGTTTGACCCGACCCAACCATTGTCTTAACCTCATGTAGAATAACCGCCAACTTGACCTACTACGTCCTATTTGAGTGAAGCTGGTGACACTTGGCCATGACCCATAACCCACGATCTGCATGAACCTGTTGCTACTCATGACCTACAAAATTGGACCTGCCGACACCTAATACTAACCATTCCCGCTTAAGATACAAGACTGACTCTAAAAATACATGCGTTGGAGGAGAAAAGGGCGACATTTTGACTCTTGAATATTTGAAGTGATATTGTGTTGCCGCCATTTATGTTCGACCCAAGAGTAGTTTAGTTTAGTTCATTTTCAAGCGTATTTTCGAAATTTTGAGAGGAATTCGATTTTCATTCGAGTATTTGAGAGATTCCAAGTGTTGTAATCATAATTCTTTGTTGAATCTAAGGATTATAAAATGGACGTAAGCTTGTTAATGCTGAACCATTATAAATTCTGTGTGTTTGCTTACTTTTCTTTGTTTTTAGTCTATATTTCATCATTATTCTCTTTAAATTCTGATCTATTGGGTTTTAGTGCCATTTTTTGGTCTAACATTTTGGTGCTTTCACTAAGAAACTGAATTCTTAGCTTTCTGGATTATTTATCTAGTGTTCGGATCACCAAGTCTGAAGGAATAGTCCGTATTTTCACCACTACCGACGTTTTCCAACATTTTCGATAAGTTTGAGCAGTATGGCTCTAAGTAGAGATATGAACCAGCTGTATTCCCAAAGAAATGAAGTCGACGAAGAGCAGCGAACTAGCTTGTAGATTGAAATAGCAGCGCAAGCGCCTGGGTTGAATCAGCCCGGGTCGAGTTTTCCCGGGTCGAATTTGACCCAACCCGACCAAAGGTCTTCTGGACCAGTTGTTAATACCAATAATCAACAACCTCCTTCAGCACCTATTTTGCAGAGATGAGATAATGCTTTAATCCAGAATGATATGGATGTGATGGTCAGATAATTGGATGAATTCCGAAGACAAAGGACACCATCTCCTCCCCATCACCAAGAGGTAGAGGAATCAACCTCAGACGAGGAGAACTAATGACCACCACGTCATAGGAAGCCTTACAAGAGGACTGAAAATTTTCAAAAATTCTGATCCGGTTCATTGGGTTCTCAAGAAGACACGGTGATTCGACTTGACCTCAATGACCTTAGCTTGGCCAAACCTATGCTCATGCCGATGCGTGGATCCTATGTACTTCCTAAGGATCAAGGAACTTACCAAACCACTCATGTTCTTGTGCTTCCGCCAACTCGTCCTGTGATTGACCGGGATCATGGGGGGTAAGGAAGCTCTGCTCGGACAACGAATTAGGCGATGTTGCGTGAGATGGGGGTAGGGCATCTCAGAGCCGAGAGTGTCGAACCAGAACATGTGTTGGCCAGTGTAGAAGCCATGGCGATGGTGCATCAGATAGTGAATGATAGTCGAGGATATACAAATGAAGATTATGTTATAGACCATATCCACACACCTTTCACAGATGATATATTGGAAGCGCAATTCCCGAGGCAATTTAATTTGCCTACAATGAGTAATTATTCGACAGGACTGATACACGACAACATCTGATGCATTACTCATGTTACATGAACGCTGCCGTGACACACGATGCGATCATGTGTTAAGTTTTTCCTATTTATCTCGAGGGACTGCTATATTATGGTTTACTAGACTTCCTCCTCGATCGGTTCCCAACTTCAAGGATATAAGCGAGAAGTTTTTAAACCAATTCTGATTTCATGCATTAAAATCAAAGAGTGTTATAAAACTCGTTGTATTTAAACAGACCCCCGAAGAAACTTTGAGGTAGTATCTAGACAACTTCAATATGGCTATTACTAAAGTGAATAACCCCAACCCAGATATTGTCTTGATGGAAATGGTTGATGGGGTTGATAAAGATTCATAATTTGGAAGGTATTTGGTTGGAAAACTGCCTACGACTATTGAGTTATTCTACTAAATAGAGAATATACGTCTATGACAGAAGGATGCATATCTAAACTGAAAAAGGAGATCCAGTAAGGTTATGAAGGAGGAAATTCAAAGCAGCGTCGCTATCAGACAATCTGACGACAGCTCTGGCAAGGTTGAAGTTAATGTTGGCAATCAGAACGAAGGAAATGGTCACTAAGGCAAGAATGGCAACAAAAGAAACAGGAATCAAAAAGGCGATTCCAAGAAGTGACCCCAATTTCAGTCCTTTGAAAGCTTTACGCCGTTGAATGACACCTTAAAGAACATTTACTTGCATACATGCAACGTGATGCGGTACAAGAAACCACCTCCAAGAGATTTGACGGGGAAGGAACGCGAAACGGGAAAGTTTTGTTTGTTTCACGAAACCTATGTCCGTTCAACGAATGAATGTCGTCGTTTAAGAGATGTGATACAAAAGCTGTTGCGTGAATGGAAGCTTGATGAGTATAAAGTGGCCCCAAGAGACAGGGGGCAAGGACGCCCGACCCCGAATCAAGGCCAGGGGGCTCCTAGAGTTACCGCCCAACATAAAGCAAAAGGAATCGTGATTAATACAGTCGTCGAAGGACCACATCTGGTAGGATTCATAGCAAGAACAATGGAACAATACGTCAATGTTGCCAAGCATTTTGATGTGGGAGAATGTAGTGTCCCAGAAGATTCCATACCAGTTAAGAAGCAGAAATGATGATGGATGACATCGTTCTCCATGACCGAGAAGGTAGTGGAGTAGAAACTCTAAGTATTATTCCCCTGCTGATATCAGCCATCATTGGCCCAACAACAGTACGGAAGGTCCTCGTTGACTGTGGGAGCTTCGTTAACATTTTGTTCAAGAAAGCTTTCGATCAAATGAAGATGAAAGTGAGAGATTTGACATCAAGTACAAGATGGGCCTGTGGCTTTCATGTGTCAACGACTTTGCCAGTGGGAGTTGTCGACCTACCAGTGGAACTTGGCAAAGGGATTCGCAGGATAGTCCAGATCCTTTCATTCAGTCCAGATCCTTTCATTCCTCGTTCTGGATATTGAATCCCCATATAATGCCTTTTTAGGTCGGTTGACCCTAGAAAAGTTTAGAGCATGCATTGCACCTTAGTGTTTGTTGTTGAAATTCCCTATGGAATCTGGAGTAAGGATGTTCCATGGAGACCAAGTAACTAAAATAGCATGTTACCTGGAAGAGTGGAAAGAAATTGGTAATGGAGTTGGTGTAGAGCCCAAAGATGCCTCCCCTGGAGGCATATGCATAACAAGTAATGGAGACATCTCGGCCAAGGTCGCCCGATTATTAGTCTGAAGATATCGATCCAGAGGGGATGAAGAACCGAGATGTAGAAGGGCGACACCCAATGAAACAACTGTGGATATACCGATTGACAATGACGACCTGAGCAATGTCTTGAAAATCAAATTCTATCTAGATCTCCTTCGTACGAGAGAATTGATTGACTTCTTACGAGACAACCTAAATGTGTTCACATGGACCCACACTGACATGTGTGGGATATATCCATCAATCATGAGCCACTCGTTGAACATTAACCCTAAGTACATCCCAGTCAAGCAGAAGAGGCGTGTGCTCAGACTGGAGAGGTCGGCAGCTCTGAAGGAAGAAGTAAGAAAAGCTAAAGGGAAACAGTTTTATTTGAGATGTGACATATCCTAACTGGATACCTAACCATGTCCTTGTAAAGAAAGATAACAGGAAATGGCGCATATGCATCGACTTTTTAGATATAAACAAGGCTTGCCTAAAAGAAAGCTTCCCACTTCCAAGGATTGATCAGCTAGTTGACTCAATAGCATGACATGAACTTCTTTCATTTACGGATGCGTATTCGGGATATAACCAAATTCCAATGCATGTTCCAGACCAGGAGAATACCAGTTTTATCAGAGACCTTGGGCTATACTGTTATGTAGTGATGCCTTCCGAACTGAAGAACATCGGGGAGAAATACCAAAGTCTAGTGAATCACATATTTCATAATCAAATTGGGAAGTCCATGGAGGTATATGTGGATGACATGCTCGTGAAGTCCAAGCAGTCGGCTGACCATGTTTCAGATTTGGCAGAAATGTTTAATACCCTCCGATATTACGGGATGAAACTCAAACCTTGGAAATGCTCTTTTGGCATTGCATCATAAAATTCTTGGGTTTCATCGTCAGTTCTTGCGGAATTGAAATCAATACGGACCAGGTTGCAACAATTAAGGATATTCGAGAGCTGCGAAGCATAAAAGATGTACAAAGCTTGGGGGAAAGGTTGCAGCTTTGAGCATATTTATATTTAAGGTAGTTGATAAGTGCATTCCCTTCTTTGATTTGATAAAGCGAGGGAAGCGCCATTTTGAATGGACCGCAGATTGTGTTGAAGCCTTCCAGAATCTGCTAGACCATTTAGAGAAACTCATGATATTGTCCAAGCCAGTAGATCATGAAGATCTGTTCATATATTTAGTGGTATTATCACATGCAATTAGTTTAGCGCTCATCTGTGAGCAAGATAAAGTCCAAAGACTAGTATTTTATGTGAGTAAGAAGTTGGCAGCGGCGAAACCCAATTACCTAAAGACCGAGAAGCTTGCTTATAGCATATTAATCGCTTTGAGGAAACTCCGCCACTACTTCCAGGCTTATCCAGTCATGATATATACTGACCAGCCACTACAACAGGTCCTTCAGCGACCCGAGGCGTCTGGAAGACTGCTTAGGTGGAACATTGAACTAAGTCAGTTTGATCTCACTTTCCTTCCGAGGAAATCCATTCGAGGATAAGCAATGGCAAACTTTATAGCCGAGTTCACAATTCCCGAAGAAGATGTGTTGGATGATGAAGCTGACCCTCTATAGTCCAAAGTAAAATCGAGCATTAGAAACTATTTATGGATGGTGTTCGTAATGATCGGCGTTCCGGCGTTGGAGTTATCTTAGTAACTCCTAAGGGACGATCGTTCTATTATTCTTTGAGACTTAATTTTCCCGCTACTAACAATGATTCCGAGTACGAAGCCTAGATTACCGAGTTGAAACTCGCGAAGGAATTAGGAGTAGTTGCGTTGGACATTTTCTGTGACTCTCAAATCATTGAATTTCAGGTTCGGAAGGAGTTCCAGACAAAGGGACCACGACTCTAGCATACCCAGAATGGGTCGAGGAGCTATTGGACAGTTTGGAATATTACAACATTTCTCATATTCCATGAGCAGAAAATCAAAAGGCTGATAAAATAGCCAAACTAGCAAGCTTCGACAACCCAAAAGAGACGGGGATGGTTCCAATTGAAACACTTGACACTTCGAGCATTTATCAGATGGAAGTTGACCATGCTTTGGAGGCTGAACCTGAAAATGAATCCTAGATGACGCCTATAAAGAATTTTCTATAGCATGGGACCTTTCCAGAAAGGAAGAATGAAAGATGCGCCATCGTTCGCAAAGCCTCAAAATATGTTATGCAGCGTGATGTGCTTTATCGAAGGGGGTTCTCAGTTCCGTTACTCTAGTGCATAGCCCATGACGACGTCAAACATATGTTGAGGGAAGTACATGAGGGCGACTGTGGAGACCACACTGGAGGGTAGACTTTGGCAAAAAAGATTTTACGATATGGTTACTTTCCATAAATCAAGATGTGGCCAATTACTCACTAAGCTGCGAAAAGTGCTAAAAGTTTGATAAAATTCCTGGAGCTCTGCCCAATCAACTCACCTCGATGGTGAGTCTGTGGCCATTTGTCGTGTGGGGGAGTGGACATCATTGGAAGTCTTTGAATTGCCAAAGGTGGAGCGAAGTATGCAATCATGGTTATGGACTACTTTACAAAGTGGACAGAAGTTGAGCAGTTAACCACAATCATGACAAAGCAAGTGATCAACTTCATCATCAGGAATACCATATGTCATTTTGGAGTTCCCAAAACCATCATAGTCGACAATGGAACCTAATTTGATAGCATGAAATTCAAATATTTCTGTCGACGATATCATATTGAGAAGAGGTACATAGTTGTTGCGCACCCGCAATCGAATGGACAAGTAGAAGCTGTAAACAAGATCATCAAGTCTATTCTGAAAAAGCGATTAGAGCAGGCGAATGCCAAGTGGGTTGATGAATTACCATTGGCCCTGAGGGAGTACCGAATGACCTATAAGTCAGCCACTGGCAATACTCCTTTTTCTATCTTATATGGCTCGGAGGTAGTCATTCCGATGGAGCTTGAAATCCCATCTCACCGAGCAAGCTATTACGACCCTTTGACTAACAAGACCCTTATCCTTAAGTCATTGGATATGATCGACAAGAAGAGAGACGAGGCGGACTTACGGGCTTCAGAGCTTAGACATCAGGTTGCCCGATATTACAACTATAGAGTTAGGCCTAGGACTTTTGTGCCTGATAACCTGGTACTAAAGCGTGTATTCCCGACCCCAGTTTTCATAGGACCGATATAGGAAGGACCACATGTCATTTATCGAAGGCTTGACAATGGAGCTTTCAGGCTAATGACCATTGATGGCGATTATCTTCCAAGAGAATCTACGACACTATTTGACTTAAGCTTGTATTTTTTCTTTTGTTTTTCAGACTATGTAATGAGTCACGACTTGGCTAAAACTGCTTGGTCAATATAAACAAGAGATTATAACATGGAAGTAGGTTAGGATTTAGCCGAACCACTATAAAAATATCGTTTGTCCTTGTTATTTACTGCATTTATTTCTCTATGTCTTATGTTTGTGAGGATGTCACACATGTTAAGAGCTCTTTCCATGCTCTCTGTTTGTTGATGTATTTGGTTAAGTGTTGTGATATGACCGACTTGTGCCAAACCTGAGCAAAAGGGATAATTCACTCCCTAAAGACATTCGCTCGCTTATGTTTTGACGAGCACACTCCAGTCTGTGACTAATCGGACTTAGATTGACTAAAACCTAGCTTTACAACGACGCTCGGTATGGTGATTCTCACTTTACATAACAAAGTGGGAATGCGACACCTAAACATTGCATTAACTCTTCCCTACGATTCGACGGGGTGAGTATTATCGATGGGGATGAGATCCGACGGTCCATGATGACAGCCTCTGTCCTTGACACAGGGTTTAAGGGACATTGCCCGGGCTAGTGTGATTCGACCGCTTGCCCGACCAACTCCATTCATAAGAGCTTAGAACAGAGTATGAACTAAATTTGAGTTCGATATTGACACTCGAATCAACAAAATCCCACTTTAGAACTTAGAGTGTAGATGGAATGATGAAGCGAATGACGTGACTATTCGCACAATTAACTCAAACTCTCTCGATTTGAGAGTGAGTATAAAAGCAGGGTAGGCGTGAAATGGTGCACCACGACTTGAGACCGCCTTAACCCATAACTCTAACCTGGGCTTATGTTGGGAGAGTATAAAAGCACTTAGATCAAAAATGTCTAAGAGACTGGGCTCTCATCCCACAGAAGATGTGGAGGCATGTGTACGACTGAGCCTGAATTCCCCACTGATGCTGGGGGCAATGGCATGTTAGTACTAATCAATCTCAAGCAGGCCAATGATTGGGATTTTTATTCAAGATTGATTGGGGGTATATACACATGCACCACACCTTTTATCTGACTGCAGTATAATTTATTGTTTACTACTTAGTTTAGTAATATTTTGATTGTGAGTATGTAGAATTGAAACCCTTAGTCGACTACAGAATGATTTATTGTTTATTACTTAGTTTAGTAATACTTTGATTATGACTACATTGAATTGAAAGCGATAATAAACTTGCAGATATGTGATGTTGCAGGACTTTTCTTTATTTGCAGAATGATAACAGAACAAAAACGCGAGGGTCGCACTCGCAACAACCATAACAGGCCAGTGGAAATTATGATTCAAGTTGACATTTCACTAAGAGTTGGGAGTAGTTTTGGATTCCTTGAGCTTGTTAAGCTTATGCAACTCCTCTTTCTTAGTCTCCGTAAGGACGTGTTTCTTCCTCTTAGTTTTCCCAATTGAAATATCTTCGAATCTGCGTTGGACTGGGATATCCGTTGAGTTAGATTCGGAGGGCTTGGTAGAAACCTTAGCACTAGGACGAGGAACATTTGGATAGGTTTGACTGAGATAGGCGCTTCCGAGGATTCAACTTTAACCTTCACAAGCATTCTATGTTCCGTGCTTTCAATTCTGCAAGTAAGCTCCTCAGTGTTGATGAGTGCTCTGGTGCATACAACATCATCATCCCCTTCCCCCTCTTTTCCATCGAGATCCTTTAAAGCTGGAATCATATCACCGTCCTTTAGTGCATCGTCGCCAGTAGTTGTTGCAAACTTGTCAGTAGCTTTAACTTCTGGATCTGCGGTAACATCAGTAGGTTTTGAACCTAAAGCACGGAAATTAATGACTATCAACCTCGAAGAATCCACGGGCTTCTCAGTTGGAAGCCTCATAGCATGACGACATGCCCGAATAGCTTTAGCAAACTGTGGAGAGAATGTAGAGATATGTGACGACCGTCGCGTACCTCCTATGCCAAGCTAAGGAAAAGGTGTGATGTATGACGTGCCAGGCCGATTTGAGACGATAATCAAGGAAGAATAACTTGAAAACAGAACCTATCGTATAACTCACAACGTATGGATAATATATAATAATAAAATATACAACATGATATAGTAATCACGCACAACTGAACAGAGAATCAAATTTGCATAAATCCATAGAATCTTGGGTATAATACTTCTCGATACAAGAATCTCTAAATACAATATGCCTCACTACATCTCTTAGAGTCTCAGTAACACAATATGCAGTGGAAATAGAAGAGAAATAACTAAATAGTAGGTAGTAATAATATATATCAGCCTCCTGCTCATCACCGGGCAACATCAATGACACCAACTTGCTACTTGCTACTCATTCTGCTCATCAATAACATTGATGAACAGCCTAAGGTAATAAGATGGAAACATAAAACCTTGAGTCAGACAACAGTCTTTGTAAGCGATAGAATATCTAACAACTGTTACACAGGATAATATGAGTATAGGCAGATCATCCAATCGATCTACCCAGCAACCAACAAGTTAACACGTGAAAACCATCCATCACATGCCATTACAAAATAGGAAAGGACAACCCCAATCTTGCTTCTCTTCTTCAACTTACGGCGATAGCCTATCCAGAGAACACAGAGAAGAAAGCATACAGAATCAACCATAACATCCACAACATCTAATATCCTAGTTATCACTGTCTACAGCCGTGAACCCATTAATTATCGAATTTGCTTTTCAATGATCAAAAGGGCTAATGGAGAACCCCGGTTCTAGCCACACTACCATACACCATCGTGACTCGTGTAACACCCCGTAATTCTGTTAACACTAAACTTCACAAATTAAAGAATAACTAATCTCAAATGTAAGAATTAAGGGAAAAAGGTTGCACCATTGTGTTCATCTCGAAATTCTGGTTGAGATAGAGTCTGAGTTTGCGTGAATTGGACTTCGTATGAAGAAGTTATGGCCATCGGAAATTTCAGAAAATTCAAAACAGATTTCAGAAAATTCAAATTTCAGAGTCAAACAAGCTAGGCGGGAAAATTCCCGCCAGGGCCAGGTCGACCTGGGGGTCGACCTACCCTGACCAGGTCGACCATAGGGTCGACATGGGGGTCGACCTGGGGGTCAACCTGCCCCCCGGGCAGATTTGATTGATGACCTGTTTGTACTAGATGCTGACTCATTAGGGTTTCTGATCTGCTCTGATTGGCTAGGATTAATTCTGGGTTGATCGGATGGCTTAAACTAATCCTAAACTCTGTAATAACACCTATAGACTCAAACCCTAAAATCAAAATAAAATTAGATTCATGGCCTCCATGCCGTCACCTAGCAACTCAGAATAGCCGCCACCAATTAGAGAGGAAGAAAGTAAATCAAATTCAATTCTATTCAACTCTAACAACGAATCTTCATCAAAGGAAAGCTAATACAACTTCAGAACTCAGAATTCAGAACTCAAGACCTTCTTTGAGTTGTGAGTTCGATTTCTTTAATAAAATAATTAGTAATTTAATTGGATTAAGTTATGATGTGGATTATTTGGATATGATGTGAATTATTGACCGCATGTTATAATTATGTTGTAAAATCGTGATGTTATCATACATGATATTATGTTGCGATGTTATCATATATGTGGTAAATTAATGATGCTACCATCTATGTTGTAATTCTATGATTGGCTTATGTATAATCAAATCATCATGTTGTTCATATGCTAGTTTGGTTATGTTGATTCATATGATAAATCATGAGTATGTATGCAAGTTTAGATTTTGATTTAGACATGAATTATATGCAAGTTGGAGAAAATTATATGAAACCTTACATGTTTCATGACACTAGTTTATGGGAAAATTTGATCTAAAGTTAGGCTATGACATGTGTGAGTTTTATGATAAATTCTACATGCTAGTTTACATGTTTAGATGTAAGTTCACACCATTGTTATGTTGCATAAATCACATATGCAAGTTTATACAAATATATGAGTTTGGAATATGAATCATGTTATGCAAGTTTGTGGTTATTGCCTATGCAAGTCGTCTATGACATACATGATTTATGCAAGTTTGTGACTATCACCCAAACAAGTTTACACCTTTAGATCTGGATCTATAACATATGTAGTTTTATGCAAGTTGTAACTTTGGCCTATGCAAGTTTTAGATGTAGAACATCATTCACACATGCAAGTTCACCCCTTATGTTTAGATCTATTTTTAATTATATGTATGTTGTGATGTTTTCTCTTTATTCCATGAGTTAGACTATTCGAGTCTAACGTATATTTTATGTTAAACGAACGAACGTACAACGTGGGGTAATGGGATAATATTAAGAATTGGCATAAATGCCTTAAATGGCATAAATGCCTTAAATGGCATAAAATAAAATTGTGATGAAAATTGGTATGATTTTGCATACCACAAATGGATGGACATAATTGAGTCAATTATGGCCATAGTTAAATTTGGAATTGATTGATAATTTGAATAGGGAAAGTAATTCAAATTGGGGAATGATTAATTAGGTGTAATTAATCGCCTAAGACACGAGGTTAGGCTCTTTTGTGGTGTAAGACTGCCCAGACCCACCCGGTAAATCCAGCTGCCACAAATGCCAGTCTAATGTGAGAGGTCTTAGGCATAAATTAAATACATAACAATTGTAAAGACACGAGGTTAGCCTCGTTTGTGGTGTAAGACTGCCCGGACCCGCCCGGCAAATCCAGCTGCCACAAATGCCAGTCTAATGTGGGAGGTCTTTACGAGGTTATGGCCTTAATGAATTAAGAAGCACTTAACCAGATAAACATGTTGTGGGACATGAGGGGGTTAAGTGGGTGCCTTGGGTGGCATGTGGAATCTAGTGGGTGCCTTGGGTGGCATTTGAAATACGATTAGAAATACTTAACCAAAATTGAAACATGTAAGTGAACATGAATAAGAAGTGGGTTAAGTGGGGTGTACTAGAGGGGACCAAGCTTAGGTGGATAGCTTGTGTCAAGTAATGGGGGCCCGTTTCAACCAGTAACCCATACGTATCTTTGTGGGCTCGACCCAAGTCGAGGACGGGACACACATACTGGGCTTGACTGTAAGAGGCCAAACCGGGTTAGCGGTGGCAACGCAAGTCCAACGGGTTCATATGCGTGTGTGGACCCAGGCTGGTAGGTAAGACGTTGTTGCATCGTGTAGGTATAAGCCATGCATTATTTGTGGTATCGGGTTGCCACTTTGGTGAATGATACACCCCACTGTGGGGCAAGCACGGGTATCTACGAGTTAGGGAGCCGATCGAATGGGGGTAGTGGGTACACCTAGTGGAGATAGGGGCAGGCGGCACCTATGAAGGCAACTAGGGGTGCACGAAACTACCATTATTATTGTTAAAGTCTTGTAGGTGGGATCAACCTTAGGGTAACTAGTGTTGGTGCAGTATAGTAATTATCCTATAGTGGTTTAGGTGTGCTTCAACGTTATCTTAGTTCAATCTTGTTTCCTTATTTACTCTGTCTTACTCAATTGTTCACAGTCATTTCCTTATTTCCCAACTTATGCCTTAGCCTAGTTATTTTGGTAATTATATTGTTAAAATTATCGCACTCGCCAGACTTTATGTCTGACCCCCTTTGTTTCCTCCTCTTTTCTTCCCTCCCCCTCAGGTTGGAACTAGCACCAGTGGAGGTTGATTTTGGACAGCTGTATTTCTTGCTTTTAGAAGATTGCTTGGATCGCTGAAGTAAAGTTCAGCCTCTCTTATTTATGGCTATTTTGTATTGGGGATTATGTCTTTCAATTTATGTACTTTGATTTAGTCAAGATGGATATTGTGTACTTTGACTCTGGTTTTGATGATGTAATCAAACTTATGTGTTTTCCGCTGCAATGAAATAAAGTTTTAAAGTTTTAGTACTGTTTATATTTGTCTTGTTGTTAAGTTTCTGTTCTATACACACTTAAAATGCTCCATGAAAGTTATTGCATTCCCTTTGTGAGTGACATTAGTGGACGTGGGGTGTTACACGTGGTATCAGAGCTGAAGGTTACCAGAACAGATATGAATTTTGAAAAACTATTTTTGAAAAACAACTTTTATAAAGAAGTACCTTCAAAAGTATGTTTTAAGGAAAGTATTTTCAAGAGAAAAGCTTATTTTAGAAAGCATAACCCAAAGAGCCATATATCTTTCCTTCGGTTCTTTTGTATTGAATCTTTCCTTTTTCGTTTTAGCATGTCTGGAATTCCCGAGATACCCGAGGGGATAACGATACCAGGATGGTTTTGGAGGTATTTGGAGACTAGGGCCACCACTGCAGGTCCAACAAATCCTCCTCCCCCTCCTCCTCCTCGTGTCGATACTTTTGCAAAGATATGTAAGGACTTTAGGGCAATGGGTGGAAAAACTTTTCACGGGACGGAAACATTTGTTGAAGCTCGTAATTGGCTAAAGGAGGTGGAAGAATTGTTTGGAATCTTTGAAGTGGAAGATGGAAGAAAGGTCCAGTTAGCTACCTGGCTAGTGAAGGATGAGACCTCGTTTTGGTGGGAGGTCACTAATGGAGAACGTCCAGTTGATACATGGCCAGATTTCAGGCGGAGGTTTGAAGCTAAGTTTCTCTCACGGGCTGAAGAGAATTTATATATGGAAAGGTTTTTGGCATTGAAGCAAGGGAATCTATCGGTGAAAGAATATGTCAACAAGTTCAACCAGTTGGCGAGATTTGGCTTGGACTTGGTGAATACACCAGAAAAGAAGGCCCTGAGATTTGTTAAGGGTTCGAAGGAGCCGCTTCATGGGTTAGCTATGACCCACATCCCCATGGGGGCTACCTTTGAGAGACGAGTTTACTTTTGGGCCAGCATGAAGAGGGATATGGCCGAGTTTATCGCAAGATGCTTGGTGTGCCAATAAGTAATAGCAGAGCAAAAGAAGCCCGGTGGGTTGCTTCACCCATTGGAGGTCCCACAATGGAAGTGGGAAAGTGTTTCGATGGACTTTGTTGACGGATTACCGAGATCGAGGAAGGGTAATACGAGGATTTGGGTCATGGTAGATAGACTAACTAAGAGTGCCCATTTCATTCCCGTGAAGAGTAAGAGGACTGCTCCATGGTTAGCCTCCGTATACATTCGAGAGATAGTTCGTTTGCACGGTGTTCCTTCTAGCATAGTGAGCGACCGCGATCCTATCTTTACTAGCGAATTTTGGAAGAGCTTGTAAGAGGCGGTAGGGACTCAGTTATGTTTGAGCACCGCATATCATCCTCAGACGGTTGGCCAGACCGAGAGGGTGAATCGTATTCTAGAGGACTTGTTGAGGTTGTGTGTCTTGGACTTCGGAGGTACATGGGAGGAACATCTTCTATTGGTAGAGTTCGCATATAATAACAACTTCCAGTCTAGCATTGGCATGGCACCGTTCGAGGCTCTTTATGGACGGCCGTGTCGTTCGCCTACATGTTAGTGGGAATCTACAGATAAGATCTTGCTTGGGCCCGATATGATTAGAGAGACTTCGGAAAAGTTCGATTTGATTCGAAGGAAGATGAAGACAACGCAAGATAGGCAGAAATCGTATGCGGACAAGAGGAGGACAGATCTTGAGTTTGAAATTGGGGACATGGTCTTTGTCAAGGTGTCTCCATTACGGAATGTTATTCGCTTTGGGTCCGTTGGGAAGTTAGCACCAAGGTTCGTAGGGCTGTTTCCTATTAAGGAGAGGATTGGACAGATGGCGTATAGAGTGCAGTTGCCCGAGAGACTTAGTGGTGTACACGATGTATTCCATGTATCACATTTGAGGAAGTGCTTGCATGAGACCGCGGAAGTGGTGGAGCTGAGCTTGCTTAGAGAGGTGGAGATAGAGCGTGATGCGACGAGCTCCTACGTGCATTCTTGGGTCGAAGATTAAGAAGTTGTGGAATCGAGAGGTCAAGCTAGTCAAAGTGCAATGGGGAGATGATGAGAGCAACGCTACTTAGGAGACGGAAGAGAAGATGCGTTCATTGTACCCTTTTCTTTTCGAGGATATGTCTTTTAATTTCTCCTTTATCGCTTAGCTTGTACTTATCTTATCTTTAGTATGTCCTCTCGCTAGTATCTATGACTTTAGATAGGGTAGTCCTATGGTTGAAACATGTGTTTGAGACATGTTATGTATAATGGATGCATGTGGATGCAAGTGTTTACTAGTGGCTGCTCGTGGATGCATATACACACACTTTAGGCACTAGATCGGCTCAGTCACTTCATATTGCATATTGCATATAAATATGTGTGCATATTTAAGTTAATGGATGTATAATGGTTGTGTTATCATATGGATGTTGCATTTTGATGAATGGTTGTGCACACATGTAGTAATTATATTTGTAGGGTTCCTTGCATACATGATGGATACATGGCACTATCATGGTTTGCATTAAGGAGGTCAACTGAATCAGTAGACCACTTGATTTTGCATTAGATAGAGAGCATATACACACACTTCTTGCATATGTTCATACAGCATTAGGAATTTTATAAGGACAATGGATGCCTATGTTTGATGGTTGAGTAGATGGTTATTTGGATGTTAGGTTATGCATTCTCCTTAACTTGGAGATTTCGGGGGCGAAATCCTTTAAGGAGGGGAGAATGTAACACCCCGTAATTCTGTTAACACTAAAGTTCACAAATTAAAGAATAACTAATCTCAGATGTGAGAATTAAGGGAAACGGGTCGCTCCATTGTGTTCGTCTCAGAATTTTAGTTGAGATAGAGTCCGAGTTTGCGTGAATTGGACTTCGTATTAAGAAGTTATGGCCATCGGAAGTTTCAGAAAATTCAAAATAGATTTCAGAAAATTCAAATTTCAGAGTCAAACAGGCTAGGCGGGAAAATTCCCGCCAGGGCCAGGTCGACCATAAGGTCGACCTGGGGGTCGACCTACCCTGACCACGTCGACCATAGGGTCGACCTGGGGGTCGACCTGCCCTCCCCCCGGGCAGATTTGATTAATGACCTGTTTGTACTAGATGCTGACTCATTAGGGTTTCTGATCTGCTCTGATTGGCTGGGATTAATTCTGGGTTGATAGGACGGCTTAAACTAATCCTAAACTCTATAAAAACACCTATAGACTCAAACCCTAAAATCAAAATAAAATTAGATTCGTGGCCTCCATGCCGTCACCTAGCAACTCATAATAGCTGCCACCAATTAGAGAGGAAGAAAGCAAATCAAATTCAATTCTATTCAACTCTATCAACGAATCTTCATCAAAGGAAAGCTAATACAACTTCAGAACTCAGAATTCAGAACTCAAGACCTTCTTTGAGTTGTGAGTTCGATTTCTTTAATAAAATAATTAGTAATTTAATTGGATTAAGTTATGGTGTGGATTATTTGGATATGATGTGAATTACTGACCGCATGTTATAATTATGTTGTAAAATTGTGATGTTATCATACATGTTGTAAATTCTATGATATTATGTTGTGATGTTATCATATATGTGGTAAATTTATGATGCTACCATCTATGTTGTAATTCTATGATTGGCTTATGTATAATCAAATCATCATGTTGTTCATATGCTAGTTTGGTTATGTTGATTCATATGATAAATCATGAGTATCTATGCAAGTTTAGATTTTGATTTAGACATGAATCATATGCAAGTTGGAGAAAATTATATGAAACCTTACATGTTTCATGACACCCAGTTTATGTGAAAATTTGATCTAAAGTTAGGCTATGACATGTGTGAGTTTTATGATAAATTCTACATGCTAGATTACATGTTTAGATGTAAGTTCACACCATTGTTATGTTGCATAAATCACATATACAAGTTTACACAAATATATGAGTTTGGAATATGAATCATGTTATGCAAGTTTGTGGTTATTGCCTATGCAAGTTTACACCTTTAGATGTAGATCTATGACATACATGATTTATTCAAGTTTGTGACTATTACCCAAACAAGTTTACACCTTTAGATCTGGATCTATGACATATGTAGTTTTATGCAAGTTGTGACTTTGGCCTATGCAAGTTTTAGATGTAGAACATCATTCACACATGCAAGTTCACCCCTTATGTTTAGATCTATTTTTAATTATATGTATGTTGTGATGTTTTCTCTTTATTCCATGAGTTAGACTATTCGAGTCTAACGTATATTTTACGTTAAACGAACGAACGTACAACGTGAGGGTAATGGGATAATATTAAAAAGATTTAATATTAAGAATTGGCATAAATGCCTTAAATGGCATAAAATAAATTTGTGATGAAAATTGGTATGATTTTGCATACCATAAATGGATGGACATAACTGAGTCAATTATGGCCATAGTTAAATTTGGAATTGATTGATAATTTGAATAGGGAAAGTAATTCAAATTGGGGAATGATTAATTAGGTGTAATTAATCGTCTAAGACACGAGGTTAGACTCTTTTGTGGTGTAATACTGCCCGGACCCGCCAGGCAAATCCAGCTGCCACAAATGCCAGTCTAATGTGAGAGGTCTTAGGCATAAAATAAATATGTGACAATTGTAAAGACACGAGGTTAGTCTCGTTTGTGGTGTAAGACTGCCCAGACCCGCCCGCCAAATCCAGCTGCCACAAATGCCAGTCTAATGTGGGAGGTCTTTATGAGGTTACGGTCTTAATGAATTAAGAAACACTTAACCAGATAAACATGTAGTGGGACATGAGGGGGTTAAGTGGGTGCCTTGGGTGGCATGTGGAATCTAGTGGGTGCATTGGGTGGCATTTGAAATATGATTAGAAATACTTAACCAAAATTGAAACATGTAAGTGAACATGAATAAGAAGTGGGTTAAGTGGGGTGTACTGGAGGGGACCAAGCTTAGGTGGGTAGCTTGTATCGAGTAATGGGGGCCCGTTTCAACCAGTAACCCATATGTATCTTTGTGGGCTCGACCCAAGTCGAGGACGGGACACACATACTGGGCTTGACTGTAAGAGGCCAAACCGGGTTAGCGGTGGCAACGCAAGTCCAACGGGTTCATATGCGTGTGTGGACCCGGGCTGGTAGGTAAGATGTTGTTGCATCGTGTAGGTATAAGCCATGCATTATTTGTGGTATCGGGTTGTCGCTTTGGGGAGTGATACACCCCACTGTGGGGCCAGCACGGGTATCTACGAGTTAGGGAGTCGATCGAATGGGGGTAGTGGGTACACCTAGTGGAGATAGGGGCAGGCGGCACCTATGAAGGCAACTAGGGGTGCACCAAAATACCATTATCATTGTTAAAATCTTGTAGGCGGGATCAACCTTAGGGTAACTAGTGGTGGTGCAGTATAATAGTGGTGGTGCAGTATAGTAATTATCCTATAGTGGTTTAGGTGCACTTCAACATTATCTTAGTTCAATCTTGTTTCCTTATTTACTCTGTCTTACTCAATTGTTCACAGTCATTTCCTTATTTTCCAACTTATGCCTTAGCTTAGTTATTTTGGTAATTATATTGTTAAAGTTATCGCACTCGCCAGACTTTATGTCTGACCCCCTTTGTTTCCTCCTCTTTTCTTCCTCCCCCCCCCCAGGTGCTCTGGTTGGAACTAGCACCAGTGGAGGTTGATTTTGGACAGCTGTATTTCTTGCTTTTAGAAGATTGCTTGGATCGCTGAAGTAAAGTTCAGCCTCTCTCATTTATGGCTATTTTGTATTGGGGATTATGTCTTTCAATTTATGTACTTTGATTTAGTCAAGATGGATATTGTGTACTTTGACTCTGGTTTTGATGATGTAATCAAACTTATGTGTTTTCTGCTGCAATGAAATAAAGTTTTAAAGTTTTAGTACTGTTTATATATGTTTTGTTGTTAAGTTTCTGTTCTATACACACTTAAAATGCTCCATGAAAGTTAATGCATTCCCTTTGTGAGTGACATTAATGGATGTGGGGTGTTACAACTTGTATGTTTGTATTTTCTATTCTCGACAACTAGGCCCATCATGACTGCCTAGGGTACGCGATCTCTTGAATCTGATCCTAATGGGGGTCCCTACGATACCCTTGCTTTGAGTACGGTAGAACACTTTCCTTGGCACATCAAATTTGTCGAGCCTTTCATCTCAGCGACTCAATTCATTTCTCGAACTGTTTCATTATCATCAATGATTGACTCACATTCTATTAATCCAACATCATACTGGATCATATATCGAATCACGACCAGCTTTATATCAATCTGGCTCTGACCACTCCAATGCGAGTTCATAATCAAAGAACCATCAATTACCTGAAGTTCATTTCAATCCAAACTTCACCAGCAACCTCCGGAATCCATCACTATCATGCTTCCAAAACACACACATCCATACGACCTTCCCACACGGGTCAGGGTTGACCCATCATGGTTCGGTGCCGACCCATCCACTTAGCCATTTTTGGCTAAGTGGTTGGACTATCTTTTTCTTCGCCTCAATAACATCCCACCGACCCATTCTCCAATCATTTTGGCATTCAAGTTGAAGCTTCTATTGGTCTAATCATATCTCGAGCAATCAACCTTTGACCCACCATGAATCAACTCTGGACAATCTAAAATTTTGCGCATAGCCTCTGCTCATCGCCTCCACGCCATGCCTCAAAGAACCGTCACCACACGAGCCATCCACACGGGTCGATGATGAAAAATCATGGGTCGGTGATGACCCATGCACTTAGTGCATTTATGCACCAAAATTTGCATGCTCAATTCCCCGTCTTCCAGAGAGCGTTCACCAAGTTTCATCTAAATCCGATCATCTGAACCTCTGATTTGCTCTATTATTTAATCCTATGATTCTACGGTAAACAATCTAACATACAACTCAAGAAATGCAATCAATTCAATTAAAACAAAAAGCAACAGATCATACAAATATGAAAAAAAATCCAATTAAGACATAAACATATCACAATTATTAGATCTAACATGATTTGTATGTAAACATATGAGTAAACATGATTAATCTAACAATTATCCGGTTAATATGATCAAATTAAGTTTTTTCGTGTTTCTAAATTCGAGTTAAACATAAATGATTAGATCTAAAGTGATTTTAATATATAACATTTTAATATGATCGTAATTTACCCATACAATGCGTAGCTTCCGTGTGAGAGATATCTATCACTCACCTAATCCTTGATTTGATGTAAATTTAATGAGATCAGATCTGAACAGCGCTGAAACCCACTGAATTCAATGAAATTTATGTGATCTAACCTTTGTTGATGATGATCTGTCTTCTATATGAATTATATAATAAATTTGTTTGAAAAGAATTGCAAAATACAGTTTCAGGTTGAACCAGAGAATCACAGACATCCAACTTGAAGTTTAGAATGAAGAGAGTTGCCGTAGTTCTCTCCCTAAGTTCCCCTGTTTATACCTATAGGTCATAGGTCTATTGGGTTTGGCTACTCAGCCCATTAGCTGCTGACCAGTCTGCTTAAACAGCAACTGAAATTTAAAACAACGATTCCTTCCAAACCGCTGAACCAAATCCTTTTTGTGACCACTCTATAGAATTGTAATCCACTATTTTGATCCAATGGAATTTATCTCAGCACCTAATTCGAACCCTATCAAAAGTCATGGCCCACTCAGTAAACTCAAGGGCAAAATGGTTATACTTGAATTTGGCAAAAATTAAGGACACGACTCACATCCCCATGAATGACATATTAAAATCTGAGAATGATTCGTCCATTAGGGAATATGATATAATTATTTTACGATCGGTCGATATGTAAAACACGAGTCGCTACATTCTCCTCCCTTTAGCAATTTTGTCCCTGAAATCCCAAGCGAACATGAGCAAACACAATATCCCGCATGTCTACCATCCACGAATAGCCAATCTATCATCCAACCATCCATGCAATCGGAAATCCTACACTAGCATGCAGAATTCTAATAGCACAAGACACAATGGCACAAGTTAGATACGATATATCGAACATACCACTCAAAGTGTTTTGGATAGGTCAACTTCATTCTCTCTTTTGTTTCCCATATGCAATTGTCACTGTTCTCGCTCTATTGTACCTTGGCTAGCTTAACAACCTTCGTTTTAAGTTGTTTCATGCCATTCCCCATGACGCGAAGCGGCTTACGAGGCCTAGAAACTTCGGGCTCGATCTCAAAATTTTCAAACCAATCAGGAGATACCACAACATTCGTTTTGTGCACTAACTTCCATAGGAATGATGCATGAAAAAAATTGTGCATACTCGCCATCTTCTTAGGTCAGTCCAATCTATAAGCGAGCTTCCCAGTATGCCCGATAATCGGAAATGGTCAAACAAATCTTAGTGCTAACTTTCTTTTCTTCCCAAAATGAACGATATTGCTTAGAGGTGAAATCTTAATGAACATCATATTGAGAATTCCAAATTATTTCGTCGCTTATCGGTATAACTTTTCAGACAGCCTTGGGCTGCCTTCATTGTTGCCGAATGACTTCAATATTATCCATAGTTTCTCATATCATCTCAGGCCCAAGTACTAACTTCTTGCCAGTTTCTAATTAGTAAGATGGAGAATTATATGACATGCCATACAACGCCTCATACGGTGCCATTCCAATATTCGACTGGTAGCTATTGTTGTAAGCAAACTCTACTAAATGTAGATGATCTTACCACAATCCTCCAAAATCCAATACACAAGCTCTAAGGAGATCTTCCAATACTCGATTAACTCTTTTTGTCTGACCATCTGTTTGGGGATGATAAGTCATACTCATACATACCTCGGTTCCCTACGTTTCTAGCAAACTTTTCCAGAATCCATTGGTGAACAACGAATCTCGATCACTAACAATACTATTTGAAATTCCATGGAATCAAACTATCCATCTAAGATATAATCCAGCCAACTTTGATGCCGTCCTAGTTGATTTGACAAGAATAAACCTCGCGCTTTTGGTTAAACATCCACGACAACCCAAATAATATCATTTCCTGCCCTTGTCCTAGGTAATCCATCAATAAAATCCATTGACACATGCTCCCATTTCCACGTAGGAACTACATATAGCTGTAAAAGTCCACTCAGCTTCTTCTGCTTGGCTTTAACCAACTGACAATTCAAATACTTTGAGATAAGCTTCCCAACATCCCATTTCATACCTTCCCATAGTAAACTCACTTCATATCTCGATACATCTTATTACCTCCAGGATGTATCGTCAGTCTAGAGTGGTGACATTCCCTCAGAACCTCATCTATTAATCCATATATGTCAGGAACAACCAATCATCCATTCTTGCGAAGCCAACCATATCGATTGACTATGAAATCCTTAGCCTCCTCTGGTTCTACTATCATTTCTATCCTTCGAATGATTTCCATAAGCTTATCGTCTCGCTTCTGGCTTTTTCCAATCCTCTCAATGAGAGTTAGTATAATCGATAAGCTAGCTAAAATCTCAGGTTTTAACTCACAGTGAGGTCTAAAATTGTATCCGGCCAAATACTCAAGATGTTTCTATTCCGAAAACATGGCTACCAAACTCGCATGTCTTCAACTCAATGCATCGGCCACTGCGTTAACCTTTCCTGGGGTATAGGCTATTCCAAAATCGTATGACGCCGCAAACTCCAACCATCGCTGCTATCGAAGATTTAAATCCTTTTGGGAAAAAAGGCATTCTAATGACTTATGATTCATAAACAACTCAAATCTAACTCCTAACAAATAATGCCTACAAATCTTTAGAGTAAATACTATCATCGCTAACTCCAAATCATGGGTCGGGTAATTCCTTTCATGCGGCTTCAGTTATTGACTCGCATATAAGCCACAACCCTATCCATTTGCATTAACACCGCTCAAAGTCTGGTGCTACATTCATAGGTATATACTACCATCTCCTCATTCCCACTTGGAATAGTCAACACAGGAACACTTGTCAGTCTTTCTTTCATAATTCTGAAGGCTTGCTCCCAATTTGCATTCCACGCGTAGAATTGATTCTTCTTCATTAATCCGGTTAGTGGTTCAGCTATCTTAGGGAAATCCTTAATAAATCTTCGATAATATCGAGCTAAACCAAAGAAACTTCTCACGTCCGTCTCTTTCTTGGGTCAATCCCAATCCAGTATCGTTGCCACCTTAACGGGATCCACGACTATTCCTTGTTCTGATACGACATAACCCGAAAATCTCACTTCTTCCTTCCAGAAGTGGCACTTCAAAAACTTAGCTCTCGACTGATGTTTTTGCAAGACTTCCAAAACGATTCTCAAGTGTGTCTTGTGTTCCTCCTCGGTGTTGGAGTAAACCAATATATCGTCCATGAACACAAGCACGAACTTATACAGCTGATCTCTAAATACTCGATTCATCAGATCCACAAATTATGCTAGCCTGTTAGTCAATCCAAACGGCATTATCAGCCAGTCATAAAATACGAATGATGTCCTAAAAGTGGTCTTTGGCACACTATCCCTAGCCACTCTTAATTGGTGAAATCCCATTGCCAAATCCATTTGGGAAAATATCTTTGCTTCATGGAGCTGATCAAACAAGTCATCGATTCTTAGCAATGGGTACTTATTTTTCTTGGTCATTTTATTTAGCTCACGATAATCCATACATAATCGCAATGATCCATCAGCCTTGGTTGCAAATAAAACTGCTGCACCTCATTTGGATACGCTTTTACGAATGAATACTTTACTCAGAAGATCATTCACTTACACCTCTAACTCTCGTTGTTCTTTAGGTGCCATCTGCCTAAGAGGCACAACAACAGGTATGGCTCCATCCACTAGATCAACCCGAAACTCAAACTTTCGCTCCAACGGCAACCCTCTAACTTCATCAAACACATCAGAAATCTCTCGTACGAGTGGCATAGATGACAATCCATCCCTTTGAATCACAAGTGAATATAAAAAGCTAACCAGAACTCCATCCTTTGGTAGACAACGTATCAAAATTATTTTCCCTTCCACATTTTCGAGTGTCACCTCGAGCTTCTCGCAATCAACAATAGCCGCATACTTCTTGAGCTAGTCCATAGCCAAAATAATCCCAAACCCAGTGAAATTTAAAAAAAAAATAGTTACACATAAAAGTGTATGACTCGATAAAAATAGACCACGACAAAGCATACAATGGCTGGACGAACCCTCTACTGGATTTGTCACGACTAATGGTCTATCAACAATTTTAGGTTCTAAACCTAGCTTGAAAACAAGCTCGTTACAGATAAAAGAATGTGATGATACAGTATCAAACAAAACTCAAACTGAAACGTCTCTGATAAAAAGCGTACCTTGCACGATAAACTCTTCCCCTTCTCTTCCGCAGTCGAACCCCTTGAGGAAGACGGAACATCATCCAAAGCATACGCCCTCATAACATGCTTATCTTTTGGTATCTCTAGACAATTCCTTTTCATATGCTCAGGCTTGTCACAGTTAAAGCACTTCTTTTTCACTTTCACATTTTTATGATCTTTGGAAAGATGGTCCTTCTGCTGACAATTATAACAAGTAATCTCGTCCTTGGGCTTCTTCTGGCCATTCTTTCTTTACTATTGTTGTTTTTGTTTACCATTCCACTTTTTCTTATTATTGCCACCTTATTGCGGCTTCGACTCCTTATCCTCAACAATAACCTCCACCTTTTGCAGAAATAAGCTTTCCTTCCTCAAAGCCTTCTCAACTAACTTCTCAAAAGAGTCATCAATATGGTCAATCAGTTGTTTTCAATATTCTCATCTAATCCCAAAATAAATTTCTCATTCTTCTGATAAGTAGTATCAATATACGAATGAGCATACATCGATAAAGCCTCAAACTCAGTCACATATTCAGATACAGGCCTTCAACCTTGCTTTATCTCAAAAAACCTCTTAAACCATATCGATTTTTGAACCATAGAAATTAACTTTTCCTCAAACTTAATTCTAAACTGATCCTAAGTGATCTGGACCTCTGGTGTCTCCAAAGTAATAGAATTCCATCAATCCATTGCTCGGCCTTGCAACTGTCTCGATGCAAGCTTCCTCTTAGTTGCTTCGTCAGTTCCTAAGTCTCCAAAAATCCAAACACAAGTATCCAACCAATTCTGAACTTCAACCGCTGGTTCTGTCCCAACAAACAGATTGCTATATAGAGAAGTAAAGTCCTTGCAGAGCTTTGAAAAATCAACAACCGTAGGCACCAGCCTAGGAACACCTTGCTCTACTTCCACTCCTGGAGTGGGCATCCTCCTCATGATCGCTGCCATCATGGCCTCAAACATAGCAGGCTAATCGGGCATAGCAGCTGCAGCTCCTGACTGGCTATCGTCGCCTACCCCTCCAGTCGTAGGCTCATTCCTAATAGCATGTCTCGAAGTTCACCGACTCATCCTTACTCTGAAACGAGAGTCAATTCACATTAGAGAAAAGTCGCAATGGTGTTCAAGAGCTTATTAAATTACTATACTATATACATATATAATATAGTAATCATTCATATAAAATTACAAATATGTCGCTCATACGTTTATATGCTTGTGAACTTTGGGTAAAATTGATTAACCAAAGCTTAGATACTAAATGTGACGAATGCCCCATACCTCCTGCACCGAGCTAAGGAAAAGGTGCATTGTACGACGTGCCAGGACGATATGGGACGATCATCAAGGAAGAACAACTTGAAAACAGAACATGTCGTATAACTCACAGAGCATGGATAATATATAATAACAAAATATACAACATGATATAATAATGAAGCACAATTGGATAGAGAATCAAATTTCCATATATCCATAGAATCTTAGGTACAATATTTCACGATACAAGAATCTCTGAATACATATACCTCACTACATCCCTCAGAATCTCAATAACATCAACATACAGTAGAAATAGAAGAGAAATAACTAAATAGTATGTAGTAATAATACGCCAGCCTCCTGCTCGTCACCGCACAACATCAACAACACCAAACCTGCTACTCAGTCTTCTCATCAACAACAATGATGAGAAACCCAAGGTAAGTGTTAAAAGAGTCGGTATACGACTTAGGCAGGATCAGTAATATAGATATGCGGAATGTATATGATAGACTAACTTGTATATTTACAATAGTTATGCTAATGAACATTAGATAGTGAAATATATCACAAAATAAAAAGCAGTAAAGTAAAGTAATAACACCAGGGCTTTTTATACTAGTTCGGAGCACTGTCCTACGTCCAATCCTAGACCTCTCTCTGGATTTTCACTAATCAACCACCTCGCTTCACCCGAAGGAACAGGTTCACAATACCCGAACAGCCGAACGGGATTTCACGCCTCTCACAACACGAGGAGTTCACAACTTGCCTCTCACAACACGAGGACTTCACAACTTTCCCCTCACAACACGAAGGACTTCACACAAGATGAGTAGACTTGTAACTTGACAATGTGTGTTCTTAATAACACGAATTTGTCAATTCTTGTACACCCTTCCTATAATCTTATCCTCAAATAGAATTTGAATTTGTGAAGATTTGGAAGATGATATCGTGTTGAATCAAAAGAATAATATATAGATTCTAGGATTCAACAGCGATATAAGAAGATTATGAGCGTTTGAGTGCTTTGAAATGATCAAGAATGAAATCAACAATAGATAGAAAGAAATTAGTTGTTTGAATAGATGATTTCATGTTGAGTTTATAGAGGATAAAGAGTTGCAACCATTAGTGAAGAGAAGTATTGAAGAGAAATGATATTTGGTGAAAGGTAAAGGAAGCAACTTTTGATGAGAAGAGATGTTTGTATGAAGAGTTGCTTTCAGTTCGAAAATCGGTCGACAGGTCAAAAATAACCAGTAGACTGAATTTTGAAATATATATACGTTACATATATGTGTGCACGTTTATTGTGCATTCTGCCCAGAAACGGTTGACCGCCTATATTTGGTCGACCGGTTTCTGGCAATATGCATAATAAATGTGCATTCGTATATATACAAATATATATTCATAATATAGAGGTATATGATTATTTAAGGATAGATTTTAACATTTATAACATGGCTAAACCACTAAATAATCAACCTCTAACTTACGTTATCATTGATTCTCTTCTTTTTTTCGATCATGAAACTTCTCCTTATCATTAATCAAAATGCTATAAATTCCTTGACTCAACAAGTGTGACACCCCACGTCCGTTAATGTCACTCACAAAGGGAATGCTTCAAATTTCGTGAAGCGTTATAGGTAAACATACACAGAATATTACAAGGCAGGTATAAATAAGATAGCAGCGGAAATTCAAAATTTTAATTCAAATACAAATCATACATCGTGGTCTAAAATACCATAAGTCACAAAAACCCTTACAACAATTTAACTTCTATCTTTTACCATCAGAGTACATAAATACTTAAAAGAAAACATAATTCCCCAATAAAAGAGACAAAGCCATAGTAGAGATAAGAACTTGAGCCATACTTCAAAGGCAGCTCTAGCAAGATGATAACTGAGTCCTGACTAAGCCTGAGTATTCCCGCCCTGAGAACCTAGGGAGGGGGAACAGAAGAAAGAAGAGGAAACAAAAGGGTCAGACATAAAGTCTGGCGAGTCTAGTTACTTTTAGTAAGTAAATAAATAAAAGTAGCATGACAGGCATATAAAGTGGATAAGAGAGATCACTACATAAATGGCAGGTGTGACAAGGTAGATAGGATAAAGTGTATACGCTTCCCTAGTGATTACTCTTCATTGTTACTGGTATAACCAAAATGACATGATCTCTTCCACTATAAGGTGGTAGACTTAGGCTTACATCCAAATGTATCCTAACTTCTACCCTAATCGATCGGCTACCTACTCCGTAGATACTCTGTGCCGGCCCCACAGTAGGATGTATCAAGTCCTAAAGTGGCAACCCCTCGCTGATATGCATAACCCCATATCTACAGGTGTCATGGTCGTCTTATCCCCTTCGGCTCGGTTCATGCACGCACATGGCCCGGTCGGTTTGCGCCGCCAACACCGCCTCCACGTGTGGATCTCTTACAATCAGTCAGTAAGTGTGTCCCTTCTCCGACCTAGTTCGGAGTTCTCTACTCGGTACATACTACGGGTTACTGACTGAAACGGGTACCACACAATATGATACAAGCTCTCGCCTTTGTCTTGTATCCCCACTAGGTTTTCCACAGGTTATATTTACCCTAAAGGTGTCTTTAATTATATAACCCCAATCTTTCTACCGGTTATGCTTACCACTCGGTGTCTTTAATTACATAACCTTATCGGGCTAAGTTTGTGGGCCTATATATATATACTAATATTACCCACCTACCCAAGATTTTCTTAATCCTCCCACTGATCCAAGCATGTTTATTTAACGGTTAAGTTTGTGGGCCTATATATACTAATATTACCCACCTACCCAAGATTTACTTAACCCTCCCACTAATTCAACCAAGGTTACTTAACCCCTATTCATGTTTATGTTCACACAATCCCTATGGATGCAACTGGGTTAAGTATTACAAACTAGCAGGTTATCCCCATTCACATTGACTCCTTTTTTTTCTTGCCAAAGTTTCACTTGCTTATTAAGTTCATATAAATATAACTTTATCCATTTAAGTTCATTAATAAGCCCCATTACATGTTATTCTCCAGATTGTAATTAACAGAAGTAATCTTACAATCTTTCACCCCTGGATTGTAATTAACGAAAGTAATCTTACAATCACTCTCTATTATTCATTGTCTGATTCCATAATTATAATAACATGTTTTACTTAATATTTAATTAAGTATACTCCTTCTCAATTCACCTGTTTCCTGTTTAACATATCACTACAACTTGAAGTTGTTTACTTATTAACTTAGTTTTCTTAACTAAGGTCTACTAATAAGTTTTCTTTCCTTTTATTATAACTACTTGTCCCTAGGATAAGCCTGCCTATTATATACAAAATTTTAATTAAGTAATTAATCATAATAGGTGACTATCATCCCTTGTTTACTCCAATTCATTACCATATCCATTATGGTTATAATGGGTTAGACCTCATACATTAGGCCAATAACTTGTGGATGCTGGATATGCCACTCGGGTCCGGGTAGACTTATTCCGCAAGTTGGGCCTAACCTCGTGTCTTAGCCCGATTCGTATTTGTGCACTTAGACCTCTCACATTAGGTTTAACATTAGTGACTGCTGGATATGCCGGTCGGGTCCGAGCAGACTTCCACCACTAAGGCAACCTAACCTCGTGTCATAAGTGAAATTACAATTTATAATTGTAATTATTAGACATTTCATTCTTATCCAATTCTTACCTATACCTTTATAGGTGATTATGCCCATATTTCCCTTTTTGAATTATATATCCAATTCATATAAACATCATTTAAATTATGCCAATTCTAACCTTTTTCCCCCCGTTCCCTAACTAACGCTTTCACATATATTTGGCGGCATCTAGGCTAGAAATAGCCTAGTCATAAACAATAAATAGGGAAAAGTGATGGGAATATGACAAAGGTGATTGTTTTGGCATAAACATAAACTAGCATGGTGATAAGGTAGACATATAAGCATAAATCTGATGAACTCGTGGCATTAACTAATTCTAACATAACTATGACGTCATAATAAGCATAATAAGATCTAAATTAACAATTTAGATGTCCAACTGGTTTAGATCTAATATGATAGGCATAAGGTGATAAACTAGATCTGATTAATAATTTAGATGTCCACATAATTCAGATCCAATAGTTAAAAATAGATCGAACATGAATAAGGCCAAGATCCACATCATAGCATGTCATAGAAATTACGATAGATCCGACAAGATAGAGATTTAGATCCAATAGTTAGAAATAGATCTAACACAAATAAGGTCAAGATCCACATCATAGAATGCCACAAAAATTACAATAGATCTGAATAAGAATTCATATGTCCAATAATAACAGATCTCAATCAATCACAAAATGATAATAAGGTGGACATAATAACAGATCTAGTAAAAGGTTAATGATAAAACTAGATCTAATATACTTAGGATGAACATATCTAAATAAAAATTCATATGTCCAATAATAACATACCTCAATTAATCACAATATGATGATTTAAATCTAAACAAAGGTTTATTTGTCCATATACTGATAATCCCAAATTAACCAAAACTTGTCAAAGGTTCAGATCCACATAGGTGACATGATAAACTAATCACGGGCGAATTAGATCTATAAACAAAATAGATCTAGCATAATGAAGTTTGAGATCCAAGAGTAACATAGATTTATGATTCAAGACAGATCCAAATCACAGTACTATCACGTTATACTTTTAGTCGTTTAAATCTAAAAGTAACCTTGAACTCATAGTGTTTGGCTAAGAAGATAGAACTAGAAAAGAAGCTTGTTAGGTTGTAGATCCACGCTTGAATCTCTAATTGATTTGCAAAGTTGATAGTTGTAGAAGATGGATTAGATTCAGTTCAGATACAAGCTCTCCCCTTTGTCTTGTATCCCTCACTAGGTTTTCCACGGGTTATATTTACCCTAAAAGTGTCTTTAATTATATAACACCAATCTTTATACCAGTTATGCTTACCACCAGGTGTCTTTAATTACATAACCTTATCGGGCTAAGTTTGTGGGCCTGTGTATACTAATATTATCCACATACCCAAGATTTACTTAACCCTCCCACTGATCCAAGCATGTTTATTTAATGGTTAAGTTTGTGGGCCTATATATACTAATATTACCCACCTACCCAAGATTTACTTAACTCTCCCACTGATTCAACCAAGTTTATGTAACCCCTATTCATGTTTATGTTCACACAATCCCTATGGATTCAACTGGGTTAAGTATTACAGACTAACAGGTTATTTCCATTCACATTGACTCCTTTTTTTTCTTGCCAAAGTTTCACTTGCATATTAATTTCATACAAATATAACTTAATCCATTTAAGTTCATTAACAATCCCCATTGCATGTTGTTGGCTCGCTTTTTGACCAAGCCACCCAGGATCATTCGTAAGAGGAAAACAGGAAACCACGTTCCCCAAGAATATGAAGGAATGGATCGCACTCCATCGTCTCGCCCACCGTCGGATCGCGTACCATCGTCTCGTCCAATATTGGATCGCGCACCATCGTCTCGCCCCCATCTCATCAGCAAACGACGCATCTAGGCGATCCGATCCAAACTTATATTGTTGCCCAGAGCGAACCGATCCGATCCCTTGGTGCATGGCGAACCCTCTGACCCATTCAAGCGCGAGCTGGTCTTCAGCGATCCGAATCGCACGGATCTGGCGACACGTGTCCTTAACCGTCATTTGGACCAATTCTCCCCATCTGCACGATCCGATTTTCAAGCAGATCACGACACCTGTCCACAACGGCTAATTTGACTGTTTCTTCAGCGGTGGCGATGCGATCCGATGTTCTCGGGATTCGTGCCACGTGTCCACGATCCGCCTGACAAAATCAGCTATAAATAGCCCGGAGCTTGGCATTTTTTGGGATCTTTTTGGCAATATTGGGTGCAGAATCCGCCATTGTTGTCAAACTACTGAAATATTGAGAGAAATCCTTGTTGCATTAGCTTTTAAAGCATAATCAATAATATATAAAGTGGACGTAGGCTCGTTAACGCCGAACCACTATAAATTCTGAGTGTTATTTTCTTTTTTCCCGTTCTTCATCTGAAACTCTATAACATTCATAACAATTTGGGTGTTAGGTCCAAATTTCGATCTAACATTTTTGGTGCTTTCACTGAGAAACTCAGTCCTAAAGTTTCACTATTCGCTTCCTTGAGGATTCCAGCGATTCGGATATCATGGCTGGAAAAAGATCTAAAGCTTCACAGACCAACGAAACGATTGAGGAGAGTGTGCACGAACTGGGCAACGAAGAAACTCTGGATCGCGGAGCGCAGGGGGCGAACCGATCCGATGAAGACACCGTGTTCCGAGTCGATGAGAACGAGACGATTCAGGCCGCTGAAGGGGTTGTTACCCGATCCCGAGGTAACGCCTCACAGCCTCCGCGTACCACGACCACGAGTCGACCTCAGGGGGCGCAGCGAGTCGCCATCCACGAACCGCAGCTATCCGAATTGATGATCAAACTACAACTCGACCTGGAAAGGAACCTATGACCCGCTCCTATCGTCCTGGAACCTCTGCTCGACCCGGTTCGAGTTCTTTGCGTATAAGAGAGAGTGATGATGACCAATATGATCCTGTTGCTCCTGTCACTGAGGGGGATCTCTCTCGCTTCGCCGAAATGTGGGATATGTTGTTTGATGAGTTGGCTGCCCAAAGGCAGGAAAGTTCCATCCTGCGGCAAAATTTGACGGCTATGGATAGAAGACTTGATGAGATAGCAAGGCAAAGAACATCGCCAGTTCGTCCACTCACCCCAGTATATTCTTCTTCGTCTGAAGAATCGCCGAGACCTCCGCGACGACCGTATGAGAGAGCCGAAAACATAGAACAGCTTCGGTTCGGAACCCTGCCCTCACAAGAAGAAGAGCTAGGGGCGGGACCCTCAAACCATAATGTGAATGGTCAAGCAACGGCTTTCAGGACTCGAGATGTGAACAGTCCTGTGCATAACAGACCACCTCAGCCCCGTCGCCGCACGCATACTCATGATAACAGGGGGCAGCGAAGCCCCATCCGAGCCCCGGATTTTGTGACTGCTCCCCGAAGAGAGATCAGAGAACCTCGCCGAGCCAGAGACACTGACCCTGAACCCCCTTTGACCAGTGCAAATGTTGCAGCTATGGTCCACCAGATTCTGGCAGACAGCCGTGGACAGCGGAATGAAGATTGGGGGATCGACCGCAGTCACACCCCTTTCACTGATGATATTTTGGACGCGACTTTTCCAAGGCGTTTCAATATGCCACAAATGAACCGATATGCGGGTAGATCTGATCCTGTCCAGCACCTAATGAGATACTCTTGGTCGATGACCGCTGCAGCAGCCTCTGACGCTGTTAAGTGCAAAGCGTTTCCCATATTCCTGGAGGACGTGGCTTTGTTATGGTTTACACGCCTGCTGGCGAGGTCGATTTCTAGCTTCAGGGAGCTGAGCGAGAAGTTCGTAGAACAATTCCGTATCTACGCACAGAAGACAAAAAGTGTGATCGATTTGTTCCTTGTCAAACAGCGACCAGGCGAGAGTTTAAAGATGTACCTGGATCGTTTCAATTTGGCCGCTACTGAGGTTAAAGATCCTCATGAACCGACCGTTGTCGCAGCACTGATTGACGGAGTAGATAAGGACACTAAATTCGGGAGGTACCTGGCAGGCAAACCGCCCCACACTAGAGAATTATTCTACGAGAAAGCCAACGTACATCTACGCCGGGAAGAGGTATATGCGAACCGAAAGGTTAAAACAACTGATAAGGAGGAAATTCAGAGCAATGTCGCCATCAAACAGACTGGAGACAGCTCGGGGAAAGTTGAAGTTAACTTCGGGAATCAGAATCATGGTGGTCGCCAGCCAAGTAACAACAATAACAATGGTAACGGCAATAACCGGAAGAGGAACCGAGGGAACGACTCCCAGAGAAGGACTCGTCCCAGGGCCTTTGAAAGTTATACACCAATAAGTGATACTCTGGAAAATATCTTCATGGATGCGTACGAAGTTCTCCAGAATAAGAGGCCACCTCCTAGAGAGTCGACAGAGAAAGAGCGTGAAACAGGGAAATTTTGTCTATTTCACCAGATCCACGGCCATTCGACGAATGAATGTCGTCACCTAAGGGATGTAGTCGAAAGGCTGCTTCGAGAAGGAAAGTTAGATGAATACAGAGTAACGCCCAGAGACAGGGGGCAAGCAGTGCAGGCCCCGAATCAGAACCAAAATCAACTTGCTGCTAGGCCGACTACTCAGCAGAAAGGAAAGAATATTGTTATCAATACCGTGATCGGAGGACTTTATCTCGCTGGGTACAGCTCCAAAGCGTTGGATCAGTACGTCAACGCGGCCAAACAACACCTCGAGGTAGGGGAATGTAGCAACCCCGAGGACAGTACCCCGGTGAAGCAGCAGAAGATGATGACCGATGATGTTGTTTTCCGAGAACGCGAAAGCATCGGAGTCCATGCTCCAACTGAAGATCCACTTGTAATTACGATACCCATTGGGCCAGCCACTGTTCATAAGGTTCTGGTGGACAACGGGAGTTCCGTTAATATTCTTTTCAAAAAGGCTTTTGACCAGATGAATCTCGAAATAAAAGACTTGAAGCCCTGCCAAGGGTGGATCCGTGGATTCAACGGAGCATCCACCGCTCCAATGGGTTATGTAGAGTTACCAGTCACACTTGGGGAAGGAGAACGCCAGAGAGTGAGAATCCTTCCCTTTGTGGTTTTGGATGTTGAATCGCCCTACAATGCCTTCTTGGGTCGACCGGCCCTCGCAAAGTTCAGAGCCTGCATAGCCCCCTGGTGCTTGTTATTGAAATTCCCCACAGAAGCTGGTATTGGTATCATCAGAGGGGATCAAGTTGCTGCGCGAGCATGTTATGTTGCCGAACTAAAGTTACTTCGCAATGGAGGGAAAATCGAAACTAAAGGCACCTCTCCTCCTTCGGGGGCGGAGACCTTATAGCAACCAAAGAGGATAATCGTTGGAGAGTCGCCCAGAGAGATGCCCGAGGATATGGATCCCAGAGAGGATCAAGAACCCGGGGGCAGAATGGCGACTCCCAACGAGACAACTGTGGATGTACCGATCGATGACAGTGACCCGGAGAAGGTCCTTAAGATTGGATCCCAGTTAAGTCCGAATCTTGCTAAAGAATTGACGGATTTCTTAAAAAACAATTTGGATGTATTTGCTTGGACCCACGCGGACATGTGTGGGATATCTCCATCAATCATGAGCCATTCCTTGAGCATTGACCCTAAACATCCTCCAGTAAAGCAAAAAAAGGCGAATGCTGGGCCCGGAGAGGTCCGCTGCCTTGAAAGAAGAGGTCGGAAAGCTAAAGAGTAATGGATTTATCAGAGATTCGACCTACCCAGACTGGATTTCGAATCCAGTCCTGGTAAAGAAGGCCAACGGGAAGTGGCGAACGTGTATCGACTTCTCAGATTTGAACAAAGCCTGTCCAAAAGATAGTTTCCCGCTACCTCGGATTGACCAGTTGGTAGACTCAACGGCAGGTCACGAGCTTCTCTCATTTATGGATGCTTATTCAGGATACAACCAGATTCCGATGCATGTTCCAGATCAAGAGCACACTAGTTTTATCACTGATCTGGGATTATATTGTTATGTGGTGATGCCCTTTGGCTTGAAGAATGCGGGCGCTACATATCAGCGTTTGGTCAACAGGATGTTTTATAACCAGATCGGGAAAACAATGGAAGTATACGTCGACGATATGTTGGTTAAGTCCAAGCAATCTTCTCAACACACTACTGACTTGGCAGAGATGTTCGACATTCTTCGAAAGTATGGAATGAAACTCAATCCGACCAAATGTTCGTTCGGTGTTGCTTCTGGAAAATTCTTGGGATTCGTTGTCAGTTCCCGTGGTATTGAGATTAATCCAGACCAGATCGCGGCAATCAGGAACATTCAGGAACCTAGGCAGATTAGGGATGTGCAAAGCCTTGCTGGAAAAGTGGCCGCGCTAAGCAGATTTATCTCCAGGGCTACGGACAAGTGCATCCCATTCTTTGAATTAATAAAGCGAGGAAAACGCCACTTTAAATGGACACCTGACTGCGTAGAAGCATTTCAGAATTTGCTCAGGCACTTGGAGAAACCTCCGATTTTATCTAAGCCAATAGATCATGAGGATTTATTCATGTATTTGGCAGTGTCATCCCATGCGATCAGCTCAGCATTGGTAAGGGAAGAGGATAAGGTCCAAAGACCTGTGTATTATGTGAGCAAAAAATTGACAGCAGCAGAGCGTAATTATCCACGGATAGAAAAGTTGGCGTATAGTTTACTGATCGCCTCTAGAAAACTTCGGCACTATTTTCAGGCACATCCTATCACCATATACACCGACCATCCACTCAAGCAGGTTCTACAGAGACCGGAGGCATCTGGAAGGTTACTTAAATGTAATATTGAGTTAAGTCAATTCGATTTGAACTTTCAGCCCAGACGATCAATTCGGGGGCAAGTGATAGCTGACTTCATAGCAGAGTTCACTGTCCCTGAGGAAGATATAGCAAACGAAGAAGTTGATCCTTCAAAGTTACTTTTCGATCCTAATGCCTGGAGATTGTATACTGATGGTGCTAGGAACGACGAAAGATCCGGCACTGGAATAGTGCTTGAAACCCCCGAGAAACGATTGATAACCTATGCAATCCGAATGGAGTTTCATGCCACTAACAACGATTCCGAATATGAAGCTCTGATAGACGGATTAAAGATTGCAAAGGAACTAGAGGTCACAAAGCTGAACATCTTCTGCGATTCCAAATTAGTTGTGAACCAAGTCACTGGAAAATTCCAAGCTAAAAGTGCAAGATTGATTTTATACTTAAAGAAAGTGAGAGAACTGCTGAATGATTTTGATCACTACAGCATATCTCATATTCCGCGGTCAGAGAATCAGCAGGCAGACAGGTTGGCAAAGATGGCTAGTTCTGGCGATCCTGAAGTGACTGGGCTGGCCCCCGTTGAAGTACTTCGGTCCCCTAGCATAGATCAGATGGAAATCGACCTAGTACTAGAGACGGAACCAGAAAGGGAGTCCTGGATGACCCCTATAAAGAATTTCCTAATGGATGGAACGCTTCCGACCAAGAAAAGCGAGAGGCGTAAAGTGATTCGTAAAGCCGCCCGATACGTTCTGCAAGGCAGAGTTCTTTATAGACAAGTGTTTTCAATGCCCCTCCTTCGGTGTATAGCCCACGATGACATCAAACGTGTGCTGTAAGAAGTCCACGAAGGCGAATGTGGCGACCACACTGGAGGGCAAACTTTGGCGAAAAAGGTATTGCGGCATGGTTATTTCTGGCCTACCATAAACAAGGATGCAGTAAGATATGCACGACGATGTGATGCGTGCCAGAGATTTTCAAAGATACCTAGAGCGCCTCCAAGTCAGTTAAAAACAATGATGAGTCCATGGCCTTTCGCTATGTGGGGAATTGATATCATAGGAAGCCTCCCCATAGCAAGGGGCGGAGCAAAGTTCGCTATTGTGGCCGTAGATTATTTCACTAAGTGAGTTGAGGCTGAACCACTAACTACAATCACAACTAAACGAGTGATCAACTTCATCGTGAGAAACATCATCTGTCGATATGGGATTCCAAAGATTGTAATAACAGACAACAGAACTCAGTTCGATAGTGCTGAATTCAGAGACTTCTGCCAAAAATACCACATCGAGAATCGGTACACCTCTGTGGCGCACCCACAATCGAACGGACAAGTCGAAGCGGCAAATAAAGTAATTAAGTCCATTCTGAAAAGAAGAATGAAGCGGGCTAGAGCCATGTGGGCTGATGAATTGCCCTTGGCACTATGGGCCTACAGGACAACATATAAATCGGCAACAGGACATACCCCGTTCTCCCTTGCTTTTGGAACGGAAGCAGTCATCCCGGTTGAGATAAAAGTACCTTCTCATCGGGTGACTTTTTATGATCCAATGACCAATAATGAATTGCTCCTTGAGTCCCTGGATATGATCGAAGAAAAGAGGGATGAAGCAGACCTGCGTGCCCTGAGATGCAAACAACAGGTCGCCCGATATTACAACAAAAAGGTCCGAGCCCGAACCTGGGAACCCAGAGACTTGGTTCTGAAACGTGTCTTTCCACCCCCGACTCATATGGGAGCGAAGTGGGAAGGACCGTACTCTATTCTGAGCAAGCTTGATAATGGAACCTTCAAGCTGGCAACCGTAGATGGAAAGGAAATCCCCAGAGTGTGGAATGCCCAACATTTACGGCCATATTTAACATGAGAGTTTCAAATCTATTCTTTTGCTTTGTTAAAAGCTATGTACAGGGCATGACTTGCCTAGAATAGTCTGATTCCTTAAAGCAAGAGACTAATGGGCCGCGAACCAAAAGCCCACCACGACTCGAGGGGGAGCCCACTTCGTTCCAAGGACCAAGTGCACACCCAAGAACGGAATGAACGTCTCACTGACATTTCGCGACTCGAATCCGCGATACGAATCGATAAATTCAGAAATAAGGATTCTGAGAGAATCGCAGAAAGAGAAGAGTTTTGTGACCCGCGATTCGATGGGAAGATACAATTTTATAGCTTCGAAGCATGTTCCATCATCAATAAAACATACTTCGAGGGGGCAAAATGTTGGCTCGCTTTTTGACCAAGCCACCCAGGATCATTCGTAAGAGGAAAACAGGAAACCACGTTCCCCAAGAATATGAAGGAATGGATCACACTCCATCGTCTCGCCCACCGTCGGATCGCGTACCATCGTCTCGTCCAATATTGGATCGCGCACCATCGTCTCGTCCCCATCTCATCAGCAAACGACGCATCCAGGCGATCCGATCCAAACTTATATTGTTGCCCAGAGCGAACCGATCCGATCCCTTGGTGCATGGCGAACCCTCTGACCCATTCAAGCGCGAGCTGGTCTTCAGCGATCCGAATCGCACGGATCTGGCGACACGTGTCCCTAACCGTCATCTGGACCAATTCTCCCCATCTGCACAATCCGATTTTCAAGCAGATCAAGACACCTGTCCACAACTGCTAATTTGACTGTTTCTTCAGCGGTGGCGATGCGATCCGATGTTCTCGGGATTCGTGCCACGTGTCCACGATCCGCCTGACAAAATCAGCTATAAATAGCCCGGAGCTTGGCATTTTTTGGGATCTTTTTGGCAATATTGGGTGCAGAATCCGCCATTGTTGTCAAACTACTGAAATATTGAGAGAAATCCTTGTTGTATTAGCTTTTAAAGCATAATCAATAATATATAAAGTGGACGTAGGCTCGTTAACGCCGAACCACTATAAATTCTAAGTGTTATTTTCTTTTTTTCCGTTCTTCATCTGAAACTCTATAACATTCATAACAATTTGGGTGTTAGGTCCAAATTTCGATCTAACACATGTTATTATTTATATTGTAATTAACAGAAGTAATCTTACAATATTTCACCCCTTGATTGTAATTAACGAAAGTAATCTTACAATCCCTCTCTATTATTCATTGTCTGATTCCATAATTACAATAACATTGAAACGACCCAAACTCGTCCTTGCGAGAAAGCCTGGATTGAGTTGAGAACATGACAAGTCAGAACACAAACAATAGAACATTTCATTGTTATTACAACAATTATATCAGAGTACAAGAATATAACAGAGTATGAATAAATATTACACATTGGAAAATATCAGAGGTTTAAAGTTACAATGCAGCAGAAAAATAGTACATAAAACAACTGAAAGGAATACACGGATACAAAGCTTTTCGAGTATAGTTTCAGCTGTTAATCCAGGATCCTATGAATATAGTATATGGAAAACCAAACTATTGGCTGCGCATGTGGAAAATAGGGGCATCCAGAGTTTAGGTTAAAATAATAAACTCCAGGTCAGTCATGGGACTGGTGTGAGAACTAAAATTGTTATTTAAAACATTACTTTAAAATAAAGTAAATCAAGGGACCATGCCATATAACACGGAACGGGTTTCCTCCCAAGAATACCAGTGCATATAACAAAATAACACAATGCTTTTTAGAAAAATGAAGCTACTATAAGATCAGGTCCCATCACACAATGCAACGCAAGCCGAGGGATAGAGTTTTACCTTATAATAGCCAAAAATGTTTGGTACGTTTAAAACAAATCATTTTGATACTATTATAAGTGTATCGTGTCAAAATTAACTTCAAATATAAATGTATCAATCATAGACGACAGAGTACCCCATCCTACTATGTCGCCATACTGGTTCTACAATCAAAACCGAAATGTCATGTATTGGAAATTGGATTTCCATCATAAGTCGAGGCAAGGGATGTACTCCTCACTAGCTTCGAGACACTCTAGCAAATGCCTCAGGATCTCCCGCAGTAGACCCTTGGATCCTCCAAGGCCGGTCCTCTCTTACGTTTGAGGACTGGCAATTCTTGAACACACGTTTCCCGGTCCTATAGGACCTATCCATCGGCTCCATAGGAACCGATATATCCGAGGTGCCTCGCTATCCATCATCCACATAGGTAAAAATATAATAAATGTCTGGGCTCCATACCATCACACCACCCATAGCTAGAAGGAAACGTCATGCACTCCTTGGGTCTTTTATCCCTTTTTTACTCATACTGAGGTGTGAGGTTCGCGAATTAACGCTATACACAAAGCTATGCTATATTAAAGCCATGCTTTGATCATCAACCACAAGACTCTGCTTTTCAACAGAAGCCTTGACCACTTGCATCTCAGCATGCCACACTGGCAGTTCACGCCATCCAACTGATGTCTATCGATATATAACCTCTGAGCTCGTACGTCTCAGAGAAGGGTGTTAAGCAAGAGAATAATTTCTCCGCCACTAAACAGAAATATATTTAATAGATATCAATCAACACAGAATAAAATCCAATGTCAGACACACACATCCATTTAATAGTTCGTTCTGGGTCTGAGCGAAACCGGAGGCACTATATTCCTCGTCCCATATGTCCAATACAGGAGAGAGGTCCTCGCATATCCGGTCGATCTCCAAGTACGTCTGGACGATCACCAATTATTACCTTGTCTTGGGTGTACAGCCCAATCAAGATATCAGTAATCGTCCAAACGATGTGAAGACCTCCAGTCTTCAACCACCATCTTCATCATCGACTTATCATCGAATCAATTATTCAGTATAGGTATAAACCCGGCCTTTCTGAATAATTCACGTATCTTATAATCAAGTGCTATAAAAACACAACATACGACTCATTCCAATGCTGATTATTCTTTTATTTAAATATTCAAATCCTTTGGGAAAATTTCCCATTAATTTTATCAAAGATAAATTCTTTAAATTTATTCTTTAATCTTCCTTTGTATATTAATTCTAAACCAAATTAAGGTTTATCAACTAGTCGGGATTATTGAGCCTTACCGAAGTAATCATTTGTTTAATTTCCCAACCCCAACCTATTCATTCCATGGAGAAAAACTGGTAATACTCCGTATCTAACACCACGGTGTTATCGGCAAATTTAATTGCCATTTCACGTTCAAATCTAATTAAAGATTTAACTATCGCTCGGAGCAAAACTGGTGATACTCCATTCTCGATCATTTCCCAAATTTGATAATTTAAATTATCACTTTCACCTTTCAATCTAATTAAAGATTCATTAAACCTCCACCTAGTTTTAATCTTCCCAAAAATCAATATTAATGATTATTTAACTTTGGGAAATCAAACATGCCGCATTGACAACTTACATCGTACCATTGATTTCTGTCGATATATAACCTCTAAGCTCGTACGTCTTAGAGAAGGGTGTTAACCAAGAGAATACATTCTCTTCCACCAAACAGATATATATTTAGAAGAGATCAACCATAAAGTTCGGAATACAATGTTAGACATGAAATCCTGTTTTTAACTAGGTTAAAGAACCAATGTCATTTAAAACACGGTTCACAATAAACCCAAAATCATATTCCATTAATTATGGAATCTTCATGGAAAACATATCAATATATAATCGATATCAATTTCTGCATCCGACTAATAATATAAATGGAATAACGATAAAGCCTTTTAAATTCCGTTTATATTAACAGTCTTCCTCCACAGAAGCTCACTTCGATTATTATCAAATCGAATTCCATTCCATTCCAATTTATTGTATTAAATTGGAAAACTTTACTTTGGAAAATTTCCTTTAAATCTTAATAAAAAGATTTATAAATTCTAAATCACATTTCACTGTTAATTTGGGTTAAAGAATGTATGTCATTAAAAACACAGTTCACAATAAACCCAATTCACATTCCATTTTATTCCAATTATTAAATATAATTGGAAACTCTAATAATCTTAATTAAAAGATTTATTCTTTTCACAGGGGTTCAAGAACAGTGTTACTGAAATCATCATTCACGACAAACCCAAAATCCAATTCTTTTATTCAATTCCAATTAAATATTAATTAATTGGTAAAATTTTCTAAATCTTAATTAAAAGATTTATTCTTTTCTCAACTGGGTTTAAGAACAGTGTTAGTAAAGACACTGTTCACGACAAACCCAAAATCCCATTTGATACTAAATACAAGGCTCTACGTAGAAATTATATCGGCTTATATTCAATATCAAATTCTAAAACCAACAAATATCGTATTGGAAATAACGATATATGTATATATAAATATATGTGTATATATATATATTCCAAATTTCCATAACGATATTCGTATAATCACGGAATCCAATATTGAAATATTCCAAAAATTATTTCCATTCCAAACACATTCCAATTTATTCGTTGGAATGTCTGGTTATATAAAAATCATTCACAAATCCAGTTTATTTTATTTAAAAATTATTGGATTTCAAATCTAGTTAATAACTAGTTCATTTTGATAAAAATATATTTTTATCTTTACTAATGTGGAATTTTTCATCCCAATTCTTTCCAAATCATTTAATATGATTTTACACAAATTATTAATATTTTTAATAATTTTATCAAGGCCCTTTCAGTCGATTTCTGTAAACGGTCATCGAACTGCACTTACAGCGACCTTTTCCAAATTTGATTTGGACATAATTTCAAATCCAATCGTTAGATTTCAAATATCCAATATTCATTGGAAAGCCCTTTTCGATACGAACCCAAAGGTTCCGGTTTTAGGAGAATCTGATGGTCAGATCTCCCGAAATGTCAATTCGAAGTCAATGGTCGAAATTCGCGAACGGTCGCGGCGTGGCACGTTCTATTCAGGCCATTAAATATATATAATACATATATTATCCATATTTCATCGATTTCCATTTAAAAAGTATTTTACAAATCATTCATAAATTCGTTTTAAAAATGATTCTAACTTCATTTTCAATTTTAAATCAAAATTGAATATTCCTTATCATTACAATATATAAATGATAATATTTTCAAAATATCAAATTTTGAAATAATTTCCTTTTCGATGTTCATTATAAAAATGAATAAAATTGATATAAATATCGTTCGCGTCAAAATGGCGCATATCTAATCAACACAGCTTTACATATTTTAATTTTTTCGTGTCCATCCAAAATCGGACATTAAAATCAGATTTTAATCCTTTGTTGAATATTATTTTAAAACATTCCTTATTTTAAAATATTCGTTTTTTCCGAATTGGAATCAGACACAGTCAATTACCATATAATGTTATTTATATGGATTCGTACTTCATATGTATACCACAACAATGATAAACAATCAACCATCATCCAGAGTGCACTACAAAACTGCATAAGCATTAAATATAAATAATTAACGCTTACAACAGTCTGTCAACCAATCGATTGACATATAACTAAACGATTGAGATTAGTGTATGCCAAATATCATCCCAATACCCGTGTGGGGTTTCAATCAACACATACAGATTTTATTTGTTCAGTTGGGCGATGTGTAAAATATATTGTCCCTATCCATATCAGTCAAATGAGTGTACATAAATAAATCGTCCGATTTGTAAATGAATATTTATTTTCAGTTCAGGAGAATTTTATGTTGTTCACATATACGTTAAAAACTATATTTTTAATGATAAAATATTTTATTCAACACATGAATATTTTATACAGTTCATTTTTACAAAAAATGACATTTTTATTGTTCTAACATATTTTAGAAAATTTTGGTAGCATAATGGCATGATACTAGAACTGGAATAAGGTCTAGCCTTATCCCTCGCCTAATACTGGCTTGCGCCATGCACATACCAATTCTAATCAATTCCATTCACATCCCAAACCATATTCAAACAGATAAATCCATTAAAACAAACATCCATGTTTTCAATCAAAGGTCTTGGGTGCTACTAAGCACCGTCTGCATCCTAGTATATAATTACTTAATTAAAAGTTGAATGAGAAATTGTTCTCACCTTTGGTTTCCACTCCGTCATTCTTTAATGGACGATTTGGATTCTGTTCTGCTTCCACTCAGTTCCATTGCATTCTGTTTCACGCGGTATATATACTAAAAAAATCATATTTTTAACCAACGATATTTATATTTAAAAATAACATTTTTATTTCAATGTCATATATATAAAAATCACATTTTTATAACGATGTTTACATTATAAAGATCACATTTTTATTACCATACCTATATAAAAAACAAGTTTTTAATCATCGCTATATATATATATATTTATAAACCAAAGTTTTATTCCAAAACTATATATATATATAAATCATATTTTTATAACGCTACTATATATATAAAAATCATATTTTTATTTCTAAACCATATGTATAAAAATCATATTTCTATACCGCTACCATATATATAAAAATCATATTTTTATTAATCAGCTTATATATATAAATCATATTTTTTTAATGCTATTATATATATAAATCATATTTTTTTGATAATGCTATTATATATAAAAATCGTATTTTTAATAACATAAATAAATAAAAGTAAAAAAAACTCACTTTTTCCCCGTCGAACTCAGGCTAGAGGGGCTGCGGTGGGAGGGCAGCGCAGCGTTTAAGGGGTTTTGGGGTTTCGGTGGTTGAACGTGGCGATGGAGGCTATGTGGAGGCGCGAGGGGGTGGCTGGGCGGTCAGCGGAGGCCGGGGGTACGGAGTTGAGAGCGGTGGTGGTCAGGTGGGCTGGCGATGGCTGATTTGGACTGGTTAGGGTTTTTTGAAGGGATGGCGGCTGGAGATGGATGGAGGGAGACCGGAGGGGGCGGCGCAGGTTGCAGTGGTAGTGGGGGAACCGGCGACAGCGACATGGAGGCCAGCGGCGACGTGATGGAGAACGGCGGCTGAAGGTTTTCGGTGCGACGGGTTTCCCCTTTATTTTTTTGTTCTTTTAATGAAAATTAGGGTTTATAAATTTCTATTTATAATGATTTCCAAAAAGCAACTTTTCCATACGAACTTCAAATCGAACCACCGACTGTCATCCCTAACTAATCACCCCCATTCTGAATACAATGGGATATGTCCCGTAAGCCAGTTCTATTATTTTAATCATTTTTTAATCAAAATTAAAGTATAATTTAATTTAACGTTCAAAATTGATTTTAACGTACATTTTAATTTACCGAGGCCACGTACTGACTCCAAAAATCCCAAAAAAATAATTCTAGCTATGTTTTGATGATACAGTCCTAAGAAAACTAATTTCGTTGAATTTGGAGATCGTTAAAAAAATAGACATTTTCCAGTCGATTAATTTCAAATTGAAATTACCAAACACGTTTAAATTCACCGCGCTAACATATTAATTCCAAAAATTATGAAAATTGGAATCTAGCAATAATTTGACATTTCGGATCCAACAAAAGTGGGTTTTTCGAAAATAGAGGTCGTTTGGAAAATATTTTTTTTAAGGGATATATTTTATATAAAATATATATAAATTCCACAGCGACTATTTTAAATTTTAAACTGGATATAACTTTTAATTCCCATTATGAAATATGGATTTTTCATATTCATAAGAAAGATATAATTAAACAGATTCAAATATTTCTGGTTTTACTGAAATCCGATTTATTTAGAATCCTGTACATTCGTTTGAAATTTAAAATCGAAATTTCAAACTACCACGCCATTTCAGGCTCGTTAAATAATTAAAATAAATTTTTATTCGTTATTGTTTAAAATAAATCATTTTAAATATTAATAATCCATTAAAATAGCTAAAATAAATATTTTAAATTGGTTCTGAAAATCCAGGTTGTTATAAACATGTTTTACTTAATATTTAATTAAGTATACTCCTCAATTCACATGTTTCCTGTTTAACATATCACTACAACTTGACGTTGTTTACTTATTAACTTAGTTTTCTTTACTAAGGTTTACTAATAAGCTTTTTTTCCTTTTATTATAACTTATGTTATAATTTCCACTTGTCCCGAGGACAAGCCTACCTATCACATACAAAATTTTCATTAAGTAATTAATCATAATAGGTTACCATCATCCCTTGTTTACTCCATTTCATTACCATGTCCATTTATGGTTATAATGGGCTAGACCTCCCACATTAGGCCTACAACTTGTGGATGCTGGATATGCTGGTCGGGACCGGGCAGATTTATTCCACAAGTTGGGCCTAAACTCGTATCTTAGCCCGATTCATATTTGCGCACTTAGACCTCTCACATTAGGTTCAACATTAGTGGCTACTGGATATGCCGGTCGGGTCTGGGCAGACTTCCACCACTAAGGCAACCTAAACTCGTGTCATAAGTCCAATTACAATTACTAATTGTAATTATTAGACATTTCATTATTATCCAATTCTTACCTATATCTTTATAGGTGATTATGTCCTTATTTCCCCTTTTTGAATTATATATCCAATCATATAAACATTATTTAAATTATGCCAATTCCAACCTTTTCCCCCGTTCCCTAACTAATGCATTCACATATATTTGGCGGCATCTAGGCTAGAAAATAGCCTAGTCATAAATAATAAATAGGGAAAAGTGATGGGAATATGACAAAGGTGATTGTTTTGACACAAAAATAAACTATAGCATGGTGATAAGGTGGACATATAAGCATAAATCTGATGAACTTGTGGCAGTTAACTAATTCTAACATAACTATGATGTCATAATAAGCGTAATAAGATCTAAATTAACAATTTATATGTCCGACTGGTTTAGATCTAATATGATAGGCATAAGATGATAAACTAGATCCGATTAATAATTTGGATGTCCACATAATTCAGATCCAATAGTTAAAAATAGATTTAACACGAATAAGGTCAAGATCCACATCATAGCATGTCATAGAAATTACGATTAATCCAACAAGATGGAGATTTAGATCCAATAGTTAGAAATAGGTCCAACACAAATAAGGTCAAGATCCACATCATAAAATGCCACAAAAATTACAATAGATCCAAATAAGAATTCATATGTGCAATAATAACAGATCTCAATTAATCACAATATGATAATAAGGTGGACATAATAACAGATCTAGTAAAAGGGTAATGATAAAACTTGATCCAATATACTTAGGATGAACAGATCCAAATAAGAATTCATATGTCCAATAATAATAGATCTCAGTTAATCATAATATGATGATCTAGATCTAAACAAAGGATGACTTGTCTATATACTGATAATCCCAAAATAACCACAAACTTGTCAATGGTTCAGATCCACAAAGGTGACATGATAAACTAATCACAGGTGAATTAGATCTATATAAAAAAAATAGATCCAACATAATGAAGTTTGAGATCCAAGAATAACATAGATTTATGATTCAAGACAGATCCAAATCACAGTACTATCACGTTATACTTTTAGTCATTTAAATCTAAAAGTAACATAGAACTCACAATGTTTGGCTAAGAAGACAGAACTAGAAAAGAAGTTTGTTAGGTTGTAAATCCACGCTTGAATCTCGAATTGATTTGCAAAGCTGGTAGTTGTAAAAGATAGGATTAGATTCAGTTTAGATACCAGCAGAGTTTGGCCATAATGAATTCTTAATGAAGAAAACAAGAGAAATGACCACGTATATATAGCTATCAGACCCTCTGAAACCGACTGTCACGTCAGCCCTAGGGGTGTCGACACCCCTGTGGGTGGGTCAACCCTGGTGTCGACACCCCTTAAGGGGGGCCGACCCCGGTGTCCTCACCCTTCTATTGGGGTCGACCCCCTAGAGAAGGAAAACTGCCGCCACTTTTTCTTTTTCAAATTCGAACGGTTTTGGATAAATTCCGACTCATCCTTGACTCATGTGTATATATATAATTCTTCTGCGCGTATGCAAACTTAAAACCCTCATAACTTCTTCATACGATGTCCATTTTACGCAAACTAAATGTCTAACTTGACCAGATTTTCGAGACGGACGCAATGGCGTAGTCTGTTTTCCATAATTCTAAATATTAAATTAATTATTATTTAATTTATCCTCTTTTAGTGTCATTAAAAATACGGGGTGTTACAGTAATAGGAGGAAACATAAAATCTTGAGTCAGACAACAGCCTTAGTGAGTGATAAAATAGCTAACAATAATTACAAATGATAATATGAGTAGGCGGATAATGCAACCGATCTGCCCAACAACCAACAAGTTAACATGTGAAAACCATCCATCACATGCCATTACAGAATAGGAAAGAACAACCCCAATCCCGCTTCTCTTTTTCAACCTGCAATGATAACCTACCCAGAGAACACAAAAAAGAAAGCACGTAGAATCAACCATAACATCCATATCATCCAATATCCTATCTATCACCGTCTATAGTCGTGAATCCATTGATTATCTAATTTTATTTTCAACGATCAAGAGGGCTAATGAAGAACCCCAGTTCTAGCCAAACTACCATATGCCATCATGACTAGTATGTTTTTCCTTTCCATTCTCGACAACTAGTCCTATCATGACGGATCAGGGTACGCGATCTCTCGAATCTGATCCTAATGGGTGTCCCTACGATACCCCTTCTTTGAGTCCGCTAGAACACTTTGATAACCAACAATTCCTTGGCACATCAAATCTGTCAAGCCTTCCATCTCGGTGAATCAATTCATTTTTCGAACCGTTCTATTATCATCCATGATTGACTCACATTCTGTCAATCCAACATCATACTAGATCGTATATCGAATCATGACCAATTTCATATCAATTCGGCCCCGACAATTCCAATGTGAGTACACAATCAAAGCATTATCCATATTTGAGTTGCGTGTCAATCACCTGAAGTCCATTTCAATCCAAACTTCACTAGAAACCTCCGAAAGCCATCACTACCACACTCCCATAAAACACACATCCATATGCCTTCCCGCATGGGTCGGTGCCGACCCATCCACTTAGCCACTTTTGGCTAAGTGGTTAGCCTGTCTCCTTCTTTGCCTCGAGAACATCCCGCAGACCCATTCACCAATCGTTTCGGCGTTCATGTTGAAGCATTTTCCAACTTATTCATATCTCAAGTAATCAACCTTCGACCCATCACAAATCAACTCCGAACAGTCTAAAATTTGCACATTGCCTCTAATCATCGCTTCCACGCCGTGCCTCAAAGAATCGTCACCACTTGAGCCATCCACATGTGTAGGTGTTGACCCATCATAGGTCGGTGTCGACCCATGCACCTAGTGAATTTATGCACCAAAATTTGCATGCTCAATTCCCCCGTCTTCTAAAGGGCCTATACCAAGTTTCGTTTGAATCCGATCATCTAAACCGCTGATTTGATCTATTCTTTAGTCCTATAATTCTACGATAAATAATCTAACATACAACTCAAGAAATGTAATCAATTAAATTAAAACAAGATACAGTTCAATAATACATGATCATACAAACATGAACAAATTCCAATTAAACCAAAACATATCACAATTATGAGATCTAACATGATTTGGATCTAAACATATGAATAAACATGATTAATCTAACAATTATCCAATTAATATGATCAAATTAGGTTTCTCGGGTTTCTAAAACTGAGTTAAACATAAATGATCAGATCTAAGGTGACTTCATATATAACATTATGAATATGATCCTAATTTATCCATACAATCCGTAGCTTCCATGTGAGAGATATTTATCACTCACCTAATCCTTGATTTGATGTAAATTTAATGAGATCAGATCTGGACATCACTGAAACCCCTTGAATTCGATGAAATTTGATGTGATCTAACCTTCCTTGATGATGATCTATCTTCTAGATGTAATCTACAATAAATTTATATGAAAAGAATGGAGAAATAGGGTTTCAGGTTGAACCAGAAAATCACAGACACCCAACTTGAAGTTTAGAATAAAGAGCGTAACCTTAGTTCTCTCAACAAGTCCCCTATTTATACATATAGGTCATAGGTCTAATGAGTTTGGCAAATCAGCCCATTAGATGCTGACCAGTCTGCCTAAATAGCAGCTGAAACTTAAAACAACGATTCCTCCCAAAGCGCTGAACCAAATCATCATGTGGCCACTCTATCGAATCGTAAACCACCATTTCAATCCAATGGAATCGATCTCAGTACCTGATTCGATCCCTATCAAAAGTTATGTCCCAAACAGTAAACTCAAGGGAAAAAATGGTCATACTTGAATTCGGTAAAAATCACGGACACGTCTCGCATCCCTATGAACGACATATTAAAATATGAGAATGATCTGACCACTAGGGAATAAAATATAATTATTTTATGATCGATTGATACGTAAAACATGGGTCGTTACAAGATACTTACAGCTGATAGATCTCCAAGAGTAGCAGGAGTAGTAGCTTCAATGATAGGCGAAAGGAGTATACGCGAGGTAAGTCCCAGACACTCAGGGTCATATTTCTCTGTCTCCCAGCCTCGGGCACTACAGAGGAGGAACTAGAGCCACCTTCAATGGCATCTTTACCCTTATCCTAGTGCTTGGCAGCTTCCTTTAACAACCTTCTACCCTCTACTAGACGCTTGGTATCATCGTCCTTCAAAAGTGTCCTCATCATCTCCTCTTCATCCATGGTATTGACTTTCAGCCTGCACTTTTCTTCGTCAACAAGTTCATCTCATGCATCGAATAATGTTGTGGGATAGACTTGTACCTAGGATATGTCACGGGTTCGAAGAACTTGTGTGAAGAAAGATATTAAGAGATGTCCAAAATCCTCCACCACTTCTTGGGCCACAATGAGTTGTACCTTAGAATTAGAAGCAAACTCAAGAGTGGTGTTGGCGTTCTCCTTAGCTGTTTTTACCCTTTCCCCAGCTTCTTCCAGCTTAGCTTTCAGATTGGCAACCTCCTTATCAATCTTAGTCTTCTCATGCTTGAGACGAGAGTATGATAGTTTCAGTTCAGTTTTCTTAGCTGTGATGCCCTCACATTGCTTCTTAAGAGTTGTACATTCTTTGCTATTGGTGTCGAGCTCGTCGTGAAAGCACTGTTATAACTCGTCGTGTAGTTTCTTATATTTCTCACTGTCGTGCTCTGCGATTGCAAGTTTGTCCTGGGCATCCTCGCACTCTTTCTCAACATCCTTCCTGGAAGACATGTCATGCTCGGACATTTGGTTCTGGTTGTTAAGTCCAACTGGAGTTCCATTATAATTTTGAGATAGCTTCGGAGCATACTTGCAAGATTTCCTGGTATCGTTAATCAAAGAAATCTATTTAGGCTTTTACACTATCGGTCCAGTTTGCAGGAACCGGTTGGATATTTGGCACAAAATGCATATTCCCAAAATGATATTTAGGGAATTTCTCCTTTAAGACATTTATCTTCTCCGCAGTTGGAGCATCAAGAACCATAGGCTTGGTTGTACAAATATCAATGGATTTACGCTTTGATGAAGTGATAGACAAACTGCCCCTGTCTTTGGACTTAGATGAATTATCCTTGTCCCTAGGTTTTTCCTTAGGGTCAGAATGTTTTTTGGGAGGTTTTTCTTGGGGATATGGCTCTTCAGGAAAAAGTGGAGCTCTGGTAACCTGCTTATCCTCTTCATGATGGCTTTGATAACTTTTATACTTTTCAGAATCTGAACAAGCTGGAGAACGGGAGCGAGAGGACTGGTGGTACTTTGATTGGTAGCGCCTTCTGTCATCCCTCTCTCGGTCATCTCTGTAATCACGTTCGATGTCAGAATAAGACTTTGGGAACCTTTGGCAGATCTTTTTAGGGTCTTAGATTTGGTGAGACACTGTCCCTACAAATTAACACAAACCAGTATTAAAATCAAAAAGTATGATATTGTGTAAGTGTTGTGACATCTAGTGTTTGTGTTGTGTACCCTAAATGATTCACCCCGACAGACCGGAGCCCAGAGTTTGGCCAGTAGGCATCGTCTTCCCAGTCTTAACAGGTTTGACTTTTTCCTCAGAGGTAGGAAAGAAAGAATTAGAGCTTATGTCTTGGGAAGAATAGATAGTATTTGGAAGAGGAAGGTCGCCCGAGCCCTTAAAAATAGTCATTGACACTTCTTGGCGGGGATCATGAACTAGAGACTTAGCAGGAGATGGGGTCTCGAGAGAAGGTTGCCTCTTAGAAGTAGATATATTTCTTGGATAAACGCCCCTAGGCTCCTCCTCAATTGACATTTCTGGAAGTTCCTCGGTGAATACGTTTATTGGCCAAGGGCTTTTTAGGAATTCACTGGGCTACTCTCAAGAGTTTTCTTTTTTTTCCCCCTTCTTGAGGTTATCGACTGGAACTTGTGAAATCTTCATTTTCAAGGCCTCCCCAGCCTCAATTATGCAACTGTCCACCCCTCAATTGGGGCCACACTTCTAGTCCCCGCTGATGCCGGAGGAAACTGAGCTGGGGGCACGTACGCACGAGCACGTCCTCCACCAAGTCCTATACATCGTTGTGGACTAATCAAGTGATGTCGATGAAGATACTGATCCACTAAGCATCTTTTGACGCTTGGTAAAGATAGTTCATCATTTAGCAAAGTTGTAACGACCCGCATTCTACGCATCATAGGATTGTAAAATATTTATTTATTTCACATACGAAGTCGTATGGTCATGTAACTTTGGGAGACGACTATTGGGGTCATTTCCCATGTTCTTGATTTTTGCCGATTTTTAAATGACCGTTTTGCCCTTAGCTGATCTTGTTTTGGCCATAACTTTTGACTGGAAAGGAATTTTGACCTGAAACCACTTCCATTTGATTCGTTTGATGGTTTACCTTTCCGTAAAGTAGTCATAATAGCCAAACAGACTTACCACTTGGGAGATATGGCTGAATTAAGGTTTAGAGGGTTAAAAACAACTAACTGGGCTTAACCGGGTGATTAGCAGCTAGGCCCGATGGGGGATTTCGGGATTAGAGGTATTTAAGGGCTGCTAGGGTTAGGATTTCGGTTTTTCAATTATTTTCCAACCACCACAAACCCTCTCTTCAACCTAACAATGGCCTCCAACATCTAAAAACACCGCTAATCACTTCTTAATCAAGTTTTGGCTTATACTACATCAAATTAAGGAGGAATAGCACCAAAGAAAGGTTAGAGCTTCTATGTTGCATTGGGAACAGCGCTAAACAGGGAATCATTTCGGATTTGGTATTTTATTTGTGGCCAAGGTGAGTGATTTGCATAGTTTTGCACTAATTACGGTTAATTAAGGGTAATTAGTGAGGATTAACGAAATTAGACATTATAAAATTTTGGAAAAATATTTATAAAATTCAAAATGGTGTTTTAGACCTCTGTTAGAAGTTTGGGCTAATTTGGTTAAGTTCTACTAATCATATCATTAGATTTTGCCTAAACATGTTTAAGGGAAAATATGGGGTTTTGGATATGTTTGATCCATTTTACATGCTAGGATTGTTGTTTTGCTGTTTATGAATGATTATACATGTTGCTATGACTGTATAGTATGCTTTGTGGTTGTCTAGAAGTGTTAGATTGGATGAAAACGCCATCGAATGGCGTAAACAGTCGCTGGGAGAAGTTGCAGGAAAATATGCAGGGACCGGATCGGATCGCCCCCTCTATCTCGACTCGACCCGATGCAGATGGTCACGAACGGAACCACTCCAGAAGCCACGATTCGACCTGCTCGCGTCAGAGGACTCCGCACCATGAAGCTTACCATTCCGCCTTTGCTTGATGACCACGGCCCGAAGAGCACGAACCGATCCGCCATGAATTGATGAAGGCTGGTTTCACGAGGCGATGGAGGAGTGCGACCCGACCCGAAGCTTGGCCACGACCCGACCCGATGGAGCTGGAGGACCACGAGCTGATGGCGCGACCCGATCCGAATGGAGGAACTCGACCCGAACCAGTGTGGTGACTGCAGACTGAACCAGGAAGCTTGAATGCGAGATATGAGCTATGGACTGAATGAAGACCGATCCGGAGAAGAAGACTGAAACCCGAGATGCAAAGGTAGTCCAAATGGGAAGTTTGTTCTCAGGATCCAATTGGGAACCAATGAGTTGACTTCATGAGTTGGGCTTTGCTGTGGGACGTGTGCAAAGAGGTTGTCGATGTCTGTAACTTTGGATCACTATGTGTAGGGAGTACGTGAACGGATTCAGGGCCACAATGGCCTAGGTACGACTAAAGAGCTATATACCAATGAGGTGGGGTCGTTTATAAAGATTTGGTCATGACTCCATGGGGTAAGCTTGGTAGTAGCAGTAGTTGTACATATCGAACTCCGTCACTACTTCGATGGGTCTAGTGATTGAGAATGGTGGACATCGTATGCTTTACACACTGAGTGAGAGATGTGAGGATGGATGCTATGTTTGATTTGTTTGCCATCATTATGACATGTAGACCCCCACCTCCGTACTCTTTACACCATATATTATTGGCACCTTAGAGTATTTTACGGTATGTAGTGCTAACTCTTTGGTTGCAGGTCCAGGTTCAGGTATGGTTTAGTATACCTGTTATTGTTCTGTTTAGCTGCTTATCGCTCATACCAGACTTTTTGTCTGACCCAGAGTTTTATGTCTCTTCTTATTACTCTGGGTGCTCTCACAAGCAGACTAGAGACAGGTTAGCTGGTGATACACGAGTAGCTGATCCGGAGGCGAGCAGGAGGCTTCCACGTATGATATATATATATATATTCCCTGTGTTGCTGCGGTCACTACTTTGGGCATTAGTGATGTACCTTTCTTTCTTTCGTTTAGAGATAGTAATTTGGAAAGTTGTAATAATCTGTATTTGGATTTCCGCTACTCTGATGACGATGTTGATGTTGGTTTTAGTTATTAGCTTATGCACTGTCTCGTCTGATTTATGTCAAGTATATTATTATTATATTTTGTTCCATGCGCTGTTAGACATTCTACAGGTTTTCGATTAGTTCATTCTCTTCTTTCCTTTCTTTGGCGACCGTTCCGTGTTAGTCGGGCATGTGTACATCGCACTTTCGGAGGAATTGCCGGCTGGTGCGGGGCGGGCCGTCACACTTGGTATCAGAGCTCTAGGCTGCGTAGTTAACCTAGGTTAGGACACCAGGGAGAGATAATACGTATATAAGAGCGCGTATTTGTGATTATTTTGGTTTTCAAAAGCTATATATATATATATTATTAGTATAGCTAAGGATGAAGTCGCACTGCACTGACACCACAAAGAGGATGGTTAATCGTTTTCTCTGTGCAGATTGAACGATGAGCCGATACGCAAGGGGTACCGGTAGGGGAGCCAATAATGGGAATGCTGCTGAAATGAGGACAATGTTTACTGACCTCATGAGGGAGATGCTTAGAGATGTTCAGAGGGCAGTTCCCAATGCTGGTAATGGAGGTGGTCCAATAGTGCAGGCGCGTAGAGCCAATTTTGCCAAGCTATGCAAGGATTACTCTAGTCTTGGTGGGAAGCCGTTCCAAGGAACGAAATTGACCACGGATGTTCAAGATTGGTTGGATAGCTGCGAGCGTATTTTCGAAGATTTGGGTATCGAGGATGCGATGAAGAGAAGGCTAGCATCCCGTCAGCTGCCAGGACGGGCAATGAATTGGTGGAATGCTATAAAGGCAGCTACTCCCGAAGATCAGATTACTTGGGATCAGTTTAAGGTTCGCTTTAGCGATAAGTTCATTCCAGCTGCTCAGAAGTCAATGTTGTTTAAGAAATTTTTGGAGCTCAAGCAGAATGGCAGAGCTGTCTCAGAGTATATTGCCGAATTCGACACTTTGTCGAAATATGGGTTATCTCTTATTGATACTGCCGAGAAGAAGAACGAGAAGTTCATAACTGGCTGGATGGATACTTGGGAGAAAGGCTTATTAACCATATCGATGGGACGTTTGAATTGATTGTAGGGAAAGCTTTAAGATCGGAAAGTCTTTACCCTAAGTCGAAGACTGAGGTTGCATCTGTAGAGGAGCCAAAGCCACAAGCAAGCGGCGGAGGTAAGAATGGTTCTCAGAATAAGAGGAAGTAGGACCAGAATAAGGATGGCCAGAAGAACAAGAAAGACGTTGAGTGCTTCAGCTGTGGTAAGAAGGGCCATTATGCTAGTAATTGTTGGGCCAAGCCTGCGGATAGGAAGTGCTTCAACTGTGGCCAAGTGGGACATCACAAGGACAAGTGTCCGCAACCCCCTAAAGAAAAGCAAATGGTGAAAGCATATGCCCTTAATGCTATTCCTTCTTCGTCGAATGCCCCAACTGCGGCAGAGAAGGGAAAGAATGTCGTTATCCAAGGTATGCTTTCTGTTTATGATGTTCCTGTTAGAGTTTTGTTTGATATCGGAGCTTCCAGTTCTTTCATATCTAGTGACCTGGTAGATAGGTTGGGATTGGAGCCCGAGATTGTCGATAGACCTTTAGTAGTGACGAACCTAATTGGTGGTTCGACTAACCTTAGCATGATTTGTCGTAATGTGGTCTTATCGAGTCATGGATATATGTTTGTTTGTGATTGCTTTGTTTTGGGCTATACTGGGTTTGGCATTATTTTGGGAATCGATTGGCTCCAAAGATACGGGGTGGTGATAGACTGTGAGGGCTTTTTGGTGACAGCTAGAGCGGATGATGGGCAGAGGGTAGTGTTTGGTGGTCTACCTAGTGATGAGGTAATGGCTAGTTTTCTAAATTCCCTCGACATCCCGCAAGGTAAGTTGTCAGGTTTGCCCGTGGTTGGCCAGTATCCGGACGTCTTCGAGGAAGTGACCGGGCTTCCACCACACCGAGAGATTGAGTTCCATATTGATTTAGTGAAAGATGCCAGACCTATAGTGATGCCACTTCATTGTATGGCACCAAGGGAGCAACGAGAGCTCGTGGTGCAAGTCAGCGATTTTTTGAAGAAGGGATTTATCAGAAGGAGTGTTTCTGAATGGGGAGCACCAGTTGTGTTTGCTACCAAGGCCGATGGTTCCCTTCGATTGTGTGTAGACTACCGCGAGTTGAATAAAGTGACAAGGAAGAATAAGTATCTTCTACCGTGGATAGATGATTTGTTTGATCAGTTAAGTGGAACGAGTGTATTCTCTCAGTTGGATCTCACGACAGGTTTTCATCAGCTTAGAGTGGAAGCTGAGAGTATAGCTAAAACGGCATTTCGGATGCCGTCTGGATTTTATGAGTGGTTGGCCATGCCATTCAGTTTGACCAATGCCCCAGCATATTTTGTAGATCTTATGAATAGAGTATTCAGGGATCAATTAAATAAGTTTGTTCTTGTGTTCGTGGATGATATTTTGGTTTACTCGAGGACAGAGGAAGAACACAAGGAACATTTAAGAATAGTGATGGAGGTGTTGAGAAGACACCAATTGAAAGCAAAGTTTTCTAAGTGTCACTTCTGGAGGAGGGAAGTGAGATTCTTGGGCCATGTTGTTTCAGAGAATGGTATTGCCGTGGATCCTGCGAAGGTGGCTACGATACAAGATTAGTCTACGCCCAAGAATGAAACGGGCATAAGAAGTTTCTTAGGATTAGCTGGATATTATCGTAAGTTTATCCAAGACTTCTCCAAGATAGCAGCACCGTTGACTCAGTTGACCAAGAAGAATCAAGCTTTCATCTGGGACGAAAAGTGCGAGAATGCATTCAAAAGTCTAAAGACAAGTTGACATGTGCACCAGTGTTAGTCATTCCTAAGGGGAATGAAGAGATGACGGTATATATGGATGCATGTGGTACCGGATTAGGTGCTGTATTGATGTAAGGAGGTAGGGTTGTAGCTTATGCAAGTCGGCAACTGAAACCGCATGAGAAAAGATACCCTACCCATGATTTGGAATTGGCAGCGATCGTGTTTGCATTGAAGATGTGGAGACATTATCTCTTGGGAGAAAGATTCGAGTTATTTACCGATCATAAATCGTTAAAGTATCTCTTCTCTCAGAAGGATCTAAATCTCCGACAACAAAGATAATTAGAATTCTTGGCTTCCTATGATTTCGATATCGCGTACACACCAGGAAGGGCAACGCGGTAGCTGATGCATTGAGTAGAATACATGCCAGTTTAGGGGCTATGTTTCTTGAATGGAAGCAACTGGAGTACATCGCTGGGTATGATTTCCGACCAAAGTGCGAATTGGATCCAGAAATGTTAGCAAGTTTGACGACCAGACCCACTTTGATTGCGCGGATTGGTTCCAGTAAGAGGAACGATCCTAACCTATTGGAAATCACCTCCAAGTTAGAGATGAGTATCGATGAGGAGATGAACAAGTATGGGCTTGATCGAGATGGATGGCTTAGAAAGAATGGAAGACTAGTTGTACCCAATGTCAATGGATTGAGAGATGAAGTGCTTAGAGAATGTCATCACTCAAAACTGACTATACACCCCGGTGGTAACAAGATGTATCGAGACATGAAGCAGACCTACCACTGGGAAGGGATGAAAAGAGACATTGGGAAGTTTATATCCAAACGCATGAATTGCCAGCTAGTTAAAGCTGAACAAAAGAAGCCTAGTGGTTGTTGCAACCATTAGAGATTCCAGAATGGAAATGGTAACAAGTCTCGATGGATTTCATTGATAGATTACCAAGGACTAGATCGGGCCATGATAACATTTGGGTGATTGTGGACCGATTGACTAAGAGTGCAAGGTTTATACCCGTCAAGTCAAACAGGATGGCAGCTAAGTTAGCGGAACTATATATAAAGTGGGTAGTGAGATTTCATGGAATACCCAAAGGCATTGTGAGTGACCGAGATCCGTTGTTCACTAGTGGATTTTGGAAAAGCTTACAAGAGGCGTTCGGGTCAGAATTACATCTCAGTACCGCGTATCATCCTCAAACCGATGGTCAAACAGAGAGGGTGAGTCTTATATTAGAAGACCTCTTGAGAGCCTGTGTATTGGATTTTGGTGGATCATGGGATGACCATTTGCATCTAGTAAAGTTTGCATATAACAATAGTTATCAATCCAGTATTGGAATGGCTCCATTTGAAGCTTTGTATGGAAGACCGTGCAACTCACCATCATGTTGGTTAGAAACCGGTGAGAAATATGTGCTTGGACCAGAAGTAATAAGAGAAACATCAGACAAGATTAAGGTTATCCAACAGCGAATGAAGGCTGCCCAGGATAGGCAGAAGAGTTATGCCGATAAGAGGAGAAGAGATTTAAAGTTCTCCATTGGCGACTTGGTGTTTATCAAGATTTCTCCGTTGAAGAGCGTGATACGATTTGGCAGGAGAGGCAAGTTAGCACCAAGATTTGTTGGTCTATTCCCAGTTCTTGAACAAATTGGGAATTTGGCATATAAAGTTGGATTACCAGACAAGATGGCAGGAGTTCACAACGTGTTTCATGTTTCCCAGTTAAGAAAGTTCGTACACGACCCAGATGCGACTATTTCACCTGATCAGTTGGATGATATCGAGGTTGAACCCGAGGTGGTTGGGAACCGCAGACCTATGCATATTGTTGGGAACGATACGAAGCAACTTCGAAGGAAAGTGGTGAATCTAGTCAAAGTCCAATGGGGCGAGAATGAGAATGACTGTACTTGGGAGACAGAGGAGAGCATTAAGAAGACGTATCCAGAACTCTTCGCCTGGTAAGATTTCAGTTTCGATTTAATCTTTCCGCATGCTAGGGTAGGTTTGTTTTATCTGTTTTGCATGTTTGATTGTTGTATATGATTGATAGGTATGCGGGATCCTTTGTATGTTTTGGGTTAAGAAATTTTGGGGACGAAATTTCTTAAGGGGGGAGGGAGAGTGTAACGACCCGCATTCTACGCATCATAGGATCGTAAAATATTTATTTCTTTCACATACGAAGTCGTATGGTCATGTAACTTTAGGAGACGACTATTGGGGTCATTTCCCATGTTCATGATTTTTGCCGATTTTTAAATGACCGTTTTGCCCCTAGCTAATCTTATTTTGGCCATAACTTTTGACGGGAAAGGAATTTTAACCTGAAACCACTTCCATTAGATTCGTTTGATGGTTTACCTTTCCGTAAAGTGGTCATAATAGCCAAACGGACTTACAGTTTGGGAGATATGGCTGAACTAAGGTTTAGAGGGTTAAAAACAGCTAATTGGGCTTAACCTGGTGATTAGCAGCTAGGCCCAACGGGGGATTTCGAGATTAGAGGTATTTAAGGGCTGCTAGGGTTAGGATTTCGGTTTTTCACTTATTTTCCAGCCGCCACAAACCCTCTCTTCAACCTAACAATGGCCTCCAACATCTAAAAACACCTCTAATCACTTCTTAGTCAAGTTTTGGCTTAAACTACATCAAATTAAGGAGGAATAGCACCAAAGCAAGGTTAGAGCTTCTATGTTGCATTGGAAACAGCGCCAAACAGAGAATCATTTCGGATTTGGTGTTTTATTTGTGGCCAAGGTGAGTGATTTGCATAGTTTTGCACTAATTACGGTTAATTAAGGGTAATTAGTGAAGATTAACGAAATTATACATGATAAAATTTTGGAAAAATATTTATAAAATTCGAAATGATGTTTTAGACCTCTGTTAGAAGTTTGGGTTAATTTGGTTAAGTTTTGCTAATCATATCATTCGATTTTGCCTAAACATGTTTAAGGGAAAATATGGGGTTTTGGGTATGTTTGATCCATTTTACATGCTAGGATTGTTGTTTTGCTGTTTGTGGATGATTATACATGTTGTTATGACTGTATAGTATGCTTTGTGGTTGTCTAGAAGTGTTAGATTGGTCGAAAACGCCATCGAACGGCGTAAACAGTCACTGGGAGAAGTTGCAGGAAAATATGCAGGGACCGGATCAGATCGCCCCCTCTATCTCGACCCGACCCGATGCAGATGGTCACGAACGGAACCACTCCAGAAGCCACGATCCGACCTGCTCGCGTCAGAGGACTCCGCACCATGAAGCTTACCATTCCGCCTTTGCTTGATGACCACGACCCGAAGAGCACGAACCGATCGGCCATGAATTGATGAAGGCTGGTTTCATGAGGCGATGGAGGAGTGCGACCCGACCCGAAGCTTGGCCACGACCCAATCCGATCCGATAGAGCTGTAGGACCACGAGCTGATGGCGCAACCCGATTCGAATGGAGGAACTCGACCCGAACCAGTATGGTGACTGCAGACTGAACCAGGAAGCTTGAACGCGAGATATGAGCTATGGACTGAATGAAGACCGATCCGTAGAAGAAGACTAAAACCCGAGATGCAAAGGTAGTCCAAATGGGAAGTTTGTACTCAGGATCCAGTTGGGAACCAATGAGTTGACTTCATGAGTTGAGCTTTGCTGCGGGACGTGTGCAAAGTGGTTGTCGATGTCTGTAACTTTGGATCACTATGTGTAGGGAGTACGTGAACGGATTCAGGGCCATATTGGCCTAGGTACGACTAAAGAGCTATAGACCAATGAGGTGGGGTCATTTGTAAAGATTTGGTCATGACTCCATGGGGTAAGCTTGGTAGTAGCAGTAGTTGTACAAGTCGAACTCCGTCACTACTTCGATGGGTCTAGTGATTGACAGTGGTGGACATCGTCTGCCTTACGCACTGAGTGAGAGATGTGAGGATGGATGCTATGTTTGATTTGTTTGCCATCATTATGACATGCACACCCCCACCCCCATACTCTTTACACCATATATTAGTGGCACCTTAGAGTATTGTATGGTATGTAGTGCTAACTCTTTGGTTGCAGGTCCAGGTTCAGGTATGGTTTAGTATACCTGTTATTGTTCTGTTTAGCTGCTTATCACTCATACCAGACTTTTTGTCTGACCCAGAGTTTTATGTCTCTTCTTATTACTCTAGGTGCTCTCACAAGCAGACTAGAGACAGGTTAGGTGGTATGCACGAGTAGCTGTACGGAGACGAGCAGGAGGCTTCCACGTATGATACATACATACATACATACATACATATATACATACATACATACATACATACATACATACATATATATATATATTCTCCCTGTGTTGCTGCGGTCACTACTTTAGGAATTAGTGGTGTACCTTTCTTTCTTTCGTTTAGAGACAGTAATTTGGAAAGTTGTAATAAACTGTATTTGGATTTCCGCTACTCTGATGACGATGTTGATGTTGGTTTTGGTTATCAGCTTATGGACTGTCTCGCCTGATTTATGTCAAGTATATTATCATTATATTTTGTTCCATGCGCTGTGAGACATTCTACAGGTTTTCGATTAGTTCATTCTCTTCTTTCGTTTCTTTGGCGATCGTTCCGTGTTAGTCGGGCATGTGTACAACGCACTTTCGGAGGAAATGCCGGCTGGTGTGGGGCGGGCCGTCACAGAAGTGTTTAGACAATCTTAATACACTTGGCCTTGTGGTTTCTTCAGATTGGGAGCTGAATATAAGAAATAAAAGTCAGTGAAGCTATATGTATAGCTGGAGTAAGAGGGCTAAGGTATAAGACTCACTAGTTTGAAGCCACTGCCCAACACATCCAACCTGATGTTGAATGTAGAACCAGTTGGGCCTTATATCGCCCACATTACTAAACCCTTCGATGATATTTCTTTCGGGTACAAATTCGATGTATAGAAAGGAGGGAGTTTCAACTTTTCGATGCTTGAAAAGATAGAAGAAGATGATATCCTCAAAAGTAGACTCCACACCTAGAACTTCCATATACGCGATGTACAAGGTGTGGTGCATACTTTTATGCTGTCCGATGTAGCTGCATGGGAGCTATTCCTAATCGTCTTAGAAAATCGATGATGAAAGGGGACAAAGGAAGAATGACCCCGACTGAGCACATTAGTCGGCTTATTGCTATATAACGTTCTAGAGGATTGCCATAAGTAACATAAAAGAAAGAAGCAGTAAGGACATGCAGTTGTTCGATGTGCATCACATTATTGAAAAAGTTTGTCCTTATGTCCGGTGTTGCCAAGTACGTATGCTATGTTATTTTAAAGTCCAAATCCTGAAGAGCTCTATCCTAACTATTCACGAGGTTTTGTGATATGTTAGCTTTAGTCTAGTTATATATATATATGATGGATTGCAGCTATTATAGTCTTCTTGTTCATTAAGTTGGATACATGCAAAAGTAATTATAAGGATCGAGTCAAAACTCTGGGATCGAATGCCCCGGGTCGAAGCAACTTCGGGTCGAAATAACTCGACCCAACCCCATGATTCTTGTGAAACTCAAAACCCTTCAGACTTTTTTCTCTAGAAACCTATTCAATTCAATCTCAATTGTTTTTTTTTCTTGTCCTTTTTTGCAATTTCGAGCTCCACAATCTTCTCTTTTCATCTCCAATTCGCCAAAATAAGGAACAAACCCATAAGCCAACTCCCATGGCATCGACAACAGACCAGGGTCATCGTGATCGCCACCGGCGATGATTCCGACATCGCGAGTGATGGCGGTGATCTCAGGCCTAGAAACTCCGACGTCATGACAACAGGTAAGGGGAACGAACATGTTTTTGTGAACCAATTTCATTTTAGAATCTGAATTGAGACATGAATTCAATGAGTTGTAACCTATCTATATTGAATTTGGGAATTGGATTGTATTTGAAATAATTGAAAAAGCTAGTTTTTAAGGCTCAAAATGATTTGGCAGTAGAAAAGTAAAATAAGAGAAGAGAAATGGTATGCTGATTTATATACCATGTAAAAAGGCTATTTGCATTCTCTGAAAGGACGGGCCAAACCAGCCTTGAAAAAACAAACATGGGAAATTTGAATCTATTCGGATCGAAAAGTTATTAGGTCGAGTATTTTCGATACGGAGCTGCTTCAATATTTTTGATCCAAGAAATACTATGAACTAGGAAAAGATAAAGACTAGGAGATTAAAAAGATGAGGGATGTTCATGACAATAACATCAAGACTCATGGTGATGCACTGTGCTCATGTATATTTATTAAGTTTCAATGATCAGACGAAATTATTTGGAATTGTTTATGCATGAGTGATCACATACGAGAATTGATAAAGTAATATGATACAAATAAACAACTTTGACCTTTTGATTGGACAAAGGTTGAAGGATTTACCTGTAAATTTGCTTATGGTCCAATTGAAGATTTTGAATTGCCTGACGCAACAAAAACAATTATGGATGCAAACTCCTATTTATACTTGTTGCACATAATCAACAGACGCAACTTCACAGAAAGACATGACTGTTGACTACTATTTATTCAGGGATGGACAAGCCGGTAAATTCAAAGCACATCTCATTTGCGATAAGATGTACTTTGGAAGGAAAAATATAAGCCTGTCTTGTGACAAGACCATCCAAACTACAATTTATCACGATCGCTTACATCGAGACAAAGAATCATGTCTGTTCAATAGTTGTAAATCGGATCGGATCATAGATAGGACTAGTCAAACTACCTTTCATCTTCGAGTCAAACAGAGTAAAGGTCCCCGGGTCGGTATCCTTTGGGTCAAATGGGTTTGACCCGACCCAATCATTGTGTCAACCCTATGAAGAATAACCGCCAACTTGACCCACTACGTCCTATTCGAGTGGAGCTGGTGACACATGGCCATGACCCGCAACCCACGATTTGCATGAACATGTTGCTACTCAGGACTCACAAAACTGGACCTACCAAGACTTAACAATAACTGTGTTCCCTCTTAAGATACACGGCCCTACTTTATAAATACTCATGCTAGAGGAGAAAAAGGGGACTTTTGACTCTAAAATATTTGAAGTGATATTGTGTTGCTACCTTTTATGTTCGACCTGAGAGTAGTGTAGTTCATTTTCAAGCGTATTTTCATAATTTGAAGAGGAATTAGATTGTCATTCGAGTGTTTAAGAGATTCCAAGTGTTGTAATCATAATTCGTTACTGAATATAAGGATTATAAAATGTACGTAGGCTCGTTAACGCCGAACCACTATAAATTCTATGTGTTTTCTTACTTTTCTTCGTTTTTAGTATACATTTCATTATTATTCTCTTCAAATTCTTATCTATTGGGTTTTAGTGACATTTTTTAGTCTAGCGGTTATTTTTCATGTAAACTTGAATAAGATATCGTAAATACACCTCATCTTTTAATCATTAGTATTAATTGGAATACCTTTGTTGCTACACATTTTTGGTGTAAATGTGAACTACCAAGATGCCCTTATATAATATAAATTTATTATTACAAAGCCATAGGATCTTAGAGATAAATTTCACTTGCTAATTCAATATACCAATCTACAAATATTGTTATATCATAATATCGCTTAAAAATAGGATTTTATACATGAAATTTATTTACAAATCCAAAACACATTTATAAATATTAACAAGTCTTAACATCACATGAAATAGGATCTAACAACTAATATTTATATACAAATTCATTTTTCATTAGCGAATAATAGAAATGAAGATTCAGATTTAAAAATAATAAGATACTGCAACATAAAATTTTAATTTTTTTAAAATAAAAAACACATGATTTTAACCCCAAAATATACATGTAAATAATTTTATTTTGAATGAGTTAAACATGTAAGATTTATAAAATAAAATCATGCGCGAAGTGCATCCCTAATGCTCGTACTAATAATGCCATTTAGAAGCGATAAAATCAGCATAAAACACAGCTAATTCCCTCTTCATAATGACATATGAATATTGTTTATATGACCTCATTTCCAAACAAAAGTACCAATAGAAAATCTTCTCTTGTTAACAATGTCATTAGTAACAGACATCCCATATTGTTTCGTAGCACAATCCAACCTCCACTAAGGCATGGCTTTTTAGTTTGGCAAATTATGCCTTGGATAGTGCAATGGGATATGAAAATTCGCTTGTGATTGCCCATTCATTTATGCACAAGCGCCTGAAGCTAACACCATATTAACTCTTTCATTTTCTTTAGCTATTTTTTCTCTTCTGTTCCTTTTCTCAAGGCGAAGACATGAGAAATATATTATAGGTTATTTATGCACGTATGGTTGTGCGGTGATGCAATATATGTGGTTATCTATGGGTTCAAATTTTATACGAATGTTTGATGTCCATTCGTGTCCATGACCAAAATATGTCCATCCGAATCAGTTTGAAATTCATTTAAGACACGAGTTAGAAAAAACAAAATCTATATGATAAAAAAATCACTTCTGGTTCGAATTCGTTTGAATTCATCGTTATTTGGTATATAGCTGGGAGAAAATTGAATAAAAGAACAAAGTTTGATACAAATAGACGTGTATGACCTGGTCCATTCGTGTTCGTGTCCGAAAAAACATGTTCATGTCCAAACAATTTCATTTAGGATACAAGCTAGGACAACAAAATTTTTACGAGAAACAAGCTCATCTGGTCCGTGTCCGATTCAATTTTATTTAGGATAACAACTGAATACACCTCCGTTTAGTCTGGTCCGATCGATTTACACCCCTATGGCAGTCTATATAAATTTGTAAATGACATATTTGAGGTTGAGGATAAGATGGAGTTGAATTCAAGGATGATTTTGAAACTTATAGTGTTGTAGGCATTAGTTATGAGGATAAGTATGAAACTAGTAACTAAAAAATACAAACCTGAAAGCTGATTGTTGATGCGCAAAATTGATGCAACATCTAAGGATTTCCGATTTATCAAAAATAAAGTTTCTTGCAAGGAAAATGTGCGAAAAGTAAAGAACACAGTGTTTATAGTGGTTCGGTCCAAGTTAAACCTATATCCACTTTGAAGGATTTGTTGATTTTATTTACTATGAAGGATTACAATGGTGGACATCATCAATACAAGGGATTACAATGAGTAATTAAGCTCTATTAATCCTTGTTCTTGGGAGTCTTTATTGTTCGGGAGTCCAAGGCTTTGAGAAAGAGGGAATTTCTTTTTCCCAAAGCTTCAAGGGGCTTTAATGGTGTCCAACGTTTTAAATTTCCTTCTCAAGATGTCAAATCAACCAAATGCCAACCCCTTTCATGTTGGAAATAGAGGTGTATTTGTAGGTTATGGAGTAGGAGAGAGTAGGTGAGAACGGGGCCCACTGGCCAGAATTCGTTCCTAGAATAACAAGCCTCTTTTCGTATCCAGGGTGATGTGAAACTCGTATTTGAGGGATGCGAAATTTGTATCTTGTGGGATACAAGATTCGTATCCGAGGGATACAAGATTCGTATCCCGAGGGTTACGAGATAGGGAGCCCAGGCATATATGGGATAAGAAATTTCCCTAGTGGGAGTCTTCTTGAGGAGCTATGAGGTTTATCTCGTGTGAATCCCTCCGTGCCTTGATCATGAGTATCTTGGCGACACGTCGGATTGTTGTGCCATGCGATGGGTCAAGTCATGTGGGCTTGTATTTCCTTTGGGAACTGGACCAAAAATGTCGGTTAACACATACCCCACAAAGTACATCTTCTCTTGACATGAGATGCTTTGAGTTGAGTTGAGTCAAGTATTTCTGGAAGCTAGAAAGATCTCCAAGTCAGCTCGAGCGATTGATCACCACCTTTCCCATTGCGACTTGTTGCTGTTGGGAATGCAGATTAAGGATCTTAAGGCAAACTAAGCACTTGATGGGGATAAATAACGTTATATGGATTTTATTAATTTCTTGAAATCTTTTTGGATAAAAAAGATTGTTATGCAAATCACAAATATCAACAATAAAAAAAATCAAACATAAACGCAGAAAATGAAAAGCAGTAAAAAGAAAGTACACACTAGGAATTTATATCGGTTCGGAATTACACTACATCCAGTCCCACACAACGTTAGGTTGTGCAGATTTCTTTTCAATGTAAATTTTAAATTACAATACTCGATTTCAATGGCCATGAGGTCCACTACCACCTGCATCCGAGCACAGAGTGCTCTCTTGATTTAAGGGGCTACAAGATTACCTAATTGGTTTTTGGGCTACAATCACACCCAATCGATTTACGGGCTATGATCACACCATTTCTCATTATCATTTTTCAGTATTGACTCGATAGAACTTGATCTTGTGATCCTTGATTACGTACAACTTATAACTCTTGAGTAGCACTTGAATTTCAGAGAGAGTTTGATGTAGGATTGAAAAAGAAGAAGATTAATATAATTTCTTTGAAATTTGGCAGAGTATGAGTATACATTTTGAGAAATTAAGAAGATTAATGGTAAGAGAACAAAGGAAGAAGAATGAGATGAGAAATTATTAAAAATTCTGAGATCTGAAGCCTATATATAGTTTTCCAACACCACAACCATTTAGAAAAGGTTTGAATTTAAAAGACACAACTTTCCAAAATTTAAAAAACAAGTCAACGGTACATATGCCAACATACATAAATTTATATGTCAACATATCCTAGTATAATTTCAAAAATAAAATTTTAAATCAAAGTAAATAATGTTTAAAAAAATTTTGGCGATTTCTGATTTAAAACAAACTATATTCCTTTATATTAAAATAGAGTATTTCAAGTAGAAACATATATTTAAAAGCATATAAAGATAATTAAAATTGATTAAAAACTAATTTTAAAATAATTTAAAAGTATATATTTAAAAATATGAATATATTTTAAAAGTAATATAAATAAGAAAATTAAAAACATAAGTAACTATAATAAAAGAATTAAATTTGTAAGTAAAAACCATTTAAATTAGTAGTTAAAATATATTAAGTATAATTTCAAAACAAGAGTTAAAATTAGTTTCTGGGGTTAAAATATATTTAATAATAAGGAGGTACATATTTAAAATAAGAAAGTTGCTTTGAAAACATTTTTGAAAGTAGATTTAAAAACAAGAAAGTAATTTTTTTTGGCAGAGCCAATCTATTTTTATAGTGATCTGTAACAATTGTTATTATAAAAAATAATAGCTATAGGAGCTTGGCCAATTTCCAAATTGCTATTTTGGTTTTTAAAGTGGACCGTCCACTACATATGACATTTATAGTGGGTCGTCCACTGTATCTATCCTAGATTAAAGAATAGGAGCTAGTTGACCTATTAGATTACTATAAGATTTCAAACTCTACGTAGGGAGTAATATTACATACACTGTTACATACAAATGATAAAGCTTTGAAACCTAAATGGAACAACACAATAGAAGTACACAGGTACACAGGACAATAAGTCATATTAATGAAAGTAGAGCCAAAAGTCCTAATTACAAAGGATCTATTCATCCATCATGCCTACCCTAGGCCATGAAACACTGAACCATCCCTTCACTTACTTTCCATAGAAAATGGAACATTTCGAGCCACTCAAAGCTTGGTACAGAGCAATAGTTTCACATGGTAATAATCTCAATATAACATCCCCAGATAAGGAAGAAATGCACGCATATGAAGACTACAACTTTACATTGATCGAACATGACTTAGTTGCATTACTAGCTTACTTAGGAATGACATAGTTGTTGGTTATCACGTTCGGGCGACCAAGGAAGGAAAAACTAACACCTCCGTCCATCCAACTAATTATAGAGCATTACTTCACCTATATAGCTGATGAAAATGGAGGATAAACCTCAACCAGCATGCCGTCCTCAACCCCAAGCGAACAACCCAAGAGCCAAAAACCTAACTAATTACAAGTGCACAAAGACAGCAAGCTCCGAACTGCCAAAAGAAAACATCCCCAATACTCATACGGCATAACACGCCAATAACCCAAAAAGCACTAAACCGATTTCAAATCAACTTCAGCAAGACGAAATCACCGTTAACATTGAATATCAAGCTTAAGAAGACATACCAACATAACCTGACCAACAACTAGGTTTGCCAAACTTACCAAAATTATGCTTACAATGTAGAGACTTTGTACACTACCATGGCTAAACGGATAACGAAAGCAAACCTAGCACCAACCAGGGGAGTCTCGAAAACATCAAACTACAAGCAAGAAGTTGTTGCTATCGGAGATACTCTGCGCTAAACCCAAATTTATCTTAATAGTGCAAGTCGAAACCGCTACTTTCCCTAAAACAAGGATGGCCATCGCGTAGTGAAAAAAATTAGGAAAAAGGAAGTGATTATGATTGAGTGGATTCGAAGAGCGGGACGAAGAAGGATACAGTAGTTTGGAGATAGGAGATTTTAGATATGATGCTTAAATCATTGATTCGGTGAGCCTCCACACAAACGAAGCAAGTAGAGAGGGAGCAAATAAGATAAGGAAGATAATTTGGAGGAGAAGGAAAGAGAGGAATGAGATGAAAAACAACGGAGAATCGAAGAAATAACAGAAAAGCGAATACTTGTCGCCATTAACGAAGGCTCACGGAACCAAACACCCTTACAAGAAAGTAGTTATGAAATCATTTGAAAATAGTGAGAAAAAGTTTGAAAATAGAATTCAATTATAACGAACAAGGATTTTCGACCCGGAAAATCGACAAAAATACACCATATCGAACATTCAAGCATCAAAAACACAGGAACGTTATTAGAACGAATACAACACATAGTCTCATATCGCAACGGAACAAAATATAATATAGAAATAAATCTTTATAAAGAGCTTTAAATAAAAACTTGCAATCATCAGGATACATCAACATACCTAGACAGTTATATTAATTTGTCCTCATATACAACACACAGTGGATACACACCAAATATATCATATGTCTGGACACCTCCAGCACGTCTTTTGAAGTTCGCAACATCCAAATCTAAACCTGTAAAACTCAGTCTAATCCGAGCATTACAAATGCTGGATTAGTCTGGTGAACCAGAGTGAGAAAAACACACTAAGTTTAAATTTATCACACAACTTGATTTTAAAGTCAAAATCTTTTCGAAAGAAAAGGATAATCGTAAGACCAAATCCACACATAAATACAGACAGTTTTTACCTTACGATAGCCCAAAATATTTTTGAAATCAATATCTTTTCTGATAATATAATAGTGTCTAAATGCAAATAAATATCAATCTAGCAGAACGCTTGCATCTCACGCTCTACACACATAGTATACAATCGAAACCGTGGGCTCTTATTGGAGAACAGGTTTCCTGGCAAGGTATGTGACTAACTTCCAAACAATGTACCTCTGGAGATGAATACTTTGGGGTTCAACATGAACATCTTGCAACCCAGGCTAAACATGACCAGCCCCTTGCTTTTCTTGAGAGTACCGAATATATCATTACCACAGTTGGGGGCCAACCAACCGAACCGATAGCATACATATAAAATAAAAGGGACAACCGAAGGCATTTGATTTCTCCAAATCAGGTAATTATATACCTTTTTAATGGGTGCGACCCACATAGCCATGCGAACTACCCGATTTTGTGTCATTTCCCCTTTGAAGACGCTTGACGTTATAAAACTTTTGGAATATCTGACCACCATTCACTTTGAATGCCACATCGTCAGATCTGCCAGAAATCACTAATTTGTTTCCACAGAAATAATCTAGTTGCTAAGAGAATGGCCATTCTCCGCCATAACCGTGGTTTGAAGAAATCAACGTACATAATTGATTTGGAAATACTCCGTCAGACACTCGTCCATACAAGTCATCTAAGAACAGGATGAACTAAAGGCACCCACCCTCCTACCACATCCTATATAGGTATCACCCCAAGGATCAGCAGCGAGTAATCCTTGCAAATCCGAAGATTTCCAATCATGACAGAATCACTGTAAAAATATCTCCAGGAGCTACCCAGAGAAATTTATCAAGTAGTTCTTCCGCTCAGGAAGATCAAAAGACTTTAATTGCTTCATCTTTAATAATCATCTTCCGCATATTCGCCAGTTTAGAATGGTTTTTGAATATAAATTCGATTCCAGTTTTTCCGTACCAATAATCGTATGGTCAGATTTGATAGCCTGTTATCTAGCTATCAAATAAATAATCATGAGAAAAAAATGAGTTTACTAGATTAGTACTAGCATTACATGGCCACTTTAATTTAAAATAATTAAATAATGTCAATTTAAAACTTCAAATCTTTTAATATAACGAATATAGCTTTTCACCTCTTACCTAACATAAGACTATTTTCAAACTACATTATTTTAATACTTAGGAATATCCTATAAACATATCCCATTTTCCATTTTACTTTCATTTCAAAACATTTGTTACATCATTTCTCGTTATCTAAAATTGGGAAAATCAACTCAGCTTATCTTTCATAAAAGAACGTTACGAAATTTCTTTTACTTCATTACTTGAAAATAATAACCAACCCTTATTCCTTTAGAACAAACACATTCCAAACTTCTCTTTTCAATTCCTTATACTTCAAATACTTCGTTATAATTTCATGCAATCCCCATTTTATTTCCGTTACTCTGGAAATCTCAATATATATTCTCAAATCTTGCGATTTACATTGCGTTATTACTTCATATATGGAAATAATAAATTATTCTTAACCACTTTCCCATTACAAATTAATATCATCCTTAGATAATCCTTAATTCGTTCAAGTTGGGGTATTTATTTACCTCTCAGACCTTGATCAACAACGTTCTTACTTTAAGATAGATATGAGTTGTAATTCAAAACCTGATATTTATTTTAATATCAAACAAATCTCATTAAACTAATTTATTCAAAATATGGTTTATAAAACCCTCTTACTTTTGGAAATATCTCTTTTTTTAAAATATAAGTTATTATTACTTAACATGCTAATTAAGTAATCTTTCAAAGAATTCATTTTATAACTCGAATTATTATTGCCAAATCCCATTTGTAAATGTTTAACCAAATTCAATTACAAATCCCTTTTTAATCTCTCCTTTTTGAAAACCTCATTTCGATTCCATTTATTTCTCTAAATTCCTTTATTTACTAACGTTAATTTAGAATTAATGCTTTAACTTTACATCTCCTTTTAATAAACCTTGTTTACCAAACTCAGGTTTAATATAAAACCCCGTTGTCTTTATTTCCTTTACTTAATTCAAATATTAAGTAAACATTTATTTTAAGCCGTCGCATTCGCTTAAAATCCCTTTCATAACTTCATTATAAAACTCGGGTTTTAATATAAATCCGTTCATAAACTCCTCTCACAATTCAAGTAGATTTCATTTCAACTTCGATCACCTTTTAAATGAATTTAAATTAAAAAGTAATCTACTAAATTATTCTTAATTAAAATAATAATTTAGTTCAATCATTAACTATAGTAGCAGTAGTTAACTTCTTTATTAACTAAAATGAACGGTAAATTCTCTTTGATCTTATTAAATTAAAACAAATATTTGTTAAACTATTTTATTAATCCAAAACAAACTAATTTAATAATCAATTCCAGTTAAAAACAGTCGACTTAGTTAACTCAAAACACGGTTATCTCGTTAACCGATTCCAATTAGTTCCCACTTAAAATTAATTAATAATATAATTAATTCCATGTAATTGTTTCTTAAAAACAATTATTCATATCTTAACCGTTAAGTTAATTTTCCGCTCATTTGCTTATAAATCTTCTTAACCTAAGAATTTTCCTTATTAAATCAATCAATAATTAATTATAAACTTAAATAGATAAATTATAAATATTTATTTCCTTTTAACAAACTTTTACTCAAGATAAGAGATTTAAAAATCTATCTTCGGTTATAAAATAAATTCTATAACTTCACTTCTATCAATTTACCTAACGGTAAATCAATATTTAGAAAACAATTGATTTATAGGCCATATGCTGCCAAATAATCAACCAATACTGCCCATTGGTTAAAACAAAACAAACGTTGAATTTCAGTTCAATGGTCGACAACCAAATCAATCATTCAATCAGAACAGTTCATATAATGATAATATGAAAATAAATATCATTAAATATATTTAAGGAATCCCGTTGGATCCCTCCAACCTGTTCTTTTCCCTACCTCAAATATGTCACCTCAAATAATATTGTTCAATAAGAATTATTAATTTTTAAACCAATAATTTCTATAACGGAAAATAACGACTATTTAACATCAACCAATTTATTTAACAAAACAATTCAAATAAAACACATTTATTTTGTAAATGTGACCAACAAGGTAAGTTACCAGAATTGGTTCCAATCGTTAAAATAATGATTTGATTTTTAATTGAAATTAAACAAATGTATAATTTCATCAATTCAATCAATATATGAATCTATAATTAATAAACAATCAACCATTAACAACCAATTCACATAAAAGTAAAAACCCGACTTATATATAAAATAAGTGAGAAGAACTGAGTGAGTTTAACTCACCTTGATTTGATTCATAGTTTAATTGGCTCGTTTTTTGGTTAAATTAAACGAGCATTTAATTTAACTGAAAAATACAGTTGACTCTAATCCCGTCCAATTCTGTTTTAGAACGTTCTGTCCTTCGATACGATTCCAGTGTTTCTTGTTTGATTGCATATGAGTGAGTTATAATATTTAAAGGTAATATAATTAAATAAATAATTAATTCCCTAATTAGGATTAGTTTATATTAAGTACATCAGATTTGGCAGAATAGTGCCTGACTTAACCTAGGTACTGTGTCCATCCTCTATTATCATTCGTTCAGTGCTTCATTTGTTCCACTGCATCTGGTTAATTGAGTATAATTATTCAAAGTTAACCATTATCTAAATTAACATAAACAACCTTTATCACGGTTACATTAATAAATTATGTTTATAAACAGCCAGCCAATTTTACTCCATCCTCTCCCTGTTTACTTACGTAGTGCTTCCACGCACGTCGACTTCTCACTAATGCTGCTCCTCACGACTAACTCCGACCTTCGATCTATCCCCACCGGAATATGCGCCACGTCCCTCCCTCACCTACAGTCCTGTCAAACACGGTGCTGCCAAACGCCCTTAACTGCGGTGACTTCCAGTCAAAATTCTCACCACGCCGACACCCTAGAGCTGATCATCACCATTCAATTTCAAGCTCTTATCGAGCTTTATAGTTGACTAGTTGGAAGCTTTGGATTTAATTCATGGATGCGGAGATTAATTGTAGAGAAAGAGGATGGTTTTTGTCGTTAATTCACTAGGAGGCATCGGCTATCATCTTTAACCATGCAGCAATGGTTTGACGAAAAATTAGGTTTTACGTGTAGATATATATAGAGTATGGGGAGAAAATATTAATATTTTATTTTATATGAAACTTTCACGTGAAGTATCTGATCAAACCACCCACATACGATGTTGAATCGAGATGATACTCCTAATCCTAGCATAAAAAAATATTCCAAACCCGATGGGATAGATTTCGTCGAATTCCGAGGTCGTTTGTAAAAAGTCCTTTATAAATCACAGGCTTAAAATCATGCATTTGAATTTCCCACAATCACAGAATAAATCCAATCAACCTGAAACTTTGAAATTCTACTTGTCCTTTTCCTTACGGATCCAATGGAATTTGTTTCGTTAAAATCGTAGTTCATTTGGCCAGTCGTTTATTCCTTTAAAGTTACCTCTATCAAATAATATAAATGATTAAATAAAAACAGAGACATTTATCGTTGCCACAATCAAACAATTGACACGAAAATTGGAATCCTATAATAATTAATCAACACAAATCCAATGACATAAATTTCGTCGCATTCTGAGACTGTTTCTCGGTATGCACTTTTTATATGCCAAACAACGCTATTTTGGACACCAAAATGCCCTGTCTCCAAAAATAACAAAATACTTGCCTACTCTGACTATAAACATCAATACAAACTCAGCGGAATTAGTTTTGTGGCTTAATTCGATTGTCTGCTCAAGTTATACACAAATACCCATCTATTAAATTAAGTTAATTTAATTATGCACTATAAAAAATGACTGGGTGTTTACGGCTGCTGTTATCACATACGAAATTGGTTTATCATGAAATTAAATACCATGCAATAATTTAACGTTACGGTCCCAATGAAACTAATTCCATCAAAAACTGAGGTCGTTTGCGAAATGACCATTTTTAATGCTAATAAAATATCGAATAAATATAAATTAAAACCCAAAATAATTTAATTATTGATAATAAGTCATTATAATCATAAATACCCAACTGGAAATATCATATAGCTTCAAATATAAATTATACTACTCAATATCGTAAATTTCGAGTTAAACGGTACCAAAAATATATAAAAACCCTTATAAATTATTGAATAAACGTTATTGTTTATTAACAATTTCCATAGCGTCTATTTCAAAATTTGAATTGGACATAACTAACAATTTATAACACGATATCTAGATTTTTCTCTTGTATATGAAAATTATAATCAACAAGAATCCAATTTTTCTTGTTTCACAGAATTCCGACTTAAAACAGATACTGTATATTCTGTTGATGTTGAAAACTCAATATTACGAACTACCGGGCCATTTCGAGCTCGTTTATAATTATATATAAATTTAACGTCCAAAATTCATTTTAATAAATGAATCAAATATTAAAATCCATTAATATGTTAAATAAAATATTTAAACAATAAAATATATTAAATATTTGACTACCAAGAATACAGGACATTACATCAATGCTATTCGGAGTTTTAACAAGATATCTAGACGCTATTACTCTATATTTCTTGAACTCTTGAATTCTTGATTTCCTGATACTTATGAGTCTTGTATCTTGAACTCTTCTACTTTGAAATCTTGGTTATTTGAACTGTACAGCCTTCAGTAATCAATACCTGCATATATATATATATATATATGTGATGACCCAACGTCCAAAATTCATTTTAATAAATGAATCAAATATTAAAATCCATTAATATGTTAAATAAAATATTTAAACAATAAAATATATTAAATATTTGACTACCAAGAATACGGGACATTACATCAATGCTAATCGGAGTTTTAACAAGATATCTAGACGCTATTACTCTATATTTCTTGAACTCTTGAATTCTTGATTTCCTGATACTTATGAGTCTTGTATCTTGAACTCTTCTACCTTGAAATCTTGGTTATTTGAACTATACAGCCTTCAATAATCAATACCTGCATATATATATATATATATATGATGACCCTAGACCCCCGTGCCACGGAAGCAAGGATAATCATTAGAATATAACAGATAAACAATAACAGCAGAACAGAAATATAAAATTACACCAAATAATGTACATCGGATTATGCTGGAAATAATATAATCATCAGAGATACATTGCATAACAGGATCATACTTAGTACGCAATACAGTTTCAGCTTAATATAAAATGTATACAGTGTAATCAAACATAATATATTAAATGAAGTCTGAACAACATAATAGAAATGATAGAATCCATCTTCAGCTCCATAGCTATCCAGAATAAGTCTGCTAAAACCTGAATACAAGGCTGCCCCTATAGAAAATAGGGGCACCCGAGTTTGTAAAGTGAAACAAACTATGAGTCAGTCATGGGACCGGTATGAAAAATTTTACTTAACCTATTTAATAATAAGGTCAATCATAGGACCACGCCGCTAACGCGGAACGGGTTTACTCCATTGGATTGCCAATGCATGAAATAAAGTAAATCATTAAACAACGCAATGCTTTTTTAGAAAAAATGAAGCCATTTTAAGACTCAAGTCCCATCACACAATGTAACGCAAACCGGAGGATAGAGCTTTACCTTATAGTGACCAAAATATGCTTGATACATATAAAACAAAGTCATTTGATATTATCATTAGTGTCTATATGTTTCAAAAACATTTTCAATCATAATGTATCAATCATAGACGGCATAACTACCATATACTATGTCGCCATAATAGTTTTGCAATCAAAACCGCATGATATTGTATTGGAAGTTGGGTTTTCCATCGTGAACCAAGGTAAGGGATCGTCCTTACCGATTTCGAGACTCTCTAGCATGACCCTCAGATACATCCACAACTGCACCTGGATCTTGCAGGGCCGGTCCACACTTACATTAGTGAATTGGTTTTTCCTGAAAAATATATTTTTTCCACTCAATGGGGCATAAATCAAGAGCCACTAGGGACTCAAATTCGAGGTACCTCGCTTTCCATCATCCACATAAGTAAATATGTCTGGGCTCCATACCATGACACCACTCCTAGCTAGAAAGAAATGTATGTCCTCCCTGCTGTCCTCTCCCGTTTCTGATTCATACCGGGGTGTGAGGCTCGAGAACGCTATACACAAAGCTATGCTAATTAAAGCTGTGCTTTGATCATCAACCACAAGGCTCTGCTTTTCAACAAAAGCCTTGATCATTTGCATCTTGGCATGCGACACTGACAATTCACGCTATGTGACTGATGTCTATCGATATATAACCTCTAAGCTCGTACGTCTTAGAGAAGGGTGTTAAGCAAGAGAATAAATTTTCCGCCACCAAACAGATATATATTTAATAGAAATCAATCAACACAAAATAAAATCCAATGTCATACATACATGCATTTACAATTCCATTTTGAGTATGAACGAAACCGGAGACACCTTATTCCTCGTTCCATACGTCCAATACGGAAGAGAGGCTCTCGCATATCCGGACAATCAACAAGTATGAGATTTAACTCGGCCTTTTCAAATAATTCTCGAATATATATAATTCAAATCATTTCTTTTCTTTGGTTAATTTCAGTTCAGTCCTATAAATTAATGTCAAAGAATCTAACCATCCATATTACTTTATAAACCAAGGGAAATTGGTTTATTTCCATTTTATATCATTTACAATATTCTATAATGATTTATCGCTATTTTTATTTATATAAAAATAGTCCATTTAATTCAAAAGACGTTTCAGGTCATTACGCGGCCTTGGCGCTGTTTTCATTAAAACTTGAATTACACATTTCTCAAAATCTAACAGTTGGATCTTAGCAAATTTTATATCGTTCAAAAGATCTTTCCAAAGCGAACCCAACGGTTCCCATTTTGGGAAAATCCGACGGTCGGATCTCTCGGTATAATCGTTTAAAGTTAGGATTTCAAATCATGTACTACCGCGCGCGATTCGTTTTATTTTAATTTATATATATATATATAATTCGTTCGATGATCTCAAACTATTTATTCTTTAAATAATTTTGTACACTTCATTTTCATGTTAAAATTATATTTTAATGAACAAAAATACATTCCAAGATATGTAAATTTTATACACTTCACATACATGTTAAAAGTGACATTTTTATCATACAAAACATATATTTACATGTAATTATTCTATTTTAACTAACATGTAAAAATGATGTTTTTAATTAACCAAATATATTTTAACATATAATTATTTTTCTGCTTTACTAACATGTAAATGACATTATTTTAATGAATTAATACATATTTAACAAATGAACATTTTTCTAACTCCGCTAATATGTAAAGGACATTATTTTAATGAATTAATACATATTGAACAAACGAACATTTTTCTATTTACATTGCTAACATGTATGACATGATTTTAATGAATCAAAACATATTATTGACAAATGATCATTTTTCTACTAACATCGCTAACATGTAAATAATATGATTTTAATGAATCAAAACATGTTATTGACAAATGATCATTTTTCTACTAACAACGCTAACACGTAAATGATATGATTTAAATGAATCAAAACATATAATTGATAAATGATCATTTTTCTACTAACATTGCTAACATTAAAATGATATGACTTCAATAAATCAAAACATAATATAAAGAAATATAATTTTTTTGTCCAGTCTTTCGATTTAAAACATGATTCTCCTTTTTTTTAAAGTCAATAATACAATAAAAGTGTAATTTTTATTGTCTAATCTTTTTATTCAAACAATGAATATTTTTAGTAAATCAATAATACAATAAAAATGTAATTTTTATTATTCTAACAATTTTTATTTCAAACATGAATATTTTAGAAAATTTCGGCCTTATAACGGCAGGGTAGTTAACACCGACACTGTGCTCAATACGGCTCCTCTTCTATCCTAGGCCTCGCGGCAATACAAGTGTTTCATTTTAAATTATTTTCACAATATCATTCATTTTCACAACACAATGAATGTACCACAACCCCGACCAATTTTGTTGCAACCACAATCAATTTCTACCACACAATACTACCAAACAAATCGTCCATGGTCTGTGGATGATGGTGTTAGGAGCTACTAAACTACGTCTGCAACCTATAATATTTTTATAAATTTTATTTGAATTTAGAAATCTCGCATTGGTTTTTATTCCTTCTAAAATTAAAGAAAGCTCCAAAAATTCTCCGGTCTCTTCTAGAATGTAGAAGACATTGTTATTATCACAATGCTTCTTGTTTCACTGGATTTGGACAACATATGGAAAAGATATGATTTTTTTATTTAATAAATTTACTTTGCAATGCTTTTATATGTGGTAAACTATTTAAATATATACCTTTCTTCTTCCTAACTTCAGGCCGACAAGTCACGAACTGGGTTCAAAACTAGGGCTAGAAATTGCACGAACTCCGAGGCACCGAAGCTTAATCTGGAGTCACCCCCTTGTGTGCCTCCATGAGCCCTACCTGCTCCACCAACACCAGTCAGTTTGACGGCCTCCTGCTCCCCCAGATCTTGGATGAACGGCGAAGGTTTGGGTGCGATTTTCAAACGAAATACCCAATTATTTTTTATCCTACCCGTTGGATTTACAGATCGTTTTATACTCTTCAAAACTGCCTTAGGATTTCCACTACACTGCACTTTGACTAAATGTATCTTCTTGTTCCTTAGAACTCTTGTTTCTTTGCCAATAATTTTCAGTGGCTCTTTTCTCACTGCTAAGATTGGAGAAATTTCCAAATATTTTTGCGCTGCTTCTTCCACAATCAAGTCTGGATCATGTGCATGCTTTCAAAGTTGAGACACATGAAATACATCATGTACTCCTGGCATCCAGTCAGGCAACTGAACCCTGTAAGCAAAAGTTCCAATCCTCTCAAGTATAGAAAATGGACCAATAAATATAGGCGCCAACTTCCCTGTTTTCCCAAATCGGACTACTCCTCTAATCGGAGAAACTCTCAAGTATACATAATCACCAACAGAAAATGCTAAATCTCTTCTTCTTGAATCTTCATAACTCTTCTGTCGGCTCTGAGCTGTTTACAGTCGCTTTTTAATGAAATCGACCTTAACCGAAGCTTCTCGAATCATGTCGGGACCTAGTACTAGTCGATTGCCTGATTGTACTCAACATGCGGGAGATCTACATGGTCTACCATACAGTGCTTCGAATGGTGTGTAATAACCCGGAAAATCTGGGCCAGTTTAAAAATTTTATTTTAGCAATTTTAGCGAATTTTGAATATTTAAAATAGATTATTTTAAATAATATCGACGAGAAATTTATTTTGAATATATTTAGAACGTATATATTATATACGCCGTCGTTAGAATATAAATAATTATATATAATTATTAATAGAATTGAAAATGGCGCGGTAGTTCGATAATTCGATTTCAAACTTCAATTGAATGTACCGGGTGCAAAATAATCCGGATTTTAGTGAAACCAAAAACATTAGGATCTAATTGATGATATCTTTCCAACGAATCCGAAAAATCAAAATTTCATAGCGGGAATCAAAAGATATGTCCAGTTGAAAATTCTGAATAGCCGCTATGGAATTCAGGCCCTTAAAAATGGGAATTTTGCAAACGACCTCGGATTTCGACGAAACCACTTTTGTTGGATCCGTGATGTCAAATTATTGCTAGATTTCAAATTTCATAATTTTTCGAATCAATATGTGAGCGTGGCAAAGGAAAACGCGTTTGACCAGTTTCAGTTGATTTTAATCAACTGGAAAATGGCCATTTTTCTAACGGTCTCAGAACTCGACGAAACTAGTTTTGTTAGGACCGTATCGTCAATACGAAGCTAGAAAATATTTTTTGGGAATTTTTCTATTTAGTATGTGACCCCGGTAATTTGAAATGTACGTTTAAAATTCAATCTAGTGGTTTAAATGTAAATTCAACAGAAACAAATCGGAACGATCAAATCGGCTTGCGATACATATTCCATTGTGTTCGGAATGGGGGTAATTAGCTAGGGGCGACAGTCGGTGGGCTTGATTTCGAGTTCAAACGGAAAGTCAACTTTAAGTTGAATTAAATAATTAAATTAAAAAAATATAATCCTTTCTCTCTCCCTCCCCTTTAACCCGCTTTGGCCCCCCCTTTCATTTTCAATCGAATTCACAGAAAAAAAAAAGAAAAAAATAGAAGAAGGAGGAGAGCGACGGAGAGGAGCGCCGCCCCCCCTCCCGATGATCGCTGCCGCCGCCGCGCCATCGCCTGGCGCGCACCCCCCCTCGCCCTCCCCAGGTGCCGCGACCCCCTCCCCCTTCGATCGTGACCCCACGCACCCCCCCCCCCCCGTCCTGATGGTCACCGCACCGCGCCCCAACCCTCACCACCGCACCCCTCTTTCCAATCGAACCCCCACCACCTGCGAGCAGCTCCGGCGAGGCAGCCTCCAATCCGGCAACGATGGCGTCTGTGGCGAGCGGCAGTGGAAAATCCACGTCGAACTGAACTCGATGATTACGGTGAGATTTTTCTTTTGTAATTATTCTAGTCTAATTAATTTAGCTTAAATAACTTTGATAAAAATAGGGTTTTTACCACTGAAATTATATATTTGTGTTTTAAAAAACTGAAAATGAAGAATATATTTATGTTTTAAAATTTAAAAACGTATTATATATTATAAATAAAATTGTAAGACAAAGAAGTGATGAAGTGATTTTTCACTAGACAAAGTTGGGATTTTTAATTATAAAAGATGTGATTTTTAACCGTGAAAAGACGATATTTTGAGATGAGTGGTGAAGTAAAAATATGATTTTTACTTCGAGAAAAATATAATTTTTATATTATAGAAAGGCTAAAAATATAATTTTTATGTAGAATAGATAATAAAAATTCGATCTTTATTATGTAGGAGATGTAAAAATATGATTTTTATATTTTTAAAGTATTAAAAATATAGTCTTTACTATATAAATGATGTAAAAATATGATTTTGTTTAGGTAGAGCATTAAAAATATAATTTTTATATAATAGGAATATTAAAAATATCATCTTTATATGTGTAGAAAAATAAAAATGTGATTTTTAATATTGTTATTTTTGAAAATGCGAAATCTTTATTTTTGAAAAGGCGAAATCTTTATTTTTGAAAAGGCGAAATCTTTATTTTTGAAAAGGCGAAATCTTTATTTTTGAAAAGGCGAAATCTTTATTTTTGAAAAGGCGAAATCTTTATATGAAGAATGGCGTGATAAAAATATAATCTTTACTATATGAACATCGATGTGAAAATAGAATTTTTATCTATATAGTAGCGGTGAGAAAATGGAATTTTTATCCATATAGCACGGTAGTAAAAATTCGATTTTTATATATTGAACAACGAAGTAAAAATTCGATTTTTATATATTGAATAACGAAGTAAAAATTCGATTTTTACATATGTAGAGAATACGGGCAACGAAGATGACAAAAAGACGAGAACGACGAAGACTTCTGCAAAAGAAGAGTCAAGATGATTGGATAGCTATTGGTGAGAATTTCTCACCTTTCAATTTCATTTTCTAGTTATATATATATATATACTAGGATGCAGACGGTGCTTAGTAGCACCCGACACAATCGTCCACAGACCATGGACTTGTTTGTTTGGTTGCATAGATTAGTTAGATGATTCGATTGAAATTGAATTGTTTGGTGAAAGAAATTGAATTGATTGATGTGTGAATAGCGTGGGCCTTCACTAGACCGGGGATAAGGCTAGGCCTCGTCCCGTTTCTAGTATCGTGCCGTTATGCCGCCGAAATTTTCTAAAATATGTTAGAAAAATAAAGATAGCATTTTATTTAATAAATGAACTGAATAGAAATTCATATGTTGAAATAAAATGTTTTTGATCGTTAAAAATATAATTTGTAACGTGAAGTGAATAAAATAAAATATTCATTTACAAACCAGACGGTTTGTTTATGTACACCTATTTGAAGGACATTGATTGGGTCGATAAATTTTACACATCGCCCAACTGCACAAATAAAATCTGTGTTTGATTGTTTGAAACCTCACACGGGTGTTGGGATGAAATATGAAGTTCACTCATCCTGATTAATTAAATATGTCGATCGATTGATTGACGGGCTGTTATAAGCGTTAGATATCTATATTTGATGCTTATACAGTGTAGTGCACTTTGGTTGATGGTTGATTATTTTTCAATGCTATTATATACGTGTGATGTATGAAAATCCATATGATTAATATTATATGGTGATTGATTGGGCCTCATTCCAATTTAGAAGATAAAGAATAATATAAAATAAAGGTTCATGTGTTAACTGTACTCATCCGTTGAGATTAGTCATGTGTTGAACGAAATATTTTAATAATAAAATTTACATCTTTATCAATATATTATAAAAGTTCATGTGTTGACTGTATTCATCCGTTGAGATTAGTCATGTGTTGAACGAAATATTTTAATAATAAAATTTACATCTTTATCAATATATTATAAAAGTTCATGTGTTGACTGTACTCATCCGTTGAGATTAGTCATGTGTTGAACGAAATATTTGAAATAGAATATTTGGAAAAGAAATATTTGAAATAGAATATTTGAAAATAGAAATATATGAAGCCGTGTTGATTAGATTGACGCCATTTAGACGTGAACGATATTTATATCGATTTTACTCATTTTAAAATGATATTGAAAAGTGATTTCGAAAACGAATATTTTGAAATGAAATTGAATCGAATAGAAAACCAATTTGAATTGAATCGAATAGAAAACCAATTTGAATTGAATCGAATAGAAAACCAATTCGAATTGAATCGAATAGAAAACCAATTTGAATTGAATCGAATAGAAAACCAATTTGAATTGAATCGAATAGAAAACGACTTTGGAATTGAATTGAAAACGAATTCAAATTGAATCGAAAGCGAATTGAAATGAATTCAAATTGAAATGAAATGTGAATTGAATAGAAATGAATTTTAAAACGAATTTATAAAGAAGAATTCAATTTTGATTTGAATCGAAATGGAAGTTGAAATTGCTTTTGAAACGAATTTAAAACTATTTATATAATTCGTTTTAAATAGGAATCGACGAAATATATATTATATATATTATATATATAATATAATGGCCTGAATAGAACGCGCCGCGCCGCGGCAGTTCGTGAATTTCGACCATTTATTTCAAACGGACATTACGGGAGATCCGACCGTCGGATTCTCCTAAAACCGGAACCGTTGGGTTCGTATCGAAAAGAGCTTTTAAACGAATATTAGAAATTTGACATCTAACGGTTGGATTTGGAGATACGTCCAAATCAAATTCGAAAAAAGGTCGCTGTAAGTGCAGTTCGATGGCCATTGTTGGAAATCGACTGTACGGGCCTTGATAAAATTATTAAAAATAGTAATAATTTGTGTAAAATCGTAAGAAATGATTTGGGGAAATTGGGATGAAAATCTCCACATTAGAAAAGATAAAAATAAATTTTTATCGAAACGAACTAGTTTTGAACTAAATTTAAAACCCAATTATTTTTAAATAAATAAATTAGATTTAAAAAGGTTTTTTAAATAATCAGAATTTCTAATATATTTAAATGGATTTGAAATGGGTTTATCGTGAATGGTGTTTTAAATAACACTAGTTCTTTAACCCGATAATAAATAGAATGTGATTTGGGTTTGTCGTGAACTGTGTTTTAAATAACACCTAGTTCTTTAACCCAGTAAAAGGAGTTTTAATGAATCTGCAACTAGATTGAAATGTGAATGGATAATCTAAATTATCAAATTTAGAAAATGAGCGAGAATGGAGTATTACCAGTTTTGCTCCAAAGCGATAGTTAAATCTTTAATTAGATTTGAACGTGAAATGGTAATTAATTTTACCGATAACACCGTGGTGTTAAATATGGAGTATTACCAGTTTTGCTTCATGGGATGAATAGGTTGGGATTGGGAAATAAAATAAATAATTACTTCGGTGTGGTTCGCTAATCTCGACTAGTTTAGAAAAACCATAATTTGGTTTGAAACGACATCCAAAGAAAGATTACAGGATAAATTTTAAAGAATTTATCTTGGATAAAATTAATGGGAACCTTTCCCTAAGAATGTGGAATTTAGAAACTAGCTGTAGGTTGGCTAAGAAGAATGGTTTCCTGGGTATTGATCTGATGTTGGTTTCGGCCTTCGGGGTTAATGTTTAGGAAATTGTTCTCTTGCTAATTTGCGGTTAGTGACTAATGAATTGGAATGAGGCGTATGTTGTGTTTGTGTAACATTTGTTTTTAATATACGCGGGTTGTTCGGAAAGGCCGGGTTTACACCCATTCTGAATAACCGATTCGACGATAAGTCGAAGATGAAGACGGTGGTTGAAGACCGGAAGTCTTCACATCGTTTGGATAATTACTGACGATCCTGATTGGGCTGTACACCCAAGAGGATGGAAATAGTTGGTGGTCGTCCAGACGTACTTGGAGATGGATGGATATGCGAGGAAAGTGCCTCCGGTTTCGTTCAGACCCAGAACGAACTTGTAAATGGATTGTGTGTCTGACATTGGATTTCATTCTGTGTTGATTGATTTCTGTTAAATATATATCTGTTTGGCGGCGGAGAATTTATTCTCTTGCTTAACGCCCTTCTCTGAGACGTACGAGCTTAGAGGTTATATATCGATAGATATCAATCGCATGGCATGAATTGCCTGTGTGGCATACTGAGTTGCATAGATCAAGGCTTCTGTTGAAAAGCAAAGTCTTGTGGTTGATGATCAAAGCACGGCCTTTGTGGCGTAGCTTTGCGTATAGCGTGAATTCGCGAGCCTCACACCTCGGTATGAGTCAAAAACGGGATAAGGACCCAAGGAGTGCATGACGTTTCTTTCTAGCTATGGTGGTGTCAGTGACTTACCAGCCCTGACATTTATATACTTTTCACCTATGTGGTTGTTGGAATGCGAGGCGCCTCGATTATAGGTCTGTAAGGACCGGGAAACGTGTGTTCAGGAATAACTAATCCTCTAACGTAAGTGAGGACCGGGCTTGGAGGATCCAGGGTTGCCCAGAGTGCGTAACCCTGAGGCATTTGCTAGAGTGTCTCGAACGCGGAGAGGAGCTTGCCCCTTGCCTCGACTCATGACGGAAATCCAATTTCCAATACGTGTATTGCGGTTTTAATTGTAGAACTAGTATGGCGACATGATAGATGGTACCCATGCCGTCTATGATTTATATTTATGATTGAAATTGTTTTGACACTATACACTTATTATAGTATCAAATGATTTGTTTTAAACGTACTAAGCATGTTTGGCTGTTATAAGGGAAAACCCTATCCTCCGGCTTGCGTTGCATTGTGTGATGGGACCTGGGTCTTATAACAGTTTCATCTTTCGAAAAAGCATTGCGTTGTTTATTCTATGCACTGGTATTCTTGGGAGGAAACCCGTTCCGTGTTATACGGCGTGGTCCCTTGATTTACCTAACTTTAAAATCAATATTAATAACTGTTTTAGTTCTCACACCAGTCACATGACTGACCTGGAGTTTATTGTTTTAACCTAAACTCTGGGTGCCCCTATTTTCCGCATGGGCAGCTAGTAGTTTTGGTTTTGCAGATTTATATTCACAGGATCCTGGTTTACAGCTGGAATGATATCCGGAAAGCTCTGTATCCGTATATCACCTTCAGTTGTGCTTTGTATTATTTTCCGCTACTGTGTAATTTATTGTAATCTCTGATATTTATCGAATGTAATTTATTCATTTATACTCTGTATATTCTTGTATCTGATGGAATTGTTGTAATAACAATGAAATGTTCTTCCGTCTGCGTTCTGATTTGTCCTGTTCTCAAACGAACAGGGGTTTCGAACGGTCTAGATCGGTTTAACGACTAATTCGGATCGAGCGAAATTCCTTGCCGTCACATTTGGTATCAGAGCTTTGGTTTACAGAGCTCGAGAACAAGACACATTAGAACCATACGAAAGAATTCATCAGATATTGGATTAGCAATATCCAATTAGAATGACTCGTTAGAGATAGGATCAGTAGTATCCTAGAACGAGTGTGAAGAGTATATTTTTCAAATGAAAACAATTTTGTTTTGAAAATTTAAATCGTTTTAAACGTATTTGATTAATTATTTACTTTGAATATGGACAATCTAGTATATAAAAGTTTTGCATATACGCGTCATGAACGTATATTCGAAGTTTTAATATATTAGATAGATATAGAGTCACACTCTAGTCGCCCGGAGATGATTCTACTGATGACTATATAGCATCAGTAGTGTGTGTTCGAGTTTCGAAGGTGTGATTTTCTATATATTTCCATTAGACTGGTGTGAGAACCAAAACTTATATAGTTAGAACACAATTGTTGTGAATGGGCACCAAAACAAGATTTTCAGTATATATATATATCAAATTTATGAATTTGAAACCCTAATTCACTAATTGATTGATGTTTGTGTTGTTTGTTTATTTGTTTGCTAATTTTGAACCATTTAGCCTAATTGAATCAAATATTGAATATTATTGAAAATTAGTCGCATTTGCTTGCATATACATATATATCATTGAACAGGTCATAGCAAGGAGGCTAGAGCCAGAGAATAAAATTTGTTTGCCCGACAAATAGGTACATGTTTACTACATAATTTACTGTTTTGTTTGGGTGATGATGATTTTATGAGCCTATTGGCTAGCCGCTTGGCTTTTTCTTTTTTCTTTTTGAGATCAGAAGGCCTATATGGCAATTTCGGGATTTTCCCGTGGCTCCCGGTGCAGGGGAGGTTATGGCGAAATTTTTTGAAAATTTAGGGTGTTAGCCAAATTTTTGAAAATTTGAAAATTCTCAGAAACTGAAAAGTTGGAGAATGGAAGCCAAATCGAACGTCGACTTCGTTCCTTTTCGGGGACGAAAAGTTTTAAGTGGGGGAGATTGTAATAACCCGGAAAATCTGGGCCAGTTTAAAATTTTTATTTTGGCAATTTTAGCGAATTTTGAATATTTAAAATAGATTATTTTAAATAATATCGACGAGAAATTTATTTTGAATATATTTAGAACGTATATATTATATACGCCGTCGTTAGAATATAAATAATTATATATAATTATTAATAGAATTGAAAATGGCGCGGTAGTTCGATAATTCGATTTCAAACTTCAATTGAATGTACCGGGTGCAAAATAATCCGGATTTTAGTGAAACCAAAAACATTAGGATCTAATTGATGATATCTTTCCAACGAATCCGAAAAATCAAAATTCATAGCGGGAATCAAAAGATATGTCCAGTTGAAAATTCTGAATAGTCGCTATGGAATTCAGGCCCTTAAAAATGGGAATTTTGCAAACGACCTCGGATTTCGACGAAACCACTTTTGTTGGATCCGTGATGTCAAATTATTGCTATATTTCAAATTTCATAATTTTTCGAATCAATATGTGAGCGTGGCAAAGGAAAACGTGTTTGACCAGTTTCAGTTGATTTTAATCGACTGGAAAATGGCCATTTTTCTAACGGTCTCAGAACTCGACGAAACTAGTTTTGTTAGGACCGTATCGTCAATACGAAGCTAGAAAATATTTTTTGGGAATTTTTCTAGTTAGTATGTGACCCCGGTAATTTGAAATGTACGTTTAAAATTCAATCTAGTGGTTTAAATGTAAATTCAACGGAAACAAATCGGAACGATCAAATCAGCTTGCGATACGTATTCCATTGTGTTCGGAATGGGGGTAATTAGCTAGGGGCGACAGTCGGTGGGCTTGATTTCGAGTTCAAACGGAAAGTCAACTTTAAGTTGAATTAAATAATTAAATTAAAAAAATATAATCCTTTCTCTCTTCCTCCCCTTTAACCCGCTTTGGCCCCCCTTTCATTTTCAATCGAATTCACAGAAAAAAAAAGAAAAAAATAGAAGAAGGAGGAGAGCGACGGAGAGGAGCGCCGCCCCCCTCCCGATGATCGCTGCCGCCGCCGCGCCATCGCCTGGCGCGCACACCCCCCTCGCCCTCCCCAGGTGCCGCGACCCCCTCCCCCTTCGATCGTGACCCCACGCACCCCCCCCGTCCTGATGGTCACCGCACCGCGCCCCAACCCTCACCACCGCACCCCTCTTTCCAATCGAACCCCCACCACCTGCGAGCAGCTCCGGCGAGGCAGCCTCCAATCCGGCAACGATGGCGTCTGTGGCGAGCGGCAGTGGAAAATCCACGTCGAACTGAACTCGATGATTACGGTGAGATTTTTCTTTTGTAATTATTCTAGTCTAATTAATTTAGCTTAAATAACTTTGATAAAAATAGGGTTTTTACCACTGAAATTATATATTTGTGTTTTAAAAAACTGAAAATGAAGAATATATTTATGTTTTAAAATTTAAAAACGTATTATATATTATAAATAAAATTGTAAGACAAAGAAGTGATGAAGTGATTTTTCACTAGACAAAGTTGGGATTTTTAATTATAAAAGATGTGATTTTTAACCGTGAAAAGACGATATTTTGAGATGAGTGGTGAAGTAAAAATATGATTTTTACTTCGAGAAAAATATAATTTTTATATTATAGAAAGGCTAAAAATATAATTTTTATATAGTATAGATAATAAAAATTCGATCTTTATTATGTAGGAGATGTAAAAATATGATTTTTATATTTTTAAAGTATTAAAAATATAGTCTTTACTATATAAATGATGTAAAAATATGATTTTGTTTAGGTAGAGCATTAAAAATATAATTTTTATATAATAGGAATATTAAAAATATCATCTTTATATGTGTAGAAAAATAAAAATGTGATTTTTAATATTGTTATTTTTGAAAAGGCGAAATCTTTATTTTTGAAAAGGCGAAATCTTTATTTTTGAAAAGGCGAAATCTTTATTTTTGAAAAGGCGAAATCTTTATTTTTGAAAAGGCGAAATCTTTATTTCTGAAAAGGCGAAATCTTTATATGAAGAATGGCGTGATAAAAATATAATCTTTACTATATGAACATCGATGTGAAAATAGAATTTTTATCTATATAGTAGCGGTGAGAAAATGGAATTTTTATCCATATAGCGCGGTAGTAAAAATTCGATTTTTATATATTGAACAACGAAGTAAAAATTCGATTTTTATATATTGAATAACGAAGTAAAAATTCGATTTTTACATATGTAGAGAATACGGGCAACGAAGATGACAAAAAGACGAGAACGACGAAGACTTCTGCAAAAGAAGAGTCAAGATGATTGGATAGCTATTGGTGAGAATTTCTCACCTTTCAATTTCATTTTCTAGTTATATATATATATACTAGGATGCAGACGGTGCTTAGTAGCACCCGACACAATCGTCCACAGACCATGGACTTGTTTGTTTGGTTGCATAGATTAGTTAGATGATTTGATTGAAATTGAATTGTTTGGTGAAAGAAATTGAATTGATTGATGTGTGAATGGCGTGGGCCTTCACTAGACCGGCGATAAGGCTAGGCCTCGTCCCGTTTCTAGTATCGTGTCGTTATGCCGCCGAAATTTTCTAAAATATGTTAGAAAAATAAAGATAGCATTTTATTTAATAAATGAAATGAATAGAAATTCATATGTTGAAAAAAATGTTTTTGATCGTTAAAAATATAATTTGTAACGTGAAGTGAATAAAATAAAATATTCATTTACAAACCAGACGGTTTGTTTATGTACACATATTTGAAGGACATTGATTGGGTCAATAAATTTTACACATCGCCCAACTGCACAAATAAAATCTGTGTTTGATTGTTTGAAACCCCACACGGGTGTTGGGATGAAATATGAAGTTCACTCATCCTGATTGATTAAATATGTCGATCGATTGATTGACGGGCTGTTATAAGCGTTAGATATCTATATTTGATGCTTATACAGTGTAGTGCACTTTGGTTGATGGTTGATTATTTTTCAATGCTATTATATACGTGTGATGTATGAAAATCCATATGATTAATATTATATGGTGATTGATTGGGCCTCATTCCAATTTAGAAGATAAAGAATAATATAAAATAAAGGTTCATGTGTTGACTGTACTCATCCGTTGAGATTAGTCATGTGTTGAACGAAATATTTTAATAATAAAATTTACATCTTTATCAATATATTATAATAGTTCATGTGTTGACTGTACTCATCCGTTGAGATTAGTCATGTGTTGAACGAAATATTTTAATAATAAAATTTACATCTTTATCAATATATTATAAAAGTTCATGTGTTGACTGTACTCATCCGTTGAGATTAGTCATGTGTTGAACGAAATATTTGAAATAGAATATTTGGAAAAGAAATATTTGAAATAGAATATTTGAAAATAAAAATATATGAAGCCGTGTTGATTAGATTGACGCCATTTAGACGTGAACGATATTTATATCGATTTTACTCATTTTAAAATGATATTGAAAAGTGATTTCGAAATCGAATATTTTGAAATGAAATTGAATCGAATAGAAAACCAATTTGAATTGAATCGAATAGAAAACCAATTTGAATTGAATCGAATAGAAAACCAATTCGAATTGAATCGAATAGAAAACCAATTTGAATTGAATCAAATAGAAAACCAATTTGAATTGAATCGAATAGAAAACGACTTTGGAATTGAATTGAATTGAAAACGAATTCAAATTGAATCGAAAGTGAATTGAAATGAATTCAAATTGAAATGAAATGTGAATTGAATAGAAATGAATTTTAAAACGAATTTATAAAGAAGAATTCAATTTTGATTTGAATCGAAATGGAAGTTGAAATTGCTTTTGAAACGAATTTAAAACTATTTATATAATTTCTTTTAAATAGGAATCGACGAAATATATATTATATATATTATATATATAATATAATGGCCTGAATAGAACGCGCCGCGCCGCGGCAGTTCGTGAATTTCGACCATTTATTTCAAACGGACATTACGGGAGATCCGACCGTCGCATTCTCCTAAAACCGGAACCGTTGGGTTCGTATCGAAAAGAGCTTTTAAACGAATATTAGAAATTTGACATCTAACGGTTGGATTTGGAGATACGTCCAAATCAAATTCGAAAAAAGGTCGCTGTAAGTGCATTTCGATGGCCATTGTTGGAAATCGACTGTACGGGCCTTGATAAAATTATTAAAAATAGTAATAATTTGTGTAAAATCGTAAGAAATGATTTGGGGAAATTGGGATGAAAATCTCCACATTAGAAAAGATAAAAATAGATTTTTATCGAAACGAACTAGTTTTGAACTAAATTTAAAACCCAATTATTTTTAAATAAATAAATTAGATTTAAAAAGGGGTTTTAAATAATCAGAATTTCTAATATATTTAAATGGATTTGAAATGGGTTTATCATGAATGGTGTTTTAAATAACACTAGTTCTTTAACCCGATAATAAATAGAATGTGATTTGGGTTTGTCGTGAACTGTGTTTTAAATAACACCTAGTTCTTTAACCCAGTAAAAGGAGTTTTAATGAATCTGCAACTAGATTGAAATGTGAATGGATAATTTAAATTATCAAATTTAGAAAATGAGCGAGAATGGAGTATTACCAGTTTTGCTCCAAAGCGATAGTTAAATCTTTAATTAGATTTGAACGTGAAATGGTAATTAATTTTACCGATAACACCGTGGTGTTAAATATGGAGTATTACCAGTTTTGCTTCATGGGATGAATAGGTTGGGATTGGGAAATAAAATAAATAATTACTTCGGTGTGGTTCGCTAATCTCGACTAGTTTAGAAAAACCATAATTTGGTTTGAAACGACATCCAAAGGAAGATTACAGGATAAATTTTAAAGAATTTATCTTGGATAAAATTAATGGGAACCTTTCCCTAAGAATGTGGAATTTAGAAACTAGCTGTAGGTTGGCTAAGAAGAATGGTTTCCTGGGTATTGATCTGATGTTGGTTTCGGCCTTCGGGGTTAATGTTTAGGAAATTGTTCTCTTGCTAATTTGCGGTTAGTGACTAATGAATTGGAATGAGGCGTATGTTGTGTTTGTGTAACATTTGTTTTTAATATACGCGGGTTGTTCGGAAAGGCCGGGTTTACACCCATTCTGAGTAACCGATTCGACGATAAGTCGAAGATGAAGACGGTGGTTGAAGACCGGAAGTCTTCACATCGTTTGGATAATTACTGACGATCCTGATTGGACTGTACACCCAAGAGGATGGAAATAGTTGGTGGTCGTCCAGACGTACTTGGAGATGGATGGATATGCGAGGAAAGTGCCTCCGGTTTCGTTCAGACCCAGAACGAACTTGTAAATGGATTGTGTGTCTGACATTGGATTTCATTCTGTGTTGATTGATTTCTGTTAAATATATATCTGTTTGGCGGCGGAGAATTTATTCTCTTGCTTAACGCCCTTCTCTGAGACGTACGAGCTTAGAGGTTATATATCGATAGATATCAATCGCATGGCATGAATTGCCTGTGTGGCATACTGAGTTGCATAGATCAAGGCTTCTGTTGAAAAGCAAAGTCTTGTGGTTGATGATCAAAGCACGGCCTTTGTGGCGTAGCTTTGCGTATAGCGTGAATTCGCGAGCCTCACACCTCGGTATGAGTCAAAAACGGGATAAGGACCCAAGGAGTGCATGACGTTTCTTTCTAGCTATGGTGGTGTCAGTGACTTACCAGCCCTGACATTTATATACTTTTCACCTATGTGGTTGTTGGAATGCGAGGCGCCTCGATTATAGGTCTGTAAGGACCGGGAAACGTGTGTTCAGGAATAACTAATCCTCTAACGTAAGTGAGGACCGGGCTTGGAGGATCCAGGGTTGCCCAGAGTGCGTAACCCTGAGGCATTTGCTAGAGTGTCTCGAACGCGGAGAGGAGCTTGCCCCTTGCCTCGACTCATGACGGAAATCCAATTTCCAATACGTGTATTGCGGTTTTAATTGTAGAACTAGTATGGCGACATGATAGATGGTACCCATGCCGTCTATGATTTATATTTATGATTGAAATTGTTTTGACACTATACACTTATTATAGTATCAAATGATTTGTTTTAAACGTACTAAGCATGTTTGGCTGTTATAAGGGAAAACCCTATCCTCCGGCTTGCGTTGCATTGTGTGATGGGACCTGGGTCTTATAACAGTTTCATCTTTCGAAAAAGCATTGCGTTGTTTATTCTATGCACTGGTATTCTTGGGAGGAAACCCGTTCCGTGTTATATGGCATGGTCCCTTGATTTACGTAACTTTAAAATCAATATTAATAACTGTTTTAGTTCTCACACCAGTCACATGACTGACCTGGAGTTTATTGTTTTAACCTAAACTCTGGGTGCCCCTATTTTCCGCACGGGCAGCTAGTAGTTTTGGTTTTGCAGATTTATATTCACAGGATCCTGGTTTACAGCTGGAATGATATCCGGAAAGCTCTGTATCCGTATATCACCTTCAGTTGTGCTTTGTATTATTTTCCGCTGCTGTGTAATTTATTGTAATCTCTGATATTTATCAAATGTAATTTATTCATTTATACTGTGTATATTCTTGTATCTGATGGAATTGTTGTAATAACAATGAAATGTTCTTCCGTCTGCGTTCTGATTTGTCCTGTTCTCAAACGAACAGGGGTTTCGAACGGTCTAGATCGGTTTAACGACTGATTCGGATCGAGCGAAATTCCTTGTCGTCACATGGTGACATTTTTAAGTTTGCTTGATAACTATTATTATATGAAAAATCAATTAAATGCAAGTGATCTTCCTACGATCCGCCAAAATCAAGAATACATGCCCGCAACAAGTCTTCTAGTATACGATTCACCCTCTCAGTTTGGCCATCTGTTTGAGGATGATATGCGGTGCTCAGATCTAACTTTGTCCCCAGCTCCACCTGGAATGCTTCCCAGAATTTATTAGCGAATATCGGATCACGATCACTAACAATATTACTGGTAACTCCATGAAGTCTAACGATTTCTCTGAAATAAATTTGTGCTAGACTTTGAGCTCTTCTAGTTGATCTGACAGGAATAAAATGGGCGGTCTTCATGAAATGATCTACGTTCACCCAAATACTGTCATTTCCTTTCCTGGTTCGAGGCAAACCATCTATGAAATCCATGGAAATTTGATCCCACTTCGAATCTGGAACTTTTAATGGTTGCAACAGTCTGCGAGTTTTTGCTGATCACTCTTGACTTGTTGGAAAATGGAACACCTTCTAACATATATTGAAATGTCACTTTTCATAGATCTCCACCAAAACATGTGCTTGAGATCACGATACATCTTACTCATCCCTGGATGAATACTTACCGTGGACTTGTGACATTCATCCATAACTTCCCTTCTAATCTCAGGAATATTCGAAACACAAATTCGGCCTAATAACCTCAGAACTTGTAACACCCCACGTCCATTAATGTCACTCACAAAGGGAATGCATTAACTTCCATGGAGGTTTTAAGTGAATATAGAACAGTAAAATTACAACAAGACAGATATAAAATAGTACTTGGAAATTCAAAAACTTTATTTCATTGTAGCAGAAGTCAAAACATGTTTGATTACATCATAACACCATATTCAATGTCAAGTACAATATCTATCTTGATAAAACAAGTACATAATCCCATTACATGAATAGCCATTAAAAAGAAAGATAACAAGCTGGACTTTACTTCAGCAGTCCAAGCTTTCCAGAAGATAAGCGATCCAACTAGACTCCACTAGAACTTGGCCCAACCTGCGGACCTGAAGGGAGAAAAAGGATGGAAAAGAGGGGGTCAGACATAAAGTCTGGTGAATATGATAATTCTACAATACTATTACCAAAATAACTGGACTAAGGCATAAGCTGGAAAACAAGAAAATGTCTATGAAGAGCAGATTAAGGACATAGACAATCGCTAAAGGCAACGTTATAGGCGCTCCTAAATACTAAAGGATAAACACTATACTGCACCACACCAGTCACCCTAAAGATTCATCCCACTTAGCTTCACTTAGAAACTTTCCCAATGGCTTTACGTACCCCTAGCTGACTACATAGGTGCCGCCTGCCCCTATCTCCACTAGGTGTACCCTACTTCCCATTATTCGATCGGCTCCCTAACTCGTAGATACCCGTGCTGGCCCCACAGTGGGGTGTATCACTCCCCTAAAGTGGCAACCTGATACAACGGACATGCACGGCTTATACCTACACGATGCAACAACGTCTTACCTACCAGCCCGGGTCCACACACGCATATGAAACCCGTTGGACTTGCGTTGCCACCGCTCCCTGTTTTGGCCTCTTATAGTCAAACCCAGTATGCGTGTCCCGTCCTCGACTTGGGTCGAGCCCACAAAGATACGTTTTGGGATACTGGTTGAAATGGGCCCCCACTATTTACCACAAGCATTCCACCTAAGCTTGTCCCCATTAGTCCATCCCACTTAACCCACTTAGTCATGTTCATTTACATGTGTGTTTGGTTAAGTCTAATCGTATTTCAAATGCCTCTAAAGGCAACCACCAGATTCCTCATGCCACCCAAGGCACCTACTTAACCCCCATGTCCCACCTTACATGATTATCTGGTTAAGTATTTCTTAGTTCATTAAGGCCATAACCTCATAAAGACCTCTCACATTAGACTGGCATTTATGGCAGCTGGATTTGCCGGGCGGGTCCGGGCAGTCTTACACCATAAAAGAGTCTAACCTCGTGTCTTTACAACTGTTATGCTTTAGTTTGGGCCTAGGACCTCTCACATTGGGCCGACATTTGTGACTACTGGATTTGCCGGGCGGGTCCGGGCAGGTTTACATCACAAACGGGTCCAACCTCGTGTCCTAAGCATTGATTATTAATAATAATCCACTTTCCCCCAATTTTAATAATTCCCTACTTGAATTATTAATTAATTCCAATTTTTAACAATGTCCATAATTGACTCAATTATGGACATCCATTCATGGTATGCAAAATCTTACAAAATTGCACCCAATTTATTAATTCCTAATATTACACCTACCCCACGTTTGAACGTTTATTCGCAAAATATATGTTAGACTCGAATAGCCTAACTCATAGCATAAAAGAGATTATCATAATAACAACATGTATATGTGACCAAATGAATCATAATAAGGGGTGAAACTTGCATATGTCCAACTTGCATAGATTATACATGTCATGGACCTAAAGGTGTCAACTTGTTCAAAATTCACCTAATATAATCTCAATCAATTTTCATAAACTTACATATGAACATGTGTGAATCAACATCATCTAATTTTTTAACAACATGGTTTTATATGGGTACACCTAACTCAATAGGCAAATTCCCATAATCAAGTTTTATTTAATTATAGTTTCAAGTTTATGGGTACACCTAACCTAATAGGCAAATTCCCATAAACAAGATCCATTTAAATTAAGAAAAAAAACATAACTTTAAGCATGATCCAACAACATCATGATTTTTCAACATAATATAGCATGATTTATAACATGGCATAGTATGATAGTATAACATAGCTTGACATGATTCTCAACATAGCACGACATAGCATAAGAGAATTTACAACATAGCATGACATAGCATATATAATTTACATCATACGACAACATAATAACATAATAAGAGATCCACAATATATAGAATTTACAATTACAAATCACATCACTTTCTTGTGATCCATTCATAACTGAGTCAAATTAGTTTGTAATAGTCTTGTGAGAATCATCATACTCACCAACAAAAGAAAAGAATTAGAGAAAGAGAGATCTTTTGATTTGATTTGTGTAGATTTAGTTGTAGATGATTAGGCTTCCTCTTCTTAGTTTGTGACGGCTATGCTGAACTCCATCGCAGCAGCATGACGGTAGCTTCTCTAATTTTACAAGTGATTTAGGTCTAGGGTCTACCCACTTATTTATAGATTTTAGAATGCGTTTAGGCCATTAGATTTAACCTAGAAATAACCGCAGCCGTCCAGACAAGATGGGGTTTATCTTGTTGACTCAGCAATGAGTCAGAAGTGACTCAGCAAACACTCAGCATATTAATAAACTTCTATTCATGTCATAAATATATATATTTTCTACAATGTACATATTAGATACATCCCCCTTTACTTATTATTGTTTTTATATACATATTAGATACATCCCCTCTCTCACACACTTATTAATATTTTTATATTCATATTAGATACATTCCCTCTCTTACATACTTATTAATATTTTTATATTCATATTAGATACATCCCCTCTCTTACATACTTATTAATATTTTTATATTCATAATAGATACATCCCCTCTCTTACATACTCATTAATATTTTTATATTCATATTAGATACATCCCCTCTTCTACACACTTATTATTATTTTAGCAACTTTAGTGTTAATAGAAAATTCGGGGTGTTACATTCTCCCCTCCTTTTAGGATTTCGTCCCCGAAATCTTCAAGTCTGGAAGAATGTATATCCTACCATCCAAACGTCCATCTACTCATCCATCATACACAGGCATCCATTGTCCTTAAAAGACTTCTAATGCTTTATGATCATATGCAAGTGTGTGTACATGTCCTTACCTAATGCGAAATCAGGCGGTCTACTGATTCAGTTGACCTCCTTAATGCAAATTATGTAAGTGTCATGAATCCATTATGTATGCAAAAGATCCTAATTGCTTACATACTACTTCTATATGCGTGCACACCCATTCAACCGAATGCAGCATCCATATGATGGTACAACCATTATACATCCATTATACTAAATACATCCATATATATATGCAATATGCAATATGTAGTGACTGAGCCGATCTAGTGCCTAAAGTGTGTGTATATATGCATCCACGAGCAACCACTAGCAAACACTTGCATCCATTTTGCATCCATCATACATAACATGTCTCAAACACATGTTTCAACCATAGGATTATCCTAACTAAAGGTCAAAGATACTAATGAGAGGACATACTAAAGATAAGATAAGATAAGCTAAGCGATAAAGGAGAAATTAAAAGACATACCCTAAAAAAGAAAAGGGTACAACGAACGTATCTTCTCTTCTGTCTCCCAAGTTGCGTTGCTCTCATCATCTCCCCATTGCACTTTAACCAGTCTGACCTCTCGATTCCTCAACTTTTTGATCTCCGACCCAAGAATGCATGTAGGAGCTCGTCTAATTGTTGCATCACGCTCTATTTCCACCTCTTTAAGCAAGCTCGGCTCTACCACCTCCGCGGTCTTGTGCAAACACTTCCTCAAATGTGATACATGGAATACGTCGTGTACTCCACTAAGTTTCTCAGGCAACTCCACCCTATATGCCATCTTCCCAATTATGTCTTTTACAGGAAACGGCCCTACAAACCTTGGTGCTAATTTCCCCACGGACCCAAAGCGAACAACATTCTGTAACGGAGATACTTTGATAAAAACCATGTCCCCAATGTCAAACTCAAGATCTGTCCTCCTCTTATCAGCATACGATTTCTGCCTATCTTGTGCTGCTTTCATCCTCCTTCGAATCAACTCAATCTTCTCCGAGGTTTCCCTAACCATATCGGGCCCAAGTAGGATTTTATCGGTAGATTCCCACCAACATGTAGGCGAACGGCAAGGCCTTCCATAAAGAGCTTCGAAAGGTGCCATGCCAATACTAGACTGAAAGCTATTATTATATGCGAATTCTACTAACGGAAGGTGCTCTTCCCATGTACCCCCAAAGTCTAGGATACAAAGCCTTAAAAGATCCTCTAGAATGCGATTCACCCTCTCGGTCTGGCCGTCTGTCTGAGGATGATATGCGGTGCTCAAACATAGCTGAGTCCCTACCGCCTCTTGTAAACTCTTCCAAAATTCGCTAGTAAAGATGGGGTCACGGTCGCTTACTATACTAGAAGGAATACCGTGCAAACGAACTATCTCCTTAATATATACAGAAGCCAACCACGGAGCAGTCCTCTTACTTTTCACGGGAATAAAATGGGCGCTTTTAGTAAGTCTATCTACTATAACCCAAATCCCCGTGTTACCCTTCCTTGATCTTGGTAATCCATCCACAAAATCCATTGAGATGCTTTCCCATTTCCATAGTGGAACTTCTAATGGGTGAAGCAACCCACCGGGTTTCTTTTGTTCTGCTTTAACTCGTTGGCACACCAAGCATCTAGCGACGTACTCGGCCACATCCTTTTTCATACCGGCCCAAAAGAAAACCCGCTTCATATCTTTGTACATCTTATCCCCGCCGGGATGAATGGTCATTTTTGAGCGATGAGCATCATCAAGAATGGCCTTCCTTAAGTCTTCGTCTTGTGGTACACAAAGTCTATTATCCCTTCGTAACCAACCCTTATCGTCTAGGGTATAACTACGAAGATGGCTTGACGACTCCCCCCCTTTGAGCTTTTCTACTATCTCAACCAACTGTGGGTCGTCTCGCTGTGCCTCACCAACCCGTCCTAGAAGTGTAGGTCTAACCTCCAAGGATGCTAACAGACCGGGTACTAAGTCAACGGAGGGTCTAAAGTCAAACATAGAGATGAATTCTAAGCTTTGTCGTTCAACAAACTACGGACTCAAGGACAACCTTTTCCTACTTAAGGCGTCTGCCACCACGTTACCCTTGCCCGTGGTATATGCTATTTCAAAATCGTAGGAGGCTAAGAATTCCATCCACCGTTGCTGCCTTAAATTCAAATCCTTCTGAGAGAATAAGTATTTTAATGATTTGTGGTCAGTGAACAGTTCGAATTTCTCACCAAGAAGATAGTGACGCCAAGACTTAAGCGCGAAAACAATTGCGGCTAGCTCTAAGTCATGCGTGGGGTAATTCTTTTCATGAACCCTCAACTGCCTTCCACCATAGGCTATTACTCTTCCCTCTTGCATGAGGACCGCGCCAAGTCCCGTCCCACAAGCATCAGTATAGATGGTAAACGGTTTATTCCCGTCTGGCAGCACTAAGACTGGGGCTGAAGTTAAGGCTCTCTTTAAACGTTGGAACGCATCATCGCAATCTTTGTCCCACGTATAAACCAGGTTCTTCTTCGTTAACCGTGTTAATGGAGCTGATATTTTTGCGAAGTCTTTGATAAACTTCCTATAATAGCCAGCCAACCCCAAGAAACTTCTTACTTCGGTTGCATTTTTAGGGACCTTCCAATCTTGGATGGCCACCACCTTTGCGGGATCCACTGCTATCCCTTCTTTGGAAACCACGTGCCCTAAGAACCGTACTTCCTTCCTCCAGAAGTGACACTTAGAAAATTTTGCCTTAAGGTTATGCGCTCGAAGGGTTTCCAACACTTCCCTAAGATGTAGGGAGTGCTCTTCTTTATTCTTAGAAAAGACTAAGATGTCATCCACAAAGACTACCACGAATTTGTTAAGGTATTCCCTAAACACCCTACTCATCAAATCAACAAAATATGCAGGGGCGTTTGTCAAACCAAAGGGCATCACTAGCCATTCATAGAATCCGTCAGGAGTCCTAAAAGCAGTCTTATCTATACTATCCTCAGCCACTCTCAGTTGATGAAAGCCAGTGGCTAAGTCCAACTGCGAAAACACTGAGGCGCCAACTAACTGATCAAAGAGATCGTCAATCCTCGGCAGTGGGTGTCGGTTCTTTTTAGTAAGCTTGTTTAGTTCTCTATAGTCCATACAAAGTCTAAGAGACCCATCCGCCTTTGTGGCAAAAACTACTGGAGCACCCCACTCCGATATACTACGTCTTATGAACCCCTTCTCAAGCAACTCCTTTACTTGCTTATTGAGTTCCCTCCTTTCACGAGGAGCCATGTGGCGCACTGGCAAAGATACGGGTTTAGCATTATCCACAAGATAAATTCGAAAGTCTATCTCCCGCTTTGGAGGTAAGCCCTTCACCTCCTCAAACACATCCGGATATTCCCGGACCACTTCTACCGATCGTAGGTTCTCTACAGACGCGTCAAGCGATTCAAGATAACTTAGCATAACGGAATTTATGGGATTACAAAAGATGTCGAGAGCATTACCAAGGCGAGTCACAAGCCTAACTACTCTCCTTTCACAATCAAGAATGGCCCTATTTCTAGACAACCAATCCATTCCTAAAATTAGCCCATAGCCCGTGAAGCCCAATACATAAGCATCACATCTAAATTCAACGCTAAGTATAGAGATTTTCAAATCCAAACATATCATGGTCAAATGAGCCGAACCCCCAATTGGATTTGAAACGACCAAGGGATCCTCTACTAAACTGGTGTTCAAGTGCAGTGATTCAATTAATGATGCAGAGATAAACGAATGAGATGCGCCAGAATCGAATAAGGTACGGACAGGATGATCAAACAGAAAAACTAAGCTTTCAACAGAAATTGTTCTACCTCTTTCTTGCAGCGGTGGGGCCGCAATAGCCTGAACTTGCCCCCTTGCCTGCCCTGGTGCCATAAGAGCCTGCACCTGTCCTCCCGAGGTAGACCCTGCCCTCTGCCCCTTCTTTGGACAGTCCTTCACTAAATGTCCTGCATCTCCATAATGAAAACAACCAGTCTTCTTTTTCTTTCTACAATCTTTGCTGAGATGGCCAGGCGTCCCACAATTGAAGCATTTCTTCTTCCCTTTGCCATTATTGTTTTTACCACCCTTCTTATTTTGCTGTTGGGGTTTCTTCTGATCCCCTTTCTTTTCAACTGCCTTATCCTCATGCATAAGTGCCATTTCTACTAGCTTTTCAAAGGTGGCTCCCATAGGGATGTGGGTCATAGCCAACCCTTGCAACGGTTCATTCAAGCCTCTAACGAACCTCAAAGCTTTCTTTTCTGGCGTGTTCACCAACTCCAAGCCAAACCTTGTTAACTGATTAAATTTATTGACATATTCCTTTACTGATGAGCTCCCTTGCTTTAGTGCCAGGAATTTTTCCATATTTAAGTTCTCCTCTGCCCTTGAAAGAAACTTTGCCTCAAACCTTCGTCTGAAATCCGCCCATGAATCAACTGGACGTTCCCCGTTAGTGACCTCCCACCAAAACGAGGCCTCTCCCTTCATTAACCAAGCAGCTAAACGGACTTTCCTCCCATCTTCCACTTCAAAGATATCCAACAATTCCTCAGCCTCCTTAAGCCAATCTCTGGCCTCCACAAACGTCTCAGTCCCTTGAAAAGTTTTTCCTCCCATAGCCTTGAATTCCTTGCACGTCTTTGCAAAAGTGTCAACACGAGGAGGAGGAGGAATGGGTGCAACTAGGGGTGGAGGAGTATCCGCTGGGCCTGCAGTGGTGGCCCTAGCCTCCAAGTATCTCCTAAACCACCCTGGAATCGTCACACCTTCTGGGAGATTAAGATCTTCAGCCATGCTGAAACGAAAAAGGAAAGATTCAAAATGGAGAATTCGAAAGATAAAGATAAGGATGTGGCTATTTGGGATTATGTTTTTCATAAAAACTCTCTTTAAATAACATGTTTTTTTTTTTTTTGAAAGCACTTCTTCCAAAAATACTTTAGAAAAAAAATATTTTTCTAAAATTTTTTTTTATCTGTTCTGGTAACCTTATGCTCTGATACCACGTGTAACACCCCACGTCCATTAATGTCACTCACAAAGGGAATGCATTAACTTCCATGGAGGTTTTAAGTGAATATAGAACAGTAAAATTACAACAAGACAGATATAAAATAGTACTTGGAAATTCAAAAACTTTATTTCATTGTAGCAGAAGTCAAAACATGTTTGATTACATCATAACACCATATTCAATGTCAAGTACAATATCTATCTTGATAAAACAAGTACATAATCCCATTACATGAATAGCCATTAAAAAGAAAGATAACAAGCTGGACTTTACTTCAGCAGTCCAAGCTTTCCAGAAGATAAGCGATCCAACTAGACTCCACCAGAACTTGGCCCAACCTGCGGACCTGAAGGGAGAAAAAGGATGGAAAAGAGGGGGTCAGACATAAAGTCTGGTGAATATGATAATTCTACAATACTATTACCAAAATAACTGGACTAAGGCATAAGCTGGAAAACAAGAAAATGTCTATGAAGAGCAGATTAAGGACATAGACAATCGCTAAAGGCAACGTTATAGGCGCTCCTAAATACTAAAGGATAAACACTATACTGCACCACACCAGTCACCCTAAAGATTCATCCCACTTAGCTTCACTTAGAAACTTTCCCAATGGCTTTACGTACCCCTAGCTGACTACATAGGTGCCGCCTGCCCCTATCTCCACTAGGTGTACCCTACTTCCCATTATTCGATCGGCTCCCTAACTCGTAGATACCCGTGCTGGCCCCACAGTGGGGTGTATCACTCCCCTAAAGTGGCAACCTGATACAACGGACATGCACGGCTTATACCTACACGATGCAACAACGTCTTACCTACCAGCCCGGGTCCACACACGCATATGAAACCCGTTGGACTTGCGTTGCCACCGCTCCCTGTTTTGGCCTCTTATAGTCAAACCCAGTATGCGTGTCCCGTCCTCGACTTGGGTCGAGCCCACAAAGATACGTTTTGGGATACTGGTTGAAATGGGCCCCCACTATTTACCACAAGCATTCCACCTAAGCTTGTCCCCATTAGTCCATCCCACTTAACCCACTTAGTCATGTTCATTTACATGTGTGTTTGGTTAAGTCTAATCGTATTTCAAATGCCTCTAAAGGCAACCACCAGATTCCTCATGCCACCCAAGGCACCTACTTAACCCCCATGTCCCACCTTACATGATTATCTGGTTAAGTATTTCTTAGTTCATTAAGGCCATAACCTCATAAAGACCTCTCACATTAGACTGGCATTTATGGCAGCTGGATTTGCCGGGCGGGTCCGGGCAGTCTTACACCATAAAAGAGTCTAACCTCGTGTCTTTACAACTGTTATGCTTTAGTTTGGGCCTAGGACCTCTCACATTGGGCCGACATTTGTGACTACTGGATTTGCCGGGCGGGTCCGGGCAGGTTTACATCACAAACGGGTCCAACCTCGTGTCCTAAGCATTGATTATTAATAATAATCCACTTTCCCCCAATTTTAATAATTCCCTACTTGAATTATTAATTACTTCCAATTTTTAACAATGTCCATAATTGACTCAATTATGGACATCCATTCATGGTATGCAAAATCTTACAAAATTGCACCCAATTTATTAATTCCTAATATTACCCCTACCCCACGTTTGAACGTTTATTCGCAAAATATATGTTAGACTCGAATAGCCTAACTCATAGCATAAAAGAGATTATCATAATAACAACATGTATATGTGACCAAATGAATCATAATAAGGGGTGAAACTTGCATATGTCCAACTTGCATAGATTATACATGTCATGGACCTAAAGGTGTCAACTTGTTCAAAATTCACCTAATATAATCTCAATCAATTTTCATAAACTTACATATGAACATGTGTGAATCAACATCATCTAATTTTTTAACAACATGGTTTTATATGGGTACACCTAACTCAATAGGCAAATTCCCATAATCAAGTTTTATTTAATTATAGTTTCAAGTTTATGGGTACACCTAACCTAATAGGCAAATTCCCATAAACAAGATCCATTTAAATTAAGAAAAAAAACATACCTTTAAGCATGATCCAACAACATCATGATTTTTCAACATAATATAGCATGATTTATAACATGGCATAGTATGATAGTATAACATAGCTTGACATGATTCTCAACATAGCACGACATAGCATAAGAGAATTTACAACATAGCATGACATAGCATATATAATTTACATCATACGACAACATAATAACATAATAAGAGATCCACAATATATAGAATTTACAATTACAAATCACATCACTTTCTTGTGATCCATTCATAACTGAGTCAAATTAGTTTGTAATAGTCTTGTGAGAATCATCATACTCACCAACAAAAGAAAAGAATTAGAGAAAGAGAGATCTTTTGATTTGATTTGTGTAGATTTAGTTGTAGATGATTAGGCTTCCTCTTCTTAGTTTGTGACGGCTATGCTGAACTCCATCGCAGCAGCATGACGGTAGCTTCTCTAATTTTACAAGTGATTTAGGTCTAGGGTCTACCCACTTATTTATAGATTTTAGAATGCGTTTAGGCCATTAGATTTAACCTAGAAATAACCGCAGCCGTCCAGACAAGATGGGGTTTATCTTGTTGACTCAGCAATGAGTCAGAAGTGACTCAGCAAACACTCAGCATATTAATAAACTTCTATTCATGTCATAAATATATATATATTTTCTACAATGTACATATTAGATACATCCCCCTTTACTTATTATTGTTTTTATATACATATTAGATACATCCCCTCTCTCACACACTTATTAATATTTTTATATTCATATTAGATACATCCCCTCTCTTACATACTTATTAATATTTTTATATTCATATTAGATACATCCCCTCTCTTACATACTTATTAATATTTTTATATTCATAATAGATACATCCCCTCTCTTACATACTCATTAATATTTTTATATTCATATTAGATACATCCCCTCTTCTACACACTTATTATTATTTTAGCAACTTTAGTGTTAATAGAAAATTCAGGGTGTTACATAACTCCTTTGTTATCAATCTGGAAACTCGAAGGTTTGCCTTCCTGAACTCTTTTACTAATTCTTTGAATAAATTCATCATCCTTCTGAAGAACATAGATTATGTCAATCAATGAAGGCGTAATAATGAGATTAATGTTAATTGCATTCTTCCTGTTAAGTGCAACTGCTACAACATTGGCTTTCCCTGGAGTATACAAAATATATAGATCGTATATCGCAAGAAATTCTAACCAACGTTGCTGCCTCAAATTCAAGTCCTTCTGGATGAACAAATACTTTAATGATTTATGATCCGTGTATAATTCGAACTTCTCAACTAAAAGATAGTGCCTCCATATTTTTAAAGCAAACACGACGGCTAACAACTCAAGATCATGAGTAGCATATCTCTTCTCATGCGTCTTCAACTGACGGCTAGCATAAGCAACTACTTTGCCTCTTTGCATTAATACCGCACTAATACCTTCAAGGGTAGAATCTGTATAGACTGTCAAATCTTGATTGCCATCTATAATAGTCAACACAGGAGCAGTAGTCAACCTTAATTTCAGCTCTTGGAAAGCTGCCTCACATTCAGGCGTCCAATTAAACCTTGTATGCTTCTTGGTGAGCTTAATTAATGGACTAGATAGCTTCGAAAAATCTTTAATGAATTTCTGATAATAGCCATCCAATCCTAGAAAACTTTTGACTTCTGTAGGCATGCTACGCTGCTTCCAATCTCGAATGGTTGTGATTTTGCCTGGATCTACTGAAATTCCTTCCTTCGATATTACATGACCAAGGAACTTTACTTCTTCTTGCTAGAATATGCATTTAGAAAATTTGGCTTCTAGTACATTCTTTCTTAAAATTTCCAAAACTTCTTCCAAATGCTTCGCATGCTCGGTAGTTGACTTAGAGAAGATTAAAATGTCATCAATGAAAACCAGCACAAATTTATTCAAGACATCGCAGAATACTCAGTTCATTAAATCGGCAAAGTAAGAAGGAGCGTTACATAAGCTGAACGACATTACTAACCACTCATAAAATATGTCTGGACCTCTGAAAGCTGTCAAAGGAACACATTCTTTAGCAATCCGCAGTCGATGGAAACCTGTAGCTAGGTCCATTCTAGAAAATACTTGCGCTCCATTCAAGCGATCTAATAAATCATCAATACGCGGCAATGTATATTTATTCTTTAGCGTCTGATTATTTAAATCTCGGTAATCCACACACAATCCGAGAGTACCGTCCGACTTTGGAACAAATACTATTGCTGCACCCCAATTCAAAAAACTATGCCTGATTAGACCTTTCCATTAAAGCTGTCGAGTTTGATTACTCAATTCTTCTTTCTCTTTCAATGTCATTCTTCGAATAGCGTGCACAACTGGCCTTGCATTCGGAACTAAATCAATCCTGAAGTTAATTTCTCTCCGCGGAGGTAAGCTATCAACTTCTTCGAACACATCCGCATAATTCTTAGTGACATGAGTACATTCTATAGAAGTAGGAGAGACATCAAGAGCATACCAAAATTCTTTTCTATCTGAATTTGGTTCTATCCATGGTATTGTTATATACTGTTTATACTTGGTCTTCGCCTTAACGATTATTTCTGCATACTTAGCCTCGACTTTGTATTTGGTTAACCAATCCAACCCAAGTGTAATATCAAACTCAGTAAGATCCATAACAATCAAATCGAATGAAAAATGATAATAAGAATAAGAGATAGGCACCCTGCAATATAAATTGAGAAAAAGGGAACCTCCTATCAAATTGTGAACCCTAATCGATTCTTTAAGATCTCTCAATTTCAAATTCAATTTCTTAACCATATTACTCGAAATAAAACTTTGTGATGCGCCTGTGTCAAACAATACTTTAACCGGGATATTGTTGACAGTGAGCTTGCCTTCCAAAATATCTGGCCTTTCCCTACTAGGTGAGGGTGTTGGAGCTTTTGCCACTTTATTGACTTAAGCCACTTTGGTCACTTTCAAAAGCCACCAATCTTGCTTTACATGACCAGTCTGATGGCAAAGATTGCATTCTCTATGCTCTTGAAACTTTTTATCGGTTTTGGATCCATCATTCTTTCGTTTCTTCGAAGATTTGCAATTTATCGACAAATGTCCTTTCTTATTGCAGTTATTGCATATGGCAGTCATTAATGGTTATTTCTTAGATTTAACCCCTTTCTTATCAGCTTTAGGCTTCTTACTGACCTCAGGCTTCGTACTTGCCTCAGGACTATCAGTTTCAAACTTCCTTTTGCTACTAGAGCTGCCTTCCTCTTCATCTTCCAAACCACCTTGCTTATCAAGATCCTCATAGCAATAAGCCAATTGTATCATCTCAGAAAAAGGAAGATTCACATGAGCAATTACTCTACTTTCGTACCTTCTTTGAAGTCCGTTAATAAACCTCAGATTCTTCCTCAAAGGATCTCGAATTAGTTCTGGGCCAAAGTTGGAAATTTCGTTAAATTTATTCTAATACTCCTAAATGGTCATATCTCCTTGTTTCATATGGTAGAACTCATCATATAACCGCTAAGTTGCTTTTGGAGGAATAAATTTTTCTTTGAAAATTTCTTTAAATCTATCCCAGGTAATATTACCTTCTAAATTTTCCTTAGTAACAACTTCCCACCAGATTAAAGCTTCGTCTTTGAGTGCCCAAGATGCCAGTAGTCTTTTATGATCATCACGCATCTTTAAGCCTTCAAAATTTCTATCAGAAGAACACATCCATGCTTGTGTTTCAATAACAAACTCTTTGCCCAAGAATGGTACTCCACCCAGATTTCGATACTTCTTTACTAGAACTTCTAGCTTCGATTTTGGTAGTGGGAGCACAATTTGCTCATTAAATCGTTGAACCATAGAATTACTTCTTCTGCTTCTGCCACTCATTTTCTATTATGTCTGCAAATAGCAGACAAAGAGTCAGGCCAACAGAAAAGATATTGTAAAGCATAGAGAAATATATTGAAATATAAATGCATCTATGTGTGTGTATTTTATTTTGCTATACTCATTCTAGGACATTAGTGATCCTATCTATAATGAGTTATTCACCCTAGAATACTACTGATTCTATTTCTGACGAGTTCGTTAATATGTTATATTCCAGAGCTAAGGTTAACCAAAGCTCTGATACCAACTGTGATGATACGACAAAATCCAGTAGGCTTTGCAACCATCCCTCCGTCCCCCAGTACAGCAGGTAATACCCACCATGGATTATAGATGATCCAACAAATACCTTGTTTTTCGGCTAGCCTCTCGACTTCTCAACCAACCCTCAAAAGGGACATGTAGGGGTAAGAGCCCACTGTTCACCATCAAATCACATGGCGAGAACCCCTTATAATGCGTACCCAGCCCACCTAGGGCCATCGACAAGGACTGGTATTAGAAATCTTACTTAACCTATTTAATAATAAGGTCAATCACAAGACCACGCCGCTAACGCGGAACGGGTTTACTCCATTGGATTGCTAGTGCATGAAATAAAGTAAATCATTAAACAACGCAATGCTTTTTTAGAAAAATGAAGCCATTTTAAGACTCAAGTCCCATCACACAATGCATCGCAAACTGGAGGATAGAGTTTAACCTTATAATAGCCAAAATATGCTTGATATGTATAAAATAAAGTCATTTAATATTATCATTAGTGTCCATATGTTTCGAAAACATTTTCAATCATAATGTATCAATCATAGACGACATATCTACCATATACTACGTCGCCATACTAGTTTAGCAATCAAAACTGCACGATGTCGTATTGGAAGTTGGGTTTCCATCATGAACCAAGGCAAGGGATCGTCCTTACCGAATTCGAGTCTCTCTTGCCCAAGCCATAAGATACAGCCACAACTGCACCTGTATCTTGCAGGGCCGGTCCACACATACATTAGTGGATTGGTTATTCCTGAACAATACGTTTCCCCGTCCTATGGGGCGTAAATCAGGAGCCACTAGGGGCTCAAATCTGAGGTACCTAGCTTTCCATCATCCACATAAGTAAAAATGTCTGCGTTCCATAACATAACACCACTCCTAGCTAGAAAGAAACGTATGTCCTCCCTGCTATCCTCTCCTGTTTCCGGTTCATACCGGGGTGTGAGGGTCGTGAAGTAACGCTATACACAAAGCTATGCTAATTAAAGCTGTGCTTTGATCATCAACCACAAGGCTCTGCTTTCTACAAAAGCCTTGATCATTTGCATCTTGGCATGCCACACTGACAATTCACGCCATGCGACTGATGTCTATCGATATATAACCTCTAAGCTCGTACGTCTCAGAGAAGGGTGTTAAGCAAGAGAATAAATTCTCCGCCACCAAACAGATATATATTTAATAGAAATTAATCAACATAGAATAAAATCCAATGTCAGACATACACCTATTTACAAGTCCGTTCTGGGTCTAAACGAAACTGGAGACACCTTATTCCTCGTTCCATATGTCCAATTTGGAAGAGACGCTCTCGCATATCCGGACAATCAACAAGTACATCCGGATAACTACCACTATAACCCTTTCAAGGCAACACTCCAATCAAAGGCATCAGTAGTTGTCCATTCGATGTGAAGATCACTAGTCTTCAACCACCGTTTTCAATATCTTCGACTTCTAGTCATCGTATAATTATTTGAAATGAGATTTAACTCGGCCTTTTCAAATAATTCTCGAATATATATAATTCAAATCATTTATTTTCTTTGGTTAAATTCAGTTCAATCCTATAAATCAATATCAAAGAATCTAACCGTCTATATTACTTTATAAACTAAGGGAAATTGGTTTATTTCCATTCTATATTGTTTATAATATTTTATAACGATTTATCGCTATTTTTATTTATATAAAAATAGCCCATTTAATTCGAACGACGTTTCAGGTCATTACGCGGCCTTGGCGCTGTTTTTATTAAAATTTGAATTACACGTTTCTCAAAATCTAGCCATTGGATCTTAGCAAATTTTATATCGTTGGAATAATCTTTCCAAAGCGAACCCAACGGTTCTAGTTTTGGGACAATCCGACAGTCGGATCTCTCGGTATAATCGTACAAAGTTACGATTCCAAATCGCGAACTACCACGCGTGATTCATTTTATTTTAATTTATATTTGTATATATATAAATAAATATAATTCGTTTGACGATCTCAAACTATTTATTCTTTAAATAATTTTGTACACTTCATTTTCATGTTAAAATAATATTTTAATGAACAAAAATATATTTCAAGATATGTAAATTTTATACACTTCACATACAAGTTAAAAGTGACATTATTACCATACAAAACATATATTTACATGTAATTATTCTATTTTAACTAACATGTAAAAAGTGATGTTTTTAATTAACAAAATATATTTTAACATATAATTATTTTTCTACTTCGCTAATATGTAAATGACATTATTTTATTGGATCAATACATATTTAACAAATGAACATTTTTCTAACTCTGCTAATATGTAAAGGAAATTATTTTAATGAACTAATACATATTTAATAAATGAACATTTTTCTATTTACATTGCTAACATGTAAATGACATGATTTTAATGAATCAAAACATGTTATTGACAAATGATCATTTTTCTACTAACATAGCTAACATGTAAATGATATGATTTTAGTGAACCAAAAAATATTATTGACAAATAATCATTTTTTTACTAACATTGCTAACATTAAATGATATGATTTTAACAAATCAAAACATATTATTGACAAATGATCATTTTTCTACTAACATTGCTAACATGAAAATGATATGACATTAATGAATTGTAATGGCCCGCAAATCCATACTATCTGAGTTGACTACATACATCACACGTCCAACCCAAATATCACAGAAATATGAATCAATTTTTTAGAAGAAAAAGGTAGAAGAAGAACAGAAATAAAAACACAGAATCTCACATCGCAGAGGAATAAAATATGATATATCATAACTTTTGAAATACAAAATTTTAACTGTATAACATATACTTATCAGAGTACAACACTTACAACACAGCAGAAAAAACACTATAGATTGAACACTGAAGCCTCCTGCTCCAAGCTCCTTTAGATAGATCTGTAAAATTCTGAACTATTGGATTGCCCATACAAATTTTGGCACCCAAGAGTTTAGGGAAAACATAGAAAAATAAACTCTGGGTCAGTCATGGGACTGGTGTGAGTAAACGATTTTAAAACAACTTGATTTACGAAGGATATCTCATAAGACCACGCTGTGAAAGCGGAATGGATTTTTCTCTTATGAGAATCATAAGCACTCGGTTTAACTTTCAAAAACGGTTAGAAAGAAAAGATAATCGTAAGACCGATCCACACATAAACACAGATGGTTTTTACCTTACGATAACCCAAAACATTTGGAATCAAATATACCTTCTGATATTATAATAGTGTCTAAATACAAATAAATAGCAATCTAGCGGAACTCTTGCATCTCACGCTCCACATATATAGTATACAATCAAAACCGCGGGCACTTACTGGAGATTGGGTTCTAACTATGACAAGGTATGTAACCACCTGCCAATAGTGCATCTCTAGAGGGGAATACACTGGGTTCAACAAGAACATCTTGCAACTCGGCCCACACATGACCGACCACTCATTTTGCTTGAGTGTATCGAATGTATATCAGCAACGGTTGGGATCAGCAAACATTTTCCCGAATGGGACAACATCTAATAGAATAAGGAATTAAATGAAATTCTCCAAATAGGTGATAATACACCCTAATGGGAGCGACCCACATAGCCATGCTGCCTGCCCGATTTTTGTCATTTCCCGGTTGTTGAGGTCTGAGGCTATAATTTCTTATCATTCATTGATAGCACAATCACTTTGAATGCCACATTGTCAGATCTGTAAATCATTAATTGATTTGCACAAATATATTCTGGATATTATGCTAAGAGAATAAATTCTCCGCCACCATACATATTTATACAGACCAACTTATGTGATCATTGGAAATACTCTATTAGACAATCGTCCATTTACGTTCGTTCTGGGATTGAATGAAACCGAAGACACCATTTCTATTAATAGAAAAAGTCCTTGAACTTTACTCCGTCTTCAGTTACCTTCATATAATCTGATTCGCAACGCTACTGCCAATACGGAGTGGTTCACAGATAAAAATCCAACCGGTCTCTCCATATTGACAACGATATTGGCAAACACTTCGATAGTCGGTTATTTAACTATCGAAGAAAAACAAACATCCATTCATAGCATCAAACAATCATGGGGCTCTTAATTAATTTTTCATTAATTAAATCACTATTCCATTTCCTTATCAATATTTGTTAACCAAATATTTTAAACCATCATCTTGGCCCTTTTTTCCATTTGGAAAACATTTCCATATATCGCCTCCTTTGATTTTCTATACATAGAAAATATCTTCTATTTATAATTGGAAACCATTCCAGTTACTTATCTCTTTCACGCCCGTTCATTTCTACACTCAGGAAATATTTATTTATTATATTTCCAAAATTCCACTTCCTTGGGTTAAAACGAGTATTGTATAAAACATCGTTACAACAACCCAGAATACTGCATTCAACTAATTCTTATTCAAACATTTTTCTTTGAGACTGGATCTTGCTATTTATCGGTCAAAAATTAAATCAATCAAGTTGGGGGTATAACTACCTCTCAGACCTTGACTGAAAACATCATTAACTTCAAAACGGACAAAACCACTTACCTCGAATAATCAACATCATAAAAACCATTATTCATTTTTAAAACACATATATGCTTCTATTTCTATTTCCATAAAATTTAATTATAGATTTTCTTTTTGTTTATAATATTCTATTTTTAAGTTCATTTCCTTATCGAATTCTATACATATATCGATACACAAATTTCTATCTATCAAATTTTATTAAAAATATTCTAACTCCTTAGATTTCTGGAAAATTTCGCCATAACCTCCTTTGTACTGGTCAACAGTTCAAACCTCAACACGCCTCTCTAGGCCCTTTCCATTCAAAAAGAAAATCAAAAAGCCAAGTGGCTTGCCGATTGTAACACCCCGTGTATTCTATAACAGTGAAATTCACAAATTAAAATATAAATAATTTCGAATCAAAGAATTAAGGGAAACGGGATACACCATTGCGTTCGTCTCGGAATTCTGCTTGGGATAGAGTCCGAGTTTGCGTAAAACGGACTCCGTATGAAGATGATATGGCCTTCGGAAGTTTCAGAATTCAGTTTAAAATTCAAACAGCTCAGAAAACCAATTCAAATTTCAAAAATCGGGCCAGATTGGCCAGGGCGGGAATTTTCCCGCCCAAGGCACCCAGGTCGACTGGGTAGTCGACCTGGGCTACCCAGGTCGACTGGGTAGTCAACCTGGGGCACCCAGGTCGACTATCAAGTCGACACGGGTGTCGACTGGCGAGTCGACCTGGCCCCTGAGCCAGGTCGAACCCAGCCCCTCCTGGCTTGCCTGGTCTGTGCTTGGCTGAATTTCTGAGTCTTGCCTTGCCACTAGGGCTAGGTGTCAGCTCCTGATTGGTCTCTCCTTCAAACGCGGCTAATATTAATCCAAGCTCCATCGACGGTCCTAATCAATTCACAAACTCTATAAAAAGGACCTAAGACTCCACCTAATTCATACAAATAAAAATTAGAATGAGACCGTCATGCTGCTGAGGAAAGACTAGAAGTAGCCGTCAAAATTGAGAGACGATTAGGAGGCAATTCGAAAGCTTAAAGCAACGTCAACTAAATCAAAACAACGCCTACAACAAAGGATAGCATCTCCAAATTCAGAATTCAGATTCCTGAATTGAAGATTTGTCATACGTTGCAAGTAGAGTGCTATTCCGATGTGAATGAATGATTGTGTTTTGATTTGTGTAAAATGAGAAATAGAATTGTACTTAATTTGTGGTGATAATAATTCATAATTGTATGTTGCTATGATTCTAATCGATTTGGGATGTTGTGGTATAACGATGTTAGACCTATTGGATATTTGCAAGTATGTGATTCATGTTGAAAGTTAACGACTATATGTTTGTGGTAGTTTATTTGAGATTCATGCAAGTATATGGTTCACTATTATGCCAACATGATGTATATTTTTATGATCATTTTTAGTGTAATTGGATCCATTTGAGTATTATGATTCATATGAATTTATGTTGGAATTGGCATCATGATTCAAGTGTAAAACCATACTTTTGTGTTAGTAACAAAAGTAAGCACCCTTGTGAACTTGTGTTGACTTTATGAACATGGCTAGTTTATGTTTGACTTTATGCCCAAACAAAATATGTTTTAGGCTTATGCTGTTATCAAAATCATATGACAATATATGCGACATATAATTAAGTTAGATTTACATTTCAATTGCAAGTTCACATGAATAGATTAAAAACCATGATTCATGTTTAGGTATGTTTTATGTCATGATTATATGCTATTACAATGCAAGTTCACAAGTGCCTAATTTATGTTAATTTGATCGTTATGTTGCAAGTTCATGCGTTCACACCCCCCTTTTTGATGTTACTTAGAATATATAAACACCATGTTCTAAGCCTCCCATTTTCATGTGGTTAAGTTGGGTTTAAATGTTAAACCAAACATATGTTATATTGTAGCGAACGTATAAAACGGGGGTAGTGACGTTTGGGTTAAAATATAAACATATGTGTTGGCATGTTTGACGCATGCCAACGACCTTGAGAACATTTAAGAGGTATAAATTAATTTTACCCAATAAAGATGAATTTGAATAATGGGCTGCAAATATTTACATATAAAAAGAAAAGAGACAAAATATGTAAACTTAGAAAATATGATGTGTTTAACCCGAGGTTGGATTGAGTTGTGACGTAAACCTGCCTGGAACCGCCCGGCTGTCCAGTAGTCACAACAATACCTATCCAATGTGGGTGGTTAAACATTGAGCCCAATAAAGACCCGAGGTTAGACTGAGTTGTGACGTAAGACTGCCCGGAACCAACCGACAACAGGAAGTCACAACAATACCTGTCAAATGTGAGAGGTCGAGGCTTTAATAAGACAATTAAGGCTGAGTCAGGATTGATAGGATTAAGTAAATTGAATTAATACTTAATCAAAATGGAACATGCTAAACTATACAGACTGATTGGGGGTTAGGTTTACAAAACACTTAACCAACTTAGCATGTTGGCTAGAAATAGAAAACCCAGTAGCGGGGGACCCTTTTCAGCAGTAACCCTACAAGGTGTATCAGGATACCCAGAACTAGGCAGGGTGGGGCACGATTACTGGGCTGACTGTAAGAGGTCAAATCGACGGCGGTGGTGCAGCAGTGTAGGTTCTAACGGGGTGCGGGCGTGCACACACTCCGACGCAGAAAAATTAGGAACTGGGCACCAGTAGTATACCTGTGCATTCTAGAATTGTGTCGGGCCGCCACCATGGGACTTGATACACCCCATGGTGGGACCAGCATAGGTAACTACAACATCGGGGGCCGTAAGACACATGTAACTATGCGAGTAGGAGTCGATCATTAGAAATGGATCACTTCACCCTGATTATAGGGTGCCTGTTGGGAACTAGTTTATAGGGGTGCAGAGATTAATATGGGGTACGATAGTATATTCGACTCTAGACAACTTAACTTAGTTTATAGTGCTTTCCCATTTCCAATTTTATACTTATCATGCCCAATTCTTTATTCATAGACTGAATAGTCCTAGACTTACTCAGGCTTTATGTCTGACTCTACTTTTCTTTCGTCTTCTTTTCTTTCGTCCCCCCCAGGTCCACAGGGAGGGAATACCGCAGCTTGACCAGTTTCCACACCCAACTTGAAGAGAAAGAATGTATTGCTTGGATCTCTTTCGTTTTGGACTATGGCTTTGGATAGCAATTATGGGGACTTATGCAGTTTACTTATGTTTTTATGCTTCTTTAAGTTATGTAATCAAGACAGTTATGAAAATGTAATGTTTTTGGAAGTATTGTAAGACAATTATGGCATGGTTTGTGAAACACGTATTTTGATGAAATAAAAGTTGCTGTTGTTTTCTGCTGTTCAAAAATATGTGTATTTATATTTGTCTTGTGTATCTGTGACTTATACTTATAAACCTCCACCAAAATTAGGGCATTCCCTTTGAGAGTGACCCTAACGGAGGTGGGGTGTTTCACCGATTCGGCGCATAAAAACTCATATGAAATTTAAACGTGTACCTTTTTGTCGGGCACACGAATTATAAATCTTCATAAACTTTATTCCATACCTGTCTAATCCATATACTTCCATTCCTAATTTATTCCAACTCAATCTGGCCATTTTAACTCGATTTGCTAATTTATTATTTAATCAGCTCGTTTACTCATTTCATTTTTTCTATTTGAACATATCACGTTCAAATATATTTTAACTTGCTTATTACCATTCGAATCCCATTTTCAATTCGAATTCCATATTCAATTTCGAATATGAATTTACAATCCCCTTTTCTGATCCAAAGTTCAATTTTGATTTCAAATTTAATTAACTAATTTTTTCTTCAAATTAGTTAATTCAATTTAACAATTAAAAATCTGATTTTTGTTTCAAAAATCAGTTCACTTACTCCACTTGAGTGCATACTTATTTTACAACTTGAATCTGGATTTTCTTATGGATATGGTTTTATAATGGTTCTGGCGCTGTTTTTCTGAAAATTTGTTTTTTCCATAACTCAAAATCATTCGACGAAATCCAAATTTTCCTCTTCCATTAGAAAACTATTATCTAATTGGTCCTGACGGTTCTTGTTTCAAAGAGTTCCGACTTAATTTGAGTTCTATATACTCAATTGAAGTTCGAATCGCCAGTTTGCGAACTTCCACGCTACGACGAGTTCGTTTTAGTTATATTTATATATATAAACGTTTAAACTTCGTTTATATATAAATTCTTGCTCCATTCTGATATATTTTTAATATATATCAAATCAGTTTCCCAATTCAACATAATATTTTTTATTATCTATAATTGTTGATTTTTCCTTACTTGGTAGTATATTTATTTATACTTCGATCTTCTATATTTAACTCAAATTCCTTTTATAAATAAATTATTTATAAAATTCGATATAATCAAATTTCGATTATAAACCCGTTGGATTTTTCTCAATTCAGCTTATATTCCGAATTCTGAAATATAATCAATTGTTTTGTTCCAAAACACTTCCTAATTTACTTTTAAATTCCTATTTGAATTTAAATGGTTTAAATTATCTAAATGATAATTTATTTCACCAAATTTTATAACACTATTTATAAATTCAACTTTCTTGTTTCATATATTTAAACAAGTTCCCTTTTCAAATTCCTATTTGAAACTCCATCCCTTTGATATTCTGAATTGCTGAATAAAAACCTTTGTTCCCTTTCAAATGATTTCAGATTCTATTTTTAAATTCGTATTTGAATTTAAATATTCAAATTATCTCTTGATAATTAATTCATTATATTTATAAACACCATTTTATAAATTTCCTTGTTTTATATTTAAACAAGTCTATTTCGAAATCTATCTAAAAACAAAATCATATTTTGGAAATTTTTATTTAAAATAACTTATATATATAACACCCAACTTATTTTCATATTCAATTTCTTCTATTTAAATAAATTCGAATTAATCAAATTCAAATCATAAATTCTTATTGATTTATTTTAGTTCAATTTATATTCTAAACATCAGAATAAATTCCATCGTTTATTTCTTTAAAACAATTTCCCCATTTCTATTTTTAAATTCATATTTGAATTTAAATATTCAAATTATCAAATGATAATTTTTCCACTTTATTTATAAACACTGTTTATAAATTCATTTCAATTCTCTGCATTATCCAATGAAAATCATTCCATTTTATTTATAAACACCGTTTATAAATTTACTTCAATTTCCTGTATTATTCAATTTATAAACATCTTTTATAAATTCAATACTTGTTTTATTTATTCAGACAAGTTAATATCTCTTACCCATTCGAAATTCAATTTCTATTTTAGAAACTAGTTTATCCCTTTTTAAATCTCAAAACCCTAATTACGATATTTTTATAAATTACCATTTAGGCCCACTGATATTTAAACATCCAAACCAACCAATTATCAATCATCGATTTCCTAACACATCATAGATGATAATATATGAAAACAAACAATTAATAATATTTTTGAGGAATCCAGTCGAATCCCTCCAACCTATTTTCCTGCATCCACAAACATTAGCCAACATAAAAAATACCCATCCTTCTTCGAGGTAGGATATCGCGGTATAAAAGGTCATCCACTATCATAGCGTCGGGCGTATAGGGTCATCCGCTAATGGTACTGCGGGCATCTGCTAATGAAACTGCGGGAATCCAACCACCAATATATATATATAATAACCACAAACACAAATCCTAAATAACTATTATATATATGTGTATATATATAATAGCCACCACAATATTATAATGCAACCAACAACCAACAATTATTTTAATGATTAAAATTAATTCTAAATAAAATTCTTGAGTGAGAATTTACTCACCGTGATTTATTCGATGATTCGTTCTGAATCCAATTGACTCAGAAATCTTAAAACGAATTCCATCCTGATGCCCAGATCCATATGACTCCAACCAAAATTAAAGTGTTTCGAACGGATCTAAAAATAAATAAGATATCGTATTTTATTCTCATAAGATAAACTATGCTAATTTACTAACTAAAATGTTTTGATTAAGTTCTGATTTCGTATAAAGTAAATACATGTGTTATAAACTTGTATACACCTATTTTCTCTTCAAAATTTAATTATCACACATCACTTGAATTAAGAAAATTAATTTTTACCTTAATGAGCCTTAATCCATCTTTTCCCCGAAAACAACAAATCCAACTCTCATGTACGATCCACCTTTCCATCACTACCGTGCTACACTCGCAAAAACTTGCGAACAACTTTGCCTCGAACCCATCAAATTACTCACTGTTGCGAGTGATTCACCCAATATTAAGCTCCATTAGAACCACTTGAATAAACAAAATTGATGACACTGTCGAACACCTTTCCATCCAAGAACCCTTATTGGTACTGAGTTGAAATCGAACAAACCCCTTTGTTAGACCAAAAATTGGTTCTAACACCCAAATTAGTTATGATTTCAATGAAATAGAATCAAAAAGCAACAAAGAACACGCGATTTATAGCGGTTAGGCTTTAACGAACCTACGTCCACTTTGTTTTTCTTGTAATTGATGATTTTAATACAAATACAGCAATGATTCTCACTCAACTTCACAAATACAATGCATAAAATCACTCAAATCTCTCAAAAATAGACTTTAAGAGATGATCTTGATCTGAGTGTTGTTATGAAATTCGGCTATAGAGGAAGTTAGAACTGAGAATTTTCCTAAAAATCCTTTCAAATGCCTCTAGATGGTGTATTTATAGGTGAAAAATCTCTTCGAAGTGGCTTCGGTTCGGAATTGCGTGGCACCCATCCCATATGAGTCGGGTTCATAGGCTTCCAGATGGTGACAACGCATTGATTTGGCAGGAGATCGTGGAAGAAATGGTCATGCTTGGTCCGAGTCTTCAGGAAGTGTGTGCAACAACGGTCACAAGCTCAGAGAAAAGGGTTCGGATCGACTGCCTCCGATCCGATCCGATGAAGCCACCTGCTTTGTGATGTTGCTGTCATACTCCTCCGATCCGATCCGATGAGGTTATCTGTTGTTTTCTGATGTTGGTGACGTATCTCTCCGATCCGAACTGATGAGGCCACTCGCTATCTGATGTTGCTGACGTACTCCTCCGCTCCGAACCGATGAGGCCACTTGCTTATTGCTGACGTATCTCTCTGATCCGATCCGATGTGATCTCTGCGTTCTTGATCTTTACTTACCTCCTGCGCTACCTTCCTCCGATCCGAACCGATTGGTGTCTTTCTCACTATTTGCTCTTTGTGTATCCTAGTTCACAAAGTAGGCTAACATTTTGCCCCCTCGAAGTACACTCTTATTTAATATGAAGTGTGCTTCGAAGCAATTTACAAAACATCCTTTGAATTAGAACCATTGAATGCTCGCCTCTATTTGCTTGTAGTTTCATGTCGCTCCATAAAGTCGTGGCTTTTGCTGCTTGTATATACTCACAAACCATATGAATCACTTTTTCATCTTCAAACAATTGATAGCTCCTTTTAATGTCCAGTGATCCTTTCAAGTGAACTTTTCCTTTACTTTTCCTCAAATCCACCCTGTGTAGCAGATCTGTGTACATGACCCCTTCGGTTCGTATCCCGATCCGAATAGATTTTCTTCCAGTTGCACATCCGGATAGGCCTTCCAGTACTGCTTCACCATGGAATAACAGGCCAGATGGCCTTTGTAGGCCTAAATCCTAGTCCGTACAGGGCAGATAGGATGAGAATACGAGTGGTCACTTTAACTTTATATAAATCCTCTTCTCGTCTTCTTCTTCCTCTTCTTCTTTTATTACTTCCGTCCAACCGTTTTTACATCAAAAACTCAAAAATTTCAAAAGCTTCGAAACCCTCTCGTTTTTCCTTAAATTAAACGACTTGGTAGGTTCAAAGTCTCGAATTACTTTACTGTAATCGTTTCCGATTTAGATTTGTGGTAAAACTGAATGATTCGAACATGATGCGCGTTTAATTCCAGCGCCGCCGCCCTCTCCCTCTTTCCCGTCGTCGTTGGTGGCTCTTGTCACCACCTCGAGGCGTTGAGAGGAAGAATTTGGGTTCTACAGTATATTTGATCACGTAAGTGCTTGGACTTATCAGGGATTTGTCAAATAGAGTTGGGTTCCGTACTGGTTGTGTGAGGTGGAAAATGAGGAGGATGAAGAAGAGGAGAGGAACCGGGATCGGTTCGGGTGGAGAAGCGTTGGAATGAAGGAAAGGGAAAAGTGCCTATAAGACCGGATCGGGTCAGAGCAGAAAAAGGCAAAAGAAAGAAAACAAAACCCATCTGGTCGGATCAGATGGTGTTTACAAGGCCGGATCGGGTCGGAGTAGAAAAAGGCAAAAATAAAGGGAAAACAAAACCCACCTGATCTGATTGGATGGGAATAAGGGACGAGGAGAAGAAGGATTACTCAAGCTGATCCGATCCGCTCCGAAAGCCTACATCCGAGCCGATCCGGTTTTACTCACTGGGTGCGAACGTCCGCTTCCGACCGAAACATGACTTTGCCCTCCGATCCGATCCCAATATAGATATCCAGACCGAACCGAAAAAGCCTAACTTAATGTGCAAGAATTTTTTCAATTATCTTAATCAATGCTTGACATAACCCTCAATTTGACGAACAGTTAGGATAGCGCCTTTCGAACATGACAAACATTAAGAACTATTCTGACACATTATTAATTCTTTGAATCTCCATATCACGCTTTCATATGTTTGCTCTGCATTTTTGTTTCACGTAGCACACACTTTAGTTCACATACATACACGGGGGACACGAGCAACTTTACTCTAATTCTTGCTATTGTTTCTTCGATAGTCTAGTGATCATGGCCAAAAGACATTCATCTAGGTTGGCGAAGAAGATGGAAGTTGTGGAAACTTCTGATAAAGTTACCATTGATGACATATCTTCTTCTTCAGACCCTGAATGGGACGACGAGGGCCCAGATTATGAAGTAGGAGCGCATAGCAACGAAACGACTTCCGATAGCGAAGTTCCTCTGGGCTATGAGGAGGAAGGAGGGATTGGAGATAACCGAGCTCCTGACGAATTTAAGTCTGCCATTATCTTGGAGTCACCCGTAGACTCTGTTGAATCAACGATCAACGATGATAGACTTGTCCGCATATGTTTAAAGCACGAGATACTAAAAAGGGATACCCTGGTGCCATCGAAAACTGACCGTCCTCACAATCCCCCAGAAGGATTTATGGCAATTACGCGATTGATGTGTATGGTTGGGGCTATTCCACCATTTCCGCCTTTTGTTGTCGACTTTCTAAGACAGATGCGGATTGCCCCCATGCAGCTACATCCCAACTCCTATGCTTACTTATATACCTTATATATAGCATACCGAGAGATTTTAGGTACAGAGATCACTTTCGACGACGTTCACTTCTTTTATAATTTCAAGCATCGGACTCGAGAAACTCCTTCCTTCTCTTACTTCGAATCTGTCCCGAAAAGGAAAATTATTTCAGCGCCATTCAGCAGCAAGGCCGGTGATTCCAAGCTAGAATGGTTTTATATCAGGCAACAGCCGGGGTGCGCCAGAAGATGGACAAAATCAAGTAAAGCATTGGTTTTCTAGATCTCAACTTTGAATACTCACACAACACATTAATCCATTTTCTTTTTGTTTGCAGTTGATAATCCAAAACAAATATCGGGTCAAGTGTACTTTGATCGGATGCATCGACTCCTCGACGACGACCAAAAATTTCTGAACCTCGATGAAGTTCTTAAGGATGAATACCTCCATCATCACGGGCTATTGTCCATTACCCGTAGCATAGGTCATGGGTCGGGTCCATATATAAACATCCCCCCAGTGGACATAATTCCTGAAACGGGCGAGGGATCGAAAAGTCCATGAATACCTCTTCGGACTTCGCCTTCTCCATCTTCAACTCAAGGCGATGAGCTGGCCAACATAGCTGAAAAGCACCAAGAAGGGTACATCATCCCTGGGGATGCTATTTCTCCTGAGAAATCACTATCTCCTAAAGAACTGCCAATAGACGCTTCCCAAGGAGAGGCCCCTACTACCGATGATCCTACATTTCAGGGTTTAGGAGATCTCCCCTACCTGAAACTATCTATACTTTAGAGGATTTTGGCATAAATCCTTTAGTTTTTACTTCTTCAGAGGAGACTACTCCTGTTAAGGCTAAAGAGCCCACTCGCGCTGGCTTGGTTTCAGACTCCGGTTTGTCGGGGGGGAACACCACTTAGGATGCACTTAACACAATAGCACCACACTTCATAGCACTTACTTCTCATGAGAATACTGACTCTGAATTCCACTTACATTGTTGCGCAGGTACAATGTCTCGTCCTTACTATGACGTCAGGAAAATACGTCGCAGCATGACTAGACCCCCTTCCGATGTCGAGCATGATCGCCGTGAAAGCCGGGGTAGATAGGACAGAAGGCCTCATCATTCTCATCAGTCGTGCACCTCGCGCTCTCGCTCCCCCTTCCGGTCGGATCCGGACTGATACAAAAGCTACCAGGGTCGTCGAGGAGAAGACACATCGCAGTCCAAAGACCAAACTTCTCCTCAAGACAAACGCAGTCGGGAAAGAAGCCCGCTGAAAGATACCGACTCACGAGACAAGCATAAGGTTTCTGATAAGCGGCCCAGGAAGGATGATGCGGCCATCGTGCCCACTAAACATATGGATACTGAGCTAACATACAGCGCACCTCCACCATTGGATGCTGAAGCTAAAGTTAAGAGAGCATATATGGAGAAGCAATTCCCGACCACTACTTTGAAAATCTGACTTTCTTGCCTGCTCTCGAGCCTATTTCCTCGAGGTGGGCAGACGAGGCCAAAGCAAAGATTGACGTAGTCAAAAAACAATATTTGGAGGTGTTCAAGTATTCACGTAACTGAAGGAAATTAAGGATCAATTACAGCAGAATCAAACAATTTATCAGCCCTAAAATCATATGTGAATTCGAAATTGGGTTAACAATTATACCTTTCATCCTCTGCTTCGATTATCAAGATCGATTGCTTTTGAGATCTAGGTTGATCGAATCGTAGCTCTCCAAATGTAAAGCCTCTACAAGTAGTCCACACGAGATTGTTCCTCTTCAATCGGATTGAAGAAGATAAAAGACTCAATGCTAGCCGCCATGATTTTGGATTCCGTTTTGAAAGGGAAAATTAGGGTTAACCCTTCTCAATACCAGTATCTTGTCTATAAAGGGTTTATATAAGTCGGTTTATAAAGGAAAGTGTAGCCCCCCTTTTTTCAAACCAAATGTATACCATCATATATGGAACCGACCATTTTACCTTTTACAACGTTTAATAAAATATTAACATATTAATATTTTATTTATCCAAAATATGATTTCATCTCTATAAATCTCTAAGTGTGTGACCCTATAGGTTACTACAACGTTGGCAATAATTTAAATCGAATTTAAATTATAAACAGTGAGCGGTATCTAGCAACACATCGCTGTTACCCAAGTTATAATAATATCTATGATTCGATACTACCTTTCTGTGACCAGTGTCTCAATGCAATATAATCCTTTTAACCAATATATCCAGGATCAAACTAGAGGCATGGATCGTATCATCCTCGTTATGATTTAATCCGTTTTCTTGATCGATGAGTAGACTGTTTAAACAAATCAGTATTTGAGCACGACCATGCATTTCACAGTCTCACTCATTTAAGAGGCCCATGGATATCACTACGAATATATCGTAGGGTTAAATTCCATCTAGATCATTCATAATTTTCATTCGACTCGAGATGTATCCAATAATCACCGTTATCATTACTCTGTTACGAAATAACTTTAGATGATAACAAAACACAAATATCCTCGAATAAAATTAAAATGATTTCAGGTCTGAGGACCATTACATCACTGTCACTATGAGGATAACTTATGATACTGTTAATTATATTCCATGGAGTTATCTCACGATGGGTCAGCCCAATACGCTATTCTCCAATACATACTTATATCTTGACTTTAATATCATGTATATTAATGATCAATGAGACGTGATCATCAGTCAATCAATATACTAGTCTCAACGCTTTATTGTTGTCCTTTATATAAACAATAAAACTCGACTAGGGACATTTTAAAATTATAATACTTATCACATTATATAATCTCAAGTTCAGTCTTACTCGAACTATATAATTCCGTATTATTATTCTAAGAACTTCTATTATATTAATATTTATATTATGCAGTAAATATAACATAACAGAATATTTTATTTTATTCCAAATAAAATAATAACATTAACAGTGTTATCTATCTCATCAAATGGATTGCCACTGGGGCATAAACTCTAACAATCTCCCACTTGCACTAGAGTCAATCATTCACGTATCTTATACACATGAAACTAGTGGGACTATTAAACTTCTGCTGCGACAGAGTTTAATTCAGTAGGTCTGCAACTTTACAACTTTTGCAACTTTGCAGATATGTTCATTTCTTTTGTGAACAATTTCACATAAGAATTATATTTCTTAAATATATATTTGGATCAATAATGAGTTTAAGGTTTTAGGCCTGAGCAACAACCATATTGTTATCGCAATGTATATCATTGGATTAACAATGAATTAAGTTCAATCATGAACTTCTTAATCCAAACATTTTCTTTCTTAGAATCAGTATTTATTTCTTGTTTTAAAACTAACATAATTTACAATAATTAATGTGTTATCATATAACATTTGAACTATTGTGTCACTCCCACTCAATTTCTTGTCTATACAAGATTCAATGACATTTTGTGGTTTCGAGACATTTCGAAATCTATTTCATTCTTATCGGTATCTTAAAGAATAGCTCCTCTTGAAAGGATATCAATTCGTGCAATAAACATTCTATTCTCTAAGGATTTATAGAAATAATATCCTTTTGATACTCCACAAAACAATTATCAGATTTGGATTTGATCTTATCAAAGGCGAGGCGTTTAATAAACGCTTCACTTCCCAAATTTACATAATAGACACACTGGAATATTTTCTAGTTTATATCTTATATCGCGTCTTCATAATCATCCGAGTAGGATTAAATGCAGTTGTTCAAAATTTAATTTATTGGAAGATCTATATGACTTATCATTGATCGTACTATATTTTATAAGGTGCGATTTTTTTTTTCTTGTCAGACACACCATTTCAATATGGTGTTCTAGGTGGACAGAGTTGTGAAACAATTCCAAACTCATTCAGATAGTCATTTAAATTTATTGGCTTAAATGTTCTCTTTCGAACTGTTCGAAAAATATTTACTTTTTCTGTTAAAATTGGTTTCTAACTTCACTTTGAATTCTATGAACTTTTCAAAGGGTTTTGATATGTATTTCATAAGATATGCATATCTATATCTACTGATATCATCAGTAAATATAATGAAGTAATAAAACCTACCTCTAGCTTATGTATTCATTGCTCCATATACATCATTATGTATGAGACCCAATACTTATCACTCATTCACTGTATTAAGTGAAAGGTGATTTAGTTATATTGCCTTATAAACAAGATCTGCATTCTTCATATGATTCGAAATCAAATGACATCAAAATTCCATCATTAAGGAGATTTGATATACTTTTTTTTTACTGGGCTAACCGTTAATACTAAAGGTATATCGGATTTAAATCATTAAATTTAATCCACTTATTGTTAATGTCAAGTACATTATAGTTAAGGATTTACAAAGATCATTAATTGTTTGTGAAATTCCATATGATATTTCTTTTAAATAAAATGAATAACAATTGTTCTTTTATTGCAAATGAAATTCAAACTTGTCTAAACAAGATCTATTATAACACTTATCTTAAGTGGAATTTCATTATAACAATTATTTTGTTAATTTAATTAAGCCGGTATAATAAAAAGAATCACCTTCCAATGGATAATTCAGCAACATTTGTTTCATTTCCAATCATAAGTTCACTTGTCCTTTTATCTCATTTCTACTTATTTTGTAATTTCTATAAATCAACATACACTTATGTGATTTATATATAGTATCTAATATTAGAAATACATACATATATATATATATAAGTAGATTTTACAACATTTATATCTTAATTGGTTAAAGTCATACTTTAACTTTTATTTTAGATCCTCCATTTTTGTTAGAACAACTACGTTTTAATTTGTTTGAGGACAATCCCCAAAATTTCAATGTTAGTCAAGAAATTTGATTCAATTCAATTTATCCTTCTTAAGGATTAATTTAAATTATTGGAGTTATTTATTATACAGTAGATAATAAATAATAACTGATTCTTTAATATTTATTTAATATAAATTTTGACAATCAAAATTGTATACTAACATAAACGTGTAATTTAAACTGTAATATGCTCCCACTCAAATTAACATCCCTTTATTTATATACATATATCAGTATATATATATATATATATAATGGTGTTCCAAGATCCATATCTAATCATGTTTTGACTCTGCTTTGGCAAATCCCCAAAACACAACCTTTTAGGTAGACATCTTGTGTCAATTATATCGTGTATATAATTCTTGGATCGCATGATGAACATTTTGTTCAGTATTATTCATTTGCTCAATATATACAATAATTCACGCTGTTGTCTCTAAGCCATAATCTTATTATGCAGCTCAGTTAAGTCAGACCCAATAATACAGTTCAACTATCACTTTTACTCCATCGCATATAACCAAAATAAAAGGATGCACAATGCTTTGGCATTACCTACATCTAGTGATTTTGGACATTGATGAGTGTATTATTGGAATACGTCACCATGACTTAATATAACAAAATTTGCTAGAAAGAGAATTTTATAATTTGTAGTGAGAAACGATATTAAAGTTATTTACATATATCAAATATACGTATTTTATATTTGTAATATAAATCGGATTTAAATAATACATATATGAACCATATGCATATGTATTCAGTGATATATATAAGAATCATACTTATATATTTCTTTTGAACATTTCAAAACAATTGGTTATTAATACTTTTGTATCAAATACAATATACAGTTCTAAAATGAATTCTCTATTAATCAATTTGATTTTACTTTATTCGAACATACATATGACATTCTCATATGTCACATAGCGTCTGTATGCTAAGATCAAAATAAAACATATATTTACCATAGGCATTACGTGAACATTAAATGAGATGTTACAAACTAAATTTACATTGAATATACATAACTTGCAGTGGCAAATCATATAACAATACAATTATCTAGTCATGGGTATTCAGATCTATTCATACAAGTAGACTCATTTCTAGTATTACAATATACATAATATATATATATACACATATATATATATATACAGTCGAATTTGCTGTGTATCTTTATACACAGTTATACAAATCATTTAAAAATCTGCCAAGTCTCACTTGGTTTCAGAAACTTGACTATTCTTGCATCAGCATGCCCATTCTTGTACTAATTGGTTCAGTCATACTACGCCAAGTTACAAGGCTAGATTTGCAAACATTTACAATTAAATGTGAATAGCAGTTTATCATTTCGGCTGAAAATAAACAAAGCAACATTTATGCATTATATGCATATATACATATCATATATATTAACAACCAATACAAACCAATTTGTATATTAGTAAATAAACACATGTTGCCTATGTGGTGTTTATCTTTACAGGAATCAGTATTCCTTTGTCACAGTATCCTAATTGTGTTAACCATTCGAGTATGAATGGGAAATAAACACCATCACGCTTCAATGTGAAACAACATATTGAATCACATACAGGTCTAATCTATAGTATCAAACCAGGCGTAATATTCAGATATGAAATGCATATATATATATTACAGGTTTCTGAGTCCATTAATATTATAAGATCCATTGTTGAACAAGCATTGACTATAAAACAATACTATGATAAGAATATTGTTTTTTCAGTTATTTGAACCAGTGTGATTATTAACAATTAAATCAAATAATAATGGGAATGGGTACTGGTTCAATGCCAAATTTCATCATATGAATATATTGATAGTTCTAAACATAACAGATTATGTTTGCCTTCAGTTCTTAAACTATATTTATTTTCAGGTTTATCACTATAAACCAACATCATATTTTGATGACAAGATCAATATCTTGATGTCATGCTGATTAAAACATAATATTGTATCACATACAACGATATCAGTTTTTCACAGTTTTGAAAATAGGTTTTTAATAAATCAAAATTGTATTGTGAAGAACTGATCAGAGAAAGTTTAAATTTGAAGGTGGCCCAAAAGAAAGTAAATGGATACATTTATCCAATGCAATTCAATTTGGATCTAATCCAAAATTTCATACAAGATATTTGAATAAACATAAAGCTTTAATCTGGTAAAATGTGCAGTCATTTAAATCATATTTAATGGCCAATGTTATGACTAGATGCATGTATCAATGGGGCAACCATTCATATTGTTACTTACATATGTATATATATTTATATACATATATATATGATATGGTATTCACTATTTACAGAAACAGAATCATGACATATTGTAGGGTAATACAATTATATGCATAGACTTACAGACTATGTAATAATCTTCATTCAGCTATGTCATAATAACCAAATTCAGATTGAACTAGCATATATTTCATTACAGATTAAAACATATATACTAAAACCATTTCAGACTGTTTCTAAACATCATACATATGTGCATATATGTATTGACTTAAACAAATGAATCAAAACCAGTCAAACTAAATTGAATTTGTTAAAAGAATATATATATATATATATATATATATATATATATATATATAACTTACAACATTATACAATATAATTGTACAAATTATAAAGCAAACCATACATGTATCAAACAGCTTTGTTACATGTTTTAGAAGGTGAAAACTGGTAATAAGTAACTGGTCTATATTACCTTATAAAAGGATCAATATACCAACACTACTTACCTATATCCATATGTTAACATCAAGATTACCAACCAATTTGATATAACACAGTATCTAAATACTTATGTAAAAGTAAATGGTGTTAAAACAAAAGGGGAAGTCATACATCTTTGCATAAACATATATCTCAGGGGATTATTAAGGGATAGCATATCAATGTTATTACAATTATAACTTTCCCAGTTATAATTATAAAGTTATCTACAAATTAGATTTAATTAAATGACAGTAAAAGATTTAGGAGTGAGAAATTTTTATCACTGATATTAAAAGGATCAAATCCTGTTAATGTTTTGATTATAGTGATGATTCACTATCATTTCATGATCAATATCAAAACAAACCTGGTCTTTATAATAATGGATAAGATCATAACTTCAATACACATATATCAAACAAGCTTCGATTATAATTTTAGAACAACCAAGATCTAAAATTATATATATAGTGTATAAATATAATTAATGTCTAAAATGAAATGTGTTAAACAAAACAGTTTTGTCCCTGATATCACATTGTCATAGCTAGAGAAATGGGGTATAAAGGTATACGAGATTCAAAAGAATACAAAATCATTCCTAATCATAATTGGAATATAAAACAGCATTAATCAGATCATATCTGATATGTTATATCAGTTTTACTTATATACATATAGCTGTAACATAAAACAGGAATAATCAGATCAAATCTGACCTGTTTATTACGGTTCTACACATATATATAATTGGAATAGAAAACAGGGCAAATCAGATCAAATCTGATGTGTTTACTTCAGTTTTACTTATATCCATATAACTGTAACAAAACAGAATAAATCAGATTCAAACATATGTATACATATACATATACATATACATATATATATATATATACACACACACATTACAACAATTGTGGCAGCATTTAATCAACCCCTTTCTTATTCATCAGGCAATAATATACTTTATGAAATCAGTATTTCAAAATAAAATAAGATTGCCATATTTTTCTTGATCAATCAAAACTGATTTTGATTTATTACTAAGTTCTATGAATAATAGACAGAATAACATCTATTAAAATTTTAGTTAAAATCAGATTTTAACTATCAATAAATGCAATTAATAATAGTTTTAAATATCAGATACTAATACTATATATTATCACAAATAATATGAAAGACAAGTTAGTATCCTTGATTTATGAATTTTTTTCCAGCTTTGTATCAAAATACAATTTTACAGTACAGTAAACAATTTCGATTCTAAATCGAATTTAATATCAAATATTAGATCTGGATTCACAACTGGTAACAAAACCAGTTTTGTTGCCCTTGAAACAATTTCAAATCCTAATCAAGTTTTTGTCAAATTCATATATATAATAAATTAAACATACGAATTAAGACAAGATTCAATTTAGGTTTCGTAACAAAACAAATTTTGTTTACATTGAGAATATTCCAGATCAGGATCATCTACTTGTCAATACGAATTACTAATCAGTATTGACGTTTAATTCCCTAATTTATCATGGTTATTGAACATTCAGCCAATCCAAACTAATCAAATTCTTAAAACTTGGCTCTGATACCATTGAAGGAAACTAAGGATCAATTACAGTGGAATCAAACAATTTATCAGCCCTAAAATCATACGTGAATTCGAAATTGGGTTAACAATTATACCTTTCATCCTCTGCTTCAATTATCAAGATCGATTGCTTTTGAGATCTGGGTTGATCGAATCGTAGCTCTCCAAATGTAGAGCCTCTACAAGTAGTCCACACGAGATTGTTCCTCTTCAATCGGATTGAAGAAGATAAAAGACTCAGTGCTAGCCGCCATGATTTTGGATTCCGTTTTGAAAGGGAAAATTAGGGTTAACCCTTCTCAATACCAGTATCTCATCTACAAAGGGTTTATATAAGTTGGTTTATAAAGGAAAGTGTAGCCCCCCTTTTTCCAACCAAATGCATACCATCATATATGGAAACGACCATTTTACCTTTTACAACGTTTAATAAAATATTAACATAGTAATATTTTATTTATCCAAAATATGATTTCATCTCTATAAATCTCTAAGTGTGTGACCCTATAGGTTACTACAACATTGGCAATACTTTAAATTGAATTTAAATTATAAACAGTGAGCGGTATCTAGCAACACATCGCTGTTACCCAAGTTATAATAATATCTATGATTCGATACTACCTTTCTGTGACCAGTGTCTCAATGCAATATAATCCTTTTAACTAATATATCCAGGATCAAACTAGAGGCATGGATCGTATCATCCTCGTTATGATTTAATCCGTTTTCTTGATCGATGAGTAGACTGTTTAAACAAATCAGTATTTGAGCACGACCATGCATTTCACAGTCTCACTCAATCAAGAGGGCCATGGATATTACTACGAATATATTGTAGGGTTAAATTCCATCTAGATCATTCATAATTGCCATTCGACTCGAGATGTATCCAATAATCATCGTTATCATTACTCTGTTACGAAATAAATTTAGATGATATCAAAACACAAATATCCTCGAATAAAATTATAATGATTTCAGGTCTGAGGACCATTACATCACTGTCACTATGAGGATAACTTATGATACTGTTAATTACATTCCATGGAGTTATCTCACGATGGGTCAGCCAAATACGCTATTCTCTAATACGTATTTATATCTTGACTTTAATATCTTGTGTATTAATGATCAATGAGACGTGATCATCAGTCAATCAATATACTAGTCTCAACGCTTTATTGTTGTCCTTTATATAAACAATAAAACTCGACTAGGGACATTTTAAAATTATAATACTTATCACATTATATAATCTCAAGTTCAGTCTTACTCGAACTATTTAATTCCGTATTATTATTCTAAGAACTTCTATTATATTTATATTTATATTACGCAGTAAATATAACATAACAGAATATTTTATTTTATTCCAAATAAAATAATAACATCAACAGTGTTATCTATCTCATCAAATGGATTGCCTCTAGGGAATAAACTCTAACAGCAACCTCTCCAGAATCATTCGAACTTTAATTATGGATATTGAATCAATGAAAAAGACTGCAGGTGCCGACACAAAGGCCTTGAAAAATTTGGAGAAGGACCTCGAGGACACACAGGCCCAACTTGTAATCGCTCAACGAGACGCTACCAACTTTAAGCAGCAATTTGAAGAGTTACGGAAGCGTTATCATGACTTGCTAGAATCTCATAGCCAAGAGCGCTTGGAGTTGAAAAATCAAGCAGAAGATGCTAAGTCGGATAACGCCAAAATGCAACTTGCTTACAATGCTCTTGAGCGAGAAAAAGCCGAGTTAGCGAGAAAGAACGCTAAATTGGAGAAGAGAAACGCTGACTTGGCTTCCAATTTGATGGAGGCCGAGAATAGAGCTGCCCTAGCGGAGGGTAATGTGGAAAGTGTTATTAAGTCCGCCGAAGAGACCCGCAAGCAGCTGTCAAAGGCCCAGGAGGAAGTGCATGGTTTCGGCGAATTACTGATCGAATTCTTCTCGCATATAATTCGTCGCCGAAACATCTCTTGGATTGAAGATTATCCGACTACCTTGGTTCACGTATGGAGCCAAATTATCGAATGGTAGAAAGAGGAACTCAAGGTAAATTCCATCGACGAAGACAAGCTTATGGAAAAATATATAAGAGATGATGAGCCGGCACGTCTGGCCGAGGGGCGTCGCCTCATCGCTGCTGCTATGGAGGAGGAGAAGAGGATGGGCAAACAAAAGAATATCTTCGAGGCTGGTTCTTCTTCTACTACCGCTGAAACTTTTGAAGTTGAGGGATATGACCCCGAAAACCCGGGGATCCCTCAGGCATCTCTTTTATCCCCCATACCCCAGATGGCGTCAGAGACGGCAGTCACTGTAACACCCCACCTCCGCTAGGGTGACTCTTGCAAGCACTCTGACTTTGGAGGGACGTTTGAATCAGGTAAACATGCATAATGATATATCAAGGCAGAACAAGAACATATGTATATATGTAAACAGAGTAAATAACATAGATAAAACAGCGGAAGATTTCAAACCATTTCAAAACAAGTCTGGTACAACATAATGTCAACTTTCCAAATACACAAGTCTAGATAAAACAACATTACTGAAAAACTGAAATACATAAGTACTATCCCCAAAATAAGTGATAACCATAGCTAGCTTCATGTCAAGACCGTACATGAGCTAAAATCCCACAAGCAAGCGATCAGAAATCCAAGCTAAGCTCCAATATTCCCACCCTGAGAACCTGGGGGGGGGGGAACGGAAGAAAAGAGGCGAAAGAAAAACAGGTCAGTCAAAAAGACTGAGTAAGCCCTACTACAATCAATGTAAACTGATAAAGTTAACTGGCATGAGAAGCAGGGATGAACATAAGGATAACAACATACTAGCATGATGATTAACTAACAAGGTAGATAAAGGTGTCATCGCATAATCAGGTTTAAGGTTTTTGCACCACAGGTGTACTAGCAAACTAACATGACTTGAATAAACAAGTATTGATCCCTTGGCCCAAGCTTTGGCCCAATAACATGAAGTGACCCTAATACGCGGTCCAACCAAACGGTCTAGTCGATCGGCTCCCTATAAGCCTAACTCGTCACGTGTTGGTGTCAATACGGCCCTAACATAATTGTAGTCAGACTGTGCAGGGTCTCCCGTCGGGTGTATCAAGCCCTAGGGTGTCAACCCCTGGACACCATAAACATAAGTGCATAGTCTCGATCTACTGGTACCCGTGCATGTTTCCCCCGGCTTCGGACTATGTGCACGACCATAGTCCGCCCGGAACTACACCGGCGTACCACTCTGCCATCGTTTTTGGTCTCTTACCTCAAGTCCAGTAATTGTGCCCCCCACCCTAGCCTAGTCCCTAGGGTCATAATGATACAAACTTGGGATTACTGCTGGAGTGGAACCCCATTGCTAGGATTTTTCTAGTGGGTTAAGTACGGTTTAACCCTTTTACTAATCATGGATTAACTTGGTTAAGTGTAACGATGAGTTCACGACTTAACCCTGATTAACCTACCAAGCCCAAATTGGTTAAGTATTAAATGGACCATGACTTAACCCTAATCATGAGGCATTAATTAGTTTAATGTACCTTAACCTCTCACATTAGACCTTGTTGTGGTTACTAGTTAAGCCGGTCGGGTCCGGGTAGCTTTACACCACAACTTGGTCTAACCTCGGGTTCAAGGTACAACATGGCCAACTTCTCACATTGGGTCCTATTGTTTGTAGCAACTAGTTAAGCCGGTCGGTTCCGGGTAGGTTTACGCTACAAACTCAACCCGACCTCGAGTTGGTCACACTTATCTTTTCTAAGTGTCATGTCCATCATGTTTCCAAAACATGTTACAAGTTTTCAAGAATTTGGGTAGACCTAACTTAATAGGTAAATTCCCAATGGGTAGACCTAACTTAATAGGTAAATTCCCAATCTTATGTTTTTATGTCTTTTAAGTTTACCCAACCCCAAACGCAATCCCATCGCTTACATATCGCAATAGCGCATAAAGGATAGAAAGAGGGAACTTGGCATAATCATGACATAAAGGTGTTGAAGCCACAAGTTCAACATGGTGGCATATGAAATGTACACATGTTCATATACTTGCATATTACATTTTTAGGCCTCAAAAGCATGCATAAAACCAAACTTAGCATATTGGTGATACATGGTGATAAATGACATGTAGAAATGGCCATAAGTTCGCATTTAGCCTCACATGCAAGTTATCATAAGGGACATGATAACTTACATGTTGCCAAAATGCAACCTTTAGCATAAAGCTTGAAGCTTTAAGCTCATAAACCCAAGATAAGCTTGCATAACATGATAACATGAACAAAATGATCAACCCAAACTTGCATAACATAACTTGCATATCATATGACAAACTTGCATATCAAACTTGCATAACATAACATGATAAACTTGCATATCATAACATGGCAAACTTGCATAACATAACATGATAAACTTGCATATCATAACATATCAAACTTGCATAACATGACATAATAAACTTGCATATCATGGAAAACTTGCAAACATAACATGGCAACTTGCATAACATAGCAAACTTGTATAACATAACATGGCAACTTGCATATCATAACATAGCAAACTTGCATACATAACATGATAGACTTGCATAACACATCATAGTAAACTTGCATATCATAATGATCAAACACAACTTGCATCATTCATTAACTTTAGAGTTTAAATATGAAAGTAGAAAAGGGCTTACAATGCTTAGAAGACACAAAAATATGACAAAGCCCTTATGCAATCAAATAGACCCAAAATGCAAGCTCTAATAGAAAATCCCTTGAGCCAAAATGATCAAAACCCTTGCTTTATGATGTAAATATGGAAACTTGACTTGAATGTAAGCTAATGACACTCATACAAGCTTGAAAACACTTGTATGCATGGAAAATCTCTCATAGAAATAACTTAGGAATTTTATGAAGAGAGTGGAGGCCATGAGAGGAATGATTTTGCCATAGTTTAGTTACTTGAATGAATAATGATGATTTAGGGTTAGGTTAGGGGCTTATTTATAGAGATTAGGATTAGTTCTAGCCTTAGGATTAAACCCTAGTTCCAATCTCAGCCCTCAAAACCGAATCTGGCCCCCAAACTCAACACAAACCTAAAATGGTGCACCAGGCAAAACTGCCCGGCTGGACCAAGTCGACAGCCAAGTCGACAGGGCTGTCGACTTGGGTCCAACCAAGTCGACACCCAAGTCGACAGGGCTGTCGACTTGGGTACTCTGGCGGGAATTTTCCCGCCTGGCCCAATCTTACCCTAATTTCCAAATTCAAACTTGAATTTGAAATCTGTTTTTACTTTGAAATTTTCTGAAAACTTCGTTGGGCCTTAATCGGGTCATACGGACTCCGATTTTCGAAAACTCAGACTCTATTTCGCGTATTTTTCCGAGACGAACGCAATGGTATAGCCCGTTTCCCTTGATTCAGATTTTAGAATTAAATTCTGCCTCGATTTACATTATAACAGGTTATTGAAAATACGGGTTGTTACATTCTCCCCTCCTTAAAGGATTTCGTCCCCGAAATCTTCAAGTTGGGAAGAACGTATCCTACCATCCAACATCCATCTACTCAAAACATCATCCACGAGCAATCATTGTCCTTACAAGATTCTAAATGCTGTATGAACATATGCAAAGGTGTGTGTATATGTACTTATCTAATGCATATATCATCAATGCAAATTATGTTAGTGAAATGAATCCATATGTATGCAATTCCTAACATAATGTATAACATCTATATGTGTGCACATAACATACATCCATATGCAACATCCATGTGATAACACAAAAATTTCATCCATGAATAAGCGTAAACACTCATGCATATGCAATATGAGGAGTGTGTGAGCCGATCTAGTGCCTAACGTGTATAATGCATCCACGAGTAACCACTTGCAAACACTTGCAACCACTTGCAACCATCAAGCATAACATGTTTTAAACACATGTTTCATCCAAAGGGTTTCTACCTAAGGTTCTCATGACAAGATTAACATGATAAACTAGATAATCAAGACGAACATGTATAGCAAAAGATATACTACAAAGAGATCGGGAAGATAAGCAGGATATACTCCTTTCGGATTACAAGAAATCCCTTCCTAACCCAACCCATATTCTATAAAAGCCCAAAAGGTTTAGTCAACCTAACGGACCCCTTCAAACCCTGACATGTATTACTAGCCAATAAGTCATACCTCCTGACAGAAATAGGACCGAGAACGGGACCGAAAGGATATACGAAAAAAGATAACATACGAGTAAGTTCCACAGGAAAACAAGGATCAAGGATATGCTTTTAAAAAGAGATATGATGCGCGTATCTAGCCTTCAGTCTTCTAAGTCACGTTTCCTTGAGCTTAACTCCACTGTGCTTTGACCGTCTTTTACTTCATAATTCCTTGGCTTCTTAACTCTTATTTCCAAATATGAGTTGGAACCCATTTCATTGTCGCCTCTCGTCTTCCTCTTTCACTTACTCTTCTATCATTCTTGGCTTAAACATAACTATGACCTCATGGTTTCATGCAAGCTCTCCAAAATTCACTAGTGAATCCTGGATCTTGTTTACTTACTATAAAGTATTCCACGCAGCAGAACTTTTCTTGGAAATACCAATCCACGTTGCCAATTGCTCTTACCAACGTGATTTTCTATAACTCATGCTTGAACGAAATGAACCATCCACCTGCGAATGATAGGTCGTACTTAGATTCAGTTGCTTGCCCATGACTTCCCGTAGACTATCCCAAAACTGGTTAGTGAAGATTGAGTCATGGTTACTAACTATACTTTAGGGAACCTTGTGCAACCGCTTTATTTCTTGAAAGTAATTCGTTGCTAGCTATGATGCAGTCCTATCGCTCTTTACCGGAGTGAAATGAGCACTCTTCGTGAGTCTACCTACTATGACCCACATGCTCTTATTCCCTTTCTTGATCTAGGCAGTCCATCCACGAAATCCTTCGTGTCGCTTTACTACTTCCATTGCGGGGACCTCCAATGGATGTAATAGCCCACCGGGCTTTTTATGACTCGGCCTTTAACCTGTTGGCACAACATGCACCTTGGGACAAACTCGGCCACCTCCTCGAGTGATGTGCATCTTCAAGAGCTTCCTTTCTCTCATTGCGTCTTAGCCATCCCTTGTCATCTATAGCGAGGTGACTTAACATCTCGCCTCGAATCAACTTGTCCATGATCTCGACTAACTGCGGGTCTTCTTTCTGCGAAGTCCCTACTTGATCCAGAAGGGTAGGTCTAAACTCAAGGGACGCTAACTAACTAATTAAACTGAGAGAACTTCTTTTTTTCAATTGTCCTCGTCGGAGCTTTTCGGTCTTGAACCGCGACCACTTTAGCGGGATCCACCGCTAAGCCTTGCTTAGAAACCATGTGCCCAAGAAATCTAACTTCTTTTTCTCCAAAATGACATTTGGAGGACTTGGCTTTCAACTGATGCGCTCTAAGTGTATCCATCACCTCCTTGAGATGTCTAGCATGTTCTTCCTCATCCTTAGAGAAGATCAGAATATCATCTACGAAGACCACGACAAACTTTTTCAAGAACTCCCTGAACACCATACTCATCAAGCCCACGAAATAGGCGGGTGCATTAGTCAAACCGAATGGCATGACCAGCCATTCTAAGAATCCATCCGGAGTTCTGAACGCAGTCTTGTCTATACTATCTTCAGCTACTCTGAGCTGATGGAATCCAGTAGCAAGATCAAGAGAAAACAAATGTTCCTACAAGCTGAACAAATCATCGATCCTTGGTAATGGTTGTCTATTCTTCTTGTTCTACTCACGATAATCAACACGCGGGCGAAGCGAACTGTCCACATTTGTAGCGAATACTACTAGAGCACCTTCTTCGGAAGTGCTTCATTGTATGAAGTTCTTCTCAAGCAACTCCTTGACTTGCTTTCTTAACTCTCATCTTGCGGGACCATGTGCCTAACCGGCCACGTAACTGGCTTGGCATTATCAACCAGATAAATGCGGAAATCAATCTCTCGCTTAGGGGTAACCCCCTTCACTTCACCCAAGATATCAGGATATTCTCGGACCACCCTCACCGATTGCAAACTATCGATAGACGAGTTGAGGGATTCAAGACAACACCACATGACGAGACTCATATGTTGGATCTAGAATAACCTTAGAGGGGGGGTGAATAGGGTTTTTCACAGTTTTTAACAGAATTAAAAATCTAACGAGATAAATAATAATAAACAGATCACAGAATATAGCAGAAACAGAAATGCAGAAAATAAATCACACAAAGATATACCCAGCTTCGGCAAAATCCTGCCTACTGCTGCATTTCTAAGGTTTCTACTAGGTGATAGAACAGATCCCGCATACAAGACCATGTACACTCGCAAACCCTGCTCCTATTCTAACCCTACGCTCAAAACCCTAGACTGAACGATGTCCCCTCGATCAGATTCCCGAATTACAGCCCTGTAATCCAAAAACAGATTTTACAGACTCTGAAACTGACAGCCAACTCCCTGACTGATCTCCCCTAGATTTTTACAGAATCTAGAACTGATTCAGACGATTTACAACACAATTTAAAAAACAACAGAATGTAAAAAAAATGTAAACCCTAATTCTTAAAATAAAAATAAAAAGAGGAGTTTATATTAAAGGGGTCATCCCCTTTAAACAAATCCAAATCCCTTTTTTTTTATCTTGGCCGGCCCATTCTCCTTTTGTTTGCACCCGATCCCTTTACTTTCTCTTTTGCTCTGGGAAACAAAAATGGCGGCTGCGATAACTAGGGTTTCACTGAATCTTCCCCAAATCGATCGTTTGCTTGATGAATTGGCTATCTCTTTGATGCTCGAATTGTTTGGCTCTATGATGCTTCGATTTTGGGGTTGCTCCTTTTCTCGATCGAAACCTATGTGAGTATTTTTGAGTTTGATTTGTGCTCTTTGAAATTGCGAGTTTTTTGGTTTTCGATTTTCTCTGTTCTGTGTTTTCGATCTGTCTTTGCCGATGATGAAATGGTGTGATAAAATAGGATTTGAAATCCTCAATCAACTCTGATTTCGCTGTAATTGGCTTTGACTGATTTCATGCGTGTGAAAAATCTCGGCTTTTATTGTGATTGAATAATTCTGGAAAATATATCCTTGAATTTCCTTGCATGATTCTCAGCCTTGATTGAATCCTAAAGGAATTGCCTTTTTCGATTTAAAACCTGTCTTGAATTGATGCTCTGTAAATTGCTTGATGAATTTGGGCATGTCCACGACTTTGATAACATTTGATGATTTTTGAATTTCCTGTACATTCTTGGAAAGGATTAAAAACGTGAATCCCCTTTTGTTCACTGCGTGATTGCTCCATTGATTTTTTGCCTTGAATAACTTGATATTATTCTGCCTTGAATCCTCTAAGATATGAATGCCGTGAATGAATATTTGCCTTGATAAAAAAACTGTCTTGAATGAATTTGGATTTCCTGTAATTTCTGGAAACAAATTAATTTGCTACATATGAAGATTGATGAGCAAATCTTTTCTATGATAAAATCTTTCCAAAAAAAACTTTCCTATCTATGTCTGTTTTATTTGACAAAAAAAAAAAACTTGCCAAAAAAAAATGCTATCTTCATTTCTGAAAATCTTTTAGTACATTGTTGGCGAGTTGAATTGTTTGATTGATCCCATATATAATTGTTGCCAAACATTGTATTGCCAAGGTTGATATAGTCTAAAAACAGAACTGTTAAAATGAATTTAATAAAAGGAATTTGGAAACCCATTTATTGCCTTTGCACATTTCTGGAAAATGTGAATTTTCTGGCCCATGTGAATTTTGATAACTTGCCCGATTTAAAATGCTGATTTATGATGCTTTCCACTTTTGCTTTGCTCGATTTAAAAACTTGAAATTTGCTGCCTTAATATGCCAAACCTCAGCATTAAATTGATATTGCAATTCTTTGTAAAACTTGGACATAGCATGTTTGTTGCAAAAGTTCACATTCATGTTGTGCTCTTGCTTGGCCACTGTCATAACATATGCACTGTATGTTGAATTAGCCTCTTCCACCATGTATTGTTGCTTCCAGAAATGCATTTCCAAGAACATCCTTTGCCTGAGTCTTACTGACTTGATTTGTTGCATATGACCATGTTCGACCATGTTGTTCGACTGTCCAGTTTTGTTGTAGTTGTACACCATTGTTTGCTTGTATATGCTCCACCATGATCACCTGTTTTGTGTATTGCACCATGCTACTTTGTTGCTGTGTACTTGAGTTCCATTATGCACATATGACACTGTTATACTGTCATATATATATGGGTTGTCCCTTTGTAACTGCTATGTATAAGCAATAGCTTCTCCATGCAATTGTACCACTTGATTTCCTCATGCTGTTCATGCAAAAAAAAACTTGATTTTGCGCCTATTTGGGCTGCTTTATCACACTGTCTTGAGCTAATTTTCCATGTTTGACACTCTTGCTGATTTGCCATTTTAAAACTGCACCATTATCAAGTTTGTTATGTTGAACCTGTCTTGAATTGTTTGTGAACCATCAATCATGCATTTTAACATTAGTTTGCATCCCTGTCTTGCTTATGCTTCTATGTTGTCTTATTGCATGTACACCATGCTGAAACCATTTGAACTTTGTTTAGACTTGTATCACCAATTTTTGCCTTTCGAGGCTGAACTGAAATTTCTGCTTAACCCTTGACCTTGGCTGGTTTGAAAAAATATTCATGCATGCTCGACCTTTTACTGCCTTGTTTTGAAACATGTTTGAACTATGATGACTTTGTTTGACTTTGACATGGCTCGACGCTTGATTGGGCTGTTTGAAAACATGTTTGACTTGTATTGTGCTCGGCCATTCCATACTTGTACTTGCTGAAACTTTTGCCATGCCACTTTGTTCATTGTTAATGTTTTATGCTGCTCGGCCATTTTTGCTTGAATTTGTTTTGTCCCTTTATGTTGTGCACTGAGTCGAGCAGGCCTATGTGGCTACTCCTCAGTTGCAATCTGATTGGCGTGGCAGTGCACACGTGTACACGTGTGTACATGCAGCCGTCAGACGAGTTGTCCCTGTCCCTGCATTGAGATATATGTGTTGTCTTCCTTGTGGTATTTACAGTGTATCACTGTGAATATCACAAGCTGTCTAGACACAGATTTATGGTTTTATAAATCAGATCAAGTCATGAAAAAGGATGAGAAACACACCAGAAAACTGAGGCAAACAAAATTTTAAAATTAAAATTTATATTTGCATGTATATTCAGTATAAATTCTATTGCAGTGTACTGTGTGTGTGTTTCATGTGTGACAGGTAAGCGGGGATGACTGGACTGATTGTGAAGACTGAAGATGAAAAACAGTGTGTAGTGTCAGTGTATGTAGATGCAAACTGTGCTGAGTGTGAGAGTTGTAGTAAAGAGATTGTACAGTTTATTTGTAATAAACAAATTGCTTGAAATAAAATATTATTTTGTTGTCGTCAAACAAAATTTGTTTATCGTATACTGTGTATTTACAAGTACTGTGAAGTGATTAAATAGTGGAGTTGTAAATAATTATGCTGTTCGAGAGTTTGAAATATAATATTTTAATTTAAATAGAATACTGTTTAAATTTTTAAATTCGTGTACAGTAGTATTCTGTTTAAATATAAATATTATATTCTTGTCTGTGATGTATATTAACAGTACGATTTCAAACACATTTATAATGAATATTTATTTGGTTGTTATCATCAAACAAAAATCATATAATAGTGTATACGACTACGTCATATACAACAATCTCCCCCTTTTGATGATGACAAACAAATAAAAGATTTTGATCGTAATAAATGTGTTTGACAGTGAATATTGAACTCCCCCTATTTATTAGCTCCCCCTACAACAGAAACTCCCCCTATAACTGTGCATGAGTGAAAAAAAAATGTAAAAAGATTCAGAATTCTCAAAATTAGAATATTTATAGAATATTCACTCATAAATCAAAATCCAGTCCATTCTCCCCCTTTTGTTATCATCAAAAGGATACAGATTTTAAAACACCGATGAAAATTGACTAAAAATATAATTTCAGCTGAAAAGGAAGAATGGTCATCATAAATTTCAATCAGTCAAACAAAAATCATAATATTCTAAGAACAGGTAGCATATTTCACATTGTAGAAAATGACGGATATACGATGAATTTTATAAAAATGAGGAGAGTTATAAAAAATATGAATATTTCCCAATTATTTTCAAAAGAATTTTATAAAATTAAAGCACCAAAAAAAACGGTGATGGATTTGGATTATAATTAAAAATTCAATTTAAGTGAGAAAATCGAATAATCTCAAATCTCAATATCTATCAATCAACAAATCATAATACATCATAATATTTCAACACATTTCACAAATTAGAATATGGATTGATAGGCTAGTTTTTATATACACAAAGGAGAATTTCAAATTAATTTCAATTTATAGCACAATTTTCCTTTTTTTTTTTATTTAAGAGCACACTGACCACGCATAACCAGAGCTTGGATTTTTAAATGAAGTCGGTCGCAGCTTAAATTATAAGTTGTCTCTTAACCATGCATGACCAGAGCTTGGATTTTTAAATGAGGTTAGAGACACACTTATATATTTATTATATATATTTATCATTTCAGCTTTTAAAAAAGAAAAACTCCTTGGTATAAAACCACTATATGGATGATAGAAAATGTGGTAGGTACAGAAATGGACTGTGAAATAAATTTCTAAATTAATTATATTATGAGATATGACCAACTGTACCGGGATTATTGAAAATTTTCAATTATCACTAACTCTGAATAATAATATAACCACAATTCCATCACAGATATTTTCACTGTTTATTTTAGGAGAAAAAAAAAATTAAACTCTCCACATTTATATAAAATCATAACGGATGGCAGAAGGATGATAAGTAATGAAGATGGCCGTGAAATAATTGCCAGTTCAAAGATATTATAATAAATATTCAACCATCATGAAAAATCTAAATAAAATTCTCCTCTTGTTGTGAAATATACTGCAGTCACAATTCATCACAATTTCTAAATCTGGTTATAATTTTGATGAATTATAAATACAGTTTAATTTGGATATTGATTTCAATTTCTGAAAGAATAATCAATAAATAATTTTAAAATTGAAAATCAATTACAAGAGGAATATGCTGATCTATACATGACAAGAGAGAAAAAAAAATGTGTATAAGACAAAAAAAATGTGGATTTATACATGGTGAAGATTTGAATCTAAGTACAGATGAGTGAGACAAAAATAAGTGCTTCTGATACCACTTGTTCTCGCTTTCTCGAGGATTTTACCAAGACAATGGAGACAAACTATGATATCACAGACAACAGAAATTTAAAGCCCAAGCAGACAAATTAAACAATAAGCAATTATCTAAGAACAGTATTAGAGCAGTGCAAAACACAATATCACATCAGACTTGTCTGAGATGTTGGTCACATAAGGTGGTTCATGATCTAAGATTTGCAAATATACTCTATTTTAAATCATTTGAAGAAATGTGAAAGTATTAGGATTTAATGAATCAATCACACCAGGTCATATTTCAGATTCAAGATATGTGTGAGATCCAATAAATCAATAATTTCAAATGATTTTAAACAAACATATATTCAAATCAAATAATCATGAAATAACAATGATTTTCAAAGACCATTTTCAAAAAGAACATTTTCAAGAATTTCTCAAAAACTATTTCCGACAAGCCCAAGAGAAATTTCAGGTCATTTACATCAAATTTGAAAATATTCATGATCGGGATAATTTATTTGAAAACACATGAATCAATGTAAAGTTTTGGGATATAATGAATCAGTCACACGAGATTGACAATTTTAAAAAAAATGTGTGATATTCAAAATATCTAGAATTTCAGATGATTTCAAACAAACATATTTCAATATAATTGATCATGAATAAAAATGAATTCCAAGATGTATCACTGATACAAGCCAATCTGAAAATCAATGAAATTATCACAACTGATAAATAACAGAGTGTTGTAATGAGTATAATATTTTGAGCTTTTCTAAAATGAATTAGAATAAACTCAGAACAGCAAAGATGTGTGACATTTCATTAGATATTCAGATCTTCAAAAATTTAGAATTCAAACTAACAGTGTTCAAGATATGACAAGAATACATCAACACTGTTATGAATTCAGAAATAAAAAAATCTCAAAAACAATTGCAGATATTTACAAGATTAAATTCAGGATATGGAAATGATTAACACACGAAGATTTTATACAAATAAAGCATATTTCCAAAAAGATCATGAATTCTGCAACTGGAAGTTTAAGAAGTACAGACAAAGAAGAATATGGCAGTGTCAAATCAAAAACAAAAAAAAAACAGAAGGAGATAGAGGAAGGAATAAAAACAGACAATAAAAACAAAGAGAATATACAAAGGTGAGTTTAGAGATCATACCAGAATCCAATGTAAAGCAGAATCTCTAACTCAACAAATGTTGGCCTAAGGAACTGTAAATGACACAGAATTATAGACAATCTTGATTTCAAATTTCTTTTCAGCACAGCAGTTCCTCAGCCTTCACTGGTACCTAGCAGTTGAGTGAATTAAGTGGTCTAACAAAAATTGTAAAACCACTCTGAAATACGTTTACCACTTTTGGTACCCAAACCTGTTTGTATAACAAACCATCAGAATTAACCTTTGTACCCTTAGGAACCCAAATCTGTTTAAATTTAGTCAAAGTCGTTTTATTTTTATTCGGGATCCAAGATTGTTTAAATGGTTTATTATAAAACGATTTCTCATCACAATTTTGATTCAAAAAACCTTTGAAATTTTCAGAGTTCAAATTTTCAACGTAGTTCTTTCCAAAGCAATTTGAGGGATTTTTCAAATCATTTGAATTTTGTTTTCCAAAAACATTATTCTTCCCAAAACCAAGACCACGTTTATTTCCAACAGAAAGTTGGTTTTTCAACAACATATCCAAAGATCTTTCACCATTTGAAAATTTAGATAGAATTGTTTCAAGTTGTTGAATTTCAGTTTTAAGATCATCGTTTTCTTTTATTAAATCTGAACAACGACTTTTAGTGATCTTACATCTTTCAAACTCAGATTTCAAAACCAAATTTTCATCATTAAGCAATTTGATTTTGGTTTGGGACTTAGTCATTTCAGAATCAAAATATTTTCGACTTTCAGATTCAAGTTTCTTCCAATTTTCAATTTCGATTTCAAGCTCTTTCAAAATCAGATCTGTTTTCAACAAACTATCATTTTCAGCGTTTTCATGTTTGGAATTTTTGATAGCCTTGAAATTTATAAATTCCTTTTGTAAACAATTGTTTGCATTTTTTAGCTCAATCTCGTTATCTTTTAAAATTAAAATTTCTTCTTCAAGCCTTCGAATATTATTATTGAAATGAACGAGATCAGTTTTTAATTTCAAACAATTTTCACAATTAGAATGTTCAAATTTCACGACATTTGACAATTTCGATTCCAAACAATTTATCTTGTTGGTCAACTCAGAATTTATAGATTTCATAGATTTATTTTTCGATTGAAGCTTGTCAACAGATTTGGTTAAATCAACACAAAAATAAACCAGATCTTCATATGAAAAATTTCTTATCTCATCATCTGTTGAGTCTTCATCAGCTGATTCAACTGTTGAACAAAGATCTGAATCTGAGTTGTCAGTTGAGGGTTTTGAGAAGTTGCTGTCGTTTCCATATCTTGTATTTAGAGCTGTCCAAATTTCCTGCGCAGTTAAACAATGAGAAATCAGACTGTATTGATTATCATTAAGGTGAGAATACAGAATATGTGTAGCACGAGAATTAGAAGCTTTATCTACCATGTCAAACCCATTGATAACAACATCCCAACATTTAATATCAACAGTTTTTAAATAAAATTCCATTTCGGATTTCCAATTTAAAAAATCTGTTCCAGTGAAAATAGTTGGAGATGAACTGGACTGACTCTCTGTGGACTGACAGCAAGGGTTACCCATGACTCTAGAGTTAATGAAATTACCAGGCTCTGATACCACTTGTTGGATCTAGAATAACCCTAGAGGGGGGTGAATAGGGTTTTTCACAGTTTTTAACAGAATTAAAAATCTAACGAGATAAATAATAATAAACAGATCACAGAATATAGCAGAAACAGAAATGCAGAAAATAAATCACACAAAGATATACCCAGCTTCGGCAAAATCCTGCCTACTGCTGCATTTCTAAGGTTTCTACTAGGTGATAGAACAGATCCCGCATACAAGACCATGTACACTCGCAAACCCTGCTCCTATTCTAACCCTACGCTCAAAACCCTAGACTGAACGATGTCCCCTCGATCAGATTCCCGAATTACAGCCCTGTAATCCAAAAACAGATTTTACAGACTCTGAAACTGACAGCCAACTCCCTGACTGATCTCCCCTAGATTTTTACAGAATCTAGAACTGATTCAGACGATTTACAACACAATTTAAAAAACAACAGAATGTAAAAAAATGTAAACCCTAATTCTTAAAATAAAAATAAAAAGAGGAGTTTATATTAAAGGGGTCATCCCCTTTAAACAAATCCAAATCCCTTTTTTTTTTATCTTGGCCGGCCCATTCTCCTTTTGTTTGCACCCGATCCCTTTACTTTCTCTTTTGCTCTGGGAAACAAAAATGGCGGCTGCGATAACTAGGGTTTCACTGAATCTTCCCCAAATCGATCGTTTGCTTGATGAATTGGATATCTCTTTGATGCTCGAATTGTTTGGCTCTATGATGCTTCGATTTTGGGGTTGCTCCTTTTCTCGATCGAAACCTATGTGAGTATTTTTGAGTTTGATTTGTGCTCTTTGAAATTGCGAGTTTTTTGGTTTTCGATTTTCTCTGTTCTGTGTTTTCGATCTGTCTTTGCCGATGATGAAATGGTGTGATAAAATAGGATTTGAAATCCTCAATCAACTCTGATTTCGCTGTAATTGGCTTTGACTGATTTCATGCGTGTGAAAAATCTCGGCTTTTATTGTGATTGAATAATTCTGGAAAATATATCCTTGAATTTCCTTGCATGATTCTCAGCCTTGATTGAATCCTAAAGGAATTGCCTTTTTCGATTTAAAACCTGTCTTGAATTGATGCTCTGTAAATTGCTTGATGAATTTGGGCATGTCCACGACTTTGATAACATTTGATGATTTTTGAATTTCCTGTACATTCTTGGAAAGGATTAAAAACGTGAATCCCCTTTTGTTCACTGCGTGATTGCTCCATTGATTTTTTGCCTTGAATAACTTGATATTATTCTGCCTTGAATCCTCTAAGATATGAATGCCGTGAATGAATATTTGCCTTGATAAAAAAACTGTCTTGAATGAATTTGGATTTCCTGTAATTTCTGGAAACAAATTAATTTGCTACATATGAAGATTGATGAGCAAATCTTTTCTATGATAAAATCTTTCCAAAAAAAACTTTCCTATCTATGTCTGTTTTATTTGACAAAAAAAAAACTTGCCAAAAAAAAATGCTATCTTCATTTCTGAAAATCTTTTAGTACATTGTTGGCGAGTTGAATTGTTTGATTGATCCCATATATAATTGTTGCCAAACATTGTATTGCCAAGGTTGATATAGTCTAAAAACAGAACTGTTAAAATGAATTTAATAAAAGGAATTTGGAAACCCATTTATTGCCTTTGCACATTTCTGGAAAATGTGAATTTTCTGGCCCATGTGAATTTTGATAACTTGCCCGATTTAAAATGCTGATTTGTGATGCTTTCCACTTTTGCTTTGCTCGATTTAAAAACTTGAAATTTGCTGCCTTAATATGCCAAACCTCAGCATTAAATTGATATTGCAATTCTTTGTAAAACTTGGACATAGCATGTTTGTTGCAAAAGTTCACATTCATGTTGTGCTCTTTCTTGGCCACTGTCATAACATATGCACTGTATGTTGAATTAGCCTCTTCCACCATGTATTGTTGCTTCCAGAAATGCATTTCCAAGAACATCCTTTGCCTGAGTCTTACTGACTTGATTTGTTGCATATGACCATGTTCGACCATGTTGTTCGACTGTCCAGTTTTGTTGTAGTTGTACACCATTGTTTGCTTGTATATGCTCCACCATGATCACCTGTTTTGTGTATTGCACCATGCTACTTTGTTGCTGTGTACTTGAGTTCCATTATGCACATATGACACTGCTATACTGTCATATATATATGGGTTGTCCCTTTGTAACTGCTATGTATAAGCAATAGCTTCTCCATGCAATTGTACCACTTGATTTCCTCATGCTGTTCATGCAAAAAAAAAAACTTGATTTTGCGCCTATTTGGGCTGCTTTATCACACTGTCTTGAGCTAATTTTCCATGTTTGACACTCTTGCTGATTTGCCATTTTAAAACTGCACCATTATCAAGTTTGTTATGTTGAACCTGTCTTGAATTGTTTGTGAACCATCAATCATGCATTTTAACATTAGTTTGCATCCCTGTCTTGCTTATGCTTCTATGTTGTCTTATTGCATGTACACCATGCTGAAACCATTTGAACTTTGTTTAGACTTGTATCACCAATTTTTGCCTTTCGAGGCTGAACTGAAATTTCTGCTTAACCCTTGACCTTGGCTGGTTTGAAAAAATATTCATGCATGCTCGACCTTTTACTGCCTTGTTTTGAAACATGTTTGAACTATGATGACTTTGTTTGACTTTGACATGGCTCGACGCTTGATTGGGCTGTTTGAAAACATGTTTGACTTGTATTGTGCTCGGCCATTCCATACTTGTACTTGCTGAAACTTTTGCCATGCCACTTTGTTCATTGTTAATGTTTTATGCTGCTCGGCCATTTTTGCTTGAATTTGTTTTGTCCCTTTATGTTGTGCACTGAGTCGAGCAGGCCTATGTGGCTACTCCTCAGTTGCAATCTGATTGGCGTGGCAGTGCACACGTGTACACGTGTGTACATGCAGCCGTCAGACGAGTTGTCCCTGTCCCTGCATTGAGATATATGTGTTGTCTGCCTTGTGGTATTTACAGTGTATCACTGTGAATATCACAAGCTGTCTAGACACAGATTTATGGTTTTATAAATCAGATCAAGTCATGAAAAAGGATGAGAAACACACCAGAAAACTGAGGCAAACAAAATTTTAAAATTAAAATTTATATTTGCATGTATATTCAGTATAAATTCTATTGCAGTGTACTGTGTGTGTGTTTCATGTGTGACAGGTAAGCGGGGATGACTGGACTGATTGTGAAGACTGAAGATGAAAAACAGTGTGTAGTGTCAGTGTATGTAGATGCAAACTGTGCTGAGTGTGAGAGTTGTAGTAAAGAGATTGTACAGTTTATTTGTAATAAACAAATTGCTTGAAATAAAATATTATTTTGTTGTCGTCAAACAAAATTTGTTTATCGTATACTGTGTATTTACAAGTACTGTGAAGTGATTAAATAGTGGAGTTGTAAATAATTGTGCTGTTCGAGAGTTTGAAATATAATATTTTAATTTAAATAGAATACTGTTTAAATTTTTAAATTCGTGTACAGTAGTATTCTGTTTAAATATAAATATTATATTCTTGTCTGTGATGTATATTAACAGTACGATTTCAAACACATTTATAATGAATATTTATTTGGTTGTTATCATCAAACAAAAATCATATAATAGTGTATACGACTACGTCATATACAACAATCTCCCCCTTTTGATGATGACAAACAAATAAAAGATTTTGATCGTAATAAATGTGTTTGACAGTGAATATTGAACTCCCCCTATTTATTAGCTCCCCCTACAACAGAAACTCCCCCTATAACTGTGCATGAGTGAAAAAAAAATGTAAAAAGATTCAGAATTCTCAAAATTAGAATATTTATAGAATATTCACTCATAAATCAAAATCCAGTCCATTCTCCCCCTTTTGTTATCATCAAAAGGATACAGATTTTAAAACACCGATGAAAATTGACTAAAAATATAATTTCAGCTGAAAAGGAAGAATGGTCATCATAAATTTCAATCAGTCAAACAAAAATCATAATATTCTAAGAACAGGTAGCATATTTCACATTGTAGAAAATGACGGATATACGATGAATTTTATAAAAATGAGGAGAGTTATAAAAAATATGAATATTTCCCAATTATTTTCAAAAGAATTTTATAAAATTAAAGCACCAAAAAAAAAACGGTGATGTGGAAAATAATAACATAACATAACAGAATATTTTATATTTATATTTATATTATTCCAAATAAATATATTACGCAGTAAATATAACATAACAGAATATTTTATTATATTTATATTTATATTACGCAGTAAATATAACATAACAGAATATTTTATTTTATTCCAAATAAAATAATAACATCAACAGTGTTATCTATCTCATCAAATGGATTGCCTCTAGGGAATAAACTCTAACAGCAACCTCTCCAGAATCATTCGAACTTTAATTATGGATATTGAATCAATGAAAAAGACTGCAGGTGCCGACGCAAAGGCCTTGAAAAATTTGGAGAAGGACCTCGAGGACACACAGGCCCAACTTGTAATCGCTCAACGAGACGCTACCAACTTTAAGCAGCAATTTGAAGAGTTACGGAAGCGTTATCATGACTTGCTAGAATCTCATAGCCAAGAGCGCTTGGAGTTGAAAAATCAAGCAGAAGATGCTAAGTCGGATAACGCCAAAATGCAACTTGCTTACAATGCTCTTGAGCGAGAAAAAGCCGAGTTAGCGAGAAAGAACGCTGAATTGGAGAAGAGAAACGCTGACTTGGCTTCCAATTTGATGGAGGCCGAGAATAGAGCTGCCCTAGCGGAGGGTAATGTGGAAAGTGTTATTAAGTCCGCCGAAGAGACCCGCAAGCAGCTGTCAAAGGCCCAGGAGGAAGTGCATGGTTTCGGCGAATTACTGATCGAATTCTTCTCGCATATAATTCGTCGCCGAAACATCTCTTGGATTGAAGATTATCCGACTACCTTGGTTCACGTATGGAGCCAAATTATCGAATGGGAGAAAGAGGAACTCAAGGTAAATTCCATCGACGAAGACAAGCTTATGGAAAAATATCTAAGAGATGATGAGCCGGCACGTCTGGCCGAGGGGCGTCGCCTCATCGCTGCTGCTATGGAGGAGGAGAAGAGGATGGCCAAACAAAAGAATATCTCCGAGGCTGGTTCTTCTTCTACTACCGCTGAAACTTTTGAAGTTGAGGGATATGACCCCGAAAACCCGGGGATCCCTCAGGCATCTCTTTTATCCCCCATACCCCAGATGGCGTCAGAGACGGCAGTCACTGTAACACCCCACCTCCGCTAGGGTGACTCTTGCAAGCACTCTGACTTTGGAGGGACGTTTGAATCAGGTAAACATGCATAATGATATATCAAGGCAGAACAAGAACATATGTATATATGTAAACAGAGTAAATAACATAGATAAAACAGCGGAAGATTTCAAACCATTTCAAAACAAGTCTGGTACAACATAATGTCAACTTTCCAAATACACAAGTCTAGATAAAACAACATTACTGAAAAACTGAAATACATAAGTACTATCCCCAAAATAAGTGATAACCATAGCTAGCTTCATGTCAAGACCGTACATGAGCTAAAATCCCACAAGCAAGCGATCAGAAATCCAAGCTAAGCTCCAATATTCCCACCCTGAGAACCTGGGGGGGGGGGGGGGGGGGGGACGGAAGAAAAGAGGCGAAAGAAAAACAGGTCAGTCAAAAAGACTGAGTAAGCCCTACTACAATCAATGTAAACTGATAAAGTTAACTGGCATGAGAAGCAGGGATGAACATAAGGATAACAACATACTAGCATGATGATTAACTAACAAGGTAGATAAAGGTGTCATCGCATAATCAGGTTTAAGGTTTTTGCACCACAGGTGTACTAGCAAACTAACATGACTTGAATAAACAAGTATTGATCCCTTGGCCCAAGCTTTGGCCCAATAACATGAAGTGACCCTAATACGCGGTCCAACCAAACGGTCTAGTCGATCGGCTCCCTATAAGCCTAACTCGTCACGTGTTGGTGTCAATACGGCCCAAACATAATTGTAGTCAGACTGTGCAGGGTCTCCCGTCGGGTGTATCAAGCCCTAGGGTGTCAACCCCTGGACACCATAAACATAAGTGCATAGTCTCGATCTACTGGTACCCGTGCATGTTTCCCCCGGCTTCGGACTATGTGCACGACCATAGTCCGCCCGGAACTACACCGGCGTACCACTCTGCCGTCGTTTTTGGTCTCTTACCTCAAGTCCAGTAATTGTGCCCCCCACCCTAGCCTAGTCCCTAGGGTCATAATGATACAAACTTGGGATTACTGCTGGAGTGGAACCCCATTAAGTACGGTTTAACCCTTTTACTAATCATGGATTAACTTGGTTAAGTGTAACGATGAGTTCACGACTTAACCCTGATTAACCTACCAAGCCCAAATTGGTTAAGTATTAAATGGACCATGACTTAACCCTAATCATGAGGCATTAATTAATTTAATGTACCTTAACCTCTCACATTAGACCTTGTTGTGGTTACTAGTTAAGCCGGTCGGGTCCGGGTAGCTTTACACCACAACTTGGTCTAACCTCGGGTTCAAGGTACAACATGGCCAACTTCTCACATTGGGTCCTATTGTTTGTAGCAACTAGTTAAGCCGGTCGGTTCCGGGTAGGTTTACGCTAAAAACTCAACCCGACCTCGAGTTGGTCACACTTATCTTTACTAAGTGTCATGTCCATCATGTTTCCAAAACATGTTACAAGTTTTCAAGAATTTGGGTAGACCTAACTTAATAGGTAAATTCCCAATGGGTAGACCTAACTTAATAGGTAAATTCCCAATCTTATGTTTTTATGTCTTTTAAGTTTACCCAACCCCAAACGCAATCCCATCGCTTACATATCGCAATAGCGCATAAAGGATAGAAAGAGGGAACTTGGCATAATCATGACATAAAGGTGTTGAAGCCACAAGTTCAACATGGTGGCATATGAAATGTACACATGTTCATATACTTGCATATTACATTTTTAGGCCTCAAAAGCATGCATAAAACCAAACTTAGCATATTGGTGATACATGGTGATAAATGACATGTAGAAATGGCCATAAGTTCGCATTTAGCCTCACATGCAAGTTATCATAAGGGACATGATAACTTACATGTTGCCAAAATGCAACCTTTAGCATAAAGCTTGAAGCTTTAAGCTCATAAACCCAAGATAAGCTTGCATAACATGATAACATGAACAAAATGATCAACCCAAACTTGCATAACATAACTTGCATATCATATGACAAACTTGCATATCAAACTTGCATAACATAACATGATAAACTTGCATATCATAACATGGCAAACTTGCATAACATAACATGATAAACTTGCATATCATAACATATCAAACTTGCATAACATGACATAATAAACTTGCATATCATGGCAAACTTGCAAACATAACATGGCAACTTGCATAACATAGCAAACTTGTATAACATAACATGGCAACTTGCATATCATAACATAGCAAACTTGCATACATAACATGATAGACTTGCATAACACATCATAGTAAACTTGCATATCATAATGATCAAACACAACTTGCATCATTCATTAACTTTAGAGTTTAAATATGAAAGTAGAAAAGGGCTTACAATGCTTATGAAGACACAAAAATATGACAAAGCCCTTATGCAATCAAATAGACCCAAAATGCAAGCTCTAATAGAAAATCCCTTGAGCCAAAATGATCAAAACCCTTGCTTTATGATGTAAATATGGAAACTTGACTTGAATGTAAGCTAATGACACTCATACAAGCTTGAAAACACTTGTATGCATGGAAAATCTCTCATAGAAATAACTTAGGAATTTTATGAAGAGAGTGGAGGCCATGAGAGGAATGATTTTGCCATAGTTTAGTTACTTGAATGAATAATGATGATTTAGGGTTAGGTTAGGGGCTTATTTATAGAGATTAGGATTAGTTCTAGCCTTAGGATTAAACCCTAGTTCCAATCTCAGCCCTCAAAACCGAATCTGGCCCCCAAACTCAACACAAACCCAAAATGGTGCACCAGGCAAAACTGCCCGGCTGGACCAAGTCGACAGCCAAGTCGACAGGGCTGTCGACTTGGGTCCAACCAAGTCGACACCCAAGTCGACAGGGCTGCCGACTTGGGTACTCTAGCGGGAATTTTCCCGCCTGGCCCAATCTTACCCTAATTTCCAAATTCAAACTTGAATTTGAAATCTGTTTTTACTTTGAAATTTTCTGAAAACTTCGTTGGGCCTTAATCGGGTCATACGGACTCCGATTTTCGAAAACTCGGATCTATTTCGCGTATTTTTCCGAGACGAACGCAATGGCATAGCCCGTTTCCCTTGATTTAGATTTTAGAATTAAATTCTGCCTCGATTTACGTTATAACAGGTTATTGAAAATACGGGTTGTTACAGTCACTCCAGATGAGAAATCATCGGAAGGTATTTCTACCTTTTCACCCCAATTCGTCAAAGCTGTCTCCACTTTTCATCACATAATCGGGAAATCGATGAAGGATCCTTTATTTTCTCCTGAGTTGATAACTATTGCTTCTCATTCTGTAGGTGTTGAACCGACCGAGAAGACAGATGTGCCTCAGGGAACCACCACCGAAGAAAAATCCGCGGAGAAGGCTCAAGGAGAAAAGGATAAGGCTGCCTCAGCAGAGTTAGGAGGGGGAGCTGGATTGTCCAAGGATGATGCTCCTCATGATGACGAGATGATAGACGCCTTGAAGGACGATGGCGGTAGCGAGGGACATGAGGAAGACCCTGATGTGGCTATAGTCGGGGATTTAAAAAGCGCTGATGACATCACTTTGGCTGAAATGAAAGCCGAACAAGATAAACGTATGCAGCTAAAAGTTAAAGACCTGAACCCCGAAAGCCTTAAGCCTCTTGCAATGATGGATCCTGGATCAAGGTTATTCGTTAAGCTTTCAACTAGATCTATTACAGAAGAGCTTGCTAAAAAGTCTTCTCTTGATTCCAGCGTTCCGACTCCTGGGAAAAAACCAACTGATTCTAGCACTTCGGTTACAAGGAAGAAAAAGTTGAAATGCGTTATGACCGAAGTTGAAAAGGAAGCTAAGGCTGCTCAGAAAGCTGCCAAAAAATCCAAGTTCGATCCAAAGCCCAAATGATGAAGTTCTTCGTTTTATTTTGGCATTTAATTGGTTCGCAATTGTTGCAGCGAGTGCGGCCTTTGCATCTTCTTTTTTGCTTGTTTTCCTTGTACAAACTCACACGTTTGTAAATAAAAATAGTTTATTTCCTGCAATGCCTGATAGTCGTTAGTTCAACACTTAAGTGAAAATACAAAAGTATGTCATACTAAAGTTATGTAATGAAGTCATGGTGGAGGGGAATATGTGTGCACATATATGGCCCCAATCAATCTTGGATAACTGAGCAAGAACTATTCAAGATTAAATTAAATTAAAAAATCCAAATGTCCCCGATTCTCTGACGGGGCCATATTCCTTTCGTCATTGATGCCTGTTCTTTCTGGCATCTTTATATTCTCCTGTCTCATATCCAGGTTAGAGTTCTCGTTGAGGCGGTCTCTCATCTGGATGCACCTTCACGCCCCAGAGGACGTCGTCTTCCCGTCCTTTATACTCTCTCTCGATTCTAGAGAGTTAGAGTCAGGAATGTCGTCTTCCCGTTCTTCTATGTCTTATCGTACAAACAGTCGTTTTGTTTGTTCCTGCCTATAGGTCATCTTCAACTTTCCAAATTTTAATTTGACATTTCGTGTTTCACAGTCATAATAGAATAATTGTTGAAGATATAAATAATGCAGGAAAGTAAATGACACACGATATTTTTATAGTGATTCAGCTAAGTCATAGCCTACATCCACTTTATAATCTTTTGTTTACATAAATAGACTTTTTAAGGCAAGTCGTGCCTTTTTACATAGCTTATGAAAACAAAAGAAAAGACATTTCATATTTAGCTCAGATATCGTTGTAGGTGCTGAGCGTTCCAGGCTCTGGAAATCTCCTCACCATCCACGATCGTTAGCTTGAACGCTCCTGTATCAAGCTTCCGTTGGATGGTGTATGGTCCTTCCCATTTTGGACCCAATTGGGTTGAAGGCGGGAAGACTCGCTTCAGTACTAGGTCTCCTGGTTCAAAGGTTTTGAGGCGAACCTTCCGGTCATAATAACGTGCCACTTGATGTCGATGTCTTGAGGCATGCAAGTCGGCTTCATCTCTTTTTTCTTCAATCATATCAAGAGATTCTAGGAGGATCGCTTTATTCGTCATCGGGTCATAGTACGCAACTCGATGAGAAGGGACTTCCAATTCTACTGGGATCACCGCTTCAGACCCAAAGGAAAGTGAATAGGGAGTATGGCCAGTAGCCGTCTTAAAGGTCGTCCTGTAGGCCCATAAAGTTAATGGAAAATCTACCCATCTAGCTTTGGCCCGCTTTAACCGCTTCTTTAGAATTGATTTAGTAACTTTATTTACGGCTTCGACCTGGCCATTTGACTGCGGGTAAGCCACTGCAGTGTATCGTTTATCAATCTTATATTTCTGGCAGAAGTTTTTGAACTCAATGCTGTCAAATTGTGTCCCATTATCGGTTATGATGGTCTTCGGAATCCCAAATCGACAAATAATGTTTCTGACCAAAAAACCGATCACCTTCCTTGCCGTGATCGTTGTTAGAGGTTCAACTTCCACCCATTTTGTGAAGTAGTCCACAGCAACGATCGCGTACTTAGCTCCTCCTCTGGCAATAGGTAGCACTCCAATGATGTCAATTCCACACATGGCAAATGACCATGGACTTACCATTGACTTGAGCTGAGTCGGAGGCGCTCTGGGAACTTTGGCATATCTTTGACATCTATCGCAGCGTCGTGAATAATCAGTCGCGTCTTTGTTCACGGTAGGCCAGAAATATCTGTACCGTAACACTTTCTTTGCTAGGGTTTGGCCCCCAGTGTGATCTCCACACTCACCTTCATGCACCTCTTGCAGTACACGTTTGATGTCGTCGTGTGCGATACACCGTAGCAGGGGCATTGAAAACCCTTGATGATAAAGGACGTCGTCCTGTAAAATGTATCTTGTGGCCTTATGTCTTACAGCTCGTCTTTCGCTCTTTTTGAACAGGAGGGTTCCATTTTTGAGAAAATTCTTAATTGATGTCATCTAGTATTCTCTTTTTGGTTCAACTTCCAAGGCTAGCTCTATTTCCATTAGGTCGAAACTCGGTGATTCCAACACCTCTATCGGAACAATTTCGGTTTCTTTAAGATTATCAGAAATTTCCAGCTTCGCCAGTCGATCTGCTTTCTGATTTTCCGCTCTCGGAATGTGTGTTATGCTATAATGATCCAAACCTTCCAATAACTCCTTTACCTTTTTGAGATAAGTGATAAGTCGAGGTCCTTTAGCAGCAAATTCTTCCCGAACTTGACATACAACTATCTTGGAATCGCAATATATATCTAGTGTCTTCACTCCCAAATCTTTGGAGAGTTTCAGCCCGACAATCAGGGCTTCATACTCAGAATCGTTGTTAGTAGCAGCAAACTCCAACCGTAATGCATAGTAGACAGATCGTCCTTCAGGAATTATCAAAACAACTCCGGCGCCGGATTTTCTATCATTCTTGGCTCCATCCGTATATAATTTCCACGGACTAAGCTCTAATTCTTGATCCAAAGCAACTACCTTGTCACCCACCGTTTCCTCTTCAGGAATTGTAAATTCGGCTATAAAGTCAGCCAAGGCCTGTCCCATTATTGATCTTCGTGGCTGAAAGTTCACATCAAACTGACTCAGCTCAATATTCCATTTAAGTAATCGCCCCGATGCTTCGGGTTTCTGCAGCACTTGTCTCAATGGTTGATCGGTATACACAACTATTGGGTGTGCCTGAAAATAATGGCGGAGTTTGCGGGAAGCAATCAGGAGGCTATAAGCAAGCTTCTCTATCTTCGGATAGTTACGTTCCGCGACAACCAGTTTTTTGCTTACGTAATACACAGGTTTCTGGACTTTATCCTCTTCACGTACTAATGATGCACTGACGGCGTGAGATGATACCGCCAAGTAGACGAACAAATCCTCGTGCAGGCTTTGATAATATTGGAGGCTTTTCTAAGAAATCCAATAGATTCTGGAAGGCCTCCACACAGTCGGGAGTCCACTCAAAATTTTTCTTTCCCCGTTTTATGAGATCGAAGAAAGGTACACGCTTGTCTGTTGCTTTGGAGATGAACCTGCCCAGTGCTGCAAGCTTCCCAGCTAAGCTCTGAACATCCCTAATCTTTCCCGGCTCCTCTATATTCCGGATTGCTGCTATTTGGTCTGGATTGATTTCAATTCCTCTGAATCTCACGATGAAGCCAAGGAACTTGCCCGGTGCTACGCCAAAAGAACACTTCAAGGGATTCAACTTCATCCCATACCTTCGTAGTATGCCGAACATTTCTGCAAATTCTTCGTATGATCGGGAGATTTCTTGGATTTCATGAGCATATCATCCATGTAAGCTTCCATGGTTTTCCCGATTTGATTGTAAAACATGCGGTTGACTAGGCGCTGATACGTGGCTCCCGCATTTTTTAATCCAAATGGCATTACGACGTAACAGTACAATCCCAAGTCTGTGATAAAGCTTGTATGCTCTTGATCTGGTATGTGCATGGAAATTTGATTGTACCTGGAATAAGCGTCCATAAAGGATAAAAGTTCATGCCCGGCAGTTGAATCTACTAGTTGACCAATTCTGGGGAAAGGAAAGCTATGCTTCGGGCAAGCCTTGTTTAAATCATAAAAGTCGATGCACGTTCTCCACTTCCCGTTTTACTTTTTAACCAGGATAGGATTCGATATCCAGTCGGGATATTTCGAATCCTCAATGAATCCATTACCTTTTAACTTCTCTACTTCTTCTTTCAACGCTGCTGACCGCTCTGGGCCCAACATCCGTCTCTTCTGCTTGACTGGTGGGTGCTTTGGATTAATACACAAAGAGTGGCTCATAATGGTAGGCGAAATTCCACACATGTCAGCGTGAGTCCAGGCAAACACATCCAGATTTGCCTTTAAAAAATCAGCCAATTCCCTCGCTCTAACTGGATCCAGTTGCAAGTCGATCATTAGTACTTTTGTTGGATTCGCTTCATCAATAGGTATATCAACTGTTATTTCATTAGGAGTTGCCTTCTTATCCCTGGGTCCTCTATCCTCTCTGGGATCTATATCCTCGAGCACGTATGAGGGTGACTTTCTTGGGGCAGGACCCCTTAGTTGCTATGCTCAGGCCTCCTTTGGAGGGGCGGAATCATCTTTAGCATCTATGTTCAACCCCTTCATTAACATCTTTAACTCTGCCACGTAACAAGCTCGTCCCGTAGCTTGGTCGCCCCTCATCATTCCAACTCCTGAGTCAGTCGGGAATTTAAGCAGCAAGCACCAAGGCGCAATACATGCCCTAAATTCGGCAAGGACCGGTCGGCCTAGGAAGGCATTGTAAGGTGACTCCAAATCCAAAACTACAAACGGCAGGATCCTTACTCTCTGGCGATCTCCCTTCCCTAGAGTGACTAGTAATTCCACAAAACCCATTGGAAATGTAGATACTCCGTTAAAGCCACGTATCCATCCTTGACATGGCTTTAAGTCTTTTGCTTCGAGCCTCATTTGTTCGAAAGATTTCTTGAAGAGGATATTAACCGAGCTTCCGTTGTCCACTAACACTTTATGGACTAAGGCAGGGCCAATTGTCGTGGTAATCACTAATGGATCGTCGGTTGGAGATTGAACCCCAAAATCATCTCTATTGCGGAATATGACATCATTTGACATTGTTTTTTGTTATTTTATTGGAGTGACGTCTTCAAGGCTACTACATTCTCTTATTTCAAAATGCTTGACGGCGTTGACGTACTGGTCCATTGCTTTAAAACTATGACCAACTAGGTGAGGTCCGCCTATAATAGAGTTAATGACGATCTTCTTACCTTTTTGCTGAGCTGTGGGTTTTGAAGCAGGCTGGTCTTGGTTCAGGGCTTGTCCCCCTTGCCCCCTGTCCCTTGGGGCGGCCTTGTACTCATCCAACTTCCCTTCTCGCAGCAAATTTTCGACGATATCCTCAAATGACGGCACTCATTGGTGGAATGACCGTGTGTACCATGAAACAAGCAAAACTTTCCTGTTTCAATCTCTTTCTCTGTAGAATCTCTGGGTGGCGATTTTTTGTACTGCAATATGCTGTATGTATCTGAATAAATGTTCTCCAACGTATCATTTAACGGTGTGTAATTTTCAAAAGTCTGGAATCTGGGTCTTTTATTAGAGCTATTCCCTCGGTTTCTGTTCCTTCTATTGTTGTTCCTATTTCTATTGCTATTACCACCACTCTGGTTGCCAACATTTACTTCCACCTTCCCTGAACTGTCACCAGATTGTTTCATAGCAATGTTACTCTGGACACCCTCCTTCGAGGCCCCTTCGGACTTTCTCTTTCGATTTGCCTTAGCTTCTTCTCTCCATAAGCGAACATTAGCCTTTTTATAGAACAATTCTCTAGTAGGAGGTGGTTTTCCAGCTAAGTAATCCCTAAACTCTGTGTCAGGATCTACCCCTTCTATCAAGGCCATTAGGATAGTGGGCTCACGGGGATAACTAACTTTGGTGACGGCCAGGTTGAAGCGATCCAGATATGACTTCAAAGATTCTCCTGGGGCTCGCTTAATTTGTGACAATTCTATGATGGTTTTGGACTTTTGGGCATGGAGTCGAAACTGATTCATGAAGCGCTCACTCAATTCTGTGAAATTTGATACCGACCGAGGAGGGAGTCGAGTGAACCACATTAACGCTACATCTTCTAGATAGATTGGAAAAGCTTTGCATTTTACGGTGTCTAGGGCTGCTGCCGCATTCATGAACCATGCATATCTCATCAAATGCTGCCCTGGGTCTGTTCTTCCTGAATATCGATCCATCTAAGGCAAGTTGAATCGCCGGGGGAACTGGAAATTCAGTATGTCATCTGTGAAGGGGGTATAACTTCGTTCAATTCCCCAATCTTCATTAGTATAGTGCCGGCTTTCGGACATGATCTTGTGCACCATTGCCCATACATCGACATTTGTTAATGTCTGCACAAGCTCTCTTGATCTGATGTTCGGATTACCCCTGGGTTCCTAATCAGGGGATAATCTCCTGTTTCTGGCGGCAGCTGCTCTACGTTGCTCTCTGTGTTCCCGGTCGACCTCAGGAGGGAGAGGTTGGAGAAGCTGTTGCTGCGTGGGGTTGGTAATATTAGGATCTCTGGGTAAGATGTGGGATTCGCGCATGGGTAGTAACATAGGCTGTTGTGGGCTCGGGTCGTCAGGGCCCAATGCACGAGCAACGTCTTCTCGGGATCCCAAAGATCCAAAAGTCAATTGATCTAGGTTCTGACGTTGTTAGAGCGGCCTCCTCACGTGAGGGCGTTCCTCTTCCGAAGAAGATGAATCATCTGTAGTAAGGTGACGTGTCGGGGAAGGAGACTTCTGCCTCTGGAGCTCCTGTAGTTCTTTACCCATAGTGATCATGTTTTCCTGCATGCGAAGGTTGTCACACCTTTGGACTTCCAATGCTTCTTTGGTGCTCTGAAGCATGTCAAGAAAACGTGAAAAGTCTCCCTGAGTAATGGGTGCAAATGGATCAGGCTGAACATTAGTCATCGTGGTTGGAATCCGAGCACTAGAGGGAGCTCGAGTAGAAGTTCCAGCTTCATTCTGGTTTGGATCGGATCGGTTCACAGCAGCCTTGTCGGGGCGGTTAGGATGGAGAGAGTGTGTGCCCCCGACTTCCTCAGATCGGATCGGATCGGTGCCTTCCACTCGGTTTGGATCGGCACTTCCGATCCGGTTCGGATCCTCCTCATCGGAGCGATCTACTCCAGAGCTTTGAGCGCGTGACCTTGTTAACACAATAGCTTGATGATCTTCTCTGGAATCATTTCCCCTACCGCCTTGCACTTCTTTTCCTTTGGACTTAGCCATAACACTTGATTCTTCAACGGTTAGTCAACAAGTACTGAAAGATGTCAGAGAGAAGGGATTAACTTCTTTGAACTTGAAGGTCCAAATAGTAGAATGATAATCCCGAAAAGGCTTAGAATTCGAAAGGTTCTCAGTGAAAGCACCAAAATGTTAGACCAAAAATTGGTTCTAACACCCAAATTAGCTATAGTTTCAATGAAATAGAATCAAAAAGCAACAAAGAACACGCAATTTATAGTGGTTCGGCGTTAACGAGCCTACGTCCACTTTGTTTTCTTTTAATTGATGATTTGAATACAAATACAGCAATGATTCTCACTCAACTTCACAATTACAATGCATAAACTCACTCAAATCTTTCAAAAATAGACTTTAAGAGATGATCTTGATCTGAATGTTGCTATGAAATTCGGCTATGGAGGAAGTTAGAACTGAGAATTTTCCCAAATATCCTTTCAAATGCCTCTAGATGGTGTATTTATAGGCGAAAAATCTCTTCGAAGTGGCTCCGGTTCGGAATTCCGTGGCACCCATCCCATACGAGTCGGGTTCGGAGGCTTCCAGATGGTGATAGCGCATTGATTTGGCAAGATATCGTGGAAGAAATGGTCTTGCTTGGTCCGAGTCTTCAGGAAGTGTGTGCAACAACGATCACAAGCTCAGAGAAAAGGGTTCGGATCGGCTGCCTCCGATCCGATCCGATGAAGCCACCTGCTTTGTGATGTTGCTGTCATACTCCTCCGATCCGATCCGATGAGGTTATCTGTTGTTTTCTGATGTTGCTGACGTATCTCTCCGATCCGAACCGATGAGGCCACTCGCAATCTGTTGTTGCTGACGTACTCCTCCGCTCTGAACCGATGAGGCCACTTGCTTATTGCTAATGTATACCTCCGATCCGATCCGATGTGATCTCTGCGTTCTTGATCTTTACTTACCTCCTGCGCTATCTTCCTTCGATCCGAACCGATTGGTGTCTTTCTCGCTATTTGCTCTTTGTGTAGCCTAGTTCACAAAGTAGGCTAACACCCTTCATTGCGTTTCCCCATACACCTCGTCCAAAAATACTTCTCCCAGTTCCATTTTCGATGTCCTCATATACATCGCAATATAGAGAAATGCAACCCAGGCACTGAAGCTTCATATCGTAATAGTACATCGCTTGAAAAAACGTGATACAAAGAATCGAGTTTTCCCTAATGTCGCCCTTGAACCTTTGAACTGCGCATGTCGTACTTCACTTAACACCTAACAGCGACGCTCTTCTACAGTAGCAACTAACGCAACCACCTCCTCCACTCGCGACATTCTAATCCTCAAATCGAAGAGCGAACCTGCTAAATCCCTAACTGCACGGAACCCTCCTACTAAATCTCCTTCATGCGTGCTTCCTAGAGCTTGAATCTGAGCTGCTCGATTCACGGTTTGAAATTGGGGATCGGTATTTTATTTTATTTTGCATCGGTGGATTTGTCTTGTGAAAGAGTAATGGAGCAACCATATTAATTTGCTTTAGAAACATTCAATTTTTATTGCGAGGAATGAAAATGAAAAGATGAGAGAGGTGCGTGATTTTATATACGGTGAATAACTTAGACACTAAGAAATTAGGTAGGGTAGGTTTTCTTTAATGTGATTTGATATTACAGAGATTTTTATTCTTTTAAAATGGATTCTGATTTGATTTCGAACCTATTCACAATCAAACATCTTGGGGTCCATTAATTTAAATCTCGAACCGCTATTATAGCGTACCGACCGACATTTCAATGTAATAACCCTATTCTAAACTCAACAGTAAATATTCTGAAATTTAATTTCAACATATATAACATATTAAATTAATATAATATAATTTAAATTTGAAAAACATAAATTCTTTGATAATAAATTATTATTTATTATCGTATATATCAAATGAAATTCCTACTTATCATCTGAATCATTTTGATTCATTTTTTAACTTCGATTTCAATTATATTTCGAATTACAATAATTTGATATATTCTAAATTAAATTATATTTGATTATTAAATAGATAACTCAATATAAATATCAATTTATATTAACAACTAAATATATAAAATAAATATTAAATATTTAAAAATAAATTGATAAAAATACGGGTCGTTACATTCTTCCCCCTTAAAAGAATTTCGTCCCCGAAATTACTAAGGTAGAAAAAGGCTACAAACCCATTAATTTTTTCAAGATTCATTTATGTTGAAAATCAACATTCCATATCTCTACACTTTAGTTCCAACCAAACTTTAGTTTCCATTCATTTAATTCGAATGATCTACAATCAACACATTTACATCCAATCTGTATTACATTAATCTATTCAAATTGATTATGATCAATTTATTCACTTCGATCCATTTAACTTGCTTAAGTTAATTTTAAATTCCAGAATTCAAATACCCGGGTTTTTACTTCAAACTCTTTAGAAATCACATAAATATATACCTATATTTATTTCCATCCCAAATTCAAAACATTTGAATTTTCCAAAACAACTTGTTTTCTTCTGAAACAAATTTCCACCAAATACTTTTCTAAGGTAGCAATCAATCACTTAGAAACTCGAAAATGAATACTGATGATGCTGCAGTCATCATCAGAATTATTTCCCAGCAACTGAAGTGAGTTCAGTGCTTTATCACATTCAAAATCCATCTAAAATGATTTTTAATCAAAAATCCTTCCAAAACAAAGCCATATTATTTTAGTATACTTTGAAAAATATTTTTTAACTTTCTAGAATTTTAAATTCTGAATTCTGGTTTGAATTCAATTTTGATTCATCTCATTTGTATATTTCATTCACATACAAATTATATTTGGTTATAGATAACCATTTCAATTTTATAATCTCAATTGATTATTAATTTAACATCCAACACATCCATATATTATAATAATTTTAGAAAATTATTTCTTCTATATCAAAATAAAATTTTGGCCAAAATTATTCCATTTACCCACTTTAAAACATTATTATGTTGAATTTCTCTGTTCAAGTGTTTAGAAATTCCTATCGACTTGTGGCGTCCCACTATTTGATCAAAATCCATAAACCACTCAACAGACTAGCCAACACAACATAAAACAAATTTTATATCAATTTACAAATACGCTCTCGTATATATACACACAACTCATTCTAGGGTACTACTGACCCTATCTCTAATGAGCACAACCCCACCAAAGCCTAGGTATTCGCTCAACCTAAGCTCTAATACCAACTATAATGGCCTGCAAATCCGTACTATCTGAGTTGGCTACATACATCACACGTCCAACCCAAATATCACAGAAATACGAATCATTTTTTTTAGAAGAAAAAGGTAGAAGAAGAACAGAAATAACAACACAGAATATCACATCGCAGCGGAATAAAATATGATATATCATAACTTTTGAAATACAAAATTTTAACTGTATAATATACACTTATCAGAGTACAACACTTACAACACAGCGGAAAAAAAACACTATATATCTAACACTAAAGCCTCTTGCTCCAAGCTCCTTTAGATAGATCTGTAAAATCCTGAACTATTGGACTGCCCGGACAAATTTGGGCACCCAAGAGTTTAGGGAAAACATAGAAAAATAAACTCAAGGTTAGTCATGGGACTGGTGTGAGTAAACGATTTTAAAACAACTTGATTAACGAAGTATATTTCATAAGACCACGCCATGAAAATGGAACGGGTTTTTCACTTATGAGAATCACAAGTACTCGGTTTAACTTTCAAAAACGGTTGGAAAGAAAAGATAATCGTAAGACCAATCCACACATAAACATGGAATTTTTTTACCTTACGATAACCCAAAACATTTGGAATCAAATATAACTTCTGATATTATAGTAGTATCTAAATACAAATAAATAGCAATCCAACGGAACGCTTACATCTCACGCTCCACATATATAGTATACAATCAAAACCGCGGGCACTTATTGGAGATTGGGTTCTAACTATGATAAGGTATGGAACCACCTGCTGAGAGTGTATCTCTAGCGGGGAATACGCTGGGTTCAACAAGAACATCTTGCAAACCGACCCACACATGACCGACCACTCATTTCGCTTGAGTGTATCGAATGTATATCAGCAACAGTTGGGATCAACAACCATTTTCCCGAATGGGACAACATCAAATATAATAAGGAATTAAATGAATTTCTCTAGATAGGTGATATTACACCCTAATGGGAGCGACCCACATAGTCATGCTGCCTGCCCGATTTTTGTCATTTCCCGATTGTTGAGGCCTAAGGCTACGATTTCTTATCATTCATTGATAGCACAATCACTTTGAATGCCACATTGTCAAATCCGTAAATCATTAATTGATTTGCACAAATATATTCTGGATATTATGCTAAGAGAATAAATTCTTCGCAACCATATATATTTATACCGACCAACTTATGTGATCATTAGAAATACTTTGTCAGACATTCGTCCATTTACGTTCGTTCTGGGATTGAACGAAACCGAAGGCATCATTTCTATTAATGGAAAAGTCCTTGCACTTTACTCCATCTTCAGTTATCTTCATATAATCTGATTCGCAACGCTATTGCCAATACGGAGTGGTTCACGGATAATAATCCAACCGGTCTCTCCATATTGACAACTATATTGGCAAACACTTCGATAGTCGGTTATTTAACTACCGAAGAAAACAGACATCCATTCATAGCATCAAACAATCACGGGGCTCTTAATTAATTTTTCATTAATTAAATCATTGTTCCATTTCCTTATCAATATTTGTTAGCCAAGTAGTTTAAACCATTAACTTGGCCCTTTTTTCCATTTGGAAAACATTTCCATATACCGCCTCCTTTGATTTTCTATACATAGAAAATATCTTCTATTTATAATTGGAAACCGTTCCAATTACTTATCTCCTTCATGCCCGTTCATTTCTACACTCAGGAAATATTTATTTATTATATTTCCAAAATTCCACTTCCTTGGGTTAAAACGAATGTCCGCATTCAGCTAATTCTTATTCAAACATTTATCTTCGAGACTGGATCTTGCTATTTATCGGTCAAAAATGAAATCAATCAAGTTGGGGTATAACTACCTTTCAGAGCTTGACTGAAAACATCATTAACTTCGAAACGAACAAAACAACTTACCTCGAATAATCAACATCATAAAAACCATTATTCATTTTTAAAACACGCATACGCTTCTCTTTCTATTTTTACCAAACTTAATTATAGATTTTCTTCTTGTTTATAATACTTTATTTTTATGTTCATTTCCTTATCGATACACAAATTTCTATCTATCAAATTTTCTTAAAAGTATTCTAATTCTTTAAATTTTCGGAATATTTTGCCATAATCTCCTTTGTACTGGTCAACAGTTCAAACCTCAACTCGTCTCTCTAGGCCCTTTCCATTCAAAAAGAAAATCAAAAAGCCTAGTGGCTTGCCGATTCGGCGCATAAAAACTCATATGGAATTTAAACGCATACCTTTTTGCCGGGCACACGAATTATAAATCTTCATACACTTCATTCCATACCTTTCTAACCCATATACTTCCATTCCTAATTTATTCCAACTCAATCTAGCCATTTTAACTTGATTCGCTAATTTATTCTTTAATCAGCTCGTTTGCTCATTTCATTTTTTCTATTTGAACATATCACGTTCAAATATATTTTAACTTGCTTATTACCATTCGATTCCCATTTTCAATTCAAATTCCATATTCAATTTCGAATATTAATTTACAATCCCCTTTTCTGATCCAAAGTTCAATGTCGATTTCAAATTTCACTAACTAATTTTTTCTTTAAATTAGTTAATTCAATTCAATAATCGAAAATCTGATTTTTGTTTCAAAAATCAGTTCACTTACTCCACTTGAGTGCATACTTATTTTTACAACTCAAATCTGGATTTTCTTATGGAAATTCGGATTTTATTTGTTTAAAATCCTTTTATTTATTTAAATAAACCGTTATGGTTTTATAATGGTTCTGGCGCTGTTTTTCTAGAAAATTTGTTTTTGACATAACTCAAAATCTATTCGACGAAATCCAGATTTTTCTCTTCCATTAGAAAACTATTATCTAATTGGTCCTGACGGTTCTTGTTTCAAAGAATTCCGAATTAATTTGAGTTCTATATACTCAATTGAAGTTCGAATCGCCAATTTACAAACTACCGCGCTGCTGCGAGTTCGTTTTAATTATTTTTTTATATATAAACATTTAAACTTCATTTATATATAAATTCTAACTCCATTCTGATATATTTTTAATATATATCAAACCAGTTTCCCGATTCAACATAATATTTTCATTATCTATAATAGTTGATTTTTCCTTACTCGGTAATATATTTATTTATACTTCGATCTTCTATATTTAACTCAAATTCCTTTTATAAATAAATTATTTATAAAATTAGATATAATCAAATTTCGATTATAAACCCGTTGCATTTTTCTCAATTCAGCTTATATTCCGAATTTCGAAATATAATCAATTTTTTTGTTTCAAAACACTTCCCAATTTACTTTTAAATTCCTATTTGAATTTAAATGGTTTAAATTATCCAAACGATAATTTATTCCACCAAATTTATAACACTATTTATAAATTCAACTTTCTTGCTTCATATATTTAAACAAGTTCCCTTTTCAAATTTCTATTTGAAACTCCATCCCTTTGATATTCCGAATTGCGGAATAAAAACCGTTGTTCCCTTTCAATGATTTCAAATTCTATTTTTAATTTCATTTTTGAATTTAAATATTCAAATTATCTCTTGATAATTAATTCATTATATTTATAAACACCATTTTATAAATTTCCTTGTTTTATATTTAAACAAGTCTATTTCGAAATCTATTTAAAACCAAAATCATATTTTGGAAATTTCTATTTAAAATAACTTATATATATAACACCCAATTGATTTTCATATTCAATTTCCTCTATTTAAATAAATTCGAATTAATCGAATTCAAATCATAAATTTTTATGGATTTGTTTTAGTTTAATTTATATTTTGAATATCAGAATAAATTCCATCATTTATTTCTTGAAAACAATTTCCCCATTTCTATTTTTAAATTCACATTTGAATTTAAATATTCGAATTATCAAATGATAATTTTTCCACTTTATTTATAAACACTGTTTATAAATTCATTTCAATTCTCTGCATTATCCAATGAAAATCATTCCATTTTATTTATAAACACCGTTTATAAATTTACATCAATTTCCTGTACTATTCAATTTATAAACATCGTTTATAAATTCAATACTTGTTTTATTTATTCAGACAAGTTAATATCTCTAGCACATTCGAAATTCAATTTCTATTTTAGAAAATAGTTTTTCCATTTTTAAATCTCAAAGCCCTATTTACGATATTTTTATAAATTACCATTTAGGCCCACTGATATTTAAACATCCAAACAATCCAATTATCAATCATCGATTTCCTAACACATAATATATGATAATATATGAAAATAAACAATTAATAATATTTTTGAGGAATCTAGTCGGATCCCTCTAACTTGTTTTCCTGCATCCACAAACGTTAGCCAACATAAATAATACCCATCCTGCTTCGAGGCAGGATATCGCGGTATAGAAGATCATCCACTATCATAGCGTGGGGCGTATAGGTCATCCGCTAATGGTACTGCAGGAATCCAACCACCAATATATACATATAATAACCACAAACACAAATCCTAAATACATAATATATATATAATAGCTACAACAGTATTATAATGCAACCAACAACCAACAATTATTTTAACGATTAAAAATAATTCTAAATAAAATTCTTGAGTGAGAATTTACTCACCGTGATTTATTCGATGATTCGTTCTGATTCCAATTGACTTACAAATCTTAAAACGAATTCCATCCTGAAGCCCAGATCCATATGACTCCAACCAAATTTAATGTGTTTCGAACGGATCTAAAATTAAATAAGATATCGTATTTTATTCTCACAAGATAAACTATGCTAATTTACTAACTAAAATGTTTTGATTAAGTTTTGATTTCGTATAAAGTAAATACAGGTGTTATAAACTTGTATACACCTATTTTATCTTTAAAATTTAATTATCACACATCACTTGAATTAAATAAATTAATTTTTACCTTAATGAGCCTTAATCCATCTTTTCCCCGAAAACAACAAATCCAACTCTCATGTACGATCCACCTTTCCATCACTACTGTGCTACACTCGCAAAAACTTGCAAACAACTTTGCCTCGAACCCATCAAATTACTCACTGTTGCAAGTGATTCACCCAATATTAAGCTCCATTAGAACCACTTGAATAAAAAAAATCAATGAAAATGTCAAACGCCTTTCCATCCAAGAACCCTTATTGGTACTGAGTTGAAATCGATCAAACCCCTTCATCGTGTTTCCCCATACACCTCGTCCAAAAATACTTCTCCCAGTTCCATTTTCGATGTTCTCATATACATTGCAATATAGAGAAACACAACCCAGGCACTGAAGCTTCATATCACAACAGTACATCGCTTGAAAAAACGTGATACAAAGAATCGAGTTTTCCCTAATGTCGCCCTTGAACCTTCGAACTGCACATGTCGTACTTCACTTAACACCTAACAGCGATGCTCTTCTACAGTAGCAACTAACGCAACCACCTCCTCCACTTGCGACATTCTAATCCTCAAATCAAAAAGCGAACCTGCTAAATCCCTAACTGCACGGAACCCTCCTACTAAATCTCCTTCATTCGTGCTTCCTAGAGCTTGAATCTGAGCTGCTCGATTCACGGTTTGAAATTGGGGATCGGTATTTTATTTTATTTTTCATCGGTGGATTTGTCTTGTGAAAGAGTAATGGAGCAACCATATTAATTTGCTTCAGAAACAATCAAATTTTATTGTGAGGAATGAAAATGAAAAGATGAGAGAGGTGCGTGATTTTATATACGGTGAATAACTTAGCCACTAAGAAATTAGGTAGGGTAGGTTTTCTTTAATGTGATTTGATATTACAGAGATTTTTGTTGTTTTAAAATGGATTCTGATTCGATTTCGAACCTATCCACAATCAAACATCTCGGGATCCATTAATTTAAATCTCGAACCGCTATTCTCGCGTACCAACCGACATTTCAATGTAATAACCCTATTCTAAACTCAACAGTAAATATTCTGAAATTTAATTTCAACATATATACCATATTAAATCAATATAATATAATTTAAATTCGAAAACCACAAATTCTTTGATAATAAATTATTATTTATTGTCGTATATATCAAATAAAATTCCTACTTATCATATGAATCGTTTTGATTCAGTTTTTAACTTCGATTTCAATTATATTTCGAATTACAATAATTCGATATATTCTAAATTAAATTATATTCGATTATTAAATCGATAACTCAATATAAATATCGATTTATATTAACAACTAAATATATAAAATAAATATTATATATTTAAAAATAAATCGATAATAATACGGGTCGTTACATGAATCAAAACATACTATAAAAAAATATTTTTATTGTCCAATCTTTTATTTAAAACATGATTCTCTTTTTTTTAAGTTAATAATACAATAAAAGTGTAATTTTTATTGTCTAATTTTTTTATTCAAAAAATGAATATTTTTAATAAATCAATAATACAATAAAAATGTAATTTTTATTATTCAAACAATTTTTATTTCAAACATGAATATTTTACAACACACGAATATTTGAGAAAATTTTGGCATTATAATGGCAGGGTAATTAACACCGGCACCGTGTCCAACACGGCTCCTTTGTTATCCTAGGCCTCACGGCGATGCAAGGGTTTCATTTTCAATGATTTTCACAATATCATTCATTTTCACAACACAATGAATATACCACAACCAATTTTGTTGCAACCACAATCAATTTCTACCACACAATACTACTAAACAAATCGTCCATGTTCTGTGGACGATGGTGTTAGGAGCTACTAAACTTCGTCTGCAGCCTATAATATTTTTCTAAATTTTATTTGAATTTAGCAATCTTACATTGGTTTTTATTCCTTCTAAAGAAAGCTCCAAAAATTCTCCGGTCTCTTCTAGAATGCAGAAGACGTTGTCATGATAACAATGCTTCATGTTTCACTGGATTTGGACAACATACGAAAAAAGATAAGATTTTTTAATTCAATAAATTTACTTTGCAATGCTTTTATATGTGGTAAAATATTTAAATATATACCTTTCTTCTTCCTAACTTCAGGCCGACAAGTCACGAACAGTGTTCAAAACTAGGGCTGGAAATTGCACGAACTCCGATGCGCCGGAGCTCAATCTGGAGTCATACCCTTGTGCGCCTCCGTGAGCCCTACCTGCGCCACTAACACCAGTCAGTTCAGTGTCCCCCTGCTCCCCCAGATCTCGGATGAACGGCGAAGGTTGGGTGCGATTTTCGAATGAAATACCCAACTATTTTTTATCCTACCCGTTGGATTTACAGAACGTGTTATGCTCTTCAAAACTACCTTAGGAAATTTCGCAATTCATTAAAGAAATTTGGAGATCGAATGGAGTTTTTATTTGGATGATTTCATGCGTTGAACGAAGGAGGGAGGCGGCGACTTCGAATGAGAATTAGGGTTTTTGGAATTTCCTATTGGTTGAATGTTTATAACTTAATTATTTAATTTAGAAAAGACCCGTTAATCCACATGGACTCCAAATCAAGCCCAATGACTATCGTCCCCAGCCAAATACCCTCATTCCGGACACAATGGAATATGTTTTGTAGGCCCATTTAACTGTTTTCAGTCAGTTATTCTTCAAAATAAATATGAAACATTCAACATTAAATTTGATTGTACATTTTAATTTACCGGGGCCACATACTGATTCCAAAAGTTCCCGAAAAATGAACCTAGCTATGTTTTGACGATATGATGCTAACAAAATTAATTTTGTCGAATTTGGAGACCGTTTGAAAAATGGGCTTTTTAATGGTCGATCCAATTCAACATAAATTGCCAAATGTGTTTTAATTTACCACGCTCACATATTGATTCCAAAAATTATATAATTTTAAATCTAGCAATAAATTGACATTCTGGATCCAACAAAAGAGGTTTCGTCAAAAACGGAGGTCGTTTGCAAAATGGCTATTTTAAGGGCTTTATTATAATTTAAAAATCAAGATTTTAAATTTTGACTCAATTTCTGTTAACATTTCTAAAAACATATTTTTTAAATTGGTTCTAATTTTTTGGGTTATTACAATATATATATATATATATATTCTAGACAACAGTGTTAGTATATATTTTATAAAAATAATAATTTAAATAAGGTTGTTGTCATCAAAACTATCATCATAGACACCCCAGTCCCTAACAATCTCCCCTTTTTTGATGATGACAACCTTAATTTATAAAATATTCATTCCTGTTCATAATTGATGTCTTGATCTCTAATTACTCCCCCTTGCTTTATTAATTCCTATTAAAACTACTAACTCCCCCTTAATCTAAGCCCTATTTTATAATTCTCTCCCTTAGTCATTAAAAAATATATCCAATCTAACTTGATTATAATATTCCCCCTAAAACTAAGACAAGATTCTAAAACTAAGACTAATAAACCTAAAACAATTCTAATCCAAACCAAGTACAATAATCTAATAGTATCCTTATATACACTAGGAAACTACCTTAAAGAATATAATGTAAACATATAAATACAAACTTTCATTATTGTGATATGTTGTTTACAAATGTACAATTGTTGTTTCAAGAGCATTTAGGGAATATTTACATGAATAGTTACGTACAATAGCGATTACATGAATATGCGAAACCTAACTATTAATTGTTTTTAACAAGTGGGGATTTTTGAATTGGAAAATTTGGATAGCGGAGGCAGAATTTCAATTTTGTTCAATCACATTTCCTTCCTTATCAAAACAAACTTAGCCAACACATATAACCTGATTATCTTCAGTCATTCCTTGATTATCTTCCTTTACTTCCTCTTCCTCTTCATCTTCCTCCATAAGATTATGAACTTGAATGTTGGAGGAATCATATTCAATAATATTTGGATTATTCTGGTTATCCATTATAAATTTTTGAAGATTCCTAACAATCTTCCCTTGCTTTTCTTGTTGTTTAGACATCAGAAGTTGTAGAAGTTTAATCTTAGCGAGCAATTGCAACATATCTTTAATAGATTCCTCTAATTTGATAACCCTTGCATGCGTAGATCGTTGAATCAGACTAGGAGTGGGCGTCGGAAATGAAAAGGAATTGTTTTGGTTATTATTCGAAGTGGAATCCATTATTTTATTATTTTAGAATTTTTATTATAGAAAAATGAGTGGAAAGAGAAGTATTTCCGAAGTCAAGAGTTTAGTAAGATCAATAACTAATTCTAGAGGGAATTTTAATTTTAAAACTTTTCAGTTATGTGTCGACATATAACTTTGTGTATGTTGACATATAAGTATGATTTTTGAATTTTTATTATATATTTATACTAATATATTTAATTATTTAACTTCGGTTAATCAACAAATGCCAAATTCTCTTCTTAATTTTGTAAATATTGCTTCTTTCAATAGTTTAGTTAATATATTTATAATTTGATTTCCTGTTTCAATAAACTCTAGTGAAATATTTTCCTAATTTACATTATCTCAAAGGAAATGATGTCTCACATCAACATGTTTCATTCTAGCGTGATGTGTAGAATTTTTAGATAGACTTATAACGCTCATATTATCACCGTAAATTGGTGATTTAGTTATATTTAAACTGAAATTTCTTAGAGATTGTTGCATATATATTACGTGAGAACAAGCCAAAGCAGCATATATATATTCTTGTTCAGTTGTTGACAAGGAAATGGTATTTTGCTTCTTACTAAACCAGGAAACCAAAGAATTACCCAAAAAAGTGACTAGTTCCACTCTATTCTTTCGGTTTTGATTTACAACCAGCATAGTCAGCATCGCAATATGAAATTAAATCAAATGAATCATTTTTAGGATAGAATAAATTAAAGTCTAATGTATGTTTGACATATCATAGAATACGTTTTACGGCTTTTAAGTGAGTTTCCTTAGGTTGTGATTGATATCAAGCGCAGAGATAAATGCTATGCATTATGTCTGGTCTACTCACAGTTATATATAATAAAGAACCTATCATACCTCTTTATAATTTGTGATCTACATCTTTTGAAGAATCGTCTTTAATTAAGGCTTCATTGGTTTTCATAGGTGTGTGTTTTCCTTTAGTACTGGCCATGTTAAATTTATTAATTAAATCCCTATCATATTTTTCTTGATTAATAAATATTCCATTATCTAATTATCTAATTTGCAATCCTAAAAAGAAAGTGAGTATTCCCATTTGACTCATTTCAAATACTTTTGTCATGATTTCTGAGAATTCTTGATTCATTTTATTATTTATTAACCCAAAAATTATATCGTCTACATAGATTTTTACTAAATGAATATCATTTTCATTTCTTTTAATAGATAGTGTATTATCTACTTTACCTATTTCAAATTTTTATTGTAATAAATAAGTTCTTAATCTATCATACTAGGCTCTAGGAGCCTGCTTTAATCCATATAAGTCTTTCTTTAACTTATAAACTGGTTTGGAAATTTTTCATCCTCGAATAATGGGGTTGTTCAACATAAACATCTTCTTTAACAAATTCATTTAGAAAAGCACATTTTACATCCATTTGAAATAGTTTGAAATTATTATGATTAACGAAAGCAAGTGGAATTCTAATTGCTTCTAATCTTACAACGGAGGGTAAAGGTTATGCCGTAATTTATTCCTTCTGCTTGACAATATCCTTGAGCAACTAATCGTGCTTTGTTTCTAACGACCTCACCAAGTTCATTCATTTTATTTTTATAAACTCATTTAGTTCCTATTATAGTTTTTTCTTCTGGTTTAAGAACAAGTTCACATACATCATTTCTAGTGAATTGATTCAATTCCTCTTGCATAATAAGTACTCATGAACCATCATATTAATGCTTCCTTTGGATTGTTAGGTTAAACAATTGATATAAAAGCTATATTTCTCATGTTATTTAATTGATTTCTAGTTCTAACTACAGATTCAATATCTCTTTGTATATTTTCTACAGGATGATCTCTTAAAAGTCTACTTCTTTTATTGGGTTGATTAATTTCATTATTTATTTCATTTAGTTCATTATCGTTAGCACATTCATCTTCATTGTGCTTTTGATTTAAATCTTTATAATTTTCATCAAAAGATACATTTAGAGTTTCTTCAATAGTATCAGTTTTCAAATTGGAAACTCTATATGCTTTACTTCTATTTGAATATTTAATATAATTTCCTTTATCTTATTTAGGCTATAATTTATCAAGATTTTCTTTAGTATTTAGAACAAAACATTTATTTCCAAAAATTCTGAAATAAGATACCATTGGTTTCTTATTACATAGAAGTTCATATGGAGTTTTGTTAGTTAATGGTATAACTAAAATTCTATTTAAAGTACAACAAGCTGTTGCAACTGCTTCAGCCCAAAAACTTCTTGGTAAATTACTATCCGAAAGCATAGTTCTTGCACACTTTTAGATCGTCCTATTTTTATGCTCAACTACTCTGTTTTGTTGATAAGTCCTTGGAAAAGAAAAATTGTGAGTAGTTCCCTTTTTATTACCGAAATTCTCAAAATTTTCATTTTAAAATTCTCCATCGTGATCACTACGTATAGTTTTAATTTTCAAAGATAATAATTTTGAATTCTCTATGCAAAAGTTTTAAATAGATCAAAAGCATCACTTTTATGTTTAAGAAAAGTAGTTGAAGTAAATCTAGAGAAATTGATAATTATGTAAATGTATTTTCTATGATTTATTGATTGTGTTTGAGATGGACCAAATACATCCATATAAGGTAATTCTAATGGATTTGAAGTAGTAATCTCATCTTTTGACTTGATCAAACTTTTTCTTAATTTCCCTAATTGATGGGTATCACGTAAATTATTTAATTTGAAATTCATTTTGGGTAGACCTCTAACTACATCTAATTTAGAAATCCTATATAGGCATATGAAATTCAAATGGCTGAATCTTTTATGCATAATCTAAGGGTCGCTTGTATTGGCCAAAAGACATAAGTGGTCACTTGGAATTTTCATACTTAAGATGTAAATAATTTTTTTCTAATTCCTTTAAAAATTAAGTTTGAATTATTATCTTTGATAAAGTACTTATCTTTTTCAAATTTAATTTTACAACCATTATCACATAATTGACTTATACTAAGTAGGTTATGTATTAAATTATTAACTAATAAATCATCAGAAATAGTAGGAATTTTAGAATTACCGACATTGCCAATGCCATCACATATCATTCCGAGTTATCACCAAAATTGACCATTCCACCTTCTTCATACACTATATTAGTCAATAAATCAGGATTCTTGTCATATGCCTCGAACAACCACTACCCACTATCCATTTATCTCTTTTACTTTGCACCATTTGACCATCAAGTTTTGAATCATCAATATCCTTGTAACACATATGTTCCCGTACAACACACCAATTTGTCAAGTAACTTGATTTTTCAAAAAAATTAAATGTAGATTTATGAAACAATGATGAAATGCATACTTCTGAACTAGCATTATAAAAATCTTCAATAATTGCCATTTAAACTTTTCAAAAATTCAAATTATGAAAATTTTGAGAACTAATGCTCTAATACCAATTGTTGGGAATATGGATTAAGGATCTTATAGAAAAGTAAACAATAAAGGGGGATGAACAGTGTTTTATGGATTTTATAAATTTCTTGAAATATATTTGGATTAAATAGAATGTTATGCAAATTATAAATATCAATAAACACTGATGTAGAAAATGAAAATAAAAGGCTGTAAATGGGAAGTACACACAGGGATTTAATATAGGTTCAAAGTTACCCTACATTCAGTCCCATACAATGCTGGGTTGTGCAGATTTCTTTTCAATATAATCTTCAAATTACAATCCTCGATTTCGATGGCCATGAGGTCCACCACCACCTGCTTTCGAGCACAGGGTGCTCTCTGATTTAGGGGGCTACAAGATCACCTAATTGATTTTTAGGTTACAATCACACCCAATCGATTTACGGGTTATGATCACACCATTTCTCATTATCATTTTTGTAGTATTGACTCAATAGAACTTGATATTGCGATCTTTGATTACGTACAACCTATAACTCTTGAGTAGCATTTGAATTTCAGAGAGAGTTTGATGTAGGATTGAAAAAGAACAAGGTTGATATAATTTCATAGAATTTGGTGGAGTATAAGTATAGGTTTCGAGAAATTAAGAAGATTAATGGTAAGAGAACAAAGGAAGAAGAAGATGAGAAGTTATTAAAAAATTCGAAATCTAAAGCCTATATGTAGTTTTGTAACGACCACAACCATTTGGAAAAGGTTTGAATCCAAAAAACACAACTCTTCAAAAATTAAAAATAAGTCAATGGTACATGTGTCAACATACATAAATGTATATGTCAACATATCCAAGTATAGTTTCAAAAATATAATTTTATATCAAAGTAAACAATGTTTAAATAAATTATGGTGATGTCTATGTTAAAACAAACTATATTCCTTTGTATTAAAATAGAGTATTTCAAGTAGACATGTATATTTAAAAGCATATCTTAAGATAATTAAACCTGATTAAAAACTATGTATATAATGATATAAAATCATATGTATATAACTATGAATATATTTAAAACTTAATATAAATAAGAAAATGTTAGAGTTTATTCCGGAGAGGCAATCCATTTGATGAGATAAATAAACTGTTGATGTTATTATTTTATTTGGAATAAAATATATATTATGTTATGTTATATTTACTGCGTAATATAAATATTAACATAACAGAAGTCCTTAGAATTATAATACGGAATTATATAGTTTGAGTAAGACTTGAATTTGAGATTATATAATATGATAAGTATTATAACTTTTAAATGTCCCTAGTCGAGTTTTATTGTTTATAAAGGACAACAATAAAGCATTGCGATTGACTGATGATCACATCTCATTGATCATTAATATACGTGATATTAATGGCAAAACATAAATACGTATTGGAGAATATCGCCTTGGGCTAACCCACCATGAGATAACTACATGGAATACAATTAAAAGTATCATAAGTTATTCTCATAGTGACAGTGATGTAATGGTCCTCAGAACTGAAATCATTACACTTTTATTCGAGGATATTTGTGTTTAGACATCATCTAAAGTTGCTCGTAACAGAGTATCGATAACCGTGATTATTGGATACATCTCGAATCGAATGAGAATTATAAATGATCTAAATGGAATTTAACCCTACTATATATTTGTGGTGATGTCCATGGGCCTCTTGATTGAGTGAGACTGTGAAATGCATGGCCATGCTCAAATATTGTAATAACCCGGAAATCTGGGCCAATTTAAAATTTTTATTTTGGCAATTTTATTGAATTTTGAATATTTAAAATGAATATTTTAAATAAAAACAACTAGAAATTTATTTTCAATAGAATTTGAACGTATATATTTATATAGATCGTCATTAGAATATAAATATTTATATATATATAAAAGGAATTGAAAATGGCGCAGTAGTTCTATAATTCGATTTCAAATTTCAAATGAATGTATAGGATTCAAAATAAACTAGATTTTAGTGAAAAAAAAAATATTTGAATCTAATTGAGAATATCATTCCAACGAATTCGAAAAATTGAAATTTCATAGCGGGGATCAAAAGTTATGTCCAGTTGAAAATTCAGAATAGTCGCTATGGAATTCAGGCCCATAAAGATAGCCATTTTGCAAACGACCTTGGTTTTTGACGAAACCACTTTTTTTGGATCCGTGATGTCAAGTTATTGCTAGGTTTCAAATTTCATAATTTTTTGATTCAATATGTGAGCGTGGCAAAGGAAAACACGTTTGACCAATTTCAGTTGATTTTAATCGACTGGAAAATGGCCATTTTTCAAACGGTCTCAGAATTTGATGAAATTGGTTTTGTTAGGACCGTATCGTCAATACGAAGCTAGAAAATATTTTTCGAAAATTTTTCTTGTTAGTATGTGGCCCTAGTAAAATGAAATGTGCATTCAAATTCAATATATAGAGTTATATTTTGATTTTGATGGAAACTGATCGAAACGATCGAATCAGCTTACGATACATATCCCATTGTGTTCGAAATGGGGGTAATTGGCTATGGACGACAGGCGGTGGGTTCGATTTTGAGTTCGTTGTAAAAAGTTACTTTATGAGGATTTTAAAATAAAATTAAATAAATTAAAAAAAACCCCTTTCATCTCCTATACCCTCCATCCCCCCTCCCCGCCGTTATTCATTCAAAAATAAAAAAAAAGAATGCGATCCCAAATCGGGATCGGAGGAGGCCGCACCCCACGCGCCCCACCACAGGTGGCGGCGCCGACCGCGAAGACTCACCCCCCTCCTCCCCTTCTCCTTCTCCCTCTCCTCCCAAATCAGCCGCAACCCAAACCCTCAAAAATGGCCTCCCCCAGCCCGAAGCCGCCACCGCGAAGATTCCCCCCTGCAGCTCACCGGCCGACTTCCACCTTGCCCCTCTCTCCCAATTCTACTGTAAGATTTATTTTATTTTTATTTGTTTATATTTTTTTTATTTTAATTCATTGCGAATAATTAGTTTAATAAAAAAAACCATTGTTAGATCTCAGTTTTATTTAGAGATAAATATGGCATTGTTTTTATATGTAAAAGCTATGATTTTTAGAGCAAGATTTGATTTTTATTTTAAACAAAGAATTGATTTTTATGTGAAGTAAAATTCGATTTTTATATATTGAATAGCAAAGTAAAAATTCAATTTTTATATATTTAATAGTAAAGTAAAAATTCGATTTTTATATATTGAATAAAAGTTCGATTTTTATATATTGAATAGCAAAGTAAAAAATTCGATTTTTATATATTGAATAGCGAAGTAAAAATGTGATTTTTATATATGTAGTGAATACGGGCAAAGAAAGTGTCATACGGCGAAGATTTTCTACATATGAAGAGGTGTGGCGTTTGGTTTAGCTAGTCGGTGAGAACTCCTCGCCTTTAATTTAAATTTCTAGTTTGAATTATATACTAGGATGCAGACGGTGTTTAGTAGCACCCGACACCCGTCGTCCACAGACCATGGACGGCTTGTATGCTTGTTTGTTTGATTTTGATGTGTAGTTGATTGTGTGATGTGATGTGAAATGAAATAAAATATTTTATAGTGGAAAATATTTTATAATTAAAAATATAATTTTTAACGTGTATATGAAATGAATATTTATAAACAAATTGACGATTTGTTTATATACACTGATTTGACTGATATTGATTGGGACGATAAATTTTACACATCGCCCAACTGCACAAATAAAATCTGTGTTTGATTGTTTGAAACCCCACACGGGTATTGGGATGATATTTGACGTACACTAATCCCGATTGTTTAGTTGTATGTCGATCGATTGATTGACAGACTGTTATAAGCGTTGAATATTTATATTTGATGCTTATACAGTGTAGAATGCACTTTGGATGATGGTTGATTATTTGTCATTGTTGAGATATACATGTGCTGTAGAAAGTCCATATAATTAACACTATATGGTAATTGATTGGGCCTCATTTCAATTTGGAAAATAAGAAAATAATTTCATGTGTTGAATAAAAGCCGTGTTGATTAGATTGACACCATTTCGACGTGAACGATATTTATATCGATTTTATTCATTTTATAATGAATATCGAAAGTGATTTCAAAATTCGAATTAAATTGAAATGAATTGAAATTCGAATTAAATTGAAATGAATTGAAAATCGAATTAAATTGAAAAGAATTGAAATTCGAATTAGATTGAAATTGAATTGAAATCGATTTTAAATGAAATTAAAATGAATTTATATTGAAAAATTCGATTTTGAAAAGGAAATTGAAATCGTTTTGAAAACGAATTTAAAACGATTTATAAAATACGTTTTAAAAGGAAATCGACGAAGTATATATTATATATATATTATATATATATAATATAATGGCCTGAATAGAACGGGTCGCGCTGCGGCAGTTCGCGAATTTTGACCATTGACTTCGAATTGACGTTGCGGGAGATTTGACCGTCGGATTCTCCTAAAACCGGAACCGTTGGGTTCGTATCGAAAAGAGCTTTCCAGTGAATATTGGTGATTTGAAATATAACGGTTGGATTTGGAATTATGTCCAAATCAAATTTGGAAAAGGTCGCTGTAAGTGCAGTTCGATGGCCATTGGTGGAAATCGACTGCACGGGCCTTGATAAAATTATTAAAAATAGTAATAATTTGTGTAAAATCATAGAAATGATTTGGGAAGAATTGGGATGAAAAACTCGATATTTGAAAAGATAAAAATAGATTATTATCGAAATGAACTAGTTTTGAACTAGAATTAAAATTCTATTTATTTCTGAAATAAATAAATTGGATTTGAAATGGTTTTAAAAATAACTAAAATTTCCATTATACGAATCGGAATGGATTTGAATCGAGATTATCTTCGGAATATTTCGATGTTGGATTTCGTGATTATACAGATATGGTTGTGGAAATTTGAAAGATATACTTTATATCGTTATTTCCAATACGATATTTGTTGGTTTCAGAATTTGATATTGAATATAAGCCGGTATATTTTCTATTCAAAGCCTTGTATTTAATATCAAATGGGATTTTGGATTTGTCGTGAATGGTGTCTTAAATAACACTGTTCTTGGACCCAGTGTAGAAAATATTAAATCTTTCTATTTAGATTTAATGAGGTGACCAATTAAATAATATTTAATTGGAATTGAATTTGAATGTGATTTTGGGTTTATCGTGAATCGTGTTTTAGATGACATTGGTTCTTTAACCCAGTTAAAGACAGGATATTGATATTTGGGAAGATTAAAACGAAGTGAAGTTTTAATGAATCTTTAATTAGATTGAAATGATCGAGAATGGAGTATCACCAGTTTTGCTCCAAAGCGATAGTTAAATCATTAATTAGATTTGAACGTGAAATGGTAATTAATTTTATCGATAACACCGTGGTGTTAGATATGTAGTATTTCCAGTTTTGCTCCAGGGGATGAATAGGTTGGGATTGGGAAATAAAATAAATAATTACTTCGGTGTGGTTCGCTAATTCCGACTAGTTTGGAAAACCATAATATGGTTTGAAATGATATCCAAAGGAAGATTAAAGAATAAATTTAGAAGAATTTATCTTTGATAAAATTAATGGGAACCTCTCCCTAAGAATGTGAATTTTTGAATAAAAGAATATTCTGGATTGGAATGAGGCGTATGTTGTGTTTGTGTAACACTTGTTTATTATATACGCGAGTTATCCAGAAAGGCCGGGTTTATCCCATTCTGAATAACTGATTCGACGTGGTGTCGAGGATGAAGACGGTGGTCGAAGACCGGAGGTCTTGACATTATTTGGGTGATTACTGATGATATTGATTGGACTGTACACCCAAGAGGAGGGAATCAGTTGGTGATCGTCTAGACGTACTTGGAGATCGATGGATATGCGGGGTACTAGGTGCCTCCGGTTTCGTTCAGACCCAGAACGAACTTGTAAATGGACTGTGTGTCTGACATTGGATTTTAGTCTGTGTGAATGATTTCTATTAAATATATATCTGTTTGGCGGCGGAGAATTTATTCTCTTGCTTAATGCCCTTCTCTGAGACGTACGAGCTCAGGGGTTATATATCGATGGATATCAATCACATGGAGTGAATTGCCTGTGTGGCATGCCTAAGTGGCAAATGATCAAGGCTTCTGTTGAAAAGCAAAGTCTTGTGGTTGATGATCAAAGCACCGCCTGTGTGGCATAGCTTTGTGTAGCGTTGATTCGCGAGCCTCACACCCCGGTTGTGAACTAGAAACGGGAGAAGGATCCAGGGAGGGCATGCGTTTCTTTCTAGCTAGGGTGGTGTCAGTGACCTACCAGCCCTGACATTTATATTATTTTCACCTGTGTGGTTGTTGCTGTTGCGAGGCGCCTCGGATATATCGGTCGATCCGGGACCGATGGAGTCATTGGACTCATTTACGCCCCAAAGGGCAGGGAAGCGCAGTGTTCAGGCATTTTAATCCACATCGGTGGACCGGCCCTGTGGCTCCTAGGTGCAGTTGCGGCTGTAGCCTGAGGCTCGGGCTAGAGAGTATCGAATCGGTAGAGGACTATCTTTTGCCTCGGTTCACAGATGGAAATCCAATTTCCAAATACATGACTTTGCGGTTTTAATTGTAGAACTAGTATGGCGACATGATATATGGTACCCATGCCGTCTATGATTGATATTTATGATTGAAATTGTTTTGACACTATACACTTATAGTAATAAAAGATGAAATTTAGTGTATCAAGCATTCTTTGGCTATTATAAGGTAAAACCCTATCCTCCGACTTGTGTTGCATTGTGTGATGGGACCTGGGTCTTATAATAGTTTCATTTTTCTTTATTTAGCATTGCGCTGTTGTTTTATGCACTGGTATTCTTGGGAGGAAACTCGTTCCGTGTTATACGGCGTGGTCCCTTGATTTACCTAACTTTAAAATAAAGATTAATAACTGTTTTAGTTCTCACACCAGTCCCATGACTGGCCTGGAGTTTATTGTTTTAACCTAAACTCTGGGTGCCCTTATTTCGACATGGGCAACTAGTAGTTTTGGTTTTGCAGATTTACATTCATAGGATCCTGATTTACAGCTGGAACGATACTCGGAAAGCTCTGTATCCGTGTATTACTTCTGGTTGTGTTTTGTATTATTTTCCGCTGCGATGTATTTAAATGTAATTTAAATCTCTGATATTTTCTGTTGTATAATATTTGTCTATACTCTGTATATTCTTGTATTCTGATGGAATTGTTGTAATATACAATGAAATGTTGTTCTGTCTGCGTTCTATTTTGTCGTATTCTCAAGATAATCCGGGCTTTCCTTACCGGGGAAGTTACGGGCTATCATAGTTGGTATCAGAGCTTTGGTTTACAAAGCTCAGAGAACAAGACACATTAGAACCATACGAAGGAATTCATCAGAGTTTGGATTAGTAATATCCAATAAGAATGGCTCGTTAGAGATGGGATCAGTAGTATCCTAGAATGAGTGTGAACAGTATATTTTTAAAATGAAAACAATCTTTGTTTTGAAAATTTAAATCAATTATTCTTATTTGATTATTTATTTGTATTGATTTGGATAGCCCAGTATACAAAGACTTTGCATATACGTCTGATCCACGGGTATTCGAAGTTTTAATATAGTGGATAGATATAGAACCACACTCTAGTCGCCCGGAGATGATTCTGATGATTACTCGAGTATCATCAGAATTTATATTCGAGTGACGAAAGTGAGATTTCTATATATTTCCAATTTACTGGTGTGAGAACCCAAATTAGATAGGGCCTATGGTTGTGATTTGACATCAAAAATCTGATTTTTGACTATATATCAAAGTTATGAATTTGAAATGATAACCAACTAATTGATTGATAGTTGTGTTGTTCGATTATTGTTTGATTAATTAAATGTTGAACCTATAGCCAATTTGAACCAAATAGTAAATTGTATTGAAAATTTATCGCATTTGCATGCATGTACATGTACTTACATTGAACAGGTCATTGCAAAGAGGCTAGAGCAGAAGAATAAAATTGTTTGCCCGACAAATAGGTACATGTTTACCATAATTTACTATTTTGTTTGGGTGATGATGATTTTATGAGCCGATTGGCTTTTTCTTTTTCTTTTGGACTGAAGAAGGCCATGGGAGGCTATATGAAATATCCTGAAGTCCCCAATGCAGGGGAGGTTATGGCGAAATTTTTCGAAAATTTAGGGTGTTAGCCAAATTTTTGAAAAATTTGAAAAGTTCTTAGAAACTGAAAAGTTCAAGAACTTAAGCCGTAATGAAAATAATGAAAGTTGAGTTGATTTGTGAAACAACTTTCGGCTTCGCTCCTTTTCGAGGACGAAAAGTTTTAAGTGGGGGAGATTGTAATAACCCGAAAATCTGGGCCAATTTAAAAATTTTATTTTGGCAATTTTAATGAATTTTGAATATTTAAAATGAATATTTTAAATAGAAACGATGAGAAATTTATTTTGAATAGAATTCGAACGTATATATTTATATAGATCGTTAGAATATAAATATTTATTTTTATATATAAAAGGAATTGAAAATGGCGCGGTAGTTCTATAATTCGATTTCAAATTTCAAATGAATGTATAGGATTCAAAATAAACTGAATTTTAGTAAAACCAAAAATATTTGAATCTAATTGAGAATATCTTTCCAACGAATCCGAAAAATTGAAATTTCATAGCGGGGATCAAAAGTTATGTCCAGTTGAAAATTCAGAATAGTCGCTATGGAACTCAGGCCGTTAAAGATAGCCATTTTGCAAACGACCTCGGTTTTCGACGAAACCACTTTTGTTGGATCCGTGATGTCAAGTTATTGCTAGGTTTCAAATTTCATAATTTTTCGAATCAATATGTGAGCGTGGCAAAGGAAAACACCTTTGACCAATTTCAATTGATTATAATCGACTGGAAAATGGCCATTTTTCAGACGGTCTCAGAATTTGATGAAATTGGTTTTGTTAGGACCGCATCGTCAATACGAAGCTAGAAAATATTTTTTGGGAATTTTTCTAGTTAGTATGTGGCCCCAGTAAAATGAAATGCGCGTTCAAATTCAATATATAGAGTTATATTTTGATTTTGATGGAAACTGATCGAAACGATCGAATCAGCTTACGATACATATCCCATTGTGTTCGAAATGGGGGTAATTGGCTATGGACGACAGGCGGTGGGTTCGATTTTGAGTTCGTTGTAAAAGTTACTTTATGAGGATTTTAAAATAAACTTAAATAAATTAAAAAAAACCCTTTCATCTCCTATACACTCCAGCCCCCCCACCCCCACCGTTATTCATTCAGAAATATAAAAATGCGATCCCGAATCGGGAACGGAGGAGGCCGCTCCCCCACGCGCGCCACCACAGGTGGCAGCGCCGATCGCGAAGACTCACCCCCTCCTCCCCTTCTCCTTCTCCCTCTCCTCCCAAATCAGCGCAACCCAAACCCTCAAAAATCGCTTCCCCCAGCCCGAAGCCGCCACCGCGAAGATCCCCCCCTGCAGCTCGCCAACCGACTTCTGCCTTGCCCCCCTCTCCCAATTCTACTGTAAGATTTATTTTATTTTTATTTGTTTATATTTTTTTTATTTTAATTCATTGCGAATAATTAGTTTAATAAAAAAACCAATGTTAGATCTCAGTTTTATTTAGAGATAAATATGGCTTTGTTTTTATATGTAAAAGCTATGATTTTTAGAGCAAGATTTGATTTTTATTTTAAACAAAGAATTGATTTTTATGTGAAGTAAAATTCGATTTTTATATATTGAATAACAAAGTAAAATTCGATTTTTATATATTGAATAGCAAAGTAAAAATTCGATTTTTATATATTGAATAGCAAAGTAAAAATTCGATTTTTATATATTGAATAGCGAAGTAAAAATTCGATTTTTATATATTGAATAGCGAAGTAAAAATTCGATTTTTATATATTGAATAGCGAAGTAAAAATTCGATTTTTATATATTGAATAGCGAAGTAAAAATTCGATTTTTATATATTGAATAGCAAAGTAAAAATTCGATTTTTATATATTGAATAGCGAAGTAAAAATGTGATTTTTATATATGTAGTGAATACGGGCAATGAAAGTGTCAAACGGCGAAGATTTTCTACATATGAAGAGGCATGGCGTTTGGTTTAGCTAGTTGGTGAGAACTCCTCGCCTTTAATTTAAATTTCTAGTTTGAAATATATACTAGGATGAAGATGGTGTTTAGTAGCACCCGACACCGTCGTCCACAGACCATGGACGACTTGTATTCTTGTTTTTTTGATTTTGATGTGTAGTTGATTGTGTGATGTGATGTGAAATGAAATAAAATATTTTATAGTGGAAAATATTTTATAATTAAAAATATAATTTTTAACGTGTATATGAAATGAATATTTATAAACAAATCGACGATTTGTTTATATACACGATTTGACTGATATTGATTGGGACGATAAATTTTACACATCGCCCAACTGCACAAATAAAATCTGTGTTTGATTGTTTGAAACCCCACACGGGTATTGGGATGATATTTGACGTACACTAATCCCGATTGTTTAGTTGTATGTCGATCGATTGATTGACAGACTGTTATAAGCGTTGAATATTTATATTTGATGCTGATACAGTGTAGAATGCACTTTGGATGATGGTTGATTACTTGTCATTGTTGAGATATACATGTGTTGTATAAAGTCCATATAATTAACACTATATGGTAATTGATTGGGCCTAATTTCAATTTGGAAAATAAGAAAATAATTTCATGTGTTGAATAAAAGCCGTGTTGATTAGATTGACGCCATTTCGACGTGAACGATATTTATATCGATTTTATTCATTTTATAATGAATATCGAAAGTGATTTCAAAATTCGAATTAAATTGAAACGAATTGAAATTCGAATTAAATTGAAAAGAATTGAAATTCGAATTAGATTGAAATTGAATTGAAATCGATTTTAAATGAAATTAATATGAATTTATATTGAAAAATTCGATTTTGATTTGAATTTGAAAAGGAAGTTGAAATCATTTTGAAAACGAATTTAAAATGATCTATAAAATACGTTTTAAAAGAAAATCGACGAAGTATATATTATATATATAATATAATGGCCTGAATAGAACGCGCCGCGCTGCGGCAGTTCACGAATTTTGACCATTGACTTCGAATTGACGTTGCAGGAGATCCGACCGTCGGATTCTCCTAAAACCGGAACCGTTGGGTTCGTATCGAAAAGAGCTTTCTACTGAATATTGGAGATATGAAATCTAATGGTTGGATTTGGAATTATGTCCAAATCAAATTTGGAAAAGGTCGCTGTAAGTGCAGTTCGATGGCCATTGGTGGAAATCGACTGTACAAGCCTTGATAAAATTATTAAAAATAGTAATAATTTGTGTAAAATCATAAGAAATGATTTGGGATGAAAAACTCCATATTTGAAAAGATAAAAATAGATTTTTATCAAAATGAACTAGTTTTGAACTAGAATTAAAATTCTATTTATTTCTGAAATAAATAAAGTGGAGTTGAAATGGTTTTAAAAATAACCAAAATTTCCAATATACGAATTGGAATGGATTTGAATCGAGATTATCTTCGGAATATTTCGATGTTGGATTTCGTGATTATATAGATATGGTTGTGGAAATTTGAAAGATATACTTTATATCGTTATTTCCAATACGATATTTGTTGGTTTCAGAATTTGATATTGAATATAAGCCGGTATATTTTCTATTCAGAGCCTTGTATTTAATATCAAATGGGATTTTTGATTTGTCGTGAATGGTGTCTTAAATAACACTGTTCTTGGAACCAGTGTAGAAAAGATTAAATATTTCTATTTAGATTTAATGAGGTGTACCAATTAAATAATATTTAATTGGAATTGAATTTGAATGTGATTTTGGGTTTATCGTGAATCGTGTTTTAGATGACATTGGTTCTTTAACCCAGTTAAAGACAGGATATTGATATATGGGAAGATTAAAACTAAGTGAAGTTTTAATGAATCTTTAATTAGATTGAAATGATCGAGAATGGAGTATCACCAGTTTTGCTCTAAAGCGATAGTTAAATCCTTAATTAGATTTGAACGTGAAATGGTAATTAATTTTATCGATTACACCGTGGTGTTAGATATGGAGTATTACCAGTTTTGCTCTAGGGGATGAATAGGTTGGGATTGGGAAATAAAATAAATAATTACTTCAGTGTGGTTCGCTAATTCCGACTAGTTTGGAAAACCATAATATGGTTTGAAATGATATCCAAAGGAGATTAAAGAATAAATTTAGAAGAATTTATCTTTGATAAAATTAATGGGAACCTCTCCCTAAGAATGTGAATTTTTGAATAAAAGAATATTCTAGATTGGAATGAGGCGTATGTTGTGTTTGTGTAACACTTGTTTATTATATAAGCGAGTTATTCAGAAAGGCCGGGTTTATCCCATTCTGAATAACTGATTCGACGTGGTGTCGAGGATGAAGATGGTGGTCGAAGACCGGAGGTCTTCACATTGTTTGGGTGATTACTAATGATCTTGATTGGGCTGTACACCCAAGAGGAGGGAATCAGTTGGTGATCGTCCAGACGTACTTGGAGATCGATGGATATGCGGGGTACTAGGTGCCTCCGGTTTCGTTCAGACCCAGAACGAACTTGTAAATGGACTGTGTGTCTGACATTGAATTTTAGTCTATGTGATTGATTTCTATTAAATATATATCTGTTTGGCGGCGGAGAATTTATTCTCTTGCTTAACGCCCTTCTCTGAGACATACGAGCTCAGGGGTTATATATCGATGGATATCAATCGCATGGAGTGAATTGCCTGTGTGGCATGCCTAAGTGGCAAATGATCAAGGCTTCTGTTGAAAAGCAAAGTCTTGTGGTTGATGATCAAAGCACCGCCTGTGTGGCATAGCTTTGTGTAGCGTTGATTCGCGAGCCTCACACCCCGGTTGTGAACCAGAAACGGGAGAAGGATCCAGGGAGGGCATGCGTTTCTTTCTAACTAGGGTGGTGTCAGTGACCTACCAGCCCTGACATTTATATTATTTTCACCTGTGTGGTTGTTGCTGTTGCGAGGCGCCTCGGATACATCGGTCGATTCGGGACCGATGGAGTCATTGGACTCATTTACGCCCCAAAGGGCGGGGAAACGTAGTGTTCAGGCATTTTAATCCACATCGGTGGACCGGCCCTGTGGCTCCTAGGTGCAGTTGCGGCTGTAGCCAGAGGCTCGGGCTAGAGAGTCTCAAATCGGTAGAGGACTATCTTTTGCCTCGGTTCACAGATGGAAATCCAATTTCCAAATACGTGACTTTGCGGTTTTAATTATAGAACTAGTATGGAGACATGATATATGGTATCCATGCCGTCTATGATTGATATTTATGATTGAAATTGTTTTGACACTATACACTTATAGTAATAAAAGATGAAATTTAGCGTATCAAGCATTCTTTGGCTATTATAAGGTGAAACCCTATCCTCCGGCTTGTGTTGCATTGTGTGATGGGACTTGGGTCTTATAATAGTTTCATTTTTCTTTATTTAGCATTGCGCTGTTGTTTTATGCACTGGTATTCTTGGGAGGAAACCCGTTCCGTGTTATACGGCGTGGTCCCTTGATTTTCCTAACTTTAAAATAAAGATTAATAACTGTTTTAGTTCTCACACCAGTCCCATGACTGACCTGGAGTTTATTGTTTTAACCTAAACTCTGGGTGCCCTTATTTCGACACGGGCAGCTAGTAGTTTTGGTTTTGCAGATTTATATTCACAGGATCCTGATTTACAGCTGGACACTCGGAAAGCTCTGTATCTGTGTATTATTTCTAGTTGTGTTTTGTACTATTTTCCGCTGCGATGTATTTAAATGTAATTTAAATCTCTGATATTTTCTGTTGTATAATATTTGTCTATACTCTGTATATTCTTGTATTCTGATGGAATTGTTGTAATATACAATGAAATGTTCTTCTGTCTGCGTTCTATTTTGTCATGTTCTCAAGATAACCCGGGCTTTCCTTACCGGGGAAGTTACGGGCTATCATAAATATTGATTTGTATTGAACAGTCTACTCATCGATCAAGATAAATAGATTAAATTATAAAGAGGATGATACGATCCATGTCTCGAGTTTAATACTGGATATACTGGTTAAAAGGATTATATTACATTGATACGGTGGTCACATAAAAGGTCGTATCGAATTGATTAACTTGTTATAACTTTGGTAGCAGCGACGTATTGCTAGGTGCCAATCACTGTTTATGATTTTAAATACGATTTAAAATCATTGTCAATGTTGTAATAACCTATGGGGTCACACAGTAGAGCGTTATAATAGAGAAATTATTTTGGACAAATAAAATATCAATACATTGAATGTAACACCCCCGTCCGTTAATGTCACTCACAAAGGGAATGCATTAAGTTTCATGGAGTATTATAAGTATACAGAACGGAATATTACAAGACAAAGAAAGTAGTACTTGAAATTTTTTATAACTTTATTGCAGTGGAAACAGAAATAAGTTTGATTACATTTCCAAATACCAAAACCAAGTACATAATATCAGTCTTGTAGAAAACCTTTAGAGTACTTAATATTAAAATTGTACTCCCCAACAGAAAATGCCATAGATAAGCTGAATCAAAGCCAAGCAATTCATCTTTCAACTTTAAGCTAGAAGAAGGGATATTCTAACTAAGCTTGAGTATTTCCTCCCTAAAAACCTTAGAGGGGTGGGGGGGGAACGGAAGAAAAGAGGCGAAAACAAACTGGGTCAGACATAAGTCTGGTGAGTCCAGTGACTTTAACAATATAATCATTAAAGTAACAGTATAAGAACATAAACTGGAAAGTAAGAATGACTATACATAAATATGCATGACAAGGTAAGTAGGATGAATAAGATAAACGTTGCTCGCGCTTCTAATCACTAAAGGATAATTACTACACTACACCAATGCTAATTTCACTGCACCGTTACTAGTTCCATACTGAAAGTTGATCCCCATCTTGTAATAGGTAGTCCTCAGACGTAACATCTAGTAAGAGGTATTCACCCCATATAATCCTTACTTGCCCATACTAAATACTAGATGTCCCCACACTACCCCCTTATCGCTTAATCGATCGGCTCCCTAACTCGCATGTATTTGTTACTTGTGTCATTCGGCCCCGCTTGTTTACTTGTGTCATTCGGTCCTGCTTGTATGTAGATACCTATGCTGATCCCACCATAGGGTGTATCAATCCCTATGATGGCAACCCGACACAATCAAGACGCACAGTGTATACTACTGATGCCCAGTGCCTGCTTTTTCCACTCCGGAGCACGTGTACGCCCATATTCCGCCGGAACCTACACTGCCGCACCACCCGCCGCTACTTTGACCGCTTATAATCAGCCCAGTAATTGTGCCCCACCCTGCCTAGTTCAGGGTACCATGATACATCTATGTGGGTTACTACTGAAATGGGCCCCCGTTCTAGGGTTAACTACCGGTTAAGTTTTGTAGGCCTATATATGCAAATATTACCCACCTATACGAGATGTACTTAACCCTCCCAATGATTCAAACATGTTTATTTAAAGGTTAAGTTTGTGGGCCTATATACACTAATATTACCCACCTACCCATGGTTTACTTAACCCTCCTACTTATCAAGTCAATATGTATTATTGGTTAAGCTTGCCTTAACCCTATCCCCTTTGTTCATGTAATATTGGTTAAGTGTTATCCATTCATGTTAACTTAACCCACCCACACATCATGTTGTATTGGTTAAGTGTTTCTTATTAACTTAACCCTGTTCATTCATCATGTTATATTGGTTAAGTGTTTTAAATTTACTTAACCCCACACACTTGTCTATTTAACATGTTGTATTGGTTAAGTGTTCTCAATTTACTTAACCCCACCCACTTATCTAATTAACATGCTGTATTGGTTAAATATTCTCAATTTACTTAATCCCACCCACTTATCTAATTAACATGTTGTATTGGTTAAGTGTTCTCAATTTACTTAACCCCACCCACTTGTCTATTCATTGGCATTAATTAATTTATTAATGTGCCAACCTCTCACATTAGAACTGTTGTTTGCAGTTGCTGGATGTGCCGGGCAGTTCCGGGCAGACTTCTACCGCAAACTCATTCTAACCTCAGGTTTTAGGCTTAATGCGCTAACCTCTCACATTATATCTGTGTTGTTGCGGTCGCTGGATGTGCCGGGCAGTTCCGGCCAATATTACACTGCAACTCAATCTAACCTCGAGTTAGGCATGTTCATCTTTTGACCAATTTACATGTTTACCATTTATGTCCAAGTCTAGATTTATATGTAAATTATCCATAAGTGTGGTCAATTCAAGTTATGCCACATTTACTAGATATGCCCAAAATCAGTTATATGATTGCAACCCATTTTATGCCAATTACATAATGTCCAATATTTAATGTTTCCCAACTGTTTCCCAACGTCAATCGTTCATATAATTCATATAATACGTTAGGCTCGCCATTAGCCTAACTCATAATAAAAAGGGAAAGAAAGAGACGTATAACATCCAAACTGGCATAAAACAATATAGATCCAATTATGAACATAACTAGCATATAACAAAGATCCCATTTATGAACTTGCATAACAAAATAGATCTAAATTAACATATGAACTTGCATAACAAGTTAGATCTAAATTAACATATGAACTTGCATAACAAATTAGATCTAAATTAACATATGAACTTCCATAACAAATTAGACCTAAATTAACATATGGACTTGCATAACAAATTAACATATGGACTTGCACAACAAATTAGATCTAAATTAACATATAAACTTGCATAACAAATTAGATCTAAATTAACATATGGACTTGCATAACAAATTAGATCTAAATTAACATATGAAAATAGACTAGCATGGATCATAAACTTGCATGATCATAATTTACACTCACATAAATTTGCATAATCAATGACTTGCATAAGCAATAAACATATAAAATATGAATTTGCATAAACATATAAACTGACATGGATCTAATCATATAAAATATGACTTTCATAGATCTAAACATATAAATAGGAACTTGCATGTATGAATATGATTTTCATATAAAGTTGCATATGATTTGCATATAAACTTGCATATAAACTTGCATATGTAATTAGACATGTATACTAATATCACATGATTTACATATAAACTTGCATATGATTTGCATACGAACTTGCATACAACAACAACATAAAATGAATCTGATCGAGCATACACAATTAGACACATGAATTAACATCATTAAATGGACTTAATCAAGTATATATAATTAGTCATATTCATATAGTCCAACTTATGAACCCATCACAATTACGTTCAACAATTATCTTGTTAAAGGAGTTGTACTCACTATGAACGGATTAAAGAAGAGAATAGATTAAGCGTAGAATCCTTTTTCCACCATTCTAAGTTTCAATTCTTTGAATAAGAGAAGCTTGCTCAGTCTATGTTGCAGCAGCATGGCGGATTGAGAATGATTCTTTTTTTTTTATTTTGGGTTTAGGTTAGTTTTGATTATATAGGAGTGTAGGATTAATTCTAACCTTTAGATCAGTCTAGGAGTTATCAGAGCCATCCAAACCAAAGAGATGTGTCACTCAGCCAATCACAGCACGACACATAAGCCCTAATACCTCAGAATTCGTCACCAGGCCAATCAGAGAAGGCCACGTTAAAAAAAAACAATCCTTGACCAATAAAAAAGCGCCATGTGCGCCACATGATGCGTACACGTCATATATATATTCTATATATATTTATATTATTATTTTTTCTTTTTAATACACACATTACTTTGTGAATCTTTTTTTATGCGCTACTTTTTTATTGTCAATTAACATAAGTGTCAAATTACCATATCCCTTTAATGTTAATTGACATAAGTGACAAATTAGCATAAGTATTCAAACAAATTAAGATTAATTACATGCTTTCCTAAATTATCATCAAATAAACATAAATGACAATAAATCAAACATAAATGACAAATTACTTGTTTTCTTTATTGCATGTATTGATTCCTTCTGTGCTCACACATTTTTAAATTTGTATCTTTATAACATAATTGCAAATATGTACATATATGCATCTATTTATTTATCTTTATAACATAATTGCACATATATAGATATATTCAACTATTTATTTAATACTTTTTCCGTATGCATTATTGCGTTAAATCTCCTTATTTAACGCACGTACTAATATGTTAATCTTCTTACCTTTAATTTGTCACATGCATTTCTTTACATTAATGCTTTTCTACATTTTCTTGCACACTTTTGAATTTTCATCCTTAATTGATTAATCCATAAATTAATTATATAAAAATTTGGGTTATTACATTCTCCCCTCCTCAAAGGATTTCATCCCCGAAATCTCCAAGTTAAGAAGAATGTTACCATCCTACCATCCATCATCCATCTACTCATTCATCAATCACAAACATCCATTGTGCTTAAAAGATTTCTAATGCTTTATTGAACATATGCAAAAGTGTGTGTATATGTTCCTACTCTAATGCAAAATCAGGCGGTCTACTGACTCAATCAACCTCCCTAATGCAATTCATGATAGTGCCATGCGTCCATTATGTATGCAAAAGAATCCTAATGATACATATCAGTTTTACATGCATGCATAATCATTTATTTAAATGGAACTTCCATATGATAACACATTCAATATACATCCATCAAATTAATTATGCACACTTATTCATATGTAATATAAAAGTGATTGAGCCGATCTAGTGCCTAATGTGTGTGTAAATGCATCCACGAGTAACCACTAGCAAACACTTGCATCCACTTGCATCACCAAACGTAACACGTCTCAAACACATGTTTACAACCATATGATTTTACTACCTAAAGATCGAAGATGTAATCGAGAGGACATACTGAACGATAGAACAAGTATAAAAAAAGCGATAGAAAAAGGAGAAGTTAAGAACATACCCTCAAGGAAAGGGTACAGCGTACGTATCTTGTCTTCCATCTCCCAGGTCGCGTCTCCTTAATCATCTCCTCATTGGACTTTAAGCACTTGACCTCTCCGTTGTGTAACTTCTTGACCTACGATCAAAGGATGCATGTAGGAGCTCGTCTAATCGTGGCATCTTGCTCCACTTCCACTTCCCTAAGCATGCTCGGCTCCACTACTTCCGCGGTATCATGTAAACGCTTCTTCAAGGATTGTCTTCCTCAAGCTCTCGTCTCGTGATACGCAAAGTCTATCTCGCGCCTCGGGGATAAACCCCGAACTTCATCAAAGACGTCATCAAACCCACGGACCACACGAACAAATTTCAAATCATCGATGAATGCATCAAGAGATTCTAGGTAGCTAAGCATCACTGAACCCCTAGGGTCACAGGAAATATCAAGGGTCATTCCACAACGAGTCAACAATCTAACTACCTTCTTTTCACAGTCTAGGATGGCACCATGCCTTGCTAGCCAATCCATTCCTAGAATAAAGCTATAGCCCGTGAAACCAGGAACGAAGGCGTTGCATTCAAGCTCAACGCCCAAGATAGACACTCTCAAATCCTGAAAAACCAAAGATAAGTGAGCCAAACCACCAATAGTGTTAGACCAAAAAGTGGTTCTAACACCCAAATTGACTAAAAGCAGAATGAAATAAGATCAAAAGTAAAATGGAGACACAGAATTTATAGTGGTTCGGCGTTAAAAAGCCTACGTCCACTTGTCAATCACTATTCTCGACGATAGAGTTGCAATTACAATGAGATATTCACTCAATTTCACTCACAACTCACATACATTCACTCAATTGTTTCAAAACAAATGTTGAAATACGATTTGGGTTATCCAGGAGTGCTGGAATTCGATTTATGAAAGTGGTTGAACTCTCAAAGTGCCAAAAAGAAGATCCCTTTCATTATCTCCAGACAGGGTATTTATAGGTGAAAATTTGCTCAGAACCCGATCCGGATCGGAGCCACGTGTCTTCCATCCCATCCTCCTCGGGTTCGGATGGATTTCAGTGTTGACAACGCATCAGAGCAGTGGACGTTGTGGGTAGGAACTGGTCATACCCGCTCCGCATCTTCAGGCGATCGTGGGGGAATGTGACATGAATGACAGGTTCGGTTCGGAGGAGCCTACAGTGGGGGTTCGGATCGGAGTATCCGATCCGATCCGGATTAACCCAAAAACTAAGTCTTTATCCACTTTGCTCTGTTCCGATCCGATAGTATATAGACCTCCGATCCGATTGACAGTAGGTAGCTCCCCGAACCGAACAGCAGTGCCTCTTTGATTCAAACATTAGCAGCTCTCCGATCCGATTGACAGTAGGTAGCTTCCCGAACCGAATAGCAGCACCTCTTTGATTCAAACATTAGCAGCTCTCCGATCCGAACAGCCAAATCACTTCGATCCGATCCACTATATCTCTCCGATCCGACCCGCTATGAGGCTTTCCAAGTTCTTCAACGTTTCACATCTCGACTTTGTGTTGCTCAGTTCACAAAGTGGGCTAACATTTTGCCCCCTCAAAGGATGCTTCTGTTGGAGACGGAGCATGCTTTGATTATCATTGCACAACATCTCCTAGGTAATTTTTCCTTGTGTTCTCATCTTCTTCTCCGAACTTTAGTTTGATTCAATACTGAGTTACAACATTCTGTTCGGTTCGGATTCCGACCAGAATGGATCCCATTCTTTTTCTATTTCGTATTGGATTATTGGGCCATGCTGCGTTACTGGGCTGTCAAACCGATCCGACCGGGGAGACGAATAGTCACCCTGTTTTTCTATATAAACTTAGCCTTCACTTCCTTCCCACTTTCTTTTTACTTTATCGTTTTACCCTTTCTGCCTCGGAACTCCAGAATTCAAAAGAGAAAGATTTTTTACAATTCTTGCGCGAATGTTCCATTTATACGCCTCGGTAGGTTTGAATCCTTGATTGGTTTCGTGATAACAAATTTTAATTGAAACTGATGATCAATTCGACCGATCTGGACGTGGTTTCCACGCCGCAGTCTCCTCTTCCTTCGTTATTGTCGTTGGTGGCTTCGTTGCTACTTCGAGGCGTTGGAGGAGGGAGTTGTGGTCTGAGGCCAAAAAGGAGGAAGAAGAAGAAGATCATAGGGAGTCAGTTCGGGCGGTGGAGTATGGAAAGTGGAGAAAGGGAAAAAGAAGAGAAGTCCAGAATGTCGGATCGGGTCGGGGCAAGTAGAGAAAGGGAAAAGGAAAAGAGGTCCAGAAGGTCGGATCGGGTCGGAGCAAGTAGTTAAAGAAAGGGGGAATGGAGCTCACCTAACCGGATCGGGTCGGACTGTAAGATAAAGGAGGAGAAGCATGACTACGTGATCCGATCCGTACCGTTAGGGGAATCTACCTCCGAGCCGACCCGATTTTGATTTCTGAGTTTCAAAGTTTATCCGAGCCCAAGACAAGGCCACGCCCCCGATCCGATCCCAATGAATGCGCCCGAACCGAACCGAAGGGCAGTCCATCTTAATGCATAAAAACTCGTTTAACTTGCCCAATCAACTCTTGGCATAATCTTCAACTTAATGGACAGTTAGGATAGTGTCTTGCTAACGTAACTGGACATCAATAACTACTTCAATCCTTTATACTTCACCAAAATTTTGCATCGCACTTTTAAACATTTACTTTACAATTTCCGCATACACTGTTTACACTTTAGTTTGCACAGATGCACGGGGGGATACGGGCTAATTTACTCTAACTTGTGCTATTGCTTCTTCAATAGTTTTATGACCATGAGACCCAGACGCTCTTCTAGACTAGCTGAGAAGAAAGAGGCCCCGGAGACCTCCAACAAAGTTACTCTAGAGGACATATCTTCTCCTTCGGATCCAGAATGGAATGATGAGGGTTCAGACTACGAGGTTGGAAATCGCGAAAGTGACATAGTGTCTTCGGAGGGTGAAGTTTCTCTAGGTTTTGAAGAGGAAGGAGGGATTGGTGACGACCGGGCTCCTGATGAGTTTGAATCGGCTGTCATATTGGAATCACCCCAAGATTCTGTTGAATCAACAATCGACAACGACAGACTTATCCGAATTTGTTTAAAATACGGGATACTAAAAAGGGACACCCTAGTGCCTTCGAGAACTGACCGTCCCCGCAACCCTCCAGAAGGGTATATGGCAATTACTCGGTTGATGTGCATGGTCGGTGCTATCCCCCCATTTTCTCCTTTTATCGTCGATTTTCTAAGACAAATGCGGATTGCCCCATGCAGCTGCACCCCAATTCTTATGCTTACTTATACACCTTATATGTAGCATACCGTGAGATCTTAGGCATAGAGCTCACTTTCGATGACGTTCATTTCTTCTACAACTTCAAGCATCGGACTCGAGAGACTCCTTCTTTCTGCTACTTTGAGTCTGTCCCTAAGAGGAAGATAATTTCAGCGCCATTCAGTAGTAAAGCTGGAGATTCCAGGCTGGAATGGTTTTATGTGAAGCGACAACCAGGGTGTGCCAGGAGGTGGACGAAATCAAGTAAAGCACCGGTTTTCTAAATCTCGGCTCTATACATTCAAGTCATCGCCTTAACTTGTTTTTCTTTTTGCTTGCAGTCGATAACCCAAAACAAATATCAGACCAAGTATTCTTTGACCGGATGCACCAGCTCCTTAATGGCGATCAGAAGTTCTTGACTATTGATGAAGTCCTTAAGGACGAATATCTTCATTTTCATGGGTTGCTATCTGTTACTCGTAGCATTGGTCACGGGACGGCTCCATATGTTTATATTCCCCCCATGGACGTAATCCCTGAAACGGGCGAAAGCTCGAGAGCTCCTACAGTGCCTCTTCAAGCTTCACCCTCTCCTTCTTCTACCCAAGATGATGAATTGGCTAACATGGCGGAAAGGCCTCGCGAAGGATATACTGTTCTCGAGGATGCCATTTCTCCAGAAAAATCTACGTCTTCCAAAGAGTCACCGATCGATGCTTCTGAGGGAGATGTCCCTAGTACTGATGACCCACTGTTTCAGGGTTTGGGGGACCTCCCCTTACCTGAAACCATTTACACTTCAGAGGATTTTAGGAAGAATCCTTTAGTTTTCACTTCCTCCGAAGAGACCACTCCTGCTAAGGCCAAAGAGCCTGCCCGTACTAGTCTAGCTTCGGACTCGGGTTGGTTGGGGGGAAACACACCACTTAGGACACACTTTACACAATAGCATTACCACTCATTGCACCTCTCTCTCTGTGAAACTATTGATTCTGAATTTCATTTGTCTTATTGTGCAGGCACGATGTCCCGATCTTACTATGATATCAGGAAACTCCACCGCAGCAAGTCTAATCCACCTTACGATACGGAGTATGATCATCGCGACGATCGCAGTAGGGAGGAGAGAAGGCCTTATGAACCCTATCGCTCTCGAACCTCGCGTTCTCGATCTCCTGTTCGGACGGACCCAGAGAGATATAATGGTTATCAAGGTCGTCGGGAAGAGGACAGGCCGCAACCAAAAGACACCACCTCTTCTCAAGAAAAGCGAAGCAGGGAGAGAAGTCCGCCAAAAGATACTGAGTCACGAAGTAAACGCAATGTTTCTGCTAAATGGCCTAGAACAGATAAAGAAACTATTGAATCCTCCACACACAGGGACACTGAACTGACGATCCCCGGCCCTCCACCACTAGATGTTGAAACTGCAATCAAGCGGGCGTATCTGGAGGAGCAATTTCCCGAACATTACTTCGAGAACTTGACTTTTTTACCAGCCCTTGAGCCTATTTCTTCCAGGTGGGCAGATGAGGCCAAAGCAAAGATAGATGCGGTCGAGAAACAGTATTCTGAAATGTTCAAATATTCACGCAACCTTTCCAGAATCATCCGTACTCTAATCACGAATGCTGATTCAATGCAAAAAACCGTGGAAGACGATGCAAAGGCCTTAAAGAATCTAGGAAAAGATTTGGAGGACACACAGGCCCAGCTTGCTGTTGCTCAAAGGGACGCTACTAGCTTCAAACAACAATTTGAAGATATGCAAAAACGTTACCATGATTTGCTTGAATCTCACACTCAAGAGCGTTCTGAGTTAAAAAAGCAAGCCGAAGATGCTAAGTCAGATGCCGCTAAAACGCGCCTTGCTTACGCTGACCTTGAACGGAAAAATGCCGAGTTTGCAAGGAGGAATGCTGAGCTAGAAAAGAAAAATGCTGACTTGGCTTCTAAGCTAATGGAGGCGGAAAACAGAGCTGCCCTGGCGGAGGGTAACGTCGAATGTGCTATCAAATCCGCTGAGGAGGCCCGCAAACAATTGTCAGAGGCGGAGGCAGAGATTCAGGGTTTCGGCGAATTAATGATTGAATTCTTTGCACATATCATCCGTCGCCGGAATATTTCTTGGATTGAGAATTATCCATCTACTCTAGTCCAAGTATGGAGTCAGATCGTTGAGTGGGAGAAAGAGGAGCTCAAGGTTGATTCCATTGATGAGGACAAGCTGATGGAGAAATATTTAAGGGATGATGAGCCAGAACGCCTAGCTGAAGGGCGCCGCCTTATTGCTAATGCTATGGAAGAAGAGAGGTGGAGGACTAAGCAAAAGAACGTTCCCGAGGCTGGTTCCTCTTCTACTGCCCCTGCAACTTCTGAAGTAGAGGGGTATGATCCTGAAAACCCGGGGATTCCTCGAACAACTCTGCTATCCCCTATTCCCGAAATGGCATCGGAGACAGCAGTTACCCCTGCCGAGAAGTCTTCGGAAGGTATCTCTACATTTTCTCCCCAATTCGTCAGGGCTATCTCTACCTTTTGCCACGTGATTGAGCAATCGATGAAAAACCCATTATTTTCTCCTGAGTTGATAACTGTTGCTTCTCATTCTGTAGGTATTGAGCCATCCGGAAAGACAGATGTGACTCAGGGAACCGCCTCTGGGGCGGAGCCTACAAAGAAGTCAAATGGGGGAAAGGACAAGGCTGCTCCTATAGATTTGGGAGAAGGAAGCGAACCGTCTAAGGCTGACACTCCTCGTGATGAAGAAATGATAGCCTCCTTAAAGGATGATTGCGGTGACGGAGGACATGAGGAAGATACAGAGGTGGCAATAGTCGGGGAGTCGAAAAGTGCAGATGATGTTACTTTGGCTACAATGAAAGCTGACCAAGATAAACGCTTGCAGTTAAAAGCTGAAGACTTAGACCCTGAAAGCCTCAAGCCTCTCGCAGTTGTGGATGCAGGATCAAGGTTAGTTGTTAAGCTTTCAACTAGATCTATTACAGAGGAACTCGCTAAAAAGTCTTCTCTTGATTCTAGCGCTCCGCCCTCCGGGAAGAAGTCAACCGATTCCAGCATCTCAGCTTCAAGAAAGAAAAAATCAAAGCGCATCTTGACGGAGGCCGAAAAAGAGGCGAAGGATGCAGAGAAAGCCGCCAAGAAGTCCAAGCCTCCTTCGAAGTCTAAGTAGTGGGCTGTCTTGCGTTATTTTAGCATTTAGTTGACCAATAATTGTTGCTATGAGGGTGGCCCTTGCACCTTCTTTTTGACTGTTTTCCTGTACAAATTCATTCATTTGTAAATAAAAAATAATACATTTTCTGCAATATCTGTTAGCCATTAGTTTTACACTTATGTAAGAATGCATGTCTTACTATAGTTGTGTAATGAAGTCATGGTAGGGGGAAATATGTGTAAACATATATGCCCCCAGTCGATCTCAAAAAACTATTCAAGACTTAATCAAGTAGTCTGAATGTCCCCGATTTTCTAACGGGGTTGCATTTTCTGTGTTGTCAATGCCTGTCGTTTTTTCTGGCATTTTTTTTATACTCTCCTGTCTTATACTCAGGTTAGAGTTCTTACTGAGGCGGTCTATTGTCTGGGTGCACCTTCACGCCTCAGAGGACGTCGTCTTCCCGTCCTTTTATACTCTCTCTCAATTCTCGAGAGTTAGAGTTAAGAATGTCGTCTTCCCATTCTTTTATGTCTTATCGCACAAGTAGTCATTGTGCTTTTTCTTACGTTTAAACTGTTTTCAACCTTTCAGGTTTTGAATCATCTTATATTTCATAATCGCAATAGAATAGTCGATGAAGGTATACATATAATGCGTGAAAGTAAATAACACACGATATTTTTATAGTGGTTCGGCTAAGTCGTAGCCTACATCCACTTTATAGTCCTTTATTCATATCATCAGATTTTCCTAAGGCAACTCGTGCCTTTTTACAGAGTTCATAAGAAAAATAACAAAGAGTACAACATTTCTAATCCAAATATCGCATCAAGTGTTGGGCATTCCATGCCCTAGGTACTTCTTCGCCATCTACGGTCGTTAACTTGAAGATTCCTTTTTCAAGTTTCCGTTGGATGACAAAGGGTCCTTCCCACTTTGGACCGAGGTGAGGAAGGGATGGGAAGACTCTCTTTAGCACCAAATCTCCTGGTTCAAAAGTCCTAAGGCAAACTTTTTTGTCATAATAGCGTGCCATCTGACGTCGATGTCTTGCCGCACGTAAGTCCGCTTCGTCCCTTTTTTCTTCGATTTCATCAAGAGACTCGAGTAAGAGTGCCCGATTTGTCATCGGGTCATAATACGTCACCCGGTGGGAAGGAACTTCAAGCTCTACTGGAATTACTGCTTCTGAACCAAAAGAGAGAGAGAAAGGGGTATGACCAGTTGCGGTCTTAAATGTTGTTCGATATGCCCACAAAGCTAAGGCCAATTCGTCAACCCATTTTTCCTTTGCGCGCTCTAACTGTTTCTTGAGGATGGATTTTATAACTTTGTTTATTGCTTCTACTTGCCCGTTCGACTGCGGATAAGCAACCGCAGTATACCGTTTGTCAATCTTATATTTCTGGCAGAAATTTCTGAATTCAGCACCATCGAACTGGGTTCCGTTATCAGTTATAATGGTTCTTGGGATCCCGAATCGGCATATAATATTTCTAACCACAAAACTTATCACCTTTTTCGCCGTAATCTTGGTTAGGGGCTCAGCTTCCACCCACTTCGTAAAATAGTCCACAGCAACTATTGCATATTTCGCCTCTCCTTTAGCAATTGGTAGAACTCCGATGATATCAATTCCCCACGTGGCAAAAGGCCAAGGACTCACCATTGATTTGAGTTGAGTCGACGGTGCTCTGGGGATTTTGGCGAATCTCTGGCACTTATCGTAGCGTCGTGAATAATCAGCTGCGTCTTTATTAATTATAGGCCAGAAGTATCCGTACCGCAATATCTTTTTCGCTAAAGTCTGACCTCCTGTATGATCTCCACACTCACCTTCGTGTACCTCTCTTAGTACACGTTTGATGTCGTCGTGTGCTATACATCGTAACAGGGGCATAGAAAATCTTTGTCTATAAAGAGTATCATCTTGTAGGACATATCTGGTAGCCTTGCGAACTATAGCCCTTCTCTCACTCTTCTTTGATGGGAGTGTCCCATTCTTAAGGAAGTTCTTAATTGGGGTCATCCACGACTCCTTCTCTGGTTCCGCTTCGAAAGCGAACTCAATTTCCATCGACTCAAAGCTTGGCGATTCCAACGTTTCAATAGGAATTATTTCAGTTTCTTCTGGATTGTCGGAACTAGCTAGCTTTGTCAGCCTGTCTACCTTCTGGTTTTTGGCTCTTGGGATATGCGTTATACTGTACCGCTCCAGGTTGCTCAACAGCTTTTCCACTTTCTTGAGGTAGGCGATGAGTCGAGGTCCCCGAGCCACAAATTCCTTTCGCACTTGGCAAACAACGATTTTGGAGTCGCAGAATATGTCCAACATTTTTATTCCGAGGTCTTTAGCAAGCTTCAGCCCGGCAATCAGGGCTTCGTATTCAGAGTCATTGTTAGTCGCCGAGAATTCTAATCGTAGAGCGTAATATAACGACCGTCCTTCAGGAGTAACTAAGATGATTCCAGCTCCGGACCTTCGGTCGTTTTTGGCTCCATCTGTGTATAGCTTCCATGGATCTATCTTTAACTCATCTTCGGACTTGACCACTCTGTCATCGATTACTTCCTCCTCTGGGATAGTGAACTCTGCTATGAAGTCTGCCAGAGCTTGCCCCCTGATCGACCTTCGTGGCTGAAAATTTAAATCAAACTGACTTAATTCAATATTCCATCTGATCAACCGTCCCGATGCTTCGGGTCTCTGCAACACCTGCCTCAGAGGCTGGTCAGTGTATATGGTTATTGGATGAGCTTGGAAATAGTGACGAAGTTTTCGGGAGGCGATTAGGAGGCTGTAAGAGAGCTTCTCAATCTTTGGGTAGTTGCATTCTGCCGCTGCCAATTTCTTGCTTACATAATATACTGGCCTTTGCACTTTGTCTTCTTCTCGAACCAAGGCTGTGCTAACAGCGTGAGCCGAAACTGCCAAGTAAACAAATAACTCTTCGTGATCCACTGGTTTTGACAAAATCAGTGGTTTTTCTAGCAATTCCAATAAATTCCGAAAGGCCTCAACACAGTCCGGAGTCCACTCGAAGTTCTTCTTTCCGCTTTTAATCAAATCAAAAAAGGGGACGCATTTGTCTGTGGCTTTGGAGATAAATCTACTCAACGCGGCTACTTTCCCCGCAAGACTTTGGACATCTTTAATTCTCCTCGGCTCTTCAATGTTTCTAATCGCTGCTATTTGGCCGGGATTGATTTCAATTCCTCGGGAGCTCACAATGAAGCCTAGAAACTTTCCCGATGCCACTCCAAATGAACACTTCAAAGGATTCAACTTCATCCGATACTTTCATAGGATACCGAACATTTCTGCCAAGTCTTGCGTATGGCGGGAGGACTGTTTCGATTTGACAAGCATATCATCTACATAAACTTCCATAGTCTTCCCTATTTGATTATAAAACATTCTGTTCACTAAGCGCTGATAAGTGGCTCCGGCATTTTTCAATCCGAACAGCATTACCACATAACAATATAACCCCAAATTTGTAATGAAGCTCGTATGTTCTTGATCTGGCACGTGCATAGGAATTTGGTTGTACCCGGAATATGCATCCATGAAAGAGAGAAGTTCATGTCCTGCTGTCGAATCTACAAGCTGGTCAATCCTGGGAAGTGGGAAACTATCTTTCGGGCAAGCTTTGTTCAAATCTGAAAAATCAATGCAAGTCCGCCACTTTCCATTCGGCTTCTTTACTAAGACGGGATTCGATATCCAGTTGGGATATGTCGAATCTCGAATAAATCCATTCTGTTTCAGTTTCTCCACTTCTTCTTTTAGAGCAGCCGACCTTTCTGGGCCCAGCATACGTCTCTTTTGCTTTACAGGCGGGTGTTTAGGGTTTTCATTTAGTGAGTGACTTATGATGGATGGCGATATCCCACACATGTCAGCGTGGGTCCAGGCAAACACATCCAAGTTTGCCTTCAGGAAGTCAGCTAGTTCTTTGGCCCGACGTGGATCCAATTTAGATCCAATCTTCAAAACTCTTGTTGGATCAGCTTCATCAATGGGAATGTCCACTGTCGCTTCATTAGGAGTTGCATTTCTAGTCTCTGGTTCCTCGTCTTTTTTGGGATCCAGGTCTTCAGGCGTTCCTTTGGGCAACTCCTTCAGGGCCGATCTCTTTAATTGCTACGCCGAGCCCTCCTTTGGAGGAGGTGAGGCATCTTTACTCTCGATGTTAAGTCCTTTCATCAACATCTTTAATTCGGCAACATAGCAGGCCCGTCCGGAGACTTGATCCCCTCTCATTACTCCAGTTCCAGCTTCAGTTGGGAACTTAAGCAATAAACACCAAGGGGCGATGCAAGCCCTGAACTCAGCAAGGGCAGGCCTTCCCAAAAATGCATTATAAGGCGAATCTACGTCCAATACTACGAACTGAAGCATCCGTACTCTTCGGCGTTCTCCTTGCCCCAAGGTTACGGGCAATTCTATGTACCCCATTGGAGCTGTTGACGCCCCATTGAAGCCTCGGATCCAACCTTCGCATGGCTTCAAATCTTCAGATTCAAGCTTCATCTGATCGAATGACTTTTTAAATAAAATATTAACAGAGCTTCCGTTGTCTACTAACACCTTATGAACCAAGGCCGGCCCAATGGTGGTAGTAATGACCAACGGATCATCGGTGGGTGACTGGATCCCGGTATTATCTCTGCTACGGAATACCACGTCGTCAAACATTGTCTTCTGTTGCTTTATGGGGGCGGTATCTTCTAAATCATCACATTCATCCACATCTACGTGCTTGGCAGCATTTACATATTGATCCATTGCTCTAAAACTGCGGATTGCTGGGTGGGGTCCACCCACTATGGAGTTGATAACAATTCCCTTGCATTTCTGCTGCGCTGTAGGCTTGGGAGCATATCGAATCTGTTTTGGAGCCTGCTCTCCTTGCCCCCCGTCCCTCGGGGCAACCTTATATTCATCTAGTTTCCCTTCGCGCAGCAGCTTCTCAATCAAGTCTCTCAAATGTCGACATTCATTGGTTGAATGCCCATGAGTTCCATGAAACAAACAAAACTTTCCAGTTGCCATTTCTTTCTCCGTTGAGTCGCGAGGTGGCGGTCTTTTATATTGCAAAACATTATATGTATACAAGTAAATTTTCTCCAGAGTGTCGTTCAACGGTGTATAGTTCTCATAAGTCTGGAATCGGGGTCTTTTGTTAGGATCACTTCCCCTATTTCTATTTCTTCTGTTACCATTCGCGTTACGGTTATTGTTTTTGCCCCCATTTCCAGAATTGTCGTTTCCACTCTTGTTTCCCACATTCACTTCAACTTTTCCGGAACTTTCTCCAGACTGCTTCACGGCGACATTACTCTGAACATTTTCTTTTGAAGCCGCTCCAGACTTTCTCTTTCGGTTTGCCCTGGCCTCCTCTCGTCTTAAGTGAATATCGGCCTTTTCATAGAATAACTCTCTCGTGGAGGGTGTCTTCCCAGAAAGGTAATCTCCAAATTCGGAGTCAGGATCGACTCCTTCCATCAAAGCCATCAAGATGGTGGGCTCATGCGGGTCACTAACTTCAGTCACAGCTAAGTTGAAACGGTCGAGATATGACCTCAAAGACTCTCCTGGCGCCTGCTTAATTCTTGATAATTCAATAACACTTTTAGATTTTCGGGTATGGAGTCAGAACTGATTCATAAAACGTTCGCTCAATTCCCTATAATTTGATATCGAACGAGGGGGAAGTCGGGTAAACCATAGCAGCGCCACATATTCTAAATAGATTGGGAATGCTTTACACTTCACTGCGTCAGGAGCAGCAGCAGCATTCATGAGCCACGAGTATCGCATCAAATGCTGTCCCGGATCGGTTCTCCCATTGTACTTGTCCATCTGCGGTAGGTTAAAACGTCGGGGAAACTGAAAATTGAGGATGTCGTCAGTGAAAGGAGTATGGCTTCGCTCAATGCCATAATCTTCATTGGTATAGTTCCTGCTTTCGGACATAATCTGGCATACCATTGCCTTTACGTCAGCATTAGTTAGGGGCCGTTCAGGCTCCCTGGCCCTGGTATCCGGGTTCCTTCTGGGCTCTTGTTCAGGAGATGCCCTTCTTCTTTGAGCTGCTTCTGCTCTGCTTCGTTGCCTACGCTCCCAGTCGATCTCGGGAGGAGGGGGCTGGAGCATCTGCCCCAGAGTGGGATTAGTATGGTTAGGGTCTCTCAAGCTTGGATCATTGGTTCCTAGTGCTCGTGCAATATCCTCGCGAGACCCCAAAGATCCGAACGTCAGTTGCTCCAAATTCTGAGGTCGTTCGAGCGGCCTTCTTTCACGGGGCCGTTCTTCCTTGGAAGAAGAAGACTGATCCATTGGTGTGTGGCGAACCGGGGATGGGGTTCTCTGTCTACGGAGTTTGCTAATTTCCCTGCTCATGAGTCTCATGTTTTCTTGCATCATGAGATTGGTATGCTCGTGGATTTTCATAGCCTCCCTAGTACTCTCAAGCATGTCAAGTAGGCACGAGAAATCTCCTTGAGTAATAGGTGCGGATGGATTGACCTGTTCATTGACCCTGGTGGCTGGAGTCGGAGCATTTGTGGGGGCTCGAGTAGAGGTTCCAACATCACCAAGTGTCGGTTCGGTTCGGAGATGGGAGGCCTATTCGGGTCGGAGCTGGAAAGCCAGGTCGGGTCGGTGTAGGGCGAGCTGCTCGGGTCGGTTCAGGTTGGGGGAGTGCACTGCTTCAGATTCTCCTACGCGGATCGGATCGGAGCTCTCCCCCTGAGTGCTGTTCGGATTTCCTGTATCAGTCCGTCCTGCTGCTGAGCTCTGCCCACGAGACCTTGTCACAATTGCATTTTGCTGATCTTCACCAACTCCGTTCCCCCGACTAGATTGAACTTCCTTGCCTTTTCCTTTGGCCATAGTTCTTCAACAATCAATTCAACAAATATTCAAGAGCGTCGAAACTTGAGGATTAACTTCTTTGAACTCAACGGTCCAAAAAGTAGAACGATAATCCCGAAAAACAGAGAATTCAGATGACTCTCAATGAAAGCACCAAAATGTTAGACCAAAAAGTGGTTCTAACACCCAAATTGACTAAAAGCAGAATGAAATAAGATCAAAAGTAAAATGGAGACACAGAATTTATAGTGGTTCGGCGTTAAAAAGCCTACGTCCACTTGTCAATCACTATTCTCGACGATAGAGTTGCAATTACAATGAGATATTCACTCAATTTCACTCACAACTCACATACATTCACTCAATTGTTTCAAAACAAATGTTGAAATACGATTTGGATTATCCGGGAGTGCTGGAATTCGGTTTATGAAAGTGGTTGAACTCTCAAAGTGCCAAAAAGAAGATCCTTTTCATTGTCTCCAGACAGGGTATTTATAGGTGAAAATTTGCTCAGAACCCGATCCGGATCGGAGCCACGTGTCTTCCATCCCATCCTCCTCGGGTTCGGATGGATTTCAGTGTTGACAACGCATCAGAGCAGTGGACGTTGTGGGCAGGAACTGGTCATACCCGCTCCGCATCTTCAGGCGATCGTGGGGGAATGTGACATGAATGACATGTTCGGTTCGGAGGAGCCTGCAGTGGGGGTTCGGATCGGAGTATCCGATCTGATCCGGATTAACCCAAAAACTAAGTCTTTATCCACTTTGCTCCATTCCGATCCGATAGTATGTAGCCCTCCGATCCGATTGACAGTAGGTAGCTCCCCGAACCGAACAACAGTGCCTCTTTGATTCAAACATTAGCAGCTCTCCGATCTGATTGACAGTAGGTAGCTTCCCGAACCGAACAGCAGCACCTCTTTGATTCAAACATTAGCAGCTCTCCGATCCGAACAGCCAAATCACTTCGATCCGGTCCGCTATATCTCTCCGATCCGACCCGCTATGAGACTTTCCAAGTTCTTCAACGTTTCACATCTCGACTTTGTGTTGCCCAGTTCACAAAGTGGGCTAACAAATAGGATTTGTGACTACAATAGGATCCATAACTAGACTAGTATTAGGTGCAGTGTTTCAACTATCGAAGCAGATACAAACGAGTACGAAGCGCAAAAGTCGAAAAGAGTTCTAGGAAAAAGAAATCAAATCTTCAACCAAAACTTCCTATCTCTTTCTGATATACTGACCACGAGAACACAACCTACCCTTCCGAAGATCCTGTACTTTGTCCTTACACTTGCCCTTGCCTCTTTGGACAATCCTGATAAGATGTCATGCCTCTCCGTAATAATAAAAACTAGTCTTCTTCTTCTTTCTAACGTCTTTCTTTAAGTGGCCAGGTATTTCACAATTGTGGTACTTCCTTTTTCTCTTGGCCCTTGTTATCCTTACCGCCTTTCTTTGGATCCACTTTCTTATCCTGTGTCCTATCCATGTCTGCCCTGCACGTTCTCCATTTGTGACCACCCACCAAAATGAAGCTTTATCCTTTATTAACCAAGCAGCTGGTTGAACCTTCCTCCCATCGTCTATCTCAAAGGTACCAACAAGTCCTCCACTTCGTTGAGCCAACTTCTAGGCTCGACAAACGTCTCAGTCCCATGAAGTGGTTTTCCGCACGGAAGTCCTTACACATCTTAGAAAAATCATCTATACGCGGAGGAAGAGAATCAAAAGGGAAAGAGGAAGGAACTCGAAACAAAGAATCGGAAGAAAGATATATGGCTTTTGGGGATTATGTTTTTTAAAATAAGCTTTCCTTTTGAAAATACTTCCTTTTAAAACCTTTTTGAAAATAGTTTTCAAAAACTTTTATCTAATCTGGTAACCTTCAGCTCTGATACCAAGTGTAACACCCCACATCCGTTAATGTAACTCACAAAGGGAATGCATTAAGTTTCGTGGAGTATTATAAGTAAACAGAACGGAATATTAAAAGACAGAGAAAGTAGTACTTGAAAAAATTTATAACTTTATTGCAGCGGAAATAGAAATAAGTTTGATTACATTTCCAAATACCAAAACCAAGTACATAATATCAGTCTTGTACAAAACCTTCAGAGTACTTAATATTAAAACTATACCTTCAGAGTACTTAATATTAAAACTATAATCCTCAATAGAAAATGCCATAGATAAGCTGAATCAAAGCCAAGAAATTCATCTTTCAACTTCAAGCTGGAAGAAGGGATATCCAAAGTAAGCTTGAGCATTTCCTCCCTAAAAACCTTGGGGGGGGGGGCAAATAGAAGAAAAGAGGCGAAAAAAACTGGGCTAGACACAAGTCTGGTGAGTCTAGTGACTTTAACAATATAATCATTAAAGTAACAGGATAAGAACATAAACTGGAAAGTAAGAAATGACTATACATAAATATGCATGACAAGGTAAGAAGGATGAATAAGATAAACGTTGATCGCGCTTCTAATCACTAAAGGATAATTACTACACTGCACCAATGCTAATTTCACCGCACTGTTACTAGTTCCATACTGAAAGTTGATCCCCATCTTGTAATTGGTAGTTCTCAGGCGTAACATCTAGTAAGAGGTATTCACCCCATATAATCCTTACTTGCCCATACTAAATACTAGATGTCCCCACACTACCCCCTTATTGCTTAATCGATCGGCTCCCTAACTCGCATGTATTTATTACTTGTGTCATTCGGCCCCGCTTGTTTACTTGTGTCATTCAGCACCGTTTGTTTACTTGTGTCATTCGGCCCCGCTTATATGTAGATACTTGTGCTAGTCCCACCATATGGTGTATCAATCCCTATGATGGCAAACCGACACAATTCAAGATGCACAGTGTATACTACTGATGCCCAATGCTTGTTTTTCCACTCTAAAGCACGTACACGCCCATACTCCGCCGGAACCTACACTGCCGCACCACCCGCCGCTACTTTGACTGCTTATAATCAGCCCAGTAATCGTGCCCCACCCTGCCTAGTTCATGGTACAATGATACATCTATGTGGGTTACTGCTGAAATGGGTCCCCGTTCTAGGGTATCCTACTATTTAAGTTTTGTGGACCTATATATGCAAATATTACCCACCTACATGAGATGTACTTAACTCTCCCACTGATTCAAACATGTTTATTTAACGGTTAAGTTTGTGGGCCTATATACACTAATATTACCCACCTACCCAAGGTTTACTTAACCCTCCTACCTATTAAGTCAATATGTATTATTGGTTAAGCTTGCCTTAACCCTATCCCCTTTGTTCATGTAATATTGGTTAAGTGTTGTCCATTCGTGTTAACTTAACCCACCCACACATCATGTTGTATTGGTTAAGTGTTTCTTATTAACTTAACCCTATGCATTCATCATGTTATATTGGTTAAGTGTTTTAAATTTACTTAACCCCACCCACTTGTCTAATTAACATGTTGTATTGGTTAAGTGTTCTCAATTTACTTAACCGCACCCACTTATCTAATTAACACGTTGTATTGGTTAAGCTTTCTCAATTTATTTAACTCCACCCACTTATCTAATTAACATGTTGTATTGGTTAAGTGTTCTCAATTTACTTAACCCTACCCACTTATCTAATTAACATGTTGTATTGGTTAAGTGTTCTCAATTTACTTAACCACACCCACTTGTCTACTCATTGGCATTAATTAATTTATTAATGTTCCAACCTCTCACATTAGAACTGTTGTTTGCGGTTGCTGGATGTGCCGGGCGGTTCCGGGCAGACTTTTACTGCAAACTCATTATAACCTCGGGTTTTGGGCTTAATGCGCTAACTTCTCACATTAGATCTGTGTTGTTACGGTCGCTGGATGTGTCGGGCGGTTCCAGGCAGTCTTACACCGCAACTCAATCTAACATCGGGTTAGGCATGTTTATCTTTTAACCAATTTACATATTTACCATTTATGTCCAAGTCTAGATTTATATGTAAATTATTCATAAGTGTGGTCAATTCAAGTTATGCCACATTTACTAGATATGCCCAAAATTAATTATATGATTACAACCCATTTTATGCCAATTACATAATGTCCAATATATAATATTTCCAACTGTTTCCCAATGTCAATCATTCGTATGACTCATATAATACGTTAGGTTCACCATTAGCCTAATTCATAAGAAAAAGGGAAAGAAAGAGACGTATGACATCCAAACTGGCATAAAACAATATAGATCCAATTATGAACATAACTAGCGTATAACAAAGATCCCATTTATGAACTTGCATAACAAAATAGATCTAAATTAACATATGAACTTGCATAACAAGTTAGATCTAAATTAACATATGAACTTGCATAACAAATTAGATATAAATTTCATATGGACTTGCATAACAAATTAACATATGGACTTGCACAACAAATTAGATCTAAATTAACATATGAACTTGCATAACAAATTAGATCCAAATTAACATAAGGACTTGCATAACAAATTAGATCTAAATTAACGTATGAACTTGCATAACAAATTAGATCTAAATTAACATATGAAAATAGACTAGCATGGATCATTAACTTGCATGATCATAATTTACATTGACATAAATTTGCATAATCAATGACTTGCATAAGCAATAGACATATAAAATATGAATTTGCATAAACATATAAACTGGCATGGATCTAATCGTATAATATATGACTTGCATAGATCTAAACATATAAATAGGAACTTGCATATATGAATATGATTTTCACATAATCTTGCATATGATTTGCATACAAACTTGCATATAAACTGGCATATGCAATTAGACATGTAGACTAATATCACATGATTTACATATAAACTTGCATACGAACTTGCATACAACAACATCATAAAATGAATCTAATTGAGCATACACAATTAGACGCATGAATCAACATCATAAAATGGACTTAATCAAGTATATGTAATTAGTCATATTCATATAGTCCAACTTATAAACCCATCACAATTACATTCAACAATTATCTTGTTAAAGGAGCTGTACTCACTATGAATGGATTAAAGTAGAGAATAGATTAAGCGTACAATCCTTTTTCAACCATCCTAAGTTTTAATTCTTTAAATAAGAGAAGCTTGCTCAGTCTATGTTGCAGCAGCATGGCGGCTTGAGAATGATTTTTGTTTTGATTTAGGGTTTAGGTTAGTTGTGATTATATAAGAGTGTAGGATTAATTCTAGCCTTTAGATCAGTCTAGGAGTAATCAGAGCCATCCAAACCAAAGAGATGTGTCACTCAGCCAATCACAGCACGACACATAAGCCCTAATGTAACACCCCATGGCCATTAATGTCACTCACAAAGGGAATGCATTAATGTCATGAAGCGTTATAGAAGTATAGAACAGATAAATTAGAAGAATAAATAAATAAAACACAGCGGAAGATAAAACTTATTTCATAGCGTCATAACTTCAAAACAAGCTTACATAAGTAGTCTCCAAAAACCATTACAATAGGATCAATTGTCTTTTCCAAAACCTTCAAAGTACATAAAGAAGCAAATACTTAAATAACATAAATGCATAAATCCCCACTGAGCATAAGCAAAGCCATAAAGATGAGAGAGTCCAAAGCGATATACCAACTCTTTTCAAGCAACTGAGAGAAATCGGCACTAAGCTGTAGTATTCCCTCCTTGCAAACCGGGGGGGGGGAGGAAAGAAAAGAGGTGGAAACAAAACGGGTCAGACATAAAGTCTGACGAGTCTAGTATTTTAACAAATAATAGGTAAGGTAAATGATCAAGACATAAATAGGTATCATGATATGGCTGTAGCATAGATAAGGTAGATAAAAAGGATGGACAAGATGATTCCATTCCTAAGTACTAAGACAATCCTACACCTTGGCTAAGCGAACAACCCTCCAAGTACTAACCCCGAAGACCGAAGTCAACATCAGACTAGCACCCAAAGGACTATCCAACTCAACTAACATGTATTTCGTTACACCGCACTTTTGCTAAGTTACACCACATTACTTAATTACATCGCACATCTACTAGTCTCTATTCACTAAAGTTTGATCCCTTCCCACTAACTATACCCACATGACAAACTTGGTAGTTACTTGTACCTAGCTGCTATCGTAGGTGCCGGCTTGCTCCTACCACTGCTAAGGTACCCTTACCCTACCCATTCGATCGGCTCCCTAAACCCCTTAGGCACCCGTGCTGGCCCCACAGTGGGATGTATCACTCCCCAAAGTGGCAACCCCGATACCAACATAAAATGCACGGCCATACCTACACGATGCAACAACGTCTTACCTACCAGCCCGGACCCATGCACGCACATGAACCCGTTGGACTTACGTTGCCACCGCTGTTCACGTTTTGACCTCTTACATTCAAGTCCAGTAAGCATGCCCCAACCCCGGCCTAGTACCGGGCCCAATTAGATACTCAAACGGGTTACTGGTTGAAACGGGTCCCCATCCGACACAAGCCTCCCACCTATGCTTGGTCCCCACTAGGTTTTTCTCCCACTTAACCATTTTAATTTAAATGTCAATGTCTTACACATGCTACGGTTAAGTCCATACTTACATGTCATAATTTACATGTCTTATCTTATTCCGGTTAAGTCCATATTTACATGTCATAATTTACATGTCACCCTACTTAACCCTCTAATCATACCCATGTCTTATTACGGTTAAAATTCCTTAATTCATTCCTTTTGACGAACGATGCATGACCTCCCACATTAGACCGAACACTTTGTGGCCGTTGGATTTGCCGGGCGGTTCCAGGCAGTCTTACGTCACAAACTGGGTCTAACCTCGTGTCATTAACCGTTACGCCTACAATTCATTCCTTTGACCTCTCACATTAGATGTCCAATTGTGGCAGCTGGATTTGCCGGGCGGTTCCGGGTAGTCTTACGCCACAATTGCACCTAACCTCGTGTCAAAGGTTTATTAATAATCGTATTTCACCCATACCCAATTTTCATGTCATGTATATCCAATTAAACATGTAATCATGTTTATAATATTGCCTATTCCAAATTATCACTAATTACATATTAATTAGCCTTAATTACAAATTTACAATTATAGGCAATTTCATCAATTTCATGTAATTCATACCCAAATATGCCAATTTCACATATTATCCAATTATCCAAAATATCCAATAATTACCAATTTTCCATATTTCACATATTCCCATCGTTCCCACGTATTTGCGTTCGCGCGTATTTTTAACATAGGCTCGAAGGTAGCCTAGATCCAAAAATAAAAGGAATAGGGATAAGAAGAGAGAATCAAATCACAGAAAATTGGAATTAACACAACATCATGAAATAGAGGGGCATGTAAACTGGCATAGAGGCATAATGACAGATTCAACGTGAATAAGCTGATAAAGGTATGGACTTTGCATAGAAACATAGGTATATGATGACATGAATCAAAAAGGTGAAGACTTGGATGAGATTTAAATTACATACATACATATGATTCCTCTTTACAACTTCATCATGTTACTTTTAATCCCATTATATTGTGAAAATCACCGTACTCACATTTCGTGGTTAAAGAATAGAATTATGCACTGAAATTGGTGTAGAAACATTGCGGTGTTGCTGATTTATCTTCTTGAATTGTTGTAGAAGCTCAAATCTTTAATTTGAGTTGAAGTTGAACACTTGAGATTTGATTTAGAGGTGGCGGCTAGGGTTTAAGTGAGAATTTGACAGCATAATGGTGTCATAGATAATATTTATGAATTAGGATTAGGTCTTAGGGTGTATATATAGGTGTAGGAAGTTATTTAGGCCTTAGGATTAACCCTAGAACTGATCTGGACCACTCAGATGCCATATCAGCCCTTATGGTGAATCGGGCCATTGGTTGGCAGCCAAACACCTTGGATTGACCTCTAGTCGACCCAGCAGAGCTCGGGTCAACTCCAAAAATGGTGCGGTTCGGCTATTCCCCCTCCCGATTCACTGTTTTGAACTTTTTTTGAATATTTATTTATTTAATTTTTATATATATCTATATCTATATATATATATATATATATATATTTCTCTCATATGCATACAAACTTCATGGCTTAATAACTTCTTCATAATTAACCATTTTCACACTAAATCACTTTTTGAACTGCGTTCACACTAAGCTACTTTTCAGCCATTCCCCTAAAACAAAAATATGGCACTGGCGGGGATCGAACTCTGTACTCTTGTATGCAAGTCACATGTTCTAACCAAATGAGCTACTAAGTCTTTTGCTTACAAACCTTAGAACAATGCTAAACATCATTCTTTTCTCATTCCTCTTTTTTAAATAAATTATTCTTTAATTTATTATTTTAATATTCTCAGAAAATACGGGGTGTTTCATTCTCCCCTACTTAAAGGATTTCGTCCTCGAAATCTCTAAGTCAAGAAGAACGTATCCTACCATCCAATCATCCATCTACTCAACCATCAACCACTAGCAACCGTGGTCCTTAAAAGATTTCTAATGCTTTTCATGTACATATGCATAGTGTGTGTATATGTCTGTATACTAATGCAAAATCAGGCGGTCCACTGATTCAGTCGACCTCCTTAATGCAAATAATGATAATGCCATGTATCCATCATGTATGCAAAGAACCCTATACATATCATTACTACATGTGTGCACAACCATTCATTTAAATGCAACATCCATATGATACACACATTCAACGTACATTCATTTTACTAAATACATCCATTTATATGCAATATACAATATGAAAGTGACTAAGCCGATCTAGTGCCTGAAGTGTGTGTATATGCATCCACGAGCAACCATTAGCAAACACTTGCATCCACATGCATCCACCATACATAACATGTCTCAAACACATGTTTCAACCATAGGACTACCCTATCTAAAGGTCAAAGATACTAGTGAGAGGACATACTAAAGATAGAACAAGTACAAGCTAAGCGATAAAGGAGAAATTAAAAGACATACCCTCGAAAAGAAAGGGTACAACGAATGCATCTTCTCTTCCGTCTCCCAAGTAGCGTCGCTCTCATCATCTCCCCATTGCACTTTGACTAGTTTGACCTCTCGATTCCTTAACTTCTTAATCTCCAACCCAAGAATGCATGTAGGAGCTCGTCGCATCATGCTCTATTTCCACCTCTCTAAGTAAGCTCTTCCAAAACTTGCTAGTAAAGATAGGATCGCGATCGCTCACTATGCTAGAAGGAACACCGTGCAAACGAACTATCTCTTGAACGTATACGGAGGCTAAACATGGAGTAGTCCTCTTACTCTTCACGGGAATGAAATGGGCGCTCTTAGTAAGTCCGTCTACCACGACCCCAATCCCCGTATTACCCTTCCTCGATCTTGGTAACCCATCAACAAAATCCATCGAGACACTCTCCCACTTCCCTTGTGGGACCTCCAATGGGTGAAGCAACCCTCCAGGTTTCTTTTGCTCTTCTTTTACTTGTTGGCACACCAAGCATCTAGCGACAAACTCGGCCACATCCCTCTTCATACCGGCCCAAAAGTAAACCCGTCTCATGTCCATATACATCTTGTCCCCGTCGGGATGAATGGTCATCTTCGAACGATGTGCATCATCAAGAATGGTCTTCCTCAAGTTCTCGTCTCGTGGTACACAAAGTCTACCGTCCCTACGTAACCAACCCTTATCATCTAGGGTATACCTACTGAGATGGCTCGATGACTCCCCTCTTGTGAGCTTCTCTACTAACTCAATCAACTGTGGGTCATCTCGATGTGCCTCACCAATCCATCCCAAAAGCGTAGGTCTGACCTCTAAGGATGCTAGCAAACCAGGTACAAAGTCAATGGAAGGTCTAAAGTCAAATGTAGAGATATACTCTAAGCTTCGCCGCTCAACAAACAACGGACTCAAGGACAACCTTTTCCTACTTAAGGCGTCTGCCACCACGTTACCCCTGCCAGGGGTATATGCTATCTCGAAATCATAGGATGCTAAGAATTCCATCCACCTTTGCTGCCTTAAGTTCAAGTCCTTCTGAGAGAACAAGTATTTTAGCGATTTATGGTCTGTAAACAATTCGAATTTCTCTCCAAGAAGATAATGGCGCCAAGATTTAAGCGCGAAAACAATAGTGGCCAACTCTAGGTCATGTGTAGGGTAATTTTTCTCATGCACTCTCAACTGCTTTCCTTCATAGGCTATTACCCTCCCCTCTTGCATTAAGACTGCGCCTAGTCCTGTCCCACAAGCATCGATATAAACGGTAAATGGCTTACTTCCATCTGGCAACACTAAGACTGGGGATGTGGTCAAAGATCTTTTTAAACGTTGGAACGCATCATCACAATCTACATTGGAACACTAAGACTGGGGGCTGATATCTTTGCGAAGTCCTTGATAAACTTCCTATAGTAGCCAGCCAACCCTAAGAAACTGCTCACCTCGGTAGCAATTTTAGGGACCTTCTAATCTTGGATGGCCACCACCTTCGCGGGATCCACAGCTATCCCTTATTTGGAAACCACATGCCCTAAGAATCGCACTTCCTTCCTCCAAAAGTGACACTTAGAAAATTTAGATTTAAGGTTATGCGCTTGAAGGATCTCCAACACTTCCCTAAGATGTAGGGCATGCTCTTCCTTGTTCTTAGAAAAGATCAAGATGTCATCCACTAAGACCACCACGAATTTATTAAGGTACTCCCTAAACACCCTACTCATCAAGTCAACCAAGTATGCGGGGGCGTTTGTCAAACCGAAGGGCATCACAAGCCACTCATAGAAATTGTCCGGAGTCCTAAAGGCAGGCTTGTCTATCCTATCCTCAGCCACTCTCAACTGATGGAAACCAGTGGCTAAGTCCAACTGCGAAAACACTGAGGCGCCAACTAACTGATCGAAGAGATCGTCAATCCTCGGCAGTGGGTGCCTATTCTTCTTAATAAGCTTATTAAGTTCTCTATAGTCCACACAAAGTCTAAGGGACCCATTCGACTTCGTGGCAAATACTACTGGAGCACCCCACTCCGATATACTACGTCTTATGAACCCCTTCTCAAGCAACTCCCCACTTGCTTATTGAGTTCCCTCCTCTCACGGGGAGCCATGTGGCGTACTGGCAGAGATACGGGTTTTGCATTGTCTACAAGATAAATACGAAATTCTATCTCATGTTTTGGGGGTAGACCCCTCACCTCATCGAAGACATCAACATATTCACGGACTATACGAACAGAATGTAAATCATCATTGGATGCGTCAAGTGACTCAAGATAACTAAGCATCACCGATCCTCTAGGGTCACAAGAAATATCAAGGGTCTTTCCACTATGAGTCAACAATTTTACTACCCTTCGTTCACAATCTAGGATGGCACCATGTCTGGATAGCCAATCCATCCCTAGAATCAACCCATAGCCCATGAAACCAAGCACAAAAGCATTACATTCAAAACCAACGCCTAAGATAGACAATCTCAAATCCCTACAAACCATGGATAAATGAGCCGACCCACCAATAGGATTTGAGACTATAATGGGATCAACAACGAGACTAGTATTTAAGTGCAGTGTTTCAACTAACGATGTAGAGATAAACGAATGTGATGCGCCAGAATCGAATAAAGTACAGACAGGATGATCAAACAAGAAAATCAAACTTTCGACATAAATTTTTCTACCTTCTTCCTGCCCCGGAGCCATGAGAGCATGAACCAGCCCTCCCGAAGTAGAACTTGCCCTCTGCCCTTGCTTCTTAGGACAGTCCTTGACAGCTTGACCTGGATCACCACAATGATAACAAGCGAACTTCTTATTCTTCCTACAGTCTTTCTTCAAATGGCCAGGTATCCCACAGTTGTGACACTTCCTCTTTTCTTTACCACCTTTCTTTTGTTGTTGGGTTTTCTTTGGATCCTCCTTCTTATCTTGCGGCTTAAAAGTACTTACCCCTTCTCTTCTTCATGCATGTATGCCATATCAACAAGCTTTTCATACGTAGCCCCTATTGGAATGTGGGACATAGCCAAACTGTGAAGCGGTTCATTTAGGCCCTTTGCAAACCTCAAGGCCTACTTGTGAGACATATTCACCAACTCTAGCCCAAATCTCGCCAACTTACTAAATTCGGTCACAGACTCCTTCACAGTCAAGTTTTTCTGCTTCAATGTCAAGAACCTCTCCATGTACATACTCTCCTCATCTTGAGAAAGGAATTTCAACTCAAACCTTCCCCTAAAATCTGCCCACGTCTCTACAGCACGCTCTCCATTAGTAACCTGCCACCAAAACGAAGCTTCGTCCTTCATCAACCAAGCAGCCAATTGGACCTTCTTACGAACGTCCAAATTGAAAATGCCAAACAGATCCTCCACTTCTTTCAACCAATTTCTAGCTTCAACGAACGTTTCAGACACACTAAAAGGTTTTCCACCCATCGAATGAAAGTCTTTACATATCTTGGAGAAAGCATCTCCACGCGGAGGAATGACTGGAGCTGGGGGAGGAGGAGGAGGAACGTCGGCCGGACCCGCGGCAGCGGCCCTAGCCTCGAGATATTGACGAAACCAACCGGGTACATGAACACCCTCTGGTATCTCAGATGCTCCAGACATGCTGAAAACAAAAAGAAAGAGTTTCAAAACAAGGGAAGCGAAAGAGAGACGTATGGCTTGCGGGGATTATGCTCTTTAAAGTAAACTTTCCTTGAAAATAGCTTCTTTAAAACAAGTTTTTGAAAATACTTTCTATGAAAATAATACTTTTGAAAACCCTTTTCAAAACCTTTTATCTGTTCTTATAACCATAGCTCTGATACCACGTGTAACACCCATGGCCATTAATGTCACTCACAAGTGGAATGCACTAATGTCATGAAGCGTTATAGTAGTATATAATAGATAAATTACAAGAATAAATAAAATATAGCGGAAGATAAAACTTATTTCATAGCATCATAACTTCAAAACAAGCTTACATAAGTAGTCTCCAAAAACCATTACAACAGGATCAATTGTCTTTTCCAAAAACTTCAAAGTACATAAAGAAGCAAATACTTAAATGACATAAATGCATAAATCCCCACTGAGCATAAGCAAAGCCATAAAGATGAGAGAGTCCAAAGCGATACATCTACTATTTTCAAGCAACTGAAAGAAATCGGCACTAAGCTATAGTATTCCCTCCTTGCAAACCTTAGGGGGGGGGAAGGAAAGAAAAGAGGTGGAAACAAAACGGGTCAGACATAAAGTCTGGCGAGTCTAGTAATTTTAACAAATAATAGGTAAGGTAAATGATCAAGAAATAAATAGGTATCATGATATGGCTGTAGCATAGATAAGGTAGATAAAAAGGATGGACAACATGATTCCAATCCTAAGTACTAAGACAATCCTACACCTTGGCTAAGCGAACAACCCTCCAAGTACTAATTCCGAAGACCGAAGTAAACATCAGACTAGCACCCAAAGGACTATCCAACTCAACCAACATGTATTTCGTTACATAGCACTTTTGCTAAGTTACACCACATTACTTAATTACACCACACATCTACTAGTCTCTATTTACTAAAGGTTGATCCCTTCCCACTAACTGTACCCACATGACAAACTTGGTAGTTACTTGTACCTAGCTGCTATCGTAGGTGTCGGCTTGCTCCTACCACCACTAAGGAAACCTTACCCTACCCATTCGATCGGCTCCCTAAACCCCGTAGGCACCCGTGATGGCCCCACAGTGGGGTGTATCACTCCCCAAAGTGGCAACCCCGATACCAACATAAAATGCACGGCCATACCTACACGATGCAACAACGTCTTACCTACCAACCCGGACCCATGCACGCACATGAACCCATTGGACTTGCGTTGCCACCGCTATTCACGTTTTGACCTCTTACATTCAAGTCCAGTAAGCGTGCCCCAACCCCGGCCTAGTACCTGGCCCAATTAGATACTCAAAAGGGTTACTGGTTGAAATAGGTCCCCATCCGACACAAGCCGCCCACCCATGCTTGGTCCCCACTAGGTTTTTCTCCCACTTAACCATTTTAATTTAAATGTCCATGTCTTACACATGCTACGGTTAAGTCCATACTTACATGTCATAATTTACATGTCTTATCTTATTCCAGTTAAGTCCATATTTACATGTCATAATTTACATGTCACCCCACTTAACCCTCTAACCATACCCATGTCTTATTATGGTTGGTATTCCTTAATTCATTCCTTATGACGAACGGTGCATGACCTCCCACATTAGATCGAACACTTCGTGGCCACTGGATTTGCCGGGCAGTTCTTGGAAATCTTACGCCACAAACTGGGTCTAACCTCGTGTCATTAACCGTTACGCCTACAATTCATTCCTTGGACCTCTCACATTAGGCGTCCAATTGTGTCAGCTGGATTTGCCGGGCAGTTCTGAGAAGTCTTACGCCACAATTGCGCCTAACCTCGTGTCAAAGGTTTATTAATAATCGTACTTCACCCATACCCAATTTTCATGTCATGTATATCCAATTAAACATGTAATCATGTTTATAATATTGCCTATTCCAAATTGTCGCTAATTACATATTAATTAGCATCAATTATAAATTTACAATTATAGGATGCCAATTTCACATATTATCCAATTATCCAAAATATCCAATGATATCCAATTTTCCATATTTCACATATTCCCATCGTTCCCACGTATTTGCATTCGCGCGTATTTTTAACATAGGCTCGAAGGTAGCCTAGATCCAAAAATAAAAGGAATAGGGATAAGAAGAGAGAATCAAATCACAGAAAATTGGAATTAACACAACATCATGAAATAGAGGGGCATGTAAATTGGCATAGAGGCATAATGACAGATTCAACATGAATAAACTAATAAAGGTATGAACTTTACATAGAAACATAGGCATATGATGACATGAACCAAAAGGTGAAGACTTGGATGAGATTTAAATTACATACATACATATGAATCCTCTTTATAACTTCATCATGTTACTTTTAATCCCATTATATTGTGAAAATCATCGTACTCACCTTTGGTGGTTAAAGAATAGAATTATGCACTGAAATTGGTGTAGAAACGTTGCAGTGTTGCTGGTTATCTTCTTGAATTGTTGTATAAGCTCTAATCTTTAATTTGAGTTGAAGTTGAACACTTGAGATTTGATTTAGAGGCGGCGGCTAGGGTTTAAGAGAGAATTTGATAGCATAATGGTGTCATAGATAATATTTATGAATTAGGGTTAGGTCTTAGGGTGTATATATAGGTGTAGGAAGTTATTTAGGCCTTAGGATTAACCCTAGAACTGATCTGGTCCACTCAGATGCCATATCACCCCTTAGGGCGAATCGGGCCACGGGTTGGCAGCCAAACACCCTGGATTGACCTCTAGTCGACCCAGCAAGGCTTGGGTCGACTCCAAAAATGGTGCGATTCGGCTTTTCCCCCTCCCGATTTGTTGTTCTGAACTTTTTTTGAATATTTATTTATTTATTTTATATATATATCTATATATATATTTCTCTCATATGCATACAAACTTCATGGCTTAATAACTTCTTCATATTTAACCATTTTCACACTAAACCACTTTTTGAACTGCGTTCACACTAAGCCACTTTTTAGTCATTCCCCTAAAACAAAAATATGGCGCTAGCAGGGATCGAACTCTGTACCTCTTGTATGCAAGTCACATGTTCTAACCAAATGAGCTACTAAGTCTTTTGCTTACAAACCTTAGAACAATGATAAACATCATTCTTTTCTCATTCCTCTTTTTCAAATAAATTATTCTTTAATTTATTATTTTAATATTCTCAGAAAATACGGGGTGTTACACCTAATACCTCAGAATTCGTCACCAAGCCAATCAGAGAAGGCCATGTTCCAAAAAAAAACAATCCTTGACCAACAAAAATGCGCCATGTACGCCACATGATGCGTACACATATATATATATATATATATATGTATATATATATATTTTCTATATATATTTCTATTATTATTTTTTCTCTTTAATACACACATTACTTTGCGAATCTTTTTTTTATGCGCTCCTTTTTTATTGTCAATTAACATAAATGTCAAATTATCATATTCTCTTTAATGTTAATTGACATAAGTGACAAATTAGCATAAGTATTCATAAAAATTAAGATTGATTACATGGTTTCCTAAATTATCATCAAATAAACATAAATGACAATCAATCGAACGTAAATGACATATTACTTGTTTTCTTTATTGCATGTATTGATTCCTTCTGTACTCACACATTTTTAAATTTGTGTCTTTATAACATAATTGCAAATATGTACATATATGCATCTATTTATTTATCTTTATAACATAATTGCACATATGTACATATATGCAGCTATTTATTTAATACTTTTCCGTATGCATTATTTCATAAAATCTCCTTATTTAACGCACATACTAATATGTTAATCTTCTTACTTTAATTTGTCGCATGCATTTCATTACATTAATGCTTTTCTACATTTTCTTGCGCACTTTTGAATTTTCTTCCTTAATTAATTAATCCATAAATTAATTATATAAAAATTTGGGTTATTACATTGATATTTTTATTTGAAGTTGAAATGAGTTTTTCGATTAGATCCTAATCTATTATCTATAATAGAAAACTGGAAACCACCAATGTTGATGTGGACAATCCGAATAACCTTCATTACAGTATTTGCTCATTTGCGCAGTCGCTGTATTTTTTCCCTTTCTTGACCCCACTTCCCCACCCCCACGGTCTTTCCCCTTCCTTGCCTACTGCAAAAATATCTCTACTCCTCCCCCCTTTTTTCTCCTCGTTGGCGCAAATAACTTCGTATCCCACTTTCCCCACTCCTCCCCTAATTTTACTTTCCTCATGTCCTAAACTTCCACTTCTACAGCACTATTTTGAACTTCAATTCTCCTCACCCTCATTTCTGCCAACATCGACCACCAATCCATTAAGCCAACTCGCCATTGGCTCAGCCTCCACTAACGATTGTAGTTCATAGCTTCTGCCTTCAATTCATTCCATTCTATCGAGATCTAGGGTTGGTGGTTTTGGCCTAAAATTCACTATGTTCAATCGATATAATCAGTTCATGGTTTATGTCTCCAATTCACTCTGGTTTAGGTATGTTCAAAAAATTTCATTATTTGCTGTAGATTCTAATCTATTTGTTGAAATAAATTTAGTTGTGAACTTTGGCCAACAGTTGATTTGAATTCGGAAATTTTTCTTGACTTTGATTTAGCCGAATATAAATTAATGACTCCACCTTGGTTTGCTTTACAAGCACTCAATTTTACCCTATTCTCCCCCCATCTTATTCACCTCTTTGTGAACCTATTTCAGTGAACCATTTCCCCAACTGTATGTATTTTTCAATCATTATAGCACGTAAGAAAAATTTTAAAGTCTTCTTGCTAACTATTCCTTCGTTTTTTTTCTATTTTTTCTTCTTCTACTCAATATTATTCCTGTGGATTATTATGGTTTTGAAGCCTGGAATGAAAATTGAGATGTTGTGGATGACTCCTGAATCAATATTTGCTTGGAATTCGGTTGCAGATCCAGGTACAACATTTCATGTAGACATGATTTACTGTGTAACATTTTGCATATGCAAAAAACTACTCATAAGTTTTATTTTAAAACGTATCGTCTTACACTTATGAAATTTAAGCAATAGTTATGTGTCTACCCTATTTTCCCTTTTCCATTTACACATGTTGACAGTAATTTTAAGTACATAATGTGTTTGACTCTATGCCTATCATTTTGCAAATAGCTATGTGCAATACGTTTATATAAACTGTATGCAGTGCATAATTTTATGTACATTACCTTTTTTCAATGCATATCCAGTGTATGTGAAAATTATATTGAGACAAAGAACTTAGTTTGCCATTGCTAATTCTTTGAGTCATGGTTTTAATCGTCAACGATATTGAGTGGCAATTGTTGATGGTCTTTTAAAACACTTGTATTCAAACAACATTATGCCTTCTGGAACTTTGGAGGATGGGACAACAGGAGTCTGTAGCATGCATTTCGACTTATGAACAAAATCGTTGATGACTATAATAGAGAGATATTTCAGAGGTAATAATGAAAAATATGATGTTGATATGTGAAATTTTTTTATTTATTTTTTTACACGCAACAGCTATGCTCCTTCAATTTTTACAGTTTTCAAGTTCATACTTTTTCTCGATGTCATGTTGCCTATAAATATTTGATGTTATTTCTTTATAAATTAATGCACATGAATTGTTTATAAAAGTGCAAAACTAATAATTCATTGACTTTGATTCTTTGGTTTATGGTTTACTATCCCTAAGATGACCAAAAAAAGAAACCCATGTTTTGTCATAGATAAAAGTTTTTTGAAATTACCAAAGTGCTTATTTAACCTCATACCAAAACAAAGGGTAAATGTGCCTTTTGCTGTTGAATCACCCACCAAAGAATGCTTCACCATTTCTTAGTATATGACACAATTTTCTCCAGTTTGTATGCTTAGGAAGACCTAACTCCCAATCCTTGGCTTCTCATATTGTGCTTTTCTCTTCGTTGTCCTTTTATATACCTTTAATCTTTGTTTGAGATATTCTATGTTCGTTACTGAAAGGTTTTGAGTCTGTGGTGTGATTATGTTTGGTTAACATTAGCTAAGTACGCTTATTTTGTTATCAGTAAAATATTTCCAAATATTTTTCACATATGTTTTTTTGCTCATAAAGTTATAATCATTTTCTTTTGTATTCCCAATCATCATTTTAATCAAATTATCCATAATTTCAACTATTACAGTTTGGATATATCAGTTTGTATTTGCTTTTCTTTTTACTGCAATGCACTGAGTTGAATAAACTGAAGACATGCTATTTTGAGCATGTACATCAAACGCATTTTCCAATTTTTATACGTGTTGGTGTAATGATGTTATAATATGTCATAACTTATTCAACGTTTGAAAGAAAAAACAAAAATTATTTTAGATTTTGAAATGGGAACATGGTTGAAATATAATCAGAACTCAGAATTGTTTTTGGACGTGCAATCTATATTATCTTTTACATTGAGTTATAATTGGACAATGATATATGATCTTCCACTTATCTCTCCAGGCTAAAAAATACAAATTAAAATCTAAATAATTGATTTCAAGCTTTGACACTACACAGTTTTCTAAAATTTCAATCTATTTCTTTCGATCAATTGTTTTACTTACTTTTGTAAACATTAAATTTATTTTTCCATTTTTCCCCTTTGATTTCAAAGTAGTAGTGCCCTTTAGTATAATGTGTTTAATTTATTGCATATTTTGCTATGTCGATCCCTGCTTCTATCATATTTTTGCATGTTTCATATCCCATGTTTATCTTCCTATACTGCTACCTGGACTTGGGCAGCACTATTGTTCGAGCCGCCAACAATTACTATCATTATTTTTAGTCATCTTTCTAGTAGAAAATAAAATTTGATTTTACTCCGTGTTGTCCGTAATTAAAAGTTAATTAATGTCCCTACCAATCTCGCTCATTTCTTATATTCTTTTCAACAGGTATGGACAAAGGGATATAAACAAATGATAATTTTGACAAACTGCTACTTGGATACGTTTTACTACATGTTCCATTGGATAGCAAGATGGGGTGCTAATCAAATTCTCAATTTTTAACACCCCACATCCGTTAGAGTCACTCACAAAGGGAGTGCACTAAGTTCTGTGGAGCATTATAGGTAAAAGATGCAGATAAATTACAAGACAGACAAATTTAAAATAGCGGAAAATAAAACTTTACTTTATTGATAAAATAGTTTGTACAACAATTGTTTTCCAATACCAGAGTATCTGTCTTACATAAAATAAAGAAGCATAAAATAACATTTATATTCCCCAACGTAGCATAAGCCAGCCATAGCAGCGGAAAAGAGAGTCTGAAGCGATATATCCAAGAGTCTTCAAGCTTGGAAAGAGTAACAGTCCATACTAAGCAGAGTTATTCCCTTCCTGACTACCTGGGGGGAGGAAACGGAAGAAAAGAAGACGAAAGAAAAACAGAGTCAAACATAAAGCCTGAGTAAGTCTAGTGGCTTTTAACATGCGAACAGGATAAAGTTCATGACAGGAGTAAACTGGAAAATGGGACAGTATCAGAATAACAGGCTAATATAAACCAAAGCAAGACAGTTTAAACCGAATATACTATCACACCCCATTCTATATCTCTGCACCACCTAACTAGTATCCCAACTAGTAATCTGTATAAAGATGATAACGTGATCCCAATCCCTGTAATTGTGGTTGCCTTTAGGTGTACATCTATTATTTATTACCTAGATCTAATCTAGGGTTTTCTTATCGAGCGCTTTCTAGACTTAACCAGGGTTTACACGACCTAGATCCAACTAGGGTTTATGTTACCTATTGAACGCTTTTCGGATTCAGGGTTTATGCCACCTAGGTCCAACTAGGGATTATGCTACCTGTCGAACAATCCCTTTTTCCCACATATGTATCGCGAATTGTTTTTCGATGTCTAGATGCACATGTTCACTATGTGTGTGGCCCGAGTCCCGTGACAAGGCTAAATCAAGAAATTACAGAACTCGGTCGGGAGCTTTAGGTTATCTGCCGATACAGATGCTAAGGTCTGCTTTTCTACTAGTGGTTATGGTCTCACGTGACCCCTCCCTCAACTAATGAAAGGCAATCAAAGAAAATCAAGCACGAGAACTATACACCAGCCACCTATTCCCCATTTTCCTATTGGCCAGTCTCACCCATAACTAGTGTAATGACCCGCATTGGCAGAGGTATTATAATTAATTTATTTAATTATTGAAATGGTGATATAGTGAGTTAAATGGTCGTGGAATTAAATAATGGTGAATATTTAATTTAAATAATAAATTTAATTATGAAATAATCAGAATTGGCTGAAATGGCGATATGGTGTGAACTGGATCATCTGTGATATTTAATTCAGCTTGGAATTGAATGTGAATAACGAATATATTATATAAACGACAGTTTGAACGTATAATTATAATATAATTAAAATCGAGCTCGAAATGGCGCTGCAGTTCGTAAATCGGCGATTCGAACTTCAACTGAATGTACAGGGTCTGTTTTAAATCGGATTTCTATGAAACAAGAAACGTGTGGAGCTGGTGGAGTATATCTTTCTAGTGGAAGAGAAAAATCGGGATTTCGCTGTGTAGATTTTGATTTACGTCCAAATCAAATTTCAGAAAAGTCGCTGTGGAACTCCTTTATAATTTATAAAGGAGTTATTTATATTTTAAAAGGGAATTTCAATATAAATCGAATATCGGGTTGACCCAGAAGTGAATATCGAGTTAGAAATTCATATAGGAATATTCTAGAGCTGTAGGGTATTCCACTGTGAGTATATACGATAATATAAATTTATTTATATTTAATTTAATTATATTTAAATATATTTACATATTTAATGGGTCATTCAGAGCTTTAAAAATAGCCAGTTTTTCATACGATCTCAGAATTCGATGAATCCAATTTTGTTGGATTCGTAATGTCGAATTATTGCTAGATTCCAATTTTCGTGATTTTTAGGGTCACTGTGTGGCCGTACGGATTTTTAGAGTGGAAAACAGTCAGTATTTTGACAGTTAAAAATACATTATGTGAGCATACGGAGTCAGAATTCGACGAAACCAGTTTTGTTGGGACCGTAATGTCGAACTCTAGCTACATGTCCAGTTTCGTGATTTTTAGGTACCGTCTGTGATCACACGGATTTTTAGAAGGCGAAACAGATATAAAAAGGATAAAAATAAAATATCTAATAAATATCTAAAAATATCCAGACATTTTATCCTACCTATAAATACACTACTTAACACTTAAAACCTAATTTCATCAAACAATTTTGCGCCGTCATTTTCCAAACCAGAATACCAAAGAAAAGCATGAAAACCTCCTCAATCAAAAATCGATATAAAATCAAATCAATCTCAATAAATCTCGTAACATATAGATTTATACTCCTGGGAAGATTCTTTACATTGCTGTGCTAGTTTCAGCAAGTTCGACAGTCACTTTCGTGGTTGGATTTTTAGACAGTGAGTTAGGGTTCGGGTTTAAAAGCAAAATAAAGAAGTTGGTTTCAATTGGATGTTATATTCGGGTTGAGAGGATTGAAAGGGAGGTTGTGAGCTAATTTTCTAAGCATCCGACTTCGGAAGGGTTCACGCGTGTACTGTTCACAGCGGAGGTAGCTAGCGACACGGTCCCCAGATGATGAACGAGTTGAACTTGGTTCGTATGGGAATAGAGAGGGGTTAACGAGAAGTCAAACGGTGATTTCAGTTTTTGGATTCATGGAGTCGAGAGGGAGAACGCAGCCTTGGAGTTTTGAAAATGGCAAAGGAAATATCTGGAGGATGGGGCTATCATCGTGGAAGAAGGACTGTCAACCGGGTTTGGGTTTAACAAATAAGAATGGGCCGAGTTTGAGTGGGTGAGGCCCAATGGTTTATTAACTCAAGTTTATCTAGTTTAAATATTTGTATTGAGTTGTAATATTAATATCTGCTCCATACGAAATTAGAAATTCAAACCGTAAGTTGCGTTGTATGGACGGGAGCAACACAATGAGACTGACCGGGAGTGAATCCGAGCTCGTTACAATTTATGGCGATATAAATTGTCCGACTGAGTCAAATAACGCAAACCGATTATTTAACGATTAACGCGCCAATGTGAGTAAATCTCACTAAATATGAACAGTTTATAATTTCATGTTGTATTTTTAGAACTGTTAGATATTGGCTGATTGACTGTGTGTTGACTGTTTGATTGAACTGCTAGTCAGTTAGTTTAATTTCTATATTGATTCTGTTTAACAGAATATATCATATGGAACTGAAAGTGATGTTATCTATATTGTTTAACATCTGTGATGCAGGGAAACAGGTTGGAGGAATCCAACTGGATTCCTCAACATTTATTTTACTGTGATTCATATATTGTGATATATGATGTGATATATAATCTGTTCTTGATTGTGTGTGTTTGGACGATATTTATCGTTGTTATATGGTATGTTAAATACCATAAGAAATACTGGATATGGGAAAGAGGATTTTCAAAGTGTATTTTGAAAATGAATTATTTATATAAAATCGATGGATTTTATATAGAAAAGGAAAAGGATTTTTATAAAAGAAATATTTATAAAATCAATGGATAAGTAGAATAAAAGGAAATCATTTGTAAAGTGAAGAACCGTTACTAAAAGTAAATCTTTATAAATGAATAGTTTATTCGAAAAGGAGTTAATCGAATTAGTTATTCGAATAGAATAAAGGAGTTTATCAGATATAGTCTATTCGAATAGAAAAAGGAGTTAATCGAATATAGTTTATTCGAATAGAGTAAAAGGAGTTAATCGAATAAATTTATTCGAATAGAATAAAGGAGTTAATCGAATATAGTTTATTCGAATAGAATAAAGGAGTTAATCGAATATAGTTTATTCGAATAAAGTAAAAGGAATTATCGAATATATAGTTATTCAAATAGAATTAAAAGAGTTATTGAATATAGTTTATTCGATAGGAGTTAAGTGAATAGAGTTAAAGTTAAATCAAAAGAGTTAAGTGAATAGAATAAATTGAATAGAATTATCGAATAGAAAAGATTCGAATGAGAGTTAAGTAAGGAAGTTAGTTAAAGAAATATAAAGTGAACTTTGCCTATTTCAAAGTTAGAAATGTTGTTCAGTTAAGGTCTGAGAGGTAGTTCTACCCCAACTTGATTGGCTTCGTTTTTAACTAAGGAATAGTTAAGGTTCGGCAGTAAAGGAAATGGTTTGAGTTGGCATCGCGGTGGTTTCTTTAAACATCTGTCTAAGTCCAATGAAGAAGTTTTGGAAATGTTTTCCAAATAAGAAACCAGAAATGTTTTCTAATAAAGAAACCAAGAAATGGAAATGTTTTCCATTGTTAATAACGTACATTTTTCCAAATTTAGAAAATAAGAAATATTGAATATAGGGAAACAAGAGATAAGTAAATTAATGAAATAAAGAGAAAAATATTGAATGATGTTTGATCGATATAAATTTCCAATTGGAAATAATATCGTTTGTTTGCACATCTGTTTTTCTTCGATAGTTAAATCACATACTATCGAAGTTTTGACCATTTTAACATTGTTAATATGGAGAGACCGGTTGGATTATTATCCAAAGAACCACTCTGTATTGGCATAAGCGTTGCGAATCACATATGCCAAAGGAAATTGAAGACGGAGTTATGCAAGGGCTATCCTGTTTACAGAATAGTGCCTTCAGTTCATCCTGTTCCTGGATGACTTGTATGGAGGGATGTCTGACAGAGTATTTCCAGACGATCACGTATATTGATTTCTCCAACCGTACCAAGAGTGGAAGTGGAGAAGGAAACTTCTTTTAGCTAACACATAATGTATGGTTGAGGACTTCAATCGGTGATTTGATGGATTTGACGATGTGGCATTCAAAGTGAATCCGATGAGATGATGAAGCGTAACCTCAAGCCTCATCAACCGGTAAATGACAGAAATTGGGCAGGCAGCATGGTTAAGTCGGTCGCACCGAAGTAGGGTGTATAATCACCTGATCTAGAGTTTCATTTACTTCTAAAAATCTATTATTGATGCTGTCCCATTCGGGAAATGGTTGCTGATCCCAATCGTTGGTGATATACATTCGATACACTCAAGCGAAATGAGTGGTCGGTCATGTGTGGCCGGGTTGCAAGATGTTCTTGTTGAACCCAGTGTATTACTCTCTAGAGGTACACTAGTGAAAGGTGGTTCCATACCAGTCCCATGACTGACCCGGAGTTTATTTATTTGTTTCCCTAAACTCTTGGGTGCCTAAATTTGTACGGGCAGTCAAGTAGTCAGGATTTACTGATACACTTGAAGAGCTGGAGCAGGAGGCTTCAGGATCATATAGCTATAGTTATTTCCGCTGTGTTGTAAGTGTTGTACTTTGAAAATGATATGTATATTCAAGTACAGATTTATATTTCAAAGTTATGTTACATATATTATATGTTATTCGTTCCGCTGTGAGGTTCGTGTTACTCTGATGTTGTGTTCTTCTTCTTCTATTCTAAGTTTCTATCTTATCTTTCCTCACCCTTTAATTTCTTTCATTTATGACTGGTATTTTTCGATGTTTGGTTAGTCATCATTTAGTTTATGGCGATAACCAAAGTCGACAAAATCCCGGGTCATTACAGTTGGTATCAGAGCTTAAGTTAAGTGAATTACCTTGGTTCTGTGGCATGACTCTGTAGAGATGGGGTTAGTAATACCCTAGATTGAGTTGAGTGTATATATACAAGTGAACGTATTTGTTATTGATATAAAATCGTTTTATATTATGGTGATTTATTGGTTGAGTTGTTTATGAGTTCTGGTCGATCAGTTTGATCCACTGTATCGGTAGGAGTTACTAAACACTTGAATACGATGGGTCGGCACGATATGTTTTGAAAAGATGGTAAATTAAAGTAAGTTTACCCAAGGTATATCATGATATAAAGAAGATATATATATCAAAATTTTAATATATTGGATATATTGGTTGTTATTATAATCGAGTAAGATTATAAATTAAATGGTTATGTAAATAACCAATCAGAATTCATACAAGTGAAATACGTGAAATCAGATGAGTTAAATCTGAAATTTAAACCAAAAATTGAATTAAAATTCTGGAAAATTGGATAAGTGTTTGTAAATGGATTTGGATTAAGAATAAGGAAAATTAAAGATCTTGGGAGTTTTTAAATTGTTTTACAAGCAGTGTGAATTATATTTTGAATTGAATTTCAAAGTGGAAATGTTTAGAAATGGTTTTATAGTATTGAACTCACTTCGATCGCTGGAAAATAGATTCTGATGATGACAGCTGCATCATCAGTATTCATTTTCGAGTTGTAAGTGATGAATTACTACCAGAGATACTGTTTTGAATTTGTTTTGGGAAAGACAAGTTGTGTTGAATTTCAAAATGGGATTTAAAATATAGAATTTGAATAATAGAATTTGAATTTTTAAATAGATTTGAAATATTTACTTTTTTAAAAGAAATAAAACAAGAAGTTCCTTTATAAACGAAGTTTATAAATAGTTCTTTTATAAACCAAGTTTATAAATGAAGTGAAAAGAATTATCATTGGATAATTCAGAAAAAAAATACAAGTGTGAAATTTGAAGGGAAATCTATTTTCCAAAGTTAGAAATATCGATTTCAAAAGGAATTGAAATCGAGACTTATTTAAAGAATGAATAAAGAAAGTTTGAAAAGGAATTTGAATAAAGGAAGTTCAATCATAGAATTTAAATAAGAAAATTCAAAGGGGATTTGAATATAGAAAATTCAAAGGGGATTTGAATATAGAAATTTAAATGAGATTTGAATAAAGAAGATTTAAATAATGGAAAATTGAATATAGAATTCATATAGAGTAATAATAGGATTTGAATATAGAAATTCAAATGAGATTTGAATAAAGAAGATTTGAATAAATGGAATTAAAAAAAATAGAATTTGAAATAGGAATTTGAATATAGAATTCAAATAGAGTTGAAATGGGAATTGGAATATAGAATTCAACTGGAATTCAAATATAGGATTTGAATGTATAGAATTTGAATATAGGATTCAAATGGAATTTAACTATATAGATTTGAATAATAGAAGTGGTATAAAATTTGAATAGAAATTGAATAGAATTAACTAAGTCAGAGAGGAATTAGTTAATCGAGTTTTGAATTTGAAGCTGAACTTTTAAAGGTGAATTGGATTTGTAAATGGCTATTCGAAATCGAATATAGAACTTAAGTTTGAAATTGGATTCAAATTAGTTAATAAGCAAGTTAAAATATATTTGAACATGTCATGTTCAAATATAAAAGTGAAATGGACTAAAGAGTTAATTAACAAATTATTTAACGAATTGAGTTAAAACGATTGGTGTAGTTAAAATAGATTGGACAGGTATAGACATACAGGAGACAGGTTTGGAATAAAGTGTTAGAAGGTATATAAATAGAATGCCCGACAAAAAGGTACGTATTTAATTCATATATGAGATTTTATGCGCCATATCGGCTAGCCGCTTGGCTTTTCTTTTTCTTTTTGGATTGGTAAGAGCCATGGGAGGCTATTTGAAATATCCCGATGCTCCCCGTACAAAGGAGGTTATGGCGATTTTTTCCGGGAATTTAAGGAGTTGGAATATTTTTAAGATAATTTGATAGTTAGAAATCAACGAACTTAGAAATAGAATAGTATAATCAAAAAGGAAGACTAAGAATAAAATCTAGTAAGAATAGAAAGAGGAAGCGTATACGTGTTTAAAGGTGAATAAGTAGTTGTATGGTATTGATTATTCGAGTAAGTAGTCATATCTGTTTTGACGTTATAAATGTTATTCAATCAAGGTCTGAGAGGTAGTTATACCCCAACTTGATTGATTTCATTATTAACAAATAAATAGTAGATTTCGGGCTCGAAGATCAATGCTGAATAAGAGTTAGTTGAATATAGTATTTGGGTTGTCGTAACGATGTTTTACACAACATGCGTTTTAACCCAAATACGTGTAAGCTTGGAAATATAATAAAGAATATTTCCTAAGTATAGAAATAAACGAGATCGGAAAAGAGATAAATAATAGGAATATTTTCCAATTAGAAATAGCATATATTTTCTAAAGTTTAGAAAATAAAGGAAGGCGATATTCGGAAATGTTTTCCAAATAACATAAAAGGCCAATATGGTTATTGAAAATATTTGGTTAACAAATATTGATAAAGAAACAGAGAAGTGATTTAACAAATGGAATATTAATTAAGGGCTTAGTGACATGTTCAAAAGGAAATTTTGAATTTTGAAAAGAGTATACTGTTTAAACTCCCAGGAAAAGACTGTTTGAATCAGAAACAAATTTAACAGAAATTTGTGAAAGCAAAATTGAATCAAAGTAAAGCCAGTAAAGTGGTAACTGAGATTGAATTAGAATGATATCAAGACAAATTGGATTGTGAGATTCAAATTTGAAGGGTAATGTGATAATCAAGTTAAGAGTTGGGAATCGAGAAGGAACTCGAGTTGAAATGATATTTGGCTCGGATATTAGCGAATGGTTGTGTTGTGGATAAAAGCAGATTGGAATTTGATTGGAACGACCCTTGTATCCGCTGAATTGATAATAGGTGGAAAGGATATAATGATATGCCGACAAAAGGTACAAGTTTATATTTCTTTTGGATATAAGATTTATGAGCCGAATTGGTAAGCCGCTTGGCTGTTTGATTTTCTTTTGGGTTGGAGATGGCCCAAAGAGGCGAGTTGGAGTTTGATCTATTGACCGGTACTAAGGAGGTACTGGCGAAAAATTTTCAAAAAGTTAAGGTGTTAGAAAATTTTCAGAAAATTTTCGTTGATAAGAATTAATTAATAATTTAATTGAAATTAAATTGATTCAGTTGAAACTGAAGATTTAGAAGTGAACAAATATGTTCTAACCAGTCGATAGGGTCGTCCTCTACCTTTTAGCAATTTCGAGGACGAAATTATTTTAAGTGGGAAAGATTGTAATGACCCGCATTGGCAGAGGTATTATAATTTATTTATTTAATTATTGAAATGGTGATATAGTGAATTAAATGGTCGTGGAATTAAATAATGGTGAATATTTAATTTAAATAATAAATTAAATAATATATTTAATTCTGAAATAATCAGAATTGGCTGAAATGGCGATATGGTGTGAACTGGATCATCTGTGATATTTAATTCAGCTTGGAATTGAATGTGAATAACGAATATATTATATAAACGACAGTTTGAACGTATAATTATAATATAATTAAAATCGAGCTCGAAATGGCGCTGTAGTTCGTAAATCGGCGATTCGAACTTCAACTGAATGTACATGGTCTGTTTTAAATCGGATTTCTATGAAACAAGAAACGTGTGGAGCTGGTGGAGTATATCTTTCTAGTGGAAGAGAAAAATCGGGACTTCGTCGTGTAGATTTTGATTTACGTCCAAATCAAATTTCAGAAAAGTCGCTGTGGAACTCCTTTATAATTTATAAAGGAATTATTTATATTTTAAAAGGGAATTTCAATATAAATCGAATATCGGGTTGACCCAGAAGTGAATATCGAGTTAGAAATTCATATAGGAATATTCTAGAGCTGTAGGGTATTCCACTGTGAGTATATACGATAATATAAATTTATTTATATTTAATTTAATTATATTTAAATATATTTATATATTTAAATGGGTCATTCAGAGCTTTAAAAATAGCCAGTTTTTCATATGACCTCAGAATTCGACGAACAATTTTGTTGGATTCGTAATGTCGAATTATTGCTAGATTCCAATTTTCGGGATTTTTAGGGTCATTGTGTGGCCGTACGGATTTTTAGAGTGGAAAACAGTCAGTATTTTGACAGTTAAAAATACACTGTGTGAGCATACGGAGTTGGAATTCGACGAAACCAGTTTTGTTGGGACCGTAATGTCGAACTCTAGCTACATGTCCAGTTTCGTGATTTTTAGGTACCGTCTATGATCACATGGATTTTTAGAAGGCGAAACAAATATAAAAAGGATAAAAATAAAATATCTAATAAATATCTAAAAATATCTAGATATTTTATCCTACCTATAAATACACTACTTAACACTTAAAACCTAATTTCATCAAACAATTTTGCGCCGTCGTTTTCCAAACCAGAATACCGGAGAAAAGCATGAAAACCTCCTCAATCAAAAGTCGATATAAAATCAAATCAATCTCAATAAATCTCGTAACATATAGATTTATACTCCTGGGAAGATTCTTTACATTGCTGTGCTAGTTTCAGCAAGTTCGATAGTCACTTTCGTGGTTGGACTTTTAGACAGTGAGTTAGGGTTCATGTTTAAAACCAAAATAAAGAAGTTGGTTTCAATTGAATGTTATATTCGGGTTGAGAGGATTGAAAGGGAGGTTGTGAGCAAATTTTCTGAGCATCCGACTTCAGAAGGGTTCGCGCGTGTACTGTTAACAGCGGAGGTAGCTGGCGACGCGGTCCCCAGATGATGAACGAGTTGAACTTGGTTGGTATGGGAATAGAGAGGGGTTGACGAGTAGTCAAACGGTGATTTCAGTTTTTGGATTCATGGAGTCGAGAGGGAGAACGCAGCCTTGGAGTTTTGAAAATGGCAAAGGAAATATCTGGAGGATGGGGCTATCATCGTGGAAGAAGGACTGTCAACCGGGTTTGGGTTTAACAAAGAAGAATGGGCCGAGTTTGAGTGGGTGAGGCCCAATGGTTTATTAACTCAAGTTTATCTAGCTTAAATATTTGTATTGACTTGTAATATTAATATCTGCTCCATACGAAATCAGAATTTCAAACCGTAAGTTACATTGGGATCATATGGACGGGAGCAACACAATGAGACTGACAGGGAGTGAATCCGAGCTCGTTACAATTTATGGCGATATAAATTGTCCGACTAAGTCAAATAACGCAAACCGATTATTTAACGGTTAACGCGGCAATGTGAGTAAATCTCACTAACTCTGAACAGTTTATAATTTCATGTTGTATTTTTAGAACTGTTAGATATTGGATGATTGACTGTGTGTTGACTATTTGATTGAACTGCTAGTCAGTTAGTTGAATTTCTATATTGATTCTGTTTAATAGAATATATCATATGGAACTGAAAGTGATGTTATCTATATTGTTTAACATCTGTGATGCAGGGAAACAGGTTGGAGGAATCCAACTGGATTCCTCAACATTTATTTTACTGTGATTCATACATTGTGTTATATGATGTGATATATAATCTGTTGTTGATTGTGTGTGTTTGGACGATGTTTATCGTTGTTATATGGTATGTTAAATACCATAAGAAATACTGGATATAGGAAAGTGGATTTTCAAAGTGTATTTTGAAAATGAATTATTTATATAAAATCGATGGATTTTATATAGAAAAGGAGAAGGATTTTTATAAAAGAAATATTTATAAAAATCAAAGGATTAGTAGAATAAAAGGAAATCATTTGTAAAGTGAAGAACCATTACTAAAAGTAAATCTTTATAAATGAATAGTTAATTCGAAAAGGAGTTAATCGAATTAGTTATTCGAATAGAATAAAGGAGTTTATCAGATATAGTTTATTCGAATAGAATAAAGGAGTTAATCGAATATAGTTTATTCGAATAGAGTAAATGGAGTTAATCGAATAAGTTTATTCGAATAGAATAAAGGAGTTAATCGAATATAGTTTATTCGAATAGAATAAAGGAGTTAATCGAATATAGTTTATTCGAATAAAGTAAAAGGAGTTATCGAATATATAGTTATTCAAATAGAATTAAAAGAGTTATCGAATATAGTTTATTCGATAGGAGTTAAGTGAATAGAGTTAAAGTTAAATCAAAAGAGTTAAGTGAATATAATAAATTGAATAGAATTATCGAATAGAAAAGATTCGAACGAGAGTTAAGTAAGGAAGTTAGTTAAAGAAATATAAAGTGAACTTTGCCTATTTCAAAGTTAGAAATGTTGTTCAGTTAAGGTCTGAGAGGTAGTTCTACCCCAACTTGATTGGCTTCGTTTTTAACTAAGGAATAGTTAAGGTTCGGCAGTAAAGGAAATGGTTTGAGTTGGCATCGTGATGGTTTGTTTAAACATCTGTCTAAGTCCAATGAAAAAGTTTTGGAAATGTTTTCCAAATAAGAAACCAGAAATGTTTTCTAATAAAGAAAACAAGAAATGGGAATGTTTTCCATTGTTAACAACGTATATTTTTCCAAATTTAGAAAATAAGAAATATTGAATATAGGGAAACAAGAGATAAGTAAATTAATGAAATAAAGAGATAAATGTTGAATGATGTTTGATCGATATAAATTTCCAATTGGAAATAATATCGTTTGTTTGCACATCTGTTTTTCTTCGATAGTTAAATCACAGACTATCAAAGTTTTGACCATTTTAACGTTGTTAATATGGAGAGAACGGTTGGATTATTATCCAAAGAACCACTCTGTATTGGCATAAGCGTTGCGAATCACATATGCCAAAGGAAATTGAAGACGGAGTTATGCAAGGGCTATCCTGTTTACAGAATAGTGCCTTCGGTTCATCCTGTTCCTGGATGACTTGTATGGAGGGATGTCTGACAGAGTATTTCTAGACGATCACGTATACTGATTTCTCCAACCGTACCAAGGGTGGAAGCGGAGAAGGAAACTTCTTTTAGCTAACACATAATGTATGGTTGAGGACTTCAATCGGTGATTTGATGGATTTGACAATGTGGCATTCAAAGTGAATCCGATGTGATGATGAAGCGTAACCTCAAGCCTCATCAACCGGTAAATGACAGAAATCAGGCAGGCAGCATGGCTAAGTCGGCCGCACCGAAGTAGGGTGTATAATCACCTGATCTAGAGTTTCATTTACTTCTAAAAATCTATTGTTGATGCTGTCCCATTCGGGAAACGGTTGCTGATCCCAACCGTTGGTGATATACATTCGATACACTCAAGCGAAATGAGTGGTCGGTCATGCGTGGCCGGGTTGCAAGATGTTCTTGTTGAACCCAGTGTATTCCTCTCTAGAGGTACACTAGTGAAAGGTGGTTCCATACCTTGTCATAGTTGGAAATCCATTACCCAATACGTGCTTGCGGTTTTGATTGTATACTATATATGTAGAACGTGAGATGAAAGCGTTTCTGCTAGATGATTATATATAATGTGGTTGATAGACATTATTATAATATCAAAAGGTTTTTGATATAAAGATATTTTGGATTCTCATAAGGGAAAAACCCGTTCCGTTATGTGGCGTGGTCTTATGAGATATCATATACCTGTATAACTGTTTAAACTGTTTTACTCATACCAATCCCACGACTGACCCAGAGTTTATTTGTTTGTTTCCATAAACTCTTGGGTGCCGAAATTTGTACGGGCAGTCAAGTAGTCAGGATTTACAGATACACTTGAAGAGGTGGAGCAGGAGGCTTCAGGATCATATAGCTATAGTTATTTCCGCTGTGTTGTAAGTGCTGTACTTTGATAATGATATGTATATTCAAGTACAGATTTATATTTCAAAGTTATGTTACATATATTATATGTTATTCGTTCCGCTGTGAGGTTCGTGTTACTCTGATGTTGTGTTCTTCTTCTTCTATTCTAAGTTTCTATCTTATCTTTCCTCACCCTCTAATTTCTTTCATTTATGACTGGTATTTTTCGATGTTTGGTTAGTCATCATTTAGTTTATGGCGATAACCAAAGTCGACAAAATCCCGGGTCATTACAACTAGATAGCAAGTATATGGTCTGTTGGGAGTTCTCTGCCTTTCCGCATGCGTACTACGATTGACTGAAGATGGTAGGTAGTCGACGACGTGCTATCACAGGGCTAAAATAAGTATCGCCGATCCACGCTGATCCACCCTAGCCTTTAGGTTGCTCATACTGCAACCAAGGCATACCCTTGGTTCTTCTACCGCAGACCTTAAACTCTGTGAGCCCAGGCGGATCATCTGCAACCTCACAGAGGGATACCAATAGTACCCTCATGTCCCCCGAAGCTACATGCTTCTAAACCCAGTCCGCTGGAGCCTTTTTCGAAATCAGATAAACGTTTGCTCCTCCTCATGTACTTGTTAAGCGATGATCTACCATATCGGGTTATTCATCTATTATGGACCGGCTCAGTTATCTTGACTAAGAATTATTACTTAGTTGTTCTCAACTAAGGTTTACCACTTAGTTTCTTTTCCCATAAATCTTGTTAACTTAGGTTTATCACTTAGTTTCTTTAACTGGGGATTCCAACTTAGCTCCCGTTCTCGATTGTTTCTTAACTAAGGTTTACTACTTAGCCCTCTTTCTCGTCAAGTTGGATTCGTTAAGTGTCCTTAGTCAATTCAAGTTAGCTTAACACATTCCTTTGTCATATTAAATTGGCTAAGTGTTATCAGTAGTTCATGTTGACTTAACCCTATCACAAACCAAGTTATATTGGTTAAGTATTTCTTATTACTTAACCCTACCCATTCATCTTGTATTGGTTAAAGGTCCCTTTTAACCTAACCTTGCCCATCTGTTTTAACTAACATGTTATAACGGTTAAGTGTTCCCTTAGTTAACTTAACCCTAACATCCGTTTAATTAACATGTTCTAGTGGTTAAGTATTGTCCCTTCATGCTTTAACTTAACCCTATTCATTTATCACACTATGATGGTTAAGTGTTCTAAGTTTACTTAACCCTACGCTCTAGTCCAGCTAACATACTAATTTGGCTAAGTGTATTAATTTTACTTAACCCTAACCTCTAGTCTAGTTAACATGTTAAATTGGCTAAGTGTATTAACTTTACTTAACCCTACCTTTTAATCTAGTCAACATGTTAATTTGGCTAAGTGTATTAAATTTACTTAACCCTACCAATCCTAGCTTAGCTTTAATTGTCTTATTAAAGCACCAACCACTCACATTAGACAGGTATTATTGTGGCTGCCTATATGCCGGTCGGTTCCGGGCAGTCTTACACCAGAACTCAGTCTAACCTCGGGTCTTTATTGGGCTCAATGCCTTAATCTCTCACATTGGATAGGTATTGTTGTGATTACTGGACAGCCGGGCGGGTCCGGGCAGGTTTACATCACAACTCAATCCAACCTCGGGTTAAGCATATTCGTATTGTCTAAATTTACATTTTAATTATGTAAATTATTCATGTTACATATTTTATTTCAAAACTAACGGTGTATAAATTTACACCATTCATGGCCTTAACCAATTTCATGGTTTTGGGCCCACCTATGTATTAACATGTTTTAAATTAATAATTTATACCATTTCATACCATAAATCACCTATGTGATTATTGGCCAATTTATGTCAAGTTCCCTATAATTAAGTTTTTACCCAACGTTACCCCCGTCTAAATATTAGGCTAACAACTTAGCCTAATTTACCGTTCGCATGATTTCACATAAAGTATTAGGCTAATTGTTAGCCTGCTTTGTGACCAGGCTACCCAAAGCCAGGGACTTGAGTATGAACTTACATTGATTGGCGATCACTTGGATGGAGTGATAGAAAGATGGAAAATTTGAATTATTCATGCAAATGTCATCGGATCGGATCCCCCATTCGGATCGGATCGGATCCCTCCTTTCGGATCGGATCAGATCCCCCTCCCCGGATCGGATCGGAGTACCCTCTACCCGAACCGCCTGAAGTATTCTGCACAAAAGTGCGTGCAAGCATTCTGCTCGAACAACTGGTTCGGTTCGGATCCGATCCGAACCGACTGGACCTGCTTCTGCACACGGAGTTTGACCTCTTCTTTTGGCATAATAGACTCCTACAATTGCGGATCGGACTCCACTTGGCAAAGCACGACCTGGTAACCACTTTTCCACGTTCTCCACTACTTCTGAGATCTCCTCTGGTCACGCCACGTGGCCCATCCGAACCGGAAGCGCCCAGAGTTTATCTACAGCTATAAATACACCACAACATGGCCATTTGAAGGGACTTTTAGCATTTCATTCATTCATGGTAGCCACGGCCGAATTCCCCCACCGATAACTACCTTCTTCTCCAATGAAAATCAATGAAAATCAATGAATTCGGAGAGAATTATTCATTGTATTTGAGCGATTGAGTGATTGTATTCCTTGTAATTGTAATCCATGAATGAAATGAGAAACTATGAAGTGGATGTAGGCTTATTAACGCCGAACCACTATAAAACTCGTGTCTCTACTTGATTTTTTACGTTTTAGCTTATTATTCCTCGCAAATTCTAGACAATTGGGTGTTAGGACCATTTTTTGGTCTAACATTTTGGTGCTTTCACTGAGAAGATTGAATCCTCAGCTTTCTGGATTATTATTCTATTGTTTGGATCACCAAATCCGAAGAGATAATCCACGTTTTCCATGCCTACAAGAAAAGATAAAAAGCGACGGGCTTCTCGCAGAAATGAATTGAGTACAGAACAAGATGACAAGCAGGCTGCAAGTTTCATTCCAGTCACTGGTTCAAGTGTGCCCGGGTCGGATCGGACCCGAACCGACCCGATACTGACACCTCAATCTGACCCGATCCCCTATCACCTCGAATGAGAGCCAAGTACTTCAAGTTCCTGGCAAGCTTTATCATCGGATCGGATGTGTACCCCCGACCCGAGCCATAAAGGAGTCGCACCACGAACCGACCCGGGGACGGTGCTCCGACCCGACTTGTTGAGCAGGACTCGAATCCAACTGTTGTTGATACCCCGACCCGACCCAATGATGCATCTCCGAACCGAACCGAAGAGGGTGCCACGACCCGAACCGCAGGAAAGTGGAGATGCAGGGTAGGGAAGACCGATCCGAACAGGAGGAGGAGATCCGAACCGGCTCTTTCATATATACCGAACCGACTAGCTAATGACGTCTCCGATCCGGCTCGGAGGAACTAGTCCGATCCGACCCGACCTGAAGACAATCTCCGAACCGCAAATTTGAAGGCATGATCCGATCCGACCCGAAACAGCTATTTTTTGGAAAAAATACATTTTTAAGATCATTTCAGAAAAGGCTCCATCTTCCAAAATCGAAAAAATCGTGCGGGGCCCCGGACCCCCGCCGGCGCTGCGCCCGGACCCGCTGACGGCCTCGCCTTCGGCTCGGAGCACGGCTCGCCTTCGGCTCGACGTATATTTTGACCAACAGTACTCATCAAAGTTTGTTAATGAAGATAAGGTGGATAGTCAAAGAATATGACAACCAAATGGCAACGACTAGGATTCCTCCAGAAGCCATAGCCTCTATTTGCCGATGCCATTCAATGGGAGGAGCTGTCAGTCAGATTCAGCTTGCTATCAACGACAGTATACGAGATAATGATTGTCTAATAGTAGCCTCATCTTTTGGAACTCCGATAGTGTAGATTTCAGCAATGCAACTGATGTTGTTCCCTAATGAGTAGTGACCATCCCATTTATATGACTTAAACCTGTCCAATCGGCGGAGCATCGAGTGACAGTTATATAGAATAGTTTGAACACTACTTCAAAGATGATTCATATGATCTTAGTGAACATGACTGTCAATGGTGGGATACCAGAAAGCAGCTAAGGATCCCAACATCCCAAAGCTACACTTCAATTGTATGATGTGATGAATAAAATGTCCTGCGTCTCACCTCCCGAAGAACTTAGCTAACCTTTGAAATGGCTATTTTCTGTCAATCGCATTGAGGAAGACTGATTTCCATTGAATAAGGGTTAGGTCAACATACTTTGGTGCCCAGCGATAGGTAACAGCTGAACCCCTGCAGGCCATGATTGGACATGTGAATCTTTGCTCGGATGATAGCAACTTGACTGCTCACCAGTCAGCACATGACCTTTGTCAAGAGATGAGAGTTCGAGATCAAAACAAATATGAATCGACCGTTAGCTCTCGACTTCATACATCAATTGTGATAGAAAACGTGAACATTACTTCAAGCCTTGGAAGCCATGCTATTGTAGTCAAGTTTATCTGACTAAGGTCTAAACTGACCAGCTCTAGCGGTGATTAGAGCTTACATTGCACCCTGGTATCTATTGCTAAAATTCCTAATGAAAGATGGAATGGGAATGGTCCATGGTGACCATGTTACTGGAAGAGACTGCTATTTAGCTAGTTAGGAGATGCTACTCAATGGAAGTGGCAAGTTAAAGGTTTAGAGCACTTAAGCCTGGATGCTGATTGATTATCTGTGCATTAGATCTTATTCCCAACGTGGGACTAAAGGCATATCTGTGGATGGATGAGATATGACTATCCCCCTAGCAGCCATGACTCCCTTATACTCAATCCTTGCCCTTGGCATGGGGGCAAGAAGGCGATTCAAATAAGATGACCGCCACCCCACAACGGTTTGAAAAGACGTCCATCACCAGCTAAAGATTTTGACAGCCATCCCCTGATAAAGATGTAGTGAGGAAAAATGGACCTGCAAAGAGCGTGCAATGCCATCTTCGCACAGAATGATATTCATTCCTTTAACATGATTACTTTTTAACCATGACTCTTATATTTCCATGCTTTATGAGTTATTGATGTAACTAACTCAGATGAATTTATAGGTGGATGATGTAGGTACCCCGAATCTGGTACCGATCAAACTTTGAGCACCTACAGGAAGAATTATGGAGCATTGCCGTAACGAGCCCGATTGAACTGCTCGTTTACAGAGCCACGTCCTTCGCCTGAGAGAAGTTGTATAGCTTAAGATGGATCCGAGGTGACCATCCACTCATTGGCTCACACGTGGCAGGCCTCAAGATAATTGTGCATTGAAGTTCAACGTCGGAATCCGATTCCGGATGGATGCAGTTCGACCGTCTACATGGCTCGATCCGTTAAAGGAGGCAGCACTGCCCCTTGATATGCTTACTTTTCAATCATACAATTTACTTTTACATGCTTCCTGAGTTATGGACATGACTAACTCATGCGATATGAATGATGAAGGTACCCGAAGTTTGGTGCCAACCACTCCTTCCATGGTTTAGTCGGAGGAACGTAAAGCTTTGGCGAACGTGATTCAACTATTCACCCTCCTGATGCCAACAACCTGACATAAATGAAGTTTGACCATTCATTCATGGACCTTTTGCCCTTGAAGTAGGGGGCAAGCGAATATATGCACATAATTTCAACATATCTATGCATAGGCATACAAATGAGGCATCCTCAACATCTAGCCTTTAATTTGCCAGACACGACATAGAGATATACTCGGGTGTGACATAACCACTTAGCAGTTCTATGACTCCATCCCCTGATCCAACGAGAAGAGTGCAAAAATGACAGGGGCACGATCACATGAACGACATAACTTTTGCCTTCGATGTGGGGGTAAAAGGGAAATGTTAAGACGAGGATGAGTGTGACTCGACCGCTCTCCAAAAACGTCTTTAACTCTTTCCCATGCTTCCGACGGGAGGAGTATAAAATCAATAGGGACGTGAACCGACCATCCCTGATGGCGACCTTTGCCCTTGATGTAGGAGCAAAGGGACGATGCCAAGGCAAATGTGACCCGACTGTTTGCCCGACTAACTCTAATCCTCAGAGCTTGGATATGAGTATAAACTTAGGACGAGTGTGACAGGCGCGCCAAGATTTAAGACCACTCGATCCACAACTCTAACCCAAACTGACTTTGGGAGAGTATAAAGGACGAACCGCGACGTCCATAACTCTAACTCTCATGACTTGAGAGAGAATATAAATCTGTTGGGTTAGTGTGAATGGTGCACCATGACTTAAGACCACTAAACCCGTAACTCTAACTCTCACGACTTGGGAGAGAGTATAAAGGACAATGCTGCGACGTGCATGCAATCTTCATTGCCCTCCGACTGAGGACATGATTATAAAGGACTTACGGATCGGACATCCGAATGACTTAATCCGGTTCCCATCAACGCTGGGGGCATGGACATAGATTTCTGAATTAACTTCAAACACGCTTCGGACGCGACCCATGTTTCAAAGTTAAATGGAGGCTACAGACACTATACCTCCAAACTACGACACCTGACACTTTGACATTTAATAATTCTATGCTAGATAGATTAGCACTCAACATGTTTTCATTTCGAGCTACAATTGCTTGTGACTTAAAGATTGACTTAGTAGCTTGCAAGACTAAGCTAACTATTCTTTTTCGAATTGCAAGATTATGTACAGATACAAAGCAAAGACACAAGGGATACTCGCGTACAACAACAAAGAGGTCGTGTTTGAAGGAATGACGTTGACTTCTAATGCTAAGCTTCCCACACGACTCAAAGCAATCACCGAAAGGAGGTCCTAAGAGTGATATATCAAATCAACATACACGCCCATGTGTGACTGGCCATAGCCCAAGTGCAACGACGAGTGCTACCTCACAAATACGTTGAATGGAAAACGTGATAACTCGAGCACTTGGATAACTCGAGCACATAAGCTTATAAAGCAATGTCTCTTTTCCATGCATCCATGTCTAAATTTAAAAGGGATGTGATACAACTGCCGACCTTTCTCCATTACCCCCGGACAGGGGCCGCACTGCTGAAAATATTCATAAATGTTATATGTCTGTGACTAACTTATACCTCGATCTTGACAGGCTGCTTGAGGACCAAGAAATGGATGCAGAGTGAACGTCCATTTGCTAGTCCGGACCGACTTCCCGATTGAAAGACCCCATGTAAAGGGAGATGCCATTACTTTGACTCCTAACTTGCGCGGAGGCAAATTGCCTGACACTCAGACTCAAAAGCGAAGAAGAAGGAAGATAGAAATTTCTTCTGTGCTGAGGATATTGGCGCAGAAGGCGCTAGGATCGAAGGAAGGTAGCAGATTTCTTCTTGTGATGATCCCTCAGCATGTCAAGCTAGATATGAAATGGATGGTACCCTTGCTGATTTGTGAACTCACATGGATCAGCGAGATGAACTTCTCCGGAAAAGACAGAAAATGGTGGATAACTTCTCTACTCGGATAGATGGAAGGCCTAGTAGCTTCGACTTATTCGCTAGAGCGAGCTCCATGGGAATTCAAACGACAATGAACTTGGCTCATACGCTCCCTGCCCCGTGGTCCAGATAATATGAGACCCTAGGACAAGTTAGCATGGTCGTCTTTGATAAAACAAAGATGCAACCAACCTCCTCCCAGGTATTTGTAACATGCAACTTCCGACCGTGACATTTTGGATGAAAACGATGGATATGTAAGAGCCGCCGAAAAACTTAAACGGAGCCCGACCAACCTTTGCTTCCATACAGATCAATGTTTAAAACCCAGCTCAACCTCAACATGAGGCTCCTCATGAAGGGGGAAAGTAGAGGCATTCGAAGTGGCAATAATTTGACATATCGCAATTCGACTCCAATCCTCAGAGCTTGGATGGGAGATCCAAAACTAACATGAGTCAGACACGAACAAATAATTTTATGTCAAACTTTAACTCATGACTTGATGAAGAAGTATGAATTTAGAGAAGAAATGGATCTGGTGCTCACCGCATAGCAGAACCCCTGTAGAGGGGGGCATAGGACACAAGTTTCGAGTATTGCCGACTTTATGCACATTTATTATCATCGGAGCCCCGCAAGATCCTAGACTGTAACCAAAAGAATGACTCGCCAAGACCAACCCGCATACATCCGAATAGGAATTTTTCATTCAGAATTAAAGAACAGAAGCCTGATGGACGGCTATTACATATGCAAAACCAAGAAGCCAGAGGCCGGCTTCCACCCACTTCAGGACTTCATACCGGGGGCACTAGTGCTAAATTAGGTAATTAGCGACAACTTCTCAAAGGCGAGGGCCAAATTGGCAATATTAATTGATGCTTCAACAGAGATCCAACGAGACCCTGCATGCATTCCTTGAAAGATTCAACGTTGCAGCAGCATCGGTACATCGATCTGGACCATATATGGTGTTGATTGCTGTGGTATCCGGTATTCTGGATATCTCAAACTTCAAAATCCCTCTTCATCGGGATCCACCAAGAGGACTTGGAGGATTCACCTCTGAAACAAACTTTGGTATCTATCTACCATGAGATTTTCCTAGAAACGTTGGAAAAATCCTATCCTGAGACAGGCAGATTCGTGCAATAAGAGTGTGCTAATGTTGAAATGGATGATCTCAATGTCTTCACGACAGAATGGAGCACCATCTAACTCTTGAAATAATAAAGGAAAAAGAAAAGCCCCAGGAAAGATTAACAGGAATTTACAATCATGTAAAAGACCAATGTCATTAATCGGGCCCGCGGTCTTGATTGTCAAGCTTAATGGAACTAAGCACGGGAGGTAGACTCAACAAGACTATGATGGCTATTTCAGATTATGCCAAAGCGTGAATGAAGGAGCTAGAATAACTCACTAACGACGTTCGCTCGCTTGCAAGATTGACGAGCTTGCTCAACACTGTGTCTGATGTAAGGAGAGTATCTAAGTTTGCTGATATACTCAATAGGGCGATCACTGCTTTCTGGCTAAACAGATGGGTTGACCCCAACGCGAATGTGATTCGACCATTCGCATATACAACTCCAACCCTTGATGACTTGGGAATGTGCACATAACGACACAGGGTGACTAAGATTGTTGAACCTACATATCTAACCCGATGCGGCAGAAAAAAGTATAAAGGCTAAAAGATTGGATGTCCGATTGACCTATCATAACCCCCAACAATGCTGGGGGCATAAGCACTGACTTCGCTCGTCCTCCACTAATGCTAGGAACATCAACTTCAACCGACAGATTGACTTTAAACATGACCCTGACTCAATGCATGATTCAGAACATATACATTATATCTTTAGAATATGACGTGATTCATCCCAACCATCCAAGTGAGCGAAATTACGAATCAAGCAAGAATTCAAAGACTTGATCGGCAACTGCATCAAATGGAGAGTATGATGAACTCCTCTGCTGCCTTACAATTGTGATAATCCTACCAGCTATTGGCTTGCATGTTTTCAACAACATCTCGTACTGACTCGTATGTGATCACGGGACTATAAAACAATCTGAAGTGATCATGGCTTTCGGATGCACTATTATAACGATTAGATGCAATCATGGAGTCCTAGATTAATATCCTGATATCGAGATAGTCCAAATCTAAGCAAAAATGACAAATTCATATGCCGACTCTGATGCGCTCTATCCGAACGGTCCAGATGCTAGCTCAAGATATGAAGATTCCGACACCATACTATGACTTGGACGGCTATTGTATACATTGACTTACACATTAAAGAAATCTTAGCTTAGTAATGCACTTGACTTGCTTACGAAGATGGCGTCGTTTGGCATCAACTTTTACATGTACGATCTCACACGGGAGCCAAACATACAATATGACCTATCATGAAGGAAATCAACATCTTGATTCGACAATGTTTAAAACGGTTACCTGATCATTTTGACTACTCCTTCCACAGAATTTGTACTAGCTAGCACCTATGGAAGAAGTGCAACAATTCGATAAAGCCTCCTTAAGGATGGATGGCGTTCTAAAAAGATTTATCTCGACTTAATCAAAGCACATCTCATCTGCGATAAGATGTACTTTGGGGGGCAAAATGTTAGCCTGCTTTGTGACCAGGCTACCCAAAGCCAGGGACTTGAGTATGAACTTACATTGATTGGCGATCACTTGGATGGAGTGATAGAAAGATGGAAAATTTGAATTATTCATGCAAATGTCATCGGATCGGATCCCCCATTCGGATCGGATCGGATCCCTCCTTTCGGATCGGATCAGATCCCCCTCCCCGGATCGGATCGGAGTACCCTCTACCCGAACCGCCTGAAGTATTCTGCACAAAAGTGCGTGCAAGCATTCTGCTCGAACAACTGGTTCGGTTCGGATCCGATCCGAACCGACTGGACCTGCTTCTGCACACGGAGTTTGACCTCTTCTTTTGGCATAATAGACTCCTACAATTGCGGATCGGACTCCACTTGGCAAAGCACGACCTGGTAACCACTTTTCCACGTTCTCCACTACTTCTGAGATCTCCTCTGGTCACGCCACGTGGCCCATCCGAACCGGAAGCGCCCAGAGTTTATCTACAGCTATAAATACACCACAACATGGCCATTTGAAGGGACTTTTAGCATTTCATTCATTCATGGTAGCCACGGCCGAATTCCCCCACCGATAACTACCTTCTTCTCCAATGAAAATCAATGAAAATCAATGAATTCGGAGAGAATTATTCATTGTATTTGAGCGATTGAGTGATTGTATTCCTTGTAATTGTAATCCATGAATGAAATGAGAAACTATGAAGTGGATGTAGGCTTATTAACGCCGAACCACTATAAATCTCGTGTCTCTACTTGATTTTTTACGTTTTAGCTTATTATTCCTCGCAAATTCTAGACAATTGGGTGTTAGGACCATTTTTTGGTCTAACACTAATAACTTAGCCTATTTTAACGTTCACAAAATTGGCATGAAATCAACATTAACTATGAATTTGCATTTTTTGACAAAATCAACATGAACATAAACATATAGGTGTGAACTTGCAACTTTAACATGTACATAGGTGTGAACTTGCAACTTTAACATAATCAACATAAATATGTACATAATTAGCAACTTGCATAGGTTCATGAATTAACAACGTAATTAACAACTTGCGTAGGATCATGAATTAACAACTTAATTAACGACTTGCATAGGTTCATGAATCTCAACCTAACAACTTGCATAGGTTCATAAATCTACAACATAATTAAGTTAACATATAGGAACATGTATGAACTTGCAATACATATGTATAACATAGATCTAACAATAAACTTTTATAAATCATATGAATCGTAAGCGGATCTTTTAACATGGATCCAATTATAAGTTTTCACTTGCATAAGAATTTGTGAATATTGATCTATTCTAATCATGTAGGTACAATTGGTTTAACATAAACATATATACATAGAACCTACATGAATGATATACATATATGTGTAAATCTTACTTGGAACCTATAACTTGCATAAGCGCATATATCGATCTAACAGTATACATACAATTCACATAATAGATAATGGATCCAATCACCACAAACATTCAAATTATCACGATAAACAAAACCAAAACAACATCGCCTATATTTTACAATACTGATATAATTCCATATTACAATTTACATCAAATCATGTCTTAATCATATTCTCATCTAAAGAGTCACTATACTTACAACGATCGATGAACTTGAGTTCTGGATTCTGAGTTCTGAAATTGGGATGCTTTCCTTTGGGTAGATAAACGTTGTTTTGATTCTTAGTTTTGAATTAGATTTGTTCTAGCTTTGTTTGTCTTTAAGCTTTAGGCGGCGGCCATTCCAAGCTATCTTACAGCAGCGTGACGGCTCCAAGTTTAATTGTGTGAATTAGGTTAAGAGCTAGGTTGTATATATAGAATTTTAGGATTAATTTAGGCCGTTTGATTAACCCTAGAAATGACCACAACCGTTTAGTCAAGATAGAATTATCCTATTGACTCAGCAATGAGTCAGAAATGACTCAGCATATTAAATGTTCATTTTTTTCATAAATGACACATTGATTCTTTCCTAACATATCATAACCAAATGGACATTTTTTTATTTAAACAAAACATTAGCTAAATGAACATTTCTTAACTGAAATGTCAATTTAATCTGAATAAACATTTTAATCTAAATATACATTTCTTAACGAAATGTTATTCTAATGTTAACATAACAAAAGTGATATTCTAATGTTCATCTTTTCTTTTTATTATTTATTGTCAATCAGTTCAAACGTAAATACGTATTTAATAGATACATTTTCTCTTTGCCGTTTACATTAATTACCCATATATAAATATTTATATATATATGAATAAATCTTTTCTTACTTTTAATTTGTCATAAATCCAATTGGGGAAGGCCATTAAAAAAAAACAATCCTTGACAACCAAAAATGCGCAATGTACGCTACATGATGCGTACACGTCATATATATATATATGCGTATATATATATATATATATATTCATTTTTTTTCTTTTTATCTATCTTCCCAATTACCCATTTTCACACTAAACCACTTTTTGAACTGCGTTCACACTAGGCTATTTTAAGCCATTCCCCTAAAACAAAAATAGGGTGCTGGCGGAGATCGAACTCTGTACCTCTTGTATGCAAGTCATGTGTTCCAACCAAATAAGCTACTAAGTCTTTTGCTTACAAAAGTTAGAACAATGCTAAACATTATTCTTTTCTCATTTCTCTTTTTTCATGTTTTGCTGCAATATTTAATTTAAGGATATCTTTTTCATACGGAGTCCAATTTACGCAAACTCGGACTCTATCTCAAGCAGAATTTCGAGACGAACGCAATGGCGTAACCCGTTTCCCTTAATTCTTCTTCTAAAATTTAATTATACTTTAATTTGTGAAACTTAATGTTATAGAATTACGGGGTGTTACATTCTCCCCTTCTTAAAAGGATTTCGTCCCCGAAATCTTCAAGTTAGGAAGAATGTGTCCTACCATCCAATCACACATCTACTCAACCATTCAATCACAGGCATTCATTGTCCTTAAAAATATTTCTAAATGCTTTCATATTTATATGCATAGTGTGTGTATATGTCTTTATCTAATGCAAAATCAGGCGGTCTACTAATTCAGTCGACCTCCTTAATGCGAATTATGTCAGTGCCATGCGTCCAATCATGTATGCAATCCTAATGATACATATCATTTCTATATGAGTGCATAACCATTCACTCAAATGCAACATCCATATGATAACAAATTGAGTTCAATCTATAAACATATACATATATGCGAACGCAATATGAAAGTGACTGAGTTGTTCTAGCACCTATGGTGTGTATATGCATTCACGAGCAACCACTTGCTACAATCAATCATAACATGTTTCAAATACATGTTTACATCCATTGGCTTCTACCTAAGGATCGATGATACGTCCTAGAGGATATACCTTAAAAGCTAGAACGTATGCATAAAATTCCTAGAAAAGGAGATCAGGGATATATCCTTAAGAAAAAGGGTATGATGCTCGTGTTAGTCTTATATGTCGCACCTTCTTGAGCTTCACTATACGGTACCTTATCTAATTTAACTTCATGATTGCGAAGCTTCTTCACCTCCATTTCCAAGATAAACAGATGTTAACCTTGATACTAGTGTATATACTAAGATGATTAGAGATCTCTCCTCTACTTAGCTTATCCATCATGTTACAAATCTGAGGGTCTAAAGCTAAAGGTTGCTATGTACTTTTTACCTCTCTTAAGGTCAGTCTTTCTTCCTACCTAGGGCACCTGCAATAATTATTCATCTCCCACCTTTACCATCCTTGTGTAACATGTTTACAGTTCTTTCTAAAGCTACCTCTATCGCACAAAGAACCCTACAAAGCTTGGAAGAAAATTAGCCGTAGGTGAAACTACCGCGACTGTAGATGGAAGTCGGGCAGTGCTTCTCCCTTCGATAGGTATCGTAGTCTTATCAAGCTTACAGAACCATGCTGTGATGAGGTTACCTCCTAGAAAGCCAGGAGCCCCGAAGACTCAAGAAAGAAGGGGACAAGAATTCAAATAGAGAATCAAAAGATAGTGCGTATGGCTTTGGGGAATATGCCTTTAAACTAAATCTTTTCTTTTGAAAATGCTTCTTTTTTAAAACCGTTTTGAAAATAATTTTCAAATCTTTTATCTGATCTGGTAACCTTCAGCTCTGATACGACGTGTAACACCCCACATCCGTTAGAGTCACTCACAAAGGGAATGCACTAAGTTCTATGGAGCATTATAGGTAAAAGATGCAGATAAATTACAAGACAGACAAATTTAAAACAGCGGAAAATAAAACATTACTTTATTGATAAAATAGTTTGTACGGCAATTGTTTTCCAATACCAGAGTATCTGTCTTACATAAAATAAAGAAGCATAAAATAAAATTTATATTCCCCAGTGTAGCATAAGCTAGCCATAGCAGCGGAAAAGAGAGACTGAAGCGATATATCCAAAAGTCTTCAAGCTTAGAAAGAGTAACAGTCCATACTAAGCAGAGCTATTCTCTCCCTGACCACCGGGGGGGGGGGGGGACGGAAGAAAAGAAGACGAAAGAAAAATAGAGTCAGACATAAAGCCTGAGTAAGTCTAGTGGCTTTTAGCATGCGAACAGGATAAAGTTCATGACAGGAGTAAACTGGAAAATGGGATAGTACCAGAATAACAGACTTATATAAACCAAAGCAAGACAGTTTAAACCGAATATACTATCACACCCCATTCTATATCTCTGCACCACCTAACTAGTACCCCAACTAGTAATCTGTATAAAGATGATAACGTGATCCCAATCCTTGTAATTGTGGTTTCCTTTAGGTGTACATCTATTATTTATTACCTAGATCTAATCTAGGGTTTTCTTATCGAGCGCTTTCTAGACTTAACCAGGGTTTACACGACCTAGATCCAACTAGGGTTTGTGTTACCTATTGAACGCTTCTCAGATTCAGGGTTTATGCCACCTAGGTCCAACTAGGGATTATGCTACCTATCGAACGATCCCTTTTTCCCACGTATGTATCGCGAATCGTTTTTCGATGTCTAGATGCACATGTTCACTATGTGTGCGGCCCGAGTCCCGTGACAAGGCTAAATCAAGAAATTACGGAACTCGGTCGGGAGCTTTAGGTTATCTGCCGATGCAGATGCTAAGGTCTGTTTTTCTACCAGTGGTTATAGTCCCACGTGACCCCTCCCTCAAATAATGAAAGGCAATCCAAGAAAATCAAGCACGAGAGCTATACTCCTGCCACATATGCCCCACTTTCCTATTGGCCAGCCTCACCCGTAACTAGATAGCAAGTATATGGTCTGTTGGGAGTTCTCTGCCTTTCCGCATGCGTACTACGATTGACTGAAGATGGTAGGTAGTCGACGACGTGCTATCACAGGGCTAAACTAAGTATTGGCGACCCACGCTGATCCACCCTAGCCTTTAGGTTGCTCATACTGCAACCAAGGCATACCCTTGGTTCTTCTACCGCATACCTTAACCTCTGTGAGCCCAGGCGGATCATCTGCAACCTCACAGAGGGATACCAAGAGTACCCTCATGTCCCCCGAAGCTATGTGCTTCTAAACCCAGTCCGCTGGAGCCTTTTTCGAAATCAGATAAACGTTTGCTCCTCCTCATGTACTAGTTAAGCGATGATCTACCATATCGGGTTATTTATCTATTATGGACCGGCTCAGTTTTCTTGACTAAGAATTATTACTTAGTTGTTCTCAACTAAGGTTTACCACTTAGTTTCTTTTCCCATCAATCTTGTTAACTAAGGTTTATCACTTAGTTTCTTTAACTGGGGATTTCAACTTAGCTCCCGTGCTCGATTGTTTCTTAATTAAGGTTTACTACTTAGCCCTCTTTCTCGTCAAGTTGGATTGGTTAAGTGTCATTAGTCAATTCAAGTTAGCTTAACCCATTCCTTTGTCATATTAAACTGGCTAAGTGTTATCAGTAGTTCATGTTGACTTAACCCTATCACAAACCAAGTTATATTAGTTAAGTATTTCTTATTACTTAACCCTACCCATTCATCTTGTATTGGTTAAGTGTCCCTTTTAACCTAACCTTGTCCATCTGTTTTAAATAACATGTTATAACGGTTAAGTGTTCCCTTAGTTAACTTAACCCTAGCATCCGTTTAATTAACATGTTCTAATGGTTAAGTATTGTCCCTTCATGCTTTAGCTTAACCCTATTCATTTATCACACTATGATGGTTAAGTGTTCTAAGTTTACTTAACCTTACGCTCTAGTCCAGCTAACATACTAATTTGGATAAGTGTATTAATTTTACTTAACCCTAGCCTCTAGTCTAGTTAACATGTTAAATTGGCTAAGTGTATTAACTTTACTTAACCCCACCTTTTAATCTAGTCAACATGTTAATTTGGCTAAGCGTATTAAATTTACTTAACCCCACCAATCCTAGATTAGCTTTAATTGTCTTATTAAAGCACCAACCACTCACATTAGACAGGTATTGTTGTGGTTGCCTGTATGCCTATCGGTTCCAGGCAGTCTTACGCCACAACTCAGTCTAACCTCGGGTCTTTATTGGGCTCAATGCCGTAACCTCTCACATTGGATAGGTATTGTTGTGATTACTGAACAGCCGGACGGGTCCGGGCAGGTTTACATCACAACTCAATCCAACCTCGGGTTAAGCATATTCGTATTGTCTAAATTTACATTTTAATTATGTAAATTATTCATGTCACATATTTTATTTCAAAACCAACGGTGTATAAATTTACACCATTCATGGCCTTAACCAATTTCATGGTTTTGGGCCCACCTATGTATTAACATGTTTTAAATTAATAATTTATTCCGTTTCATACGATAAATCATCTATGTGATTATTGGCCAGTTTATGTCAAGTTCCCTACAATTAAGTTTTTACCCAACGTTTACCCCGTCTAAATATTAGGCTAACAACTTAGCCTAATTTACCGCTCACATGATTTCACATAAAGTATTAGGCTAATAACTTAGCCTAATTTAACATTCACAAAATTGGCATGAAATCAACATTAACTATGAACTTGCAATTTTTGACAAAATCAACATGAACATAAACATATAGGTGTGAACTTGCAACTTTAACATGTACATAGGTGTGAACTTGCAACTTTAACATAATCAACATAAACATGTGCATAATTAGCAACTTGCATAGGTTCATGAATTAACAACATAATTAACAACTTGCATAGGTTCATGAATTAACAACTTAATTAACGACTTGCATAGGTTCATGAATCTCAACCTAACAACTTGCATAGGTTCATAAATCTACAACATAATTAAGTTAACATATAGGAACATGTATGAACTTGCAATACATATGTATAACATAGATCTAACAATAAACTTTTATAAATCATATGAATCATAAGCAGATCTTTTAACATGGATCCAATTATAAGTTTTCACTTGCATAAGAATTTGTGAATATTGATCTATTCTAATCATGTAGGTACAATTGGTTTAACATAAACATATATATATACATATATATATATATAGAACCTACATGAATGATATACATATATGTGTAAATCTAACTTGCAACCTATAACTTGCATAAGCACATATATCGATCTAACAGTATACATACAATTCGCATAATAGATAATGGATCCAATCACCACAAACATTCAAATTATCACGATAAACAAAACCAAAACAACATCGTCTATATTTTACAATACTGATATAATTCCATATTACAATTTACATCAAATCATGTCTTAATCATATTCTCATCTAAAGAGTTACTATACTTACAACGATCGATGAACTTGAGTTCTGGATTCTGAGTTCTGAAATTGGGATGCTTTCCTTTGTGTAGATAAACGTTGTTTTGATTCTTAGTTTTGAATTAGATTTGTTCTAGCTTTGTTTGTCTTTAAGCTTTAGGCGGCGGCCATTCCAAGCTATCTCACAGCAGCGTGACGGCTCCAAGTTTAATTGTGTGAATTAGGTTAAGAGCTAGGTTGTATATATATAGAATTTTAGGATTAATTTAGGCCGTTTTATTAACCCTAGAAATGACCACAACCGTTCAGTCAAGATAGAATTATCCTATTGACTCAGCAATGAGTCAGAAATGACTTAGCATTGACTCAACATATTAAATGTTCATTTTTTTTCATAAATGACACATTAGTTCTTTCCTAACATATCATAACCAAATGGACATTTTTTTATTTAAAACAAAACATTAGCTAAATGAACATTTCTTAGCTGAAATGTCAATTTAATCTGAATAAACATTTTAATCTAAATATACATTTCTTAACGAAATGTTATTCTAATGTTAACATAACAAAAGTGATATTCTAATGTTCATCTTTTCTTTTTATTATTTATTGTCAATCAATTCAAACGTAAGTACGTATTTAATAGATACATTTTCCCTTAACTGTTTACATTAATTACCCATATATAAATATTTATATATATATATGAATAAATCTTTTCTTACTTTTAATTTGTCATAAATCCAATTGGGGAAGGCCAATTAAAAAAAAACAATCCTTGACAACCAAAAATGCGCAACGTACGCTACATGATGCGTACACGTCATATATATATATGCGTATATATATATATATTATATATATATTCATTTTTTTTCTTTTTATCTATCTTCCCAATTACCCATTTTCACACTAAACCACTTTTTGAACTGCGTTCACACTAGGCTATTTTAAGCCATTCCCCTAAAACAAAAACAGGGCGCTGGCGGGGATCGAACTCTGTACCTCTTGTATGCAAGTCATGTGTTCCAACCAAATAAGCTACTAAGTCTTTTGCTTACAAAAGTTAGAACAATGCTAAACATTATTCTTTTCTCATTCCTCTTTTTTCATGTTTTGCTGCAATATTTAATTTAAGGATATCTTTTTCATACGGAGTCTAATTTACGCAAACTCGGACTCTATGTCAAGCAGAATTTCGAGACGAACGCAATGGCGTAACCTGTTTCCCTTAATTCTTCTTCTAAAATTTAATTATACTTTAATTTGAGAAACTTAATGTTACAGAATTACGGGGTGTTACACAATTTGATTTTGAATAGATTTCAAGAAGTGAATCAACCTCGATGGGTTCGTTCGTACCATTTGCAGACGAAGTGGCGTGCTTGAGCAAACGTACAGAAGTCCAAGTTATACACATTTTTAGAAATATAGTATTCAGAGCTACTATATATTCCACACAACATTTGTTTTTGGTTATATATACTCATTTCTTTGTGCAATCTGTAACAACAATGGTGTGACATCAATGCACCGCATGACGACATACAGACCATTGGTGAGACATTGTATGTCTAAAATGTGTCTACATCATGCTATTTATCAAAATCCATTTACAATATTTGCCCTTTCACATATATAGAATTAAATATACATGTTTCAGAGTTTATCAAGCCCTTTTCTACTTTTTTCCCTTCAGTCTTTGTTAGTTCATAAACAACTCATAACATTTTCTTTACCAATGTTTGCTGATTTAACAAGCTACGTTAACCAAAAATATTGTTCACTATTTGTTGTCCGTATATTTCTTTGCCTTTAAGCTTTGAGTTTAAATTACACTCAAGATGATTTCCTCATACTTGCAATTATTTAGAAAGATTAGAGGAAAACTTCATAATATTCTCCTCTTTAATTATGAAATACTTCTATTCTGTGTACTATGCAACCATTTACCTATTTTTTTACCTAGGCATAATTATTGTTTGCTACTTAAATAAGTGTGGTTTACAATACTAATACCGTTCAACAATAATTTCATTTCTTTTAACTTTAACTACTTAATGTACTAATTGATTTAGGCTATTTTAAGGAATATGCGAATAGAAATTGGGTATTTTTGCTAAAAAACATTTGAGAATAATTTTAAAATTAGTTTTTATCTTTTATTTGACTAAAAATAAACTCAGTAAAATTATTCAATTTATTTAAAAGCTTTGTTTTGGAAATTTTGAAAATTCGATGTTTAAAATCAATACATAGCCCTTAAAAAGTAAAACTTTGCATATGAGCTCAGAATTCGATGATATGTTTGTGTATATATATATATATATATAATGGCCTGAATAGAACGACCGCGATCGTTCGCGAATTTTGACCATGGACTTCGAATTGACATTACGGGAGATCCGACCATCGGATTCTCCTAAAACCAGAACCATTGGGTTCGTATTGAAAAGAGCTTTCCAATGGATATAAGAGATTTGAAATCTAACTGTTGGATTTGGAATTATGTCCAAATAAAATTTGGAAAAGGTCGTTGTAAGTGCAGTTCGATGACCGTTTATGGAAATCGACTGAAAGGGCCTTATTAAAATTATTAAAATTATTAATAATTTGTGTAAAATCATAATAAATGATTTGAATAGAATTGGGATAAAAAAATTCCATGTTTGAAAAGATAAGAATATAGTTTTATCAAAATGAACTAGTTATTAACTGGATTTGAAATCCAATTATTTTTAAATAAAATAAATTGGATTTGTGAATGGTTTTAATATAACTAGAAACTTCCATCGAACGAATTGGAATGGAAATAATCTTCGGAATATTTTGATATTGGATTATGTGATTATACGGATATCATTTTGGAAATTTGGAATATATATATATCATTATTTCCAATACGATATTTGTTAGTTTCAGTATTTGATGTTGAATATAAGCCGATATAATTTCTATTCAGAGCCTTGTATTTAATATCAAATGGGATTTTGGGTTTGTCCTGAATGGTGTCTTTACTAAAACTTGTTCTTTAACCCGATTAACAGTGAAGTTAAGAATTGGAATTTATAAATCTTTATTCTAAGATTTAATGGAATTTTCCAAAGTAAAGTTTTCCAATTTGATAAAATAAATTGGGATTCAATGGAATTCGATTTGGTAATAATCAAAGTGAGCTTCTGTGAAGGAAGTATGTTAATATATATGGAATATAAAAGGCTTTTTCATTATTCCTTTTATATTATTAGTGAAATACAGAAATTGATATCGATTAAATAATGATCTATTTCCAGTGAAGATTCCATAAATAATGGAATGTGATTTTGGGTTTATCGTGAACTATATTTTAAATGACATTGGTTCTTTGACCCAGTTAAAGACAGGATTACATGTCTATCATTGTATTTCGAACTGTGTTGATTGATCTCTATTAAATATATATCTGTTTGGTGGTGAGAATTTATTCTCTTGCTTAACACCCTTCTCTAAGAAGTACAAGCTTAGAGTGAAAAATGTGTGCGTGTATGTGCCTAGTATAATACACTCACAAGGATCTTGTAATATGGATACGCGGAATATATGATATATACTAAGAAAGATCTCACAGTAGCAATATCACAGATAAGTAAATGCAGTAATAGAAAAATCACACCAGGGCTTTTTATACTGGTTCGGAGCACCGTCCTATGTCCAGTCCCAGATCTCTCTCTGGATTTTCACTAATCAATAACCTCGCTTCACCCGGAGGAACAGGTTCACAACACACCACTTGATTTCACGGGCCACAAGCTTACCCACTTGATTTCACGGGCCACAAGCTTACCCACTTGATTTCACGGGCCATAAGCTTACCCACTTGATTTCACTGGCCACAAGCTTACCCACCTGATTTGAACGGCTACAGGCTTACTGGAATTTCAATACAAAGTAGTTGATGATTGACTATATATTGTGTCTTCAATACACAGACTAGTCACTTGTAGTACACCCTTCCTATAATCTTATCCTCGAGTATATACTTTGAATGCGTAGATTTAAGGAAGTAGAATGCTTGTTGAATCAAAAGATATGAAATAATTTTAATGATTCAATAAGCAATTGAAATATTTGAGAGCTTTTAGAATGCAAGAATATTTAGAAAGTAAGATCAGAATTTAGAGCAAGAATCGGTGATTTGAAAGTATGATTTCAAGTCTATTTATAGTGTAGAATAGTTGCATTCCTTCATGAAGAGTTTCTACAAAAGATTGCATCCATTTCCATTGAAAATTGAAGAGAAAACTCTTGATGAATGGAAGCAACCCTTCATAAAAAAGATTGCTGTTCGGAACCGGTCGACTGGTTGAAAATCATCGGTCGACTGGTTAAGTTTCTGGAAATTTAATGAATAAAAAAAATAGCCGTTATGTGCAAACACAGTAAAACCGGTCGACCGGTCCTTTTTTGGGCGGTCGACCGTTTTCTGGCTATGGACAGAAGAACCTCAGTCCATAATCTATATCACTCTGCACTCTTTCCCGGTCGGAGCCTGGACCGTTTGGGATTTTTCTGTGACTTTTCAATTCCTCAAATATATAGATTTCAGCAAAGAAGATATGATATTGTTTGTGCATTCGTGTTATACTTTGAGGATAGATTTTAACATATTTCTAACACGACTCAAAGTAAAAAACCTTATCTCTATGAAATGATCTTCTCTGCACCTTTATATGTTGGCATCAATCAAAATCTTGTCTCAACATTCTCCCCCTTTTTGATTGATGACAAGACCTTGGATTTTCTCCTTCTACCTATAAAGCTCCCCCTGAATTTCTGCAACATTTGTTAGTTCATAATATAAATGATCTTACCTTTTGATTCCTGCATTAACAAATGTTAGATCACATATACTATTACCATGTTAAGCACATAATTTTAAATGATAGTATATGTAACATGAATGATATGAATAATCATAAGAGAAAATATTTCTCCCCCTTTGTCATCGACTAAAAAGAATAAATACCATAATAAGCACAGTAATCGAGAGTAGTAGAGAATACAAATAATTATAGCACCTTTAGGAGATACAGAATAACCTTCTCTTTGCTGTGGTGTACCTGCAAAAAATATAACATATATAATTTGGTACCCACTTGCTTTGTTTCGGTTCCATGGGTTAGATGGAAGGTAACCATACCCAAGAGGGTTTAATGGAACCTTTAAAGATAAAATTTTCATTATTAACTACTGAATCAAAATAATCATCGATATATTTTTCTTTGTTTTTCCAACTTACAGGAACCCAAATACTTAAGTAATCTCTAGTGATATTCCTATTCGTACTTCTATATTTATTATAAATACCGTTAGTCATAGAAGTATTCGAATTTCTATAATAATTGGGTCTTGGATGTGCATTTGTACTAGCAGTGATATTCTTTTTGTACATAAAATCATATCTAGTACTATTTCTATGATTGGTTTTATTATATCCTATACCACTTTTGTCATGTAAAGGTCGAGATCTAGACAAAATCATGTTTAAATCATTTTGACCTTTATTAAATTTTGCGAACTTATTTGTACATTTGATTCCACAGTCGCGATTGATATTGTCAAAAGAAACCTTATTATTAATACCCTTATTTAATTCAGAATTCTTCCTTTTTAAAGTTCTATTCTCATTTTTGAGACAACTAATTTGAGATTCTGAATTATATAAAGGTGATTGTAATTTTTCAACATTTTCTTTTGATTCAGAAATTGCTTTTTGCAAAATATTATTATTAACTTTTAAAGTCTCACATTCTTTAGAAAATTCCAAATTCTTTTCAGTTAGAGCTCCATTCTCTTTTTTAAGAGACGAAATTAAAGAACTAGAATTATTTAAAGAATCTTCTAATGATTTATTTCTATTTTGCAAAAGATCGATTTCCTTCAAAAGAATACTGTTTTTATCTTCTAATAGCTCATTTTCTTTTTGAAGGAAATCTTTTTGAGAAACAAGCTCTTCTAAGGTATTTTCAAACCATTTGGCTTGTTTTACCAAACAATTGTTTTCTTCTTTTAATTTGGAATTTTCTTGCTTGTAATTTTTTGACATAGCTAAAATGACTGAATTGAGTTTCAATAATTTTTCAAGGTCTAACAAAAGATCTTTAAATAATGAATCTGTACATACCGATTGTGATCTGACTTTAGCCATGAGACGCTTGTTTCCTTGCTCTCCTGATTCTGCTTTGTTGCTTTTCCATTTTTTAATTCCTTGAATAGATTTCTTTATTGCCATTTGTTCTAGGATGTTGTTACGATCTCTAGAACACCAGGCTCTGATACCAAATGAAAAATGTGTGCGTGTATGTGCCTAGTATAATACACTCACAAGGATCTTGTAATATGGATAAGCGGAATATATGATATATACTAAGAAAAATCTCACAGTAGCAATATCACAGATAAGTAAATGCAGTAATAGAAAAATCACACCAGGGCTTTTTATACTGGTTCGGAGCACCGTCCTACGTCCAGTCCCAGATCTCTCTCTGGATTTTCACTAATCAATAACCTAGCTTCACCCGGAGGAACAGGTTCACAACACACCAGTTGATTTCACGGGCCACAAGCTTACCCACTTGATTTCGTGGGCCACAAGCTTACCCACCTGATTTGAACGGCTACAGGCTTATCGGAATTTCAATACAAAGTAGTTGATGATTGACTATATATTGTGTCTTCAATACACAGACTAGTCACCTGTAGTACACCCTTTCTATAATCTTATCCTCGAGTATATACTTTGAATGAGTAGATTTAAGGAAGTAGAATGCTTGTTGAATCAAAAGATATGAAATAATTTCAATGATTCAATAAGAAATTGAAATATTTGAGAGCTTTTAGAATGTAAGAATATTTAGAAAGTAAGATCAGAATTTAGAGCAAGAATCGGTGATTTGAAAGTATGATTTCAAGTCTATTTATAGTGTAGAATAGTTGCATTCCTTCATGAAGAGTTTCTACAAAAGATTGCATCCGTTTCCATTGAAAATTGAAGAGAAAACTCTTGATGAATGGAAGCAACCCTTCATAAAAAAGCTTGCTGTTCGGAACCGGTCGACTGGTTGAAAATCATCGGTCGACTGGTTAAGTTTCTGGAAATTTAAAGAATCAAAAAAATAGTCGTTATGTGCAAACACAGTAGAACCGGTCGACCGGTCCTTTTTTGGGCGGTCGACCGTTTTCTGACTATGGACCAGAGCACCTCGGTCCATAGTCTATATCACTCTGCACTCTTTCCCGGTCGGAGCCTGGACCGTTTGGGCTTTTTCTGTGACTTTTCTATTCCTCAAATATATAGATTTTAGCAACGAAGATATGATATTGTTTGTGCATTCGTGTTATACTTTGAGGATAGATTTTAACATATTTCTAACACGACTCAAAGTAAAAAAACCTTATCTCTATGAAATGATCTTCTCTGCACCTTTATATGTTGGCATCGATCAAAATCTTGTCACAACATAGAGGTTATATATCGGTAGAAATCAGTGATACTGTGTAGATTGTCAGTGTGGCATGTTTGATTTCCCAAAGTTAAATAATCATTAATATTGATTTTTGGGAAGATTAAAACTAAGTAGAGTTTTAATGAATCTTTAATTAGATTGGAATGTGAATGTGATAATTTAAATTACCAAATTGGGGAAATGATCGAGAATGGAGTACCACCAGTATTTAATCCAAGCGATAGTTAAATCTTTAATTAGATTTGAACTCGAAATGGTAATTTAATTTACCAATAACACCATGGTGTTAAATATGGAGTATTACCAGTTTTGCTCCATGGGATGAATAGGTTGGGATTGGGAAATAAAATATATTATTTCTTCGATAAGGTTCACTAATCCTGACTAGCTTGGAAAACCTTAGTTTGGTTTAAATTGTGAAAAGAATATTTAAATAAAAGAATATTATGGATTGGAATGAGGCGTATGTTGTGTTTTTATATCACTTAGTTATAAGATACTTGAATTTTTCGGAAAGGCCGGGTTTATACCCATTTTGAACAATCGATTCGACGACAAATCGACGATGAAGACGATGGTTGAAGACCGGAGGTCTTCACATCGTTTGGATGATTACTGATGTCTTGATTGGGCTGTACACCCAAGACAAGGTAATACCTGGTGATCGTCCAGATGTACTTGGAGATGGACCAGATATGCGAGGACCTCTCTTGTAACACCCCGGAAAATCAAAACCAATTTAAAATTTGTATTTTGGCAGTTTTAATGAATTTTGATTATGTAAAAGGAATTATTTCAAATAATAACGACGAGAAATTTATTTTGAATAGAATTTGAGCATGTAAATTTATTTAAATCGAAGTTAGAATATAAATATTTATTTTAATTATAAAAGGAATTGGAAATGGCGCGGTAGTTTGAAAACTCAATTTCAAATTTCAATTGAATGTACATGATTCAAAATAGACCGGATTTTAGCGAAACAAGAAATATTTGATTTTTTTTGAAAATATCTTTCCAACAAATCCGAAAAATTGAAATTTCATAGCGGGAATAAAAAGTTATGTCTAGTTAAAAATTCAGAATAGTCGCTATAGAAATATAGTCATTTTGCAAACGACCTCCGTTTTCGACGAAACCACTTTTGTTGGATCCGTAATATCAAATTATTACTAGATTCCAATTTTCATAATTTTTTAAATTAATATGTGAGCATGGCAAAAGAAAACGTGTTTGTCAATTTCAGTTGAATTGGATCGACCAAAAAATGGCCATTTTTCAAACGGTCTCCAAATTCAACGAAATTAGTTTTGTTAGGACCGTATCATCAATACAAAGCTAGAAATAATTTTTCTAGAATTTTTGGAGTCAGTATGTGGGCCCAGTAAATTAAAATGTGCGTTTAAATTCAATGTATATTGATTTATATTTTAATTTTGATAAAAAATGATCATACCAGCCGAATTGGGTTATGAAACATATTCCATTGTATCTGGAATGGGGGTATTTGGCTAGGGCGACAATCGTTGTGTAATAACTCGGAAATCTGAGCCAATTTAAATTTTTTATTTTGGCAATTTTAGTGAATTTTGAATATTAAAAATGAATTATTTTAAATAATAATGACAAGAAATTTATTCTGAATAGAATTAGAACGTATATATTTATTTGAATCGTCGTTAGAATATAAATAATTTATTTTAATTATATAACGAGCCTGAAATGGCGCGGTAGTTCGAAAATTTGATTTCAAATGAATGTACAGGATTCAAAATAAACCGGATTTTGGTGAAACCAAATATATTAGAATCTAATTGAGAATATCTTTCCAACAAATCTGAAAGATTGATATTTCATAGCGGGGATAAAAAGTTATGCCCAGTTGAAGTTTCAGAATAGTCGCTATGGAATTTTCGGCCCTTAAAAATGGAAATTTTGCAAACGACCTCGGTTTTCGACGAAACCACTTTTGTTGGATCCGTGATGTCAACTTATTGCTAGATTCCAAAATTTGCAATTTTCTGAATCAATATGTAAGCATGGCAAAGGAAAACGCATTTGACCAGTTTCAGTTGATTTTAATCGACTGGAAAATGACCATTTTTCAAACTGTCTCAGAATTTGACGAAATTAGTTTTGTTAGGACCTTATCGTCAATACGAAGTTAGAAATAATTTTTCTGGATTTTTTAGAGACCATATGTGGCACCGCTAAATTAAAATGTGCGTTTAAATTGAATATACATTGCATTATATTTTAATTTTAACAAAAACTGATCGTAATGACAGAATTGGCTTAAGATACATATCCTATTGTGTTCGGAATGGGGGTGATTAGCTAGGGACGACAATCGTTGGGTTTGATTTCGAGTTCGTATCAACACAAGGGTATTTTCAAAATCAAATTAATTAAAATATAAATATATATAACCCTAGGACCTTGGTAAAACCCTTACAACTCCAACCCGCAGTCAAACACTGAAGCGCGCCTCCCTCCACCGAATACGCAGCGGAAACTGCTCTTTTCTTCCTCCTCCATTTTCTGATGATCCACACAATAAAACTCCAATCTTCCAAGGGCAAAAATCAAGAGCACACCGAGATTTATCTCTTCAATGGGGGGATTAGTTTTTATTGTGTATATCACTTGGATTCTTGGCATGAAGGTCCTCCGTTCGAACTCTAAATGCATGGCCTAGGGACCACCGAATGGGTCGCCGTTGAAGGCGCCGATGGAGGGTGCGAAGCTGGTTGGCGTGGCGGGGTTTGATGGAGGTCCAGTCCTCCAGAGAGATGGCGGTGGCGAAACACTAAGTGGGAAGGCTAGTTCAACGATGAAACAGAAAACATTACAGTGATTTTTCCATTCAGTTTTATACATGATTTAAATTCAGTTTTATACATGATTTAAATTCAGTTTTTTTTCTTTCTTCATTATAAAAATCAGTTTTTAAAAATAGAAACAGCACATTTTTAAATTATAAGCATAGTATAAGGAAAGTGAACATATAAAGAGGTGATTTTTAAAATGTAAACATCGTATTAAAAATACGATTTTTATATAAGTAGAGATATAAAAATATGATTTTTATATATTATATAGCGTTATAAAAATAAGATCTTTAGTGAATTGAAAATATGATTTTTATATTATAGAAAGATTGAAAATATGAATTTTATATTATAGAAAGAATAAAAATACGATTTTTATATAAGTAGAAATATAAAAATATAATTTTTATATAGAATGAAGCATCGAAAAAATGTATGAAGTAACAGTAAAATAATTTGATTTTTAATAATCAACTGCGTGAAACGGATCTCGTTGGAGACACGATGAAGATTTCCTACATATGAAGAGTCGCGGGGAATTGGTTTAGCTTTTCGGTGAGAACTCCTCACTTTTATTTCAATTTCTAGTTGAAATATATACTAGGATGCAGATGGTGCTTAGCAGCACCCGAAACCCGTCGTCTACAGACCATGGATGACTTGTTTGTTTGATTGATGTCATGTGTTGAAATAAAATATATATTCATGTGTTGAAATAAAATATATATTCATGTGTTGAAACAAAATATATATTCATGTGTTGAAATAAAATTTATATTCATGTGTTGAAATAAAATATATATTCATGTGTTGAAATAAAATATGTGTTCATGTGTTAAAATCAGATATATATTCATGTGTTAAAATAAAATAAATATTTATTTACAAATCGAACGATTTGTTTATGTACACCGATTTGACTGATATGATTGGGACGATAAATTTTACACATCGCCCAACTGCACAAATAAAATATGTGTTTGATTGATTGAAACCCCACATGGGTGCTGGGATGATATTGACGCACACTAATCCCAATTGTTTAGCAGTATGTCGACCGATGAGTTGACAGACTGTGTTAGCGTTACTTAACTATATTTAATGCTTATGCAGTGGTGTGGTGCACTCTGGATGATGGTTGATGATTTATCGTTGCTATTATATACATGTGTTGTAGAGAATCCATATAATTAACATTATATGGTAATTGATTGGGCCTCATTCTAATTTGGAAACTAAAGAATAGAATGAAAATTCATGTGTTGAATAATATAAATTCATGTGTTGAATAGGAAATAAATTCATGTGTTGAATAGGAAATAAATTCATGTGTTGAATAGAAATAAATTCATGTGTTGAATAGAAATATATCCATGTGTTGAATAGAAATAAAAATTCATGTGTTGAATAGAAAATAAATTCATGTGTTGAATAGAAATATATATTCATGTGTTGAATAGAAAATAAATTCATGTGTTGAATAGAAGATATATTCATGTGTTGAATAGAAAATATATTCATGTGCTGAATAGAAATAAAAATTCATGTGTTGAATAGAATAAATATTCATGTGTTGAATAGAATAAACATTCATGTGCTGAATAAAAGCCGTGTTGACTAGATTGACGCCATTTTGACGTGAACGATATTTATATCGATTTTATTCATTTTTATAATGAATATAAGAAAGAAAGTGATTACAAAATATAACATTTTGAAAATATTATCATTTGTATATCGATGATGTGGAATATTCAATTTTGATTCGAAATTGAATATGAAGTTGAAATCGTTTCGAAAACGAAATTAAAACAATTTATAAAAAAGGTTTTAAAAGGAAATCGACGAAATATATATAATATATATATTATATGTATAGAATGGCCTGAATAGAACCCGCTGCGCCGCGGCAGTTCGCGAATTTTGACCATTGACTTCGAATGGATATTACGGGAGATCCGACCGTCGGATTCTCTTAAAACCAGAACTGTTGGGTTTGTATCAAAAAGAGCTTTCTAATGAATATTAGAGATTTGAAATCTAACAGTTGGATATGGAATTATGTCCAAATAAAATTTGGAAAAGGTCGCTGTAAGTGCAGTTCGATGGACGTTGATGGAATTCGACTGTACGGGCCTTGATAAAATTATTAAAAATAGTAATAATTTGTGTAAAATCATAAGAAATGATTTGTGAAGAATTGGGATGAAAAATTCCATATTTGAAAAGATAAAAATAGATTTTTATCGAAATGAACTAGTTTTAAACTAGAATAATAATTTATTTATTTTTAAATAAATAAATTGATTTGAAAGGGTTTTAAAAGCAACCAGAAGTTTCAATAATTGAATTGGAATGGAATGTGATTTTGGGTTTATAGTGAACCATGTTTTAAAGGACATTGGTTCTTTAACCCAGTTAAAGACAGGATATGATTTCCCAAGTTAAATAATCATTGATAGTGATTATTGGGAAGATTAAAACCAAGTGGAGTTTTAATGAATCTTTAATTAGATTGAAATGATCGAAAATGGAGTGTCACCAGTTTTGCTCCAGGCGATAGTTAAATCTTTGATTAGATTTGAACGTGAAATGGTAATTGAATTTACCGATAACACCGTGGTGTTAGATATGAAGAATGACCAGTTTTACTTCATGGGATGAATAGGCTAGGATTTGGAAGTAAAATAAATGATTATTTCGGTGTGGTTCGCTAATCCCGACTAGTTTGAATTGATATTCAAAGAAGTTTAAAGAATAAATTTAAAGAATTTGTCTTTGATAAAATTAGTGGGAACCTTTCCCAAAGTGTAAGAATATTTGAATAAAAGAATATTTTGAATTGGAATGAGGCGTATGTTGTGTTTGTGTAACACTTGTTTATTATATACGCGAGTTATTTAGAAAGACCGGGTTTATCCCATTCTGAATAACTGATTCGACGTGGTGTCGAGGATGAAGACGGTGGTTGAAGACTGGAGGTCTTCACATCGTTTGGGTGATTATAATCTTGATTGGGTTGTACACCCAAGAGGAGGGAATCAGTTGGTGATCGTCCTGATGTACTTGGAGATCGATGGATGTGCGAGGTACAAGGTGCCACCGGTTTCGTTCAGACCCAGAACAGACTTGTAAATGGACTGTGTGTCTGACATTGGATTTTATTCTGTGTGATTGATTTCTATTAAATATATATCTGTTTGGCGACGGAGAATTTATTCTCTTGTTTAACGCCCTTCTCTGAGACGTACGAGCTCAGGGGTTATATATTTATGGATATCAATCGCATGGAGTGAATTGCCTGTGTGGCATGCCTAAGTGGCAATTGATCAAGGCTTCTGTTGAAAAGCAAATTCTTGTGGTTGATGATCAAAGCACCGCCTATGTGGCATGGCTTTGTGTAACGTTGATTCGCGAGCCTCATGCCCTGGTAGTGAACCAGAAACGGGAGAGGACTTCAGGGAGGGCATGTGTTTCCTTCTAGCTAGGGTGGTGTCAGTGACTTACCAGCCCTGACATTTATATTATTTTCACCTGTGTGGTTGTTGCTGTTGGGAGGTGCCTCAGATATATCAGTGAATGTGTGGAGCCGATGGAGTCATTTGGCTCATTGACGCCCCAAAGGGCGGGAAAACTCAGTGTTCAGGCAATTTAATCCACATTGGTGGACCGGCCCTGTCGCTCCAAGGGCCCACCTGAGTCTGGGTCCTGAGACACGGGCTAGAGCGTCTCGAATAGGTAGAGGACTATCTTTTGCCTCCGTTCATAGATGGAAACCCAATTTCCAAATATGTGACTTTGCGATTTTTGATTGTAGAGCCTAGTATGGCGACATGATATATGGTACCCATGTCGTCTATGATTGATACTTATGATTCGAAGTTGTTTTATACACTATGCACTTATAATAGTATCAAATGATTTGTTTTAAACGTACCAAGCATGTTTGGCTATTATAAGGGAAAACCCTATCCTTCGGCTTGCGTTGCATTGTGTGATAGGACCTGGGTCTTATAATAGCTTCATTTTTCCAAAAAAGCATTGCGCTGTTTTGTTATATGCACTGGTATTCTTGGGAGGAAACCCGTTCCGTGTTATACGGCGTGGTCCCTTGGTACATCTGATTTAAAGTAAAGTTTTAAATAACTGTTTTAGTTCTCACACCAGTCACATGACTGACCTGGAGTTTATTGTTTTAACCTAAACTCTGAGTGCCCTCATTTTCCGCACGGGCAGCTAGTAATTTTGGTTTTGCAGATTTATATTGAAAGGATCCTGATTTACAGCTGGAACGATACTCGGAAAGCTCTGCTTCCGTGTATTACTTCTAGTTGTGTATTGTATTATTTTCCGCTGCTATGTAATGTATTTAAATGTAATTTAAATGTAATTTAAATCTATGATATTTTCTATGTAATATTTATTCATACTCTGTAGTATTCTTGTATTCTGATGGAATTGTTGTAATAAGCAATGAAATGTTCTTCTGTTTGCGTTTCGATGTGGCTTGTTCTCAAAACAATCAGGGGTTTCGAACGGTCTTGGTCGGTTTAGCGATCGATTCGGATCGAGCGAAATTCCCGATCGATACATTTGGTATCAGGGCTTTGGTTTACAAAGCTCGAGAACAAGACACATTAGAACCATACGAAAGAATTCATCAGAAATTGGATTAGTAATATCCAATGGGAATGACTCATTAGAGATAGGATCAGTAGTATCCTAGAACGAGTGTGAAGAGTATATTTTTAAAATGAAAAAAAAATGTTTTGAAAATTTAAATCAATTATTCATATTTGAATATTTATTTGTATTAAATTTGGACAGTCCATTATATAAAGACTTTGCGTATACGTCTGATCCACGTGTATTCGAAGTTTTAATATACTGGATAGATATAGAATCACACTCTAGTCGCTCGGACATGATTCTAATGATTGACGCGTCATCATCAAGATTTATTTTCATGTTTCGAAAGTGGGATCTCTATATATTTCCATTAGACTGGTGTGAGAAGCAAAATATAGTTCGAATATATTATTGTGATTTGGCATCAAAAATGTGATTTTTGACTATATATCAAAATTATGAATTTGAAATGATAATCAACTAATTGATTGGTGATTGTGTTGTTTGATTATTTGTTGATTAATTAAAATTCTAACCATTTAGCCAAATTGATCAAATAATGAGTTGTATTGAAAAATTATCGCATTTGCATACATATACATGTACTTACATTGAGCAGGTCATAGCTAGGAGGCTAGAGCAGAAGAATAAAATTGTTTGCCCGACAAATAGGTACATGTTTACTAATTTCTTGGGTTTTGGATGATTTTATGAGCCGATTGGCAAGCCGCTTGGCTGTTTCTTTTTCTTTTTGGATTGGTAAGGGCCATGGGAGGCTATATGAAATATCCCGAAGTCCCCGGTGCAGGGGAGGTTATGGCGAAATTTTTCGAAAATTTAGGGTGTTAGCCAAATTTTTGAAAAATTTGAAAAGTTCTTAGAAACTGAAAAGTTGAAGAACTTAAGCCGTAATGAAAATAATGAAGTTGAGTTGGTTTGTAAAACGACTTTCAGCTTCGTTCCTTTTCAAGGACGAAAAGTTTTAAGTGGAGGAGATTGTAATAACTCGGAAATCTGAGCCAATTTAAATTTTTTATTTTGGCAATTTTAGTGAATTTTGAATATTTAAAATGAATTATTTTAAATAATAATGACGAGAAATTTATTCTGAATAGAATTAGAACGTATATATTCATTTGAATCATCGTTAGAATATAAATAATTTATTTTAATTATAAAACGAGCCTAAAATGGCGCGGTAGTTCGAAAATTCGATTTCAAATTTCAAATGAATGTACAGGATACAAAATAAATCGGATTTCGGCGAAACCAAAAATATTAGAATCTAATTAAGAATATCTTTCCAACGAATCCGAAAGATTGAAATTTCATAGCGGGGATAAAAAGTAATGCCCAATTGAAATTTCAGAATAGTCGCTCTGGAATTTTCGGCCCTTAAAAATGGAAATTTTGCAAACGAGCTCGGTTTTCGACGAAACCACTTTTGTTGGATCCGTGATGTCAAGTTATTGCTAAATTCAAAAATTTGTAATTTTCTGAATCAATATGTGAGTGTAGCAAAGGAAAATGCGTTTGACCAGTTTCAGTTGATTTTAATCGACTGGAAAATGGTCATTTTTCAAACAGTTTCAAAATTTGACGAAATTAGTTTTGTTAGGACCGTATCGTCAATACGAAGTTAGAAATAATTTTTCTGGAATTTTTAGAGATTATATGTGGACCCGATAAATTAAAATGTGCGTTTAAATTGAATATACATTGCATTATATTTTAATTTTAACAAAAACTGATCGTAATGATAGATTGACTTACGATACATATCCCCTTGTGTTCGGAATGGGTGTAATTAGCAAGGGACGACAGTCGTTGGGTTTGATTTCGAGTTCGTATCAACACAAGGGTATTTTCAAAATTAAATTAATTAAAATATAAATATATATAACCCTAGGGCCTTGGTCAAACCCTCACAACTCCAACCCACGGTCAAACACTGAAGCACGCCTCCCTCCATCGAATACGTAGCGGAAACCGCTCTTTTCATCCTCCTCCATTTTCTGATGATCCACACAATAAAACTCCAATCTTCCAAGAGCAAAAATCAAGAGCACACCGAGATCTATCTCTTCAATGGGGGGATTAGTTTTTATTGTGTATATCGCTTGGATTCTTGGCGTGAAGGTCCTCCGTTCGAACTAGAAATGTGTGGCCTAGGGTGGGTTGCCGTTCAAGGCGCCGATGGAGGGTGCGAAGCTGGTTGGCGTGGCGGGGTTTGATGGAGGTCCGGTCCTCCAAAGAGATGGCGACAGCGAAACCCTAAGTGGGAAGGCTAGTTCAACGATGAAACAGAAAACACTACAGTGAGTTTTCCATTCAGTTTTATACATGATTTAAATTCAGTTTTATACATTATTTAAATTAAGTTTTTTTTCTTTCTTCATTATATAAAATCAGTTTTTAAAAATATAAATAGCACATTTTTAAATAATAAGCATAGTATAAGGAAAGTGAACATATAAAGAGGTGATATTTAGAATGTAAACATCGTATTAAAAATACGATTTTTATATAAGTAGAGATATAAAAATATGATTTTTATATATTATATAGCGTTATAAAAATATGATCTTTAGTGAATTGAAAATGTGATTTTTATATTATAGAAAGATTGAAAATATGATTTTTATATTATAGAAAGAATAAAAATACGATTTTTATATAAGTAGAAATATAAAAATATAATTTTTATATAGAATGGAACGTCGAAAAAATGTATGAAGTAACAGTAAAAAAATTTGATTTTTAATAATCAACTGCGTGAAACAGATCTCGTTGGAGACACGATGAAGATTTCCTACATATGAAGAGTCGCGGGGAATTGGTTTAGCATTTCGGTGAGAACTCCTCCCTTTTGTTTCAATTTCTAGTTGAAATATATACTAGGATGCAGACGGTGCTTAGCAGCACCCGACACCCATCGTCCACAGACCATGGACGGTGTGACGATGTCAAAACCCCGTGCTACGGTGTTAAGGATGATCATTGGAATATAACACATTAATCATCATTAGCAGATTACAGAAAATAGCAAAAGCAGGAAATAGAAAAATTTACACAAATATGACAGCGGAACCATATATATATATCACCACATCAGAGAGCACAGTGCAGGATAACTTAGTGCATAATAATACATAACCAGGCTACATCGCCTAAGGCGGAATCATATACATAGGAAGTACATAAACGATACATCAGTCTACATCGCTTGAGGCAGAATCATATACATATACAGTAATGGCGGAAAAATCAATAGTCAACACTATTTAGTCAAGCCTCTCCATGAGTTCAAAAGGTGCACCTCTGCTGCGGTGCAAAGCCAAAATATGCCAGCTACCTGTTACTGGGTTGCCCATGTGAAAATAAGGGCACCCGGGTTTGCAAGGTGAAACAAACTACGAGTCAGTCATGGGACTGGTATGAGAAATCTACTTAACTAATTAAACAACAATAATAAGGCAAATCAAAGGACCACGCCACTTTCGCGGAACGGGTTTACTCCAATGAGTGCTAGTGCATGAAATAAAGTAAATTATTAAATCATCGCAATGCTTTTTATGAATATGAAGCCACTATAAGACTCAGGTCCCATCACACAATGCAACGCAAGCCGGAGGATAGAGTTTTTACCTTATAATGGCCAAGAGATGCTTCATACGTATAAACAAAAGTGTTTGATATTATTACTAGTGCATGTATGTTTCAAAAGAGAATTCAATCATAAATATCAATCATAGACGGCATAAATGACCCATATCACTATGTCGCCATACTAGTAATACAACCAAATCCGCAATTTCGTATTGGAAATTGGATTCCATCATGAGTCGAGGCAAGGGAAAACTCCTCTCCGTTCGAGACACTCTAGCAAATGTCCTAGGACCACACACAACGATCCTTGGATCTTCAGGGCCGGTCCTCTCTTACTTTTGAGGATTAGTTATTCCTAAACACACGTTTCCTAGTCCTTACAGACCTATAACCGAGGCGCCTCGCATTCCAACAACCACACAGGTGAAAAGTATATATAAATGTCAGGGCTGGTAAGTCACTGACACCACCGTAGCTAGAGAGAAACGTCGTGTTATCCCTGCAGTCACTATCCCATTTTTGACTCATACCGAGGTGTGAGGCTCGCGAATCCACGCTATACACAAAGCTACACCACATAGGCCGTTCTTTGATCATCATCCATAAGACTTTGCTTTGCAACAGAAGCATTGATCATATGCCACTTAGGCGTGCCACACAGGCAATTCACTCCATGCGACTGATTTCTATCGATATATAACCTCTGAGCTCGTACGTCTCAGAGAAGGGCGTTAAGAAAGAGAATAAATTCTCCGCCGCCAAACAGATATATATTTAATAGAGATCAATCAGCATAGAAAAAAATCCAATGTCAGACACACAGTCCATTTACAAGTTCGTTCTGGGTTTGAACGAAGCCGGAGGCACCATATTCCTCGCATATCCGAATAATCAACAATACGTTCGGATGGCTACCACTTCAGCTCCTTCAAGGTAGCTACTCCAATCATGAGCATCAGTAGCGCTCATCCATCCAATTTGAAGATCGTCGTACTTGAACCGTCTTCAACTCTTCGACTTCTAACCGTCGATCGATTATTTGAAATGAGAATTAACTCGGCTTTTTCAAATAATCCACGTATATTTAGATTTTCAAATCAATTCTTCACATGGTTAAATCATTCGACATTCACATTTCAGTTCTTTAGTATAGTTTTCATGTCAAACACATTTAACCATCAAATATCAAGCAAACCAAGCTGAATCGGTTTATTTCCATTCTATATCGTCTATAATATTTTATAACGATATATCACCATTTTTATTTATTTGAAAACGGCCCTATTTAATTAAACGACGTTTCAGGTCGTGCCGAGGCACTGGCGCTGTTTTTCCCAAAATTTGTTTTACACATATCTGAAAATCTAACCTTTGGATTTCAACAAAGTTTATATCGTTGGGAGTATATTCCTAAAGCAAACCCAACGGTTCCAGATTCGTGAAAATCCGATGGTCGGATCTTTCAGTATAATCATTTGAAGTTACGATTTCAAAACGCGAACTGCATGGCCTCGATTCATTTTAATTTAATTTATATTTATATATATATAAATATAATTCATTCGACGATTTCAATATCATTTTCACTTCAAATATTTCACTAACACCTCCATATTTCGAAAAAATTCGCCAAAACCTCCTTTGTACGGGAAAGGGTTTGGAAATTTATTGGGCCGTATTAGGTACCCAATAAATCCTAATAAGCATACACATATTTATAGTGATATATTCCGGTGTCCATAGGGGAGTGTGTATAGATCATAACTCCAGAGAATAAATTCTCGTCACCCTATAAATGGTTTTTGTGCCTTAATGACCAGAGAGACGTGTTTATTGTCATCTCCAGACCCGTGTGGGGTTTTAATTAATCTTGAAATTTACCGTTACAATTTATATAGTCCAGATCAGTCATCAGTTCAACCTGTAATATATAGTCATCGCCATACAAGCCTCTCGCTCGTATGGTAAATCTTCAACCTCGTCACACAAGCTCCAAATGCTTATGTGTTATATGATGAAGTATGCCTATCGTCAAGAAGTATGCCATGTAATGTAGTTCAAAATTAATTGTTACTATCCTATGGCGATGTTTATTATTACACACAGAACAACTAGCACTCCGCATCCAACGGCATTCACAGGAGTTGATATAATAATAAAATTTGCACATCCAACTCATTAAGTTTTACCTATTTGTCGGGCACGCAAATAAATTCTTTACTCAATAGCTAATCCATTTCCTGTTCAACACATGTATATATATGTGCAAAACTAAGATAAAAATTATATTTCTAGCGAACAAAGGTTTATTTCCACTTATGGTTATTTTTAACACTTCACGTTTCACTTAAAAACAATATTTTCAGCGAATTAAAATATATTTCAACACATGACTATTTTATTAAGTTCCTATACATGTTAAAAATAATATTCATAGCAAAAAAATATTTATTTCAACACTTGTATATTTTTAGCAATTCACACACTTGATAAAAATGGTATTTTTATCATCTAAAATATTTATTTGACACATGAATGTTTTTAACACTTCATATTCTCAATAATTTTTATTGTTCGATCTTTTATTCAACACATGAACCTTTTTCACACATGAACTTCTCAACACATGAGCATTTCCACACATGGATATATTTTATATGGTTTGTACATATAAGAAAGATGTTATTTTTATTATTGAAACAATTTATTTAAAACACGAATATTTTACATACTTCATATATATAATAAAAGTGTGATTTTTATTGTTAAAACGATTTATTTATTCAACACATGAATTATTTTTCAACTCATGAATTATTTTTCAACATATGAACTTCTCAACACATGAGCATTTCCACACATTGATATGGTTTCAACACATGAAAATAATTCTAACACATGAATATTATTCAAAATTTAGGCAGCATAAACGCAGGGTAGTTAAAACCGGCACCGTCCCGAGTACGGCTCCTCGCTCTACCTTAAAACCTTGCGGTTTTTGACAATGGGGATTTCATACATCTAATTCGCACGCAGGCGAGTATGATTTCTCTTTTCCACAATTTATTTCAATCACAAATGGGTATTTTCCAACCATAACCAAAAAATATCAACCACAAACAATTCTACCAACCATTCGCATTATTCACCAAATTTTTCACACCAATTCACATTCAATAAATATCATCCACGGTTTGCGGACGAGGGGAGTATATATATATATATATATATACATATGTAAATATATTTTATTTCCATTCCAACACACATATCATTTACACTATGCATGTATAATTCATACTTCGCTCATACAACTTATACAACGCGTGTACATGAGGTATACAATACGTATATAATTTATATTTCGCTTATATAATTTGTACATCACATTTCTATTCGCATTTCAGTTTAGAAATCTCACACTGGTTTGTCACTCTTCTAAAAATCCTAGCAAGCTCAGAAAAATCCCTGGACACTTCTAGATTGTAGAGAGCGTCCTAGCGGTCACGATGTTTCCTGTTTCATCGAATTTCGTCAACACACGATTAATATATGATTTTTCAAAGTTTGCAACACTTAAATGTGTTATTTTCAATTTAAATAAACCAAAGCCGATACCTTTCAACATTTGTTCAAAACTAGGTTTTGATTTATCGAACAAATGGTTGCACGATATTGGAATCAGCTTGTACCACGTCGAAGAGGAAGGAGAGGGCTTCAGGCGAAATAGGGTCTTGGCCAGTTCGACGGCCTGTAGCGGCAGAGGCTGCGACGTGAAGTCTCTGGCTTCGATAAGGTGATTCGCGATGTAGGGTGAACGATATGGGGCGTGGCTCGTACTGATTTGAAGAGGAGGAGGAAAGCTTTGAAGATCGGGTGGTGGCAGGGGCTAACGTCGCATGTGGCAACGAGAATTTGGCTGGGAAGAACGGAAAAGGGTTTCCGTCGAGAGCGGGTTACGGGGGGAGGGGGCGGGGTTTCTGTAGTTTTTTTTATTTTAATTATGAATGGAAAAATCCTATTGGTCCATGGTTTTATTTAATTTTAAAGCAGTGTTTCTCCGAACGAACACCGATTCAAACCCAACGACTGTCTCCCCTAGCTAAATACCCCTATCCCAGACACAATGGGATATGTTTCGTAGGCCAATTCAACTGTTATAGTTAGTTATTTTTCAAATTAAAGTTTAAAACATTCAATATTCAATTTGAACGTACATTTCAATTTGCCGGGGCCACATACTAATTCTAAAAATTCCAGAAAAATTAATCTAGCTATGTTTTGACGATACGGTCCCAACATAACTAGTTTCGTCGAATTCCGAGACCGTTTGAAAAATGGCCATTTTCTGGTCGATCCAATTTAACAAAAATCAACCAAACACATTTTCTTTTGCCACGCTCACATACTAGCTTCAAAAATTATGAAATTTGAAAACTAGCAATAGTTTGACATCCCGGATCCAACAAAAGTGGTTTCGTCGATTTCCAAGGTCGTTTGTAAAATGTCTATTTTCAAGGGTTATATATTCTCCATAGTGACCTTTCTGAAAATTCATTTGGCCATAACTTTTGATTCCCGCTATGAAACTTCGATTTTTCAGATTCGTTAGAAAGATATTCATAAACAGATTTAAATATTTTTGGTTTCACTAAAATCTGTTATATTTTGCACCCGGTACAGTCAGTCAAAGTTTGAATTCAAATTTTCAAACTACCGCACTATTTCTCATTCATTATTTTACTGAAATATTTTATTTCAATTGTTTTAATTTCTTTAAAATAACCAATTTAAAAATTTTAAATTGGCTCACATTTTCCGGGTCGTTACAATCTCCCCCACTTAAAACTTTTCGTCCACGAAAAGGAAACAACAGTATACTAGGAAACAATAATGTAAATGCAAAGTATTGTGAGGGTACCTTGCACCGGAGTTAGTCAGAGAGGCCCACTCTGCATTTGGGGTAAGCTTGCTTAATGCTTTCCTCAGTCTCCCAAGTACAGTCTCTAGGATCACTACTCTAATGCACTTTAACTAAATGAACCTTCTTGCTCCTTAGCTCTTTAGTTTCTTTGCCAACAATCTTTAACGGCTCTCTTCTGACTGCCAATTCTGGGGTAATTTCCAAGTCCTGTTGCGTTGCTTCTTCCACAACAAGATCCGGATCATGCACATGTCTCCTAAGTTGAGATACATGAAACACATTATGCACTCCAGGCAACCAATCAGGTAATTGAACCCTATAAGCAAGAGTTCCAATCCGTTCAAGTATAGGAAAAGGGACCAATAAATCTTGGTGCCAACTTCCCAGTCTTACCGAATTGGATCACTCCTCTATTCGAAGAAACTTTCAAATAAACATAATCACCAATAGCGAATGCCAAATCTCTTCTTCTAGAATCTGCATAACTTTTCTGTCGGCTTTGTGCGGTTTTCAATCGCTTCTTGATGAAATCGACTTTATCAGATGCTTCTCAAATCATATTGGGTCCCAACACAAGTCTGTTGCCAGGTTCTACCCAACATGCGGGAGATCTACACGGTCTACCGTATAATGCTTCAAATGGCGACATTTTTAAACTTGCCTGATAGCTGTTGTTATATGAGAATTCTGCCAAATGCAAGTGATCTTTCCATGACTCGCCAAAATCAATAATACAAGCCCGCAGTAAACCTTCTAGAATTCTATTCACCCGCTCAGTTTGGCTATCTGTCTGAGGGTGATATGCGGTGCTCATGTTCAGTTTTGTTCCCAATTCTGTCTGGAATGCCTCCCAGAATTTGCTAGCAAATATTGGGTCTTTATCACTGACTATGCTGATGGGAACTCCATGCATCTTAACAATTTCTTTGAAATATGTCTGTGCTATACTTTGAGAGGTTCTATTGGATTTGACAGGTATGAAATGTGCGGTCTTCGTGAAGCGATCTACGATCACCCAAATACTGTCATTACCTTTCTTGGTTCGGGGCAAACCGTCTATGAAATCCATGGAAATCTGTTCCCATTTCCAACCTGGGACTTCCAACGGTTGCAATAATCCGGTCAGCTTTTGTTGGTTTCTCTTGACTAATTGACAAATAGGGCATCTGCTTACATATAAGGAAATGTCCCTCTTCATCGCCTTCCACCAGAAATTGTGTTTGATATCGCTGTACATTTTACTCACTCCAGGATGAATGCAAAGCTTTGACTTATGGCATTCATCGAGCACCTCTCTTTTGAGCTCAGGGATGTCGGGAACACAAATTCTCCCATTTAACCTTAGAACTCCCTCACTATCCACTTGGAAACTGGAGCTTTCGCCTATTTGAATTCTTTTGATCATCTCTTTAACAAAATTGTCGTTTTTCTGTAGAACAAAGATCTTGTCATTCAATGAAGACGTAACGATAAAACTGGCGATGATCTCATTCTTTCTGCTGAGCGCATCAGCTACTACATTAGCCTTTCCCGGCGTATACAGGATATCTAAATCATACCCGGCAAGAAATTCTAGCCAATGCTGCTATCTCAAGTTCAGATCTTTCTGGGTGAACAAATACTTCAATGATTGATGATCTGTAAACAATTCGAATTTCTCACCCAATAAGTAATGCCTCCAAATTTTCAAAGCAAAAATGATGACTAGCAACTCAAGATCATGAGTTACATAATTCTTCTCATGCGGTTTCAGCTGGCGGCTTGCATAAGCGACTACTTGGCCTCTTTGCATTAACACTGCACCAAGACCTCTAATAGAAGCATCCGTCCAAACCATCAAATCCTGATTGCCATCGATAATGGTTAATATTGAAGTGGTTGTCAATTTCGATTTTAATTCCTGGAAAGCTTCCTCACAGTCGGAAGTCCACTTAAATTTCTCGTGCTTCTTTGTAAGCTTCGTTAATGGACCGGATATCTTCGAAAAATCCTTAATGAATTTTCGATAATAACTAGCCAACCCCATAAAACTTCTGACCTCTGTGGGTGTAGTAGGCTGTTTTTAGTCTTGAATTGCTGTAATCATGCTCGGATCTATAGAAATTCCTTCCTTTGACACGACATAGCCAAGGAACTTCACCTTTTCTTGCCAGAAGACACATTTAGAGAATTTGGCTTTGAAGGCGTTCTTTCTCAGAATCCCCAATACTTGTTCTAGATGCCTTTCATGCTCGACTTCTGACTTAGAGTAGATTAAAATATCATCGATGAATACCAGGACAAATTTATTTAGAACTTCCCTGAACACTCTATTCATTAGATCCACGAAGTAGGCTGGAGCGTTGCATAAGCCGAACGGCATTACTAACCATTTGTAAAATATGCCAGGACCTTTGAAAGCGGACAAAGGAACACATTCTTCGGCAATTCTCAGTTGATGGAAACCTGTAGCCAGGTCCATTTTGGAAAATACTCTTGCCCCATTTAATTGGTCTAACAGATCATCGATGGGGGGTAACGGGTATTTGTTTTTGAGCGTCTGTTTGTTGAGGTCTCGGTAATCAACACACAATCGGATAGTACCATCTGACTTAGGGACAAACACTACAACTGCACCCCAACTAGAAAAGCTAGGTCTAATCAGACCCTTCCATAGCAGTTGATGAGTTTGATCGCCTAATTCTTCTTTTTCTTTTGGAGTCATTCTTCGAATTGGATGTACCACTGGTCTGGCATTCGGAATTAGATCGATTCTGAATTTAATTTCTCTTTGTGGAGGAAAGTTTTCGACTTCTTCAAACACGTCCGCATAGTTTTTAACAATAGGAATCTTTTCTAAGGAAATGGGGATAACTTCTAGCGCAGACCAAAATTCCTTTCTATCTGGATTTGAACCATGGCATGGTATAGTAATATATCCAAGCTTCGTTTTAATGTTTACTATTCTTTCCACACAATTTACTTCGGTTTCATATTTCTTTAACCAATCTAGCCCGAGAATGATATCGAACTCAGGAAAATTCATGGTGATCAAATTAAAAGAAAATTTGTAGGAAGAATAAGAGACTAGCACTCTACAATATGAACTAAGAACTAGAGATCCTCCTATTGGATTATGAACTTCAACTGATTCTCTAAGCTTTCTTTGTTTTAACTTTAGCTTGTTAACAGTATTACTTGCAATAAAACTACATGATGCACCCGTATCAAATAATACAGAAACAGGAATATTTTTAATTGTAAGGGTACCTCCCAAAACATCGGGTTTACCTGCTCCATCGGAAGCAGCCGACGGGTTCGCCCCGTCGTACACATGAGCAACCTCGGCCTTCTTAAGCAAGGGACAATCTCTGACAAGATGTCTTGTTCTGCGGTAGTTAAAGCATGAACGAGGGTTCTGAGAGCTCTGGCTGGACCCTTGAGAGTTGGTCTTCTGCCGTTTCAGGGCTGTGCAAACATTAGAGTAGTGCCCTACCTTGCCACAATTGTAGCAGCTTCCTTTTGGCGGCTTGCTAGTCTGCTGATTTATGGACGCCGCGCTGCTTGATTCTGGCTGGTTTGTAGAGGGCTTGCGTTTATTCCCCGCTTGGCTTTTAGCACGGTCCAGACCAAGGTTCCTTTGATCTAGGTCCTCATAATTTCATGCCATCTCCACTAACTCTGAGAATGCTAGCTTAATTTGGGCCATTGCCCTGTCTTGGTACTTACGCTTTAGCCCGAGGATGAACCTCTTGTTCTTGGACTTGGCGGTCGCGATGAGCTCTGGTGCATAGCGGGATAACTGTGTAAACTTGTTCAGGTAGTCTTGCACAGAGAGATCTCCTTGCTGGAGGTTTGCAAATTCGTCATGCATGCGCTCAATCGCCTGCTCTGGGATGAACTTTTCTTTGATCATGTCTTTGAACTCATCCCACGTTCTACCTGCATTTCTGTTCTCTACAGTGATGGCTTCCCACCATAATTCGGCTTGAATGCTTTGTCTTGATCTCCCAGCCTCAGGCCTCCTAATATCTTTTCGCATGTTTTCAGCCATGCCAAGGCCTCAATCACAGTGCCCGTTCCAGAGAAGGTTTTGCCTCCTAGGTTCTTGAATCTTTTGGCCACTCGGTCGAGCTCGAATGGCTGAGCGGTTGGGGGTTTTATCAATGGTCCTTCTGCAGCGGGGTTATCCCCTTGGCCTCTTCCTCGGCCTCCACGGCCTCCTCTTGCTGCTGCAGCTCTGGTAGCCATCTAGTCTAATTCTGTATAAGCAAGAAAAGAGTCAGCTCTCAGAAACGAAAATTTTATTATATGGTACTGTAGAAGAACTTAAGGAAAGACAATGATGTACTGATCAAATTATTTTTGCTATTCTGCTTAGCTCATTCTAGGACATTACTAGTCCTATCTCTAATGAGCTACTCGCCTTAGAATACTACTGATTCTATTCTGACGAGGTGTTTAATGTGTTAAATTCCAGAACTAAGGTTAACCAAATCTCCGATACCAGCTGCGACGATCTCAAAACCCCGTGCTACGGTGTTAAGGATAATCATTGGAATATAACACATTAATCATCATTAGCAGAGTACTGAAAGTAGCAAAAGCAGGAAATAGAATAATTTACACAAATATGACGGTGGAATCATATATATATCACCACATCAGAGAGCACAGTGCAGGATACAACTTAGTGCATAATAATACCTAACCAGTCTACATCGCCTGAGGCGGAATCATATACATAGGAAGTACATAAACGAAACATCAGTCTACATCGCCTGAGGCGGAATCATATACATATAGAGTAATGGCAGAAAAATCAATAGTCAACACTGTGTAGTCAAGCCTCGCTATGAGCCAAAAGGTGCACCTCTGCTGCGGTGCAAAGCCAAAATATGCCAGCTACCTATTACTGGGCTGCCCATGTGAAAATAAGGGCACCCGAGTTTGCAAGGTAAAATAAACTACGAGTCAGTCATGGGACTGGTATGAGAAATCTACGTAACTAATTAAACAACAATAATAAGGCAAATCAAAGGACCACGCCACTTTCGCGGAACGGGTTTACTCCAATGAGTGCTAGTGCATGAAATAAAGTAAATTATTAAATCATCGCAATGCTTTTTATGAAAATGAAGCCATTTTAAGACTCAGGTCCCATCACATAATGCAACGCAAGTCGGAGGATAGAGTTTTTACCTTATAATGGCCAAGAGATGCTTCATACGTATAAACAAAAGTGTTTGATATTATTACTAGTGCGTATATGTTTCAATAGCGAATTCAATTATAAATATCAATCATAGACGGCATAAATGACCCATACCACTATGTCGTCATACTAGTAATATAATCAAATCTGCAATTTCGTATTGGAAATTGGATTCCATCATGAGTCGAGGCAAGGGGCAAGCTCCTCTCCGTTCGAGACACTCTAGCAAATGTCCCAGGACCACACACAGCGATCTTTGGATCTTCAGGGCCGGTCCTCTCTTACTTTTGAGGATTAGTTATTCCTGAACACACGTTTCCTGGTCCTTACAGATCTATAACCGAGGTGCCTCGCATTCCAACAACCACACAGGTGAAAAGTATATATAAATGTCAGGGCTGGTAAGTCACTGACAGCACTGTAGCTAGAAAGAAACGTCGTTTTCTCCCTGCAGTCACTATCCCGTTTTTGACTCATACCGAGGTGTGAGGCTCGCGAATCCACGCTATACACAAAGCTACACCACATAGGCTGTGCTTTGATCATCATCCACAAGACTTTGCTTTGCAACAGAAGCCTTAATCATATGCCACTTAGGCGTGCCACACAAGCAATTCACTCCATGCGACTGATTTCTATCGATATATAACCTCTGAGCTCGTACGTCTCAGAGAAGGGCATTAAGCAAGAGAATAAATTCTCTGCCGCCAAACAGATATATATTTAATAGAGATCAATCAGCACAGAACAAAATCCAATGTTAGACACACAGTCCATTTACAAGTTCGTTCTGGGTTTGAACGAAGCCGGAGGCACCATATTCCTCACATATCCGTACAATCAATAATACGTCCAGACGGCTACCACTTCAGCTCCTTCAAGGTGGCTACTCCAATCATTAGCATTAGTAGCGCCCATCCATCCAATGTGAAGATCGTCGGTCTTGAACTGTCTTCAACTCTTCGACTTCTAACCGTCGATCGATTATTTGAAATGAGAATTAACTCGGCCTTTTCAAATAATCCACGTATATTTAGATTTTCAAATCAATTCTTCACATGGTTAAATCATTCGACATTCACATTTCAGTTCTTTAGTATAGATTTCATGTCAAACACGTTCAACCATCAAATATCAAGCAAACCAAACAGAATCGGTTTATTTCCATTCTATATCGTCTATAATATTTTATAACGATATATCGCCATTTTTATTTATTTAAAAACGGCCCTATTTAATTAAACGACGTTTCAGGTCGTGTTGAGGCACTAGCGCTGTTTTTTCCAAAATTTGTTTTACACATATCTGAAAATCTAATCGTTAGATTTCAACAAAGTTTATATCATTGGGAAGATATTCCCAAAGCGAACCCAACGGTTCCAGTTTCGTGAAAATCCGATGGTCGGATCTTTCGGTGTAATCGTTTGAAGTTACGATTTCAAAACGCGAACTGCACGGACTCGATTCGTTTTAATTTAATTTATATTTATATATATATATATATATATATATATATAATTCATTCGACGATTTCAATATCGTTTTCACTTCAAATATTTCACTAACACCTTTATATTTCGAAAAATTTCGCCATAACCTCCTTTGTACGGGAAGGGGTTTGGAAATTTATTGGGCCGTATTAGGTACCCATTAAATCCTAATAAGCATACACATATTTATAGTAATATATTCCGTGTCCATAGGGGAGTGTGTATAGATCATTACTCCAGAGAATAAATTCTCGTCACCCTATAAATGGTTTTTGTGCCTTAATGACCAGAGAGACGTGTTTATTGTCATCTCCATACCCGTGTGGGGTTTTTATTAATCTTGCAATTTACCATTACAATTTTTATAGTCCAGATCAGTCATCATTTCAACCTGTAATATATAGTCATCGACATACAAGCCTCTCGCTCGTATGGTAAATCTTCAACCTCGTCACACAAGCTCCAAATGCTTATGTGGTATGTGATGAAGTATGCCTATCGTCAAGAAGTATGCCATGTAATGTAGTTCAAAATTAATTGTTACTATCCTATGTCGATGTTTATTATTACACACAGAACAACTAGCACTCCGCATCCAACGACATTCACAGGAGTTGATATAATAATAAAATTTGCACATCCAACTCATTAAGGTTTACCTATTTGTCCGGCACGCAAATAAATTCTTTACTCAACAACTAATTAATTTCCTGTTCAACACATGTATATATATGTGCAAAACTAAGCTAAAAAATATATTTCTAGCGAACAAATGTTTATTTCCACTTATGGTTATTTTTAACACTTCACGTTTCACTTAAAAACGATATTTTTAGCGAACTAAAATATATTTCAACACATGACTATTTTATTTAGTTCCTATACATGTTAAAAATAATATTCATAGCAAACAAATATTTATTTCAACACTTGTATATTTTTAGCAATTCACACACTTGATAAAAATGGTATTTTTATCATCTAAAATATTTATTCGACACATGAACGTTTTTAACACTTCATATTCTCAATAAAAATGTAATTTTTATTGTTTGATCTTTTATTCAACACATGAACCTTTTTCACACATGAACTTCTCAACACATGAGCATTTCCATACATGGATATATTTTATATGGTTTGTACATATAGGAAAGGTGTTCTTTTTATTGTTGAAACGATTTATTTAAAACACGAATATTTTATATACTTCATATATATAATAAAAGTGTGATTTTTATTGTTAAAACGATTTATTTATTCAACACATGAATTATTTTTCAACTCATGAATTATTTTTCAACATATGAACTTCTCAACACATGAGCATTTCCACACATGGATATGGTTTCAACACATGGCTTTTGTTTCAACACATGAAAATAATTTCAACATATGAAAATAATTCTAACACATGAATATTATTCAAAATTTCGGTAGCATAACGGCAGGGTAGTTAAAACCGGCACCGTCCCGAGTACGGCTCCTCGCTCTACCTTAAAACCTCGCGGTTTTTGACAATGGGGATTTCATACATCTAATTCGCACGCAGGCAAGTATGTTTTTTTTCCACGGTTTATTTCAATAACAAATGGGTATTTTTCAACCACAACCAAACAATATCAACCACAAACAATTCTATCAACCATTCGCATTATTCACCAAATTTGTCACACCAATTCACAATTAATAAATATTGTCCATATTTTGTGGACGAGGGGAGTGTGTGTATGTATATATATATACATATATTCGTATATAAATATATTTTATTTCCATTCCAACACACATATCATTTACACTATGCATGTATAATTCATACATCGCTCATAGAACTTATACAACGCGTGTACATGAGGTATACAACACGTATATAATTTATATTTCGCTTATATAATTTATACATCACATTTCTATTCACATTTCAGTTTAGAAATCTCACATTGGTTTGTCGCTCTTCTAAAAATCCTAGCATGCTCAGAAAAATCCCTGGACACTTCTAGACTGTAGAGAGCGTCCTTGCAGTCACGATGTTTCCTGTCTCCTCGAATTTCGTCAACACACGATAAAGATATGATTTTTCAAAGTTTGCAACACTTGAAAGTGCTGTTTTCAGTTTAAATAAATCAAAGCCGATACCTTTCAACGTTTGTTCAAAACTAGGTTTTGATTTATCGAACAAATGGTTGCACGATATTGGAATCAGCTTGTACCACATCGAAGAGGAAGGAGAGGGCTTCAGGCGAAGGGGGTCTTGGCCAGTTCGACGGCCTGTAGCGGTGGAGGCGGCGGCGTGAAGTCTCTGACTTCGACGAAGTGATTCACGATGTAGGGTGAACGATAGGGGGCGTGGCTCGTACTGATTTGAAGAGGTGGAGGAAAGCTTTGAAGATCGGGTGGTGGCAGGGGCTAACGTCGCCTGTGGCGGCGTGAATTTGGTCGGGAAGAACGGAAAAGGGTTTCCGTCGAGAGCAGGTTAGAGGGGTTTCTGTAGTTTTTTTATTTTAATTATGAATGGAAAAATCCTATTGGTCCATGGTTTTATTTAATTTTAAAGCAGTGTTTCTCCAAACAAACACCGATTCAAACCCAACGATTATCGCCCCTAGCTAAATACCCTCATCCCGGACACAGTGGGATATGTTTCGTAGGCCAATTCGACGGTTACGGTCAGTTATTTTTCAAATTAAAGTATAAAACATTCAATATTCGATTTGAACGTACATTTCAATTTTCCAGGGCGACATACTGATTCTAAAAATTCCAGAAAAATTAGTCTAGCTATGTTTTGACAATACGGTCCCAACAAAACTAGTTTCGTCGAATTCTGAGACCGTTTGAAAAATGGCCATTTTCTGGTCGATCCAATTTAACAGAAATCAACCAAACACGTTTTCTTTTGCCACACTCACATACTAGCTTCAAAAATTATGAAATTTGAAACCTAGCAATAGTTTGACATCCTGGATCCAACAAAAGTGGTTTCGTCAAATTCCGAGGTCGTTTGTAAAATGTCTATTTTCAAGGGCTATATATTCTCCATAGCGACCTTTCTGAAAATTCATTTGGCCATAACTTTCGATTCTCGCTATGAAACTTCAATTTTTCAAATTCGTTAGAAAGATACTCATAAACAGATTTAAATATTTTTGGTTTCACTGAAATCCGTTATATTTTGCACCCGGTACAGTCAGTCAAAGTTTGAATTCAAATTTTCAAACTGCCGCACTATTTCTCATTCATTATTTTATTGAAATATTTTCAATTATTTAAATTTCTTTAAAATAACCAATTTAAAATTTTTTAAATTGGCTCACATTTTCTGGGTTGTTACAGACGGCTTGTTTGTTTGATTGATGTCATGTGTTGAAATAAAATATATATTCATGTGTTCAAATAAAATATATATTCATGTGTTGAAATAAAATATATATTCATGTGTTGAAATAAAATATATATTCATGTGTTGAAATCAAATATATATTCATGTGTTGAAATAAAATAAATATTCATTTACAAATCGAACGATTTGTTTATGTACACCGATTTGACTGATATTGATTGGGACGATAAATTTTACACATCGCCCAACTGCAAAAATTAAATATGTGTTTGATTGATTGAAACCCCACACGAGTGTTAGGATGATATTGACGTACACTATTCCCAGTTGTTTAGTAGTATGTTGACCGATGGGTTGACAGACTGTGTAAGCATTACTTATCTATATTTAATGCTTATGCAGTGGTGTGGTGCACTCTGGATGATGGTTGATGATTTATCGTTACTATTATATACATGTATTGTAGAGAATCCATATAATTAACATTATACGGTAATTGATTGGGCCTCATTCTAATTTGGAAAATAAAGAATAGAATGAAAGTTCATGTGTTGAATAATATAAATTCGTGTGTTGAATATGAAATAAATTCATGTTTTGAATATGAAATAAATTCATGTGTTGAATAGAAATAAATTCATGTGTTCAATAGAAATATATTCATGTGTTGAATATAAATAAAAATTCATGTGTTGAATAGAAAATAAATTCATGTGTTGAATAGAAATATATATTCATGTGTTGAATAGAAAATAAATTCATGTGTTGAATAGAAAATATATTCATGTGTTGAATAGAAAATATATTCATGTGTTGAATAGAAATAAAAATTCAGTGTTGAATAGAATAAATATTCATGTGTTGAATAGAATAAACATTCATGTGTTGAATAAAAGTCGTGTTGACTAGATTGACGCCATTTTGACGTGAACGATATTTATATCGATTTTATTCGTTTTTATAATGAATATAAGAAAGAAAGTGATTTCAAAATATAACGTTTTGAAAATATTATCATTTGTATATCGATCATGTGGAATATTCAATTTTGATTTGAAATTGAATATGAAGTTGAAATCATTTCGAAAACGAATTTAAAACAATTTATAAAATACGTTTTAAAAGGAAATCGACGAAATATATATAATATATATATTATATATACAAAATGGCCAGAATAGAACGCGCCGCGCCGTGGCAGTTCGCGAATTTCGACCATTGACTTTGAATGGATATTACGGGGGATCCGAACGTCGGATTCTCCAAAACTCCGGAACCTTTGGGTTCGTATCGAAAAGGGCTTTCTAACGAATATTAGAGATTTGAAATCTAACGGTTGGATTTGGAATTATGTCGAAATCAAATTTGGAAAAGGTCGCTGTAAGTGCAGTTCGATGGCCGTTGATGGAATTCGACTGTACGGGCCTTGATAAAATTATTAAAAATAGTAATAATTTGTGTAAAATCATAAGAAATGATTTGTGAAGAATTTGGATGAAAAATTCCATATTTGAAAAGATAAAAATAGATTTTTATCGAAATGACTAGTTTTGAACTAGAATAATAATTTATTTATTTTTAAATAAATAAATTGGAATTGAAAGGGTTTTAAAAGCAACCAGAAGTTTCAATAATTGAATTGGAATGGAATGTGATTTTGGGTTTATAGTGAATCGTGTTTTAAAGGACATTGGTTCTTTAACCCAGTTAAAGATAGGATATGATTTCCCAAGTTAAATAATCATTGATAATGATTATTGGGAAGATTAAAACCAAGTGGAGTTTTAATGAATTATTAATTAGATTGAAATGATCGAAAATGGAGTGTCACTAGTTTTGCTCCAGGCGTTAATTAAATCTTTGATTAGATTTGAACGTGAAATGGTAATTGAATTTACCGATAACACCGTGGTGTTAGATATGAAGTATGACCAGTTTTACTTCATGGGATGAATAGGTTGGGATTGGGAAATAAAATAAATGATTACTTCGGTGTGGTTCGCTTATCACGACTAGTTTGAATTGATATCCAAAGGAGATTAAAGAGTAAATTTACAGAATTTATCTTTGATAAAATTAATGGGAACCTTTCCCAAAGTGTAAGAATATTTGAGTAAAAGAATATTATGAATTGGAATGAGGCGTATGTTGTGTTTGTATAACACTTGTTTATTATATATGCGAGTTATTTAGAAAGACCGGGTTTATCCCATTCTGAATAACTGATTCGACGTGGTGTCGAGGATGAAGACGGTGGTTGAAGACCGGAGGTCTTCACATCGTTTGGGAGATTACTGATGATCTTGATTGGGTTGTACACCCAAGAGGAGGGAATCAGTTGGTGATCGTCCAGACGTACTTGGAGATCAATGGATGTGCGAGGCACAAGGTGCCTCCGGTTTCGTTCAGACCCAGAATGGACTTGTAAATGGACTGTGTGTCTGACATTGGATTTTATTCTGTGTGATTGATTTCTATTAAATATATATCTGTTTGGCGGCGGAGAATTTATTCTCTTGCTTAACGCCCTTCTCTGAGACGTATGAGCTCAGGGGTTATACATTGATGGATATCAATCGCATGGAGTGAATTGCCTGTGTGGCATGCCTAAGTGGCAATTGATCAAGGCTTCTGTTGAAAAGCAAAGTCTTGTGGTTGATGATCAAAGCACCGCCTATGTGGCATAGCTTTGTTGTGATGACCCCAAATTTCCACTAGGTGAAAGTAAGGAATAATCATATGGAATACAACATAAATATAACAATACATATCACTGATACAACATAGCAGAGGAAATACCATAGAATAATAACATTATAGCAGCGGAAATATAATGTCATAAACCACAGAATCCCAACAGTCACAGAATCCAAATTATTACGTCAAGTTTGCAGAAATGGAAATAAGTTCCAACTCCCAAAATAAGCAATACGAAATGAAACAAGTTAAAAGTATGAAATTAAAGAGAGAAAAATGCAATAGAGATAAATGATAGCTGTCTTCAAAGCTCCAAGTCATCACCTCTCCGCAAAAGCCAATCCAAGCAAAGATAATGAGCAACTCCAAGACAAGGCTCCAAGCAAAGAAAGAACCTGTTTACTTGGCTGCCCATGTAGGAAAGAGGGCACCCGAGTTTGCAAAAAGGTGAAACAAACTACAGGTCAGTCGTGGGACTGGTGTGAGAATTCTTAACTAGTTTACTAATGATAATATGACAAATCCAAAGACCACGCCGCTAATGCGGAACAGGTTTACTCCATGGATTGTCGTGCATAATTTAAAGTGTCAGAATAAGCAGATAAATAAATCGTACAACATCGCAATGCTTTTTAGAAAAATGGAATCACCATAAGACTCAAGTCCCATCACACAATGCAACGCACACCAGAGGATAGAGTTTTCCCTTATGGTGATTAAACATGCTAAATACGGCAAATACGAGTTTAATATTATTATTGGGGTATAATAAAACATTTCAAAATAAATGTATCAATCTTAGGAAACATAGTACCCCATCCTACTATATCTCCATACTAGTAATACAATCAAAACCGTAGGGTCGTATTTGGAATTTGGATTTCCATCTGAGTCAAGGCAAGGGAGGAGATCCTTACCGATTCGAGACACTCTAGCAATGCCCCAGGATTGGTACTCTGTGCAACCATTGGATAGCTGCAGGGCCCGTCCACACTTACTTTTGTGGATTAGTTATGCCTGAACACACGCTTCCCGGTCCTTTTGGACCTATACTACGGCCAGTGGCGACCGCATAAATCCGAGGCCTCGAAAAATCCAACAACCACAATGAATAAATGCCAGCGCTGATAGGTCCCTGGCACCACTCTAGCTAGAAAAAAACGTGTGCAACTCCCTGCGTTCCCTTCTCCCGTTTTAGACTCCGCCGGTGTGTGAGGCTCGTGAAGTCACGTCATACACAAAGCTATGCCTAAACAGGCTATGCTTTGATCATCCCACAAGGCCTGCTTTTCAACAAAGCCTTGATCTCATGCATCTTGGCATGCCACATCGTCAATCCATACCATATCATTGATTTCTGCCAACATATAACCTCTGAGCTCGTACGTCTCAGAGAAGGGTGTAAAACACCAAACAGATATATGTTTAGCAGAGATCAATAGATACAGTATAAAGGAATACCACGTCAGACATGCAATCCATTTATACGCTTATGCTCTGGGTCTGAACGAAAGCCAAATCCGTTCAATCAACATGTTCGTTCGGACGACGATCATGACCTCGAATTGGGAGCAAATCAATTCAAAGTCTCGATCGCTGTCCGAACGAACATGTTGATTGAACGGATTTGGCTTTCGTTCAGACCCAGAGCATAAGCGTATAAATGGATTGCATGTCTGACGTGGTATTCCTTTGTACTGTATCTATTGATCTCTGCTAAACATATATCTGTTTGGTGTTTTACACCCTTCTCTGAGACGTACGAGCTCAGAGGTTATATGTTGGCAGAAATCAATGATATGGTATGGATTGACGATGTGGCATGCCAAGATGCATGAGATCAAGGCTTTGTTGAAAAGCAGGCCTTGTGGGATGATCAAAGCATAGCCTGTTTAGGCATAGCTTTGTGTATGACGTGACTTCACGAGCCTCACACACCGGCGGAGTCTAAAACGGGAGAAGGGAACGCAGGGAGTGCACACGTTTTTTTCTAGCTAGAGTGGTGCCAGGGACCTACCAGCGATGGCATTTATTCATTGTGGTTGTTGGATTTTTCGAGGCCTCGGATTTATGTGGTCGCCACTGGCCGTAGTATAGGTCCAAAAGGACCGGGAAGCGTGTGTTCAGGCATAACTAATCCACAAAAGTAAGTGTGGACGGGCCCTGCAGCTATCCAAGGGTTGGACAGAGTACCAATCCTGGGGCATTGCTAGAGTGTCTCGAATCGGTAAGGATCTCCTCCCTTGCCTTGACTCAGATGGAAATCCAAATTCCAAATACGACCCTACGGTTTTGATTGTATTACTAGTATGGAGATATAGTAGGATGGGGTACTATGTTTCCTAAGATTGATACATTTATTTTGAAATGTTTTATTATACCCCAATAATAATATTAAACTCGTATTTGCCGTATTTAGCATGTTTAATCACCATAAGGGAAAACTCTATCCTCTGGTGTGCGTTGCATTGTGTGATGGGACTTGAGTCTTATGGTGATTCCATTTTTCTAAAAAGCATTGCGATGTTGTACGATTTATTTATCTGCTTATTATGACACTTTAAATTATGCACGACAATCCATGGAGTAAACCTGTTCCGCATTAGCGGCGTGGTCTTTGGATTTGTCATATTATCATTAGTAAACTAGTTAAGAATTCTCACACCAGTCCCACGACTGACCTGTAGTTTGTTTTACCTTTTTGCAAACTCGGGTGCCCTCTTTCCTACATGGGCAGCCAAGTAAACAGGTTCTTTCTTTGCTTGGAGCCTTGTCTTGGAGTTGCTCATTATCTTTGCTTGGATTGGCTTTTGCGGAGAGGTGATGACTTGGAGCTTTGAAGACAGCTATCATTTATCTCTATTGCATTTTTCTCTCTTTAATTTCAGACTTTTAACTTGTTTCATTTCGTATTGCTTATTTTGGGAGTTGGAACTTATTTCCATTTCTGCAAACTTGACGTAATAATTTGGATTCTGTGACTGTTGGGATTCTGTGGTTTATGACATTATATTTCCGCTGCTATAATGTTATTATTCTATGGTATTTCCTCTGCTATGTTGTATCAGTGATATGTATTGTTATATTTATGTTGTATTCCTTATGATTATTCCTTACTTTCACCTAGTGGAAGTTTGGGGTCATCACATTTGTGTAACGTTGATTCGCGAGCCTCACACCCCGGTTGTGAACCAGAAACGGGAGAGGACTTCAGGGAGGGCATGTGTTTCCTTCTATCTTGGGTGGTGTCAGTGACCTACCAGCCCTGACATTTATATTATTTTCACCTGTGTGGTTGTTGCTGTTGCGAGGCGCCTCGGATATATCGGTGACTATGTGGAGCCGATGGAGTCATTTGGCTCATTGACGCCACAAAGGGCGGGAAACGCAATGTTCAGGCATTTTAATCCACATCAGTGGACCGGCCCTGTCGCTCCAAGGGCCCACCTGAGTCTGGGTCCTGAGACACGGGCTAGAGCATCTCGAATCGTAGAGGACTATCTTTTGCCTCGGTTCATAGATGGAAACCCAATTTCCAAATACGTGACTTTGCGGTTTTTGATTGTAGAGCCTAGTATGGCGACATGATATATGGTACCCATGCCGTCTATGATTGATACTTACGATTCGAAGTTGTTTTATACACTATGCACTTATAATTGTATCAAATGATTTGTTTTAAACGTACCAAGCATGTTTGGCTATTATAAGGGAAAACCCTATCTCCTGGCTTGCGTTGCATTATATGATAGGACCTGGGTCTTATAATAGCTTCATTTTTCCAAAAAACATTGCGTTGTTTTGTTATATGCACTGGTATTCTTGGGAGGAAACCCATTCCTGTTATAGGGCATGGTCCCTTGATACATCTGATTTAAAGTAAAGTTTTAAATAACTATTTTAGTTCTCACACCAGTCACATGACTGACCTGGAGTTTATTGTTTTGACCTAAACTCTAGGTGCCCTCATTTTCCACACGGGCAGCTAGTAGTTTTGGTTTTGGAGATTTATATTCACAGGATCCTAATTTACAGCTGGAACGATACTCGAAAAGCTCTGTATCCATGTATTACTTCTAGTTGTGTATTGTATTATTTTCCACTGCTATGTAATGTATTTAAATGTAATTTAAATCTCTGATATTTTCTGTTTAATATTTATTCATACTCTGTAATATTATAGTATTCTGATGGAATTGTTGTAATAAGCAATGAAATGTTCTTCTGTTTGCGTTTCGATGTGGCTTGTTCTCAAAACAATCAGGGGTTTCGAATGGTCTTGGTCGGTTTAGCGATCAATTCGGATCGAGCGAATTTCCCGATCGTTAAACGTTGGGTTTGATTTGGAGCTTGAACGAAGATTTCACAATAAAGGAATTAATTAAATTAAGTGTTAATATTTAATACTATAAATAGCCCCAATCAAGAGAAACCCTAATTCTCTAAAGCGTATCGCCGCTCTAACAAAACGATGGCCAATATCGTTGGGATTTCACCCTCAGATCGCTCTCAATTCAGAGCATATTAAAACATGAAATCAAAAGTGATATTTTAGAGATTATTACCATCTTGAAAGCCATACGGTTTTTGTAACGACCCGAAATTTTGGGGCCAATTTAAATTTTTTATTTTAGAAATTTTAATGGGTTTTAATATTTAAAATAATTTATTTTAAATAAGAATGACTAAAAATTTATTTTAATTGAAGTTAAAACGAATAAATTTAATTTAATTATAAAAGGAGTTTAAAACAGCGCTGTAGTTTGAAAATTTGAATTTTAACTTTGGCTGAATGTTCAAGATTCATTTTAAATCAGAATTGAACGAAACAAGAAATATTTAAATCTGTTTAATCATATCTTTCTAATGAATCTGAAAAACTGAAATTTCACTTTATAATTTGAAAGTTATGTCCAGTTTAAAATTTATAAAAGTCGCTATAGAATTTATATATATTTTAATATAATATATTAGCCTTAAAAATAGCCATTTTTCAAACGACCCCTATTTTCGACGAAACCACTTTTATTGGAACCAGAATGTCAAATTATTGCTAAGTTTCAATTTTCATAATTTTTTGAATTAATATGTGATCATGGAAAAGGAAAATGTGTTTTGACTGTTTTAGTTAAATTTAATCGACTTGAAAATGGCCATTTTTCAAACAGTCTCAGAATTCGATGAAATTAGTCTTGTTAGAACCGTATCGTCAAAACATAACTAGAAATAATTTTTCTATAATTTTTCGAGTCAGTATGTGACCCCGGTAATTTGAAATGTACGTTTGAATTTAATAATTAAATGATTTATATTTTAATTTAGAGAAAAACATATCGTAACAGCCGAACTGGGTTACGAAACATGTTCCATTCAATCCGGGACGGGGGTTATTAGCTAGGAGCGACGGTCGTTGGGTTCGATTTGGAGTTGATAGCAACGAACAATTATTTTTCAAAGTAAAGGGATTAAATAAATAAATTAAATATAAAAATACTGTATAAATACGGTGTACTATACGGAACCCTAATCAGATGAACCTAGCCGCCATCTAACATTTCCTATGGCCGAAATCGTCTTAATTTGTTTCTTCAAATTCTCCCAATCCTCTTAACAAAAACCAAAACTCCAAGAACCAAATTGAAGACATTTTTAAGGACTTTAATTCTATAAGGCGATGAACGGAAGTTATGAACTGTGGTGGCCGGATTTTTGAGTGAAAGCCGCCGACATTGGCGCGGTTTCCAGGGTGGCAGGGCCCACCGAGCTTGGCCTCGGTCTGGGCGGAGGGTGCTCTCATGTAGGCGGTTGACGTGGGCAGGTCGGATCTCACTCCGGTGTGTTGATGGCGACGTGAAGAGGAGAGAGAAAGGGCGGCAGAATGGGTTCAATTTGATCGTGGTATATACAAGAAGAAGAGGGAACCGTAGGGATTAACATGGTAATTAGGAGATAATTAAATTTTAATTTTAATTTAAATTATCTAATCATGTAATAAATCTTTAAATTGCAATATCTTATTCATATCTAATCAGAAATTGACGAAACTGGTTGCGTTGGATTCGTATTTCCGAGCACTACCACATGGAACAGACTAGAGCTGAAAAGGAGCACTTTGAATTTTTAGCCAAACCAATGTGAGAATCTATGATTTTTTTAAAATTTAATTAATTGTTCTGTCGTTGTTAAATAATTATATGGATGTTATTTATTCTGGCTGTGCTGTGATCAAATTTGCTTGTGTTTTGATGAATTGTATTGCATTGTAATGTTTAGATATGTTATCATACGATCTAGACCTATACGAATCCAGTAAAAATCATCATGTTCTGTAAATTAGGTTAAAATAAAATATTATATAGACTGTGTTTATTTAGGGACATTAAAATTGTTTATTATATTTTTATTTACATTTGTAGATAAAAAGGCAAAATTGTTTTAGGTATTCTAATTTACACTCCATATATAAATAAAAGAAACAAGTTTGGAAACACATTTTTATTAACATTTTATTTGTTAATAAAAAGGTCAAGAATACAAACACATTTTTATTGACATCTTATTTGCAAATGAAAAGGTCAAAATTAAGAATACACTTTTATTAACATTTTATTTGTTAATAAAAAGGATAAGATTTAAAATACATTTTTATCAATATCATATTTGCAAATAAAAAAGACAAGTTAGAAATCATATTTTATTTTGCATTGTATTTGCGAATTTAAAAGCCAGAATTAGAAAACTTATTGTATTAACATTTTATACGCAAATAAAAATGCAGAATTAAAAATCATTTTTTTTATTTATAGACAAACTTATTCTATACATTTTTTTATATCCTTTGTGTAAGTAAAAAGGCAATTTGTAAAATCACTTTTATTCACATGTCATTTGTAAATAAAAGAGCTGAAATGAAATTTAGTATTTTTATTGTAAATTCATTACCATAAAAGAATGGGCATTAAAGATTTTGTTTTATTTATACTTTTGTTTAAATATAAAGATTTTACATTAAAGGCTATATTTTTATGTAGTACTGTTTGAATAAAAGTTTCTGATGAAAGAACTTATTCTTTTATTGTAACTTTGTAGAAAAAAAAAGACATTTTTGTTTAAAAATGTTAGATATGATAAAAGAAACATTTTTATTTACATTAGAAGTATTAAACAAAATCAACACTTTTGTCAATCAGATTATATTAAACAAAAACGGACATTTTTATTTGCAATATGTTATGCAAATCAAAATGACATTTTTGATTAGAAGTTTGTTATCAAACAAAAGAATATATTTTGTTAAACATTCTTTTTAAAAACAAAAGAATAGATTTTAAGTACCTTTCTTTCCAATAAAAAGAAATCATGTTATATTGTAATATTTGATTACATTAAAAAGAAGAAGTTAAGAATGTATATTTTTATACATTAAAAAGAAGAAGTTAAGAATGTATATGTTTATACATTAAAAAGAAAGATTAGCGAACGAAATTAACATTTTTGGTCAAAAGAAAGATTAACATTTTCATTGTAAAATGTAACATAATAGTAAAATTAACATTTTATTTGAATATATATTATGCATATAAAATAAATATTTTTATGCATTAAAAGAGATGATATTTTTGTGTTAAACTTGATTAGTGAACAAAATTCACATTTTGTTAATATTAAAAGGATTATAACAAAATTCACATTTTGTTAGCATTTTATGTAAAGGAAATTAAAAAGGACATTTTTGTCACTTCGAAATAAAGGAAACACAAAGGGCATTTTTGTATATTAAAAATGAATTAGACAAAATGGACATTTTTGTATATTAAATAGAATATTAGAAAAATGATCATATTTTCACAAGTAGAATATGCTGACATTAAAAATCTACCTTTTAATGTAAAATAGAATATTAGAGAATTGTTCATATTTTGACAAAGCAAATTATGTTAACATTAAAATCTTATATTCAAAGAAAAGAATAGAAAAATACATTTTTATATGAATTCAAAGAAAAGAGTAAAAAGCACATTTTTATGTGTATTCAAAGAAAGAAATAGGAAAGTACATTTTTATATGTATTCAAAGAAAAGAATAACTGATTACAATTTTTGTGCGTAATCAAAGAATGAAAAGAAAAGGTTACATTTTCATGTAGTAAAAGAAATAAAAGATTTCACTTCTATGTGACATTTAAAATATTCATTTTGTCCTTTAGAAACAATTTCACCAAAATATTCATTTTTGGTCAAAACTTGATTATCAAATGATAATGTATATTTTTATACATTAAAAAGGAATGAATATGAAATGTATATTTTTGTATTTTAAAAAGAATGAATCTTTTTTTGAAAACTTGTTAACATGTAATTTCCGTTTTTTATGATAATTAGAATTAATTAAAAAGAATGAATCTTTGTTTGAAACTTGTGAACATGTAATTTAAATGTGTTACCATGTAAAATTACATTTCTATGTAATTAATGTTCATCAAAAAGAATTAAACAAAAATGTACATTTTACTCATTTAAAAAGGATGTTATAAGAAAATATCATTTTCGGGCAAAACATGATTAGTGAAGAAAAATTATCACATTTTTGTTTATTTAAAAAGAATTATAACATAATTTTACATTTGGTTTACATTAAAAGGATTATAACAAGATTTACATTTTGTTTACATAAAAAGGATTAAACAAAATCATCATATTTTGTTTACATTAAAAAGAATTAGTCAATTCTGTCATTTTGTTTACAATAAAAAGAGATTGAGATAAAAGTGAATATTTTTATTGACACTTTGTTTTCAATAAAGAGATTGTACATTAAAAATTACATTTTCAATGTAGTTTAGATTCCATTGAAAGGATTAGAATAAAAGGATTATATCTTTGTAGTCATTTGGTTACAATGAAAGATAAGAAAATAAAGATAACACCTTTAGGGTAATGGAAATAAAAGATTAGTTTTATTGTCATATTGAATTAAAGGATTACCTTTTATTGTAACATTGTTTACAATAAAAGAATTGAATTAAAAGACTAGGTTTTATTGTCATTTGTTCATAGCAAAAAGAATAGAAATATATGTCTAATTGTTGAAATGTGTGATGTGTCAAATATAATGTTTATTATATTCAAGTTTGAATATTACACTTCCATTTACAAGTTACCCGACTTTTTTATGTGATTGGGACGATAATTTTCACACATCTCCCAAGTGCACAAATAATTTATTATTTGCTTGATGGATGAAACCCCACACGGGTATTGGGATGATATTGGATACACACTAATCCCAATATTTAGTTATCTGTCAATCAATGGATTGACAGTCTGTGATGAGCGTCAGTTATTTACTTTAATGCTCACACAGTTATAGATTCCACTTTGGTCGTCATTTGGATGTTTGATAATTATTCGTCATGATTGTTGATTTCATGCAATATATGGATGTTGATTGAGTCACATTCCAATAAAGAATATTCTAGAAAAAGAATATTTTGGAAAATATATTTTTGAAAAAGAATGTTTTAGAAAAAGAATATATTTTGGAAAATTATATTTTTATTGAAATGAACCAGTTATCAACTAGAATTAATCATTAAATTTACATTTAATGAAGTTTTCCAATTTGTAATATTTAATTGGAAATTAAATTGAATAAATTGGATTTGTCGTGGATAGTATCTTAAATAACACTGTTCTTAAACCCCATATGAAAAGAATAAGCTTTTAATTTAGATTATTAAAGTTTTCAATTATATTTTGTAATTTAAATAAGAAATGTGAGTTGGGTTTATTGTGAACTGTGTTTTTAAGCGACATTTGTTCTTTAACCCAACTGGTAGTGAAAATATGATTTGAAATTTGTAAATCTTTATTTAAGATTTAAATAGAAATTTTCCCAAAAGTAAAGTTTTCCAATTTAATATATTAAATTGGAGTCGAATGGAATTTGAATTAATAATAACCGAGATAAGCTTCTGTAAAAGAAGATCGATACTACATATGGAATTTAAAAGCCTTTGCCGTTATTCCATTTATATTATTGGTCGGATACAGAAATTTATAACGATTATATATTGATTTGATTTCTGTGAAGATTCCATATTTTATGGAAGTCGATTTTGGGTTTATCGTGAACGGTGTTTTAAAATGACATTAGTTCTTTAACCCAGTTAAAGATAAGATTAATTTATTAAATTTAATAAATCACTGAATAATGTTTTGTGATATTTAAAACCAAATTAGGTTCTTAATAAATTTTTAAAAGAAAGATTTAAGAATAAATGCAAAGGATTTATCTTTGATAAGAATATGTGGATACTTGATTTAGAAGAATAATTCTGAATTGGAATGTGGCGTTGGATGTGTTTTTATAGTAATTGATTTTTAATTATAAAATACGTGAGTTATTCGGGAAGACTGGGTTCAACCCATTCCGGATGATTTCTACGACGATGAAGAGTCGAACATGAAGACGGTGATTGAAGACCGACGATCTTCACATGGAATGGATGTGTTGCTACAGAGACCCTTGATGGGAGTAGCTACCTTGAAGGGGCTTCAGTGGTGGCCGTCTGGACTATTGTTGATTGTTCGGATTTTGTTTTCGCTCAGACCCAGAGCATAAGCTAGTAAATGGATGCGTGTCTGACATTGGATTTCGTTCCATGTGAATTGAATCGATTTCTGTTAATGTATGGCTGTTTGGTGGTGGAGGATTTATTCTCTACTTAACACCCTGGTATATATTAATAGTGATTGATCGCATGGCGTGAATTGTCAATGTGGCACGCCAAGATGCAAATGATCAAGGCTTTTGTTAAAAAGCAGGGCCTTGTGGGATGATCAAAGTATAGCCTATTACGGCATAACTTTGTGTATATCGTGACTTCGCGAGCCTCACACCCTGGTATGAGTCAAAAAAGGGATACGGACCGTAGGGAGTGCACACGTTTCTTTCTAGCTAGAGTGATGTTAGGGACCTACCAGCGCTGACATTTTACTTATGTGGATGATGGATTTTGAGGCGCCTCGGATTTTTATAGGCCGTTAGTGGTCATACTATAGGTTCAAAGGAACCGGGAAGCGTGTGTTCAGGCATAACTAATCCACTGCCGATAGGCAGGGACCGGCCCTACCGCTCCAAGGGTTCACTGCGGGGGATCCTGAGGCATTTGCTAGAGTGTCTCGAATCGGAGAGGAGCTTGCCCCTAGCCTAGACTCATGATGGAAATCCAATTTCCAATACAACCTTGCGGTTTTGATTGTAGAACTAGTATGGCGACATGATATATGGTACCCATGCCGTCTATGATTGATATATTATGATTGAAATGGTTTTTAAAACATATACTCACTAATACTAAATCCGTCTTTATCGTATCAAGCATCTTTTTGCCATTATAAGGTAAAACCCTATCCTCCGGTTTGCGTTGCATTGTGTGATAGGACTTGAGTCTTATAATGGTTTCATTTTTCTAAAAAGCATTGCGTTGTTCAACGTTTTACTTTATTTTATGCACTGGCAATCCAATGGAGTAAACCCGTTCCGCGTTAGCGGCGTGGTCCTGTGATTAGCCTTATTATTAGATAAGTTAAGTTAAGATTTCTCATACCAGTCCCATGACTGACCTGTAGTTTGCTTCACTGGCAAACTCGGGTGCCCATATTTTCCACACGGGCAGTCGAGTAGCTTTTTTCAAATACATTTACAGGATCCTGGTTTACAGCTGAAGCGGTATTCGGAAAGCTCTGTAACCGTGTATTCCTTCCAGTTGTATATTTGTATTATTTTTCCGCTGCTATTTAAATGTAATTTAAAACTCTGATATTATTTTATTTCTATTTTTGTGTAATAAATATTCATACTCTATTATATTCTTTTACTCTGATGTAATTGTTATTATCAGCAATAAAATGTTCTTCAGTTTGTGCTTTGATGTGTGTTGTTCTCAAAGCAATCCAGTCTTTCCATTATGGGAAGTTTGGGTCGTCACAGTTTTGATGGAAAATAAGTTTGTAATTAGTTCGGATTTTGGGTGGAAATTGCTGCCATTCGTGGCAGATTTGACGGCGCCAAAGGGAGTCGCGCGGGATGGCGATCATAGCGCCGGAGGGGAAGGTTGGCGGCGTTCGATGATAGGGTCCACGTAGCACGGTGGGGCCTGCGCAGGCTAGGGTTTCGGGCACGATGGGTTACAGTTTGGTCGGCTATACCTGGAGTAAATAATGAGGGAGGGACAACGTTTTCTTTAACTTTATTGATGGTTAAATTTTAGGTAATGTTTAATTAGTTAATTAATTATAATAATTTATGTAATTAAAGTTTAAACTGACATATCTTTCTCATACGAACTCCATATCGCATGAAACAGGATCCGCTACGATCGTGGAGCCGAGAGCTTCACAATAAAACTGACTATGTCCAAAACGGAGCACGTTGGAATTTCAGGAAAATTCAAACCCGAACCGAACCAGAAATTCTGATAAAAACCCGATGGAGTGGAAAAAAATGTGAGAACTCCTCACTGAAATTATTTCTATACAGTTGTTTATTTTATAACTGCATATATGAACTGCTCCCCATCGTCCACAGACCATGGACGACTTGTTTGTTTGATTGTGTTATGAAAATTATTTGTGATGTGAAATGAACTGTAAATAATATTCATGTATTGAAATAAAATATTTAATTGTTAAAAATATTTAATCGTTATAAATATAATTTTTACGTGTATATGAATAAAATAAATATTCATTTACAAATCGGACGATTTGTTTGTGTACACCCATTTGACTAATATTGATTGGGATGATAAATTTCACACATCGCCCAACTGCACAAATAAAATCTGTGTTTGTTGGGTGAAAATCCGACATGGATATTGGGATGATATTTGACATACACTGGTCCCAATAATTAGTGGTATGTCAATCGATGGGTTGACAGGCTGTGATGAGCATTATTTATTTATATTTAACGATTATGCAGTTGTGTAATGCACTCTGGATTATGGTTGACGGTGTTTGATTATTGTTGTGTACCTGTGTGTATGAAATTCATATAAATAAAATTATATGGTAATTGACTATGTCTGATTCCAGTTCAGAATTAACGAATATTTTAAAATAATATTCTGTGAATATTGAAATGTGAAGCCGAGTTAAGTAGTTAAACGCCATTTTAGCACGAACGGGAATTTTGTCGATCTTATTCATTTTTATAATGAATATCGAAAAGTGATTTCAAAATTTGATATTTTGAAAATATTATCATTTTAATATTAAAATGAAATGGAATATTCAAATTTGATTTGAAATTTGAAATGGAATTAAAATCGTTTTAAAATGAAATTTAAAACGAATTTGCTAAGGAATATTAAAATTTGATTTGAAATTTGAAATGGGATTGAAATCGTTTTAAAACGAATTTATAAACGATTTATAAAAATACGTTTTAAATGGAAATTGATGATATATATATATTATATATAATGGCCTGAATAGAACGCCTCGCGCCGCGGCAGTTGGCGAATTTCGACCATTGACTTCGAATGGGCATTACGGGAGATCCGACCGTCGGATTCTCCTAAAACCAGAACCGTTGGGTTCATATCGAAAAGAGCTTTCTAACGGAAACAAGAAATTGGAAATCTAACGGTTGGATTTGGAATTATGTAATGGCCCAAATTTCCATACCCTTTGAGTTGACTAATAACACCACATGTCCAACCAAAATGACAGAGAAATATGAATCATTATAAGAAAGAAGTTAGAGGATGAGAAATAGAAAGAAAGAAATATTAGAATAGAAGAAAACGAAGATCACAAACTCACAGAGGGACGAATAAAATATATTAGATAACATAAACTTTGAAATACAAATCAGTAACTGTATATGCATACCATTATCAGAGCACACCGGTTATCGCTGGAACAGTTATAAACACCTGTTTCCAGATACAATATAGTACATAGCGGAAAATATGATAGTCCATAGCTAACTAATGAAGCCTCCTGCTTCGAGCTCCTCCAAGTGCATTTGAAAAATCCCGACTACTTTGACTGCCCGTACAAATTTGGGCACCCAAGAGTTTAGGGAAAACAAACAAAATAAACTCTGGGTCAGTCATGGGATTGGTGTGAGTAAACTCCAACTATTGGTTTAACTTCTAAAAATCCTATCGAAAGAAAAGATAATCGTTAGATCGATCCACACATAAACATGGATGGCTTTTACCTTACGATAACCCAAAACATTTTGATATCAAAATCTGGTGATATTATAATAGTGTCTAAATCAAATAAATAGAATCTAGCAGAATGCTTGCATCTCACGCTCCATATATAATATAAAATCAAAAACCGCAGGGCGCTTACCGGAGATTGGATTTCCAACATGACAAGGTATGTGACCACCTGCTGATAGTGTATCTCTAGAGGCGAATACACTGGATTCAACAAGAACATCTTGCAACCCGGCCCACGCATGACCGACCACTCATTTCGCTTGAGTGTATCGAATGTATATCACCAACGGTTGGGATTAGCAACCGTTTCCCGAAAAGGGACAGCATTGATAGACTAAAGAAGCAAAATGAATTTCTCCAGATAGGTGATTATACATCCTTATGGGAGCGACCCACGTAGCCAAGTTGCCCGCCCGATTTTTGTCAATTCCTGGTTGTGAGGCTTGAGGTTTGAATTATCTTCCAAAACATCTGGCCACCATTCACTTTGAATGCCACATCGTCAGATCCATCGAAAATCACTAACTGATTCCCACAAAAATACTCAGATTGTTAGGCTAAAGAAGTTTACCTTCTGTGCCACCAACTTCGTATGTTTGAAGGAATCAACGTACGTAACCCCTTTGGAAATACTCTGTCAGACACTCATCCTTACAAGTTGTCCTAGGTCTGGACAAACCAAAGGCACTGTTCTATAAATCCATCTTGGGCAATTTCTACCTAGGATTAACAGAACATCCCCTGCATTTACTCCATCTTCAATTATCTTCAGCATAAGTTGATTCATAACGCTTATACCAATACAGAGTGGTTTTTAGATATTAAATATGATCCCGGTCTCTCCATATTAATAACGAAGGTATAAAATAAATCAAAACTTTGATAGTCGGTGATTTAACTATCAAAAAAACATCCATACAATCAACGGTCCTATTTCCAATTGGAAATTTCTACTGATCAAGCATCAAATAACACTAGGCCCCTTTTAATTTAATTTCTTATCAAATTATTATTTCTAATTCCTGTCTCTTAATTCCTCGTTGACAATTCATTTCATTTTCTATGTGTAGAAAATATCTCTCATTTTATTTAGGAAAACATTTAAAATTAACGCGATGTTATAAAACATCGTTATTATAACTCAACCCACTAATCATTTATTAGCTAACCATATTGCTTAACCAAGTTTCACCATCGAACCTTAACCATTCCTCCATCGATCATGAAGTCAATCAAGTTGGGGTATAATTACCTCTCAGACCTTAATTAAACAACATTCTCAACTTTGAAATAGTCAAAGCTCACAATTTTTAAACAAACCGTCGCTTGCACGACTCTCGGATTCGATCTAAGAACACATTCCCTTTGCAGAAAAATATTGATTATAACGGTAGCGTTATAATCGCTGTTTCCAAATATTCGATTTATAAAACATTGCTTTTAACAATAGCATTACAATCGTTGTGTAGTATTATAGAACATTTATTATAACAATAGCATTAAGATCGCTGTTTAGATTTACAAACATTTTTTATAACGGCAGCGTTAAAAATCGCTGTTTAAATTTTACAGGACATTTATTATAATGGCAGCGTTAAAATCGTTGTTCCAATATTTGGTTTATAAAATGCAACTTGTATTTATTTATTTCAATAAACAACTTTCTCTCGAATAATCTATATTCGATTTATATTCCGAATTTTTAGGTAAAACTCATCGCTTTCTTTTTTAAAACGATTACCCATTTCCCCTTTCTCATTCAAGTTCCAATTTAGATTCGTATTTCCAATCTAAATTTCCTTTATAGATAATTCATTTGCAAAATATTTTCTTTAACCCATTATTTACTTTAATCGTGAATATATTCCTTTTATATACAATCATTTGGTTTCGTACTTATAAATATTCTCTTAAACCCAAATTCTATTTATAACTTTTATTCAAAAATTCCCAAACAAATCTAATTTTATTTCAATCATTCAAAATCTTGCTTACGATTTCCTTTATAATTTACTAAGTTTAAATCTGATTCCCACTTCCATATAAATTCAAATTTGAATTTACATTTCACTTTATCCAACGACACACCTAATTTATAAATTCGTTTAAAATCAACTTCTTGTTTTAATAAAACAAGTTTCTACCTTTTTTTTTACTCCATTTGAAATTACATTTCACTTGTTGGAAAAATATGTTTCCTTTTTAAACCTCAAATTTTATTTACTATATTCGAAAATATTTTACGGTATCCAGAATACCAAGTTTCTAGGGCCAGGATAACCTATCCAATCATGGGTTTATATAACACATCATATATCACAATCAAACAAAAACAGTAATATAAGTATTGAGGAATCCAGTTGGATCCCTCCAACCTGTTTCCTGCATCCACAGATGTTAATGAACATCAATAACATTAATTTCACATTAATATGAAATATCGTGGTGGCCAGATGTAACAATCGATTAATGGTATAACTATATCAACCAATTTTATCAACCATGCAACCAAACAACCATATCACGGTATAAAACTACCATAAATAGATTAAAAACTCGTTTATATAAAAATATAAACGAGGCAGAGTTAGTGAGTTTACTCACCTTGGTTCGCAGTTGACGGTTCTGCTTTTTATTTCGTTTACAATCAAATCAACGTTTGGTTTTATAACGAAATTCCAATAGCCTAATCCTCAGCCATGTCAGGTTCACAAAGTAGATCTCATCGCTAGGATACCATCGTGACCGGTTTCGTTCAATCCTGGTAACGCATGAACAAAATATATATTTTATAAGATTAACGAATATTATATGATCTAACTTTCATTAACTTATTATTATTGTTATTATTATTATTATTATTATTGCTAGTTTAACTTATTCTGACAACTCGGCCGACGAAATTCCAGTTTTGCCGTTCAATAATTTGAAAAGTTGCGATTAACCCAATAAGCATATGATTAACAAATCACGTAATCCTTATACTCTGTTCTCAGACCCTTTTTCCATCAAATGTTCCAAGCTCCATCATTTGCTAATCACTTTATCAGGGTTTTAATTGTGCGTTGACGCTGCTACTCCTCCCATTTTCCAAATGCAAACTCGGTTTCCTCAAAAAGGACCCGACGTTCCCTTTTCAGTTTCGAAGCTGGCACCACGCTTTGTATCCAATCCTCCTCATTATCTTCTGTCGCGATGAATACCTGCTACCGCCCACTACTATTTTTCATTGCTTCCTCCAGTTCAACAAGTATTCACCACCATCCTCATCTCCTACAGTCCATCACTTGAACACAAGATAGCCAAAAGCCTCCCCTTTGAGAAACATCACCCCATAACTCATTTGTCACCTTGTTTCTACCACCAGCGTGTTGTAGCTCAATGCAACCATCTTTGAACCAAAACCCTATCCTCATTTTGACAAAAACTGAAGCCGCATTCATCAGCAGGGCTACAGGAGCTCATGAAAATCAATAACACCAAACCTTCTCAAAAGTTAAAATGCATCCCATTTGATGATTCCTCCTCCTCGTACAATTTAATACCACCTATTTAATCCACAAATCTTAGTGCCTTTCCCTTCGTCAATACACTGCTCTCCCCTATACTCAAATGAAATCCCGTATCCATTTTATGGAAATCAACATACTTCCAAGCATTCATTCTCCCCATTACAGTGAGATCAACACCTCTCTACACTGAACAGCTAAATACCAAACATGTAAATGTTATTTCACCTGCCATCCCAACAAAATAATCCGATTTCAACACTAAGTTTCAATAGAAAGCTTCAACAGAAACCATGGTGTCAATACATCACCGTTGCTTTTACTCTCTCAAACTCCTCCTCCTCCTCAGGAACCCCACACCGGTCTCGATACGACCCAGCTCCTCCTCTCTAAATGATTCTCCGATGCATTGGGATGTTGCTGAGACAAAGTCGTGTCCTGTAGGAAACGAACGCTCCCATAATCGATCATGTGATATTAAGGATCTCGATTGGATGGAGCCAACGAACCAAAACTCGTTTAATTTCATTCGGTATTTGATTTTTATTGAATTTATGAAGTGGAGAGAACTTCGTTTTCTGATTTACTGGAGGAACTAGGAAAAGAACGAGGCTGGATTTACTGGTATTTAAAGAATAAGTAGTGTGGGTGGCACGGGATGTGAAAGCTTGAGGAACATGGTTACAAATGGCTTGAAGGGCACGGCGTTGAAGTTACTTCCCAGCCACGGTTTACAAACCGTAAAGATCACGCTACTGAAGTAAACAAATTTATTTTTATTTCTCTTCAGTATGAGGACAACTTTCAGAGTAAGCAAAAGGACAGGATTGGCTTGCCGTATTCTTTGAATTCATAAGTGTTGAACGAAGGACAGACAATATTTTAATTCTGCGTCAAGATGTTTGATCATATGCAGATATGTAAAGATATCGGTTAGGATTTGGAAAGATTTGAATATGATGTAGTGGGATTTACTTTTGTTTTACGTACCATGTTATATAAAATTTTATTCACGGTCGAGATGCTATGGACAGAAATAAAAGTGTGATCACATCGAGTGATGTATCACGATTTCAAAAATATAATAATATCGGTAGTTTAACTTATAATATGAAAACCCAAAATATTGATATAGAGTGCAAAATACTCCAAATAAAAAGTTGCATATTTAATTAATTAAAATTTACAGTAAAATTCTAAAAATTAAATTATAACTACGCTTCAAAAGAATCTTGTCCAAATTCAAGACCGATATTTAAATATATTTAAATAACCGTTATGGCCAATATATGATTCCACAGCGACTTTCTGAAAATTTGATTTGGACATAGTTCACAATGTATAAGACGAAATCTCAAATTTTCACTTCCGTTAGAAAAATACAGCTTAATAGATTCAAATGTTTCTTGTTTCAAAGAATTCTGACTTATATGGAATCCTGTATATTTAATTAAATTTCAAAACGTTAAATTATGAAGTGCCGCAACATTACAAGCTCTTTTTAAATTATATTATAAATTATATGTTTAAATATCGTTTTATTAAATAAATTCCTATATATAATTCAAATTAAATATTTAAAACAAATTTAAATATTCAGAATTCAACGGCTGAAAATCCGGGTCGTTACATTCCTTTCCCCTTAAAATAATTTCGTCCTCAAAATTGCTAACGTAGGAAAAGATGTTACATACCCTATTAACTAGGTCCAAAAATCCATTTTGTTCACTTCTTAACTTCAGTTTAACTGGACCAATTTATTTCAATTAAAATATTTATTTATTCTTACTAACGAACATTTTCAAAAATTCTGAAAATTTTCTAACACTTTAAATTCTGAAAAAATTCGGCAGCATCTCTTCTGCACGGCTCAATCGGTACATCCACAACTCGCCTTTCTAGGCCTTCTCCAATCCAAAAGAAAATCAAAATGCCAAGTGGCATGCCCAATAGGCTCATAAAATCATCAAACCCAAGTAATATTGTAAACATGTACCTTTTTTCCGAGCACAATTCTTTCTCTTGCATTTGCTTCCCTTCAGTATCTGCTCAGCGTACATATATCCATTTCCAGTTGGTTTCAAATAAATCCAACTTCCAATTTTGTAACACTCTAATCAACTTCTGATTAGTTCACTACCATTTTATCAATTCCCTTTGATCTTTATTTCAGAATCAATCCACTTATTCAGTTTGAGTTTCAATTTCCATTTAACTTAAGTTAAATTTCAATCCATTTGACACATTTTTACCATTTCCATCTATTCAACTTATACAAGTTAAATTTTAATTTCAGAATCCAAATCCCCGGGTTTTATTTCAAATTAGTTTGAAATCATATATATTTATATACATGTATTTATAATCAACTCAATTCAAAACATTTGAATTTCTAAAACATCTTGTCCTTTTTCAAACAAATTTTTCATTCCCAAATTAATATGGTAGCAATCCTTCACTCAGAAACTTGAAAATGAATACCGATAATGTCACGACCCATTATCAGTACTATTTTCTCGCCCCTGAAGTGATTTCAGTGCTTAATCACTTTTAAAATCCTTTTAAAATCATTCCTATTCAAAAATACTTTAAAGTAATGTTATATTACTCTTAAAAATACTTTAGAAAATATTTCTAAACTCTCGGAATTTAAATTCCAATTCTAGTTTGAACTTAATCTTGGTTTATCTCATTTGTATACATTATCCATATACACATTATATAGCCATTTCAATATTTCATAATTCCATTTTACTGTAGTAACAATAAACACATTCATATATAATAATTTAGAAATTATTCCTTTTATATCAAAATAATTTTTGGGCAAAATTATTTCATTCACCCGCTTTAAAACAATACTGTGTCGAATTGCTTTGTTCGAGAGTTTAGAAACACCTATCGATATAGTTGTACATTCTGCATCGACCAAAATTCATAAACCACTCAAAAAACCAGTCAACACAGTATAAAACAATTTTGTATCAAATCTACAAATATGCGCTCATACATACACACTCAAACTCAACCTAGGATATTACTATGTAGCACCCCGGATTTTTGAATAATCAAATTAACTAAATTAAAGAATAATTAATCTCAGACGTGAGAATTAAGGGAAATGGGTTGCGCCATTGTGTTCGTCTCGGAATTCTGGTCGAGATAGAGTCCGAGTTTGCGTAAAACGGATATCGGATGAAGGAGATATGAATGAACGAAGTCAGGCGGGAAAGATAGAAAAAAATATTGCATTGGTGCACTTGGGAAGTGCGCAAGTACAAATTTGCACTGGCGCACCTACCAAGTGCGCCTAGGCCGAGCAGTAGGCCTGCACAGCTTTCTAGTTCAGTATGATCCATGTTGTGACTCATTGATGAGTCCTTTCTAACTCCTTGCTGAGTCATTAGGGCTGAGGTGTCACCCTATCCCGACTGAATGGTTTTGATTAACCCTAAGATCATCTGACGGCTATAATTAAATTAAAATTCTATATAAACATGGGTAGACACAAACCCTAAATCAAAATAAAACTGAAACTATGGTCGTTATGCTAACATCTTGTAACCTAGAGTAGCCGCTACCAACTAGGGGGAAATCAAAGCTAATCAATTCAGTTTAATTCAACATTAATCTAAACAACAACGAATCTACTACAAAGGCAAGATCAATCAATTTCAGAACTCAGATTTCAGAACGCAAGACCTTCTTCTTGTGAGTTCGATTTCTTTAATAAGATAATTAGTAATTTAATTGGATTAAGTTATGATGTGGATTATATGGTTACGTTGTGAATTATTGACCGCATGTTATTATCTATGTTATATGTTCTATGATGTTATCATCTATGTTGTAAAGTTGTGATGTTATCATCTATGTTGTAATTCTATGATTGGCTTACGTATAATCAATTCATAATGTTGTTTCATATGCTGGTTTGGCTATGTTGTTGGAACTAATTCATATGATAAATCATATGTATGTAGCAAGTTTAGAGGTTAATTTAGATATGAATCATATGCAAGTTAATGAAATTATGTACAACCTTACATGTTTCATGACATCTATTTTATGTGTAAAATGGATCTAAAGTTAGGCTATGACATGTGTGAGTTATATGTTAAATTCTATATGCTAGTTTACATGTTTAGATGCAAGTTCACACCATCGTTATGTTGCATAAATCACATATGCAAGTATATGTATGTTTGGGGTATAAATCATGTAATGTAAGTTTGTGGTTATTGCCTATGCAAGTTTATACCTTATGATTAGATCTATGACATACATGGTTTATGCAAGTTTGTGACTATTACCTAAACAAGTTCACACCTTTAAATTTAGATCTATGACATATGTATTCTTATGCAAGTTTGTGACTTGGGCCTATACAAGTTTTAGATGAAGAACCTTATTCACACATGCAAGTTCACCCCTTATGTTTAGATTTAGTTTTATCTATATGTGTGTTGTGATGTTTTCTCTTTATTGCATAAGTTAGACTATTCGAGTCTAACGTATATTTTACGTTAAACGAACGAACGTACAACGTGGGGCCATGGGATAATATTAAAAGATTTAATACTGAGGATTGGCATAAATACCTTAAATGGCATAAAATAAATTTGTGATGTAAATTGGTATGATTTTACATACCATAAATAGATGGACATAATTGAGTCAATTATGGCCATAGTTAAATTTGAAATTGATTGATAATTTGAATAGGGAAATTAATTCAAATTGGGGGAATAATTAATTTTGTGTAATTAATCGCCTAAGACGCGAGGTTAGGCTCTTTTGTGGTGTAAGACTGCCCAGACCCGCCCGGCAAATCCAGCTGCCACAAATGCCAGTCTAATGTGGGAGGTCTTAGGCATAAATTAAATGCGTAACAATTGTAAAGACACGAGGTTAAGCTCTTTTGTGGTGTAAGACTGCCTGGACCCTCCTGGAAAATCCAGCTGCCACAAATGCCAGTCTAATGTGGGAGGTCTTTACAAGGTTACTGTGTTAATGAATTAAGAAACACTTAACCAGATAAACATGTAGTGGGACATGAGGGGGTTAAGTGGGTGGCTTGGGTGGCATGTGGAATTTAGTGGGTGCCTTGGGTGGCATTTGAAATATGATTAGAAACACTTAACCAAAAATTGAAACATGTAAGTGAACATGAATAAGAAGAGGGTTAAGTGGGATGTACTAGAGGGGACCAAGCTTAGGTGGATAGCTTGTGTCAAGTAATGGGGGCTCGTTTCAACCAGTAACCCATAAGTATCTTTGTGGGCTCGACCCAAGTCGAGGACGGGACACGCGTACTGGGCTTGACTGTAAGAGGCCAAAACGGGTGAGCGGTGGCAACGCATGTCCAACGGGTTCATGTGCGTGTGTGGGCCCGGGCTGGTAGGTAAGACGTTGTTGCATCGTGTAGGTATAAGCCGTGCATTGTTGGTGGTATCGGGTTGCCACTTTTGGGAGTAATACACCCCACTGTGGGGCCAACACGGGTATCTACGATTTAGGGAGCCGGTCGCATGGGGGTAGTGGGTACACCTAGTGGAGATAGGGGCAGGAGGCACCTATGAAGGAAACTAGGGGTGCACGAAACTACCATTATCATTATTAAGTTCTGTAGGTGGGATCAACTTTAGAGTGACTAGTGGTGGTGCAGTATAGTAATTATCTTATAGTGATTTAGGTGCGCCTTTAACGTTATCTTTGTTCATCTTAGTTCCTTGTTTACTCTGTTATACCCAATTGTTCACAGTCATTTCCTTGTTTTCCAACTTATGCCTTAGCCCAGTTTTTTTTCGGTAATTATATTGTTAAAGTTATCGCACTCGCCAGCCTTTATGTCTGACCCCCTTTGTTTCCACCTCTTTTCTTCCTTTTCCCCCCAGGTGCTCAGGGTGGAACTAGCACTAGTGGAGCTTGATTTTGTACTGTTGTATCTCTTGATTTTAGAAGTTGCTTGGATCGCTGAAGTAAAAGTTCAGCCTATCTTATTTATGGCTGTTTTGTGTTGGGGTTATGTCTTTCAATTTATGTACTTTGATTTAGTCAAGATGGATATTATGTACTTTGACTCTGGTTTTTGATGATGTAATCAAACCTATGTGTTTACCGCTGCAATGAATAAAATTTTAAAGTTTAGTACTGTTTATATCTGTCTGGTTGTTAAGTTTCTGTTCTATACACACTAAAAATGCTCCATAGAAGTTAATGCATTCCCTTTGTGGGTGACATTAATGGACGTGGGGTGTTACACGTGGTATCAGAGCTGAAGGTTACCAGAACAGATATGAATTTTGAAAAACTGTTTTTTTCAAAAATACTTTTATAAAGAAGTACCTTCAAAAAAGTACGTTTTAAGGAAAGTATTTTCAAGAGAAAAGCTTATTTTAGAAAGCATAACCCCAAGAGCCATATATCTTTCCTTCGATTCTTTTGTATTGAATCTTTCCTTTTTCGTTTCAGCATGTCTGGAATTCCCGAGGTACCCGAGGGGATAATGATACCAGGATGGTTTAATATGTATTTGGAGACCAGGGCCACCACCGTAGGTCCAACAAATGCTCCTCCTCTTCCTCCTCATGTCGATACTTTTGCTAAGATATGTAAGGGCTTTCGGGCAATGGGTGGAAAACCTTTTTACGGGACAGAGACATTTGTTGAAGCTCGAAACTGGCTAAAGGAGATGGAAGAATTGTTTGGGATCTTCGAAGTGGAAGATGGAAGAAAGGTCCAGTTAGCTGTCTGGCTAATGAAGGATGAGGCCTAGTTTTGTTGGGAGGTCACTAACGGAGAACGTCTAGTTGATACATGGCCATATTTTAGGCGGAGGTTTGAGGCGAAGTTTCTCTCACGGGCTGAAGAGAATCTATACATGGAAAGGTTTCTTGCATTGAAGCAGGGGAATCTATCAGTAAAAGAATACGTCAACAAATTCAATCAGTTGGCGAGATTTGGCTTGGACTTGGTGAATACACCAGAAAAGAAGGCCCCGAGATTTGTTAAGAGTTTGAACGAGCCGCTTCATGGGTTAGCTATGACCCACATCCCCATGGGGGCTACCTTTGAGAGACTAGTTGACATGGCGCTTATGCATAAAGAGGAGAAGTGCGCCAATGCTAATAAGGCACTCGAGAAGAAAGGGGATCAAAAGAAATTGCAACAACAACAACAGAACAAGAAAGGTGGTAAAGGCAACAATGGTAAGGGAAAGAAAAGATGCTTTAATTGTGGGACACCAATCCATCTAAGCAAAGATTGTAGGAAGAAAAAGAAGACTGGCTGTTTCCACTGTGGCGAAGCGGGACATTTGATTAAGGACTGCCCAAGGAAAGGGCAGAGGGTAGGTTCTACCTCAGGAGGACAGGTGCATGCTCTTATGGCACCAGGGAAGGCAAGGGGGCAAGTTCAGGCTCTCGTGGTCCCACTGCTGCAAGAACGAGGTAGAGCAATTTCCGTTGAAAGTTTAGTTTTTCTGTTTGATCATCCTATCCGTACTTTATTCGATTCTGGCGCATCACATTCGTTTATCTCTACATCATTAGTTGAAACACTGCACCTAAATACTAGTCTAGTTATGGATCCCTTTGTAGTCGCAAATCCTATTGGTGGTTCGGCTCATCTTTCTATGATCTGTCGGGATTTGAGAGTGTTTATCTTGGGCGTTGGGTTTGAATGCAACGCCTTTGTTCTTGGCTTCATGGGCTACGGCTTGATTCTAGGTATGGATTGGCTAACTAGATACGGGGCCATCCTAGATTATGAAAGAATGGTAGTTAGATTGTTGACTCGTTGTGGAAAGACCCTTGATATTTCTTGTGACCCTAGAGGTCCAGTAATGCTTAGCTACCTAGAATCCCTTGATGCATCCAATGATGGTTTACATTTCGTTCGTATAGTCCGTGAATATGTTGATGTCTTCGATGAGGTGAGGGGTCTACCCCCAAAACGTGAGATAGACTTTTGAATATATCTAGTAGATAGTGCAAAGCCAGTTGCATTGCTAGTGCACCACATGGCTCCAGGAGAGAGAAGAAAACTCAGTAAGCAAGTGAAAGAATTGATTGAGAAGGGGTTCATCAGACGTAGTATATCAGAGTTGGGTGCTCCAGTAGTATTTGCCATGAAGGCAGATGGGTCCCTTAGACTTTGTGTGGACTATAGAGAACTTAATAAGCTTACTAAGAAGAATAGGCACCCACTGCGAAGGATTGACGATCTCTTCGATCAGTTAGTTGGCGCCTCAGTATTTTCACAGTTGGACTTAGCCACGGGTTTCCATCATTTGAGACTGGCTGAGGATAACATAGACAAGACTGCCTTTAGGACTCCAGATGGCTTCTTCAAATGGCTTGTGATGCCCTTCGATTTGACAAACGCCCCCGCCAACTCAATAAATTCGTGGTAGTCTTTGTGGATGACATCTTGATCTTTTCTAAAAGCGAGGAAGAGCATGCCCTACACTTAGGGAAGTGTTGGAGACCCTTAGAGTGCATAGCCTTAAAGCTAAATTTTCTAAATGTCACTATTGGAGGAAGGAAGTGCGATTCTTAAGGCACGTGGTTTCTAAAGAAGGGATAGCTGTGGATCCCGCAAAGGTAGTGTCCATCCAAGATTGGAAAGTCCCTAAAAATGCTACTGAGGTGAGGAGTTTCTTAGGGTTGGCTGGCTACTATAGGAAGTTTATCAAAGACTTCGCAAAAATATCAGCCCCATTAACACCCTTGACAAAGATGAACTTAGTTTTCACGTGGGACGTAGATTGTGATGATGCGTTCCAACGTTTAAAGAGAGCTCTGACCACAGCCCCAGTCTTAGTGTTGCCAGATGGGAGTAAGCCATTTACCATTTATACCGATGCTTGTGGGACAGGACTAGGCGTAGTCTTAATGCAAGAGGGAAGGGTAATAGCCTATGGAGGAAGACAGTTGAGAGTGCATGAGAGAAATCATCCTACACATGACCTAGAGTTGGCCGCTATTGTTTTCGCGCTTAAGTCTTGGCGCCATTATCTTCTTGGCGAGAAATTTGAATTGTTCACTGACCACAAATCGCTAAAATACTTGTTCTCTCAGAAGGACTTGAACTTAATGCAGCAAAGGTGGAAGGAATTCTTAGTGTCCTACGATTTCAAGATAGCATATACCCCTGGCAAGGGTAACGTGGTGGCAGACGCCTTAAGTAGGAAAATGTTGTCCTTGAGTCTGTTGTTCGTTGAGAGGCAAATCTTAGAGTTCATCCCTACGTTTGACTTTAGACCTTCCAGTGACTTTGTACCTGGTTTGCTAGCATCCTTAGAGGTCAGACCTACGCTTTTGGGACAGACTGGTGAGGCACAGCGAGATGACCCACAGTTGGTTGAGTTAGTAGAGAAGCTCAAAAGGGGGGAGTCATCGAGCCATCTCAGTAGGTATACCCTAGATGAAAAGGGTTGGTTACGTAGGGATGGTAGACTTTGCGTATCACGGGATGAGAATTTGAGGAAGACCATTCTTGATGATGCACATCGTTCGAAGATGACCATCCATCCCGGCGAGGACAAGATGCACATGGACATGAGACAAGTTTGCTTTTGGGCTGGCACGAAGAGGGATGTGGCCAAGTTTGTCGCTAGATGCTTGGTGTGCCAACAAATAAAAGCAGAGCAAAAGAAGCCCGGTGGGTTGCTTCACCCATTGGAGGTCCCACAATGGAAGTGGGAAAGTGTCTCGATGGACTTTATTGATGGGTTATCGAGATCAAGGAAGGGTAATACGAGGATTTGGGTCGTGGTAGACAGACTTACTAAGAGCGCCCATTTCATTCCTGTGAAGAGTAAGAGGATTGCTCCATGGTTAGCTTCCGTATACATTCGAGAGATAGTTCGTTTGCACGGTGTTCCTTCTAGCATAGTGAGCGACCGCGATCCTATCTTTACTAGTGAGTTTTGGAAGAGCTTGCAAAAGGCGGTAGTGACTCGGTTATGTTTGAGCACCGCATATCATCCTCATATGGACTGCCAGACCGAGAGGGTGAATCGGATTCTAGAGGATCTATTGAGGTTGTGTGTCTTAGACTTCGGAGTTACATGGGAGGAATATCTTCCGTTGGTGGAGTTTGCATATAATAATAGCTTTCAATCTAGCATTGGCATGACACCGTTCAAGGCTCTTTATGGACGGCCGTGTCGTTCGCCTACATGTTGGTGGGAATCTACAGATAAAATCTTGCTTGGGACTGATATGATTAGAGAGACTTCGGAAAAGATCGATTTGATTCGAAGGAGGATGAAGACGGCGCAAGATAGGCAGAAATCTTATGCGAACAAGAGGAGGATTGATCTTGAGTTTGATATTGGGGAAATGTCTTTGTCAAGGTGTCTCCATTACGGAATGTTGTTCGCTTTGCGTCCGTTGGGAAGTTAGCACCACGTTTCGTAGGGCCGTTTCCTATTAAGGAGAGGATTGAACAGATGGCGTATAGAGTGGAGTTGCCCGAGAGACTTAGTGGTGTACACGATGTATTCCATGTATCACATTTGAGGAAGTGCTTGCATGAGACCGCGAAAGTGGTAGAGCCGACCTTGCTGAGAGAGGTGGAGATAGAGCGTGATGCGATGATTCGACGAGCTCCTACGTGCATTCTTGGGTCGAAGATTAAGAAGTTGAGGAATCGAGAGGTCAAGCTAGTCAAAGTGCAATAGGGAGATGATGAGAGCAACGCTACTTGGGAGACGGAATAGAAGATGCGTTCATTGTACCCTTTTCTTTTCGAGGGTATGTCTTTTAATTTCTCCTTTATCGCTTAGCTTGTATTCGTTTTATCTTTAGTATGTCCTCTCGCTAGTATCTTTGACCTTTAGATAGGGTAGTCCTATGGTTGAAACATGTGTTTGAGACATGTTATGTATGATGGATGCATGTGGATGCAAGTGTTTGCTAGTGGTTGCTCGTGGATGCATATACACACACTTTAGGCACTAGATCGGCTCAGTCACTTTCATACTGCATATTGCATATAAATGGATGTATTTAGTAGAATGAATGTACATTAAATGTGTGTATCATATGAATGTTTCATTTGAATGAATGGTTGTGCACACATGTAGTAATGATATGTATAGGGTTCCTTGCATACATGATGGATACATGGCACTATCATTATTTGCATTAAGGAGGTCGACTGAATCAGTAGACCGCCTGGTTTTGCATTAGTATACAGACATATACACACACTGTGCATATGTACATGAAAAGCATTAGAAATCTTTTAAGGACCATGGTTGATAGTGGTTGATGGTTGAGTAGATGGATGATTGGATGGTAGGATATGTTCTTCTTGACTTAGAGATTTCGAGGACGAAATCCTTTAAGTAGGAGAGAATGTAACACCATGGATTTTTGAATAATCGAATTAACTAAATTAAAGAATAATTAATATCAGACGTGAGAATTAAGGGAAATGGGTTGCGCCATTGTGTTCGTCTCGGAATTCTGGTCGAGATAGAGTCCGAGTTTGCGTAAAACGGATATCGGATGAAGGAGATATGGACGAACGAAGTCAGGTGGGAAAGATACAAAAAAAATTGCACTGGCGCACCTGCCAAGCGCCCAGGCCGAGCAGCAGGCCTGCACAGCTTTCTGGTTCAGTCTGATCCATGCTCTGACTCATTGCTGAGTCCTTTCTGACTCCTTGCTGAGTCATTAGTGCTGAAGTGTCACCCTATCCCGACTGAATGGTTTTGATTAACCCTAAGATCATCCGACGACTATAATTAAATTAAAATTCTATATAAACATGGGTAGACTCAAATCCTAAATCAAAATAAAAACTGAAACTATTGTCGTCATGCTGTCATCTTGTAACCTAGAGTAGCCGCCCCCAACTAGGGGGAAATCAAAGCTAATCAATTCAGTTCTATTCAACATTAATCTAAACAACAACGAATCCACTACAAAGGCGAGCTTAATCAATTTCTGAACTCAGATTTCAGAACGCAAGACCTTCTTCTTGTGAGTTCAATTTCTTTAATAAGATAATTAGTAATTTAATTGGATTAAGCTACGATGTGGATTATATGGTTATGTTGTGAATTCTTAACCGCATGTTATTATCTATGTTATAAGTTCTATGATGTTATCATCTATGTTGTAAAGTTGTGATGTTATCATCTATGTTGTAATTCTATGATTGGCTTATGTATAATCAATTCATAATGTTGTTTCATATGCTAGTTTGGCTATGTTGTTGGAACTAATTCATATGATAAATCATACGTATGTATGCAAGTTTAGAGGTTAATTTAGATATGAATCATATGCAAGTTAATGAAATTATGTACAACTTTACATGTTTCATGACATCTATTTTATGTGTAAATTGGATCTAAAGTTAGGCTATGACATGTGTGAGTTATATGTTAAATTCTATATGCTAGTTTACATGTTTAGATGCAAGTTCACACCATCGTTATGTTGCATAAATCACATATGCAAGTATATGTATATATATGTTTGGGGTATGAATCATGTAATGTAAGTTTGTGGTTATTGCCTATGCAAGTTTACACCTTATGATTAGATCTATGACATACATGGTTTATGCAAGTTCGTGACTATTACCTAAACAAGCTCACACCTTCAAATTTAGACCTATGACATATGTAGTTTTATGCAAGTTTGTGACTTAGGCCTATACAAGTTTTAGATGAAGAACCTTATTAACACGTGCAAGTTCACCCCTTATGTTTAGATCTAGTTTTATCTATATGTGTGTTGTGATGTTTTCTCTTTATTCCATAAGTTAGACTATTCGAGTCTAACGTATATTTTACGTCAAACGAACGAACGTACAATGGGGGCCATGGGATAATATTAAAAGATTTAATTGAGGATTGGCATAAATGCCTTAAATGGCATAAAATAAATTTGTGATGTAAATTGGTATGATTTTACATACCATAAATAGATGGACATAATTGAGTCAATTATGGCCATAGTTGAATTTGGAATTGATTGATAATTTGAATAGGGAAACTAATTCAAATTGGGGGAATAATTAATTTTGTGTAATTAATCGCCTAAGACATGAGGTTAGGCTCTTTTGTGGTGTAAGACTACCCAGACCCGCCCGGCAAATCCAGCTGCCACAAATGCCAGTCTAATGTGGGAGGTCTTAGGCATATATTAAATGCGTAACAATTGTAAAGACACGAGGTTAGGCTCTTTTGTGGTGTAAGACTGCCTGGACCCGCCCGACAAATCCAGCTGCCACAAATGCCAGTCTAATGTAGGAGGTCTTTACAAGGTTACGGTGTTAATAAATTAAGAAACACTTGACCAGATAAACATGTAGTGGGACATGAGGGGGTTAAGTGGGTGCCTTGGGTGGCATGTGGAATTTAGTGGGTGCCTTGGGTGGCATTTGAAATACAATTAGAAACACTTAACCAAAGATTGAAACATGTAAGTGAACATGAATAAGAAGAGGGATAAGTGGGATGTACTAGAGGGGACCAAGCTAAGGTGGTTAGCTTGTGTCAAGTAATGGGGGCCCGTTTCAACCAGTAACCCATAAGTATCTTTGTGGGCTCGACCCAAGTCGAGGACGGGACACGCGTACTGGGCTTGACTGCAAGAGGCCAAAATGGGTTAGTGGCAACGCAAGTCCAACGGGTTCATGTGCGTGTGTGGGCCTGGGTTGGTAGATAATACGTTGTTGCATCGTGTAGGTATAAGCCGTGCATTGTTGGTGGTATCGGGTTGCCACTTTGGGGAGTGATACACCCCACTATGGGGCCAGCACGGGTATCTACGAGTTAGGGAGCTGATCGCATGGGGGTAGTGGGTACACCTAGTGGAGATAGGGGCAGGCGGCACCTAAGAAGGCAACTAGGGGTGCACGAAACTAACATTATCATTATTAAGTTCTGTAGGCGGGATCAACTTTAGGGTGACTAGTGGTGGTGCAGTATAGTAATTATCTTATAGTGGTTTAGGTGCGCCTTTATCGTTATCTTTGTTCATCTTAGTTCCTTGTTTACTCTGTTATACCCAATAGTTCACAATCATTCCCTTATTTTCCAACTTATGCCTTAGCCTAGTTATTTTGGTAATTATATTGTTAAAGTTATCGCACTCGCTAGACTTTATGTCTGACCCCCTTGGTTTCCACCTCTTTTCTTCCTTTTCCCCCCAGGTGCTCAGGGTGGAACTAGCACCAATGGAGCTTGATTTTGGACTGCTGTATCTCTTGCTTTTAGAAGTTGCTTGGATCGCTGAAGTAAAAGTTCAGCCTATCTTATTTATGGCTATTTTGTGTTGGGGTTATGTCTTTCAATTTATGTACTTTGATTCAGTCAAGATGGATATTATGTACTTTGACTCTGGTTTTTGTTGATGTAATCAAACCTATGTGTTTACCGCTGCAATGAATTTTTTTTTAAAGTTTAGTACTGTTTATATATGTCTTGTTGTTAAGTTTCTGTTCTATACACACTTAAAATGCTCCATAGAAGTGGATGCATTCCCTTTGTGAGTGACATTAATGGACGTGGGGTGTGTACGTCCATTAATGTCACTCACAAAGGGAATGCATTAACTTCTATGGAGCATTTTTAGTGTGTATAGAACATAAACTTAACAACAAGACAGATATAAACAGTATTAAATTTTAAAATTTTATTCATTGCAGCGGTAAACACATAGGTTTGATTACATAATCAAAAACCAGAGTCAAAGTACGTAATATCCATTTTGACTGAATCAAAGTACATAAATTGAAAGACATAACCCCAACACAAAATAGCCATAAATAAGATAGGCTGAACTTTTACTTCAGCGATCCAAGCAACATCTAAAAGCAAGAGATACAGCAGTCCAAAATCAAGCTCCACGGGTGCTAGTTCCACCCTGAGCATCTGGGGGAAAAGGAAGAAAAGAGGTGGAAACCAAGGGGGTCAGACATAAAGTCTGGCGTGTTCAATAACTTTAACAATATAATTACCAAAACAACTAGGCTAAGGCATAAGTTGAAAAATAAGGAAATGACTGTGAACAATTGGGTATAACAGAGTAAATGTAACAACCCGTATTTTTAAATAACATGTTATAACATAAACCAAGGCAGAATTAAATGATAAAATCTGAATCTAGGGAAACGGGCTGAGCCATTGCGTTCGTCTCGGAAAAATACGCGAAATAGAGTCGGAGTTTTCGAAAATCGGAGTCCGTATGACCAATTTATGGCCCGTCTAAGTTTTCAGAAAATTTCAAGTTAAAAAACAGTTCAAATTTGAATTCAGAATTCAAATTCAGCCAGGCAGAAAAGGCGGGAAAAATTCCCGCCACCCCCAAGTCGACTGGGGAGTCGACTTGGGAGTCGACACACCCCAGGTGGTGTCGACTGCCCAGTCGACACCCCTGTCGACTTGGGTGGTCGGCCAGGTTGGCCTGGGTGCACCTGACTTGTTCCTCAATACATGTTTGGAGGCTAGTGACGTTAATTGATGGCCCAGATCTGAATTAGGGTTAATCCTATGGCCTAAACTAACCCAATCTTCTATAAAAGGACCCTAATACCTAGCCTAAATCATCATAAATCAATCCTACAACTAGACTATGCCAAAATGTTTAATCATGGCCTCCACCCTCTTGTCATAGCCTCCATCTTCATTCATATGAGAGTTCCTAAGCTTGTTGAGAGTTTCTAAGTTTGATTCAAGGCCAAAGTTCAATCTTTCTTCATCAAAGCAAGGGTCTTTCTTCATACAAATCATTGGAGCTTATTATTTGGGTTTTTTTAGAGTTGCTAGTGGCTTCGTCTCAATCTTATTTTATTTTATAAGTCTTCATAGCATTGTAAGCCCTATTCTACTCTTAGATTGTAACTATGAAGTTAAATATGACATGTTGCAAGTTTGAGTTTGGGCCTAAGTATGATTTGTGCTTTGATTCTATCATGTTATGCATAGATTTATTCTATGCATGTTTGTAAAGCTATCACCTTGACTTTGTGCATAGAAAACTATGAGCTTTGATTCCATCATGTTATGCATAGATTTATTCTATGCATGTTTGTAAAGCTATCACCTTGACTTTGTGCATAGAAAGCCATAAGCTTTGATTTGGAATGTTACATAAAGCAACATAGAAACTCTCATAACCCTTATGTTATCTTTCATATGGTGTTATATGCGAATCACTAGCTATCATCCTATGTCATTATAACCATGTTTCACCTATTTTGCTAAAGTTGATATCATGCATGTTTTGAGGCTTATAATGTAATATGCAAGCTTATGAAAACATTTGCCTCATATGCCACCATGTTTAACTTGTGGCCAAACCTTATTAGTTATGTCATGCTTCTAAAGTTCCCTCTTTGAGATCTATTTGCGTTTATGCGAACTTGCATGTGATGGGGAAACGTTATGGGTAAACTAAAATGACATAAAAACATGACTTGAAAAGATGAGACGAAATATGACATGTGACTATGCTTGAAACATGAACATGAACTTGGACATGACTTCTAGAAAACATGAGAATGGCCAACTCGAGGTTGGGTTGAGTTTGTAGCTTAAATCTACCCGGAACCGACCGGCTTAACTAGTGGCTACAAGCAATAGGACCCAATGTGAGTAGTTGGTCATGTTGCACTTGAAAACCCGAGGTTAGACTAAGTTATGGTGTAAAGCTACCTGGACCCGCCCGGCTTAACTAGTAACCACAACAAAGTCTAATGTGAGAGGTTGGGGTGCATTAAGTTAATTAATGCCACATGGTAGGGTTAAGTCATGGATTACTTGAATACTTAACCAAATTAAACACGATGTATTGATAGGGTTAAGTCATGAACTGCTTGGATACACTTGACCAACTCAATACATGATTAGGATAGGGTTAACCACACTTAACCCGCTTGAAACCCTAGTTACGTGGTCCTTTTCAGCAGTAACCCACTTGGGAGTATCAGGATGCCCTGGACTAGGCTAGGGTGGGGCACGATTACTGGATTGGTTGTAAGAGACCAAAAGAGACGGCTGAATGGTGCACCGATTGTTCAGGCGGACCATGGTCGTGCACATTAAGTCTGGAGTTGAACATGGGCACCGGTAGGTTTAGACTGTGCGTGCTTGAATTGTGTCTGTGGTTTACACCTTAGGGCTGGATACACCCTGGGTGGACCTTGCACAGTTAACTACATTCCATGATTAGGAACAAATTATACATGTTTGCGAACAAATTATACAATTATAAACAACTGTAAAATTCGTTCGTCTTTCCTAAACAACAAGGATCGTTGTAGACGGTGTTGAACTCTGGGACCGAAAATATTTTAATTAATAAATCCGATCAAGTTATCCCTAACTTTTGATTGGTTGAAAACAAAGAAAATAGCAAAATTAAATAAAAGAGAGTTTTATCTAATAAGAGAAAGCAATTAGGGGATAATGACATAGATCAGATTCATAATCATCAATAGCCAAAAGATTAACCAGATCTAATACATGTTTCTGTCACAAACATGAATCAACGATAATAGGTTTTTAGAAACAAATATGTAAATAACGACAAGCATAGCCTATGCAGGAGCTCAGCTCTACAACCATAGACTATCAGGACAGATTTACTAATTAATTTCTAAAAACCCTAAAATTAGATCTAGATCTAATAAACGTTAGATCGAACACGAATATATCCTATGAAGGAGCATAGCTCTTAAACGACACAAAATATGAAGGTTCAGATCTAACCCTTAATTCAGATCCAGATCTACATGTATACAGTCTTCATCTTTTGGCTATGTGATTCATGTTGAATCATACTATCAGCGTCATCACCCCCTAATCAAAGGGGATTAGCTAGACATAGCTAAAGAAAAAAAGAAAATAAATAACATGAACATAAATAAAATAAACAAAAAGTAAAAAGAAAGGGAGAGAATGATTTTATTCCAAGAAGAGAATTACAGAATAAAACCTAATGTGTCCCTTACAAGACTAAGATACAATGTATTTATAGCTGATATGACAAAGGCTAGCTAGCTAATTACATAATGTGGGACTAAAGGAATAACCCAAATAACACATAAGCCAGTGTGAACGCAACTTTTAGAGTGAGTGGTCTAGCAAATAGGCTAGTGTGAACGCAACATGAGTAAGAGGCCTTCCAAATGAGCTAATGTGAATGCTGTTTGAGTCTTTATTGAGCCAAATCTTCTTAACTGAAATATAATTGTAACCGTTCTTCAAGCTTTAGACTCTTCAAGCTTTAGCAATTTTAAACTTCACTCTTTTTAAGCAAATTTTTCATGCTTTATCCATCAAATGCTCTAAACCATGCTTCTTGTCAACAATCTGAAAATACAGCTATAAATACAAAGTATCAATTATTTTAAAGGGAAAATAAGATAAATAAGCGGATAAAATATACACATTTACGTGTATATCAACTACATTCCATGATTAGGCCGTATGACACCGATACACGACGAGTTAGGCTTATAGGGAGCCGATCGACTAGACCGAGTAGTTGGACCTTGATTTAGGTCACCTCATGATGTTGGGCCAACTTTGGGCCAAGGGATCATTTCTTGTTTATAATTGACATGGATTTGGAATACTAGTACACCTGGTGCAACTTAACCTTGTATATGCGATGCCACACTTGATCTATCTTGTTAACTTTTCACCATGCCAGTTATCATCCTATGTTTCATCTCTGCTTTACATGTGCAGTTAACTTTATTAGTTTTTATACTAATAGTAGGTAGGACTTACCAGTCTTTTTGACTGACCCGTTTTCTTTCGCCTCTTTTCTTCCGTCCCCCCCCCCCAGGTTTACAGGGCGGGAAAACTGGTACCTAGCTTGGATCTTTAGCTGCTTTTCTGGATAGCTCATGTACGGTTTGGACTTGAGCATGCTATGGCTTTATTTTACTTTGGGGATAGTTACTTTATGTTATTTCCAGTTTTCAGTTTATGTTTTCTAGACTTTGTTTTGTTGGGAAAATAATGACTCAGTACTTTGATGTAACTTGACTATGGTTTTGAAATGTTAGTTTTTACCCGCTGCTTTACTTACTCTATTTTTACTTATATGTTCTGTCTTGTGATATCTGCAGGCATGTTTACCTTGTTTAACGCCCCTCCAAAGCTAGTGTGCTTGCAAGAGTGACCCTGGTGGAGGTGGGGTGTTACATTTGGTATCAGAGCATAAGGTTTACAAGATCTGAGAAAAAGGTTTTTAAAACTTACCTTTTGAAAAACTATTTTCAAAACCAATTAAGTATTTTCCAAGAAAAGACTAGTTTGTTTTAAAAGGCTATTCCCCAAAAGCCATTAGCACTATCCTTTGCTTCCTCGTTCTAAATCTATCTTTTCTTTTTTTCAGCATGGCCGATCTTAACCTTCCCGAGGGAGTAACCATTCCCGGATGGTTCCGGAGGCACTTGGAAGCTAGGGCCAACGATGCGGGCCCAGCAAACACTCCCACCGTAACTGAGGTTCCTCCTCCTCCTCCCCCTCAGCATCCACAAGCAGATTTCGCTAAGGTTTGCAAAGACTTTAAGGCGATGGGTGGCAAGAATTTTATTGGGACGGAGACTTTTGTTGAGGCGCGAAATTGGTTGAAAGAAACTGAAGATCTCTTCCCCATCTTTGATGTGGAAGACCGTAGAAAAGTTCTGTTGGCAGTATGGCTATTGAAAGAGGAAGCTGCTTATTGGTGGGAGGTCACCAATGCCACTAGGCCTATAGAGACTTGGGCCGACTTTAGGACAAGGTTTGGGCTTAAGTTTCTATCATCTGCTGAGGCGAATCTGCAATTGGAGAAGTTTATATCTTTGAAGCAAGGGGACATGACAGTGAGGGAGTATGTGAATAAGTTTAACCAGCTTGCTCGATTCGGTTTGGACATGGTTAATACTCCCCAGAAGAAGGCTTTACGCTTTGCACGAGGGTTGAATGAGCCACTACAAGGTTTAGCCATGTCTCATATACCCATGGGGGCCACTTTTGAAAGCCTAGTAGACATGGCATTGCTTCAGGGAGATGATAAGAATGGCAAGAAAGAAGTCAAGCCTAATGAGACTCAAACCAAGAAGGAGGACTCCAAGTGGGGAGGCAATCAGAGCAACCAGAACAACAAGAACAACAAGAACAACAAGGGTAACAAGGCCAAGGCAACGGACACAGGGAAGTGCAACTACTGTGGGATCGCTGGGCACATAGCCAAAGATTGTAGGAAGAAGAAGAGGAAGTTGGGCGAATGCTTCCATTATGGAGAGACTGGACACTTTAGCAAAGATTGCCCCAAGAAGCAAGGACAAGGGCAAGGGCAGACTCAGCGTGCAGGACCTTCTGGAGGGCAAGTGCATGCTCTCAACACTGCTCCAGTTCCGGACCGAGGTAGTATTTCGGTAGAAAGTCTTGTTTACATTTCAGATTTTCCTATTCGCACTTTATTTGATTCTGGCGCATCGCATACTTTTATTTCTTCTGACATTGTTGAAAGTTTGCACCTAAGTACTAGTCTTGTTGAGGATCCCGTTAGTGTTTCAAATCCAATTGGGGGTTCCGCCCATCCATCTATGATTTGTGTGGATTTGAGGATTTCTATCTTGACCGTAGAATTCACGTGTAATGGTTATGTTCTCGGGTTCACGGGATACGGGTTGATTTTGGGCATGGATTGGTTGTCCAGTTATGGAGCCATTCTCGATTGTGAGCATAGGGTGGTGAGGCTCATGACTCGCCTTGGCAATACCCTAGAGATTTCTTGCAACCCGCTGGATCCCGTCATGTTATGTTATCTTGAATCTCTTGACTCGTCCATCGACGATCTGCAATCTGTAAGGGTGGTCCGAGAATATCCTGATGTCTTTGAAGAGGTTAAGGGGTTACCCCCTAAACGAGAGATAGATTTCCGCATTTATCTTGTTGATAATGCCAAGCCAGTTTCATTGCCCGTTAGGCACATGGCCCCGCGAGAAAGAAGAGAACTCAGTAAGCAAATCAAGGAGTTGCTTGAGAAGAATTTTATTAGGCGAAGCATTTCTGAATGGGGTTCTCCTGTGGTATTCGCTACTAAGGCGGATGGTTCGCTTCGTCTATGTGTTGATTGTCGAGAGTTGAACAAGCTGACAAAGAAGAATAGGCACCCGTTACCGAGGATTGATGACCTCTTTGACCAGCTTGTTGGTGCTTCTGTTTTCTCTCAGCTCGATCTAGCCACCAGATTCCATCAGCTTAGAGTGGCTGAGGATAGTATTGATAAGACTGCGTTTAGGACTCCAGATGGATTCTTTGAATGGCTTGTCATGCCATTCGGTTTGACTAATGCACCCGCCTACTTCGTAGATTTGATGAGTAGGGTGTTCAGGGAGTTCCTTAACAAGTTTGTGGTTGTCTTCATGGATGATATTATGATCTTCTCAAAGGATGAGGAAGAACATGCTAGACATCTCTAGGAAGTGATGGATATGCTTAGAGCTCATCAGTTGAAAGCCAAGTTCTCCAAATGCCATTTTTGGAGAAAGGAAGTTCGATTTCTTGGACATATAGTTTCTAAGCAAGGCATAGCGGTGGATCCCGCGAAAGTGGTTGCAGTTCAAGACTGGAAGACTCCTAGGAATGCAACCGAAGTAAGAAGCTTTCTAGGTCTGGCGGGCTACTATAGGAAGTTCATCAGGGACTTTACTAAGATTTCAGCCCCTCTTACTAGGTTGACGAAGAAGAACTTAGTCTTTGCATGGGACTTAGAGTGTGAGCTTGCTTTTCAAAGGCTCAAGAGGGCCCATACTACAGCTCCAGTTTTGGCATTACCCGATGGCGGTAAGATTTTTACTGTATACACCGATGCATGTGGCACGAGGTTAGGTGTTGTTCTGATGCAAGAAGGAAGAGTGATATGTTATTGGGGTAGGCAACTTATAGTTCATGAGAAGAACTATCCCACTCATGATTTGGAGTTGGCGGCGATCATCTTTGCACTCAAATCCTGGCGCCACTATCTTCTAGGCGAAAGGTTTGAGTTATATACTGATCACAAGTCGCTCAAGTACCTCTTCTCGCAGAAAGATCTGAATCTAAGGCAGCAAAGGTGGATGGAATTCTTGGCATCGTATGACTTCGAGATAGCTTATACCCCTGGCAAGGGTAATGTTGTAGCAGATGCGCTAAGCAGAAGAAGGTTGACTTTGAGTCCCTTGTTTGTTGAGATGAAGAGCCTAGAGTTCTTGGCAACCTTTGATTTCACACCGGCTGTTGAGTCGATGACTGGTTCGTTAGCATCCCTTGAGCTTAGACCTATACTTCTTGACCAAGTTGGGGCTTCGCAGAAGGAAGACCCGCAGATAGTCGAGATCATGGACAAGTTGATTCATGGTGAGACGTCTAGTCACCTTGATAGATATACTATTGATGACAAGGGTTGGCTAAGGCGTGATGGAAGGCTATACGTTCCACAAGTGGGAGACTTGGTGCATAAAGTTCTCGAAGAAGCGCATCACTCGAAGATGACTATACATCCTGGAGGAGATAAGATGTACAGGGATATGAAGCGCATTTTCTTTTGGGCTGGAATGAAGAAGGATGTGGCAGAGTATGTTTCAAAGTGCATGGTGTGCCAACAAGTGAAAGCCGAGTCAAAGAAACCCGGTGGGCTATTACATCCATTGGAGGTCCTGCAATGGAAGTGGGAAAGTATCTCTATGGATTTTGTGGATGGATTGCCTAGGTCAAGGAAAGGGAATACAAGCATATGGGTCATAGTTGACAGACTTACGAAGAGTGCTCATTTCATTCCAGTGAAGAGCAAGAGGACCGCATCATGGCTAGCATCTGTTTATCTTCAAGAGACAGTGCGATTGCATGGAGTTCCTTCTAGCATAGTTAGCGATCGTGACCCAATCTTCACTAGACAGTTCTGGAATAGTTTGCAAGAGCGATGGGTACGCGATTGAATCTAAGTACAGCCTATCACCCCCAGACGGATGGCCAAACCGAAAGGGTGAATAGAGTGCTAGAAGATCTTTTGAGGCTTTGTGTGCTTGACTTTGGTGGTACTTGGGAAGACCACCTTCCTCTTGTAGAGTTTGCTTATAATAATAGCTATCAAGCTAGCATAGGGATGGCACCATCTGAAGCTTTGTATGGGAGGCCGTGTAGGTCACCATCTTGTTGGTGGGAGACAACGGATAGACTTATGCTTGGGCCCGATATGATACGGGACACCTCCGAGAAAGTTGAATTGGTGAGAAGACGGATGAAAGCGGCCCAAGACAGACAGAAATCCTATGCTGACAAGCGAAGGACAGATTTGGAATTCGAAGTTGGAGATATGGTTTTCGTGAAGGTTTCTCCTTTGCGTAATGTGGTTCGTTTTGGAGCAGTTGGGAAGCTGGTACCAAGGTTCGTAGGACCCTTCCCTATCATAGAGAGAATTGGGAAGATGGCTTATAAGGTGGAATTGCCTGAGAAGCTGGCCGGAGTGCATAATGTCTTTCATGTCTCGCATCTCCGAAAGTGCCTACATGAGTCCGCTGAGGTGGTTGAACCTAGTATTCTTGAAGACATGGAGGTAGAGAAAGAGGCAACCTTGAGGCGAGCTCCAATTCGTATCTTGGGAACGGAGATCAAGAAGCTAAGAAATCGAGAAGTCAAATTGGTGAAGGTTCAGTGGAGTGAGGCCGAAGAGGATGCAACTTGGGAAACCGAGGAGAAGATGTGTGGGCTTTATCCATTCCTTTTTGAGGGTACATTCTCAATCACTTTTCCTAGTTAGCATATCTTTCTTTTGCTATCCATGTTTATCTTGTTATCTCGTTAACCTTGTCATGAGAACCTTAGGTAGAAACCCTTTGGATGAAACATGTATTTGAAACATGTTATGCTTGATGTTTGCAAGTGGTTGCAAGTGTTTGCAAGTGGATACTCGTGGATGCATGATACACATTAGGCACTAAGATCGACTCACACACTTTCATATTGCATATGCATGAGTGCTTATACTTATTCATGGCTGAAACTTGTAATGCTATCACGTGGATGTCGCATATGGATGAATGTTATGTGCACTCATATAGAGATTATGAATTATGTTAGGAATTTGCATACATATGGACTCATTTCACTAACATACCTTGCATTAAGGAGGTTTACTGAATCAGTAACCGCCTGATTTTCGCATTAGATAAGTACATATACACACACCTTTGCATATGTTCATACAGCATTTAGAATCCTTTAAGGACAATGACTTCTCGTGGATGATGTTTTGAGTAGATGGATGATGGATGGTAGGATACGTTCTTCCTAACTTGAAGATTTCGGGGATGAAATCCTTTAAGGAGGGGAGAATGTAACAACCCGTATTTTTAAATAACATGTTATAACATAAACCAAGGCAGAAATAAATGATAAATTCTGAATCAAGGGAAACGGGCTGTGTCATTGCGTTCGTCTCCGAAAAATACGCGAAATAGAGTCCGAGTTTTCGAAAATCGGAGTCCGTATGACCAAGTTATGGCCCGTCAAAGTTTTCAGAAAATTTCAAGTTCAAAAACAGTTCAAATTTGAATTCAGAATTCAAATTCAGCCAGGCAGAAAAGGCAAGGAAAATTCCCGCCACCCCCAAGTCGACAGGGGAGTCGACTTGGGAGTCGACACACCCCAGGTGGTGTCGACTGCCCAGTCGACACCCCTGTCGACTTGGGTGGTCGGCCAGGTTGGCCTGGGTGCACCAGACTTGTTCCTCAATACATGTTTGGAGGCTAGTGACGTGAATTGATGGCCCAGATCTGAATTAGGGTTAATCCTATGGCCTAAACTAACCCAATCTTCTATAAAAGGACCCTAATACCTAGCCTAAATCATCATAAATCAATCCTACAACTAGACTATGCCAAAATGTTTAATCATGGCCTCCACCCTCTTGTCATAGCCTCCATCTTCATTCATATGAGAGTTCCTAAGCTTGTTGAGAGTTTCTAAGTTTGATTCAAGGCCAAAGTTCAATCTTTCTTCATCAAAGCAAGCGTCTTTCTTCATACAAATCATTGGAGCTTATTATTTGGGTTTTTTAGAGTTGCTAGTGGCTTCGTCTCAATCTTATTTTATTTTATAAGTCTTCATAGCATTGTAAGCCCTATTCTACTCTTAGATTCTAACTATGAAGTTAAATATGACATGTTGCAAGTTTGAGTTTGGGCCTAAGTATGATTTGTGCTTTGATTCTATCATGTTATGCATAGATTTATTATATGCATGTTTGTAAAGCTATCACCTTGACTTTGTGCATAGAAAGCTATGAGCTTTGATTCCATCATGTTATGCATAGATTTATTCTATGCATGTTTGTAAAGCTATCACCTTGACTTTGTGCATAGAAAGCTATGAGCTTTGATTTGGAATGTTGCATAAAGCAACATAGAAACTATCATAACCCTTATGTTATCTTTCATATGGTGTTATATGCGAATCACTAGCTATCATCCTATGTCATTTATGACCATGTTTCACCTATTTTGCTAAAGTTGATATCATGCATGTTTTGAGGTTTATAATGTAATATGCAAGCTTATGAACACATTTGCCTCATATGCCACCATGTTTAACTTGTGGCCAAACCTTATTAGTTATGTCATGCTTCTAAAGTTCCCTCTTTGAGATCTTTTTGCGTTTATGCGAACTTGCATGTGATGGGGAAACGTTATGGGTAAACTAAAATGACATAAAAACATGACTTGAAAAGATGAGACGAAATATGACATGTGAATATGCTTGAAACATGAACTTGGACATGACTTCTAGAAAACATGAGAATGGCCAACTCGAGGTTGGATTGAGTTTGTAGCATAAATCTACCCGGAACCGACCAGCTAAACTAGTGGCTACAAGCAATAGGACCCAATGTGAGTAGTTGGTCATGTTGCACTTGAAAACACGAGGTTAGACTAAGTTGTGGTGTAAAGCTACCCGGACCCGCCCGGCTTAACTAGTAACCACAACAAATTCTAATGTGAGAGGTTGGTGTGCATTAAGTTAATTAATGCCACATGGTAGGGTTAAGTCATGGATTACTTGAATACTTAACCAAATTAAACACGATGTATTGATAGGGTTAAGTCATGAACTGCTTGGATACACTTGACCAACTCAATACATGATTAGGATAGGGTTAACCACACTTAACCCGCTTGAAACCCTAGTTACGTGGTCCTTTTCAGCAGTAACCCACTTGGGAGTATCTGGATACCCTGGACTAGGCTAGGGTGGGGCACGATTACTGGACTGATTGTAAGAGACCAAAAGAGACGGCTGAATGGTGCACCGGTTGTTCAGGCGGACCATGGTCGTGCACATTAAGTCCGGAGTTGAACATGGGCACCGGTAGGTTTAGACTGTGCGTGCTTGAATTGTGTCTGTGGTTTACACCTTAGGGCTGGATACACCCTGGGTGGACCTTGCACAGTTAACTACATTCCATGATTAGGCCGTATGACACCGATACACGACGAGTTAGGCTTATAGGGAGCCGATCGACTAGACCGAGTAGTTGGACCTTGATTTAGGTCACCTCATGATGTTGGGCCAACTTTGGGCCAAGGGATCATTTCTTGTTTATACTTGACATGGATTTGGAATACTAGTACACCTGGTGCAACTTAACCTTGTATATGCGATGCCACACTTGATCTATCTTGTTAACTTTTCACCATGCCAGTTATCGTCCTATGTTTCATCTTTGCTTTACATGTCCAGTTAACTTTGTTAGTTTTTATACTAATAGTAGGTAGGACTTACCAGTCTTTTTTACTGACCCATTTTCTTTCGCCTCTTTTCTTCCGTTCCCCCCCCCCAGGTTTACAGGGCGGGAACACTGGTACCTAGCTTGGATCTTTAGCTGCTTTTCTGGATAGCTCATGTACGGTTTGGACTTGAGCATGCTATGGCTTTATTTTACTTTGGGGATAGTTACTTTATGTTATTTCCAGTTTTCAGTTTATGTTTTCTAGACTTTGTTTTGTTGGGAAAATAATGACTCGGTACTTTGATGTAACTTGACTATGGTTTTGAAATGTTAGTTTTTACCCGCTGCTTTACTTACTCTGTTTTTACTTATATGTTCTGTCTTGTGATATCTGCAGGCATGTTTACCTTGTTAAACGCCCCTCCAAAGCTAGTGAGCTTGCAAGAGTGACCCTGGCGGAGGTGGGGTGTTACAGTAAACAAGGAAATAAGATGAACAAAGATAACTTTAAAGGCGCACCTAAACCACTATAAGATAATTACTATACTGCACCACCACTAGTCACCCTAAAGTTGATCCCCCTAAAGAAGTTAATAATGATAATGGTAGTTTCGTGCACCCCTAGTTGCCTTCATAGGTGCCGCCTGCCCCTATCTCCACTAGGTGTACCCACTACCCGCATGCGATCGACTGCCTAACTCGTAGATACCCGTGTTGGCCCCACAGTGGGGTGTATCACTCCCCAAAGTGGCAACCCGATACCACCAACAATGCATGACTTATACCTACACGATGCAACAACATCTTACCTACCAGCCCGGGCCCGCACACGCACATGAACCCGTTGGACTTGCGTTGCCACCGCTAACCCGTTTTGGCCTCTTACAGTCAAGCCCAGTACGCGTGTCCCGTCCTCGACTTGGTCGAGCCCACAAAGATACTTATGGGTTACTGGTTGAAACGGGCCCCCATTACTTGACACAAACTATCCTCCTAAGCCTGGTCCCCTTTAGTACATCCCACTTAACCCTCTTCTTATTCATGTTCACTTACATGTTTCCAATTTTTGGTTAAGTGTTTCTAATCGTATTTCAAATGCCACCCAAGGCACCCACTAAATTCCACATGCCACCCAAGGCACCCACTTAACCCCCTCATGTCCCACTACATGTTTATCTGGTTAAGTGTTTCTTAATTCATTAACACCGTAACCTTGTAAAGACCTCCCACATTAGACTAGCATTTGTGGCAGTTGGATTTGCCGGGTGGGTCCGGGAAGTCTTACACCACAAAAAAGCCTAACCTCGTGTCTTTACAACTGTCACACATTTAATTTATGCCTAAGAACTCCCACATTAGACGGGCATTTGTGGCAGCTAGATTTTCCAGGCGGCTCCGGACAGTCTTACACCACAAAAGAGCCTAACATCGTATCTTAGGCGATTAATTACACAAAATTAATTATTCCCCCAATTTGAATTAATTTTCCTATTCAAATTATCAATCAATTCCAAATTCAACTATGGCCATAATTGACTCAATTATGTCCATCTATTTATGGTATGTAAAATCATACCAATTAACATCACAAATTTATTTTATGCCATTTAAGGCATTTATGCCAATCCTCAATATTAAATCTTTTAATATTATCCCATGGCCCCACGTTGAACGTTCGTTCGTTTAACGTAAAATATACATTAGACTCGAATAGTCTAACTTATGGAATAAAGAGAAAACATCACAACACACATATGATAAAACTAGATCTAAACATAAGGGGTGAACTTGCATGTGTGAATAAGGTTTTTCATCTAAAACTTGTATAGGCCCAAGTCACAAACTTGCATAAAACTACATATGTCATAGATCTAAATTTAAAGGTGTGAACTTGTTTAGGTAATAGTCACGAACTTGCGTAAACCATATATGTCATAGATCTAATCATAAGGTATAAACTTGCATAGGCAATAACCACAAACTTACGTTACATGATTCATACCCCAAACATATATATACATATACTTGCATACGTGATTTATGCAACATAAAGATGGTGTGAACTTGCATCTAAACATGTAAACTAGCATATAGAATTTAACATATAACTCACACATGTCATAGCCTAACTTTAGATCCAATTTACACATAAAATAGATGTCATGAAACATGTAAGGTTGTAAATAATTTCATTAACTTGCATATGATTCATATCTAAATTAACCTCTAAACTTGCATACATACATACATATGATTTATCATATGAATTAGTTCCAACAACATAGCCAAACTAGCATATGAAACAACATTATGAATTGATTATACATAAGCCAATCATAGAATTACAACATAGATGATAACATCACAACTTTACAACATAGATGATTACATCATAGAACTTATAACATAGATAATAACATGCGGTTAATAATTCACAACATAACTATATAATCCACATCATAACTTAATCCAATTAAATTACTAATTATCTTATTAAAGAAATCGAACTCACAAGAAGAAGGTCTTGCATTCTGAAATATGAGTTCTGAGATTGATTGAGCTCGCCTTTGTAGTAGATTCGTTGTTGTTTAGATTAATGTTGAATAGACTGAATTGCTTAGCTTTGATTTCCCCATAGTTGGTGGCGGCTACTCTAGGTTACAATATAACAGCATGACGGCCATAGTTTCAGTTTTTATTTTGATTTAGGGTTTGAGTCTACCCATGTTTATATAGAATTTTAATTTAATTATAGCCGTCGGATGATCTTAGGGTTAGTTAAAACCATTCAGTCGGGATAGGGTGACACCTCAGCCCTAATGACTTAGCAAGAAGTCAGAAAGGACTCAACAATGAGTCAAAACATGGATCAGACTGAACCAGAAAGTTGTGCAGGCCTGCTGCTCGGCATGGGCGCACTTGGCAGGTGGGCCTGTGCAAATTTATATTGGCGCACTTCCCAAGTGCGCCAGTGCATTTTTTTTCCTTTTTCTATCTTTCCCGTCTGACTTCATTCGTCCATATCTCCTTCATCCGGTATCCGTTATACGCAAACTCGGGCTCTATCTCGACCAGAATTCCGAGACGAACACAATGGCACAACCCATTTCCCTTAATTCTCACGTCTGAGATTAATTACTCTTTAATTTAGTTAATTCGATCATTCAAAAATTCGGGGTGTTACATTCTCCCCTACTTAAAGGATTTCGTCCTCGAAATCTCTAAGTCAAGAAGAACGTATCCTACCATCCAATCATCCATCTACTAAACCATCAGCCACTAGCAACCATGGTCCTTAAAATATTTCTAATGCTTTTCATGTTCATATGCATAGTGTGTGTATATGTCCATATACTAATGCAAAATCAGGAGGTCCACTGATTCAGTCGACCTCCTTAATGCAAATAATGATAGTGCCATGTATCCATCATGTACGCAAGGAACCCTATACATATCATTACTACATGTGTGCACAACCATTCATTCAAATGCAACATCCATATGATACTCACATTCAATGTACATTCATTCTACTAAATACATCCATTTATATGCAATATGCAGTATGAAAGTGACTGAGCCGATCTAGTACCTAAAGTGTGTGTATATGCATCCACAAGCAACCACTAGCAAACACTTGCATCCACATGCATCCATCATACATAACATGTCTCAAACACATGTTTCAACCATAGGACTACCCTATCTAAAGGTCAAAGGTACTAGCGAGAGGACATACTAAAGATAAAACGAATACAAGCTAAGCGATAAAGGAGAAATTAAAAGACATACCCTCGAAAAGAAAAGGGTACAATGAACGCATCTTCTCTTCCGTCTCCCAGGTAGCGTTGCACTCATCATCTCCCCATTGCACTTTGACTAGCTTGACCTCTCGATTCCTCAACTTCTTAATCTCCGACCCAAGAATGCACGTAGGAGCTCGTCGAATCATCGCATCACGCTCTACCTCCACCTCTCTAAGCAAGCTCGACTCTACCACTTCGGCGGTCTCATGCAAGCACTTCCTCAAATTTGATACATGGAATACATCGTGTACACCACTAAGTTCCTTGGGCAACTCCACTCTATACGCCATCTGTCCAATTCTCTCCTTAATAGGAAATGGCCCTACGAACCTTGGTGCTAACTTCCCACCGGACCCAAAGCGAACAACATTTCGTAATGGAGACACCTTGACAAAGACCATGTCCCCAAACATCAAACTCAAGATCTGCCCTCCTCTTGTCCTCATAAGATTTCTGCCTATCTTGCACCGTCTTTATCCTCCTTCGAATCAAATCGATTTTTTTCCGAAGTCTCTCTAATCATGTTGGGTCCAAGCAAGATCTAATCTGTAGATTCCCACCAACATGTAGGCGAACTACATAGCCGTCCATAAAGAGCCTCGAACGGTGCCATGCCAATGCTAGACTGAAAGCTATTATTATATGCGAACTCCACCAACGGAAGATGTTCCTCCCATTTACCCCCGAAGTTTAGGACACACAACCTCAATAGGTCCTCTAGAATACGATTCACCCTCTCGGTCTGGCCGTCCGTCTGAGGATGATATGCGATGCTCAAACATAACTGAGTCCCTACCGCCTCTTGGAAGCCCTTCCAAAACTCGCTAGTAAAGATAGGATCGCGGTCGCTCACTATGCTAGAAGGAACACCGTGCAAACGAACTATCTCTTGAATGTATACGGAAGCTAACCGTAGAGCAGTCCTCTTATTCTTCACGGGAATGAAATGGACGCTCTTAGTAAGTCTGTCTACCACGACCCAAATCCTCGTATTACCCTTCCTCGATCTCGGTAACCCATCAATAAAGTCGATCGAGACACTTTCCCACTTCCATTGTGGGACCTCCAATGGGTGAAGCAACCCACCGGGCTTCTTTTGCTCTGCTTTTACTTGTGGGCACACCAAGCATCTAGTGACAAACTCGGCCACATCCCTCTTCGTGCCGACCCAAAAGTAAACTCGTCTCATGTCCATGTACATCTTGTCCCCGCTGGGATGGATGGTCATCTTCGGATGATGTGCATCATCAAGAATGGTCTTCCTCAAATTCTTGTCCCGTGGTACACAAAGTCTACCGTCCCTACGTAACCAACCCTTTTCATCTAGGGTATACCTACTGAGATGGCTCGATGACTCCCCCCTTTTGAGCTTCTCTACTAACTCAACCAACTGTGGGTCATCTCGCTGTGCCTCACCAATCCATCCCAAAAGCGTAGGTATGACCTCTAAGGATGCTACCAAACCGGGTACAAAGTCAACGGAAGGTCTAAAGTCAAACGTAGAGATGAACTTTAAGCTTTGCCGCTCAACGAACAACGGACTCAAGGACAACCTTTTCCTACTTAAGGCATCTGCCACCACGTTACCCTTGCCAGGGGTATATGCTATCTCGAAACCGTAGGACACTAAGAATACCATCCACCTTTGTTGCCTTAAGTTCAAGTCCTTCTGAGAGAATAGGTATTTTTGCGATTTGTGGTCAGTGAACAATTCGAATTTCTCGCCAAGAAGATAATAGCGCCAGGACTTAAGTGCGAAAACAATAACGGCCGTGTAGGGTAATTTCTCTCATGCACTCTCAACTGCCTTCCTCCATAGGTTATTACCCTTCCCTCTTGCATTAAGACTGCGCCTAGTCCTGTGCCAGAAGCATCGGTATAAACGGCAAATGGCTTACTCCCATCTGGCAACACTAAGACTGGGGCTGTGGTCAAAGCTCTCTTTAAACGTTGGAACGCGTCATCACAATCTACGTCCCACGTGAAAACTAAGTTCTTCTTCGTAAAGCATGTTAATGGGGTTGATATTTTTGTGAAGTCTTTGATAACCATCCTATAGTAGCCAACCAACCTTAAGAAACTGCTCACCTCAGTAGCATTTTTAGGGACTTTCCAATCATGGATGGCCAATACCTTTGCGGGATCCACAGCTATCCCTTCTTTGGAAACCACCTGCCCTGAGAAACGCACTTCCTTCCTCCAAAAGTGACATTTAGAAAATTTAGCTTTAAGGCTATGCGCTCGAAGGGTCTCCAACACTTCCCTAAGATGTAGGGCATGCTCTTCCTTACTCTTAGAAAAGATCAAGATGTCGTCCATAAAGACTACCACGAATTTATTAAGGTACTCCCTAAACACCCTACTCATCAAGTCAACAAACTATGCGGGGGTGTTTGTCTTGGACTTGGTGAGATTTGGCTTGACTTGGTGTTATACGTGGCGCTTATGCATGAAGAGGGATGTGGTTGATTTTGTCGCTAGATGCTTGGTGTGCCAACAAGTAAAAGCAGAGCAAAAGAAGCCCGGTGGGTTGCTTCACCCATTGGAAGTCCCACAATGGAAGTGGGAAAGTGTCTCGATGGACTTTATTGATGGGTTAACGAGATCGAGGAAGGGTAATATGGGGATTTGGGTCGTGGTAGACAGACTTACTAAGAGCGCCCATTTCATTCCCGCGAAGAGTAAGAGGACTTCTCCATGGATAGCTTCCGTATACATTCGAGAGATAGTTCGTTTGTATAGTTTTCCTTCTAGCATAGTGAGCGACTGCGATCCTATCTTTACTAGCGAGTTTAGGAAGAGCTTGCAAGAGGCGGTAGGAACTCAGTTAAGTTTGAGCACCGCATATCATCCTCAGACGGACGACCAGACCGAGAGGGTGAATCGGATTCTAGAGGACCTATTGAGGTTGTGTGTCTTAGACTTCGGAGGTACATGGGAGGAACATCTTCCGTTAGTGGAGTTCGCATATAATAATAGCTTTCAGTCTAGCATTGGCATGGCACCGTTCGAGGCTCTTTATGGACGGCTATGTCGTTCGCCTACATGTTGGTGGGAATCTACAGATAAAATCTTGCTTGGGCCCGATATGAATAGAGAGACTTCGGAAAAGATCGATTTGATTCGAAGGAGGATGAAGACGGCGCAAGATAGGCAGAAATCTTTTGCGGACAAGAGGAGGACAGTTCTTGAGTTTGATGTTGGGGACATGGTCTTTGTCAACGTGTCTCCAATACGGAATGTTGTTCGCTTTGGGTCCGTTGGGAAGTTAGCACCAAGGTTCGTAGGGCCGTTTCCTATTAAGGAGAGGATTGGACAGATGGCGTATAGAGTGGAGTTGCCCGAGAGACTTAGTGGTGTACACGATGTATTCCATGTATCATATTTGAGGAAGTACTTGCATGAGACCGCGGAAGTGGTAGAGCCGAGCTTGCTTAGAGAGGTGGAGATAGAGCGTGATGCGACGATTCGACAAGCTCCTACATGCATTCTTGGGTCGGAGATTAAGAAGTTGAAAAATCGAGAGGTCAAGCTAGTTAAAGTGCAATGGGGAGATGATGAGAGCAACGCTACTTGGGAGACAGAAGAGAAGATGCGTTCATTGTACCCTTTTCTTTTCGAGGGTATGTCTTTTAATTTCTTCTTTATCGCTTAGCTTGTATTCGTTTTATCTTTAGTATGTCCTCTCGCTAGTATCTTTGACCTTTAGATAGGGTAGTCCTATGGTTGAAACATGTGTTTGAGACATGTTATGTATGATGGATGAATGTGGATGCAAGTGTTTGTTAGTGTTTGCTCGTGGATGCATATACACACATTTTAGGCACTAGATCAACTCAGTCACTTTCATACTGCATATTGCATATAAATGGATGAATTTAGTAGAATGAATGTACATTAAATGTGTGTATCATATGGATGTTGCATTTGAATGAATGGTTGTGCACACATGTAGTAATGATATGTATAGGGTTCCTTGCATACATGATGGATACATGGCACTATCATTATTTGCATTAAGGAGGTCGACTGAATCAGTAGACCGCCTGATTTTGCATTAGTATACGGACATATACACACACTGTGCATATGTACATGAAAAGCATTAGAAATCTTTTAAGGACCATGGTTGCTGGTGGTTGATGGTTGAGTAGATGGATGATAGGATACTTTCTTCTTGACTTAGAGATTTCGAGGACGAAATCCTTTAAGTAGGGAGAATGTAACACCCCAGATTTTTGAATAATCGAATTAACTAAATTAAAGAATAATTAATCTCAGAAGTGAGAATTAAGGGAAGTGGGTTGCGCCATTGTGTTCTTCTCGGGATTCTGGTCGTGGTAGAGTCCGAGTTTGCGTAAAATGGATATCGGATGAAGGAGATATGGACGAATGAAGTCAGGCGGGAAAGATAGAAAAAAAATATTTCACTGGCGCACTTGGGAAGTGCGCCAGTACAAATTTGCACTGGCGCACCTGCCAAGTGCGCCCAGGCCGAGCAGCAGGCCTGCGCAACTTTCTGGTTCAGTCTGATCCATGTTGTGACTCATTGCTGAGTCCTTTCCGACTCCTTGCTGAGTCATTAGGGCTGAGTTGTCACCCTATCCTGACTGAATGGTTTTGATTAACCCTAAGATCATCCGACGGCTATAATAAAATTAAAATTCTATATAAACATGGGTAGACTCAAACCCTAAATCAAAATAAAAACTGAAACTATGGCCGTCATGCCGTCATCTTGTAACCTAGAGTAGCCGCCACCAACTAGGGGGAAATCAAAGCTAATCAATTCAGTTCTATTCAACATTAATCTAAACAACAACGAATCTACTACAAAGGCGAGCTTAATCAATTTCAGAACTCAGATTTCAGAACGCAAGACCTTCTTCTTGTGAGTTCGATTTCTTTAATAAGATAATTAGTAATTTAATTGGATTAAGCTATGATGTGGATTATATGGTTATGTTGTGAATTATTGACTGCATGTTATTATCTATGTTATAAGTTCCATGATGTTATCATCTATGTTGTAAAGTTGTGATGTTATCATCTATGTTGTAATTCTATGATTGGCTTATGTATAATCAATTCATAATGTTGTTTCATATGCTAGTTTGGCTATGTTGTTGGAACTAATTCATATGCTAAATCATATGTATGTATGCAAGTTAATGAAATTATGTAGAATCTTACATGTTTCATGACATCTATTTTATGTGCAATTTGGATCTAAAGTTAGGCTATGACATGTGTGAGTTATATGTTAAATTCTATATGCTAGTTTACATGTTTAGATGCAAGTTCACACCATCATTATGTTGCATAAATCACATATGCAAGTATATGTATATATATGTTTGGGGTATGAATCATGTATTGTAAGTTTGTGGTTATTGCCTATGTAAGTTTACACCTTATGATTAGATCTATGACATACATGGTTTATGCAAGTTCATGACTATTACCTAAACAAGTTCGCACATTTAAATTTAGATCTATGACATTTGTAGTTTTATGCAAGTTTGTGACTTGGGCTTATACAAGTTTTAGATGAAGAACCTTATTCACACATGCAATTTCACCCCTTATGTTTAGATCTAGTTTTACCTATAAGTGTGTTGTGATGTTTTCTCTTTATTCCATAAGTTAGACTATTCGAGTCTAACGTATATTTTAAGTTAAACGAATGAACGTACAATGTGGGGCCATGGGATAATATTAAAAGATTTAATATTGAGGATTGACATAAATGCCTTAAATGGCATAAAATAAATTTGTGATGTAAATTGGTATGATTTTACATACCATAAATAGATGGACATAATTGAGTCAATTATGGCCATAGTTAAATTTGGAATTGATTGATAATTTGAATAGGGAAATTAATTCAAATTGGGGGAATAATTAATTTTGTGTAATTAATTACCTAAGACACGAGGTTAGGCTCTTTTGTGGTGTAAGACTGCCCGAACCCACCCGGCAAATCCAGCTGCCACAAATGCCAATCTAATGTCGGAGGTCTTAGGCATAAATTAAATGCGTAACAATTGTAAATACACGAGGTTAGGCTCTTTTGTGGTGTAAGACTGCCCGGACCCGCTTGGCAAATCCAGCTGCCACAAATGCCAGTCTAATGTGGGAGGTCTTTACAAGGTTACGGTGTTAATGAATTAAGAAACACTTAACCAGATAAACATGTAGTGGGACATGAGGGGGTTAAGTGGGTGCCTTGGTTGGCATGTGGAATTTAGTGGGTGCCTTTGGTGGCATTTGAAATACGATTAGAAACACTTAACCAAAAATTGAAACATGTAAGTGAACATGAATAAGAAGAGGGTTAAGTGGGATATACTAGAGGGGACCAAGCTTAGGTGGATCGCTTGTGTCAAGTAATGGGGGCCCGTTTAAACCAGTAACCCATAAGTATCTTTGTGGGCTCGACCCAAGTCAAGGACGGGACACGCGTACTGGGCTTGACTGTAAAAGGCCAAATGGGTTAGCGGTGGCGATGCAAGTCCAACGGGTTCATGTGCACGTGTGGCTCGGGCTGGTAGGTAAGACGTTGTTGCATCGTGTAGGTATAAGTCGTGCATTGTTGGTGGTATCAGGTTGCCTTTTTGGGGAGTGATACACCCCACTGTGGGGCCAGCACGGGTATCTACGAGTTAAGGAGCCGATCGCAAGGGGGTAGTGGGTACACCTAATGGAGATAGGGGCAGGCGACACCTATGAAGGCAACTAGGGGTGCACGAAACTACCATTATCATTATTAACTTATGTAGGGGGATCAACTTTAGGGTGACTAGTGGTGGTGCAGTATAGTAAATATCTTATAGTGGTTTAGGTGCGCCTTTACGTTATCTTTGTTCATCTTAGTTCCATGTTTACTCTGTTATACCCAATTGTTCACAGTCTTTTCCTTATTTTCCAACTAATGCCTTAGCCTAGTTATTTTGGTAATTATATTGTTAAAGTTATCGCACTCGCTAGACTTTATGTCTGACCCCCTTTGTTTCCACCTCTTTTCTTTCTTTTCCCCCCAGGTGCTCAGGGTGGAACTAGCACCAGTGGAGCTTGATTTTGGACTGCTGTATCTCTTTCTTTTAGAAGTTGCTTGAATCGCTGAAGTAAAAGTTCAGCCTATCTTATTTATGGCTATTTTGTGTTGGGGTTATGTCTTTCAATTTATGTACTTTGATTTAGTCAAGATGGATATTATGTACTTTGACTCTTTTTGATGATGTAATCAAACCTATGTGTTTACCGCTGCAATGAATAAAATTTCAAAGTTTAGTACTGTTTATATCTGTCTTGTTGTTAAGTTTCTGTCCTAATGCTCCATAGAAGTTAATGCATTCCCTTTGTGAGTGACACTAAAGGACGTGGGGTGTTACACGTGGTATCAATCAATTCTAAAATAAGCTTTTCTCTTGAAAATACTTTCCTTAAAACGTACTTTTGAAGGTACGTCTTTGTAAAAGTGTTTTTGAAAAAACAGTTTTTCAAAATTCGTATCTATTCTGGTAACCTTCAGCTCTGATACCACGTGTAACACCCCACGTCCATTAATGTCACTCACAAAGGGAATGCATTAACTTCTATTGAGCATTTTAAGTGTGTATAGAACAAAAACTTAACAACAAGACAGATATAAACAGTACTAAACTTTAAAATTTTATTCATTGCAGCAGTAAAACAAAGGTTTGATTACATCATCAAAAACCAGAGTCAAAGTACATAATATCCATCTTGACTAAATCAAAGTACATAAATTGAAAGACATAACCCCAACACAAAATATCCATAAATATGATAGGCTGAACTTTTACTTCAGCGATCAAAGCAACTTCTAAAAGCAAGAGATACAGCAGTCCAAAATCAAGCTCCACGGGTGCTAGTTCCACCCTGAGCATCTGGGGGAAAAGGAAGAAAAGAGGTGGAAACCAAGGGGGTCAGACATAAAGTCTGGCGAGTGCGATAACTTTAACAATATAATTACCAAAACAACTAGGCTAAGGCATAAGTTGAAAAATAAGGAAATGACTGTGAACAATTGGGTATAACAGAGTAAACAAGGAAATAAGATGAACAAAGATAACTTTAAAGGTGCACCTAAACAACTATAAGATAATTACTATATTGCACCACCACTAGTCACCCTAAAGTTGATCCCGCCTACAGAACTTAATAATGATAATGGTAGTTTCGTGCACCCCTAGTTGCCTTCATAGGTGCCGCCTGCCCCTATCTCCACTAGGTGTATCCACTACCCCCATGCGATCGGCTCCCTAACTCGTAGATACTCGTGCTGGCCCCACAGTGGGGTGTATCACTCCCAAAGTGGCAACCCGATACCACCAACAATGCACGGCTTATACCTACACGATGCAACAACATCTTACCTACCAGCCAGGGCCCACACATGCACATGAACCCATTGGACTTGCGTTTCAACCAGTAACGCATAAGTATCTTTGTGGGCTCGACCCAAGTCGAGGACGGGACACGCGTACTGGGCTTGACTGTAAGAGGCCAAAACGGGTTAGCGGTGGCAACGCAAGTCCGACGGGTTCATGTGTGTGTGGGGGCCCGGGCTGGTAGGTAAGACGTTGTTGCATCGTGTAGGTATAAGCCGTGCATTGATCGTGGTATCGGGTTGCCACTTTGGGGAGTGATACACCCCACTGTGGGGCCAGCATGGGTATCTACGAGTTAGGGAGCCGAAATACTATCCCCATCTCTATTGACTTACGCCACATAGCCAAGGTTACTACTCAACCTTCAGCTCTGATACCAAATGTGATTGCCCGAATTTCCATACCCTTTGAGTTGACTAATAACACCACACGTCCAACCCAAATGACAGAGAAATACGAATCATTATAAGAAAGAAGTTAGAGGATGAGAAATAGAAAGAAATATTAGAATAGAAGAAAACGAAGATCACAGACTCACAGCGGGACGAATAAAATATATTAGATAACATAAACTTTGAAACACAAATCAGAAACTGTATATGCATACCATTATCAGAGCACACCTGTAATCCCTGGAACAGTTATAAACACCTGTTTCCATATACAATATAGTACACAGCGAAAAGTATGATAGTCCATAGCTAACTACTGAAGCCTCCTGCTTCGAGCTCGTCCAAGTGAATCTGAAAAATCCTGATTACTTGACTGCCCGTACAAATTTGGGCACCCAAGAGTTTAGGGAAAACAAACAAAATAAACTCTGGGTCAGTCATAGGACTGGTGTGAGTAAACTCCGACTATTGGTTTAACTTCTAAAAATCCTTTCGAAAGAAAAGATAATCAAAGACCGATCCACACATGAACATGGATGGTTTTTACCTTACGATAACCCTTTACATTTTGATATCAAAACCTGGTGATATTATAATAGTGTCTAAATAAAATAAATAGAATCTAGAGGAACGCTTGCACCTCACGCTCTGTATATAATATAAAATCAAAAACCGTAGGACGCTTATTGGAGATTGGATTTCCAACATGACAAGGTATGGGACCACCTGCCGATAGTGTATCTTTAGAGGCGAATACACTGGGTTCAACAAGAACGTCTTGCAACCCGACCCACATATGACCGACCACTCATTTCGCTTGAGTGTATTGAATGTATATCACCAACGGTTGGGATCAGCAACCGTTTCCCGAAAAGGGACAGCACTGATAAACTAAAGAAGGAAAAAGAATTTCTCTAGATAGGTGATTATACATCCTAATGGGAGTGACTCACATAGCCATGCTGCCTGCCCAATTTTTGTCAATTCCCGGTTGTGAGGCTTGAGGTTTGAATTATCTTCCAGAACATCTGGCCACCATTCACTTTGAATGCCACATCGTCAGATCCATCGAAAATCACTAATTAATTCCCACAAAATACTCAGATTGTTAGGCTAAAGAAGTTTACCTTCTGTGCCACCAACTTCATATGTTTGATGGAATCAACGTACGTAACCCCTTTGGAAATACACTGTCAAACACTCGTCCTTACAAGTTGTCCTGGGTCTGGACAAATCGAAGGCACTGTTCTATAAATCCATCTTGGGCAATTTCTACCTAGGATTAACAGAATAACCCTTGCATTTACTCCATCTCCAATTATCTTCAGCATAAGTTGATTCAAAGAGCTTATACCAATACGGAGTGGTTTTCAGATATTAAATCTGATCCCAGTCTCTCCATATTGATAACGAAGTATAAAATAAATCAAAACTTTGATAATTGGTGATTTAACTATCAAAGAAACATCCATACAATCAACGGTCCTATTTCCAATTGGAAATTTCTACTGATCAAACAACATTGGGCCCCTTTTAATTTAATTTCTTATTAAATTATTATTTCCAATTCCTGCCTCTTAATTCCTTGTTGAAATTCATTTCATTTTCTATGTGTAGAAAATATCTCTCATTTTATTTGGGAAAACATTTCAAATTAACGCGATGTTATAAAACATCGTTATTATAACTCAACCCACTAATCATTTATTAGCTAACCATATTGCTTAACCAAGTTTCACCATCGAACCTTAACCATTCCTCCATCGATCATGAAGTCAATCAAGTTGGGGTATAATTATCTCTCAGACCTTAATGGAACAACATTCTCAACTTTGAAACAGTCAAAGCTCACAATTTTTAAACAAACCGTCGCTTACACGACTCTCGGATTCGATCTAAGAACACACTCCCTTTGTAGAAAAATATTGATTATAACAGTAGCGTTATAATCGCTGTTTCCAAATATTTGATTTATAAAACATTGCTTTTAACAACAGCATTACAATCGCTGTGTAGTATTGAAGAACATTTATTATAACAATAGCATTAAGATCGCTGTTTAGATTTACAAACATTTTCTATAACGGCAGCGTTAAAAATCACTGTTTAAATTTTACAAGACATTTATTATAATGGCAGCGTTAAAATCGCTGTACCAATATTTGGTTTATAAAATGCAACTTGTATTTATTTATTTCAATAAAAACTTTCTCTCGAATAATCTATATTCGATTTATATTCCGAATTTTGAGGTAAAATTCATCGCTTTCTTTTTTAAAACGATTACCCATTTCCCCTTTCTCATTCAAGTTCCAATTTAGATTCTTATTTCCAATCTAAATTTCCTTTATAGATAACTCATTTGCAAAATATTTTCTTTTATCCATTATTTACTTTAATCGTGAATATATTCCTTTTATATACAATCATTTGGTTCCGTACTTATAAATATTCTCTTAAACCCAAATTCTATTTATAACTTTTATTCAGAAATTCCCAAACAAATCTAATTTTATTTCAATCGTTCAAAATCTCGTTTATGATTTCCTTTATAATTTACTAAGTTTAAATCTGATTCCCACTTCCATATAAATTCAAATTTGAATTTACATTTCACTTTATCCAACGATACGCCTAATTTATAAATTCGTTTAAAATCAACTTCTTGTTTTAATAAAACAAGTTTCTACCTTTTATTTACCCCATTTGAAATTACATTTCACTTGTTGGAAAAATATATTTCCTTTTTAAAACTCAAATTTTATTTACTATATTCAAAAATATTTTACGGTATCCAGAATACCAAGTTTCTAGGGCCAGGATAACCTATCCAATCATGGGTTTATATAACACATCAAATATCACAATCAAATAAAAACAGTAATATAAGTGTTGAGGAATCCAGTTGGATCCCTCCAATCTGTTTCCCTGCATCCACAGATGTTAATGAACATCAATACATTAATTTCACATTAATATGAAATATCATGGTGGACAGAAGTAACAATCGATTAATGATATAACTATATCAACCAATTTTATCGACCATGCAACCAAACAACCATATCACGGTATAAAAATACCATAAATAGATTTAAACTCGTTTATATAAAAATATAAATGAGGCAGAGTTAGTGAGTTTACTCACCTTGGTTCGCAGTTGATGGTTCTGCTTTTTATTTCGTTTACAATCAAACCAGCGTTTGGTTTTATCACGAAATTCCAATAGCCCAATCCTCAGCCATGTCAGGTTCACAAAGTAGATCTCATCGCTAGGATACCATCGTGACTGGTTTCGTTCAATCCTGATGACACACGAGCAAAATGTATATTTTATAAGATTAACGAATATTATATGATCTAACTTTCATTAACTTATTATTATTATTGTTATTATTATTATTATTATTGCTAGTTTACCTTATTCTAACAACTCGGGCGACGAAATTCCAGTTTTGCCGTTCAATAATTTGAAAAGTTGCGATTAACCCAATAAGCATGTGATTAACAAATCATGTAATCCTTATACTCTGTTCTCAGACCCTTTTTCCATCAAATTGTAACAACCCGAATTCCGACGGACCGATCTTTTTTCAAAAACCCAATCCATCAAAACCCAAGTTGGTTGCTCTGGTATCCTGCAGAAAAGACAGAGACAAGAAATAAGTCAGAGTTCGGAAAACACCTCACAGCGGAAGGAATAAAATATAATATATATATATAACCATAGCTTTAACTTAATTACAATACTGCTAAATCAGTATCTCCAAAGCTATAAGTCTTTGTCATGAATCTAACCTGCGAATGTAAGGAGGAGGGGTTCAGAACATAAGTTCTGTGTGAATGAGTTTAAATTACACTTCTTGAATAATACTACATATACCATTCAATTACATTTTATTGTTTATTAGGTTATTTGTGTCGTTAGCGCTCAAGGCTTACACACACGTCGCACCCATCTACTCCCAGTAGATTAACCTAATATAATGTATATGTAGCTACCCCCAAACTGAGGTACACCCCGTGGTACCCCACTCGCATGGTCCCCACCGTATCCTCACAGTGATATACGCAGTCCCCCATCCTATGTCATAGTAATGTATATTCCTCTTATATATATATATAATACAACACTACGCCCACATAGGATCACTCTAATTTGACTGTCGTTATCGAATAATGTCCACCAGTCTACGATACACCACCCAGAGCAGACATGGTTATATCTAGACTCTTCCACGGCAGGGCTACACAAGAAACACAGAACTCGGTCGGGAGCTTTCCTTATATTTGTGCAAGGCCCGCCTTTAAGAGCCTCCCACACAAATATCCCTAGGGTCTGTTTTCTATGGTGGCTATGGCCCTACCTCGGCCCATCCCATAACTAATAAAGACTACGAGAGCTAAGCGACAAGCCCTTAAGCAACCAATATAAACATCCATGTGGCATCTCCCCTCAACTACCGTCCCACGATAGTGAATGGTTAATGGTATATTAGGTCTAGCTCTAGTCTTTCCACATCCTACTGGCTGTGGTAACATGCACTCGACGACCTACTATCCTTATTGGTCCTGACCTTCCACCTCTGTTGAGCCAGCCGTCGAATCACCTTTTCCGTCACCGCGAACAGCATTCTGACTTCCCAGCTATTCTTGTAGTCAAGGCCCACCCACCTAGTAGTTACGCGCAGACCCAACCTCTGCGGGCACAGCCTGAAACATCTGCCATCACACATAGGACAACTAGGAGCACCTTTAACGTCTCAGGAAACCGCGTGCTTCCCCTTCCAGTCCGTTGGAGCCGCCAAAATAATGAATGTGCGCTCCCCTCGTTTCTTATGACACCGTGATGATTTACCTTGTTGGGATATTCATCCTACAACGTACGGATTGCCCCAAGCGCCTTGATTTTATATGTCATTAGACCCTACGTCTAATCAATTCTTACGCGCTTTTGTTACCTCGTCAGTTTTTCTTATTTAACTTGGTTATTCTTATTCATATTGTCTTCCTTTTCAAGTTTACCAAGTTACCCTCGCTTATTAATTCAATTTAAACTTAACCCATTTAAGTCCATTAATAAGACCACAATATGTTGTTTTCCAACTTCAAAAATTATTCCCTTTTAGGGTTACAACAACATGTTATACATAATTCATAGTTAAGTATGTCTTATCTACATATACACTGATTAGGAGAATAATCCCCTAAACAGCAGCCCCGAAGACCGAAATCAACATCAGACTGGCACCCAGAGAATTACTCAACCCAACCAACATATATGATTCTAATTTATTTCTTTTCCATCCATATAACTTATATCATCTTAAATTTCACACTTCTCCTTCCCAAACTACTTAATTTATAATTAATTATATCTTCACATATAAATTACCTTATTTTCCTCTATCATTTCTTATAACTTACCTTGTCCCATAAGTTATACTTTCCACTTGTCCCTAGGACAAGTCTAACCTATTATCCTTCCTTTTCTTATTCAAATTCATTCATAATAGGTTATTTACCATTCCCCATTTTTATCATTAATTTAGATTTACTTGACCCTTTCCATTTATTTAACCCGTTACCTAAACTTTACCCAATTCAATAAATTTCTGATGCCATAACGGGTCCCCTTTGGTTAAGCATTATTTATTTATGTCTTACATGTCGCCCATGTCCCACTTAACCTCTTTTATTATTGTTTCCATGTCTTACACATGCTTTACTACGGTTAAGTCCACCTTAATCATGTTTTACTTCACATATCTTACTACAATTAAGTCCACATTTACATGTTTTACGTGTCTTGTCTTACTACGGTTAAGTCCATATTTACATGTTTTACATGTCTTGTCTTACTACGGTTAAGTCCATATTTACATGTCATATTTTACATGTCACCCACTTAACCCTCTAACCATACCCATGTCACCCACATGTATTATTATGGTTAGTATTCCTTAATTCATTCATTATGACGAACGATGCATGACCTCCCACATTAGACCAAACACTTTGTGGCTGCTGGATTTGCCGTGCGATTCCGGGCAGTCTTACACCACAAAGCGGGTCTAACCTCGTGTCACCAACCGTTACGCCTATAATTCATGCCTTTGACCACTCACATTAGACATCCACTTGTGGTAGCTGGATTTGCCGGGCGGTTCCGCGCAGTCTTACACCACAATTGCGCCTAACCTCGTGTCAAAGGTTCATTAACATCGTTTTTCACCCAAATCCCAAATCCCAATTTCTTGTATATTCCAATTATCCAAAATATCCAATAATACTCAAGTTCATAAAATCAATATTTTTCCAATATATTTCCCAACGTTCCCATGTTCATAAACATAACCTAATTCACCTTTTAGGGTTATCTTACCAATAAATTTCACTAATCCATGATATCCAATTACATGGTGTTAATATTAAATTGTACTAATTCCATATCCAATTTCAATCATGCCAAACTACATAAATTTAAAATTACCATACAATTATGTCCATAATTCTATTGAAATCATACATAAATCCTTCCAACCGATATTATGCCCAAACAACCCCTTTTCCCCTTTTACTTTCTCGTTCTCGTTTACAACGCATAAATTCATGATAGATGTAGGCTCGAGATAGCCTAGCTATAAAAATAAAAAGGGGAAAGAATAAAAAGGAGAGAACTCAATCGTAAGCATAAATGAAATAACTGATCTTATTAAATTATCATCATATTCATTATAGGGAATGGCAAACGATAGAAGTACAATTTTACAACAACTGTATTTTAAACCACTCACCTTGACTGGATTGGAGAAATAAACAGTTGGTTGTTGAGGTAGAACGTTGGTTTAGGCTTCTTATTTGATTCTTGATGCAGAGCGTGAATTGTTGTTGAAGAAACTTGCTACTTGATTTGATTAAACTCCAAAATTGATGAAGAACTTGCAATTTATTTTAGAGTTTAGAGGCGGCAGCTATGTTAGGTTGAAGTTTGGTGGCATGGAGGCGTCTTATAATAGATAAAGTGATTTTAGGGTTAGGTTAGGTGTTCTTTTATAGGTGGGTTAGAGCAACTAGGACCTTAGGATTAAATAAAAACTCATCTAAACCGTCCACCTCACCCTAGAAAAGAAACATCCAGAACAACCCTTTTCACACTTAGTGCTTCTTTAAATAAAATAAAAAAAGAAACCGCTTTATTTCTTTCTAATTAGTGCATTACATACTATTTTTAACGTATAGCAACCTCTTTCCTTCATGCATTCAATTATTTTTTTTATTTTTTTATTTATTTGCACTTATACGTGAACCTCTATTTGCTATATTCTTCTACTAATCAATTAATTGATTTCTTTCTCTTTTTGTCCACTTTCTTTGAAAAGAAACCGCATGTCCTTAAAACATTTTCTTTTATTTATTTACATCTAATCACATGTGCATGCGTCTCTGATTTGAATGTTATTTAATAATATTAACCTTCCTCCAATTGTGGCTTGCTTATGGCCTTATTAGTTTACTTTTTAAACGTTTAAATTTCAAAAGTTGATCCCCTTCACATTTAATTGCTCCATTTTAATGTTTACAATCTTTTTCTATGCATGCTTTAATTGCACATTTGACATGTTTTGCATTCCATATTCTCTTTCTTTTGTTTGCATCACATTAATTTATTTTTATTTAGGTTCATGCATCATCCATTTATTTAATGCAATAATTTCACATACCCTCTTTCCCTTATTGCATTAATTTCAAATATCATGTATACATATATGCCCCCTTTTTGTTTGTCTCTATGTTCGCATGCAACTTCAAATTTGAATCATGTTCATACGCATCCATCTCTTATGCATATACTAATTTTTATATGCGAACAATTGTCTATTTTATTTGGAAATTATCTTCCTTAATCGATTAATGGTTTATTTCCATTCTTTCAATTAAACCTCCAATTAACTTATCCCCTTTCGCACTGAACCAATTTGCTAAGCCACTATTTAGCCGCTCCTTAAAACAAAACAAAAAAATATATGGCACTGGTGGGGATTGAAATCACAACCTCTTATGTGCAAGTGTCATGTATTAACCAAATGAGCTACTAAGTCTTTTGTTAACAAGACTTAAGGACCAAGCTATATATTATTCTTTTCCCATTGCTCTTTTTCATGTTTTGTTGCATTACTTAAATTAAGGATAACTTCTTCGTTTTAAATCAGTTTTCTACAAACTATAAGGTCTAAATTGACCAAAAATCGCCATGAACGTAATGACGCTAATTTCATGACCAAATTCTAGAGTCTCTTCAAATTTTCCTTTTTATTTCTTTTTAAATGTCCGCATGTATTTCTTTGCATTTCACTGTATTTCTTCTTATTTCAAATGTTGCATGTAATTTCTTTATTAATCTTTTTCTTTATTTCACTGCATAAACTTCTTACATGCAATTACATTAATATTATTTAATCTTTCCTTTAAATATATCCATGCATATATACTTATATCTCATTTTTAATTATATTAAAAATGCGGGGTGTTACATTCTCCCACCCTTAAGGAATTTCGTCCTCGAAATTCGATAGGGATAAAATATATAATTCCTCGCATAATATCAAACCATCAAGTGTGCATCCAATTTTTTTTTGCAAACATTGTGCACATGTGCAAAGTGAAATACATCATAGTAATGCATGTATGCCTAATTTGGTACCACCTATATGTATGCAAACTTTCATTTTTTTTTCAAAACATGATGCTCACATCCTAAATATACTTGCAGTTCTATATGAATGCAATATTTTTGAAAAATCAAAACATTTTTCATCCAAATTTTCCCATACTCTTATAGAATAAGAGCATAGTTCATCCAATTATTGCATCCAAAATCCTACCAACCATTATTAAATTCGAAATTTAGAAAAATCTAATTTTCCAAATTCGATTTCTTATGTTACAAAAAGGCATAAAGCGGAAGAATTTACATTTTTCGGTTTTCTTTTATGTACCTTTTCTGGTTGCACTTGGATTTTTACATAGCTATTCTATAAAAAGTTCCTATTTTCCTATCCAAGCACAATTACATAAGAAACTTTTTTTTTCAACTTATCTTTTTCGAGCAACAATTCTAGTCTTTATAATGCTTATGCATTCTATGGGAATTTATTTTTATTATTCTAGGATAGTCCTTATTATTTACTTCCTGGCCTCAAACTCATTCTTTCTAGACACTAATCCTTACCTACTCCATTCGTTTTAAAACATGGTTTGGTCTCTTTTTTTTCTAAATTTTTCTCCCAAAAATTAAAAATGGTAAAACTTTATTTTCTTTACCAAAACTTGTTGTTGCCAAACCATAAAAACACGCCATAACAAAAATGCAAAACATTTTTTTCAAACATCAAAAACTGGAGTAGACAAAGACAACTATTTCTTAATCGGGTTTCCAAATTACCTCGGCTTTCCTAGACACATCCACAAAATCATTTCTTCCAACTATATATATATCCCTAATCCATTTTCTACTTTATAAGGTTTCCCTACTAAACCCACTAATCTCAGTTACTATTGTATAGGATACATCTTTCTTAACACCAATCGTTTTGTACACTTTCCACCCAACACACCTAAGGGTCTCAGATTTCCTTGCTCATTTTTTAGCGTACAAAACAGTTATCCCAATTCTTTCCATATTTTACTCTTTCTATTTAGTGGGCTTCATTACAGATCTAGGTTTATATATAATATATTTATATTTTTGAAAATACGAATACACTCTCTCATTATCTATATAGGAATCGTAAACCGATGCTCTGATACCAAATGTAACAACCCGAATTCCGACCGACCGATTTTTTCTTCAAAAACCCAATCCATCAAAACCCGAGTTGGTTGCTCTGGAATCCTGCAGAAAAGACAGAGACAAGAAATATGTCAGAGTTTGGAAAACACCTCACAGCGGAAGGAATAAAATATAATATATATAAACATAGCTTTACCTTAATTACAATACTGCTAAATCAGTATCTCCAAAGCTATAAGTCACTGTCATGAATCTAACCTGTGAATGTTATGAGGAGGGGGTCAGAACATAAGTTCCGTGTGAATGAGTTTAAACTACACTTCTTGAATAATCCTACATATACCGTTTAATTACATTTTATTGTTTATTAGGTTATTTGTGTGGTTAGCACTCAAGGCTTACACACACGTCGCACCCATCTACTCCCAGTAGATTAACCTAATATAATGTATATGTAGCTACCCCCAAACTGAGGTACACCCCGTGGTACCCCACTCGCATGGTCCCCACCGTATCCTCGCAGTGATATATGCAGTCCCCCGTCCTATGTCATAGTTATGTATATTCCTCTTATATATATAATACAACACTACGCCCACATAGGATCACTCTAATTTGACTGCCGTTATCGAATAATGCCCACCAGTTTACGATACACCACCCAGAGCAGACATGGTTATATCTAGACTCTTCCACGTATGTATTCTCTATCGTATTCGATATCTAACCCGCACGCCCCTCGTGTGTGTGCGTGCCCGAGTTCTGTGGTAGGGCTACACAAGAAACACGGAACTCGTTCGAGAGCTTTCCTTATATTTGTGCAAGGCCCACCTTTGAGAGCCTCTTACACAAATATCCCTAGGGTCTGTTTTCTATGGTGGCTATGGCCCCACCTCGGCCCCTCCAATAACTAATAAATACTATGAGAGCTAAGCGACAAGCCCCTAAGCAACCAATCTAAACATCCATGTGGCGTCTCCCCTCAACCACCGTCCCACGATAATGAATGGTTAATGGTATATCGGGTCTAGCTCTAGTCTTTCCGAATCCTACTGGCTGTGGTAACAGGCACTCGACGACCTACTATCCTTGTTGGCCCTGACCCTCCACCTCCGTTGAGGCAGCCGTCGAATCACCTTTTCCGTCACCGCGAACAACATTCTGACTACCCAGCTATTCTTGCAGTCGAGGCCCACCCAACTAGTAGTTACACGCAGACACAACCTCTGCGGGCACAGCTTGAAACATCTGCCACCACACAGAGGACTACTAGGAGCACCTTTAGCGTCTCAGGAAGCCTCGTGCTTCCCCTTCTAGTCCGTTAGAGCCGCCAAAATAACGAATGTGCGCTCCCCTCGTGTCTTATGACACCGTGATGATTTACCTTGTTGGGTTATTCATCCTACAACGTACGTATTGCCCCCAAGCGCCTTGATTTTATATGTCATTAGACCCTACGTTTAATCAATTCTTACGTGCTTTTGTTACCTCGTCAGTTTTTCTTATTTAACTTGGTTATTCTTATTCATATTGACTTCCTTTTCAAGTTTACCAAGTTACCCTCGCTTATTAATTCAATTTATACTTAACCAATTTAAGTCCATTAATAAGACCACAACATGTTGTTTTCCAACTTCATATATTATTCCCTTTTAGGGTTACAACAACATGTTATACATAATTCATAGTTAAGTATGTCTTATCCACATATACACTGATTAGGAGAATAATCCCCTAAACACTAGCCCTGAAGACCGAAATCAACATCAGACTGGCACCCAGAGAATTACTCAACCTAACCAACATATATGATTCTAATTATTTCCTTTCCATTCATATAACTTATATCATCTTAAATTTCACACTTCTCCTTCCCAAACTACTTAATTTATAATTAAGTATATCTTCACATATAAGTTACCTTATTTTCCTCTATCGTTTCTTATAACTTACCTTATCCCATAAGTTATACTTTCCACTTGTCCCTAGGACAAGTCTAACCTATTATCCTTCCTTTTCTTATTCAAATTCATTCATAATAGGTTATTTACCATTCCCCGCTTTTGTCATTAATTTATATTTACTTAACCCTTTCTATTTATTTAACCCGTTACCTAAACTTTACCCAATTTAATTAATTTGTGATGCCATAACGGGTCCCCTTTGGTTAAGCATTATTTATTTATGTCTTACATGTCGCCCATGTCCCACTTAACCTCTTTTATTATTGTTTCCGTGTCTTACACATGCTTTACTACGGTTAAGCCCACCTGAGTCATGTTTTACTTCACGTATCTTACTACAGTTAAGTCCACATTTACATGTTTTACATGTCTGTCTTAGTACGGTTAAGTCCATATTTACATGTTTTACATGTCTTGTCTTACTATGTTAAGTCCATATTTACATGTCATATTTTACATATCACCCACTTAACCCTCTAACCTTATGGTTAGTATTCCTTAATTCATTCATTATGACGAACGGTGCATGACATCCCACATTAGACCGAACACTTTGTGGCTGCTGGATTTGCCGGGCAGTTACGGGCAGTCTCACACCATAAAGCGGGTCTAACCTCGTGTCACCAACCGTTACGCCTACAATTCATGCTTTTGACCTCTCACATTAGACATCCAATTGTGGCAGTTGGATTTGCCGGGCGGTTCCGCACAGTCTTACACCACAATTGCGCCTAACCTCGTGTCAAAGGTTCATTAACATCGTATTTCACCCAAATCCCAATTTTCATGTTATGTGTTTCCAATTCAACATATAGTCATGTTCACAATTCTGCTTATTCCAACTTGTCACTAATTATATATTAATTATCCTTAATTACAAATTTCCAATTGTAGGCAATTTCATCAATTCCATGTAATCCATACCCAAATATGCCAATTTCTTTTATATTCCAATTATCCAAAATATCCAATAATACTCAAGTTCATAAAATCAATATTTTTCCAATATATTTCCCAACGTTCCCATGTTCATACATATAACCTAATTCACCTTTTTAGGCTTATCTTACCAATAAATTTGACCAATCCATGATATCCAATAACATGTTGTTAATATTAAATTGTACTAATTCAATATCCAATTTCAATCATGCCAAACTACATAAATTTAAAATTACCATATAATTATGTCCATAATTCAATTCAAATCATACATAAATCCTTTCAACCCATATTATGCCCAAACATCCCCTTTTTCCCTTTTACTTTCTCGTTCTCGTTTATAACGCATAAATTCATGATAGATGTAGGCTCGAGATAGCCTAGCTATAAAAATAAAAAGGGGAAAGAATAAAAAGGAGAGAACTCAATCGTAAGCATAAATGAAATAATTGATCTTATTAAATTATCATCATATTCATTATGGGGAATGGAAAATGATTGAATTACAATTATACAACAACTGTATTTTAAACCACTCACCTTGAATGGATTGGAGAAATAAACAATTGGTTGTTGAGGTAGAACGCTGGTTTAGGCTTCTTATTTGATTATTGATGCAGAACGTGAATTGTTGTTGAAGAAACTTTCTACTTGATTTGATTAAACTCAAAAATTGATGAAGAACTTGCAATTTAATTTAGAGTTTAGAGGTAGCAGCTATGTTGGGTTGAAGTTTGGTGGCATGGAGGCGTCTTATAAGGGATAGAATGATTTAAGGGTTAGGTTAGGTGTTCTTTTATAGGTGGGTTAGAGCAACTAGGACCTTAGGATTAAATTAAAACTCATCTAAACCGTCCACCTCACCCTAGAAAAGAACCATCCAGAACAACCCTTTTCACACTTAGTGCTCCTTTAAATAAAAAAAAGAAACCGCTTTATTTCTTTCTAAGTAATGCATTGCATACTATTTTTAACGTATATCAACCTCTTTCCTTCATGCATTCAAATATTTATTTATTTATTTATTTGCACTTATACGTGAACCTTTATTTGCTATATTCTTCTCCTAATCAATTAATTGATTTCTTTCTCTTTTTGTCTACTCTCTTTGAAAAGAAACCGCATGTCCTTAAACCATTTTCTTTTATTTATTTACATCTAATCACATGTGCATGCGTCTCTGATTTGAATGTTATTTAATAATATTAACCTTCCTCCAATTGTGGCTTGCTTATGGACTTACTAGTTTACTTTTTAAACGTTTAAATTTCAAAAGTTGATCCCCTTCACATTTAATTGCTCCATTTTAATGTTTACAACCTTTTTCTATGCATGCTTTAGTTGCACATTTGACATGTTTTGCATTCCATATTCTCTTTCTTTTATTTGAATCACATTAATTTATTTTTGTTCAGGTTCATGCATCATCCATTTATTTAAAGCAATAATTTCACATATCCTCTTTCCTTTATTGCATTATTTTCAAATAACATGTATACATATATGCCCCTTTTTGTTTATCTCTATGTTCGCGCGCAACTTCAAATTTGAATCATGTTCATACGCATCCATCTCTTATGCGTATACTAATTTTTATATGCGAACAATTGTCTATTTTATTTAGAAATTATCTTCCTTAATCAATTAATGGTTTACTTCCATTCTTTCAATTAAACCTCCAATTAACTTGTCCCCTTTCGCACTAAACCAATTTGCTAAGCCACTATTTAGCCGCTCCTTAAAACAAAACAAAAAAAATATGGCACTGGTGGGGATTGAACTCACAACCTCTTATGTACAAGTCTCATGTATTAACCAAATGAGTTACTAAGTCTTTTGTTAACAAGACTTAGGATCAAGCTATATATTATTCTTTTCCCATTGATTTTTTTCATGTTTTGTTGCATTTCTTAAATTAGGGATAACTTCTTCGTTTTAAATCATTTTTCTACAAACTATAGGTCTAAATTGACCAGAAAATCGCCACGAACGTAATGACACTAATTTAATGACCAAATTCTAGAGTATCTTCAAATTCTCCTTTTTATTTCTTTTTAAATGTTCGCATGTATTTCTTCGCATTTCACTGTATTTCTTCTTATTTCAAATATTGCATGTAATTTCTTTAATAATATTTTTCTTTATTTCACTGGATAAACTTCTTACATGCAATTACATTAATATTATTTAATCTTTCCTTTAAATATATCCATGCATATATACATATATCTCATTTTTAATTATATTAAAAATGCGGGGTGTTACACAAATGTTCCAAGCTCCATTATTTGCTAATCACTTTATCAGGGTTTTAATTGTGCGTTGACGTTGCTACTCCTCCCATTTTCCAAACGCAAACTTGGTTTCCTCAAAAAGGACCCGACATCCCCTTTCAATTTCGAAGCTGGCACCACGCTTTGTATCCAATCCTCCTCATTATCTTCTCTCGCGATGAATACCTGCTACCGCCCACTAGTGTTTTTCAGTGCTTCCTCCAGTTCAATAAGTATTCGCCACCATCCTCATCTCCTACAGTCCATCACTTGCTAACACGAGATAGCCAAAAGCCTCCCCTTTGAGCAACATCACCCCATAACTCATTTGTCCCCTTGTTTCTACCACCAGCGTGTTGTAGCTCAACGCAACCATCTTTCAACCAAAACCCTATCCTCATTTTGACAAAAACTGAAGCCGCATTCATCAACAAGGCTACAGGAACTCATGAAAATCAATAACACCAAACCTTCCCAAAAGTCAAAATGCATCCCATTTGATGATTCCTCCTCCTCGTACAATTTAATACCACATACTTAATCCACAAATCTTAGTGTCTTTCCCTTCGTCAATACACTGCTCTCCCTTATACTTAAATGAAATCCCGTATCCATTTTATGGAAATCAACAGACTTCCAAGCATTCATTCTGCCCATTATATTGAGATTAACACCTCTCTACGCTGAACAGCTAAATACCAAACATGTAAATGTTATTTCACCTGCCATCCCAACAAAACAATCCGATTTCAACACTCAGTTTCTATAGAAAGCTTCAACAGAAACCATGGTGTCAATACATCACCGTTTCTTTTACTCTCTCAAACTCCTCCTCCTCAGGAACCCCACACCGGTCCCGATACGACCCAGCTCTGCCTCTCTAAATGATTCTCTGATGCCTTAGGATGTTGCTGAGACAAAGTCGTGTCCTGTAGGAAACGAACGCACCCATAATCGATCATGTGATATTAAGGCTCTCAATTGGATGGAGCCAATGAACCAAAACTCGTTTAATTTCATTCGGTGTTTGATTTTTATTGAATTTATGAAGTGGGGGGAACTTCGTTTTCTGATTTACTGGAAGAACGAGGAAAAGAATGAGGCTGGATTTACAGGTATTTAAAGAAGAAGTAGTGTGGGTGGCACGGCATGTGAAAGCTTGAGGAACACGGTTACAAATGGCTTGATGGGCACGGCGTTGAAGTTACTTCCCAGCCACGATTTACAAACAGTAAAGATCACGCTACTGAAGTAAACAAATTTATTTTTATTTCTCTTTAGTATGAGTACAACTTTCAGAGAAAGAAAAAGGACAGGATTGTCTTGCCGTATTCTTTGAATTCAGAAGTGTTGAACGAAGGGTAGACAATATTTTAATTCTGCATTAAGACGTTTGATCATATGCAGATATGTAAAGATATCGATTAGGATTTGGAAAGATTTGAATATGATATAGTGGGATTTACTTTTGTTTTACGTACCATGTTATATAAAATTTTATTCACGGTCAAGTTGCTATGGACAGAAATAAAAGTGCGATCATATCGAGTGATGTATCATGATTTCAAAAATATAATAATGTCGGTAGTTTAACTTATAATATGAAAACCCAAAATATTGATATAGGGTGCAAAATACTCCAAATAAAAAGTTGCATATTTAATTAATTAAAAATTTCAGTAAAACTCTAAACATTAAATTATAACTACGCTTTAAAAAAAGCTTGTCCAAATTCAAGACCAATATTTAAATATATTTAAATAACCGTTATGGCATATATATGATTCCACGGAGACTTTCTGAAAATTTGATTTGGACATAATTCACAATATATAAGACGAAATCTCAATTTTTCACTTCCGTTAGAAAAATACAGTTTAATAGATTCAAACTTTCTTATTTCAAAGAATTCTGACTTATACGGAATCCTGTATATTTAATTAAATTTCAAAACGTTAAATTATGAACTGCCGCGACATTACGAGCTCTTTTTAAATTATATTATAAATTATACATTTAAATATTGTTTTATTAAATAAATTCCTATATATAATTAAAATTAAATATTTAAAACAAATTTAAATATTCAGAATTCAACGGCTGAAAATCCGGGTCGTTACAAATTATGTCCAAATCAAATTTGGAAAAGGTCGTTGTAAGTGTAGTTCGATGGCCGTAATTTGAAACAAATTTAAATATTCAGAATTCAACGGCTGAAAATCCGGGTCGTTACAAATTATGTCCAAACCAAATTTGGAAAAGGTCGTTGTAAATGTAGTTCGATGGTCGTTTATGGAAATCGACTGAAAGGGCCATGATAAAATTATTAAAAATAGCAATAATTTGTGTAAAATCATAATAAATGGTATGAAAACAATTGGGATGAAAAATTCCATATTTGAAAGGATAAAAATATATTTTATCGAAATGAACAAGTTATTAACTAGAATTATAATCCAATTATTTTCAAATAAATAAATTGGATTTGAAATGGTTTTAAAAATATCCAGAATTTCCAACATATGAATTGGAATGGATTTGAATCAAAATTATCTTTGGAATATTTTGTTATTGGATTTCGTGATGATACAGACATTGTGGAGGAATTTGGAAGATATATTATATATCGTTATTCCAATACGATATTTGTTGAATTGAGAATTTGATATTGAATATAAGCCGATATATTTTTTACTCAGAGCCTTGTATTTAATATCAAAGGGGGTTTTAGGTTTGTCGTGAATGGTGTCTTAAACAACACTGTTCTTAAACCAAGTTTAGAAAAGAATAAATCTTTTAATTAAGAAGTGGAATTTTCCAGTTAACTAATATTTAATTGTAATTGAATTTAAATTGGATTTTTAGGTTTATCGTGAACGGTGTTTTAAATAACACTTGTTCTTTAACCCGATTAACAATGGAATGAGATTTTGGGTTTGTCATGAATGGTATCTTTAATAATACTGTTCTTAATCCAATGGAGTTAAGAAAATTAGAAATTAACTGGAGATTAGCTAAGTTGAATGGTTTCCTGGGTATTGATCTGATGTTGGTTTCGGCCTTCGGGATTAATACTTTGGTAAGTGTTCTCTTACTAATTTACAGTTAGAGACTGATGGAATATGATTTTGGGTTTATCGTGAATAATGTTTTAAATGACATTGGTCCTTTAACCTAGTTAAAGATAAGATTAGTTTCTTAGCTTTGAATAATCATTAATATTGATTTTTGGGAAGATTAAAACTAAATGGAGTTTTAATGAATCTTTGACTAGATTGAAAAGTGAATGTGATAATTAAAATTATCAATTCAAGAAAATGATTGAAAATGGAGTACCACCAGTTTTACTCCAGTCGATAGCTAAATCTTTAATTAGATTTGAACGTGAAATGGTAATTAATATTTACCGATAACACCGTGGTGTTAGATATGGAGTATTTCCAGTTTTGCTCCATGGGATGAATAGGTTGGGATTGGGAAATGAAATCAATGATTACTTCGGTAAGGTGCGCTAACCCGGACTAGTTTGGAAAACCTTAATATTGTTTGAAATGATATCCAAAGGTAGATTAAAGATTAAATTTTAAAAAATTTATCTTTGATAAAATTAATGGGAACCTTTCCCTAAGAATGTGAATATTTGAATAAAAAATATTCTGGATTGGAATGAGGCATATGCTGTGTTTATATCACTTGATTATAATAGATACGCGAGTTATTCGGGAAGGCCGGGTTTATAGCCATTCTGAATAACTGATTCGACGATGAAGACGGTGGTTGAAGACAGGAGGTCCTCACATCGTTTGGATGATTACTGATGTCTTGATTGGGCTGTACACCCAAGAAAAGGTAATAAGTGGTAATCGTCCAGACGTACTTGGAGATCGACCGGATATGCGAGGACCTCTCTCATGTATTGGGCGTATGTGACGAGGAATAAGGTTCCTCCGGTTTCGTTCAGACCCAGAACGGACTTGTAAATTGATGTGTTCCTGACATCGGATTTCATTCTGTGTGATTGATGGACATCGATTGCATAGTGTGAATTGCCTGTTTGGCATGCTGAGATGCAGATGATCAAGTCTTCTGTTGAAAAGCAGGGACTTGTGGTTGATGATCAAAGCACGACTTTAATATAGCATAGCTTTGTGTTGCGTTAATTCGCGAGCCTCACACCCCGGTGTGAACCAGAAATGGGAGAGGACCGCAGGGAGGACATGCGTTTCCTTCTAGCTAGGAGTGGTATATGGGTTTTGCACGCCCAGATGTTTTACTTATGTCTATGATGGATAGTGAGGCGCCTCAGATATATCGGTCATACGGGCCGATGGATGGTATGGTCTTTATACAGACCAATTTTACGCCCCATAGGGTGGGAAAACGCATTGTTCAGGAATTTTAATCCACTAACGTAAGTGTGGACCGGCCCTGACGATTCAAGGGTCGATGCGTTCTGACCCTGAGGCTCGGTCTAGAGGGTCTCGAAGCGGTAAGGACGATCCTTTGCCTTGGTTCACAGATGGAAATCCAACTTCCAATACGTGCCTTTGCGGTTTTAATTGTAGAGCCTAGTATGGGGACATAGTGGGATGGGGCATTATGCCATCTACGATTGATACATTTATATTTGAAGTTGTTTTTATATACTTTACACTATAATAGTATCAAAATGATTTGTTTTAAACGTACCAAGCATGTTTGGCTATTATAAGGTAAAACTCTATCCTCTGGCTTGCGTTGCATTGTGTGATGGGACCTGAGTCTTATAAAAGCTTCATTTTTTCCAAAAAGCATTGCACTGTTTTGTTATATGCACTGGTATTCTTGGGAGGAAACCCGTTCCGTGTTATATAGCGTGGTCCCTTGACATATCTGATTTTGAAGTAAAGTTTTAAATAAATGTTTTAGTTCTCACACAAGTCACATGACTGACCTGGAGTTTATTGTTTTAACCTAAACTGTGGGTGCCACTATTTTCCATACGGGCAGTTAGTAGTTTTGGTTTTGCACATTTATATTCACAGAATCCTGGTTTATAGCTGGAATGATATTCAGAAAGCTCTGTATCCGTGTATTCTTTTTAGTTGTGTTTTGTATTATTTTCCGCTGCATTGTAATTTGTAAATCTCTGATATTTTTCTGATATATAATATTTATTCATAATCTATATATTCTTGTACTCTAATGTAAATTATTGTAATAAGCAAAGAAAATTTCTTCTGTTTGTGTTCTAATTCGTCTTGTTCTCAAAGCAATCCGTGCTTTCCTTCATAGGGAAGTTCTGGTCGTTTCATTTTGGTATCAGAGCTTTGGTTTACAGAGCTCGGAGAACAAGGCACATTAGAACCAAACGAAGAATTCTTCAGAGAATGGATTAGTAATATCCTATGAGAATGACTCGTTTGAGATAGGATCAGTAGTATCCTAGAATGAGTCCTAATGGTGTTATTTTTAAAATAAAAATGAAAACCACTTTTGTTTTGGAAATTTAAACTTTATTATACGCATTTGAATATTTATTTTGTATTTATTTGGACAATCAAGTATATAAAGATTTTGCATATACGTCTGATCAACATGTATACAAGTCTCAAATATAGTGGATAGATATAGAACCACACTCTAGTCTCCTGGGATAATACTGGTAATTGTGATCACATTACCAGTATTTATGTTCGAGTTTCGAAAAGGGGGATATCTATATATTTCCAATAGACTGGTGTTAGAACCAAAAACTAGATAGGGTATATTATTGTGAATTGGCATCAAAAACATGATTTTCCCTGTATATATCAAAATTATGAATTTAAATTGATAATTAACTAATTGATTGCTGATTGTGTTGTATGATTACTCATTTAAGCCAACATGTGAATGAAAGATGAATTAGGCTAAATTGAATCAAAATTTGAACTGACTTGAAAATTGATTGCAATTACGTGCATATACATGTATATACATTGAACAGGTCATAGCAAGAAGGCTAGAGAAGAGAAATAAAATTGTATGCCTGACAAATAGGTACATGTTTACTAATTTCTTGGGTTTGGATGATTTTATGAACCGATTGGGTAGCCGCTTGGCTTTTTCTTTTTCTTTTTGAGATGAGAGGGCCTGTGTGGCGGTTTTGGGATTTTCTCGGTGCTCCCCGTACAAAGGAGGTTATGGCAAAAAAAATCAAAAATTTGGGGTGTTAGCCAAATTTTTGAAAAATTAGAAATTCTTAGAAACTTAAAAGTTGAAGAATGAAAGCCAAAGTGAAAGTTGAGTTGATTAGTAAAACAACTTTCAGCTCCGTTCCTTTTCGACGACGAAAAGATTTTAAGTGGGGGAGATTGTAACAACCCGGAAAACCAGAACCAATTTAAAATTTTTATTTTGGCAGTTTAAATGAATTTTGATTATTTAAAAGGAATTATTTCAAATAATAACGAAGAGAAATTTATTTTGAATAGAATTTGAATGTATAAATTTATTTGAATCAAAGTTAGAATACAAATATTTATTTTAATTATAAAAGGAATTGGAAATGGCATGGTAGTTTGAAAACTCGATTTCAAATTTCAATTGAATGTACAGGATTCAAAATAGACCGGATTTTAGTGGAACTAGAAATATTTGAATTTGTTTGAAAATATCTTACCAACGAATCTGAAAAATTGAAATTTCGTAGTGGGAATAAAAAGTTATGTCCAGTTAAAAATTCAGAATAGTCACTATAGAAATATAGCCCTTAAATATAGCCATTTTGCAAACGACCTCCGTTTTTAATGAAACCAATTTTGGTGGATCCGGAATGTCAAATTATTGCTAGATCCCAATTTTCATAATTTTTGAAATTAATATGTGAGCGTGGCAAAAGAAAACGTGTTTGTCAATTTCAGTTGAATTGGATCGACCAGAAAATGGCCATTCTTCAAATGGTCTCCAAATTCGATTAAATTAGTTTTATTAGGACCGTATCGTCAATAAGAAGCTAGAAATAATTTTTCTAGAATTTTAGAGTCAGTATGTGACCCCGGTAAATTAAAATGTGCGTTTAAATTCAATATATATTGACTTACATTTTAATTTTGATAAAAACTGATCGTAATTGCTGAATTGGGTTACGAAACATATCCCATTGTGTCCGGAATGGGGGTATTTGGCTAGGGACGACAGTCGTTGAGTTTGATTTGAAGCTTGAACGAAGATTTCGCAATAAAGGAATTAATTAAATTAAATATTAATATTTAATAGTATAAATAGCCCCAATCAAGAGAAACCCTAATTCTCTAAAGCCTGCCGCCGCTCTAACAAAACAATGGCCAATATCGTCTGGATTTCACCCTCAAATTGCTCTCAATTCTGAGCGTATTAAAACATGAAATCAAAAGGGATATTATAGAGATTATTACCATCTTGAAATGCATACGGTTTTGATGGAAAACAAGTTTGTAATTAGTTCGGATTTAAGGTGGAAATTACTGCCGTTCACGGCAGATTTAGCGGCCCTAGGGGGAGTCGTGGGGGATGGCAATCACGGCGCCGGAGGGGAAGGCTGGCGGCGTTCGAGTGAGTTGGTCTGATCGGGTTCACATGGCACGGTAGGGCCTGCGCGGGCTAGGATTTCAGGCACGATGGGTTACAGTTTGGTCGTTTATACCTGGAGTAAACGATGAGGGAGGGACAATAGTTTCTTTAACGTTATTGAAGGTTAAATGTTAAGTAATGTTTAATTAGTTAATTAATTATAATAATTTATGTATTTAAAGTTTAAACTGTCATATCTTTCTCATACGAACTCCAAATCGCATGAAACAAGATGCGTTGCGATCATAGAACCGAGAGCTTCACAACAAAGCTGACCGAGTCCAAAACGGGGCATGTTGGAATTCAGGAAAATTCACACGTGAACCGAAACAGAAATTCAGATAAAAACCGATAGAGTGGAAATGAATACGAGAACTCCTCACTGAAATTATTTCTATACAGTTGTTTATTTTATAACTGCATATATGAACTACTCCCCATCCACAGACCATGGACGACTTGTTTGTTTGATTGTGTTGTGAAAATTGTTTGTGATGTGAAATGAACTGTAAATAATATTCATGTGTTGACATAAAATATTTAATTGTTAAAAATATAATTTTTAACGTATATATGAATAAAATAAATATTCGTTTACAAATCGGACGATTTGTTTGTGTACACCCATTTGACTAATATTGATTGGGACGATAAATTTTACACATCGTCCAACTACAAAAATAAAATCTGTGTTTGTTGTGTGAAAACCCCACGTGGGTATTGGGATGATATTTGACATACACTGGTCTCAATAATTAGTGGTATGTCAATCGATGAGTAGACAGGCTGTGATGAGCGTTATTTATTTATATTTAACGCTCATGCAGTTGTGTAATGCACTCTGGATGATGGTTGAATGTGTTTGATAACTGTGGTGTACCTGTGTGTATGAAATCCATATAAATAAAATTATATGGTAATTGGCTTTGTCTAATTCCAATTCAGAATTAATGAATATTTTAAAATAACATTCAATGAATATTGAAATGTGAAGTCGTGTTAAGTAGTTAAATGCCATTTTAACACGAATGGGAATTTTGTCGATTTTATTCATTTTTATAATGAATATCAAAAAGTGATTTCAAAATTTGATATTTTGAAAATATTATCATTTTAATATTAAAATGATATGGAATATTCAAATTTGATTTGAAATTTGAAATGGAATTTAAATCGCTTTAAAATGAAAATTTTAACGAATTTGTTAAGGAATATTCAAATTTGATTTGAAATTTGAAATGGGATTGAAATCGTTTTAGAACAAATTTATAAACGATTTATAAAATACGATTTGAAATGGCCTGAATAGAACGCACCACGCCGCAGTAGTTCGTGAATTTCGACCATTGACTTCAAATGGACATTACGGGACATCCGACCGTCGGATTCTCCTAAAACCGGAACCGTTGGTTCGTATCGAAAAGAGCTTTCTATCGGATACAAGAAATTCGAAATATAACTGTTGGATTTGGAATTATGTCCAAATCAAATTTGGAAAAGGTCGTTGTAAGTGCAATTCGATGGCCATTTATGGAAATCGACTGTACGGGCCTTGATAAAATTATAAAAAATAGCAATAATTTGTGTAAAATCATAATAAATGATTTGAAAAGAATTAGGATGAAAAATTCCATATTTGAAAAGATAAAAATATATTTTATCGAAATGAACTGGTTATTAACTAGAATTATAATCCAATTATTTTTAAATAAATAAATTGGATTTGAAATGGTTTTAAAAATATGCAGAATTTCCAATATATGAATTGGAATGAATTTGAATTGAAATTATCTTCGGAATATTTCGATATTGGATTCCATGATGATACGGACATTGTGGAGGAATTTGGAAGATACGTATATCGTTATTCCAATATGGTATTTGTTGAATTGAGAATTTGATATTGAATATAAGCCAATATATTTTCTATTAAGAGCCTTGTATTTAATATCAAATGGGGTTTTGAGTTTGTCGTGAATGGTATCTTAAACAACACTATTCTTAAACCCAGTTGAGAAAAGAGTAAATATTTTAATTAAGATTTAGTGGAATATTCCAGTTAATTAATATTTAATTGGAAATGAATTTAAATTGGATTTTGGGTTTATCGTGAATGGTGTTTTAAATAACACTTGTTCTTTAACGCGATTAACAATGGAATACGATTTTGGGTTTGTCATAAATGGTATCTTTAATAATACTGTTCTTAAACCTAATGGAGTTAAGAAAATTAGAAACTAACTAGAGATTAGCTAAGTTGATTTGTTTCCAAGGTATTGATCTGATGTTGGTTTCGGCCTTTAGGATTAATACTTAGGGAATTGTTCTCTTACTAATTTATGGTTAGAGAATAATGGAATATGATTTTGGGTTTATCGTGAATCGTGTTTTAAATGACATCCTTTAACCCAGTTAAAGATAAGATTAATTTCTTAGCTTTGAATAATCATTAATATTGATTTTTGGGAAGATTAAAACTAAATGGAGTTTTAATGAATCTTTGATTAGATTGAAAAGTGAATGTGATAATTAAAATTATCAATTCAAGAAAACGATTGAAAATGGAGAACCAGCAGTTTTACTCCGTTCGATAGCTAAATTTTTAATTAGATTTGAACATGAAATGGTAATTAATATTTACCGATAACACCGTGGTGTTAGATATGGAGTATTTCCAGTTTTGCTCCATGGGATGAATAGGTTGGGATTGGGAAATGAAATCAACGATTACTTCGGTAAGGTGCGCTAGCCCCGACTAGTTCGGAAAACCTTAATATGGTTTGAAATGATATCCAAAGGAAGATTAAAGATTAAATTTTAAAGAATTTATCTTTAATAAAATTAATGGGAACCTTTCCCTAAGAATGTGAATATTTGAATAAAGAATATTCTGGATTGGAATGAGGCATATGCTGTGTTTATATCACTTGATTATAATAGATACGCGAGTTATTCAGGAAGGCCGGGTTTATACTCATTCTGAATAACTGATTCGACGATAAGTCGACAATAAAGACGGTGGTTGAAGACTAGAGGGCTTCACATCGTTTGGATGATTACTGATGTCTTGATTGGGCTATACACCCAAGAAAAAGTAATAAGTGGTGATCGTCCAGACGTACTTGGAGATCGACCGGATATGCGAGGACCTCTCTCATGTACTGGACGTATGTGATGAGGAATAAGGTGCCTCCCGTTTCGTTCAAACCCAAAACGGACTTATAAATGGATGTGTGCCTGACATAGGATTTCATTCTGTCTGATTGATGGACATCGGTTGCATAGCGTGAATTGCCTGTGTGGCATGCTGAGATGCCGATGATCAAGGCTTCTGTTGAAAAGCAGGATCTTGTGGTTGATGATCAAAGCACGTCTTTAATATAGCATAGCTTTGTGTTGCGTTAATTCGCGAGCCTCACACCCTGGTGTGAACCAAAAACGGGAGAGGACCTCAGGGAGGACATGCGTTCCTTCTAGCTAGGAGTGGTGTCTGGGGTTTTCACGCCCAGATGTTTTACTTATGTTGATGATGGATAGCGAGGCGCCTCGGATATATCGGTCATACGGGCCGATGGATGGTATGGTCTTTATACAGACCAATTTTACGCCGCATAGGGCGGGAAAACGCATTGTTCAGGAATATTAATCCACTAACGTAAGTGTGGACCGGCCCTGACGACCCAAGGGTCGATGCGTTCTAACCCTGAGGCTCGGGCTAGAGGGTCTCGAAGCAGTAAGGAAGATCCCTTGCCTTGGTTCACAGATGGAAATCCTACTTTCAATACGTGACTTTGTTGTATTAATTGTAGAGCCTAGTATGGCGACATAGTGGGATGGGGCACTATGCCGTCTATGATTGATACATTTATATTTAAAGTTGTTTTCATACACTTTACACTATAATAGTATCAAAATGATTTGTTTTAAACGTACCAAGCATGTTTGGCTATTATAAGGTAAAACTCTATCCTTCGGCTTGCGTTGCATTGTGTGATGGGACCCGAGTCTTATAATAGCTTCATTTTTTCCAAAAAACATTGCATTGTTTTGTTATATGCAATGGTATTCTTGGGAGGAAACCCGTTCTGTGTTATACGGCGTGGTCCCTTGATATATCTGATTTTGAAGTAAAGTTTTAAAATAACTGTTTTAGTTCTCACACCTGTCACATGACTGACCTGGAGTTTATTATTTTAACCTAAACTGTGGGTGCCCCTATTTTCCACACGGTCATCTAGTAGTTTTGGTTTTGCAGATTTATATTCACAGGATCCTGGTTTACAGCTGGAATGATATTCGGAAAGCACTGCATCCGTATGTTCTTTTCAGTTGTGTTTTGTATTATTTTCCGATGCATTGTAATTTGTAAATCTTTGATAGTTTTCTGATGTATAATATTTATTAATACTCTGTATATTCTTGTACTCTGATGTAAATTGTTGTAATAAGCAATGAAATGTTCTTCTGTTTGTGTTCTGATTCATCTTGTTCTCAAAGCAATCCGGGCTTTCCTTCACGGGGAAGTTCGGGTCGTTCATCTCTCCTGTATTGGACATATGGGACGAGGAATAAGGTGCCTCCGGTTTCGTTAAGATCCAGAACGAACTAGTAAATGGATGTTTGTCTGACATTGGATTTTATTCTTTGTTGATTGATCTATATTAAATATATATCTGTTTGGTGGCGGAGAATTTATTCTCTTGCTTAACACCCTTCTCTGAGACTACGAGCTCAAAGGTTGTTGACTAACATAGAAATGTGTTTATTTTATGCTCTTATATCTTATCTTTTGTATATTAAATAAATATTACATGGGTATTATTTTGTCACTTTTACAGATATGCCAACTAAGCCACATGCAGTCAGAAAAACAGAAAATAAAGATCAAAATGCTGTGTATATACATATGAAGATGTGCTGATGTAGACTTAGCATTGTGTTGCTTTTGGTTTTCAAGATATGTTCATGTTTGGTTAAAGAAATCTCCTTAAATCTTATCTCCCTTCAATTAGTCACATGCCAAAAAAGGAAGATATAGGAGGAATAATTGCTAATCAAGAGGGGAGCAATAATTACAAATTAAGAGGCCAAGATATTCTCAAGATTGTTTCCTCAAAACAAAATCAAGAAAAGAGCATGAGATATGATTAAATAATTCTTGTGTAAACTGGCCCATATATGTATAGATTGGGTTAGGGTTAGGGTTGGCTATCTATCCTATAAATACCCTTGTAATCTCATTGTAAACATCATCCATGAATTGAGAGTTTTCTCTTACATTTTCTCTTTTATGAAATTTTTTATTTTCTTAGCAATTAGTGTTGTCTACACAATTAGATTTGGTAGAGCACTACTTGTATTTTTCACTTATTTTCATTAGTGATTGACCATCTGATTAGATTCGGCGGCAATCCTAATTTATTTTATGTTTGTTATTTAATTTCTGTAATTTTAATTTTTGTTCTGTTTATTGCTTTCTTGGGTCATATTGGATTGAATATTGATTTGATTAGATTCAGATCTGGTTCAATTCAATAATAGTTTTATTGTTTTTTAACCGAATCTCCAAATTTCGTCTAGCTCGCCCAAGAAATTATATAAATAATTTAATTTAATTTACCTCCTTGTGATTTGACCTGCATATTACCCGATCTGTGCGCTTGCCGTATTATTACATAAATCGCGCTTTTCTAGTTCTTAGGAAAGCGCCGATCAAGGTTTTTGCGCCATTGCCGGGGAGGTAACGATTAAATTTTATTATTTATTTAATTTCTGATTCATATTAGTTTTTATTTTATTTTATTTATTTTTTCCTTTTGTTTTCATGTATATATAAAAAATCTTAGTTAGGTGATTTGGTATTATCAATTGATACTCTAATCTTCTAAACAAGAGAAAAAATAGTTGCCAAATTTTCTTGAATTTATTTCCTATCCTTTTCATTTATTTCTTTCCCCTTTTCAAATTTTTCCTTTTTCGTTTTTTTCTCTCTTCTAATTTTACAATAATAAAAAAATCGTTCTATTTTTATCTTCTCTTTTATTGCTTTCCTTTTCGCTCTCTCCTCTTTCCAATGATTTCTACTTTCCTTTTTTCTAAAAAAAACTTTCAATTTTCCTTTATTTCTTTTCGTATTTCCATTTTTTTCCCAATCTTCTACATTGTCTTCCTTCTTTTACAAAAAAAAAGAAAAAAGAAAATTCTTGTCATTTATTTCTTCCCATCGTACAAGTACTTTCCTTTTCAACAATAAAAAAAGTCATAAAAAGATTATTCTTTTGCAATTCTTTCCTTGCTGTACATTTCCATTGCTTTAAATTCTTTCTTTTCTGTCTTCATATTTTTCTATATTTCTTCTTTTTGCTGCCTTTATTCTTCCATATTTCTTCTCCATCAACCAAACTCCTCACCACACCATCTTCACAAAACCATTCTTCAAACAGCTATAGACCCAAATCCTTCACCTGAATCCGCTCACATCACATACACCTTCAAAAAAAACAGCGTGAACATCATCACCAAAATCCTCCCTATCATCATGCAAACCTCTTCAACGTCAACTATCACAATTCCTTTATCATCTTCAAACCATGCCATCCACGCAAAACACTATCCAAAACCACAACAAGAATTCAAAAAACTCCACTGCCTTCTACCAATACTCTACCACATCACCTGCATAAACTGTACTCAACTCTCCACATCCAAAACCAAAATCCCAAATGATTACTGCAAGCTTACATGAAAGCCACCATCAATTCGAGCGCACTGCTCGATTCAAATTGGAAAGGCATATCCAAACCTAATTTGAGCTATCGATATTTTTTTAATTGGATCAAAAAAAAGAGAGAAAATGAGTGTATTATTTTTTTCTTTGAGAGAGAGAAAAGAGCGACTTTTGGCTTGAGCGTCAGAAATTGGGGGCGTTGTTTCCTTTCATTGAGGGAGCTGATTGTTTGTTTTATTGGGAGGTTTATTTTAGGCGTGATTTTTTTAGTTTGTCTTTTTCTGAGTGGTCTTTTGTGTATAAAAAAAAGAAAAAAAATTAATAGGGCGTGATTGTTGGGCTTTCAGTTGGTGTTTGAGTGCGTGAGAACCTTTTGTGTGAGTTTTGGGTTTGATATGATTTTTCTTTTGGGTGAGTGAGCAATTTGTTTAGTGCATGAGTATTTATTCTTGAGTGGCCAGGCTTCAAGGACTATTTTAATTGGTGCATGAGTCTTTTTATTGTTTTTTTAGTTGTTAATTTTGTTTGGTTTCTTTTCTTTTTTCTTTTTTCTTAAGCTTAGTTTAGTCTTTTGAGTGTAGTCTGTTGCTAATTTAGTTTTATCCAATTTAGTGGTTTTTTTGTTAGCTTTAGCTCTCATTCTATTTCTCCCTCTTTCAAAAAAGAAAAGAAAAAAAAAAGGTGAAATCTCCACAACAAACCAAAGGCCAACTTTGAAGTGAAGAGTTCAAAGAAATCAAATAAGGAATTCAGAGGTGGAGAAATTTGCAAATAGTGATGTTTGAAACGTGAACAATACTCAAATTTTCTGGACGGACTGCCATACCCCACTGTAATATTTTCTGAACTCTATAGGTGCTCTACTGCAAAAAAAAAATATAGACATTGCTTGTAAAAAAATTCTATAGGGCAGCAGCTTGCTTGTACAATATTTAAAATTTCTGTAGTTATTATTGTCTAATTTTTGTGGTTGACTAATATTCCCATAACTGAAATATTCATTCTCATTGTTTTCAACAATAAAAGTAGACATTGCAAAATAATATAATTGAAAAGTGGTGCTTTGTGAAGTTGATTGTCTCTTATAATTGGATCTTGGATATATAGTAGTTCAATTTATTGAACTATTAGCAAAAGAGGTTACATACACCCGTAAAACATTGGTCGTATCCTTTAGTATTTATATTATATGTGAACGACCATAAGACCCTCATCCCCCTTCTAATTGAGTCAGTTAATTAATAGAGCACAACTTAGTATTTTATACTATTTTGAAGTGAGAATAATTTCTGTCTTGCCATGACTTCTTTAAAATGTCTGATTCAAAAAAATCATTGAGAGAAATGTGGGATAATAACCGGATTAGACGTCCTCTTGAAGAGTATGAGTATGAATTATAACTCATAAAGCAAAATTTTCCAAAATTTCGTGAGTCCAATGCCAACAATTTTCAAAATTTTCCAACTGACCAACATTTTCAAAACAATAGAAATAATCAAAATTGCGACTTCAATTCAAATTTCAAGAATCTCGATTATGAGCCACATAAACACATCAAAATAGCTTTGAATCTCAATATGGCTTTGATCAACATCAATATGGGGTTGTAAACCAAAATTTTCAAAGTCGTGGCCCATATCGACATCTTGAAAATAACAAATATTGCAATTTTCCCTCGAATTTTAACAGTTTTTCTTACGAACATAATTTATATAATCAAAATGATTTCCATTATCATTGTCATTTTTCTGAAAATTCAAACAACCACCACATTGGAAATAATATTGATTGTGAAATTGATGTGGACTATAATTTTGATAATCAAGAAATCCAAAACAAGAGCTCTCAAATCAACTATTCTGAAGAATATCATCTTAACATTCTAAGAGAGAGGGAAGAAAGGCTAAATAAAAAGATGGATGAACTTGTTTGTTTAATGGCATTTTTGAAAGAACAACGAGAGTAACCAAATCAAATTTAAACAAATGATGAATCAGAAAATAATCCATTCTTTACTGGTAGTGAATAATTTTCAAATAACAACTTTGGAAATTGAGAATAATAATCTAAATGAAGTGGTTAAAAATTCAACAACTGATTTGGACTTCAACTCTTTTCAGGAAAAAGATTTAAGCTTAGATTTTGATCTTTCTCTTTCTGGCTGCAAGGAACTTGAAATTTTTGAAATTGAACAAAATGAAAATGTTGAATTTTCCAAAAAATCAAAATTGGAAAAGGATTTTAATGAACATGAATTTTTTGGATTGTATGAGAATGAAATCGAATCAAGCAACCAATCCAAGTTCGAAAATTTTGATTTTGCAGTTTCAAACGAACTAGAATTTGTTAGTGTCGAAAATACGTTGTCAATTAATAAAATTGAGAAATGTGATCACATAATCTTGAACAACACTCAGAATTTAAATTTCACGATTGTAACTAAGTTTATATACAATCACAAATTTTTGGACAATTACATTGATAAATTTATGGAACACATGAATCATCTTGGAAGCAATACTTCTATTGAAAAACTTCATGTTAGGATGACCCTGGACATTTATCTATTGGACTATAAATCTTGGTACAAAGATGAGACGGTTTTCAAAACCCTTTGCTTATTAGAAAACATGCTTAGATATTGTGGGAATGGGATTCATCGGGCTAGAACCAAGCGTGGGAGAAAAAGCTGGTGGCATTCTTTGCATCGCATGCATTGCAAACACATATATCATTGTACATATGATCCATTCTTACATATATTAGGCTGCATTTCATTCTACAAATAATTTTTCATCTCATCCATCTTTGGGTGCGATCTTTCAAATTTAGGAAACGTTTACAGTGTGGACACTGTTAAGTTCTAGTGTGGGAGGAGTCTGCATTGCATTCTTTTAATTTTTCTTTAAAAAAAATTCTTTCTTTTCATATAGGACCATCATGCATTTTTGATCGTAGTAACATGTCAAATTTTTATTTTTATTTTTTGAAAATACGACTCATTTTAGATTGATACAACAAAATAAGTTAACAATTGTTAGTCAGTTGGTAGTATTTTTTCCCTCAACTAAGATCAAATAAGAAATATAATGAAAAGTTGAATTTTGAGGGATAATAGTGTAACTGGTACATAGGGAGATTCGTAGCTGATGGCCATGAAATCTATTACATATTGTATTCTTTGTTTAAATGAGTGGAGGACTTAAAAGACTTATATTGGCTTTTTGAATCTTTAAAACTAAGTTGTGTTAAGCTGAATTCGTGTAACTCTCTCTTGTTCTTATATTTTCAATAATAATAATAGTAATCCAAGGGTATCCAACATTGCTTTTGAATCTCGAATTTGTGTGCAAACCCGCCAAGCTCTATCCGACATGTTGTTGACAAAGTCAGCGTTGGAATATCCTCGTCTCATTTTATGAGTTGGACACCTAAGGATTACCGACACGTTGTTGACAAAGTCAGCGTCGGTCTGCACAATCCGCCAAGCTCTTTCTCAACTCTCCGTCAGTCCGCAAGGCAGTGTATGTGTGGTAAACCTTGGTCTTTTAAGTTAGGTGTATATAATTAATCATAAATTTTAACTTTTATAGAGATAGATAATAAGTGATGATGCCCAAACAATTCTTGACCTTATTGATTTGACTAGCCATACACAAGAAAATTCGAATACCACTTCACAAATGGTGATAAGAAAACTAAGAATTTATTTCATGGCTGCACTATGTTATCGACCGAACCAACTGGCCAAACTGGAATTTAACATTTGAAAACTTGATTTATGTTGAATTTTTTTGACAAGTTGAGGTATCTAAAATAAAATTAACTGATTATAAATTGTTAATTTAATTTGTTGTACCACTTTCCTGAAACAAGTCGTGTTTTCATTTTTTGTTTTCAATTGCATAGTCCTCTACATTCATGTAGTTACATTAGAGCCATAGCATACTACTGCATTTGAATTTTGTGGTTAGTATCCGCTGTAAACCCTCATGAGACACCACTCGTCCTACTAGGAACACCTAGAGGTTTAACGGCTTGTTCCGTACGCTCAATGCAATCGTGTTTCCTACGGAAGTGTGACCTATCTAGTTTAGTTTTTCATTTTTGTTTTACTCGAGGACAAGTAAAAGATAAGTGTGGGGGTATTTGGTTAACATAGAAATGTGTTTATTTTATGCTTTTATATCTTATCTTTTGTATATTAAATAAATTTTACTGGGGTATTATTTTGTCACTTTTATAGATATGCCAACTAAGCCACATGCAGCAGAAAAAGAGAAAATAAAGATCAAAATGTTGTGTATATACATATGAAGATGTGCAGATGAAGACTTAGCATTGTGTTGCTTTTGGTTTTCAAGATATGTTCATGTTTGGTAAAAGAAATCTCCTTAAATCTTATCTCCCTTCAATTAGTCACATGTCAAACAAGGAACATATGGGAGGAATAATTGCTAATCAAGAGGGGAGCAATAATTACTAATTAAGAGGCCAAGATATTCTCAAGATTGTTTCCTCAAAACAAAATCAAGAAAAGGGCATGAGATATGATTAAATAACTCTTGTCTAAATTGGCTTATATATGTATAGATTGGGTTAGGGTTAGGGTTGGCTATCTATCCTATAAATACCCTTGTAATCTCATTGTAAACATCATCCATCAATTGAGAGTTTTCTCTTATTTTTTCTCTTTTATGCAATTTTTTATTTTCTTAGCAATTAGTGATGTCTACACAATTAGATTTGGTAGAGCACTACTTGTATTTTTCACTTATTTTCATTAGTGACTGACCGTCTGATTAAATTCATCGGTAATCCTAATTTATTTTCTGTTTGTTACTTAATTTCTGCAATTTTAATTTCTGTTCTGTTTATTGCTTTCCTAGGTCATATTGTATTGAATATAGATTTGACTAGATTCAGAAATGATTCAATTCAATAATAGTTTTATTGTTTTTCAACCGAACGTCCAAATTTCGTCTAACTTGCCCAAGAAATTATATAAATAATTTAATTTAATTTACCTCCCTGTGATTTGACTTGCATATTACCCGATCTGTGCGCTTGCAGTATTATTACATAAATCGCGCTTTTCTAGTTCTTAGGAAAGCGCCCATCAGTTATATATCGATAGACATCAGTCACATGGTGTGAATTGTCAGTGTGGCATGCTGAGATGCAAATGATCAAGGCATCTGTTGAAAAGTAGAGTCTTGTGGTTCATGATCAAAGCATGGCTTTAAATAGCATAGCTTTGTGTATAACGTTAATTCGCGATCCTCACACCTCGTTATGAGTCAAAAACGGGATCGGACTACAAGGAGTACACGATGTTTCCTTCCAGCTATGGGTGGTGTCATGGTATGGAGCCCATACATTTATTATATTTTTACCTATGCGGATGATGGATAGCGAGGCACCTCAGAAATATCGGTTACTACAGAGCTGATGGATAGGTCCGATAGGACCGGGAAACGTGTGTTCAGGAATAACTAATCCTCAAACATAAGAGAGGACCGACCTTGAAGCATCCAGGGTTGGCCAGAGTGTGTAATCCTAAGACATTTGCTAGTAGTTTTGGATTTGCAGATATTATATTCACAGGTTCCTGGATTTACAACTGAAGCTATATTCGGAAAGCTATGTATCTGTGTATCTCTTTCAGCTGTATTATGTATTATTTTTTCACTGCTTCGTAATTTGAATCTCTGATACTTATCAAATGTATATTATTTATTCATACTCTGTTATATTCTTGTACTCTAATGTAACTGTTGTAATAAGCAATGAAATTTTCTATTGTTTGTGTTCTGATTTTTTGTGTTCTCAACTCAATCTGAGCTTTCCCAAAAGGGAGAGTTTGGGTCGTTTCAGCTGGTATTAGAGCCAGGTTTCGATCCTGGGTTGAGAACACGACAAATCAAAACACAAACAGATGAACATTTCATTGCTATTACAACAACTTACATCAGAATAACCGAATATAACAAGGTATGAATAAATATTGTACATCAGAAAAATATCCGAGATTTAAAATACAAAGCAACAGAAAATTAATACAATGCATAGCGGAAATACATTAACAAATACAACTGAAAGAAATACACGGATACAGATCATTCATCAACTTTGATCATTGACTTCGAATTGGCATTACGGGAGATCCGACCGTCGGACTCTCCTAAAGCAGAACCGTTAAGTTCGTATCGAAAAGGGCTTTCCAATGAATATAAGAGATTTGAAATCTAACGTTTGGCTTTGGAATTATGCCCAAATCAAATTTGGAAAAGGTCGCTATAAATGCAGTTCAGTGGCCGTTATTGGAAACCGACTGTACGGGCCTTGATAAAATTATTAAAAACATTAATAATTTGTGTAAAATAATAATAAATTATTTGGAAAGAATTTGGATGAAAAACTCCACGTTTGTAAAGATAAAAATATATTTTTATCGAAATGAACTAATTATTAACTAGAAATAATAATCCAATACTTTTAAGTAAATAAATTGGATTGAAATGGTTTTAAAAATATCCAGAATTTTCCAATGAATAAATTGGAATGTACTGGAATAGAAATAATTTTCGGAATATTTCGATATTGGATTCTGTGGTTATACGGATATTGTTATGGGAATTTGGAAGATAGATAAATATCATTATTTCCCATACGATATGTGTTAGTTTCAGAATTTGATATTGAATATAAGCCGATATAATTTCTATTCAAAGCCTTGTATTTAATATCAAATTGGATTTGGGGTTTGTCGTGAATGGTGTCTTAAATAACACTGTTCCTAAACCCAGTTGAGAAAAGAACAAATATTTTAATTAAGATTTAGTGAAGTTTTCCAATTAATTGATATTTAATTGGAATTGAATAAAAGAATTAGATTTTGGGTTTGTTATGAGTGGTGTCTTAAATAACACTTTTCTTAAACCCCGTGTGAAAAGAATGAATCTTTTAATTAAGATTAGTAGAGTTTCCAATTATATTTAGTAATTGGAATAAAATGGAATGTGAATTGGGTTTATTGTGAACTGTGTTTTAACGACATTAGTTCTAAAACCCAATTAATAGTGAAATGTGATTTGGAATATATAAATCTTTCTACTAAGATTTAATGGGATTTTCTAAAGAATTTTTCCAATTTACTAAGATAAATTGGAATGGAATGGAATTCAATTTGGTAATAATCGAAGTGAACTTCTGTGGAGGAAGACTGTTACTATATATGGAATTTAAAAGGCTTTGTCATTATTCTATTTATATTATTGGTTGGATATGGAAGTTTATATCAATTATATATATTGATCTGTTTTCTATGAAGATTCCATAGTTAATGGAATGTGGTTTTGGGTCTATCATGAATTGTGTTTTAAATGACATTGGTTCTTTAACCCAGTTAAAGACAGGATCTATTTCCTAAATTTTAATAACCATTATATAATAATTTTTGAAGATTAAAACTAAGTTAAGTTTTAATAATCTTTAATTAGATTGAAATGTGAACGTGATGATTTAATTATCAAATTTGTGAAATGATCGAGAATGGAGTATCACGAGTTTTTCTCCAAACGATAGTTAAATCTTTATTTAGATTTGAACGTGAAATAGTAATTAAATTTACCGATAACACCGTGGTGTTAGATATGGATTATTACCAGTTTTGCTCCATTGGATGAATAGGTTGGGATTGGGAAATAAAACAAACGATTACTTCGGTAAGGTGCACTAATCCCGACTAGTTTGGATAAACCTTAATTTGGTTTGGATTGTTATCCAAAGGAAGATTAAGGAATAAATTTAAAGAATTTATCTTTGATAAAATTAATGGGAACCTTTCCCAAATGATGTGATTATTTGAATAAAAGAATATTCTGGATTGGAATGAGGCGTATGTTGTGTTTTTATAACACTTGTTTATAAGATACGCGAGTTATTTAGAAAGATCGGGTTTATCCCATTATGAATAATTGATACGATGATAAGTCGACGACGAAGACGGTGGTTGAAGATTGGAGATCTTCACATCGTTTGGATGATTACTGATGTCTTGATTGGGAGGCATCCCAAGACAAGGTAATAAGCGGTGATCGTCCAGACATACTTAGAGATCGACCGGATATGCAAGGAACTCTCTCCTGTATTGGACATATGGGACGAGGAATAAGGTGCCTACGGTTTTGTTCAAACACAGTACGGACTTGCAAACGGATAGTATATCTGACATTGTATTCCTCTATACTGTTTTCGTTTATCTCTGCTAAATATATATCTGTTTGATGGCGGAGAATTTATTCTCTTGCTTAACACCCTTTTCTAAGACGTATGAGCTTAGAGGTTATATATCCGCGGAAATTAGTGGTACGGTATGGAATGACATTGTGGCATGCTGAGTGGCATGTGATCAAGGCTTTTGTTGAAAAGCAGGGCCTTGCGGTCTATGATCAAAGCACGGTTTTAAATAGCATAGCTTTGTGTATAGCACTAATTCGCGAGCCTCACACCCCGGTGTGAACCAGAAATGGGAGAGGACCTCAGGGAGGACATGTATTTCTTTCTAGCTAGGAGTGGTGTCATGGTATGGAGCTCAGACATTTTACTCATGTGGATGTTGCTTATTATTTGATGGATAGCGAGGTACCACGGATATATCGGTCACTACGGGGCCGATGGATGTGATGGTCGATATACTGACCTAGTTTATGCCCCATAGGGCAGGGAAGCGTATTTTTCAGGTATTACTAATCACCGATGGGTGGCCGGCCCTGACGCTCCAAGGCACACTCGAGCTTTGAGCCTTAGACATGGTGCTAGTTTGTCTCGAATTTGGTACGGACGATCCCTTGCCTTGGTTCACAGATGGAATCCAACTTCCAATACGTGACATTTCGATTTTAATTGTAGAACTAGTATGGTGACATAGTAGCATCGGATAATAATCTGTCTATGATTGATACATTTATATTTGAATTTGATTTCTTCATTTATAATAATAATAAAATATGAAATTTCACGTACCAAGCATGTTTGGCTATTATAAGGGAAAACTCTATCCTCCGGCTTGCGCTGCATTGTGCGATAGGACCTGAGTCTTATAATAGCTTCATTTTTCAAAAAGCATTGCGCTGTTTATTTTTATGCACTGGTATTCATCGAGGTAAACAAATTTCATGTTATACGGCGTGGTCCCGTGATTTACCTGTGTAACAACCCGGAAAATCCGAGCCAATTTAAATTTTTTATCTTGGCAATTTTAATAGATTTTGAATATTTAAAATGATTATTTTAAATAATAACGATGAAAAATTTATTTTGAATAGAATCGGAATGTATATATTTATTTGAATCGTCTTTAGAATATAAATAATTATTTTTAATTATAAAAGGAATTGGAAATGGCGTGGTAGTTTGAAAATTCGATTTCAAATTTCAAATGAACATACAGGATTCAAAATAAATCGGATTTTAGCGAAATCAAAAATATTAGAATCTACTTGAAAATATCTTTCCAACGAATCCGAAAGATGCGGGAATAAAAAGTTATGCCAAATTGAAAATTCAGAATAGTCGCTATGGAATTTTTTTTCCCTTAAAAATGGAAATTTTGCAAACAATCTCCATTTTCGACAAAACCACTTTTATTGGATCCAGGATGTCAAGTTACTGCTAGATTCCAAAATTCATAATTTTCTGAATCAATATGTGAGCGTGGCAAAGTAAAACATGTTTAAACAGTTTTAGTCAATTTCGATCGACCAGAAAATGGCCATTTTTCAAACAGTCTCCAAATTTGACGAAACAAGTTTTGTTAGAGCCATATCGTCAATACGAAGCTAGAAAGTATTTTTCAGGAATTTTAATAGTCCATATGTGGCCCCAGTAAATTGAAATGTGCGTTCAAATTCAATATATAGGTTTATATTTTGATTTTGATGAAAACCGATCGAAACAGCCAAACTAGCCTATGATACATAACCCATTGTGTTCGGATTGGGGGTATTTAGCTAGGGCAATAGTTGGTGGGTTTGATTTAGTGATTGAATTAAAAAGATACTTTTTGGAACTAAATTAAATAAAATATATGTTTTATATATAAACCCCCCAACCATTCTCTCTCCCCGACAACTCATTAAATAAAAAAAGAGAAACAAAACCCCATCGTTGACCCGATCCCGTTTCAGTCCCTTCCCCGAACCGATCGACGCCGCCTCCAGACCATCCACCGCCACTGTCAAGCTCCTTCATCTTCCGCCGTTCTGCCATCAGCTCCGACGCCACCTCTGACGATGGCGAGCCCCTCCCCCTCAGCTCCTATCCAATCGATGACAACCCCAAAACACCTCGAGTTATTTCGATTTTCATTTATTTATAATGTAATTAGTTGGTAAGTTTAAAATCATTTTTTAATTTGTATAAAACAAAGTTTAATATCTGATTTTATTTATAGAAAGCTTAGTATAAAAAAAATTTGATTTATAAAATATAAGGGTTCGATTTTTGTTCACATAAAGTAGTGATTTTTTTAAATTAACAAGGATGTGATTTTTGAATTAGCAATAAAAATGTGATTTTTAATTTAGCAAAGAGTTAAGATTTTTATTAGACTAAAGACATGATTTTTAATTATATAAAAACACGATTTTTATATATGTAACTAATTAAAAATGTGATTTTATATGAATTTTCTTTATATAAAAATACGATTTTTATATAGGAAGTAAAGCGATAAAAATATAATCTTTACATAGAAGATAGCGGTTTAAAAATATAATCTTTATATAGAAGGTAGTGTTTCAAAAATATAATCTTTACATAGAAAATAGAGTAATAAAAATATGATTTTCATTTAAGTAGCGTTATAAAAATTCGATTTTTATATATGGATTAGCAAAGTAAAAATATGATTTTTTATATTTAGATTTGAAATAAAAATACGATTTTTATTTATATAGTAGCCGTATAAAAATCACATTTTTATATGAATAGTACTAAAATAAAAATGTGATCTTTACAATATAAACATCATATTAAAAAAATTATTTTTAATATGAACAACGAAGAAAAGACTGCGTTGGAATTTCTGGAAAATCCAAACCTTTCAGAAATAGAGAATGGAGTAGTGGAACCCAAAGGTGAAAATTTCTCACTTTGGATTTTATTTTCTAGTTAAAATATATACTAGGATGCAGACGGTGCTCAGCAGCAACCCGACACTCGTCGTCCACAGACCATGGACGACTTGTTTGTTTGATTGATTATGTTGTGAAAATTGATTGTGTGTAGTAGAATGGAATGAAATATTTTATAGTTAAAAATATAATTTTTAACGGGTATATGAATTAAATAAATATTTATAAACAAATCGGACGATTTGTTTATGTACACACATTTGACTAATATTGATTGGGACGATAAATTTTACACATTGCCTAACCGCACAAATAAAACCTGTGTTTGATTGTTTGAAACCCCACACGGGTGTTGTAAAGACCCGCAAATTCCCACCCTTTGAATCGACCATAAACCACACAGGTCTGACCCAAAAAGTGAAAATCTACGAATACTTTAACTTTGGGCATACAACACATTACAACAGATAACAGAAGACTTTTATAACACTATAATAAATGTTACATCAGAGTACAGAATATACATATCAGAGTACATTGGAATATAATTACAGCGGAAGATAAATACAATAAAAAAAGTAATATACTGCAGCGGAAGAAACACAACGGAAGACTCTCTATCTCTGAACACAGCTTTAAGCTTCAACCCAGAATCCTGTTTAATATATCTGCAAAAATAGCTACTCGACTGCCCGTGTGGAAAATATGGGCACCCGAGTTTGCCAGTGGACAAACTACAGGTCAGTCATGGGACTGGTGTGAGAATTCTACTTAACCTATATAATATAATAAGGCTAATCACAGGACCACGCCACTTTCGCGGAACGGGTTTTCTCCTATAGATTGCCAGTGCATGACTAAAGTAAATCGTCAAAATAACGCAATGCTTTTTAGAAAAATGAAACCATTATAAGACCCAAGTCCCATCACACAATGCAACGCAAACCGGAGGATAGGGTTTTACCTTATAATGATCAAAAGATGCTTGATACGATAAACACGATATTATATAATAATAGTGTGCAACCAATTTGAAATACATCAAAGTAAATGTATTAATCCTAGACGGCATGAGTGTCCCATCCCACTATGTCGCCATATAGAGGTATACAATCAAAACCGCGTGATGTCGTATTGGAAATTTGGGTTTCCATCTGAGTCAAGGCTAGGGAGGAGATCCTTACCGATTCGAGACACTCTAGCAATGCCCCAGGATTGGTACTCTGTCCAACCCTTGGATCCTGCAGGGCCGGTCCACACTTACTTTTGTGGATTAGTTATGCCTGAACACACGTTCCCCGGTCCTTTTGGACCTATACTACGGCCAGTGGCGACCGCATAAACCGAGGCCTCGAAAATCCAACAACCACAATGAATAAATGCCAGCGCTGGTAGGTCCCTGGCATCACTCTAGCTAGAAAGAAACGTGTGCACTCCCTGCGTTCCCTTCTCCCGTTTTAGACTCTACCGGGCTGTGAGGCTCGTGAAGTCACGATATACACAAAGCTATGCCTAAATAGACTGTGCTTTGATCATCAACCACAAGGCTCTGCTTTGCAACAATAAGCCTTGATCAAGTGCAACTTGGCATACCACATCAACAACTCATATCATGCGATCGATAATTATTTAACATACAAAAGGGTGTTAAGCAAGAGAATAAATCCTCCGCCACCATGCATTTATATATTAAATAAAAACCAATTTAATTACATGAAATAAATTTCAATGTCAGGCATGCTATCCATTTACAAGTCCGTTCTGGGTCTGAACGAAACAACGTATCCGTCGATCTCCAGTACGTCTGGAAGATCATCACTTTTTACCTTGCCTTGGGGGATCCGTCCCAATTCAAGATATCAGTCACCATCAACCAAACGATGTGAAGCTCTCCGGTCTTCGGTCACCGTCTTCATCTTCGACTCTTGATCGTCGTGATGATTATTCAGAATGGGTTAGACCCGGTCTTCCTGAATAACTCGCGTATTCGTAATTAAAATCAACCATACGCCACATTCCAACTTTGAATATCCTTTTAAATAAAAATTATTATTTATGTTAAAAGGTCCTCATTAATTTTATCAAAGATAAAATAAATTACATTTTAATCTTTCTAAAAAGATTATTAATATTCCAATTTTGATTTAATTTATAAAATAGATTTATAAATTTCAAATAGTAATTTCAATGTAAATTGGATTAAAGGATAAATGTTATTTAAAACATCGTCCACTACAAATCCAATTCACATATCAATCACCAACCATAATTGTTAAGATCTAATAATCTTAAATAAAAGGTCTATCTTAAAGATATTAATTCATTACTATATAAAAAAAACATTTTAAAATAATCAATAAAATATTCTATATATAAAAGATTCTGAATGTAAAATATACTTTATAATACAAAATCTTTTATTTTACAAAAATCCTTTTATTATATAAAAATTCTTTATTTAAAAAGAAATTCTGCATTGGAATGCAACTCAACCATGTACCATATAATTTGGGTCATATGGGTTTCATACATTTCATGTATAGGGTAATAATAGGAAATAATCCTCAATCCATTCATTAACAACCAGAGTGACAATGTCAACTGTGTGAGCATTAAAATAAAACAATAACCCTCATCGCAGCCTGTCTATCAATCGATAGACATATAATTAAACATTGGGATTTGTGTCAGTCAAGTATCGTCCCAATACCCGTGTGGGGTTTTCATCCAACAAACAAATAATAAATTATTTGTGCACTTGGGCGATGTGTAAAAATAATCGACCCAATCACATAAACAAGTCGGATGACTTGTAAATGGAAGTGTAATATTCAATTTTAAATATACTAACATCACTTTTAACACATCAAAATACAACATCACAGGCAAATATTTCAATACTCTTTATTATGAGCATATGACAATAAAAATCGTGACTTTTATTTACCAAAAATGCATATTTTTGGTCTCATTCATTTTAATGACAAAATGAATATTTGACTTCATTCTTTTTAATGTATAAAAATATACATCCTTAATTCATTCTCTTTAATGTATGAAAACATACATTTTACATCCATTCTTTTTCTCAACATAAACAAATATGATGATTTTGTTTCTTAACCTCTAATGCAACAAAATGAGAATTTTGTCTAATCCTTTTCAATGAATAAAGATGTCTATTTTTACTTCATTCATTTTAATGTGCCAAAAATGTCCATTTGTCTAATTCACTTTTAATACACAAAAATGAGTATTTTGTTTTAATCTCTTTTCTTATGCATAAAAAAAATGTTTAATTTATTCTTTTTTTTTAATGACACCAAGTGTTCATTTCTAATTAATCCTTTTTACTGACACAAAATATTCATGTCTAATTAATCTTTTTTTTTTATGACACAAAATGTTCATTTTTAACTAATCCTTTTAATGTATAGAAAAGTTCATTTTCTAATTTACTGACATGTTAACTCAAAATGACAATTTAAATTCACTAATCAAGTCTTGACAAGAATGTTGTTCTTTTTCATTTACAATAGAAAATGAAAATAAAAAGGATTCACATGTCTTGTTCTTTTATTTACCATAGAAATACCAATAAAATGATCAACATATTTTGGTCTTTTCATTTACAAAAGAAGTTGTAAATAAAGTGGCCCTCATATTTTTACTCTTTTTATTTACAATAGAAGTTGTAAATAAATGATTCTCATGTTCCTGTTCTTTTTATCACATCTAAATGACGATAGAAATGTACCATTAACATCGCTATTTATATCGCACCAAAAATGTCGAATAAAATGAATCACTAACATTGTCTATTTCTATCGCACTAAAAATGTCGATAAAAATGAATCACTAACATTGTCTATTTTTATCGCACTAAAAATGTCGATAAAAATGAATCACTAACATTGTCTATTTCTATCGCACTAAAAATGTCGATAAAAATGAATCACTAACATTGTCTATTTCTATCGCACTAAAAATGTCGATAAAAATGAATCACTAACATTGTCTATTTCTATCGCACTAAAAATGTCGATAAAAATGACAACATTAACCATTCTATTTTCACCGCGTTCAAAATGACGATAAAATATTCAACATTAACCATTCTATTTTTACCGCGTTCAAAATGACGATAAAATATTCAATATTAACAATTCTATTTTTACCGCATTCAAAATGACGATAAAATATTCAATATTAACAATTCTATTTTTACCGCATTCAAAATGACGATAAAATATTCAATCTTAACAATTCTATTTTTACCGCATTCAAAATGATGATAAAATATTCAATATTAACAATTCTACTTTTACCGCATTCAAAATGACGATAAAATATTCAATATTAACAATTCTATTTTTACCTACAATAGAAAATGTAAATAAATATATTTCTAAATTCTATTCTTTTTATTTACATAACTGATTAACATGTTTTACTCTTTTTCTATTACAAAGAAAATGTAAACAAAGTGATTAACATATTTTACTCTTTCTCTTTTACAATGAAAATGTAAACAAAGTGATTAACATGTTTTACTCTTTTTCTTTTACAAAGAAAATGTAAACAAAAACCGTCCACACATTATGTTCTCCTTTGGTTTCCATATAAAATGTAAACAATATGATTTACCCATTTTGTTCTCTTTTGTTTTACATATAAATGTAAATAAAAACAATTCACAAATTATGTTCTCTTTTGGTTTACATAGAAAATGATTTTTCCTTATATTTCTGTTCATTTATTTACAAAAACAATGTAAACAAAATGACTAACAAAACTTTATTTCTTTATATTTCTGTTCATTTATTTACAAAAGCAATGTAAACAAAATGACTAACAAAACTTTATTTCTTTATATTTCTGTTCATTTATTTACAAAAGCAATGTAAACAAAATGACTAACAAAACTTTATTTCTTTATATTTCTGTTCATTTATTTACAAAAGCAATGTAAACAAAATGACTAACAAAACTTTATTTCTTTATATTTCTGTTCATTTATTTACAAAAGCAATGTAAACAAAATGACTAACAAAACTTTATTTCTTTATATTTCTGTTCATTTATTTACAAAAGCAATGTAAACAAAATGACTAACAAAATTTTATTTCTTTATATTTCTGTTCATTTATTTACAAAAGCAATGTAAACAAAATGACTAACAAAACTTTATTTCTTTATATTTCTGTTCATTTATTTACAAAAGCAATGTAAACAAAATGACTAACAAAACTTTATTTCTTTCCTATCACCATATAAACATCAATAATGTGAATAACATATTTTTGGTCTTATCATTTACAAAGAAAGGTGTAAAAAAAAAGGATTAACCTATTTTGTAATGTAAAAATATGACCTTTTCTATTTTACAATGTAAAAATGATAACTCCTCTATTTTAAATATAAAAAGATCATCTTTTTATTTTCATCGTCAAAATTACATCTTTTGTGTTTTCAATATAAAAAGATTGTCTCTTTTAACTCTTTTTATCACATCTAAATGTGTTCATTTATTTACAAAGAAATGTAAATAAAAAAACTTGTTCTTTTATTAATAACAGAAATGTAAATAAAAACTCTTTTTTTTTTTAAGGACAAAAAGTAATTCATTTGTGTACATGTTCTAAAAATAAAAGAGGATTTTATTTGTTTTACAAGTTCTAATCCAATCTTAACATATATATATACTGAATAAAATATGTTATGATCTCATTTTAGATCCAATTTCTCCAACCGCAAATAAGATATATATAAATCCAAGCGGATTTGCAAATCATGTACAACAATCATTCAACAAACAACAATTATCACTCCAAACAACACCCAACATTTCAGGTCATAATTAAACGATCAAACAATTATTTTTAATGCAAGAAAATAATTTATAATAAATTAAACAAATAAAATTAGAATCCTCACATTGAATTTTTGGCCAAAATTTTACTGTCTCCTTTTCAGCTGCGGTCTGCGCCATCGCGAAGCTCTTAATTTTGTGATTCCAACGCAATTTACGGTTCGTCAAACGGACCTCGTATGAAAGAGTTATGAATTTTTAAAGATCGTGTAATTAAATAATTAAATAATATTCGTGAAAATACCTAAAAATTTCACTGTCTCAGAATTGGACAAAATTAGTGTCCATGCGTCCATCTCGTCGCCACGATCCCAACGCACCTGAAATCGTCGATTTTCGACTTCGTATGAGTGAGTTATGCAATTTTAAAGTTCTGGAAATTAATTAAATAATTTAAAAATAAAATAGAAAATACCCTCAGCCCATTGACCGAAAAACACTGTTCACCGCCGAACTTTGACCGCACTTTGCCGCTGCCTCGGGCCACCTGACGCCACGGGACCACCGCCAATGTCTTCGTCTTGGCGAGACGCACCACCACCAGAAAGAGCCGCCCCTAAAGCTTCTCCGATCATCGGAAAATCGCCTAGAAAGGATTTCGCCTCGCGGGTCCCACAGGCCGCCTCACACCTCCAAACTGCCTGAAATTTTCTGAGCATCTTCGTCTTGCGTAGACGAAGAACTTCCGTGTTCGTGACTTCGTCCAATTCTTCCTCGATTCACGGGAATTTCTTGATTTACGTTTTGAGCTTCTGAATTTCGAAAACAGCGAGCTTTAAGACGAGATTCCGGCGAATCCGAGCGCTGTTTGACAAAACCGACTACACCATTAGCTTCGTATCGTCGAGACCTTCGAGAGGACATATAATTTGCTATGGTTTGAAGAGATTTTATTTTCGACAAATTTTAGAGGAAAAGAGAGCCGCCATGGAAATTGAGAAAAATGATGGAAAAGAGAAGTGGCTGCTGTGCATTTCAAATTTCAGCCCTAAATTCTGAGGAAAAAGATAATATATACTATGGGTTTAATTTTGGTTTGGGCCCAAATATCATTACGTGCCCAATTACTCAATTTTCAACTGTTTTCTTCAATTCAGAAATTCTTATAAATACATGCGAATTTCAAAATTAATAAATTTTTAAACATAATTATTTCAGGTCATTACGAACCCAACGAACCTGATTTCGTAATTTTCCGATTCCGTATGAATTTAATATAAATTTCCGAAGTCTGAAAATATGCTGTATTTCCACTGTAAAAATTATACAGGCCACAAAATAATTCCAAAAATTATAAATTTTAGTATTTAACCTTAATTTAATATTACGAATCCATAGAAACTGGTTTCGTCGAATTCGGAGTTCGTTTGCAAAAATTCTATTTTTCAGGTGTATATTTTAATATTTAAAAATACCAAAAATAGTGGAATTTTTCCGAAACTCAAAAATATAAGTTCTTATAGTCATCTTTATATGTAAACAATATTCTAAAACCAATGGAGATGGTTTCGGGTCCTAATTCCTTATTCTGCAAAATGTAGCATTTTGGCCCTTATAAATTTCATAGCGACCTTTCTAAATATTGAATTGGCCATAACTTTTGATTCCCGTTATGAAATTTCGATTTTTCGGATTCGTTGGAAAGATATTTTTAAATAGATTCTAATATTTTTGGTTTCACTAAAATCCGTTAAATTTTGCATCCTGTACGGTCAGTCAAAGTTCAAGTTTGACTTTTCAAACTACCGCGTTATTTCTAACTCTTTTTATAATAAAAATTAAATCATTCATTCTAACTTCGATTTAAATCGAATTTGTGATCATTATTACCTAAATAAATTATTTTATATTGTCAAAATTCATTAAAATTTTCTAAAATAAAATTTTTAAATTGGTTCTGATTTTGCGGGTTGTTACAGGTGTTGGGATGATATTTGATGTACACTAATCCCAACTGTTTAGTGATATGTCGATCGATTGATTGACAGGCCGTGTAAGCGTTGAATATTTATATTTGGTGCTTATGCAGTGTAGAATGCACTTTGGATGATGGATTATTGTTTTATCATGGCTGTTGTACACATGTGTTGTATGAAATCCATATAATAAATTATATGGTAATTGACCGTGTCTAATTCCAGTTCAGAAAGAATGCATATTTTAAAATAACAATTATTTTAAAATAATGGATATTTTCAAATAATATTTAGAAAAGAATCAAAATACGATTTTGATGTCCGATTTGGGATGGACACGAATATATTTAAATATATAAAGCCGTGTTGATTAGATTAACGCCATTTTGACGTGAACGATATATTTATGATTTTATTCATTTTTATAATGAATATCGAAAAAGAATTGATTTCAAAATCTAAAGTTTTGAAAATATTATCATTTATATATTGATGATATGGAATATTCAATTTTGATTAGAAATTGAACATGAAGTCGAAATCGTTTTGAAAACGAATTTAAAACGATTTATAAAATACGTTTTAAATGGAAATCAATGAAATATTATATATATATATATATATATATATATATATATATATATATATATAATGGCCGGAATAGAACACGCCACGCTGCGGCAGTTCGCGAATTTCAACCATTGACTTCGAACGGACATTAGGGGAGATCCAACCGTCGTATTCTCCTAAAACCGGAACCATTGGATTCGTATCAAAAAGAGCTTTCTAATGAATATTAGAGATTTGAAATCTAACGGCTGGATTTGGAATTATGCCCAAATCAAATTTGGAAAAGGTCACTATAAGAGTTGTTCGATGGCCGTTTATGGAAATCGACTGTACGGGCCCTGATAAAATTATTAAAAATATCATTAATTAGTGAAAAATAATAAGAAATGATTTGTAAAGAATTGGGATGAAAAATTCCATATTTGAAAAGATAAAAATAGATTTTTATCGAAATGAACTAGTTCTGAACTAGAATTATAATCCAATTATTTTTAAAATAAATAAATTGGATTTTAAATGGTTTTAAAAATAACTAGAATTTTCAATATATAAATTGGAAATGGATTTGAATCGAAATTGTCTTCGGAATATTTCAATGTTGGATTTCGTGATTATACATATATTGTTATGGAAGTTTGAAAGATATATATACATCGTTATTTCCAATACGATATTTGTTGATTTCAGAATTTGATATTGAATATAAGCAGATATATTTTCTATTTAGAGCCTTGTATTTAATATCAAATTGGATTTTGGGTTTGTTGTGAATGGTATCTTTAATAATACTGTTCTTAAACTCAATAGAGTTAAGAAAATTAGAAACTGACTAGAGATTAGTTAAGTTGAATGGTTTCATGGGTATTGATCTGATGTTGGTTTCGGCCTTCGCAGTTAATGAAACGACCCAAACTTCCCCGGTCTCCGAAGAGAGAGAAAGAACGAATTGTTTTGAGAACACGACAAAATAGAACGCATATAAAAGAACATTTCATTGTTATTACAACAATGCATCAGATTACAAGAATATACAGAGTATAAATGAATACACATTACACAGAAATATCAGAGATTACAATTACATTTAAATACATCGCAGCGGAAAATAATACAATACACAACCAGAAGGAGATATACGGATACAAAGCTTTCCGGATATCGTTCCAGCTGTAAACCAGGATCCTATGAATATAAATCTGCAAAACCAAAACTACTAGCTGCCCGTGTCAAAATAAGGGCACCCAGAGTTTAGGTTAAAACAATAAACTCCAGGTCAGTCATGTGACTGGTGTGAGAACTAAAACAGTTATTAATTCTTTATTTTAAAGTTAGGTAAATCAAGGGACCACGCCGTAACACGAAACGGGTTTCCTCCCAAGAATACCAGTGCATAAAACAAACAGCGCAATGCTAAATAAAGAAAAATGAAGCTATTATAAGACCCAGTTCCCATCACACAATGCAACGCAAGCCGGAGGATAGGGTTTTTACCTTATAATAGCCAAGAATGCTTGATACGTTTAAAACAAATCATTTGATACTATTATAAGTGCATAGTGTATAAAACCACTTCAAATCATAAGTATCAATCATAGGCGACATGAGCGTCCCATGCCACTATGTCGCCATATATAGGTTTACAAATAAAACCGCAAATGTCACGTATTTGGAAATTGGATTTCCATCTATGAACCGAGGCTAGGGATCGTCCTCTACCGATTCGAGACAATCAAGCCCATGTCTCAGGCAAGCGCGCAGGCAAGCCTTGGAGCGACAGGGCCGGTCCACCGATTTGGATTATTATGCCTGAACACTACGTTTCCCCGCCCTTTGGGGCGTAAATGAGCCAACGAATGACTCCATCGGACCCGGATCGTCCGATCAAACCGAGGCGCCTCGCAACAGCAACAACCACACAGGTGAAAAGTATATAAATGTCAGGGCTGGTAGGTCACTGACACCACCCTAGCTAGAAGGAAACGCATGCCCTCCCTGAGGTCCTCTCCCGTTTTTGGTTCACAACCGGGGTGCGAAACTCGCGAAGTAAACGTTACACAAAGCTACGCCACAAAGGCCGTGCTTTGATCATCACCACAAGACTTTGCTTTTCAACAGAAGCCTCGATCAATTGCCACTTAGGCATGCCACACAGGCAATTTACTCCATGCGTTTGATATCCATCAGTATATAACCCCTGAGCTCGTACGTCTCAGAGAAGGGCGTTAAGCAAGAGAATAAATTCTCCGCCGCCAAACAAATATATATTTAATAGAGATCAATCACACGGACTAAAATCCAATGTCAGACACACAGTCCATTTACAAGTTCGTTCTGGGTCTGAACGAAACCGGAGGCACCTAGTACCCCGCATATCCATCGATCTGCAAGTACGTCTGGACGATCACCAACTGTTTCCATCTTCTTGGGTGTACAGCCCAATCAAGATCATCAGTAATCACCCAAACAACGTGAAGACTTCCGGTCTTCGACCACCGTCTTCATCTTCGACTTATCGTCGTATCAGTTATTCAGAATGGGATAAACCCGGTCTTTCCGAATAACTCGCGTATATTTTAAATAAGTGTTACACAAACACAACATACGCCTCATTCCAATTCATCAGTCACTAGCCGTAAATTAATCAAGAGAATAATTTCCCAAATATTAACCCCGAAGGCCGAAACCAACATCAGATCAATATCCAGAAAACCATTCTGCTTGGCTAATCGACAGTTAGTTTCTAAATTTCACATTCATAGGGAAAGGTTCCCATTAATTTTATCCAAGATAAATTCCTTGAATTTATTCTTTAATCATCTTTTGAATATCAATTCAAACTAGTCGGGATTAACGAACTTTACCGAAGCAATCATTTGTTTTAATTTCCCAATCCCAACCTATTCATCCCATGAAGTAAAACTGGTAATACTTCGTATCTAACACCACTGTGTTATCGGTAAATTCAATTACCATTTCACGTTCAAATCTAATTAAAGATTTAACTAACGCCTGGAGCAAAACTGGTGATACTCCATTCTCGACCATTTCAATCTAATTAAAGATTCATTAAAACTCCACTTAGTTTTAATCGTTAACTGGGTTAAAGAATCAGTGTCATTTAAAACACGGTTCATGAGAAACCCAAAATCACATTCCATTAATTATCGAGTTAAAGAACGAGTGTTATTTAAAACACTGTCCACGATAAACCCAAAAATCAATATCACCTCAATTCCAATTAAATATCATTTAATTGGTATACTTCATTAAATCTAAATAAAAAGATTTAATCTTTTCTCAACTGGGTTCAAGAACAGTGTTAGTGAAGACACCATTCACGACAAACCCAAATCACATTTGATATTCAATACAAGGCTCTGAATAGAAAATATATCGGCTTATATTCAATATCCAATTCTACGATTAACAAATGTCGTATTGGAAATAACGATATAAATATATATCTTTCAAATTTCCATAACAACATCTGTATAATCACGAATTCCAACATCGAAATATTCCGAAGACAATTTCGATTCAAATCCACTCCAATGCAATCATTGGAAATCTGGTTATTTTTAAAACCCTTTTCTAATTCAATTTGTTTATTTAAAAATAAATAGAATTATAATTCTAGTTCAAAACTACTTCATTTCGATAAAAATCTATTTTTATCTTTTCAAATATGGAGTTTTTCATCCCCATCCTTTCTAAATCATTTCTTATGATTTTACACAAATTATTATTATTTTTAATAATTTTATCAAGGCCCGTACAGTCGATTTCCATCAATGGCCATCGAACTGCACTTACAGCGACCTTTTCCAAATTTGATTTGGACATAATTCCAAATCCAACCGTTATATTTCAAATTTCTAATATTCGTTAGAAAGCTCTTTTCGATACGAACCTAACGGTTCCAGTTTTAGGAGAATCCGACGGTCGGATCTCCCGTAATGTCCGTTTGAAATAAATGGTCGAAATTCACGAACTGCCGCGGCGCGGCGCGTTCTATTCAGGCCATTATATTATATATATTATATATATAATATATATATATCGTCAATTTCTATTTAAAACGAATTTTATAAATAGTTTTGAATTCGTTTCAAAAACATTTTCAACTTCCATTTCAAATTCAAATCAAAGTTGAATCTTTCCTTATAAATTCGGTTTAAAATTCATTTCTATTCAACTCAAGTTTCAATTCAATTTGAATTCATTTCACTTCGTTTTAAATTCAATTCGGATTCGTTTTCAATTCGATTCAATTCAAAGTGGTTTTCTATTCAAATCAAATTCGTTATATATGCAATTGAAATCAAATTCGTTTTCTATTTAAATCAAATTTCAATTCAATTTGATTTCACTTCAATTCGTTTTCAATTCGAATTCGTTTTCAATTCAATTCGAATTGGTTTTATATTCAATTCATTTCGAAATTGTTTTATATTCAATTCATTTCAAAATGAATAAAATCGATATAAATATCGTTCACGTCAAAATGGCGTCAATCTAATCAACACGGCTTCATATATTCCTTTATTCTATTCAACAAATGAATATTTATTTTTGTCAACACACGACTAATCTCAACGAATGAGTATTGTCCACGTGTGACTATTTTTGTTAAATTATTCCGTTCAACACATGACTAATCTCAACGGATGAGTACAGTCAACACATGAACCTTTATTTTATAGTGATAAAGATATAAAATTTTATTATTAAAATATTTCGTTCAACACATGACTAATCTCAACGGATGAGTACAGTCAACACATGAACCTTTATTTTATAATGTTCTTTATTTTCTAAATTGGAATGAGGCCCAATCAATCACAATATAATGTTAATTATATGGACTTTCCATACATCACACGTATATAATAGCTTTGAAAAATAATCAACCATCAACCAAAGTGCACTACACTGTATAAGCATCAAATATAGATATCTAACGCTTATAACAGCCTGTCAATCAATCGATCGACATATTTAATCAGTCAGGATGAGTGAACTTCAAATTTCATCCCAACACCCGTGTGGGGTTTCAAACAATCAAACACAGATTTTATTTGTGCAGTTGGGCGATATGTAAAATTTATCGACCCAATCAATGTCCTTCAAATAGGTGTACATAAACAAACCGTCCGGTTTGTAAATGAATATTTATTTATTCACATTCACGTTAAAAATTATATTTTTAACGACTAAACATTTTATTTCAACATATGAATTTCTATTCAATTCATTTATTCTATAAAATGATATTGTTATTTTTCTAACTTATTTTAGAAAATTTCAGCGGCATAACGGCACGATACTAGAAACGGGACGAGGCCTAGCCTTATCCCCGGTCTAGTGAAGGCCCACGCCATTCACACATCAATCAAATCAATTTCATTTCACCAAACAATTCAATTCAAACCAAATCATCAAATTAATTTATGCAACCAAACAAACAAGTCCATGGTCTGTGGACGATTGTGTCGGGTGCTACTAAGCACCGTCTGCATCATAGTATATATATATAACTAGAAAAAGAAATTGAAAGGTGAGAAATTCTCACCGAAAGCTATCTAATACCATGACTCTTCATTTATAGAAATCTCCGCCATTCTCGCTCTTTGTCGCTTTCGTTGCCCGTAGCCACTATATATATATAAATCAATTTTTACTTCGCTGTTCAATATAGAAAAATCGAATTTTTACTTCGCTATTCAATATAGAGAAATCTCGCCTTTTCTATTTTTAAAATAGCGTCTTTTCACTTTTTAAAATATCATCTTTTCACTTTTAATGATTTTACCTTTTCAATTTCATCACTATAAAAATCACATTTTTATTTTGCTACCTATATAAAGATGATATTTTTAATATTCCTATCATGTAAAAATTATATTTTTAACTTTCCTATCATATAAAAATTATATTTAAAAAAACTGATTTCTAGAGCTAATTTCGTTAAATAAAAATAAACAAAAACTCACTTTTTAACTCGTTAGGAATTCCCGGCTGTTATCCTCACTTCGAGGTGCTCCGGTGGGTGCGCACTTGACTGGACGGGGACTGGAGCTCGCTGCCGAAGGGGGAAAAGGGTTTTCCGCGCGCTTGGAGGTGGACGGGGTGCTCATGGAGGTGCTAAGGTGATGCAGGGGTCTGGGGGATGTCGTCTCCGGTCGTTGACGGTCGGAGTGGGGCCCGGGGACGGTGGCGCGGCGGTTCTGGGTGAATTTGGGGCTCGATTTGGGGGTTGGGGTCTCTAGGGCTCGCGTGGGGAGGGAGGAGGCTAGGGGAACGGGGTGCGGTGGCCCACCTGGGCGGCGGCGCTCGTGGTGGGGGCCCGCGATGGTGAACGGCGACTTTTTTTTTATCTTTCAGAACGAACGGAGGAGAGAGAGGGAAATGAGGGGGTTAAAGAGGGAAAGGGTATTTTTATATTTTATTTATTTAATATTTAATTAACCCAAAAAGCAACTTTTACCTTCGACCCCTAAACGAGACCCACCGCCTGTCGTCCATAGCGTTTTACCCCCATTTCGAACACAATGGGATATGTATCGTAGGCTGATTCGATCGTCTCGATCAGTTTCCGTTGAATTTACATTTAAATCGCTATATTGAATTTTAAACGTACATTTCAAATTACCGGGGTCACATACTAACTTGAAAAATTCCAGAAAAATATTTTCTGGTTTCGTATTGACGATTCGGTCCTAACAAAACCAGTTTCGTCGAATTCTGAGACTGTTTGAAAAATGGCCAATTTCCAGTCGATTAAAATCAACTGAAACTGGTCAAACGCGTTTTCCTTTGCCACGCTCACATACTGATTCGAAAAATTATGAAATTTGGAATCTAGCAATAATTTGACACTGCGGACCCAACAAAATTGGTTTCGTCGAAATCCGAGGTCGTTTGCAAAATTTCCATTTTTAAGGGCCTGAATTCCATAGCGACTATTCAGAATTTTCAACTGGACATATCTTTTGATTCCCACTATGAAATTTTGATTTTTTGGATTCATTGGAAAGATATTCACAATTAGATTCCATTATTTTTGGTTTCACTAAAATCCGGATTGTTTTGCACCCGGTACATTCAATTGAAGTTAGAAATCGAATTATCGAACTACCGCGCCATTTTCAATTCTATTATATAATTATAAATAATTATTTATATTCTAACGGCGAACTATATACGTTCGAATTCTATTCAAAATAAATTTCTCGTCGATATTATCTAAAATAATTCATTTTAAATAATCAAAATTCGCTAAAATTGTCAAAATAAAAATTTTAAACTGGCCCAGATTTCCGGGTTGTTACAATCTCCCCCACTTAAAACTTTTCATCCCCGAAAAGGAAGAAAGTCGAAAGTGGTTTGATTAATCAACTCTACGTTCGATCTGGCTTCCATTCTCCAACTTTTCAGTTTCTGAGAATTTTCAAAAAAATTCAAAAATTTGGCTAACACCCTAAATTTTCGAAATTTTTTGCCATAACCTCCCCTGCACCGGGAGCCACGGGAAAATCCCGAAATTGCCATATAGGCCTTCTGATCTCAAAAAGAAAAAGAAAAAGCCAAGCGGCTAGCCAATAGGCTCATAAAATCATCATCACCCAAACAAAACAGTAAATTATGTAGTAAACATGTACCTATTTGTCGGGCAAACAAATTTTATTCTCTGCTCTAGCCTCCTTGCTGTGACCTGTTCAATGTAAGTATATGTATATGCAAGCAAATGCGACCAAATTTCGATAATATTCACTATTTGATCAAATTGGCTATATGGTTAAAATTTCAACTAACAAACAATAATCAAACAACACAACCATCAATCAATTAGTGAATTATCATTTCAAATTCATAATTTTGATATATAGTCAAAAATCAAATTTTTGATGCCAAATCACAACAATAGGCTCTATCTAATTTTGGTTCTCACACCAGTCAATAGGAGATATATAAATATCACACCTTCAACACTCGAACATAAATTCTGATGATGATATATCAATCATCAGAATCACCCCCGGGCGACTAGAGTGTAATTCTATATCTATCCAGTATATTAAAACTTCAAATACACGTTTGCAAGGCGTATATGCAAAATCTTTATATACTGGACTGTCCAAATTCAATATAAATAAATAATCAAATACGAATAATTGATTTAGATTTTCAAAACAAAAATTGTTTTCATTTTAAAAATATACTCTTCATACTCGTCCTAGGATACTACTGATCCTATCTCTAACGAGTCATCCCATTGGATATTACTAATCCAATATCTGATGAATTCTTTCGTATGGTTCTAATGTGCCTTGTTCTCTAAGCTTTGTAAACCAAAGCTCTGATACCACGATGAAACGACCCGAACTTCCCCGGTCTCCGAAGAGAGAGAAAGAACGAATTGTTTTGAGAACACGACAAAATAGAACGCATATAAAAGAACATTTCATTGTTATTACAACAATGCATCAGATTACAAGAATATACAGAGTATAAATGAATACACATTACACAGAAATATCGGAGATTACAATTACATTTAAATACATCGCAGCGGAAAATAATACAATACACAACTAGAAGGAGATATACGGATACAAAGCTTTCCGGATATCGTTCCAGCTGTAAACCAGGATCCTGTGAATATAAATCTGCAAAACCAAAACTACTAGCTTCCCGTGTCAAAATAAGGGCACCCAGAGTTTAGGTTAAAACAATAAACTCCAGGTCAGTCATGTGACTGGTGTGAGAATTAAAACAGTTATTAATTCTTTATTTTAAAGTTAGGTAAATCAAGGGACCACGCCGTAACACGGAACGGGTTTCCTCCCAAGAATACCAGTGCATAAAACAAACAGCGCAATGCTAAATAAAGAAAAATGAAGCTATTATAAGACCCAGTTCCCATCACACAATGCAAGGCAAGCCGGAGGATAGGGTTTTTACCTTATAATAGCCAAGAATGCTTGATACGTTTAAAACAAATCATTTGATACTATTATAAGTGCATAGTGTATAAAACCACTTCAAATCATAAGTATCAATCATAGGCGACATGAGCGTCCCATGCCACTATGTCGCCATATATAGGTTTACAAATAAAACCGCAAATGTCACGTATTTGGAAATTGGATTTCCATCTATGAACCGAGGCTAGGGATCGTCCTCTACCGATTCGAGACAATCTAGCCCATGTCTCAGGCAAGCGCGCAGGCAAGCCTTGGAGCGACAGGGCCGGTCCACCGATGTGGATTATTATGCCTGAACACTACGTTTCCCCGCCCTTTGGGGCGTAAATGAGCCAACGAATGACTCCATCGGACCCGGATCGTCCAATCAAACCGAGGCGCCTCGCAACAGCAACAACCACACAGGTGAAAAGTATATAAATGTCAGGGCTGGTAGGTCACTGACACCACCCTAGCTAGAAGGAAACGCATGCCCTCCCTGAGGTCCTCTCCCGTTTTTGGTTCACAACCGGGGTGCGAAACTCGCGAAGTAAACGTTACACAAAGCTACGCCACAAAGGCCGTGCTTTGATCATCACCACAAGACTTTGCTTTTCAACATAAGCCTCGATCAATTGCCACTTAGGCATGCCACACAGGCAATTTACTCCATGCGTTTGATATCCATCAGTATATAACTCCTGAGCTCGTACGTCTCAGAGAAGGGCGTTAAGCAAGAGAATAAATTCTCCACCGCCAAACAGATATATATTTAATAGAGATCAATCACACGGACTAAAATCCAATGTCAGACACACAGTCCATTTACAAGTCCGTTCTGGTCTGAACGAAACCGGAGGCACCTAGTACCCCGCATATCCATCGATCTGCAAGTACGTCTGGACGATCACCAACTGTTTCCATCTTCTTGGGTGTACAACCCAATCAAGATCATCAGTAATCACCCAAACAACGTGAAGACTTCCGGTCTTCGACCACCGTCTTCATCTTCGACTTATCGTCGTATCAGTTATTCAGAATGGGATAAACTCGGTCTTTCCGAATAACTCGCGTATATTTTAAATAAGTGTTACACAAACACAACATACGCCTCATTCCAATTCATCAGTCACTAACCGTAAATTAATCAAGAGAATAATTTCCCAAATATTAACCCCGAAGGCCGAAACCAACATCAGATCAATATCCAGAAAACCATTCTGCTTGGCTAACCGACAGTTAGTTTCTAAATTTCACATTCATAGGGAAAGGTTCCCATTAATTTTATCCAAGATAAATTCCTTGAATTTATTCTTTAATCATCTTTTGAATATCAATTCAAACTAGTCGGGATTAACGAACTTTACCGAAGCAATCATTTGTTTTAATTTCCCAATCCCAACCTATTCATCCCATGAAGTAAAACTGGTAATACTTCATATCTAACACCACTGTGTTATCGGTAAATTCAATTACCATTTCACGTTCAAATCTAATTAAAGATTTAACTAACGCCTGGAGCAAAACTGGTGATACTCCATTCTCGACCATTTCAATCTAATTAAAGATTCATTAAAACTCCACTTAGTTTTAATCGTTAACTGGGTTAAAGAACCAGTGTCATTTAAAACACGGTTCACGAGAAACCCAAAATCACATTCCATTAATTATCGGGTTAAAGAACGAGTGTTATTTAAAACACTGTCCACGATAAACCCAAAAATCAATATCACCTCAATTCCAATTAAATATCATTTAATTGGTATACTTCATTAAATCTAAATAAAAAGATTTAATCTTTTCTCAACTGGGTTCAAGAACAGTGTTAGTGAAGACACCATTCACGACAAACCCAAATCACATTTGATATTCAATACAAGGCTCTGAATAGAAAATATATCGGCTTATATTCAATATCCAATCCTACGATTAACAAATGTCGTATTGGAAATAACGATATAAATATATATCTTTCAAATTTCCATAACAACATCTGTATAATCATGAATTCCAACATCGAAATATTCCGAAGACAATTTAGATTCAAATCCACTCCAATGCAATCATTGGAAATTCTGGTTATTTTTAAAACCCTTTTCTAATTCAATTTGTTTATTTAAAAATAAATAGAATTATAATTCTAGTTCAAAACTACTTCATTTCGATAAAAATCTATTTTTATCTTTTCAAATATGGAGTTTTTCATCCCCATCCTTTCTAAATCATTTCTTATGATTTTACACAAATTATTATTATTTTTAATAATTTTATCAAGGCCCGTACAGTCGATTTCCATCAATGGCCATCGAACTGCACTTACAACGACCTTTTCCAAATTTGATTTGGACATAATTCCAAATCCAACCGTTATATTTCAAATTTCTAATATTCGTTAGAAAGCCCTTTTCGATACGAACCCAACGGTTCCGGTTTTAGGAGAATCCGACGGTCGGAACTCCCGTAATGTCTGTTTGAAATAAATGGTCGAAATTCACGAACTGCCGCGGCGCGGCGCGTTCTATTCAGGCCATTATATTATATGTATAATATATATAATATATATATATCATCGATTTCTATTTAAAACGAATTTTATAAATAGTTTTGAATTCGTTTCAAAAACATTTTCAACTTCCATTTCAAATTCAAATCAAAGTTGAATCTTTCCTTATAAATTCGGTTTAAAATTCATTTCTATTCAACTCAAGTTTCAATTCAATTTGAATTCATTTCACTTCGTTTTAAATTTAATTCGGATTCGTTTTCAATTCGATTCAATTCAAAGTGGTTTTCTATTTGATTCAAATTCGTTATATATTTCAATTGAAATCAAATTCGTTTTCTATTCAAATCAAATTCGTTATATATGCAATTGAAATCAAATTCGTTTTCTATTTAAATCAAATTTCAATTCAATTTGATTTCACTTCAATTCGTTTTCAATTCGAATTCGTTTTCAATTCAATTCGAATTGGTTTTATATTCAATTCATTTCGAAATTGTTTTATATTCAATTCATTTCAAAATGAATAAAATCGATATAAATATCGTTTACGTCAAAATGGCGTCAATCTAATCAACACGGCTTCATATATTCCTTTATTCTATTCAATAAATGAATATTTATTTTTGTCAACACACGACTAATCTCAAAGAATGAGTATTGTCCACGTGTGACTATTTTTGTTAAATTATTCCGTTCAACACATGACTAATCTCAACGGATGAGTACAGTCAACACATGAACCTTTATTTTATAATGTTCTTTATTTTCTAAATTGGAATGAGGCCCAATCAATCACCATATAATGTTAATTATATGGACTTTTCATACATCACACGTATATAATAGCTTTGAAAAATAATCAACCATCAACCAAAGTGCACTACACTGTATAAGCATCAAATATAGATATCTAACGCTTATAACAGCCTGTCAATCAATCGATCGACATATTTAATCAGTCAGGATGAGTGAACTTCAAATTTCATCCCAACACCCGTGTGGGGTTTCAAACAATCAAACACAGATTTTATTTGTGCAGTTGGGCGATGTGTAAACTTTATCGACCCAATCAATGTCCTTCAAATAGGTGTACATAAACAAACCGTCCGGTTTGTAAATGAATATTTATTTATTCACATTCACGTTAAAAATTATATTTTTAATGACTAAACATTTTATTTCAACATATGAATTTCTATTAAATTCATTTATTCTATAAAATGATATTGTTATTTTTCTAACTTATTTTAGAAAATTTCGGCGGCATAACGGCACGATACTAGAAACGGGACGAGGCCTAGCCTTATCCCCGGTCTAGTGAAGGCCCACGCCATTCACACATCAATCAAATCAATTTCATTTCACCAAACAATTCAATTCAAACCAAATCATCAAATTAATTTATGCAACCAAACAAACAAGTCCATGGTCTGTGGACGATTGTGTCGGGTGCTACTAAGCACCGTCTGCATCCTAGTATATATATATAACTAGAAAAAGAAATTGAAAGGTGAGAAATTCTCACCGAAAGCTATCCAATACCATGACTCTTCATTTATAGAAATCTCCGCCATTCTCGCTCTTTGTCGCTTTCGTTGCCCGTAGCCACTATATATGTATAAATCAATTTTTACTTCGCTGTTCAATATAGAAAAATCGAATTTTTACTTCGCTATTCAATATAGAGAAATCTCGCCTTTTCTATTTTTAAAATAGCGTCTTTTCACTTTTAAAAATATCATCTTTTCACTTTTAAAAATATCATCTTTTCACTTTTAATGATTTTACCTTTTCAATTTCATCACTATAAAAATCACATTTTTATTTTGCTACCTATATAAAGATGATATTTTTAATATTCCTATCATGTAAAAATTATATTTTTAACTTTCCTATCATATAAAAATTATATTTAAAAAAACTGATTTCTAGAGCTAATTTCGTTAAATAAAAATAAACAAAAACTCACTTTTTAACTCGTTAGGAATTCCCGGCTGTTATCCTCACTTCGAGGTGCTCCGGTGGGTGCGCACTTGACTGGACGGGGACTGGAGCTCGCTGCCGAAGGGGGAAAAGGGTTTTCCGCGCGCTTGGAGGTGGACGGGGTGCTCATGGAGGTGCTGAGGTGATGCAGGGGTCTGGGGGATGTCGTCTCCGGTCGTTGACGGTCGGAGTGGGGCCCGGGGACGGTGGCGCGGCGGTTCTGGGTGAATTTGGGGCTCGATTTGGGGGTTGGGGTCTCTAGGGCTCGCGTGGGGAGGGAGGAGGCTAGGGGAACGGGGTGCGGTGGCCCACCTGGGCGGCGGCGCTCGTGGTGGGGGCCCGCGATGGTGAACGGCGACTTTTTTTTTTAATCTTTCAGAACGAACGGAGGAGAGAGAGGGAAATGAGGGGGTTAAAGAGGGAAAGGGTATTTTTATATTTTATTTATTTAATATTTAATTAACCCAAAAAGCAACTTTTACCTTCGACCCCTAAACGAGACCCACCGCCTGTCGTCCATAGCGTTTTACCCCCATTTCGAACACAATGGGATATGTATCGTAGGCTGATTCGATCGTCTCGATCAGTTTCCGTTGAATTTACATTTAAATCGCTATATTGAATTTTAAACGTACATTTCAAATTACCGGGGTCACATACTAACTTGAAAAATTCCAGAAAAATATTTTCTGGCTTCGTATTGACGATTCGGTCCTAACAAAACTAGTTTCGTCGAATTCTGAGACTGTTTGAAAAATGGCCAATTTCCAGTCGATTAAAATCAACTGAAACTGGTTAAACGCGTTTTCCTTTGCCACGCTCACATACTGATTCGAAAAATTATGAAATTTGGAATCTAGCAATAATTTGACACTGCGGACCCAACAAAATTGGTTTCGTCGAAATCCGAGGTCGTTTGCAAAATTTCCATTTTTAAGGGCCTGAATTCCATAGCGACTATTCAGAATTTTCAACTAGACATATCTTTTGATTCCCGCTATGAAATTTTGATTTTTCGGATTCATTGGAAAGATATTCACAATTAGATTCCATTATTTTTGATTTCACTAAAATCCGGATTGTTTTGCACCCAGTACATTCAATTGAAGTTAGAAATCGAATTATCGAACTACCGCGCCATTTTCAATTCTATTATATAATTATAAATAATTATTTATATTCTAACGGCGAACTATATACGTTCGAATTCTATTCAAAATAAATTTCTCGTCGATATTATCTAAAATAATTCATTTTAAATAATCAAAATTCGCTAAAATTGCCAAAATAAAAATTTTAAACTGGCCCAGATTTCCGGGTTGTTACAGTTAATACTTAGGGAATTGTTCTCTTACTAATTTATGGTTAGAGATAGATGGAATGTGAACTGGGTTTATTGTGAACTGTATTTTTAACGACATTCGTTCTTTAACCCAATTTACAGTGAAATGTGATTTGGAATTTATAAATCTTTTTATTAGGATTTAACAGGAGTTTTCCAAAGTAAAGTTTTCCAATTTAATATATATTAAATTGGAATTGAATGGAATTCGATTTGATAATAATCGTAATGAAATTCTATGGAGGAAGACTGTTAATGCAGATGAAATTTAAAAGGCGTTGCCGGTATTCCATTTATATTAGTGGTCAGATACGGAAATTGATATTGATTATATATTGATTTGTTCTTCCGTGAAGATTCAATAATAAATGGAATGTGATTTGGGTTGTCGTGAATGGTATCTTTAATAATACTGTTCTTAGACCCAATGGAATTAAGAAAATCAGAAACTAACTGGAGACTAGTTTAGTTGAATGGTTTCCTGGGTGTTGATCTGATGTTGGTTTCGGCCTTCGGGTTAATACTTAGGGAATTGTTCACTTGCTAATTTACGGCTAAAGGATGACGAAATGGAATGTGATTTTGGGTTTATCGTGTACCGTGTTTTAAATGACATTGGTTCTTTAACCCAGTTAAAGGCATGATATGATTTCCCAAGTTAAACAATTGTTAATACTGATTTCTGGGAAGATTAAAACCAAGTGGAGTTTTAATGCATCTTTAATTAGATTGAATTGATATTCAAAGGAAGGTTAGAGAATAAATTTAAAGAATTTATCTTTGATAAAATTAATGGGAACCTTTCCCAAAGTATATGAATATTTAGATAAAGAAATATTCTAGATTGGAATGAGGCGTATGTTGTGTTTTTATAGCACTTGTTTATTATATACGCGAGTTATTCAGAAAGACCGGGTTTATACCATTCTGAATAACTGATTCGACGATGTGTCGAGGATGAAGACGGTGGTTGAAGACCGGAGGTCTTCACATCATTTGGATGATTACTGATGTCTTGATTGGGCTGTACACCCAAGGCGAGGTAATAAGTGGTGGTCGTCCAGACGTACTTGGAGATCGACGGATATGCGATGGCCTCTCCCCTATATTGGACATATGGGGAAGGAATAAGGTGCCTCCGGTTTCGTTCATACCCAGAGTGAACTTGTAAATGGATGTGTGTCTGACATCGGATTTCATTCTGTGTGATTGATAGACATCGATTGCATAGCGTGAATTGCCTGTGTGGCATGCTGAGATGCAAATGATCAAGGTTTCTGTTGAAAAGCAGAGTCTTGTGGTTGATGATCAAAGCACGGCTTTAAAATAGCGTAGCTTTGTGTAGCATTGGTTCGCGAGCCTCACACCCCGGTGTGAACTAGAAATGGGAGACGACATCGGGGAGGGCATGCATTTCCTTCTAGCTAGGAGTGGTGTCAGCGTTTTGCACGCCCTGGCATTTTACTTATGTGGATGATGGATAGTAAGGCGCCTCGGCTATATCAGTCGTTCCGGGGCCGATGGAGTCATTTGGCTCAGTTACGTCCCATAGGGCGGGGAAATGTAGTTTTCAGGCATTTTAATCCACATCGGGTGGATCGGCCCTGACGATCCAAAGGCTTGGCAGATTACTTGCCTGAGACACGGGCTAGAGCGTCTCTAAGCGGTAAGGACAATCCCTTGCATTGGTTCATAGATGGAAATCCAACTTCCAACACGACATTTTGCAGTTTTGATTGTAAACCTATATATGGCGACATAGTGGTATGGGGCACATATGACATATATGATTGATACTTATGATTGAAATTGTTTTGACACTATACACTTATAGTAATAATAAAACATGAAATTTTACGTACCAAGCATTCTTGGCTATTATAAGGTAAAAACTCTATCCTCCGGCTTGCGTTGCATTGTGTGATGGGACCTGAGTCTTATAATAGCTTCATTGTTCTTTATTTAGCATTGCGCTGTTGTTTGTATGCACTGGTATTCTTAGGAGGAAACCCGTTCCATGTTATACGGTGTGGTGCCTTGATTTACCTAGCTTTAAAACAAAGATTAATAACTGTTTTAGTTCTCACACCACTCACATGATTGACCTGGAGTTTATTGTTTTAGCCTAAAATCCGGGTGCCCTATTTTCTATATGGGCAGCTAGTAGTTTTGGTTTTGCAGATTTATATTCACAGGATCCTGGTTTATAGCTGGAATGATATTCGGAAAGCTCTGTATCCGTATATTCCTTTCAGTTGTGTTTTGTATTATTTTCTGCTGCATTGTAACGTATTTAAATCTTTGATGTTTAGTAAATGTGTAATATTTATTCATACTCTGTATATCCTTGTGTTCTGATGAAATTGTTGTAATAAGCAATGAAATGTTCTTCTGTTTATGTTCCGATTCATCGTGTCCTCAACTCAATCCGGGCTTTCCTTCGTGGGGAAGTTCGGGATGTTTCATTTTGGTATCGGATCTTTGGTTTACAGAGCTCGGAGAACAAGCCACTTTAGAACCAAATGAAAGAATTCATTAGAGATTGGATTAGTAATATCCAATGAGAATGACTCATTAAAGATAGGATCAGTAGAATCCTAGAACGAGTGTGAAGGGTGATATTTTTAAAATAAATTGAAACGAATTTTGTTTTGAAAATTTAAACCAGTGTTTGAATATTTTTATTTGTATTGAATTTGGACAATCCAATATATAAAGATTTTGCATATACGCCTTGCAAACGTGTATTCGAAATTTTAATATACTAGATATGTGACGATCTCAAAACCCCGTGCTACGGTGTTAAGGATAATCATTGGAATATAACACATTAATCATCATTAGCAGAGTACAGATAATAGCATAAACAAGAAATATAATAATTTACACAAATCTAACAGCGGAATCATATATATATATATATCACCACATCAGAGAGCACAGTGCAGGATACAACTTAGTGCATAATAATACATAATCAGTCTACATCGCCAGTGGCGGAATCACATATATAGAGAGTGTACATAAACGAAACATCAGTCTACATCGCCTGTGGCGGAATCATATACATATACAATAACGGCGGAAAAATCATAGTCATCAACATGTAGTCAAGCCTCGCCATGAGCCAAAAGTGCACCCATACTTCGGTGCCAAGCCAAAATATGTTAGCTACCTGTAACTAGGCCGCCCATGTGAAAATAAGGGCACCCGAGTTTGCAAGGTGAAACAAACTACGAGTCAGTCATGGGACTAGTATGAGAAGTCTACTTAACTTATCAAACAACAATAATAAGGCAAATCAAAGGACCACGCCACTTTCGCGGAACGGGTTTACTCCAATGAGTGCTAGTGCATGAAATAAAGTAAATGATTAAATCATTGTAATGCTTTTTATAAAAATGAAGCCATTATAATACTCAGGTCCCATCACACAATGCAACGCAAGCCGGAGGATAGAGTTTTTACCTTATAATGGCCAAGAGATGCTTCATACGTATAAAACAAAAGTGTTTGATATTATTACTAGTGCATATATGTTTCAAAAGAAAATTCAATCTTAAATATCAATCGTAGGCGGCATGAATGACCCATACCACTATGTCGCCATACTAGTAATACAATCACATCCGCAATTTCGTATTGGAAATTGGATTCCATCATGAGTTGAGGCAAGGGGCAAGCTCCTCTCCGTTCGACACTCTAGCAAATGCCTCAGGATCGCACACAGCGGTCCTTGGAATCGGCTGGGCCGGTCCTCTCTTACTTTTGAGGATTAGTTATTCCTGAACACACGTTTCCCGGTCCTTACAGACCTATAATCGAGGCGCCTCACATTCCAACAACCACACAGGTTAAAAGTATATATAAATATCAAGGCTGGTAGGTCACTGACACCACCGTAGCTAGAAAGAAATGTCGTGTTCTCCCAGCGGTCCTTCTCCCTTTTTGACTCATACCGAGGTGTGAGGCTCGCGAATCCACGCTATACACAAAGCTACGCCACACAGGTCATGTTTTGATCATCAACCACAAGACTTTGCTTTTCAACAGAAGCCTTGATCATATGCCACTTAGGCGTGCCACACAGGCAATCCACTCCATACGACTGATTTCTATCGATATATAACCTCTGAGCTCGTACGTCTCAGAGAAGGGCGTTAAGCAAGAGAATAAATTCTCCACCGCCAAACAGATATATATTTAATAGAGATCAATCAGCATAGAGCAAAATCCAATGTCAGTCACACAGTCCATTTACAAGTTCGTTCTGGGTATGAACGAAGCCGGAGGCACCAAATTCCTCGCATATCCACACGATCAACAATACGTCCGGACGACTACCCCTTTAGCTCCTTCAAGGTAGCTACTCCAATCACAAGCATCAGTAGCGTCCATCCATCCAATGTGAAGATCTTCGGTCTTGAACCGTCTTCTTCTTTTCAACTTCTAATGGTCGATCGATTATTTGAAATGAGAATTAACTCGGCCTTTTCAAATAATCTACGTATATTTAGATTTTCAAATCAATTCTTCACATGGTTAAATCATTCGACATTCATATTTCAGTTCTTAAGTATAGTTTTCATGTCAAACACATTCAACCATCAAATATCAAGCAAACCAAGCAGAATCGGTTTATTTCCACTCTATATCGTCTATAATAATTTATAACGATATATCGCCATTTTTATTTATTTAAAAATGGCCCTACATAATTAAACGACATTTCAGGTCGTGCCGAAGCATTGGCACTGTTTTTCCCAAAATTTGTTTCACACATATATGAAGATCTAACCGTTGCATTTCAACAAAGTTTATATCATTGGGAAGATATTCCCAAAGCGAACCCAACGTTTCCAGTTTTGTGAAAATCCGTGGTCGGATCTTTCGGTATAATCGTTCGAAGTTACGATTTCAAAACGCGAACTGCACGGCCTTGATTCATTTTAATTTATATTTATATTTATATATATATAAATATAATTCATTCGACGATTTCAATATCATTTTCACTTCGAATATTTCACTAACACCTTTATATTTCGAAAAATTTCGTCATAACCTCCTTTGTACGGGAAGGGGTTTGGAAATTTATTGGGCCGTATTAGGTACCCAATAAATCCTAATAAGCACACACATATTTATAGTGATATATTCCGGTGTCCACAGGGGAGTGTGTATAGATCATAACTCCAAAGAATAAATTCTCGTCACCCTATAAATGGTTTTTGTGCCTTAATGACCAGAGAGACGTGTTTATTGTCATCTCCAGACCCGTATGGGGTTTCTATTAATCTTGCAATTTACCGTTACAATTTATATAGTCCAGATCAGTCATCAGTTCAACCTGTAATATAAAGTCATCGCCATACAAGCCTCTCGCTCGTACGGTAAATCTTCAACCTCGTCACACAAGCTCCAAATGTTTATGTGGTATATGATGAAGTATGCCTATCGTCAAGAAGTATGCCATGTAGTGTAGTTCAAAATTAATTGTTATTATCCTATGAAGATGTTTAGTATTACACACAGAACAGCTAGCACTCCGCATCCAATGGCATTCACAGGAGTTGATATGATAATAAAATTTGCACATCCAACTCATTAAGGTTTACCTATTTGTCGGGCACGCAAATAAATTCTTTACTCAACAGCTAATTCATTTCCTGTTCAACACACACACACACACACACACACATATATATATATATATATGTGTGCAAAATTAAGCTAAAAATTATATTTCCAGCGAACAAAGGTTTATCTCCACTTATGGTTATTTTTAACACTTCACGTTTCACTTAAAAATGATATTTTTGTTGAACTAAAATATATTTCAACACATGACTATTTTATTTAGTTCCTATACATGTTAAAAATAATCTTCTTAGCAAACAAATATTTATTTCAACAGTTGTATATTTTTAACAATTCGCACACATGATAAAAATGGTATTTTTATCATCGAAAATATTTATTCAACACATGAATGTTTTAACACTTCCTATTCTCAATAAAAATGTAATTTTTATTGTTCGATCATTTTATTCAACACATGAACTTCTCAACACATGAGCTTCTCAACACATGAGCATTTCCATAGATGGATATATTTTATATGGTTTGTACATATATAAGAAAGATGTTATTTTTATTGTTGAAACAATTTATTTATAATACGAATATTTTACATAGTTAATATATATAAAAATGTGATTTTTATTGTTAAAACTATTTATTTATTCAACACATGAATTATTTTTCAACACATGAACTTCTCAACACATGAGCATTTCCACACATGGATATAGTTTCAACACACGACTTTCATTTCAATACATGAAAATAATTTCAACATATGAAAATAATTCTAACACATGAATATTATTCAAAATTTCGGCAGCATAACGGCAGGGTATTTAAAACCGGCACCGTCCGGAGTATGGCTCCTCGCTCTACCTTAAAACCTCGCAGTTTTTGACAATGGGGATTTCATATATCTAATTCGTACGCAGGCGAGTATGATTTTTCTTTTCCACAATTTATTTCAATCACAAATGGGTATTTTTCAACCACAACCAAACAATATCAACCACAAACAATTCTATCAACCATCTGCATTATTCACCCAATTTTTCACACCAATTCACAATCAATAGATGTCGTTCATGGTTTGTGGAGGAGGGGAGTATATATATATATATATATATTTTCCATTCCAACACACATATTATTTATACAATGCATGTATAATTCATACTTCGCTCATATAACTTACACAACGCATGTACATGAGGTATACGACACGTATATAATTTATATTTTGCTTATATAATTTATACATCACATTTCCATTCACAATTCAGTTTAGAAATCTCACATTGGTTTTCGAGATGCTAAAAATCGTAGATAGCTCAGAAAAATCCGCGGTCTCTTCTAGGATGTAGAGAGCCTCCTTGCAGATACGATGTTTCCTATTTCATCGAATTTCGTTAACACACGATAAAGATATGATTTTTCAAAGTTTACGACACTTAAAAGTGTTATTTTCAGTTCAAGTATAATAAAGTCGATACCTTACACGGTTGTTCAAAACTAGGTTTTAGTTTTCGCGAAAACCGAGGCTCGATATTGCGATCGGAGGGCACAGCTTGTAAGAGCATCGAGAGGGCTTCAGGCGCGCGGCAGTGGCGTCCAACTCGGTGGGCCTTCTGCTCATGGCGGCGGCAGAAAGTTTGGATGTTTGAGGGGCTCGTGCTTGACGATGGCGAAGAGAGGGAGGGCGAGGGTTGGTCGGATTTGAAGAGGGAAGGGAGGGCTTTCGAGGTAGGGCGGTGGCGGGAGATGGCGTGGCCTGTGGCGGCGGCGATTTGGTCGGGAAGGAGGGAGCAACGTGCGTCGTCGGGCACGAGAGAGCGGCGAGGGTTTTCTGACTTTTTTTTTATTTTAATTTATGAAAGGAGAATTTCTATTGGTCTGTGGTTTTATTAAATTTTAAAGTAGTGTTTTCCACACGGACACCAATTGAAACCCAACGATTGTCGCCCCTAGCTAAATACCCCCATCCTGGACACAATGGGGTATGTTTCGTAGGCCAATTCGACTGTTACAGTCAGTTATTCTTCAAATTAAAATATAAAACATTCAAATTCTGTTTTGAACGTACATTTTAATTTGCCAGGGCCGCAAACTGATTCGGAAAATTCCAAAAAGTTAAATCTAGCTATGTTTTGACGCTATGGTCCCAACAAAACTAGTTTCGTCGAATTCTGAGACCGTTTGAAAAATGGTCATTTTCTGGTCAATCCAATTTAACAGAAATTAACCGAACACATTTTCTTTTGACACGCCCACATACTAGCTTCAAAAATTATGAAATTTGAAACCTAGTAATAATTTGTCATCCCGGATCCAACAAAAGTGATTTCGTCGAATTCCGAGGTCGTTTGCACAATGTCCATTTTCAAGGGCTATAAATTCTCTATAGCGACCTTTCTGAAAATTCATTTGGCCATAACTTTTGATTCCCGCTATGAAACTTCTATTTTTCAGATTCGTTCGAAAGATATTCATAAACAGATTTAAATATTTTTGGTTTCACTATAATCCGTTATATTTTACACCCGGTACAGTCAGTCAAAGTTTGAATTCAAATTTTCAAACTGCCACACTTTTTCTAATTCATTATTTTACTGAAATATTCTATTTCAATTGTTTAAATCTCTTTGAAATAACCAATTTAAAATTTTTAAATTGGCTCCTATTTTCCGGATTGTTACAATCTCCCCCACCTAAAACTTTTCGTCCCCGAAAAGGAAACAACAGTACAATTGGAAACAAAAATGTAATTGCAAAGTATTGTGAAGGTACCTTGCACCGGAGTTAGTCAGAGAGGTCCATTCTGCATTCGGGATAAGATTGCTTAATGCTTTCCTCGGTCTCCCAAGTACAGTCTCTAGGATCACTACTCCACTGCACTTTAACTAAATGAACCTTCTTGCTCCTTAGCTCTTTAGTTTCTTTGCCAACAATTTTTAACGGTTCTCTTCTGACTGCTAATTCTGGAGTAATTTCCAAGTCCTGTTGTGCTGCTTCTTCTACAACAAGATCCGGGTCGTGCACATGTCTTCTAAGTTGAGATACGTGAAATACATTATGCACTCCAGGCAACCAATCAGGTAATTGAACCCTATAAGCAAGAGTTCCAATTCGTTCAAGTACAGGAAAAGGACCAATAAATCTGGGTGCCAACTTCCCAGTTTTACCGAATCGTATCACTCCTCTCATCGGAGAAATTTTCAAGTAAACATTATCACCAACAACGAATGTCAAATCCCTTCTTCTAGAATCTGCATAACTTTTCTGTCGGCTTTGCGCGGTTTTCAATCGCTTCTTGATGAAATCAACTTTATCAGATGCTTCTCTAATCATATCGGGTCCCAACACAAGTATATTGCCCGGTTCTACCCAACATGCGGGAGATCTGCACGGTCTACCATATAATGCTTCAAATGGCGACATTTTTAGACTTGCTTGATAGCTGTTGTTATATGAGAATTCTGCCAAATGCAAGTGATCTTCCCATGACCCATCAAAATCAATAATACAAGCCCGTAGTAAATCTTCTAGAATTCTGTTCACCCACTCAGTTTGGCCATCTGTCTGAGGGTGATAAGCGGTGCTCATTTTTAGTTTCGTTCCCAATTATGTCTAGAATGCCTCCCAGAATTTGCTAGCAAATATTTGGTCTCTATCAATGACTATGCTGATGGGAACTCCATGCAGCTTAACAATTTCTTTGAAATATATCTGTGCTAGACTTTGAGCGGTTCTATTGGATTTAATAGGTATGAAATGAGCAGTCTTCGTGAAGCGATCTATGATCACCTAAATACTGTCATTACCTTTCTTGGTTTGGGGCAAACCATCTATGAAATCCATGGAAATCTGTTCCTATTTCCAACCTGGGACTTCCAACAGTTGCAACAATCTGACTAGCTTTTGTTGGTCGCTCTTGACTAATTGGCAAGTTGGGCACCTGCTAACATACAAAGAAATGTCCCTCTTCATCGCCTTCCTCCAAAAAGTGCGTTTGATATCGTTGTACATTTTACTTACTCCAGGATGAATGCAAATCTTGGATTTACGGCATTCATCAACCACCTCTCTTTTGAGCTCAGGGATGTCGGGAACACAAATTCTCCCAGTTAAACTCAGAACTCCCTCACTATCCCCTTGGAAACTGGAGCTTTCGCCTTTTTGAATTCTTCTGGTCATCTCTTTAACAAAATTGTCATTTTTCTGTAGAACAGAGATCTTGTCATTCAATGAAGACGTAATGATAAAACTGGCGATGATTTCAGTCTTTCTACTGAGCGCATCAGCTACTACGTTAGCCTTTCCCGGCGTATACAGGATATCCAGATCATACGCGACGAGAAATTCTAGCCAACGCTGCAGCCTTAAATTCAAATCTTTCTGGGTGAACAGATACTTCAATGATTAATGATATGTAAATAGTTCGAATTTCTCACCCAGCAAGTAATGCCTCCAGATTTTTAAAGCGAAAACGATAGCTAGCAACTCAAGATCATGAGTTACATAATTCTTCTCATGCGGTTTCAGCTGGCGGCTTGCATAAGCGACTACTTAGCCTCTTTGCATTAACACTGCACCAAGACCTCTAACAGAAGCATCTGTCCAAACTGTCAAATCCTGATTGCCATCGATAATGGTTAATGGAGCGGTTGTCAATTTCGATTTCGATTCCTGGAAAGCTTCCTCACAGTCCGAAGTCCACTTAAATTTCTCGTGCTTCTTCGTAAGCTTTGTTAATGGACTGGATATCTTCGAAAAATCCTTAATGAACTTTCGATAATAACTAGCCAACCCCATAAAACTTCTAACCTCTGTGGGTGTGGTAGGCTGTTTACAGTCTTGAATTGCTGTAATTTTGCTCAGATCTACAGAAATCCCTTCCTTTGACACGACATGGCCAAGGAACTTCACCTCTTCTTGCCAGAAGACACATTTAGAGAATTTGGCTTTGAAGACGTTCTTTCTCAGAATCTCCAATACTTGTTCTAAATGTTTTTCATGCTCAGGTTTTGATTTGGAGTAGATTAAAATATCACCGATGAATACGAGGACAAATTTATTCAGAACTCCCCTGAACACTCTATTCATTAGATCGACGAAATATGCTGGAGCGTTGCATAAGCCGGACGTCATTACTAACCATTCATAAAATATGTCTGGACCTCTGAAAGCTGTCAAAGGAACACACTCTTTGGCAATTCTCAGTTGATGAAAACCTATGGCTAGGTCCATTCGGGAAAATACTCTCGCCCCATTTAATTGATCTAACAGATCATCGATGCGGGGTAATGGGTATTTGTTTTTAAGCGTCTGTTTGTTGAGGTCTCAGTAATCAACACACAATCGGAGAGTACCGTCTGACTTTGGGACAAACACTACAGCTGCACCCAACTAGAAAAGATAGGTCTGATCAGACCCTTCCACAGCAGTTGACGAGTTTGATCGCCTAATTCTTCTTTTTCCTTTGGAGTCATTCTGCGAATTGGATGTACTGCTGGTCTGGCATTGGGAATTAGATCGATTCTGAATTCTATTTCTATTTGCGGAGGTAAGTTTTCGACTTCTTCAAACACATCTGCATAGTTTCTAACAACAGGAATCTTTTCTAAGGAAGTGGGAATAACTTCTAACGCAGACCAAAATTCCTTTCTATCTGGATTCGAACCATGACATGGTACAGTAATATATTCATGCTTCGTTCTAATGTTTACTATCCTTTCCACACAATTTACTTTGGCTTCGTATTTCGTTAACCAATCTAGCCCGAGAATGATATCAAACTCAGAAAAGTCCATTACGACTAGATTAAAAGAAATTCGGTATCGAGAAAAAAAGAAGCAGGTACTTTACAATATGAACTAAGAATAGTAGAACCCCCTATTGGATTATGCACCCTAACCGATTCTGTAAGCTTTCTTTGTTTTAACTTTAAATTATGTACTGTATTACTTGCAATAAAACTACGTGATGCACCCATGTCAAATAATACAAAAACAGGAATATTTTTTATTGTAAGGGTACCTCCCAAAACATCGGGTTTACCTGCTCCATCGGAAGCAGCCGGCCGGTTCGTCCCGTCATATACATGAGCAACCCCGGCCTTCTTAAGCAAGGGATAGTCTTTGACAAGATGACCTGTCCAGCGATAGTTAAAGCATGAACGGGGGTTCTGAGAGCCCTGGCTTGAACCTTGAGAGTCGGTCTTCTGCCTTTTCAGGGTTGTGCAAACATTTGAGTAGTGCCCCACCTTGCCACAATTGTAACAGCTTCCCTTCGGCGGCCTGCTAGTCTGCTGATTCGTGGACGCCGCGATGCTTGATTCTGGCTGGTTTGTGGAGGGCTTGCGTTTATTCCCCGCTTGGCTTTTAGCACGGTCCAAATCGAGGTTCCTTTGATCCAGGTCCTCATAGTTGCACGCCATCTCCACTAATTCATTAAACTCCAGCTTGATATGGGCCATTGCCCTGTCTTGGTACTTCCGCTTTAGCCCGAGGATGAACCTCTTGTTCTTGGACTTAGCGGTGTCGACGAGCTCAGGAGCATAGCGGGATAACTGCGTAAACTTGTTCAGATAGTCTTGCACAAAAAGATCTCCTTGCTGGAGGTTTTCGAATTCGTCGTGCATGCGCTCCAGGGCTTGCTCTGGGACGTACTTTTCTTTGAATAAATCTTTGAATTCATCCCAAGTCCTAGCAGCATCTCTTTTCGCTGCGGTAAGAGCTTCCCACCATAATTCGGCTTCCTCTTGCAGAAGCCAAGCACCCATGAAAGCTTTATCTTGATCACCCAGCCTCAGGCCTCCTAATATCTTCTCGCATGTTTTCAGCCATGCCAAGGCCTCAATCATAGTGCCCGTTCCAGAGAAGGTTTTGCCTCCTAGGTCCTTGTACCATTTAGCCACGCGGTCGAGCTCGAATTGTTGAGCGGTCGAGGGTTGTATTAAGGGTCCATCTTCTGCTAGGACTTCTCCTCGTCCTCTGCCACGGCCAGCTCGGCCTCCTCTACCAGCGGCTGCTCGGGTAGCCATTATTCAAGTTCTGTATAAGAAAGAAAAGAGTCAGTCTACAGAAACGATAATTTTATTGTATGGTAAAGCAGAAGAACTTAAGGAAAGACTACGATGTACTGATCAAATTATTTTTGCTATTCTGCTTAGCTCATTCTAGGACATTACTAGTCCTATGTCTAATGAGCTACTCGCCTTAGAATACTACTGATTCTATTCTGACGAAGTGTTTAATGTGTTAAATTCCAGAACTAAGGTTAACCAAAGCTTTGATACCACCTGCGATGATCTCAAAACTCCGTGCTACGGTGTTAAGGATAATCATTGGAATATAACACATTAATCATCATTAACAGCGTACAGATAATAGCATAAACAAGAAATAGAATAATTTACATATATATGACAGCGGAATCATATATATATATCACCACATCAGAGAGCACAGTGTAGGATACAACTTAGTGCATAATAATACATAATCAGTCTATATCGCCAGTGGCGGAATCACATATATAGAGATTGTACATAAACGAAACATCAGTCTACATCGCCTGTGGCGGAATCATATACAAATACAATAATGGCGGAAAAATCATAGTCATCAACATGTAGTCAAGCCTCGCCATGAGCCAAAAGTGCACCTCTACTTCGGTGCCAAGCCAAAATATGTTAGCTACCTGTAACTAGGCTGCCCGGGTGAAAATAAGGGCACGAGTTTGCAAGGTGAAGCAAACTACGAGTCAGTCATGGGACTGGTATGAGAAGTCTACTTAACTTATCAAACAACAATAATAAGGCAAATCAAAGGACCATGCCACTTTCGTGGAATGGGTTTACTCCAATGAGTGCTAGTGCATGAAATAAAGTAAATGATTAAATCATCGTAATGCTTTTTATAAAAATGAAGCCATTATAAGACTCAGGTCCCATCACACAATGCAACGCAAGCCGGAGGATAGAGTTTTTACCTTATAATGGCCAAGAGATGCTTCATACGTATAAAACAAAAGTGTTTGATATTATTACTAGTGCATATATGTTTCAAAAGCAAATTCAATCATAAATATCAATCATAGGTGGCATGAATGACCCATACCACTATGTTGCCATACTAGTAATACAATCACATCCGCAATTTCATATTGGAAATTGGATTCCATCATGAGTCGAGGCAAGGGGCAAGCTCCTCTCCATTCGACACTCTAGCAAATGCCTCAGGATCGCACACAGCGATCCTTGGAATCGGATGAGCCGGTCCTCTCTTACTTTTGAGGATTAGTTATTCCTGAACACACGTTTCCCGGTCCTTACAGACCTATAATCGAGGCGCCTCGCATTTCAACAACCACACAGGTGAAAAGTATATATAAACGTCCGGGCATAGGTCATTGACACCACCGTAGCTAGAAAGAAACGTCGTGTTCTCCCAGTGGTCCTTCTCCTATTTTTGACTCATACCGAGGTGTGAGGCTCGCGAATCCACGCTATACACAAAGCTACGCCACACAGGCCATGCTTTGATCATCAACCACAAGAATTTGCTTTGCAACAGAAGCCTTGATCATATGCCACTTCGGTGTGCCACACAGGCAATCCACTCCATGCGACTGATTTCTATCGATATATAACCTCTGAGCTCGTACGTCTCAGAGAAGGACGTTAAGCAAGAGAATAAATTCTCCACCGCCAAACAGATATATATTTAATAGATATCAATCAGCATAGAGAAAAATCCAATGTCAGACACACAATCCATTTACAAGTTCGTTCTGGGTATGAATGAAGCCGGAGGCACCAAATTCCTCGCATATCCGCACGATCAACAATACGTTCGGACGGCTACCACTTCAGCTCCTTCAAGATAGCTACTCCAATCATGAGCATCAGTAGCGCCCATCCATCCAACGTGAAGATCTTCGATCTTGAACCGTCTTCTTCTCTTCGACTTCTAACCATCGATCGATTATTTGAAATGAGAATTAACTCGGCCTTTTCAAATAATCTACGTATATTTTGATTTTCAAATCAATTCTTCACATGGTTAAATCATTCGACATTCACATTTCAGTTCTTTAGTATAGTTTTCATGTCAAACACATTCAACCATCAAATATCAAGCAAACCAAGCAGAATCGGTTTATTTCCACTCTATATCGTCTATAATATTTTATAACGATATATCGCCATTTTTATTTATTTAGAAACGACCCTATATAATTAAACGACGTTTCAGGTCGGGCCGAAGCACTGGTGCTGTTTTTCCCAAAATTTGTTTTACACATATCTGAAAATCTAACCGTTGGATCTCAACAAAGTTTATATCATTGGGAAGATATTCCCAAAGTGAACCCAACGTTTCCAGTTTCGTGAAAATCCGATGGTCAGATCTTTCGGTATAATCGTTCGAAGTTACGATTTCAAAACGCGAACTGCACGGCCTCGATTCGTTTTAATTTAATTTATATTTATATATATACATATATATATATATATATAAATATAATTCATTCGACGATTTCAATATCATTTTCACTTCGAATATTTCACTAACACCTTTATATTTCGAATTTTTTTGCCATAACCTCCTTTGTACGGGAAGGGGTTTGGAAATTTATTGGGCCGTATTAGGTACCAATAAATCCTAATAAGCACACACATATTTATAGTGATATATTCCGGTGTCCACAGGGGAGTGTGTATAGATCATAACTCCAGAGAATAAATTCTCGTCACCCTATAAATGGTTTTTGTGCCTTAATGACCAGAGAGACGTGTTTATTGTCATCTCCAGACCCGTGTAGGGTTTCTATTAATCTTGCAATTTACCTTTACAATTTATATAGTCCAGATCATTCATCAGTTCAACATGTAATATATAGTCATCGCCATACAAGCCTCTCGCTCGTATGGTAAATCTTCAACCTCGTCACACAAGCTCCAAATGCTTATGTGGTATATGATGAAGTATGCCTATCGTCAAGAAGTATGCCATGTAGTGTAGTTCAAAATTAATTGTTATTATCCTATGACGATGTTTAGTATTACACACAGAACAGCTAGCACTCCGCATCCAATGGCATTCATAGGAGTTGATATGATAATAAAATTTGCACATCCAACTCATTAAGGTTTACCTATTTGTCGGGCATGCAAATAAATTCTTTACTCAACAACTAATCCATTTCCTGTTCAACACATACATATATATGTGCAAAACTAAGCTAAAAATTATATTTCCAGCGAACAAAGGTTTATCTCCACTTATGGTTATTTTTAACACTTCACGTTTCACTTAAAAATGATATTTTTGTTGAAATAAAATATATTTCAACACATGACTATTTTATTTAGTTCCTAAACATGTTAAAAATAATCTTCTTAGCAAACAAATATTTATTTCAACAGTTGTATGTTTTTAACAATTCGCACACATGATAAAAATGGTATTTTTATCATCAAAAATATTTATTCAACACATGAATGTTTTAACACTTCCTATTCTCAATAAAAATGTAATTTTTATTGTTCGATCATTTTATTCAACACATGAACTTCTCAACTCATGAGCTTCTCAACACATGAGCATTTCCACACATGGATATATTTTATATGGTTTGTATATATATAAGAAAGATGTTATTTTTATTGTTGAAACAATTTATTTATAATACAAATATTTTACATAGTTCATATATATAAAAATGTGATTTTTATTGTTAAAACTATTTATCTATTCAACACATGAATTATTTTTCAACACATGAACTTCTCAACACATGAGCATTTCCACACATGGATATAGTTTCAACACACGACTTTCATTTCAACACATGAAAATAATTCAACATATGAAAACAATTCTAACACATGAATATTATTCAAAATTTCGGCAGCATAACGGCAGGGTATTTAAAACCAGCACCGTCCCGAGTACGGCTCCTCGCTCTACCTTAAAACCTCGCGTTTTTTGACAATGGGGATTTCATACATCTAATTCGCACACAGGCGAGTATGATTTTTCTTTTCCACAATTTCGTCGTATATATTCTGAGTTATGTCAAAATCAAATTTTTAGAAAAACAGCGCTATAACCATTTAAAAACCATAATGGTTTATTTAATTTTATAAAAGGATTTTTAGCTAAAAAAATCAAATTTCTGATTAGAAAATTTCAGACTTTGAGTTGTAAAATATATATGAACCCAAGTGGAGAAATGAATTGATTTTTGAAACAAAAATCAGATTTTTGATTATTGAATAGAATTAACTAATTTAAATATTAATTAGTTAATGAGATTTTGAATTGATATTGGGCTTTGAATAAGTGAATTCGATTTGGAAATTTATATTCGAAATCGAAAAGAAACTTGAATGAAATTGGAATTCAATTTTGTAATGAGCAAGTTAAATATTTTATTTGAACATGTTATGTTCAAACAAAGAAGTGAAATAGGCTAAATAGCTAATTAAAGAATAAATGAGCGAAACTGAATTCAAATGATTGGATTGAGTTGAATTGAATTGAAAACAGTTGAACATGTGTTAGACAGGTATGGAATGAAGTATATGAAGATTATAATATAAATGCCCGACAAAAAGGTACACGTTTAAATTCCATATGAGGTTTTATGCGCCGTATCGGCTAGCCGCTTGGCTTTTTCTTTTTCTTTTTTATTGGAGAGGCCTGTGTGGCGGTTTGGGGATTTTCCTGATGCTCCCGGTACAAAGGAGGTGATGGCGAAATTTTCCGGAAATTTAAGGAGTTAGAATATTTTTAAGAAATTTTGATAGTTAGAAATCAATATATCAATATATATTGAACTCGATAGGGAAACGAATTTAAAATAGAATATTATAAACAAAAAGGAAAATAGATAATATGGTAATAGAAAGAGAAATATATATACGTTTAAAATTGAATAATGGGTTTGTATGGTGTTGATTATTCGGGAATAGTGGTCTTGTCTGTTTTGAAGTTAAGGATGTTTTCAGTCAAGGTCTGAGAGGTAATTTTACCCCAACTCGATTGATTTCACTTTTAACCGATGAATAGCAAAGAACCAGTCTCGAAGATCAATGGCTGAATAAAAGATAGTTGAATGAAATATTTTGGGTGTAATGATGTTTTACACAACATTTGTTTTAACCCAAATAAGTGGAATTTTGGAAATATAATAATATATATTCCCTGGGAGTAGAATTGGATGAGTCGAGCAAGAGATAGGTAAATGGGAATGTTTTCCAATTATAAATAGAAGATATTTTCTAAGTACAGAAAATAAAAGAAGACGATAGAAACGACCCGAAATCCCCCTTTAGGGAAATCACGGATTAAGTTGAGGATAAGACAAATCGGAACGCAAACAGAAAAACATTTCATTGTATATTACAACAATTCCATCAGAATACAAGAATATACAGAGTATGAATAAATATTACACAGAAAATATCAGAGATTTAAAATACATTTAAATACATCGCAGCGGAAAATAATACAAAACACAACTAGAAGTAATATATGGATACAGAGCTTTCCGGATATCATTCAAGCTGTAAACCAGGTTCCTGTGAATATAAATCTGCAAAACCAAAACTACTAGCTGCCCATGTCAAAATAAGGGCACCTAGAGTTTAGGTTAAAACAATAAACTCCAGGTCAGCCATGTGACTGGTGTGAGAACTAAAACAGTTATTTAAAACTTTACTTTAAATCAGATATATCATGGGACCACGCCGTATAACACGGAATGGGTTTCCTCCCAAGAATACCAGTGCATATAACAAAACAGCGCAATGCGTTTTGAAAAAATGAAGCTATTACAAGACCGAGGTCCTATCACACAATGCAATGTAAGCTGGGGGATAGGGTTTTCCCTTATAATAGCCAAACATGCTTGGTACATTTAAAACAAATCATTTGAGGCTATTATAAGTGCATAGTGTATAAAACAACTTCAAATCATAAGTATCAATCATAGACGGCATTAGTGCCCCATACCACTATGTCGCCATATATAGGTATACAATCAAAACCGCAAAGTCACGTATTGGAATTTGGATTTCCATCTGTGAACCGAGGTAGAAGATAGTCCTCGCCGATTCGAGACTCTCTAGCCCGAGCCTCAGGACAAGTACTCAGTCAAGCCCTTGGATCGTCAGGGCCGGTCCACCGATGTGGAATAAAATGCCTGAACACTGCGTTTCCCCACCCTTTGGGGCGTAAATGAGCCAAATGACTCTATCGGCTCCACATAGTCACCGATATATCCGAGGCGCCTCGCAACAGCAACAACCACACTGGTGAAAATAATATAAATGTCAGGGCTGGTAGGTCACTGGCACCACCCTAGCTAGAAGGAAATGCATGCCCTCCCTGATGTCCTCTCCCGTTTCTGGTTCACAACGGGGTGTGAGGCTTGTGAATCAACATTACACAAAGCTATGCCACACAGACAGTGCTTTGATCATCAACCACAAGACTTTGTTTTTCAACAGAAGCCTTGATCAATTGCCACTTAGGCATGCCACAAAGGCAATTCACTCCATGCAATTGATATCCATCAATATATAACCCCTGAGCTCGTAAGTCTCAGAGAAGGGTGTTAAGCAAGAGAATAAATTCTCCGCCGCCAAACAGATATATATATATATATTTAATAGAAATCAATCACACAGAATAAAATCCAATGTCAGACACACAGTCCATTTACAAGTTCGTTCTGGGTCTGAATGAAACCGGAGGCACCTTGTACCTCGCATATCCATCGATCTCCAAGTACGTCTGGACGATCACCAACTGATTCCCTCCTCTTGGGTGTACAACCCAATCAAGATCATCAGTAATCACCCAAACGATGTGAAGACCTCCGGTCCTCGACCACCGTCTTCATCCTCGACACATCGTCGAATCAGTTATTCAGAATGGGATAAACCCGGTCTTTCTGAATAACTCGCGTATATAATAAACAAGTGTTACACAAACACAACATACGCCTCATTCCAATTCAGAATATTCCTTTATTCAAAAATTCTCATACTTTGGGAAAGGTTCCCACTAACTTTATCAAAGATAAATTCTTTAAATTTATTCTTTAATCTTCTTTTGAATATCAACTCAAACTAGTCGGGATTAGCGAACCACACTGAAGTAATCATTTATTTTAATTTCCCGATACCAACCAATTCATCCCATGAAGTAAAACTGGTAATACTTCATATTTAACACCACGGTGTTATCGGTAAATTCAATTACCATTTCACGTTCAAATCTAATTAAAGATTTAACTATCTCCTGGAGCAAAACTGGTGATACTCCATTCTCGATCATTTCAATCTGATTAAAGATTCATTAAAACTGCACTTGGTTTTAATCTCCCCAAAAATCAATATTAATGATTATTTAACTTGGGAAATCATATCCTGTCTTTAACTGGGTTAAAGAACCAATGTCGTTTAAACACGGTTCACAATAAACCCAAAATCACATTTGATATTAAATACAAGGCTCTGAATAGAAAATATATCGGCTTATATTCAATATCAAATTCTACGACCAACAAATATCGTATTGGAAATAACAATATTAATATATCTTTCAAATTTCCATAACAATATCTGTATAATCACGAAATCCAACATCAAAATATTCCAAAGACAATTTCGATTCACATCCATTCCAATTCAATTATTGGAAATTCTGGTTATTTTCAAAACCATTTCAAATCCAATTTATTTATTTCAAAAATAAATGGATTATAATTCTAGTTCAAAACTAGTTCATTTCGATAAAAATCTATTTTTATCTTTCCAAATATGGATTTTTTCATCCCAATTCTTTCCAAATCATTTCTTATGAATTTACACAAATTATTACTATTTTTAATAATTTTATCAAGGCCCGTACAGTCGATTTCCATCAACGGCCTCGAACTGCCCTTACAGCGACCTTTTCCAAATTTGATTTGGACATAATTCCAAATCCAACCGTTAGATTTCTAATTTCTTGTATTCCTAGAAAGCTCTTTTCGATATGAACCCAACGGTTCCGGTTTTAGGAGAATCCGACGGTCGGATCTTCTGTAATATCCATTCGAAGTCAATGGTCGAAATTCGCGAACTACCGCGGCGCGGCGCGTTCTATTCAGGCCATTTAATAAATATATTATATATATTTCGTCGATTTCCTTTTAAAACGTATTTTATAAATCGTTTTAAATTCGTTTTCGAAACGATTTCAACTTCATATTTAATTTCGAATCAAAATTGAATATTCCACATCATCGATATACAAATGATAATATTTTCAAAATATTATATTTTGAAATCACTTCCTTTTCTATATTCATTATAAAAATGAATAAAATCGATAAATATATCGTTCACGTCAAAATGGCGTCAATCTAGTCAACACAGCTTTTATTCAACACATGAATGTTTATTCTATTAAACACATGAATTTATTTTTATTCAACACATGAATTTATTTTCTATTCAACACATGAATATATTTTCTATTCAACACATGAATTTATTTCTATTTAACACATGAATTTATTTCTATTCAACACATGAATTTATTTTCTATTCAAAACATGAATATATTTTCTATTCAACACATGAATTTTTATTTCTATTCAACACATGAATTTTTATTTCTATTCAACACATGAATTTATTTCTATTCAACACATGAATTTATTTCTATTCAACACATGAATTTATTTTTATAATATTCCTTATTTTCCAAATTGGAATGAGGCCCAAATTACCATATAATGTTAATTATATGGATTTTCTACAACACATGTATATAACAGCAACGATAAATCATCAACCATCATCCAGAGTGCACCACACAACTGCATAAGCACTAAATATATATAATTAATGCTTACATAGTCTGTCAACGCATCGATTGACATACAATTAAACAATCAGATTAGTGTACGTCAAATATCATCCCAATATCCATGTGGGGTTTCAAATCAACAAACACAGATTTTTATTTGTGCAGTTGGGCGATGTGTAAAATTTATCGTCCCAATCAATATCAGTCAAATCAGTGTACATAAACAAATCGTCCGATTTGTTTATTATTATTTATTTTATATACACGTTAAAAATCATATTTTTAACTATAAAATATTTTATTTCATTCCACATCACACAATCAAATTTCACAACATAGCAATCAAACAAACAAGTCATCCATGGCCTGCGGACGATGGGTGCTATTAAGCACCATCTGCATCCTAGTATATATTTCAACTAGAAATCAAAATAAAAGTGAGGAGTTCTCACCGACTAGCTAAACCAATTCACCACTACTCTTCATATGTAGGAAATCTTCATCGCGTCTCCAACGAGACCTGTTCCACGCGGTATATGTTAAAAATTATATTTTTAACAACGCTACTTCATATATAAAGATTATATTTTTATATCGCTACTCAAATAATAAAAATCATATTTTTATTTTGTCTACTTCATAGTAAAGATCACATTTTTATTTGTTTTCTTTCAATATAAAAATCATATTTTTATTCTTTCTATAATACAAAAATCATATTTTTATTCTTTCTATAATATAAAAATCATATTTTTATTCTTTCTATAATATAAAAATCATATTTTTATTCTTTATATAATATAAAAATCATATTTTTATTCTTTCCATAATATAGAAATCATATTTTTATTCTTTCTATAATATAAGAATCATATTTTTATTCTTTCTATAATATAAAAATCATATTTTTATTCTCTCTATTATCTAAAAATCATATTTTTATTTCGTTCACCTTATAAAAATTCGATCTTTCACCTTATAAAAATTCGATCTTTCACCTTATAAAAATTTGATCTTTCACCTTATAACATAAAAGATAATAAATAATACAATAATAAAAAAAATAAAGATGCTCACTATCGATGGAGGCTCGAGGAGGTCGGCGGCCTCTGGTGGCGCTGGGGGCTCGTGACAGGTGGAACTCGCGACATGGGGCTACGGGTTTTTTTGTGGTTTGAGGGTTGGAGTTGAAGAATGGATAGAGGAGGAGCAAGAGGAAGAGAGGAAGAGAAGTGCGGCGTCGGAGGGGGTGCCAGGGCCCACGGCGGTGAAATGAGCTGGGTGGCCGCAGATCCCATCGAGGTCAGGCTGCGGTTCTCGTTCAAGAGGAGGGGTGATGGAGGAAGGAGAGAGGAGAAGCAAGGGGAGGGAGGAGAGAGGTTGCGGAGGAGGATGGTGGACGTGGGTGGAGGAGCGACGGCCTCAGGTGAATTGAGGAGCGCGATTCCTCCTTTTGATTTTGGGGATAAAAGAAAACGACAGGGAAGGGATATAAAGGGTAGGGGGTTTTATATAAATAATATATATTTTATTATTTTAAAATTTCAAAAAGCAACTTTTTATTTTCAACTCGAAATCGAACCCACTGACTGTCAACCCTAGCTAATTACCCCCATTCCGAACACAATGGGATATGTATGGTAGGCTGATTCGACCATTTCGATCAGTTTCCGTCAAAATCAAAATATAAATCTATATATTAATTTGAACGCACATTTCAATTTACTAGGGTCAAATACGAACTCTAAAAATTCCCGAAAAAATATTTTCTAACTTCGTATTGACGATACAGTTCTAACAAAGCTAATTTCGTCAAATTCTGAGGCCGTTTGAAAAATGACTATTTTCTGATCGATCGAAATTGACCGAAATTGACAAAACACGTTTTACTTTGCCACGCTCACATATTGATTCAGAAAATTACGAATTTTGGAATCTAGCAATAACTAGACATCAAAGATCCAACAAAAGTGGTTTCGTCGAAAACAGAGGTCGTTTGCAAAATTTCCAATTTTAAGGGCCAGAATTCCATAGCGACTATTCTGAATTTTCAATTGGGCATAACTTTTTATCCCCGCCGTGAAATTTTAATTTTTCGGATTCGTTGGAAAGATATCCTCAGTTAGATTCTAATACTTTTGGTTTCGCTAAAATCCAGTTTATTTTGAATCATGTACATTCATTTGAACTTTGAAATCGAATTTTCAAACTACAGTGCCATTTTCAATTCCTTTTATATTTAAAATTAAATATTTATATTCTAATGACGATTCAAATAAATATATACGTTCTAATTCTATTCAAAATTAATTTCTCTTCGTTATTATTTAAAATAATTCATTTCAAATATTCAAAATTCACTAAAATTGCCAAAATAAAAAATTTAAATTGGCTCAGATTTCCAGGTTATTACAATCTCCCCCACTTAAAACTTTTCGTCCCCGAAAAGGAACGAAGCCGAAAGTTGTTTTACAAATCAACTCAACTTTCATTATTTTCTTTACGGCTTAAGTTCTTCAACTTTTTAGTTTCTAATAACTTTTCAAATTTTCAAAAATTTGGCTAACACCCTAAATTTTCCAAAAATTTCGCCATAACCGCCCCTGCACCGGGAGCTTCGGGATATTTCAAATAGCCTCCCATGGCCCTCACCAATCCAAAAAGAAAAAGAAATAGCCAAGCAGCTAGCCAAGCGGCTAGCCAATCGGCTCATAAAATCATCAAAACCCAAGAAATACAATAAACATATACCTATTTGTCGGGCAAACAATTTTATTCCTCTTCTCTAGCCTCCTTGCTATGACCTGTCCAATGTAAGTGCATGTATATGCATGCAAATGCGACTAATTTCAATACAGTTCAATATTTGGTTCAATTTGGCAAAATGGTTCAAATTCTAATTAATCAACCAATAATCAAACAACACAACCAGCAATCAATTAGTTGATTATCTTTTCAATCACATAACTTTAACACATATTCAAAAAATTAGATTTTTGATGCCAAATCACAACAATAAGCCCTATCTAGTTTTGGTTCTCACACCAGTCAATTGGAAATATATAAGTATCACACCTTTGGAACTCGAACACTAATTCTGATGATGTAGCTACAATCATCAGAATCATCTCCGAGCAACTAGAGTGTGACTCTATATCTATCCAGTATATTAAAACTTCGAATACACGTGGATCAGACGTATATGCAAAATCTATATATACTTGATTGTCCAAATCAATACAAATAAATTATTCAAATACGAATGATTCGATTTAAATTTTCAAAACAAAAATTGTTTTCAATTTAAAAAATATACTCTTCACACTTGTTCTAGGATGCTACTGATCCTATCTCTGACGAGTCATTCTTGTTGGATATTACTAATCCAATTTCTGATGAATTCTTTCATTTGGCTCTAACGTGTCTTATTCTCCGAGCTCTGTAAACCAAAGCTCTGATACCACAAAGAAACGACCTGAAATCCCCCTTTCGGGAAATCACATATTGAGTTGAGGACAAGACAAATCGGAAAGCAAACAGAAAAACATTTCATTGTATATTACAACAATTCCATCAGAATACAAGAATATACAGAGTATGAATAAATATTACACAGAAAATATCAGAGATTTAAATTACATTTAAATACATTACAGCAAAAAATAATACAAAACACAACTAGAAGTAATATACGGATACAGAGCTTTCCGGATATCATTCCAGCTGTAAACCAGGTTCCTGTGAATATAAATCTGCAAAACCAAAACTACTAGCTGCCCATATCAAAATAAGGGCACCCAGAGTTTAGGTTAAAACAATAAACTCCAGTCATTCATGTGACTAGTGCGAGAACTAAAACAATTATTTAGAACTTTACTTTTAATCAGATATATCAAGGGACCACGCCATATAACACGGAACGAGTTTCCTCCCAAGAATACCAGTGCATATAACAAAACAGCGCAATGCTTTTTTGAAAAAATGAAGCTAATATAAGACCTAGTTCCTATCACACAATGCAACGCAAGCCGGGGGATAGGGTTTTCCCTTATAATAGCCAAACATGCTTGGTACGTTTAAAACAAATCATTTGATACTGTTATAAGTGCATAGTGTATAAAACAACTTCAAATCATAAGTATCAATCATAGACGACACAAGTGTCCCATACCACTATGTCGCCATATATAGGTATACTGTAACGGCTGGAAATTTTCGACTCCTCGAGAGTCGAAAATTCCGAGACGTTAGTGAAAGAAAGTAGAGGGTGAGGAAGAAAAGATAGAACTAATAGAATAGAAGAAGAAGAACTTACATCATCAGAGTAAACACGAATCTCACAACGGAACGAATAAAATATAACATAACTTTGAAATACAAATCAGTACTCGTATATACATACCATTTCAAAGTACAACACTTAACAACAAAGCGGAATAATAATAGCTATAATCCTGAAGCCTCCTGCTCCAAGCTCTCCAAGTGTATCTGTAAAATCCCAACTACTTGACTGCCCGTACAAATTTAGGCACCCAAGAGTTTAGGGAAAACAAACAAAATAAACTCCGGGTCAGTCGTGGGACTGGTGTGAATAAAACTCCAACACTTGGTTTAATAAAGGATATCTTTCTGATATTATAATAATGTCTAAATACAAGTAGATATCAATCTAGCAGAACGCTTGCATCTCGCGTTCCACATATATAGTATACAAATAAACCGTGAGCGCTTATTGGAGATTGGATTCCAATAGACAAGGTATGGGAGCACCTCCCGATCAGTGTACTCTAGAGGAGATACACTAGGGTTCGACAAGAACGTCTTGCAACCCGGCCACACATGACCGTCCACTCATTTAGCTTGAGTGTAACGAATATATTATCACCGATGGTTGGGATCAGCAAACATCCTTCCCGATAAGGGACAACATTGAAATAGATTATAAAGAAGTACAATTGAATATTCTCTAGATGGTGATAATACACCCTGCTTGGGTATGGCCCAACTAGCCATGCTGCCTAGCCCAACTTCTGTTATTTTTCAGTTGTGAGGTTTTGAGGTCACGTTTATCACTTTGACAGATTATTTCTTCAATTACTTTGAATGCCACATCGTCATACCTGCCAAATCATTATCGATTTCTCAAGGCATCACGGGTATAAAAGCTAAGAGAAACGAATTTCTCCGCCACCAACGAAATACGTTTAAAGAGATCAACATATATGATTCGTTAAGAATACTTTGTCAGACACTCGTCCATATACGTTGTCCTGTGACTGAACAAACCGAAGGCACTATTCAGTGAATCCATCCTACCTAGGCTTTTCACAATAGCCCTTGCACTTCACTCCGTCTTCAATTATCTTCAGCGTACTTGATTCGCAACGCTTATGCTAATACGGAGTGGTTCTTCGGATAATAATCCAACCAGTCTCTCCATATTAACAACGTAAAAATGGTCAAAACTATGATAGTCTGTGATTCAACTATCAAATGAAAACATGTCGGTGTACAAACAACGATCTTATTTCCAAATGGGAATTCGATCGATCAATCATCATATGTTCATATTTCCTTATTTCATATATTTAGAAAATATATGTTATTAATCATTTGAAAACATTTCCATAGCTTATTTTCACATCACTATTATTTCGCAACTATCAGTCCCTAACTGTAACTAGTATGAGAACAATTCTCTAAGTATCAATCCGGAAGGTCGAAACCAACATCAGATCGTCACTTAGAAAACCGTTCAACTTACCCTCTCCAGTCAGTTTCTGAATTTGCTTAACTCTATTTCTTAAATTCTTATCATGAAAACATTTCATTTTCTATGTTTAGAAAACATATCTGACTATATTTGGAAAACGTTTCCAAAACTCATTTACGGATTTCCAATGAACGTTGTATAAAACATCGTTTCGCTTAATCCATTTATCGCTTATTCCTTAACTTTATTTCTAATCAACCTTATAGATCGAACCACAACTATTCCTTTGTCAATTCTGAAGTCAATCAAGTTGGGGTATAATTACCTCGCAGACCTTAATTGAACAACGTCCTTTACTATGAAATAGATGAAGTTCATCACTCACTTTTTACAATCATCTGTTTACGCAAATTCTCGGATTCAGGTTACGAATCCACTTCTTATATGACAACGTTTGATTATAACTATAACGTTATAATTCCTACCCCTAAAATATCTAACCTAAATTATAAATTTATTTCCTAACTCGAATAATTTAACAGACACCTAATTTCTAAATCAATAACTAAATCTTGATTTAAACCCTGGAAAGTAAATAGTACTTTCCCGAATTCGCTATAATCAAATTCGACGTATAACTCTCTTTCGAGTAATCTCTATTCGATTAACTCTCCCTTTTTAATAACTGATATTCGATAAACTCTATTTCGATTAACTCCTATCGAATAACTAATATTCAAATAACTCTTCTTGGTTGGCTCTATTTCATTAACTCTTATCGAATAACAAATATTCGATTTTCTTAAATGTGTCAATTCTTATCGAATAACTAACATCCGATTAACTTAAATGGATTTACTCTTATCGAATAACTTATTCGATTAACTCAACTTGATTTTCTTAACTCGATTATCTCAACTCGATTACTTAACTCGATTACTTAACTCGATAAATCTTAACTCGATTACTTAACTTGATAACTTAACTTAACCCAAATCGATTAACTCAACTCTAATCGATTAACTTAATTTGATTTACTCCTTCGAATGACTCATTCGAATAACTTAATTGGTTAACTCCTTCGAATAACTAATTCGAATAACTTACCTTCGAATAACTAATATTCGATTTACTCTAACTCGATTAACTTAATTCTAATTGATTTACTCCATTTCAATTCAACTTAATTCAAATCGATTTACTTAACTCAAATTGATTAACTCCTTTCGAATAACTAAATTCGATTTAACTCTTCTCGAATAACTAAATTCGATTAACTCAAATTGAATAACTAATATTCAATTAACTCTTACGTGTTTAACTCTATTCGAATAACTAATTCGAATAACTTACCTTCGAATAACTAATATTCGATTTACTCTAACTCGATTAACTTAATTCTAATCGATTTACTCCATTTCGATTCAACTTAATTCAAATCGATTAACTTAACTCAAATTGATTAACTCCTTTCGAATAACTAAATTCGATTTAACTCTTCTCAAATGAATAACATTTGATTTCTCCACTCGAATAAACTATATTCGATTACTCTTCCCTTGAATACACTATATTCGATAACTCTACTTCGAATACGTGATATTCGGCAACTCTACTCGATTAACTCCACTTGGATAACTCTAACTGGTCAACTCTAACTGGTCAACTCTAACTGGTCAACTCTAACTGGTCAACTTTAACTGGTCAACTTTAACTGGTCAACTTTAACTGTTTATCTTTAACTGGTAAACTTTAACTGGATAACTCAAATGGTTTAACCTAACTGGTTAACTCAAATGGTTTAACCTAACTTGATTTACTTGTCTCGATTAACTGAACTAATCCACTTAGTTTAACTTAGTTAATTCACTTTGATTAACTCTAACCGATTTACTTAGTTTAACTCAGCTAATTCACTTTGATTAACCCAACTAATTTACTTCGATTAACCAATTAGTTTAACTTGACTAATTCACTTAGTTTGACGCAACTAATTCACTTTGATTTACAAATTAGTTTAACTTAACTAAGTAACTTAGTTTGATGCAACTAATTCACTTTGATTTACCAATTAGTTTAACTTAACTAATTCACTTCGATTAACCGCTTAGTTTATCTTAACTAATTTACTTTGGTTAACTTAACCAATTACTTTGATTAACTCGACTAACTCGCTTTGGTTAACTTAACCAATTACTTTGATTAACTCGACTAACTTGCTTTGGTTAACCTAACAAATTACTTTGTTTAACTCGACTAACTTTCTTTGGTTAACCTAACCAATTACTTTGTTTAACTCGACTAACTTTGCTTTGGTTAACCTAACAAATTACTTTGTTTAATCCTTTTATCACACTCTGGTATTTCTTATGGTTTTTAACACATCACTTAACAACGATGAATATCGTCCAACCACACGTAATCACAACAGATTATATACATCACATTTATATATCACAATACATAAATCACAGTAAAAATAACTGTTGAAGAATCCAGTTGGATTCCTCCAACCTGTTTCCCTGCATCCACAGATGTTAAACAACACCAGTATAATATTCTGATAAACAGAATCAACATATAACTATTTGACGGTTTATATATATATATATACACATACGTAAATATATATATATCAAATCTCTACTAACTGACTAGCAGTTCAAGCAAACAATCAACACACAGTCAAACAGACAATATTTTAACAGTTCGAAGAATACAACATGAAAATAGAACTGTTTAGAGTTTGTGAGATTTACTCACATTGACGCGTTAGCCGTTAAATAACGGTTTGCGTTATTTGACTCAGTCGGACAATTTATTTAACCATAAATTGTAACGAGCTCGGACTCACTCCCTGACAGTCTCAGTGTGTTGCTCCCGTCCATACGATCCTGTCGGATCTTGTTTCGCTGAATTCCGTCTACGTATGACCAAGTTATTTGATTTTAAAGTTTGAACAAACTTAAAATAAAACTCGATTCAATTAGATGGGCTTTAAACCTTCCTTTCCGGCCCACTACCATTCATAAAACCCAAGACCCTCCTGCTAAAACCCAACCCGCCGTACCTTACATCCATCTTTCCCAAATCGGAATAACACCGAACTCCAGTAAATTATCCAAACCCAACTCCACCGTTGACCGAGACTTTGACCACCTACCTCCTCCACTTTGGTTACCAACGTAGGGCGCACCCACAACAGTTCTTCTCCTCTTCGCAACCTACACTACGCCATCCCCAAAACAGTGCTCTCGCCGTTAGTATCGCCATCGCGTCGATGGGTCTTCCGCCAGCTACAGGTTGTTTGAGCGACAGTTTTGCTTCCAGTTTCGAGCCAGAATTTTCGACGCTGCTTTAAATCCATCCCCGAGTTCAAAACAAATCCCCAGCTCGATCGTTGGTGCACCAATTTCCCAATACTCCAAACCCTAGGTTCACGCTCGAAAAAGACAATGAACAGAAAATGGATCGAACGCAGTGAAACTCATATCAAACTGAAGAGCAATTCACTAGCATCACGAATATAAGTGTTTGGGAATTTATAGGATTTTCTACCATTTGATTTCGATTTTTCTTTGGGAAAGTTCTTTGCTGTGATGGTTTATATGCCTTATATAGGCTTGAATGGGTTAAGTAAGGTTTGTGGTGGAGATCGAAGGCCGTGTGGCCTGTGCTGAACCTCAGAAAACGGGAGGGATATTTTCAATTTGATTTTTGTATTTTATTTTATCGATTTTCTCCTTGTATCTGCCTTCTAAAAATCCCAGTGATTACATACGATACCTAAAAATCACCAAACTGGACATGTAGCTAGAGTTCGACATTACGGTCCCAACGAAACTGGTTTCGTCAAATTCCGACTCCATATGCTCACACAGCGTATTTTTAACTGTCGAAATACTGACTATTTTACACTCTAAAAATCCGTACGGCCACACAGTGACTCTAAAAATCACGAAACTGGAAATCTAACAACTATTTGATATTGCGGATCCAACAAAACTGGTTTCGTCGAATTTCGACTTCGTTTGCAAAACCGACTATTTTTAAAGCTCTGGATGACCCATTTAAATATATAAATATATTTAAATATTATTAAATTAAATATAAATAAATTTATATTATCGTATATATTCGCCGAGGAATATCATACAGCTCCAGTATAATTATATACTCGCTATTCCGAGTCCAGATTGAATCGATATTCAATTTACATTGAAAATCCTTTTATAACGTATGTAAAGCGTCGCAAATTATAAAGGAATTCCACAGCGACTTTTTCTGAAATTTGATTTGGACGTACATCAAAATCTACACGACGAAATCCCGATTTTTCTCTTCCACTAGAAAGATATACTCCACCAGCTCCACACGTTTCTTGTTTCACAGAAATCCGGCTTAAAATGAATCATGTACATTCAGTTGAAGTTCAAATCGCCAAATTGCGAACTGCCGCGACATTTCAGGTTCGTTTTAATTATAATTATAAATTATAAGTTCGAACGTTTTACTTTAAGTTATCGATATCGCCAAATCGATATATAAATAATTAAATAAATTAATTATTCGACAGCTAACAAAACGCGCCATTACAGACTTCCCCCCTTAAAATAATTTCGTCCTCGAAATTGCTAAGTTAGAAAAATGCTACTAACTAGATTTAAAAATCCTTTTTTGTTTACCTCTAAATTTCAGTTTCGACTGGACCTATTTAATTTTAATTTATTTTATTAATTCATTTCCGACCAACTAAAATTTTCAAAAATTCTGAAAATTTTCTAACACCTTAAATTTTCGAAAAATTTCGCCATAACCTCCTTTGTACGGCTCAATACGTCAAACCACAACTCGCCTCTCTAGGCCTCGTCTAATCAAAAAAAAAAAAATCAAAATAGCCAAGCGGCTTGCCAATTCGGCTCATACAATCCAAACTCATATATGATATAAACTTGTACCTTTTTGTCGGGCATTTAACTCTATCCCTTTCATCTGCTACCACTTCAACATATACCAATGTTATCCATTCCAATTTATCTCCAATCAGTTCATATCCTCAAATCCAAATCGAATTCTATTCGAACTCTAATATCAAATTTCAAATTATTGACTTATCAATTTGGTTCCATTCTAGATTATCTCTAATCCAATTCAATTTTATTTAACTCGGTTCAAGTTAAATTTCAATTTATTTTTACCATCTCATTTTATTTAATTTCATTAGTTAAATTTTAATTCCAGAACTTAAGTTCCTGGGTTTCTTTCAAATCAATTTGAAATCATAATGCCAATTCAAAACCCTTGAATTTCTAAACAACTTGTTTTCTCAAAACAATTCAAAAACAAAACCTTTGGTAGTAATCCGTCACTTAGAACTCGAAAATGAACACTGATGATGTCTAGATTCATCATCAGAATCTATTTTCCAGCTATCGAAGTGAGTTCAGTACTATATCATTTTCAATTTGAAAAACATTTTCAAAATCTCCCAGGAACTTAAAATTTCCTTATTTTAAATTCCAAATTCTGATTTAAATTCATATTTAATTCAAACTATTTCATATATTACATTCATATGAATTCTGATTGGTCATTTATAACCATTTCACCCTTTTATAATCTTATTCGATTATAATAACAACCAACACAATCAATATACTATAATAATTTCAAGATATATATTTCTTCTATAAACAAATATATTTGGGAAAAATTATTTCATTTACCCTCTTTCAAAACATACCATGACGGTTCATCGTATTCGAGTGTTTAGTAACCCTTATCGATACAGTGGATCAAACTGATCGACCAGAATTCATAAGCCACTCAACCAATGAGTCTCCACAATATAAAATCATTTTATATTGAATAACAATTACGCGCTCATATATATACACTCAAACTCAATCTAGGATATTACTAATCCCATCTCTATCGAGTTATGCCACAGAGCCAAGGTAATCACTTAACCTCGCTCTGATACCAACTGTAACGGCTGGAAATTTTCGACTCCTCGAGAGTTGAAAATTCCGAGACGTTAGTGAAAGAAAGTAGAGGGTGAGGAAGAAAAGATAGAACTAATAGAATAGAAGAAGAAGAAGAACTTACATCATCAGAGTAAACACGAATCTCACAGCGGAACGAATAAAATATAACATAACTTTGAAATACAAATCAGTACTCGTATATACATACCATTTCAAAGTACAACACTTAACAACACAGCGGAATAATAATAGCTATAATCCTGAAGCCTCCTGCTCCAAGCTCTCCAAGTGTATCTGTAAAATCCCGACTACTTGACTGCCCGTACAAATTTAGGCACCCAAGAGTTTAGGGAAAACAAACAAAATAAACTCCGGGTCAGTCATGGGACTGGTGTGAATAAAACTCCAACACTTGGTTTAATAAAGGATATCTTTCTGATATTATAATAATGTCTAAATACAAGTAGATATCAATCTAGCAGGACGCTTGCATCTCACGTTCCACATACATAGTATACAAATAAACCGTGAGCGCTTATTGGAGATTGGATTCCAAGACAAGGTATGGGAGCACCTCCCGATCAGTGTACTCTAGAGGAGATACACTAGGGTTCGACAAGAACGTCTTGCAACCCGGCCACACATGACCGTCCACTCATTTAGCTTGAGTGTAACGAATATATTATCACCGATGGTTGGGATCAGCAAACATCCTTCCCGATAAGGGACAGCATTGAAATAGATTATAAAGAAGTACAATTGAATATTCTCTAGATGGTGATAATACACCCTGCTTGGGTATGGCCCAACTAGCCATGCTGCCTAGCCCAACTTCTGTTATTTTTCGGTTGTGAGGTTTTGAGGTCACGTTTATCACTTTGACAGATTATTTCTTCAATTACTTTGAATGCCACATCGTCGTACCTGCCAAATCATTATCGATTTCTCAAGGCATCACAGGTATAAAAGCTAAGAGAAACGAATTTCTCCGCCACCAACGAAATACGTTTAAAGAGATCAACATATATGATTCGTTAAGAATACTTTGTCAGACACTCGTCCATATACGTTGTCCTGGGACTGAACAAACCGAAGGCACTATTCAGTGAATCCATCCTATACCTAGGCTTTTCACAATAGCCCTTGCACTTCACTCCGTCTTCAATTATCTTCAGCGTACTTGATTCGCAACGCTTATGCTAATACGGAGTGGTTCTTCGGATAATAATCCAACCGGTCTCTCCATATTAACAACGTAAAAATGGTCAAAACTATGATAGTCTGTGATTCAACTATCAAATGAAAACATGTCGGTGTACAAACAACGATCTTATTTCCAAATGGGAATTCGATCGATCAATCATCATATGTTCATATTTCCTTATTTCATATATTTAGAAAATATATGTTATTAATCATTTGAAAACATTTCCATAGCTTATTTTCACATCACTATTATTTCGCAACTATTAGTCCCTAACTGTAACTAGTATGAGAACAATTCTCTAAGTATCAATCTGGAAGGTCGAAACCAACATCAGATCGTCACTTAGAAAACCGTTCAACTTACCCTCTCCAGTCAGTTTCTGAATTTGCTTAACTCTATTTCTTAAATTCTTATCATGAAAACATTTCATTTTCTATGTTTAGAAAACATATCTGACTATATTTGGAAAACGTTTCAAAAACTCATTTACGGATTTCCAATGAACGTTGTATAAAACATCATTTCGCTTAATCCATTTATCGCTTATTCCTTAACTTTATTTCTAATCAACCTTTTAGATCGAACCACAACTATTCCTTTGTCAATTCTGAAGTCAATCAAGTTGGGGTATAATTACCTCGCAGACCTTAATTGAACAACGTCCTTTACTGTGAAATAGATGAAGTTCATCACTCACTTTTTACAATCATCTGTTTACGCAAATTCTCGGATTCAGGTTACGAATCCACTTCTTATATGACAACGTTTGATTATAACTATAACGTTATAATTCCTACCCCTAAAATATCTAACCTAAATTATAAATTTATTTCCTAACTCGAATAATTTAACAGACACCTAATTTCTAAATCAATAACTAAATCATGATTTAAACCCTGGAAAGTAAATAGTACTTTCCCGAATTCGCTATAATCAATTCGACGTATAACTCTCTTTCGAGTAATCTCTATTCGATTAACTCTCCCTTTTTAATAACTGATATTCAATAAACTCTATTTCGATTAACTCCTATCGAATAACTAATATTCAAATAACTCTTCTTGGTTGCTCTATTTCATTAACTCTTATCGAATAACAAATATTCGATTTTCTTAAATGTGTCAATTCTTATCGAATAACTAACATCCGATTAACTTAAATGGATTTACTCTTATCGAATAACTTATTCGATTAACTCAACTTGATTTTCTTAACTCGATTATCTCAACTCGATTACTTAACTCGATTACTTAACTCGATTACTTAACTTGATAACTTAACTTAACCCAAATCGATTAACTCAACTCTAATCGATTAACTTAATTTGATTTACTCCTTCGAATGACTCATTCGAATAACTTAATTGGTTAACTCCTTCGAATAACTAATTCGAATAACTTACCTTCGAATAACTAATATTCGATTTACTCTAACTCGATTAACTTAATTCTAATTGATTTACTCCATTTCGATTCAACTTAATTCAAATCGATTTACTTAACTCAAATTGATTAACTCCTTTCGAATAACTAAATTTGATTTAACTCTTCTCGAATAACTAAATTCGATTAACTCAAATTGAATAACTAATATTCAATTAACTCTTACGTGTTTAACTCTATTCGAATAAATAATTCGAATAACTTACCTTCGAATAACTAATATTCGATTTACTCTAACTCGATTAACTTAATTCTAATCGATTTACTCCATTTCGATTCAACTTAATTCAAATCGATTAACTTAACTCAAATTGATTAACTCCTTTCGAATAACTAAATTCGATTTAACTCTTCTCAAATGAATAACATTTGATTTCTCCACTCGAATAAACTATATTCGATTACTCTTCCCTTGAATACACTATATTCGATAACTCTACTTCGAATACGTGATATTCGGCAACTCTACTCGATTAACTCCACTTGGATAACTCTAACTGGTCAACTCTAACTGGTCAACTCTAACTGGTCAACTTTAACTGGTCAACTTTAACTGTTTATCTTTAACTGGTAAACTTTAACTGGTTAACTCAAATGGTTTAACCTAACTGGTTAACTCAAATGGTTTAACCTAACTTGATTTACTTGTCTCAATTAACTGAACTAATCCACTTAGTTTAACTTAGTTAATTCACTTTGATTAACTCTAACCGATTTACTTAGTTTAACTCAGCTAATTCACTTTGATTAACCCAACTATTTTACTTCGATTAACCAATTAGTTTAACTTGACTAATTCACTTAGTTTGACGCAACTAATTCACTTTGATTTACAAATTATTTTAACTTAACTAAGTCACTTAGTTTGACGCAACTAATTCACTTTGATTTACCAATTAGTTTAACTTAACTAATTCACTTCGATTAACCGCTTAGTTTATCTTAACTAATTTACTTTGGTTAACTTAACCAATTACTTTGATTAACTCGACTAACTCGCTTTGGTTAACTTAACCAATTACTTTGATTAACTCGACTAACTTGCTTTGGTTAACCTAACAAATTACTTTGTTTAACTCGACTAACTTGCTTTGGTTAACCTAACCAATTACTTTGTTTAACTCGACTAACTTTGCTTTGGTTAACCTAACAAATTACTTTGTTTAATCCTTTTATCACACTCTGGTATTTCTTATGGTTTTTAACACATCACCTAACAACGATGAATATCGTCCAACCACACGTAATCACAACAGATTATATACATCACATTTATATATCACAATACATAAATCACAGTAAAAATAACTGTTGAGGAATCCAGTTGGATTCCTCTAACCTGTTTCCCTGCATCCACAGATGTTAAACAACACCAGTATAATATTCTGATAAACAGAATCAACATATAACTATTTGACGGTTTATATATATATATACATACGTAAATATATATATATAAAATCTCTACTAACTGACTAGCAATTCAAGCAAACAATCAACACACAGTCAAACAGACAATATTTTAACAGTTCTAAGAATACAACGTGAAAATAGAACTGTTTAGAGTTTGTGAGATTTACTCACATTGACGCGTTAGCCGTTAAATAACGGTTTGCGTTATTTGACTCAGTCGGACAATTTATTTCGCCATAAATTGTAACGAGCTCGGACTCACTCCCTGACAGTCTCATTGTGTTGCTCCCGTCCATACGATCCTGTCGGATCTTGTTTCGCTGAATTCCGTCTACGTATGACCAAGTTATTTGATTTTAAAGTTTGAACAAACTTAAAATAAAACTCGATTCATTTAGATGGGCTTTAAACCTTCCTTTCCGACCCACTACCATTCATAAAACCCAAGACCCTCCTGCTAAAACCCAACCCGCTGTGCCTTACATCCATCTTTCCCAAATCGGCATAACACCGAACTCCAGTAAATTATCCAAACCCAACTCCACCGTTGACCGAGACTTTGACCACCTACCTCCTCCACTTCGGTTACCAACGCAGGGCGCACCCACAACAGTTCTTCTCCTCTTCGCAACCTACACTACGCCATCCCCAAAACAGTGCTCTCGCCGTCAGTATCGCCATCGCGTCGATGGGTCTTCCGCCAGCTACAGGTTGTTCGAGCGACAGTTTTGCTTCCAGTTTCGAGCCAGAATTTTCGACGCTGCTTTAAATCCATCCCCGAGTTCAAAACAAATCCCCAACTCGATCGTTGGTGCACCAATTTCCCAATACTCCAAACCCTAGGTTCACGCTCGAAAAAGACAGTGAACAGAAAATGGATCGAACGCAGCGAAACTCATATCAAACTGAAGGACAATTCACTAGCATCACGAATATAAGTGTTTGGGAATTTATAGGATTTTCTACCATTTGATTTCGATTTTTCTTTGGGAAAGTTCTTTGCTGTGATGGTTTATATGCCTTATATAGGCTTGAATGGGTTAAGTAAGGTTTGTGGTGGAGATCGAAGGCCGTGTGGCCTGTGCTGAACCTCAAAAAACGGGAGGGATATTTTCAATTTGATTTTTGTATTTTATTTTATCGATTTTCTCCTTGTATCTGCCTTCTAAAAATCCCAGTGATTACATACGATATCTAAAAATCACCAAACTGGACATGTAGCTAGAGTTCGACATTACGGTCCCAACGAAACTGGTTTCGTCAAATTCCGACTCCGTATGCTCACACAGCGTATTTTTAACTGTCGAAATACTGACTATTTTACACTCTAAAAATCCGTACGGCCACACAGTGACTCTAAAAATCACGAAACTGGAAATCTAACAACTATTTGATATTGCGGATCCAACAAAACTGGTTTCGTCGAATTTCGACTTCGTTTGCAAAACCGGCTATTTTTAAAGCTCTGGATGACCCATTTAAATATATAAATATTATTAAATTAAATATAAATAAATTTATATTATCGTATATATTCGCCGAGGAATATCATAAAGCTCCAGTATAATTATATACTCGCTATTCCGAGTCCAGATTGAATCGATATTCAATTTACATTGAAAATCCTTTTATAACGTATATAAAGCGTCGCAAATTATAAAGGAATTCCACAGCGACTTTTTCTGAAATTTGATTTGGACGTACATCAAAATCTACACGACGAAATCCCGATTTTTCTCTTCCACTAGAAAGATATACTCCACCAGCTCCACACGTTTCTTGTTTCACAGAAATCCGGCTTAAAATGAATCATGTACGTTCAGTTGAAGTTCAAATCGCCAAATTGCGAACTGCCGCGACGTTTCAGGTTCGTTTTAATTATAATTATAAATTATAAGTTCGAACGTTTTACTTTAAGTTATCGATATCGCCAAATCGATATATAAATAATTAAATAAATTAATTATTCGACAGCTAACAAAACGCGCCATTACATATACAATCAAAACCGCAAGGTCACATATTGGAAGTTGGATTTCCATCTGTGAACCGAGGCAAAAGATAGTCCTCACCGATTCAAGACTCTCTAGCCCGAGCCTCAGGACAAGTACTCAGTCAAGCCCTTGGATCGTCAGGGCCGGTCCACCGATGTGGATTAAAATGCCTGAACACTGCGTTTCCCCACCCTTTGGGGCGTAAATGACCCAAATGACTCCATCGGCTCCACACAGTCATCGATATATCCGAGGCACCTCGCAATAGCAACAACCACATAGGTGAAAATAATATAAATGTCAGGGCTGGTAGGTCACTGACACCACCCTAGCTAGAAGGAAACGCATGCCCTCCCTGATGTCCTCTCCCGTTTCTGGTTCGCAACATGCGCGTGAGGCTCGCGAATCAACGTTACACAAAGCTATACCACACAGGCGGTGCTTTAATCATCAACCACAAGACTTTGCTTTTCAACAAAAGCCTTGATCAATTGCCACTTAGGCATGCCACATAGGCAATTCACTCCGTGCGATTGATATCCATCAATATATAACTCCTGAGCTCGTACGTCTCAGAGAAGGGCGTTAAGCAAGAGAATAAATTCTCTGCCGCCAAAAAGATATATATATTTAATAAAAATCAATCACGCAGAATAAAATCCAATTTCAGACACACAGTCCATTTACAAGTTCGTTCGAGGTCTGAACGAAACCGGAGGCATCTTGTACCCCGCATATCCATCGATCTCCAAGTACGTCTGGACGATCACCAACTGATTCCCTTCTCTTGGGTGTACAGCCCAATCAAGATCATCAGTAATCACCCAAATGATGTGAAGACCTCCAGTCTTCGACCACTGGCTTCATCCTCGACACATCGTCGAATCAGTTCTTCAGAATGGGATAAACCCGGTCTTTCTGAATAACTCGCGTATATAATAAACAAGTGTTACACAAACACAACATATGCCTCATTCCAATTCAGAATATTCCTTTATTCAAATATTATCATACTTTGGGAAAGGTTCCCATTAATTTTATCAAAGATTAATTCTTTAAATTTATTCTTTAATCTTCTTTTGAATATCAATTCAAACTAGTCGGGATTAGTGAACCACACCAAAGTAATCATTTATTTTAATTTCCCAATCCCAACCTATTCATCCCATGAAGTAAAACTGGTAATACTTCATATTTAACACCACGGTGTTATCGGTAAATTCAATTACCATTTCACGTTAAAATGTAATTGAAGATTTAACTATCGCCTAGAGCAAAACTAGTGATACTCCATTCTCGATCATTTCAATCTGATTAAAGATTCATTAAAACTCCACTTGGTTTTAATCTTCCCAAAAATCAATATTAATGATTATTTAACTTGGAAAATAATATCCTGTCTTTAACTGGGTTAAAGAACCAATGTCGTTTAAACACGGTTCACAATAAACCCAAAATCACATTTGATATTAAATACAAGGCTCTAAATAGAAAATATATCGGCTTATATTCAATATCAAATTCTACGACCAACAAATATCGTATTGGAAATAACGATATTAATATATCTTTCAAATTTCCATAACAATATATGTATAATCACGAAATCCAACATCGAAATATTCCGAAGACAATTTCGATTCACATCCATTCCAATTCAATTATTGGAAATTCTGGTTATTTTAAAAACCATTTCAAATCCAATTTATTTATTTCAAAAATAAATGGATTATAATTCTAGTTCAAAACTAGTTCATTTCGATAAAAATCTACTTTTATCTTTTCAAACATGGATTTTTTCATCCCAATTCTTTCCAAATCATTTCTTATGATTTTACACAAATTATTACTATTTTTAATAATTTTATCAAGGCCCGTACAGTCGATTTCCATCAATGGCCATCGAACTGCACTTACAGAGACCTTTTCCAATTTTGATTTGGACATAATTCCAAATCTAACCGTTAGATTTCTAATTTCTTTTATTCTTAGAAAGCTCTTTTCGATACGAACCCAATGGTTCTGGTTTTAGGAGAATCTGACGGTCGGATCTCCCGTAATATCCATTCGAAGTTAGTGGTCGAAATTCGCGAACTGCCGTGGCGCGGCGCGTTCTATTCAGGCCATTTAATATATAATATATATATATATATATATATATATATATATATATATTTCGCTGATTTCCTTTTAAAACGTATTTTATAAATCGTTTTAAATTCGTTTTCGAAACGATTTCAACTTCATATTCAATTTCGAATCAAAATTGAATATTCCACATCATCGATATACTAATGATAATATTTTCAAAATATTATATTTTGAAATCACTTCCTTTTCTATATTCATTATAAAAATGAATAAAATCGATATCAATATCGTTCACGTCAAAATGGCGTCAATCTAGTCAACACGGCTTTTATTCAACACAAGAATGTTTATTCTATTCAACACATGAATATTTCTATTCAACACATGAATTTATTTCTATTCAACACATGAATTTATTTCCTATTCAACACATAAATATATTTTCTATTCAACACATGAATTTTTATTTCTATTCAACACATGAATTTATTTCTATTCAACACATGAATTTATTTTCTATTCAACACATGAATATATTTTCTATTCAACACATGAGTTTTTATTTCTATTCAACACATGAATTTATTTTTATAATATTCCTTATTTTCCAAATTGGAATGAGGCCCAATCAATTACCATATAATGTTAATTATATGGATTTTCTACAACACATGTATGTAACAGCAACGATAAATCATCAACCATCATCCAGAGTGCACCACACAACTGCATAAGCACTAAATATATATATAATTAACGCTTACACAGTCTGTCAACCCATCGATTGACATACAACTAAACAATCGGGATTAGTGTACATCAAATATCATCCTAATACCCGTATGGGGTTTCAAATCAACAAACACAGATTTTTATTTGTGTAGTTGGGCGATGTGTAAAATTTATTGTCCCAATCAATATCAGTCAAATTAGTGTACATAAACAAATCGTCCGATTTGTTTATTACTATTTATTTTATATACACGTTAAAGATCATATTTTTAACTATAAAATATTTTATTTCATTTCATATCACAAAATCAAATTTCACAACACAGCAATCAAACAAACAAGTTATCCATCGTCTGTGGACGACGGGTGTCGGGTGCTACTAAGCACCGTCTTCATCTAGTATATATATTTCAACTAGAAATCAAAATAAAAGTGAGGAGTTCTCACCGACTAGCAAACCAATTCACCACTAATCTTCATATGTAGGAAATCTTCATCGCGTCTTCAACGAGATCTGTTCCACACGGTATATGTTAAAAATTATATTTTTAACAACGCTACTTCCTATAAAAAGATTATATTTTTATATCGCTACTCAAATAATAAAAATCACATTTTATTTTGTCTACTTCATAGTAAAGATCACATTTTTATTTTTTTACTTTCAATATAAAAATCATATTTTTATTTTTTCTATAATATAAAAATCATATTTTTATTCTTTCTATAATATAAAAATCATATATTTATTCTTTCTATAATATAAAAATCATATTTTTATTCTTTCTATAATATAAAAATCATATTTTTATTCTTTCTATAATATAAAAATCATATTTTTTCTTTCTATAATATAAAAATCATATTTTTATTCTTTCTATAATATAAAAATCATATATTTATTCTTTCTATAATATAAAAAATCATATTTTTATTCTTTCTATAATATAAAAATCATATTTTTATTCTTTCTATAATATAAAAAACATATTTTTATTCTTTCTATAATATAAAAATCATATTTTTATTTCGTTCACCTTATAAAATCCGATCTTTCACCTTATAAAAATTCGATCTTTCACCTTATAAAAATTTGATCTTTCACCTTATAAAAATTCGATCTTTCACCTTATAAAAATTTGATCTTTCGCCTTATAACATAAAAGAGAATAAATAATACAATAATAAAAAAATAAAGATGCTTACTATAGATGGAGGCTAGGGGAGGTCGGCGGCCTCTGGTGGCGTTGGGGGCTCGCGACAGGTGGAACTTGCGACTTGGGGCTACGGGTTTTTTTGTGGTTTGAGGGTTGGAGTTGAAGAACGGGTAGAGGCGGAGCAAGAGGAAGAGAGGAAGAGGAGTGCGGCGTCAGAGGGGGTGGTAGGGCCCACGACGGTGAAACGAGCTGGGTGGCGGTGGATCCCATCGAGGTCGGGTTGCGGTTCTCGTTTGAGAGGAGGGGTGATGAAGGAAGGAGAGAGGAGAAGCAAAGGGGAGGGAGGAGAGAGGTTGCAGAAGAGGGCAGTGGACGTGGGTGGAGGAGCGACGGCCTCAGGTGAATTGAGGAGCGCGATTCCTCCTTTTGGTTTTGGGGATAAAAGAAAATGACAGGGAAGGGATATAAAGTGTGGGGGTTTTATATAAATAATATACATTTTATTATTTTAAAGTTTCAAGAGGCAACTTTTTATTTTCAGCTCGAAATCGAACCCACCGACTGTCGTCCCTAGCTAATTACCCCCATTTCAAACACAATAGGATATGTATCATAGGCAAATTCGACCGTTTCGACCAGTTTCCGTCAAAATCAAAATATAAATCTATATATTGAATTTGAACGCACATTTCAATTTACTGGGGTCACATACGGACTCTAAAAATTCCTGAAAAAATATTTTCTAACTTCGTATTGACGATATGGCCCTAACAAAACTAATTTCGTCAAATTCTGAGGCCTTTTGAAAAACGGCTATTTTCTGATCGATCAAAATTGACCGAAATTGAAAAAACACGTTTTACTTTGCCATGCTCACATATTGATTCAGAAAATTACAAATTTTAGAATTTAACAATAACTAGATATCCCGGATCCAACAAAAGTGGTTTCGTTGAAAACAGAGGTCGTTTGCAAAATTTCCAATTTTAAGGGTCAAGATTCCATAGCGACTATTCTGAATTTTCAACTGGGCATAACTTTTTATCCCCACTATAAAATTTCAATTTTTCGGATTTGTTGGAAAGATATACTCAATTAGATTCTAATATTTTTGGTTTTTCTAAAATCCGGTTTATTTTGAATCCTGTACATTCATTTGAACTTTGAAATCGAATTTTCAAACTACCACGCTATTTTCAGTTCATTTTATGTTTAAAATAAAATATTTATATTCTAACGACGATTCAAATAAATATATACATTCTAATTCTATTCAAAATAAATTTATGGTCGTTATTATTTAAAATAATTCATTTCAATTATTCAAAATTCAATAAAATTGCCAAAATAAAAATTTCAAATTGGCTTGGATTTCCAGGTTACTACAACGATATATGGAAATGTTTTCCAATTAACGTAAAAGGCCAAGATGATTAAAATATTTGGTTAACAAATATTGATAAGGAAATGGAGAAGAGATTTAATTAATGAAATATTAATTAAAGAGCCCAGTGATTTGTTTGATATGTTGAATGTACACTTGTTTTTATTTCATAGTTAAATCACAGACTATCGAAGTTTTGACCATTGTTGTCAATATGGAGAGACCGGTTGGATTATTATCCAAAGAACCACTCTGTATTGGCAGTAGCGTTGAGAATCAGATTATATGAAGATAATTGAAGACGGAGTGAAGTGCAAGGACTTTTTCTATTAATAGAAATTGTGCCTTCGGTTTCGTTCAATCCCAGAACGAACGTAAATGGATTATTGTCTGACAAAGTATTTCCAATGATCGAATATATTGGTCTGTATGGATATATATGGTGGCAACGGATTTATTCCCTTAGCATAATATCCAGAATATTTTTTTGCAAATCAATTAGTGATTAACAAATCTGACAATGTGGCATTCAAAGTGATTGTGCTATCAGTAAATGATAAGTAATCGTAGCCTTTGGCCTCAACAATCGGGAGATGACAAAAATCGAGCAGGCAGCATGGCTATGTGGGTCGCTCCCATTAGGGTGTATAATCACCTAACTAGAGATTTATTTAATTCCTTATTCTAGTCGATGATGTCCCATTCGGGAAACAGTTGCTGACCCCAACCGTTGGTGATATGCATTCGATACACTCAAGCGAAATGAGTGGTCGGTCATGTGTGGGTCGGGTTGCAAGATATTCTTGTTGAATCCAGTGTATTCCTCTTTAAATATACATTAGCGGAAGGTGGTTCCATACCTTGTCATAGTCAGAAATCTCCAATAAGCGCCTTGAAGTTTTTGATTTTTTATTATATATGGAGCATAAGATGCAAGCGTTCTGCTATTTGGTTACTTATTTGATTTAGACACTATTATAATGTCACTGGATTTTCGTATCAAAGTGTTTTGGGTTATAGTAAGGTAAAAACCGTCCATGTTTATGTGTGGGCTGGTCTTACTATTATCTTTCGTTTCGGAAGAATTTTGAAAGTTAAACAAATGGTTTGAGTTTACTCACGCCAGTCCCATGACTGACCCAGAGTTTATTTTGTTTTTGTTTTCCCTAAACTCCTTGGTGCCCAAATTTGTACGGGCAGTCAAGTAGTCGGGATTTTTCAGATTCACTTAGAAGAGCTGGAAACAGGAGGCTTCACCGGTTAGTTATAGACTATCATATATTCATTTGTGAACCATGTTTGTATCTGGAAACAGATGTTTGTATCTGGAAACAGGTGTTTATAACTGTTCCAGGAATAACTGTTGTGCTCTGATGATGGTATGTATATAAAGTTACTGATTTGTATTTCAAAAGTTATGTTATATAACATATTTTATTTGTTCCACTATGAGATTTGTCTTCTTTGTTTTCTTCAATTATAACCTTTCTTTCTTTCTATTTCTCATCCTCTAACTTCTTTTTAATAATGATTCGTATTTCTGTGCAATTTGGGTTGGACGTGTGGTGTTATTAGTCAACTCAGATAGTATGGATTTGCGAGTCATTACAGTTGGTATCAGAGCTTAGGTTGAGCGAATACCTAGGCTGTGTTATTGTGCTCATTAGAGATAGGGTCAGTAGTACCCTATAATGAGTTGAATGTATATATAAGAGAGAGCGTATTTGTTAATTGGTATAAAAATTATTTTATATTGTGTTGGTTAGTCCATTGAGTGGTTTATGAATTCTGATCGAATCGTGGGACGCTACGAAGTCGATAGGAATTTCTAATACTTGAACAAAAAATTTCGACACGGTATTGTTTCAATGTGGGTAAATGGAATAATTTCACCCAAAAATTCTATTTTTGTATAGAAAGGAATAATTCTTTGAAATTATAATATATGGATGTGTTGGATGTTATTATAATCAGATGAGATTATAAAATTGAAATGGTTATTTATAACCAAACAGAATTTGTATAAGAATGAAATATATGCAAATGAGAAGAATTAAAATTAAATTCAAACCAGAATTTGGAATTTAAATCCTGGGAAGTTGGAAAATATTTTCTGAAGTATATTAGAACAATATAGCTTTGTTTAAAAGGATTTCTAATGGGTTTTGAAATTGTTTAAGCACTAAATTCACTTCGGTGGCTGGGAAATAATTCTGATGATGACTGCAGCATCATCAGTGTTCATTTTCGAGTTGTAAGTGATGGATTGCTACCTTAGAAAAGTGTTTGAAGAAAATTTGTTTAAAAGAAAACAAGCTGGTTGAAAAATTCAAGTGTTTTGAATTTGTGATGTAAATAAATACGTGTATATATTTATGGGGTTCTAAAGGATTTGGAATGTAAACCCGAGAATTTGAATTTTGGAATTTAAATTTAATTTGATAAAGTTAAAAGGATCGATGTGAATAAATTGAATTGACTAGAATTAGATATGAATGAATGGGTTGAAATCATTCAAAGTAAATTAATGAAGACCCAAAGTTTTGGTAGAACTAAAGTTTGTGGAAGTATAAAGTGTAGAGTTTCAACATAAATGAGTTTAAAAAGTTAATGGGTTTGAAGCACTTTTCTACCTTAGCAATTTCGGGGACGAAATTATTTTAAGGGGGGAAGAATGTAACGACCGGATTTTTGAACAGTTTATTTTAAATATTTAATATGGTTTTATATATTGAATTGATAATATAAATGGTATTTTATATTGGGTTATCGATTAAATAATTGAAATATGATTTATTTTGAAAATATATATTTTTGTAAAACAAAATATAATTGAGATCGAAGTTAAAAACTGAGTCATAACTATACAGATGATTTATAGAAACTCAATTTGAATAAAATCGATAATAAAAATAATTTATTTCTGAGGAATTAATTATTTTTGAGTTTAAATTATATTATATAAATTTCTATGGTTGTTATATATATAAGTTCAAATTAAAATTCAGAATATATTCTGTTGAGTTCAGTATAATGCTACAGTGTTCAAACGACAGTGGTTACACTAAAATAGCGGTTCGTGATTTAAATTAATGGACCCTGAAATATTTGATTGTGGATAGGATCGAAATCAAATCGATATCTGTTTAAAAAGGGTAAAAATCTCTTTATTTCAAATCGATTAAATTGGAAAATCGAATCAGATTAAAAATGGTACTTAAACTACCCTACCATATGTACTTGCGCTGACCAAATTTCTTCGTTGCTAAGCATACTTCTCCTATAAATCGCGAAGTACCCTTCTTTTCTTTACACTTTTCCATTCTCAGCTACACAAAATAAAAACTGAGCCAAAACTTCTTCATTTCGTTCTCTGTTAAATTAAAATGTAAATCACTTCTCCTCAAATCAAAATGAAACGAGATTCAGTTATTCTCCTTTCCCCAAATATTTCACTTCCCTGTTCTTCAATTAGCGTGTGATGTTGGGGATCGATTTTCCCTAGATCAATAGTTAGAGCATGGTTTTCTTTTTTAGAGGAGAGTTCGAGATCGTAGGGGGGCCTGCCTTGGTCTGCGATAGGTTGGAGGTGGCTCACAACTTAGAGACAGCGTGGAGTAAGGTTGAACGAGTAGCCATGATGGCTCCAGAACTGGTGTCGTGATTTAGGGCAAAGTCAGGAATTGCGAGGTCAGCAAGAGTTGGAAACCAAACCGGAAGAAGGCTAACGTTGATGATTTGTCGCAAAGTGGAGGATCTGAGAAGCTTAAAGTTTGGAAGCGCTTTGGCCTTATTGTGACTGGTGCGATAATTGTTATCATTGGGTTTGGCTTCTATGGAAAAGTTTTTAAGGGGATCGATGCTTAAAGTATTGAGGTCTGATGTAACTGCGTCGGAAGAAAAAGATCGATGGAATTAGAAATCAACAACAATGATGGTAAAATTGGCAGTTAAATTAGTGAAACCAGTTTCAAGAAATTGATATGCTGGACTTCCAGTTGTTGCTATGAGGAAGTATTCTCGAGATGAGAGCAGCAACAGCAATGTAGATAAGTGATCGAGCGAAACACGATAATAGTAAGGTATAGTCTTCCTAAAATTTAAGAAAAGGCATTAAATAAATTGTTTATTTATTTTAATATACAGTTTAAATTAAAAGTAGTTTAACCGATAAATAAAATAAATAATCTTAGGTGAAAGTTCATTCAAGACAAATTCGTAGACACGACATTTTGGAAATTAACTGGATATTCAGCAATGGAAAAAGCTGGTGAGTAAATCTCACTCTTTTTACTTAGAATTATTTTATCCGTTAAAATAATTGTTCGATGGTTGTTTTCTTGCATTAAAATATTACTGTGGCTATTATAATATATATTAGTTATTTAGGCTTGGTGGTTGCTATTATACATATATATATATATATATATTGGTGGTTGGATTTCCCGCAGTATCATTAGCGGATGCCCGCGGTACCATTAGTGGATGATTAACCTATACGCCCCACGTTATGATAGTGGATGACCTTCTATACCGTGATATTCTACCTCGAAGCAGGATGGGTATTGTTTATGTTGACTAACGTCTGTAGGTGCAGGAAAAACAGGTTGGAGAGATCCAACTGGATTCCTCAAAAATATATTATTTATTTGTTTATTGTTCACATATATACTGTCATATATGATGTGTTAGAAAACCTGAAATAAATAATTGGTTGTTTGGTGTTTAAATATCACTGGGCCTAAGTGTAAATTTATTAAAAAAATACCCTGAAAGGGGTATTTGAGATTTAAAAGGGAAATTCTATTTTTCTAAAATAGAATTTGAATTTTTAAATCGATTTAAAATATTAACTTGTTTTAATAGAATAAAAACAAGTAGTTCATTTATAAACGAAGTTTATAAATAAAGTGAAAAGAATTTTCATTGGATAATTCAGAAATAAAAATACAAGTGTGAAATTGAAAAGGGAAATCTATTTTCCAAAAGTAGAAATATCGATTTCAAAAGAAATTGAAATCAAGACTTGTTTAAGGATGAATAAAGAAAATTCAAATAGAAATTGAATATAGAAATTCGAATGGAATTCCAATAATTTGAATATAGAAAATATAAAGGAAATTCAAATATAGAATTTGAATATAGAAAGTGAAATTAAATTTGAATAAAGAAATTTTAAAATATAGAATTTGAATATAGAAATTCAAATGGAGTTAGAATATAGAGAATTTGAAATAGAATTGAAATAGAATTTCAATATAGAATTCAAATAGAGTTCAAATGGGAATATAGGAAATTCAAATAGAGTTGAAATGGGAATATAGGAAATTCAAATAGAGTTGAAAGGGGAATTTGAATACAGAATACATATAAAGTAGAAATGGAAATTGAATATAGGAAATTTAAATAGAATTGAAATGGAATTTGAATATAGAAGATCGAAGTATAAATAAATTTATTTCCGAGTTAGGGAAAATCGAAAATTTTAGAAAATCGAAAATATTATGTTGAATTGGGAAAACTGATTTGATATATATTAAAAATATATCAGAATGGAGTTAGATTTAGAACTCAATTGAAGTCGGAATTCTTGAAACAAGAATCGCCAGGACCGATCTGATAATAGTTTTCTAATGAAAGATGAAATTATAAATTTCGTCGTATATATTCTGAGTTATGTCAAAATCAAATTTTCAAAAAAAAAACAGCGCTATAACCATTTAAAAACCATAACGGTTTATTTAATTATATAAAAGGATATTGAGCGAAAAAATTCGAATTTCTATTTAGAAAATTTCAGATTTTGAGTTGTAAAATATATGTGAACCCAAGTGGAGAAATGAATTGATTTTTGAAACAGAAATCAGATTTTTGATTATTGAATAGAATTAACTAATTTAAATAGTAATGAGTTAATGTGATTTTGAATTGATATTGGGCTTTGAATAAGTGAATTCGATTTGGAAATTTATATTTGAAATCGAAAAGAAACTTGAATTGAAATTGGAATTCAATTTTGTAATGAGCAAGTTAAATATTTTATTTGAACATGTTATGTTCAAACAAAGAAGTGAAATAGGCTAAATAGCTAATTAAAGAATAAATGAGCGAAACTGAATTCAAACGAGAATTGAATTGAAAACAGGTGAACATGTGTTAGACAGGTATGGAATGAAGTATATGAAGATTATAATATAAGTGCCCGACAAAAAGGTACACGTTTAAATTCCATATGAGGTTTTATGCGCCGTAACGGCTAGTCGTGTAACAACCCAGAATTTTGGGGCCAATTTAAAAATTTTATTTTAGAAATTTTAATGAATTTAGGATGTTTAAAACAACTTATTTTAAATAATAACGATGAAAAATTTATTTTAAAACGAATAAATTCAATTTAATTATAAAAGGAGTTTAAAACTGCGTTGTAGTTTGAAAATTTGAATTTGAACTTTGACTGACTGTACAGGATTCATTTTAAATCAGAATTGAGCGAAACAAGAAATATTTAAATCTGTTTAATCATATCTTTCTAACGAATCTAAAAAACTGAAATTTCACTTTATAATTTGAAAGTTATGTCCAGTTTAAAATTCAGAAAAGTCGATGTAGAATTTATATATATTTTAATTAAATATATTGGCCATGAAAATAGCCATTTTGCAAACGACCTCGGTTTTCGACGAAACCACTTTTGTTGGAACCGGAGTGTCAAATTATTGCTAAGTTTCAATTTTCATAATTTTTCGAATTAATATGTGAGCGTGGCAGAGGAAAACATGTTTTGACTATTTTAGTCAAATTTAATCGACTAGAAAATAGCCATTTTTCAAACGGTCTCAGAATTCGACGAAATTAGTCTCGTTAGTACCGTACTGTCATAACAAAGCCAAAAATATTTTTTTTGTAATTTAAGAGAATTTATGCCAGAACTCAAATCACATTTTGTATTTGCAAACATGAAGAGAAAAAGAATTACATTTTTATTTGCCAGTTTAGATGCAAATAAAACATCGAATAAAAAGATTAAATTTTTCAATGTTATTAGAAATGAAATAAAAAGATTACACTTTTCAATGTAAATAAAAGGAATGTGACAAAATACACATTTTTGTCGTTTAAAAAGAATGAAACCAAAATATATATTTTGGTCATTAAAAAGAAAGATTACACTTTTTGGACATAAAAAAAAGGGATTGAAGAAAAGATGAAAACATTTTTGTTCATTTAAAATGATTAAAAAAAAGATACATTTTTTTATAATGAAGGCTTAAATCAAAAAGTTACATTTTTATTTACATATTAGATGTAAATAAAGGGGTAGATTTAAAAGTACATTTTAGTTTGCAAATTAGTTGCAAATAAGAACATGAGAAAGAATAGAAAGAAAACAAAGTTTAGCGTTATTCTCTTTTGAGAATAACAAGCACATTTTCAATGTAATATTCTTATTAGTTTAAAAAGAACAAATTTAGCGTTATTCTCTTTTGAGAATAAAAAGGATAAATTTAGAGTTATTCTCTTTTGAGAATAAACAAAAAGGTACATTTTTAGCGTAATATTCTTTTTAGAATAGAAGGTACATTTTAGTGTCATTTTCTAATGAGAATAAAAAGTACATTTTGATTAGAAAATGTAAATGAGAATAAAAAGTACATTTTGATGAGAAAATGTAAATGAGAATAAAAAGTACATTTTGATTAGAAAATGTAAATGAGAATAAAAAGTACATATTGATTGGAAAATATGAATGAGAATAAAGAATACATTTTTGTTAGAAAATATAATTAGAATAAAGAATACATTTTCGTTAGAAAATGTAATTAGAATAAAGGATTACACAAAAGATAGGAAGGTTATTATTTTTATTTGTCGATTAGTCACAATAAAAAGACCATATGTTAAAAATATGATGTTAATGATGGCTTAGAATATATGTTTGTGTTGATGCAGTGTTTGATGTATTTAATATAATGTTAGTGTATTCAAAACTGAATATTACACTTCCATTTACAAGTCATCCGACTTGTTTATGTGATTGGGACGATAATTTTTACACATCGCCCAAGTGCACAAATAATTTATTATTTGATTGTTGGATGAAACCCAACACGGGTGTTGGGATGATATCTGATCTACACTAGTCCAAATATTTAGTGTAGAATCCACTTTGGTTGATCTATTGGACGTTTGATAATTATTCATTATGCTTGTTGATTTCATGTAATATATGGCTGTCGGTTCAGTCACATTCCAATAAAGGATATTCTAGAAAAAGAATATTTTAGAAAATGTCTTAGAAAAAAGAATATTTTAGAAAAGAATATATTTAGAAAAATATATTTTTATTGAATGAACTAGTTATTAACTTGAATAAATCATTAAATTAAGATTTAATGAAGTTTTCCAATTAGTGAATATTTAACTGAAATTAAATTAAATAAATTCGATTTTGGGTTTGTCGTGAATGGTGTCTTCAATAACACCTTTCTTAAACCCAATTGAAAACAATAAATCTTTTAATTAAGATTACTAGAGTTTCAAACTATATTTTGTAATTGGAATAAAAATGATTTGTGAATTGAGTTTATCGTGAACAATGTTTTTAAACGACATCTGTTCTTTAACTCAATTAACAGTAAGACTATGATTTGGAATTTGTAAATCTTGTATCAAGATTTAAATGGGAATTTTCCAAAAGTAAAGTTTTCCAATTTAATATATTAAATTGGAATTGAATGGAATTCGAATTAATAATAACCGAGATAAGCTTTTGTAAAAGAAGATCGATACTACATATGGAATTTAAGAGGCTTTGCCGTTATTCCATTTATATTATTGGACGAATACAGAAATTTATAACGATTATATATTGATTTGATTTCTGTGAAGATTCCATATTTAATGGAAGTCGATTTTGGTTTATCGTGAACGGTGTTTTAAAATGACATTAGTTCTTTAACCCAGTTAAAGATTAGATTAATTTCTTAAATTTAATTAATCATTGAATAATGATTTGTGATATTTAAAACCAAATTGGGTTCTTAATAAATCTTTAAAAGTAAGATTTAAGAATATTTTAAAGAGTTTATCTTTGATAAAATAATGCGAATATTTTATTAGAAGAATATTCTGAATTGGAATGAGGCGTTGGATGTGTTTTTATAGTACTTGATTTTTAATTATAAAATACGTGAGTTATTCAGGAAGACCGGGTTTAAACCATTTCGAATAATTACTACGACGATGAAGAATCGAAGATGAAGACGGTGGTAGAAGACCGACGATCTTCACATCGAATGGATTTGTTGCTATAGAGACCCTTGATGGGAGTAGCTACCTTGAAGGGGCTTCAGTGGTGGCCGTCCGGACTATTGTTGATTGTTCGGATTTGGTTTCCGCTCAGACCCAGAGCATAAGCTAGTAAATGGATGCGTGTCTAACATTGGATTTCGTTCCATGTGAATTAAATCGATTTCTGTTAATGTATGTCTGTTTGGTGGTGGAGGATTTATTCTCTGCTTAACACCCTGGTATATATTAATAGTGATTGATCGCATGGCGTGAATTGTCAATGTAGCACGCCAAGATGCGAATGATCAAGGTTTTTGTTGAAAAGTAGGGCCTTGTGGGATGATCAAAGTATAGCCTATTATGGCATAGCTTTGTGTATGTCGTGACTTCGCGAGCCTCACACCCCGGTATGAGTCAAAAACGGAATATGGACCGTAGGGAGTGCACACGTTTCGTTCTAGCTAGTGGTAGTGTCAGTGCTTAAACTGGCTGGCATTTTACTTATGTGGATGATGGATTTTGAGGCGTCTCGGATTTTTATAGGCCGTTAGTGGTTATACTATAGGTTCAAAGGGACCGGGAAGCGTGTGTTCAGGCATAATTAATCCACTGCCGATAGGCGGGGACCGGCCCTACCGCTCCAAGGGTTCACTGCGGGGGATCCTGAGGCATTTACTAGAGTGTCTCGAATCGGAGAGGAGCTTGCCCCTAGCCTCGACTCATGATGGAAAACCAACTTCCAATACGACCTTGCGGTTTTGATTGTAAAACTAGTATGGCGACATGATATATGGTACCCATGTCGTCTATTATTGATACATTATGATTGAAATGTTTTATTAAAACATATATACACTAGTATTAATAGTAAATCCGTTTTATCGTATCAAGCATCTTTTGACCATTATAAGGTAAAACCCTATCCTCCGGTTTGCGTTGCATTGTGTGATGGGACTTGGGTCTTATAATGGTTTCATTTTTCTAAAAAGCATTGCGTTGTTTAACGATTTACCTTATGTTATGCACTGGCAATCCAATGGAGTAAACCCGTTCCGCGTTAGCGGCATGGTCCTGTGATTGGCCTTATTATTGTCATTATATAGGTTAAGTTAAGATTTCTCATACCGGTCCCATGACTGACCTGTAGTTTGTTTCAATGGCAAACTCGGGTGCCCATATTTTCCACACCGGCAGTCGAGTAGCTTTTTGCAGATATTTACAGGATCCTGGTTTACAGCTGAAGCAATATTCGAAAAGCTCTGTATCCGTGTATTCCTTTCGGTTGTATATTTGGATTATTTTTCCGCTGCTATTTAAATGTAATTTAAGTCTCTGATATTATTGTATTTCCTTTGTGTAATAAGTATCCATACTCTGTTATATACTTGTACTCTGAAGTAATTGTTGTAATCAGCAATAAAATGTTCTTCAGTTTGTGTTCTGTTGTGTGTTGTTCTCAAATCAATTCAGACTTTCCTTTATGGGGAAGTTTGGGTCGTCACATTTGGTATCCGAGCTTTGGTTTACAAAGCTCGAGAACAAGACATATTAGAACCGAACGAAAGAATTCATCAGAGATTGGATTAGTAATATCCAATGAGAATAACTCGTTAGAGATAGGATCAGTAGTATCCTAGAACGAGTGTGAAGAGTATTATTTTCTTTAAAAAAATGAAAGCAAATTTAGTTTTGAAAATATTATCTTAAAATATGTATTTGAATATTATTATATTTTAATGTGGACAATCGAGTATATAAAGATTTCGAATATACGAGTAATTAACGGATACTCGAAGTTTTAATATACTAGATAGATATAGAATCACACTCTAGTCGCCCGGAGATAACTCTGATGATCGGTGCACCATCGTCAGAAGTTATGTTCGAGTTTTGAAGGTGTTATATCTATATATTTCCATTGACTGGTATGAGAACCAAAACTTAGATAGGATATATTGCTGTGATTTGAACTAAAAAATATGATTTTTGACTATATATAAAAGTTAATCACCTAATTGATTGCTGGTTATGATGTTTGATAATTAGTTTCACTAATTAAAATATTAGAATGATAATTAATACTAATAAATAAAAATTTAAATAAGTTAGTAAATTAAACAACTTTTAGCTACGTTCCTTTTCGAGGACGAAAAGATTTTAAGTGGGGGCGATTGTAACAACCCGAAATTTTGGGGCCAATTTAAAAATTTTATTTTAGAAATTTTAAAGAATTTAGGATGTTTAAAACAACTTATTTTAAATAATAACGATGAAAAATTTATTTTAAAACGAATAAATTCAATTTAATTATAAAAGGAGTTTAAAACAGCGCTGTAGTTTGAAAATTTGAATCTGAACTTTGACTGACTGTACAGGATTCATTTTAAATCAGAATTGAGAGAAACAAGAAATATTTAAATCTGTTTAATCATATCTTTCTAACGAATCTGAAAAACTGAAATTTCACTTTATAATTTGAAAGTTATGTCCAGTTTAAAATTCAGAAAAGTCGCTGTAGAATTTATATATATTTTAATTAAATATATTGGCCTTGAAAATAGCCATTTTGCAAACGACCTTGGTTTTCGACGAAACCACTTTAGTTGGAACCGGAATGTCAAATTATTGCTAAGTTTCAATTTTCATAATTTTTCGAATTAATATGTGAGCGTGGCAGAGGAAAACGTGTTTTGACTATTTCAGTCAAATTTAATCGACTAGAAAATAGCCATTTTTCAAACGGTCTCAGAATTTGACGAAATTAGTCTCGTTAGTACCGTATTGTCATAACAAAGCCAAAAATAATTTTCTTTTGTAATTTTTAGAATTCATTTGTAGCCCCGGTGTATTTATATGTACTGTTAAATTAAACAATAAATGAATTAAATATTAAATTAAAGAAAAGGTGGCTGAAACGTTCATTTGGGCTTGCAGGACATAGCTAGATGAGTCCGGAATAGAGGTAATTGGGTAAGAACGACACTCGTTGGGCTGGAATTGGACAAAGTTGCTAATCGGGCCTTAAGGGCTTAATTAATTAATATTTTAATATAAATATTCCCAACTAAAACAAACCCCTAACCCTAATTCTAATTTGACCAGCCGCCATTCTCTATTTCAACGCAAAGAAAGCTCTCAATTTCTTCCTCATCGTTCTTCAAATCTAATAAATGAAATTCAGAAATTCCAAACCTAAATGAAAGAGCAATTCGAGCTCTGTATATTGTACGGTTATGATGGAATTTAATGCTCTCTGGTGCCCGGATTCTGACCGAGAAAGGCCGACGTTGGGGGGTTTTTTGCGGCGCTGGGTACGGCGAGTTGGCCGTGGCTTTGGCCAAAGGTGGAGTCGAGGACGACGGGTCACGTGGTGGTCTCTGATCGAAGTTCGGTGGTTGTCAGGGTGGTGCGCAAGGAGGAAGAAGAAGTCGATCAAATGGGTTCCTGTTACAATAATGAAAACGAAGGAGGAAGGAGTTTAAACAGGAGGGTAACGCTCCTTCAAGTGTTGTTAAAGTTAATAATTTAATTAATTATTTATTTAAATTTTCCAATGTATAAACAACGATAACTCTTGCAAACAGAGACGAAATTGAACGATTCAAAATGCATTGGAATCAGAAAATCAGATCTACGTGATGAAACTAACGGTAACTGATTTAGAGCTTGTCTAAATTTTGGCGAAATGGAAAGCTATTGGTGAGATTTCTGAATTTAGAAATTTTAATTTATTATTTATTGCGATGTGAAATTCAGTTATCTGATGTATAAAATTTGAATTGATGGTTTGTGAATGCGATGATCTACTAGATTGAATTGTGTATGCTAGAAAAATATTCATGTTGAATAAAATTTGTTTATACAATAAAAATTATATTTTTATTGTATATATGAAGATAAAAATGTTCATGTTAAAATATCAAAATTGTTATACCAATAAAAATTCATTTTTATTTGTCATGATAAGATATAGAAATTTGTGTATAAATAAAAACCCCTCTTTATTTGTCATGTTGAATATAAAAGTTGTTATGAAAATAAAAAGATTCTTTTATTTATACATATATAATATAGGATGGTGTAGACAAATAAACTATTCTTTTTATTTGTCATAAAAAACATAAGATGTGTTATAAAAGAATTATAGACATATACATATGACAAAATTGTCTTTTATCTTGTCGCTAGAATTGTAAGCATGTTATTTGGTTGAATTAGAAATGTTAGAATATATGTCATTTTGTTAGAAATAAAATTGTTGTCAAATAAAAACAGTTCTTTTTATTTGCCCGGTTTAATATAGAAATCGTAAACAAATAAAAATGTTTTTTTTATGTCATATTGGGATTAAATTGTTGTCAAATACAAATATTCATTTCTATTATATAAAAAGTTAGCGACACAAAATTGTCATTTTGTTATATAAAAGAAAATTAGCGACACAAAATTGTCATTTTGTTATATAAAATGTTAGCAACGCAGAATTGCCACTTTTGTCAAATTAAATGGAAATCATAGAAATGTCATGATTGTTGAAATTGGAATTGATGAAGTAGAATTGTCACTTTTGTCAAATTAAATGGAAATTATAGAATTGTCATATTTTGTTAAATTAGAATGGTCAAAAACAAAATTGTCATTTTGTTAAATTAGAATTGATAAAACAATAATGTTATTTTTGCTGAATTAGAAATAAAATAACATTTTGATGATAAAATGTTGCATTAGAGAAAAATAACATTTTTACTATAAAATGTGACATTAGACTAAAATAACATTTTTGTTATAAATGTGATGCATTGGAATTAAAGAACATTTTGTTTGAAAATGTATGTAAACACAAAATACAGAATTTGTGTCAAAACAAAATATACATTTTTGTTAAGAGAATTTGTGATAAAACAAAATATAGAATTTGTGTCAAAACAAAAATAATATTTTTGTTAAGAGAATTTATGCCAGAACTCAAATCACATTTTGTACTTGCAAACATGAAGAGAAAAAGAATTACATTTTTATTTGCCAATTTAGATGCAAATAAAACATCAAATAAAAAGATTACATTTTTCAATGTAATTAGAAATGAAATAAAAAGATTACACTTTTCAATGTAAATAAAAGGAATGTGACAAAATACACATTTTTGTCGTTTAAAAAGAATGAAACCAAAATATATATTTTGGTCATTAAAAAGAAAGATTACACTTTTGGATATATAAAAAAAGGGATTGAAGAAAAGATGAAAACATTTTTGTTCATTTAAAATGATTAAACAAAAGATACATTTTTTTAATGAAGGCTTAAATCAAAAAGTTACATTTTTATTTACATATTAGATGTAAATAAAGGGGTAGATTTAAAAGTAGATTTTCGTTCGCAAATTAGTTGCAAATAAGAACATGAGAAAGAATAGAAAGAAAACAAAGTTTACCGTTATTCTCTTTTGAGAATAACAAGTACATTTTCAATGTCATATTCTTATTAGTTTAAAAAGAACAAATTTAGCGTTATTCTCTTTTGAGAATAAAAAGGATAAATTTAGAGTTATTCTCTTTTGAGAATAAAAAAAGTACATTTTTAGCGTAATATTCTTTTTAGAATAGAAAGTACATTTTAGTGTCATTTTCTAATGAGAATAAAAAGTACATTTTGATTAGAAAATGTAAATGAGAATAAAAAGTACATTTGATTTGAAAATGTAAATGAGAATAAGTACATTTTGATTAGAAAATGTAAATGAGAATAAAAAGTACATTTTGATTGGAAAATATAATGAGAATAAAGAATACATTTTTGTTAGAAAATATAATTAGAATAAAGAATACATTTTTGTTAGAAAATGTAATTAGAATAAAGGATTACACAAAAGATAGAAAGGTTATTATTTTTATTTGTCGATTAGTCACAATAAAAAGACCATATGTTAAAAATATGATGTTAATGATGGCTTAGAATATATGTATGTGTTGATGCAGTGTTTGATGTAATTAGTATAATGTTAGTGTATTCAAAACTGAATATTACACTTCCATTTTCAAGTCATCCGACTTGTTTATGTGATTGGGACGATAATTTTTACACATCGCCCAAGTGCACAAATTATTTATTATTTGATTGTTGCATGATACCCCACACGAGTGTTGGGATGATATCTGATCTACACTAGTCCAAATATTTAGTGTAGAATCCACTTTGGTTGATCTATTGGATGTTTGATAATTATTCATTATGCTTGTTGATTTCATGTAAAATATGGCTGTTGGTTGAGTCACATTCCAATAAAGGATATTCTAGAAAAAGAATATTTTAGATGATGTCTTAGAAAAAAGAATATTTTAGAAAAGAATATATTTTAGAAAAATATATTTTTATTGAATGAACTAGTTATTAACTAGAATAAATCATTAAATTAAGATTTAATGAAGTTTTCCAATTAGTGAATATTTAACTGAAATTAAATTAAATAAATTCGATTTTGGGTTTGTCGTGAATGGTGTCTTCAATAACACCTTTCTTAAACCCAGTTGAAAAGAATAAATCTTTTAATTAAGATTACTAGAGTTTCAAAACTATATTTTGTAATTGGAATAAAAATGATTTGTGAATTGAGTTTATCGTGAACAATGTTTTTAAACGACATCTGTTCTTTAGCTCAATTAACAGTAAGAATATGATTTGGAATTTATAAATTTTGTATCAAGATTTAAATGGTAATTTTCCAAAAGTAAAGTTTTCCAATTTAATATATTAAATTGGAATCGAATGGAATTCGAATTAATAATAACCGAGATAAGCTTTTGTAAAAGAAGATCGATACTACATATGGAATTTAAGAGGCTTTGCCGTTATTCCATTTATATTATTGGTCGGATACAGAAATTTATAATGATTATATATTGATTTGATTTCTGTGAAGATTCCATATTTAATGGAATTCGATTTTGGTTTATCGTGAACGGTGTTTTAAAATGACATTAGTTCTTTAACCCAGTTAAAGATAAGATTAATTTCTTAAATTTAATTAATCATTGAATAATGATTTGTGATATTTAAAACCAAATTGGGTTCTTAATAAATCTTTAAAAGTAAGATTTAAGAATAATTTACAGAGTTTATCTTTGATAAAATAATGCGAATATTTTATTAGAAGAATGTTCTGAATTGGAATGAGGCATTGGATGTGTTTTTATAGTACTTGATTTTTAATTATAAAATACGTGAGTTATTCGGGGTTTAAACCATTCCGAATAATTACTACGACGATGAAGAGTCGAAGATGAAGACGGTGGTTGAAGACCGACGATCTTCACATCGAATGGATGTGTTGCTACAGAGACCCTTGATGGGAGTAGCTACCTTGAAGGGGCTTCAGCGGTGGCCGTCCGGACTATTATTGATTGCTCAGATTTGGTTTTCGCTCAGACCCAGAGCCTAAGCTAGTAAATGGATGCGTGTCTAACATTGGATTTCGTTCCATGTGAATTAAATCTATTTCTGTTAATGTATGTCTATTTGGTGGTGGAGGATTTATTCTCTGCTTAACACCCTGGTATATATTAATAGTGATTGATCGCATGGCGTGAATTGTCAATGTAGCACGCCAAGATGCGAATGATCAAGGCTTTTGTTGAAAAGTAGGGCCTTGTGGGATGATCAAAGTATAGCCTGTTACGGCATAGCTTTGTGTATGTCGTGACTTCGCGAGCCTCACACCTCGGTATGAGTCAAAAAGGGGATATGGACCGTAGGGAGTGCACACGTTTCTTTCTAGCTAGTGGTAGTATCAGTGCTTAAACTGGCTGGCATTTTACTTATGTGGATGATGGATTTTGAGGCGCCTCGGATTTTTATAGGCCGTTAGTGGTCATACTATAGGTTCAAAGGGACCGGGAAGCATGTGTTCAGGCATAATTAATCCACTGTCGATAGGCGGGGACCGGCCCTACCGCTCCAAGGGTTCACTGCGGGGGATCCTGAGGCATTTACTAGAGTGTCTCGAATCGGAGAGGAGCTTACCCCTAGCCTCGACTCATGATGGAAAACCAACTTCCAATACGACCTTGCGGTTTTGATTGTAAAACTAGTATTGCGACATGATATATGGTACCCATGTCGTCTATGATTGATACATTATGATTGAAATGTTTTATTAAAACATATATACACTAGTATTAATATTAAATCCATTTTATCGTATCAAGCATCTTTTGACCATTATAAGGTAAAACCCTATCCTCCGGTTTGCGTTGCATTGTGTGATGGGACTTGGGTCTTATAATGGTTTCATTTTTCTAAAAAGCATTGCGTTGTTTAACGATTTACCTTATGTTATGCACTGGCAATCCAATGGAGTAAACCCGTTCCGCGTTAGCGGCGTGGTCCTGATATTGGCCTTATTGTTATCATTATATAGGTTAAGTTAAGATTTCTCATACCAGTCCCATGACTGACCTGTAGTTTGTTTCACTGGCAAACTCGGGTGCCCATATTTTCCACACGGGCAGTCGAGTAGCTTTTTGCTGATATTTACAGGATCCTGGTTTATAACTGAAGCAATATTCGGAAAGCTCTGTATCCGTGTATTCCTTTCGATTGTATATTTGGATTATTTTTCCGCTGCTATTTAAATGTAATTTAAGTCTCTGATATTATTGTATTTCCTTTATGTAATAAGTATCCATACTCTGTTACATACTTGTACTCTGATGTAATTGTTGTAATCAGCAATAAAATATTCTTCAGTTTGTGTTCTATTGTGTGTTGTTCTCAAAGCAGTTCAAGCTTTCCTTTATGGGGAAGTTTGGGTCGTCACATTTGGTATCAGAGCTTTGGTTTACAAAGCTCGAGAACAAGACATATTAGAACCGAACGAAAGAATTCATCGGAGATTGGATTAGTAATATCCAATGAGAATAACTCGTTAGAGATAGGATCAGTAGTATCCTAGAACAAGTGTGAAGAGTATTATTTTCTTTAAAATAAAAAAAAATGAAAGCAAATTTAGTTTTGAAATTTTTATCTTAAAATACGTATTTGAATATTATTATATTTTAATGTGGACAATCGAGTATATAAAGATTTCGAATATACGAGTAATTAACGGATACTCGAAGTTTTAATATACTAGATAGATATAGAGTCACACTCTAGTCGCCCGGAGATAACGCTGACGATCGGTGCACCATCGTCAGAATTTATGTTCGAGTTCCGAAGGTGGTATATCTATATATTTCCATTGACTGGTATGAGAACCAAAACTTAGATAGGATATATTGCTGTGATTTGAACTAAAAAACATGATTTTTGACTATATATAAAAGTTAATCACCTAATTGATTGCTGGTTGTGACGTTTGATAATTAGTTTCACTAATTAAAATATTAGAATGATAATTAATACCAATAAATAAAAATTTAAATAAGTTAGTAAATTAAACAACTTTTAGCAACGTTCCTTTTCGAGGACGAAAAGATTTTAAGTGGGGGTGATTGTAACAACCCGCAATTTTGGGGCCAATTTAAAATTTTTATTTTAGAAATTTTAATGAATTTAGGATGTTTAAAACAACTTATTTTAAATAATAACGAAGAAAAATTTATTTTAAAACGAATAAATTCAATTTAATTATAAAAGGAGTTTAAAACAGCGATGCAGTTTGAAAATTTGAATTTGAACTTTGACTGATTGTACAAGATTCATTTTAAATCAGAATTGAGCGAAACAAGAAATATTTAAATCTGTTTAATCATATCTTTCTAACGAATCTGAAAAAATGAAATTTCACTTTATAATTTGAAAGTTATGTCCAGTTTAAAATTCAGAAAAGTCGTTGTAGAATTTATATATATTTTAATTAAATATATTGGCCTTGAAAATAGCCATTTTGCAAATGACCTCGGTTTTCGACGAAACCACTTTTGTTGGAACCGGAATGTCAAATTATTTCTAAGTTTTAATTTTCATAATTTTTCAAATTAATATGTGAACGTGGCAGAGGAAAACGTGTTTTGACTATTTCAGACAAATTTAATCGACTAGAAAATAGCCATTTTTCAAACGGTCTCAGAATTCGACGAAATTAGCCTCGTTAGTACCGTATTGTCATAACAAAGCCAAAAATATATTTTTTGTAATTTTTAGAATTCATTTGTGGCCCCGGTGTATGTATATGAACTGTTAAATTAAATAATAAATGAATTAAATATTAAATTAAAGAAAAGTGGCTGAAACATTCGTTTGGGCTTGCAGGACTTAGCTAGATGAGTCCGGAATAGAGGTAATTGGGTAAGAATGATGGTCGTTGGGCTGGAATAGGACAAAGTTGCTAATCGGGCCTTAAGGGCTTAATTAATTAATATTTTAATATAAATATTCCCAACTAAAACAAACCCCTAACCCTAATTCTAATTTGACCAGCCGCCATTCTCTATTTCGACGCAAAGAAAGCTCTCAATTTCTTCCTCATCGTTCTTCAAATCTAATCAATGAAATTCAAAAATTCCAAAACTAAATGAAAGAGCAATTCGAGCTCTGTATATTGTACGGTTATTATGGAATTTAATGCTCTCTGGTTCCCGGATTCTGACCGAGAAAGGCGGACGTTGGGGGGTTTTTGCGGCGCTGGGTACGGCGAGTTGGCCGTGGCTTTGGCCAAAGGTGGAGTCGAGGACGGCGGGTCACGTGGTGGTCTCTGATCGAAGTTCGGTGGTTGTTAGTGTGGTGCGCAAGGAGGAAGAAGAAGTCGATCAAATGGGTTCCTGTTACAGTAGTGAAAACGAAGGAGGAAGGAGTTTAAACGGGAGGGTAACGCTCCTTCAAGTGTTGTTAAAGTTAATAATTTAATTAATTATTTATTTAAATTTTCCAATGTTTAAACAACGATAACTCTTGCAAACAGAGTCGAAATTGAACGATTCAAAATGCGTTGGAATCAGAAAAATCAGATCTACGTGATGAAACTAACAGGAACTGATTTAGAGCTCGTCTAAATTTTGGCGAAATGGAAAGCTATTGGTGAGATTTCTGAATTTAAAATTTTTAATTTATTATTTATTGCGATGTGAAATTCAGTTATCTGATGTATAAAATTTGAATTGATGGTTTGTGAATGCGATGATCTACTAGATTGAATTGTGTATGCTAGAAGAATATTCATGTTGAATAAAATTTGTTTATACAATAAAAATTATATTTTTATTGTATATATGAAGATAAAAATGTTCATGTTAAAATATCAAAATTGTTATACCAATTAAAATTCATTTTTATTTGTCATGATAAGATATAGAAATTTGTGTATAAATAAAAACCCCTCTTTATTTGTCATGTTGAATATAAAAGTTGTTATGAAAATAAAAAGATTCTTTTATTTATACATATATAATATAGGATGGTGTAGACAAATAAACTATTCTTTTTATTTGTCATCAAAAACATAAGATGTGTTATAAAAGAATTATAGACATATACATATGACAAAATTGTCTTTTATCTTGTCGCTAGAATTGTAAGCATGCTATTTGGTTGAATTAGAAATGTTAGAATATATATGTCATTTTGTTAGAAATAAAATTGTTGTCAAATAAAAACATTTCTTTTATTTGCCCGGTTTAATATAGAAATTGTAAACAAATAAAAATGTTCTTTTTTATTTGTCATATTGGGATTAATTTGTTGTCAAATACAATTATTCATTTCTATTATATAAAAAGTTAGCGACACAAAATTGTCATTTTGTTATATAAAAGAAAATTAGCGACACAAAATTGTCATTTTGTTATATAAAATGTTAGCAACACAGAATTGTCACTTTTGTCAAATTAAATGGAAATCATAGAAATGTCATGATTGTTGAAATTAGAATTGACGAAGTAGAATTGTCACTTTTGTCAAATTAAATGGAAATTATAGAATTGTCATATTTTGTTAAATTAGAATGGTCAAAAACAAAAATGTCATTTTGTTAAATTAGAATTGATAAAACAATAATGTTATTTTTGCTGAATTAGAAATAAAATAACATTTTGATGATAAAATGTTGCATTAGAGAAAAATAACATTTTTACTATAAAATGTGACATTAGACTTAAATAACATTTTTGTTATAAATGTGATGCATTTGAATTAAAGAACATTTTGTTTGAAAATGTATGTAAACACAAAATAAAGAATTTGTGTCAAAACAAAATATACATTTTTGTTAAGAGAATTTGTGATAAAACAAAATATAGAATTTGTGTCAAAACAAAAATCATATTTTTGTTAAGAGAATTTATGCCAGAACTCAAATCACATTTTGTATTTGCAAACATGAAGAGAAAAAGAATTATACATTTTTATTTGCCAATTTAGATGCAAATAAAACATCAAATAAAAAGATTACATTTTTCAATGTAATTAGAAATGAAATAAAAAGATTACACTTTTCAATGTAAATAAAAGGAATGTGACAAAATACACATTTTTGTCGTTTAAAAAGAATGAAACCAAAATATATATTATGGTCATTAAAAAGAAAGATTACACTTTTGGATATAAAAAAAAGGGATTGAAGAAAAGATGAAAACATTTTTGTTCATTTAAAATGATTAAACAAAAGATACATTTTTTTTAATGAAGGCTTAAATCAAAAAGTTACATTTTTATTTACATATTAGATGTAAATAAAGGGGTAGATTTAAAAGTACATTTTCGTTTGCAAATTAGTTGCAAATTAGAACATGAGAAAGAATAGAAAGAAAACAAAGTTTAGCGTTATTCTCTTTTGAGAATAACAAGTACATTTTCAATGTAATATTCTTATTAGTTTAAAAAGAACAAATTTAGCGTTATTCTCTTTTGAGAATAAAAAGGATAAATTTAGAGTTATTCTCTTTTGAGAATAAAAAAAAGTACATTTTTAGCATAATATTCTTTTTAGAATAGAAAGTACATTTTAGTGTCATTTTCTAATGAGAATAAAAGGTACATTTTGATTAGAAAATGTAAATGAGAATAAAAAGTACATTTTGATTAGAAAATTACATTTTGATTAGAAAATGTAAATGAGAATAAAAAGTCCATTTTGATTAGAAAATGTAAATGAGAATAAAGAATACATTTTTGTTAGAAAATATAATTAGAATAAAGAATACGTTTTTGTTAGAAAATGTAATAAGAATAAAGGATTACACAAAAGATAGGAAGGTTATTATTTTTATTTGTCGATTAGTCACAATAAAAAGACCATATGTTAAATATGATGTTAATGATGACTTAGAATATATGTATGTGTTGATGATGTGTTTGATGTATTTAATATAATGTTAGTGTATTCAAAACTGAATATTACACTTCCATTTACAAGTCATCCGACTTGTTTATGTGATTGGGACGATAATTTTTTCACATCAACCAAGTGCACAAATAATTTATTATTTGATTGTTGGATGAAACCCCACATGGGCGTTGGGATGATATCTGATCTAAACTAGTCCCAATATTTATTGTAGAATCCATTTTGGTTGATCTAATGGATGTTTGATAATTATTCATTAGGCTTGTTGATTTCATGTAATATATGGCTGTTGGTTGAGTCACATTCCAATAAAGGATATTCTAGAAAAAGAATATTTTAGAAAATGTCTTAGAAAAAAGAATATTTTAGAAAAGAATATATTTTAGAAAAATATATTTTTATTGAATGAACTAGTTATTAACTAGAATAAATCATTAAATTAAGATTTAATGAAGTTTTCCAATTAGTGAATATTTAACTGAAATTAAATTAAATAAATTCGATTTTGGGTTTGTCGTGAATGGTGTCTTCAATAACACCTTTCTTAAACCCAGTTGAAAAGAATAAATCTTTTAATTAAGATTACTAGAGTTTCAAACTATATTTTGTAATTGGAATAAAAATGATTTGTGAATTGAGTTTATCGTGAACAATGTTTTTTAACGACATCTGTTCTTTAACTCAATTAACAGTAAGAATATGATTTGGAATTTATAAATCTTGTATCAAGATTTAAATGGGAATTTTCCAAAAGTAAAGTTTTCCAATTTAATATATTAAATTGGAATTTAATGGAATTCGAATTAATAATAACCAAGATAAGCTTTTGTAAAAGAAGATCGATACTACATATGGAATTTAAGAGGCTTTGCCGTTATTTCATTTATATTATTGGTCGGATACAGAAATTTATAACGATTATATATTGATTTGATTTCTGTGAAGATTCCATATTTAATGGAAGTCGATTTTGGTTTATCGTGAACGGTGTTTTAAAATGACATTAGTTCTTTAACCCAGTTAAAGATTAGATTAATTTCTTAAATTTAATTAATCATTGAATAATGATTTGTGATATTTAAAACCAAATTGGGTTCTTAATAAATCTTTAAAAGTAAGATTTAAGAATAATTTAAAGATTTTATCTTTGATAAAATAATGCGAATATTTTATTAGAAGAATATTCTGAATTGGAATGAGGCGTTGGATGTGTTTTTATAGTACTTGATTTTTAATTATAAAATACGTGAGTTATTCGGGAAGACCGGGTTTAACCCATTCCGAATAATTATTAAGACGATGAAGAGTCGAATATGAAGACGGTGGTTGAAGACCGACGATCTTCACATCGAATGGATGTGTTGCTACAGAGACCCTTGATGGGAGTAGCTACCTTGAAGGGGCTTCAGTGGTGGCTGTCCGGACTATTGTTGATTGTTCGGATTTGGTTTTCGCTCAGACCCAGAGCATATGCTAGTAAATGGATGCATGTCTGACATTGGATTTCGTTCCATGTGAATCAAATCGATTTCTGTTAATGTATGTCTGTTTGGTGGTGGAGGATTTATTCTCTGCTTAACACCCTGGTATATATTAATAGTGATTGATCACATGGCGTGAATTGTCAATGTGGCACGCCAAGATGCGAATGATCAAGGCTTTTGTTGAAAAGCAGGGCCTTGTGGGATGATCAAAGTATAGCCTATTACGGCATAGCTTTGTGTATGTCGTGACTTCGCGAGCCTCACACCCCGGTATGAGTCAAAAATGGGATATGGACCGTAGGGAGTGCACACGTTTCTTTCTAGCTAGTGGTAGTGTCAGTGCTTAAACTGGCTGGCATTTTACTTATGTGGATGATGGATTTTGAGGCGCCTCGGATTTTTATAGGCCGTTAGTGGTCATACTATAGGTTCAAAGGGACCGGGAAGCGTGTGTTCAGACATAATTAATCCACTGCCGATAGGCGGGGACCGTCCCTACCGCTCCAAGGGTTCACTGCGGGGGATCCTGAGGCATTTGCTAGAGTGTCTCGAATCGGAGAGGAGCTTGCCCCTAGCCTCGACTCATGATGGAAAACCAACTTCCAATACGACCTTGCGGTTTTGATTGTAAAACTAGTATGGCGACATGATATATGGTACCCATGTCGTCTATTATTGATACATTATGATTGAAATGTTTTATTAAAACATATATACACTAGTATTAATAGTAAATCCGTTTTATCGTATCAAGCATCTTTTGACCATTATAAGGTAAAACCCTATCCTCCGGTTTGCGTTGCATTGTGTGATGGGACTTGGGTCTTATAATGGTTTCATTTTTCTAAAAAGCATTGCGTTGTTTAACGATTTACCTTATGTTATGCGCTGGCAATTCAATGGAGTAAACCCGTTCCGCGTAAGCGGCGTGGTCCAGTGATTGGCCTTATTATTATCATTATATAGGTTAAGTTAAGATTTCTCATACCAGTCCCATGACTGACCTGTAGTTTGTTTCACTGGCAAACTCGGGTGCCCATATTTTCCACACGGGCAGTCGAGTAGCTTTTTGCAGATATTTACAGGATCCTGGTTTACAGCTAAAGCAATATTCGGAAAGCTCAGTATCCGTGTATTCCTTTCGGTTGTATATTTGGATTATTTTTCCGCTGCTATTTAAATGTAATTTAAGTCTCTGATATTATTGTATTTCCTTTGTTTAATAAGTATCCATACTCTGTTATATACTTGTACTCTGATGCAATTGTTGTAATCAGCAATAAAATGCTCTTCAGTTTGTGTTCTGTTGTGTGTTGTTCTCAAAGCAATTCAGGCTTTCCTTTATGGGGAAGTTTGGGTCATCACCAGTCGCTTGGCTTTTTCTTTTTCTTTTTGATTGGAGAGGCTTGTGTGGCGGTTTGGGGATTTTCCCGATGCTCCCGGTACAAAGGAGGTTATGGCGAAACTTTCTGGAAATTTAAGTAGTTAGAATATTTTTAAGAAATTTTGATAGTTAGAAATCAATATATCAATATATATTGAACTCGACAAGGAAACGAATTTAAAATAGAACATTATAAACAAAAAGGAAATCGATAATCTGGTAATAGAAAGAGAAACGTATATACGTTTAAAATTGAATAATGGGTTTGTATGGTGTTGATTATTCGGGAATAATGGTCTTGTCTATTTTGAAGTTAAGGATGTGTCCAGTCAAGGTCTGAGAGGTAATTTTACCCCAACTCGATTCATTTCACTTTTAACCGATAAATAGCAAAGATCCAGTCTCGAAGATCAATGGTTGAATAAAAGATAGTTGAATGAAGTATTTTGGGTGTAACGATGTTTTACACAACATTCGTTTTAACCCAAATAAGTGGAATTTTGGAAATATAATATATATATTCCCTGAGAGTAGAATTGGATGAGTTGAGCAAGAGATAAGTAAATGGGAATGTTTTCCAATTATAAATAGAAGATATTTTCTAAGTGCAGAAAATAAAAGAAGACGATACATGGAAATGTTTTCCAATTAACGTAAAAGGCCAAGATGATTATCGAAAATATTTGGTTAACAAATATTGATAAGGAAATGGAGAAGAGATTTAATTAATGAAATATTAATTAAAGAGCCCAGTGACTTGTTTGATATGTTGAATGTACACTTTTTTTTATTCGATAGTCAAATCACAGAGTATCGAAGTTTTGACCATCGTTGTCAATATGGAGAGACTGGTTGGATTATTATCCAAAGAACCACTCTGTATTGGCAGTAGCATTGCGAATCAGATTATATGAAGATAATCGAAGACGGAGTGAAGTGCAAGGACTTTTTCTATTAATAGAAATTGTGCCTTCGGTTTCGTTCAATCCCAGAACGAACGTAAATGGACGAATGTCTGAAAAGTATTTGTTTATGTACACACATTTGACTGGTATTAATTGGGACGATAAGTTTTACACATCGCCCAGCCGCACAAATAAAACCAGTGTTTGATTGTTTGAAACCCCACACGGGTGTTGGGATGATATTTGATGTACACTAATCCCAATTGTTTAGTGATATGTCGATCAATTGATTGACAGTGTAACAACTCGCATTCTACGCATCGGAGGATCGTAGAATATTTATTTCTTTCTCATATGAAGTCGTATGGTCATGTGGCTTTGGGAAACGACCATTGGGGTCATTTCCCATGTTCATGATTTTTGCCAATTTTTAAATGAGCGTTTTGCCCCTAGCTGATACTGTTTTGGCCATAACTTTTGATTGGAAAGGAATTTTGACCTAAGACCACTTCCAATATATTCATTTGATGGTTTACCCCTCCGTAGAGTGGTCATAATAGCCAAACAAACTTACCATTTGGGAGATATGGCTGAAATAAGGTTTGGAAGGTGAAAAACTGCTTAACTGGGCCAAATAGGGTGATTAGTGAATGGGCCCGTAACCCATTTCGGGATTAGGTTATGAGGAGGCTGAAAAGAGTTAGGGTTTCATTCCATTTCAGTTTTCTAGCCTCCACTTACCTCTTAGAAACCCTAAAAATGGCCTCCAACCTCTAAATCACCCCCAAATCACTTTCTAATTAAGGATTAAGCTTAGCAACACCAAATCAAGGGAGATATTCACCAAATCAAGATTAGAGCTGTTGTTTAGCATTGGTATTCGCGCCATATCATAGATTTATTTCAGATCTAAGGTTTATTTGTGGCTAAGGTGAGTGATTTGCATAGACCCTCACTAATTATGGTTAATTAAGGGTAATTAGTGTTAATTTGCGAATTTATGCATGTTAAAAATCTGGAAAAATATTTATAAATTCTTAAATGATGTTTTAGACCTCTGTTAGAAACTTGGGTTAATTCGGTTAAGTTTTGCTAAATCCTATCATTAATTATGCTTGAACATGCTTAAGGGAAAATATGGGGTTTTGGCTATGTTTGATCCATTTTAACCTATCATATTGATGTTTTGGTGTTTGAGGTCACTTCTATTTGTTGCTATGACTGTATGATATGTTTTGTGATTGATTAGAATAGATAGAATGGTCGAAAACGCCGTCGAATGGCGTAAACAGTCGCTGGAAAGAAGTGCAGGAATTTGGCCGATCCAAATCAGATCGGAGAAAAGAGCCCGAATCGAACCGCCCTCCAAGTTGTTGTATTCACGAGACGATCTGGACCCGAACTCCGACCCGATCTGCTCTTGTGTGCCACTCCGACCCGAACCAATACACTATGGAGAAGCTCGAGGGGCTCGAACTGACCTGGAGTGCTCGGGGAGAAGGATCTGAACCGATGGGAGTAAGTCGTCCAATCCAAACCGATGGGGGAGGCTATCCGATCCGAACCGATGGAGGGAGTCACCCGATCTGAACCGATGGGGGAGGCTATCCGATCCGAACTGATGGGTGAAGGCTATCCGATCCGAACCGATCTGAAGAGGGTGCTATGAATTGAGATGAACCCGAGCCTATATGATAATCATGAACTAAATGAAGACCGATCCGATGATGACCAATAACCCGAGATGCAAAGGTAGTCCAAATGGAAGTTAGAGCTCAGGATCCAGTTGGGGACCAATGAGTTCACCTCATGATTGGGCTTTGCTGCGGGACGTGTGCTAAGGAGATGCCGACGTTCATAACTTCGATTCAGCACGGAAAAAGGGATGATGGGCTACATATCAGTGCAGTAGAGTCATCACGACTCGAGGGGCAAAGTGATCGTAGCAGGACTATGTATCAGTGCAGTAGAGTCATCACGACTCGAGAGGAAAAGTGATCGTAGTAAGACTATGAGCCAGTGCAGTGGAGCTATTGTGACTCCATGGGGTAGAGTGGACATAGTAAAGGATTAGTAAGGCTATGAGCTAGTGCAGTGGGGTGTGTACGACTCCATGGGGAAAAGTGGACATAGCGAAGGATTAGTGGTTATGGATCAGTGCAGTGAAGCCGTTATGACTTCATGGGGCAGAGTGATCATATCAAAGTATTGGGTGATCGAAGTGGTGGATATCGTATACTTTACGCACTGAGTGAGAGATGTGAGGATGGTTGCTATGTTTGATTCTTTGGTTGCAGGTCCAGGTTCAGGTATGGTTTAGTATACCTGTTATTGTTCTGTTTAGCTGCTTATCGTTCATACCAGACTTTTTGTCTGACCCAGAGTTTTATGTCTCTTCTTATTACTCTGGGTGCTCTCACGAGCAGACTAGAGACAGGTTAGCTGGTGATGCACGAGTAGCTGATTCGGAGGCGAGCAGGAGGCTTCCACGTATGATATATATATATATATATATATATTCTCCCTGTGTCGTTGGTGGTCACTACTTGGGCATTAGTAGTGTAACTCCCTTATCATTCTTTTACCTTTAGAGACAGTTTGAAAAGTTGTAATAATGATGATGTGGAACATAAGCTGTATTTGGATTTTCCGCAGCTATGACAGTTTGTTTTCAGCTTATGCACTGTCTCTCCTGTTTTATGTCAAGTATGTTGTTATTATATTTTGTTCCATGCCCTGTGTGACATTCTACGGGTTCCTTATTGATTCTTCGTCTTCTTCCTTTCTTTCTGACGACCGTTCCGTGCTAACTGGACATGTGTACAGCGCACAGTTGGAGTAAATGTCGGTTGGTGCGGGGTGGGCCGTCACATTTGGTATCAGAGCTCTAGGTTGCATAGTTAACCTAGGGAAAGACACTAGGGAGAGATAGTACGTATATGAGAGTGCGTATTTGTGATTACTTTGGTTTTCAAAAGCTATATATATATTATTAGTATAGCTAAGGATGAAGTCGCACTGCACTAGCACCACTATGGAGATGGTTAATCGTTTTGTCTTTACAGATTGAACGATGAGCCGATACGCAAGAGGTGCTAGTAGAGGAGCCAATAATGGGAATGCTGCTGACATGAGGGCGATGTTTACTAACCTCATGAGAGAAATGCTTAGGGATATGCTGGGGCAGCTCCCAATGCCGGTAATGGTGGTGGTCCAGTAGTGCAGGCGCCTAGGGCCGATTTCGCCAAGCTGTGCAAGGATTACACTAACCTTGGTGGGAAGCTGTTCCATGGAACGGAGTCGGCCACAGATGTTCAGGATTGGTTGGATAGCTGTGATCGTATCTTCGACGATTTGGGTATCGAGGATGCGATGAAGAGAAGGCTAGCGTCTCATCAGCTGCAAGGGCTAGCGATGAATTGGTGGAATGCTATTAAGACAGCTACTCCAGAGGATCAGGTTACTTGGGATCAGTTTAAGGCTCGCTTTAGCGACAAGTTTATCCCAGCTGCTCAGAAGTCGGAATTATTTAGGAAGTTCTTGGAGCTTAAACAGAATGGTAGGGCAGTCTCGGACTATATTGCTGAGTTCGACACTTTGTCGAAGTACGAATTATACCTTATCGATACTCCTGAGAAGAAGAATGAGAAGTTTATTACTGGTTTGGATGGATACTTGGGGGAAAGACTTATCAACCACATCGATGAGACTTTTGAATCGATTGTGGGGAAAGCTTTGAGATCAGAGAGTCTTTACCCTAAGTCAAAGACTGAGGTTGCATCTGCAGAAGGGCTGAAGCCGCAAGCAGGCGGTGGAGGCAAGAATAACACTCAGAACAAGAGGAAACAGAACCAAACTAAGGATTTCCAGAAAAAGAGCAAGAAAGATGTTGAGTGCTTTAGCTGTGGTAAGAAGGGCCATTATGCCAAAGAGTGTCGGGCCAAGCCAGCGGATAGGAAGTGCTACAACTGTGGCCAAGTGGGACATCATAAGGATTAATGTCCATAACCTCTTAAGGAGAAGCAGATTGTGATAGCATATGCTATCGGTGTTATTCCTTCTTCGTCGAATGCCCCAACTGTGGTGGAGAAAGGAAAGAATGTCGTCATTCAAGGTATGCATTCTATTCATGATGTACCTATTCCAGTTTTGTTTGATACTGGGGCTTCCTATTCCTTCATATCTAGTGACCCGGTAGATAGGTTGGGACTGGAACCCGAGATAGTCGATAGACCATTGGTTGTGACGAACCCGATTGGTGGTTCGACTAACCTTAGTATGATTTGTTGAAATTTGGTCCTATCGAGTCATGGATGTATGTTTGTTTGTGATTGCTTTGTTTTGGGCTTTACTAAGTATGGCATTATATTGGGGGTCGATTGGCTCCAAAGATACGGGGTGGTGGTAGACTGTGAGGGATTTTTGGTGACAGTTAGAGCGGATGATGGGCGAAGGGTAGTGTTTGGTAGTCTACCTAGTGATGGGGTAATGGCTAGTTTTATAAATTCCCTCGACATCCCGCATGATGAGTTGTCAGATGTGCCCGTGGTTAGCCAGTATCCGGACGTCTTCGAGGAAGTGACCGGACTTCCACCACACTGAGAGATTGAGTTCCGTATTGATTTAGTGAAAGATGCCAGACCTATAGTGATGCCACTTCGTCGTATGGAACCAAGGGAGCAGCGAGAGCTCGGGGTGCAAGTAAGCGATCTTTTGAAGAAGGGGTTTATTAGAAGAAGTGTCTCCGAGTGGGGAGCACCAGTTGTGTTTGCCACTAAGGCAGATGATTCCTTTCGTTTGTGTGTGGACTATCGCGAGTTGAATAAGGTGACGAGAAGAATAAGTATCCTCTACCGCGGATAGATGATTTGTTTGATCAACTGGAAGGAGCAAGAGTGTTCTCCCTGTTGGACCTAGCGATAGGATTTCATCAGCTTCGAGTAGCGGCTGAGAGTGTTCCGAAAACGGCATTTAGGACGCCGTCTGGATTCTATGAGTGGTTGGTCATGCCATTTGGGTTGACCAATGCACCAGCATATTTCATGGATCTTATGAATCGGGTGTTCAGAGATCAGTTGAATAAGTTCGTTCTTGTGTTCGTAGATGACATCCTTGTTTACTCGAGGACAGAGGAAGAACATAAGGGGCATTTGAGGATAGTGATGGAGGTGTTGAGAAAATACCAATTGAAAGTGAAATTTTCTAAGTGTCACTTCTGGAGGAGGGAAGTGAGATTCTTGGGCCATGTTGTTTCAGAGAATGGTATTGCCGTGGTCCCTGCGAAGGTGGCTACGGTACAGGATTGGCCTATGCCTAAGAATGCAACAGGCGTAAGAAGCTTCTTGGGGTTAGCTGGATATTATCGTAAGTTTATCCAGGACTACTCTAAGATAGCAGCACCGTTGACTCAGTTAACTAAGAAGAATCAAGCCTTCGTCTGGGACGGAGTGTGTGAGAATGCATTTAAGAGTCTAAAAGAAAAGTTGACGCGTGCACCAGTGTTAGTCATTCCTAAAGGGAATGAAGAAATGACGGTATACACGGATGCTTGTGGTACCGGACTAGGTGTTGTATTGATGCAAGGAAGTAGGGTTGTAGCTTATGCTAGTCGGCAACTAAAGCCGCATGAGAAAAAGTATCCTACCCATGGTTTGGAACTGGCGACGATCGTGTTCGCGTTGAAGATGTGGAGACTTTATCTCTTGGGAGAGAGATTTGAGTTGTTTACCGATCATAAATCGTTAAAGTATCTCTTCTCCCAAAAGGATCTGAATCTCCGTCAGCAGAGATGGTTAGAGTTCTTGGCTTCGTATGATTTTGATATCGCATATACACCTGGGAAAGGCAATGCGGTAGCCGATGCCTTGAGTAGGAGACATGCCAGCTTAGGGGCCATGTTTCTTGAATGGAAGCCACTGGAGTATATCGCAGGGTATGATTTTAGACCAAAGTGCGAATTGGATCCAGAGATGTTAGCTAGTTTGACGACCAGACCCACTTTGATTGAGCGGATTGGTTCCAGCCAGAGGGACGATCCTAATTTATTGGAAATCATCTCCAAGTTAGACATGAATATCGATGGTGAGGAGATGAATTTGTATGGGCTTGATCGAGAAAGATGGCTTCGAAAGAACGGAAGACTAGTTGTACCCAACGTGAATGGGTTGAGAGATGAAGTGCTTAGGGAATGTCATCACTCAAAACTGACTATACACCTGGGTGGTGATAAGATGTATTGAGATATGAAGCAGACTTACTACTAGGAAGGGATGAAAAGAGACGTTGGGAAGTTTATATCCAAGTGCATGAATTGCCAGCTTGTTAAAGCCGAGCAAAAGAAGCCTAGTGGTTTGTTGCAACCATTAGAAATTCCCGAATGGAAATGGGAGCAAGTCTCGATGGACGTCATTAATGGTTTACCAAGGACTAAATCGGGACATGATAGCATTTGGGTAATTGTGGATCGATTGACTAAGAGTGCAAGATTTATACCAGTCAAATCGACCAGAACGACAGCTAAGTTACCAGAATTGTATATGAAGTGGGTAGTGAGATTTCATGGAGTGCCTAAAAGCATTGTGAGTGACCGAGACCCGTTGTTTACTAGTGGGTTTTGGAAGTGCTTACAAGAGGCTCTAGGGTCGGAATTATATCTCAGTATCGCGTATCATCCTCAAACCGACGGTCAGACAGAGAGGGTGAATCATATATTCGAAAATCTCTTGAGAGCTTGTATATTGGATTTTGGTGGATCATGGGATGACCATTTGCATCTAGTAGAGTTTGCATATAATAATAGCTACCAATCCAGTATCGGTATGGCTCCATATGAAGCTTTGTACGGGAGACCGTGCAACTCACCATCATGTTGGATAGAGACCGGCGAGAAGTTTGTGCTCGGACCAGATGTGGTGAGGGAAACTTCAAATAAGATTAAGATCATTCAACAACGGATGAAGGCTGCCCAGGATAGGCAGAAGAGTTATGCTGACAAGAGGAGAAAAGACTTAAAATTCTCCGTTGGTGACTTGGTGTTCGTCAAGGTTTCTTCGTTGAAGAGCGTGATACGATTTGGCAGGAGAGGTAACTTAGCACCAAGATTTGTTGGCCCATTCCCAGTTCTCGAACAAGTTGGGAATTTGGCATATATAATTGAATTACCAGAGAAGATGGCAAGAGTTCACAACGTATTTCATGTTTCCCAGCTAAGGAAGTTCGTGCACGACCCAGATATGATTATTTCACCTGATCAGTTAGAGGACTTCGAAGTGGAACCCAAGGCGGTTGGGAACCGCAAGCCAATTCATATTGTTGAGCATGATACGAAGCGACTTCGAAGGAAGGCAGTGAAGCTAGTCAAGGTTCAGTGGGACGAGATCGAGAATGACTGTACTTGGGAGACAGAGGAGAGCATTAGGAAGACGTATCCAGAACCCTTTGCCTGGTAAGGTTTACTTTGCAATTTAGTTATTCCGCTTGCTAGGATAGAATTGTTTTGTTTGTTTTGCATGTTTGATTGTTGTTCTATGGTTGATAGGCATGTAGGACCCTTTGTGTGTTTTAGTTAGGGAATTTCGGGGGCGAAATTTCTTAAGGAGGGGAGAATGTAACAACCTGCATTCTACGCATCGGAGGATCGTAGAATATTTATTTCCTTCTTATATGAAGTCGTATGGTCATGTGGCTTTGGGAAACGACCATTGGGGTCATTTCCCATGTTCATGATTTTTGCCAATTTTTAAATGACCGTTTTGCCCCTAGATGATACTGTTTTGGCCGTAACTTTTGATTGGAAAGGAATTTTGACTTGAAACTACTTCCATTAGATTTGTTTGATGGTTTACCTCTCCGTAGAGTGGTCATAATAGCCAAACGGACTTAACATTAGGGAGATATGGCAGAAATAAGGTTTGGATGGTGAAAAACTGCTTAACCGGGCCAAATAGGGTGATTAGTGAATGGGCCCATAACCCATTTCGGAATTAGGGTAATGAGGAGGCTGAAAAGAATTAGGGTTTCATTGCATTTCAGTTTTATAGCCTCCACTTACCTCTTAGAAACCCTAAAAATGGCCTCCAACCTCTAAATCACCCCCAAATCACTTTCTAATCAAGGATTAAGCTTAGCAACACCAAATCAAGGGAGATCTTCACCAAATCAAGATTAGAGCTGCTGTTTAGCATTGGTATTCACTCCATATCAGAGATTTATTTCAGATCTAAGGTTTATTTGTGGCTAAGGTGAGTGATTTGCATAGTCCCTCACTAATTATGGTTAGTTAAGGGTAATTAGTGTTAATTAGTGAATTTATGCATGTTAAAAATTTGGAAAAATATATATAAATTCTTAAATGATGTTTTAGACCTCTGTTAGAAACTTGGGTTAATTCGGTTAAGTTTTGCTAAATCCTATCATTAATTATGCTTGAACATGCTTAAGGGAAAATATGGGGTTTTGGCTATGTTTGATCCATTTTAACCTATCATATTGATGTTTTGGTGTTTGAGGTCACTTCTATTTGTTGCTATGACTGTATGATATGTTTTGTGATTGATTAGAATAGATAGAATGGTCAAAAACACCGTCGAGTAGCGTAAACAGTCGCTGGAAAGAAGTGCAGGAATTTGGCCGATCCGAATCAGATCGGAGAAAAGAGCCCGAACCGAACTGCCCTCCAAGTTGTTGTATTCACGAGACGATATGGACCCGAACTCCGACCCGATCTGCTCTTGTGTGCCACTCCGACCCGAACCAATACACTATGGAGAAGCTCGAGCGGCTCGAACTGACCGGGGGTGCTTGGGGAGAAGGATCCGAGCCGATGGGAGGAAGCCGTCCGATCAGAACCGATGGGGGAGGCTATCCGATCCGAACCGATGGAGGAAGTCATCCGATCCGAACCGATGGGGGAGGCTATCCGATCCGAACTGATGGGTGAAGGCTATCCGATTCGAACCGATCTGAAGAGGGTGCTATGAATTGAGATGAACCCGAGCCTATATGATAATCATGAACTAAATGAAGACCGATCCGATGATGACCAATAACCCGAGATGCAAAGGTAGTCCAAATGGAAGTTAGAGCTCAGGATCCAGTTGGGAACCAATGAGTTCACTTCATGATTGGGCTTTGCTGCGGGACGTGTGCTAAGGAGTTGCCGACGTTCATAACTTCGATTCACCACGAAAAAAGGGATGATGGGCTACGTATCAGTGCAGTAGAGTCATCACGACTCGAGGGGCAAAGTGATCATAGCAGGACTACGTATCAGTGCAGTAGAGTCATCACGACTCGAGGGGCAAAGTGATCGTAGTAAGACTATGAGCCAGTGCAGTGGAGCCATTGTGACTCCATGGGGCAGAGTGGACATAGTAAAGGATTAGTAAGGCTATGAGCCAGTGCAGTGGTGTGTGTACGACTCCATGGGGCAAAGTGGACATAGCGAAGGATTAGTGGCTATGGATCAGTGCAGTGAAGCCGTTATGACTTCATGGGGCAGAGTGATCATAGCAAAGTATTGAGTGATCGAAGTGGTAGATATCGTATACTTTACGCACTGAGTGAGAGATGTGAGGATAGTTGCTATGTTTGACTGTTTTCCATCACCATGATATGCACACCCCCACCCCCGTTATCTTTACACCATTTGTTTAGTGGCACCTCAGAGTGTTGTACAGTATGTAGTGCTAACTCTTTGGTTGCAGGTCCAGGTCCAGGTATGGTTTAGTATACATGTTATTGTTCTGTTTAGCTGCTTATCGCTCATACCAGACTTTTTATCTGACCCAGAGTTTTATGTCTCTTCTTATTACTCTATGTGCTCTCACGAGCAGACTAGAGACATGTTAGCTGGTGATGCACGAGTAGCTGATTCGGAGGCGAGCAGGAGGCTTCCACGTATGATAGATATATAGATATTCTCCCTGTGTTGTTGGTGGTCACTACTTGGGCATTAGTAGTGTACCTCCCTTATCTTGCTTTTACCTTTAGAGACAGTTTGAAAAGTTGTAATAATGATGATGTGGAACATAAGCTGTATTTGGATTTTCTGCTGCTATGATAGTTTGTTTTCAGCTTATGCATGTTTCACCTGTTTTATGTCAAGTATGTTGTTATTATATTTTGTTCCATGCGCTGTGAGACATTCTACAGGTTCCTTATTAATTCTTCGTCTTCTTCCTTTCCTTCTGACGACCGTTCCGTGCTAACTGGACATGTGTACAATGCACGGTTGGAGTAAATGTCGGTTGGTGCGGGGCGGACCGTCACAGACAGGCTGTGTAAGCGTTGAATATTTATATTTGATGCTTATGCAGTGTAGAATGCACTTTGGATGATGGATTATTGTTTTATCATGGCTGTTGTACACATGCGTTGTATGAAATCCATATAATAACATTATATGGTAATTGACTGTGTCTGATTCCAGTTCAGAAAGAATGAATATTTTAAAATAACGATTATTTTAAAATAACGGATATTTTCAAATAATATTGAGAAAAGAATCAAAGTATGATTTTGATGTCCGATTTGGGATGGACACGAATATATTTAAATATATAAAGCCGCGTTGATTAGATTAACGCCATTTTGACGTGAACGATATATTTATCGATTTTATTCATTTTTATAATGAATATCGAAAAATAATTGATTTCAAAATCTGAAGTTTTGAAAATATTATTATTTTTATATCGATGATACGGAATATTCAATTTTTGATTAGAAATTGAATATGAAGTTGAAATCATTTTGAAAATGAATTTAAAACGATTTATAAAATATGTTTTAAATCGAAATCGATGAAATATATTATATATATAATGGCCAGAATAGATCGAGCCACGCTGCGGCAGTTCGCGAATTTCGACCATTGACTTCGAACGGACATTACGTGAGATATGACCGTCGGATTCTCCTAAAACCGGAACCATTGGGTTCGTATCGAAAAGAACTTTCTAACGAATATTAGAGATTTGAAATCCAACAGTTGGATTTGGAACTATGCCGAAATCAAATTTGGAAAAGGTCGCTGTAAGTGCAGTTCGTTGGCCTTTTGTGGAAATCGACTGTACGGGCCTTGATAAAATTATTAAAAATATCAATGTGAAAAATCATAAGAAATGATTTGGAAAGAATTGGGCTGAAAAATTCCATATTTGAAAAGACAAAAATAGATTTTTATCGAAATGAACTAGTTCTGAACTAGAACTATAATCCAGTTATTTTTAAAATAAATAAATTGGATTTGAAATGGTTTTAAAAATAACCAGAATTTCTAATATATAAATTGGAAATGGATTTGAATCGAAATTATCTTCGGAATATTTCGATGTTGGATTTCGTGATTATACAGATATTGTTATGGAAATTTGAAATATATATATATATATATATCGTTATTTCCAATACGATATTTGTTGATTTCAGAATTTGATATTGAATATAAGCCAATATATTTTCTATTTAGAGTCTTGTATTTAATATCAAATTGGATTTTAGGTTTGCCGTGAATGGTATCTTTAATAATACTGTTCTTAAACCCAATGGAGTTAAGAAAATTAGAAACTAATGGGAGATTAGTTAAGTTGAATGGTTTCCTAGGTATTGATCTGATGTTGGTTTCGGCGTTCGGGGTTAATACTTAGGGAATTGTTCTCTTACTAATTTACGGTTAGAGACTAATGGAATGTGAATTGGGTTTATTATGAACTGTGTTTTTAATGACACTCGTTCTTTAGCCCGATTTACAGTGATTTGGAATTTATAAATCTTTTTATTAGGATTTAACAGGAGTTTTCCAAAGTAAAGTTTTCCAATTTAATATATATTAAATTGGAATTGAATGGAATTCAATTTGATAATAATCGAAATGAAATTTTGTGGAGGAAGACTGTTAATACAGATGGAATTTAAAAGGCGTTGCTGATATTCCATTTATATTAGTGGTCAGATACGGAAATTGATATTGATTTGTTCTTCCATGAAGATTCCATAATAAATGGAATGTGATTTGGGTTGTCGTGAATGGTATCTTTAATAATACTATTCTTAGACCCAATGGAGTTAAGAAAATCAGAAACTAACTGGAGACTAGTTAAGTTGAATGGTTTCCTGGGTGTTGATCTGATGTTGGTTTCGGCCTTCGGGGTTAATACTTAGGGAATTGTTCACTTGCTAATTTACGACTAAAGGCTGATGGAATGGAATGTGATTTTGGGTTTATCGTGCACCGTGTTTTAAATGACATTGGTTCTTTAACCCAGTTAAAGGCAGGATATGATTTCCCAAGCAAACCAATCATTAATATTGATTTCTGGGAAGATTAAAACCAAGTGGAGTTTTAATGCATCTTTAATTAGATTAAGTTGATATTCAAAGGAAGATTAAATAATAAATTTAAAGAACTTATCTTTGATAAAATTAATGGGAACCTTTCCCAAAGTATATGAATATTTGGATAAAGAAATATTCTGGATTAAGATGAGGAGTATGTTGTGTTTTTATAGCACTTGTTTATTATATATGCGAGTTATTCAGAAAGACCAGGTTTATCCCATTCTGAACAACTGATTCGACGATGTGTCGAGAATGAAGACGATGGTTGAAGACCGGAGGTCTTCACATCGTTTGGATGATTACTGATGTCTTGATTGGGCTGTACACCCAAGGCGAGGTAATAAGTGGTGATCGTCCAGACGTACTTGGAGATTAACGGATATGCGGGGGCCTCTCCCCTGTATTGGACATATGGGGGAGGAATAAGGTGCCTCCGATTTCGTTCAGACCCAGAGCGAACTTGTAAATAGATGTGTGTCTGACATCGGATTTCATTCTGTGTGATTGATAGACATCGGTTGCATAGCGTGAATTGCCTGTGTGGCATGCTGAGATGCAAATGATCAAGGCTTCTTTTGAAAAGTCGAGTCTTATGGTTGATGATCAAAGCATGGCTTTAATATAGCGTAGCTTTGTGTAGCGTTGATTCGTGAGCCTCACACCCCAGTGTGAACTAGAAACAGGAGAGGACATCGGGGAGAGCATGCATTTCCTTCTAGCTAGGAGTGGTGTCCGCGTTTTGCACGCCCTGGCATTTTACTTATGTGGATGATGGATAGCAAGGCGTCTCGGTTATATCGGTCGTTCCGGGGCCGATGGAGTCATTTGGCTCAGTAACGCCCCATAGGGCGGGGAAACGTAGTGTTTAGGCATTTTAATCCACATCGGGTGGACCGGCCCTGATGATCCAAAGGCTTGACAGAGTACTTGCCTGAGACACGGGCCAGAGCGTCTCAAAGCGGTAAGGACGATCCGTTGCCTTGGTTCACAGATGGAAATTCAACTTCTAATATGACATTTTGCGGTTTTGATTGTAAACCTATATATGGCGACATAGTGGTATGGGGCACTTATGCCGTCTATGATTGACACTTATGATTGAAATTGTTTTGACACTATACACTTATAGTAATAATAAAACATGAAATTTTACGTACCAAGCATTCTTGGCTATTATAAGGTAAAAACTCTATCCTCCGGCTTGTGTTGCATTGTGTGATGGGACCTGAGTCTTATAATAGCTTCATTGTTCTTTATTTAGCAATGCGCTGTTGTTTTTATGCAGTGGTATTCTTGGGAGGAAACCCGTTCCGTGTTATACGGCGTGGTCCCTTGATTTACCTAACTTTAAAATAAAGATTAATAACTGTTTTAGTTCTCACACTAGTCACATGACTGACCTGGAGTTTATTGTTTTAACCTAAACTCTGGATGCCCCTATTTTCCGCACGAGTAGCTAGTAGTTTTGGTTTTGCAGATTTATATTCACAGGATCCTGGTTTACAGCTGGAAAGATATTCGGAAAGCTCTGTATTCGTATATTCCTTTCAGTTGTGTTTTGTATTATTTTCCGCTGCATTGTATTATATTCACAGGATCCTGGTTTATAGCTGGAATGATATTCGGAAAGCTCTGTATCCGTATATTCCTTTCAGTAGGGTTTTGTATCATTTTCCGCTGCATTGTAATGTATTTAAATCTCTGATGCTTAGTAAATGTGTAATATTTATTCATACTCTGTGTATTATTGTGTTCTGATGAAATTGTTGTAATAAGAAATGAAATGTTCTTCTGTTTGTGTTCCGATTCGTCGTGACCTCAATTCAATTCGGGCTTTCCTTCACGGGGAAGTTCGGGCTGTTTCAACCTGATTTTAAAGTAAAGTTTTAAATAACCGTGAGAAGACCCGTAACTTCCCCGTGAAGGAAAGAGCGGATTACCTTGAGAACAACACACAAAAGAACGCAGACGGAAGAATATTTCATTGTACATTACAATAATTCCATCAGAATACAAGAATATACAGAGTAAAAATGAATATTACACGGAAATATCAGAGATTTAAATTACATTTAAATACATAGCAGCGGAAAATAATACAATACACAACTAGAAGAGATATACGGATACAAAGCTTTCCGGATATCGTTCCAGCTGTAAACCAGGATCCTGTGAATATAAATCTGCAGAACCAAAACTACTAGCTGCCCGTGTCAAAATAAGGGCACCCAGAGTTTAGGTTAAAACAATAAACTCCAGGTCAGTCATGTGACTGGTGTGAGAACTAAAACAGTTAATAATCTTTATTTTTAAAGTTAGGTAAATCTAGGGACCACGCCGTATAACACGGAATGGGTTTCCTCCCAAGAACACCAGTGCATAAAACAACAACGCAATGCTAAATAAAGAAAAATGAAGCTATTATAAGACCCAGGTCCTATCACACAATGCAACGCAAGCCGAGGGATAGGGTTTTCCCTTATAATAGCCAAAGCATGCTTGATACGTTTAAAAACAGATTATTTGATACTATTATAAGTGCATAGTGTATAAAACAACTTCAAATCATAAGTATCAATCATAGGCGGCATGGGTACCATATATCATGTCGCCATACTAGGCTCTACAAATAAAACCGCAAATGTCACGTATTTGGAAATTGGATTTCCATCTATGAACCGAGGCAAAAGATAGTCCTCGACCGATTCGAGACTCTCTAGCCCGAGCCTCAGGACCCAGACTCAGGTGGGCCCTTGGATCGTCAGGGCCGGTCCACCGATGTGGATTAAAATGCCTGAACACTGCGTTTCCCTGCCCTTTGGGGCGTAAATGAGCCAACGAATGGCTCCATCGGACCCGGATTGTCCGATCTAACCGAGGCGCCTCGCAACAGCAACAACCACACAGGTGAAAAGTATATAAATGTCAGGGCTGGTAGGTCACTGACACCACCCTAGCTAGAAAGAAACGCATGTCCTCCCTGAGGTCCTCTCCCGTTTCTGGTTCAAAACCGGGGTGTGAGGCTCGCGAATTCACGTTACACAAGGCTATGCAACACAGGCGGTGCTTTGATCATCAACCATAAGACCCTGCTTTTCAACAAAAGCCTTGATCATCTGCCACTTAGGCATGCCACACAGGCATTCACTCTATGCGTTTGATATCCATCAGTATATAACCCCTGAGCTCGTACGTCTCAGAGAAGGGCGTTAAGCAAAAGAATAAATTCTCCGCCGCCAAACAGATATATATTTAATAGAAATCAACCACACAGACTAAAATCCAATGTCAGACACACATTCCATTTACAAGTTCGTTCTGGGTCTGAACGAAACCGGAGGCACCTAGTACCCCGCATATCCATCGATCTCCAAGTACATCTGGACGATCACCAACTGTTTCCATCTTCTTAGGTGTACAGCCCAATCAAGATCATCAGTAATTACCCAAACGACGTGAAGACTTCCGGTCTTCGACCACCGTCTTCATCTTCGACACCACGTCGAATTTGTTATTCAGAATGGGATAAACCCGGTCTTTCTGAACAACTCGCACATATATAATAAAAGTGTTACACAAACACAACATACGCCTCATTCCACTTCAGAATATTCTTTTTATTCAAATATTCTTATATTTTGGGAAAGGTTCCCATTAATTTTATCAAAGATAAATTCTTTAAATTTATTCTTTAATCTCCTTTGAATATCAATTCAAACTAGTCGGGATTAGCGAACCACACCGAAGTAATCATTTATTTTATTTCCCAATCCTAACCTATTTATCCCATGAAGTAAAACTGGTAATACTTCATATCTAACACCACGGTGTTATCGGTAAATTCAATTACCATTTCACGTTCAAATCTAATTAAAGATTTAACTATCGCCAGGAGCAAAACTGGTGATACTCCATTCTCGATCTTTTCAATCTAATTAAAGATTCATTAAAACTCCACTTAGTTTTAATCGTTAACTGGGTTAAAGAATCAGTGTCATTTAAAACACGGTTCACGATAAACCCAAAATCACATTTCATTAATTATCGGGTTAAAGAACGAGGGTTATTTAAAACACTGTTCATGATAAACCCAAAAATCAATTCCAATTCAATTCCAATTAAATATCACTTAATTGGTTCACTTCATTAAATCTAAATAAAAAGATTTAATCTTTTCTCAACTGGGCTTAAGAACAGTGTTAATGAAGACACCATTCACGACAAACCCAAATCACATTTGATATTAAATACTAGGCTCTGAATAGAAAATATACCAGCTTATATTCAATATCAAATCCTACGACCAACAGATATCGTATTGGAAATAACGATATATATATATCTATATCTTTCAAATTTCCATAACAACATCTGTATAATCACGAAATCCAACATCGAAATATTCCGAAGACAATTTCGATTCAAATCCATTCCGATTCAATTATTGGAAGTTCTGGTTATATTTCAAAACCATTTCAAACTCACTTTATTTGTTTTAAAAATAAATTACTATTCTAGTTCAAAACTAGTTCATTTCGATAAAAATCTATTTTTATCCTTTCAAATATTGAGTTTTTCATCCCAATTCTTCCCAAATCATTTCTTATGATTTTACACAAATTATTACTATTTTTAATAATTTTATCAAGGCCCGTACAGTCGATTTCCATCAACGGCCATCGAACTGCACTTACAGCTACCTTTTTCAAATTTGATTTGGACATAATTCCAAATCCAGCCGTTAGATTTCAAATTTCTCACATTCGTTAGAAAGCTCTTTTCGATACGAACCCAACGGTTCCAGTTTTAGGAGAATCCGACGGTCGGATCTCTCGCAATATCCATTCGAAGTCAATGGTCGAAATTCGCGAACTGCCGCGGCGCGGCGCATTCTATTCAGGCCATTATATTATATATATAATATATATACTTCGTCGATTTCAATTTAAAACGTGCTTTATAAATCGTTTTAAATTCATTTTCAAAACGGTTTCAACTTCATATTCAATTTCAAATCAAAATTGAATATTCCAATATAAATTCGTTTTAAATTCATTTCAAATTGATTTCAAATTGATTTCAATTCAATTTCAATTTAATTCGAATGCAATTCCTTTCGATTTCAATTCGAATTCAATTCTATTCAATTTCAGTTCGAATTCATTTCTATTCAATTTCAATTCGAATTCACTTCTATTCAGTTTCAATTTGAATTCATTTCTATTCAGTTTCAATTTGAATTCATTTCTATTCAATTTAATTCGAATTTCAATTCTTTTCAAAATTTCAGATTTTGAAATCACTTTCGATATTCGTTATAAAATGAATAAAATCGATATAAATATCGTTCACGTCAAAATGGCGTAAATCTAATCAACACGGCTTCATATATTCATATTTTCAAATATTCCATTTCGAATATTTCTATTTCAAATATTTCTATTCAAATATTTCTACTTTCAAATATTTCTTTTTCAAATATTTCTACTTCTAAACTGGATTGAGGCCCAATCAATTACCATATAATATTAATTATATGGATTTTCTACAACACATGTATACAATAACAATGATGAATAATCAACCATCATCCAAAGTGCATTCTACACTGTATAAGCATCAAATATAAATATTCAACGCTTATAACAGCCTGTCAATCAATCGATCGACATACAACTAATTATTGGGATTAGTGTATGTCATCTATCATCCCAATACCCGTGTGGGGTTTCAAACAATCAAAAACATATTTTATTTGTGCAGTTGGGTAATGTGTAAAATTTATCGTCCCAATCAATATCAGTCAAATGTGTGTATATAAACAAATTGTCCGATTTGTTTATTTTTATTTCATTTTATATACACGTTAAAAATTCTATTTTTAACTATAAAATATTTTCCACTATAAAATATTTTATTTCATTTCACATCACATCACACAATCAACTGCACATCAAAATCAAACAAACAAGCATACAAGCCGTCCATGGTCTATGGACGACGGGTGTCGGGTGCTACTAAACACCGTCTGCATCCTAGTATATATTTATAACTAGAAAAATCAAATTAAAAGGTGAGAAGTTCTCACCGATTAGCTAATCCAACGCCACGACTCTTCTTTGTAGAAAACCTCCGCCGTTTCTTCTTTCATCACTTTCTCCATCCGTATTCACTACATATATTAAAAATCACATTTTTTTACTTTGCTATTCAATATATAAAAATCGAATTTTTACTTTGCTATTCTATATATAAAAATCGAATTTTTACTTTGCTATTCTATACATAAAAATCGATTTTTTACTTCGCTATTCTATATATAAAAATCCAACCTTTATAAATAAAAATGTAATCTTTTCAGTTTTTTAAAAAAAAATCAAACCTTTTTGAAATCAATAATCAAATCTTTTTCTTTTTAAAAATCCAATCTTTCTATACATTAAAAATTCCGCCTTTAACATCATAAAGATTTCACCTTTAACATCATAAAGATTTCGCCTTTCTTGAATTAAAAACCGAGTCTTTTGCATACCAAAATCTATTCTTTTTTTTCCACAACGCTAATTTAAATGAAAAATTACATTTTTAATATCGATCTATATATATTTTATATAAAAAAACAATTTTTAAAACAGTAAAATATATAAAAACTGAATTAACAAAAAGGGAATCTCACCTAGGAAGAGGGAGGAGATGGAATCGTCGAAAAAGGGGGGGGGGTGCTGCGTTTGTAGTTGAGGAGGAGGGGGTGCGGATTTTCGAGCGGGTGGAGTAGGAGGCGGCGGTCTTCGTGGGGGAGGGCGGTGCTGGCGGAGGGGCTCTTGAAGGTGGCGGTGGTCGATGGCGGTTTTGGGGTGGACTCAGTCGTATTTTGGGGGTTAAACGAGGAGGAGAGAGGGAAGCGAGAGGAGGGGGGAGCGAAGCTCGAGATCGCCGGTGGCGGGGCGGCGCGGTGGCTGGCCAGGAGGTGGGCGACGCGATTCGATTTCCCCCCTTTTTTCCTTTTGTAAATCGATTTTTCAAAAAGGGGGATCGGAGATAAATGTGTAGGGGGGGGGGGTGTTGACTTTTCTATTTTAATTAATTTATTTAATTTATCCACCCGAAAAGTTATCTCCTCATTCGAACTCCAATCGAGGCCCAACGACTGTCGCCCCTAGCTAATTACCCCCATTTCGAACACAATGGGATATGTATCGTAAGATGATTTGACTGTTTCGATTAGTTTCCGTCAAAATCAAAATATAACTCTATATATTGAATTCGAACGCACATTTCAAATTACTGGGGTCACATACGAACTCGAAAAATTCCAGAAAAATATTTTCTAGCTTCGTATTGACAATACGGTCCTAACAAAACTAATTTCGTCGAATTCTGAGACCGTTTGAAAAATGGCCATTTTCCAGTCGATTAAAATCAACTAAAACTGGTCAAACACGTTTTCTTTTGCCACGCTCACATATTGATTCGAAAAATTATGAAATTTGAAACCTAGTAATAATTTTACATCACGGACCCAACAAAAGTGGTTTCGTCGAAATCCGAGGTCGTTTGCAAAATTCCTATTTTTAAGGGCCTGAATTCCATAGCGACTATTCAGAATTTTCAACTGGACATATCTTTTGATTCCCGCTATGAAATTTTGATTTCTCGGATTCGTTGGAAAGATAGTCTCTATTAGATTCAAATAGTTTTGGTTTCACTAAAATCCGGTTTATTTTGCACCCTATACATTCATTTGAAGTTTGAAATCGAATTATCGAACTACCGCGCCATTTTCAATTCCTTTTATAAATATAAATAAATATTTATATTCTAACGACGATCTATATAATATATACGTTCGATTTATATTCAAAATAAATTTCTCGTCGATATTATTTAAAATAATTCATAATAAATAATCAAAATTCACTAAAATTGCCAAAATAAAAATTTTAAACTGGCCCAGACTTCCGGGTTATTACAATCTCCCCCACTCAAAACTTTTCGTCCCCGAAAAGGAACAAAGCCGAAGTTGTTTCACAAATCAACTCAACTTCCATTATTTTAATTACGGCTTAAGTTCTTCAACTTTTCAGTTTCTAAGAACTTTTCAGAAATCTCAAAAATTTGGCTAACACCCTAAATTTTCGAAAAATTTCGCCATAACCTCCCCTGCACCAGGAGCACGAGAAAATCCCGAAATTGCCATACAGGCCCTCTGATCTCAAAAAGACAAAGAAAAAGCCAAGCGGCTAGCCAATCGGCTCATAAAATCATCATCACCCAAACAAAACAGTAAATTATGATAAACATGTACCTATTTGTCGGGCAAACAAATTTTATTCTTCTGCTCTAACCTCTTTGCTATGACCTGTTCAATGTAAGTACATGTATATGCAAGCAAATGCGACCAAATTTCAATACAATTCACTATTTGGTTCAATTTGGCTATATGGTACAAATTTTAATTAATCAACCAATAATCACACAACACAACCATCAATCAATTAGTTGATTATCATTTCAAATTCATAACTTTGATATATAGTCAAAAATCACATTTTTGATGCCAAATCACAACAATAAATCCTATATAGCTTTGGTTCTCACACCAGTCAATTGGAAATATATAGAAATCTCACTTTCGAAATTCGAAAATAAATACTGGCGATGGTGCCCCGTCACCGAATTATCCCCGGGCACTAGAGTGCGATTCTATAACTATCCAATACATTAAAACTTCGAATACACGTTTGCAAGACATATATGCAAAATCTTTATATATTGGATTGTCCAAATTCATATAAATAAAAAATCAAATACGAATAATTGATTTAAATTTTCAAAACAAAATTTGTTTTCACTTTAAAACATACTCTTCACACTCGTTCTAGGATACTACTGATCCCATCTTTAACGAGTCATTCTCATTGGATATTACTAATCCAATATCTGATGAATTCTTTCGTATGGTTCTAATGTGCCTTGTTCTCTGAGCTTTGTAAACCAAACCTCTGATACCAACTGAGAAGACCCGTAACTTCCCCGTGAAGGAAAGAGCGGATTACCTTGAGAACAACACACAAAAGAACGCAGACGGAAGAACATTTCATTGTACATTACAATAATTCCATCAGAATACAAGAATATACAGAGTAAAAATGAATATTACACGGAAATATCAGAGATTTAAATTACATTTAAATACATAGCAGCGGAAAATAATACAATACACAACTAGAAGAGATATACGGATACAAAGCTTTCCGGATATCGTTCCAGCTGTAAACCAGGATCTTGTGAATATAAATCTGCAGAACCAAAACTACTAGCTGCCCGTGTCAAAATAAGGGCACCCAGAGTTTAGGTTAAAACAATAAACTCCAGGTCAGTCATGTGACTGGTGTGAGAACTAAAACAGTTATTAATCTTTATTTTTAAAGTTAGGTAAATCAAGGGACCAAGCCGTATAACACGGAACGGGTTTCCTCCCAAGAACACCAGTGCATAAAACAACAGCGCAATGCTAAATAAAGAAAAATGAAGCTATTATAAGACCCAGGTCCTATCACACAATGCAACGCAAGCCGGGGGATAGGGTTTTCCCTTATAATAGCCAAAGCATGCTTGATACATTTAAAAACAGATTATTTGATACTATTATAAGTGCATAGTGTATAAAACAACTTCAAATCATAAGTATCAATCATAGGCGGCATGGGTACCATATATCATGTCGCCATACTAGGCTCTACAAATAAAACCGCAAATGTCACGTATTTGGAAATTGGATTTCCATCTATGAACCGAGGCAAAAGATAGTCCTCAACCGATTCGAGACTCTCTAGCCCGAGCCTCAGGACCCAGACTCAGGTGGGCCCTTGGATCGTCAGGGCCGGTCCACCGATGTGGATTAAAATGCCTGAACACTGCGTTTCCCCGCCCTTTGGGGCGTAAATGAGCCAACGAATGGCTCCATCGGACCCGGATCGTCCGATCTAACCGAGGCGCCTCGCAACAGCAACAACCACACAGGTGAAAAGTATATAAATGTCAGGGCTGGTAGGTCACTGACACTACCCTAGCTAGAAAGAAACGCATGTCCTCCCTGAGGTCCTCTCCCGTTTCTGGTTCACAACCGAGGTGTGAGGCTCGCGAATTCACGTTACACAAAGCTATGCCACACAGGCGGTGCTTTGATCATCAACCACAAGACCATGCTTTTCAACAAAAGCCTTGATCATCTTCCACTTAGGCATGCCACACAGGCAATTCACTCTATGCGTTTGATATCCATCAGTATATAACCCCTGAGCTCGTACGTCACAGAGAAGGGCGTTAAGCAAGAGAATAAATTCTCCGCCGCAAAACAGATATATATTTAATAGAAATCAACCACACAGACTAAAATCCAATGTCAGACACACAGTCCATTTACAAGTTCGTTCTGGGTCTGAACGAAACCGGAGGCACCTAGTACCCCGCATATCCATCGATCTCCAAGTACGTCTGGACGATCACCAACTGTTTCCATCTTCTTGGGTGTACAGCCCAATCAAGATCATCAGTAATTACCCAAACGACGTGAAGACTTCCGGTCTTCGACCACCGTCTTCATCTTCGACACCACGTCGAATTTGTTATTCAGAATGGGATAAACCCGGTCTTTCTGAACAACTCGCACATATATAATAAAAGTGTTACACAAACACAACATACGCCTCATTCCACTTCAGAATATTCTTTTTATTCAAATATTCTTATATTTTGGGAAAGGTTCCCATTAATTTTATCAAAGATAAATTCTTTAAATTTATTCTTTAATCTCCTTTGAATATCAATTCAAACTAGTCGGGATTAGCGAACCACACCGAAGTAATCATTTATTTTATTTCCCAATCCCAACCTATTTATCCCATGAAGTAAAACTGGTAATACTTCATATCTAACACCACGGTGTTATCGGTAAATTCAATTACCATTTCACGTTCAAATCTAATTAAAGATTTAACTATCGCCAGGAGCAAAACTGGTGATACTCCATTCTCGATCTTTTCAATCTAATTAAAGATTCATTAAAACTCCACTTAGTTTTAATCGTTAACTGGGTGAAAGAATCAGTGTCATTTAAAACACGGTTCACGATAAACCCAAAATCACATTTCATTAATTATCGGGTTAAAGAACGAGGGTTATTTAAAACACTGTTCACGATAAACCCAAAAATCAATTCCAATTCAATTCCAATTAAATATCACTTAATTGGTTCACTTCATTAAATCTAAATAAAAAGATTTAATCTTTTCTCAACTGGGCTTAAGAACAGTGTTAATGAAGACACCATTCACGACAAACCCAAATCACATTTGATATTAAATACTAGGCTCTGAATAGAAAATATATCGTCTTATATTCAATATCAAATCCTACGACCAACAGATATCGTATTGGAAATAACGATATATATATCTATATCTTTCAAATTTCCATAACAACATCTGTATAATCACGAAATCCAACATCGAAATACTCCGAAGACAATTTCGATTCAAATCCATTCCGATTCTATTATTGGAAGTTCAGGTTATATTTCAAAACCATTTCAAACTCACTTTATTTATTTTAAAAATAAATAAATTACTATTCTAGTTCAAAACTAGTTCATTTCGATAAAAATCTATTTTTATCCTTTCAAATATGGAAATTTTCATCCCAATTCTTCCCAAATCATTTCTTATGATTTTACACAAATTATTACTATTTTTAATAATTTTATCAAGGCCCGTACAGTCGATTTCCATCAACGGCCATCGAACTGCACTTACAGCGACCTTTTTCAAATTTGATTTGGACATAATTCCAAATCCAACCGTTAGATTTCAAATTTCTCACATTCGTTAGAAAGCTCTTTTTGATACGAACCCAACGGTTCTGGTTTTTGGAGAATCCGACGGTCGGATCTCTCGCAATATCCATTCGAAGTCAATGGTTGAAATTCGCGAACTGCCGCAGCGCGGCGCGTTCTATTCAGGCCATTATATTATACATATTATATATATAATATATATACTTCATCGATTTCAATTTAAAACGTGCTTTATAAATCGTTTTAAATTCATTTTCAAAACGGTTTCAACTTCATATTCAATTTCAAATCAAAATTGAATATTCCAATATAAATTCGTTTTAAATTCATTTCAAATTGATTTCAATTCAATTTCAATTTAATTCAAATGCAATTCCTTTCGATTTCAATTTGAATTCAATTCTATTCGATTTCAATTCGAATTCAATTCTATTCAATTTCAATTCGAATTCACTTCTATTCAGTTTCAATTTGAATTCATTTCTATTCAGTTTCAATTTGAATTCATTTCTATTCAATTTAATTCGAATTTCAATTCTTTTCTATTCAATTTAATTCGAATTTCAATTCTTTTCAAAATTTCAGATTTTCAAATCACTTTCGATATTCGTTATAAAATGAATAAAATCGATATAAATATCGTTCACGTCAAAATGACGTAAATCTAATCAACACGGCTTCATATATTCATATTTTCAAATATTCCATTTTGAATATTTCTTTTTCAAATATTTCTATTCAAATATTTCTACTTTCAAATATTTCTTTTTCAAATATTTCTACTTCTAAACTGGAATGAGGCCCAATCAATTACCATATAATATTAATTATATGGATTTTCTACAACACATGTATACAATAACAATAATGAATAATCAAACATCATCCAAAGTGCATTCTACACTGTATAAGCATCAAATATAAATATTCAACGCTTATAACAGCCTGTCAATCAATCGATCGACATACAACTAATTATTGGGATTAGTGTATGTCATCTATCATCCCAATACCCGTGTGGGGTTTCAAACAATCAAACACAGATTTTATTTGTGCAGTTGGGCGATGTGTAAAATTTATCGTCCCAATCAGTATCAGTCAAATGTGTGTATATAAACAAATCGTCCGATTTGTTTATTTTTATTTCATTTCATATACACGTTAAAAATTATATTTTTAACTATAAAATATTTTCCACTATAAAATATATTATTTCATTTCACATCACATCACACAATCAACTGCACATCAAAATCAAACAAACAAGCATACAAGCCGTCCATGGTCTGTGGACGACGGGTGTCGGGTGCTACTAAACACCGTCTGCATCCTAGTATATATTTATAACTAGAAAAATCAAATTAAAAGATGAGAAGTTCTCACCGATTAGCTAATCCAACGCCACGACTCTTCTTTGTAGAAAACCTCCGCCGTTTCTTCTTTCATCACTTTCTCCATCCGTATTCACTACATATATTAAAAATCACATTTTTTTATTTTGCTATTCAATATATAAAAATCGAATTTTTACTTTGCTATTCTATATATAAAAATCGAATTTTTACTTTGCTATTCTATATATAAAAATCGAATTTTTACTTCGCTATTCTATATATAAAAATCCAACCTTTATAAATAAAAATGTAATCTTTTCAGTTTTAAAAAAAAAAATCAAAACTTTTTGAAATCAAAAATCAAATCTTTTTCTTTTCAAAAATCCAATCTTTCTATACATTAAAAATTCCGCCTTTAACATCATAAAGATTTCACCTTTAACATCATAAAGATTTCGCCTTTCTTGAATTAAAAACCGAGTCTTTTTGCATACCAAAATCTATTCTTTTTTTCTACAACGCTAATTTATATGAAAAATTACATTTTTAATATCGATCTATATATATTTTATATAAAAAAACAATTTTTAAAACAGTAAAATATATAAAAACTGAATTAACAAAAAGGGAATCTCACCTAGGAAGAGGGAGGAGATGGAATCGTCGAAAAAAGGGGGGGTGCTGCGTCTGTAGTTGAGGAGGAGGGGGTGCGGATTTTCGAGCGGGTGGAGTAGGAGGCGGCGGTCTTCGTGGGGGAGGGCGGTGCTGGCGGAGGGGCTCTTGAAGGTGGCGGGGGTCGATGGCAGTTTTGGGGTGGACTCGGTCGTATTTTGGGGGTTGAACGAGGAGGAGAGAGGGAAGCGAGAGGAGGGGGAGCGAAGCTCGAGATCGCCGGTGGCGGAGCGGCGCAGTGGCTGGACAGGAGGTGGGCGACGCGATTCGATTTCCCCCCTTTTTTTCCTTCTGTAAATCGATTTTTCAAAATGGGGGATCGAAGATAAATGTATAGGGGGGGTGTTGACTTTTCTATTTTAATTAATTTATTTAATTTATCCACCCGAAAAGTTATCTCCTCATTCGAACTCCAATCGAGGCCCAATGACTGTCGTTCCTAGCTAATTACCCCCATTCCGAACACAATTGGATACGTATCGTATGCTGATTTGACTGTTTCGATCAGTTTCCGTCAAAATCAAAATATAACTCTATATATTGAATTCGAACGCACATTTCAAATTACTGGGGTCACATACGAACTCGAAAAATTCCAGAAGAATATTTTCTAGCTTCGTATTGACAATACGTTCCTAACAAAACTAATTTCGTCGAATTCTGAGACCGTTTGAAAAATGGCCATTTTCCAGTCGATTAAAATCAACTGAAACTGGTCAAACACGTTTTCTTTTGCCACGCTCACATATTGATTCGAAAAATTATGAAATTTGAAACCTAGTAATAATTTTACATCACGGACCCAACAAAGTGGTTTCGTCGAAATCCGAGGTTGTTTGCAAAATTCCTATTTTTAAGGGCCTGAATTCCGTAGCGACTATTCAGAATTTTCAACTGGACATATCTTTTGATTCCCGCTATGAAATTTTGATTTCTCGGATTCGCTGGAAAGATAGTCTCTATTAGATTCAAATAGTTTTGGTTTCACTAAAATCCGGTTTATTTTGCACCCTATACATTCATTTGAAGTTTGAAATCGAATTATCGAACTACCGCGCCATTTTCAATTCCTTTTATAAATATAAATAAATATTTATATTCTAACGACGATCTATATAATATATACGTTCGATTTATATTCAAAATAAATTTCTCGTCGATATTATTTAAAATAATTCATAATAAATAATCAAAATTCACTAAAATTGCCAAAATAAAAATTTTAAACTGGCCCAGACTTCCGGGTTATTACAAACTGTTTTAGTTCGCACACCAGTCACATGACTGACCTGGAGTTTATTATTTTAACCTAAACTCTGGGTGCCCCTATTTTCCACACGTGCAACTAGTAGTTTTGGTTTTGCAGATTTATTTATACATGATCCTGGATTTACAGCTGGAGCTATATTCGGACCGCTCTATATCCGTGTATTTCTTTCACTTGTAGTTGTTAATATATTTCCGCTACGCATTGTATTAGTTTTCCGCTGCTTTGTAATTTAAGTCTCTGATATTTTTTTGATGTATAATATTTATTCATACTCTGTTATATTGGATATTCTGATGTAAATCGTTGTAATAGCAATGAAATTTTCTTTTGTTTGCGTTCTGATTTGTCATGTTCTCAACTCAATCTGGGTTTTCCTTTACAGGAAAGTTTGGGTTGTTTAAGCTGCATGGGTCATATCCTGGTTTTATGGTCAAATAAGGGCACTCATTTCCCTTTATAAGTAGAGGCGGCTAACGCTAAAATTACACCGATATTAGATCGAACAAAAATCCACCGAATCCCTTTTTTTCTAAAATCCTAAAAATGGCGGCTAGCACCAACCTCCTTTTCTTCTCTCAATACAATTGAAAGAGGAAACACTCTCGTGGATCAACTATAGAGGCTCGCTGTTTTGGGAGCTCGAGTTTCGAATCAATCGAGATCCAAATCAAGTGCATGAAGAAATTCAAGCTTTAACACGGCAATAACTCTCGATTTATGGAATAACATATAAATCTAGTACTATTTTGGTTGAAATTTATTTATTGTATATGAATTCGAACCAAAATTCATCTTTCAATGGTATCATAGCATGGGTTTTATGTTTATATGTATGTTGAGTTTAATTAGGGTTCGTTCAATTTGATTTGTGATGAACCCGACTATATGGTGAACATAACTACTAGAGTAATTCAACATGAATTGATGTAAAAGTGAAATTGTTTCGTTATAAAATGTTTTGTACATGAATCGAAAATTAAATGGACTTCTGGTCAAGAAGTAGTAATTTTATTATGGTTTAAAGTGTTTAAACCATCCAAAGGTAATAGCTAAAATTCTGATTTGTTATAATTTTAAAAATAAACCAAGATTTAACATTGTTTTCGAGATGAGATGGATTATGAATGAGTATATAATATTAATTTTATCCAAAGCTCAGATCTTACTTAATATATTGGATATGATATATATATGTATATGTATATGTATATATGTATATATATGTTTATCTGGTTAAAATATTGCCTTAATATGCATTGTTAAACAGATCTACAAATAATCATGACATTATTTGTATATAAAGAAATGATCTGTTTTATATCATTTATGCTTGTATGCAAATCACTTATATTAAAAAATTTGATTCCTTGCTTGACAAATCAGATTTGTTAGGAAGAATCATTTAAACAATTTTTGGCTTTTGTTAAATTAATTAGATTAATCACAATCATTATTGTAAACAAACATGCTTTTATTCGAGAGGAACAAAAATTTGATTGATCATCACATGAATAATTATAAGATTCCTCGTTGATTTCTTTTGTTTTTTCAAGTCTATGATAACGATCATGGACACATGATAACTTAAAGGTCAGTGTACATATACACATATATATATTATGATATATATATATAAATCCTGATCATGATTTAAGCATAAAAGCCAAGTCTTATATATAGATTAATATATAAGATAATCGATCTGTTATGATATAACAAACTATGTATTCCCTACATTCTATCACAGACCATGATCTATCCTAAATATTCTCATTAATATGTTTGGACTGAAACAGATTGATAATTTGTACGACTTATTGATATTAAGGTAAATACGGTGATTAAATTTAGTTTATGTGAAAAACTTGTAAAGTCTGGTTCCATATTTCAAGATGCATAATCTTGAATAATTTTATTCTGGGATAACTAGTTGACATTTAAAATAGCCTTTGTTCTATAAGCAGACTTCAGATATATTTTTCTCCTGCCATACTGTATGGACTTTTGAGTTGATTTTCCTTATCATATATCAAGGACCATTCAATATAATTTAATAGTGAGATCATGATAAATATTTTTTTTAGTATGTGATATAAAATGGGTTTAGAGTTGTATATTATGAATATGCAAACGTATGGACATTAAAATTATTTGTAGTTGTATTTTGAATTCAATTTAATATTCTTTACCAAGTTATTTAAGACATAGCTTTAAGTTAAAATCTGGGCAATCATTTTAACCTTGATTGTTGTGTGTGTGCAAGTCATCCAATTTTAAAAATGTATATGTATTGACATATACATATATGTATACATATGTGATATGTAATATAAAATTGCAAATTTACGTTAAATGACCGATCATAAATTTATAATGATAATTATAAAAATAAATACACACACACACATATATATATATATATACACACACAGCAGTTATTTTAATAGTTTCAGGAAATATGATTTCTTGATTTGGTTTTATACTGTTTATATAAAACAGTATTATTAAATAAGAGGCCTTTTAAAATTGTTTTAAAAATTACTGCTACAAAGTATTTGTACAAGTATATATATATATATATATATACCCACACACACACACACATCCCCCATTTTATTGTGAATGTGCACATATGTCCAAATTGCCAATGACTTAAAGTGGAACATTGCAAGTTGTTCATACTGATGGATAACACAGCATTATATACTCTTATGAGTATGCACATAAGTATAGACTATTTATAAATATCTTAACTACTATATGCAGTATTAATTTGGTGCACGAATGAGAAGTTAATTTGTCTATAAAGTTTTGAACATTTTTTTTAATAGTCTTAACCTTTTACATATGCACTAGTATGTTCTATTATTAGCAATTAGTTAAGTCTTAACACCCTGTATACCATATGATATCCTTTTTCACCTTTTTTGGGTTTTGACTCATTTAGGAATCAAAATCCAGATCCTTAGATTAACAAAATTGTTGTATTTTCTTTGGATTTAATTCCACATTACACACTGATATGAAAAACTGAGTCAAGATTAAACATTATAAAGGATTGTTTGGCACACAACTTATGTAAGTCGGCATATATAAATGGATAATTATGTATCTGTGCGACTCATAATAATGTCTGATATACTACTGATATTCTGTCTATATGTTGGATTTTAAAGTCGCGGTTGTTGTCTCATGACATATCTAAAATAGATCCTTATTAAATATGTTAATTTGGGATCTGTTTGTACCAACTTATAACAGGCTATATATAGTTTGTTCTTGAGTCTGACTTGGATATTAACTTTTTGGGTAAAATATACATATATAAGTTACAGACAAAGTTGTACATGTAAATGTGCTATATATATATATATATTGATAGATAGATAGATGTATGTATGTATGTATGTATATATATATATATGTTCATATGTATATGTATTTTCGTTTAATAGTTACTGCATATATCGATGTTGTAACAACCCAGAAAATCAGAACCAATTTAAAATTTTTATTTTGGCAATTTTAATGAATTTTGAATATTTAAAATGAATTATTTTAAATAATATTGACTAGAAATTTATTTTGAATAAAATTAGAATGTATAAATTTATTTAAATCGAAATTAGATTATAAATATTTATTTTAATTATTAAAAGGAATTGAAAATGGCATGGTAGTTTGAAAATTCGATTTCAAATTTCAATTGAATGTACAGGGTTCAAATAAACTGGATTTTATAGGAACAAAAATATTTGAATTTGTTTGAAAATAACTTTCCAATGAATCTGAAAAATTGAAATTCCATAGCGGGAATCAAAAGTTATGACCAGTTGAATATTCAGAATAATCGCTATGGACATATAGCCCTTAAAAATGGAAATTTTGAAACTGACTTCCGTTTTCGACGAAACCACTTTTGTTGGATCCGGGATGTCAAGTTATTGCTATATTCCAATTTTCATAATTTTTGAAATCAATATGTGAGCGTGGCAAAAGAAAATGTGTTTTGTCAATTTCAGTCAATTTGGATCGACCAGAAAATGGCCATTTTACAAACGGTCACCAAATTTGATGAAACTAGTTTTGTTAGGACAGTATCGTCAATACGATGCTAGAAATAATTTTTCTGGAATTTTTGGGGTTCGTATGTAGCCCCGGTAAATTGAAATGTACATTTAAATTTAATATATAAGGATTCATATTTTAATTTTGATAAAAACCGATCGAAACAGTCGAATTGGATAACCGGACATATTCCATTGTGTTCGGAATTGGGGTATTTAGCCAGCAGCGGCAGTCGGTGGGTCTGATTTGGAATTCGGATAAGAAAACACTATTTTTGAAATAAAAATTTGTATGGACCAATCATATTTTTTCTCCATTATTTTTAATTTCTATAAATCGTGAAACCCCCCGGCAAACAGCGATCGACAACGGAAGTAGCCTCCTTTCTTCTCTCCTCGATTCCTTTCAATCCACGCAATAAAATCCCTAGCTCCTTTGAAACTTTTTGTAGAGCTCCTCTCCATCTACAAATCTATACCCACCATTCCCCCTATAGTTGCACCATCGTCGAGATCTACCCACCTGAAGTCGTCGACTTCAAAGAGCCATCGCCACCGCTAGGGACCATCGATCTGCACTGGACCTCCACGCGCGGGGGTGCTTTCCGTCCCTCTTCGACATGCAACAGCCTGTTCTTTATCTAGTGCAATGGATCCGGTGATAATTCGAAACCTAGTTTCGAACTGAACTGGGAAGGTGCGGTTTTTATTTCTAAAACCATTTATAACACATAAAAGCATTGCTAATTCATTATATTGAATAAAAATCATATCTTTGAGCTATGTGGTTGAAATCAAGTGAAACAAGAGACACCGGGACCGTGAAGACGTCTTCTATATTCTAGAAGAGACCGGAGATTTTTTAGAGATCGCTACAATTTTAGGAGAGGCCGAAAGCAAAGTGAGAACTTCTCACTAAAATTATTTCTATACAGTTATTTATTTTATAACTGCATATATGAACTGCTCCCCATCGTCCACAGACCATGGACGACTTGTTTGTTTGATTGTGTTATGAAAGTTGTTTGTGATGTGAAATGGACTGTATAAAATATTCCTGTGTTGAATAAAATATTTGAATAATAAAAATATCATTTTTATAAATATTTAATGGACTGTATAAAATACTACTGTGTTGAATTAAATATTTGAATAATAAAAATATCATTTTTATGGTATAAATGAACTGGATAAAATATTCCTGTGTAGAAATAAATATTTTAGAGTGAAAATATAATTTTTAACATGTATATGAATAAAATAAACATTCATTTACAAATCGAATGATTTGTTTATGTACATACATTTGACTGATATGGATTGGGACGATAAATTTAACACGTCGCCCAACTGCACAAATAAAATCTGTGTTTGTGGATTGAAACCCCACACGGGTATTGGGACGATATTTAACGTACACTAATCCAAATTGTTTGGTTATATGTCAATCGATTGGTTGACAGACTGTTATAAGCGTTAAATATTTATATATAATGCTTATGCAGTGTAGAATGCACTCTGGATGATGGTATATTGTTTATCATTGTTGTTCGATACATGTGTTGTATGAAATCCATATAAATAACATTATATGGTAATTGACTGTGTCTGATTCCAGTTCAGAAAGAATGAATATTTTAAAATAACGAATATTTTAAAATAATGAATATTTTAAAATAATATTCAGTAAAAGATCAAAATCTGGTTTTGATGTCCGATTTGGGATGAACACAAATATATTTAGATATATAAAGCCGTGTTGATTAGATTAACGCCATTTTGACGTGAACGATATTTATATATCAATTTTATTCATTTTTATAATGAATATCGAAAAGGAAATGATTTCAAAATCAGATATTTTGAAAATATTATCATTTATATATTATAATGATAAGGAATATTCAATTTTGATTTAAAATTGAAAATGAAGTTAGAATCGTTTTTAAAACGAAGTTAAAACGATTTATAAAATATGTTTTAAATGGAAATTGACGAAATATATATATAATATATATATTTAATGGCCTGAATAGAATGCGCCGCACCGCGGCAATTCGTGAATTTCGACCGTTGACTTCGAATGGACATTACGAGAGATCTGACCATCGGATTTTCCTGAAACTGGAACCGTTGGGTTCGTATCGAAAAGGGATTTCCAACGAATATTAGAGATTTGAAATCTAACGGTTGGATTTGGAATTATGTCCAAATCAAATTTGGAAAAGGTCGTTGTAAGTGCAGTTCGATGACCATTTATGGAAATCGACTGTACGGGCCTTGATAAAATTATTAAAAATATCAATAATTTGTGTAAAATCATAATAAGTGATTTGGAAAGAATAAGGATGATAAATTCCATATTTGGAAAGATAAATATTTTTTTTTATTGAAATGAATTAGCTATGAACCAGAATTATAATCCAATAGTTTTAAGTAAATAAATTGGATTTGAAATGGTTTTAAAATAACTAGAATTTCCAATATATAAATTAGAATGGATTTGAATCAAAATTATCTTTGGAATATTTCGATATTGGATTCCGTGATTATACGGACATTGTGGAGGAATTTGGAAGATATATATATCGTTATTCCAATACGATGTTTATTGACTTCAGAATTTGATATTGAATATAAGAAGATATATTTTCTATTCAGGGCCTTGTATTTAATATCAAAAGGGGATTTTGGGTTTATTGTGAACGGTGTTTTAGATAACACTTGTTCTTTAACACGATAAACAATGGAATGAGATTTTGGGTTTGTCATGAATGGTATATTTAATAATACTGTTCTTAAACCCAATGGAGTTAAGGAAATTAGAAAGTAACTGGAAATTAGCTAAGTTAAATGGTTTCCTGGGTATTGATCTGATATTGGTTTCGGCCTTCGGGAATAATACTTAGAGAATTGTTCTCTTAATAATTTACAGTTAGAGACTGATGGAATGGTGTCTTCATTAACACTGTTCTGAAAACCCCTGTGAAAAGAATAAGTCTTTTAACTAAGATTTAGAGAAGAATTACCAATTAATTGATATTTAATTGGAATTGAAATGCAATGTGAATTGGGTTTATTGTGAACTGTGTTTTTAACGACATTCATTCTTTAACCCGATTCACAGTGAAATATGATTTGGAATTTATAAATCTTTTAATTAAAATTTAGGGGAAATTTCCAAAGAAAAGTTTTCCAGTTAAATAAAATAAATTGGAATGGAATGGAATTTGATTCGGTAATAGTCGAAGTGAACTTCTATGGAGGAAGACTGTTACTATATATGGAATTTAAGAGGCTTTGCCGTTATTCCATTTATATTATCGGTTGGAAATGGAAATTTATATCGATTATATATATTGATCTGTTTTCCGTGAAGATTCCATAATTAATGGAATGGGATTTTGGGTTTATCGTGAGTGGTGTTTTAAATGACATTAGTTCTTTAACCCAGTTAAAGATAAGATTAACTTCTTTACTTTGAAGAAAATCATTAACTAATGATTTTTGGAGATTAAAACTTAATTAGAGTTTCAATGGATCTTTAATTAGATTAAAAGGTGAATTTGATAACTAAAATTATCAAATTCAAGAAATGATCGAGGATGGAGTATCACCAGTTTTGTTCCAAGCGATAGTTAAATCTTTAATTAGATTTGAACGTGAAATGGTAATTAATTTTACCGATAACACCGTGGTGTTAGATATGAAGTATTATCAGTTTTACTTCATGGGATGAATAGGTTGGGATTGGGAAATTAAACAAATGATTACTTCGGTAAGGTTCGCTAATCCCGACTAGTTTGGATAAACCATAATTTGGTTTGAATTAATATCCAAAGGAAGATTAAAGAATAAATTTAAAGAATTTATCTTTGATAAAATTAACGCGAACCTTTCCCAAAGCATATGAATATTTAAATAAAAGAATATTCAGAATTGGAATGAGGCGTATGCTGTGTTTTTATAGCACTTATTTATTATATACATGAGTAATTCAGAAAGACCGGGTTTATCCCACTCTGAATAACTGATTCGACGATATGTCGAGAATGAAGACGGTGGTTGAAGACCGGAGGTCTTCACATCGTTTGGATGATTACTGATGTCTTGATTGGGTTGTACACCCAAGACAAGGTAATAATTGGTGATCGTTCCAGCCGTACTTGGAGATCGACCGAATATGCGAGGACCTCTCTCCTGTACTGGACATACGGGATGAGGAATAAGGTGCCTCCGGTTTCGTTTAGACCCAGAACGAACTTGTAAATGGATGTGTATCTGACATCGGATTTCATTCTGTGTGATTGATAGACGTCAGTTGCATAGTGTGAATTGCCTGTGTGGAATGCTGAGATGCAAAGGATCAAGGCTTCTGTTGAAAAGCAGAGTCTTGTGGTTGATGATTAAAGCACAGCTTTAATATAGCATAGCTTCGTGTATAGCGTTAATTCGCGAGCCTCACACCTCTGTGTGAACCAGAAACGGGAGAGGACATCATGGAGGACATGCGTTTCCTTCTAGCTAGGAGTGGTGTCTGGGTTTTGCATGCCCAGACGTTTTACTTATGTGGATGATGGATAGCGAGGCGCCTCGGATATATCGGCATTGCGGGGCCGATGGATAATATGGCCTTTATACAGACCAATTTTACGCCCCAAAGGGCGGGGAAACGTAGTGGTCAGGCATTTTAATCCACATCGAGTGGACCGGCCCTGACGATCTAAGGGTCGATGCGCTCTGACCCTGAGGCTCGGGCTAGACAGTCTCGAAGCGGTAAGGACGATCCCTTGCCTTGGTTCACAGACGAAAATCCAACTTCTAATACGCGACTTTGCGGTTTTGATTGTAGAGCCTAGTATTGGCGACATGATATATGGTACCCATGCCGTCTAGCATTGATACATCTATCACAACACCAAACAACTCATTTTGTCACACTTTCCCAACTTCATGTTGTAACGTTTATTTCCGTTATTAATTAATAACGTTTATTTCCGTTATAACCGACCATCATGGTTATAACCGTTACAATGTCTGGTAATACTGTAAATACATTAAAGTAACATGGATGAGAGAGGAAGTTTACTTTATCATCATGTCTGAAGGCATTCACACTTTTTCATTTCCTCCGTAAACCATTTTAACAGAAATCCCCAAATCTTTGACGCCGCTGCTAGGGTTTTCTTCCTCCTCGTTCTGCCTCCGCTGCTAGGATTTTCTTCCTCCTCGTTCTGCCGCCGCGGACATTTAGTTCGTGATTAGCTCACCTTCGTCTGTCAGCCTTCATCTATTCAGTTGCTCAGGTATGGTTGAATCTTTTCTCTGATGGTTTGGTGAATAATTGTCGGTACTTTTTCTGCGTTACCGGCTCTTCCTCGAATTTGTCGAATTATGTTACATCCTCAATGCGTGATTTTAGATCTATCTTTGCGTTTTTTTCTGCTCATCTCCATCATTTTACAGGTTGGTGCGAATGTGAATTTGACAAGTTGCCGACTTTATATTGTGAAACTTGTGTTCTACTCCTCAATTGTATCTGGATTTTTGTATTATTTGAATGATTCTTAGATCCCATTAGTTAGTCTAATGGAATTACCTTGTCGGGTTCTTGTTTGCTATGCAACTGCGATTCGTTCAATTCATCTTATTATTCTTAAGATATTTCATTTGCACTCACTTAATATGTGTTGGTTTACAACAGTGTTGGTTGTAAATTCAACAACCTTATCGTGTAAGTACTAGAGAAGAATCTGGATTATTTTTTACATGACTGAGCATATCTGAACAAGCCGGCTAAATGTGAATTTGATATTTTTATTAATATTTGCAGGTGATAGTATATATGGGCCATAGAAAATTTGCTGGTAGAATACAATTATTTTTTGTGACCTGGTAGAAAGATTTCAATTTAAGATTTAAAAAATTCAACTTTAAGGAAAGTAAACCTAGTCAACTGTAAGTCTATATCCCTAACTTTGCGCCCTTTTCAATCTGCATGTAAAGCATGCGAGGGGATAAAGACTGAGTGTGAACTGGTGGCAATGATGCCGACGTCATATAATACCGCCTTTGAGTATTGTTGCTTTTCTGAATCAATGTCATATATAGTTTTTCAGTCTTTGCAGTAAGTAGCAGGTTATATGTGTCCCTAAACTAGTGACAAGTTCATTTCATAAACTTCTTAAACAAAACTAAATGGCTGAAAAGTGTCAGTTCTTCTAATGTTCAATTTTTCTTTTTAACTTCTACTGGATTATGCTGTGGTTAAAATTGAAATGCATATAGTTTAAGCTTTATATTAAGAAAGCTGTACTAAAATGAGTCCGAACAGATCTTTAGCTCCAACAGTAAGCTATGACCGTTCATCCGGCCTTACAGCAGCTCTCTAAACCTATCGTACATGTATAAATAAGTGAACTTGAAAACTAATCTCCAAACATTGCTATGATTTCTACTTTTCTTTTCTTTCCTTTTTTTGTTTTTTGTTTTTTTGTTTTTGCGTTGTTTAATTTTTCTCAAAGATATTTAAAGTTTTTTAATTTGAAATGCTCGGTATGTATGACGGACTTAGGACTTAGTAATTATCAATTGTCTTAGGCCTTAGTTCTTAGTTCTCCAGTTAGCTAATTTTCATGCATGATATTGGTTGTAAAGAGTAAGAAGACATGAAACTTTTCCATTTAACAAAACTATAGATTGATTAAATGACCATAACATTAAGTGTGAATGTGTAATATGCAATATCCCACCATAGATTGAATTTCTTCTTCCTTTTGAATTACATAGTTGTTAGAGATCAACAAGTTGACTTAAGAGAAGGAATGAAAGATCACTCTATACTATGCATAGTTTAGTTCTTATTGTTGTAATTTTACTTGATGTTACAGTGGAAATGAGTGCGGCAGAATCTAGATACAAGCAAGTTACTTCATTCATGAACTGGGTTTCATATCATCCTTTTTTTGCCATTATACGATATAATATCACATGATTGAATAATGGCAAACTGTACATTATTATATGGGAAACACAAGATAAATCATTGTACGAACTTGCTGGACAGATAGTATTTATGTTTGTGTCTACTACATTATATTTTATTTATTATTGATCTTTATAGTTTTTTAACAGTTTTGGATTGATCAATGTGCTTCTTGCTGAGATCCGGGAGAGACTATTAAAATGCATTAGAAGAGTCAGACAATACATCATCCAAAATTTGAACTCCTTTCATAAGGCATGCATCTGATTTGAAAAGGTTTATACAATTAAAATCCTTATACTTCTTTCACCTTAACTTGTTATATTATCAATAGAGAATTGTATCATTAACAGCTCATCATTCAAAGAGCTCAGTGCACACATAGCTTCTATTATAATATATTGGAGATTGATGTGAGCTATGTGATATCTGGAGAGGAACTTTCAAAACTTGTTACATTTGTAAAGGAACTCAATTTGATCTAGCGGCGAGATTTGCTTATATTCTTTTACTTTTGCTCTCATTATTTATATACATGTATAATATTTACCAGTAGAAGTATACCTGACTTTATAAGATGAAAGGTCAATACTCAACTGTAAATTTGTACTATTGCATGATAGGTTATCTCTACGCCAAGTTATTTCTTATATGGAAGAAGCTTAGATAACGATAATGCTATTCTTGTTATTTTTATTTATTTACAATTGTCTATTTATATTTTGAACATTTGCTTTAATGCAAAATTTGTACAAGAGTAGACACACACACACACACACACACACACACACACACACACACACACACACACACACACACATATATATATATATATATATATGTTTATATATTTGCATCAATGATTATGAAAATAAAAGAGTAAAAAATCTTTTGTCCAGAAGTATCACTATTAGACGTGAGGATCTTGGTTCTTTGACTATTCTATTATTATTTAATTTTCACGTACTTGCTGTGATTGTGTAAAGGAAAATTAATTTGCTTCGCGAATGTATATGCTCAGAAATTTGAGAAAGTAGTCGGTTACCTTCATGCATCAGGCTTCTCAGCTGAAACTTAACTATATGATAGAAATAACATATTTAGTGGTTCACTTTTAGATTTTCCAAAAAAGTACATGATATCTTTGCCAGTTCTTTGAAACCTTTTTCAAATTAGCAATGGAATTAATTTTCTTGGACTTTGTTTTCATTTTATTTTTCTTCGAGTTGTCTTCGATGCATGGCTACCTTCATGCTTTATCTCCTTTTATACTTAATTGCAACTTTTTCTTTAGTTTATCTCAATCTCATAACTACCTACATTGTTTTATACTTTGTTATTTAGGCTATTAGGTGACACATATCTATAGCACCATCTTCACCAATTAATAACACAGAGAATATCATACAGCAGCCATATAGAGAAGCAAGTGATTTTCATTTTGCATAGTCGACCAAAATTATCCAAAAGAGATATAAGTATGAAATTTTATGCACTATGCTAAAAAAATGTAAGTCAAACACTAGGACGTTGATTCGGAAACTAGGGTCGTTGTCGAGGATACATTCATTGACTAATTAGAGCCACATCGGACTTCACTAACGGTGGATATGAGGTTTCAATGAAGGCCATCAGTGGAAGAGATCAGGCTTTAGCTTACAATGAGACTACTTGAATTACACCAGACCATGATGTTGCCTTCAAAATCCTCCAAAGGTTAGTACAATACTTGTCTATATTCTTAAATTAATACCTTAGAATAGGCAATTTCATGAAACCTGAATACAAATTGAATAATTTTATGAAACCTGAATACACAACAGCAAAAAGGCTATATTGTAACAGTTTTTTGATCAACACTTCACAACATAGATAACATTTTAAAAGCCTTATCTATAACGATCAATGAATAAGGCCTTCAGTTTTGCCCAAGGAAAGTGACAATCTCAACCAGTGGCCTAGTACCACAGTTAAGGCGCTTTTTGCGCAAGTCCAGATGTAAATTATTTGTTAGTCTTAATGCCACAACAGATGAGGTAATACATCACTGACATATCTAATGTTTTTTGCTTTTCATTTGGTGTTTATGGAAATATACGTAGGTCAGGGACTGGATTATGCCAATTAATTGTAAATACAAGCTCAACCTGCTTTTAGATACCCTAAGAGAGGAGCTCCAGTGGAGACATAAGTATGAAGTTCTATTTGAATATGTTATGCTTGAAAGAGTAAATGACAGGTCAGGAATGTACAATGCTACAAATATGTTGATAGAAACTGTTCATGTACAAATATATTAATAACCAACGCATGCTGCGTTCATGTTTATAACTGAAAATGAATTTACTACTTAAGATAGTATGATACATATTTATAGTAACCTCCGTAATAATGCAATTATCTTATATTCATGATTTAAACCTTAAAGAAGATTATTACAATGAATGACTCAGATTATTAACTTGATCAGTGAACCGAAGAAGGTTATAGGACAGCGTTCTCTCCCTCTCACTTCCTACTTTTTATTTTATACATGCTTGCATTTGGTAGCATTAGAACTAGCATGTAGGCTAGCATGTATATTTATCTGAGATCATTGCCAAAATCTTTAGCATATTAAGCAAGGCCATGAGATTTGTATTTTCCTATATTTTGTGATGGATGCAATTCCCTTAAATCGAGTCTGTAAATTCATAGGTTATATAGAGCTGAAAATCTTGGTGATATATCTCGAAAGACACATAAATAGGTTGTTGCAGCTTTCTTGCCATTTAAATATTTAAACATGTCGTTGAGATGTAAATATAACAAGTAACATGTAGATAACGCTCTTTTTTGTCCAAATATTGTATTGGACTTCATTCTTTAACTTGGAATCATTGATTACTAACTCTTTACAGGTCTATCGATTGCAAACATATTGAATTTGGAAGTGGGAGCTGGCCATTTAGGAACAAATGCTTCTACATGGTATGTCCATTACCTGATATTTTCTTCCATCCTACTCTGGTATAGTTTTGCTTCACCTTTAAAACTTTGTACCCTAGCCCTCCATAAAAAATAATTAGGTTTAGGATTCAACACACTAACATACACATTTCTGTATGTATCAACGATGATGGAAGAATATAGATAAATTTGTTTTTTTGACTGATATTTGTCAATTTCATGAAATTATAATAGACTTGTTATATGACATCCCAGTATTGAATCAATCTAGATAATTTTGTTTTTTAGACTGATATTTGTCAATTTCATGAAATTACAATAGACTTGTTATATGACATCTCAATATTGAATCAATCTCATGACAGCCTTTTTACCCATATATCTACCATGTCTAATCCTTTTCTGCCATTCTTAATTATTTATCACTGACCTTCATGTCGTAATACTGGAAGCTAGTTTCTATTCTATGGTTTCAAAATACCCAAGCACGACCGAGAATGCTATATTGCACAGATCTTGATACAGTATGACAACCAAGCATGATGATATTAATTTCTTCCTGCGAAATGTTCTAGTTAGTCAATGAATTACTTTTAAAGTTCTAGTTGTATAATTTTAGTTAGTTAATGAATTACTTTTAAAACAGTAAATTTTTGTCATGACCTTTTACAAAAAATGTTTTTATGTTTCCATTAGTAAATATGTAAATTGTATAATTTTGTTAACAAAATTCAAAATATAAAATTAATTCCATCCTACATGTTTGTTTTTGTTGAATGCCACATGCATAAGCTTCGCTTATAGCGACAAGATGGTTACTAAAATGAGTACGGGAGCCAAAGAAGCTGAGTTGCATTAGCTATTAGACTTCCAGGATCACACGAATAGGCAAATAGAACCAACGCATGCAACACAAAAGACATGCAATTAGGTTGGGATTTGAAGAGAGTCTTTTTGCAATGTTGGACAAAATTTAGTTCCTTATGAAACTTAATTTAGTTACACTGCTTGGATAGAGCATCAAAACTGATATTAGAGAGCCGCATAATAGCATCATTACAATTACTAGTGGGTTTTCTCTTTGAAGTTTGGTTTTGTTGAACAATAAAACTTATACAGGAATAAAAGAGAGCTCCCTCTCTTTAATGACAACTGGGTAAGATCGCCTCCATTTCTCTTTCACTTTTTCACACCTTTTTTACTTCTCTTCCCACATCCTTCTGCCTTCAAACACTTTTTCTCTTTGATCCACTCATTTATCACTCAGCTTTCGTTGTTGTGAAGTCTTTTGCTCCTCGTGCCCTTTTCAGATCTTGTCTCTCATGTCTTCGACCAGGTTTCCTTGCCCCATTCACTCTTCCTCGCTTTTTGACACACTCAGTTCTCTCTAGCTCAACCTAGTCGTATTTCTCTTAACCTTTTCTGCCGGTCACTTAAGTTCCTTTGTCAATTCATTTGCCTGGCTCTGGCAGCGGCTTGCAACTCATCGCGACTACTCCATCTAGTCATATCACAATTTTGCTAATTTTCTCATAAACCCTATATCGCTCAGTATCCCACCCAAAGGTAGGTCAGCCCCCTCGCTTGATCAAGGTTACTGGCTTCAGAACGAACTTAGTTCGACATGTTGGTGTGTCCATTTTGAGTGCAATTTCTAGTGGGTTTTCTCTTTGAAGTTTGGTTTTGTTTCTGTTTGGATGTGGTTGGTTTGTTGTGTTGGTTAATGTATGAGTTTAGGTGAAGGTCTTTATGCTGAGTGTTCCATCTTGACTGGTTGTGAGATTGTATTGCGTCATATGTGCCATGTTTTATGCTATGGTCCTACTGCATTTTGCTTGGCAAGATTTGGATGTGCTTATTGGATTTGTCTTTGGGAGTTGCTGGTGGTAATCTTCGGGTTTAGATAGCTGTAAGTGATACCAATTTTGGATTGTGTTTTGGAAGCCATTGGTAGTAAGCTTACTATGAAGTGTTGTTTTGATGTGAAGTATCCTTTGGATTCTAAGTTCGAGCCAACTTGTTTGTTGTGTGGTTCTATGATGAGATGCTTTCTTTTAGCCTATAGTTAAAGGTAAGTTCACGTCAGCATGGAGTTTTACTGGGTAATTGGTATATATGAAGTGCAGTAGGTTTTGTTTTGCTGCTGCAATGTGATAATGTATTTAGTAATTCCTCACCAGTGTGGTAATAGTTCGTTTGTTATAATTTTGTAAACATAGCCAGCCGTTTGGCAGTTGTTGTAATATGTGGCTGCCTGCGTGAAGTATAGAATTTTGTAGTGTTTTGAGTTAGTAATAGCCTAGACATTTAGTCTAACTCTTATACTATCAGCTTGGATTAAAAAAAAAAAACCATCTGACGTGTTCTCTACCTCTTGACTATTCTGAACCACATGATAATATTAATGTTATCGTTCACTAGGACAATGTTCTGAAAGATAAAATTACTTTAGATTAACTATTATAGCTGCATGCATTTTAATATTTGGTTTGGCCTACTGACTTTGCAGATGATGGTGTACCCATGTGGGAGAAATGTATCACCTTGAAGAGTATATGAGAAGAAGAAGAGCTTCAGTAAGAAGTCTCTAATGGGTCTTCATTTTAACGGTGGGGTATGCATTTTAACGTACTGTAAAAATTGGATTAAAGTTAATTTGGTAGATCATATGTATGTTAAGACTGAATTTAGTAGAAATATGTTGAATCATGTTTTAAAACTTATTATGTATGTTAATGGCGATGTATAACTCTCGGTATTTTAAACATGCATGTTTACTATTTTAAATTTGGTATGTTCGACATGCTATTTGTTGTTTTAATGTTATTACTGTGTATGAAGCCAACACTAGTACTGAATATATATTTGAGTATTTGATATGAAATATAAGTGTTTTATGTATGTACTGTACTATGTGTAGTTTGTCACGGTTACAACTGTGACAAATGTGACAGTAGCCAATGGAATCTTAGATAAAGTAACGTTTATAACCATCGGCAAAAATCTTAATACCACGCTTTTAACCGTTATAATTCTGGAATTGATCACATTTAAAACCGTTAGAAAAATAAGTATTATCACGCTTATTACCGTTAGTAGAATAAATATTATCACATTTATAACTGTTAGAAGATAAAATATTGTCATGCATATAACCGTGAGGATATACGTTATTATTTAATGGTTATAACCGTGAAAACATGCGTGATAAAAATCACCAACGCCTGTTGGCACCACGGTTATAACCGTGAGTACACTGCTTACTCGCGGTTATAAGCGTGACAAATAGGCCTTTCTGGTGTTGTGTATATTTAAGTTGTTTTATACACTATGCACTTATAATAGTATCAAATGATTTGTTTTAAATGTACCAAGCATGTTTGGCTATTATAAGGGAAAACCCTATCCTCCGGCTTGCGTTGCATTGTGTGATGGGACCTGGGTCTTATAACAGCTTCATTTTTCCTAAAAGCACTGCGCTGTTTGTTTTTTGCACTAGTATTCTTGGGAGGAAACCCGTTCCGTGTTATACAGCGTGGTCCCTTGATTTACTTTATTTTTAAAGTAAAGATTTAATGACTGTTTTAGTTCTCACACCAGTCACATGACTGGCCTGAAGTTTATTGTTTTAACTAAACTCTGGATGCCTCTATTTTCCACACGGGCAGCTAGCAGTTTCGGTTTTGCAGATGTTATATTCATAGGATCCTGGTTTACAGCTGGAATGATATTCAGAAAGCTCTGTATCCATTTATCTCTTTCAGTTGTGTTATGTATTATTTTCCGCTTCTATGTAATGTAATTTAAATCTCTGATATTTACCAAATGTATATTATTTATTAATACTCTGCATATTTTTGTACTCTGATGTAAATGTTGTAACAACAATGAAATGTTCTGTTGTTTGTGTTCTGATTTGTCGTGTTCTAAACTCAACCCGGGCTTCCTTCACGGCGAAGTTCAGGTCGTTTCATTTTGGTATCGGAGCTTTGGTTTACAAAGCTCGAGAACAAAACACATTAGAGCCGAACGAAAGAATTCATCAGAGATTAGATTAGTAATATCCAATAAGGAATACTCGTTAGAGATGGGATCAGTAGTATCCTAGAACGAGTATGAAGAGTAGTGTTTTAAAAATAAAAATGAAAACATTTTTTTTTGAAAATTTAAACCTTATTCAACGTATTTGAATATTTATTTTGTACTGAATCTGGACAATCGAGTATATGAGATTTTGCATATATGCATCATGAACGTATATTCGAAATATCAAATATACTGGATAGATATAGAATCACACTCTAATCGCTCAGAGATGATTCTGATGATGGCATGTCATCATCAGAGCTTATGTTCGAGTTTCGAAGGTGGGATGTCTATATATTTCTAATTGACTGGTGTGAGAACCAAAACTAGATAGGGTTTATTGTTGTGATTTGGCACCAAAAAGATGATTTTTAAATATATATTAAAGTTATGCATTTGAAATCCTAATCCACTAATTGATTGATGGTTGTGTAGTGTGATTATTCATTTAAACCATTATGTGAAGGTAAGGTAAATTTAGCCAAATTATATCAAATGTTGAACTAAATTGAAAATTGTTTAACATTGCATACATATACATGCATATATACATATACATATACATACATATATATATATATATATATATATATATATATATATATATATATATATAGGACAGGTTATAGCAAGGAGGCTAGAGAAGAGGTATAAAATTGTATGCCGACAAAATAGGTACACGTTTACTAATTTCTTAGGTTTGGATGATTTTATGAGCCCATTGGCTAACCGCTTGGTTTTTTCTGTTTCTTTTTGAGATGAGAGAGCCTGTGTGGCGGTTTAGGGATTTCCCGGGGCTCCCGGTACAAAGGAGGTTATGGCAAAATTTTCTGAAAATTTAGGGTATTAGCCAAATTTTTGAAAAATTAGAAATTCTTAGAAACTAAAAAGTTAAAGAATGAAAGCCGGAATGAAAGTTGAGTTAGTTGGTTAAACAACTTTTAACTCCATCCTTTTTCGAGGACGAAAAGATTTTAAGTAGGGGAGACTGTAACAACCCGGAAAATCAGAACCAACTTAAAATTTTTATTTTGGCAATTTTAATGAATTTTGAATATTTAAAATGGATTATTTTAAATAATAACAACTAGAAATTTATTGTGAATAGAATTAGAACGTATAAATTTATTTAAATCGAAATTAGAATATAAATATTTATTTTAATTATTAAAAGGAATTTAAAATGGCGCGGTAGTTTGAAATTCGATTTCAAATTTCAAACGAATGTATAGGATTCAAAATAAACCGGATTTTAGTAAAACCAAAAATACATAAACCTGTTTGAAAATATCTTTCTAACGAATCTGAAAAATTGAAATTCCATGTCGGGAATCAAAAGTTATGGCCAGTTGAATATTCAGAATAATCGCTATGGAAATATAGCCCTTAAAAATGGAAATTTGGCAAACGACCTCCGTTTCCGACGAAACCACTTTTGTTGGATCTGGGATGTCAAGTTATTGCTAGATTCCAATTTTCATAATTTTTGAAATCAATATGTGAGCGTGGCAAAAGAAAACTTATTTTGTCAATTTCAGTCAATTTGGATCGACCAGAAAATGGCCATTTTTTAAACGGTCGCCAAAGTTAATTTTATTAGGACAATATCGTCAATACGAAGCTAGAAATAATTTTTCAAAAATTTTTGGAGTCCGTATGTGGCCGTGGTAAATTGAAATGTACATTCAAATAGAATATATAAGGATTCATATTTCAATTTTGATAAAAACCGATCGAAACAGTCGAATTGGCTAACCAGACTTATTCCATTGTGTTCGGAATAGGGGTATTAAGCTAGGGGCGATAGTCGGTGGGTTTGATTCGGAATTCGGATTAGAAAACACTATTTTTGAAATTAAAATTTATATGGACCAATCATATTTTTTCTCCAAAATTTTTAATTTCTAAAATTCGCGATACCCCCACCCCTTGTAACAGCGGTCGACGATGGAAGTAGCCACGTCCCTTCTCTCCTCGATTCCTCTCAATCCACGCAATAAAATCCCTAGCTCCTTTGGAACTTTTTGTAGAGCTCCTCTCCACCTTCAAATCTATACCCACCATTCCCCCTATAGTTATGCCATCGTCGAGATCTACTGTAATGACCCAGATTTCCATAACATCGGAGTTGACTATATACATCATACGTCCAACCCAAATATCACGAAAATATGGAACATTTTTTTTTAGAAGAAAGAGATAGAAGAAGAACAGAAACAATAACACAGAATCTCACATCGCAGCGGAACAAAATATAATATATCATATCTTTGAAATACAAAATCTTAACTGTATAACATACACTTATCAGAGTACAACACTTACAACACAACGGAACCACTATACTAGATAACGCTGAAGCCTCCTGCTCCAAGCTCCTTTAGATATATCTGAAAAATCCTGAACTACTTGACTGCCCGTACAAATTTAGGCACCCAAGAGTTTAGGTAGAACAAAACAAAATAAACTCCGGGTCAGTCATGGGACTGGTATGAGTAAACAGTTTAAAACAGTTTCAGAAAACTAAATGATATTTCATAAGACCACGCCGTATAACACGGAACGGGTTTTTCCCTTATGAGAATCCAAACGCTTGATTTAACTTTCAAATCCCTTTTGGAAGGAACGATAATCTTTATATCAAAACTCTTTTGATATTATAATAATGTCTAAATCAAGTAGATAACAGTCTAGTGGAACGTTTGCATCTCACGTTCCACATATATATACAAATCATAAACCGGAAGCACGTATTGGGTAATGGGTTTCCAACTATGACAAGGTATGGAACCACCTTCCGCTGGTATATCTCTAGAGGAGAATACACCGAGTTCAACAAGAACATCTTGCAACTCAGCCACACATGACCGACCACTCATTTCGCTTGAGTGTATCGAATGTATATCACCAACGGTTGGGATCAGCAACCGTTTCCCGAATGGGACAGCATCGACAATAGATTTTTAGAAGTAAATGAAACTCTAGATCAGGTGATTCTACACCCTAATAGGTGCGACCTACATAGCCATGCTGCTTGCCCGATTTCTGTTATTTACCGGATGATGAGGCTAGAAGCTACGCTTTATCATCACACCAGATTCACTTCGAATGCCACATCGTCAAATCCATCAAATCACCGATTTACGTCCTCAACAGTACATTACGTGTTAGCTAAAAGAAGTTTCCTTCTCCGCTTCCACTCTTGGTACGGTTGGAGAAATCAATATACGTGATCGTCTGGAAATACTCTGTTAGACATTCATCCATATCAGTCACCCAGGAACAGGATGAATCGAAGGTACTATTTCTATTAATAGAAAAAGTCCTTGCACTCTACTCCGTCTTCGATTATCTTTATATAATCTGATTCGCACGCTACTGCCAATACAGAGTGGTTCTTCGGATAATAATCCAACCGGTCTCTCCATATCGACAACGATGGTCAAAACTTCGATAGTCTGTGATTTAACTATCGAATAACAACAAGTGTTTCGATAGTCGATGATTTAACTATCGAATAAAACAAGTGTTCATCCAAACATCCAAAAATCAGTGAGCCTTTAATTAATATTCCATTAATTAAATCTCTTCTCTATTTCTTTATCAATATTTGTTAACCAAATATTTTCAATAACCATATTGGCCTTATACGTTCTTTGGAAAACATTTCCATATATCGCCTTCCTTTATTTTCTATACTAGGAAATATTCATTATTCTATTTCCAAGCTTAGCACATATTTGGGTTAAAACAGATGTTGTGTAAAACATCGTTACGACAACCCAAATACAGTATTTAACTAATTCTTATTCCACATTGATCTTCGAGCCTGAATCTTGCTACTTATCGGTATATCATGAAATCAACCAAGTTGGGGTATAATTACCTCTCAGACCTTAACTGAATAACATTTAACGTCAAAACAGACAAGACTACTTACTCGAACAATCAATACCATACAACTGATTATTCACCTTTAAACACATATACACTTTCTCTTTCTATTCCTACGAGATTTTATTCTTATACTTTCCTTTTTATTATACTATTCTATTTCTAAGTTCGTTTTCTTATCGACTTCTATATAATTTGATATGTTGATTTCTAACTATCAAATTATCTTAAAAATATTCTATCTCCTTAAATTCCCGGAAAAATTCGCCATAACCTCCTTTGTACCGGGAGCATCGGAAAATTTCAAATAGCTTTCCCGGTCCTTCTCATCTCAAAAAGAAAAAGAAAAAGCCAAGCGGCTAGCCGATACGGCGCATAAAATCTCGTATGGAAATTAAATACGTACCTTTTTGTCGGGCATTCTATTTATTTCACTTCTATACTTTATTCCATACCTGTCTCCTGTATGTCTATACCTGTCCAACCTATTTTAACTATACCAACCGTTTTAACTAAATTTGTTAATTAAATCTATTACTTAACTTTTCAGTCTATTTCACCTTCATATTTGAACATGACATGTTCAAATATATTTTAACTGCATATTAACAAATTCTAATTATACTCATACTCTCGTTTCCTTATCGACTTCTCTATTCAAATTCCAATTCAATTTTATTTGAATTCTCTTTATTTAAACTCCATTTGAATTCTATTTTCAAATTCTATAGTTTAAAGTCCATTTGAATTCTATATTCAAATTCTATAGTTTAAAGTCCATTTGAATTCTATATTCAAATTCTATAGTTTAAAGTCCATTTGAATTCTCTGTATTATTTATAAACAACGTTTATAACTTCAATTCAAATCCCACCTTTCCATTTATAAACAAAGTTTATAAATTCAATTCAATCCCATATTTTCATTTATAAACAAAGTTTATAAATTCGATTCAAATCCCATCTTCCATTTATAAACAAAGTTTATAAATTCGATTCAAATCCCATCTTCCATTTATAAACAAAGTTTATAAATTCAATTACTTGTTTTATATACCTTCAAAACAAGTTAATATTTTCTATATTTTTATTTAAAATTCAAATTCTATTTATAAAAATAGAATTTCCTTTTTATATATCAAATACCCTTTCCGATATTTTTATAAATCAATATTCAAGCCCCAGGGATATTTTAAACAATCAATCAACCAATTTTCAATCATTTGATTTTTTTATCACATCATATATGAATATATATGATACCAAACAAACAAACAAACAGATATATATATTTTTGAGGAATCCAGTTGGATTCCTCCAACCTGTTTTCCTGCATCCACAGACGTTAGCACATAAATAATACCTATCCTACTTCGAGGCAGGATATCGTGGTATAGAAGGTCATCCACTAATCATAGCGTGGGGCGTATAGGGTAATCATCCGCTATGGTACCGCGGGCATCCGCTAATGAAACTGCGGGAACCCAACCAATCATCAACCCAATATATATATATAATAGTCAAATCCTAAATAACTAATATATTTAAACACGTGCAGTAATATTAAATGAAACCAAACAAGCAGCAAACAATTTATTTTTAACTGATAAAAATAAATTCTAAATAAAAAGTGAGTGAGGTTTACTCACTGATATTTTCCTTTGCCGAATATTTATTCAATATTCTCCATCACCTCGCCTTTCCATTTACTTGAACGAAATCTTTCCTTAACCATTTTTCTTTCTCTATTGGCCCTTCTTCTTCCCAATTATACACGACTGCACTTTGGTGGCCAACTTGTCGACTGCGCCTGCCATTGGAGACTCGTCTACCCCTTTAAAACCAACTTTAGATCCATAGCAGCATTTACACAAACACTTGGTGCCCATCTCTCATCACTACACCTGCTGCCATCCTCGCACTCAACCAAACATCGATCAATGTCACAAAACCCAAATCCCACTGTCAGTTCTATATCCGAACTACAGCATCTCGCACCTCACCTCATCTTCTAACTCTCGAACCCTAGTTCGTTACCTAGAATCCCAAAACAAAAATCGCGATGTCTGAATCATGAAACACGGACCAACATAAATCAATCGCACTGCCCTTTTCTGTTCCGTCGAGTTGAATCGGACTCCAAATCAATGGCCTACAGCGTCGCACCCCTTCACGTTGCTAACCCCAGAACGACAGCCGCTTCCAAAGTCGAACGTCTGGTGATGACCTCGCCCCTCGTCGCTCTTCAGAAAATCCGTGATTCAACTTGCGGTTCCACTCCAAATCGAAGAACTCGACCTCACAAATCAATCGATCTCGGTTTTAGGAAATTTAGGGATTTCATATAGTTTTGTTCTGAGTTTTTAAAACTAGCGTGGCCTCTTTTGTTTGGGCTAACGAATGAATTTCTAGACACTTGCAGGGTATACGGGCTTTATAAGCAAGGTGGATTTGAAAGGAGCGGTTTTGAAATGAACACTGAGGCCATTATTTTGTGGAGTTGAAATGGAAGCCGTGACTTGCTTCTCCTCCTTTTGATTCTTCGGGTTGTAGCGAGGCCACGGTTATGGTGTTGTTGGCAGGAGGGATTCTACCAAATTATATTTATTTATTATAAATTTTAATTTACCTATATGATTAAAATTAATTAAATTATCCCACGGGTCCCTAACTCCTTTCTGAACCCAACAACTAACATTCCTAGGGTAATACCTATATTCTGAACACACCGGGACAGGCTACGAAGTCTAATTTTATCATTTAAAGGAGATATTAATTTAAATATAAACTAATTTAAGTTCAGAACAATTTATTTTTCGATAATAATTAAATATTTATTATCGTTCCACTTCAAACAGAATTTCGTATTGATCACTTGAACTGTTTTCAATTCAAATAAAAATTTGAATTCAACTAAATCCATTTTCGTATTCTGATAATTTAATATTTTCAATATTAAATTGAAATTGATTTTTTTTAAATCGAAAACTCCCTATAAAAATTGATTTATTTACTTAACTCAATATTTAAATCCATATTAAATATTTTAAAATTAACCCCTAAGAGTCTGGGTCATTACAATCTTCCCCACTTAAAATAATTTTGTCCTCGAAATTGCTAAGGTAGAAAAAGTGCTACAAACCCATTAACCTTTCAGAACTTATTTATGTTGATACTCAACATTTCAAACTTCCTTGCGTCTCTCTTTCGAATAAATCCTTATTCGATAACTCCTCCCTTCGAATAACTATATTCGATAATCTCTCTTTCGAATAACTAGATTCGAAAACCTTTCTTCGAATCAACTCCATTCGATTTACTCTTTTCCATTTACTCTTATCAATTAACTCTATTGGATTTAACTCTTATCGATTAACTCCATCGAATAACTAAATTCGATAACTCCTTCGAATGACCAATATTCTATAACTCACTTTGATTAAACTAATCGATAACTCTTTTCGATTAAACTATAATCGATAACTCATTTCGATTAACAAATAATCGATAACTCCTTCGATTTACTAATAATCGATAACTCCTTCGATTAACTAATAATTGATAACTCCTTTTGAATAACCAAATTCGTTAATTCGTTTAGTTCTATTCGAATAAACTAATATTTGATTTAACTTCATTCGCTTGACTCTAGATCGCAGCGATCACAATGGTTACGCCTGATTCCCCCAGGAAACATCCGACCGTCCTAGGCTATCTGCAGCCCTGCGAATTACGCTAGCAGTCGTACGAAATGGCAACTTATCCTGAGTAACTATATTTGGCTAACTCTATCTCAATAACTATATTCGATCAACTTTAATTGAATAACTAACATTCAATTAAATCCTAATTCGATTAACAACGTTCAATTAACTCTATCTGGCTAACTTCTTATTTTGAATAACAAATATTTGATAAATTCTAATTGAATAACTAATATTCAATTTACTCTACGGATTAACCCTACTGATTAACTCTAACTGGTTAATTCTAACTCAAATTGGTTAACTCCAACTAGTTAACTCTAACTCTAATCGATTATTTCTAACTCTAATCGACTTTTCTTATTCGAATATCTCCTATTGGATAACGTTTATTCATTTATAAAGATTTACTTTTAGTAACGGTTCTTCTCTTTATAAATGTTCTCTTTAATAACATTACTTCACTTATACAAGTGTTGTGTACCCCTTATTTTAAAAACCATCGGTGTTAAAAACCAATATCTCTTCCCTATATAAGTTCAGACTTATATATTCCATCTATCGAATGATAAATTTTTAATTTATAAACTGTTATTTATAAATTAATCGTTTCCCTTTATCTGTTAAAAACAGATTTCCATTTTCTATTCATCTTCTAAATATTCCTTTGATTAAATTCCATTTATTTAACAAATCAATATCTCATCTATAGCATTCTATTTATTTTCTATAAATAAATATTTCCATTGAATCTATTTGTAAATGTTTTACAAATATTTCCTCTTAAATTCTATTTGAAATTGTTTTTACAAATATTTCTCCTTCTATTTGTTTGCACATAACTTCCTTTGTATTTGTGTTACAAATATATTTCCTTTTATATTTGTTTTACAAATATATTTTCTTCTTAACTCTTTTGGGTTTTCCTTTATTCATTCCCAATTCATATTTCATTCACATTGATTTTACCCAATTTATCCATTTCGATCCATTTAACTTACTTAAGTTAAATTTATTTTCAATCATTCAAATTCCCATTAACTAGTTGCTAATTCACCGTTTTTCCTATTTCACCCTTTTTATTTGAATATAACATGTTCAAATATATGTCAACTTAATTATAAACTAATCTAATTATATTTTCAACTCGAGTTATATATTCGATTTCGAATATAAATTCTCAATCTCTTATCCAAAACCCAATTTCGATTCAAATTTCCTTTAACTAATTATTTTCTAATTTAGTTAATTCTATTTAACCATTTAAAATATGATTTTTGTCTTAAAAATCATTTCACTTACTTCACTGGAGTTCATATTTATTTTATATCTCCAGTCTGGATTTTTTTCTAATGCCAATTCGGATTTTATTTCCTAAAAATCCTTTTGTTTATTTAATTAAACCGTTATGGTTTTATAATAGTTCTGGCGCTGCTTTTTCTAAAAATTTGATTTTGACATTACTCAAAATCTATACGACGAAATCCAGATTTTTCTCTTTCATTAGAAAACTAATGTTCAACCGGTCCCGACGATTCTTGTTTCAAAGAATTCCGACTTCAATTGAGTTCTGTATACTAAATTGAATTTCGAATCGCCAATTTACGAACTGTCGCGCTATGATGAGCTCGTTTTAATTATTTTTATAAATATAAACGTTTTAAAAAGGGTTTATAATAAATTCAACTCCATTCTGATATATTTTTAATATATATCAAATCCATTTCATAATATTCCTGATCTATTTCACTTCAAATATTCAAATCCTATATCTTAATTTAAAATATTCAAATTCCATTTGAATTTCTAATATTCAAACTCTATATTATTTCCTTCTATTCAATTTCTATTTGAATTTTCTTCTATTCAAATTCTAATTCAACTTCTTATCTTCAAATTCTATTTGAATTTCTTATCTTCAATTTCTATTTGAATTCCTTTATTCAAAATCCATCTGAAATCCTTTGTTCAATTTAAATTCTATTTTAACTCCTTTATTCAATTTCTATTTGAAATCCTTTGAATTTAAATTCTATCTTAACTCCTTTGAATTTAAATTCTATTTAATTTCACTTTGAATTCAAATTCTATTTAAACTCCTTTTATCTAAAATTCTATTTCAAACTTTATATTTTCTTTGAATTCTAATATTCAACCTCCACTTTATATTCTCTTTGAAATTCTATTTAACCAAATTCCATTTGAATTCTAATATTCAAATCTCTATTTGACTTTTCTTTATTCAAATCCATTTGAATTCCTTTGAATTCAAATTCCATTTCAATTTTTCTTATACAATTTCTATTTGAATTTTCTTTATTCAAATCCTATTTAAATTTCTATGTTCAAATTCTATATTTGAATTTCCTTATATTTTACTTCTATTTGAAAACTATATTCCAATTCCCATTTCAAAATTTCTTTGAAGTAATATAAATATATACATATATTTATCTATCTCAAATTCAAAACATTTGAATGTTCAAACAACTTGTTTCTTTTTAAACAAATTTCCATCAAAACTTTTCTAAGGTAGCAATTCATCACTTAGAAACTCGAAAATGAACACTGATGATGTTGCGACCATTATCAGAATTATTTTCCAGCTACTGAATGAGTTCAGTGCTATATCACTTGACATTCATTTAGAAAAAATATTTTCCAAACTCCCAGGATTTTAAATTCTGAATTCTGGTTGGAATTCAATTTCAATTTATCTCATTTGTATTTGATTTCATATACAAATTCTATTGGTTATATATCTATTTCTGTTTTTATCCTTTTATTCGATTATAATCCTAACAATCAACTCAACTATTTCAAAACAATATCGTGTCCAATCTTCTGTTCAAGTGTTTATAAACTCCTATCGATATCGTGGCGTCCCACGATTCGACCAAAATTTATAATCCACTCAACAGACTAGTCAACACAATATAAAACGGTTTTTATATCAAATAACAAATACGCTCTCTCGTATATATATACACTCAACTCATTCTAGGATACTACTGATCCTATCTCTAATGAGCACATTCCAACAAGCCTAGGTATTCGCTCAACCTATGCTCTGATACCAAGTGTAATGACCCAGATTTCCATAACATCGGAGTTGACTATATACATCATACGTCTAACCCAAATATCACGAAAATACGGAACATTATTTTTTAGAAGAAATAGATAGAAGAAGAACAGAAACAATAACACAGAATCTCACATCGCAGCGGAACAAAATATAATATATCATATCTTTGAAATACAAAATCTTAACTGTATAACATACACTTATCAGAGTACAACACTTACAACACAACGGAACCACTATACTAGATAACGCTGAAGCCTCCTGCTCCAAGCTCCTTTAGATATATCTGAAAAATCCTGAACTACTTGACTGCCCGTACAAATTTAGGCACCCAAGAGTTTAGGTAGAACAAAACAAAATAAACTCCGGGTCAGTCATGGGACTGGTATGAGTAAACAGTTTAAAACAGTTTCAGAAAACTAAATGATATTTCATAAGACCACGCCGTATAACACGGAACGGGTTTTTCCCTTATGAGAATCCAAACGCTTGATTTAACTTTCAAATCCCTTTTGGAAGGAACGATAATCATTATATCAAAACTCTTTTGATATTATAATAATGTCTAAATCAAGTAGATAACAGTCTAGTGGAACGTTTGCATCTCACGTTCCACATATATATACAAATCATAAACCGCAAGCACGTATTGGGTAATGGGTTTCCAACTATGACAAGGTATGGAACCACCTTCCGCTGGTATATCTCTAGAGGAGAATACACCGAGTTCAACAAGAACATCTTGCAACTCAGCCACACATGACCGACCACTCATTTCGCTTGAGTGTATCGAATGTATATCACCAACGGTTGGGATCAGCAACCGTTTCCCGAATGGGACAGCATCGACAATAGATTTTTAGAAGTAAATGAAACTCTAGACCAGGTGATTCTACACCCTAATAGGTGCGACCTACATAGCCATGCTGCTTGCCCGATTTTTGTCATTTACCGGATGACGAGGCTAGAAGCTACGCTTTATCATCACACCAGATTCACTTCGAATGCCACATCGTCAAATCCATCAAATCACCGATTTACGTCCTCAACAGTACATTACGTGTTAGCTAAAAGAAGTTTCCTTCTCCGCTTCCACTCTTGGTACGGTTGGAGAAATCAATATACGTGATCGTCTGGAAATACTCTGTTAGACATTCATCCATATCAGTCACCCAGGAACAGGATGAATCGAAGGTACTATTTCTATTAATAGAAAAAGTCCTTGCACTCTACTCCGTCTTCGATTATCTTTATATAATCTGATTCGCACGCTTTTGCCAATACGGAGTGGTTCTTCGGATAATAATCCAACCGGTCTCTCCATATCGACAACGATGGTCAAAACTTCGATAGTCTGTGATTTAACTATCGAATAACAACAAGTGTTTCGATAGTCGATGATTTAACTATCGAATAAAACAAGTGTTCATCCAAACATCCAAAAATCAGTGAGCCTTTAATTAATATTCCATTAATTAAATCTCTTCTCTATTTCTATATCAATATTTGTTAACCAAATATTTTCAATAACCATATTGGCCTTATACGTTCTTTGGAAAACATTTCCATATATCGCCTTCCTTTATTTTCTATACTAGGAAATATTCATTATTCTATTTCCAAGCTTAGCACATATTTGGGTTAAAACAGATGTTGTGTAAAACATCGTTACGACAACCCAAATACAGTATTTAACTAATTCTTATTCCACATTGATCTTCGAGCCTGAATCTTGCTACTTATCGGTATATCATGAAATCAACCAAGTTGGGGTATAATTACCTCTCAGACCTTAACTGAATAACATTTAACGTCAAAACAGACAAGACTACTTACTCGAACAATCAATACCATACAACTGATTATTCACCATTAAACACATATACACTTTCTCTTTCTATTCCTACGAGATTTTATTCTTATACTTCCCTTTTTATTATACTATTCTATTTCTAAGTTCGTTTTCTTATCGACTTCTATATAATTTGATATGTTGATTTCTAACTATCAAATTATCTTAAAAATATTCTATCTCCTTAAATTCCCGGAAAAATTCGCCATAACCTCCTTTGTACCGGGAGCATCGGGAAATTTCAAATAGCTTTCCCGGTCCTTCTCATCTCAAAAAGAAAAAGAAAAAGCCAAGCGGCTAGCCGATACGGCGCATAAAATCTCATATGGAAATTAAATACGTACCTTTTTGTCGGGCATTCTATTTATTTCACTTCTATACTTTATTCCATACCTGTCTCCTGTATGTCTATACCTGTCCAATCTATTTTAACTATACCAATCGTTTTAACTAAATTTGTTAATTAAATCTGTTACTTAACTTTTCAGTCTATTTCACCTTCATATTTGAACATGACATGTTCAAATATATTTTAACTGCATATTAACAAATTCTAATTATACTCATACTCTCGTTTCCTTATCGACTTCTCTATTCAAATTCCAATTCAATTTTATTTGAATTCTCTTTATTTAAACTTCATTTGAATTCTATTTTCAAATTCTACAGTTTAAAGTCCATTTGAATTCTATATTCAAATTCTACAGTTCAAAGTCCATTTGAATTCTATATTCAAATTCTATAGTTTAAAGTCCATTTGAATTCTATATTCAAATTCTATAGTTTAAAGTCCATTTGAATTCTATATTCAAATTCTATAGTTTAATGTCCATTTGAATTCTCTGCATTATTTATAAACAACGTTTACAACTTCAATTCAAATCCCACCTTTCCATTTATAAACAAAGTTTATAAATTCAATTCAATCCCTTATTTTCATTTATAAACAAAGTTTATAAATTCGATTCAAATCCCATCTTCCATTTATAAACAAAGTTTATAAATTCGATTCAAATCCCATCTTCCATTTATAAACAAAGTTTATAAATTCAATTACTTGTTTTATATACTTTCAAAACAAGTTAATATTTTCTATATTTTTATTTAAAATTCAAATTCTATTTATAAAAATAGAATTTCCTTTTTAAATATCAAATACCCTTTCCGATATTTTTATAAATCAATATTCAAGCCCCAGGGATATTTTAAACAATCAATCAACCAATTTTCAATCATTTGATTTTTTTATCACATCATATATGAATATATATGATATCAAACAAACAAACAGATATATATATATTATTGAGGAATCCAGTTGGATTCCTCCAACCTGTTTTCCTGCATCCACAGACGTTAGCACATAAATAATACCTATCCTGCTTCGAGGCAGGATATCGTGGTATAGAAGGTCATCCACTAATCATAGCGTGGGGCGTATAGGGTAATCATCCGCTATGGTACCGCGGGCATCCGCTAATGAAACTGCGGGAATCCAACCAATCATCAACCCAATATATATATAATAGTCAAATCCTAAATAACTAATATATTTAAACACGTGCAGTAATATTAAATGAAACCAAACAAGCAGAAAACAATTTATTTTTAACTGATAAAAATAAATTCTAAATAAAAAGTGAGTGAGGTTTACTCACTGATATTTTCCTTTGCCAAATATTTATTTAATATTCTCCATCGTCTCGCCTTTCCATTTACTTGAACGAAATCTTTCCTTAACCATTTTTCTTTCTCTATTGGCCCTTCTTCTTCCCAATTATACACGACTGCACTTTGGTGGCCAACTTGTCGACTGCGCCTGCCATTGGAGACTCGTCTACCCCTTTAAAACCAACTTTAGATCCATAGCAGCATTTACACAAACACTTGGTGCCCATCTCTCATCACTACACCTGCTGCCATCCTCGCACTCAACCAAACATCGATCAATGTCACAAAACACAAATCCCACTGTCAGTTCTATATCCGAACTACAGCATCTCGCACCTCACCTCATCTTCTAACTCTCGAACCCTAGTTCGTTGCCTAGAATCCCAAAACAAAAATCGCGATGTCTGAATCATGAAACACGGACCAACATAAATCAATCGCACTGCCCTTTTCTGTTCCGTCGAGTTGAATCGGACTCCAAATCAATGGCCTACAGCGTCGCACCCCTTCACGTTGCTAACCCCAGAACGACAGCCGCTTCCAAAGTCGAACGCCTGGTGATGACCTCGCCCCTCGTCGCTCTTCAGAAAATCCGTGATTTCAACTTGCGGTTCCACTCCAAATCGAAGAACTCGACCTCACAAATCAATCGATCTCGGTTTTAGGAAATTTAGGGATTTCATATAGTTTTTTTCTGAGTTTTTAAAACTAGCGTGGCCTCTTTTGTTTGGGCTAACGAATGAATTTCTAGACACTTGCAGGGTACACGGGCTTTATATGCAAGGTGGATTTGAAAGGAGCGGTTTTGAAATGAACACTGAGGCCATTATTTTGTGGAGTTGAAATGGAAGCCGTGACTTGCTTCTCCTCCTTTTGATTCTTCGGGTTGTAGCGAGGCCACAGTTATGGTGTTGTTGGCAGGAGGGATTCTACCAAATTATATTTATTTATTATAAATTTTAATTTACCTATATGATTAAAATTAATTAAATTATCCCACGGGTCTCTAACTCCTTTCTGAACCCAACAACTAACATTCCTAGGGTAATACCTATATTCTGAACACACCGGGACAGGCTACGAAGTCTAATTTTATCATTTAAAGGAGATATTAATTTAAATATAAACTAATTTAAGTTCAGAACAATTTATTTTTCGATAATAATTAAATATTTATTATCGTTCCACTTCAAACAGAATTTCGTATTGATCACTTGAACTGTTTTCAATTCAAATAAAAATTTGAATTCAACTAAATCCATTTTCGTATTCTGATAATTTAATATTTTCAATATTAAATTGAAATTGATTTTTGTTAAATCGAAAACTCCCTATAAAAATTGATTTATTTACTTAACTCAATATTTAAATCCATATTAAATATTTTAAAATTAACCCCTAAGAGTCTGGGTCATTACAATCTTCCCCACTTAAAATAATTTTGTCCTCGAAATTGCTAAGGTAGAAAAAGTGCTACAAACCCATTAACCTTTCAGAACTTATTTATGTTGATACTCAACATTTCAAACTTCCTTACGTCTCTCTTTCGAATAAATCCTTATTCGATAACTCCTCCCTTCGAATAACTATATTCGATAATCTCTCTTTCGAATAACTAGATTCGAAAACCTTTCTTCGAATCAACTCTATTCGATTTACTCTTTTCCATTTACTCTTATCAATTAACTCTATTGGATTTAACTCTTATCGATTAACTCCATCGAATAACTAAATTCGATAACTCCTTCGAATAACCAATATTCTATAACTCACTTTGATTAAACTAATCGATAACTCTTTTCGATTAAACTATAATCGATAACTCATTTCGATTAACAAATAATCGATAACTCCTTCGATTTACTAATAATCGATAACTCCTTCGATTAACTAATAATTGATAACTCCTTTTGAATAACCAAATTCGATAATTCCTTTAGTTCTATTCGAATAAACTAATATTTGATTTAACTTCATTCGCTTGACTCTAGATCGCAGCGATCACAATGGTTACGCCTGATTCCCCCAGGAAACATCCGACCGTCCTAGGCTATCTGCAGCCCTGCGAATTACGCTAGCAGTCGTACGAAATGGCAACTTATCCTGAGTAACTATATTTGGCTAAATCTATCTCAATAACTATATTCGATCAACTTTAATTGAATAACTAACATTCAATTAAATCCTAATTCGATTAACAACGTTCAATTAACTCTATCTGGCTAACTTCTTATTTTGAATAACAAATATTTGATAAATTCTAATTGAATAATTAATATTCAATTTACTCTACGGATTAACCCTACTGATTAACTCTAACTGGTTAATTCTAACTCAAATTGGTTAACTCCAACTGGTTAACTCTAACTCTAATCGATCATTTCTAACTCTAATCGACTTTTCTTATTCGAATATCTCCTATTGGATAACGTTTATTCACTTATAAAGATTTACTTTTAGTAACGGTTCTTCTCTTTATAAATGTTCTCTTTAATAACGTTACTTCACTTATACAAGTGTTGTGTACCCCTTATTTTAAAAACCATCGGTGTTAAAAACCAATATCTCTTCCCTATATAAGTTCAGACTTATATATTCCATCTATCGAATGATAAATTTTTAATTTATAAACTGTTATTTATAAATTAATCGTTTCTCTTTATCTGTTAAAAACAGATTTCCATTTTCTATTCATCTTCTAAATATTCCTTTGATTAAATTCCATTTATTTAACAAATCAATATCTCATCTATAGCATTCTATTTATTTTCTATAAATAAATATTTCCATTGAATCTATTTGTAAATGTTTTACAAATATTTCCTCTTAAATTCTATTTGAAATTGTTTTTACAAATATTTCTCCTTCTATTTGTTTGCACATAACTTCCTTTGTATTTGTGTTACAAATATATTTCCTTTTATATTTGTTTTACAAATATATTTTCTTCTTAACTCTTTTGGGTTTTCCTTTATTCATTCCCAATTCATATTTCATTCACATTGATTTTACCCAATTTATTCATTTCGATCCATTTAACTTACTTAAGTTAAATTTATTTTCAATCATTCAAATTCCCATTAACTAGTTGCTAATTAACCGTTTTGCCTATTTCACCCTTTTTATTTGAATATAACATGTTCAAATATATGTCAACTTAATTATAAACTAATCTAATTATATTTTCAACTCGAGTTATATATTCGATTTCGAATATAAATTCTCAATCTCTTATCCAAAACCCAATTTTGATTCAAATTTCCTTTAACTAATTATTTTCTAATTTAGTTAATTCTATTTAACCATTTAAAATATGATTTTTGTCTTAAAAATCATTTCACTTACTTCACTGGAGTTCATATTTATTTTATATCTCCAGTCTGTATTTTTTTCTAATGCCAATTCGGATTTTATTTCCTAAAAATCCTTTAGTTTATTTAATTAAACCGTTATGGTTTTATAATAGTTCTGGCGCTGCTTTTTCCAAAAATTTGATTTTGACATAACTCAAAATCTATACAATGAAATCCAGATTTTTCTCTTTCATTAGAAAACTAATGTTCAACCGGTCCCGACGATTCTTGTTTCAAAGAATTCCGACTTCAATTGAGTTCTGTATACTAAATTGAATTTCGAATCGCCAATTTACGAACTGCCGCGCTATGACGAGCTCGTTTTAATTATATTTATAAATATAAACGTTTTAACTTGGTTTATAATAAATTCAACTCCATTCTGATATATTTTTAATATATATCAAATCCATTTCATAATATTCCTGATCTATTTCACTTCTAATATTCAAATCCTATATCTTAATTTAAAATATTCAAATTCCATTTGAATTTCTAATATTCAAACTCTATATTATTTCCTTCTATTCAATTTCTATTTGAATTTTCTTCTATTCAAATTCTAATTCAACTTCTTATCCTCAAATTCTATTTGAATTTCTTATCTTCAATTTCTATTTGAATTCCTTTATTCAAAATCCATCTGAAATCCTTTGTTCAATTTAAATTTTATTTTAACTCCTTTATTCAATTTCTATTTGAAATCCTTTGAATTTAAATTCTATCTTAACTCCTTTGAATTTAAATTCTATTTAAATTCACTTTGAATTCAAATTCTATTTAAACTCCTTTTATCTAAAATTCTATTTCAAACTTTATATTTTCTTTGAATTCTAATATTCAACCTCCACTTTATATTCTCTTTGAAATTCTATTTAACCAAATTCCATTTGAATTCTAATATTCAAATCTCTATTTGACTTTTCTTTATTCAAATCCATTTGAATTCCTTTGAATTCAAATTCCATTTCAATTTTTCTTATACAATTTCTATTTGAATTTTCTTTATTCAAATCCTATTTAAATTTCTATGTTCAAATTCTATATTTGAATTTCCTTATATTTTACTTCTATTTGAAATCTATATTCCAATTCCCATTTCAAAATTTCTTTGAAGTAATATAAATATATACATATATTTATCTATCTCAAATTCAAAACATTTGAATGTTCAAACAACTTGTTTCTTTTTAAACAAATTTCCATCAAAACTTTTCTAAGGTAGCAATTCATCACTTAGAAACTCGAAAATGAACACTGATGATGTTGCGACCATTATCAGAATTATTTTCCAGCTACTGAATGAGTTCAGTGCTATATCACTTGACATTCATTTAGAAAAAATATTTTCCAAACTCCCAGGATTTTAAATTCTGAATTCTGGTTGGAATTCAATTTATCTCATTTGTATTTGATTTCATATACAAATTCTATTGGTTATATATCTATTTCTGTTTTTATCCTTTTATTCGATTATAATCCTAACAATCAACTCAACTATTTCAAAACAATATCGTGTCCAATCTTCTGTTCAAGTGTTTATAAACTCCTATCGATATCGTGGCGTCCCACGATTCGACCAAAATTTATAATCCACTTAACAGACTAGTCAACACAATATAAAACGGTTTTTATATCAAATAACAAATACGCTCTATCGTATATATATACACTCAACTCATTCTAGGATACTACTGATCCTATCTCTAATGAGCACATTCCAACAAGCCTAGGTATTCGCTCAACCTATGCTCTGATACCAAGTGTAATGACCCAGATTTCCATAACATCGGAGTTGACTATATACATCATACGTCCAACCCAAATATCATGAAAATACGGAACATTTTTTTTAGAAGAAAGAGATAGAAGAAGAACAGAAACAATAACACAGAATCTCACATCGCAGCGGAACAAAATATAATATATCATATCTTTGAAATACAAAATCTTAACTGTATAACATACACTTATCAGAGTACAACACTTACAACACAACGGAACCACTATACTAGATAACGCTGAAGCCTCCTGCTCCAAGCTCCTTTAGATATATCTGAAAAATCCTGAACTACTTGACTGCCCATACAAATTTAGGCACCCAAGAGTTTAGGTAGAACAAAAAAAAATAAACTCCGGGTCAGTCATGGGACTGGTATGAGTAAACAGTTTAAAACAGTTTCAGAAAACTAAATGATATTTCATAAGACCACGCCGTATAACACGGAACGAGTTTTTCCCTTATGAGAATCCAAACGCTTGATTTAACTTTCAAATCCCTTTTGGAAGGAACGATAATCTTTATATCAAAACTCTTTTGATATTATAATAATGTCTAAATCAAGTAGATAACAGTCTAGTGGAACGTTTGCATCTCACGTTCCACATATATATACAAATCATAAACCGCAAGCACGTATTGGGTAATGGGTTTCCAACTATGACAAGGTATGGAACCACCTTCCGCTGGTATATCTCTAGAGGAGAATACACCGAGTTCAACAAGAACATCTTGCAACTCAGCCACACATGACCGACCACTCATTTCGCTTGAGTGTATCGAATGTATATCACCAACGGTTGGGATCAGCAACCGTTTCTCGAATGGGACAGCATCGACAATAGATTTTTAGAAGTAAATGAAACTCTAGACCAGGTGATTCTACACCCTAATAGGTGCGACCTACATAGCCATGCTGCTTGCCCGATTTCTGTCATTTACCGGATGATGAGGCTAGAAGCTACGCTTTATCATCACACCAGATTCACTTCGAATGCCACATCGTCTAATCCATCAAATCACCGATTTACGTCCTCAACAGTACATTACGTGTTAGCAAAAAGAAGTTTCCTTCTCCGCTTCCACTCTTGGTACGGTTGGAGAAATCAATATACGTGATCGTCTGGAAATACTCTGTCAGACATTCATCCATATCAGTCACCCAGGAACAGGATGAATCGAAGGTACTATTTCTATTAATAGAAAAAGTCCTTGCACTCTACTCCGTCTTCGATTATCTTTATATAATCTGATTGGCACGCTACTGCCAATACGGAGTGGTTCTTCGGATAATAATCCAACCGGTCTCTCCATATCGACAACGATGGTCAAAACTTCGATAGTCTGTGATTTAACTATCGAATAACAACAAGTGTTTCGATAGTCGATGATTTAACTATCGAATAAAACAAGTGTTCATCCAAACATCCAAAAATCAGTGAGCCTTTAATTAATATTCCATTAATTAAATCTCTTCTCTATTTCTTTATCAATATTTGTTAACCAAATATTTTCAATAACCATATTGGCCTTATACGTTCTTTGGAAAACATTTCCATATATCGCCTTCCTTTATTTTCTATACTAGGAAATATTCATTATTCTATTTCCAAGCTTAGCACATATTTGGGTTAAAACAGATGTTGTGTAAAACATCGTTACGGCAACCCAAATACAGTATTTAACTAATTCTTATTCCACATTGATCTTCAAGCCTGAATCTTGCTACTTATCGGTATATCATGAAATCAACCAAGTTGGGGTATAATTACCTCTCAGACCTTAACTGAATAACATTTAACGTCAAAACAGACAAGACTACTTACTCGAACAATCAATACCATACAACTGATTATTCACCTTTAAACACATATACACTTTCTCTTTCTATTCCTACGAGATTTTATTCTTATACTTCCCTTTTTATTATACTATTCTATTTCTAAGTTCGTTTTCTTATCGACTTCTATATAATTTGATATGTTGATTTCTAACTATCAAATTATCTTAAAAATATTCTATCTCCTTAAATTCCTGGAAAAATTCGCCATAACCTCCTTTGTACCGGGAGCATCGGGAAATTTCAAATAGCTTTCCCGGTCCTTCTCATCTCAAAAAGAAAAAGAAAAAGCCAAGCGGCTAGCCGATACGGCGCATAAAATCTCATATGGAAATTAAATACGTACCTTTTTGTCGGGCATTCTATTTATTTCACTTCTATACTTTATTCCATACCTGTCTCCTGTATGTCTATACCTGTCCAATCTATTTTAACTATACCAATCGTTTTAACTAAATTTGTTAATTAAATCTGTTACTTAACTTTTCAGTCTATTTCACCTTCATATTTGAACATGACATGTTCAAATATATTTTAACTGCATATTAACAAATTCTAATTATACTCATACTCTCATTTCCTTATCGACTTCTCTATTCAAATTCCAATTCAATTTTATTTGAATTCTCTTTATTTAAACTTCATTTGAATTCTATTTTCAAATTCTATAGTTTAAAGTCCATTTGAATTCTATATTCAAATTCTATAGTTTAAAGTCCATTTGAATTCTATATTCAAATTCTATAGTTTAAAGTCCATTTGAATTCTATATTCAAATTCTATAGTTTAAAGTCCATTTGAATTCTATATTCAAATTCTATAGTTTAAAGTCCATTTGAATTCTCTGCATTATTTATAAACAACGTTTATAACTTCAATTCAAATCCCACCTTTCCATTTAAAAACAAAGTTTATAAATTCAATCCCATATTTTCATTTATAAACAAAGTTTATAAATTCGATTCAAATCCCATCTTCCATTTATAAACAAAGTTTATAAATTCGATTCAAATCCCATCTTCCATTTATAAACAAAGTTTATAAATTCAATTACTTGTTTTATATACCTTTAAAACAAGTTAATATTTTCTATATTTTTATTTAAAATTCAAATTCTATTTATAAAAATAGAATTTCCTTTTTTAATATCAAATACCCTTTCCGATATTTTTATAAATCAATATTCAAGCCCCAGGGATATTTTAAACAATCAATCAACCAATTTTCAATCATTTGATTTTTTTATCACATCATATATGAATATATATGATATCAAACAAACAAACAGATATATATATATATTTTTGAGGAATCCAGTTGGATTCCTCCAACCTGTTTTCCTGCATCCACAGACGTTAGCACATAAATAATACCTATCCTGCTTCGAGGCAGGATATCGTGGTATAGAAGGTCATCCACTAATCATAGCGTGGGGCGTATAGGGTAATCATCCGCTATGGTACCGCGGGCATCCGCTAATGAAACTGCGGGAATCCAACCAATCATCAACCCAATATATATATATATATATAATAGTCAAATCCTAAATAACTAATATATTTAAACACGTGCAGTAATATTAAATGAAACCAAACAAGCAGCAAACAATTTATTTTTAACTAATAAAAATAAATTCTAAATAAAAAGTGAGTGAGGTTTACTCACTGATATTTTCCTTTGCCGAATATTTATTCAATATTCTCCATCGTCTCGCCTTTCCATTTACTTGAACGAAATCTTTCCTTAACCATTTTTCTTTCTCTATTGGCCCTTCTTCTTCCCAATTATACACGACTGCAATTTGGTGGCCAACTTGTCGACTGCGCCTGCCATTGGAGACTCGTCTACCCCTTTGAAACCAACTTTAGATCCATAGCAGCATTTACACAAACACTTGGTGCCCATCTCTCATCACTACACCTGCTGCCATCCTCGCACTCAACCAAACATCGATCAATGTCACAAAACCCAAATCCCACTGTCAGTTCTATATCCGAACTACAGCATCTCGCACCTCACCTCATCTTCTAACTCTCGAACCCTAGTTTGTTGCCTAGAATCCCAAAACAAAAATCGCGATGTCTGAATCATGAAACATGGACCAACATAAATCAATCGCACTGCCCTTTTCTGTTCCGTCGAGTTGAATCGGACTCCAAATCAATGGCCTACAGCGTCGCACCCCTTCACGTTGCTAACCCCAGAACGACAGCCGCTTCCAAAGTCGAACGCCTGGTGATGACCTCGCCCCTCGTCGCTCTTCAGAAAATCCGTGATTTCAACTTGCGGTTCCACTCCAAATCGAAGAACTCGACCTCACAAATCAATCAATCTCGGTTTTAGGAAATTTAGGGATTTCATATAGTTTTATTCTGAGTTTTTAAAACTAGCGTGGCCTCTTTTGTTTGGGCTAACGAATGAATTTCTAGACACTTGCAGGGTATACGGGCTTTATAAGCAAGGTGGATTTGAAAGGAGAGGTTTTGAAATGAACACTGAGGCCATTATTTTGTGGAGTTGAAATGGAAGCCGTGACTTGCTTCTCCTCCTTTTGATTCTTCGGGTTGTAGCGAGGCCACGGTTATGGTGTTGTTGGCAGGAGGGATTCTACCAAATTATATTTATTTATTATAAATTTTAATTTACCTATATGATTAAAATTAATTAAATTATCCCACGGGTCCCTAACTCCTTTCTGAACCCAACAACTAACATTCCTAGGGTAATACCTATATTCTGAACACACCGGGACAGGCTACGAAGTCTAATTTTATCATTTAAAGGAGATATTAATTTAAATATAAACTAATTTAAGTTCAGAGCAATTTATTTTTCGATAATAATTAAATATTTATTATCGTTCCACTTCAAACAGAATTTCGTATTGATCACTTGAACTGTTTTCAATTCAAATAAAAATTTGAATTCAACTAAATCCATTTTCGTATTCTGATAATTTAATATTTTCAATATTAAATTGAAATTGATTTTTTTTAAATCGAAAACTCCCTATAAAAATTGATTTATTTACTTAACTCAATATTTAAATCCATATTAAATATTTTAAAATTAACCCCTAAGAGTCCGGGTCATTACAATCTTCCCCACTTAAAATAATTTTGTCCTCGAAATTGCTAAGGTAGAAAAAGTGCTACAAACCCATTAGCCTTTCAGAACTTATTTATGTTGATACTCAACATTTCAAACTTCCTTACGTCTCTCTTTCGAATAAATCCTTATTCGATAACTCCTCCCTTCGAATAACTATATTCGATAATCTCTCTTTCGAATAACTAGATTCGAAAACCTTTCTTCGAATCAACTCTATTCGATTTACTCTTTTCCATTTACTCTTATCAATTAACTCTATTGGATTTAACTCTTATCGATTAACTCCATCGAATAACTAAATTCGATAACTCCTTCGAATAACCAATATTCTATAACTCACTTTGATTAAACTAATCGATAACTCTTTTCGATTAAACTATAATCGATAACTCATTTCGATTAACAAATAATCGATAACTCCTTCGATTTACTAATAATCGATAACTCCTTCGATTAACTAATAATTGATAACTCCTTTTGAATAACCAAATTCGATAATTCCTTTAGTTCTATTCGAATAAACTAATATTTGATTTAACTTCATTCGCTTGACTCTAGATCGCAGCGATCACAATGGTTACGCCTGATTCCCCCAGGAAACATCCGACCGTCCTAGGCTATCTGCAGCCCTGCGAATTACGCTAGCAGTCGTACGAAATGGCAACTTATCCTGAGTAACTATATTTGGCTAAATCTATCTCAATAACTATATTCGATCAACTTTAATTGAATAACTAACATTCAATTAAATCCTAATTCGATTAACAACGTTCAATTAACTCTATCTGGCTAACTTCTTATTTTGAATAACAAATATTTGATAAATTCTAATTGAATGACTAATATTCAATTTACTCTACGGATTAACCCTACTGATTAACTCTAACTGGTTAATTCTAACTCAAATTGGTTAACTCCAACTGGTTAACTCTAACTCTAATCGATTATTTCTAACTCTAATCGACTTTTCTTATTCGAATATCTCCTATTGGATAACGTTTATTCACTTATAAAGATTTACTTTTAGTAACGGTTCTTCTCTTTATAAATGTTCTCTTTAATAACGTTACTTCACTTATACAAGTGTTGTGTACCCCTTATTTTAAAAACCATCGATGTTAAAAACCAATATCTCTTCCCTATATAAGTTCAGACTTATATATTCCATCTATCGAATGATAAATTTTTAATTTATAAACTGTTATTTATAAATTAATCGTTTCTCTTTATCTGTTAAAAACAGATTTCCATTTTCTATTCATCTTCTAAATATTCCTTTGATTAAATTCCATTTATTTAACAAATCAATATCTCATCTATAGCATTCTATTTATTTTCTATAAATAAATATTTCCATTGAATCTATTTGTAAATGTTTTACAAATATTTCCTCTTAAATTCTATTTGAAATTGTTTTTACAAATATTTCTCCTTCTATTTGTTTGCACATAACTTCCTTTGTATTTGTGTTACAAATATATTTCCTTTTATATTTGTTTTACAAATATATTTTCTTCTTAACTCTTTTGGGTTTTCCTTTATTCATTCCCAATTCATATTTCATTCACATTGATTTTACCCAATTTATTCATTTCGATCCATTTAACTTACTTAAGTTAAATTTATTTTCAATCATTCAAATTCCCATTAACTAGTTGCTAATTAACCGTTTTGCCTATTTCACCCTTTTTATTTGAATATAACATGTTCAAATATATGTCAACTTAATTATAAACTAATCTAATTATATTTTCAACTCGAGTTATATATTCGATTTCGAATATAAATTCTCAATCTCTTATCCAAAACCCAATTTTGATTCAAATTTCCTTTAACTAATTATTTTCTAATTTAGTTAATTCTATTTAACCATTTAAAATATGATTTTTGTCTTAAAAATCATTTCACTTACTTCACTGGAGTTCATATTTATTTTATATCTCCAGTCTGTATTTTTTTCTAATGCCAATTCGGATTTTATTTCCTAAAAATCCTTTAGTTTATTTAATTAAACCGTTATGGTTTTATAATAGTTCTGGCGCTGCTTTTTCCAAAAATTTGATTTTGACATAACTCAAAATCTATACAACGAAATCCAGATTTTTCTCTTTCATTAGAAAACTAATGTTCAACCGGTCCCGACGATTCTTGTTTCAAAGAATTCCGACTTCAATTGAGTTCTGTATACTAAATTGAATTTCGAATCGCCAATTTACGAACTGCCGCGCTATGACGAGCTCGTTTTAATTATATTTATAAATATAAACGTTTTAACTTGGTTTATAATAAATTCAACTCCATTCTGATATATTTTTAATATATATCAAATCCATTTCATAATATTCCTGATCTATTTCACTTCTAATATTCAAATCCTATATCTTAATTTAAAATATTCAAATTCCATTTGAATTTCTAATATTCAAACTCTATATTATTTCCTTCTATTCAATTTCTATTTGAATTTTCTTCTATTCAAATTCTAATTCAACTTCTTATCCTCAAATTCTATTTGAATTTCTTATCTTCAATTTCTATTTGAATTCCTTTATTCAAAATTCATCTGAAATCCTTTGTTCAATTTAAATTTTATTTTAACTCCTTTATTCAATTTCTATTTGAAATCCTTTGAATTTAAATTCTATCTTAACTCCTTTGAATTTAAATTCTATTTAAATTCACTTTGAATTCAAATTCTATTTAAACTCCTTTTATCTAAAATTCTATTTCAAACTTTATATTTTCTTTGAATTCTAATATTCAACCTCCACTTTATATTCTCTTTGAAATTCTATTTAACCAAATTCCATTTGAATTCTAATATTCAAATCTCTATTTGACTTTTCTTTATTCAAATCCATTTGAATTCCTTTGAATTCAAATTCCATTTCAATTTTTCTTATACAATTTCTATTTGAATTTTCTTTATTCAAATCCTATTTAAATTTCTATGTTCAAATTCTATATTTGAATTTCCTTATATTTTACTTCTATTTGAAATCTATATTCCAATTCCCATTTCAAAATTTCTTTGAAGTAATATAAATATATACATATATTTATCTATCTCAAATTCAAAACATTTGAATGTTCAAACAACTTGTTTCTTTTTAAACAAATTTCCATCAAAACTTTTCTAAGGTAGCAATTCATCACTTAGAAACTCGAAAATGAACACTGATGATGTTGCGACCATTATCAGAATTATTTTCCAACTACTGAATGAGTTCAGTGCTATATCACTTGACATTCATTTAGAAAAAATATTTTCCAAACTCCCAGGATTTTAAATTCTGAATTCTGGTTGGAATTCAATTTATCTCATTTGTATTTGATTTCATATACAAATTCTATTGGTTATATATCTATTTCTGTTTTTATCCTTTTATTCGATTATAATCCTAACAATCAACTCAACTATTTCAAAACAATATCGTGTCCAATCTTCTGTTCAAGTGTTTATAAACTCCTATCGATATCGTGGCGTCCCACGATTCGACCAAAATTTATAATCCACTTAACAGACTAGTCAACACAATATAAAACGGTTTTTATATCAAATAACAAATACGCTCTATCGTATATATATACACTCAACTCATTCTAGGATACTACTGATCCTATCTCTAATGAGCACATTCCAACAAGCCTAGGTATTCGCTCAACCTATGCTCTGATACCAAGTGTAATGACCCAGATTTCCATAACATCGGAGTTGACTATATACATCATACGTCCAACCCAAATATCATGAAAATACGGAACATTTTTTTTAGAAGAAAGAGATAGAAGAAGAACAGAAACAATAACACAGAATCTCACATCGCAGCGGAACAAAATATAATATATCATATCTTTGAAATACAAAATCTTAACTGTATAACATACACTTATCAGAGTACAACACTTACAACACAACGGAACCACTATACTAGATAACGCTGAAGCCTCCTGCTCCAAGCTCCTTTAGATATATCTGAAAAATCCTGAACTACTTGACTGCCCATACAAATTTAGGCACCCAAGAGTTTAGGTAGAACAAAAAAAAATAAACTCCGGGTCAGTCATGGGACTGGTATGAGTAAACAGTTTAAAACAGTTTCAGAAAACTAAATGATATTTCATAAGACCACGCCGTATAACACGGAACGGGTTTTTCCCTTATGAGAATCCAAACGCTTGATTTAACTTTCAAATCCCTTTTGGAAGGAACGATAATCTTTATATCAAAACTCTTTTGATATTATAATAATGTCTAAATCAAGTAGATAACAGTCTAGTGGAACGTTTGCATCTCACGTTCCACATATATATACAAATCATAAACCGCAAGCACGTATTGGGTAATGGGTTTCCAACTATGACAAGGTATGGAACCACCTTCCGCTGGTATATCTCTAGAGGAGAATACACCGAGTTCAACAAGAACATCTTGCAACTCAGCCACACATGACCGACCACTCATTTCGCTTGAGTGTATCGAATGTATATCACCAACGGTTGGGATCAGCAACCGTTTCCCGAATGGGAGAGCATCGACAATAGATTTTTAGAAGTAAATGAAATTCTAGATCAGGTGATTCTACACCCTAATAGGTGCGACCTACATAGCCATGCTGCTTGCCCGATTTCTGTCATTTACCGGATGATGAGGCTAGAAGCTACGCTTTATCATCACACCAGATTCACTTCGAATGCCACATCGTCTAATCCATCAAATCACCGATTTACGTCCTCAACAGTACATTACGTGTTAGCAAAAAGAAGTTTCCTTCTCCGCTTCCACTCTTGGTACGGTTGGAGAAATCAATATACGTGATCGTCTGGAAATACTCTGTCAGACATTCATCCATATCAGTCACCCAGGAACAGGATGAATCGAAGGTACTATTTCTATTAATAGAAAAAGTCCTTGCACTCTACTCCGTCTTCGATTATCTTTATATAATCTGATTGGCACGCTACTGCCAATACGGAGTGGTTCTTCGGATAATAATCCAACCGGTCTCTCCATATCGACAATGATGGTCAAAACTTCGATAGTCTGTGATTTAACTATCGAATAACAACAAGTGTTTCAATAGTCGATGATTTAACTATCGAATAAAACAAGTGTTCATCCAAACATCCAAAAATCAGTGAGCCTTTAATTAATATTCCATTAATTAAATCTCTTCTCTATTTCTTTATCAATATTTGTTAACCAAATATTTTCAATAACCATATTGGCCTTATACGTTCTTTGGAAAACATTTCCATATATCGCCTTCCTTTATTTTCTATACTAGGAAATATTCATTATTCTATTTCCAAGCTTAGCACATATTTGGGTTAAAACAGATGTTGTGTAAAACATCGTTACGGCAACCCAAATACAGTATTTAACTAATTCTTATTCCACATTGATCTTCAAGCCTGAATCTTGCTACTTATCGGTATATCATGAAATCAACCAAGTTGGGGTATAATTACCTCTCAGACCTTAACTGAATAACATTTAACGTCAAAACAGACAAGACTACTTACTCGAACAATCAATACCATACAACTGATTATTCACCTTTAAACACATATACACTTTCTCTTTCTATTCCTACGAGATTTTATTCTTATACTTCCCTTTTTATTATACTATTCTATTTCTAAGTTCGTTTTCTTATCGACTTCTATATAATTTGATATGTTGATTTCTAACTATCAAATTATCTTAAAAATATTCTATCTCCTTAAATTCCTGGAAAAATTCGCCATAACCTCCTTTGTACCGGGAGCATCGGGAAATTTCAAATAGCTTTCCCGGTCCTTCTCATCTCAAAAAGAAAAAGAAAAAGCCAAGTGGCTAGCCGATACGGCGCATAAAATCTCATATGGAAATTAAATACGTACCTTTTTGTCGGGCATTCTATTTATTTCACTTCTATACTTTATTCCATACCTGTCTCCTGTATGTCTATACCTGTCCAATCTATTTTAACTATACCAATCGTTTTAACTAAATTTGTTAATTAAATCTGTTACTTAACTTTTCAGTCTATTTCACCTTCATATTTGAACATGACATGTTCAAATATATTTTAACTGCATATTAACAAATTCTAATTATACTCATACTCTCATTTCCTTATCGACTTCTCTATTCAAATTCCAATTCAATTTTATTTGAATTCTCTTTATTTAAACTTCATTTGAATTCTATTTTCAAATTCTATAGTTTAAAGTCCATTTGAATTCTATATTCAAATTCTATAGTTTAAAGTCCATTTGAATTCTATATTCAAATTCTATAGTTTAAAGTCCATTTGAATTCTATATTCAAATTCTATAGTTTAAAGTCCATTTGAATTCTATATTCAAATTCTATAGTTTAAAGTCCATTTGAATTCTCTGCATTATTTATAAACAACGTTTATAACTTCAATTCAAATCCCACCTTTCCATTTAAAAACAAAGTTTATAAATTCAATCCCATATTTTCATTTATAAACAAAGTTTATAAATTCGATTCAAATCCCATCTTCCATTTATAAACAAAGTTTATAAATTCGATTCAAATCCCATCTTCCATTTATAAACAAAGTTTATAAATTCAATTACTTGTTTTATATACCTTCAAAACAAGTTAATATTTTCTATATTTTTATTTAAAATTCAAATTCTATTTATAAAAATAGAATTTCCTTTTTAAATATCAAATACCCTTTCCGATATTTTTATAAATCAATATTCAAGCCCCAGGGATATTTTAAACAATCAATCAACCAATTTTCAATCATTTGATTTTTTTATCACATCATATATGAATATATATGATATCAAACAAACAAACAGATATATATATATATTTTTGAGGAATCCAGTTGGATTCCTCCAACCTGTTTTCCTGCATCCACAGACGTTAGCACATAAATAATACCTATCCTGCTTCGAGGCAGGATATCGTGGTATAGAAGGTCATCCACTAATCATAGCGTGGGGCGTATAGGGTAATCATCCGCTATGGTACCGCGGGCATCCGCTAATGAAACTGCGGGAATCCAACCAATCATCAACCCAATATATATATATATATATATATATATATATATATATATAATAGTCAAATCCTAAATAACTAATATATTTAAACACGTGCAGTAATATTAAATGAAACCAAACAAGCAGCAAACAATTTATTTTTAACTAATAAAAATAAATTCTAAATAAAAAGTGAGTGAGGTTTACTCACTGATATTTTCCTTTGCCGAATATTTATTCAATATTCTCCATCGTCTCGCCTTTCCATTTACTTGAACGAAATCTTTCCTTAACCATTTTTCTTTCTCTATTGGCCCTTCTTCTTCCCAATTATACACGACTGCAATTTGGTGGCCAACTTGTCGACTGCGCCTGCCATTGGAGACTCGTCTACCCCTTTAAAACCAACTTTAGATCCATAGCAACATTTACACAAACACTTGGTGCCCATCTCTCATCACTACACCTGCTGCCATCCTCGCACTCAACCAAACATCGATCAATGTCACAAAACCCAAATCCCACTGTCAGTTCTATATCCGAACTACAGCATCTCGCACCTCACCTCATCTTCTAACTCTCGAACCGTAGTTTGTTGCCTAGAATCCCAAAACAAAAATCGCGATGTCTGAATCATGAAACATGGACCAACATAAATCAATCGCACTGCCCTTTTCTGTTCCGTCGAGTTGAATCGGACTCCAAATCAATGGCCTACAGCGTCGCACCCCTTCACGTTGCTAACCCCAGAACGACAGCCGCTTCCAAAGTCGAACGCCTGGTGATGACCTCGCCCCTCGTCGCTCTTCAGAAAATCCGTGATTTCAACTTGCGGTTCCACTCCAAATCGAAGAACTCGACCTCACAAATCAATCAATCTCGGTTTTAGGAAATTTAGGGATTTCATATAGTTTTATTCTGAGTTTTTAAAACTAGCGTGGCCTCTTTTGTTTGGGCTAACGAATGAATTTCTAGACACTTGCAGGGTATACGGGCTTTATAAGCAAGGTGGATTTGAAAGGAGAGGTTTTGAAATGAACACTGAGGCCATTATTTTGTGGAGTTGAAATGGAAGCCGTGACTTGCTTCTCCTCCTTTTGATTCTTCGGGTTGTAGCGAGGCCACGGTTATGGTGTTGTTGGCAGGAGGGATTCTACCAAATTATATTTATTTATTATAAATTTTAATTTACCTATATGATTAAAATTAATTAAATTATCCCACGGGTCCCTAACTCCTTTCTGAACCCAACAACTAACATTCCTAGGGTAATACCTATATTCTGAACACACCGGGACAGGCTACGAAGTCTAATTTTATCATTTAAAGGAGATATTAATTTAAATATAAACTAATTTAAGTTCAGAGCAATTTATTTTTCGATAATAATTAAATATTTATTATCGTTCCACTTCAAACAGAATTTCATATTGATCACTTGAACTGTTTTCAATTCAAATAAAAATTTGAATTCAACTAAATCCATTTTCGTATTCTGATAATTTAATATTTTCAATATTAAATTGAAATTGATTTTTTTTAAATCGAAAACTCCCTATAAAAATTGATTTATTTACTTAACTCAATATTTAAATCCATATTAAATATTTTAAAATTAACCCCTAAGAGTCCGGGTCATTACATCTACCCACCTGAAGTCGTCAACTTCAAAGAGCCGCCGCAGCCGATAGGGACCATCGATCTACACCGGACCTCCACGCACGGGCGCGCCTTCCATCCCTCTTCGACATGCAATAGCCTGATCGTGACCTTGTGCAATGGATCAGTTGATAATTCGAAACCTAGTTTAGAACTGAACTGGAAAGGTGCAGTTTTTATTTCTAAAACCATTTATAACACATAAAAGCGTTGCAAATTCATTATATTGAATAAAAATCATATCTTTGAGCTATGTGGTCGAAATCCAGTGAAACAAGAGACACCGAGACCGTGAAGACGTCTTCTACGTTCTAGAAGAGACCGGAGATTTTTTAGAGCTCTCTACAATTTTAGGCGAGGCCGAAAGCAAAGTGAGAACTTCTCATTAAAATTATTTCTGTATAGTTATTTATTTTATAACTGCATATATGAACTGCTCCCCGTCGTCCACAGATGACTAGTTTGTTTGATTGTGTTGTGAAAATTGTTTGTGATGTGAAATGGACTGTATAAAATATTCCTATGTTGAATAAAATACTTGAATAATAAAAATAGCATTTTAATATATATTTAATGGACTGTATAAAATATTCCTATGTTGAATAAAATATTTGAATAATAAAAATATCATTTTTATGGTATAAATGAACTGGATAAAATATTCATGTGTAGAAACAAATATTTTAGAGTGGAAAATATAATTTTTAACGTGTATATGAATAAAATAAATATTCATTTACTAATCAGACGATTTGTTTATGTACACACAGTTGACTGATATGGATTGGGACGATAAATTTTACACGTCGTCCAACTACACAAATAAAATCTGTGTTTGTGGATTGAAACCCCACACGGGTATTGGGATGATATTTGACGTACACTAATCCAAATTGTTCAGTTGTATGTCAATCGATTGGTTGACAGACTGTTATAAGCGTTAAATATTTATATTTATTGCTTATGCAGTGTGGAATGCACTCTGGATGATGGTAGATTGTTTATCATTGTTGTTTGATACATGTGTTGTATGAAATCCATATAAATAACATTATATGGTAATTTACTGTATCTGATTCCAGTTCAGAAAGAATGAATATTTTAAAATAACGAATATTTTAAAATAATGAATATTTTAAAATAATATTCAGTAAAAGATCAAAATCCGATTTTGATGTCTGATTTGGGATGGACACGAATATATTTAGATATATAAAGCCGTGTTGATTATATTAATGCGATTTTGACGTAAACAATATTTATATATCGATTTTATTCATTTTTATAATGAATATCGAAAAGGAAATGATTTCAAAATATGATATTTTGAAAATATTACAATTTATATATTATAATTATAAGGAATATTCAATTTTTATTTAAAATTGAAAATGAAGTTAGAATCGTTTTTAAAACGAAGTTAAAACAATTTATAAAATACGTTTTAAATGGAAATTGACAATATATATATATATATATATATATACGTATATTAGATATATTTAATGGCCTGAATACAACGAGTTGCGCCGCGGCAGTTCGCGAATTTCGATCATTGACTTCTAATGGACATTACGGGAGATCCGACTGTCGGATTCTCCTAAAACTGGAACCTTAGGTTCGTATCGAAAAGAGCTTTCCAATGAATATTATAGATTTGAAATCTAACGTGTGGATTTGGAATTATGTCCAAATCAAATTTGGAAAAGGTCGTTGTAAGTGCAGTTCGATGGCCGTTTATGGAAATCGACTGTACGGGCCTTGATAAAATTATTAAAAATATCAATAATTTGTGTGAAATCATAATAAATGATTTGGAAAGAATTGGGATGTAACACCCCATATTTATGTTAACACTAATGTTCACAAATTAAAGAATAACTAATCTCAGACGTGAGAATTAAGGGAAATGGGTGGCGCCAGTGTGTTCGTCTTGGAATTCTGGTTGAGATAGAGTCCAAGTTTGCGTGAATTGGACTTCGTATGAAGAAGTTATGGCCATTAGAAGTTTCAAAAAATTCAAAACAGATTTCAGAAAATTCAAATTTCGGAGTCAGACAGGCTAGGCGGGAAAATTCCCGTCAGGGCCAGGTCGACCATAGGGTCGACCTACCCTGACCAGGTCGACCATAGGGTCGACCTGGGGGTCGACCTGAGGGTCGACCTGCCCCCCCGGGCGGATTTGTTTTATGACTTATTGATGACTAGATGATGACTCATTAGGGTTTCTGATATGCTCTGATTGGCTGGGATTAATTCTGGGTTGATCGGGTGGCTTAAACTAATCCTAAAACTCTATAAAAACACCTATAGACTCAAACCCTAAAATTAAAATTAAAATTAGATTCATGGCCTCCATGCCGTCACCTAGCAACTCAGCATAGCCGCCACCAATTAGAGAGGAAGAAAGCTAGTCTAAATCAATTCTTTTCAACTTTAACAACGAATCTTCTTCAAGGGAAAGCTATTACAACTTCAGAACCCAGAATTCAGAACTCATGACCTTATTTGAGTTGTGAGTTCGATAATTTTAATAAAATAATTAGCAAATTAATTGGATTGAGTTATGATGTGGACTATTTGGATATGATGTGAATTATTGACCGCATGTTATTATTCATGTAGTAAAATTGTGATGTTTATTTTGTAAATTCTATGATGCTATCTTGTAAAGTTGAGATCATCTATATTGTAATTTTATAATTGGCTTATGTATAATCGAATCACCATGTTGTTCATATGCTAGTTTAGGTATGTTGATTCATATGATAAATCATAAGTATGTATGCAAGTTTAGATTTTTATTAAGATATGAATCATATGCAAGTTGGGGAAAATTATATGTATAACCGTACATGCTTCATGACATCTATTTTTAGATCTAAACTTAGGCTATGACATGTGTGAGTTATATGCCAAATTCTACATGCTAGTTTACATGTTAGATGTAAGTTCATACCATTGTTATGTTGCATAAATCACATATGCAAGTTTATATGAATACATGGGTTTGAATATGAATCATGTTATGCAAGTTTGTGGTTACTACCTATGCAAGTTTACACCTTTAGATGTAGAACTATGACATACATGATTTATGCAAGTTTGTGTTCATTATCCCAAAAAGTTCACACCTTTAGATTTGGGTCTATGACATATGTAGTTTTATGCAGGCCTATGCAAGTTTTAGATGTAGAACATCATTCACACATGCAAGTTCACCCCTTATGTTTAGATCTATTTTTAATTATATGTATGTTGTGATGTTTTCTCTTTATTCCATGAGTTAGACTATTCGAGTCTAATGTATATTTCAGGTTAAACAAACGAACGTACAACGTGGGGGTAAAGGGGATAATATTAAAAGATTTAATTGGCATAAATGCCTTAAAAAGGCATAAAATAAATTGTGATGAAAATTGGTATGATTTTACATACCATAAATAGATGGACATAATTGAGTCAATAATGGCCATAGTTAAATTTGGAATTAATTGATAATTTGAATAGGGAAAGTAATTCAAATTGGGGAATGATTAATTAGGAGTAATTAATCGTCTAAGACACGAGGTTAGGCTCTTTTGTGGTGTAAGACTGCCCGGACCTGCCCGACAAATCCAGCTGCCATAAATGCCAGTCTAATGTGGGAGGTCTTAGGCATAAATTAAATACGTAACAATTGTAAAGACACGAGGTTAGGCTCTTTTGTGGTGTAAGACTGCCCGGACCCGCCCGGCAAATCTAGCTGCCACAAATGTCAATCTAATGTGAGAGGTCTTTATGAGGTTACGGTCTTAATGAATTAAGAAACACTTAACCAGATAAACATGTAGTGGGACATGAGGGGGTTAAGTGGGTGCCTTGGGTGGCATATTGAATCTAGTGGGTGCCTTGGTTGGCATTTGAAATACGATTAGAAATACTTAACCAAAGTTGAAACATGTAATTGAAACATGAATAAGAAGTGGGTTAAGTGGGATGTAGTAGAGGGGACCAAGCTTATGTGGATAGCTTGTGTCAAGTAATTGGGGCCCGTTTCAACCAGTAACCCATACGTATCTTTGTGGGCTCGACCCAAGTCGAGGACGGGACACGCATACTGGGCTTGACTATAAGAGGCCAAATCGGGTTAGCGATGGCAACGCAAGTCCAACGGGTTCATATGCGTGTGTGGACCCAGGCTGGTAGGTAAGACATTGTTGCATCGTGTAGGTATAAGCCATGCATTATTTGTGGTATCGGGTTGCCACTTTGGGGAGTGATACACCCCACTGTGGGGCCAACACGGGTATCTACGAGTTAGGGAGCCGATCGCTTGGGGGTAGTGGGTACACCTAGTGGAGATAGGGGCAGGAGGCACCTATGAAGGCTGCTAGGGGTGCACGAAACTACCAATATCATTATTAAGTCTATAGGCGGGATCAACCTTAAGGTGACTAGTGGTGGTGCAGTATAGCAATTATCTTATAGTGTTGGTATAGTTTAGTAATCATCTTATAGTGGGTTAGGTGCGCTTTAAGATATCGTTGTTTATCTTGTTTCCTTTGCCATACTCAATGGTTCATGGTCATTTCCTCCTCTTTTATTCCTTCCCCCCTAGGTGCTCAGGTTGGAACTAGCACCAGCGGAGCTTGATTTTGGAAAATTGTGCTTCTTGCTTTTAGAAGATTGCTTGGATCGCTGAAGTAAAGTTCAGCCTCTCTTTTATTTATGGCTATTCTGTATTGGGGATTATGTCTTTCAATTTATGTACTTTGATTTAGTCAAGATGGATATTATGTACTTGGCTCTGGTTTTGATGATGTAATCAAACATATGTATTTTCCGCTGCAATGCAATAAAGTTTTTAATTTTTCAAGTACTGTTTATATCTGTCTTGTTGTTAAGTTTCTGTTATATACACACTTAAAATGCTCCATGGAAGTTAATGCATTCCCTTTGTGAGTGACATTAATGGACGTGGGGTGTTACACGGGATGATAAATTCCCTATTTGAAAAGATAATTTTTTTTTATTGAAATGAACTTGTTATGAACTAGAATTATAATCCAATATTTTTAAATAAATAAATTGGATTTGAAATGGTTTTAAAAATAACCAGAATTTCCAATATATAAATTGGAATGGATTTGAATCGAAATTATCTTTGGAATATTTCGATGTTGGATTCCGTGATTATATGGACATTGTGGAGGAATTTGGAAGATATATATATATATCGTTATTCCAATACGATGTTTGTTGAGTTCGGAATTTGATATTGAATATAAGCCGATATATTTTCTATTCGGAGCCTTGTATTTAATATCAAAAGGGGATTTTGGGTTTATTGTGAACGGTGTTTCAGATAACATTTGTTCTTTAACCCGATTAACAATGGAATGAGATTTTGGGTCTGTCGTGAATGATATCTTAAATAATACTGTTCTTAAACCCAATGGAGTTAAGGAAATTAGAAACTAATTGTAGATTAGCTAAGTTGAATGGTTTCCTGGGTATTGATCTGATGTTGGTTTCGGCCTTCGGGATTAATACTTAGGGAATTGTTCTCTTACAAATTTACGGTTAGAGACTGATGGAATGGTGTCTTCATTAACATTGTTCTTAAACCCCGTGTGAAAAAATGTCTTTTAACTAAGATTTAGAGAAGAATTACCAATTAATTGATATTTAACTGGTATTGAAATGGAATGTGAATTGGGTTTATTGTGAACTATTTTTTTAACGACATTCGTTCTTTAACCCGATTCACAGTGAAATATGATTTGGAATTTATAAATCTTTTAATTAATATTTAGGGGAAATTTCCAAAGAAAAGTTTACTAGTTAAATAAAATAAATTGGAATGGAATGGAATTCGATTCGGCAATAACCGAAGTGAACCTCTGTGGAGGAAGACTGTTACTATATATGGAATTTAAGAGGCTTTGTCGTTATTCCATTTATATTATCGGTTGGATATGGAAGTTTATATCGATTATATATTGATCTGTTTTCCGTGAAGGTTCCATAATTAATGGAATGGGATTTTGGGTTTATCATGAGCGATGTTTTAAATGACATTAGTTCTTTAACCCAGTTAATGATAAGATTAATTTCTTAACTTTGAAGAAAATCACTAAGTAATGATTTTTGGAGATTAAAACTGAATTAGAGTTTTAATGAAATCTTTAATTAGATTGAAAGGTGAATTTGATAACTAAAATTATCAAATTCAAGAAATGATCGAGAATGGAGTATCACCAGTTTTGTTCCAAACGATAGTTAAATCTATAATTAGATTTGAACGTGAAATGGTAATTAATTTTACCAATAATACTGTGGTGCTAGATATGAAGTATTACCAGTTTTACTTCATGGGGTGAATAGGTTGGGATTGAGAAATTAAACAAATGATTACTTCGGTAAGGTTCGCTAATCCCTACTAGTTTGGATAAACCATAATTTGGTTTGAATTGATATCCAAAGGAAGATTAAAGAATTAATTTAAAGAATTTATCTTTAATAAAATTAATGGGAACCTTTCCCAAATGATATGAATATTTAAATAAAAGAATATTCAGAATTGGAATGAGGCTTATGTTGTGTTTTTATAGCACTTGTTTATTATATACGCGAGTTATTCGGAAAGACCGGGTTTATCCCATTCTGAATAACTGATTTGACGATATGTCGAGGATGAAGACGGTGGTTGAAGATCGGAGGTATTCACATCGTTTCGATGATTACTGATGTCTTGATTGGGCTATACACTCAAGATATGGTTAAAACTGGTGATCGTTCTAGACGTACTTGGAGATCGATCGGATATGCGAGGACCTCTCTCCTGCATTGGTCATACGAGACGAGCAATAAGGTGCCTTTGGTTTCATTCACACCCAGAACGAACTTGTAAATGGATGTGTGTCTGACATCGGATTTCATTCTATGTGATTGATAGACGTCAGTTGCATAGCGTGATTTGCCTGTGTGGCGTTCTGAGATGCAAAGGAACAAGGCTTCTGTTGAAAAGCAGAGTCTTGTGGTTGGTGATCAAAGCATAGCTTTATTATAGCATAGCTTTGTGTATAGCGTTAATTCACGAGCCTCACACCCCGGTGTGAACCAGAAACGGGAGAGGACATCAGGGAGGACATGCGTTTCCTTCTAGCTAGGAGTGGTTCTGGGTTTTGCACGCCCATACGTTTTACTTAAGTGGATGATGGATAGCAAGGCGCCTCAGATATATCGGCACTACGGGGCCAATGGATGATATGGTCTTTATATAGACTGATTTTACACCCCATATGGCAGGAAAACGTAGTGTTCAGGAATTTTAATCCACATCAAGTGGAGCGGCCCTAACGATCCAAGGGTCGATGCGCTTTGAGCCTGAGGCTCGAGCTAGATAGTCTCGAAGCGGTAAGGACGATCCCTTGCCTTGGTTCACAGACAGAAATCCAACTTCCAATACGTGACTTTGTGGTTTTGATTGTAGAGCCTAGTATTGGCGACATGATATATGGTACCCATGCAGTCTAGCATTGATACATCTATATTTGAAGTTGTTTTATACACTATGCACTTATAATAGTATCAAATGATTTGTTTTAAACGTACCAAGCATGTTTGGCTATTATAAGGGAAAACCCTATCCTACGGCTTGTGTTGCATTGTGTGATGGCACCTGTGTCTTATAATGACTTCATTTTTCCAAAAAGCACTACGATGTATGTTTTATGCACTGGTGTTCTTGGGAGGAAACCCGTTCCGTTTCATATGGCATCGTCCCTTAATTTACTTAATTTCTAAAGCAAAGATTTAATGACTGTTTTAGTTCTCACACCAGTCACGTGACTGACCTGGAGTTTATTGTTTTAACCTAAACTTTGGGTGTCTCTATTTTCCACACGGGTAGCTAGTAGTTTCAGTTTTGCAGATATTATATTCACATGATCCTGGTTTACAGCTGGAATGATATTCGAAATGCTCTGTATCCGTTTATCTCTTTCAGTTGTGTTATGTATTATTTTCCGCTGCTATGTAATGTAATTTAAATCTCTGATATTTATCAAATGTATATTATTTGTTAATACTCTGTATATTCTTGTACTCTGATGTAAATTGTTTAATAACAATGAAATATTCTGTCGTTTGTGTTCTGATTTGTCGTGTTCTCAACACAATCCGGGCTTCCATCACGGGGAAGTTCGGGTCGTTTCATTTTGGTATCGGAGCTTTGGTTTACAGAGCTAGAGAACAAGACACATTAGAATTGAATGAAAGAATTCATCAGAGATTAGATTAGTAATATCCAATAAGGATGACTCGTCAGATATGGGATCAATAGTATCCTAGAACGAGTGTGAAGAGTAGTGTTTTTAAAATAAAAATGAAAACAAATTTTGTTTTGAAAATTTAAACCTTACTCAACGTATTTGAATATTTATTTTGTATTGAATCTGGACAATCGAGTATATGAGATTTTGCATATACATGTCATGGACATATATTCGAAGTATCGAATATACTGGATAGATATAGAATCACATTCTAGTCGCTTAGAGATGATTCTGATGATGGCATGTCATCATGAGAGCTTATTTTCGAGTTTCGAAGGTGGGATGTCTATATATTTCCAATTGACTGGTGTGAGAACCAATACTAGATAGAGTTTATTTTTGTGATTTGGCACCAAAAAGATGATTTTTTAATGTATATTAAAGTTATGCATTTGAAATCCTAATCCACTAATTGATTGATGGTTGTGTAGTGTGATTATTCATTTAAACCATTATGTGAAGGTAAGGTAAATTTAGCCAAATTGTATTAAATGTTGAACTGAACTAAAAATTGTTTAAGATTGCATACATATACATGCATATATATTGGACAAGTCATAGCAAGGAGGCTAAACAAGAGGAATAAAATTGTATGCCGGGCAATAGGTACATGTTTACTAATTTCTTGGGTTTGGATGATTTTATGAGCCAATTGGCTAGCCGCTTGGTTTTTTCTGTTTCTTTTTTAGGTGAGAGGGCCTGTGTTGCGGTTTGGGGATTTTCCCGGTGCTCCTTGTACAAAGGAGGTTATGGCGAATTTTTCCGAAAATTTAGGGTGTTACCCAAATTTTTGAAAAATTAGAAATTCTTAGAGACTGAAAAGTTGAAGAATGAAAGCCTGAATGAAAGTTGAGTTAGTTGGTTAAACAACTTTCAACTCCGTCCCTTTTCGAGGACGAAAAGATTTTAAGTGGGGGAGATTGTAACAACCCGGAAAATCAGAACCAATTTAAAATTTTTATTTTGGCAATTTTAATGATTTTTGAATATTTAAAATGAATTATTTTAAATAATAACGACTAGAAATTTATTTTGAAAAGAATTAGAATGTATAAATTTATTTAAATCGAAAGTAGAATATAAATATTTTTTTAATTATTAAAAGGAATTGAAAATGGAGTGGTAGTTTGAAAATTCGATTTCAAATTTCAATTGAATGTACAGGATTCAAAATAAACTGTATTTTAGTGAAGCCAGAAATATTTGAATCTATTTGAAAATATCTTTCCAACGAATCTGAAAAATTGAAATTCCATGTCGGGAATCAAAAGTTATGCTCAGTTGAATATTCAGAATAGTCGTTATGGAAATATAGCCCTTAAAAATGAAAATTTTGCAAATGACCTCCGTTTTCGACAAAACCACTTTTGTTGGATACGAGATGTCAAGTTATTGCTAGATTCCAATTTTCATAAATTTTGAAATCAATATGTGTGTTTTCTGAATTTCAGTCAATATGGATCGACCAGAAAATGGCCATTTTTCAAACGATCACCAAATTTGACGAAATTGTTTTATTAGGACAGTATCATCAATATGAAGCTAGAAATATTTTTTCAGGAATTTTGGGGGTCCGTATGTGGCCCCCGTAAATTGAAATGTACGTTTAAATTGAATATATAAGGATTCATATTCTAATTTTGATAAACACTGATCGAAACAATTGAATTGGCTAACCGAACATATTCCATTGTGTTCGTAATAGGGGTATTTAGCTAGGGCGATAGTCGGTGGGTTTGATTTGGAGTTCGGATTAGAAACCACTATTTTTGAAATTAAAATTTATATGGACCAATCATATTTTTTTCTCCATAATTTTTAATTTCTAAAATTCGCGAAAACCCCATCCCCCCCCCCGTAACAGCAATCAACGATGGAAGTAGCCTCCTCCCTTCTCTCCTTGATTCCTCTCAATCCACGCAATAAAATCCCTAGCTCCTTTGGAACTTTTTGTAGAGCTCCTCTCCACCTTTATATCTATATCCACCATTCCCCCTATAGTTATGCCATCGTCGAGATCTACCCACCTGAAGTCGTTGACTTCAAAGAGCCGCTGCCGCTGCTAGGGAACATCGATCTACACCAGACCTCCACGCGCCGAGGTGCCTTTCTTCCCTCTTCGACATTCAACATCGTGATCTTGACCTAGTGCAACGGATCAGGTGATAATTCGAAACCTAGTTTTGAACTGAACTTGAAAGATGCAGTTTTTATTTCTAAGCCATTTATAACACATAAAAGCATTGCTAATTCTTTATATTGAATAAAAATCATATCTTTGAGCTATGTGGTCGAAATCCAGTGAAACAAGAGACACCGAGACCGTGTAGACGTCTTCTACATTCTAGAAGAGACCGGAGATTTTTTAGAGCTTGCTACAATTTTAGGTAAGGCCGAAAGCAAAGTGAGAACTTCTCACTAAAATTATTTCTGTACAGTTATTTATTTTATAACTGCATATATGAACTGCTCCCCGTCGTCCATAGATGACTTGTTTGTTTGATTGTGTTGTGAAAATTGTTTGCGATGTGAAATGGACTGTATAAAATATTCCGGTGTTGGATAAAATATTTGAATAATAAAAATATCATATATATATATATTAAATGGACTGTATAAAATATTCCTGTGTTGAATAAAATATTTGAATAATAAAAATATCATTTTTATTGTATAAATGAACTGGATAAAATATTCATGTGTAGTAATACATATTTTAGAGTGAAAATTATAATTTTTAACATGTATATGAATAAAATAAATATTCATTTACAAATCGGACAATTTGTTTATGTACACACATTTGACTGATATGGATTGGGACGATAAATTTTACATGTCGCCCAACTGCACAAATAAAATCTGTGTTTGTGGATTGAAACCCCACACGGGTATTGGGATGATATTTGATGTGTAATAACCCGCAAAATTTAACGGAAACTGATTCAAACGATCAAATCAACCTGTGATACATATCCCATTGTGTTCAGAATAGGGGTAATATGCTATGGACGACAGGCGGTGGGCCTCGTTTAGAGGTCGTATGTAAAAGTCAACTTCTAGTGAATAAATTAATTAATTAAAATAAAAAAAAACCCCTTTAACCCGCTGGCCCCCCCTTTTTTTTCATTCGATTCAGTTTTAAAATAAAAAAAGAAAAAAGAAAAAGGGGACGAAGGCGACGGGGGGGGGGGGGAGAGCCGCCGCCGCCGCCACCTCGCGCGCCCCACTCCTCCCCCCACTCTCCTCCTCCACTTGAAATCGAGACCCCCGAACCCCCTGAAGCCGTGACGCAAACACCCACCAACCCTAATCCGCCTACCAGACCTCCGAACGCCGAGCGCCTCCAGCCCCCTTTCCAGCCACCAGCGACAACTCCGACCCCCCCCTGCGCCGACGTCAGCAACCGCCACCCCGAGCCCCCTGTAAGTTTACTTTTTTTTTTTTTTTGATTTTTTTTAATTACTTTAAACCTGCTTTTTTTTAATTACTTTAAACCTGATTTTTCTTATTTTACTTTGAATTTATAAAAGTAAGGATTTTGAATTTATAAAAGTTAGGATTTTTAATTTATAAAAGTTAGAATTTTGAATTTATAAAAGTTAGGATTTTGAATTTATAAAAGTTTAGATTTTTGTATTAGGAAAATATGATCTTTATATTTGTAGAAAAATAAAAATGAGATTTTCATAAAGATGAAATCTTTAAATTTAAAAAGGTGAAATCTTTAAATTTAAAAAGGTGAAATCTTTAAATTTAAAAAGGTGAAATCTTTAAATTTAAAAAGGTGAAATCTTTAAATTTAAAAAAGACGAGATCTTTAAGTTAATAGCGTGGTAAAAATATATTCTTTGAGAAATAAATAGCGGGATAAAAAGATAGTCTTTATTCTAAAAATAGCTTTGTTTAAAATAAAGAATAGACTTGTTTGAAATTAAAAATAGCTTTGTTTAAAATAAAGAATAGACTTGTTTGAAATTAAAAATAGCTTTGTTTAAAATAAAGAATAGACTTGTTTGAAATTAAAAATAGATTTGTTTAAAAATAAAAATAGAATTTTTATTTATAAAGCAAAGAATAAAATTTGATTTATATTCTATATATAGCTGTAAGTAAAAATGTGATTTTTACTATGAAACAGAGTGCGATGGAACCAATCGAAAACGCAGTGAAGATCTCTACAATAGGAGTGTCGCGGTATTGGATAGCTTTCGGTGAGAACTCCTCACTCAAAATTCTTATTCTAGTTATATATATATATATTAGGATGCAGACGGTGCTTATTAGAAGCACCCGACACCCGTCCACATACCATGGACTTGTTTGTTTGGTTGTGTAGTTGGTTAGATTATTTGATTTGAATTGGGTTATTTGGTGAACTTGAATTGATTAGAATTTGATGTGTGAATGGCGTGGGCCTTCACTAGACCGGGGATAAGGCTAGGCCTCGTCCCGTTTCTAGTATCGTGCCGTTATGCCGCCGAAATTTTCTAGAATATGTTAGAAAAATAAAAATGTCATTTATTGAATAAATGAACTGAAAAGAAAATTCATGTGTTGAAATAGAATATTTTTGACGTTAAAAATATAATTTTTAACGTAAAAGTGAATAAATAAATATTTATAAACAAATCGGCCGATTTGTTTATTTACACTGATTTGACTGATATTGATTGGGTTGATAAATTTTACACATCGCCCAACTGCACAAACAAAAATGTGTGTTTGTTGATTTGAAACCCCACACGGGTGTTGGGATGAAATTTGAAGTTCACTCATCCTGATTGATTAAATATGTCGATCGATTGATTGACAGGCTGTTATAAGCGTTAGATATCTATATTTGATGCTTATACAGTGTAGTGCACTTTGGTTGATGATTGATTATTTTTCAATGCTATTATATACATGTGTTGTATGGAATCCATATAATTAACATTATATGGTGATTGATTGGGCCTCATTCCAATCGGGAAAATAATAAATATAATAAAAGAAAATTCATGTGTTGAATATAAAAATAGTCATGTGTTGACGGTGTTCATGTGTTGAGTGAAATATTTTATACAATGAAATTTACATCTTTATCATATTTAAAATTAGAACTACTTCCCAGTAGAAGTCTAACTAAAAATCAAACGATAGATACCATAGTTTTATAAAATATTTTACATAACAAAAATAGTGATGTGTTGACAGTACTCATGTGTTGAGATTAGTCGTGTGTTGAAAGAAATATAGATTCATGTGTTGAATGGGATAAATATTCATTTGTTGAATAGAATAACGAATTATTGAAATATAAAGCCGTGTTGATTGGAGATGCGTTATTTTGACGCGAACGATGTTTATATCGATTTTATTCGTTTTTTTATGAATATTGAAAAGTGATTTCAAAATTTAATTTTTTTGAAAGGAAATTCAAATTGAATTAGATTAAAATGGAAATTTTATTGAATCAATTTGAAATGAATTCGAATCGAATAGAAAATGAATTCGATTCGAATTGAATTTGAAAGTGAATTTGAATTCGAATAAAATCGAAATGAATTGAATTGAAAACGATTTCGAAATGAATTGAATTGAAAACGATTTCGAAATGAATTGAATTGAAAACGATTTCGAAATGAAATGAATTGAAAACGATTTCGAAATGAATTGAATTGGAAACGATTTCGAAATGAATTGAATTGAAAACGATTTCGAAATGAATTGAATTGAAAACGATTTCGAAATGAATTGAATTGAAAGTGAATTGAAATGAATTCAAATTGAATTAAAAGTTGAATTGAATAGAAATGAATTTTAAAACGAATTTATAAAGAAGAAATTCAATTTTGGCTTTGAATGGAAATAGTGTTGAAATGGTTTTGAAACGAAGTTAAAACGATTTATAAAATTCGTTTTAAAAGGAAATCGACGAAATATATATAATATATATATATATATTATATATATAATGGCCTGAATAGAACGCGCCGCGCCGCGGTAGTTCGTGAATTTCGACCATTTATTTCAAACGGACATTGCGGGAGATCCGACCGTCGGATTCTCCTAAAACCGGAACCGTTGGGTTCGTATCGAAAAGAGCTTTCCAATGAATATGAGAAATTTGAAATCTAACGGTTGGATTTGGAATTATGTCCAAATCAAATTCGAAAAAGGTCGCTGTAAGTGCAGTTCGATGGCCGTTGTTGGAAATCGACTGTACGGGCCTTGATAAAATTATTAAAAATATCTATAATTTGTGTAAAATTATAATATGTGAATTGGAAAGATTTGGGCTGGAAAATTCCACATTTGAAAAGATAAAAATAGATTTTTATCGAAATGAACTAGTTTTGAACTAGAATTGAAATCAATTTATTTTTAAAATAAATAAATTGAATTTGAAAGTGATTTTGAAAATAATCGATAATTTTCAATACGTGGATTGGACTGGAGCTGAATCAAAATTATCTTCGGGATATTTCGATGTTGGATTTCGTGACTATACAAATATTGTTATGGGGATTTGAAAGATATTTTATATCGTTATTTCCAATACGATATTTGTTGGTTTCAGAATTTGATATTGAATATAAGCCGATATATTTTCTATTCAGAGCCTTGTATTTAATATCAAATGTGATTTGGTTTGTCGTGAATCGTGTTTTGATGACATTGGTTCTTTAACCCAGTTAAAGGCAGGATATTGTTTTTTTGAAAAGATTAAAACTAAGTGGAGTTTTAATGAATCTTTAATTAGATTAAAATGTGAATTGATAATTTAAATTATCAAATCTGAAAGGTGATCGAGAATGGAGTACCACCAGTTTTGCTCCAAAGCGATAGTTGAATCTTTAATTAGATTTGAACGTGAAATGGTAATTAATTTTACCGATAACACAGTGGTGTTAGTTGTGGAGTATTACCAGTTTTCTCCATGGGATATAGGTTGGGATTGGGAAATAAAATAAATAATTACATCGGTGTGGTTCGTTAATCCCGACTAGTTTGAAATGATATCCAAAGGAGGATTATAGGATAAATTCAGAAGAATTTATCTTGGATAAAATTAATGGGAACCTTTCCCTAAGAATGTGATTTTGTGAATAAAAGAATATTCTGAATTGGAATGAGGCGTTTGTTGTGTTTGTGTAACATTCGTTTATTATATACGTGGGTTATTCAGAAAGGCCGGGTTTATACCCATTCTGAATAACCGATTCGACGAGATGTCGAAGATGAAGACGGTGGTTGAAGACCGGAAGTCTTCACATCGTTTGGGTGATTACTGATGATCTTGATTGGGTTGTACACCCAAGATGAGGGAAACAGTCGGTGATCGTCCAGACGTACTTGGAGATCGATGGATATGCGAGGAAAGTGCCTCCGGTTTCGTTCAGACCCAGAACGGACTTGTAAATGGACTGTGTGTCTGACATTGGATTTTAGTCCGTGTGATTGATCTCTATTAAATATATATCTGTTTGGCGGCGGAGAATTTATTCTCTTGCTTAACGCCCTTCTCTGAGACGTACGAGCTCAGGGGTTATATATTGATGGATATCAAACGCATGGAGTGAATTGCCTGTGTGGCATGCGTAAGTGGCAATTGATCAAGGCTTCTGTTGAAAAGCAAAGTCTTGTGGTTGATGATCAAAGCACGGCCTGTGTGGCATAGCTTTGTGTATAACGTGAATTCGCGAGCCTCACACCTCGGTATGAGTCAAAAACGGGAGACGGACCGCTGGGAGAGCACGACGTTTCTTTCTAGCTAGGGTGGTGTCAGTGACCTACCAGCCCTGACATTTATATACTTTTCACCTGTGTGGTTGTTGGAATGCGAGGCGCCTCGGATATAGGTCTGTAAGGACCGGGAAACGTGTGTTCAGGAATTGCCAATCCTCAAAAGTAAGAGAGGACCGGCCCAGCCGATTCCAAGGATCATAGTGGGGTCCTGGGACATTTGCTAGAGTGTCTCGAACGCGGAGAGGAGCTTGCCCCTTGCCTCGGCTCATGACGGAAATCCAATTTCCAATACGTGATATTGCGGTTTTAATTGTAGAACTAGTATGGCGACATGATAGATGGTACCCATGCCGCCTATGATTGATACTTATGATTGAAATTGTTTTGGCACTATACACTTATTATAGTATCAAATAATGTGTTTTAAACGTATCAAGCATGCTTTGGCTGTTATAAGGTAAAAACCCTATCCTCCGGCTTGCGTTGCATTGTGTGATGGGACCTGGGTCTTATAACAGCTTCATTTTTCTTTATTTAGCATTGCGCTGTTTGTTCTATGCACTGGTATTCTTGGGAGGAAACCCGTTCCGTGTTATACGGCGTGGTCCCTTGATTTACCTAACTTTAAAACCAATATTAATAACTGTTTTAGTTCTCACACCAGTCACATGACTGACCTGGAGTTTATTGTTTTAACCTAAACTCTGGGTGCCCCTATTTTCCGCACGGGCAGCTAGTAGTTTTGGTTTTGCAGATTTATATTCACAGGGTCCTGATTTACGGCTGGAACGATGCTCGGAAAGCTCTGCATCCGTGTATCACTTCTAGTTGTGATTTTGTATTATTTTCCGCTGCTATGTAATTTATTGTAATCTCTGATATTTGTCGAATGTAATTTATTCATTTATACTCTGTATATTCTTGTATCTGATGGAATTGTTGTAATAACAATGAAATGTTCTTCCGTATGCGTTCATTTGTGTGTTGTTCTCAATTCTATCCGTGCTTTCCTTAACGGGGAAGTTCGGGTCGTCTCATTTTGGTATCAGAGCTTTGGTTTACAGAGCTCGAGAACAAGACACATTAGAACCATACGAAAGAATTCATCAGATATTGGATTAGTAATATCCAATTAGAATTACTCGTTAGAGATAGGATCAGTAGTATCCTAGAACGAGTGCGAAGAGTATATTTTTCAAATGAAAACAATTTTGTTTTGAAAATTTAAATCGCTTTATACGTATTTGATTATTTATTTATGTTGAATATGGACAATCGAGTATATATAGATTTCGCGTATACGCGTCATGAACGTATATTCGAAGTTTTAATATACTGGGTAGATATAGAATCACATTCTAGACACCCGGAGATGGTTCTGATGATTGATATATCATCATCAGAATTTATGTTCGTGTTTCGAAGGTGTGATTTCTATATATTTCCATTAGGATGGTGTGAGAACCAAAACTTATATAGTTAGAACACTTTGTTGTGAATTGGCATCAAAACATGATTTTTTGTATATATATCAAAATTATGAATTTGAAACTCTAATCCACTAATTGATTGATGTTTGTGTTGTTTGTTTATTTGTTTGATAATTTTCAACCATTTTGCCTAATTTGATCAAATATTGAACTATATCGAAAATTGGTCGCATTTGCTTGCATATATATATATACACTTACATTGAACAGGTCATAGCAAGGAGGCTAGAGCCGAAGAATAAAATTTGTTTGCCCGACAAATAGGTACATGTTTACTACATAATTTCCTGTTTTGTTTGGGTGATGATGATTTTGTGAGCCTATTGGCTTTTTCTTTTTCTTTTTGAGATCTGAAGGACCGGGGAAGCTATTTGAAATTCCCCGATGCTCCCGGTGCAGGGGAGGTTATGGCGAAATTTTTCGAAAATTTAGGGTGTTAGCCAAATTTTTGAAATTTTGAAAATTCTCAGAAACTAAAGAGTTGGAGAATGCAAGCCAGATCGAATGTAGAGCTTAATAATCAAACCACTTTCGACTTTTGTTCCTTTTCGGGGACGAAAAGTTTTAAGTGGGGGAGATTGTAATAACCCGCAAAATTTAACGGAAACTGATTCAAACGATCAAATCAACCTGTGATACATATCCCATTGTGTTCAGAATAGGGGTAATATGCTATGGACGACAGGCGGTGGGCCTCGTTTAGAGGTCGTATGTAAAAGTCAACTTCTAGTGAATAAATTAATTAATTAAAATAAAAAAAAAACCCCTTTAACCCGCTGGCCCCCCCTTTTTTTTTCATTCGATTCATTTTTAAAATAAAAAAAAAGAAAAAAGAAAAAGGGGACGAAGGCGACGGGGGGGGAGAGCCGCCGCCGCCGCCACCTCGCGCGCCCCCCTCCGACCAGAGCGCCGCCCCACTCCTCCCCCCACTCTCCTCCTCCACTTGAAATCGAGACCCCCGAACCCCCTGAAGCCGTGATGCAAACACCCACCAACCCTAATCCGCCTACCAGACCTCCGAACGTCGAGCGCCTCCAGCCCCCTTTCCAGCCACCAGCGACAACTCCGACCCCCCCCTGCGCTGACGTCAGCAACCGCCACCCCGAGCCCCTTGTAAGTTTACTTTTTTTTTTTGATTTTTTTTAATTACTTTAAACCTGATTTTTTTTAATTACTTTAAACCTGATTTTTCTTATTTTACTTTGAATTTATAAAAGTTAGGATTTTGAATTTATAAAAGTTAGGATTTTTAATTTATAAAAGTTAGAATTTTGAATTTATAAAAGTTAGAATTTTGAATTTATAAAAGTTAGGATTTTGAATTTATAAAAGTTTAGATTTTTGTATTAGGAAAATATGATCTTTATATTTGTAGAAAAATAAAAATGAGATTTTCATAAAGATGAAATCTTTAAATTTAAAAAGGTGAAATCTTTAAATTTAAAAAGGTGAAATCTTTAAATTTAAAAAGGTGAAATCTTTAAATTTAAAAAGGTGAAATCTTTAAATTTAAAAAGGTGAAATCTTTAAATTTAAAAAGGTGAAATCTTTAAATTTAAAAAAGACGAGATCTTTAAGTTAATAGCGTGGTAAAAATATATTCTTTGAGAAATAAATAGGGGGATAAAAAGATAGTCTTTATTCTAAAAATAGCTTTGTTTAAAATAAAGAATAGACTTGTTTGAAATTAAAAATAGCTTTGTTTAAAATAAAGAATAGACTTGTTTGAAATTAAAAATAGCTTTGTTTAAAATAAAGAATAGACTTGTTTGAAATTAAAAATAGATTTGTTTAAAAATAAAAATAGAATTTTTATTTATAAAGCAAAGAATAAAATTTGATTTATATTCTATATATAGCTGTAAGTAAAAATGTGATTTTTACTATGAAACAGAGTGCGATGGAACCAATCGAAAACGCAGTGAAGATCTCTACAATAGGAGTGTCGCGGTATTGGATAGCTTTCGGTGAGAACTCCTCACTCAAAATTCTTATTCTAGTTATATATATATATATTAGGATGCAGACGGTGCTTATTAGAAGCACCCGACACCCGTCCACATACCATGGACTTGTTTGTTTGGTTGTGTAGTTGGTTAGATTATTTGATTTGAATTGGGTTATTTGGTGAACTTGAATTGATTAGAATTTGATGTGTGAATGGCGTGGGCCTTCACTAGACCGGGGATAAGGCTAGGCCTCGTCCCGTTTCTAGTATCGTGCCGTTATGCCGCCGAAATTTTCTAGAATATGTTAGAAAAATAAAAATGTCATTTATTGAATAAATGAACTGAAAAGAAAATTCATGTGTTGAAATAGAATATTTTTGACGTTAAAAATATAATTTTTAACGTAAAAGTGAATAAATAAATATTTATAAACAAATCGGCCGATTTGTTTATTTACACTGATTTGACTGATATTGATTGGGTTGATAAATTTTACACATCGCCCAACTGCACAAACAAAAATGTGTGTTTGTTGATTTGAAACCCCACACGGGTGTTGGGATGAAATTTGAAGTTCACTCATCCTGATTGATTAAATATGTCGATCGATTGATTGACAGGCTGTTATAAGCGTTAGATATCTATATTTGATGCTTATACAGTGTAGTGCACTTTGGTTGATGATTGATTATTTTTCAATGCTATTATATACATGTGTTGTATGGAATCCATATAATTAACATTATATGGTGATTGATTGGGCCTCATTCCAATCGGGAAAATAATAAATATAATAAAAGAAAATTCATGTGTTGAATATAAAAATAGTCATGTGTTGACGGTGTTCATGTGTTGAGTGAAATATTTTATACAATGAAATTTACATCTTTATCATATTTAAAATTAGAACTACTTCCCAGTAGAAGTCTAACTAAAAATCAAACGATAGATACCATAGTTTTATAAAATATTTTACATAACAAAAATAGTGATGTGTTGACAGTACTCATGTGTTGAGATTAGTCGTGTGTTGAAAGAAATATAGATTCATGTGTTGAATGGGATAAATATTCATTTGTTGAATAGAATAACGAATTATTGAAATATAAAGCCGTGTTGATTGGAGATGCGTTATTTTGACGCGAACGATGTTTATATCGATTTTATTCGTTTTTTTATGAATATTGAAAAGTGATTTCAAAATTTAATTTTTTTGAAAGGAAATTCAAATTGAATTAGATTAAAATGGAAATTTTATTGAATCAATTTGAAATGAATTCGAATCGAATAGAAAATGAATTCGATTCGAATTGAATTTGAAAGTGAATTTGAATTCGAATAAAATCGAAATGAATTGAATTGAAAACGATTTCGAAATGAATTGAATTGAAAACGATTTCGAAATGAATTGAATTGAAAACGATTTCGAAATGAAATGAATTGAAAACGATTTCGAAATGAATTGAATTGGAAACGATTTCGAAATGAATTGAATTGAAAACGATTTCGAAATGAATTGAATTGAAAACGATTTCGAAATGAATTGAATTGAAAGTGAATTGAAATGAATTCAAATTGAATTAAAAGTTGAATTGAATAGAAATGAATTTTAAAACGAATTTATAAAGAAGAAATTCAATTTTGGCTTTGAATGGAAATAGTGTTGAAATGGTTTTGAAACGAAGTTAAAACGATTTATAAAATTCGTTTTAAAAGGAAATCGACGAAATATATATAATATATATATATATATTATATATATAATGGCCTGAATAGAACGCGCCGCGCCGCGGTAGTTCGTGAATTTCGACCATTTATTTCAAACGGACATAGCGGGAGATCCGACCGTCGGATTCTCCTAAAACCGGAACCGTTGGGTTCGTATCGAAAAGAGCTTTCCAATGAATATGAGAAATTTGAAATCTAACGGTTGGATTTGGAATTATGTCCAAATCAAATTCGAAAAAGGTCGCTGTAAGTGCAGTTCGATGGCCGTTGTTGGAAATCGACTGTACGGGCCTTGATAAAATTATTAAAAATATCTATAATTTGTGTAAAATTATAATATGTGAATTGGAAAGATTTGGGCTGGAAAATTCCACATTTGAAAAGATAAAAATAGATTTTTATCGAAATGAACTAGTTTTGAACTAGAATTGAAATCAATTTATTTTTAAAATAAATAAATTGAATTTGAAAGTGATTTTGAAAATAATCGATAATTTTCAATACGTGGATTGGACTGGAGCTGAATCGAAATTATCTTCGGGATATTTCGATGTTGGATTTCGTGACTATACAAATATTGTTATGGGGATTTGAAAGATATTTTATATCGTTATTTCCAATACGATATTTGTTGGTTTCAGAATTTGATATTGAATATAAGCCGATATATTTTCTATTCAGATCCTTGTATTTAATATCAAATGTGATTTGGTTTGTCGTGAATCGTGTTTTGATGACATTGGTTCTTTAACCCAGTTAAAGGCAGGATATTGTTTTTTTGAAAAGATTAAAACTAAGTGGAGTTTTAATGAATCTTTAATTAGATTAAAATGTGAATTGATAATTTAAATTATCAAATCTGAAAGGTGATCGAGAATGGAGTACCACCAGTTTTGCTCCAAAGCGATAGTTGAATCTTTAATTAGATTTGAACGTGAAATGGTAATTAATTTTACCGATAACACAGTGGTGTTAGTTGTGGAGTATTACCAGTTTTCTCCATGGGATATAGGTTGGGATTAGGAAATAAAATAAATAATTACATCGGTGTGGTTCGTTAATCCCGACTAGTTTGAAATGATATCCAAAGGAGGATTATAGGATAAATTCAGAAGAATTTATCTTGGATAAAATTAATGGGAACCTTTCCCTAAGAATGTGATTTTGTGAATAAAAGAATATTCTGAATTGGAATGAGGCGTTTGTTGTGTTTGTGTAACATTCGTTTATTATATACGTGGGTTATTCAGAAAGGCCGGGTTTATACCCATTCTGAATAACCGATTCGACGAGATGTCGAAGATGAAGACGGTGGTTGAAGACCAGAAGTCTTCACATCGTTTGGGTGATTACTGATGATCTTGATTGGGCTGTACACCCAAGATGAGGGAAACAGTCGGTGATCGTCCAGACGTACTTGGAGATCGATGGATATGCGAGGAAAGTGCCTCCGGTTTCGTTCAGACCCAGAACGGACTTGTAAATGGACTGTGTGTCTGACATTGGATTTTAGTCCGTGTGATTGATCTCTATTAAATATATATCTGTTTGGCGGCGGAGAATTTATTCTCTTGCTTAACGCCCTTCTCTGAGACGTACGAGCTCAGGGGTTATATATTGATGGATATCAAACGCATGGAGTGAATTGCCTGTGTGGCATGCGTAAGTGGCAATTGATCAAGGCTTCTGTTGAAAAGCAAAGTCTTGTGGTTGATGATCAAAGCACGGCCTGTGTGGCATAGCTTTGTGTATAACGTGAATTCGCGAGCCTCACACCTCGGTATGAGTCAAAAACGGGAGACGGACCGCTGGGAGAGCACGACGTTTCTTTCTAGCTAGGGTGGTGTCAGTGACCTACCAGCCCTGACATTTATATACTTTTCACCTGTGTGGTTGTTGGAATGCGAGGCGCCTCGGATATAGGTCTGTAAGGACCGGGAAACGTGTGTTCAGGAATTGCCAATCCTCAAAAGTAAGAGAGGACCGGCCCAGCCGATTCCAAGGATCATAGTGGGGTCCTGGGACATTTGCTAGAGTGTCTCGAACGCGGAGAGGAGCTTGCCCCTTGCCTCGGCTCATGACGGAAATCCAATTTCCAATACGTGATATTGCGGTTTTAATTGTAGAACTAGTATGGCGACATGATAGATGGTACCCATGCCGCCTATGATTGATACTTATGATTGAAATTGTTTTGGCACTATACACTTATTATAGTATCAAATAATGTGTTTTAAACGTATCAAGCATGCTTTGGCTGTTATAAGGTAAAAACCCTATCCTCCGGCTTGCGTTGCATTGTGTGATGGGACCTGGGTCTTATAACAGCTTCATTTTTCTTTATTTAGCATTGCGCTGTTTGTTCTATGCACTGGTATTCTTGGGAGGAAACCCGTTCCGTGTTATACGGCGTGGTCCCTTGATTTACCTAACTTTAAAACCAATATTAATAACTGTTTTAGTTCTCACACCAGTCACATGACTGACCTGGAGTTTATTGTTTTAACCTAAACTCTGGGTGCCCCTATTTTCCGCACGGGCAGCTAGTAGTTTTGGTTTTGCAGATTTATATTCACAGGGTCCTGATTTACGGCTGGAACGATGCTCGGAAAGCTCTGTATCCGTGTATCACTTCTAGTTGTGATTTTGTATTATTTTCCGCTGCTATGTAATTTATTGTAATCTCTGATATTTGTCGAATGTAATTTATTCATTTATACTCTGTATATTCTTGTATCTGATGGAATTGTTGTAATAACAATGAAATGTTCTTCCGTATGCGTTCATTTGTGTGTTGTTCTCAATTCTATCCGTGCTTTCCTTAACGGGGAAGTTCGGGTCGTCTCATGATGAATCCCAGCTGTTTAGTTGTATGTCAATCGATAGGTTGACAGACTGTTATAAGCGTTAAATATTTAAATTTAATGCTTATGTAGTGTAGAATGCACTCTATATGATGGTAGATTGTTTAGCATTGTTGTTTGATACATGTGTTGTATGAAACCCATATAAATTACATTAAACGGTAATTGACTCTGTCTGATTCCAGTTCAGAAAGAATGAACATTTTAAACTAATGAATATTTTAAAATAATATTCAGTAAAAGATCAAAATTTGATTTTGATGTCCAATTTTGGATGGACATGAATATATTTAGATATATAAAGCCGTGTTGATTAGATTAACTCCATTTTGATGTGAACGATATTTATATATCGATTTTATTCATTTTTATAATTAATATCGAAAATGAAATGATTTCAAAATCTGATATTTTGAAAATATTATCATTTATATATTATAATGATAAGAAATATTCAATTTTGATTTAAAATTGAAAATGAAGTTAGAATCGTTTTGAGAACGAAGTTAAAATGATTTATAAAATACGTTTTAAATGAAAATCGACGAAATATATATAATATATATATTATATATATTTTCGCGAATTTCGACCGTCGACTTCGAATGGACATTACGGGAGATTCGACCATCAGATTCTCCTAAAACCAGAACCGTTGGGTTCATTTCGAAAAGAGCTTTCCAATGAATATTACTGATTTGAAATTCAACGGTTGAATTTGGAATTATGTCCAAATCAAATTTGAAAAAGGTTGGTGTAAGTGCAGTTCGATGGCCGTTTATGGAAATCGACTGTACGTGCCTTGATAAAATTATTAGAAATATCAATAATTTGTGTAAAATCATAGTAAATGATTTGGAAAGAATTGAGATGAAAAATTCCATATTTTAAAAGATAAATATTTTTTTTATCGAAATGAACTAGTTATGAACTAGAATTATAATCCAGTATTTTTAAATAAATAAATTGGATTCAAAATGGTTTTAAAAATAACCAGAATTTCCATTAGATAAATTGGAATGGATTTGAATTGAAATTATCTTCGGAATATTTCGATATTGGATTCCATGATTATGCGGACATTGTGGAGGAGTTTGGAAGATATATATATCATTATTCCAATACGATATTTGTTGAGTTCAGAATTTGATATTGAATATAAGCCGATATATTTTCTATTCAGAGCCTTGTATTTAATATCTAGGGTTTATCGTGAACGGTGTTTCAGATAACACTTGTTCTTTATCACGATCAACAATGGAATGAGATTTTGGGTTTGTCATGAATGGTATCTTTCAAAATACTGTTGTTAAACCCAATGGAGTTAAGGAAATTAGAAAGTAACTGGAAATTAGCTAAGTTAAACGGTTTCCTGGGTATTGATCTGATATTGGTTTCGGCCTTCGGGATTAATACTTAGGGGATTGATCTCTTACTAATTTACAGTTAGAGACTGATGGAATGGTGTCTTCATTAACATTGTTCTGAAACCCCATGTGAAAAGAATAAGTCTTTTAACTAAGATTTAGAGAAGAATTAACAATTAACAGACATTTAATTGGAATTGAAATGGAACGTGAATTGGGTTTATTGTGAACTGTGTTTTTAACGACATTCGTTCTTTAAGTCGATTCACAGTGAAATATGATTTGGAATTTATAAATCTTTTAATTAAGATTTAGGGGAAATTTCCAAAGAAAAGTTTTCCAGTTAAATAAAATAAATTGGAATGGAATGGAATTCGATACGGTAATGATCGAAGTGAACTTCTGTGGAGGAAGACTGTTACTATATAAGGAATTTAAGAGGCTTTGCCGTTATTCCGTTTATATTATCGGTTTGAAATGGAAATTTATATCGATTATATATAATGATCTGTTTTCCGTGAAGATTCCATAATTAATGGAATGGTATTTTGGGTTTATCGTGAGCTGTGTTTTAAATGACATTAGTTCTTTAACCCAGTTAAAGATTAGATTAATTTCTTAACTTTGAAGAAAATCATTAACTAATGATTTTTGGATATTAAAACTGAATTAGAGTTTTAATGGGTCTTTAATCAGATTGAAAGGTGAATTTGATAACTAAAATTATCAAATTCAAGAAATGATCGAGGATGGAGTATCACCAGTTTTGTTCCAAGCGATAGTTAAATCTTTAATTAGATTTGAACGTGAAATGGTAATTAATTTTACCGATAACACCGTGGTTTAGATATGAAGTATTATTAATTTTACTTCATGGGACGAATAGGTTGGGATTGGGAAATTAAACAAATGATTACTTCGATAAGGTTCGCTAATCCCGACTAGTTTGGATAAACCATAATTTGGTTTGAATTGATATCCAAAGAAAGATTAAAGAATAAATTTAAAGAATTTATCTTTGATAAAATTAATGGGAAACTTTCCCAAAGAATATGAATATTTAAATAAAATAATATTAAGAATTGGAATGAGGCGTATGTTGTGTTTTTATAGCACTTATTATTTTATACGCGAGTAATTCAGAAATACCGGGTTTATCCCACTTTGAATAACTGATTCGACGATATGTCGAGGATGAAGACGGTGGTTGAAGACTGGAGGTCTTCACATCGTTTGGATGATTACCGATGTCTTGATTGGATTGTACACCCAAGACAAGGTAATAATTGGTGATCGTTCCAGACGTACTTGGAGATCGACCGGATATGCGAGGACCTCTCTTTTGTACTGGACATACGAGACGAGGAATAAGGTGCCTCCGGTTTCGTTCAGACCCAAAATGAACTTGTAAATGGATGTGTGTCGGACATCGGTTTTCATTCTGTGTGATTGATAGACGTCAGTTGCATAGCGTGAATTGCCTGTGTGGCATGTAGAGATGCAAAGGATCAAGGCTTCTGTTGAAAAGCAAAGTCTTATGGTTGATGATCAAAGCACGACTTTAATATAGAATAGCTTTGTGTATAACATTAATTTGCGAGCCTCACGCCCCAGTGTAAACCAGAATGGGAGAGGACATCAAGGAGGACATGCGTTTCCTTCTAGCTAGGAGTGGTTCTGGATTTTGCACGCCCAGACGTTTTACTTATGTGGATGATAGATAGCGAGGTGCCTCGGATATATCGGCACTACAGGGCCGATGGATGATATGGTCTTTGTACAGACCAATTTTACGCCCCATGGGGCGGGGAAACATAGTGTTCAGGCATTCTAATCCACATCGAGTGGACCAGCCCTGACGATCCAAGGGTCGATGCGCTCTGACCCTGAGGCTCGGGCTAGACAGTCTCGAAGCGGTAAGGACGATCCCATGCCTTGGTTCACAGGCGGAAATCCAACTTCCAATACGTGAATTTGCGGTTTTGATTGTAGAGCCTAGTATTGGCGATATGATATATGGTATCCATGCCGTCTAGGATTGATACATCTATATTTGAAGTTGTTTTATACATTATGCACTTATAATAGTATCAAATGATTTGTTTTAAACGTACCAAGCATGTTTGGCTATTATAAGGGAAAACCCTATCATCTGGCTTGCGTTGCATTGTGTGATGGAACCTGGGTCTTATAATAGCTTCATTTTTCCAAAAAGCACTGCGCTGTTTGTTTTATGCACTGGTATTCTCAGGAGGAAACCCGTTCTTTGTTATACAGCGTGGTCCCGTGATTTACTTTATTTTTAAAGTAAAGATTTAATGACTGTTTTAGTTCTCACACCAGTCACATGACTGACCTGGAGTTTATTGTTTTAACCTAAACTCTGGGTGCCCTATTTTCCACACGGGCAGCTAGTAGTTTTGGTTTTGCAAATATTATATTCACAGGATCCTGGTTTACAGCTGGAATGATATTCGGAAAGCTCTATATCCGTTTATCTCTTTCAGTTATGTTATGTATTATTTTCCGCTGCTATGTAATGTAATTTAAATCTCTGATATTTATCAAATGTATATTATTTGTTAATGCTCTGTATATTCTTGTACTCTGATGTAAATCGTTGTAATAACAATGAAACGTTCTGTCGTTTTTGTTCTGATTTGTCGTGTTCTCAACTCAATCCAGGCTTCCTTCACGGGAAGTTCGGGTCGTTTCAGATGTGCTTGTAATACACGGTTCACATACATGTATACGTATGTATTCTATAACCAGATTATGTGCATATGATGTATACATAAGATATAGTAAATATATATATATATATATATATATATATTACATACATATGATGTATATAAGTTAAAGCACCTCGAATCATATATATATATATATATATACATACATATTTGATATAATTTATATATGGTATGGTGCCAAGGGCACCTCAATATGTTCTTCTTAATACCGCAATTAAAAAAATAAAACTCGTTAAATTTTGTATGCTTCCTAATACCACATTACCACTCCATTTTAATCTCTCACTCAATCATTATTTGCCGAACTGATCACGTATTAAGCTAATTTAAAAACTCTAATCTCTCGTAATCGCTATCTTCTTCGCATCTCTCGCGGGAAAATTCAAATTCATATGGCAATCTCTCAATTATTTGGTGGTCTGAAAACCCTAATCTCTCACTTTCTATTCTAGTTTGCTTAATTCAAACCTTATTCATGGCTTTTGTATATTCCTCGACATTGCGGCATCGAATTCGTTGATGGGCTATATATCTAGGGCTTAACTCGTAGATCGGTTTTAGAAATAAGAACGAACAAATATCAAACGAAGTGGAAATAAGGTAAAACAGTGTGGTAGCCCCTATTTTTCATGTGTGTGGTATTAAGAAGAGTGTAATACTAATTCTTGTGGTATTTTTTAGTCGCGGTATTAGGAAGAATATATTGAGGTGCCCTTAGCAACGCACTATATATAAGTTATGGCATATGAATAATATATATATACATTCGATGTGTATATAAATCACTGTAAATATGTACATTAGATGTATATATACGTATAAAAGTCAAACTGACCCTTTGATTCTTTTTTTAAATAAGGAATCCCATGACTGAAATTGTTTCAGTATCAACTGGAAACACAATAGCATGGGTTGAAAAGTTACTGTTGCAAGCATGTGTTAAATAAACAAGTATGACTTGTTTATTATCAAATTGTTTGCATAGATATATGATATATGTATATGTGTGTGTGTATATTTGATCATTGGTTGTATCAGTAATTATAAACATGCGGTGTACTATTTTATTTTATTCATGTAATTTTGTATGTGATACAAATCGTATTATATCATTCAGGATGAATTGTTTAAATGATTAGTATTTTGTATTTGTGATTGTTCCTACAATTATTTTACGTATGTATGTTGGTAGCCTTAAAAGGTATTGTTTGAACTGATATTGATTACATTAGTAATTGTTTATGTCGTACAAACCCTGTTAAGGTCAAAATGTTGCCTTAAATTTGATCATATGGACCTATGTAAGCTGGCGTGATCTTCAACTGGGTTCTATTACATAGCTAACCCAATTCTTACAATATTCTAGGCATGTAAATGTTAATAAGGTCGAAATGCACATTGAGTATTGCAGGTTCAATTACTTAAATTTGGATAATTAAAGATACACCATAATTTTAGTTTTGAATGCAATATATGAATTCAGATATGTGAAATGCTATTCGATGTTTTGGTTTTGATCACCAATGTTTCGATATGTTCAAAATTAATAGACAAGCTTTCTATACGTATATATGTATTTATATATATATGTATATCATTGAATTTAACACATATACTTCATGTTTTAAATCCAATTTATGTTATGAACATAATATATACATATATATATATATATTTGATATATATAAATAAAACTAATATCATTCACCACTACGAATTATAAATTCCCTTTAAAGCAAATTCTGTTATATTAAGTCACGATGAGGTCTTCCAATAATACACCCATCAATGCAAATCTCATTGGATGTAACAAACTCCAAAGCGTTGTGCACCTTTTATTTTGGTTATATGCGGTAGCAGTAATTGTGGTGCTTCAACTGTATTATTGGGTCTGATTTAACTAAGGCTGCATAATAGGATTATAGCCTTAGAGACAATAACATGAATTATCCTATATTTTGAGCAAGTGAATAATACTGAACAAAATGTTCATCATGCAATCCAATAGTTATGTATACGATATAATTGACATGAGATGTCTACCTAAAGGATTGTGTTTTGGCATTAGCCAAAGCTAGGTCAAGGCATGACTAGATATGGATATTGGAACACCATTATATATATATATATATATATGCATATAAACAGAGGGATGTTATTTTGAGTGGGAGCGTATTTTAATTTAAAATTATATATTTACGTTAATATAAACTTTGATTGTCCAAATCATGTATTTATGTTAAATAAATGTTACAGAATCAGTTATTATTTATTATCTACTGTAGATATTAAACTACAAATGGCTCCGATAATTTAAATTATTCCTTAAGAAGGATAAATTGAATTAAATCAAATTTCTTGACTAACATTGAAATTTGAGGATTGTCCTCAAACAAGTTAAACATAATTGTTTTAAAAATGTAGAGAAGATCTAAAATTAAAGTTGAAGTGTGACTTCAACCGAATAAGACATAAATGTTATGACTCTCTACTTATACATTTCTAGTATTAGATACTAGATATGAATCACATAAATGTATGTAAATTTACAGGAATTGCAAAATAAGTAGAAATATGATAAAATGACAAGTGGACTTACGATTGGAAATGAAGCAAATGTTGCGGGATTATCCATACGAAGTTGTTTCTTGTAATATATACTGGCTTAATTAAACAAATAACATAATTGTTATTATAAAATTCCACTTAAAATAAATGTTATAATAGATCTTGTTCAGACAAGTTTGAATTTCATTTAAAATAAAAGGAACAATTGTTATTCATTTTATTTAAATGAAATATCATATCAAATTTCACAAATAGTTAATGATCTTAATAAATCCTTAACTATAATGTACATGATGTAAACAATGTGTGGATTAAAATTTAGTGATTTAAATCCAACATATCTTTAGCATTGCCAGTTAGCCTACATAAACAAGAAAGTATATCAAAACTCCAAAATGATGGAATTTGATATCATTTTATTTTGAATCACAGGAAGAATGCAAATCTTGTTTATTGTACAAAATAACCGAATTGCCTTTCACTTGAAACAGTGAATGAGTGAAAAGTATTGGGTCTCGTACACAATGATGTATATAGAGCAAAGATTACATTAGCTAAGGATATGTTTTGTTTCTTCATTATGTTTACTGATGATGACAGTAGATATAGTATGTGTATCTTATGAAACATAAATTTGAACCCTTTGAAAAGTTCAAAGGATTCAAAATGAAGTTCAAGACCCATTTTGATATAAAATAAATTCTCTTCGAACAAATCAAAGAGAATGTTTAAGCCAATTAGTAAATGATGTACATATGAGTTTGAAATTGTTTCATAACTCATTCCATCTAGAACACCATATTGGAATGGTGTGTTTGAAAGGAGACATCATACCTTATAAGATAAAATACGATTAATGATAAGTCATATAGATCTTCCAATAAATTAAATTTAGAACAATTGTATTAAATCCCACTAGAACAATTTTAAAAGACACCATATAAGATATGGACTAGGAAATGTCTTAGTGTATCTAATGCGAAGATTTGGATGTAAGGCGTTTGTAAAACGTCCTTCATCTGATAATATCGAACCCAAATTAGATAACTATTTTGTATAATATCCACAAGAAACAATAGGATATTATTTCTATAAATTATCTAAGGATAAAATATTTATTGCTCGAGTTGGTATCCATTTAAAGAAGAGTCATCTCTAAGATACCAATGGGAATGAAATAGATTTCGAAATGCTTCGAAAACCACAAAATAGCATTGCATCTTATATAGACAAGAAATTGAGTGGGTTGGTAACACATTAATTGTTGAAAATAATGTTAGTTTTAAAACAAGAAATAAATACTGATTCTAAGAAAGAAAATGTTTAGATTAAGAAGTTCATAACTGAACTTAATTAACTGTTGATCCAATGATTTACATTGGGATAACAATGTGGGTATTGCTCAAGCCCAAAACATTAAACTCATTATTGATCCAAACATATATTTAAAAAAAATCTTATATAAAGTTGTTCACGGAGACGACCCAAACTCATCGATCCCCGAGGAGACGGAGGAGCCCGGGTTGCTTTGAGAGCACGACACAACATAACACAAACAATAAAACATTTCATTGTTATTACAATAGTTTACATCAAAGTACAAGATATCAGAGTTCAAATAAATAATATATACCAAAAAAATATCAGAGATCTAATAAATTACAAAGCAACAAAAAGTATAATACATGAATAAAATATGCAGCGGAATACATCAAATATCACAACTGAAAGAGATACACGGATACAAAGCATTCCGAATATAGCTCCAGTTATAATCCAGGATCCTATGAAAAGAAATATCTACGAAAACCAAAACTACAATCTACCCGTATGGAAAATATGGGCACCCAGAGTTTAGGTTAATATAATAAACTCCGAGTCAGTTATGGGATTGGTGTGAGAACTAAAACAATTATTAAATCCTTACTTTAAAAGTTTGAAAATCATGGGACCACGCTGTATAACATGGAATGGGTTTACTCCACATGAGTCTCAGCTTAAAATAACACAACGCAAATCTTTTTGAAAAAAAATGAAGCTATTAAAAGACTCAGGTCCCATCACACAATGCAACGCAAGCCGGAGGATAAGGTTTTCCCTTATAATAGCCAAACATGCTTGGTACATTTAAACAAATCATTTAGATATTACTATAAGTGCATAGTGTCAAAATCAGCTTCAAATATAAATGTATCAATCATAGACGGCATAGGTACTATATATTATGCCACCAAGCATAGGTTTATAACTAAAACCGAAAAGTCACGTATTGGAAATTGGATTTTCTTCTATGAGTCGAGGCAAGGAATGTCTCCTCACCGATTTGAGACACTCTAGCAAATGCTTCAGGGTTCAGACACTGGCGAGCCCTTGGATCTTCAGGACCGGTCCACACTTACTTTAGCGGATTAATTATTCCTGAACACACGTTTCCGAGTTGTATCGGACCTATCTCTGAGCCATTAGAGACACAATATCCGAGGCGCTTCATTCCATCATCCACATAAGTAAAAATTTCTGGGCTCCATACCATGACACCACTTCTAGCTAAAAAGAAACATCGTGCACTCCCTGTAGTCACTATCCTGTTTTTGACTCATACCGAGGTGTGAGGCTCGCGAATTAATGCTATACACAAAGTTATGATACTTAAAGGCTTTTTTTTTTATCATCAACCACAAGACTTTGCTTTTCAACAAAATTCTTGATCATTTGCTTCTTAGCATGCCACATTGACAATCCATGCTATACGACTGATGTCTATCAATATATAACCTCTAAGCTCATACGTCTCAGAGAAGGGTGCTAAGCAAGAGAATAAATTCTCTGACACCAAACAGATATATATAATAGAAATCAATCAACACAGAATGAAATCAGATGTCAGACACACATCCATTTACAAGTTCGTTCTGGATCTGAACGAAACCGGAGGCACCATATTTCTCGTCCCGTATGTCCAATACAGGAGAGAGGTCCTCGCATATCCAGTCGATATCCACGTACGTCTGGATGATCACGACTTATTACCTTTTCTTGGGTGTACAGCCCAATCAAGACATCAGTAATCATCCAAACGATGTGAAGATCTCCGGTCTTCAACCACTGTCTTCATCGTCCACTTTTAGTCGTCATATTAGTTATTCGGAATGGGTTAAACCCGGTCTTTTTGAATAATTCACGTATTTTATAATCAATAATCAAGTGCTATAAAAACATATCATATGCCTCATTCCAATTCAGAATATTCTTTTATTCAAATATTCTCATTTTTGGGGAAAGGTTCCCATTAATTTTATCAAAGATAAATTCTTTTAAATTTATTCTTTTAATCTTCCTTTCGAAATCATTACAAAAGATTTATTTTCTTTTAACAATTTTTAAACCAAATTAAGGTTTATTAACTAGTCGGGATTATCGAGCCTTATCGAAGTAATCATTTATTATTTAATCTTAGTCCCATCCTATTAATACCATGGACCAAAACTGGTAGTACTCCATATCCAACACCCATGGTGTTATTGGTAAATTTAATTACCATTTCACATTCAAATCTAAGTAAAGATTTAACTATCGCCCGGAGTAAAACTGGTGGTACTCCATTCTCGATCATTTCATGAATTCGATGAATTTAATTGTCCCACTCTCATTTTAATCTACTTAAAGATTCATTAAAACTCTAGTTTAGTTTTAATCTCTAAAATCATTACATAGTGATTATTCAAACTTTAGGAAATTAATTCTGCTTTTAACCGGGTCAAAGAACTAATGTCATTTAAAATAAAGTTCATGATAAACCCAAAATCCTCTTCCATCAAAATGGAATCTTCACAGAAATCGTAACAGTATGTAATCAATATAAATTTCCATATCAAATCAATACTATAAATGGCATAGAGGCGGGGCCTTTTAAATTCCATAAATAGTAACGATCTTCCTTTACAGAAGCTCATCTCGATTATTAAATCAAATTCCATTCAATTCCAATTCAATATATTAAACTGGAAAACTTTATTTTGGAAATTTCCATTAAATCTTAATAAAGAGATTTATAAATTCCAAATCATATCTTCACTGTTAATTGGGTTAAAGAACGAATGCCTTTTAAAACATTGTTCATAACGAACCCAAAATCAGCTTCCATTTAATCCCAATTAATAAATTAGTTGGAAAACCTCATTAACCTTAATTAAAAGATTATTCCTTTCTCAACTGGGTTTAAGAACATTGTTACTCAAGAACCATTCACGACAAACCCAAAATCCAATTCGATATTAAATACAAGGCTCCAAATAGAAATTATATCGGCTTAAATTCAATATCAAATTCTGAAACCAACAAATATCATATTGGGAATACTGATATATAAATCTTCCAGGTTCCTTAACAATATCTGTATAATCATGGAATCCAATATCGAAATATTCTGAAGATTATTTTCCATTCAAACCCATTGCAATTTATTCGTTGGAAAACTCTGGTTATTTTAAAACCATTTCAATTCCTTTCAGTTCTCTATTCTTGTTGTTAACTAGTTCATTCTGATAAAAATGTCATTTATCTTTACAAATATGGAATATTTCATCCAAACTTTTTCCAAATCATTTACTATGATTTTACATAAATTATTCATATTTTTAATGGTTTTAATATCGCCATTTCAATCGATTTCCATATACGGTCATCGAACTGCGTTTACAACGACCTTTTCTGAAACTGATTTGGACATAATTTGAAATCCAACCGTTAAAATTTAAATCTCTTATATTCATTGGAAAGATCTTTTCGATACGAACCTAATAGTTTTGGTTTTAGGAGAATCCGACGGTCGGATCTCCCGTTACGTCAATTTGAAGTCAATGGTCGAAATTCGCGAACGATCGATGCGCGACGTGTTCTATTCAGGCCATTTAAATATATATAATATATTTATCGTTGATTTCCATTTAAAATGTATTTCATAAGTTGTTTTAAATTCATTTTAAAAAAGATTCCTACTTCATTTTCAATTTTAAACCAAAATGAATATTCCTTATCAATATAATATTAAAATGATAATATTTTCAAAATATCTGATTTTGAAATCCATTATTTTCGACATTCATTGTAAAATGAATAAAATCGATATAAAAATCCGTTTGAGTTAAAATGGCGTTCAACTACTTAACTCGGCTCGATATATTTCAATATTTTCGTGTCCATCCAAAATCGGACATCAAAGTCATAATTTAATTCTTCACTGAATATCATTTTAAAATATTCGTTATGTTAAAATATTCGTTATTTCTGAATCAGAACGTGACTCAATAAATTACCATATAATTTCAGTTATATGGATTTCATACATCGCATGTACTCAACAATAATGATAAATAATCATTCAACAATCAAGCATCATCCATAGTGCATTCTATAACTGTATAAGCATTAAAAAAAAGTAAAAAATGCTTACAACAGTCTGTCAATCCATCGATCAACATACAACTAAATATTGGTATTAGTGTATGTCAAATATCATCCCAATACCCGTGTGGGGTTTTCAAACAACAACGGTCTATTTAAATAAATCATTGGTTAATAAATTTAACCAATTCTAATTCGGTTTGAAGTATTTTCCCACTTAACAAATTTTTCACTGTTTAAATTATAAATGGATATTTATATCACATTTCAACAACCACCAAGTGTATCCACATTGTTTGAAATATGAGTGTCGGATATTCAAACAACACTTCTTATGCAAATGAGTCGTGAATAGTTCATGTGTTGAACTCAAGCAATGTTACACATAATAGATAAAAATCAACACTAGCAATTTCTATATATTTACAATTATAAAATAAATTAAATAACTGTACAAATATTTTAGTGAGAGAATTCTCACATTGGGTTCCACTCCATCAGTCTTTATTTCTTAATTTCTATACCATTTTGATTTAAGTTCGCCTCAAAATTTAATTTGCTCCAAATCGCTTCTACTCAGTTTCATCGCGAAGTTCTCATTGTGACGATTACAACACAACTGAATTTGCTAATTTCTGATGTAAATTACAACATTTTATACTATAAAATTAAATAAAAAAATTAGTTCAAAAAAATTTATTAAACCTTAACAATTCCCTAAACCAATTTCTTCCCCATCGTTCTTCAGCGATTTCTCCAAACCCATCATCCGCATCAAAGCTCACCCCCATGCACGCTACCTGGTTGATCAGAGCTCGATTGAGAGCCACCCCACGCCGTGCCTTGGCTCCTCTTACCTCCGCCACCCACGCAGTCCAACTCGAAGCCCCCCCCCCCCAAAGCGGGAATTTGCAATTGAACGACACAACTTTAGGCAGGGTTTTTGTAACGGCGCGATTTTTGATGCCTCGAAAGTCATGTCATTATTGAAAGAATTTAGAGGATGAGATATAAAAGATAGAACTAATAGAATAGAAGAATAAGAAGACATCAGAATCTCCCAGCGGAATTTCACAAATACATAATATATTACATCATAGAGTCTGATACATCATAGTACACATCATAATACATCATCATCATAGTTCAACAGCTTAATTATACATTACCATACTATAACAACATAGGTACTAAACTGGCTAATTAAAATAGATATGCCACTAGGGTCTTAAACTTGTATTTCATCAGGTTCCACTTGCCTACCTGAATTCACTTGTCTACTCATAACAAAATATTATGAGTACCCAAGAGTTTAAGAAACACAGAAAATAAACACTGGGTCAGTCAGGGGCTGGTGTGAGGAGTCATAGTTATAAAGATGTAAACAGGGAAATAAGTAATAAGATTTCATGTTGAATGATTCATTTACTTTAGAAATCGTTAGGCCAAACCATAACTAGCATATGGATAATGACCTAAATATTTTATATCAAAACGTTTGATATTACAATAGTTTGTATCAAATAAATAGTGGTCTAGTGAAACGCTTGCATCTCATGTTCACGTATATATTATACAATCTAAAATCGTCGAGCGCTTATTGGAGATTGGATTCCAACAGACAGGGTATGGGAGCACCCACTGATCAGTGTACTCTAGAGAGGATACACTGGGTTCAACAAGAACATCTTGTAACTCGGCCACACATGACAGTCCACTCATTTAGCTTGAGTGTAACGAATATATTATCACTCCTATGGTTGAGCTCGATTTACCATTTACGAAAGCTACAGCAGCGGAAGAGATTAAAGAAGTTAAATATGGAAGTCCTCTAGATGGTGATAATATACCCTGCTTGGGTATGACCCAACTAGCTATGCTGCCTAGCCCAACTTTTGTTATTTCCGGGTTGTGAAGTTTGAGGTCACGTTTCTCTTCTGACAGATTGTTCCTTTAATTTCTTTGAATATCACTTCGTCCTACCCGTCAGAAATGCCCATTCGATTACCCAAATATATTACGTGCAATAAAGCTAAGAGAAACGAATTTCTCCGCTACCAACGTAATATACTTACGTAAATTCGATGTGTAGAATCTAATTGATATACGTTGTCAGGCACTCATCCATTCGGGTTTGTCCTGGGGCTGAACAGACCAAAGATACTTTTTAAAATCGCTCTTTTACATTGTCATCTTCCATATTCTGGCATGCGTCGTATACTTCGAGTCGAAGTGGAATATTTATTCCGGACTCTTCGAAACGATGTACGAAATGTCTTTTATAGTCAATGAATATTTATCGGCTTAATCATGATTATTATCCAGTTTATTAATTTCAAAGAGTGTTTGTTTACCTTGTTCATATCAGGATAGTTCAATTATCCTTTTTAAAATAAATCAGTTAAGGTATATGCGTTTCACACAGTATTCTTTTTAGTTTTGATTATTACTTGGAAATAAGTAGATGATGCACGAGCGTAGCACACGACATTTTTGCTTTCTTTACCATCGTTGTTCAGATGATGTTTCATACTCTACTTTCCCTTTTTAAATTATTCCCTTATGTTTAATTAATCTTAAGTAATTTAAATTAATAATTTAAATTAATTATTTGCTTGTTGTTTAAATTTCAAAACTAATCGAACTTCTACAGTCGAATTTTTCGTTTTGATCTTCTGCTTCTTTCCACTTGCCTTCGACTAATTAAATAAAAATTCTCTTTTTATCTAATTAATTTATTTATTTCTAAATTTTATTTATTTTCAAATTTTAAATTTAAAATCTTGTTCAGATTTGCAAAAGTACCAGTTTCTGCTAAAGTACCAGTTACCAGGCTCGAAAAATCCTTGCCACAACTGCCGTTCACTTCGAAAATCACCTGCTCCGCATGGATTTACAAAATACCACTTTTGAATATCGAAAGCACCACTTTCCAAAGTGCCAGACCCCCCTGCGCACGCCGTTCCCATCAGTTTCCCCATGCGCTGCTCCATTTGTCAACTACCCTGGTACTTTGCCAAAGTACCTCATCGGAAGTACCACTCCTAAAGTACCACCCCCTGTTACCATGCACTCCACTTGAAAATCACCCTGGCACTCGAGATTTCCACCGAGCCAAATCCTGATGCACGCACCTCCATGTATGCACGTGTACAACCACCACAACCACCCTGGACCACCGCCGACCACCTCCGCATGTCGCTCGCCACTACTAGGTCATGTCGCAGCCCCTGGGTCCCACCGTCTCATTGTGTACTGTAACACCCCATAATTTTATAGCATTAAAATTCACAAAATAAAGTATACTTAATTTTTAGAAGAAGAAATAAGTGAAACGGGTTGCGCTATTATGTTCGTCACAAAATTTTGGGTCAAGATAGACATTTGGTTTGCACGAAACGAATACCTTATGAAGATGTTATTAAGCCTTGAAGTTTGTATGCATATGAGAGAAATATATATGTAGATATATATAAAAATTAAATAAATAAATATTAAAAAAAGTTCAAAACAGCAAATCGGGAGAGGGAATAGCCGAACCGCACCATTTTTGGAGTCGACCCAAGCCCCGCTGGGTCGACTAGGGGTCGATCCAGGGTGTTTGACTATCAACCCGTGGCCCGATTCGCGCTAAGGGCTGATGTTGCATCTGAGTGGTCCTGATGATTTCTGGGTTAATCTAAGAGCTCTAATCAATCCTAGACATCTATATATACACCTTAAGACATAACCCTAATTCATAAAATATTATCTATGACACCATTATGCTATCAAGCTCTCTCTTAAACCCTAGCTACTGCCTCTAAATTAAATCTAAGTGTTCATACACAATTCAAATCAAAGTTTAGAGCTTCAACAACAATTAAAGAAGATTAATCAACGTCAATTCAACGTTTCTGCACCAATTTCAATTCATTAATCCTTTTCTTAAGCCACGAAAGGTGAGTACAGTTATTTTCACAAATTTAATGGGATTAAATTAACATGAAAAATTGTAAAAAGAATTATATATATGTTTGTAATGAAAATATCACCAAGTCTTCACCTTTTTGATTCATGTCATCATATGCCTATGTTTCTATGTAAAGTTCATACCTGTTATCAGTTTATTCATGTTGAATCTTTTATTATCCCTCTATGCCAGTCTATATGCCTCTTTATTTCATGATGATGTTTTATTCCAATTTTCTATGAATTGATTCTCTCTTCTTACCCCTATTCCGTTTATTTGTGGATCTAGGCTACCTTCGAGCCTATATTAAAAATACGTGCGAATGCGAATACGTGGAAACGATGTGGAATATTGGGAATATGGGAAATTTGGAAAATTGGATATTATTGGATATTTTGGATTATTGGATAATATGTGAAATTGGCATATTTGGGTATGAATTACATGGAATTGATGAAATTGCCTAAAATTGTAAATTTGTAATTGAGGCTAATTAATGTGTAATTAGTGACAATTTGGAAGAGGCAATATTATAGACATGATTATATGTTTAATTGGATATATACGACATGAAAATTGAATATAGGTGAAATACGATGTTAATGAACCTTTGACACGAGGTCAGGTGCAATTGTGACGTAAGACTGCCCGGAACCGCCCGGCAAATCCAGCGGTCACAATTGGACGTCTAATGTGAGAGGTCAAAGGAATGAATTGTAGGCGTAACGGTTAATGACACGTGGTTAGACCCGGTTTGTGGCGTAAGACTGTCCGGAACCACTCGGCAAATCCAGCGGCCACAAAGTGTTTGTCCAATGTGAGAGGTCATGCACCGTTCATCATAAGGAATGAATTAAAGAATACTAACCATAATAAGACATGGGTATGGTTATAGGGTTAAGTGGGGTGACATGTAAATTATGACATGTAAATATGGACTTAACCGGAATAAGATAGGACATGTAAATTATGACATGTAAGTATGGACTTAACCGTAGCATGTGTAAGACATGGGCATTTAAATTAAAATGGTTAAGTGGGAGAAAAACCTAGAGGGAACCAAGCATAGGTGGGAGGCTTGTGTCTGAGGGGGACCCGTTTGAGTATCTAATTAGGCCCGGTACTAGGCCAGGGTTGGGGCACGCTTACTGGGCTTGAATATAAGAGGTCAAAACGTAAATTGCGGTGGCAACGCAAGTCCAACGGGTTTATGTGCGTGCATGGGTCCGGGATGGTAGGTAAGACGTTGTTGCATCGTGTAGGTATGGTCGTGCATTTTATGTTGGTATCGGGGTTGCCACTTTGGGGAGTGATACACCCTACCATGGGGCCAGCACGGGTGCCTACGGGGTTTAGGGAGCCGATCGAATGGGTAGATTAAGGGTACCTTAGCGGTGGTAGGAGCAAGCCGGCACCTACGATAGCAGCTAGGTACAAGTAAATACCAAGTTTGTCATGTGAGTACAGTTAGTGGGAAGGGATCAACCTCTAGTAAAAAGAGACTAGTAGATGTGCGGTGTAATTAAGTAATGTGGTGTAACTTAGCAAAAGTGCGGCGTAACGAAATACATGTTGGTTGAGTTGGATAGTCCTTTGGGTGCTAGTCTGATGTTGACTTCGGTCTTCGGGGTTAGTACTTGGAGGGTTGTTCGCATAGCCAAGGTGTAGGATTAACTTAGTACTTAGGAACGAAATCATCTTGTCCATCCTTTTTATCTACCTTATCTAAGTTACAGCCATATCATGATGCCTATTTATGTCTTGATCATTTACCTTACCTATTATTTGTTAAAATTACTGGACTCGGCAGACTTTATGTCTGACCCGTTTGTTTCCACCTCTTTTCTTTCCTCCCGCCCGTCGGGTTTGCAAGGAGGGAATACTACAGCTTAGTGCCGATTTCTTTCAGTTGCTTGAAAAGAGTAGATGTATCACTTTGGACTCTCTCATCTTTATGGCTTTGCTTATGCTCAGTGGGGATTTATGCATTTATGTTATTTAAGTATTTGCTTCTTTATGTACTTTGAAGTTTTTGGAAAAGACTATTGATCCTGTTGTAATGGTTTTGGAAACTACTTATGTAAGCTTGTTTTGAGTTATGATGCTATGAAATAAGTTTTATCTTCCGCTATGTTGTTTTATTTATTTATTCTTGTAATTTATCTGTTCTATACAACAATAACGCTCAGTGACATCAATAGACATGGGTTGTTACACGTGGTATCAGAGCTATGGTTACAAGAACAGATAAAAAGTTTTGAAAAGCGTTTTCAAAAGTTTTATTTTCCTAGAAAGTATTTTCAAAAACTTGTTCAAAAAAGATATTTTCAAGGAAAGTTTACTTTAAAAAGCATAATCCCCGCAAGCCATACATCTCTCTTTCGCTTCCCTTGTTTTGAAACTCTTTCTTTTTCTTTTTAGCATGTCTGGAGCATCTGAGATACCAGAGGGTGTCATGTACCCAGTTGGTTTCGTCAATATCTCGAGGCTAGGGCCGCTGCCGCAGGTCCTGCCAACGTTCCTTCTCCCCCCAGCTCCAGTCATTCCTCCGTTTGGAGATGCTTTCTCCAAGATATGTAAAGACTTTCGTTCGATGGGTGGAAAACCTTTTAGTGGGTATGAAACGTTCGTTGAAGCTAGAAATTGGTTGAAAGAAGTGGAGGATCTGTTTGGCATTTTCGATTTGGACGATTGTAAGAAGGTCCAATTGGCTGCTTAGTTGATGAAGGATGAAGCTTCGTTTTGGTGGGAGGTTACTAATGGAGAGCGTGCTATGGAGACGTGGGAAGATTTTAGGGGAAGGTTTGAGTTGAAATTCCTTTCTCAAGCTGAGGAGAGTATGTACATGGAGAGGTTCTTGACATTGAAGCAGAAAAACTGAACCGTGAAGGAGTATGTGACCGAATTTAATAAGCTGGCTAGATTTGGGCTAGAGTTGGTGAATACGCCTCACAAGAAGGCCTTGAGGTTTGCAAAGGGCCTAAATGAACCGCTTCATAGTTTGGCTATGTCCCACATTCCAATGGGGGCTACGTATGAAAAGCTTGTTGATATGGCATACATGCATGAAGAAGAGAAGGGTGTAAGTACTTTTAGGCCGCAAGATAAGAAGGAGGATCCAAAGAAAGGTGGTAAAGAAAGGAGGAAGTGTCACAACTATGGGATATCCGGCCATTTGAAGAAAGACTGTAGGAAGAAGAAGAAGTTCGCTTGTTATCATTGTGGTGATGCGGGTCATGCTGTGAAGGATTGTCCTAAGAAGCAAGGGCAGAGGCAGGTTCTACTTCGGGAGGACAGGTTCACGCTCTCATGGCTCCAGGACAGGAAGAAAGTAGAAAAATTTCTGTTGAAAGTTTGATTTTCTTTTTTGATCATCCTGTTCGTACTTTATTCGATTCTGGTGCATCACATTCGTTTATCCCTGCATCATTAGTTGAAACACTGCACTTAAATACTAGTCTCGTTGTAGATCCCATTGTAGTCTCAAATCCTATTGGTGGGTCGGCTCATTTATCCATGGTTTGTAGGGATTTGAGATTGTCTATCTTAGGCGTTGATTTTGAATGTAATGCTTTTGTGCTTGGTTTCATGGGCTATGGGTTGATTCTAGGGATGGATTGGCTAGCCAGATACGGTGCCATCCTAGATTGTGAACGAAGGGTAGTAAAATTGTTGACTCGTAGTGGAAAGTCCCTTGATATTTCTTGTGACCCTAAAGGATCGGTGATGCTTAGTTATCTTGAGTCACTTGACGCATCCAATGATGATTTACATTCTGTCCGTATAGTCCGTGAATATGTTGATGTCTTCAATGAGGTAAGGGGTCTACCCCCAAAACGTGAGATAGACTTTCGTATTTATCTTGTAGACAATGTAAAACCAATATCTCTGCCAGTACGCCACATGGCTCCTCGTGAGAGGTGGGAGCTCAATAAGAAAGTAGGGGAGTTGCTTGGGAAGGGATTCATAAGACGTAGTATATCGGAGTGGGGTGCTCCAGTAGTATTTGCCATGAAGGCAGATGGGCCCCTTAGACTTTGTGTGGACTACAGAGAACTTAATAAGCTTACTAAGAAGAATAGGCACCCACTGCCAAGGATTGACGATCTCTTCGATCAGTTAGTTGACGCCTCAATATTTTCGCAGTTGGACGTAGCCACTGGTTTCCATCAGTCGAGAGTGGCTGAGGATAGCATAGACAAGACTGCCTTTAGGACTCCGGACGGTTTCTATGAGTGGCTTGTAATGCCCTTCGGTTTGACAAACGCCCCCGCATACTTTGTTGACTTGATGAGTAGGGTGTTTAGGGAGTACCTTAATAAATTCGTGGTGGTCTTTGTGGATGACATCTTGATCTTTTCTAAGACCGAGGAAGAGCATGCCCTACATCTTAGGGAAGTGTTGGAGACCCTTCGAGCGCATAACCTTAAAGCTAAATTTTCTAAATGTCACTTTTGGAGGAAGGAAGTGCGATTCTTAGGGCATGTGGTTTCCAAAGAAGGGATAGCCATGGTTCCCATGAAGGTGGCGGCCATCCAAGACTGGAAGGTCCCTAAAAATGCTACCGAGGTGAGGAGTTTCTTAGGGTTGGCAGGCTACTATAGGAAGTTTATCAAGGACTTCGCAAAGATATCAGCCCCATTGACACGCTTGACGAAGAAGAACCTAGTTTTCATATGGGACGTAGATTATGATGATGCATTCCAACGTTTAAAGAGAGCTTTGACCACAGCCCCAGTCTTAGTGTTGCCAGATGGGAGTAAGCCATTTACCGTTTATATCGATGCTTGTGGGATAGGACTAGGCGCAGTCTTAATGCAAGAGGGGAGGGTAATAGCCTATGGAGGAAGGCAATTGAGAGTGTATGAGAGGAATTACCCTACACATGATCTAGAGTTGGCCGCTATTGTTTTCGCGCTTAATTCTTGGCGCCATTATCTTCTTGGCTAGAAATTCGAATTGTTCACAGACCACAAATCGCTAAAATACTTGTTCTCTCAGAAGGACTTGAACTTAAGTTAGCAAAGATGGATGGAATTCTTAGCGTCCTACGATTTCGAGATAGCATATACCCCTGGCAAGGGTAACGTGGTGGCAGACGCCTTAAGTAGGAAAAGGTTGTCCTTGAGTCCGTTGTTTGTTGAGCGACAAAGCTTAGAGTTTATCTCTACATTTGACTTTAGACCTTCCATTGGCTTTGTACCCGGTTTGCTAGCATCCTTAAAGGTCAGACCTACGCTTTTGGGACGGATTGGTGAGGCACAGCGAGATGACCCACATTTGGTTGAGTTGGTAGAGAAGCTCATAAGGGGGGAGTCATTGAGCCGTCTCAGTAGGTATACCCTAGATGATAAGGGTTGGTTACGTAGGGACGGTAGACTTTGTGTACCACGAGACGAGAACATGAGGAAGACCATTCTTGATGATGCACATCGTTCGAAGATGACCATTCATCCTGGCGGGGACAAGCTGTACATGGACATGAGACGAGATTACTTTTGGGCCGGTATGAAGAAGGATGTGGCCGAGTTTGTCGCTAGATGCTTGGTGTGCCAACAAGTAAAAGAAGAGCAAAAGAAGCCTGGTTGGTTGCTTCACCTAATGGAGGTCCCACAATGGAAGTGGGAGAGTGTCTCGATGGACTTTGTTGATGGGTTACCGAGATCGAGGAAGGGTAATACGGGGATTTGGGTCGTGGTAGACAGACTTATTAAGAGCGCCCATTTCATTCCCATGAAGAGTAAGAGGATTTCTCCATGGTTAGCCTCCGTATACATTCGAGAGATAGTTCGTTTGCACGGTGTTCCTTCTAGCATAGTGAGTGATCGCTATCCTATTTTTACTAGCGAGTTTTGGAAGAGCTTGCAAGAGGCGGTAGGGACTCAGTTATGTTTGAGCACCGCATATCATCCTCAGATGGACGGCCAGACCGAGAGGGTGAATCGTATTCTAAAGGACCTTTTGAGGCTATGTGTTTTCGACTTCGGAGGTACATGGGAGGAATATCTTCCTTTGGTGGAGTTTGCGTACAACAATAGCTTTCAATCTAGCATTGGCATGGCACCTTTTGAGGCTCTTTATGGATGACCTTGTCGTTCGCCCACATGTTGGTGGGAATCCATGGATAAGATCTTGCTTGGGCCCGATATGATTAGAGAGACTTCGGAGAAGATCGACTTAATTCGAAGGAGGATGAAGACGGCGCAAGATAGGCAGAAATTGTATGCGGACAAGAGGAGGACAGATCTTGAATTTGATATTGGGGACATGGTCTTTATCAAGGTGTTTCCATTAAGGAATGTTGTTCTCTTTGGGTCAGTTGGGAAGTTAGCAACAAGGCTCGTAGGGTCGTTTCCTATTAAGGAGAGGATTGGACAGATGGCATATAGAGTTGAGTTGACCGAAAGACTTGGTGGTGTACACGACGTGTTCCATGTTTCGCATTTGAGGAAGTGCTTGCATGATACCGCGGAAGTGGTGGAGCCGAGCTTGCTTAGAGAGGTGGAGGTAAAGCGTGATGCGACGATTCGACGAGCTCCTACATGCATTCTTGGGCCGGAGATTAAGAAGTTGAGGAACCGAGAGGTCAAGTAGTCAAAGTGCAATGGGGAGATGATCAAGGAAATGCTACTTGGGAGACGGAAGAGAAGATGCGTTCATTATACCCTTTCCTTTTCGAGGGTATGTCTTTTCATTTCTCCTTTATCGCTTAGCTTGTACTTGTCCTATCTTTAGTATATCCTCTCGTTTAAGTCTTTGACCTTTAGATAGGGTAGTCCTATGGTTGAAACATGTGTTTGAGACATGTTATGATTGATGGATGCATGTGGATGCAAGTTTTTGCTAGTGGTTGCTCGTGGATACATATACACACTTTAGGCACTAGATCGGCTCAGTCACTTTCATATTGCATATTGCATATAAATGGATGTATTTAGTTAAATGGATGTATATTAAATGGACGTATCATATGGATGTTGCATTTAAATGAATAGTTGTGCACACATGTAGTAATGATATGTATAGGGTTCTTTGCATACATGGTGGATACATGGCACTATCATTATTTGCATTAAGGAGGTCGACTGAATCAGTGGACCGCCTGATCTTTGCATTAGATAAGGAACATATACACACACTTTTGCATATGTTCATATAACATTAGAAATCTTTTAAGGACAATGGATGCTTGTGGATGATGGTTGAGTAGATGGATGATTGGATGGTAGGACACATTCTTCTTAACTTGGAGATTTCGGGGACGAAATCCTTTAAGGATGGGAGAATGTAACACCCCATAATTTTATAACATTAAAATTCACAAATTAAAGTATACTTAATTTTTAGAAGAGGAATTAAGTGAAACGGGTTGTGCTATTATGTTCGTCTCAAAATTTTGGGTCAAGATAGACATTTGGTTTGCACGAAACAGATACCTTATGAAGATGTTATTAAGCCTTGAAGTTTGTATGCATATGAGAGAAATATATATATATAGATATATATAAAAATTAAATAAATAAATATTCAAAAAAGTTCAAAACAGCAAATCGGGAGGGGGAATAGCCGAACCGCACCATTTTTGGAGTCGACCCGAGCTCCGTTGGGTCGACTAGGGGTCGATCCAGGGTGTTTGGCTATCAACCAGTGGCCCGATTCGCGCTAAGGGCTGATGTTGCATCTAAGTGGTCCTGGTGATTTTTGGGTTAATCTAAGAGCTCTAATCGATCCTAGACATATATATATATATATATATATATATATATATATATATAAATATATATACACCTCAAGACCTAACCCTAATTCATAAAATATTATCTATGACACCATTATGCTGTCAAGCTCTCTCTTAAACCCTAGCCGCCGCCTCTAAATTAAATCTAAGTGTTCATACACAATTCAAATCAAAGTTTAGAGCTTCAACAACAATTAATGAAGATTAATCAACGTCAATTCAATGTTTCTGCACCAATTTCAATTCATTAATCCTTTTCTTAAGCCACAAAAGGTGAGTATAGTTATTTTCACAAATTTAATGGGATTAAAGTAACATGAAAAAGTTGTAAAAAGGATTCATATATATATATATATATATATATATATGTTTGTAATGAAAATCTCACCAAGTCTTCACCTTTTTGATTCATGTCATCATATACCTATGTTTCTATGTAAAGTTCATACCTTTTATCAGTTTATTCATGTTGAATCTTTTATTATGCCTCTATGCTAGTCTATATGACTCTTTATTTCATGATGATGTTTTATTCCAATTTTCTATGAATTGATTCTCTCTTCTTACCCCTATTCCTTTTATTTGTGGATCTAGGCTATCTACGAGCCTATATTAAAAATACGTGCGAATGCAAATACGTGGGAACGATGTGGAATATTGGAAATATGGGAAATTTGGAAAATTGGATATTATTGGATATTTTGGATTATTGGATAATATGTGAAATTAGCATATTTAGGTATGAATTACATGGAATTGATGAAATTGCCTAAAATTGTAAATTTGTAATTGAGGCTAATTAATTGTGACAATTTGGAATAGGCAATATTATAAACATGATTTTATGTTTAATTGGATATATATGACATGAAAATTGGGTATGGGTGAAATACGATGTTAACGAACTTTTGACACGAGGTTAGGCGCAATTGTGACGTAAGACTGCCCGGAGCCGCCCGGCAAATCCAGCGGTCACAATTGGACGTCTGATGTAAGAGGTCAAAGAAATGAATTGTAGGCGTAACGGTTAATGACACGAGGTTAGACCCGGTTTGTGGCGTAAGACTGGCCGGAACCTCCCGACAAATCCAGCGGCCACAAAGTGTTCGGTCTAATGTGAGAGGTCATGCACCGTTCGTCATAAGGAATGAATTAAAGAATACTAACCATAATAAGACATGGGTATGGTTAGAGGGTTAAGTGGGGTGACATGTAAATTTGGACTTAACCGGAATAAGATAGGACATGTAAATTATGACATGTAAGTATGGACTTAACCGTAGCATGTGTAAGACATGGACATTTAAATTAAAATGGTTAAGTGGGAGAAAAACCAAGTGGGGACCTAGCATAGGTGGGAGGCTTGTGTCGGAGGGGAACCCGTTTCAACTTGTAACCCGTTTGAATATCTAATTGGGCCCGGTACTAGGCTGGGGTTGGGGCACGCTTACTGGGCTTGAATATAAGAGGTCAAAACGTGAATACCGGTGGCAATGCAAGTCCAACGGGTTCATGTGCGTGCATGGGTCCGGGCTGGTAGGTAAGATGTTGTTGCATCGTGTAGGTATGGCCGTGCATTTCGTGTTGGTATCGGGGTTGCCACTTTGGGGAGTGATACACCCCACTGTGGGGCCAGCACGTGTGCCTACAGGGTTTAGGGAGCCGATCGAATGGGTATATTAAGGGTACCTTAGTGGTGGTAGGAGCAAGCCGGCACCTACGATAGCAGCTAGGTACAAGTAACTACCAAGTTTGTCATGTGAGTACAGTTAGTGGGAAGGGATCAACCTCTAGTAAAAAGAGACTAGTAGATGTGCGGTGTAATTAAGTAATGTGGTAACTTAGCAAAAGCGCGGTGTAACGGAATACATGTTGGTTGAGTTGGATAGTCCTTTGGGTGCTAGTCTGATGTTGACTTCGGTCTTCGGGGTTAGTACTTGGAGGGTTGTTCGCTTAGCCAAGGTGTAGGATTGTCTTAGTACTTAGGAACGAAATCATCGTGTCCATCCTTTTTATCTACCGTATCTAAGTTACAGCCATATCATGATGCCTATTTATGTCTTGATCATTTACCTTACCTATTATTTGTTAAAATTACTGGACTCGCCAACTTTATGTCTGACCCATTTGTTTCCACCTCTTTTCTTTCCACCGGCCCCTCGGGTTTGCAAGGAGGGAATACTACAGCTTAGTGCCGATTTCTTTCAGTTGCTTGAAAAGAGTAGATGTATCGCTTTGGACTCTCTCATCTTTATGGCTTTGCTTATGCTCAGCGGGGATTTATGCACTTATTTTATTTAAGTATTTGCTTCTTTATATACTTTGAAGTTTTTGGAAAAGACTATTGATCCTGTTGTAATGGTTTTGGAAACTACTTATGTAAGCTTGTTTTGAGTTATGATGCTATGAAATAAGTTTTATCTTCTGCTGTGTTGTTTTATTTATTTATTCTTGTAATTTATCTGTACTATACAACAATAACGCTTCATGGACATTGATGCATTCCCTTTGTGAGTGACATAAATAGACATGGGGTGTTACATGTACAGTGTTTTCACCGTGCTCTCCTTTTTCTGTCAAATTGGGTTCATTGGAGAATCCATCTCGTTCTCTACCCTCTGTCCATCGGAATGCCTCCAGCTCCAACCATATCAAGTCGACGTCCTCCTTCGCCGATCCCCCCAGTACCGCACCCACCAAACTTTTCCGTCGCGATGCAGTTCCATCGTGAATACGGCCCAAAATATATGAACCCAAAACCCTATTTTCCTCTTGTTTTCAAAAACTATGAAATGGAAAAATCCTGTTATATTTTTCCTATGATCTAGTAGCCTAAACGCTACCTTCCTCCCGTCAATTCAACATTCATTTTCTGATCACTCCCTTGTTTCTCGAATTTTATATCAATTAAAATCATGAAATTTTCTTTAAAAATCATGGATTGATATCATGATTCCATTTATGAATTCAAAACCTGGTTTCATCATGTTTGAATTTTTGGGTTTACAGAGAGTCATCAAAGAGTTTACTGTGTTCTGTTTTTGATCATATAGGATTTTCAATACTTCTTCTTTGATCTTACTTGCTAATGTGTGATATGTATATACTATATCCTAGAATTTTCGTCAATCTAATGTGAGAAATCTGATTTCTATTTACTTTCAAGGATCAGGTGTACGTGTTCTGTGTTTTACAGAAACACAGTACTAGTTTAACTAAGGTCTTTTAACCATCGACCAAACTTGCACAAACATCCTAGTATGTTTTCTACGTGAAATATTAGTTTGTACCGACGTGAATCAAAATGTTCTAGCATCAGGCATGGTGTGTTGACAGTAAACATATGATGATCATAACAGGACTTGCAACAGGATATTCAAAAAAGTGATCAAAGAATTTTAACTATACAGTAGGTGTTTCCTCACCTCAATGCTTTCCAAAATTCCAATAAAGATCTACAGAAATTTAGTATGAGCTTAATTTTTTGCTATGAGTGAAAGTGTGGGAGATTTAAGAGGTATTTATAGTTGAGCTCAAGTTTTTAAAAATCATTTCCTGCATATGCTTCTACAGTGAACCATACTTAGCCTCAACCCTCACCTCTTAGTCACCTACGGCCAATTAATGAAAACTATGCAAGAAAAAGTTTGTTTTATTTAGGTTCCATAGCCAATAGACTTGTACTAGGTTAGTCCTTCTAGAAGCTTGAACATACTTTCATTAAATGCATGTATCCTTCCTAGATTTTAAAGCATTATAAAAACTTGTTTTCATTGTCTCTTTCTTGCTGATATTTTCTCTTATACAGGTTGTGCACATGCAAGCTTAACATGAGAATTTTTTAGGTGCTTTAGGGAATGGTTTCCAAATCTTAGTTTCACTATTCATAGTATCATTCATTAAATGGTTTTGTCTTACTATGTGACTTCTTTTTGTCTCTTGTAACAAAGATATTTGTTTTGGTTTAAAAGAGTCAAATGTTTTTGTGTGCCATGTGTTCATGTATATATGTGCTATGGCCGAATTGTTCTTTTTGCCATATGCATACATGTTGTGTTGTTTTTGTTTAAAGTCCTCCTTTATTTTTAAAGTAAACAAAATACCCTTATCCTATATATCATTCATGTTATATGGCTTTTGTTTTACAGATCCTTGCTTTGTTAAAATGGTAGACTATGAAATATTATATTTTTATATGTATTATCACTTATGGTTTCTATTTGAATGTTGTATACAAGTATATACATTATTCTCTCTATTTATATATGTTTTAAATAGCATTTCTCATTTTAATTCCTTATTAAAATAAAATGAAAATAGCCGGAAAAAGTTGGGACATTACAGTCCACCCCTTATAAGAATTTCGTCCCCGAAATTTAAAGTAAGAAAGATAGAAAGATTTTCCCTAAAGATGATACTTCATAACATAACCACTTAGTACATTATAATTATACACTAGTTTTATACTCGTACTAGTCATACATAACATACTACATACTTAGGCTATACTTGAATAATTTAAGTTATAGGCTATATAATATACATATACATAGTCCAAACTCAACACTCAACTCTACTCCTCCAGGTCACCGTCAATCATTATACACTCGTCATCTGAGATGTTCACAACCTCTATCACTTCATCATCATCGTCTTATAGCTCAAAACCCCCAATTATTCCCTCAGTAACTAGTTCCTCCTCATTGTCATTGTTAGCCCACTTTGTGAACTGGGCAACACAAAGTCAAGATGTGAAACATTGAAGAACTTGGAAAGCACTGAAGCGGGTCGGATCGAAGCGATGTAGCGGGTCGGATCGGATAAATTGTGCTGTTCGGATCGGTGAACTATTACTGTTGGAATCAGAGAGGTACAGCTGTTCGGATCGGAGAGCAACCTACTGCCAGTTGGAGTGGAGAGCTACCTGCTACAAAGACAGATCGGAACGGGGTGGAAGAGAACGAAGACTTAGCCTTGGGACAAAACCGGATCGGATCGGGTACGCCGATCCGAACCCCTCCTGTACACTCTTCCGATCCGAACCCATCTTCCACGTCATTCTCCTGCATGATCGCCTGGTTATTCGGAGCGGCTATGACCAGTTCCTACCCACAACGTCCACTGCTCTGATGTGTTGTCAACACAGAAATCCATCCGAACCCGAGGCTAATGGGATGGATGACACGTGGCTCCGATCCGGATCGGGTTCTGAGCAAATTTTCACCTATAAATACCCTGTTTGGAGACAATAAAAAGGATCTTTTTTCTGGCACTTTGAGAGTCGAACCACTTTCATAACCCGAATTCCAGCACTCTCGGATAATCCAAATCGTCTTTCAACATTTGTTCTTAGACAATTGAGTGAATGTAAGTGAGTTGTGAGAGAAATTGAGTGGATATCTCATTGTAATTGCAACTACATCATTGAAAATAGTGATTGACAAGTGGACGTAGGCATTTCTTCGCCGAACCACTATAAATTCTGTGTTTCTATTTTATTTTTGATCTTATTTCATTCTGCTTTTAATCAATTTGGGTGTTAGAACCACTTTTTGGTCTAACATTTTGGTGCTTTCACTGAGAGACATTTGAATTCTTTGTTTTTCGGGATTATCGTTCTACTTTTTGGACCGTTGAGTTCAAAGAAGTTAATCCTCAAGTTTCGACGCTCTTGGATATTTGTTGAATTGATTGTTGAAGAACCATGGCCAAAGGAAAAGGCAAAGAAGTTCAATCTAGTCGAGGAAATGGAGTTGGCGAAGATCAGCAAAATGCGGTCGTGACAAGGTCTCGTGGGCAGAGCTCAGCAGCAGGACGGACCGATGCAGGAAACCCGAACCGCCTCCAGGGGGAGAGCTCCGATCCGATCCGGTTAGGAGAGTCTGAAGCAGTGCATTCCCCCAACCTACACCGACCCGACCTGGCTTTCCAGCTCCGACCCGAACAGGCTTCCCAGCTCCGAACCGACCCGATTTTCCATCTCCGAACCGATCCGACACTTGGTGATGTTGGAACCTCTACTCGAGCCCCTACAAATGCTCCGATTCCAGCCACCAGGGTCAATGATCAGGTCAATCCGTCCGCACCTATTACTCAAGGAGATTTCTCGCGCCTACTTGACATGCTTGAGAGTACCAGGGAGGCTATGAAAATCCACGAGCGCACCAATCTCATGATGCAAGAAAATATGAGACTCATGAGCAGGGAAATTAGCGAACTCCATAGACAGAGAACCCCATCCCCGGTTCGTCACACACCAGTGGATCAGTCTTCTTCTTCCGAGGAAGAGCGGCCCCGTGAACGAAGGCCGCTCGAACGACCTCAGAATTTGGAGCAGTTGACATTCGGATCTTTGGGGTCTCGCGAGGATATTGCACGAGCACTAGGAAACAATGATCCCACTCAGGGACAAAGGCTCCAGTCCCCTCCTCCCGAGATCGACCGGGAGCGTAGGGAACGGAGTAGAGCAGAAGCAGCTCAAAGAAGAAGGGCATCTCCTGAACAAGAGCCCAGAAGGAACCCGGATACCAGGGCCAGGGAACCTGAACGGCCCCTAACTAATGCTGATGTACAGGCAATGGTGCGCCAGATTATGTCCGAGATCCGGAACTATACCAATGAAGATTATGGCATTGAGCGAAGCCATACTCCTTTCACTGACGACATCCTCGACTTTCAGTTTCCCCGGCGTTTTAACCTTCCACAGATGGACAAGTACAATGGGAGAACTGATCCGGGACAGCATTTGATGCGATACTCGTGGCTCATGAATGCCGCTGCTGCTCCTGATGCAGTGAAGTGTAAAGCATTCCCGATCTATTTAGAAGATGTGGCACTGTTATGGTTTACCCGACTTCCCCCTCGTTCGGTATCGAATTATAGGGAATTGAGAGAACGTTTTATGAATCAGTTCCGACTCCATACCCGAAAGTCCAAAAGTGTTATTGAATTATCAAGAATTAAGCAGGCGCCAGGAGAGTCTTTGAGGTCATATCTTGACCGTTTCAACTTAGCTGTGACTGAAGTTAGTGACCCGCATGAGCCCACCATCTTGATGGCATTAAAGGAAGGAGTCGATCCTGAATCCGAGTTTGGAGATTACCTTTCTGGGAAGACACCCTCCACGAGAGAGATATTCTATGAAAAGGCCGATATTTATTTAAGACGAGAGGAGGCCAGGGCAAACCGAAAGAGAAAGTCTGAAGCGGCTTCAAAAGAAAATGTTCAGAGTAACGTCGCCGTGAAGCAGTCTGGGGAAAGTTCTGGAAAAGTTGAAGTGAATGAGGGAAACAAGAGTGGAAACGACAATTCTGGAAACGAGGGCAACAACAATATCCGTAATGCGATCGATAGCAGAAGAAATAGAAATAGGGGAAGTGATCCTAACAAAAGGCCCCGATTCCAAACTTATGAGAATTATACACCGTTAAACGACACTCTGGAGAACATTTACCTGGATACATACAATGTTTTGCAATATAAAAGACCGCCACCTCGCGACTCGACAGAGAAAGAAATGGCAACTGGGTAGTTTTGTTTGTTTCATGGAACTGATGGGCATTCAACCAATGAATGTCGGCATTTGAGAGACGTGATTGAGAAGCTGCTGCGCGAAGGGAAACTGGATGAATATAAGGTTGCCCCGAGGAACAGGGGGCAAGGAGAGCAGGCTCCAAAACAGATTCAATCTGCTCCCAAGCCTACAGCGTAGCAGAAAGGCAAGGGAATTGTTATCAACTCCATAGTGGGTGGACCTCACCCAGCAATCCGTAGTTTTAGAGCAATGGATCAATATGTAAATGCTGCCAAGCACGTAGATGTGAATGAAGGTGATGATTTGGAAGATATCGCCCCCATAAAACAACAGAAGACAATGTTTGACGACGTGGTATTCCGCAGCAGAGATAATACTGGGATCCAATCACCCACTGATGATCCGTTGGTCATTACTACCACCATTGGGCCGGCCTTGGTTCATAAGGTGTTAGTAGACAACGGAAGTTCTGTTAATATTTTATTTAAAAAGTCATTCGATCAGAGGAAGCTTGAATCTGAAGATTTGAAGCCATGTGAAGGTTGGATCAGAGGCTTCAACGGGGCGTCAACGGCTCCCATGGGGTACATAGAATTGCCCGTAACCTTGGGGCAAGGAGAACGCCGAAGAGTGCGGATGCTTCAGTTCGTAGTGTTGGACGTAGATTCGCCTTCTAATGCATTTTTGGGGAGGCCTGCCCTTGCTGAGTTCAGGGCTTGCATCGCCCCTTGGTGTTTATTGCTTAAGTTCCCAACTGAAGCCGGAACTGGAGTAATGAGAGGGGATCAAGTTTCCGGACGGGCCTGCTATGTTGCCGAATTAAAGATGTTGATGAAAGGACTTAACATCGAGAGTAAAGATGCCTCGCCTCCCCCAAAGGGGGGCTCGGCATAGCAATTAGAGAGATCAACCCCGAAGGAGTTGCCCAAAGGAACGCCTGAAGTCCTGGATCCCAGAAAAGACGAGGAACCAGAGACTAGAAATGCAACTCCTAATGAAGCGACAGTGGAAATTCCCACGGATGAAACTGATCCAACAAGAGTTTTGAAGATTGGATCTCAATTGGATCCACGTCGGGCCAAAGAACTAACGAATTTCCTAAAGGCAAATTTGGACATGTTTGCCTGGACCCACGCTGACATGTGTGGCATATCGCCATCCATCATAAGTCACTCACTAAATGTAAACCCGAAACACCCGCCTGTGAAGCAAAAGAGACGTATGCTGGGCCCAGAGAGGTCGGCTGCTCTCAAAGAAGAAGTGGAGAAGCTAAAACAGAACGGATTTATTCGAGATTCGACGTATCCCGACTGGATATCGAATCCCGTCTTAGTAAAGAAGCCGAATGGAAAGTGGCGGACTTGCATTGATTTTTCAGATTTGAACAAAGCTTGCCCAAAAGATAGTTTCCCACTTCCCAGGATTGACCAGCTTGTAGATTCGACAGCGGGTCATGAACTTCTCTCTTTCATGGATGCATATTCCGGATACAACCAAATTCCTATGCATGTGCCAGATCAAGAACATACGAGCTTCATCACAAATTTGGGGTTATATTGTTATGTTGTAATGCCATTCGGATTGAAAAACGCCGGAGCCACTTATCAGCGCTTAGTGAACAGAATGTTTTATAATCAAATAGGGAAAACTATGGAAGTTTATGTAGATGATATGCTTGTCAAATCGAAACAGTCCTCCAGCCATACGCAAGACTTGGCAGAAATATTTGGTATCCTGCGAAAATATCGAATGAAGTTGAATCCTTTGAAATGCTCATTTGGAGTGGCATCGGGAAAGTTTCTAGGCTTCATTGTGAGCTCCCGAGGAATTGAAATCAATCCCAGCCAAATAGCAGCGATTAGAAACATTGAAGAGCCAAGGAGAATTAAAGACGTCCAAAGTCTTGCGGGGAAAGTAGCTGCGTTGAGTAGGTTTATCTCCAAAGCCACAGACAAATGCATCCCGTTTTTTGATTTGATTAAAAGGGGAAAGAAGAACTTCGAGTGGACTCCGGACTGTGTTGAGGCCTTTCGAAATTTATTGGAATTGCTAGAAAAACCACCGATTTTATCAAAACCAGTGGATCATGAAGAGTTATTTGTTTACTTGGCAGTTTCGGCTCACGCTGTTAGCACAGCCTTGGTCCGAGAAGAAGACAAAGTGCAAAGGCCAGTATATTATGTAAGCAAGAAATTGGCAGCGGCAGAACGCAACTACCCAAAGATTGAGAAGCTCGCTTACAGCCTCCTAATCGCATCCCGAAAACTTCGTCACTATTTCCAAGCTCATCCAATAACCATATATACTGACCAGCCTCTGAGGCAGGTGTTGCAGAGACCCGAAGTGTCGGGAAGGTTGATCAAATGGAATATAGAATTAAGTCAGTTTGATTTAAATTTTCAGCCACGAAGGTCGATCAGGGGGCAAGCTCTGGCAGACTTTATAGCAGAGTTCACTATCCCAGAGGAGGAAGTGATCAATGACAGAGTGGTCAAGTCCGAAGATGAGTTAAAGATAGATTCATGGAAGCTATACACAGATGGAGCCAAAAACGACCGAAGGTCCGGAGCTGGAATCGTCTTAGTCACTCCTGAAGGACGGTCGTTATATTACGCTCTACGGTTAGATTTCTCGGCGACTAACAATGACTCTGAATACGAAGCCCTGATTGCCGGGCTGAAGCTTGCTAAAGACCTCGGAATAAAAATGTTGGACATATTCTGTGACTCCAAGATCGTTGTTTGCCAAGTGTGAGAGGAATTTGTGGCTCGGGGGCCTCGACTTATCGCCTACCTCGGGAAAGTGAGAAAGCTATTGAGCAACCTGGAGCGGTACAGTATAACACATATCCCAAGAGTCGAGAACCAGAAGGAAGACAGGCTGGCAAAGCTAGCTAGTTCCGACAATCCAGAAGAAACTGAAATAATTCCAATTGAAACGTTGGAATCGCCAAGCTTTGAGTCGATGGAAATGGAGTTCGCTTTCGAAGCGGAACCGGAGAAGGAGTCGTGGATGACCCCAATTAAGAATTTCCTTAAGAATGGGACACTCCCATCAAAGAAGAGTGAGAAAAGGGCTATAGTTCGCAAGGCTACCAGATATGTCATGCAAGATGATACTCTTTATAGGCAAGGATTTTCTATGCCCCTGTTACGATGTATAGCACACGACGACATCAAACGTGTACTAAGAGAAGTACACGAAGGTGAGTGTGGAGATCATACAGGAGGTCAGACTTTAGCGAAAAAGATATTGCGATATGGATAATTCTGGCCCACAATTAATAAAGATGCAGCTGATTACTCACGACGCTGCGATAGGTGCCAGAGATTCGCCAAAATCCCCAGAGCACCGTCAACCCAACTCAAATTAATGGTGAGCCCTTGGCCATTTGCCACGTGGAGAATTGATATCATCGGAGTTCTACCGATTGCTAAAGGAGGAGCGAAATATGCAATAGTCGCTGTGGACTATTTTACGAAGTGGGTGGAAGCTGAGCCCCTAACCAAAATCACGGCGAGAAAGGTGATAAGTTTCGTGGTTAGAAATATTATATGCCGATTTGGGATCCCAAGGACCATTATAACTGACAACGGAACCCAGTTCGATGGTACTGAATTCAGAAATTTCTTCCAGAAGTATAAGATCGACAAACGATACACTGCGGTTGCTTATCCGCAGTCGAACGGGCAAGTTGAAGCAATAAACAAAGTAATAAAATCCATCCTCAAGAAACGGTTAGAGCGCGCAAAGGCAAAATGGGTTGACGAATTGCCCTTAGCTCTGTGGGCATATCGGACAACATTTAAGACGGCTACTGGTCATACCCCTTTCTCTCTCTCTTTTGGCTCAAAAGCAGTAATTCCAGTAGAGCTTGAAGTTCCTTCCCACCGGGTGACGTATTATGACCCGATGACGAATCGGGCACTCTTACTCGAGTCTCTTGATGAAATCGAAGAAAAAAGGGATGAAGCGGATTTGTGTGCGGCAAGACATCAACGTCAGATGGCACGCTATTACATCAAAAAAGTTCGCCTTAGGACTTTTGAGCCAGGAGATTTGGTGCTAAAGAGAGTCTTTCCATCCCTTCCTCACCTCGGTCCAAAGTGGGAAGGACCCTTTGTCATCCAACGGAAACTTGAAAAAGGAACCTTCAAGTTAACGACCGTAGATGGCGAAGAAGTCCCTAGGGCATGGAATGCCCAACACTTGATGCAATATTTGGATTAGAAATGTTGTACTCTTTGTTATTTTTCTTATGAACTCTGTAATAAGGCACGACTTGCCTTAGGAAAATCTGATGATATGAATAAAGGACTATAAAGAGGATGTAGGCTACGACTTAGCCGAACCACTATAAAAATATCGTGTGTTATTTACTTTTATGCATTATATATATACATTCATCGACTATTCTGTTGTGATTATGGAATATAAGATGATTCAAAACCTGAAAGGTTAAAGACAGTTTAAACGTAAGAAAAAGCACAACGACAATTTGTGCGACAAGACATAAAAGAATGAGAAAACGACATTCTTAACTCTAACTCTCCAGAGAGAGAGAGTATAAAAGCGTCTCCGACTGAGCGCTGAGAAAGAGATCCTTCCCCGCTGAAGTATCGGGGAATGAATAGATTGCTGAGCTCGAACTCTAACTCTCCAGAGAGAGAGAGAGTATAAAAGGACGGGAAGACGACGTCCTCTGAGGCGTGAAGGTACACCCAGACAAGAGACCGCCTCAGTAAGAACTCTAACCTGAGTATAAGACAGGAGAGTATAAAAGAAATGCCAGAAAAAACGACAGGCATTGACGACACAGAAAATGCAATCCCATCAGAAAATCGGGAGCATTCAGATTACTTGATTAAGCCTTAAATTATTTTTTGAGATTGACTGGGGGCATATATGTATACACATATTTCCTCCCTCCGTAACTTCATTTCATAACTATAGTAAGACATGCATTTTTACATAAGTGCAGAACTACTGACAAACAGACATTGCAGAAAATGAATTATTTTTTATTTACGAATGAATGAATTTGTACAGGAAAACAGCCAAAAAGAAGGTGCAAGAGCCACCCTTACAGCAGCAATTATTGATCTACCAAATACTAAAACAACGCAAGGCAACCCACTATTTAGATTTCGAGTGAGGCTTGGACTTCTTGGCGGCTTTCTCCGCATCCTTTGCCTCTTTCTCGGCCTCCGTCAGGATGCGCTTTGATTTCTTCTTTCCCAAAGATGCGGCGCTGGAATCGGTTGACTTCTTCCTGGAGGGCGGAGCGCTGGAATCAAGAGAAGATTTTTTAGCGAGTTCCTCTGTAATAGACCTAGTTGAGAGCTTAACAACTAACCTTGATCCCGCATCCACAACTGCGAGAGGCTTGAGGACTTCAGGGTCTAAGTCTTCAGCTTTTAACTGCAAGCGTTTATCTTGATCAGCTTTCATTGCAGCCAAAGTAACATCATCTGCACTTTTCGACTCCCCGACTATTGCCACCTCTGGATCTCCCTCATGTCCTCCGTCGCCGCCATCGTCCTTTAAGGCTGCTATCATTTCTTCATCATGGGGAGTGTCAGCCTTAGACGGTTCGCTTCCTTCTCCCAAATCTATAGGAGCAGCCTTGTCCTTCCCCTCTTTTGCCTTCTCTGTAGGCTCTGCCCCAGACACGGCTCCCTGAGTCACATCTGTCTTTCCGGATGGCTCAATACCTACAGAGTGAGAAGCAACAGTTATCAACTCAGGAGAAAATGATGGGTTTTTCATCGATTGCTCAATCACGTGGCGAAAGGTAGAAATAGCCTTGACGAATCGAGGAGAAAAGGTAGGGATACCTTCCGAAGACTTCTCGGCAGGGGTAACTGCTGTCTCTGATGCCGTTTCAAGAATAGGAGATAGCAGAGTTGTTCGAGGGATTCCCGGGTGTTCAGGATCATACCCCTCTACTTCAGGAGTTGCGGGGGCAGTAGAAGAGGAACCAGCCGCGGGAATGTTCTTCTATTTAGTCCTCCGCCTTTCTTCTTCCATAGCATCAGCAATGAGGCGGCGCCCTTCAGCTAGGCGTTCTGCCTCATCATCCCTTAAGTATTTCTCCATCAGCTTGTCTTCATCGATGGAATCGACCTTGAGCTCTTCTTTTTCCCACTCAACGATCTGACTCCATACTTGGACTAGAGTAGATGGATAATCCTCAATCCAAGAAATGTTCCGGCGAAGGATGATATGCGCAAAGAATTCAATCATTAATTCGCCGAAACCCTGAATCTCTGCCTCCGCCTCTGGCAATTGTTTGCGGGCCTCCTCCGCAGATTTGATAGCACACTCAACGTTGCCCTCCGCCAGGGCAGCTCTGTTCTCCGCCTCCAGTAGCTTTGAAGCCAAGTCAGCATTTTTCTTTTCTAGCTCAGCATTCCTCCTTGCCAACTCGGCATTTTTCCGTTCAAGGTCAGTGTAAGCAAGGCGCATTTTAGCGGCATCTGACTTAGCATCTTCAGCTTGCTTTTTTAACTCAGAACGCTCTTGAGTGTGAGATTCAAGCAAATCATGATAACGTTTTTGCATATCTTCAAATTGTTGTTTGAAATTAGAAGCGTCCCTTTGATCAACAGCAAGCTGAGCCTGTGTGTCCTCTAAATCTTTTCCTAGATTCTTTAAGGCCTTTGCATCTTCTTCCGCGGTTTTTTGCATTGAATCAGCATTCGTGATTAGAGTACGGATAATTCTGGAAAGGTTGCGTGAATATTTGAACATTTCAGAATACTGTTTTTCAACCGCGTCTATCTTTGCTTTGGCCTCGTCCGCCCACCTGGAAGAAATAGGTTCGAGGGCAGGTAAAAAAGTCAAAGTCTCGAAGTAATGTTCGGGAAATTGCTCCTCCAAATACGCCCGCTTGATTGCAGTTTCCGCATCTAGTGGTGGAGGAGCGGGGATCGTCAATTCAGTATCCCTGTGTGTGGAGGATTCAATAGTTTCTTTATCTGTCCTAGGCCGTTTAGTAGCAGGGACCTTGCGTTTACTTCGCAACTCAGTATCTTTTGGAGGACTTCTCTCTCTGCTGCGCTTTTCTTGGGAAGAGGTGGAGTCTTTTGATTGTGGCCTGTCCTCTTCCCTATGACTTTGATAACTTCTATATTTATCTTGGTCCGACCGAACGGGAGAGCGAGAACGTGAGGTTCGAGAGCGATAGGGTTCATAAGGCCTTCTCTCCTCCCTACTGCGATCGTCGCGGCGATCATACTCAATATCCTGAGGTGGATTAGACATGCTGCGGCGGAGCTTCCTGATATCATAGTAGGATCGGGACATTGTGCCTGCACAATAAGACAAATGAAATTCAGAATCAATAGTTTCACAGAGAGAGAGGTGCAATGAATGCTAATGCTATTGTATAAAGTGTGTCCTAAGTGGTGTGTTTCCCCCCAACCAACCCGAGTCTGAAGCTAGACTAGTACGGGCAGGCTCTTTGGCCTTAGCAGGAGTGGTCTCTTCAGAAGAGGTGAAAACTAAAGGATCCTTCCTAAAATCCTCTGAAGTATATATAGTTTCAGGTAAGGGGAGATCCCCCAAACCATGAAATAATGGGTCATCAGTACTAGGGACATCTCCCTCGGAAGCATCAAGTGGCGACTCTTTGGAGGACGTTGACTTTTCGGGAGAAGTGGGATCCTCAGGAGCAGTATACCCTTCACGATGCTTTTCGGCCAAGTTAGCCAATTCATCATCTTGAGTAGAAGATGGAGAAGGTGAAGTTTGAAGAGGCACTGTAGGAGCTCCCGAACCTCCTCCTATCTCTGGGACAACATCCACTGGAGGAATATATACGTATGGAGCCGTCCCATGACCGATACTACGAAAAACGGATAGCAGTCCATGAAAATGAAGATATTCGTCCTTAAGGACTTCATCAATAGTCAGGAATTTTTGATCGCCATTGAGGAGCTAGTGCATCCGGTCAAAGAACACCTGGTCTGATATTTGTTTTGGATTGTCGACTACAAACAAAAAGAAAAACGAGTTAAGGCGATGACTTGAATGTATAGAGCCAAGATGTAGATAATCAGTGCTTTACTTGATTTCGTCCATCTCCTGGCACACCCAGGTTGCCGCTTCACATAAAACAATTCCAGTTTGGAATCTCCAGCTTTACTACTGAATGGCGTTGAAATTATCTTCCTCTTAGGGACAGACTCAAAATAGCAGAAAGAAGGAGTCTCTCGAGTCCGATGCTTGAAGTTGTAGAAGAAATGAACGTCATCGAAAGTGAGCTCTATGCCTAAGATCTCACGGTATGCTATATATAAGGTGTGTAAGTACGCATAAGAATTGGGATGCAGCTGCATGGGGGCAATCCGCATTTGTCTTAGAAAATCAACGATGAAGGGAGAAAATGGAGGAATAGCACCGACCATGCACATCAACCGAGTAATTGTCATATATCCTTCTGGAGGGTTGTGGGGACGGTCAGTTCTCGAAGGCACCAGGGTGTCCCTTTTCATTATCCCGTATTTTAAACAAATTCGGATAAGTCTGTCGTTGTCGATTGTTGATTCAACGGAATCTTGGGGTGATTCCAATATAATAGCCGATTCAAACTCATCAGGAGCCCGGTCGTCACCAATCCCTCCTTCCTCTTCAAAGCCTAGAGAAGCTTCATCCTCCGAAAACACATTATTACTTTCGCGATTCCCAACCTCGTAATCTGAACCCTCATCATTCCATTCTGGATCCGAAGGGGAAGATATGTCCTCGAGAGTGACTTTGTTGGATGTCTCCGGGGCCTCTTTTTTCTCAGCTAGTCTAGAAGAGCGTCTGGGTCTCATGGTCATAAAACTATTGAAGAAGCAATAGCACAAATTAGAGTAAATTAGCCCGTATCCCCCCATGCATGTGTGCAAACTAAAGTGTAAACAGTGTATGCGGAAAGTGTAAAGTAAATGTCTAAAAGTGCGACGCAATATTTTGGCAAAGTATGAAGGATTTAAGTAGATCCTGATGTCCAGTTACGTTCGCAGGGCACTATCCTAACTATCCATTAAGTTGAAGATTATGCCAAAAGTTGATTGGGCCAGTTAAACAAGTTTTTATGCATTAAGATGGACTGCCCTTCGGTTCGGTTCGGGTGCATTCATTGGGGTCGGATCGGGGGCGTGGCCTCATCTCGGGCTCGGATAATTTTTGAAACTCAGAAATCAAAATCGGATCGGCTCGTAGGTAAAGTCCCCTAACGGTTCGGATCGGATCACGTAGTCATGCTTCTCCACCTTTATCTTACAGTCCGATCCGATCCGGTTAGGTGAGCTCCCTTCCCTCCTTTCTTTGACTACTTGCCCCGATCCGATCCGATCTTCTGAACTTCTTTCCTTTCTTTTTCCTTTCCTTTACTTGCCCCGACCCGATCCGACTTCCTGAACTTCTTTTCTTGTCCCCTTTTGTCACCTTCCATGTTCCACCGCCCGAACCGACTCCCTGCTATCTTCTTCTTCCTCCTCTTTTTCTTTTTGTCTCAAACCGTAAACTCCTTTTCTTTTTGCCTCAAACCGTAACTCCCTCTTCCAACGTCTCGAAGTAGCAGCGAGGCCACCAATGACGATAACGAAAGAAGAGGAGACCGCGGCGTGGAAGTCATGTTCAGATCGGTCGAATTGACCATCAGTTCAGTTAAAACTTGTTATTGCTAAATCAATCAAGGATCGAAACCTACCAGAGTATGTAAATTGGAAGTTCACGCGAGAATGGTGAAGAGTTATTATTTCTCTTTCTCGAGATTCTGGAGTTCCGAAACAGCAAGAATAAAATGATAAAGGGAAATGAGAGAAGGAAGAAGACTTGGTTTATATAGAGAAGTAGAGTGTCTATTCGTCTCCCCATTCGGATCGGACCGACAGTCCAGTAGTAGAGCCTTCGTTCGGATCGGATCGATAGTCCAGAAGCAAAGCTTGGCCCAATAGTCCAATGAAAAATAGAAAGAAGAAGGGGTCTGTTCGGATCGGAATCCGAACCGAACCGAATTCTTTAGCTCAGCAACGAATTGAATTGAAATTTGAAGAAGAAGATGAAAACACAAGGAAAATTAAAAGAAAAATTACCTCGAAGAACGCTGTGCAATGATAGTCAAAGCATGCTCCGTCTCCAACAGAAGCATCCTTTGAGGGGGCAAAATGTTAGCCCACTTTGTGAACTGGGCAACACAAAGTCAAGATGTGAAACATTGAAGAACTTGGAAAGCACTGAAGCGGGTCGGATCGAAGCGATGTAGCGGGTCGGATCGGATAAATTGTGCTGTTCAGATCGGTGAACTATTACTGTTGGAATTAGAGAGGTACAGCTGTTCGGATCGGAGAGCAACCTACTGCCAGTTGGAGTGGAGAGCTACCAGCTACAAAGACAGATCGGAACGGGGTGGAAGAGAACGAAGACTTAGCCTTGGGACAAAACCGGATCGGATCAGGTACGCCGATCCGAACCCCTCCTGTACACTCTTCCGATCCGAACCCATCTTCCACGTCATTCTCCTGCATGATCACCTGGTTTTTCGGAGTGGCTATGACCAGTTCCTACCCACAACGTCGACTGCTCTGATGTGTTGTCAACACAGAAATCCATCCGAACCCGAGGCTAATGGGATGGATGACACGTGGCTCCCATCCGGATCGGGTTCTGAGCAAATTTTCACCTATAAATACCCTGTTTGGAGACAATAAAAAGGATCTTTTTTCTGGCACTTTGAGAGTTGAACCACTTTCATAACCCGAATTCCAGCACTCCCGGGTAATCCAAATCGTCTTTCAACATTTGTTTTTAGACAATTGAGTGAATGTAAGTGAGTTGTGAGAGAAATTGAGTGGATATCTCATTGTAATTGCAACTACATCATTGAAAATAGTGATTGACAAGTGGACGTAGGCATTTCTTTGCCGAACCACTATAAATTCTGTGTTTCTATTTTATTTTTGATCTTATTTCATTCTGCTTTTAATCAATTTGGGTGTTAGAACCACTTTTTGGTCTAACAGTCATCTTTGTCGCTGTCGTCATCTCCATCACTACCCCCAAATCCTGTCTCTATCATCAATACATGGTCTTCATTTGTCAATCCTCGACTGTCTTCATCTTTCTCCATAGGTTCGCTTCTACCGATGTCTGACCTCTCTGATGTCCTATAAGTACCCTCGTCTTCGCTAGGTGATCTCTCTCGAACATCTTCTGAGTCACCCACTCTTGCTCTCTTTGTCTGCAGCCTAATGATATGTTGTGGTGTTAGTCTTTTCCTAGCCGTAGTCTTCATCAAAGGTGCCATCTGGAAAACAAAGAAGGAAATAGAACTCATCAATGAAAGAATCATAACAAGAGAGTTCATAAGTCCTAAATAAACTGAATCCAAAAAAATGCACATACCTATTCTCACAGAAATGAAGAAATCCAAGGTTACATTTCATCCAAGCAACCAAATAGTAAAACATACCTAATCTGTAGAAAAATCCAGGTATAATTTCCTGATATGTTTCTCTGTTTCCCACGTGCAATCCTTCGGATTTTCGCTCCACTGAATCTTTAGCAGACTTAACACTTTGTTGCGAAGCTGTTTTTCCTCTCTATTGATAATGCGAAATGGCTGTCGAATTACCGTTATATCTGGTTCAATCTCTATCTCTTATTGAATAGATGGTTCCAAAATTAAGGACAGATCGTGCGAACACTTCCTTAAATGAGATACATGGAATACGTTGTGAATCCCTACCATATGTTCTGGTAATTCAACTCTATAAGCTAGAAATCCAATTCTCTCTTGAATACGGAAGGGTCTAACATATCGCGAGTTAACTTTCCGGCTTTTCCAAATCTCACAACTCCTCTCATCGGTGAAATCTTCACAAATACCAGATCTCCTATATCAAATAAAAGATCTCTTTGCCTTTGATCAGCATAGATTTTCTAGCAATCTTGAGGTTCTTTCATTCTGAACTTCACCAACTCCACCTTCTCTGTTGCTTCTCGGATCTTATCTGGTCCAAGTACTAATTTGTCTCCGGATTCGATCCAACATGCGGGTGCTTTGCAAGGTCTTCCGTACAGTGCTTTGTATGGTGCCATCTTTATACTTTCCTAGTAACTATTGTTATCAGAGAATTCCCCCAGGTGTAGATGATCCTACCATGATCCACCAAAATCTAGAATACATGCTCTTAACAAATCTTCCAATATCCGGTTTACTCTCTCAGTCTGACTGCCCGTTTGAGGATGGTAAGGTATACTGAAATTCAATCTCGTTCCCAAAGTCTTTTGTAATGCTTCCCAAAATTTACTTGTAAAGATGGGATCTCTATCGCTTACAATGCTTGCTCGGACTCCATGCAATCGTACAATCTCTCTCATGAAAACTTCGGCTAAAGATGCGGCGGTGCATGTCGGTTTTACTGGAATAAAATGCACGCTTTTTGTTAGCTGATCTATAATTATCTAAATTCCTTCAAATACTCTTCTTTTCCTAGGCAAACCATCTATGAAATCCATCGATACCATCTCCCACTTCCAGTTGGGTATCTCCAAATGTCGCAATAATCCAGCAGTCCTTTGATGATATCCTTTGACTTGCTGACAGCACAGACATTCACTCACAAAAGTTGTAATATTCTTCTTCATTCCTGGCCACTAAAATACTCGTTTCATATCGTTGTTCATCTTATGAATTCCTGGATGGATGCTCAACTTTGATGCATGGCATTCCCTCAAAGCATCTTGCCTCAGCCCATCCGCGTCTAGAACGCATAATCTGTTGTTAATTTTTAATACTCCTCGATTATCCAACTCGAAATCAGACTCCTTTCCATTTGTGGCTCCTTGAATTATCTTCTATAGTTTGGCATCCCTTCTTATATTACTCATAATCCTTTCTTGGAGAGTCGGTGTGACTTCCAATAGGGATAAAATCGCATTTCTACTCAAAGCGTCAACTACTACATTTGCTTTGCTGGGTGTATAAATGATGTCCAAATCATATGATGCAAGAAATTCCAACCATCGTTGTTGCCTCAAATTTAAATCCTTCTGAGAAAATAGATACCTCAATGGTTTATGGTCTGTAAAAAGCTTGAATTTTCCACCCAACAGATAATGTCTCCATATCTTTAATGCAAAAACAACGGCTAATAACTCCAGATCGTGAGTTGCATAATTCTTCTCATGTATCTTTAATTGCCTACTTGCATATGCAATTACCCGACCGTTCTGCATCAGCACAGCTCCTAATCCAACTCCACAAGCGTCAGTGTAAACTGCGAATCCGCTTGTTCCCGGGAATAGCTAATACTGGTGCTTCAGTTAATTTCTTTTTTAACTTCTGAAAAGATTCTTTACATTTCGGGATCCAAATAAACTTTTGGCCTTTCTTCGTTAACTTCGTCATATGAGATGATATCTTTGAATAATCTTGGATAAATCTTCGGTAATATCCCGCCAATCCTAGGAAACTTCGAACATCGGTTGGTGTACGAGGTTGTCTCCATTGTTGTACTGATTCAACTTTTACGGGATCTACTGATATTCCATCTCCATTCACGATATGTCCCAAAAATCTCACCTCAAACTTCCAAAAATGACATTTTGAAAACTTGGCCTTCAACACGTTTTTCCTTAGAGTTTCTAGAACTACTCTAAGATGATAGCGATGCTCCTCTTCAATTTTTGAATAAACCAGAATATTGTCAATGAAAATTAGAATGAACTTGTTTAGAATTTTCCTAAAACTCTATTTATCAAATCTACGAAAAATGCTGGTGTGTTGGTTAGACCGAATGGCATAACCAACCACTCATAAAAGAAATCTTGGCCTCTGAACGCTGTTAAAGGAATACTATCTTTAGCGATTCTTAATTGGTGGAATCCCGTTGCTAAATCCATTTGGGAGAATACTGTTGCTCCATGCAACTAATCGAAAAGATCGTCGATTCGGGGTAAAGAATATTTGTTTTTGATGGTTACTTTGTTTAACTCCCTGTAGTCCACGCACAGTCGTAACGACCCATAAGACTTCACTACAAAAACTACCGCCGAGCCCCAACTAGAAAAACTAGATCGGATTAAGCCTTTATCTAGCAGATCCCAAGTCTGTTTCTCCAGTTCCAACACTTCTTTTGGATCCATACGTCTTTTTGGTTGCACTATTGGTCTCGCTCCTGGAATTAAATCGATTCAGAATTCTATCTCCCGATGAGGAGGTAAACTTCCGACTTCCTCAAATATATCTTTGAATTCTCCAACAACATCCAAAGTTTCAAAGTTCTCTTGGGGTGCTTCTAGGGTATATAGGAAACTACATGCGTGAATACTAGGTTTTCCACAAGGTACCCTAGCTTTACGATCTAGGCTCGTTATCAAGGTTATGGTTTTTTTGTCACATTTTATTTTAGCTTGGAACTCGCTCAGCCAGTCCAATCCAAGAATAAAATAAGAACTTTTGAAATCTAGGACCTAAAAATCAAAATGAAAGGAATGTGAGAGGTATAACAGTGCTATACCCTCACAACACATTTTCAACTTGGTTTTACCACCAATGGGATTTGATACGCAAATTGGTTTTGGGGAAATAATGGGTTCAAGGTTAAATTGATCTACGGTTTCAGAAGAAATAAAACTGTGTGAAGCGCCGGTATCAAATAAAGCTCGAAGGTAAATTCCTGTAAATTGTAAAGTACCTTCCAGCACTCCCTTCCCCTTCATATTCTAAGAGGCAGATGGTTCATTCTTGATGGCATAAACCTTTGCATGTGGTGCCCTCTTCATTAGTTGACAGTCTTCCACCATGTGTCCAGGCTGGTGGCAGTTGAAACAGGGATTCTTCACTACCATCTCATTTATATGAATCTGCTGCTGCTGAGGTTTCTTTTGCTGCCGCTATGGTTGTTGTAACACCCCGTATTTTCTATTAACGTTATAATAATAAATAGAATACTTAATTTAAAATGTGAGAATTAAGGGAAACGGGCTACGCCATTGTGTTCGTCTCAGAATTCTGGTTGAGATAGAGTCCGATTTGCGTGAATTGGACTTCGTATGAAGAAGTTATGACTGTTAGAAGTTTTCAGAAATTTAGATAAATTCAAAAAGCTCGAAGGAACAAGTTCAAAATTCAAACAGAAGTCAGAAGCGAGCTGGGCGGGAAAATTCCCGCCCAGGCAGGTCGACCAGGGGGTCGACCCTAGTGTCGACCTCCCCCTAGAGGTCGACATGTGGGTCGACCTTAGGGTCGACCTGGGGGTCGACCTGGCCCCCAGCCAGATCTGAAATTTGAATGATTTCTGACTCGCTGTTGAGTCACTAGGGTTTCTAGATGATCCTGATCAGGTCTGAGTGGCTGCGATTAACCCTAGGTCCATCTTGCGGCTATAATCAAACTGAAATTCTATATAAACAACTCAATGCCTAACCTAAAAACACACAGAAAAATAAACCTAGAACTGAAATGCCGTCAATGGAGGACTTGGAGTAGCCGTCACCCTTTTCAATTCAAATGACGAGTTAAAGAACTTGAATCAAGAATCAAATTAAAACTGGTTTAATTCAACGATCTTCATCAAAGGAGCGCATCTCCAATTTTAGAATTCAGATTTCAAAACGCAAGAATTTCTTTTAGTTTGTAAGTTAGTTGTTACGCAGATTTAAACATTCTTCGATTAATCATGGCATGTTGTAATTGGGGTATGGTATGATGCCTATGTATAAGATTTGATTCTCGTCTATCTTAAACTATCGTTGTAATTAATCTTGTCTATATGCTTATGGCGGTCAAGTTGAATCTATTTATGTTGTAAAAAGTTGGAACTGCAATCCTCTTATGTTTAACACACATAAGTTATCATGCTAAGTTGAAATTTAAAAATGGTTAGAGTAGCTTTCTTATGTTTTGACATACATAAGTCAGGATTGGTAGGGTTAAGTAAATTAGGAAAACACTTAACCGATTCAACATGTTAACTAAAACGAATGGACTGGGTTAGGTAAACTTGGACACTTAACCAAATAAACATGTTGATTAGAAAACCCTAGTAACGGGGACCCATTTCAGCAGTAACCCACATAGATGTATCATGGTACACTGAAACTAGGCAGGGTAGGGCACGATTACTGGGCTGAATTATAAGCGGTCAAAACATCGGCGGTTGGTGGGCCAGTGTAGGTTCCGGCGGAGTTTGGGCATGCATGTACTCCGGAGTGGAAAAATCAGGCACTGGGCATCAGTAGTGTACACTGTGCATCTTGAATCGTGTCGGGTTAGCACCAGAGGGACTCATACACCCCAGGGGGGACCAGCACAGGTCGCTATAGTCAAGCGGGGGGCCGAATGACACAGGACATGAATGCATACGAGTAGGAGCCGATCAGTAAGGGGATCGTTTGTGGTAAACACGTGGGCTGGTTGAACCAATTGTTAAGTAGGTGCAGAAACTATAGTAATGGGTGCGATCACACGTCCCTCTTATCTTATATTAGGGTATTGTCCTATGTTCTGTTATCACTATCATGATCCCTTTTCTTTTTTAAATACTAGTAACCACTGAACTTACCAGACTTATTGTCTGACCCGTTTCCTTTCGTCTTCTTTTCTTCCGTTCCCCCCCTCAGGTCCATAGGGAGGAAATACTCCAGCTTAATCAGACTCTTTACAAACTTCAAGAAAGTAGATGTATGACTTGGACTCTCTTGCATTGGCTATGGCATTGGATATGATCCTTGGGGATTTATGCATTTTTTTTCTTTTTGGTTTATGCTTCTTTATTGAATAATCAAGACATAAATTATTGTGTAATGTTTTGAAGTTGTTTTGAGACAATTTGATGTAATGCTTTTGTATTGAACTATGTATGAAATAAATATTTGGATTCCGCTGCTTAAATTTATCTGTCTTGTAAAATTTTTTGTGTCTTGTACCTATAACTCTCCACCGAAGTTAAGGCATTCCCTTTGTGAGTGACCTTAATGGAGGTGGGGTGTTTCAGTTGCTATTGCTAAGGTTTCTTATTTCCCTTCTGCTTACAAAATCTTACAATGTGTCACTTCTTCTTGCAGTTGTGACACAGAACATTCTTGAAACGATTTTCAGTTTTCTATTGAACTGCCTTTCCTTGGTTTTTGTTGTCATTCCAGTCTGGGTTAAACTTCCTTTTCTGGGTATTTCCTCCACTCGCTTCTCCAGTCTGACCCTTTGCTGCTGTTGGGTTCTTAGCAACCAGTGCTTCATACCTGAGCTCTAAATCCACTAATTCAACAAATGGGTCTTTCAAATGTCCCATCATACGGCCTTGCAGACTATCCTTCAGTCTAGCTACAAACATCTCGTTCTTCTTCAGTGAGGTATTGACCAACTCTGGTCCAAAGCTTGACAGTGTATTGAACTTGTTCTTGTACTCTATGACAGTCATGTTTTCTTGTTTCAAGTCAATGAAGTCTCAATACATCCTTGTTTTCCCAGTTTCTGGCAGATATGAGCTTCAAAAGCTTCTTTGAAAATTTCCCAAGTAAAATTCTCCTCCGGAGTATTTGCAGTCTAGGCATCCCACCAGATAGCTGCAGCTCCCTCCAGATTCCATGAAGCTAAGAGATGTTTATACTCGTCATCCAACTTCAGTCCCTTAAAAATCTTCTCACATGATCTAATCCATGCTTGGAGGTCAACCAGTGATTCAGTTCCCTTAAAAGTCTTTCCTCCCAGAGTAGTGTGGTTCTTGCAAATCATAGCGAAGTTCGGCTTCGTTGGAGCTTGGACCACTTCAGTTGTATCCACTTAGGTCTGATTAACAGTGTGCCCATTGGTCGTAGTTTCCCGACATGCTCCTCGGCCTCGCCTTGCTTGAGAACTCATTATCAACTTTCTGAAGATACGATTTGAGAGTTAATACTCATTCGGAAAATAGTCTTAGAACCTAAATAAATAACTAGGGTCGTCCTATACTATAATAGTTTTTATAAAAATACACTCTCTCAGCACTAACTCACAGCCTAGGTGTTCAGAAAACCTAAGCTCTGATACTAACTATAACGGCGCGATTTTCGATGCTTCGAAAGTCGTGTCATTATTGAAAGAATTTAGTAGATGAGATAGAAAAGATAGAACTAATAGAATAGAAGAATAAGAAGACATCAGAATCTCACAGCGTAATTTCACAAATACATAATATATTACATCATAGAGTCTGATACATCATAGCACAAATCGTAGTACATCATCATCATAGTTCAACAACATAGTTATACATTACCATACTATAACAACATAGATACTAAACTGGCTAATTAAAATAGATATGCCACTAGGGTCTTGAACTTGTACTTCATCAGGTTCCACTTGCCTACCTGATTTCACTTGTCTACTCATAACAAAATATTATGAGTACCCAAGAGTTTAGGAAACACAGAAAATAAAATCTGGGTCAGTCAGGGGACTGGTGTGAGGAAACATAGTTATAAAGATGTAAACAGGGAAATAAGTAATAAGGTTTCATGTTGAACGATTCATTTACTTTAGAAATCGTAAGGCCAAACCATAACTAGCATATGGATAATGACCCAAATATTTTATATCAAAACGTTTGATATTACAATAGTTTGTATCAAATAAATAGTTATCTAGTGAAACGCTTGCATCTCACGTTCACGTATAAATTATACAATCTAAAATCGCCGAGCGCTTAGTGGAGATTGGATTCCAACAGACAGGGTATGGGAGCACCCACCGATCAGTGTACTCTAGAGAAGATACACTGGGGTTCAACAAGAACATCTTATAACCCGGTCACACATGACCGCCCACTCATTTAGCTTGAGTGTAACGAATATATTATCAATCCTATGGTTTAGATCGATTTACATTTTCCGAAAGCTACAGTAGCGTAAGAGATTTAAGAAGTTAAATATGGAAGTCCTCTAGATGGTGATAATATACCCTGCTTGGGTACGACCCAACTAGCCATGCTGCCTAGCCCAACTTTTGTTATTTCCGGGTTGTGAAGTTTGAGGTCACGTTTCTCTTCTGACAGATTATTCCTTTAATATCTTTGAATGTCACATCGTCCTACTCGTCAGAAATACTCATTCGATTACCCAAATATATTACGGGCAATAAAGCCAAGAGAAACGAATTTCTCCGCTACTAACGTAGTATATTTACGTAAATTCGATGTGTAGAATCTAATTGATATACATTGTTAGACACTCGTCCATTCGGGTTTGTCCTGGAGCTGAACAGACCAAAGATACTTTTTAAAATCGCTCTTTTACATCGTCGTCTTCCGTATTCTGACATGCGTCGTATACTTCGAGTCGAAGTGGAATATTTATTCCGCACTCTTCGAACCGATGTACGAAATGTCTTTTATAGTCGATGAATATTTATCGGCTTAGTCATGATTATTGTCCAATTTATTAATTTCAAACAGTGTTTGTTTACCTTGTTCATATCAGGATAAATCAATTATCCTTTTAAAATAAATCAGTTAAGGTGTATGCGTTTCACACAGTATTCTTTTAAGTTTTGATCGTTACTTGGAAATAAGTAGATGATGCACGTGCGTCGCACACGGCATTTTTGCTTTCTTTATCATCGCTGTTTAGACGATGTTTAATACTCTACTTTCCCTTTTTAAATTATTCCCTTATGTTTAATTAATCCTAAGTAATTTAAATTAATAATTAAAGTTAATTATTCGCTTGTTGTTTAAATTTCAAAACTGATCGAACTTCTACAGTCGAATTTTTCGTTTTGATCTTATGCTTCTTCTTTCCACTTGCCTTCGACTAATTAAATAAAAATCCTCTTTTATTTATTTAATTAATTAATTTCTAAATTTTATTTATTTTCAAATTTTAAATTTAAACTTGTTTAAATTCAAAATCTCGTTAAGATTTGCAAAAGTACCAGTTTCCACTAAAGTACCAGTTACTAGGCTCCAAAAATCCTTGCCACAACTGCCGTTCACTTCGAAAATCACCTGCTCCACATGGATTTGCAAAGTACCACTTTTGAATATCGGAAGTACCACTCACCTGCTCCGCATGGATTTGCAAAGTACCACTTTTGGAATATCGGAAGTACCACTTTCCAAAGTGCCAGACCCCCTGCGCACGCCATTCCCATCAGTTTCCCCATGCACCGCTCCATTTTGCCAACTACCCTGGTACTTTGCCAAAGTACCTCATCGGAAGTACCACTCCTGAATTACCACCCCCTATTACCATGCGCACCACTTGAAAATCACCCTAGCACTCTAGATTTCCACCATGCCAAATCCTGATGCACGCACCTCCATGTGTGCACGTGTACAACCGCCGCAGCTACCCTGGACCACCGCCGACCACCTCCGCATGTCGCTCACCACCACCACGCCACGTCGCAGCCCCTGGGTCCCACCATTTCGTCGAGTACAGTGTTTTCACCGTGCTCTCCTTTTTCTGCAAATTGGGTTCATTGGAGAATCCATCTCATTCTCTCCCCTCAGTCCATCAGAATGCCTCCAGCTCCAACCATATCAAGTCGATGTCCTCCTCCGCCGATCCCCCCAGTACCGCACCCACCAAACTTTTCCATCATGATGCAGTTCCGTCATGAATACGGCCCAAAATATATGAACCCAAAAACCTATTTTCCTCTTGTTTTCAAAAACTATGAAATGGAAAAATCCCGTTATATTTTTCCTATGATCTAGTAGCCTAAACGCTGCCTTCCTCCCTGCGCCATCTATTCCAACTTCCTTGATCGCCAGAAATTGATTGGAATTCATTTTCTGATCACTTCCTTGTTTCTCGAATTTTATATCATTTAAAATCATGAAATTTTCTTTAAAAATCATGTATTGATATCGTGATTCCATTTATGAATTCATAAACTGGTTTCATTATGTTTGAATTTTTGGGTTTACAGAGAGTCATCAGAGAGTTTACTGTGTTCTATTTTTGATCATATAGGATTTTCAATACTTCTTCTTTGATCTTATTTGCTAATGTGTGATACGTATATACTATATCCTAGAATCTTCATTAATCTAATGTGATAAATATGGTTTCTATTTACCTTCAGGGATCAGGTGTACATGTTCTTTGTTTTACAGAAACATAGTACAGGTTTAACTAAGGTCCTTTAATCATCGACCAAACTTGCACAAACATCCTATATGTTTTCTACGTGAAATATTAGTTTATACAGATGTGAATCAAAATGTTCTAGCATCAGGCATGGTGTGTTGACAGTAAACATATGATGATCATAACAGGACTTGCAAAAGAGTATTCAAAAAACTGATCAAAGAATTTTAACTATACAGTAGGTGTTTCCTCACCTCAATGCTTTCCAAAATTCCAGTAAAGATCTTCAGAAATTTAGTATGAGCTTAATGTTTTGTTGTGAGGGAAAGTGTGAGAGATTTAAGAGGTATTTATAGTTGAGCTCAAGTTTTTAAAAATCATTTCCTGCATATTCTTCTACAGTGAACCATACTTAGCCTCAACCCTCACCTCTTAGTCACCTACAGCCAATTCATGAAAACTATGCAAGAAAAAGTTTGTTTTATTTAGGTTCCATAGACAATAGACTTGTATTAGGTTAGTCCTTCTAGAAGCTTGAACATACTTTCATTAAATGCATGTATCCTTCTTAGATTTTAAAGCATTATAAAAACTTGTTTTCTTTATCTCTTTCTTGCTGATATTTTCTCTTATACAGGTTGTGCACATGCAAGCTTAACATGAGAATTTTTTAGTGCTTTAGGGAATGGTTTCCAAATCTTAGTTTCACTATTCATAGTATCATTCATTAAATGGTTTTGTCTTACTATGTGACTTCTTTTTGTCTCTTGTAACAAAGATATTTGTTTTGGTTTAAAAGAGTCAAATGTTTTTGTGTGCCATGTGTTCATATACATATGTGCTATGGCCGAATTGTTCTTTTTGCCATATGCATACATGTTGTGTTGTTTTTGTTTAAAGTCCTCCTTTATTTTTGAAGTAAACAAAATACCCTTTTCCTCTATATCATTCATGTTATATGGCTTTTGTTTTATAGATCCTTGCTTTGTTAAAATGGTAGACTATGAACTATTATATTTTTATATGTATTATCACTTATGGTTTCTATTTGAATGTTGTATACAAGTACATACATTATTCTCTCTATTTATATACGTTTTAACTAGCATTTCTCATTTTAATTCCTTATTAAAATCAATTGAAAATAGTCCAAAAAAGTCGGGATATTACAGATTTTGTCCTCTACGTTGAATGAAAACAAATCTCAGCCATTCAACATGTTGATCTCTCATTGCTCTTTCATTTTTCTTTTTGGATCATCTCGAATTACTTCTCAGATTGAGAGAAATTGGAGTTTAAATTTCAAAGAATTTCAGCCTTCGGTTTTGCTCAAGATGGCGCAAATTTCTGCGCGAATGAGGTTTTAGGGTTTTGGAAAAAATATATATATACACTATAATATAAATTAATATTTAATTCCCTAATTTGTTTCTTTTGCGTCTGAACTCCAAATCAAATCCAACGACTGTCAACCCTAGCAAAATACCCCCATTCCGAACACAACGGGATATGTTTTATAAGTCGATTTGACTGTTTCGATCGGTTTTCATCAAAATTAAAATATAAATCAGTATACTGAATTTTAATCGTATATTTTAACTTACCGGGGCCACATACGGACTCCAAAAATTATAGAAAAAATTACATTTAGCTATGTTTTGACGATACGATCCTAACAAAACTAATTTCACCGAATTTGGAGACCGTTCGAGATGGCATTTTCCAGCCCATTAAATTCAAACTGAAATTACCAAACACGTTTAAATTCACTACGCCCACATATTAATTCCAAAAATTATGAAATTTAAAACCGAACTATAATTTGACGTTCCAGATCCAACAAAAGTGGTTTCATCGAAAACGGAGGCCGTTTGCAAAATGGCTAGTTTTAAGGGCTATATATGTAATAAAATATATATAAATTCCATAGCGACTATTTTAAATTTTAAACTGGACATAACTAATAATTAATAAAGTGAAATCCCAGTTTCTTATATTCATTAGAAAGATATAGTTAAGTAGATTCTAACGTTTCTGGTTTTACTGAAATCCGATCTATATTGAATTATGTACATTCATTTGAAGTTAAAAATTGATTTTTCAAACTACCGCGCCATTTCAAGCTCGTTTTAATTAAATTTTAAATTCATACGTTCTAACATTGATTTAAATAAAATTTAAATCATTAATTATCAAATTAAATCATTTTAAATTCTTAAAATCCATTAAATCAATTCAAATAAAATTTTAAATTGGTTTAGAATTTCCGGCTTGTTACAATCTCCCCCTCTTAAAATCTTTTCATCCTTGGAAAGCAACGAAGCCGAAAGTTGTGTTTAACTAACCAACTCAACTTTCATTCTGGCTTGGGTTCTTTAACTTTTCAGTTTCAAAGAACTTTCTAATTTCTCAAAAATTTGGCTAATACCCTAAATTTTCGAAAAATTTCACCATAACCTCCTTTGTACAGGGAGGGTTTGAAAATTTTATTGGGTTGTATTAGGCACCCAATAAATCAAATAAAAGCATACATAATTTTTTGACCTATTTGAGTATAAGGGAGAACGTATAAAATTCAAAATCTTAGACCTTGCCCCAGTTTTGGAAATAAAATAATCCACGTGTCGTATCTACAAAACAAGAGAGACGTGAATTTTTATCATCTCCAGACCTATGTAGGGTTTTTATTGCCCCAAGCATTGTTACATGTATTTCTTAATTAAGTCCATAATCAGTCTTCTGTTCAACCTAAAATTAGTCCTTGCCATACAGGCATCTCGTCCATATGGAAATCTAAACCTCGTCATATAAGCGGCAAACGCTTATATTGAATATGATATGCTATGCTGTCTTCATGTAGTATACCATGCGGTGTAGTTTATAATTTATTTGTTGCTATCCTATGGCGTGATTTATAATCTCACACAGAACAACCATCACAACGCATCCAGAAGCACTCACAGTGGTTTATATAAAAAATAAAATTGCGCAACCAACTCATTAAGGTGCACCTGTTTGTCGGGCACGCAATATATTTCTCTACTCGATAGTAAATCCAATTCGAACTAAATTTTCAATTCAGTTCTACCTTATATTTGATTTGTCTTTATTTTTCATTCATTCTCATATTGGTTAAATTAATTATCATTCCAATATTTTTATTAGTTAAATTAACAATCATACAACACAACCAGCAATCAATCTGTTGATTAACTTTTCAATCATATAACTTTAATATATTCTCAAAAATCATATTTTTAGTGTCAAATCATAAAAATAAACCCTAACTAAGTTTTGGTTCTCACACCAGTCTATTGCAAATATATAGATATCCCACTTTCGAAACTCGAACATAAAACTCTAATGATGTAGCTACAATCATCAGAATCATCTTCGGGCAACTAGAGTGTGATTCTATATCTACCCAGTATATTTGGAACTCCAGATATACGTTCATGACACGTATATGGAAGATCTTCGTATACTTGATAATCCAAATTAAATATAATGTAAAATACTCAAATACGAATAATAAGATATGATTTTCAAAATTAAATTCGTTTTTGAAAATAGTACTCATCTAACTCATTCTAGGGTGTTATTATCCCTATCTCTAACGAGTCATTCCTGTAGGAGGTTACTAATCCTATCTCTGATAAATTCTTTTGTTCATTACTAACGTGCCTTGTTCTCGAGCTATGTAAACCAAAGCTCTGATACCAAACTGAAATGTCCCAAACTTCCCCCGATCCCCGAAGAGATGGAGGAGCTCGGGTTACTTTGAGAACACGACGCATCAGAACGCAAACAATATAACATTTCATTGCTATTACAACAATTACATCAGAGTACAAGAATATATCAAAGTATGAATAAAAATTACCCAGCGGAAATACAATGTTAGATATTAAAATTACATTTTAAAGACATAAACATATTGTGCAGCGGAAAATACGTCAACTAAACAACTGAAAGAGATACACGGATACAAAGCATTCCGAATATAGCTCCAGCTATAATCCAGGATCCTATGAAAAGAAATATCCGCGAAAACCAAAACTACATGCTGCCCTGTGGAAAATATGGGCATCCAGAGTTTAGGTTAAAACAATAAGCTCCAAGTCAGTCATGGGACTAACGTGAGAAATAAAACATTTATTAAATCCTTACTTTAAAAGTTGAAAAATCATGGTACCACGCCATATAACACGGAACGGGTTTACTCCACATGAATCTCAGTTTAAAATAACACAACGAAATGCATTTTGGAAAAATGAAGCTATTATAAGACTCAAGTCCCATCTTAAAATGCAATGCAAGCCGAAGGAAAGAGTTTTCCCTTATAATAGCCAAATATGCTTAGTACGTTTAAAACAAATCATTTGGATATTACTATAAGTGCATAGTGTCAAAATCAACTTCAAATATAAATGTATCAATCATAGACGACATAGGTACCATATATTATGCCGCCATACAGAAGTTTACAACTACAACCGAAAAGTTACGTATTAGAAATTGGACTTCTATATATGAGTCGAGGCAAGGGATGTCTCCTCAGCGATTTGAGATGCTCTAGCAAATGCCTCAGGGCACGTACACTGGCGAACCCTTGGATCTTCAGGGCCGGTCCACACTTACTTTAGCGGATTAATTATTCCTGAACACATGTTTACCGATCCTATCGGACCTATCTATAAGCCATTAGAGACACAATATCTGAGGTGCCTTATTCGTCATCTACATAAGTAATAAATGTCTGGGCTCCATACCATGACACCACTTAGAAAGAAACGTTGTGCACTCCCTGTAGTCGCTATCCCATTTTTGACTCATACCAAGGTGTGAGGCTCGCAAATTAACGCTATACACAAAGCTATGCTACTTAAAGCCGTGGTTTGATCATCAACCACAAGTCCCTTCTTTTCAACAAAAGCCTTGATCATTTTCATCTTAGCATGCCACACTGACAATCCACGCTTTACGACTGATGTCTATCAATATATAACCTCTAAGCTCGTACGTCTCAGAAAAGGGTGTTAAGTAAGAGAATAAATTCTCCGCCACCAAACATATATATATTTAATAGAAATCAATCAACATAGAATGAAATCCAGTGTCAGACACACAACCATTTACAAGTCCATTCTGGGTCTGAACGAAACCGGAGGCACCTTATTCACCATTCCATATGTCCAATACAGGAGAGAGGTCCTCGCATATTCGGTCGATCTCCAAGTACGTCTGGACGATCACCACTTATTACCTTATCTTGGGTGTACAGCCCAAACAAGACATCAGTAATCATCCAAACAATGTGAAGATCTCCGGTCTTCAACAAGCGTCTTCATCGTCGACTTTTAATTGTCGTATTAGTTATCCAGAATTGGTTAAACCCGGTCTTTCTGAATAATTCACGTATTTTATAGTCAATAATCAATTGCTATAAAAACACATCATATGCCTCATTCTAATTCAGAATATTCTTTTATTCAAATATTCTCATTTTTAGCGAAAGGTTCCCACTAATTTTATCAAAGATAAATTCTTTTAAATTTATTCTTTAATCTTCCTTTGGAAATCATTTCAAAAGATTTATTATCTTTTAACAATTTTTAAACCAAATTAAGGTTTATTAACTAGTCAAGATTATCAAGCCTTATCGAAGTAATCATTTATTATTTAATCCCATTCCCATCCTATTAATCCCATGGAGAAAAACTGGTAGTACTCCATATTTAACACCCACAGTATTATTGGTAAATTTAATTACCATTTCACATTCAAATCTAATTAAAGATTTAACTATCGCCTGAAGTAAAACTGGTGGTACTCCATTCTCTATCATTTCATGAATTCGATAAATTTAATTATCCCATTCTCATTTTAATCTACTTAAAGATTCATTAAAACTCTAGTTTAGTTTTAATCTCTAAAATCATTACATAATGATTATTCAAACTTTAGGAAATTAATCCCTCTTTTAACTAGGTCAAAGAACTAATGTCATTTAAAACAAAGTTCACGATAAACCCAAAATCCTCTCCCATCAAAATGGAATCTTCACGGAAATCATAACAATATATAATCAATATAAATTTCCATATCAAATAATTACTATAAATGGTATAGCGGCGAGGCCTTTTGTGATGACCCTAAACTCCCGTAGCACGAAAGCAAGAATAATCATTGGAATATAACACATAAACAATAACAGCAGAACAGAAATATAGAATTATAGCAGATAATGTACATCAAATTACACTGGAAATAATATATCATCAGAGTTACACAGCATAATAGGATCATACTTAGTACATAATACAGTTTTCAACTTAATATAAAATATCTGTAGCGGAATCAAACATTACATACTAAATGAAGTCTGAATAGCATAATAGAAATAATAGGATCCATCCCCAGCTCCATAGCTACCCAGAATGAATCTGCTAAAACCTATATACAAGACTGCCTGTGGGGAAAAGTGGGCACCCGAGTTTGCAAAGTGAAACAAACTATGAGTCAATCATGGGACGGGTATGAGAAATATTATTTAACCTATTTAATTATAACGCTAATCATAGGACCACGCCGCTAATGCGGAACGGGTTTACTCCATTGGATTGCCATTGCATAAATAAGGTAAATCGTTAAACAACACAATACTTTTCAGAAAAATGAAACCATTATAAGACTCACTTCCCATCACACAATGCAACGCAAATCGGAGGATACAATTTTACCTTATAATGGTCAAAAATGCTTGATACGATAAAGCAGATTTGATATTATTATTAGTATATATATATATGTTTCAAAAACATTTCAATCATAATATATCAATCATAGACGGCATAACTACCATATACTATGTCGCCAAATATAGGCTTACAATCAAAACCGTATGGGTCATATTGGAAGTTGGATTTCCATCATGAACCAAGGCAAGGGATTGTCCTTACCGAATTCGAGACAATCTAGCCTATGTCTCAGGATCAGTCGCAATTGCACCTTGGAGCGCCAGGGCTGGTGCACAAATATGTTAGTGGATTGGTAATGCCTGAACAATACGTCTCCCCGCCCTGTGGGGCATAAATAAAGAGTCACTAGGGACTCGAATTTGAGGTACCTCGCTTTCCATCATCCACATAAGTAAAAACATCTGGGCTTATAAAACCCAGACACTACTTTTAGCTAGAAAGAAACGCATGTTCTCCTTGGGGTCCTTCTCCCGTTTCTGGTTTATACCATGGTGTGAGGCTCGCGAAGTAACGCTATGCACAAAGCTATGCTAAAATAAAGTTGTGCTTTGATCATCAACCACAAGGCTCTGCTTTTCAACAATAATCCTTGATGATTTGCATCTTCGCATGCCACACTGACAATTCACGCCATGCGACTGATATATATCAATATATAACCTCTAAGCTCGTGCATCTCAGAGAAGGGTGTTAAGCAAGAGAATAAATTCTTTGCGACCAACAGATATATATTAAATAGAAATCAATCAGCACAGAATAAAATCCAATGTTAGACATGCATCCATTTACAAGTCCGTTCTGGGTCTGAACGAAACCGGAGATACCTTAGTCCTCGTCCCATATGTCCAACACGGAAGAGAGGCTCTAGCATATCCAGACGATTAACAAGTACGTCTGGATAACTACCACTGTAACCCTCTCAAGGAAGCAACTCTAATCAAAGGCATCAGTAGTCATCCATTCGATGTGGAGATCGCTAGTCTTTAATCACCGTCTTTAAATTTTCGACTTCCAATCGTCGTATAATTATTTGAAATGAGAGCTAACTTGAACTATTCAAATAATTCTCGACTATATATATAATTTAAATCAATTCTTTTCATTCCACATCATTTATAATATTTTATAATGATTTGTCGCTATTTTTATTTATTTAAAAATAGTCATTTTCAATTAAACGACGCTTCGGGTCATTACATGGCCCTAACGCTATTTTCACCAAAATTTGATTTACACATTTCTCAAAATCTCATCGTTGGATCTTAGCGAACTTTATAACGTTGGAAAGATCTTTCCAAAACGAACCCAACGTTCCAGTTTTGGGAAAATACGACGGTCGGATCTTTCGGTATAATCGTTTGAAGCTACGATTTCAAAACGCGAACTGCAGTAGCACGATTTGTTTTATTTTAATTTATAATTATATATAAATATATAAATATAAATCATTCAAGATTTCAAACCATTTTCAATTTAACATTGATTTCTTTTATATATGAAATCATATATTACATTAAAAGTGAAATTTTTAATGTTAATACAATTTCTTCCAACATTGAATCTTTTATATGATTCATATATATTACATAAAAATGTAATTTATTTTATCATTCATCTATAAAATTAAAATTGTAATCTTTTATTTCAATACATTATTACATTGAAAAATGTAATCTTTTATTTCAATATATTATTACATTGAAAAATGTAATCTTTTATTTCAATATATTATTACATTGAAAAATGTAATCTCTTATTTCAATATATTATTACATTGAAAAAAAATGAAATCTTCTATTCATTCTTTATTTACATTGAAAAATGTAATTTTTAATTTCATTCTTTATTTACATTGAAAAATGTAATTTTTCACTTCTTTCTTTATTTACATTTAAAAATGTAATTTTTCATTTCATTCTTTATTTACATTGAAAAATGTAATTTCTAATTTCTTTCTTTATTTAAACTAAAAAATGTAATTTCTCACTTCATTCTTTATTTACATTGAAAAAAGTAAAATCAAATGTAAATTCATTCTTATATCCAAATGTTTATTTTTAATGTCTCATTTACATTAAAAATGTAAATCAAATGTAAATTCATTTTTATAAAACAAATGACCATTTTTTATTTACAACAAAAATATAAATTTTATGTTGACATATAATGATCATTTTCATATTCATATATATATAATATATATATATATATATATTATAAATCTAATTTCATATTATTCAAACAATTAATATATAATAACATGAATATTTTATAACATAAGAACATTTCAGAAAATTTCGGCAGCATAACGGCAGGGTAATTAAAACCGGCACCGTCCCAATATACGACTCTTTGCACTACCTTAGGCCTCATGGCGTTTACAAGGGGTTTAATTTCCTAATACATTTTTCTAGGCAATCTAATACCATAGTATCAACCAATTTCATTTCAACCACAATCAATCACCAAAAATAAACCAATTGCACACCACAAAACAATCAAGTCATCCATGGTCTGTGGACGACGGGTGTAGGTAGTTTCTAAACTCCGTTTGCATCCTAATATAATTTTATTTAATTAATTTGGATTCAGAAATCTCACTTTTATGTTGGCTTTGCCAAAAATTGTAGCGAGCTCTAAAAATTTCTCCGGTCTCTTCTAGAATGTAGAAGACGTCCACACGAATCCAATGTCTCCTGTTCCATCGAATTTCATTATCGTATGAGCAAGATATGAATTTTGTAATTAAACATGAATTTGCAACACTTAAAAGTGTTATTAACCCTTTAGATTAAATAGCCGTATACCTTCCAGTTTTGTTCAAAATTTGGGCTCGAATTATCTCGAAATCCGTGCAGCGCTTTGAAGATCGGGCTTTACCACGCTGGAGACCCCCGAGGGGCGCGCCCGATGCCTGAGGTGCGATCCAGATCAGCGGCCAATCGAAGGTGTAGAGGCGTTCCAAACGCGTTGACTTTGGAAAGGCAGATCTCGAGATTCACGCAACTACAGGGATCGAAATTTATATGTAGTCAAAGAGGACGGAAATCTCTACGAAAACCTCAATTGGAGTGATTGATTTCGTCGAGCAGATTAGAAGTTATCTGGAGAGAAAGAACTGAACTGTAGCTGCCATTTGATTTAGGGATTGTAGGGTATAAACAAAAGAGGTATATACGGTATACGAGTATATATATACGTATTTTTATTTTATTTTATTTTATTTTTATTTATTTAATTCCAATATAATTTCTATATCACTCCTAACTACAAATCAAACCCAACGAGTGTTTCTCCTAGTTAAATATCCTGATTTCGGACACAACAATTCAATTGTTTCGATAAGTTTTTCTTTAATTATAAAATATTTAATTATTAACTTTGATTGTACATTTTAATTTACCGGGCCACGTACTGACTCCAAAAATTCCCGAAAAATAAATCTAGCTTTGTTTTGAGGATACGGTCTTGAGGATATGGTCCTAAAACAATTAATTTCATCGAATTTGGAGACGTTTGAAAAATGGCCATTTTCTGGTCGATCCAAATTGACAGAAATTGTCCAAAACACATTTTCTTTTGCCACACTCCCATATTGATTCCAAAAATTATGAAAATTGGAATCTTGCAATAATTTGTCATTCTGGATCCAACCAGTGTGATTTCATCGAAAATGGAGGTCGTTTGCAAAATGGCTATTTATACGGGCTATATATTACATTAAATTCCATAGTGACTATTCTGAATATTCAACTGGCCATAACTTTTGATTCCCGCTATGAAATTTCAATTTTTCGGATTCATTGGAAAGATATTTTTAAACAGATTCTAATATTTTCGGTTTCACTAAAATCCGATTTATTTTGCATCCTGTACATTCAGTCAAATTTCGAATTCAAATTTTCAAACTACCACGCTATTTCTAACTCCTTTTAAAATTAAAATAAATATATTCGTTCTAACTTCAATTTAAATAAATTTTTAATCGTTATTATTTAAAATAAATTATTTCAACTATTCAAAATTCAATAAAATAGCCAAAATAAAAATTTTAAATTGGTTCTGATTTTCTAGTTGTTACAATTTCCCCCACTTAAAAACTTTTCATTCCTGAGAAGGAAACAACAATAAAGTAGGAAACAAAATGGAAAATGCAAAATATTGTAAATGTACCTTGCACTAGAGTTGGTCAGAGATATCCACTCTGCACTGGGGATAAGCCTATTTAATGCTATCCTCAGTCTCCCATGTACAGTCTCTAGGATCCCCACTCCACTGCACTTTAACTAAATGAATTCTTTTGTTCCTCAAAACTCGGGTTTCTTTGCCAATGATCTTTACCAGCTCCCTTCTCACTGCTAAGCTCGGGGTAATCTCCAAATCTTACTGTGCAGCTTCCTCCACAATCAAATCTGGATTGCGTACATGCTTCCGAAGCTAAGAAAAATGGAATACATCTTGTACCCCTGGCAACCAGTCAGGTAGTTGAACCCTTAAGAGAGAGTTCCAATTCTTTCTAGAATATGGAATGGACCAATGAATCTTGGAGCCAACTTCCCAGTCTTTCCAAAACGATCTACTCCGCTTAATGGAGAACCTCTCAAGTACACATAATCACCAATAATAAATTCCAAATCCCTTCTTCTTGAATCTGCATAGCTTTTCTATCGGCTCTAAGCTGCTAGTAATCGCTTCTTAATGAAATCAACTTTACCCGAAGCTTCTCGAATCATGTTGGGACCCAATACTAGCCTATTGCCTGGTTCAACCCAACATGCGGGAGATCTACAAGGCCTGCCATGCAACGCTTCGAATGGCGACATTTGCAAGCTTGCTTGGTAACTGTTATTATAAGAGAACTCGACTAAATGCAAGTGATCTTCCCATGATCCGCCAAAATCAAGAATACATGCCCGCAACAAGTCTTCCAGTATACGGTTCACCCTCTCAGTCTAGCCATCTGTTTGAGGATGATAAGAGGAGCTCAAATTTAATGTTGACCACAGCCCTTCTTGGAATGCTTCCCAGAATTTACTAGCGAATTTCGGATCATGGTCACTTCACAATGCTACTGGGAACTCCATGTAGTCTAACAATTTTTTGAAATAAATTTTCGCCAAACTATGAGTTGTTCTAGTAGATCTGACAGGAATAAAATGGGCAGATTTCGTGAAACGATCAACGATCACCAAATACTGTCATTGCCTTTTCTGGTTCGGGGCAAGCCATTGCCTTTTCTGGTTCGGGGCAAGCCATCAATAAAATCCATGGAGATTTGATCCCACTTCCAACTTGGAACTTCTAGTGGTTGTAACAATCCGGCAGGTTTTTGTTGATCACTCTTGACTTGTTGGCAAGTAGAACACCTGTTAACATATATGGAGATGTCCCTTTTAATAGATTTCCACCAGAACGTGCGCTTGAGATCATGACACATCTTGCTCACCCTTGGATGAATACAAAGCTTAGACTTTTGATATTCATTCATTACTTCCCTTCTGAGCTCAAGAATATTCGGGACACAAATTCGGCCTTTTAACCTCAGAACTCCTTTGTTATCAATTTGGAAACTCGAGGGTTCGCCTTCCTAAACTATTTTACTAATTCTCTGTATAAATTCATCATCTTTCTGAAGAGCGAAGATTTTGTCAATCAATGTAGGTGTAATGATGAGATTGGCAATGATAAGATTGGCGACGACTGCATTCTTTCTGTTGAGTGCATAGGCCATAACATTGGCTTTCCCTGCAGTATACAAGATGTCCAGATCATAGGCTGCGAGAAATTCTAACCAACGTTGCTGCTCAAATTCAAGTCCCTTTGGATGAAAAGATACTTCAAGGATTTATGATCTGTATATAATTCGAACTTCTCACCCAAAAGATAGTGCCTCCATATCTTTAAAGCAAACACGATGGCCAACAACTCAAGATCATGAGTAGGATATCTCTTCTCATGTGGCTTCAATTGACGGCTAGCATAAGCAGCTACTTTGTCTCTTTGCATTAATACCGCACCAATACCTTCAATAGAAGCATCTGTCCAGACTTTCAAATCTTGATTTCCATCAATAATAGTCAACACTGGAGCAGTTATCAATCTCAATTTCAGCTCTTGGAAAACTGCCTCATATTCTGGTGTCCAATTGAACTTTGTATGCTTCTTTGTAAGCTTCGTTAATGGACAAGATAGTTTCAAAAAATCCTTAAAGAATTTCTGATAATAGCCAGCTAATCCTAGGAAACCTCTGACTTCGGTAGGAGTGCTAGGCTGCTTCCAATCTTGAATGGCTGTGATTTTGCTAGGATCCACTGAAATTCCTTCCTTTGATACTACATGACCAAGGAACTTCACTTCTTCTTACCAGAATAAGCATTTAGAAAATTTGGCTTTTAATACATTCTTTCTCAGAATTTCCAAAACTTGTCCCAAATATTTTTCATGCTCGGCAGTTGACTTTGAGAAGATTAAGATGTCGTCAATGAAAACTAGCACAAATTTGTTTAGGACATCGCGGAATACTCTATTCATTAAATCGAAAAAATAAGCAAGAGCGTTGCATAAGCCGAACGACATTACTAACCATTCATAAAATATGTCTGGACCTCTGAAAGCTTTCAAAGGAACACATTCTTCGGGAATACGCAGTTGATGGAAACCTGTAGCTGGGTCCATTTTTGAAAATACTTTAGCTCCATTCAAACGATTCAATAAATCATCTATACGGGGCAATGGATATTTATTCTTTAGTGTCTGCTTATTTAAATCTCGGTAATCCACACACAGTCTGAGAGTACCTTCTGACTTTGGAACAAACACTATTGTTGCACCCTAATTTGAAAAGATAGGCCTGATCAGACCTTTCCATAAAAGCTGTTTAGTTTTATTGCCCAACTCTCCTTTCTCTTTCCATGTCATTCTTCGAATAGGATGTACCACTGGCCTTGCATTCGGAACTAAATCAATCCTAAAGTCAATTTCTCTTCGCGGAGGTAAACTATCAACTTCTTCGAACACATCCGCATAATTCTTAACAACAGGAATATCTTCAATAGCAGCAGGAGAAACATCAAGAGCAGACCAAAATTTTTTCTGTCTGAATCTGGACCTATGCATGGTATCGATATAAAAATTTTATACTTGGTCTTCGCCTTAATGATTCTTTCTGCACATTTAACCTCGGCTTCATATTTGGTTAACCAGTCCAGCCCAAGAATGATGTCAAATTCAGAGAAATCCATGATGATCAAATCAAAAGGAAACCGGTAACGGAAAAAGGAAACAGGCACTCTACAATACACCCCGAGAATAAGTGAACCTCCTATCTGATTACGAACTATAACCGATTCCTTACCGTTCCTTAGTTTTAATTTCAACTTCTTAACCGTTTTTCTTGAGATAAAGCTTTGTGACATGCCTGTATCGAACAATACTTTAACAAGAATATTGTTGATAGTAAGAGTACCTTCTATAACATCTGGCCTTTGCTGACTAGCCGAGGGTGCTGGAGTTTCTGCTACTTCATTTACATGAGCAATTACAGACTCCTTTAACAGTAGGCAATCCCTTGCAACATGACCTGTCTGGTGGCACTTATAGCGTTTCCTTTTACTATGAGATCTATTTTGTTTCTTTAGAGATCTACAATTTATCGCCAAATGTCCATGTCTATTGTAGTTAGAGCATGTGGCAGTCGTTAACGGTTCTTTCCTCGATCTAGCCCTTTTCTTATCAGCTTTAGGCTTCTTACTGACCTCAGGCTTTGTGATTGCCTCTGGGCTACCAGTTTCAAACTTCCTTTTGCTGCTAGAACTGCTTTCCTCTTCATCTTCTGAACCATGTTGCTTATCAATATACTCATAGTGATAATCCATTTGTATCATCTTAGAAAAAGGGAGATTCACATGGGCAAGTGCTCTACCTTTGTATTTCTTTTGTAATCCTTTGATAAATCTCAGATTCTTCCTTGTAGGATCTTGAACTAGTTCTGGGGCAAAAGCGAGAAAGTTCATTGAATTTATTCTGATATTCTCGGATGGTCATATCTTCTTGTTTCATTGTAAAACTGAAACACCCCACCTCCATTAAGCTCACTCACAAAGGGAATGCATTAAGTTTGGCGAAACATTTTAGGTAAAAGACACATAATTTACAAGACAGACATATAAGCAGCGGAAAACTAAAAAACATTTATTTAATAGTGTGGATCAGTCAAAATATTACAAGCATTGTCTCAATAGTCCAATAGGCATGATAGGCTTTACTATGTCAATCCCAACAGTCCAATAGGCATGATAGGCTTTACTATGTCAGTCACAACAGTCCAATAGGCATGATAGGCTTTACTATGTCAGTCCCAACAGTCCAATAGGCATGATAGGCTTTACTATGTCAGTCACAACAGTCCAATAGGCATGATAGGCTTTACTATGTCAGTCCTAGCAGTCCAATAGGCATGAGCAATTCAGAATTGACAAAAGGATAGGTACGAATAGAATTAGGCATAGTTCTAGATCCAGTTATTACAGTTATGATTTCTTATTAGGTGTTCACATCTAAACAATAACTGTACTTACAGAAAAAGGATGGATCTTGATTTCTGGGATCTTATTTCTGAATTTGAAAAGTTATCCTTTGATGTAGACGTTTGATTCTCTAGTTCTTCTAATTGATTCCTAGTTTGAATTTGATTCTCTAGTTTGGGGTAGTTGAATGGAGGCTATGCCAGTTTGTAGACGCACAGCATGATGGCTTCATAGAATGAGTTCTAGGGTTGAGGTTTGGGGTGATTATATAGAAGTCTAGGTTTAATTCTAGCCTTTAGATTAGTCTAGGAGAAATCAGAGCCATCAAACCAAAGAGATGTGTCATCCAGCTAACCGTAGCATGACACATATGCCCTAATACCTCAGAATTCATTCATTGGCCAATCAGAGAAGGCCACATTAGCACAGGGTAGTAAAAATTCGTCACGAGAGTTGGATCTAAAAAGGGGTCAACTCCCTACAGGGGTGTCGACACCTATGTCGACTCCCCTATAGGGGGGTCGAAACCCTGAGCGGGAAATTTACCGCTTAGCCGATTTTGAATTTTGAACTGTTTTTATTATTTAATTATTATTTATATTTATTTTCTGTTTGAACTTAAAATCTTCTGTACTCCATAACTTCTTCATATGGAGTCGGATTCACGCAAACTCGGACTCTATCTCAAGTAGAATTTCGAGACGAACGCAATGGAATAACCCGTTTCCCTTAATTCCCACTTTTAAAATTAAGTATTCTTTATTTCGTTACTTTAATGTTCACAGTAAATACGGGGTGTTACATTCTCCCCTCCTTAAAGGATTTCGTCCCCGAAATCTCTAACTTAAGAAGAATGTATCCTAACATCCAATTTCCGTCTACTCAACCATCAATCACAGGCATCCATTGTCCTTAAAAATATTTCTAATGCTTTCATGATCATATGCATAGTGTGTGTGTGTGTATCCTTATCTAATGCAAAATCAGGCGGTCCACTGATTCAGTTGACCTCCTTGATGCGAATTATGTCAATGCTATGAGTCCATCATGTATGCAATTACTCCTGATCGTATTTTATAACTTCTACATGAGTGCCCAACCATTCATACAAATGCAGCATCCATATGATAACACATCAAGTTCAAACCCATATATAAATACGTATATGCATATGCAATATGAAAGTGACTAAGCCGATCTAGTACCGTGTGTGTGTATATGCATCCACGAGCAACCATTAGCAACCACTTGCAACCACTTGCAACCATCAATCATAACATGTTTCAAATACATGTTTACATCCATTGGTTTCTACCTAGGGATCAAGACCAGGACCGAGGAGATATACTTAAAAGGATAGATATAAGCATGCATAAACTTTATGGAAAACTAGAGATCAAAGATGTACCCTCAAAAAGATAAGGGTAGGCTGCGCCTATCTTGTCCTCAGTCTTCCAAGTCGCGTCTTCCTCTACATTACTCCATTGTACTTTAACTAGCTTGACTTCATGAATGCGTAGGCTTTTAACTTCTGTACCAAAGATACGAGTTGGAACTCTTCTCACCGTCGCTTCTCGCTCCACTTCTGTTTCCTCTAGTATGCTTGGCTCCACAACTTTTGCCGACTCATGTAAGCACTTTCGTAGATGAGAGACATGAAAAACATTATGAACTCCAGCCAATCTTTCGGGCAGCTCTACTTTATAAGCCATCTTCCCAATCCTTTCAATGATAGGAAATGGCCCTACAAATCTTGATGCCAATTTTCCTGCAGACCCAAAGCGAACGACATTCCTCAAAGGAGATACTATAAGGAAAACCCTGTCTCCAACCTCAAACTCAAGGTCGGTCCTTCTTTTATCAGCGTAGGACTTCTGTCTATCTTGTGCGGTCTTCATTCGTCTTCGTATCAAGTCCACCTTCTCTGAAGTTTCTCTGATCATGTCAGGCCCAAGTACGAGCTTGTCTGTAGACTCCCACCAACAAGTTGGTGATCGGCATGGTCTTCCATATAAAGCCTCAAAGGGTGTCATGCCTGTGGTGGCTTGGTAGCTATTGTTGTAGGCGAACTCCACCAAAGGAAGGTGATCCTCCCATGTTCCCCCAAAATCAAGAATGCACAATCTCAAGAGATCTTCTAATACTCTGTTCACCCTTTCCGTCTGACCATCAGTTTGAGGGTGATAGGCAGTGCTTAAGCATAGCTGTGTGCCTACAGCCTCTTTCAAACTCTTCCAAAACTCACTCGTAAAGATAGGATCTCGATCACTTACTATGCTGGAGGGTATTCTATGCATTCGAACTACCTCTTTAAGATAAATGGATGCTAACAATGAGGCAGTCCTCCTACTTTTAACAGGTACAAAGTGAGCGCTTTTAGTGTGCCTGTCCACTATTACCCAAATGCTGGTATTGCCCCTTCTTGAACTAGGCAACCCATCAATAAAGCCCATCGAAATGCTATCCCATTTCCACTGTGGGACCTTTAGAGTATGAAGCAGACCACGAGGCCTCTTCTGTTCCGCCTTGACTTGCTGGCATATCAAGCATTTAGAAACAAACTCAACTACATCCTTCTTCATGCCATTCCAGAAGAAAACCCTTTTTATGTCTTTATACATCTGGTCCCCATCTGGGTGTATGGTCAACTTAGAATGGTATGCTTCTTCGAGAACTTTTTCACCAAATCCCTTGCTTGTTGGACGTATAGTCTTCCATCCCTTCTCAACCAACCCTTATCATTGATGGAGTATCTATTGAGGTGACTAGAAGTCTCACCTCTAATTAGCTTATCCACCACATCAACTAGATGAGGATCTTCACGTTGCGCGGTTCCTATTGAGTCCAAAAGCGTAGGTCGCACCTCTAGTGATGTTAACAAACCAGGTACAAATTCAAAGGAAGGTCTAAAGTCAAAGTTTGCTATGTACTCCAAGCTTTTCCTTTCTACAAAGAGAGGATTCAAGTTCAGCTTTTTCCTACTCAAGGCGTCTACTACAAAGTTCCCCTTGCCAGGGGTATAAGCATTCTCAAAATCGTATGAAGCCATAAATTCCATCCACCTTTGTTATCTTAAGTTAAGATCTTTCTGTGAGAAAAGGTACTTAATGATTTATGGTCAGTAAACAATTCAAACCTTTATCCTAGTAGGTAATGACGCCATGACTTAAGGGCTAAAACAATGGAAGCTAGTTCTAAATCATGAGTTGGGTAGTTCTTCTCATGTACCTTAAACTGCCTTCCTCCATAACAAACTACTTTGCCCTCTTGCATCAAGGCAGCGCCCAATCCTGTTCTGCATGCGTCTATATATACAGTAAACATCTTACTCCCATCAGACAATGTCAGAACTGGGGCCATTGTTAGAGCTTTTTTCAATCGTTGGAAAGCAACATCGCAATACAAATCCCAAGCAAAAGTTAGGTTCTTCTTCGTCAACCTAGTAAGTGGGGCTGAGATCTTCGCGAAGTCCCTAATGAACTTTCTGTAAAAGCCTGCCAGCCCAAGAAAACTTCGTATTTCGGTTGCATTCTGTGGGATCTTCCAATCTTGCACCGAAACTACTTTTGCGGGATCCACAGCTATCCCCTCTTTGGGCACTACATGTCTAAGAAACCTTACTTCTTCTCTCCAAAAAGGGCATTTGGAGAATTTTGCTTTCAGCTGGTGTGCACGAAGATTATCCATAACTTCCCTTAAATGCAGAGCATGTTCTTCCTCTCCTTTTGAGCAAATCAAAATGTCGTCCACGAGGACCACTACAAATTTATTAAGGAACTCTTTGAACACCCTACTCATTAGGTCTGCGAAATAGGCAGGTGCGTTTGTCAAGCCGAAAGGCATGACAAGCCAATTGAAGAAACCATCCGGGGTCCTAAACGCGGTCTTATCAATGTTGTCTTCAGCCACTCTTAGCTGATGAAACCCAGTGGCCAGATCTAATTGGGAGAAAACCGAGGCACCTACGAGTTGGTCAAACAAGTCGTCTATTCTAGGAAGTGGGTGCCTATTCTTCTTGCTCAGCTTGTTAGCTCCCTATAGTCCACGAACAGGCGAAGTGAACCATCTACTTTGGTTGCAAACACCACTGGAGCACCCCATTTAGAAATACTCCGCCTTATGAACCCCGTTTTAAGCAACTCTTTAACTTGCTTGTTGAGCTCTTTCCTTTCCCTTGGAGCCATGTGTCTAACGAGTAAAGTAACAGGTTTTGCATTATCAACAAGGTATATGCGGAAGTCTATCTCTCGCTTCGGAGGTAAACCTTTCACCTCTACAAAGACATCCGAGTATTCACGGGCTACTCTAACAGATTGCAAGTTTTCAACGGATGCATCAAGAGACTCTACATAGCTAAGCATGACAAAATTCATGGGATTACAAGAGATTTCGAGAGTGTTAATGAGGCGACTCATAAGTCTAACCACTCTCTTTTCACAATCGAGGATGGCACCATTTCAGGATAACCAATCCATGCTAGAATCAACCCATAGCCCGTGAAGCTCAAAACATAAGCATTACATCTAAACCCAACGCTTAGTATACAAATTTCCAAATCCAAACAAATCATGGACAAATAAGCCGAGCCCCCAATTGGATTTGAAACAACCATGGGATCCTCCACTATATTGGTATCTTGGTGCAGAGATTCAACTAAAGCAGTAGATATAAAAGAGTGCAATGCGCCAGAATCAAAAAGAGTATGAACTGGATGATCAAAAAGATAAACTAAACTCTCAACAGAAATATTTCTACCTCTTTCTTGCGGAGGTGCCATGAGAGTGTGAACCTGCCCTCCAGAAGTGGATCCAGTCCTCTGCCCTTTCCCTTGCCTTTTTGGGCAATCCTTAGCCATATGTCCTGTCTCGCCGCATTGAAAGCAACCACCCATCTTCCTCTTCTTCTTCCTGTAGTCTTTAATTAGATGTCCAAGTATGCCACAAAATTTACACTTTCTCTTGTCATGGTGTTTGTTATTCTTCCCGCCTTTCTTGGAATCCGTCTTCTTATTCTGCGATCCCTCCACTTTCTTGTATAGAGGTTCATCCACCTTTGCCTCTTTCTTGCTACCCTTGTCTTCCTCCTGTAACAGTGCCATGTCCATCAGTCTCTCAAAAGTCGCACCTATAGGTATATGGGACTTAGCTAAGTTATGCAGCGTTTCATTCAACCCTTTCACGAAATGGAGAGCCTTTTTATGTTGAGTGTTTACCAACTCCAGTCCGAATCTAGCCAGCTGGTTGAATTAGTTGATGTAATCCTTAACTGATAGGTTACCCAATTTGAGTGCTAAGAACTTCTCCATCTATAGGCTTCGTTCAGCTTGCCAGAGGAACTTCATTTCAAATCTCCTTCTGAAATCCTCCCAAGTTTCAATTGGTCTCTCAGCATTAGTAACTTCCCACCAATAAGAGGCTTCGTCCTTAAGTAACCATACAACCAATGGTATCTTCTGCCTATCGTCCACTTCAAAGATAACAAACAAATCTTCTATTTCCTTGAGCCAGTTTCTTACTTCCACAAATGACTCAGTCCCATTAAAGTTCTTTCCACCCATGGCTCGAAAGTCTCTACATATCTTCGAGAAAGCATTTACACGAGGAGGAGGAGGAGGAGGAACAGCTGCAACTGGGGGAGGAGGAACGTCTGTTGGGCCTGCCTCATTAGCCCTAGCCTCTAGGAACCTTCTGAACCAACCAGGTACCAGTACACCTTTAGGAAGATTAAGATCCCTAGACATGCTAAAACGAAAAGAAAAGGTTCAAAACAAAAGATAGAAAGATAGTGCATATGGCTTTATAATAAAGCGACATTTTTCTTGAAAATGCTTCTTTAAACTTCTTTTTGAAAATAGTTTTCAAAACTTTTATCTGATCGGGTAAACCATCGCTCTGATACCAAGTGAAACACCCCACCTCCGTTAAGGTCACTCACAATGGGAATGCGTTAACTTTGATGAAGCAATTTAGGTAAAAGACATAGATAATTTACAAGACAGACATATAAGCAGCGAAAACTGAAAAACATTTATTTAATAGCGTGGTTCAGTCAAAACATTACAAGCATTGTCTCAACAGTCCAAAAGGCATGATAGGCTTTACCATGTCAGTCACAATAGTCCAATAGGCATGATAGGCTATACTATGTCAGTCACAACAGTCCAATAAGCATGAACAATTCAAAATTGACAAAAGGATAGGCACGAGTAGAATTAGGCATAGTTCTATATCCAGTTATTACAGTCATGATTTGTTATTAGTTGTTCACATCTAAACAATAACTGTACTTACAGAAAAAGGACAGATCTTGATTTCTGGGATCTGATTTCTGAATTTGAAAAGCTATCCTTTAATATAGACATTTGATTCTCTAGTTCTTCTAATTGATTCCTAGTTTGAATTTGATTCTCTATTTTGGGGTAGATGAATGGAGGCTAGGCCAGTTTGTAGACGCACAGCATGATGGCTTCATAGAATGAGTTCTAGGGTTGAGGTTTGGGGTGATTATGTAGAAGTCTAGGTTCAATTCTGGCCTTTAGATTAGTCTAGGAGAAATCAGAGCCATCAAACCAAAGAGATGTGTCATCCAGCCAACCGTAGCATGATATATATGCCCTAATACCTCAGAAATCAGTCATTGACCAATCAGAGAAGGCTACATCAGAACAGGGTTGTAAAAATTCATCATGGGAGCTGGATCTAAAAAGGGTTCGACTCCCTACCGGGGCGGTCGACACCTATGTCGACTCCCCTATAGGAGGGTCGACACCTATGTCGACTCCCCCGGGGGAGTCGACACCCTGAGCAGAAAATTTCCCACTCAGCCAATTTTGAATTTTGAACTGTTTTTATTATTTAATTATTATTTATATTTATTTTCTGCTTGAACTTGAAGTCTTCTGAACTCCATAACTTCTTCATACAGAGTTCGATTCACGCAAACTCGGACTCTATCTCAAGTAGAATTTTGAGACGAACGCAATGGCATAACCCATTTCCCTTAATTCCCACTTTTAAAATTAGGTATTCTTTAATTCGTTGCTTTAATGTTCACAGAAAATCCAGGGTGTAATAAGAACTCATCATATAGCCGCTCAGTTGCTTTTGGAGGAATAAATCTTTCTTTGAAAATTTCTTTGAATCTATCCCATGTAATATTACCTTCGGGATTTTCCTCAGTAACTGTTTCCCACCAGATTAAAGCTTCGTCTTTGAGTGCCCAAGATGCCAGTAATCTTTTCTGATCATCTCTCAGTTTTAAGCCTCCAAAGATTCTCTCAGCAGAATGCATCCATGCCTGTGTTTCAATCACAGATTCTTTGCTCGAGAATTGTACTCCACCCAGATTTCGTTATTTCATTACTAGAGCTTCTAGATCTGGTTCTGGTTATGGGAGCACGATCGGCTCATTAGATTGTCGAACCGTAGAATTACTTCTTCTGTTTTTGCTACTCATTTTCTGCTATGTCTGCAAATAGCAGACAAAGAGTCAGGCCAACAGTGAAGATATTGTAAAGCATAGAGACATATATTTAAATGTAAATGAATCTATAGGGTGTGTTTTATTCTGCTATACTCATTCTAGGATGTTGCTAGTTATATCTATAATGAGTTATTCGTTTAAGAATACTGTTGATTCTACTTCTGTCCAGTTTATTTATATGTTATATTTCGAGCTAAGATTAAACAAAGCTCTGATACCAACTGTGATGACACCAAATTCCCATTGCATGAAAGCAAGGATAATCATTGGAATATAATACATAAACAATAACAGTAGAACAGAAATATAGAATTACAGCAGATAATGTACATCAAATTACAATGTAAATTATATATCATCAGAGTTACATAACATATTAGGATCATACTTAGTACATAATACGGTTTTAACCTTAATATAAAATGTCTGCAGCAGAATCAAACATAATATACTAAATGAAGTCTGAACAGCATAACAGAAATAATAGGATCCATCTCCAGCTCCGTAGCTATCCACAATGAATCTGCTAAAATCTGTATACAAGGCTGCCCGTGTGGAAAAGAGGGCACCCAAGTTTGCAAAGTGAAACAAACTACGAGTCAGTCATGGGACTGGTATGAGAAATCTTATTTAACCTATTTAATAATAAGTCTAATCACAGGACCACACTACTAACGCGGAATAGGTTTATCCATTGGATTGCCAGTGCATAATAAGGTAAATCGTTAAAAAACGCAATGCTTTTTAGAAAAATGAAACCATTATAAGACACAAGTCCCATCACACAATGCAACGCAGACCAGAGGATAAAGTTTTACCTTATAATGGTCAAAAACGCTTGATACGATAAAACGGATTTGATATTATTATTAGTGTATATATTTTCAAAAACATTTGAATCATAATATATCAATCATAGACGACATATCTGCCATATACTATGTCGCCAAATATAGGTTTACAATCAAAAACATATGGGTCGTATTGGAAGTTGGATTTCCATCATGAACCAAGGCAATGGATCGTCCTTACCAAATTCGAGACAATCTAGCCCACGTCTCAAGATCAGTTGCAACTGCACCTTGGAGCGCCAGGGCCGGTCCACAAATATGTTAGTGGGTTAATAATGCCTGAACAATACATCTCCCCGCCCTATGGGGCGTAAATAAAGAGTCACTAGGGACTCGAATCCGAGGTACCTCGCTTTCCATCATCCACATAAGTAAAAATATCTGGGCTTGTAAAACCCAGACACCACTTCAAGTTAGAAAGAAACACATGTTCTCCCTGGAGTTCTTCTCCCATATCTGGTTCATACCGGGATGTGAGGCTCGCGAAGTAACGCTACACACAAAGATATGCTAAAATAAAGTTGTGCTTTGATCATCAACCACAAGGCTCTTCTTTTCAACAATAATCCTTGATCATTTGCATCTTGGCATGCCACACTGACAATTCACGCCATGCGACTGATATCTATCAATATATAATCTCTGAGCTCGTACATCTCAGAGAAGGGTGTTAAGTAAGAGAATAAATTCTCCGCCACCAACAGATATATATTAAATAGAAACCAATCAACACTGAATAAAATCCAATGTCAGGCATACATCCATTTACAAGTCCGTTCTGGGTCTGAACGAAACCAGAGATACCTTATTCCTTGTCCCATATGTCCAATACGGAAGAGAGGCTCTTGCATATCCGAAAGATCAACAAGTACATCCAGACAACAACCATTGTAACCCTCTCAAGGTAGCAACTCTAATCAAAGGCATCAGTAGTCATCCATTTGATGTGGAGATCGCTAGTCTTCAATCTCCGTCTTTAAATCTTCGACTTCCAATCGTCGTATAATTATTTGAAATGAGAGCTAACTTGAACTATTCAAATAATTCTCGAATATATATAATTTAAATCAATTCTTTTCATTTCATATCGTTTATAATATTTTATAACGATTTTTCGCTATTTTTATTTATTTAAAAATAGCCATTTTCAATTAAACGGCGCTTCGGGTCATTACATGGCCCTGGCGCTGTTTTCACCAAAATTTGATTTACGCATTTCTCAAAATCTAACTGTTGGATCTTAGAAAACTTAATATCATTGGAAAGATCTTTCCAAAATGAACCCAAGGTTCCAGTTTTGGGAAAATCCGACAGTCGGATCTTTTGGTATAATCGTTTGAAGTTACGATTTCAAAACACGAACTGTAGTAGCGCGATTCGTTTTATTTTTATTTATATTTATATATAAATATAAATCGTTCAACGATTTCAAACCAATTTCAATTTAACATTGATTTCTTTTATATATGAAATCGTATATTACATTAAAAATGAAATTTTTAATGTTAATACAATTTCTTCCAACATTGAATCTTTTATATGATTCATATATATTACATAAAAATGTAATTTATTTTATCATTCATCTATAAAATTAAAATTGTAATCTTTTATTTCAATATATTATTACATTGAAAAATGTAATCTTTTATTTCAATATATATTTCAATATATTATTACATTGAAAAATGTAATCTTTTATTTCAATATATATTACATTGAAAAATGTAATCTCTTATTTCAATATATTATTACATTGAAAAAAATGAAATCTTTTATTCATTCTATATTTACATTGAAAAATGTAATTTTTAATTTCATTCTTTATTTACATTGAAAAATGTAATTTTTCACTTCTTTCTTTATTTACATTGAAAAATGTATTTTTTTTTATTTCATTCTTTATTTACACTGAAAAAATGTAATTTCTAATTTCATTCCTTATTTACATTGAAAAATGTAATTTCTCACTTCATTCTTTATTTACATTGAAAAATGTAAAATCAAATGTAAATTTATTCTTATATCTAAATGTTTATTTTTAATGTCTAATTTACATTAAAAATGTAAAATCAAATGTAAATTCATCTTTATAAAACAAATGACCATTTTTGATTTACAACAAAAATATAGATTTTATGTTGACATATAATGATCATTTTCATATTCGTATATATATATTATAAATCTAATTTTCATATTATTCAAACAATTAATACATAATAACATGAATATTTTATAACACAAGAATATTTCAGAAAATTTCGGTAGCATAACGGCAGGGTAATTAAAACCGGCACCGTCCCGATGTACGGCTCCTCGCACTACCTTAGGCTTCCCGGCGTTTACGAGGGTTTTAATTTCCTAATACATTTTTCTAGGTAATCTAATGCCACAATATCAACCAATTTCATTTCAACCAAAATCAATCACCAAAAATCAACCAATTACACACCACAAAACAATCAAGTCGTCCATGGTCTGTGGACGACGGGTGTCGGGAGTTTCTAAACTCCGTCTGCATCCTAATATAATTTTATTTAATTAATTTGAATTCATAATCTTCCTCAAAAATATTTGGATTCAGATATCTCACTTTGCTGTCGGCTTCGCCTAAAATTGTAGCGAGCTCTAAAAATTCTCCGGTCTCTTCTAGAATGTAGAAGACGTCCACACGAGTCCAATGTCTCCTATTTCATCGTATTTCATTATCATATGAGCAAGACATGAATTTTATGATTAAACATGAATTTGCAACACTTAAAAGTGTTATTAACCCTTTAGATTAAATAGCCGTATACCTTCCAGTTTTGTTCAAAATTAGGGCTCGAATTATCTCGAAATCCGTGAAGCGCTTTGACGATCGGGCTTCACCACGCTGGAGACCCTCGAGAGGCGCGCGCGATGCTTGAGGTGCGATCCAGATCGGCGGCCAATCGGAGGTGCGGCGGCGGTCCAAATGCATCGACTTTGGAGAGGCAGATCTCGAGATTCACGAAACTACAGGGATCGAAATTTATATGTAGTCGAAGAGGATGGAAATCTCTATGAAAACCTCAACTGGAGTGATTGATTTCGTCAAGGGATTAGAAGTTATCTGGAGAGAAAGAACTGAACTGTAGCCGCCATTCAATTTAGGGATTGTAGGATATAAACGAATGTAACAACCCGTAAAATGCGGGCCAGTTTGAAATTTTTATTTTGGCAATTTTAGCGAATTTTGATTATTTAAAATGAATTATTTTAAATAATATCGACGAGAAATTTATTTCGAATATAATTCGAACGTATATATTATACGCGTCGTCGTTAAAATATAAATATTTATATATAATTATAAATAGAATTGAAAATGGCGCGGTAGTTCGATAATTCGATTTCAAACTTCAATTGAATGTACCGGGTGCAAAACAATCCGGATTTTAGTGAAACCGAAAACATTAGGATCTAATTGATAATATCTTTCCAACGAATCCGAAAAATTGAGATTTCCTAACGGGAATCAAAAGATATGTCCAGTTGAAAATTCTGAATAGTCGCTATGGAATTCAGGCCCTTAAAAATGGACATTTTGCAAACGACCTCGGATTTCGACGAAACCTGTTTTGTTGGGTCCGTGATGTAAAGTTATTGCTAGGTTTCAAATTTCATAATTTTTCGAATCAATATGTGAGCGTGGCAAAGGAAAACGCGTTTGACCAGTTTTAGTTGATTTTAATCGACTGGAAATTGGCCATTTTTCTAACGATCTCAGAATTCGACGAAACTAGTTTTGTTAGGACCGTATCGTCAAAACGAAGCTAGAAAATATTTTTCTGGGATTTTTTCGAGTTAGTATGTGACCCCGGTAGATTGAGAAGTACGTTTAAAATACAATATAGTGATTTAAATGTAAATTCAACGGAAACTGATTGTAACGATCAAATCAGCTTGCGATACATATCCCATTGTGTTCAGAATGGGGGTGAAACGCTATGGACGACAGGCGGTGGGCCTCGTTTAGAGGTCGTATGTAAAAGTCAACTTTTTGAAATTAAAATAAATTAAATAATATAAGAAAATAATAATTCCCTCTCTCTCCTTCTCCTTAAATAATTTCTGCCCCCCCTTCTTCCAAATCGATATCAGATAGAAAAAAAAAAAACGCTGCGCGCCGGATCGCCATCGCCCCCCCCCCCCTAGCGCCTTCGCCACCCACCTGACGCCGCCCGAGAAGAACCCCTCCCCTTCAACGCCTCCACCTCGCGAACCCCGGTGCTTCGCACCCTTCCTCAGGCGAGCTCGTCGCCTCCAGCAGACGCCAAGGCCCGCCACCACCTGCAGATCAGCACCGCCACCCTCTGATCGCCAGGCCGAGCCTCCTTCCCCCGACTGAGATCGACGTCCTTCCCTCTTCTCCCTATTCTGATTTGAGTGGACACCCAAACCCTCCACAAAAGCCACCAGCAAACCCTAGTCGCAGCCGTGACCCCACCCTCCCCCACCGCAACCCCACTGCGCCTTCCTCGACCCTCTGAACTGCCTCCTCCACCGCTAATTCATTTGTAAGTATTTTTAATTCCATTTTATTTATTAATTTTATTGATTAAAATTTGAGACTTCTAGATGAAAATTTTTTTGAAATAAAAAGAGTGGATTTTTAGAGAGCAAAGGAATTGATTTGTATAGCGAAAAAGATTCGACCTTTATATAGAAACAGATTTTTTATATATATAATTAGCGATGGAAAAGAAGTGATCTTTGAAAACGAACAGTAGTGATTTTTGAAAACAAAAAGAAGCGATTTTTAAGAAGTTAAAAATATAATTTTTATAATATAAAAAGAGTAAAAATATGATTTTTATTAAGGTAAAGTAATAAAAATATAGTTTTTATAAGACAGAGAATATAAAAATACGATTTTTATATATGTTGTAGGGAAAAGATTTGATCTTTATAAGTATAGGGATGAAAAAATGTGATTTTTACTTAAACCGTGTGAAACAGAGTGCGATGGGACCAAGAGAAAGCACGGCGAAGATGCCCTACATAAGAAGAGTCATGGCGTCTGGATTAGCAATAGGTGAGAATTTCTCACCTTTCAATTTATTTTTCTAGTTATATATATATATACTAGGATGCAGACGGTGCTTAGTAGCACCCGACACAATCATCCACAGACCATGGACTTGTTTGTTTGGTTGCATAGCTTAGTTATATGATTTGATTTGAATTTGGTTGTTTGGTGAATTTGATTGATGTGTGAATGGCGTGGGCCTTCACTAGACCGGGGATAAGGCTAGGCCTTGTCCCGTTTCTAGTATCGTGCCGTTATGCCGCCGAAATTTTCTAAAATATGTTAGAAAAATAAAAGTATCATTTTATTTAAAGAATGAACTGAATAGAAATTCATATGTTGGAATAAAATGTTTTATCGTTAAAATATAATTTTTAACGTGAATGTGAATAAATAAATATTCATTTACAAACCAGACGGTTTGTTTATGTACACCTGTTTGAAGGACATTGATTGGGTCGATAAATTTTACACGTCGCCCAACTGCACAAATAAAATCTGTGTTTGATTGTTTGAAACCCCACACGGGTATTGGGATGAAATTTGAAGTTCACTCATCCTGATTGATTAAATATGTTGATCGATTGATTGACAGGCTGTTATAAGCGTTAGATATCTATATTTGATGCTTATACAGTGTAGTGCACTTTGGTTGATGGTTGATTATTTTCAATGCTATTATATACATGTGTTGTATGAAAATCCATATAATTAATTTTATATGGTAATTGATTGGGCCTCATTCCAATGTATAAAATAAAGAATAATATAAAATAAAGGTTCATGTGTTGACAGTACTCATCCATTGAGATTGGTCATGTGTTGAACGAAATATTTTGATAATAACAACTATTTTGAAAAAGAAATATTTGAAATAGAATATTTGAAAATAGAAATTTATGAAGCCGTGTTGATTAGTTTGACGCCATTTTGACGTGAACGATATTTATATCGATTTTATTCATTTCGAAATGAATTGAATATATAATGATTTCGAAATGAATTGAATATATAATGATCTCGAAATGAATTGAATATATAATGATTTCGAAATGAATTGAATATATAATGATCTCGAAATGAATTGAATATATAACGATTTCGAAATGAATTGAATATATAACGATTTCGAAATGAATTGAATTGAAAACGATTTCGAAATGAATTGAATTGAAAACGATTTCGAAATAAAATGAATTGAATTGAAAACGATTTCGAAATGAATTGAATAAAATGATCTCGAAATGAATTGAATATATAACGATTTCGAAATGAATTGAATAGATAACGAATTCGAATTGAATTGAAAACGAATTCGAATTTAATTGAAAACGAATTCGAATTGAATTGAAAACGAATTCAAATTGAATTGAAATTTGAATTGAATAGAAATGAATTTTAAAACGAATTTATAAAGAAGAATTCAATTTTGATTTGAATTGAAATGGAAGTTGAAATTGCTTTTGAAACAAATTTTAAAACTATTTATATAATTCGTTTTAAATAGAAATCGACGAAATATATATTATATATATTATATATATAATATAATGGCCTGAATAGAACGCGCCGCGCCGTGGCAGCTCGCGAATTTCGACCATTTATTTCAAACGGACATTACGGGAGATCCGACCGTCGGATTCTCCTAAAACCGGAACCGTTGGGTTCGTATCGAAAAGAGCTTTCTAACGAATATTAGAAATTAGAAATCTAACGGTTGGATTTGGAATTATGTCCAAATCAAATTTGAAAAAGGTCGCTATAAGTGCAGTTCGATGGCCATTGATGGAAATCGACTGTACTGGCCTTGATAAAATTATTAAAAATAGTAATAATTTGTGTAAAATCATAAGAAATGATTTAGAAAGAATTGGGATGAAAAACTCCGTATTTGAAAAGATAAAAATAGATTTTTTTATCGAAATGAACTAGTTTTGAACTAGAATTATAATTCTATTTATTTTTAAATAAATAAATTGAATTTGAAATGGTTTTGAAAATAACCAGAATTTCCAATGATTGCATTGGAGTGGATTTGAATCGAAATTGTCTTCGGAATATTTCGATGTTGGATTTCGTGATTATACAAATGTTGTTATGGAAATTTGAAAGATATATATATATCGTTATTTCCAATGCGATATTTGTTAGTCGTAGAATTTGATATTGAATATAAGCCGGTGTATTTTCTATTCAGAGCCTTGTATTGAATATCAAATGTGATTTGGGTTTGTCGTGAATGGTGTCTTCACTAACACTGTTCTTGAACCCAGTTGAGAAAAGATTAAATCTTTTTATTTAGATTTAATGAAGTGTACCAATTAAATAATATTTAATTGGAATTAAATCGATATTGATTTTTGGGTTTATCGTGAACAGTGTTTTAAATAACACTCGTTCTTTAACTCGATAATTAATGAATGTGATTTTGGGTTTATCGTGAACCGTGTTTTAAATGACACTGATTCTTTAACCCAGTCACAGATTAAAACTAAGTGGAGTTTTAATGAATCTTCAATTAGATTGAAAAGATCGAAAATGGGGTATCACCAGTTTTACTCCAAGCGATAGTTAAATCTTTAATTAGATTTGAACGTGAAATGGTAATTGAATTTACCGATAACACCGTGGTGTTAGATATGAAGTATAACCAGTTTTACTTCATGGGATGAATAGGTTGGGATTGGGAAATTAAAACAAATGATTACTTCGGTAAGGTTCGCTAATCCCGACTAGTTTGAATTGATATTCAAAAATAGATTAAAGAATAAATTCAGGAATTTATCTTGGATAAAATTAATGGGAACCTTTCCCTATGAATGTGAAATCAGAAACTAACTGTCGGTTAGCTAAGCAGAATGGTTTTCTGGATATTGATCTGATGTTGGTTTCGGCCTTCGGGGTTAATATTTGGGGAATTATTCTCTTGATTAATTTACGGTTAGTGACTGATGAATTGGAATGAGGCGTATGTTGTGTTTGTGTAACACTTATTTAAAATATACGCGAGTTATTCGGAAAGACCGGGTTTATCCCATTCTGAATAACTGATACGACGATAAGTCGAAGATGAAGACGGTGGTCGAAGACCAGAAGTCTTCACGTCGTTTGGGTGCTTACTGATGATCTTGATTGGGCTGTACACCCAAGAAGATGGAAACAGTTAGTGATCGTCCAGACGTACTTGGAGATCGATGGATATGCGAGGTACTAGGTGCCTCCGGTTTCGTTCAGACCCAGAACGGACTTGTAAATGGACTGTGTGTCTGACATTGGATTTTAGTCCGTGTGATTGATCTCTATTAAATGTATATCTGTTTGGCGGAGAAGAATTTATTCTCTTGCTTAACGCCCTTCTCTGAGACGTACGAGCTCAGGGGTTATATATTGATGGATATCAAACGCATGGAGTGAATTGCCTGTGTGGCATGCCTAAGTGGCAAATGATCGAGGCTTCTGTTGAAAAGCAAAGTCTTGTGGTTGATGATCGAAGCACGGCCTTCGTGGCGTAGCTTTGTGTAACGTTTACTTCGCGAGTTTCACACCCGGTATGAATCAAAAACGGGAGAGGACATCAGGGAGGACTTGCGTTTCTTTCTAGCTAGAAGTGGCGTCAGTGGTTTTACACGCCCTGACGAGTTTGACTTATGTGGTTGTTGCTGTTGCGAGGCGCCTCGGTTTGATCGGACGATCCAGGTCCGATGGAGTCATTTTTTGGCTCATTGACGCCCCAAAGGGCGGGGAGACGTATTGTTCAGGCATAATAATCCACATCGGTGGACCGGCCCTGACGATCCAAGGCTTGCCTGCGCGCTTGCCTGAGACACGGGCTAGAGCGTCTCGAATCGGTTGAGGACTATCTTTTGCCTCGGTTCATAGTTGGGAACCCAATTTCCAAATACGTGACTTTGCGATTTTGATTGTATAACCTATATATGGCGACATAGTGGTATGGGGCATTCATGCCGCCTATGATTGATACTTATGATTTGAAGTTGTTTTTATACACTATGCACTTATAATAGTATCAAACAATTTGTTTTAACCGTATCAAGCATTCTTTGGCTGTTATAAGGGAAAACCCTATCCTCGGCTGCGTTGCATTGTGTGATGGGACCTGGGTCTTATAACAGCTTCATTTTTCTTTATTTAGCATTGCGCTGTTTGTTTTATGCACTGGTATTCTTGGGAGGAAACCCGTTCCGTGTTATACGGCGTGGTCCCTTGATTTACCTAACTTTGAAAATAAAGATTAACTGTTTTAGTTCTCACACCAGTCCCATGACTGACCTGGAGTTTATTGTTTTAACCTAAACTCTGGGTGCCCTTATTTTGACACGGGCAGCTAGTAGTTTTGGTTTTGCAGATTTATATTCACAGGATCCTGGTTTACAGCTGGAACGATATCCGGAAAGCTTTGTATCCGTATATCTCCTTCTAGTTGTGTATTGTATTATTTTCCGCTGCTATGTATTTAAATGTAATTTAAATCTCTGATATTTCTGTGTAATATTCATTTATACTCTGTATATTCTTGTAATCTGATGCATTGTTGTAACATACAATGAAATGTTCTTCTGTATGCGTTCTGTTGTGGTTTGTTCTCGAACTATCCGACGCTTTCCTTTACGGGGAAGTTGCGGGTCGTTACAGTTGGTATCAGAGCTTTGGTTTACAAAGCTCAGAGAACAAGACACATTAGAATCATACGAAAGAATTCATCAGATATTGGATTAGCAATATCCAATGGAATGACTCGTTAGAGATGGGATCAGTAGTATCCTAGAACGAGTGTGAAGAGTATATTTTTAAAATGAAAACAAATTTTTGTTTTGAAAATTTAAATCAATTATACGTATTTGATTATTTATTTACATTGATTTGGACAATCAAATATATAGAGATTTTAGTATACGTCTGATCCACGTGTATTGAAGCCTCAAATATATTCGATAGATATAGAATCACACTCTAGTCGCTCGGACATGATTCTAATGATTGACGCGTCATCATTAGAATTTATTTTCGTGTTTCGAAGGTGTGATTTCTATATGTTTCCATTAGACTGGTGTGAGAACCAAAATTAGATAGGGCCTATTGTTGTGATTTGGCATCAAAAATCTGATTTTTGTATATGTATCAAAATTATGAATTTGAAATTCTAATTCACTAATTGATTGATGTTTGTGTTGTTTGTTCATTTGTTTGCTAATTTTGAACCATTATGCCTAATTTGATCGAATAATGAATTGTATTGAAATTTGGTCGCATTTGCTTGCATATACATATACTTATATTGAACAGGTCATAGCAAGGAGGCTAGAGCAGAGAATAAAATTTGTTTGCCCGACAAATAGGTACAGGTTTACTACATAATTTACTGTTTTGTTTGGGTGATGATGATTTTATGAGCCTATTGGCTAGCCGCTTGGCTTTTTCTTTTTCTTTTTGAGATCTGAAGGACCGGGGAAGCTATTTGAAATTCCCCGATGCTCCCGGTGCAGGGGAGGCTATGGCGAAATTTTTCGAAAATTTAGGGTGTTAGACAAATTTTTGAGATTTTTGAAAAGTTCTTAGAAACTGAAAAGTTGAAGAACTTAAGCCGTAATCAAAGCAATGGAAGTTGAGTTGAATTGTTAAACCACTTTCGACTTTGTTCCTTTTCGGGGACGAAAAGTTTTAAGTGGGGGAGATTGTAACAACCCGTAAAATGCGGGCCAGTTTGAAATTTTTATTTTGGCAATTTTAGCGAATTTTGATTATTTAAAATGAATTATTTTAAATAATATCGACGAGAAATTTATTTCGAATATAATTCGAACGTATATATTATACGCGTCGTCGTTAGAATATAAATATTTATATATAATTATAAATAGAATTGAAAATGGCGCGGTAGTTCGATAATTCGATTTCAAACTTCAATTGAATGTACCGGGTGCAAAACAATCCGGATTTTAGTGAAACCGAAAACATTAGGATCTAATTGATAATATCTTTCCAACGAATCCGCAAAATTGAGATTTCTTAACGGGAATCAAAAGATATGTCCAGTTGAAAATTCTGAATAGTCGCTATGGAATTCAGGCCTGTAACGACCCGGAGATTTTCGACTCTGAAAATCGACACAAAACCCAGCGTCGACTGTTCAGACATCAAAAATACCGGACCATTAATAGAAAGAAGTTAGAGGATGAGATAGAAAAGATAGAACTAATAGAATAGGAGAAGAAGAAGAACACAGTTGAACATAACCAGAGTAAACACGAATCTCACAGCGGAACGAATAAAATATATTATATAACATAACTTTGGAATACAAATCTGTTTTGTATATACATACCATTATCAGAGTACAACATAACATTTGATACAGCGGAAATAACTCTAAATAGTGAAGACTTCGGCTTCAAGCTCCTCCAAGTGTATCTGCAAAGCCTGAAACACTTGACTGCCCGTACAAATTTGGGCACCCAAGAGTTTAGGGAAAACAACAAAATAAACTCTGGGTCAGTCATGGGACTGGTGTGAGTAAATTCCAACCATATGGCTTAACTTTGAAAATCCTTTTTGAAACAAAAAGGATAATAGTAAGACCAGCCCACACATAAACATGGACGGTTTTTACCTTACTATAACCCAAATCATTATTGATATCAAAATCCAGTGATATTATAATAATGTCTAATCAAATAAATAACCAAATAGTAGAACGCTTGCATCTCACACTCTACATATATAGTATAAAATCAAAAAACCGCAGGGCGCTTATTGGAGATTGGATTCCAACTATGACAAGGTATGGGACCACCTTCCGATGATGTATCTCTAGAGGCAAATACACCTGGGTTCAACAAGAACGTCTTGCAACCCGGCCCACACATGACCGACCACTCATTTCACTTGAGTGTATCGAATGTATATCACCAACGGTTGGACTCAAACCACCGTTCCCGAATGGGCAGAATCGATAGATTTAGAAACAAAAGGAATTTCTCTAGATAGGTGATTATACACCCTAATGGGAGCGACCCACATAGCCATGCTGCCTGCCCGATTTTTGTCATTTCCCGGTTGTGAGGCTTGAGGCTACGTCTACCTTTCAGAACATCTGGCCACCATACACTTTAAATGCCACATCGTCAAACCCGTCAAATCACTAGTTAATCTTCTCAAAGATATCACGGGTATAAAAGCTAAGAGAAACGAGTTTCTCCGCCACCAGACGTAATACCTTGAACAGATCGTCTTATGTGACTGTTAGGAATACTCTGTCAGACATTCGTCCATACAAGTTGTCCTGGAACTGGACAAACAGAAAACATCATTCTGAAAAATAGGACGGCCCTTGCATTTCACTCCGTCTTCAATTGTCTTCAGCATAATCCAATTCGCAACGCTTATGCCTATACGGAGTGGTTCTCGGATAATAAATCCAACCGGTCTCTCCGTATTGACAACGATGATCAAAACATTTCGATAGTCGGTTATTTTACTATCGAAGTAAAAACAACATCTATTCGAATGTTCAACTAACATCACACAACCACGGGCACTTTTATTTTAGATTCATTTTTATCGTTCAAATTCCCAAATCTTACTAGATATTTCTCAAACCCTGTTTTAGCACTTTAACACTTCTTGGAAATCATTCTCAGTTATTAAAAACTCTTATCCTTATATTTATAAAATTCCTCTTCTTTATTCAATTTCAAAACTATCTGACCAAAATATGTTAATTAAAATATTAATTAACTTTTAATAAAACCTTCCTACATTTAACAATTATATGTTGGAAACGATTCCCATTAACTTAATCGAAAACAGGTCAATTTAGTAACCCAATTCTATTTTAAACCAGTTGATTTAAATCAACTTGGAATAATCTACTTAATTGATTACAGTAAATTTCTTTTAATTTATTTTAAATTGAATTGTGTAAAACTCGATACCACGTCGAGTGACTTACGTACACCATCGATGGATATAACTGCACATACATGGGCCAAAATTTATTCAATCCTCTCTTCTCGACTTAAACATTTATTTATGCACATAAATATATATGCATATAAATTATACAAATATTTATATAATATTTCACTTGTATTTAACTTGAACATTCTCTTCTTTTTATTATTCAAATGGGCCTAGCCCAGTTCTAACAGCCCATTCAGATTTTTAAACTAATATTAACTTTAACTCTTTTTTTTTTATGTATATATATAAGGCCCGGGCCTAAAAACCCACTGGCCAATTCCCTTGCAACAGTCCCCTTCAGGTGGTTCAAAACCCATAAGCCAACTCATGAATTTGGCTACAGCAAAAAGAACAACTTCCCATCCCATCTTTCCCCTCTTTTCTTTTGCTTCCTACTGTCGTCCTTATGATGTTGTCTCCCCTATGCATGCACCATCTCCTACCGTATCCTTCCACCTATATACCCACGCACGAAATACTCTTATCCACCCTTTTTTTCCTTTTGTGCTTTCTCTTCTCATTCGTGTTTGCTGCTACCACTTCCATACTCTCTCTATTTTCTTCCTTCTTTACTTTTTCTTTACTTTTTCTTTTCTTTTCTTTTGTGCATGTTTTGGTCCAACCTGAGCACCACTCTCAAGTCCACTACCACACGTGAAATCCCCTTTTTGCAATTCTATCTCCTGTATTCTTTAAACAAAAGTATTTGAAACATAAACACTTTTTTCTTTCTTTTATATATCATAGAGTACAAGGTCCAAGCCAAATGCTTAGTCCATCAGTTCGCCAAACAGATCCCAGGCCTCACCGAATCCCACTAAATCACATGCAAATGCCCTCATATCCATACGCAAAAAAAAAAAAAAAAAAAAAAAAAAAAAAATTAAGGATCCATGCATCTTACCCCCTCTCATTTCAGAACGTGACCATGTATTAAACTGAAGCCAGTCTTGGGCATCCATGCACTTGTATGAACACATCCACACAGCAAAGTTCCCATTTTATCTTCCCCTGTTTGCATTGCTTCCAATAAAATGACCATGCACCAAAATTCAACACACACCTGGATACACTCATGGCCGTACATGAGGCTTATAGCCTTTGATCTGTACGATTTTTTTTTTATATAGTGCACGGACTATGCGTTGTGCGCATGCACACCTACAATGTTCACCAACTCCGCGCCGAAATCATCCCCGTGAACCACTTTACCTCGCCTGAATCCATCGGCATCGACCACTCCATTTAGTTCCTTATCCGACATACTTCAATAAACAGTATCTCCTCAGCTTCAAAATTCTTTTTCTGTTTGTCGTTTCAAATATTTTGTTTGTTTGTTTTTTTTTTCCTTTTACGCAGGGTTTCATATTTTTTTTCCCAAGTTTATGCTGATCAAGTCTTCCTAGTCATTAATCCTTCTACTGTATATTACTGATATCCAAATATATATATGTATTACTATTTTGAGTGAAACAGATGTTCATATAAACTACATATTTGTTATTGAATTCTATTGTAAGAACTCAGTAAAAAAAAAATTATATTTTAGCTTTCCTTAATACAGGGTAATGGTCACAATTCAAAACAGAGCAATACTGTAAATTCTAATTTCATCCCTCACATTCACATGTAGAAGTGAATTTAACTTCATTCAATATACTCAGTCACTCAAAGCATACAAACATATATATATATATTAGCTTCATGCATATACTACTTGAAATAGATCTAAATGGAAATGTTTACTCACAGCAGTGTTTTACTGTGTTGGTTAATTATTTGGCTTCTAGGTTTCATCTTAGTAAGAATTTTATTCATTAAATCCAACCATACATTATAAAACATTAGTAAAAGGTAAAAATGGGATATAAGGGAAGTTTCACTTACATAATTATCTACTGTTTTATACTATCAGGCAATATAATCATCATAGAATGCAAAAAAACAGTGGGTGTTTACTCACATATGTGATCCTCCTGTTTGCTGTCATGGCCGAATATATATTACACCATGTAAATTTATGTTCCCCCTTACAAACGTTGACACCATGCATGTATACCGCTCTCCAGACCGCATGCAAGCACGTACATCATCATTCACCAGCGTTTCCTTGCTCGCCCGAGCCTTGCCGGAGCCGACTCCCCTGCCTCCGCATGCTGTTCGGCTACTACTTCATCTACATGATGCTCTACGTTCCCTTTTGCTTTTAAAAGGTTTGAGTGTTATAAATATCATAGCAAAGGAGTTTTATTTATTTTCATGGTGACTTAGAGTTTCTGAAAAAAGAAAGCACAAGGCTTGCGTTTTATATTGGTCAGGTGCCTTGGGTGCAAAGGAATAGGGATTAATAGAACTATAGGTTAGGTTTGCTGTTCTTTCGACAAGTTCTTTTCAGCTCAAAACACTATGCTGCGTTGTAGGGGAAGGACAGCTATGTGTTTTCTTTGGCATGAACTCTTGATGTGGTAACAGTGTATGCATGTATAGCTCCTGTACGATGATGTTTTAATTAATGCTTTTTACACGGTTTCAACCGTCATTTGAGTGTCCTTTACTTTATGTGTTGTTTGATATTATTATAGGCTAAACATTTTTCTTTTGTTTTCAAGTTTTAGATGATTCAACCCTGTGTGCATCGAGTTAAATGTTTATATGCTTCAATGCCATTTAACGTTCAATAACTTGTTATTGAATTTATCACCGGGTACCCTATGGCATACGAATTCTGTTTCGGTCACGGACGGCTATCGACCGAAATAAAAATACAGTCGTGTCCAACGATGAGCCACGATCCCAAAAATATAATAATATCGGTAGTTTAACTTATATTGCGAAACCCCGAAATATCCATATAGGGTGCAAAATACTCCAAATAAAAAGTTGCGTATTTAATTAATTAAAAATTTCAGTAAAATTCTAAAAATTAAATTATCACTACGTCTCAAAAGAATCTTGTCTACATTCGAAACTGATAAGAAGTTATTTCAAATAAACCGTTATGGTCGATATACGATTTCATAGCGACTTTCTGAATATTTGATTTTGACATATCTTGCAATATATAATCCGAAATCTCGATTTTTCACTTCTGTTAGAAAGATACAGTTTAACAGATTCCAGTATTTCTTGTTTCGCAGAAATCCGATTTAAAACGAGTCCTGTACACTCAGTTGAAGTTCAGAACGTTAAATTACGAACTGCAACGTCGTTATGAGCTCGATTATATTGAATATATATTTTTATACATTCAACTTCGTTTTAATTAATATTTAAATCTACTTATATTAAGAATTCAATATTTAAACTGATTTAAATATTCAAATGTAAACTGATAAAAATGCGGGACATTACATTCCTTCCCCCTTAAAATAATTTCGTCCTCGAAATTGCTAAGGTAGGAAAAATGCTACAATTTCTGTTGTAAACATGTTAAAAATTCTTTTGGTTTACTTCATATTTTCAGTTCCAACTGAACTGATTTATTCCAATTAAAAATCAATTCCTTATTTCGAATATTTTCAAAATTCTGAAAATTTTCTAACACCATAAATTTCCAAGAAATTTTTGCCAGCATCTCCTCTGTACGCCTTATTCGGTAGTACAACAACATGCAACTCTGGGCCTTCTCCCTTTATTGGGCATTCAACTTTCTCGCCTCCATTTGCAATCCATTCAGCATATCCAAATGCATCTCCAACTGATCTCCAGTCAGTTTATTCTCAATTAATAATTCCAACTCAAATTTCTTTTTCAAACTCCAGTTCAATTCCAATTCCAAATAATCAAATTTCCCGACCAAGTTTAGTTCCATTTCCAATCTCAATTCACAACTCAACTACTTGGTCAAGTCAAATCCTTATTCCAGTACGATTTCCACTTACTTGGCTTTAATTCAACTCCACTTTTAGTTGGCTTATCTAAATTCTCTGTTTATTTACTTCATAAGTAAATTTTAAATTTCAGAATTTCAAATTCCTGGGGTTTCTATTTCAAATCAGTTTGGAATCATATACATATATGTTCATAACATAGCAATTCAAAACATTTGAATTTCCGAACAAATTATTCCAAAACAAAATTTTTGGTAGTAATCCGTCACTTAGAAACTCGAAAATGAATACAGATAATGGTCGACTTCATCATCGGAATTCATTTCCCAGCGATCAAAGTGAGTTCAATACTATATCACTTTCAAAACTCATATTCAAATACTTTTATTTGAAATTACTTCAAAAATATCTTTTCGAAACTTGGATAATATTTCAAAATTTCCCCAGGATCTTAAAATTCCATATATTTAATTCAAATTTCATTTACAAACATTTTCATGTATCAGAATTTTTTTATTCCAATTCTGGTTTAAATTTCAGATTCAGTATATCTGATTTTACATATTATATGTATAAAATATTTCGATTGGTTATTTATATAACCAGTTCAATTATAAATCTTATTCGATCTTAATTACGATCAACACATCCAATATACTACATTAATCCCAAGATATATACCTCTTTTATATCAAAATATATTTTGGGTAAAATTATCCCATTTACCCTCTATTCAAAACATACCGTGTCGAATTACTCTGTTCAAGAGTTTAGAAACACCTATCGACACAGTTTGCATTACTGTTTCGACCAGAATTCATAAACCACTTGCCAAACCAATCAACACAATATAAAACAGTTTTTATATTGATTTACAAATACGCGCTCATATATATACACTCAAACTCAATCTAAGGTACTGCTAACCTTATCTCTATTGAGTCACGCCACAAAGCCAAGGTAATCACTTAACCTCGCTCTGATACCAACTGTAACGACCCAGCGGTTTTTCGACTCTGAAAATCGACACAAAACCCAGCGTCGACTGTTCAGACATCAAAAATACCGGACCATTAATAGAAAGAAGTTAGAGGATGAGATAGAAAAGATAGAACTAATAGAATAGGAGAAGAAGAAGAACACAGTTGAACATAACCAGAGTAAACACGAATCTCACAGCGGAACGAATAAAATATATTATATAACATAACTTTGGAATACAAATCTGTTTTGTATATACATACCATTATCAGAGTACAACATAACATTTGATACAGCGGAAATAACTCTAAATAGTGAAGACTTCGGCTTCAAGCTCCTCCAAGTGTATCTGCAAAGCCTGAAACACTTGACTGCCCGTACAAATTTGGGCACCCAAGAGTTTAGGGAAAACAACAAAATAAACTCTGGGTCAGTCATGGGACTGGTGTGAGTAAATTCCAACCATATGGCTTAACTTTGAAAATCCTTTTTGAAACAAAAAGGATAATAGTAAGACCAGCCCACACATAAACATGGACGGTTTTTACCTTACTATAACCCAAATCATTATTGATATCAAAATCCAGTGATATTATAATAATGTCTAATCAAATAAATAACCAAATAGTAGAACGCTTGCATCTCACACTCTACATATATAGTATAAAATCAAAAAACCGCAGGGCGCTTATTGGAGATTGGATTCCAACTATGACAAGGTATGGGACCACCTTCCGATGATGTATCTCTAGAGGCAAATACACCTGGGTTCAACAAGAACGTCTTGCAACCCGGCCCACACATGACCGACCACTCATTTCACTTGAGTGTATCGAATGTATATCACCAACGGTTGGACTCAAACCACCGTTCCCGAATGGGCAGAATCGATAGATTTAGAAACAAAAGGAATTTCTCTAGATAGGTGATTATACACCCTAATGGGAGCGACCCACATAGCCATGCTGCCTGCCCGATTTTTGTCATTTCCCGGTTGTGAGGCTTGAGGCTACGTCTACCTTTCAGAACATCTGGCCACCATACACTTTAAATGCCACATCGTCAAACCCGTCAAATCACTAGTTAATCTTCTCAAAGATATCACGGGTATAAAAGCTAAGAGAAACGAGTTTCTCCGCCACCAGACGTAATACCTTGAACAGATCGTCTTATGTGACTGTTAGGAATACTCTGTCAGACATTCGTCCATACAAGTTGTCCTGGAACTGGACAAACAGAAAACATCATTCTGAAAAATAGGACGGCCCTTGCATTTCACTCCGTCTTCAATTGTCTTCAGCATAATCCAATTCGCAACGCTTATGCCTATACGGAGTGGTTCTCGGATAATAAATCCAACCGGTCTCTCCGTATTGACAACGATGATCAAAACATTTCGATAGTCGGTTATTTTACTATCGAAGTAAAAACAACATCTATTCGAATGTTCAACTAACATCACACAACCACGGGCACTTTTATTTTAGATTCATTTTTATCGTTCAAATTCCCAAATCTTACTAGATATTTCTCAAACCCTGTTTTAGCACTTTAACACTTCTTGGAAATCATTCTCAGTTATTAAAAACTCTTATCCTTATATTTATAAAATTCCTCTTCTTTATTCAATTTCAAAACTATCTGACCAAAATATGTTAATTAAAATATTAATTAACTTTTAATAAAACCTTCCTACATTTAACAATTATATGTTGGAAACGATTCCCATTAACTTAATCGAAAACAGGTCAATTTAGTAACCCAATTCTATTTTAAACCAGTTGATTTAAATCAACTTGGAATAATCTACTTAATTGATTACAGTAAATTTCTTTTAATTTATTTTAAATTGAATTGTGTAAAACTCGATACCACGTCGAGTGACTTACGTACACCATCGATGGATATAACTGCACATACATGGGCCAAAATTTATTCAATCCTCTCTTCTCGACTTAAACATTTATTTATGCACATAAATATATATGCATATAAATTATACAAATATTTATATAATATTTCACTTGTATTTAACTTGAACATTCTCTTCTTTTTATTATTCAAATGGGCCTAGCCCAGTTCTAACAGCCCATTCAGATTTTTAAACTAATATTAACTTTAACTCTTTTTTTTTTATGTATATATATAAGGCCCGGGCCTAAAAACCCACTGGCCAATTCCCTTGCAACAGTCCCCTTCAGGTGGTTCAAAACCCATAAGCCAACTCATGAATTTGGCTACAGCAAAAAGAACAACTTCCCATCCCATCTTTCCCCTCTTTTCTTTTGCTTCCTACTGTCGTCCTTATGATGTTGTCTCCCCTATGCATGCACCATCTCCTACCGTATCCTTCCACCTATATACCCACGCACGAAATACTCTTATCCACCCTTTTTTTCCTTTTGTGCTTTCTCTTCTCATTCGTGTTTGCTGCTACCACTTCCATACTCTCTCTATTTTCTTCCTTCTTTACTTTTTCTTTACTTTTTCTTTTCTTTTCTTTTGTGCATGTTTTGGTCCAACCTGAGCACCACTCTCAAGTCCACTACCACACGTGAAATCCCCTTTTTGCAATTCTATCTCCTGTATTCTTTAAACAAAAGTATTTGAAACATAAACACTTTTTTCTTTCTTTTATATATCATAGAGTACAAGGTCCAAGCCAAATGCTTAGTCCATCAGTTCGCCAAACAGATCCCAGGCCTCACCGAATCCCACTAAATCACATGCAAATGCCCTCATATCCATACGCAAAAAAAAAAAAAAAAAAAAAAAAAAATTAAGGATCCATGCATCTTACCCCCTCTCATTTCAGAACGTGACCATGTATTAAACTGAAGCCAGTCTTGGGCATCCATGCACTTGTATGAACACATCCACACAGCAAAGTTCCCATTTTATCTTCCCCTGTTTGCATTGCTTCCAATAAAATGACCATGCACCAAAATTCAACACACACCTGGATACACTCATGGCCGTACATGAGGCTTATAGCCTTTGATCTGTACGATTTTTTTTTTTATATAGTGCACGGACTATGCCTTGTGCGCATGCACACCTACAATGTTCACCAACTCCGCGCCGAAATCATCCCCGTGAACCACTTTACCTCGCCTGAATCCATCGGCATCGACCACTCCATTTAGTTCCTTATCCGACATACTTCAATAAACAGTATCTCCTCAGCTTCAAAACTCTTTTTCTGTTTGTCGTTTCAAATATTTTGTTTGTTTGTTTTTTTTTTCCTTTTACGCAGGGTTTCATATTTTTTTTCCCAAGTTTATGCTGATCAAGTCTTCCTAGTCATTAATCCTTCTACTGTATATTACTGATATCCAAATATATATATGTATTACTATTTTGAGTGAAACAGATGTTCATATAAACTACATATTTGTTATTGAATTCTATTGTAAGAACTCAGTAAAAAAAAATTATATTTTAGCTTTCCTTAATACAGGGTAATGGTCACAATTCAAAACAGAGCAATACTGTAAATTCTAATTTCATCCCTCACATTCACATGTAGAAGTGAATTTAACTTCATTCAATATACTCAGTCACTCAAAGCATACAAACATATATATATATTAGCTTCATGCATATACTACTTGAAATAGATCTAAATGGAAATGTTTACTCACAGCAGTGTTTTACTGTGTTGGTTAATTATTTGGCTTCTAGGTTTCATCTTAGTAAGAATTTTATTCATTAAATCCAACCATACATTATAAAACATTAGTAAAAGGTAAAAATGGGATATAAGGGAAGTTTCACTTACATAATTATCTACTGTTTTATACTATCAGGCAATATAATCATCATAGAATGCAAAAAAACAGTGGGTGTTTACTCACATATGTGATCCTCCTGTTTGCTGTCATGGCCGAATATATATTACACCATGTAAATTTATGTTCCCCCTTACAAACGTTGACACCATGCATGTATACCGCTCTCCAGACCGCATGCAAGCACGTACATCATCATTCACCAGCGTTTCCTTGCTCGCCCGAGCCTTGCCGGAGCCGACTCCCCTGCCTCCGCATGCTGTTCGGCTACTACTTCATCTACATGATGCTCTACGTTCCCTTTTGCTTTTAAAAGGTTTGAGTGTTATAAATATCATAGCAAAGGAGTTTTATTTATTTTCATGGTGACTTAGAGTTTCTGAAAAAAGAAAGCACAAGGCTTGCGTTTTATATTGGTCAGGTGCCTTGGGTGCAAAGGAATAGGGATTAATAGAACTATAGGTTAGGTTTGCTGTTCTTTCGACAAGTTCTTTTCAGCTCAAAACACTATGCTGCGTTGTAGGGGAAGGACAGCTATGTGGTTTCTTTGGCATGAACTCTTGATGTGGTAACAGTGTATGCATGTATAGCTCCTGTACGATGATGTTTTAATTAATGCTTTTTACACGGTTTCAACCGTCATTTGAGTGTCCTTTACTTTATGTGTTGTTTGATATTATTATAGGCTAAACATTTTTCTTTTGTTTTCAAGTTTTAGATGATTCAACCCTGTGTGCATCGAGTTAAATGTTTATATGCTTCAATGCCATTTAACGTTCAATAACTTGTTATTGAATTTATCACCGGGTACCCTATGGCATACGAATTCTGTTTCGGTCACGGACGGCTATCGACCGAAATAAAAATACAGTCGTGTCCAACGATGAGCCACGATCCCAAAAATATAATAATATCGGTAGTTTAACTTATATTGCGAAACCCCGAAATATCCATATAGGGTGCAAAATACTCCAAATAAAAAGTTGCGTATTTAATTAATTAAAAATTTCAGTAAAATTCTAAAAATTAAATTATCACTACGTCTCAAAAGAATCTTGTCTACATTCGAAACTGATAAGAAGTTATTTCAAATAAACCGTTATGGTCGATATACGATTTCATAGCGACTTTCTGAATATTTGATTTTGACATATCTTGCAATATATAATCCGAAATCTCGATTTTTCACTTCTGTTAGAAAGATACAGTTTAACAGATTCCAGTATTTCTTGTTTCGCAGAAATCCGATTTAAAACGAGTCCTGTACACTCAGTTGAAGTTCAGAACGTTAAATTACGAACTGCAACGTCGTTATGAGCTCGATTATATTGAATATATATTTTTATACATTCAACTTCGTTTTAATTAATATTTAAATCTACTTATATTAAGAATTCAATATTTAAACTGATTTAAATATTCAAATGTAAACTGATAAAAATGCGGGACATTACAAGGCCCTTAAAAATGGACATTTTGCAAACGACCTCGGATTTCGACGAAACCAGTTTTGTTGGGTCCGTGATGTAAAGTTATTGCTAGGTTTCAAATTTCATAATTTTTCGAATCAATATGTGAGCGTGGCAAAGGAAAACGCGTTTGACCAGTTTCAATTGATTTTAATCGACTGGAAATTGGCCATTTTTCTAACGATCTCAGAATTCGATGAAACTAGTTTTGTTAGGACCGTATCGTCAAAACGAAGCTAGAAAATATTTTTCTGGGATTTTTTCGAGTTAGTATGTGACCCCGGTAGATTGAAAAGTACGTTTAAAATACAATATAGTGATTTAAATGTAAATTCAACGGAAACTGATTGTAACGATCAAATCAGCTTGCGATACATATCCCATTGTGTTCAGAATGGGGGTGAAACGCTATGGACGACAGGCGGTGGGCCTCGTTTAGAGGTCGTATGTAAAAGTCAACTTTTTGAAATTAAAATAAATTAAATAATATAAGAAAATAATAATTCCCTCTCTCTCCTTCTCCTTAAATAATTTCTGGCCCCCCCTTTCTTCCAAATCGATATCAGATAGAAAAAAAAAAAACGCTGCGCGCCAGATCGCCATCGCCCCCCCCAGCGCCTTCGCCACCCACCTGACGCCGCCCGAGAAGAACCCCTCCCCTTCAACGCCTCCACCTCGCGAACCCCGGTGCTTCGCACCCTTCCTCAGGCGAGCTCGTCGCCTCCAGCAGACGCCAAGGCCCGCCGCCACCTGCAGATCAGCACCGCCACCCTCTGATCGCCAGGCCGAGCCTCCTTCCCCCGACTGAGATCGACGTCCTTCCCTCTTCTCCCTTTTCTGATTTGAGTGGACACCCAAACCCTCCACAAAAGCCACCAGCAAACCCTAGTCGCAGCCGTGACCCCACCCTCCCCCACCGCAACCCCACTGCGCCTTCCTCGACCCTCTGAACTGCCTCCTCCACCGCCAATTCATTTGTAAGTATTTTTAATTCCATTTTATTTATTAATTTTATTGATTAAAATTTGAGACTTCTAGATGAAATTTTTTTTGAAATAAAAAGAGTGGATTTTTAGAGAGCAAAGGAATTGATTTGTATAGCGAAAAAGATTCGACCTTTATATAGAAACAGATTTTTTATATATATAATTAGCGATGGAAAAGAAGTGATCTTTGAAAACGAACAGTAGTGATTTTTGAAAACAAAAAGAAGCGATTTTTAAGAAGTTAAAAATATAATTTTTATAATATAAAAAGAGTAAAAATATGATTTTTATTAAGGTAAAGTAATAAAAATATAGTTTTTATAAGACAGAGAATATAAAAATACGATTTTTATATATGTTGTAGGGAAAAGATTTGATCTTTATAAGTATAGGGATGATAAAAATGTGATTTTTACTTAAACCGTGTGAAACAGAGTGCGATGGGACCAAGAGAAAGCACGGCGAAGATGCCCTACATAAGAAGAGTCATGGCGTCTGGATTAGCAATAGGTGAGAATTTCTCACCTTTCAATTTATTTTTCTAGTTATATATATATATACTAGGATGCAGACGGTGCTTAGTAGCACCCGACACAATCGTCCACAGACCATGGACTTGTTTGTTTGGTTGCATAGCTTAGTTATATGATTTGATTTGAATTTGGTTGTTTGGTGAATTTGATTGATGTGTGAATGGCGTGGGCCTTCACTAGACCGGGGATAAGGCTAGGCCTTGTCCCGTTTCTAGTATCGTGCCGTTATGCCGCCGAAATTTTCTAAAATATGTTAGAAAAATAAAAGTATCATTTTATTTAAAGAATGAACTGAATAGAAATTCATATGTTGGAATAAAATGTTTTATCGTTAAAATATAATTTTTAACGTGAATGTGAATAAATAAATATTCATTTACAAACCAGACGGTTTGTTTATGTACACCTGTTTGAAGGACATTGATTGGGTCGATAAATTTTACACATCGCCCAACTGCACAAATAAAATTTGTGTTTGATTGTTTGAAACCCCACACGGGTATTGGGATGAAATTTGAAGTTCACTCATCCTGATTGATTAAATATGTCGATCGATTGATTGACAGGCTATTATAAGCGTTAGATATCTATATTTGATGCTTATACAGTGTAGTGCACTTTGGTTGATGGTTGATTATTTTCAATGCTATTATATACATGTGTTGTATGAAAATCCATATAATTAATTTTATATGGTAATTGATTGGGCCTCATTCCAATGTAGAAAATAAAGAATAATATAAAATAAAGGTTCATGTGTTGACAGTACTCATCCATTGAGATTGGTCATGTGTTGAACGAAATATTTTGATAATAACAACTATTTTGAAAAAGAAATATTTGAAATAGAATATTTGAAAATAGAAATTTATGAAGCCGTGTTGATTAGTTTGACGCCATTTTGATGTGAACGATATTTATATCGATTTTATTCATTTCGAAATGAATTGAATATATAATGATTTCGAAATGAATTGAATATATAATGATCTCGAAATGAATTGAATATATAATGATTTCGAAATGAATTGAATATATAATGATCTCGAAATGAATTGAATATATAACGATTTCGAAATGAATTGAATATATAACGATTTCGAAATGAATTGAATTGAAAACGATTTCGAAATGAATTGAATTGAAAACGATTTCGAAATAAAATGAATTGAATTGAAAACGATTTCGAAATGAATTGAATAAAATGATCTCGAAATGAATTGAATATATAACGATTTCGAAATGAATTGAATAGATAACGAATTCGAATTGAATTGAAAACAAATTCGAATTTAATTGAAAACGAATTCAAATTGAATTGAAAACGAATTCAAATCGAATTGAAATTTGAATTGAATAGAAATGAATTTTAAAACGAATTTATAAAGAAGAATTCAATTTTGATTTGAATTGAAATGGAAGTTGAAATTGCTTTTGAAACGAATTTTAAAACTATTTATATAATTCGTTTTAAATAGAAATCGACGAAATATATATTATATATATTATATATATAATATAATGGCCTGAATAGAACGCGCCGCGCCGCGGCAGCTCGCGAATTTCGACCATTTATTTCAAACGGACATTACGGGAGATCCGACCGTCGGATTCTCCTAAAACCGGAACCGTTGGGTTCGTATCGAAAAGAGCTTTCTAACGAATATTAGAAATTAGAAATCTAACGGTTGGATTTGGAATTATGTCCAAATCAAATTTGAAAAAGGTCGCTATAAGTGCAGTTCGATGGCCATTGATGGAAATCGACTGTACTGGCCTTGATAAAATTATTAAAAATAGTAATAATTTGTGTAAAATCATAAGAAATGATTTAGAAAGAATTGGGATGAAAAACTCCATATTTGAAAAGATAAAAATAGATTTTTTATCGAAATGAACTAGTTTTGAACTAGAATTATAATTCTATTTATTTTTAAATAAATAAATTGAATTTGAAATGGTTTTGAAAATAACCAGAATTTCCAATGATTGCATTGGAGTGGATTTGAATCGAAATTGTCTTCGGAATATTTCGATGTTGGATTTCGTGATTATACAAATGTTGTTATGGAAATTTGAAAGATATATATATATCGTTATTTCCAATGCGATATTTGTTAGTCGTAGAATTTGATATTGAATATAAGCCGGTGTATTTTCTATTCAGAGCCTTGTATTGAATATCAAATGTGATTTGGGTTTGTCGTGAATGGTGTCTTCACTAACACTGTTCTTGAACCCAGTTGAGAAAAGATTAAATCTTTTTATTTAGATTTAATGAAGTGTACCAATTAAATAATATTTAATTGGAATTAAATCGATATTGATTTTTGGGTTTATCGTGAACAGTGTTTTAAATAACACTCGTTCTTTAACTCGATAATTAATGAATGTGATTTTGGGTTTATCGTGAACCGTGTTTTAAATGACACTGATTCTTTAACCCAGTCACAGATTAAAACTAAGTGGAGTTTTAATGAATCTTTAATTAAATTGAAAAGATCGAAAATGGGGTATCACCAGTTTTACTCCAAGCGATAGTTAAATCTTTAATTAGATTTGAACGTGAAATGGTAATTGAATTTACCGATAACACCGTGGTGTTAGATATGAAGTATAACCAGTTTTACTTCATGGGATGAATAGGTTGGGATTGGGAAATTAAAACAAATGATTACTTCGGTAAGGTTCGCTAATCCCGACTAGTTTGAATTGATATTCAAAAATAGATTAAAGAATAAATTCAAGAATTTATCTTGGATAAAATTAATGGGAACCTTTCCCTATGAATGTGAAATCAGAAACTAACTGTCGGTTAGCTAAGCAGAATGGTTTTCTGGATATTGATCTGATGTTGGTTTCGGCCTTCGGGGTTAATATTTGGGGAATTATTCTCTTGATTAATTTACGGTTAGTGACTGATGAATTGGAATGAGGCGTATGTTGTGTTTGTGTAACACTTATTTAAAATATACGCGAGTTATTCGGAAAGACCGGGTTTATCCCATTCTGAATAACTGATACGACGATAAGTCGAAGATGAAGACGGTGGTCGAAGACCAGAAGTCTTCACGTCGTTTGGGTGCTTACTGATGATCTTGATTGGGCTGTACACCCAAGAAGATGGAAACAGTTAGTGATCGTCCAGACGTACTTGGAGATCGATGGATATGCGAGGTACTAGGTGCCTCCGGTTTCGTTCAGACCCAGAACGGACTTGTAAATGGACTGTGTGTCTGACATTGGATTTTAGTCCGTGTGATTGATCTCTATTAAATGTATATCTGTTTGGTGGCGGAAAATTTATTCTCTTGCTTAACGCCCTTCTCTGAGACGTACGAGCTCAGGGGTTATATATTGATGGATATCAAACGCATGGAGTGAATTGCCTGTGTGGCATGCCTAAGTGGCAAATGATCGAGGCTTCTGTTGAAAAGCAAAGTCTTGTGGTTGATGATCGAAGCACGGCCTTCGTGGCGTAGCTTTGTGTAATGTTTACTTCGCGAGTTTCACACCCGGTATGAACCAAAAACGGGAGAGGACATCAGGGAGGACTTGCGTTTCTTTCTAGCTAGAAGTGGCGTCAGTGGTTTTACACGCCCTGACGAGTTTGACTTATGTGGTTGTTGCTGTTGCGAGGCGCCTCGGTTTGATCGGACGATCCGGGTCCGATGGAGTCATTTTTTGGCTCATTGACGCCCCAAAGGGCGGGGAGACGTATTGTTCAGGCATAATAATCCACATCGGTGGACCGGCCCTGACGATCCAAGGCTTGCCTGCGCGCTTGCCTGAGACACGGGCTAGAGCGTCTCGAATCGGTTGAGGACTATCTTTTGCCTCGGTTCATAGTTGGGAACCCAATTTCCAAATACGTGACTTTGCGATTTTGATTGTATAACCTATATATGGCGACATAGTGGTATGGGGCATTCATGCCGCCTATGATTGATACTTATGATTTGAAGTTGTTTTTATACACTATGCACTTATAATAGTATCAAACAATTTGTTTTAACCGTATCAAGCATTCTTTGGCTGTTATAAGGGAAAACCCTATCCTCGGCTGCGTTGCATTGTGTGATGGGACCTGGGTCTTATAACAGCTTCATTTTTCTTTATTTAGCATTGCGCTGTTTGTTTTATGCACTGGTATTCTTGGGAGGAAACCCGTTCCGTGTTATACGGCGTGGTCCCTTGATTTACCTAACTTTGAAAATAAAGATTAACTGTTTTAGTTCTCACACCAGTCCCATAACTGACCTGGAGTTTATTGTTTTAACCTAAACTCTGGGTGCCCTTATTTTGACACGGGCAGCTAGTAGTTTTGTTTTTGCAGATTTATATTCACAGGATCCTGGTTTACAGCTGGAACGATATCCGGAAAGCTTTGTATCTGTATATCTCCTTCTAGTTGTGTATTGTATTATTTTCCGCTGCTATGTATTTAAATGTAATTTAAATCTCTGATATTTCTGTGTAATATTCATTTATACTCTGTATATTCTTGTAATCTGATGCATTGTTGTAACATACAATGAAATGTTCTTCTGTATGCGTTCTGTTGTGGTTTGTTCTCGAACTATCCGACGCTTTCCTTTACGGGGAAGTTGCGGGTCGTTACAACGAAAGAGGTATATACGGTATATGAGTATATATATATATATGTATTTTTATTTTATTTTATTTTTATTTATTTAATTTCAATGTAATTTCTATATCGCTCCTAACTCCAAATCAAACCCAACGAGTGTTGCCCCTAGCTAAATATCCTCATTCCGGACACAATGGTATATGTCCCGTAAGCCAATTCCATTGTTTCGATAAGTTTTTCTTTAAATTTAATTATAAAATATATAATTATTAACTTTGATCATTCATTTTAATTTACCGGGGCCACATACTGACTCCAAATATTCCCGAAAAATAAATCTAATAATGCTTTGAGGATACGGTCCTAACAAAATTAATTTCGTCGAATTTGGAGACCATTTGAAAAATGTCCATTTTCTGGTCGATCCAAATTGACTGAAATTGTCCAGAACACATTTTCTTTTGCCACGCTCCCATATTGATTCCAAAAATTATGAAAATTGGAATCCTGCAATAATTTGACATTCTAAATCCAACCAGGGTGGTTTCGTCGAAAACAGAGGTCATTTGCAAAATGGCTATTTAAACAGGCTATATATTATATTAAATTCCATAGCGACTATTTTGAATATTCAACTGGCCATAACTTTTGATTCCCGCTATGAAATTTCAAATTTTCAAATTCGTCGGAAAGATATTTTTAAACAGATTCTAATATTTTTGGTTTCATTAAAATCCAATTTATTTTGCGTCCTATACATTCAGTCAAAGTTTGAATTCAAATTTTCAAACTGCTGCGCTATTTCTAACTCCTTTTAAAATTAAAATAAATATATTCGTTCTAACTTCAATTTAAATACATTTTTAATCGTTATTATTTAAAATAAATTATTTCAACTATTCAAAATTCAATAAAATAGCTAAATAAATTTTTTAAATTGGTTCTGATTTTCCGAGTTGTTACACCTTTTAAATTCTATAAATAGTAACGATCTTCCTTTACAGAAGCTCGTCTTGATTATTAAATCGAATTCCATTCAATTTCAATTTAATATATTAAATTGATAAACTTTATTTTGGAAATTTTCCATTAAATCTTAATAAAAAGATTTATAAATTTCAAATCTATCTTCATTGTTGATTGGGTTAAAGAACGAATGTCTTTTAAAACATCGTTCACAAAGAACCCAAAATCAACTTCCACTTAATCCCAATTAATAAATATAATTGGAAAGCTTGATTAATCTTAATTAAAAAATTATTCTTTTCTCAACTGGGTTTAAGAATAGTGTTACTTAAGGCACCATTCATGACAAACCCAAAATCCAATTCGATATTAAATACAAGGCTCTAAATAGAAATTATATTGGCTTATATTCAATATCAAATTTTGAAACCAACAAATATCATATTGGGAATAACGATATATATATATATATATCTTTCAAATTCCTCAACAATATCTGTATAATCACGGAATCTAGTATCGAAATATTCCGAAGATTATTTTTCATTCAAATCCATTCCAATTTATTCGTTGGAAAACTCAGGTTATTTTAAAACCATTTCAATTCCTTTCAGTTTTCTATTCTAGTTGTTAATTTGTTCATTCTAATAAAAATGTCATTTATCTTTACAAATATGGAATATTTCATCCAAAATCTTTCCAAATCATTCATTATGATTTTACATAATTTATTCATATTTTTAATGATTTTAATATCATCATTTCAGTCAATTTCCGTATACGGTCATCGAACTACATTTACAGCGACCTTTTCCAAAACTGATTTGGACATAATTTGAAATCCAACCATTCAAATTTAAATCTCTTATATTCTTTGAAAAGATCATTTCGATACGAACCAAGAGGTTCTGGTTTTAGGAAAATCCGGCGGTCGGATCTCCCATTATGTCAATTTGAAGTCAATGGTCGAATTCGCGAACGGTCGCTGCGCGGTGCGTTCTATTCATGCCATTTAAATATCTATAATATATTTATCATTGATTTCCATTTGAAATGTATTTTATAAATCATTTTAAATTCGTTTTAAAAATCATTCCTACTTCATTTTCAATTTTAAACCAAATTGAATATTCCTTATCAATATAATACTAAAATGATAATATTTTCAAAATATCTGATTTTGAAATCCATTCTTTTCGACATTCATTATAAAATGAACAAAATCGATATAAAAATCTGTTTGAGTTAAAATGGAGTTCAACTACTTAACTCGGCTCCGTATATTTCAATATTTTCGTGTCCATCCAAAATCGAACATCAAAAACATAATTTAATTCTTCACCGATTATCGTTTTAAAATATTCGTTATTTTAAAATATTGTTATTTCCGAATCGGAATGCGATTCAATCAATTACCATATAATTTCAGTTATATGAATTTCATACATCGCAAGTATTCAACAATAATGATAAATAATCATTCAATAATCAAGCATCATCCAGAGTGCATTCTATAACTGTATAAGCATTAAAATAAATAAATAACGCTTACAATAGTATGTCAATCCATTGATCAACATACAACTAAATATTGGGATTAGTGTATGTCAAATATCATCCCAAAACCCATGTAGGGTTTTCAAACAACAACAATCTATTTAAATAAATCATTGGTTAATAAATTTAACCAATTCTAATTCGTTTGAATTATTTTTTTGCTTAACAAATTTGTCACTGTTTAAATTATAAATGGATATTTATATCACATTTCAATAACCACCAAGTGTATCCACATTGTTTGAAAGTGTCGAATATTCAAACAATGCTTCTTGTGCAGAGTAGTTGTGAATAGTTCATGTGTTGAACTCAAGCAATGTTACATACATCAGATAAACATCAACACCAGAAATTTACATATATTTACAGTTATAAAATAAATTAAATAACTGTACAAATATTTTAGTGAGAGAATTCTCACATTGGGTTCAACTCCATCAGTCTTTATTTCTGAATTTCTGTACTATTTTAATTTAAATTCGCCTTAAATCTTAATTTGCTCCAAATCGCTTTTAGTCAATTCATCGCAAAGTTCTCGTTGAGACAATTTCAACGAAACTGAATTTACGAATTTCTGATGTCGTATGAATAAATTGCAACATTTTATACATTATACAATTAAATAAAGTAATCAGTTTAAAATTTTTTATTAAACCTTAACAATTCCCTAAACCAATTTCTTCCTCGTCGTTCTTCAGCAATTTCTCCAAACTCATCATCCCCGTCAAAGCTCACTCCAACGCACGCCACCTGGTTGATCGGAGCTCGATCGAGAGCCACCCCACTACGCGCCTTGGCGCCGCCTACCTCCGCAGTCCAACATGACCCCCCCCCCCCCCCCGATGAAGCCGGAATTTGCATTCGAATGACACAACTTTAGGCGGGGATTTTGGCCTCCACGTGGAACGAAACCAAATCTTAGCCGTTCAACATGTAGATCTTTCATTTCTCCTTCATTTTGTTTTTGGGATCATCACGAATTACTTCTCAGATCGAGAGAAATTGGAGTTTAAATTTCAAAGAATTTCAGATTTTGGTTTTGCTTATGACGGCGGAAATTTCTGAGCGAATGAGGTTTTTGGGTTTTGGAATATATATATATATATATATATATATATATATATATACACACACACTATAATATAAATTAATTTTTAATTCACTAATTTGTTTCTTTTGCGTCTGAACTCCAAATCAAACCCAATGACTGTCACCCCAGCCAAATACCCTCATTCCGGACACAATGGGATATGTTTCGTAAGCCGATTTGACTGTTTCGATTAGTTTTCGTCAAAATTAAAATATAAATCAATATATTGAATTTTAATCGTACATTTTAATTTACCGAGGCCACATACTGAGTCCAAAAATTACAGAAAAATTATATCTAGCTATATTCTGATGATACGGTCCTAAAAAAACTTATTTCGTCAAATTTGGAGACTGTTTGAAAAATGGCCATTTTCCAGTCGATTAAACTCAAACTGAAATTACCAAACACCTTTAAATTCACTGCGCCCACATATTAATTCCAAAAATTATGAAATCTGAAACCTGACTATAATTTGACGTTCCAAATCCAAAAAAAGTGGTTTTGTCAAAACGGAGGTTGTTTGCAAAATGGTTATTTTTAAGGGCTATATATATATAATAAAATATATATAAATTCCATAGCGACTATTTTAAATTTTAAACTGGACATAACTAACAATTTATAAAGTGAAATCCCAGTTTCTTACATTCATTAGAAAGATATAGTTAAATAGATTCTAAGGTTTCTAGTTTTACTGAAATCCGATTTATATTGAATTATGTACATTCATGTAATGACCCGATAGAATTCGACGCTCGAATTCTAACAATAATACATAAAAACTCGCATTACATGCCAAAACCCAAGTATCAAAAACATCAGATAATTATTAGAAAGAAGTTAGAGGGTGAGATAAGAAAGAAAGAAATATTAGAATAGAAGAAGAAGAATCAACACAACACAGAGTCTCACATCGCAGCGGAACAAAATATAATATAGAAATAAATCTTGATAGAGAGCTTAAAAATATACTTACAATCATCAGAGTACATCAACACACCTGGACAGTTATAATAACCTGTCTTCGTATACAATCACACAACGGAATAAACATATACCATACGTCTGGACTCTTCCAGCTCGTCTCTTCACTGCATCTGATAATCTAAACCTGTAAAGTCCGGTCTAACCCGAGCATTACAAACGCACAGATCACGTTAGAAAGGATAATACTAAGACCAAATCCACACATAAATACAGACGGTTTTTACCTTACTATAATTCAAAACATTTTTGAAATCAATATATTCCTCTGATATTATAATAATGTCTAATATCAAATAAATAGCAATCTAGCAGAACGCTTGCATCTCACGCTCTACATATATGGTATACAATCAAAACCGCGAGCTCTTATTGGAAAATGGATTTCCAACTATGACAAGGGTGGGACCACCTTCCGACAATGTAGCTCTGAAGATGAGTACATTGGGGATTCAACAAGAACGTCTTGCAACCCCGGCTAAACATGACCGACCCCTCACTTCGCTTGAGAGTACCGAATATATCATTACCATGGTTGGGGGCCAGCCAACCGAACCGATAGCATACAAATAAAATAAAGGGACAATCGAAGGCATTTAATTTCACCAGATCAGGTAATGATATACCCTTTTGATGGGTGCGACCTACATAGCCATGCGACCTACCTGATTTTATACCAATTCCCGGTTGATGAGGCTTGAGGTCATAATTAATTAATTAATTAATTTATCTTGATTTTAATTTTATGTTAGAACATTTTATCACCATTCACTTTGAATGCCACATCGTTAGATCCGTTGGATATCACTAATTGACGTCCACAAAAACACTCGAGATGAGAAGCTAAGAGAAGCGCCCCTCTCCGCCAACAACCAAAGTACATTTGAAGAAATCAACGTACGTAATTCCTTTGGAAATACTCTGTCAGACATACATCCATATAAGTTGCCCTGGGACTGGACAAACCGAAGGCACATTCCTACTGCATCCTTGAATTACCCTATGGATCATTAGCGAGTAGTCCTTGCAAACCTGTAAATTCCCACTCATGACCGGATCACGTTAGAATATCTCTACGTTGCAACACAGAGAATATTCGACAAATAATACTTTCGGTTATGAAGATCCACGGTCTTCAATTGCTCCATCTTCTATCTTCAATGTTACGTATTTATTGGTCGGAATGGCTTTCGAATATAAAATTCGATCCCGGTCTTTCCGTACCAACAATCGTATTGGCCAGATTTTGATAATCGGTTACTTAACTATCAAATAAACAATCATGAAAATAAAATGAGTTACTGACTCAGTACTTGGCATTACTTGGCCCTTTTAATTAAAACAATTAACGAATGTTAATTTAAAAAATCTTAAATCTTTCGATATTACAAATATAACTTTTAAATTCTTATTTAACATAAGATTATTTTCAAAACTATTTTTATATCATTTCTCATTATCTAAAATTGGGAAAATTAATTCAATTTATCATTCGTAAAATAATGTTATGAATCTCTTTTGTTTCATTATTTGGAAACAACAACCAATCCTTATTCTCATTCCAAACTGAACTTTTTCCTTTCCTTTTACTTTGAAACTATCGTTATAATTTCTACACACTATTTCATTATTTCCTTTATTTCGGTAAAGTCCTAATATATACATATATTCTCAAATATTTCTATTTCTGTTACTTTGGAAATCTCATTTTATATTCTCAAATCTTGCCATTTTTGTTACTTTGGAAATTTCATTACATATTATCCAACCTCAAAGTTACGTTGTGTTATCATTTCTCATATGGAAATAATAAAATGGTTCTTAAACGCTGTCCCATTACAACTAATATCATCTTCAGATAATCCTGAAGCCATTCAAGTTGGGGTATTTATTTTCCTCTCAGGCCTTGATCAACGACATTCTTATCTTAAGATAGATATGAATTATAATTCAAATCTGATATTTATTCCAATATCAAATCAAATCTCATTTAGCAATTTTACTCAAATTATGGTTTATAACCTTCTTACTTTTAAAATATCTCTTTTTAAAATACAACTTATTATTACTTAATAAATGACTTCCTAACCTTAACTTCTTTCAAAACATTCATTTTATAATTCGAATTATTATTACCAAACTCATTTCTAATTTCTTTACCATATTCAATTTCAAATCCTTTTAATAATTTCTTTTTGAAATTCTCATTTCAATTTCAACCCCTTTTACTTAATCTCTTTATTAAGTATTGCAAATTCAAATCACGCTATGACTTCTCATTTCCTTTCATAAACTTTATTTATAAAATCTCAGGTTGAATATAAAACCTATTTTATCTTGATTTCCCTTTTCCTTCATATTTCAAATGTTGAGTAAACATTTATTTAACCATCGTATGTGCTTATAATTCCTTTTATAACTTTGTTATAAACTTGGGTTTTATATTAAAAACTCGTTTATAACCTCTTCTCAACACTCAACAATATTTTATTTCAAGACCAGTTACTTACTTAAATGCATTTCATTTAAGAAATAACTACTCAAATTATTATTAATTAAAATAATAATTTACTTCATTATTCTATAATTATTATTAAATTTCTTTTTAAAATCTTATTTAAGTTAAACAATTATATTCTAATTTATTTCATTTCTAATTGGCATAAACTAATTTAATTAAATAATAAGTTGCAATTAAAACAGCTGACTTGGTCAACTCTAAAACATGACTAACTTGTTGATCCATTTTAATTCATCTCTTCATTTAAATTAATTATTAAATAATCTCATTTACTTCGATTAATATTAAATAAATAATATATAATTCCATTTTAATGGTTTCTTAAGAACAATTAATCTCAGTTGTAAATTGTTTAAGAATTTAGATGAGGCACGTGCTTCGCACACGGCTGATTTCCTTTTTTTTAACTTCATTTTTAAATCATATATTTAAAAATCTATATTCAGCTTAAAAATAAATTTCATAACTTCATTTTTATCGATTTACCTTACGGTAAATCCATATTTCAAAATGACTGATTTATAGGCTAACTGCTGCCAATTACTTAACCAATACTGCTCATTGATTAAAACAAAACAAATGTTGAATTTCAGGTCAATGGTCACAATCAAATCAATCATCCAAACAGATGGGTTTAAACAGTTCATATAATGATAATATGAAAATAAATAACATCTAATATATTTGAGGAATCTGGTTGGATTCCTCCAACTTGTTCTTCTCTACATCCAAATGGGTTACTTCAAATAACATCATTTATTTCAGTTTTACCAGTCATTTCTATAACACTAAAATAACAACAATTGAATATTAATCAATTTATTTAACACTAACAACCAATTCAAACAATTCAAATAAATCATTAAATTAAACATGGTTATTTTATAACCGTGACTAACAAGGTAAGCTACCTCGTTTGGACAAATAATCGTTAAAAACGATTTGTTTCATTTAAATTTAACTAACATGCAATTCAATCAATTCATACAACATATAGGTAAACAGTCAACACACAAAAAACAATCAGCAACTATAGCACACAAATAATAAAAAACCAACCTATATAAAATATAATTGGGAATAATAACTGAGTGAGTTTAACTCACCGGGTTTCCATTTATTTCTAAAGCGGTTCATTTTAATTAAATTAAACTAGTGTTTAATTTAATTAAAAATCCCAATAGCTTTCGGCTCCGTCTAAACTGCTCCAAACTGCAATGCCGATAGTATGGTTCCAGCGTTCCTCATTTGGTCTAATTCTGTTTCAAAATGTTCGGCTCTTCTATATGATTCCAACGGTATCTCATTTGTCTGATTCTGTTGAGATATGGATAATTTATTAAGGATTTAATATTTATGAATTAATTTAAAATTAAATTAACTCTAATTAATTCTAATTATTAATTAACTCTAATTTACTCTAAGTGTAAATTAATTAATTCTTATCTAATTATTAATTAACTCTAATTAATAAGTGTAAATTAATTAATTTAAAGGTAATAACTTCTATAACCAGAAAACGCGGCTAATCCTGGAATTTGAATCCGCGACTAGTTTGTCTTCTTATGCAGTAACGTTTCCAGCGATAAACCTGCTCCACTTCAATTCGATTTACTGTTGCTCTTCCATCCATTTGCTCTAGTCTTCTCTGTACATCGCAATATAGAAACAAACCTACCCACCAATTAAAGGTCAACGGCCCACGCCCTATTTCATCTGATAGAGCACGAAGAGTTTTATGATATTTTAGTTGAACGTTCGATTGGATACTTCATGGATAGAGAGATTTTTCGGAAAGAAATTGGGAAGTCTGTGGACGTTGATTTATTTAGGGTGGCGGCTAGTTTAAGCTTGACCACAAACATGAAAATCTGAGGAGAATTTAGGGTTTGATTGCCTTTTTATAAGCAAGACACCTATTAAATATTATTATTACTTATTGATGACTTAACGTTTAAAACTGCCACCAATTATCTCCAAATCGAAATATAATACCTATTTCCAGCATAAAAAAATATTCCGGACCCAATGAGACAGGTTTCGTCGAATTCCGAGGTCGTCTGTGAAAAGTCCTCTATAAATATCGATGAAAATTAGAGCGTTTAAAATCTGTATAATTATAGAAAAAAATCCAAATAATATGAAACCTTGACATTTTACTAGACCTCTTCCTAACGGATCCAATGAATCTTGTTTCGTTGAATTTGAAGTTTATTTGTCCGGTCGTAATTTCGTTAAAAGTTTCCACTGTCTGAATTGTATAAACAATTGAATAGAAATAGAGACATTTTTTGCCACGGAAGTCACATACGATATCGGTTTGCCATGAAATTTGATTTTCTGACAATAATTTAACGACACGGTTCCAATGAAACTAATTCCATCAAAAATTGAGACCGTTTGCAAAAATGGCTATTTTTAACGCTTATATAATATCGATTAAAATATTATATAAATTTCAAATAAATTCAAATAAAATAAAAATAAATTATTTTTATCATATATATCCAAACATAATATATATACAACTTTAAATATAAATTATACAGCTCAGTATTGTCAACTTCGGGTTAAACAATTTAAATTTCCTATTTAAATATATTAAATAAAACCTTATTTTTAATAATGATTTCCATAGCGACTATTTCAAAAATTGAATTGGACATATTTAGCTATCTATAACACAAAATCTGGATTTTTCTCTTTCATTAGAAAATTACTACCAATTTGATTCATACGTTTCTTGTTTCACAGAAATCCGACTTATATCGGATCCGTTATATTTAGTTGAAGCTCAAAACTCCATTTTACGAACTACAGCGCTATTTCGAGCTCGATTTATAATTATATATAAATTAACTTTCAAACTTTGTTTTAAAATTGAATTATATATTTATCCATTTAAAATTCCAAATCAATATTTAAAATAATAAAACATATTAAATATCTGACTGCCGAAAATACGGGACATTACAATTCATTTGAAATTAAAAATCGAATTTTCAAACTACCACGCCATTTCAAGCTCATTTTAATTAAATTTTAAATTCATACGTTTTAACTTCGATTTAAATAAATTTTAAATCATTAATTCTCAAATTAAATCATTTTAAATTCTTAAAATCCATTAAATCAATTAAAAATAAAATTTTAAATTGGTTCAGAATTTCCAGGTTGTTACATTTACATAGGAAATGAACATATCTACAAAATTGCGAAAGTTGTAAAGTTGTAGACCTACTGAATTAAAGTCTATCGCAGTAGAAGTTTAATAGTCACACTAGTTTCATGAGTATATGATACGTAAATGATTGACTCTAGTGTAAGTGGGAGATTGTTAGAGTTTATGCCCCAGAGGCAATCCATTTGATGAGATAGATAACACTGTTGATGTTTATATTTTATTTGGAATAAAATATATATTCTATTATGTAATATTTATTCCATAATATAAATATTAACATAACAGAAGTCCTTAGAGTTATAATATGGAATTATATAGTTTGAGTAAGACTTTAATTTGAGAATATATAATATGATAAGTATTATAATTCTTAAATGTCCCTAATCGAATTTTATTGTTTATAAATGACAACAACAAAGCGTTGAGACTAGTGTGTTGATTGACTGATGATCACATCTCATTGATCATTAATATACGTGATATTAAAGTCAAAACATAAATACATAATATCGTATTAGGCTGACCTACCATGAGATAACTATATGGAATATAATTAAAAGTATCATAAGTTATTCTCATAGTGATAGTGATGTAATGGTCCTCAGATCTGAAATCATTATAATTTTATTCGAGGATATTTGTGTTTAGATATCATCTAAAGTTACTCGTAAAGGAGTATCGATAACGATGATTATTGGATACATCTCGAATCGAATGAAAATTATGAAAGATCTAAAAGGAATTTAACCCTATAATATATTTGTGATGATATCCATGGGCCTCTTGATTGAGTGAGACTGTGAAATGTATGGTCGTGCTCAAATACTGATTTGTTTTGAACAGTCTACTCATCGATCAAGATAAACGGATTAAATTATAAAGAGGATGATACGATCCATGTCTCGGGTTTAATCCTGGATATACCGGTTAAAAGGATTATATTACATTGATACGCGGGTCACAGAAAAGGTTGTATCGAATCGATAATCTTATTATAACTTGGGTAGCAGCGATGTATTGCTAGATGCCAATCACTGTTTATGATTTTAAATATAATTTAAAATCATTGCCAACATTGTAATAACCTATGGGGTCACACAATAGAGCGTTATAAAAGTGAAATTATTTTGGACAAATAAAATATCAATACGTTAATATTTTTATTTGAAGTTGGAATGAGTTTTTCGATTGGATCCTAATTTTATGGTTGAGTTCCTTTTTATAAAAGGGCACTCATTTCCCTTTACAAGTAGAGGTGGCTAATATACTGATATCAGATCGAACAAAAATCCACTGAATCCCCTTTTTCCAAAATGCTAAAAATTGCGGCTAGCACCGACCCCATTTTCTTCTCTCAATACGATTGAAAGAGGAGACGCTCTCGTGGATTAACTATAGAGGCTCGCTATTTTGGAAGCTCGAGATTCAAATCAATTGAGATCCAAATCAACTATGTGAGGAAATTGAAGCTTTAGCAAGGTAATAACTCTTATGGATTAACATATAGATCTAGTACTATTTTGGTTGAAATTTATTTATTGTATATGAATTCAAACCAAAATTCATCTTTCAGAAAATTGAAAACATACGTAGCTAAAATAAAATTAGTATTGAATTTGTAAGTGAAAACCATTTAAATTAGAAGTTAAAATATATTAAGTATAATTTTAAAACAGGAGTTAAAATAAATTTTAGGACTTTAAATAGATTTAATAATACAGAGGTATAGGTTTAAAATAAGGAAGCTATTTTGAAATCATTTTTAAAAATAAATTTAAAAACAAAAGTAATTTTGAAATCATTTGAAAATAGTGACAAAAAGTTTGAAAACATAATTCAGTGCTAACCAGGTTTTTAACAAGATATCTAGACACTATTACTCTATAGTTTTTTTACTCTTGAATTCTTGATTTCTTGATACTCATGAGTCTTGTTTCTTGAACTCTTCTACTTTGAAATCTTGATTCTATGAACTGTATAGTCTTCAATAATCAATACCAACACAGATTTCCTCTTTATATATATATATATATTCTAGATAATAGTGTTAGTATATATTTATAAAAATAATAATTGAAACAAGGTTGTTGTCATCAAAACTATCATCATCAATATATGAGTCCCTAATATTTGTTGGCGACTCGGAACTGTTGCATCGTCGAGATTTCTAGTTGCTTAGGTAGACGTTGATCTTATGTTAACTCATGAAATTTAAATTTTAGTCGTCGACTCCGGCATTTATGTTGACTCAAGAAATATAAATGTTAGTCGTCGACTCCTGCTTATACTAGAACGTAAATGAGTCATTGCCGACACAAGGTTACATAAGCGCTCACACGTTTGCACATGATTTTGCGCGATACGATCAAGGTTTGTAGTGGAACATAAATAGCAAGTACGTTTTTGGCTTACGATCACGTGAGTTAGTTCCCGGAAACGATATGGAATCGTGAACTCGGTCACTTGGCATACGCACTTGAGTCGTTTAAACTCGTAAGCATATGGTTGGTTAGCGAGTCGAATTCGGCTCGATGGTTGTGATTCCGAGAGCATGTGCATGTAGTCGTAGCTAGAGTTCTCTTTCCTTTATTTTTTGATAGATATGCTCCTATCCTAAGGGATTCAATTTTTTGTATCATAAGGGATACGATTTTACATCCTTCCAAACCTCCCTCCTTCAAATAAATGCTTGGATATGAAATCTCTTATCCTTCACTTGGCATAAATTCACATCTTAGAAACTTAATAACTTTCCTTTGAAACAAACACACCCCTACGACGTCTGAACTCCAGCTTCTCTCATCCGAATTAAACTTAGGTAGGGTTTGAATTCTGTGCACTCATTCGATTCGATTTTGAGCTTTGACCATGGGTGTTTCTCAGAGTTTGGAGCTTGAGACAATGGCCTAGGGTTTGGCTGTGGCATCTTGAGGAGGATACAAGGCATCCTTTGGGGAGTTCGAAGAGCTTCGTGGGAGACGAAGGATCAACGAGATTTAAGTCTCTGGGATACGAATTCAGATTCCATATCCATAGGGTTCTACATCGTCAAGGTGATTCAATGAGGGAGAAGATACGAGAGAAGAGGGAAAACAACACCGGGGAAGGGCACGAAATTAAGATTTCATATCCCAAAGAGGGGTACAAAATTAAGATTTCGTATACCAAAAGGGGATACAAATTCTTAATTTCGTATCCGCCAAGGTGTCTAAATTGTCCAAGCACCAGGATATGAATTTTATATCCATGGTACTTAGAGAATTCACGTCCCAGAGGGGGATACGAAATGAAGAGGAGCACCAAGACACAAATTCCCTTGAGACGAGTGGGATATGGAGCTGCCTAGTTTGAGGATATGAATTTTCCTAGGTTTGGGGATGCGAAATTTTGTATCCCTGGTACTTAAGAAATTTTCGAATCCCTAAGGGTGTTGAATACGATTCATACCCGACCACTCCATCCCGACATGTCTAAGGAATATCCGACCCTAGGAAAATTTGTTTTCAGACTTGGGTCGTTATTGCGATGTTAGGTGATCGGATTGGACTTGGATTCAAGCGCGTTAATCAATGATCCCTTCACGCTTGAACTAGAGCTGATAATTTAGACTTGCACATGAGATTAGAGCATAAACTCGAACTATGGACATATGATTGAAATATTAACTCGCAGACCTGATTTTTGACCTTAACCATGACGTGAGCTCGACTCAATGCAAATCTGACGATATCGGTTAACAAAAATGATGGTTTTAGTTCTAGGGATTAGTGATCATCATTGCATCTCGAGTTCTTTTGATTATAATCGCATTAGCACCTCTCGACACTGCACATTCTATGTTAGTTTACACCAACATAGGGCCACATGTTTTTTCAGTGCGGTACCTAATATGATTATATTAAAAGTATAATTTTCCAATGCCATCGAGAACTTTTCGAAGAATTAAAGGCTTGGAAGCTGAAACCATGGAACTCTCGTCGTCCCCAAATGGGTCATCCTACAATTCCAGTCTGTCGAGCAGCGAGTTTGAGACCTCTAAGGCTTCCACCCCTGTAATACCCCACACTTTTCCACACCCAAATTTCGACAAAAATCGAAACACAAACACATCCAAGCATGGAGCGTGTAAATTTGGTACCTGCAATAAATTAGCATGAGCATAATCATAGTACGATAGGATAATTCACAGTGGAAACAAAATAGGATAAAATAGTATTAACTGAAGTAACTACTTTTTTCAAAGTGAGTCACTTTGCCAATACCTAGAATGAGAGAAAACAAGAACCGAAAGCCAAACTAAAACATCTGTTAGAACCCAGCCTTCTCTAGAAAACCTGGGTGGGTGTAATGAGGAAGGGGTCAGAACAACATGATTCTGGTGAACAGGAAATGTACAACACAAATGTATCATGTTTGGTTCAACCCAATATGTATGCCTAACAAGGTTAGTGATTCAAGCCTAGCCTTGTAAATGTTTACGCGCGACTATACTACTCTTCTCAAAGTAGTATTCTATGATATTATACCGAGATAAAACATTTACGCATATATTTAGGAAGCCCTTTAAATTATAATTTAATTGATTATTAGACCGAGAAGTGGACCCCTAACTGCGAAGTTCTCACATACATATATACCTTTCCTTCCACCTTCTCTTTATTATTTTCCACCTCACTACTAATGATAGATAGGGTGGATTCTCCCAATCACTTAAGACCATAGGCGGACTCATTGGTCGGCGAACTTATTGGTGACTAAATACCTTTCGATAACTTGTTCCATATTTTTATAAACTAGAGAGCACTAGTTACGGGCCCAACTAGTTAAGGCTTTCGTCATTCAAGCATATACCCTTGCCCCGCATAAGGTGAGAGATGATATTTTATTGTTTGTTACACCTCTAGCTGACCTTATTGGATAATCCCCTTAGCCGCTTACTACTTCCCATAGGGTACGTAGCAAAATCCGATGTTTTTATTTTCCATGTTTGGATTGACATTACACACACATGCCATTTAAGATCCCTATACTGAAAGACCTATCCCCAGGTGGATTCTCAGACCCCAACCACTTAAGAACTAGGAAGCAGACTATACGCGAAGGTTATTAGGTTCGTCCCCCATTAGCCCTTAATACCTTTCCCTAATTGGATAAAGTGGGCTATGTTATTTCACCCTTTTTGTTTAATCTCTGTCCACACGTTATTTCACCCTTTTCCCTAGGACATTTTATTTGATTACCTTCTTAATTGGACATAGTATTTAAACAAAAATCATTATCCATTAATTCCCTTATGACACCCTTTTTCTTTTATTTCTATTTTTACTGCCCTTTTATGACCATAACGGTCATATTTTCCTAAGGCAACTATTTATGAGTGCCAAGGTATCTATTTGTTGTACCCCAACAGAAAATTACTATTCTTATTCATATATTTATTTATTATTTAGTTGAGTGTTATATATATATATATGCACCAGAGGCACTCACATTAAGCTGACCATTTGTGGATGTTGGATTTGTCGGTCGGTTCCGGGCAAACTTCTAGCTCAAGTTGAACTTAACCTCATTCTTTAGTACATTTTTATTTACGCATTAGACCCCTCACATTAAGCTGACTACCTGCGGTTGCTGGATTTGCCGGTTGGTTCTGGGCAGGCTTATGCCACAATTTGGGTTTAAACCCGTGTTAAAATGCGATTACAATTTAAATTTTCTAATTTGGGGTAAACAATATTAATCCTAATAAATTTTAGGAATTATACCCATTATCCTATTATATTTACTTCCCCTAATCAACATTGGTTACAATTGTTATTTATTGATTTGCAGTCCTATTTATAGCAATTAATTATATTGATTGCTACAAATAGTCACCACAAATATATTTATTCAATATGGATTACATTTATGTATAATTCCAAGATCGAACCTTATCCAAACATTTCAACATTTAACACAATGTATATTTTTATTATTTTACGCTACTTTGGATGGATAATATTTATATATTTATTTTATGTTTTCGTGCGGTCAACGTAGTTATTATTATTATTTAATTTTAGTAATCTGGTTCTGTCAATAACCAGACATTCCTTTTTGCATTCAATCTTTCCGAAAGGTTTCAGTCTTACAAAAAGACCGTTAGCCGAAATCATTGTAAATTATGCCTAATTAGTGGAATTGACATATTTCCAAATCACAAGAAATATATGTAAATATATATATTTTGGAATAGTTGATGCAAATTACGCACAAATATGTATATTTATATTTATACATACATTCGCACCACTTTTCCTTCTTCAACCTTTTTATCTTATCCTTTGCGATTTCAAAATAATGCATTTTTATTCGAAAGGAGGAAAACGACATATTTACAGTAATTAAGCCAAAACCCAACAATATTGAATACAAATAGGTATATTCCTTTTAATATTACAATCACATAATTTACCAATTGAATCTTTTTACCCAAATTCCCAAAATTTCATTATTCACCACTGAACTAGCGACCTGGAATGTAACTACATCTAAATGGTGTTTAATGGGACTGACTTCCAGATCTACAATGCTTTGCAACAATTGTAGTATATTTTACAACATAAATGTAGGAACATGCGTAAACTAGTTTAGGAATCCTACTATTAATATTATGCATAACCACAAATTATAATTCACAAGTTTTAGAAATGTTTATAACAAGATATAATGGTTGTCAATCAAATTACAATACTTGAATGAGCAGATCTGATAGAAAATAGGCATAAAAATTCAGATCTAATTCAAACAAAATAGATTAGTTATCATAACTGTATTTATAAATTTCCCACTTGCCTTATAGCATCCAAATCCAAAGTTTGAACCCTTTAGGCCTACAATCCATAAATTCTTATAAATCTACAGTTTATCTAGAAAGGGAAAATTCCAGATCTGTAGAGATGTAAGAAAATAGGAAGAGAGGGGAGAATCTGATTTGGAGCGTCAATTTGCATTCTTTTCCATTAGATCTGTTAATCCTCTCAATTTCATATGAATTGGTTTTGATTTGTTATATAAGAATGTATTTTAGATTAAGAAATTAGGCTTGGAGAAGGATGAAAATGGTAGAGCTTCGTTGCTATCCATAGATTTATGTGGAAAAGAATGAGGCCTTACCCCTTTATTTATAGGAGTGGAAATGTCCTAGGACCATTAGATTTATTTAGATTATCATCTGTCCATTCGTATTTTAAAATATAACGAAATTGCCCCTCAAAACCTAGCCGTCATTGAGCACTACAGGCCCGAAGCAGTCAACACCTCCATAGGGAGCGGTCAACCGCCCTTCGGCCAAGATGCCCAATGAAGGTGGGTTAAAGAGGGAAAGGAATTTATTAATTATTCTATTTATTTATTTCCGTTCGTTTTTCATATTTCGTCTCTAACTTTTTCATATGGATTCCGTTCGCGAAACTCCAAACATGAAAGTTGACCAAAATTCCAAGACGAATGCATCTGTTAAATTTTTGTGGTTAAATTCCATCATTTTCAAAAATTCCTATTTTTTAGATTCTACTAATTAATTTATATTGCCAAAATTTCAGGTTGTTACATTCTTCCCCACTTAAAAAGGAATTTCGTCCCGAAAATGTTACGCCAATAGTCCTATTCTAGATAACCAATTTGTGTACATCCACTTTGCAACCATGTGTATAAGTGCATGGTGTACATAATGCAATTCAACCATAAAATATGTATGCAAGATGACTCTATTCAGATTCTCCTATGTGTTTGCATTAAATTTTTAAAACACGTTTGGAAACATGATGCAGAACATCCTAAATATACTGGTAGTTCTGTACGAATGTAAAATTTGAAAACTCTTTTTCATCCATTATCCTCACACAATTACGAATAAAAGTGTGAAGCAACAAATTTTGCATCCAAACCCAACCACCTAAGATGTTACGCAATTTAGTTGTTTCCTATTTAATTTCTCCTAAACCGGAAAAAGGAAATTAAACCGAAGAAATTTAACATTTTTCACACTTATAATTTTTCCATTTCCCGCCCTACAGTGGAATTTTCACCTCAATTACCCAAAATACTCCAAAAATTTCCGTCTGTAGATTGTAAAGGAGGCTTAAAATAAGCTTTAAAACGTAAAGTGGGTTAATTAATAACCCGCACGCATCGTTGACAAGGTATGGAAGCTATGTTTCCAAGGCTAAAACAAATTTTCCTTGTCACCATTAACAGTTTTATCGTATCATCGGTCCTATTGCATCGCTAAAATGCACACACAAAGCATTAAAAAATCTTCCTTATGCCATTTATGTGACCAAAAATCAAAAAAATTCACAAAAATAATTTTCCACTTAAAAACTTCTTGTGTTTGTTTTGAAAATTCTTTTTCAATACAACTTTAATTTCCATATGAGATTCGTATGAAAATCAAAATTTCGGTAACGTGCACATTACGCCATTCAAATCATCTACCTTAATGTAAAGTACACATTTAAATATGCACAATTTGCTATATCCAAATTTTTCGTTTTCGTACAAACTGAAATAAAAGAAAGTAAATCAGTTAAAAATTAAAAAGGGTAAAAAGTTTTTTTTTCCAAAACAATGTTTTCCAAAAACTTTCAAAATGTAATTTGCGGAAACTTAAACGATTCAAGTCACATGTTGGCAGAAAAGGAAGTCAGTCACGCCAAAAATATGAAAACTGAAATCACACACAGAAGAACAAAATAAATTTTAGCTTTGACAAGGAACGGTGATTTATTTATTTATATACCCGTGACATAAAACCGATTCTTCACTAAAATTTACCCAGCGCAGAATTCTATTCTTTCCAGCTCTAGGACAACTGTTAGTTTAAATAAGAAAAACGATATTTCATTCAAATAGGCATGCGTGAATGACATAAATATCCCAAACATAGAAATCTCATTAACCTAAGTTGTGCGATTTAAACAACACTAACAAGTATAAGCACGAATCACGACCAAGACAAGAACCCAATGCTGGAAAGGGAAAATAACAAAGACAACAACAACACTGAGAACCTCAAAACAATGGCTATAAACAATGAGACGTCTTGCTCTGCGGATGGAGTTCAAACCCATTTTTATGATCTTTAGTTAACCATATCATGGTAGCATAATGCTCAACCTCATGTTATAAACATTGTTGGCGTTGTTAGAGGCTTTCACATCACCACCTCTTTAAGAGAATTTGCAATGAGAAAGGAAACTTACTACAAAACTGCTCCTCATGGAAATCCACCTAATATTGTCTAAGGACAAAATGTGTAGGTGAAACTATAGAAAGTAACTCCATGAGATAACACAAGAACAAAAAGCTAAACCGGATATGATGCAGTACTAAATGATGGTTATGCCATCGATCAAGCAAGAGATTAATTTCCGCATCATGAGACTAATCTAGTCATAACTTCCCATCTATAAAACGATGTGCTAAATGGGTCACATGTTTACAGGGCAGTTCAAACATAGATTCTCGAACCCAAAAATCGACATTAAGAAAAGAGACTTGCTGCAAAATATCCAAAGCCATTCAAACAAAAGACCATATAAGTCCGCGTACAATACAGATTCCCCTAAAATCTCAAAGAGATTCTCCTCAGAAAAACCATCCAAAAGATCGCTTAATCTTCATTTCCGAAACAACAATCGCCTTTGAAAGTGCCTATTCTAACAAGGTATAGCAAAGGCGGATTTAGCACAAGCAACAACCTATTCTAATATCTCGAAGCAACTGGCCGGTGCAAGTTCAACTGCCTCGACAAATTTTCTTTGCCCTAAAGCGGTGAGACCTTTTTGCTCATTCCGATCCAACCAAATGATCTCTACATAAGGAGGAGACTTAAATGGTGTAAGTAGGATTGAATATTGCAACTAGGCATTATAGTCCAGGAAATGGTCGGAGAGAAGAAATTAGATCTTGGAGTACTAGTGAGGCAAGATCTAATGCGCAAACTAGTGCGGAAAAAAGAAGAGACGAGGCGAAAACAAAGTAAAAGAAGAAGGATAGAGACATGGTTCGGCTAGGTGAGGAAGAAAGGATGAAGAAGGAAGTTAAGGGGGTATTTGGATTCAACTTTTACGATTGAGTCCTAGGTCCAAATTGTACCAGAACTCATCAACTAACTGACTGTCCTAGTATGACACTAAAAGACCAACTACCAAATGGGCTTTGGATAGAGGTTGAACCTTGGCCTTGCTAGGCCGAATTAAAATATTAATCGTCCCATGTCACCTTTTAAGATTTAAAATGATCTAAAAAATAATTATCCTCATCACCGTGGAATTTAAAAACCGTAATTAATCTCCGAACCAACTCCAATGATTTATAATCTCAACAATGATGCTGCGACCACAAAACGAACGAACGAATTCCAAAAATAATTCAGTTAGAAATCTATAATATAAATTAAAACGGATTTATCCCTTACTAAGATGACAACAAACAAACGATTTAAAATCAAATACCCTAAAATAAGGATGAAGGATTTTCCTAGCCTTTACAAATAAAAATTTAAAACTTTTTCCAAATACAGAATTTATTAAAGTCTAACGGGTTCATGTTTATAAATCCATTTTATTATTCATATTCTAGTTTATATTTCAAAAACCTTTTTGTTAACTATCTTTTTGGCAAAAAGTTAATACGGATCAGATTAAAGCCCAATGTGCAGAAACTCACCCTTCAGCAACGTACGTACTGCCAAAACTTGACCCAAATAAGCTTCCTTCAGGTGACGGCCTGAGCCAGCGCCTACAGCAAATAACTCGCTCCAAAAGATTCGCTCTCCCAGTCGACCGAGAAAATCGCATCCATAAAATGCGCAATGACCAAATATCTCGGATATGCATGGAAATATCTAGCTGAGCCATTCAAATGCTTAGCCCGACGTTCAAGGCAATAAAGGTGGTCAACCATATCCGGACAAAGCTATACTTTTGATACACCTCATCTCGAGTGCCACGTAGGCCGCTATTTCCGAAGATATTATTGATGAGCAGTGGAATGGATCCTACTGCCGCAATTGCTACCAATGATCAAGCTCCACGTGCCCGGGCTCCGAAAAAGAGCAAGGCTATATGGTAGCCTTCTCAGCCCATTATTTTCCCTATAAATACCTCAAAGCTCAAAAAGGAAAGGGACCTATTTTTTGGATACCTCTTCGGAACTCCAAATTCTAAAGCACTCTCAGCTTTCTCCTCTAAGTTTCTCTCACGGCTAACTTAAGAATAGCCATCTTCTTTTCTTCCTTGAAACAGAAAAAGCTTTGTACTTGTAACCAAAGAAAAATCAATACATATATAGTGGACATTGGCAATGTCTTTTGCCGAACCACTATAAAAGTCTTGTGTGTTCTCTGTTTTCTTTATATTTTTTGCACTCTATAATCATTATTTGTGCGTCCTCTGCATGATTAGGGGTTAGCTGTCACTAGTGTCCAACTTTTGACGTCAACACTTTTACATGTTCAAAAATGTTGGAGCTTTAAAATCTTAATTGTGGTAGTTTCAATAAATTATCCAATATATATAGGAAGAGGGATACTAAGAATTACAAGGAATAGATATTTATTATTCTTAAGTTTAGTGGCATATTCCTTGTCATTTCTAATTTCGTCCTTCCTACCAATCGGATTATATATTTTAGAATTACAAAATATCCTTATAATTTTGAAATGCGAATAGATTAAAATTCTAAAAAACAAATCTTTACAAAAGTAGACCTTTATAAAACCATTCTCCGAAACCATATTTCAATTATTTTTTTCAAACAGTTTTAAAAATAAAATTTCCTTAAATACAAGGCCAAGAACTCAATTGAATATTTCAATAAAGGTAAATTCGGAAATTTAAGGAAGTAATGAACAAATATGCCTCGTAATTATATTTTCAAATTAGAGACGACATAATAACGTGGACTTTTCCTATTTTAGATCGAGTAATGGTCTTAACTGGAACTACTAAACAAAACCAGAACAGTGACTATCTCAGTTGTAGCTAGATTTTTACATCATATATTATATATTATTCCAGTTTCAAAACTAGAATCGATGGACTCCACCAAATGTCGTTATCATGCTCTTTACGACGAGATTGCCAACAAACTGTAGGGTATGATAGAACTGGCTAGAAACCTGAACTCAACTTATTTCAAATCTTAGTCGCTTAAAACCTATTTTATATATTTAGGCCCACAGCTAACTCATCGTCAAAATAAATATAAGTCGAGTAAGAAAGACGAAGAAAAAATGAAAATAAAATCGAATTATGTTCTGTCACAAATCCAAATTTAATTAATTCTTATGATCAATTAACCTAAGCTCTGATACCAAATGTAACACCCCACTATTCTATGCCCAAATTTCAAAAAAAAAATTGAAACTCAAACACATCCAAGCATGGAGCGTATAAATCTAGTACCTGCAATAAATGTGCACGAGCATAATCAGAGTACGATAAGATAACTCACAGTGGAAACAAAATAGGATAAACTAGTATTAATTCAAGTAACTACCATTTTCAAAGTGAGTCACTTTGCCAATACCAAGCATGAGAGAGAATGAGAATCGAAAGCCAAACTAAACACCTGTTAGAACCCAACATTCTCTAGAAAACCTGGGTGGTTGTAATGAGGAGGGGGATCAGAACAGCAAGATTTTAGTGAGTAGAAAATGTACAACACAGACTATAATATACATATGTATCCCGTTTTGTTCAACCCAAGATGTATGCCTACCAAGGTTAGTGATTCTAGCCTAACCTTGTAAATGTTTACGCACGACTATACTACTCTTCTTAAAGTAGTATTCTAAGATATTATACCGATATAGTTACGTATATATTTAGGAAGCCCTTTAAATTATACTTTAATTGATTATTAGACCGAGAAGAGGACCCCTAACTGCAAAGTTCTCACATACGTATATAACATTCCATCCTCCTTCCCTTTATTATTTTCTGCCTCACTATTAATGATAGATAGGATGGATTCTCCCGATCACATAGGACCCAAGGCGGACTCATTCATGACTAAATGCCTCTAGATAACTTGTTCCGTATTTTTATAAACTAGAGAGCACTAGCTATGGGCCCTACTAGTTAAGGCTTCTGTCATTCACACATATACCCTTGCCCCGAATAAGGTGAGAGATGGTATTTTATCGTTCGTTATACCTCTAGCTAACCTTATTGGATAACCCCCTTAGCCTCTTACTACTTCCTGTAGAGTAGGTAGGCATATCCGATGTTTTAATGTTCTAGGTTTGGGTAGACATTAAACACACATACCGTTTAAGACCCATATACTGAAAGACCTATTCCCAGGTGGACTCTCCGACCCCAGCTACCTAAGGCTTAGGAAGCGGACTATACGCGAAGGTTATTAGGTTCGTCCCCCATTAGCCTTTAATACCGTTCTCTATTTGGATAAAGTAGGTTATGTTATTTCTCCCTTTCTGTTTAATCTCCCTCCACACGATTTATTACCGTCACGGGTTATTATGGTTAATAATATCTTTCCATTATTAACCTATTAAGTCCAACTATATTTTTAATTAAATTTTTATATTCATTGATATAAATAAGGAAGGTTATATCCCCTTTTCCCTAGGACATTTTATTTGATTACCTTCTTAATTGGACTTTGTATTTAAACAACGACCAATATCCATTAGACACCCTTTTTCTTTTATTTCTATTTTTATTGCCTTTTATGACCATAACAGTCATATTTTCCTAAGGCGACCATTTATTTGTCCCAAGGTATCTGTTTGTTGTACTCCAATAGACAATTACTATTCTTATTCATTAATTTATTTGTTATTTGACAGTTATATATATATATATATATATATATATATATATATATATATATATATGTACCAGGGTACTCACATTAAGTTGACCACTTGTGGATGTTGGATTTGTCAGTCAGTTCCAGAAAGACTTCTACCACAAGTTGAACTTAACCTCGTTCCTTAATACATTTTTATTTACGCATTAGACCCCTCACATTAAGCTAACTACCTGTGATTGCTGGATTTGACGGTCAGTTCCGAGAAGGCTTATACCACAAGTTGAACTTAACCCCGTGTCTTAATGCAGTTATAATTTAAATTTCCTAATTTGGGGTATGCAACATTAATCCAAATAAATTTTAGGAATTATACTCATTATCCTATTATATTTACTTCCCTCAATCAACATTGGTTACAATTGTTGTTTATTGATTACGGTTCTATTCATAGCAATTAATTATATTGATTGAACAAATGTCACCACAAATATATTAATTCAATATGGATTACATGTACATATAATTCCATAAGTCAACCTTATCCAAACATTCCAACATTCAACACAATGTATATTTTTACCGTTTTACACTGCTTTGGATGGACAATATTTATATATTTATTTTATGTTTTCATGTAGTCAACGTAGTTATTATTTTTATTATTATTTAATTTTAAAATTTTGGTTAAGTCAACAACCAAACATTCCTTTTTGCATTCAATCTTGCGAAAAGGTTTCAATCTTACAAAAAGACCGTTAGCCAAAATCATTGTAAATTATGCCTAATTAGTGGAATTGACATATTTCAAAATTACAAGAAATATATGTAAATGTATTATTTGGAAAGTTGATGCCAATTACGCACAAATATGTATATTTATATGTACATTTGCACTACTTTTCCTTTTTCAACCTTTTTATCTTATCCTTTGTGATTTCAAAATATATGTAAATATATAATTTGGTGTAAATTGGCTAGCTTCGAATATAGGAAAATTCTTGTGTATGGATGCAGCGACTGAGAAGTTAGATAGGCTATCATATGCTAAATGTCTGATCGAAGTCACCCCTGAAATTATCTTGCTCACTGAATTTCATGTAGAACTTCCAGATGGTATTGAACAGAATGTTTTGATTGAATATGTTTGGCTACCAGATATCTATAGTGAATGTAAAGTCTTTGGGTATAAAAACAACAACTGTCATGTTACCAAATGTAATGATAAAACTTAGGTCTACTATAATAGAAAGGAGAGAGTAACAGAGCATAGAGGATAAAAAAATGATGATGAAAATGTAGCAGCTGGAACGGAAGCAATGAAGAGGAATGTCAAGAATATCTCAATAAGAAGCAGCTATAAAAGTAGAGGTAACACAGTACTTGACCAACAGAAATGGAAGATAGTGGGTGATGTTAAATCTAAACCCACTACTGCTGAAGGCTTAACCATTAACACAGCCAATAGGTTTGGAGTCTTGGATGTTACATGTGAACATGAAGGGATAAATGGTGGTGAGCAAGACTTTGAGGAAGGTGAAATAATTGATGAAACAATTGATGGTACTATGAATACAAATGAAGATTCTGGCATACATGAGAACAGTAAAACCTCGACCAAAGTAAATTATGCTGTCTGTGTACAACAGAATGTTGTGGAAACTTGTAAAGCTGTTGTGACTTAAAACATTACAACTGATGAGTTATGTAATGATAGTGACATGCAAACAATCATTGATGATGTCGCTGAATTTAAGTGAACAATGGAAGCTGGAGGTTTTGATGTGTATGTACCTTTAACTGCCAATGAGGTTCGAGTGAGCAATGAGTATGGATTTAAAGCTGGTTTCTCACAAGGCACCTCTCCTCTTCACAAGCAATAGCACAGTCAGAGCCCCACTCAGCAGCATGAAGGAAGCACAATAAGCACACAGTATGTTGCTGCAACAAATGAGAGTAATATTGGAGGTAATCTTGATAGTTTCCTGCTTGATAAACTTTACATTCCCACTGTGCCAAGTGAAGTCAGGTTGAAACAAGTGAAAACAAAGGAGAAAAAGAAGATAAACGTTTAGGATTTAATAGACGAACTCGGGGTTAAAATTGAGAGTGGCGAGTTTGATTCTTTTACATGCAACGAAAAGAGAAAGCTCATGGAGCTAATGTCCAAGAATCACGCAGCTCTTCAAAGTAGGAAAGAAGCAAATGACTATGCTAAGAAGTATCCTTATGCATATATCCCTCTGCCTCCGGGATATAAACCCAGACCGCCTGATGTCATCGTTTCAAACTCAACGGCCTCCGCTACTGTAGGTAGTTGCAGTACGGGGAGATCACCGCAAACTCGGAGCATGACAAGATCAAAGGGGAATGCCCCCTTTGATAATGGTTAGATGACGTGAAGACATCTCAGTGCTCCTTTGGCACTATGTAATTATAAATGAATGTACTGATGTATTTGCATGTGTTGTGACTTTGTATTGTAGTTTCCCCTGAGTGGGAACATGTACTTTGTAGTTGATATACACTTTGTATATCACCTGTGTGAGTTGTATCTTTTTCTCTTTTATTTTTAATAATAAAGTGTTACGGAACACTATAAAAACCGGTCAGCCTTACAAAAAAAATGCCTTTTTATACAAAAGGAGGAAAACGACATATTTACAATAATTAATCCAAAACCCAACAATATTGAATACAAATAGGTATAATCCTATCAATAATACAATCACATAATTTACTAATTGAATCTTTTTACCCAAATTGCATTATTCAACATTGAACTAAAGATCTGGAATGCAATTACATCTAAGTGGTGTTTGATGAGACTGATTTCTGGATCTATAATGCTTTACAACAATTGCAATATATTTTACAACATATCTGTAGGAATATGTGTAAACGAGTTTAGGAATCCTATAATTAATATTATGCATAACCACAATTTACAATTTACAATTTACAATCCACAAGTTTTAATAATGTTTATAACTAAATCTGATGGTTATCAATCAAATTACAATACTTAAATGAGAAGATCCTATAGAAATAGGCATAGAAAATTAAATCTAATTCAAATGAAATAGATAAGTTATCATAACTATGTTCGTAAATTTCCCGCCCACCTTAAAGCATCCAAATCCAAAGTTTGAACCTTTTAGGCCTACAATCCTCAAATTCTTATTAATCTACAATTTATCTGGAAAAGGGAAAACTCCAGATCTGTAGAGATATAAGAAAATATGAAGAGAGGGGAGAATCTAATTTGGAGTGTCAATTTGCATTCTTTTCCATTAGATCTGTTATTCCTCTCAATTTCATATGAATTAGATTTGATTTGTTATATAAGAATATATTTTAGATTAAGAAATTAGGTTTGGAGAAAGAGGAAAATGGCAGAGCTTCATTGCGGCCCACAAATTTGTGTGGAAAAGAATGAGACCTTACCCCTTTATTTATAGGAGAGTAAATATCCTAAGACCATTATATTTATTTAGATTATCATTTATCCATTCGCATTATAAAATATAATGAAATTTCCCCTCAAAACGTAGCTATCATTGGGGACTACAGGCCCGAAGTTGTCGACACCTCGCTAGGGAGCGGTAGACCGCCCTTCCTCCAAGATGTCCAATGAAGGCGGGTTAAAGAGGGAAAGGAATTTGTTAATTATTCTATTTACTTATTTCCATCCATTTTTCGTATTTCGTCTGTAACTTTTTCATACGGACTATGTTCGCAAAACTCAAAACATGAAAGTTGACAAAAATTTCAAGACAAACGCATCGATTAAAGTTTCATGGTCAAATTCCATCATTTGCAAAAAATTCTATTTTTGAGATTATAATAATTAATTTATATTTCCCAAATTCCGGTTTGTTACAACACCCTCATAGTGTGTAAGCCCACATGTTAACCCGATCAAGGTGGACAGTCGGGAAGGCCACAGCAGTTAGTCGTGTGTACAGTTAAGCCAATGATACCGAAAGGGGATGGATCTATAGTTGGAGGCCCCAAGGGAGAAGAGGATATGGAGATCATGCAGAATGACGTCCCCGAGGCATCGAAAATGATGGTGGGTACCTTTACAGTCGATAATCCACCGGACTCGGATTCTTCGTGTATGGATGAAGATGCGCTGAGGCACGTTTGTAAGAAGTACAACATATCTTGGGAAGATATTCATGTCCCTAAGTATAGGACAAGATGCGCGCGCCTCTAGAAGGGTTCACTGCTTGGAATAGGCATATGTATGCTGTCAGATGTGTGCCTTCATCCTACAGGTTCATCTGGGATATGCTGCGCTACTTTCCTATAGCGCTGACGCAGTTCCATCTGATTGCATACGACTTCATGCTTGCTATCGTATTCATTTCTCGAAAAAACTACATAGAGTACCATATGGAGAGGAAATTCTGTTTCTTTTTCAGATGAAGAGGAGATATGCTGTTGTGCCTTCTCTTATCTACTTGGAGGCGCAAGCCAACACCCGATTCATCTTGGGATCATGGAACAAGCTCAGAAGTTTTAAGTATGACTGGTTCTATATTCGATGTCCCCAAGATAAGCAAGGCGATGGTTGGCCGGAAGTAAGCATTTCTTTCTTGTTTTGGCCTTGTAGTTAATCAAGTCAAAAGCTCAAGACTAGATTAAAATTTGCATGACAGATATTCCATCGACTAGCAAAGGCAAAGTGTACCACAAGCGACTTGAAGTGCTAAGGTCCATTCCAACTGAACCCCACACTACTTAAAATATACTAACTGATCGTTTCTTTCATTAAGCGGGATTACTTCCCATGGGTCACCCAATAAGCCGCTTGAGCGATGTTGGAGAAGGAGAAGGGGAGGATGCTGAGGGAGTAAAAAGTTCTCTAGGTCCGCAAGTGAGGGTGCTCCCTATCATGCCCTAAGGCATAAGACCGTAGGAGCTCAAGGAGAATCTAGTGGGCGCGGTGATGGTGATAATGAGATGCTTACTAGAGGAGAGGGTCTAACGACCACCCCTGTCACATCTACAATAGATGAGACGGGGTTTGGAGCGTTGCCCAGGCTGGTCTCTCCAGTTTCTACCTCTAAGACCACCACGTCACTAGAAATGTAGGGCCAATTCAAAGATTTGGATAAGCTTTTAACTGTACTAACAACGTCTTGTCCAAGTGGTACTAATTTTGGAAGCCTTACGCTGAGCATTGGGGTAATCACCCCATTCAGCGGGCTAAAATTTGATCTTTGAAGGGAACACTTATGACACACACTCATAAACACTACATGACACAACATTTGTTCACATGCGTGGATGATCGATTCTGACGTAAGATTCGCTTCATGCAGGTGAAACGAATCGTGAGAGTGACAAGGAACGAAGTCGAGGGTCGAGGGGACAATAACGAATAAAGATAGTGTTTTTAGTAGATTCAGGAGAGCAGATCTATGCCTGCAGCCCCCTAAGTTTCACGACCATAGCAGCAACCTGTGGCATTGGGACCAGCCTCGACTCTCGGCATCTCCACCACCAAGCATCGAGCCATCCGGAGGAGAGAGAAGGTCGAAAATAGTTAGCACGAAGCAATAGGCATCAATATTACCCTCTGTATACCACCTATAGGGCCAGTGACTAAGTCCATAAGCAAGGAGACGATGACTAGGGGGTCTGGATTTAAAAATAAGGTTATGGCAAAGTGAAGTCCAGCGATGCCTGACAAGTCGACGATGCCTGACAAGTCGACGATGCATGACATGTTGGAGATACCACGGCTTAGTAATGAAGAAAAGAAAGAGATCCTTAAGAAGTCATATCCCGGCTTCTACTTTGATGAGCCGATTTAATTGGCGAACATTCATCTAATCCTGTTGGATGTTGTTAAAGACGTACGTAACAAAGTGTACGACGTTTATTTTCATTAAAGAGAATAGTACAAGTATGTGGGGAAGCTCTCAGAGTTGAACTTTAAAAAGAATAGAGAGATCCAGTGGTTACAGCTCAAAATTTAGTTCGAGAAGGAGAGCCTCAAGAACCGGGAGGCTGAACTGAGTAAGATGGCATTTCAATTTGTACTTGTTTCTACGTATAAGAGTAATATGTTTATATGATAACTCTCTGTTGTTGAAACAGAGGAGACGGCGCTATAACGATCCAGGATTTTTGACTAATTTAAAACTGGGATTCCAAATATAAAATTAATTTTCTGAATATAAAATGAATTTAATTTGATTTGAATATGAATTTGGGTAAAATATAAAATAAATTTTAATCTAGTTTTAATTATAAATATAATTTAAGTAATACAATTGTCAAAATATAACGGTAAAAATTAAGTAAGAATCTATCAGTTTTGTTATTACAAATTTTCTAGGTACGTATTCATAAAACTATTTTACATGTGATCATTTATAGCTAAATAAACAAATATATTTAAATATAGCTAATAAAATAAAATAATTATTTTGAAATAGTTTGATAACATTGTTCGATTTGGATAACCTTGATCGTTAGATGTTTAAATAGCTAAATGATAACCTAGAACTAAGTAATTTTGTAACATATATAAGTGTAGCCAAATTGAAACACTTCCAAAGTGTTTTTATATGAAACCATATGTTAGTACATGGTATTGAAATGTGGCAATGTGAGGTGCTAACATGCATGTTAATGGGGTCTTAGGGAGAGCCAAGTGTCCATGGGAAAAAGACCCATTTGCCTTTGAAATAAGCCTACCTAAACTTCACCGTTTTCATTTTATCCAAACACTTTCTCCTCCTTATCCATTCTTAGCTTCTTCTCCCCCGCCTTCTCTCCCCCCTCCCTTCTTTTTTAACCTAGGTGCCACCATACTCGGCCCAAGTCCACCTCCTTCCCATGCCTAAGCTCCGGTGCCCCCTCCACCACCCTACTCCACCATCAACGTTGCCACATGGCCTTGGCTTACCCAACCCAGTACATCTCCTAACCACCACTACCCTACACTGGCACCTCACCCCAACACTACTAACCTGCCCCCATGCCATGAACCAAGCACCACCACCCCATCCAAGTTCAGCGACCACCTATGCTCGGCCGCTCCTCCAATTAGAAAATAAAAATAAATAAATATAATACATATATATTATAATGATATTTTATTTTGTCTAAAAGTCGATGTAGGGAATTACTGTCCGTTCGAGATCATTCGCGGTTAGCTAGACTCGTCTACTATGAATATTTAAGAAGCAATTATGTTGGTAAGAAACTCTACACATTTTTATTTATATATGTTTTATTATGGTTATTAAATATATATATATATATATATATATATGTATGTATATATATGTAATTTTGGGTGAATGGTTGTATAGTTAATGACCCTTGTGCACCGATAAGCGTTGATTACTGTAACGCTTGTACGTAGCTGATAACATTTAATTTGATAATATTCTTAATAATTGTTATGGATGCAACATATGATTGTTAATATTGCTTGTATATCATCACTAACCCATGGCACTGTAATTATGGCATTATAGAGGTGATTGGTTAAGTTCTATTCCATTGTAAACAGGATTTTTACTATTTTAATATAGAAATATTGATCAAAATGGAACTTGAAATTTGATGTCCAAAATAGTTTGGAAATGCAATTAAAGTATATACAAACAACTTTTGTAAAGGTGGAAATGTATTTGAAAGTAATTTTGAGTACATATGGCACGTACAAGTTTAAAATCGATTTTGAATAACGAATTTCAAAATTGAAGTTGAGCTAGGTATGTAAACGATAGTTTAAAATCAATTCAATTATTCCGATAGTCTTATATAATACTTAATTTGATTTCTGTAAAATTTGAAGTTCATCGGATTAATTTTTGAAAAATAATATTACTTTTTAATATTATAATATTCAAATTTGATTTGAAATTGAATTTGAAGTTTAAATTTTGAAAATATTGTTTTAAATGAGTTTATATATGTTTGTAAAGGTTTACAATCATAATTGAAGTGAATTGGATGAATTTGTATCTGAGGTCATAATATGGTCTGAACTAGTCGCACTACTACAGTTCGCGAATTTCAGCTATAAACTTTAAACGTTTATAACTAATACAAATTGAATCCTATTGCCGTGAAACGAAAAACATTTACTTTCTAATGATAATAAATAAGAAATTTTCAAATTTTAATATATAAATTTCAAGTTATGCTCAAATCTATTTTCAAATAAAATCGCGGTTTTGCAATTAGGTGACCATAATTGGAAATCGAATAAAACAACTTTATAAAATTATTAAAAATATGATTTTTTTTGATAAATCATAATTAGTTATTTGAATTTCAAATATTAGGTTTTGGATAATTAAAAGGTTATTTTGATTAAACTAATTATTTTGTAATGCTTTTGAAACATTTTTTGGAAATGGTATGCTTTGAAGTTTTAAACTTATCAATTACAATTCAAATCTTAAAAAAAATTTGTAAATATATATATATATATATTAAAATTTATAACACATAAAAACCTTAGGTTTAAGTAAAATCTAATTTATCTTAAGATAAAAAGGTTTCCAATTGTTAATAAAACTAGAAATGGTTGAAAGTAATCTGCAAATGTTGATGTTAATTCCGTAGATAGAACTTATACTATTTAGGGAATTTAAAAGGTAGACTTACCGTCATTTCGCTTATAGTATCTGTTGAATACAAGAATTGATATCGAACATAAGCTGATATAGTTACTATCCAGTTCCTATATTAAATGATTTCAGCTTAATCTTTTGATTTAAAATAAAATTTTCAATTTGGATTTGGATAGAAACAATCTTCGGATATTTGATATGAAATTTCATGGTTAGACGTATGCTATCTATGGAATTTGAAAGATGTAATATCATTATTCCGCTTATAGTATTCGCTAATTTCGAGAATTGGTATTAAATATAAGTCGATCCAAAATCTATACAAATCTTATATTTGATACCAATCGGTTTGGACTAAATTAAATTATAAATCAAAATTAATCAGTGAAGGTTTTAAATAACATTATTTTATAATAAGTAAAGCCATTAAGACTTACCATTCTTAATCACCTCGATTATAAAGGATATGTTTTTAAAATGAAGAATGTAAATTTAACAAGGATTTAAAGAAGGAAAACTTGATTTAGTTTTGATTAATGTAATATTGAATTAAATATTAAATTATTTAATATGGTTTTTGTTAAAGGATAAGAAACTGAGAATGATTTTAAAGTAGACCAGAATTTGAGTGAAGGGAGACTTGATTAAGATATGACATAATCCATAATTGTTTCTAAAATTTCACTGATTTTTGGAAATATTGGGATTAGATCTGCATTCGAAAACCATTTCGATTAATCATATGATGTAATGGAGTAATCAAAGACGATGTTTGAAGACTGGGAATCTTCACATCGAAGGGACTGCTTGTTGACGCTTTTATTGGGAAGTATCCCGTAACGAGGTTAACAGTAGTAATGGTTACAACGTACATGGAGATTATACAGATTTACAAGGGGTTATCTCCTTCATTGGACGAGGAATAAAGCACCTTCTGTTTCATTCAGACCCAGAATGGACTTGTATGGATGTGTGTCTGACATTGAATTTTGTAATACATCGCATGGTTTTTAGTAAACATATTTTTGATTGGTAGCGGAAAATATATTTTATGAGCTTAACACCCATCTTTGAGACATATGAGCTCAAAGGTGATATGGTTAGTGATTATCAATTATATGTTATGAAATGACACTGTAGCATACCAAGTGATGAGCTATTGATGATCAAAGCATTACTTAGATAAGAATAGCTTTGTGTAATGAGACTTCGACATGCCTCACTCTCCGGAAATGGCCAAAATAGGGGAAAATGCGGTAAGGATATGGGTGTGTCATATCCTTCTAGATAAAAAAAATTAGCATGGTATGAAGCCCAAGTGTTACTTATGTGGCAACTTCTACTTATATGGATGTTGATGTTGCAGGATCTTGGTTAAAGGTTGGTAATGGCCGGAAGATGCTATATTAGGCGCAATGTAATTCAACCAGTTAAGGGATGGATTGACCTTGTGTTGCTAGAGGACCTGTTTGGTTTTCGGGGAACCCCTCTAGAGGTGTACCCATCGGATAAGGAAGTTCTTTAGCTTGGTAATTTGTTGGATATCCATTTTGCACCACGAACCCTTACGATTCAAGTTGTATAGTATTATGTCAACATAATAGGATGGGGTATTTTGCTGGCTAAGATTGATACATTTACTTATGAAATGGTTTTCCATACTATGCACTAATAATAACATTAGAGGATTTTCCACGCATTCGATTGTCTGTGTGCTGCGAGACCTTATGGTAGCTTCATTTTCCAAAAAACATTGCGAATTTCTTGCATTGGTTTTCGTAAGGGAAAAATATGTTCCGTTTTATATGTCATGGTCATATGATTTACCTCACTTTAAAATAAACTAAAGTATAACTATTTTAGTTTCTCACACGAGTCCCATGATTGATCTGGAGTTTATTGTTTTTCACCTAAATTCTGGGTGCCCATGATTTTCCACACGGGAAGCTAGTAGGTTTGGTTTGCAGATTTAGACCTGGAGTCAACTAGAGCAGGTTCAAAATTAAAGCCGGAGGTATATCCTGGATCAATATTCTTCCGCTGAATGTTTATAATTTTTCGCTATGTATCCTGGTGTACTCTGATGATCATTGTATCTCTGATGTAAAATTATTGTGATGATAACGAAAAGTTCTTTTATTTCTGTTCCAATGTGTATGTACCCATAACAATCCATCTTTATGAATGTTTTGAGTCAGTTCAATTGCAGGTTAGAAACAAGCAAAAAGGCGGGCTGTTACATAATTGGTATCAGAGCTTTGGTTTATTCAAAGCTTTGGGGTACGATTTATTATAACGGAAGGAAAGAACTCATCAGAGATAGGATTAATAATATCGTATAATGAGTAACTCATTAGAGATAGGTTTAGTAACACCCTAGAATGAGTTTGAGAGTACTGTATACGAGAGAGTGTATCTTCACATAAAAACGTTTTTGCTTTCGAAAGTAATATGTTTTGAATATAAAAGAAATTTCTTTGAACTATAAATATGTTATGGTCTAGATAATAATTAGGAGACCAAAACTATTAAAATATAATTATTCGTTATTTTCTCAAGCTAATTAATTAAGATTGCTAAGATCAAATATGGATATTCCATGACTGGAATTCTATAATTTGACTAAGAATATTCACATAAAAACATAATTCGTATGAAAAGCTTTGAAAATCTAAGAATTCAATTAAAAGTATGTTTTGGAAAATAATCAAGGTAATTTAAACTTAAAACATAAGTGTTTCGATTGAAATAAGGAATTTTCGACAATTTTGTATAGTCGATAAGTTCTTTAATAAATTTTGAATTTGAAATTTAAGAAATTTAGATAGACTGTGGACTTATTTCAAATTTTCATTAGTAACTAAATCAAGGATAGCATTACTTAAGCTAGTGATAATCCTTATAGGAATCTGAATTCAAGAATTAAAATTCCTAACTATTTCTAGTAATCAACGAATTCTGGAACACATTTGAATAAGAAATAAAATACTAAAAATACAAATACGTTGTGAATTAAGTTTCACAATTTGACTAAAAGGTATCTGGAAATGGAAAGGTAATCTGAACTAAGGTATTTGGATAGGTTAAGTGGTAAGCTAGTATAGGTTAAATAATAATTTTAGGAAATTTAAAATTTAAAAAGAGATAGATTGTACGATTTTTCGACTCATCATTAAGTTAAGATCAAAACCTAGAAAACGATTTATAACTCTAAAATTTCCTTGCTAATTTTAGGGTGGTAGACCATTTTGCTTTAGGCAATACTTAGCCCAATATACCACTGGAGATGATAGCAGCAACTCAGGATCCGGCTCGGAGGGTTGGATGATTGATCCACTGGGTGATGCCGAGACGAGTGACATGTTGCCAGAGGATTTTCCACCCCAAGAGCCCGAGCCTACAGAGTTTGAGGATCTAGTGTCGACCGATGATATTGCAGTGAAGGATGCTGATGATGAGAGTTATGACTCAAAGGATGATGAGCATATTGTATTGGAGATGGGTACTCCCTTCAGCGATGACGAGGTGAGAGATTACATAGAGGATGCGCAGCTCCAGCAGGATGACGATGTTGAGATGTTCTAGGGTGAGGGTATGCCCTAGGATGCGATGATGGTAGATTAACAGGTTGGCTTTGAGGAACGGATGGACGAGTTCGATGGTGTAGCTCAGTTTGGTGGACAGATTGATGATCGGGTAGAGCCTATCCTTGAAGAAGATACTTCAGAATGGGACCTATCATTCGAGTTTGATGAGGACGACTAGGGTGAGGTCACAGATGAGGATGGATATTTAGTAGACAATGAGCTGATGGACAACGAGGATGATGATGATTTCAAGGATGTTGAGCCCGAGGAGTTGAGTATGTCAAGACCATCTGACGATGGTCGGATATGTCAAATAGTTAGAGGGTTGGTAGTTATGTTTTGGGGATAGTTAGATACTGTATATATAGTTATCTTAAGTTCTTAGCTTGCACTAAGATATTTTTAGGCTACAACATTTTTTTGGAACTAGTATCTTTTAGACATGTACACTTTTTGTTGTTGTATATAGACCATGCGTAGTACGTGGTCAGATTGGTAGGATGACACCATCATTTTTGTACTTAGACATGGATACTTACTGTGATATGACATTTTGGCTAACTATAGCATGATGTTCTACATAGACTTATATAGATTGTCAGAGTATTCTACCCGGCATTTCCATTGTGAGGACGGAAATTTCTTTTTCTATAAATAATGATTTTATTTAAATTTAAGTACAAAAGTTTTTTAAATAATCTTGAGTTTGAAAATCTATAAGTTATTTTGAACAAGGATGATTGTTTACAACCTCTCCTTTTCGAGGAAGAATTTTTTTAAGAGGGGAGAGTGTAACGATCTAGGATTTTTGACTAATTTAAAACCGGGATTTCAAATATAAAAATAGATTTTCTGGATATAAAATGAATTTAATTTGGTTTAAATATGAATTTGGGTTAAATATAAAATACATTTTAATGTAGTTTTAAATATAAATATAATTCAAGTAATACAATGGATATTTAATTTTGTCAAAATATATTGGAAAACTATTAAGTAAGAATCTTTTTGTTTTGTTACAACAAATTTTCCAAGTACGTATTCATAGAATTATTTTAAACGTGATCATTTCTAGCTAAATAAACAAATATATTTAAATATAGCTAATAAAATAAAATAATTATTTTGAAATAAGTTGATAACATTGTTCGGTTTTGATAACATTGATTGTCAGATGTTCAAATAGCTAAATGATAACGTAGAAGTAAGTAATTTTGTAACATATATAAGTGTAGCTAAATTGAAACACTTCCAAAGTGTTACTAAAGTGTTTCTTTATGAAATCATGTGTTAGTACATGATATTGAAAGGTGGTATTGTGAGGTGTTAACATGCATGTTAAGGAGGTCTTAGGAACAGCCATGTGTGCATAGGAAAAAGAACCATTTGCCCGTGAAATAAGCCTATATAAAGAGGCCTAAAATTCACCATTTTCATTCTATCCAAACACTTTTCCTCCTTATCCATTCTTAACTTCTTCTTCCCCTCCTTCTCTCCCCTCTCCTCCCTTCTTTTCCGGCCTACGTGCCACCACCCTCGGCCTAAGGCCTCCTTCTCGCGCATAAGCTATGACGCCTCCTCCACCACCCTACCCTACCACTAATGCCTCCTCTTGGCCTTGGCCTACCCAACCCAAGCTACCTACGACCCCACTACTACCCTACGCCGGCGCTACAACCCAACACTACCACCCTACCCCAATGTCGTGAGCTAAGCACCACCACCCCATCCAAGTTCGGCCACCACCTAATCTCGGTCCCTCCTCCATTTAAAAATAATAATATAACACACACACACATAAGTATATATATATATATATTATAATCATATTTTATTTTGTCAAAAAGTCAGTGTGGGAAATTTCAACCCTTCAGGATCGTTTGCGGTTAGCTATGCTTGCCTACCGTGAAGAATTAAGGAGCAATTATGTCGGTGAGCAACTTTACCAATTATATTTATATATTTTTAATTATGGCTGTTATATATATATATATATATATGTAGTGATGGGAAAATGGTTGTATAGTTAGTGACACATATACACTAATATGCGTTGATTACAATAATGCTTGCACGTAGCTGATAACATTTAATTTGATTATATTGTTGATGATTGTTATGGATGTGCATGTGATTGTTGATATTGCTTGTATATCATCATACACCTATGACGCTGTTATTATGGGCATTATAGCGGTGGTGGGTAAAATTTGAAGTTCATCGGATTAATTTTTAAAAAATAATATTATTTTATTAATACAATAATATTCAAATTTGATTTGAATTAGAATTAGAAGTTAAAATTTTGAAAATATTGTTTTAAATGGGTTTGTTTATGTTTATAAAGGTTTATAATGTTATTTGAAGTGAATTGGATGAATATTTATCTTAAGTTGTAATATGGTCTGAATAGGACTAGTCACGCTGCGGTAGTTCGTGAATTTCAATCATTAACTTTAAACATTTATAACTAATACAATTTAAATTGGATTAACGTGAAACAAAAAAAGTTTACTTTCTAATAGTAATAGTTTTTAAATGATTTTTTTTCCAAATTTTAATATATAGATTTCAAGTTATGTTCAAATCTACATTCAAATAAAATCGCAAACTTGTAGTTGGGTGGCCGTAATTGGAAATTAAATAAAACGGCTTTATAAAAATAATTAAAAAAATGGATTTTTATGATAAATCGTAATTAGTGATTTGAATTGAAAGTATTAAGTTTTGGATAATTAAAAGGCTATTTTGATTAAACTAGCTATTTAGTAACGCTTTTGCAAAATTTTCTGGAAACGATATGTTTTGAAGTTTTTTAAACTTATTAATTACTAGTCAAATATTAAAGAATTGTTTTTGAATAAATTATAATTTTTTTAAATTTTTAACACTTAAACATTTTAGGTTTAAGTTAAATTTAATTTATCTTAAGATTAAAAGGTTTTCCAGTTATAATATAATTGGAAATGGTTGAAAGTAATCTTCGAATGTTGATGTTAATTCCGTAGATAGAACTTATACTATTTGGGGAATTTAAAAGGTAGGTTTATCGTTATTCCGCTAATAGTATCAGTTGAATACATGAATTGATATCGAACATGAGTTGATGTAGTTTCTATCCAATTCCTATATTAAATAATTTCAGCTTAATCTTTTGATTTAAAATAAAAGTTTCAATTTGGATTTGGATAGAAACATTCTTCGGATATCTTATAAGAAATTCCGTGGTTAGACGTATACTACTTGTGAAATTTGAAAGATGTTATAATATTATTCCGCTTATAGTATTCGTTGATTTCTAGAATTGATATTAAATATAAGTCGGTCCAATTTCTATACAAATCTTACATTTGATAATGATTGGTTTGGACTAAATTAAATTCTAAATCAAAGTTAATTAGTGAAGGTTTTGAATAACATTGTTTTAAAGTAAATAAAGCCATTAAGACTTACTAGTCCTAATCACCTCGATTTTAAAGGGTATGCTTTTTAAAAGAAGATTTAAATTTGACAAGGATATAAAGAATGAAACCTTGATTGAATTTTGATTAATGTAAAATTGAATGCAATATTAAATATGGATTTTGTTAAAAGATAAGAAACTGAGAATAGTTTTAAAATAAACCAAAATTTGAGTGATGGGAGACTTGATTAAGATCTGATATAATCCATAATTGTTTTTAAAATTTCGCTAATTTTCGGAAAGACCCAGAATGGATCTTTATCCGGAAACCATTACGGATAATCATACGACGTAATGGAGCAATCGAAGATGACGGTTGAAGACTGGGAATCTTTACATTGAAGTGACTGCTTGTTGACACTTCTGTTGGCAGGCATCCTATAACGAGGTTATTAGTAGCAGTGGTTTCAAAGTACTCAGGGATTTTCTAGATTTGCAAGGGAACGTCTCCTTCATTGGATGAGGAATAAATCACCTTCGGATTCATTCAGATCCATAATGGATTTGTATGGATGTGTATATGATGGTATATTTTGTAATATATCGATTGGTTTTTACTAAACATATTTATGATTAGTGGCAGGGAATATATTCTCTTAGCTTAACACCCTTCTTTGATACACATGAGCTCAAAGGTGATATGTTTAGTGATTGTCAATTATATGTTATGAAATGACAGTGCGGCATACCAAGTGATAAGTTATTGATGGTCAAAGCATGGCTTAGATACGCATAATTTTGTGTAATGAGACTTCGACAAGCCTCACTCCCTGGAAATGGCCAAAATAGAGAAAAATGCGGTAAGAATATGGTGTGTCGTTTCCTTCTATATAATAAGTGTACAATGGTACAGAGACCAGGTGTTACTTGTGTGGCAACTTCTACATATGTGGGTGTTGATATTGTTGGCGCCTGGTTAACGGTTGGTAACGACAAGGAGATGACAAACTTAGGCGCGATCTAATTCATCTAGTTAAGGGATGGGCCTGACTTGCGTTGGCATAGGACCTATTTGGTTCTCGAGGCATCCCTCTAGAGATGTACCCACCGGATAAGGAAGTTCCTTAGCTGGGTCATTTGTTGGAAATCCATTCTCCACTACAAACCCTTATGGATTTAGTTGTATACTATTATGTCAAATAAGAGGATGGGCTATTATGCTGGCTAAGTTTGATACATTTACTTACGAAATGTTTTTCCACACTATGCACTAATAATAATATCATAGGATTTTCCCCGTATCAAGCAATTTTAGTTATCATAAGGAGAAACTCGCCCAAGTCTGCATTTGCATTGTGTGTGTGCTGCGAGACATTATGGCAGCTTCATTTTCCACCATAGGCTACGATAAGAAAATAAGAGAGCGCAACAGCTTATCAAGGAAAATGACGAGCAAAGGAAACTTCTAGATTCTAGCTGCGTTGAGCTCGAATGGATAAAGAAAGAGAAGGAAGTTGATGAAGCCTTGAACAAGAGGTGTTGGGTCAGGTAGACAGTGTTAAAGCTGGGAACTTGGGGGAAATAGAGAAGCTTGGGGCCTAGGCCGTGGAGGTCAAGAACGGAGTAGAGGCAGAGTTGGAGCTGTTAATATGGGGCTTCTATGTTAATACACTTCGATTCCACGGAATCTCATGGATCAAAAACTCTTCTTATACTTGGCTCAAGCCTGAGATAAGCTGGTGGAGCATTAGGTTGAGGTATGGAAAGTGGACTCGGTCAATGAGGCGGTGCCGATGGCTCAAGTTTTAACCGAGGAAGAGCATCGTGTGTTGGCCAAAGGGATTTCCTTGCAAAAGGCAGATGCCAAGGCGGAAGGATGGCACAACTTACTACTATAAAGAGGAATAGTTTCTACTGAGAGTGTGATAGTTGCTCACTCTTTTGAAGGTTGTAGCTCTCAACAGCAGCAAGTTGCCCCCATTTGTTTCCACTGAGGGTCCGTTGGTTCCATCTCATGTTGTTACCGCATACGATCCCGACTATTCGAGGTTGGAACACATACATTCTCTTCAGCCTACAATTGTAGGCGTTGTACCCATTGAAACCACGCAACAAGTGTTGGAAGGTAAAACCTCTTTCTCACCAGTGCTTAGAGGGATGTTAACATGAAGTTAGAGTATACTAACTTATATACTCCTTCATCGTGTAGGTTCCTCGGAAGAAGAGGCGACAACTCGTTTTGCACCAACAATACCAGTCATGCTCGGGTTCGACATGAAAGCTTATTGCAGTCAGCTAGGAGAGGCATTCGGACACCTAGATACATTTTATGATCTGGAAATGGGAGAGTTCAATATGAATGATCTCTTCTCAGAGTAGAAAGAAAAAACCTAAGGAGGGTGTTCAAATGACCAAACCATTGGAAATAGGCGAACAAACTATGCATGAGTTATTTGAAAAACATAAAGCCCAGCTACTTGCAAAGTCGACGGAATAGGAGGAGAAGAGGAAGGACGATAAGGCTTCCCTTTAAAAGCTCAAGAGGAGGCGAGGAAAATGGATAAGGAGGAGGCCCAGGCTACAATTAAGGAGGTGGTCCGGAAGAAGGTCGAGGATGAGGCCGCTTAGAAGAGGGCGTAGGTTGATTTTAAAATGTTGAAGGAGGAGGAAGAGAAGAAGACGAAGGCCGGCCATGAAGCACAAAATAAAATATAAAGGGAGGCTCAGAGGAGAGCTGACAACGATGCCAAGAAGGCCAAAAAGGCCGGGAAATAGGGAGACATGACAGCAATGCTTGCATTGATCAGCGGGTTCCCACCCAAACCCCTGAAGATCGTCAACGTCCCCGAAGAGGACCCCACAGGAATCCTAAGCAACACCAAAGAGGAGGAGTTCCTGATGCATCCCCGAAAGAAGCCAACACCAACAAGGGGAGGAAAGGAAATGGCTCCAGGAAGAGGAAGACAAAGGATGATGATGAGCCGTCCACAGATGAGTCCAAAAAGAAGAGAGGGAGGCACATTGAAGTGATTGTTATAGACAGCTTTTTGGTTATGTAAGATGATAGGATACGCAAGTACAGCCCTCGCTTTTTAGGGCATGATGCGGTTTTCATGTACGCCATGTCGCTATAAAGATAAGTTGTATTATGTTTTGTAAATGAAAGTTAGTCAACTTTGCTTGTATCACTTATTGTTATAAGTGTTCGAATTTTCATTTATGCTAGTACTTGCATAAATGTACTTGTTGTTACACTTAAACCAATGTTGTTTGTGGCTTCGCTCTTGAGATGCTTAAGTCATGCGAAGTTTGAATGTGGTGATTCCATTCTCGAGATCTCCTTTCGGTCGACGATCTCGAGTCGCTTAGAGTCTAAGTGGGCGAGCTTCGTTCTCATGAACTCTTTTTGGACGTTGGTCTTGAGTCATGCAGAGATTGAGTCCGACAACTCCGCTCTTGGAACCACCTTGCGGTTGTTGGTTTCGAGCCATGAACGGATGTCGTTATTTCGTCCTTTATAATCTTCCATCTATTTGTTCGGCTTAGAGTTAGGGGCATCATTGGTTTGCTGGTCTTATACTTGGATCCGGGTTATATAAATCGAACTTAACCAAGTAAGCAGTCAGTTTCACACTTACTTGGCTGGTGGGTTGTCCCCAAGTCGGGATACTAAGGGATGGAGTTGGACACTCAAGTTGATGAGCAATGCGAGTTATTTATACTTGGCCTCGTCATTTGTTCGAGACTCAAGTTGACTTGTGAAGGGAAGAACACATCACAAGGTTTAAGTCAGTGTAAATATTAGAGGTGTAGGATTTATGCCAGGCTCTGTGATGCCGATCAAGTGTTGTGCACTTTTGTATGTAAGTTGGTAGTTATCACAGCTCAAAAATACTACGTAGAAAGTAAATACACCAAGAATATAGTCATTTGACTTTTTTTATTGATAACTTTTGGCAGTAATGGTCTTCTTTTATAATGCCTTAAACTTTGAAACTAAAAAATTGGTCGAAAGCAGTAAATCTATACAGTAAACTATGTAAAATAGTGGCGAACTTGCTCAATATTCCATGCACTTAGGAGTTCAGCACCATCGATAGTCATTAGCTTGAAGGTTCCATCTCTAAGCCTCCGTTGTATGACATACGGACCTTCCCAGCGAGGACTGAAATCGGTTGGTATGGGAAAGATCCGCTTTAGGACGTGGTCACCGATTTTGAAGTGCTTTGGGCGGACTTTGGAATTGAAGTACCGGGCGACCAGTCGGCATTGTGAAACTTCTCTGAGTTGTGATTCATTTCATTTCTCTTTGAGCAGGTCAAGTGATTCTAAGAGAAGATCTTGGTTGTTCCTCGGATCATAATATGTGACTTGATGAGATTGGAGCTCAAGCTCAATTGGAATGACGAATTCGGATCCATATGAGAGAGCGAATGGAACGTGACCACTCGCTGACTTATGGGTTGTTCGGTAAGCCCAAAGGGTTAGAGGGAGTTCATTTATCCACTTGCCTCCAGCCTTCTCCAAACGCTTCTTGATAAGGGACTTGATGACTTTGTTGACAGCCTTGACTTGTCAAATGGCTTGAGGGTGAACTACTGCTGAGAATCTTTATCTTATGTGATGTCGGTGGTAGAAGGTCTTGAACTCAGAACTCTCGAATTAAGTCCCGTTTACAAAAATGATAGTCTTGGGAAATACAAAACGATAGATGATGTTGCGAATGATGAAGTTGGATACTTTTTAGTAGTAATTGTAGTAAGGGGCTTGACTTTGCCCATTTGGTAAAGTAATCAACAACAACTATAACATATCGAGCACCACCCTTAGCCATCAGAAGAGTTACGATGATATCGGTTCCCTACATTGCAAACGGCCAAGGACTGACCATCTACGCAAATAGAGTAGTCGGGGTTCTTAGGATCTTGGAGAACCTCTAGCAGTTGTCACACTTTCGAGTGTAATCTGCTGCATCCCGCTCATGCGTTGGCCAAAAATAGTCATATCGAAGAATTTTCTTTACCGAGGTTTTCCCCATAGTGTGGTCGCTATACTCGCCTTCATGCATGTCCAGTAGTACACGATCGACATCATTGTGCGCTACAGACCAGAGTAATGGAATAGAAAATCCTCTTCGGTAGAGCACTCCATCTTGAATGATATTGTAGGAATATTTGTGGGCGAGTGCTTGTTTCTCAATTCGGTTGTTGGGGAGGATCCCTTGTTGCAAGTAGCTCATGATCGAAGTTATCCAAGACTCGGGTTCGGGATCGACCTTCGTTGTTGTTATCAAATCAGTCTACATCTAATCGATACTCAGAGAGTCAAGCACTCCGACTTGGACAAGTCCTAAGAGTTGTGAATCCCTAGAACTTTCTAGTTTGTCCAATGAATCAGTCATTTTGTTTTGTTCTTGAGGGATAGGAGTGATGATATAGAGGTCGAAGCGAGTAAGCAATTCAAGGACCCGAGCAAGGTAGGGAGCGAGCCGTGCCCTCTTGGCTTGATATTCACCCTGCACCTGGCGTACGATGAGATGTGATTCATAGTATATTATCATAGCTTTAATGTTGAATTATAAATCAATCTTGAGTCCAGCGGTCAAGGCCTCGTATTTTGCACCATTGTTGGTGGCAAGGAAATCAAGCTTCAGAGCATAACAAACCGAGTGTTGCTCAGGAGTGATAAGTACAACTTCGGTGCCAGAACACTGATTATTAGATGAACCATCCACAAATAGTTTCCATTGAATATTTGAAGGCTCGCTATCCTTTGGAGGGTCCTCAATAATAGTAGATTCCATAATAAAATCTATGAGGGCTTGTCCGAGGATGGCCCATTGGGGAATGAAAGTAAGCTTGAATTGACTCAGCTCAATATTCCACTTCAAAAGTCACCTAAATGCCTCTGGGTGCTGAAGGACCCATCGTAGCAACTGGTTATTATAGACTTTGATTGGATGAGACTGAAAATATGGCTGAAGCTTTAGGGAAGAGATCAAGAATAAGCAAGTTTCTCAAGCTTCAGAAAAAAAAATTTGACACATGTCAATCTCTTGCCTATGTAGTAAATGGGCCATCAGACACGTTCTTCTTCGCAAATTAGCGCCGAGCTAATTGCATGCACAGAAACAACCAACTAGATAAATAAGTCCTCGTGATCCACGGGTTTTAATAGGGTAGGTGGTCGCTCTAAGTGATTCATGAGATCCTGAAATGCAATAACACACTCCGGTGTACACGAAAAATTGTGCTTCCCTTTTCTGGACAAGTCGAAGAAGGGAATGTACTTATCGGTTGCTTTGGATATGAATCAAGTTAGGGCGGGCACTTTCCCATTTAAGCTTTGAACATCTTTGATGCTCTGAGGGGCTTAAATATCCCGAATATCTTGGATTCTCTTTGGATTTTCTTGGACTCTCCATGAATTGACAATGAAACTCAGAAGTTTTCCTGACGCAATGCCGAAAGAGCATTTTATGGGATTAAGTTTCATGTTATATTTACGAAGATGTCGAACATTTCCGTGAGGTCATTAACGTGGCCTTCATCACTCTCATTTTCATGAGCATATCTTTCACATAGACCTCCATGGATCTCCTGATTTATCCCTTGAACATTCATTTGACTAGTCGCTGATAGGTGGTTCCAACACACTTGAGATCAAAGAGCATAACAACATAGAAATAGAGCCCAAGACCAGTGATGAATGAACTGATCTGGAAGGTACATTGGAGTCTGCTTGTATCTTGAGTACGTGTCCAAGAAAGAGAGAAGCTGGTAGCTTGCAGTCGAGTTAATGATTTGTTCGATCTTTGGGAGCAGGAAGTTGTCATTCAAGCAAGCTTTGTTCAAGTCTGAGTAGTTGACACACGTTCGCCACTTCCCATTTGATTTTCTGACCAAGACTGAGTTGGAGACCCGTTGTAGATAGAGGGCATCGCGGATAGAATCATTGTCAAGCAGCCCATCCACCTACTCTTTAAGTGCCACTGATATCTCTATTCCTAAGATTCAGCGCTTTTTCTGGACTAGAAGATGCTTCAGATCGATACTAAGCATGTGGCAGGTGATTCCTATATCGATGCCACACATATCGGAGTGGGTCCAAGCGAATACATCGAGATTGGCTCTTAATAAATCCACAAGTTCTTCCTGTATTGATGGGTGGAGCTATGATTCGATCTTAAGACCCGAGTAGGGTGAACGAGATTGATTAGAACATTGACGATTTACTCCACTGAAATATCCCTTTCATAATCAAGATCTTCTTCTTCCCTTGGATCGAGGTCTTTGAAAAGATTGTGGTTGTGTCTAATCCAGGGCACAAACATCAATAGCTGCTATGCACTGGAGGTTTTGGCATAGTGGATTGGCGCTGTGCTTTTGCACTTCTCCTTGTTGATGGCATCTTTCTATTCGGCTGGATAACATGCTCCCATGGTCACTTGGTCAACCTTAACAGTTCCGATCCCATTCTCCATCGGAAATTTCATAAGAAGAGACCATGGTGCCATGCAGCCTCGGAATTCTACAAGAAAAGGACTTCCTAGGGAGACGTTATAGGGAGCAGTGGCATTGATGACTACGATGGTTTGTATTTTTGGATAACGATCACAAATCTTCATATGTCTAGGTGGCTGGTCTTTGTGGTTGCCTAACTCGTCGTTGTTAGGCTTGGCTTAAATGGGGCTATCCCCTTACCTTACCGGAAGATTCCCTAACCTATTTTCCTTTGATGTTGTCCTGAATAGTTCTCAGGTGTGGGTTATGAGGATGGTCAGTTTGAGCTGCCCTGTTTCTACATGCTTCTTCTGAGTACATAAACTAATTATCCTTTTCCTAGAAAGCCTCCAAGGTCATCGGCTACTTCCTGTCGATCCAAGCTCCAAGTTCGGTATTAGGAAGAATTCCCTTAGCAAGCTAAACCAAGCCGGTGTGAAGCTCGAGATCTTAGACTTCCACCAGGGCATTGTTATAGTGTTCGAGGTAATTCTTGAGAATTTCCCCCGTTCCATGGTAGTGGCTAGAGAGAGTAAGGGTGTCCTTCGATCTCGCGACATGCATCCTGAATTGTTTCACCAACTCAGAATCAAGCTGGTTGAAAGAAGATATGGATCTGGCTGGGATTTTGGAGAACCAAAGAAGAGTGATGCCTTTGAGGAAGACTGGGAAGAACTTGCATTTAACAACGCCAGTGGCTCGACTTGAATCAATATGCCCGCTTGTAATGGTATAGGGATCAGTCTTCCCAAAGTAAGCTGTCAGTTGGGGCATACTAAAGCATCGAGGCCATTCGGCATCGTGGACGGCCCGAGTAAAGGGTTTATTGCCTCGTATTGGTTTCCCACATGTCGGTGGTGTACCCACATGTTTCTCTCACGATCCTTTGGTCTATGTTAGTAAGAACCATAGGCTGAACCTTCGTTGGATTCCAGTGGTCGTGGTCCAACTCGGGAGTTCGGGGCCATGGGTGCCTTCAGTGGTGAACATCAGCATTGTCTTCAGAGAAGTCATTAACCTCGATTACCTAATTTTGTTGAGGTTAATTAGGTGGGACTTGGGCCTTATAGGCAGTTAGACACGTAGGAACCATGTTCTGAGCAACGACAGGTCTCGACGTGGAAAGGGTTGGGTACTAGTTCCTGCTTTTTTGTTAGGACCCAATCGGGAACTGTCACGTTGACTCGTTCCCTTACTGAAAGTGATGGTAGTTCCATTATTGTTGCCATTTTCGTTGCATTGATCCTTCTCCTTTGGCTACGATTTCCGTGGTGAGTGTCGGAAGAGGAGCTTTCCAAGATGTTCTGTTGAGGGAGAGAGAATCTATTTACCTCGATGTGAGCAACATAACTTTAAGCATTTTCTTGGAGTTGTTGCATTAACTAGAGATTTGTCTTCAATTGGTCGTTAAGTTGTCTAATGCTTTCTTTCAACTCATCATTAAGTTCCACGAACTGAACTTGGATAACCGGAGCTTCATGGTTGAAGGAGGTAGTAATTTCCATATTGACCGGAATTGTCGAAGGTTGGGGCTGAAGGAAAGCTTCTGTGTCAGCAGTAGTGGAGTTCTGATCATAGGGTTCTTTCCTTTTTGAACCATCGTAAGCAACTTAGGAGGTAGGTCTAAGGGACGTAAGTAGCGCTTCTAGTTTGAGATGGAAGTTAGTCAGAAAGAGGTAAGTCACGAGGCTTCGTGCTTTCTCGGTGAAAGCATCAGATGTTGACGTGCAAAATTGGTGCAACAACCAAAGATTTTCGATTATCGAATGTATAGTTTCGCGTAAGGAAATTATGCGGAAAGTAAAGAACATGGTGTTTTACAGTGGTTCGGTTAAGGTTGAACCTACGTCCACTTTAAAGGCTTTGTTAGCTTTATTCACTATTGAAGGATTACAATGTTGGACATCATTAATACAAGGGATTACAATGAGTAGTTAAGTTCTATTAATCCTTGTTTTCGGGAGTCTTCGTTGTTCGGGAGTTCAAAGCTTTGAGAAGGGGGAGTTTTTTCTTCATAAAGCTTCAAGGGTCTTTAATGGTGTCCAAGGTCTTGAATTTTCTTCTCAAGATGTCAAATCAACCAAATGCCAACCCATTATTTGGAAATGGAGGGGTATTTATAGGTTATGGAGTAGGTGAGAAATAAGGCTCGCTGGCTAGATTCGTATCTTGAAATAAAATGCTTTTTTCCATAACTGAGGGATGCAAAACTCGTATCTAAGGGACACAAAATTTGTATCCTGTGGGATACAAGAATTCGTACCTGGCGAATACAAGATTCGTATCCATGTGATACAAGTTCTCGTATCCGCGAGATACGAGATGTGGGGAGCCCGTGCATATATGTGATAGGAAATCGCCCTAGTGTGAGTCTTCTTGAGAAGTTGTGAGGTGTATGCTCATGCGACTCTCTTCAAACTTAAATCCCTAGTATCTTGGCGACACGTTGGATTGTTGCACCACGCGATGTGCCGAGTCGTGTGGACTTGTGTTGTTTTGGGAACTGGACCAAAAGGTCGGTTAACACTGATATTCGTATATAAGACATCTATTTAGAACCATATGAATTTGGGTACATTGACGCAAATGCATCCCATCATTTATTCTATTCTTTTTTTGTTTTGACTAAGATGGTTGTTGACGTCAAAAGTTGGTCTAATGACATCTACCTCCAAAGTGTGTAACCCACACACAATTAGAACAAAGTGCAAGAAAAAGAAAGTAAGCACAAGAGATATGCGATATTTTTATAGTGGTTCGGCTTCAACGAAGCCTACGCCCACTTTATAATCTCTATGTATACTTTCTATTACAGGTTACAGTTGCTTTTTGAAAGAAAGTAGGAAAAAAGGTAGGTTATACATAAAATCCTTGTGTTATAAAGTTGAAGAAATGAAGTCCACAGTAAGCTATTTCCGTAATGCCAACCACGAATTTTTCAGTGGAAGTTTTTTTCGCTTGCTTTCTATTTCAGGAAACGAGGTATTTATAGGAAAAAATTCTAGCTTATTGGATTGCTACATGGCCATCATACGACCCGGGGCCAGCCACATGTTACTTGATCCAAAAAATTAATTGTAGGTGGTAGGACCTATTCTTCTGCTAATGGATAGTTCTCCTCGATATATATGCAGCGCATGTGGAGCTTAAGATTTGGTGTGTAAGCAACGTAGTAGGTCATCTTCACAATTATCAAGGCATACATGGTCCTTAGAATTCGAAGTAAGAAAATTAAACGGGCCCAGTTTGACTAATAAAGCAGCCTTGAGAATCGGGCTTTGTTGTGTAGCATAGGAAGTGGATCATCATAGTCGGGGGTCGGCCAACTGGTTCGATCGACCTGGTCTTTGGACTTCGGCCCATTTGTTGAAGAAGTATGCTTCGACTCGGGAATTGTTGATTTGGATCGAGCCAAGTTTCGGTCGATCGATGAATGATTCGTTCTAGAATATGCATATAGCATATCTTAAGTACAGATTCTGGTTGTGACGGCTTTTATCAAAAAGTTGGTCAACACTTCCCCCTAGAACATATCTTTATTGGTAAGGATGGTATGTTATGGATTTTCCAAGAAATAATATATAGGAATCCAATAGACGGAAGTTTAGAAAGCCATGATTATGCCAAACCATATTATAAGGTGGCCAGAAAACCGATGATCGATAACGATCATATTAAGGTCGATGGAGAGACGAAAGAACCAGTTATTAGGTGATCAGTTCGATTGGAAGCAAGTTTTATTTGTTCATGCATAAAAGGAGAAGAAAGTATGTAAATCTTGACAATACTGCTTGACTATTGAGAGCATAAACCATGCTTGTAGATTTGTTGGAGTATAAACCATACTCAAGTAGGGATCGTGTTATTTTGCCAAATACTGGTTGGGAAGTTCGATTTGCTAAGTATAAGCCATACCTGGGGGTCGAGTACAAACCATACTTTGTATTGAGTTAGCTTGGTAAGAAAGCTCAATCTTCCAGGCATAAACCTTACCGGGAACCTAGAATCGAGCATCAACCATGATCGGTGTGTGATTTTTCCAAAGAGATTGAGTACAAACCATACTCGAGATTTAGTAGCATTTACTTGTCAAGTCCTAAAAAGGTTTGGTTCGAGTATTTTCCATACTCATATGGAAAGAGAGTTAAGCTTGTCACATCCTAACAAGTAGAGTATTAGTATCGGTATCAGCTGTACCTTAGGGATGACCATAAACCTTGCTTAATTTTGAGGGAAAGTTAGATTGCCACATCCTGATGAGTGAATTGTATGACTAGGTATCAGCCATACCTTAGGGACGAGCATAAGCCATGCTCGGTATTGAATTGAGGACTCTGACACACCTGACAAAGTACTTATATTCATCAAACATAATCCATGTTCGAGAAATAGATCTTATTGCTGCTGATAATTATTACAAAACGAAACAAATCCTAATGGGTTTATAGTTGAATCCAGAGCACGCCTTAGGATAAAATCCTGACCCCGTACGTGTGTACTTCAACATAACCACTTTATTTAAAATAACATAAATACATTTCTTATATCCTAAGAAATGGGATGTATCCACAACGATATAATCCAGATCAATTGATGATGATTCCACAATTGCTAGGCTCAGGGTCCTTCCCATTTCGAGGAGCACAGGAACCGTTTTACGGAGCTTGGGAAGGTAGATGTGGCAGTGCAGATGTTGCACATTTCTTAACATACTCGGGTATATCTCCACATTTGACCCTTTCTTCGATGAGATATCGTAAGTGTCTGCATTCGTTGGTGCCATGACCTGCCATATCATGAAACATGAAATGCTTTCGTGATTCATGTTCTCTTTAGATCGGCTCCCTCATGGGAGGCTTTGGAAAAGGAAGAGATCCTCGTACGTTGAGGTATATGTCCAATAGTGAAGAATTGAGCTCAATGCAGTTATCGTACTAGAGCTCTCTCCGGAACAGCACATTTTTGTCATTCTTTTCCGAGACTTTCCCCATACCCTAGTTTTGGACAACCACAGATGGTCCTCCATCTTTTGTAGAAAGTACGTCGAGATTTTCCATCTTAATGTTAGCATTTTCATGTCAGAGGAATCTGTCTGTTTCAGAGTAGAGATCTCCAATATCTCCGGGAGGGTCTCTCTGAAGAGAGATTTTGAAATCTGTTCGATCCAAAACTCCGGCCATGGCAGCCATAAGCACAATCGATGGTTCAAGTCGATCGACTGATGCTATGGCCGCATTGAATATTTCTAAGAAGGAGCGTAAGGTCTCACTGGACCGCTACCTGATGGATATGAGGAACATGACACTCATCTATCGAGATATGTGAACCCTGAATTGTTTACTGAAACGAGTGACTAACATATTCCAACTATTGATCGATTCAGTCGTTAGCTGTCGAAACCATATGGCGGTGACATTGGTGAGAAAAAGAGGGAAGCACTTGGCCATGATATTAACCAATGATGATAATACTTCCATATGGCGCATAGCTTGAAGTTGGGTGGGTTTCGGGAATTCATTAGCTGGAAGGTTAGATGTTGCCCTAGCTCCGCCTGGTCCAAGAAGTGATTCACGATTGCTCGGTCTTCCTTCCATCCGAGCGAAGAAATCATTCATCGTTTCCTGCTGCTTTGCAAGGAGTTCATCTTGATATCCCATTTGATCTTTGAGTTCGGTGAAAACCCCATCTATCTCGTCCTTAGTTAAGCATTGGGATGGTTCTTCGTGCTCGTGGGAGGAAGCCTCATGGCTTGCCTCCGCTGCTGCGTCTGCTAGACCAGTAGGTTGAGGTTGATTGTGGAAAGGTGTTGCATCCTTCTTCCATTTCACCATTGTTTCTTCAGAAACTGCCAAAGGTACTTGTCATTTACCTCTTCCTGACGTGCCAAAGTGACGATGTCAAAATTTGGTCTAGTGATGGTCAACCCCCAAAGTGTGTAATCCACACATAATTAGAACCACAGAGTGCAAGAAAACGAAAGTAAACACAAGAGACGCGTGATACTTTTATAGTGGTTCAGCTTCAACTAAGCATACGTCTACTTTATAATCTCTGTATATACTGTCGATTAATGTTACAGTTGCTTTTTTGAAAGAAAGTAGGAAGAAAGGTTGTTTATACATAAAATCCTTGTGTTATATAGTTGAAGAAATGAAGTGGACGGTAGGCTATTTTCGGAGAGCCAACCATGAACTTTTCAGTGGAAGTTTTTTGATTGATTTCTATTTGAAGAAATGAGGTATTTATAAGCAAAAGGTCAAGCTTATTTGAATGCTACGTGGCTATTATCTGACCTGGGGCCATCCACATGTTACTTGATCCTGAAAAGTAATTGTAGGCGGTGGATCTATTCTTCTGCTAATGAATAGTTCTCCTCGATATATGCAGCATACGTGGAGCTTAAGACTTGGTGTCGAAGCAACAGAGTAGGTCGTCTTCATAATTACCAAGGCATACGTGGTCCTTGGAATTCGGAGTAAGGAAACTGAACGTGCCCAGTTTGACCAATAAAGCAGCATTGAGAATCGGGGTTTGTTGTGTAGTGTAGGAAGTAGATCATCATAGTTGGGGTCGATCAAGTGGTTCGATCGACCTGGTCTTCGGACTACGGTCCATTTGCTGAAGAAGTATGCTTCGAATCAGGAATTGCTGATTTGGGTCGAGCAAAGTTTCGGTCGATCGATGAATGAGTTGTTCCAGAATAGGGAGATGGCTTATCTTATGTACAGATTCTAGTTGTGACGGCTTTTACCAAAAAGTTGGTCAACAACGGTGAAATCAAAACAATAATTCAAACTTGTTTAATTGAACCGATAAATAGCTATCTAACATCATTAATAAAGTATATGAGAAATACGAAGATTAATCAACTAATCTACCAACATCAACAGAGAAGAAACTCAAACCCATCTCCTCCATATTCGACAGTGACAACCTTTACCAGAAACTTAGAGAAGGACAAACAATACATCCAAGGCAACCAATTATCAAGTGCAGACCATCCAAATCGAGTTCGACATCCCCTGAGCACATGCCCCGAAGGCCTAGACCAACATCGAACAAGCACCTAAGAGATATTTTCCTCGACATCTAACAATCCACACAAGATGATACAGACAAGCAATCAACATCCAGGACTCTGGCTATCACTGCCAACCTTGCCTCGAAACCATCATTAATCGTATGACTGGCTATTACACACCATTTCCGTTAAGGGTTAATGGTAACCCCGGTTCTAGCAAAACTCCATAAGCCATTGTGACTTGTATGTTTGTCTTCCTAGAAGACAACTAGGCCATTCACGTATCTAGGGTACTTGACTAGTCCAACTAGTCTTTAGGCGTCCCTATTATACCTCTGCTTTGAGTCCGTTAGAACCTTCGATTAACGATGACTCCTCGGCCTTCAATATCTCTAGTCGTCGTCACTGGAGACTATCCACAAGCTCATAAACCGTCTTGAGCAATCATTATCCACAAACTCAAATCACACTTGAGTCATCTTCACATTTTTTGCATCTCCCTTATCAACAAACACTTCACAACACTTTGAACATTCCAACTTGAATTCCATTCGAAGACACAACCACCATCAAGCCAAAAACAAACATCATTTGGTCGATATTACATTTCATAGCATTTCCAGCTTCTTCTCTATGAAAAACTAAGCATAGCATTTAAAGTGCCTTTCACAGCATTTTGGAAATGCTACTAAATCCAGGCGTTCAAGTCTGGACCTGCACTGGCATTTGGTACTCTGGCACTTGGTACTCTGGCACTTTGGCATTTAGCCCGATCCATGAACTGGTACTTGGTACTATAGCACTTAGTACTTTGGTACTCTGGCACTTTGGCACTTTGGCATTTAGCCCGATTCATGAATTGGTACTTGGTACTTTGGCACTTGACATTTAGCCCGATCCATGAACTAGTACTTAGTATTCTGGCACTTGGTACTCTGGCATTTAGCCCTATTCATGAACTGATACTTGGTACTCTGGCATTTGGCAATTAGCCCGATCCATGAATTGGTACTTGGTACTCTAGGACTTGGCATTTTTCCATGTACTGGTACTTGGTACTCTGGCACTTGGTACTCTGGGACTTGGCATTTATCCCAATCCATGAACCGATACTTGGTACTCTGGCACTCTAGCACTTGGCATTTAGCCCAATCCATGAACCTGTACTTGGTACTCTGGCACTCTGGCATTTAGCCCGATCCATAAAAGCGGTAGTGCTAAATCCGGAAATCTTGTGAATCCCATGACGCACGCCTTGGAGGATCCTCATTTTTCTCATGCATAGGCAATTGTGGTACTGCCCAATCCATACACTAGCATACTAAATTCATAAAACCAGCACTGCCCGATGCATACACTGGAACTGCCAGTACTGACCGATTCATACACTAGTAGTGCCAAACTGGTACTTCGCCAAATCCTAAAGTTCGCGTGATCCTTCGACATGCAAACGGGTTGATCACCCATTCTATTGTGCTACACACATTGCCATGGCATGTATATTTTTCCCAATCCATACATTTGGTTTTCACCCGATCCATACAATACTTTTTTCTCGATCCATACAATGAAATTGCCCGATCCATACATGTTGCGCACCCAAAACTCCAACCAAATGAAAAATGGAATACAACTTGGTTTCATACTCGAAAATCAATTCGACTTCAACATTTTCAATAATGATTCCATCAACAAAATATCAACAAATTATGCAATTGTCAACAAATCAACAACCAATACTCAACAATCACTAAAACAACAACTTAACAATTAATCAAATCAATAGATGGATCTAATTATAGAATTGAAATCATACTTACATCGATTAGATCTATATGAAAACAACTTAAAATGATGAACATAAGATCAAACGACCCATATACTCGATTGAATCCTTGCAAGAGATACTTATCACTCACCAAATCTTCAAAATAGCTTGAAAACATAATCCAGACAGCAAAGAACGACCTTCGAATCAATCAATTTGATGCGATCTACCTTTCTTCGATGCTGATCTTCGATCTCGTAATCTAGATCTACGATTTAATGGAGGAGAGAGATATTTAATTGAGCAAGGAGGATCACGAGTTCAACCAAATGAGAGAAATGATGAAACTAAACTATTCTTCATGCCTCTACCCCTTATTTATAGCCAACAGCCCAAGCCTTAGTGGGCCCCACAAATCAGCCCACTAATTACCAATTAGCCTGGACAGTAATTGTGTAGCACTAAACAAAAATTTCTCCCAAACCAGTAAACCAATCTTTAATGTGACCACTCTACGGAATCAGAAACATCATTTCCTTTTTCATGAAATCGATCCTAGCCCCTGATTCGATCCCAGTCAAAAGTTATGCCCTATACAAAACTGACAGGGGAAAATGGTCACAAATAAAATTGGTAAATGTTATGGATATGTGTTACATCCTCACAAACAACATATCAAAATACGAGAATGATCCGACCCTCGGGGAATTAAATAAAAATATTTTACGATCCTCCGATACGTAAAATGCGGATCATTGCATAAGCATAAAAAATTTTGTGCCAAAATACACTATGTGTATGGACTGGCACTATCCCATAATGATGGTTTGGATGGGCATGGAATTTGGCAAGGAGCATCGTGATGACAAGACGAGGCTACTGGTAAATTTTAAGGCCATTAAGAATTGCTTTGGGAAGGGTCGAAGGTTGATTGTAACACCCCGTATTTTCTGTGAACGTATAAGTAACAAATCAAAGGATAATTAATTTTTAAATAAGAATCAGGGAAAACGGGTTGCGACATTGCGTTCGTCTCGAAATTCTGCTTGAAAACGAGTCCGAGTTTGTGAGAATCGGAGTACGTATGACCAAGTTATGGCCCTCCAAAGTTTCAGAAATATTCAGAGTTCAAAACAGCTCGAATTCGAATTAAAAATTCGAATTTCAAACGCTGAACAGACTGGGCGGGAAATTTCCCGCCTAGACCCAGGTCGACTGGGGAGTCGACTGGGCAGTCGACCCCCCTAGACCAGGTCGACTGGGCAGTCGACCTGGGTGTCGACCTGGTCCCCGAGCCCATTTTTGGGCCAGTGTTCATTCTGATGTTTCCAGTCCGATTTCTGTCCAGATTCATCTACCTAAACCTATTTAAACAGCCCCAAACCTAGCCTTCTCTACACACAATTCTATTCTGCTTCTACTCTGCCTCTGATCTAAATAAAAATAAAAATGGCATCGCTACTCTGTCGGAAGCAAAACTAGAAGCTAATCAACATCAACCTAAGCAACTCAATTCAAACTAGAGATTAAAGCTTCTGCAACGATTCTACAACAATTAAAGTTCTTTCTTTAATCCAACCAAGGCAAGTGCAATTATTTTCTGATATAAACTTTAATCATAATTGTGTCATGATTTTAAATCTGAATTTGAGATTGTGTATGTTTTGTTCTGATCTATTTTATTCTGTATCTCTTCTTCTTTCTGTTCTATAGCCAGGCTACTACAAGCCTGCGCCAATCTCCTAAGAGATTAACGCACGAACGCTAAAATGTTTGGGACAAATAATGAATGTGGCATAATTGGACATGGCTAATCTGTGACTGATTTAAGAAAAAGGACATAGGTTGTAAACCAGATTTAGATCTATGCATATTCTGTGAATTGGAAGAAGAGGAACCATGGTATGTTAACATGTGACTTGAGACATTGGACATAACGCATATTTTGAGTTAAGATCGGTTATAACTAGATTGTTGGGCATATTGTTTATATAACAATTCATGATTCGAAAGAGAATATGACTTAGGTGTGAAGATATATATTAAGATGTGGTAACTATCAAATGTAAATAACACCTAAGTAGGAGATTTTTGAATATATGACATGCATTGAAATCGATGGCTATATTTGGTATAATTTATATGTGAATCTTTTGTACTAGGCAAGTTGAATTAAATTGGGACATGTAAATTATGACCATAATCTGTGACATGTAAATTCATTACAAACGTGGGGTATATGATCATAGTGTGAATCATGACAACTATTTAGGCATGCAAACTTAGGCCAAATTTATAATTAGGCAAGATATGTTTGTGAAACTTTAAGGAATAATTAAATCTATTATATTTGCCTAATTTGCTAATTCTGCTATATTTGCCTAATCTGCTAGTTCTGTTATATTGTCTAATCTGTTAGTTCTGTTATATTGCTTAATCTGCTAGTTCTGCTCTACTGCCTAGTCTGCAAGATCTGTTCATCTACCAAATTTGTCATCTGCTAAGTCTGCTGAAAATGCCAAACCTGTTATATGCTAAATCTGCTAAATTACTTAATCTGCTGAATCCGTTAAGTCGCCTAATCTGCGAAAATCTGTTATCTGCTATATCTGTTAAGTTGATATATTCAGTCTGTTATTGACATAATCTGAATTAGCTATGAATAATTGACGTGTATATTAGGCGTGGGCACAAACGGTAAATCATTAATTAATTGGCCGCAAAGATAAACATGGCTAACTCGAGGTTAGAATGAGTTTGCGGCGTAATTCTGCCCGGAACCGCCCGGCACATCCAGTGGCCGCAAACAATAGGTTCTAATGTGAGAAATTAGTCATAACGTGCTTGAAACCCGAGGTTAGACTCAGTTTGTGACAGAAATCTGCCCGGAACCAACCGGCCTAACCAGTAGCCGCAAACTGTCAGTCTAATGTGAGAGGTCTGGGCATTAATATTTAATTAATGAAAATCTGAGATAAATATGATGTCTAAAACGTGTTGGGCGGATAGGGTTAAACCCACTAGACTGATGAATTTAATAAATCTGTTCCATGAATCTGTAGGCCCAATTACAAAGTTAGACAAATCTAAAAGTCTGTTAAATCCGTATATCTGATCCGTTAGTCTGAAAACTTGTCTGGTCTGTGAACAAGTTGATCTGAACTCTGTATGTCTGAACTTGTAAACAAGATAGTCTGAAATCTGTTAGTCTGGGGACACAAGGTTAGTAGGGGAATCACTTGTGTCATTTGTTGTTTGGGACCCATATTAGTCAGTAACCCTTTCTGGTATCAAAACTTTGACCCAACAGTAGGTAGGGTTCGGGCACGCTTACTGAACAAACTATAAGCGGTTCAATCTGATAATGGCGAGGGGTGTTGATGGTGCGTTCCAATCGGGTCATGTGCGTGCATGGATCTCGGTCTGCCTCTGAGGATGTAAGACGCCGTGACATCTGTAAATAGGTCTGTGTCATTTAAAGGTTGCCACTTTGGGGAGTGATACACTCTTTTGTGGGGCTGGCGTAGGGTATTTATGTATTAGGGAGCCGGTCGCTTGGGGTAGGATTTTAGGGTACACTTAGTTCTGTCTGTTTCTGTTGGGTGGTAACACCTGTCTGTTTCTGAGTGGTACCATCTATTGGGGTGGTAAAGGCCCATTTCTAGTGTACACCTAATTCTACATTCTGTTTCTATAGGGATTAATCGGTTTCTGCTTCTGTCTGTTTCTGTTCGGGTGGTAAAGGCCCATTACTAGCACTCTCTTCTGTGGACATTATTCTGTACCCGTTTCTGTTTCAGTTTAGACATTAGGGTGACACCTAATTCTGTTATACTAGTATTAGTGCAGAGAAGTGTAAAGAAATAGCTTATGTCATTCAGTTCTTCTGTTATATCCGCTACACCTGTTACTGTTATCTCTCATCCAGTTTTATTTTCATGTCATGTTATTATTATCTGTCCATAACTAAAAATCACTGGACTTGCCAGACTTTTTGTCTGACCCTTGTTGTTTCGCCTTCTTTCTTCCGTCCCCCCCCCCCCCCATGTTTTGTGGAAGGGAGTACTCTAGCTTGATCCAGATTTCTTCCGCATGAAGTGCTTAAAGTATGGCTTGTCTTCTTCAGTGGGGATTATGATTTTAAACTATGCATTCTGAAGGCTTTTGTACAAGACTGATATTTTGTACTTGAATTCTGATATTGTGATTTGAAAGGATGTAACCAAGCTTATTTCGGTTTCTGTTGTAATAAAGTTATAAATTTTTCAAGTACTATTTTATCTGTCTTGTAAGTTTCTGTTCTGTTTACTAAAATGCTCCACCAAAGTTAAGGCATTCCCTTTGTGAGTGACCTTAACGGAGGTGGGGTGTTACACTTGGTATCAGAGCCGAAGGTTACCAGATTGGGTAAAGTTTTTGAAAACTATTTTCAAAAAGGTTTTGAAAGGAAGTATTTTCAAAAATAAAGCTTATTTTGAAAAACATTATTCCCAAAAGCCATATCTCTTTCCTTTATTCCTTTTTGTATTGAATCTTTCCTTTTTCGTTTCAGCATGTCTGAAGCATCTGAGATACCAGAGGGTGTTCATTTACCCGGTTGGTTTCGTCAATATCTTGAGGCTAGGACCGCCGCCGCAGGTCCAGCAAATGATCCCCCTCCTCCACCCCCTCCTCGTGCAATTTCTTTCTCAAAGATCTATAGAGATTTTAGGGCCATGGGTGGGAAGGATTTCAAGGGAACTGAATCATTCGTAGAAGCGAGGAACTGGCTCAAAGAAACTAAGGACCTATTCGTTATCTTCGAGGTGGACGATAGGCAAAAGGTACAGTTGGCGGTATGGCTGTTCAAAGACGAAGCTTCCTATTGGTGGGAAGTCACTAACGCCGAGAGGCCAGTTGAAACATGGATGGATTTCAGAACAAGGTTTGAGACAAAATTCCTCTCGCAAGCTGAACGAAGTCTACAACTGGAAAAGTTCTTATCTCTTAAGCAAGGAAGTATGACGGTCAAGGAATACGTCAACCAGTTCAACCAACTGGCTAGGTTCGGATTGGATTTAGTAAACACTCAGCATAAAAAGGCTCTCCGCTTTGTTAAAGGATTGAACGAGCCACTGCACAGCCTAGCCATGACCCATGTACCCATGGGAGCGACTTACGAGAAATTGGTGGACATAGCACTACTGCACGAGGAAGACAAGGGCCCGAAAGAGACAAAGAAGGAAGAACCACAGAATAAGAAAGCATGACCCAAAAAGGAAACACAAAAGAAGGATGAGAAGTCTGAAGATAAGAAGGGGAAAAAGTGCTTTACTTGTGGAAGCTCGACTCATCTGAACAAGGATTGCAGAAAAAGGAAGGGCACTTGCTTCAACTGTGGTGAGATGTGACACTTCACTAGGGACTGCCCGAAGAAACAAGGGCAAGGGCAGAGGGCAGAACCCACTTCTGGAGGACAAGCGAATGCTTAAGGGAATGGTAGATAAGGTAGAAATAAGAAAATTTAAGTAGAAGGTTTAATTTTCTAATCTGATTGTTGAGTTAAAACTCTTTCTGATTCTGGCATTTTGATTCTGTAATTGATACTCTGCACTTTAATACTAGTATTGTTTCTGATTCCTCTGTAGACTCAAACCCATAAGGGTTATGACTCATCTGTTTGTGATTGGGGTTTGAGAAATATTCGTGTTAGGCGTCAAGTAGGACGCATACATTCTGGGATTTATCATGCTTAGTTTCCTAAGAATCATTCGGTAACCTGATCTATACAAGTAATCTGTAAATATCTGAATATTTCTGATAAGGTTAAGATTTCCAATTTTGACATTATCTAAAGAGGGTAATCCTCTGGGTGTCAATCTGATGTTAGTTTCGGTCTTCGGGGCCGATACTTAGGACCCATGTCTAATGGGAACCAAGTTTTTGTTTTATCTGTACTCGCTTCCATCATTCGACTGTATCCTACCGATTGAGTCTTCGAACTTTAGGTAGAAACTAATGGGTGTAAACATGTGTTCGAGACATGTTATGTTTGATGGTTGCTCGTGGATGCAAGTGTTTGCTAGTGGTTGCTCGTGGATGCATATACACACACTAGGCACTAGATCGGCTCGAAAACACTCTCATACTGCATATGGATGTATGAGCATTTTCAATTTTTGTGGATGCAAAATGATTGACTCAGCACATGGATGTTGCATATGACTGAATGGTTGTGCACTCATATAGAAATGATATGTATCGAGTAGGAAAATTGCATACATGTTGGACTCATGGCACTGGCATAATTCGCATTAAGGAGGTCAACTGTATCAGTGGACCGCCTGATCTTTGCATTAGATAAGGAACATATACACACACTTTTGCATATGTTCATATAACATTAGAAGTTTCTAAGGACAATGGACGCCAGTGATTGATGATTGAGTAGATGGATGTTGGATGGTAGGACACATTCTTCTTAACTTGAAGATTTCGGGGACGAAATCCTTTAAGGAGGGGAGAATGTAACACCCCGTATTTTCTATGAACGTATAAGTAACAAATCAGAGGATAATTAATTTTTAAATAAGAATCAGGGAAAATGGGTGTGCCAATGCATTCGTCTCGAAATTCTGCTTGAAAATGAGTCCGAGTTTGTGAGAATCGGAGTCCGTATGACCAAGTTATGGCCCTCTAAAGTTTCAGAAATATTCAGAGTTCAAAACAGCTCGAATTCGAATTTCAAATGCAAAACAGACTGGGCGGGAAATTTCCCGCCAAGACCCAGGTCGACTGGGGAGTCGACTGGGCAGTCGACCCCACCAGACCAAGTCGACTGGGCAGTCGACCTGGGTGTCGACCTAGTCCCCGAGCCCATTTTTGGGCCAGTGTTCGTTCTGATGTTTCCAGTCCGATTTCTGTCCAGATTCATCTGCCTAAACCTATTTAAACAGCCCCAAACCTAGCCTTCTCTACACATAATTCTATTCTGCTTCTACTCCGCCTCTGATCTAAATAAAAATAAAAATAAAAATGGCATCGCTACTCTGCTGGATGCAAAACTAGAAGCTAATCAACTCAACCTAAGCAACTCAATTCAAACTAGAGATTAAAGCTTCTGCAACGATTCTACAACAATTAAAGTTCTTTCTTTAATCCGACCAAGGCAAGTGCAGTTAATTTCCGATATAAACTTTAATCATAATTGTGACATGATTTTAAATCTGAATTTGACATTGTGTATGTTCTGTTCTGATCTATTTTATTCTGTATCTCTTCTTCTTTCTGTTTTATAGCCAGGCTACTACGAGCCTGCGCCAATCTCCTAAGAGATTAACGCACGAACGCTAAAATGTTTGGGACAAATAATGAATGTGGCATAATTGGACATGGCTAATCTATGACTGATTTAAGAAAAAGGACATAGGTTGTAAACTAGATTTAGATCTATGCATATTCTGTGAATTGGAAGAAGAGGAACCATGGTATGTTAACATGTGACTTGAGACATTGGACATAACGCTATTTTGAATTAAGATCTGTTATAACTAGATTGTTGGGCATATTGTTTATATAACAATTCATGATTTGAAAGAGAATATGACTTAGGTGTGAAGATCTATATTAAGATTTGGTAACTATCAATGTGAATAACACCTAAGTAGGAGATTTTTGAATATATGACATGCATTGAAATCGATGGCTATATTTGGTATAATTTATATGTGAATCTTTTGTACTAGGCAAGTTGAATTAAATTGGGACATGTAAATTATGACCGTAATCTCTGACATGTAAATTCAATGCAAACGTGGGGTATATGATCATAGTGTGAATCATGACAACTATTTAGGCATGCAAACTTAGGCCAAATTTATAATTAGGCAAGATATGTTTGTGAAACATTAAGGAATAATTAAATCTGTTATATTTGCCTAATTTTCTAGTTCTGCTATATTTGCCTAATCTGCTAGTTCTGTTATATTGCCTAATCTGCTAGTTCTGTTATATTGCTTAATCTGCTAGTTCTGCTCTACTGCCTAGTCTGCTAGATCTGTTCATCTGCCAAATCTGTCATCTTCTAAGTCTGCTGAAAATGCCAAATCTGTTATATGCTAAATCTGCTAAATTACTTAATCTGCTGAATCCGTTAAGTCGCCTAATCTGCGAAAATCTGTTATCTGCTATATCTGTTAAGTTGATATATTCAGTCTGTTATTGACATAATCTGAATTAGCTATGAATAATTGACATGTATATTAGGCGTGGGCATAAATGGTAAATCATTAATTAATTGGCCGCAAAGATAAACATGGCTAACTCGAGGTTAGAATGAGTTTGCGGCGTAATTCTGCCCGGAACCGCCCGGCACATCCAGTGGCCGCAAACAATAGGTTCTAATGTGAGAAGTTAGTCATAACGTGCTTGAAACCCAAGGTTAGACTCAGTTTGCGACAGAAATCTGCCCGGAACCAACCGACCTAACCAGTAGCCGCAAACTGTCAGTCTAATGTGAGAGGTCTGGGCATTAATATTTAATTAATGAAAATCTGAGATAAATATGATGTCTAAAACGTGTTGGGCGGATAGGGTTAAACCCACTAGACTGATGAATTTAATAAATCTGTTCCATGAATCTGTAGGCCCAATTACAGAATTAGACAAATCTGAAAGTCTGTTAAATCTGTATATCTGATCCGTTAGTCTGAAAACTTGTCTGGTCTGTGAACTAGTTGATCTGAACTCTGTATGTCTGAACTTGTAAACAAGTTAGTCTGAAATCTGTTAGTCTGGGGACACAAGGTTAGTAGGGGAATCACTTGTGTCATCTGTTGTTTGGGACCCATATTAGTCAGTAAACCTTTCTGGTATCAAAACTTTGACCCAACAGTAGGTAGGGTCCGGGCACGCTTACTGAACTAACTATAAGCGGTTCAATCTGATAATGGCGAGGGGTGTTGATAGTGCGTTCCAACCGGGTCATGTGCGTGCATGTATCCCGGTCTGCCTCTGAGGATGTAAGACGCCGTGACATCTGTAAATAGGTCTGTGTCATTTAAAGTTTGCCACTTTGGGGAGTGATACACCCTTTTGTAGGGCTGGCACAGGCTATTTATGTATTAGGGAGCCGATCGCTTGGGGTAGGGTTTTATGGTACACTTAGTTCTGTCTGTTTCTGTTGGTACCGTCTGTTTCTGTTGAGTGGTAACACCTGTCTGTTTCTGCGTGGTACCATCTGTTGGGGTGGTAAAGGCCCATTTCTAGTGTACACCTAATTCTACATTCTGTTCTATAGGGATTAATCTGTTTCTGCTTCTGTCTGTTTCTGTTCGGGTGGTAAAGGCCCATTACTAGCACTCTCTTCTGTGGACATTATTCTGTACCCGTTTCTGTTTCAGTTTAGACATTAGGGTGACACCTAATTCTGTTATACTGGTATTAGTGCAGAGAAGTGTAAAGAAATAGCTTATGTCATTCTGTTCTTCTGTTATATCCGCTACACCTGTCACTGTTATCTCTCATCCAGTTTTATTTTCATGTCATGTTATTATTATCTGTTCATAACTGAAAATCACTGGACTTGCCAGACTTTTTGTCTGACCCTTGTTGTTTCGCCTCCTTTCTTCCGTTTCCCGCCCCCCCCCCCCCAGGTTTTGAGGAAGGGAGTACTCTAGCTTGATCCAGATTTCTTCCGCTTGAAGTGCTTAAAGTATGGCTTCTCTTCTTCTGTGGGGATTATGATTTTAAACTATGCATTCTGAAGGCTTTTGTACAAGACTGATATTTTGTACTTGAATTCTGATATTGTGATTTGAAAGGATGTAACCAAGCTTATTTCGGTTTCTGTTGTAATAAAGTTATAAATTTTTCAAGTACTGTTTTATCTATCTTGTAAGTTTCTGTTCTGTTTACTAAAATGCTCCACCAAAGTTAAGGCATTCCCTTTGTGAGTGACCTTAACGGAGGTGGGGTGTTACACTGATGATTTGAGATTAAAGTTGGACCGACTGAAGCTTCAATATGAACGTCGAAATGATTGGAGAATGGCCTGGTAGGATGCACTCGAGTGAGGAAGAACCAAAGTCAAACACTTAGCGAAAATTCCCTATGTCTATGAGCCGGTACCAACCCATCAGGGGAGGCTTGGTGCACGTAATTTTTGGGGAGCTTGACTGTGGAAGCTTCTGGAGGTTGCTAATGAAGTTTGGATGGAAATGGACTTTGGATGATTGATTTTCAACTCAAAGATGGATAGTGCTTCGACTATAGAGTGGTTGGAGCTGGATCGATGTGATACTGATCGAGATGCGATATAAGATCCAGTACGATGATGGATTGACTGGATGGGAATAAATCATGGATAATAATGGAATGGCTCGAGAAATGAATTGAGTCGCCAAGATGAAAGGCTTGACAGGTTTGAAACGTCAAGGAATCATCGGTAACTGAAGTGATCTAGCAGACTCAAAACAGGGGTATTGTGGGGACGTCCATTGGGATCATATTCGATAGATGGGCAGTCATGATGGGCCTAGTTATCTTCGTCGAGTAAGGCAAACATATGAGTCATGAAGGCATATGGTAGTTTGGCTAGAACCGTGGTTTTTCCATTAATCCTTTTGATAGTTGAAAGCAAGTTCGATTATCGATGGATTCAAGGCTGTAGTCAGTGATAACTAGGATATTGGATGCTATGGATTTTGTGGTTAATTTTGTGCATTCTTCTCTATTTTTTTCTAGGTTGGCTATCGCCATAGGATGTCGAAGTGAAGCAGGATTTGGGCTTGTTCCTTCCCTATTCAGTAATGGCATGTGATGGACGGATTTCACATGTTGACTTGTTGGTTGCTGAGAAGATCGGATGGTTGATCCGCCTAAACTCATATTATCCTATGTAACTGTTGTTAGTTATTTTATCGTTCACTAAGACTGTTGTCTGACTCAAGGTTTTATGTTTTCTTCTTATTGCCTTAGGATTCTCATCAATACCGAGTAGCAGTTAGCAAGTTTGGTGTCACTGATGCTGAGCGGTGACGAGCAAGAGGTTAACGTACTATTACTACCACTATTTAGATATTTCTTTTCTATTTTCGCTACAATTTGATGGTTATTGAGACCCTGAGGGATGTTGTGAGGCATATTGTATTTAAAGATTCATGTACTAAGATGCATTGTGCTTGCGATTCTATGGTTTTATGAAGATTTGATTTTCTGTTCAATTATGCTTCACTATTATATCCTATTGTATATTTTATTATTATATATTATCCATGCGCCGTGAGTTATATGACATGTTTTATTTCATGTTATTTTACCCTGATGATCATTCCGTATCGGCCTGGCACGTTACATAGCGTACTTTTCCTTAGTTCGGTACAGGAGATACAGGGCAATCGTCACATATATATTACCTTAGTTGTGTAGTCATATATTTGTGCCATTTGTATATATATTCTTTTGAGACATGTTGTATGTATAGGGTTCATATGTAATTATTCGAGTTTGTAGCATATGTATATTTTATATTCCCTTATTATGACTAGATGTATTCTGTTCTGTGATCTGTTATCTGTGATATGTTGGGGTTTGTTCTGAATACGATCCTTAGCCATCGTAGTCTTATATTAGATGAACTGAGTACATCGATCTACTTAAGGTAAGAAAAAATATACACCCAATCGACGTATACGATACTCATCTAATACAAGATTATGGATGGTCGCTTCTAACCAGCCGTATTCTTCACTCTAATAGACAACGTTACTCGGTAATGCTCTTTATTAGGGTGAGTCTCGGGGTGGGGGCGTTACAATACTTGTATATACCTGCTTTCCATTATTATTAGAGTACTAATGAGAGACTTACTGAAGATTAAATGTATTTGGATATTTAAGTTTCATGTACATGGGTCTGTGATATGATGATATTTCAGTTATTTTGTTCACTTTGTCATGACTCACTATATCATTGCCTATGTTTCTTGTTATACTTTATTCATGTCATATGAGATATACGACAAATTCAATTCTGACTATCACACATGATGGCCGACCAATGCTAGCTTGGCACATTATAATGCATTATTTTCTTATTACATGCAAGAAGTATGGGGCGATCATCACGCCTAGGCCTGGGCGCAGGTGGCGGTAGATGGAAAGAGCCTCAAATTTTCAAATTTTTTATTTAAAAATGATATTATTTTCAGTGTATATGGAAATGTCTTGTCTTAGTGGTAGTAGATGTTTCTCTTTTATCTTGTAACCAGAATTCAATTCCTAGCATGTACGTTGTTTTGCAATTTTTCTTATCTTCCTTCTGTCAGCTTTGCTTTTGCTTTACAAGTTCTGCACATAACTTTAGGTCCATGGAAGAAAATTGGCCTAGAGCCACAACATGAAATAACTTTGGGTCCAGGGAAGACCTCAACATTCCCTAAGCCTGCACTATTTACGGTTTCATCGAAATGGTCAAGCATAAGCAAATCAGGTTAGGCGAACCATGGGGGAGGTCAACCTCGATGGCAGAAAGCTTCGGTGAAGGGCACTAGCGGCGAAAGATGAATGAAGGTGGCGAAATATGGTTGGATCAGATATGGGAATGCGTTGGATTGGACACCAAAGAAAATACGAAGGAAATGAAACTGAGAGAGTGTGGGTCGAATCAAACATGTATATAAAAAGAAATGTTCTCAAAATTTTAGTGCGTTAATCAATCACCATTGATCCATATGTCATGAATCGTACCGATCCATTAAATCAACCTTATTGGCTATGAAAATTTTATATACCACAAACATCCTATTTTGGAGCATTGTGGGAAGTTTGAACCTAAAATTCATATATCATCAACAAATATACAGTCTCGACTCAGAGACTCGAGTTAATAACCAATTGGTTAGAGATATCTCCTAAGATAGTTCATTGTTATGGTGAACATAATCAAGTCATGGAACATGAATATAAATTAGTTCAGAGCACATCTTGTTTACAATGAAGACGTACTTTGAGGAAAAAATGTTAACCCGCTTTTTAATTCGAGAAGAAGATCCATAGAAGCCAGAAGCCAAGACGGAGTCAGATTCACTTCAAACTCTTCCAAAGAGACTAAAACAAGGCAAAAGAGGTGTTCACCAAAACTTAGCCTAAACCCAACTAAATATATCGAACGATAGTGATCCATGCCTCATGGATCGGTTTCGAACTATACATATATATACACACACATATATATACATATATATGTACATATATACATATATATATATATGAGAAATGTTCTGCTACACCTCTTAGGCTACATCTTTATCTACGCATGAATTCCAACACTTATTCTAAATTTAATATTCATTATTTCTCTCTCTTTCCTCTACACTATATTATCTAATTCAATCAGAGAGAAAGAATGAATACCAAATCATATATATATATATATATATATTGAAAATTGGTACACTTTATTGCAAATACCAATCATATACTTTGTATATATGCCTCATCAAAACCTTAAGCCCCCTAACCTAAATGGGTGCGACATTAAGGAAAAAGAGCACATATATACGCTATATATTAACAATACAAAGTTCGTTTAAACAGCAACACATCAAAACATGTAACAGACTCACCACTCTCCTCACTCTAACATCAGCCAAAATACAAACAGTAAGACATCAATACAAATTAACCAGTATCAAGAATATCAATCCCCCAAATTTTCAGCAACTCCAAATTGGATTGAACCAACTTCGATTTACTCCCATTGTCCTACACAATATATTGTACTTCCTTCTCTATCAACTTGAGCTTAACTTCCTTTGGAATTTTCCTTTGGTTATAGATCCTCAAATTCCTCTCATGCCAGACAAAGTAAATTATTGCTGTAAAAGCTGCACATGCCAAGCCTAGACATTGGTCTTTCTCCTTGAATTTGCACAGAATTTTGATAGTTTCTTCTTCAATTGAACCAATATCTGAAACACTAAAGCCTAATTTAACCAGTATGTTAAACCATATAAAAAATGAGTACTCACAAGCAAAAAAATAAATGAGAAACAGATTCTTCCCCAGCATCACATAATACACATTTGTCCTCTTCAAGAATTCCAAACCTCTTTAATCTAGCCTTAGTATTCAATCTATCATGAACTGCTAAAAACGAGATGAAAGACATACTCTTCACATTCTTCTTATGCCAAATAACATTCGTGAATTTCTGTTCAGGAAATTTAGATCTTGCTTTGTCCCAAGCCTTATGAAAAGAAAATTGCCCACCCTCACCCCATTCATAACAGTCTGCATCATATTTAGTATTCAAAGAAATAACATTTATCTCATTTTGAAACTCTCTATTTGCTACATGAACACTACCATCCACTACCCCATCATGAATAATGGATGAGACAAATTCATCTCTTCTACCAATATTCTAAAATCTGGAAATACCCAACATATCAACCAAACACTTGCTGTTGACCCACGGATCAAACCAGATTAAAGTGGATTCACCATTGACAATCACTCTTTTAAACAACTGCTTACCACTAGATCTCAATCTAAGGATGGATTTCCAAGTACATGAAGCATTATTATCAGCCTTTATATTCCAGAACAACTTATTAAAACAACATTTTTTTATACATCCATTTATTCCATAGTGAAATCTGAGACAAATAGTTCCACATTAGTTAAATAACAGCAGCCTTCTTTAAATCTGAAAAAGATTTTAAACCTATACCACCTTCCAGCTTAGGCTTACACAAATTATCCCAGCTCAACTTATGTGAAGAACTACCCCAAAAGAAATCACTACACATCACAATAATCTTATCAATGGTGTGTTCTAGAAGTTGGTAAACTGATAACCAGTATAAAACTATAGGAGTAATAACAGACTGGATTGACTCTGCTCTTCCAGCATAACTCAAAAATTTGGCATCCCAAGCTTGAATTTTAGATTGAATATGATAAAGTAAATATTGACAATCAGAATAATGTATATAATTTGAAGAAAGAGGAACACCTAAATACTTAACAGGAAGAGAGCTAGACTGAAGTCCCAAAATTCTACAAATTTCATCAGTATTTTTAGCATGAGAACTAAAATGAATTTTAGTTTTCATTTGGCTAACTAAAAGACCACAAAAAAAATTCAACTTATCAAAAATACCTCTCAGTTCAAAAGCACATATGGGATGACATTTTCCAGATACCATTAAGTCATCAACATACAGTAGATGTGTCACAGATGGATCAAAGCTAGGAACTGGAAAGAATTTGTTCTGGATTTGAGCTACATTCATGCTGTAAGTAAAGAATTCCATGGCAATAGCAAACAAATATGGCGATAAGGGATAACCTTGCATGATTCCTCTATTAGATTTAATAAATCCTTTTGGTATTCCTTGAATTAGTATGGAGAAAGAAGGGGTTGAAATACATTCAAAAATTACATTGAGGAAGTGACAGGGAATCCCATTTTATACATAATATGGCATATAAAATCTTTATTAATCATGTCGTATGCCTTGTGTAAGTCCACTTTAACACAAAACTTATTCGCCCGTGGTTTCTTAAAATCCCTCAAAAGTTCATGAGCAAGTAGAATATTCTCCTCTATGAATCTCGAAGGAATAAAGGCGCATTAGTTTGGAGAGACCAAATGAGGTAAATACCATTTAAATCTATTACACAAGATCTTACTGAAAATCTTATAATACATGTTACAACATGAAATAGGTCGATAATGAGAAATTTCACTTGGTCTTTCTATCTTAGGAATCAATGTTATAAAAGTATGATTAAGGCCTTTAGGTAACTTTGCAGATAAAAAAATATCCTGAAGTCCAGCTAACAAATCATACTTAATAACATCCCAATGAATTTTAAGAAATTTCGAATTTAACCCATCAGGCCCTGGACTCGAGTCATCATGAACTGAATCAATGACGACTTTAAATTCTTCAAAAGTAAAAGGTTGTAAAAGTACCTGATGGACATGATCATTTATAATATGAAAGACTGAAATTCAGGAAAACCAGAGCAACTCTCACCATTAAACATAGAATTAAAATATCCAATTGCTTCAGCAGCTACTTCATCATGCTTAAATAATAAATTACCATCAGCTTTAATGAGAGCTTGCAAATGATTACTATGTCTTCTGTTTGACATCTTTGAGTGAAAGAATTTAGAATTTGTATCTCCATCCTGCAACCAAGCTACCTTAGCTTTCTGTTTGTAGCTCCAGAACTTAATATATTTCTGCACATACAAATGATTTTCAGCTTCCAACATCTTCTCGTATAGCTCAATATTCTCAGGACCCAAATCTGAGGCTATTTCTGCATCTCTAAATTTATTTTCAGCTTCAACAAGTATAATGTCATCTTTTGGTCTCAATCTATTCCAAGCCTTCAATTCATTTTTACATGCTTGAATCTTCCGTTGAAAAATATAACTAGGAAATCCCCACCCCAATCTCGGCAAACCTCTCTGAATACAATCTGAATAACCCTCTTTCAAGTGCCATTCATTAGAGTAGCGAAAAGGAAACTCATTCAAATTATTTGTAGAAATGAGCTCTAATAAAAGTGGATTATGGTCATTAGATAATTGTGATAAGGAAATAGCTTTCAAATCAGTAAATTTTTGCAAGCACACATGATTTACAAAAATCTTATCTATATTGTTTGCTATTCCCCTATGTCTCCAAGTATAATTAAAACCCATAGCCTTAATTTCTATCAAACCAGCTTGAAGGATACAATTATTAAAGGCTCTGATATGTTGGAAGGGGACAGGAAAACCTTTTTTTTTTTTTTTTATCAATATGAGAAGAACAATTATTGAAGTCACCCATTAAAAGTCACTCATCACTAAACTGAATTGCTTCTTGAATCAAATGATGCCAGAGAATTTGTCTTTCAAAGAAATTATTACTAGCATAAACAATTGTAAAGAACAAAGTAAATTCACCTAAATTTATAGCTTGAACTGTGATGTGTTGATTAGAAAAAGAAATTATCAAAATATTCCAGACAGCAGTGTGCCACAAACATGATTCAAAATATTCTCTTCTATTATGTCATCTTTTTCGATTTTCATTCACTTTGTATTATCTGCGCTTAATCCGATTCAATTACCCAAACATGATTCAATTCTTGAGTTGATGCTATGTTTTGTTGTTAACAAGGGCGGAGTATGTAACATGATGCTTTAGACGGAGCCATGTTCTTTTACCCCTAAGCACCAAATCTGATACTTCACGTTACAGTCAGCCAAATGCAAACTGTGGGGCCACAATAATTGCGCTATTATTGGGTTTCTCTACAAGTTTGGTAATCCACGAGATTCCTTGTAACAGTTTGTTTTATGGCTTGATTGGATAACGCATTTTTCGCCGTGATGATATGCTTGAATTGCAAGCATTCCTGTTTGTCCTATCCGTTCACGAGTGTCCAGTTGCCTTATCCTTGTTCGCAACTTGACCAACTAGTCCACCAGAAAGCTGGAAATTCAACGATACTACATGCACCGCCATGTCCAACTATATTTAATTTGCACATTAATTCAACAATCCTGCTGTGTGCATGGCTATATATAGCTGTTTCTTCTCAGCAACAAACTAGTTGCCATATAGAAGCAATGCTGGGTTATATTTTTGCTTCAAAATTCATAAGTGAATTCTTCTTATTGAATTCAAGTTCTACTTAAACATTCAACAATACTAAATTATGATTCAATTCCAATCGGTGTATTACATGTTGCAAGCAACAAATTCACCATAATACATTTCCATTACACACGCTTATAATTGTAGTATATATATACGTATAGTAATTAAAATGGAGTATGCATGCCCACAAGTGAAAGATGGAGGCATTTCATTATTGTGCAGGTTCAACCTCCGTATCTGCTTTTGCATGATTCAGGGGGCACTTCTTCCATGATACCTGCACCTCTTGTTGTATTCAAATATTGCCTTATGGTTGTTTTTCTATCTCCCAGGAATGTATGGTCTAAGAAATTATCATACACTTGTTCCCCTTGACTTTTCGCTGCCAGAACACTACATTGAAATAGCAGCTTGTTAATTATAACTTAAGATGTATATGTGTATATATACGGTATTATTAAAACAAATTAATGGTACGAAAAGTCATATAATGGAGTGGTGTATATGTCTGTACCAGTGCTTAAGGTAAACTCTGCATGGTAAAACATCATCTCGCCATATCTTATGTACGCCGTATTGTCCGCATCTTTTGTATAAAATTTCTTTACTGCCTGCGTACAATTCAAACACTTGTTAAGTATCTCTTATTTTGCCTTAATTTTATAAGAAATGCATAGTAGCCATATGATATGCATATGTCCGGTCGGTATTTAGATAGTTGCCTTTGCATCTGATATGAAAATACTCTTCGTCTGTGCTACTAGAACACACAACCTGTAAAAAATAAATGAAAGTTATGCCTGTTTTTCTTCTTCACAATGATGAAAATAAACAATGATAGAAACAAAAGAGTGGTGCAAATACTCACAGCTGGAGTCCCATGTGGTTTTCCATTAAAATCTTCAGGATAAACCTAATTAAAAGCAAAAGATGGACAAAATTAAGGTAATATATTGATTGACCATTTACAACAACAAAAATATCAAATCAAAGACTTTGATATAGCTAATAAGAAACACTCACGGCTAAAAATCTGTACTCATTCTCCCGTTCAATAAAGGCTGGCACCTACATATGGAATAGGATAATTAACATGAAGTAAACATGTATTATCAATTTCAAAAACAAATATAATTGACTCATTCTGGTATGAAGTTAATTAAGATATAAACATCACATATATACGGATACCTCTTCTAATCTGATCTCAAAAACTGTTACAATCAGAGTTTCATGATGGCAGGGCTCCACGGTCAAACCAGAGACTTCCTGCAAACATTGAATATTAACAAAGTATTAATTAGAAAGTATATAAAAAAGGTGATGATTACAGAATTAATTAGTGCAGAGCAGTTGGAAGTCAAACCCCGGTTTCCTGATTCGCCAACCCAAGTCGAAAAAAGACAGACCCAACACCTGCGTATAGTCGGCGAAAGCCTCTAAGAACTCCAACTCTGAAATTCCTTACTTCCGAAAACGTGCTTCTAGCGCTTTTCTCTGTCATAGTATTAGTATTACATCGTTTCCATTCCATAAAATATTGGCAAGTTTGTGACTTGTATTTTTCAGCATCATCTTATTATCATTTTCATTTTTAATTTTAATTTTTTTAGATGACAACATGATGCATATATAAAACAAAGGCTTCGGACAGTAATATTACCAGAGAGAAGTGAACCAAAACCGCAAATGGAGACATAGCCATCTGGAGAAGACAGAGCTTTGAAATCAGAGAGGTCGTCGAGCTCAACGTGGCCGTCTGAATGTCTACTGAACGCAGGCATGGTTCAAGGATTTTCTTTTCCTGCTCTTCTTCCTCCTTCTCCTCCTTTTGAGGTGAAGAACTTGCCCTTGTTCACAAGCTCTTCTAAGTTAAGAACCTTCCCTTGTTTCTTTAAGTAATTAAGAACTTGTCACTTTTGTTGGGGAAGGAGGGACTACAGCCTAAGGTATATATAACATCTGTCGGTGAATTTGATTGGATGGCGGGGTCACGTTTCGCAGTTGGCTTTTATAATAGAGCGGCGGCTATCTGAACATATGATATGTTTTAAATTCTGTGTACATTGTTTCAGTTTATTTTCCATTTCTTTTGTTGTTCTTTCAGTCTGACGAAATGGACTGCTATGCACAGCGGTGGGGAACCCATGACTGTATAATTTCACATCAAGTTGCGGTTTACAATGAAAATACTCCACGATGTTCTTTTCTGTGCATTTAGACGTACCTACGTTCTGGGTCCGTTCACAGCAAGAAATGGACGGTATGCCGTTGCAATGGCGTCCGATCCATCGGACGCCAACAACATTCGCATCAATCCATTTGGAACGATTTCCGAATGTTGAAAATCAAGTCGTTGACGTCTGACGCGTCCGACGGATTGGACGCCAATGGCTTGATTTCCAACGTTCATCTTCCTTACTATAATTCACCCCCTCCTTAACAACTTTCACCGCTACTACTTCAACAACTTCTTCGACTCTTTCTTCTACTTCACTTAATGTCTGACTCCGATTCATCCTCTGATTACGACGATTTGATTGATCTCTGCAGGGTTTCTCTGTGTCCGAATGAAACGAGAAATCATATGATGCGGATTAATACTTCAGAGTTTACTACCATTCGAGTTTACGGATGACCGTAGAAAGAACATTTGGCATTTGAATTTTTTTTTTTACCATTCTTAGCAAGATGCCTGCATATCGGTTTAAAGCTCAAGTGGAAGTTGTCGTATCTACAACGGCCTTACACAACTTCATACGCAAATATAATAGCGGTAACCCAGATTTTATGGCTTTCGATGATAATCATGAACTAATCCCCGATCAGTACTTGGCGGAATATTATACTATGAGAAATACGACGAATAGAGGCACTGAACGTGTACAACCAGATGGATACCGAGAAATGCCATTAGTTCGAGATACCATTAGAGATGGGTTGGTTGCTGCTGGTCTGCGCTAATTTGTCTTTGTATCTGTAACTGTACTTGCAGTTGTATTTGTATTAGAAACTGTATTTGTATTTGTATTCGTATTTGCCAAATCATATCTACTTATATCCTATTTTAAAAATATCACGCTCAAATACCTTGTTCGTAGCTAAAAACACATTTCACGCTCGCTACAGTACCACGCTCAAATGTCATGCTCAAATACCCCGTTACTGTTCGTTAAGAACGCACCCTCAGTCAACAAATTCTTTTCCCCTTTAACTTCTCAATTTTTTTTTTGTGTGTGTGTGTGTGTGTGTGTGTGTATATATATATATATATATATATATACACACACCAGTACGCATGCACGCCCGATGGGCGTGTGCATAGATGAATTTGACCAAAGCATGTCTCTCTTAATTTTCTAATTTTATATACTTTTACGTTATTCAGTTCAGTAATTTTCGAATAAACTTTTGTTATCCGTTATGATTTGAGCCCTTCAACCAAACTTGCAGCCTGAGAGTGGTAAGAAAGTACGGAAGAAAATAACTGGTTGAATGATAAAAGCGTAAAGTCATTTGTAAATAGATTCAGCAGAAAAGCAGTTTACAAATGTACATGATAAGTTAAGAAAAAAATGCAGAAAATACAGCTGAAATGCAGTTTACACATGTACATAATAAGCAGTTTGCACTGGTTGATTTTGAAAACGATTAGAAGGCACTGCAGCAGAAATCACAACATTGATTTATTAGAAACAAATGCAGAAAAGAACAACAGTTAATGTTAAGAAGAAAAGACAAAAAATTTGAGGACAAACTTTATTAGGGAATATGTAAAAACTGGAAAGTAAGATCGGATGGTGAAATCAGTGGTGAAGTAATATGCAACATATGTAAAATCAAAAAGTAAAATTGATAAAAATATAACAATCCTGCACTTTTGCTAACTTTTGCTAACCAAAAGATCCATATAGTAAGTCCAAAGCCATAGCTCAAAGTTCAAATATGACACACTTAAGCAGTTTAGTCATCCAAATGTTAAATCCACAATAAACAGTACGACTACAGCAAATTAGAATAAAACCATCAATCTCAAGCATAGTTCATAATATATGGGGAAGTTTTTCTTCTAATTTTAGGATAATGACTTTAACCATAATATCTTCCTTTCAGTGGCCTTTTCTTCACCTTTATCTGTGCAACTTTTACCTATCAAGTTTTCATTTGTATTTATCATATATGCATTGTCACGTTGTATTTCATTAACATGATTCATTCCACTTAACCGTAAACCTTTTCCTCCTTCTTGCTAATTTGCATTGACGTCCATACTTTCCATGTACATTTCGATATTGTCTTCATTATTCCTTTTCAGGGGACATGTCTTTTCCTCCAATAAATCTATATCATCCTTTTACAATATTATCATTTGATGCTCATGTTCAGTATGACTAACCATTATGTAAAGCTACAACCTTAACTTCTAGAAGTAACTTGCTTTTTGCTCATTTTTTGAAAATATAGTTATGTTAACTAACATACACAGGCTTATCTCCGTGTCCGCGTATGTTTAAATAACATTAGTTTAATTGAGGCAGGTGTACCTAAACATCCAATTTCATATATTGAGTTGTTTAAAAAGGTACTTGCAATCCCCTAACACAAACATAGTAAAACAGTAAAAAATGTCAATGCCACGTTTTTTAATCAAAAATTTGCAGGGATATGCTACGCAACCAACCAAAAATAACCGCTACAACATATTTAAATATTGTGGAAAAAAATGGTTAATTTTAGGTAAGACAATATCTCCACAAACTTGGTTTGCCCTTCTAAAAATCCAAAATATACTGTTTTGTAAAAACATAAGGTATTATTGGTCAGCTGTAGTTTGGCGGATCTAAAAATAGAACAAATAACTATACATCTTCGATTAAATCATGATGATATGATATGAATTTATAAGCATGTGTTGCAGTAATCGATTTTTAAAGCTTAAGAGAAGATTGCATGTAGATACAATACACTAGTTGGAAAACACAGATTTATCAAAGAAGAATTTTATTGATTGAAATGTAATAATATGCAATAAACTGTATAAATACAAATGTGCAACGTTCCCTTTATATAATATAGGGTAACGTTTATTTAGTAAAGATTGGGCTTTGGACTAAGACAGAAAGAAACAGGCCCAAAAGAAAGATAAAAGTATAATACATTGTCTCACTATTATCGCAGCCGTCATATTTCATTTGCCCCCCTCAAACATAACATAGGGTTAGGATTTGCTCTCGAGAATGAAAAAAATGGCGACTCCTTCGGCTTCATGAGACAAATTGGTGAAGAGTGGCAACTCCTTCGGCTTCATGAGACTGACTGATGAAGGATCTCCCTTTTCAGGCCTACATAACAGGTAAATCGTGCTATGCTCGAGTTAACTACTTGAGAGAGCTCGATTTGCTGAGAGAGGTTAAATTGGACGAGGAACGATTGTGTTCTTATGAAGTCCTAGCAGAGAAGAGTAGATCTAACAACAATCGGTCACAATACCTCAACAATTTTAGGTAAATCAGGATTCTAGGATGAAAGTAATTCTCCTCGATCTTTCAGCTTCGTTGGCAACATCTATAATTAATTCCTCTTTAAACTTGGAGAAGTTTGGCCTTGACAAGGGTTTCGTAAGAGTGTCAGCTTTCTGATTTGAGGAAGGCATATAACCTATCTTCAATTTCTCTTTTATAACTTGCTCTCTGATAAAGTACAGGTCTAATTCAATATGCTTGGTTTTAGAATGTAATACATGATTTGAAGTTAGTGATATAGCACTAATATTATCACACCATATGGTAGATTTCTTTGTTGATGTGATCTGTAATTCACTTAATAGAGATTCTATCCACATAACTTCAGTTGCACAACTAGCCACACTTCTAAATTCTTCTTCTGTACTTGATCTGGACACAGTACTTTGTTTTTTAGCACACCAAGATACATGATTTTTACCTAGAAAAATACAATAACCTGAAGTTGATTTCCTGTCATCACAATCTGTTCCCCAGTCAGCATAAGCATTGATGTTTAATGTGTGGCTTGTCTTAAGAATTAAACCATGCTCACTAGTTCCTTTGAGATATCTTAATATCCTTTTAACTGCCTTCCAGTGATTATCCAAAGGATTTTACATATATTGGCTAACTTTGTTGACACTAAAAGCTATATCTGGTCTGGTAATAGTAGCATAGTGAAGTGCACCAACAATGCTCCTAAAAAATTTCCACCTTGAAAAAATTCTCCTTTATGCTTGGATAGTTGTATGTTTGTGATCATAGGAGTTGGCAAAGGATTTTCTTTATGCATTTGAGCCCTATGAAGAATTTCTGAAATATATTTTCTTTGACTAAGATGTATTTCAGAACTTGATGTTCTTTTAACTTCAATACCCAGGAAATAATTTAGATCACCCAAACCTTTGATTGAGAATTCTGAATTTAGCATATTTGTAAGGGCCTTGATTTCATCAGTATTGTTGCTTGTAATAATAAAGTCATCAACATAAATCAGTATATATGTTGTGTTAGAATCAGTAATTTTAATATAAATTGAGTTATCAGATTTGGATGATCTGTATCCATGAGTGACAAGGGTTGTTTTTAGTTTATCAAATCAAACCCTAGGAGCTTGTTTCAAACCATAGATGGCCTTGTTGAGTTTGCACAACAAATTTTTTGTTGACTGTTGAACAAAGCCTTGAGGTTACTCCATGTAGACCTCTTCCTGTAAATCACCATTAAGAAATGCATTGTTAACATCTAATTGCTTGATGCTCCAATTTTTATACAAAGCAATTGTCAAAATTATTCTGATTGATGTGGGTTTCACAACAGGTGAAAAAGTCTCTGAAAAATCAAAACCATACTGTTGTGAATACCCTTTAGCAACCAGTCTTGCTTTGTACTTAGAAATTGAACCATCAACATTTCTTTTTAATTTAAAAACCCATCTGCAGCCTATGATATTTTTGTGTTCTGGTTTCTCAACCAATTTCCAAGTTCCTTTATTAATTAAGGATCTGTATTCATCATTCATAGCTGACTTCCAATTTTCATTTTGAGCTGCTTCAAAATATGATGATGGCTCTTCAGAAACAGTTGTAGCATTAAAAATTTTGGGTTTAAAAATTCCACATTTTGCTCTAGTAAGCATTGGATGCTAATTTGTAGCTTCATTAACAGCAATTGCTTGATTGTCATTATTTTCACTATTATCTGCTGCATGAATATTATGAGGATCACTAATACTTTGTCTTCTTTGTTGAGCATTGTCTTCAATTTGATGACTGGAGGATGATTGCTCTTGACCTGGCCTATTTGAAGGCATGGTGAGTTGAGGACTTGCATTGCTGCTTTGTTCTTGACCTGGCCTACTTGATGGCACAGTGTGTTGAGAGTTTGTATTGGTATCATGTTTATTAGCATGAATTGGCACTAGCACTTCAGTCTCATCAGGTATGTCAACCACTACCTGTTTAGTACTTGTATCTTTTTCTGAAACATTTTCAATATTCTTGCTAAAAGGATATATAAGTTCATTAAATCTGACATGTCTAGAAATATAGATCTTTCCCTTTTTATCTAGACACTTGTATTCTTTTTGTTTATTACAGTATCCTAGAAAAGTATAAGGTGTAGACCTATAATCTAACTTATGATTATTATAAGGTCTTATATATGGAAAACATTCACATCCAAACACCTTTAAGTGTTTGTAATCTGGTTTGATATTAGTTAAAATTTCTTGAGGACATTTGAATTTTAACACCTTGGTTGGCATTAAGTTGATCAAATGTACTGCAGTGTAAAATGCATCTGCCCAATACTTAAAAGGCATAGATGCTTGAGCTAACAAGGTCAAACCAGTTTCAACAATATGCCTATGTTTTCTCTCAATTAATCCATTTTGTTCTGAAGTGTAGGGACACGTAGTTCTGTGATTAATACCCTTTTTATCAAAAAATAATTTTAAGGGCAAAAATTCTCTTCCACCATCAGTTTGAAATATATGGATTTTATTTCCAGTAATATTTTCAACTTTGTTGATGAACTGTATCACAACATTACTGGTTTCAGATTTAGATTTAGCATGTAAATCCATACAAATCTAGAGTAGGCATCAATAAATGATATATAGTATTTGTGATCATAACAAGAATTAATATGTGCAGGACCCCATAAGTCTGTAGCAATCAATTCAAGTGGTCTAGAATAAACAGTGTGTGAGTCTGGAAATGCAAGTTTATGACTCTTTCCCAATTGGCAAGCAGAACACAAGTATGATTCAGGAAATTGATAAGCAGAAAAATTATTATTCATCATTACATGCTTAGTAATTTTTACACTGGGATGGCCAAGTTTATAATGCCACAAATCAAAGTCCTTAAAGCAACTAGAGTCACTAGTAACAAACAGTATGAAATTGTCACTTTTGTGTTCAGAATTATTTGAACTAATATCAAATCTATATAATCCATTACTCTCTTTACCCTGCAATAAAATTTTATGTGTCAGTATCTCTTTGACAATGCAAGAATTAGGGTAAATTTCAAAATAAACCCTATTATCCTTAGCAAATTGGGAAACACTCATCAAATTTTTCTTAATAGATGGAACTCTTAATAAATTTTTAGTTCCAATTAAACTTGCATTTCCAGTGTGTGTAATTAGTGCAGTTTTACCATTACCAACAGTGGGATTTTGGGTACCTTTGTACTCCTTGTTCCCCAAATTGAGATTATTCAGATTGTTAGTAACATGGTCTGTTGCACCTGAATCTGGGAACCAGCAATCATCTGACACATCATCATTGGTGGTAGTATCTGTATTATGAACTTCTGCATGTGCTTTACTGCCTTCATTAGAATTAACCAAATTTGCAGATGCATTATTGCTATGTTGTGAGGGAGTGTAATTGGTATTGAATCTAAAATAACACTTGCTAACACTGTGCCCCACTTTATCATAAATTTGACATCTGATTCTATTGTTGTTATTATTGCTTCTACCACCTCTTCTACCTCTTCCAGACCAGCCCCCTCTTTGATTGTTAAACTAATTTCTTGAATTATTGCCTTTGTCTTGATTTTTTCCTCTGCCATATGTAGTATAATTGACAGATAAATCAGCATTAATGGTTTCCTTGTGTTCTATCCTACCTTCATGTGATAGTAGTGTAGAATACACATATTGTAATGTGGGAGTTAGATCCATGGATAATATGATTGCAGTGACAGCTTCATACTCATCATCTAAACCACTCACAATAGCAATAACCTGTTCTGATTCAGGTATTCTTTGACCTGCTGAGTTTAATTGATCACAAATATTTTTAACCTTCAACAAGTATTCATTCATAAATGATTCACCTTTTCTTATGCTATGAAACTGTCTTCTATAATGCATTACTCTTGCTGAGGACTGATTTGAGAAATTTCTTGCAACAGTTTCCCAAACTTCTTGGGCAGTTTTTACTCCAATTAACTGTGGTGAAATAGTTGGACCAATAGATGACATCATCCATGCACATACCAAACCATCTTGTCTCTGATGCATTGTGTATTCAGGATTACTCACGAGTTTGTCTTCACTGTCTCTAATAAATTTTGGAGGAATATTTTTTGTTCCAAGAATATAGACTTCAAGACCATAAGCTCTAACTGTTGTTTCAACCTGTAATTTCCATAACAGGTAGTTTGATTCATCAAGATGAGTAGAGATCAGTTGACTCTGAGGCTTAATGATGGATTTCATTAAATCTTGGATGGGATCTGATGGTGGTAAAGGTCTATTGCTGGAAACTTGAGGAGTTGAATCACTTCCAGAATTTGTCATGATGAAAAAATAAAATGCACAAAGATGCAAGAATTCAAGAACAAAAAATCAGAGGTAAGATTTTACACTCTGAAGCTTTGAATTGTGACTTTTTCAAGATAGAAAATGTTTTGTAGAATGATGCAACATAGATTGTCAAGATGAGGATGAAAAGATTTAGAAACTGGTAAGAACAGATACACAGATCTGATTGACACTCCATGAAGGCACTGATACAAAACTTGATGATTCTTGAACAGTCTTGATCAGTTTCAGAAGAATCTGAATCTACTCTGATCAACCTTATACTGAAGCGAGAAGAAGCTTCAATTATATAGGTGAGGCTTCTTGTTTACGGAATAGGGAAACAACCTTCAAATAAGAAGCTAAAGCTTCGATGAAGGGAGATCCAAATGATGATATTACTCTGATGGATCTCTAATTGATCAACACTTCTGATGATCAATTGCAGAATTGCAAGAACCTGCTCTGATACCAAGTTGGAAAACACAGATTTATCAAAGAAATTTTTTATTGATTGAAATGTAATAATATGCAATAGACTGTATGAATACAAATGTGCAACGTTCCCTTTATATAACATAGGGTAACGTTTATTTAGCAAAGATTGGGCTTTGGGCCAAGCCAGAAAGAAACAAGCCCAAAAGAAAGATAAAAGTATAATACATTGTCTCACTATTATCGAAGCCGTCATATTTCATTTACACTGTTTGTTTTTAAAAAGTTCCTATGTGCTGAAAACATAAATGCATATCCCAAAGTTTTCGTCCGTTTACATTTGGTTGTTGTTCTATTCTTATCAAAGAATCATGATATCATTCTTTCACCTGAAAACTCAATTACAAATTAGTTAAACGATCGATCTGATTCATCATTATGATCAACAACATAAGGTATGTTTATATGTTTACTAATATATACGACACGCCAGTGGCGGAGCCAGAAAGTTCGCATGGGAGGGGCAAGATATTAAGTGCAGAGGTTCGAGGGCAGGATTAAATCATTGTAGAAAAAAGTTAAACTAGCCATTAAATCAACCAACAAACCACCCAACCTAACAATCGCAAAAAAATAAAGCAGATGAATGGATAAACAAAGAGTTTGCTAATTGTAGAATGGTCACCAAGCTGTGCAGTTCATTCTTCGTTCATTTGCTGTTTTTGAGGGAGCATTTGTATGATTGGATAAACATTACTAAATTAGCAGTGCATAACCCTGTAAGTAAACTTTGCACACCATACATATATAGTTTATTGCTGTTTACTAAATTTGCAGTACGTAATGTCACCGTGGAATATTCTGAACCGGTTTTTGTTGGTAAAAATGACTCGGTTCATGGACAGTTTTCCTTTTTGTTACTGTATGGTTGACAGTCTTTTTTTTTTTTTGGGGTGGGCACTTGCCCAGGCCACCCACAATGTGGCTCCGCCCCTGCGACACGCCATAATTTTCATTGGTTTCTTTTTCTTATTAATCAACATTTTGATTACAAAGCATGAAGTTTAAGTATAGAAATTTGAAACCTCTTTCACTTTCTTCTCTATCAGCATGCAAACAAAAAAAAACAGAATTATCCCTTAAAATATACATCATTGGCAATATAACTAAGTTGAGTAGATTGATGTCAAATACATGAATATGAATGTAAAATTATTCATGCATTATCAGTTTACATCATGGTTCGAAAACTCGGTTTCGGTTTCGGTCATTTGAAAATTTACTAGTTTCGGACGGTTTCGGCGGTTTCGACGGTTTCGGTTTTTGTTTCGGTTTCGTTCCGAAAATCAAATTTTTATATCTTTTATGAAAAATTAATGATAAATGTTGTAAATCCACACATAAATATAGTCTATAGAAATATAATATAGTCAATTGAAATATTTTAGTGATACTTCATGTATTAAGTCTAAGATATAAAACTTTCATCCAAAGCCACGTTTAACATAAACAATAAATAAAATGATTAGTGGGCCAAGCCCATCAGTATCAGCCACGTCCAGCCCAAACAGAAGTATTGGGTTCAGAATTTTTTATTAATTAGGTCACTAACATAGCCAGTTTCTTTCTCGCTGAAAATCGAACGAGGGAAATTGAAAAAAAAAAAGGCGGAAACAAAGCACGAATCAGTAAAAAAAGGATTGAAGACGAACCTTCTTTATCTCTGTCGCGGTCTCGAGTGGAAGATCGAAGACGAACTCTGGTACTTTGCTTTCAATTTTGAATCGGTTAAGAACTTAGCTCGAGCTGTGAAGATTTCAGGTATTTTCTCTCACTATTTGGAATTTTGTTTCAGTTTTTTTTCTTGCGATGTTTACTGAATCGCGAATTTAGGGTTTTTCCCCCCTTTCCGAACCGAAACGAGAAACTGCGGTTGTTCCATCCCGGTGACTTTCGGGACCGGAACGAGAACGACGAGATCTCGTTGGCTCGGACGAGATTTCAAACCATGGTTTACATGGTAAAGCTAAGGTTCTTATTTCCTTACCTCATCAACCCTCTGAATTAAGTATAACAACGTCACTGCTGAAGATTTAAGGACTGGTCCGTTCCTTTTTTTAAGGCGGAGTTTTCGGTATGATTACTATTTAGATGGTGGCTCTCCGACAACTTTGACGACGAATGCAACAATAGAGTTTGATCGGCCGATGAATAATTTGGACTTCTTTGTACAAACTTAGTTTACCCTAATTTATTTTATAAATGTTAAGTGTTAATATATTTTGTACAAACTAAAAGGATGAGCAATGAAAGTCATGCATTATAGGTCTACTTAAACTGGCTAAAACCATATAGCAAAAGTGAATGATAAAACTGGTTAAGAGCCAAAATATATGTAAATAAGTAATAAGAAGGCAGTGAAATTGTTGAGACTACCTTATTGCTCAAACTTTTTGACGTCCCTGTGTTTGAGTAAATGGTTTTTGACCTGTTTCGACTGTTCCAATCAGGACTTAAAGCAAATTATTCTCTAGCTAATTCCAGCTACTATGGTTGCAACTTCCCTTTTCAAATGTATTATAATACTACCGTCTCAAGCTTAAGATCTAGGTCTTTGACTCCCTGACAGTACCATTGCATGGCCAAGTCTCTTCAATGTTTGGGCGTCAAGTTGCGCCATCTTATCCCTTGGAAGTATTTTGATTTGTACTGCATGTCCTCTTCATCATTATAATTAATTTGGTTTATTAGTAGGTAGAACTCCATGTCCGAGTTACCATGCACATGCACATGTACAGTAGAACTCCATGTCTTCAACTCGATGGTCTCCGTTTCCTTTATGTTTAGCAGCAAAACTTGCACTTCATACTCCCCTCTTCATCCAATCCAGTATGTGAAAAATATTGTCTTTGCAACATTTTACACAAAAGAAAGTCGTTAGTTTATACATCTAAAATCTCATGAAACAATGATCCATTTGAGTCATTGTGGATCCAACAGAGAAAGATCTACTTTTGCATTTCATATTAAAGAAGTCAAATTGAATTTTCTAATTTTAAATTGTTATAGTCATTGTGAATCCAGTAGAGAATGATCTACCTTCGGTTTTGTTGAAATGAGAATAAAAATTGACACTAAACATTATAAAAATTAGCCTTTGATTTTTGTAGTTCTATATGAAACACTACAACAAAAATGTACTCTTACAACGTTTGATAAACGTTGCCAATGCACATCAACAACGTTTTTGCTAGCATTGTGATATGCATAGTTGCATAAAATACGAGTTTTAAACATCGTTTACATAGTGTTGCAGGAAATGTTATAGATTATATATTAACAACATTATTTAATTATAATATATATTTCTTATATTACTTAGAAAAGATTTTCACAATAATCAAGAAGTATTGTAAAACTAAATTTTTAATAATATATTATGAACATTGATGTAACGTCTTCTACGTCTGTTGTAATAAGTCGTTAATTCCTTTTCCAATGTGTTTACAACAATTTTTGTACATTTTAAGTACAACTCTAGAACGTTGGAAAAAAATAGTAAAAAGCAAGGTACAACATTTAAAAAGAATCGTGTTTAGATTCTAGACTATAATTTTAAAATGTTGTAAACTAACTTTTTACAAGTACATTTCAATAGCGTGCATGATATTTCAACAACGTGTAGTACACTTTGTAAATAATAGTTTAACTATTTATTATAAGCATTATAAAAGATAGTATTTGCAATTTTTCATAGTTGTAATATATACACCTTACATGACGTTTCACAAACATTGTAAATATTATTTTTAACAATAATTCTTTTATATACTGCCATTCATAAATATATGCAAATATTTTTGTAGTATATGATTATTATCACAATAGGACGGTCTATTAAGAATGACATACAAAAAATAGTATTGAACAACAAACGGAAGAACATTCTAATTTATAGACGGTGAATGTTATTACATTGTCATGGACATATTAGTACATATTTTTATACACATTACCACTTATATGTAAAATACAATTGAACAACGACAATATTCATAATGCATACATCCATGTTGATATAGTAACAAAGGAAGTTTCAGTTTGCCACATACAAATATACAATACACAGAACACTTAGCTAGTTGAAAAGAAACTTCATGTTCAATGTTAAGTGCTCCCTTTCCATTAGAGGTTGAAAATGCTGCATTTGAGGATAAAGTATCTAAGGCATTTTCACGGTTATATATGGATAATGGATGCTACTGGTAAGCTTGTGCCTCCCCTAGGCACTGACGCATTGGAACTGAAGATTGATTAAAGGAAAGTATCTGGCAAGGCAGTTGCACAAATAAGCTCGTATAAAGCTTATTAACAGTAGTCACATTAGTTTACAAGTTTAGAAAGAAATATAATACAAAACTGCAGAATAGATCAAAAAACTACATAAAACTACAGAATAATTTAAAAATCTATAGAGGTAGTTAAAACTATAATACAAAACTACAGAATAGATCAAAAAACTACATAAAATGGGCTGAGTAACAAAGAAATTGTGATGTACCATCCATGAACTGTAATATTTAAAAAACATAAAAAGATAAAAACAATTTTCAAGTATAGAAACAAGAAGCTGAAGCATTGATTCATCCAGGCTACTCTTGCAGAACAGAAGTGGTGAAGATTTCCATGGGAAGGTAGCGTTGATGCCAATTAAAAATGTTGCATCCATGTTAAATCTAAATTTAAGATATTTAGCAAGTTAGCACTTTGAACATGAACTATAAAATATAGTCCACTCGTCAAAATATAGCTAGTCAAATGCAAAACAACATAATGTACATTACTTGTTTAGCAACAGTAGCATACCAGTGGTCTACGATGGATTGTATAATTAAAAAAATCCATTCTAACCAGTTTTGCATTACAGTATAGAAAAATCCAAACTCCTAATCTGCATCACCTCATTTATATTATTTTATCCTCTAAGTGTACTAGTTCTATATGACCTGTTAGTGTTAAGTACGGGCTTTAGTTTATCTTTTGTATATATTGGTGGACAAAAGCGCTTGTGACTTGTGGCTGAACGGAGAGCTACATCAGAGAAATGCAAGTAAAAATCATGCTTGGGATTATTCTCGTATGTTACTTTTAACTATTAATGGATATCAAAAATGCTTACTGTATTCGATCCTCACATCAATTTAGCTTTATATTTTAGCTGCTTACTTTATCAGCTCACATTCTTTTAAATTTTCTTTGGTTGTGAACACGAGACGATATTGGGCATCCATGCTGCTTCTTTTTGAGACTGGCTTCTGAGCTATAAGCTGAAATCGCAGCAGCAAGGACCTATGCATGTACTAAAAAATTAAATTTAAATTGTTGGTATTTAGTCTTCTTTTTTTCTTCATACTTTAATACAGTTATATGTGGTAGGATTATATTGAAGCTGGAATTATTGATACACTTGGATTATATCCTTCTTCCTCAAATCAATCGCAAAACGAGAAAATTCTTCGCTCTGTTAATAAGTTTATAAGCAAGCCTCCTCCTGATATTGTTGTTTACTTCGATCGGTTAGACATGCAAAGCAAGAATTACAGTGATATGCCACTTTTACAATTGATAGAATGATAGCTAATGTATTTGGCTCTTCTATCTGGTTCAACACTATAATTGTGCTGACTCATGCTTTACCCGCTCCATTCTTGATGGAACTGAAACATCCATGCCTTCCAGCAAGCATAGAAAGGGTGAGAGAAATTGTTTCATGTGTGGTTCACCGTTCAACTAGCCATTTGATTAGAGATTGCCCCGAAGCTTCACAATCATACCCCATGCAGCAAACGGAAGGCGCTTGTTGTTGAGATTTGTGATACGCAAATCATAATTGTAGACAACAAATTTTCTATGTGGATCCATTTTTGATGGAGATATTTGTTGCTACTTTTGTGGGATATTTAAAAATGAAGGCAAGGATTATTTGGTGCTTATCCAAATATGTGGTGACAAGTTATTGTATAAAAGGCCTACATGATATCTTCAATATGTGGTGGAAAAATTTGTCATTGTTCTTCATTATCTTTCTCCTCAAATTGTTTAGCCATTAGATATTCTCTACTTATTTCTCAATAAGGTTATTGATTCAAGTTGTGTTTGTTTAACGATAGTTGAGATCGGTTGTAAACAATATTTTGGTGAATCAATAAAGAGGGTGGTTGGGTGGAATATCGTGTGTTCATATTTCCGATATTTTTTTGTGTTGTTGTTTGTTATTCAATCACATTCATCTTCAAGTGATTGGGTGAAAAAGATTCATTTTGTTTTTTGGGTGTTTTGTCAAAACTTCCGCTGCGCACAAAACCCCAACAGTTGGTATCAGAGCTCAGATCACCGCATAGCTTGGAGTGTTTGTTGGTTTAAAAAATAAAAAAAAAATTTGATTTTTTGTTTGAAAAAAATTGATTTTTTGATGTCGGAGATGATGACGTTGTCGAAGATGACTATTTTGAATGGGAGGAATTGGGGTATATGGAAGCCGAAGATGGAGGACGTTCTATATCTCAATGATTTGCATGATCCCATTGATGGAAATGGGGAGAAGCCTTCGAATATGGATGAGGGAAAGTGAAAGAAAATGGACAAAAAGGCGATTGCGTTGATTCGCCAATATTTGGATGATTCTGTGTTCCACCATGTGGCTAGTTGTGAATCCGCAAAGGCGTTGTGGGACAAATTAGTATCGCTGTATGAGTCAAAGAGTGCTACAAGCAAGGCTTTTCTGGTTCGAAAGTTAGTGCAACTTCGATTGGATGAGGAGAAGTCTGTTGCAGAGCATTTGAACGAGTTTCAAGACGTCATCAATCGATTGGCAAACATGAAGGTCAATTTTGATGATGAGTTGCAGACTCTTTTGTTGATGAGTTCTCTTTCGGAAAGCTGGGAGACTTTGGTTGTTTTATTAAGTAATTCCAATGCTAATGGAACTATCTCTTTGGAAACAGTTCGAAGCAGTCTTTTGAATGAGGAGCTAAGGAGAAAAGGGTCGGAGTTGAAATCGGTTCAAACTGAGGCGATGGTAGCAAGGGACTCAGGTAAAGATACAAGGAAGAAGAAAGGTGCTATCTTTTGTCATTATTGTGGTAAGAAAGGCCACAAGCGCAATGATTGCTATTCATATATACGAGATATGAAGAAGAAGAAGGCGCAAGGTGATAATAATAGTGATGAGGCACAGGCAGGTTTTGCTGAAGGTACCGAAGGCGATTCTTCATGTGATGTCCTATTTAGTGTTGTGGAGCCTTGGAAGATGGATTCAGGAGCCAGTTTTCACATATGTCGAGATGTGAAAAGTTTTTCTTCGTATGAGAAGAGTGTTGGCATGATAAAGACGGCCAATGGAGTAGAGCTACCAATTTGTGGAGTTGGAGCTGTTAGGTTTCGGATGCATAATGGAGTGGAGAGAGAAGTTGCCGGTGTGAGGCACATACCCACTTGTTCGCATAACCTCATATCTCTCGGTCAGTTAGATCGCCGCGGTTGCACTTATGAGACTCGAGGTGGAGTTTTGAGAGTGAAGAAGGGTGGTCGTGTGATGATGCGAGGAGTTTTGGAGGAGGGGAACCTATATAGTTTGGTCGGTTTAGTGGTCAACAGTGGAAGGCGGGTGACGGTTGAAGAACCTAGTCCACAGCAAGGTGGAGAGGTTAATATGGTCACTGCTGATGGTCCTAAGGTGGAGGATCATGGTATCGACAAGGGTCTAGATGTTGATGATGCTCGAGGGATCCCGGAGATGAAGAGATCATGTCAAGCGGAAGACGGATGTCGAGTTGTGAAATCCACAAAGACAAGATGGAGGTCTTTGTGGTATTACGAACGCTTTTAAAGATCGCTATTGGCGTGGTGCACGATGAGGAAGGTGCACCATTTGTGGGCGATGGTGGAGGTTTGTAATGATGTTAATTGAGAAAAGAAGGTTGAAAGTGAGAGCTAAGTTGACTAGTGTTGAGTGGAGGAGATGTTGTGATTTGGTATCAAGGTGGAGTGTTGAGATTTGTGATACGCAAATCACAATTGTAGGCAACAAATTTTCTATGTGGATCCATTTTTGGTGAAGATATTTGTTGCTACTTTTGTGGGATATTTGAAAATGAAGGCAAGGATTATTTGGTGCTTATCCAAATAAATATATTTGAGATATATGAGGATATATTTGAGATATATGAGGATAATTTGGGTGACAAGTTACTCTATAAAAGGCCTACATGATATCTTCAACATGTGGTGGAAAAATTTGCCAATGTTCTTCATTATCTTTCTCCTCAAATTGTTTAGCCATTAGATATTCTCTACCTATTTCTCAATAAGGTTATTGATTCAAGTTGTGTTTGTTTAACGATAGTTGAGATCGGTTGTAAACAATATTTTGGTGAATCAATAAAGAGGGTGGTTGGGTGGAATATCGTGTGTTCATATTTCCGATATTTTTTTGTGTTGTTGTTTGTTATTCAATCGCATTCATCTTCAAGTGATTGGGTGAAAAAGATTCATTTTGTTTTTTGGGTGTTTTGTCAAAACTTCCGCTGCGCACAAAACCCCAACACTTGTTTCAATGGAGGCATGCCAATGTACGGAAATCCTTGGAATTGCAAATCCATTCCCTCAAAAATCAGTCATACATGAACATGTATGGTCACCCAGGGATGATGCCTTATAATGCAGCAATAGGTCCTGTTTCACCTTTTGGCATTCCTCCTTACGTGCCACCGATGCGTACAGACCTGCAAAGCCCCTTTGGTTATATGAGAATGGGAGCTGATCCGTACCCTATGATGCCTGAAGCACAGAATTGGGCAATCAGGGAGCGAGTGTGATGATTATTACCAACAAGGAAATCAAATAGTTGATGGCTTATCAAAACATAAACACTCAGAACAGCCATAGGCATATGCATCATAATCACTCAGAACATAAACATCAAGTAGAGAGTGAAACCATTCACAGTTCTAGGTCCTCGAGACATAAAATGACAAAAAAGCTCCACCAGGAACATTCAAGAAACGAAAGATTAGAAATAGTTGATGGCTTATCAGATGGTGAATCTCATGGAGCTAAACGATAAAAGCACAGGAGAGCATAGTTAACTCATACTGATCTTTATTTTGAACAATTATATACTCATAAACTTAATAACAAATAAAATAAAATTAGAAACTCACCATCATTTGATATTCAAAAGGTAATAGTGTTTTAACTTCGAATAAAAACCACCATAAGACACTCCAACTGAACTGAAGGCTATCCTGATGTCCTCTAGCTAGTTCTGTTTGTAGAAAATATTTTTAAGGAGAAAGACGAAGAAATTTTGTTGGAATATTGATTGGAGAGGAAGACAGATTTTATTGCTTGTTTTTTTTCTTTATTTCTTTTATTTTTTGATTGATGAATACACTGCAAGTCTATAGCCTTTTTATACATGTTTCATTCTTATCCATTCTAGATAAGTCTTTTCTAGAATTTTTTTGGTTATTCAATTCCAAATATAACCAAATTAGGCAAAATATATTGCAATTAACAAAGGCCATATATAATGACATTTATTGCAATTTAATTTATTGCCAACAATGTCTCCCCTAAATTAAACTTGCTTCTTGTTCCCAAATTCTCTGCTCTTCTTCTGAAGACTTGTCCGCTTTGTGCCTTTGTCAAAATATCAGTCATCTGATTACTTGTTCGCAATATCTCGATTTTGATTCTTTTATACCTTACGTGCTTTGGCAAGAAAAAGAACGATATGATTATACATTTGTTGGTTACATTGACTTTGTTATCCTCCGTTGAGCTCTTCAAAGCAAATTCATGAGTCTTCCTTTTGCTCTTATCATGTCTTCCATAATTCTCCGGACATGAAAATTCAGACATTTGAACACTTTCATTGTTGTAACCTTTGATCAACACATTTGAATTTTCTTCATATATTTTCCAAGTTTTAAGCATCTTAAATTTTCCAAAAACTATTGACTCAAAAATAAAGTCGTTAGTTATATGAGATAAATAATCAAACTTGTTATTTGAAATTGCATTAAGATCTTTAACTGCAACTTTATTTTCTTCTTCCACGGTATCGTCCTCTTTCTCATTTTTATTTTTCTTCTTACATTTGTCCTTTGGTTCTTTTTCTTTAACTCTCTCTTCTTTGTTCTTTTTTGCTTCCTCTTTTTCACTCTTCTCTTCGTTCTTCTCCTTGTCTTTCGCTCTATTTTTTCCTTTCTTCTCCTTAACATCACCTTCTTCATTTTCATCTCTTTTACTTTTACCCTTCTTTTCTTCTTCATCCTTCACTTCTTCATATTCATACTTTTTGTGTTTATCCTTCTTTTCTTTGCCTTCTCTCTTCTCCTTTGCATCATCTTCTGCATTTTCATCTTCTTCTTGTTTTTCTTTCTTTTCCTTTTGTTTGTTCTTCTCTTTCTTCTTCTCTGCCTCTTTGCCTTCATCTTCTTCATACTTGTCCTTCTTTTCTTCCTCTTTATTCTTGTCTTCCTTCTCCTTTGCGTCTCCATCTTCATTATCATCTTCTTCTTGATCTTCATCAACAATCTTCTTTTCTTTCTCTTCTTCAACTTTTTCATTTTCTTCTTCAATGAACGAGCTTTGCAAAATCTCCCAAGCTTGCTTTGCAGAAGTGGCACGATATATTTTTTCAAAAGCGTCATCATATGTATCTATTCCCTGATAGATACAATACAATGCTTGTTTGTCTTTCATTTTCAATGTTCTCAATTTATCCCTTTTAGCTTGTGTTAAATTTTCCTTATCTTCAACTTCGGTATACCCGCTTTCAACAATCTCCCATGCTTCTTGAGATCCAAAAACAAATTTCATTTGAACACTCCATTCATTATAATTTTCTTTGGTTAACTGAGGAACAAAATGAATAATGAAAGAATTGTTCATTTTGATCGAACAAGCTCTGATACCAATTTATAGAAAATATTTTTGAGGAGAAAGACGAAGAAATTTTGTTGGAATATTGATTAGAGAGGAAGACACTGTTCTATTTATATCGACTGAACTTGTTTACCGACATTTCATTAAAGTGAATATTTTTGATAAATAATCAATGTAGAGAAATTTAAGTAATTGTAGGTAATTAGAAGATAAAATACACAAATAGGATTGAGAGTCAAGGAACCAACGTCAAAAAGTAAACGCCATCCAAATGACTCTTCACTGGAGATGCTGCAAACTCAAAAAACCATAATCTTTATTTTAAGCATGTTTGGGAGAAGTGGTGATGTATGATTGACTGTAACAATGAAACATAAACAATGAAATACTTATTTAATTCTGTCAAGCCAACATTTGTCTTTGTTTTTCTGTTCAAATGGCAATTGAAAGAGAGTATAACTAAAGTGAAATCAGGTGGAACTAGATCACTTATTAATGTTCAAAAGCTAACTCACCTGTTGGAAATTTTATGAATTATTTAAAATATAAAATAAGTTTATGATGCCTCCTATTTGTGAATAGTCCCGCATCATGGGATTATAAGAAAGATGCAAGTATTTATACTTGTTTCTAAGAAGTCATGTTGGAGCCTTGGGCTCCCAATGCATGCTTTGTTGTGAGGAGGGAGACCATGCATCATAACCACCACACATGCGCGACCGACCGACTGACTCGACACGACCCGACCCGGCATGGGCTTGGGCCTTGGCTATGTGGTGTAGACACTTATAATTTTAGTCCAGAAAACACTGCATTTTTCGAACCAGTTTTTCAATACGAAAAATATTTCTGAGCCGACTTTTATATATGAAGCGGTAAACTTTTGACCAAGTATTTTCGATCATATTTTCCTCCACTGACTAATATTTTCGTTCAGCTCTAATCCTGTCTATATATTATCTTCAGTTGTAGACGAGATTGGTACAGGAAAAAAAACCGTTTTCTCTTTCTCCGCCATTAAAAAAAATATTCTTTCAGAAATTTCCAAGCAGTTAAATTCGAAAGTGCAAATTTGCACTGATTTGTTGTGCAAAGCAAATCAGTTATTCATTTTAGAGAGGTTGTTTTATCCTAGAGGCGGCGGTGGAAGTACGAACTAGTTTTGCACCACCGACCAGATCGCCGAATCATCTTCAAGAAAGCGACAAAGTACGTGACTCAGCCATTGTTTCCCAACACTTTGAAGACGAACAGAAACAATGGCTTCGACAACAACCATAGATGATGCTGCTCCTTCCTCTGCATTCCAGATCCCTTTGGTGACTGCTGCCCCGTTTCGTTTCGAAGGTCTGCACTTCAAACGATGGCGTCAGAAAATGGAGTTCTACCTGACGATGAGGAAGGTGGCTGCAGCTATGACCACCGACAAACCGCAGCTGCCAGACAAGCCTGACGGAACTGATGAAGCGCAGATGACATCCTGGACTGAACAATCAAAGCAGTTGCAGACCTGGACTGAACAGGATTATCTGTGCAAGAATTTTATTCTGAACGGATTGAGCGACGATCTGTATGATTACTATAACTCAAAGGACAAGACAGCAAAGCAGATTTGGGAAGCACTGCAAAAGAAATACGATACAAAGGAGGCAGGGGCAAAGAAGTATGCTGTAAGCCGCTATCTCAAGTACCAGATGACAGACGATAGGTCAGTAGAGACGCAGTCTCATGAGCTGCAGAAAATAGCTCATGAGATCATCTCCGAAGGTATGGTTTTGGATGAACAGTTTCAAATTGTTGTTATTATTGACAAACTGCCCCCAGGTTGGAAAGACTTTAAAAAATTCTTACGGCATAAGACTAAGGAATTTTCCTTAGAGAGTTTGATCACTCGCCTTCGCATTGAGGAGGCGGCACTCAAACAGGACCAGAAAGAGGAAGTGTTGTTTGTTTCAAACAACAACACTAAAAAGACCAAACCCGCAGTTCTGTAACCAAACCAGAAGTCTTTTAAGAATCAGAACAGACGCAACAAACAGAATGGGAATCCGCAAGGAAACCCAAAAGGACAGCAAAAATCAGCCCAAAAGAATGACTCTGGACATTTGTTTCTATGTTACAACTATGGAAAACCAGGTCATATGGCACGAAAGTGTCGGAACAAGCCTAGCTCTGTACCACAGGCTAACTTGACCTAGGAGGAGCCTCTTATGGCTATGATTACTGAGATTCACCTTGTTGGTGGATCAGAGGGTTGGTGGGTAGACATTGGTGCTTCTCGCCATGTCTACTATGATCGTGCTATGTTTTCCACATACACAGCTGCTGATGATCAAAAAGTATTGCTGGGAGATTCTCACACCACTAAAGTTGCAGGGATTGAAAATGTGGAGATCAAGTTTACCTCTGGAAAGACTGTGATCCTCAAAAATGTTTTGCATACTCCAGAGATGAGGAAGAATCTGGTGTCTGGCTATCTCCTTAATAAGGCAGGGTTTACTCAACTTATTGGGGCTGATTTGTATACCATAGTGTATAAGGGAAACTTTGTAGGAAAGGGTTATGCTTGTGAGGGAATGTTCAAATTAAATGTTGAATCTAATAAAGTGAATAATTCTGCTTATATGTCGTGTGATTTTAATATTTGGCACTCTAGATTATGTCACGTTAATAAACGGATAATTCATAACATGAGCACTCTAGATATGATACCTAAGATAGCAGAATCTGAATCTGATAAATGTGAATTCTGTACACAAGCAAAAATCACAAAGAAACCTCATAAATCTGTTGATAGAGAATCTGAACCCTTAGACTTGATTCATTCTGACATATGTGAACTTGATGGCACATTGACTAGACATGGACATCGTTATTTTATCACTTTTATCGATGATTGTTCTGATTTCACATATGTTTATCTTATGAAAAATAAAAGTGATGCTTTTGACATGTTTAAAACATTCAAAACTGAGATTGAGAATCAAACAAATAGGAAAATCAAGAGATTTCATAGTGATAGAGGAACAGAATATGAATCTAATTCAATTCTGGACTTCTATAAATTACATGGTATTGTACATGAGAGAACTGCACCCTATTCACCTGAAATGAACGGTAAAGCTGAAAGAAAAAAATAGGACTTTTACCGAATTAGTAGTTGCCATCCTACTAAATTCTAGTGCAGCAAAACATTGGTGGGGGAATATTTTATTGACTGTATGTTATGTTCTAAATAGAATCCCTAAATCTAAGAATAAAATTTCACCTTATGAAATTTTAAAGAATCATAAACCCAATGTCTCATACTTTAGAACTTGGGGTTGTCTAGCATATGTTCGCATTCCAGCCCTAAGAGAATAAAATTGGCAAGTAGAGCATATGAATGTGTATTTGTAGGCTATGCTATTAATAGCAAAGCATATCGATTTTATGATATAAATGCACATAACATAATTGAATCAAATGATGCCGATTTTTATGAAACGAAATTTCCTTTTAAATTAAGGAATAGTGGGGGCACATTAAGTACGCCTATTAGAACAGAACTTAATAAAAGTTCTGAAGCTGAACGTAGAAGAAGTAAAAGAGAGAGAACCGTAAAAGATTTTGGTTCGGATTTTAGCCCTTTTACTATAGAGGAGGATCCCTTAAACCTCCAAGAGGCCTTATCTTCATTAGATGCCGATTTCTGGCGAGAGGCTATAAATGATGAGATGGATTCTCTTGAATCCAATAAAACTTGGCATTTGGCAGACTTACCCCCTGGTTGTAAATCTATAAGCTGTAAATGGGTACTTAAAAAGAAACTAAAACCTGATGGTACTATAGATAAATACAAAGCACGACCAGTAGCTAAAGGTTTTAGACAAAAAGAAAATATAGATTTCTTCGATACTTTTTCACCTGTAACTAGAATAACATCCATTCGAGTATTAATCTCACTTACTTCCATTCATAATTTACTAATACACCAAATGGATGTTAAAACCACTTTTTTGAACGGTGAATTAGACGAAGAAATTTATATGGACCAGCCTGAAGGATTTGTAGTACATAGTCAAGAACATAAAGTATGAAAATTAGATAAATCATTATATGGTTTAAAACAAGTACCTAAACAATGGCATGAAAAATTTGATAACTTAATCATTTCAAATGATTTTAAAGTTAATGAAAGTGACAAATGCATTTATTACAAATTTGAGAATGACATTTGCACTATTATATGCCTTTATGTAGATGACCTTCTCATATTTGGGTCAAACATTCATGCCATAAATTCAGTCAAATCCTTATTAAGTGCCAATTTTGACATGAAAGATCTAGGTGAGGCGAGTGTAATCCATAGTATTAAAATTACTAGGTCAGAAAAGGGAATTTCTTTGGATCGGTCTCATTACATTGAGAAGATACTAAAGAAATATAATTACTTTGACTGTAAACCTGCATGTACACCATACGATCCAAGTGTAAAGTTATTTAAGAACACTGGTGAAGGTGTAAGACAGTCTGATTATGCGAGCATCATTGGCAGCCTTCAGTATGCCACTGATTGTACTAGACCCGACATTGCCTATGTCGTGGGATTATTGTGTAGGTTTACCAGTAGACCTAGTATAGAGCACTGGCATGCTATTGAAAGGGTCATGAGGTACCTTAAACGAACTATGAACCTTGGATTACATTATGAAAAGTTTCCAGCTGTACTTGAAGGATTCTCAGATGAAGACTGGAATACTTTATCAGATGATTCTAAAGCGACCAGTGGCTATATATTTAGCATCGCTGGAGGAGCTATTTCTTGGAAATCCAAGAAACAGAGTATTTTGGCTCCGTCTACTATGGAGTCTGAGATGATAGCGCTAGCTACAGCTAGTGAAGAAGCAGAGTATTTGAGAAATCTGCTAGCAGAGATTCCCTTAGGTGAAAAACCGATACCGGCTGTGTTGATACATTGCGATAGTACCGCGGCTATTGCAAAAGTTCAGAACCGTTATTATAACGGTAAGAGACGAAAAATACGTCGTAAGCACAGCACGGTTAGAGAGCTAATCTCTACAGGTACCGTTATAGTAGACTACGTACGTAGCGAAGAAAATTTGGCAGATCCTTTAACGAAAGGACTGTCCAGAGAGAAAGTCCATAATTCTTCTAAAAGAATAGGACTATTGCCTTTAGATTGTTGAGTCACGCACAATGGTAACCCGACCTAAATGACTAGAGATCCCAAGAAATAGGTTCAATGGGTAAAAACAAGTTGTGTAGTGATAGAAGTTGAACATGCTATATGAAAAACTAAGAAGCATGTATTCCTGAAGTGATAGAGGATGAGTTAATAGAAACTCTTAATGAGATCTATACTCTATTTGGAGCAGAGTACCTACCTTCAAGAGTACTCTTGATAGACTCACCTATGTGAATGTGGAAATGTGGCCGTTTCCTATGGAGTTTTGGGCAAAACTTCTAGAGCGTTCACTAAACGGGGATAGACGTGCATGGCCATAAACGCACGGGCTTATTTGATTGCACTATAGAAAAGATTGTGTGTGGTTTGATGTCAGGAATAGAGTTCAAGACTACGTGTCACTCTAGTAAAAACTGAATCTTATTCACTACACAAAGGTTCAAGTCAGATGACACCTTTGTTTATGCACAGTCTTACGTTTTTACAAACTGCTCGATAATATTTTAAAAAATTCAAGTGGGGGATTGTTGGAAATTTTATGAATTATTTAAAATATGAAATAAGTTTATGATGCCTCCCATTTGTGAATAGTCCCACATCATGGGATTATAAGAAAGATGCAAGTATTTATACTTGTTTCTAAAAAGTCATGTTGGGGCCTTGGGCTCCCAATGCATGCTTTGTTGTGAGGAGGGAGACCATGCATCATGACCACCACACACGCGCGCACGACCGACCGACTCGACCCGACCCGGCCCGGCTCGGCTCGGTTCGGGATTGGGCTTGGGCCTTGGACATGTGGTGTAGACACTTATATTTTTAGTCCAGAAAACACTGCATTTTTCGAACCAGTTTTTCAATACGGAAAATATTTCTGAGCCGACTTTTATATTTGAAGCGGTAAACTTTTGACCAAGTATTTTCGCAGATCCTATTTTCCTCCACTGACCAATATTTTCGTTCAGCTCTAATCCCGTCTATATATTATCTTCAGTTGTAGACGAGATTGGTACAAAAAAAAAACTGTTTTCTCTTCCTCTGCCATTAAAAAAATATTCTTTCAGAAATTTTCGAGCAGTTAAATTCGAAAGTGCAAATCTGCACTGATTTGTTGTGCAAAGCAAATCAGTTATTCATTTTAGAGAGGTTGTTTTGTCGTTGAAGCGACGGCGGAAGTACGAACTGGTTTTGCACCACCGACCAGATCGCCGAATCGTCTTCAAGAAAGCGACAAAGTATGTGACTCAGCCATTGTTTCCCAACATCACCTGATTAGATTATCATCACCATGTCAACTGTTATTTCACCTATTCCAGATTATGCAACTGAATTGGCTCACAAGCTATGACCTGAACCCAGAGGTGGACATGTTTGTACCGCATTATCTTTGCTGCAACACATTTCACATATTCAGTTTTGAATCCCTGCTCCTCTTTAGCTAGAAGAATCAACTCTGAAGCTCGCTATTTCTTATGTATACCCACCACCAGCAAGTAACACTATCATTCCCTTTTGTTGTGCCACCTGAAACACAGCTTCATCACCTTAGATAGCCTCTTTTCACCCTGACCACCATGACCACTCACCTGCCGCAAGCTCTATTTTTTAATGCAGAGATAAAATAAAAAAGCAAAGTAAACATTTGTTTTTATGAAATACTAATACATGTATATAACTCTGTCTGAAGTGAACGATTCTGTGTAATTAATTAGTATCTAAAGATTTCCCTGCTCTTTTCAAATAGATGAAAACAAAATTAAATTAAATGGATTGGGATTAAAAAATAGAAAAATAAAAAACAAGTAAATATGTCAAATATAGTAAGTAGTTATGTTATCAATAATTGTATACCTTACGAATATGATGTTGCCAGGTTGTAAAGAAAAAGATATCATATGGTAAAATGAACAAACATTTCTGCATTAATAGTGGCCGGAGAGATTCTAGATCCGAAACACATCCTACTACATAGCAGGTGCACTACAGATTCATCGATTTGCTTTTTATCTTATACATATACTTATATAATGGCCAAGGATTGTACCGTGAAAATGAATTCAATGAAACCAGTCTTAATTATAACCATAATTTTCAACCCAAATAGAAAAATTAGATGATGGAACACATGAAAAAGATTCAAAACTAACATATGGCCAGAAAAATGCCTATAAATGAATAAAAATGAGTTGAGCTAAAATAGAACCAAAACCAAGTTACTATAGTTGTAAAAAAAATTGCAACAATATAGATTGAAGAACAAGAATTAACGTGGTTGAAAAAAAAAACATGATACAACTGCAATTCTTCAACTTGGCACATCATGTTGTAACCGTTGTGATTAATCCGATTCAAGACCACTCGAATCCGATATCTAAACCACAATGTGCTAGCGGAAGATGATCTTTGTTAGACTTGCAAAAACAACCAAAGCAATAACTCTAGTCACAAAAACAATATCAACCAATCACGAACAATCCAAATCTCAATCACAAGCAAGAAACTAATGACAAAGTAGCAAAAATAAATCACACAAGGATTTATAGTGGTTCCACTAATATCTTGTTAGTGTAGATCCACTTTGGAGAGAGTATTTTATTACCACGATGAAAGGAATCCAAGAGATTGATCCAATAATCACTATATTTCAATATAGAAAAGAGTTTGAGGAAAATAGAATTGAAGAATTGGAATTAGGTTATAAACCCTAATTCTCCCTTGAGAATAACCCTTGATCCCTAATCAAGTCTTCAAGCTCTATCTAATTCACTTCAGAAAATAGCTTATATAGAGGTTGGCCAATTACCCAAATTGCCCCCAAATTAGTCACAAATCAGTTTGCTAATCTTCAGCCCGAAAATAGCCCAAAACCCGATCAGACGTCTGTCGAACCTCCTGACAGACGTTTGTCATCTTCCAGACATTCATTGGGCAAATGTACTCGGCACAGACATCTGCCCCTCATGTGTCAGACGTCTGTCTGAGCTCTCAGGAAACCAATTCCCTACAGTCATACGTCTGACATCCCCTATGACAGACGTTTGTCGCTACAGACCACTGAAAACTGCACCTTCTTGCTCATATCTCCTCCATACGAGCTCCGATTTGCGAACGGTCACCTCCGACTCGAAGCTATCTTCGTCCTCTTCAATCCAACACGTATAGTATCACATATCACAACACTCCACCTTGATACTATAACCATCTCAACTCCAAACTCCAATGAACCATGCATTTCCTTCTACCTTCGACTAAGCAACTTGAATGTTTCCCCAATGAGCTCCGGCATGGCCACCACCCATTGCACTACACCAACGAGTTCAGGCAAAGCCCCAACCCGCCAATGTAGTGTTGAAAACATTCAAACCAAAAACTGTCTCACCAAAAGACAATGTACTCGGGAGTGTAACGAGTACTTACCTTGAAGATAGATTTCCAATCTCTCACCGCTATTCCTTTTCCAACAAACACAAAATCACTCTCTCCACCTCGTGCCACCCCGTGGCACCTAGCAACTCAACAAGCGAATTAAGTTTGAGCAATGCTCGAACTTCCCATACGACAATGCCTTCGTAAACATATCCTCCGCATTATCCTTTTTGTGCACTTTCCGAAGGTATACTAGCTTACCCTCATTCATGGCTACAAGAAATGACTCCCTTACCTCAATATGCTTGGTCCGTGAGCTAAATGCCAAATTCTCCGCCAAATGGATAGCACTTTGGCTATCACATCGAACATCAACACTCTCATGTTCGAAACCCAAGTCACACAACAATCGCTTCAAGTAGAGTGCCTCCTTGGCCGCTTCCTCAGCGGCAATCAACTCTGTCTCCGTAGTGGATAAAGCAACTACGGTTTGCAATCGCGATCTCCAACTAATGGCTGTCCCACCAAGTGTGAAGACATACCCGGAAGTTGATTTCCTCCGATCCCTATCACCGGCGTAGTCCGAGTCACAATAACCAACCAACTTGCAACTCCTATCATCACTACCGCTAAAGACAAGTCCATGAGATGCTATGCCTTTCAAGTATCTCATAATAGCCTTCACGGCTTCCCAATGCGATTTCCCCGGATTAGCCATATACCGACTAACCACCCCGACGACATTTGCAATATCGGGCCTTGTACACACTATTGCGTACATCAAACTACCAACCGCACTTGCATATGGCAGCGTTGTCTTTATCCCCGATAGGTGATCCCTTATCCGAAAGCTACATATGCAAAGGTAAAGGTGTATTTAACGCCTTTGCATCCTCCATGCTAAACCGGCAAAGCACTTTCTTAATGTATTCCTTTTTAGTCAATCTTAACTCAAAATGCTTTCGGTCCCTTTCAATTTCCATGCCCAAGATTTTTCTTGCTTCTCTAAGATCTTTCATTTCGAATTCCGATTTCAAAAGCATCTTCAACTTGTTGATTTCATTTTGATCCTTGGAAGCAATGAGCATATCATCCACATACAAGAGTAAATACACCCAACAATCATTTCCCAACCTCTTGAAATATACGCAAGCATCCCTGATGCTTCGATGGAAGCCACTTTCAAGCATGAAATGATCAAATCTATTGTACCATTGCCTAGGTGATTGCTTCAACCCATATAGTGATTTCTTCAACTTGCAAACCAATTTAGACTTACCATCTACAACAAACCCTTCCGGTTGCTCCATGTAGATGTCTTCATCCAAGTCTCCATGCAAGAAGGCGGTTTTCACATCAAATTGCTCCAACTTTAAGTCATGGATAGCAACTATGGCTAGTAAAACCCGGATAGATGTATAACGAACCACCGGTGCAAAAATTTCATCATACTCCTTTCCTTTCCTTTGTGAGAACCCCTTTGCCACTAACCTTACTTTGTACCTTCCATCATCCTTCACTTTGTAAATCCATTTGCACCCTATAGCACGGTTTCCTTGAGGAAGTGGAACCAACTCCCAAGTTCGGTTCTTCATAAGCGATTGCATCTCTTCCTCCATGGCGCAAATCCACTTCGAGCTCTCTCTCGACTCCATGACGTCATCAAGGTCCATCGGCTCATCTTGGACTACATTGAGAGCATAGTCCAAATGATCACAAAAACTAAGGTAGTTCCAATCACCATATCTTTCGGGAGGCCTTATTGCACATCGACCAACCCGAGTAGCAATACTATGACCCAAACCCCTTTCGGCTCCACCTTGAGTCGAAACTTCTCTAGTATCATGTACATCACCAACATCATCACTAGAGGAACCTTGTGGACTATGTGATGTTTCATCAACTGCTTCAACCCCACGAGCTTGTTTAACTCTACTACCACTTGGACGGAATGTGGGAATACTTCCTTCTCCTTTGATTCACCATGAACCAAATCCGGAACGTCCGATGCGCTCTCATTCACCTTGAATAAAGTCGACTCATCAAAATTGACATGATGAGAATTAACAACCTTCTTCGTTTCCGGATTCCAAATCCGATAGCCTTTCACGCCATCCATGAAACCAAGCAAGACCCCTTTGAATGCTCTAGCTCGAAGCTTATCATTCCCCGAATCATGCACATAAACCGGGCTACCAAACACACGAAGATATCTCAAGTCGACACTCTTCCCTTTCCACACTTCCTCTGGAATTTTGTTACCAATGGTCGAGCACGGAATTCGATTTACAATATGCATCGCGGTTGACAAAGCTTCGGCCCAAAATCCCTTAGACAAACCCGATGTCAATCTCAAGCATCGAACTTTCTCAAGTAGAGTTCGGTTCATTCTCTCTGCTACTCCATTAGATCGCGGATCTCCCGGTGTAGTAAAATGTCTCTGGATTCCGTGATGCTTACAATACTCCAAGAATTCACGCGAGACATATTCACCGCCATTGTCGGTTCTTAACACCATCAAAGTCTTACCACTCTCATTCTCAACAAGAGCCTTCCACACTTTGAACTTAGCAAATGCCTCCAACTTGGCCCCCATTACATACACCCATACCTTTCGAGACAAATCATCAATGAAAGAAATATAATACCTTGCTCCTCCCAAGGAAGCAACCGGTGCCGATCCCCAAACATCCTAATGAACATACTCAAGAACCTCCTTTGAGTCATGCTTGCCTTCATTGAATGATACCCTTGTTTGCTTCCCCATGACACATTCCTTGCAAAACTCTAGTTTGTTGAAACTCTCACCCTCGATCATCTCCTGCTTCCGAAGAATATCCAAACTCCTCTCCGAGACATGACCCAATCTCAAATGCCACAACTGTGTCGCATCCAAGTCACGAGAACTATCAACACCCACACAAGTCTCACCTCCTACAGTCTCACCTTGAAGCAAATATATACCATGAGTCCTAGCACCTTTCATAACCACAAGTCCCCCCTTTGAAACCCTCAAAAAATCCTTCTCGTAGTGATCTTGCATCCTAGAGAATCCAATTGCCCCAAAGATATAAGCAACTTCCTAAGTCTCGGAACATAGCTAACATTGGTGAGCGTGCGAACAACTCCATCAAACATCCTTATTTGCACGGAGCCACTACCCATCGACTTGCAAATAGCACCATTTCCCGTAGCAATTGCATTTCCCTCTTTGACCTCAAAGGATGAAAAACAATTTCTATTTGGCGTCATATGATACGACGCGCCCGAATCGAGTACCCACTCGTTACCCGAAACACCCATTGCTACTGCTGTCAACACGTTCTCATCTATCTCACCATCCCCACTCTCCACCGCCACGGATGAATACGCTACTTCCTTCTTATCTTTGTCCGGGCATTCATTTTTCCAATGTCCTGGTTTCTCACAAATAAAGCACTTGCCATTTCTCTCTTTCGATTTACCTCTTCCACCGGGTTTTCTTGATTTAGAACGCCCCCGGTTTCCTTTCTTCACATTCTTTTCTTTCTCCACAAACAACCCGTGACTACTACTAGCTCCACTACTACCCTCACTCATCTCCTTCATTTGATCTCTCAACTCCTCACTAAGAAGACCCATCTTGGCATCATCTAGAGTCAAGGTATCCCGGCCATAGATCAAACTATTTGAGAAACCCGTATAACGGTCCGACAAGGAACACAATAATATCATCGCCTTTTGTTCTTCCTCAATATTTAAATCAACGGCCTTCATCTTCATGAGCAAGTCATCAAAGGCATTCAAATGTGCCTTAAGAGAATCACCCTCCTTCATCTTGAAGGTGAAAAATGTTCGCAACAAGATCAAACGGTTAGTGAGCGACTTCTTCATATAAAGTTCTTCCAACTTGTCCCAAATACCTTTAGCGGTAGTCTCACCACTAATTTCGGAGATAACATTCTCCCCCATAGCAAGTTGAAGAGTAGTGTAAGCCCATTCCTCCATCTTCTCTCTCTTAACATCCGAGATATCACTTGGCAATAAGTGAGTATCAAATACTACTCGGTGCACCCGATTCCGCCTAAGAACCGCTTTCATTTTCCATTGCCACTTCTCAAAGTCATTATCACCTTTCCACATGTCAATAACCACTTGAGAACCCGACGCCGCATACAAACCCCGTACATAAGGCGCCACACAATTCGGACTTCCGGTTGAAGGACTTACCGAGCTACTATCCATCTCCGGCATTTTCACAAACACCTAACAAGCACCAAAACAGCTCTGATACCAACTATTGTAACCGTTGTGATTAATCCAATTTCAAGTTCACTTGAATCCAATATCTAAATCACAATGCGCTAGCGGAAGACTAGATCGTTGTTAGACTTGCAAAAACAACCAAAGCAATAACTCTAGTCACAAAAACAATATCAACCAATCACGAACAATCCAAATCTCAATCACAAGCAAGAAACTAATGACAAAGTAGCAAAAATAAATCACACAAGGATTTATAGTGGTTCCACTAACATCTTATTAGTGTACATCCACTTTGGAGAGAGTATTTTATTACCACGATGAAAGGAATACAAGAGATTGATCCAATAATCACTATATTTCAATATAGAAAAGAGTTTGAGGAGAATAGAATTGAAGAATTGGAATTAGGTTATAAACCCTAATTCTCCCTTGAGAATAACCTTTGATCCCTAATCAAGTCTTCAAGCTCTATCTAATTCACTTCAGAAAATAGCTTATATAGAGGTTGGCCAATTACCCAAATTGCCCCTGAATTAGTCACAAATCAGTTTGCTAATCTTCAGTCCGAAAATAGCCCAAAACCCGATCAGACTTCTGTCGAACCTCCTGAAAGACGTCTGTCATCTTCCAGACATTCATTGGGCAAATGTACTCAACACAGACATCTGCCCCTCATGTGTCAGACGTCTGTCTGAGCTCTCGGGAAACCAAGTCCCTGCAGTCGGACGTCTGACATCCCCAATGACAGACGTCTGTTGCTCCAGACCACTGAAAACTGTACCTTCCTGCTCATATCTCCTCCATACGAGCTCCGATTTGCGAACGTCTACCTCCGACTCGAAGCTATCTTTGTCCTCTATAATCCAACACATATAGTATCGCATATCACAATACATCAGAAATCAAGCATCACATGTAACATAAAGAGTGCATACCAAAAAAATAGATGAGGGCATTTATACAATTGTTTGGTTAATGGAAAAGACCAAAAAGAAATAAATACAGCAGTGATAAATACACTTATATTAAACTCAAGAAAATTATTGAATATAATCTTTAAAGGCACGGATGAACTACTAGATTCAGTGCAATTATCTCTGCTCCACGCTCTAGTTATCTCCATTCTCCAGCACTACTTATTATGTTGCAGTTTATATATACACTAAATCAGACTCATATGATAGCAGACAAAAACTTGATATATGCTAACTTTAGTGACTGACCTGGAGTGTCAAGCTTTTGCTCTGTACGTTGTATCTCCTCTTCTCTGAACGTTGTATCGCCTCTCCAAGCAGACACTTTTTCAATGAATGTTAATAAAAACATAAACATATCGTTTGAGAAGTTAAGTGGAATCGCTTCTCGGCCAAGAATGATTAGTGTCTATGATGTCACTTCGGAATACTAGGTTTTAAAGATAAAAGATAAAAGAAATTTTCAAGGATAAAAGATAAAAGAAATTTTCATTTTTCTGAAGTACTTCGAGAAAATGATGAATGAAAATGATATTTAATGATACATACGTTTATTATTCGCTCTTAAAACTAATTAGCCCGAATTGCTATTTTAGAAACTAATTATTTATGTTTTTTATGCTAACTACATGTAAGCACATGATTTATTTAAGTGGATGTGTTACTGAGCATATTGACCGAAATTGCGCTAACAGAACTTTACTTCATCAGGCGCACTTTGGTCATTTAACTAAAACTATGACTCGGTATGGAGATTTATGGAAAAGGCGAATTCATATGACCAACCCCAATCATTTGGGGAAGATAACGGTGAAGAGGGGTATTTTTGTCATATGGCAATGACATAGAATTTTATCATATACACACATTCACCTGCCAGACTTCATGATCGGAATGTTCTTCAAGAGGGTTAAGATTGACTCTAGTGGTGCCTTCGAACAATGTGGGGTCTTCTGGAATTATGCTTAGACGTGAATGTAGGTCGTGAAGCCCAATTGTAGAAATATCAGTGTCGTCCACAATTATTTTTCCACTTGTAGGTTCAACTAATGGAAAAAGTTCTTGTATAATAGTCGATTTACCACTCCCGATACGTCCAACTATGCCGATCTTTTTACCACCGGTGTTAGCCTACTTTGTGAACTAGGCTACACAAAGATTAAAAGATAAAAAGAACGAAGAATGTTTTTTAGTCAAGTCGGATCGGATCGGATCTCCTTGGTAGAGGCAGCACAGCATATAGCAAAGAAGGAAGGAGCGCAGGCCAAATCGGATCTGTTCGGGTAACCCCGATCCGCTCCCCTAATCTGTAATACTTCCGACCCGAACCCAGAGAATTGAAGCAGCAGCGGTTACAGCCCGTGTTACCTTAAGACCCGGAGCGGTTATACCCACGTTCTCCCCACGTTTGCCACTAATCTAATGCGCTGTTGCCACCATATTCCATCCGAACCCGACAATAATGGGATGGAGACCACGTGTACCTGACCCGGAGCCACTTCAGAGGCATTTTCCACCTATAAATACACCTCCAAGGCTCATTTCAAAGGGTCCTTTTGGCACTTTCAGAACTCAAACTCCTTTGCTATCCGAATTTCATCAACTTATTCAGATTACAATCATCTTTTGAATCATATTGTGAAGGAAATTGAGTGAATTAATGTATTATATAAGTGAGAATTGAGTGAAAATCGGTGTTGTACTTGCATTCAAGACATCAATTCAAAGAGTAGAAAGTGGACGTAGGCTATTTAACGCCAAACCACTATAAATTGTGTGTTTTCTCCTTTTTTTATTTCATTTCAGTAGAATCATTACTCGTTTGGGTGTTAGAGCCAATTTTGGATCTAACATTTTGGTGCTGAGAACTTTTTGAATTCTTCGTTTTTTGGGATTATCATTCTACTATTTGGACCTTCAAAGTTCAAAGAAGTTAATTCTCCGTTTTTGACATCTTTAAGTACCTGTTGGTTAATCACTAAAGAATTGAAAATTATGTCCAAAGGAAAAGGCAAGGAAATCCAAAGTAATCGAGAGAATGAAGTGAACGAAGATTAGCAAACAATGGTTGTGACGAGGTCGCGTGGTCAAGATTCTGGAGCAGGCCGCTCCGGTCAGGAAGGACCGATCTGAACCAATGACCCTGATTCGATCCGATCCAGCGACGTTGAAGCCACCCACTCTCCCCATCCGAACCGGTCTGACCGTATCATTCTGCTCTGATCTGACCCGAATCAAAGTGAAGCTGGAACTTCTACTCGAGCTCCTGCCAGTGCTCCGATTCCAACCGCTATGACCAATGATCAGCCTGACCCATCTGCACCCGTCACACAAGGAGATTTTTCACGCTTTCTTGAAATGCTCTAGAGTACTAAGGAGGCATTGGAAGACTATAAACGTGACAGTCTTCGCGTGCAAGAGAACATGATCGCCATGAGTAGGGAACTCAAGGAGCTCCGGAGGCAAAAGACACCTTCCCCAACACGTCGCCCTGCTGCAGATTATTCATCTTCTTCAGATGAGGGACGTCCTCATGAAAAAATACCGCTTGAGCGACCTCAGAATCTTGATCAGTTAACTTTTGGATCCCGCGAAGACTGTGCTCGTGTGTTAGGGCCTGATGACCCAAGCTTGAAAGAGCCTATGATCTTGTCCATGCGTGGATCCCACGTTCTACCCAGGGATCCAAACATTACTAATCCTACGTAACAACAACTTCTTCAGCCCCTCCCTCCTGAGATCGACCGGGAGAGTTGGGAGCAATGTAGAGTAGCCGCCGCTAGAAACCGGAGGTTATCCCCTAATCAGGAACCCAGGGGTAATCCAAATATCAGACCTAGAGAACCAGTGCAGACATTAACAAATGCCGATGTGTGGGCGATGGTGCGTCAGATTATGTCCAAAAGCCGACGATACACTAATGAGGACTGGGGCATTGAGCGAAGTCATACCCCCTTCACAGATGATATATTGGACTTCCAGTTCCCTCGGCGATTCAACTTGCCACAAATGGATCAATATTCAGGGAGAACGGACCCAGGACAGCATTTGATGAGGTATGCATGGTTCATGAATGCCGCAGCAGCTCCAGATGCTATAAAATGCAAGGCCTTTCCAATTTACCTAGAAGACATGGCATTAATGTGGTTCACCGACTCCCTCCACGGTCAGTGTCAAACTTCACAGAATTAAGTGAGCGCTTTATGAACTAGTTTCGACTTCACGCCCGCAAATCCAAAAGCGTCATAGAGTTGTCTTAGACCGCTTCAACCTGGCCGTCACCAAAGTTAGTGACCCTCATGAGCCCACTATTCTGATGGTTTTAATAGAAGGAGTTGACCAGGACACAGAATTTGGGGATTATCTATTCGGGAAACCGCCCCCTACTAGGGAATTATTCTATGAAAAAGCTAATATTCGCTTAAGGCGAGAAGAAGCTCATGCAAATAGGAAGAGAAAGTCCGAAGGGGCCTCGAGGGAAGGTGTCCAAAGTAATGCTGCTGTGAAACAATCTGGTGACAGTTAGGGGAAGGTTGAAGTGAACGTCGGCAACCAGAACGGAGGTAACAACAGCAAGAATGGAAATGACAATAGGAGAAGTAGGAACCGAGGGAACAATTCCAGCAAAAGACCTCGATTCCAAACTTTCGAAAACTATTCGCCATTGAATGATACCTTGGAAAACATTTATTTGGACACATATAGCGTATTGTAATACAAAAAACCACCACCCAGAGACTCCACTGAAAAAGAGATCACAACGGGAAAGTTTTGTTTGTTCCATGTAACCCACGGTCATTCCACCAACGAATGCCGTTATTTGAGAGATATAGTTGAAAAATTGCTACGGGAAGGGAAGTTAGATGAGTACAAGGTTGCCCCAAGGGACCGGGGGCAAGGGGGAAATCCCCAAACCAAAACCAGCCTACTTCAAAACCCACAGCCCAGCAGAAAGGTAAGGGGATCATTATCAATACCATTATAGGTGGACCCCACCTAGCTAGTCGTAGTTTCAAAGCGATGGATCAGTACGTCAATGCCGCCAAGCACTTTGAGGTAGGATAATGCAATAACCTCGAAGACATTACTCTAGTAAAACAACAAAAGACAATGTCAGACGACGTCATATTTCGTAGTAGAGATGATTCCGGAATTCAATCCCCAACCGAAGATCCACTGGTAATTACCACGACCATCAGCCCTGCTTTAGTCCATAAAATGTTGGTGGACAACGGAAGCTCGGTCAATATCCTCTTCGAAAGCTTTTGAACAAATGAGACTTGAAGCAAAAGATCTAAAGCCCTGCGAAGGATGGATACGTGGCTTCAATGGGGCATCGACGGCTCCGACGGGCTACGTAGAATTACCAGTGACATTAGGGAAGGGAGATCGCCAGAGAGTGAGGATCCTGCCGTTTGTAGTTTTGGATGTAGAGTCACCCTACAACGCCTTCCTAGGCCGACCGGCCCTTGCCGAGTTTAGGGCGTGTATTGCACCATGGTGCCTGCTGCTTAAATTCCCGACTGATGCAGGAATTGGGGTGATGAGAAGCGACCAAGCTACGGGACGAGCTTGTTACATGACGGAGTTGAAGACGCTAATGAAGGGGTTGAATATATAAGCTAAGGACGATTCTCCCCCTTCGAAGGAAAACTCAGCATAGTAATTAAGGGGTCCAGCCCTAAGAGAGTCGCCCTTAGATGTGCTCGAGGATATAGATCCCAGAGAGGATAGAGAACCCGAGGATAGAAAGGAGACTCCCAACGAGATAACAATAGATATACATATTGATGAGACAGATTCGCCAAATGTACTAAAGATTGGCTCGCAACTAGATTCAGTTCGAGCGAAAGAGTTGGCTGATTTCTTAAGGGCAAATTTGGGTGTGTTTGCCTGGACTCACGCTGACATGTGTGGGATTTCGCCTGCCATTATGAGCCACTCTTTATGTATTAATCCAAAGTACCCACCGGTCAAACAGAAGAGACGGATGTTAGGCCCAGAGCAGTCAGCAGCTTTGAAAGAAGAGGTAGAGAAATTAAAGGATAATGGATTCATTAAGGATTCGAAATATCTTGACTGGATATCAAATCCTGTCCTGATCAAAAAATCTAACAGGAAGTGGCGTACGTGTATCGACTTCTCTGATTTGAACAAGGCTTGCCCGAAGGATAGCTTTTCTCTTCCCATAATTGATCAGCTAGTATATTCGACGGCTGGACACGAGCTTTTATCCTTTATGGATGCCTATTCGGGGTACAATCAAATTCCCATGCACATACCAGATCAGGAGCATACAAGTTTCATCACAGACTTGGGGTTATATTGTTATGTGGTAATGCCATTTGGATTAAAGAATGCAAGCGTCACGTACCAGCGTTTGGTCAACCGCATGTTCTATAATCAAATCGGGAAAACCATGGAGGTTTACGTGGATGACATGCTTGTGAAGTCTAAACGATCTTCTGACCATACAAGGGACTTAGCTGAAATGTTTGATATTCTTCGAAGGTATGGAATGAAGTTAAACCACCTAAAATGCTCGTTTGGGGTCGTATCTGGAAAATTCCTTGGGTTTATCATGAGTTCTCGGGGAATTGAGATAAATCCTAGTCAAATAGCAGCAATAAAGAATATTGAAGAACCACGAAAGGTCAAGGATGTTCAAAGCCTAGCCGGAAAAGTTGCTGCATTGAGCAGGTTTATCTCCAAAGCCACAGATAAGTGTGTACCTTTCTTCGATCTAATAAAACGAGGAAAAAAAAATTTTGAGTGGACCCCCAACTGTGTGGAGGCTTTCCAGAATTTATTAGACTTGTTAGAAAAGCCTCCAATATTATCAAAACCCGTGGAACATGAGGATTTGTTTGTCTACCTAGCGGTATCATCTCATGCCGTCAGTACAGCATTGGTACGTGAAGAGGATAAAGTCCATAGACCTGTATACTACGTGAGCAAGAAGCTAGCTGCTGCAGAACGTAATTATCTGAAGATAGAAAAACTTGCTTCCCGCAAACTTCGTCATTACTTTCAGGCTCGCCCGATAGTTGTATACACCGATCAACCTTTAAGACAAGTGTTGCAAAAACCCGAAGCATCGGGGTGGTTACTTAAATGGAACATCGAGCTGAGGCAATTTGATTTAAATTTTCAGCCATGGAAATCAATAAGGGGGCAGGCATTGGCCAACTTTATAGCCGAATTCACAATTCCCGAAGAGGAAACGGTGGGTGACAAGGTAGTTACGTTAGACCAAGAATTAGAGCTTAGTCCGTGGAAGCTATATACGGACGAAGCCAAAAATGATCGAAGGTCCGGCGTCGGAGTTGTTTTAATAACTCCTGAAGGACGATCTATTTACTATGCATTGCGATTAGATCTTGCTGCTACCAATAACGATTTTGAGTATGAAGCCCTGATTGCCGGGCTGAAACTCGCCAAGGAACTGGGGGTGAAGACACTGGATATATGTTGCGATTCCAAGATAGTTGTATGCCAGGTTCAGGAGGAATTTATTGCTAAAGAGCCTCGACTCGTTACGTGTCTCAAAAAGGTAAAGGAGTTGCTGGGTAGTTTGGAGCATTACAGCATAACGCATATTCCAAGAACAGAAAATCACAAAGCAGATCGGTTGGCAAAGCTAGCAAGTTCTGATAATCCCAAAGAAACTGAAATGGTTCCGATAGAGGTTTTGGAATCACCGAGTTTCGACCTGATGGAAGTGGAACTAGCCTTGGAAGTCGATCTAGAGAGAGAATCATGGATGCCACGGATCAAGAATTTTCTCAACAATGGAACCCTCCCGTTGAAAAAGAGCGAAAGACGAGCTGTAAGACATAAGGCTGCAAGATACGTTTTACAGGACGACGTCCTTTATCGCCAGGGGTTTTCAATGCCCCTACTACGGTGTATCGCACACGACGACATCAAACGTGTACTGCAAGAAGTACATGAAGGTGAGTGTGGGGACCACACCAGGGCCAAACCCTAGCAAAGAAAGTATTACGGTATGGATATTTTTGGCCTACCGTGAATAAAGACGCGGCTGATTATTCACGACGTTGCGACAGATGTCAAAGATTTGCCAAGATTCCCAGAGCGCCTCCGACTCAGCTCAAGTCGATGGTAAGCCCATGGCCGTTTTCCATGTGGGGGATTGATATTATTGGAGTGTTACCTATTGCCATAGGGGGAGCTAATTATGTGATCGTCGCCGTGGACTATTTCACGAAATGGGTGGAAGCTGAACCTTTAACAACGATCACGGCAAGAAAGGTGATCAGTTTTGTGGTCAGAAACATTTCTGTCGATTTGGGACACCGAAGACCATCATAACTGATAATGGGACACAGTTTGACAGCATCGAATTCAGAAACTTCTACCAGAAGTACAAGATTGATAAACGGTACACTGTTGTAGCTCACCCGCAGTCAAATGGCCAGGACGAAGCAATAAACAAGGTCATTAAATCTATTCTCAAGAAGCGGTTGGAGCGGGTCAAAGCCAAATGGGTAGATGAGTTGCCACTAGCTTTGTGGACCTACAGGACAACCTTTAAGACGGCCACCGGCCATACTCCCTATTCACTTTCCTTTGGGTCAGAAGCAGTAATCCAGTAGAATTGGAAGTCCCTTCTCATCGAGTCACGTACTCTGACCCGATGACAAATAGAACACTCCTCCTAGAGTCTCTTGATATGGTTAAAGAAAAAAGAGACGAAGCAGACTTGCGTGCCTCAAGACATCGACATCGACATCAAGTAGCACGTTATTATGACCGGAAAGTTCGCTTCAAAACCCTTGAATCAGGAGGCTTAGTATTGAAGCGAGTCTTCCCGCCTTCAACCCAATTGGGTCCAAAATGGGAAGGGCCATATACCATCCAACGGAAGCTTGATACTGGAGCATTCAAGCTAACGACCGTGGACGGTGAAGAGATTCCCAGAGCTTGGAACGCTCAGCACTTACGACGATACCTGAGCTAAATATGAAATGTCTTCCTTTTTGTTTTTATAAACTATGTAAAAAGGCACGACTTGCCTTAAAATTTTTGTTTATATGAACAAAGGATTATGAAGTGGATGTAGGCTATGACTTAGCTGAACCACTATAAAAATATGGTGTGTCATTTACTTTCCTGCATTATTTATATCTTTAACCATTATTCTGTCATGACAATGAAACACAAAATACTAAATTAAATTTCAAAAAATGGAGACAACCCATGTGCAGGAGCAAACAAAATAACTGTTTGCATGATAAGATGCAAAGAATGGGAAGACGACATTCTTAGCTCTAACTCTCATGAAACAAGAGAGAGTATAAAGGACGGGAAGACGACGTCCCTTGAGGCGTGAAGGTGCACCCCGGTAAGAGACCGCTTCAGTAATACTCTAACCTGGTTATGAGACAGGAGAGTATAAAGATGCTAAAAATAATAAGCATCAATGACGAAAAGAATATGGCCCCGTCAGAGAATCGGGGACAACTGAATTTTGAATTTAATCAATCTTGAATAAGTCTTAATCAGTTATCCAAGATTGATTGGGGGCATATATATGTACACATGTTCCCCTTAATAATGACTTTATTATATAACTGTGATATGACATGCTATTCATTTGCATTTTACCTAAATGTAAAATTTACGGATATCAGACATTGCAGGGAACAAACCACTTTTATTCACAAACTTGTGAGTTTATATAGGAAGACTAAGCAAAAGATGCGAGGGCCGCACTCACTACAATAATAGTGGACCAGTGGAATATCAAAATAAAATAAAATAAAGCACATTATCACTTGGGCTTTGGAGCAGACTTGGAATTTTTGGCAACCTTAAGAGCATTTCTAGCTTCTTTTTCAACATCAGACATGAGATGTTTTGGCCTTTTCTTCTCTGTAATCGAAGTACCAGAATCAGTAGATTTCTTCCCAGGAGTCGGAATAATGGAATCAAGAGAAGATTTTTTAGCAAGCTCTTCTGTAATTGACCTAGTTGAAAGATTAACAACTAACCTCGATCCAGGATCCACCACTGCAAGGGCTTAAGGCTTTCGCGGTTTAAGTCCTCGACTTTTAACTGCATGCGCTTGTATTGTTCGGCTTTCATTTCAGCCAAAGTCATGTCCTCAGCATTTTTCGAATCCCCAGTTATAGCAACATCAGGATCTTCTTCATGCCCCTCATTACCATCGTCGTCTTTCAAGGCATCTATCATTTTGTCATTATGAGAAGTGTCGGCCTTAGACGGTTCAGCTCCCCCTCCGGATTCGACGATGGTAACCTTATCCTGTCCTCCCTGAGTCTTTTCCATGGATTCTTCCCCAATGGAGGCTCCTCGAGGCTCATCAGTCTTCTCGGCTGGTTCAGCACCTACAGAATGAGAAGAAACAGTTATCAACTCAGGAGAAAATAAAGGATCCTCGATCGATTGCCCAATGATGTGATGAAAGGTGGAGAGGGTCTTGACAAATTAAGGTGAAAAGGTAGAAATACATTCTGATGATTTCTCAATTGGGGAGGCTATCGTCTCTGACGCTGATTCGGGTATAGGAGATAAAAGAGACGCACTAGGAATTCCCGGATTCTCGGGATCATATCCCTCAACTCCAGTAGTTTCGGCGGTAGCAGAAGAAGAACCAACTTCAAGGATATTCTTCTGTTTGACCAGGCGTCTCTCCTCCTCTATGGCAGCAGCAATAAGGCGACGCCCCTCGGCCAGACGTGCTGATTCATCATCTCTCAGATACATCTCCATGAGTTTGTCTTCATCAACGAAGTCTACCTTAAGTTCCTCTTTTTCCCATTCGATAATTTGACTCCATACGTGAACTAAGGCAGTCGGATAGTCTTCGATCCAAGAGATGTTTCGACGATGGATTATGTGTGCAAAGAATTCAATCATTAGTTCGCCAAAGCCGTGCAGTTCTTCTTGAGCCTCTGATAGCTATTTATGGGTTTCTTCAGTAGACTTAATAGCGCTATCCACATTCCCCTCAGCTAAGGCAGCCCTAGTCTCGGCTTCCATTAACTTGGACTCCAAGTCAGCATTTCGTTTCTCCAGGTCGGCATTCTTCCTCGCTAACTCGGCCTTTTCTTGCTCAAGAGTATTGTAAGCCAGTTGCATTTTGACACTGTTTGACTTAGCGTCTTCCGCTTGTTTCTTCAACTCCAAACGTTCTTGACTGTGAGATTCCAGCAAGTCATGATAATGCTTTTGTAATTCCTCAAATTGCTGTTTGAAGTTGTTGGCATCTCGTTGAGCAACGACGAGTTGAGCCTATGTATCTTCTAAGTCCTTCTCCAGATTTTCCAAATCATTCTCATTGGAATCTGCAGCCGTCTTCATTACATCAACGTCTGTAATTAAGGCCAGAATGATTCTGGAGAGCTTGCGTGAATACTTGTACATCTTCGAGTATTGTTTCTCAACTGCGTCAATCTTTGCTTTAGCCTCATCTGCCCACTTTGAAGAAATAGGCTCAAGTGCGGGTAAGAAAGTTAGATTCCCAAAGTAGTGATTTGGGAACTGCTTCTCCAGATATGCCAGTTTAATTTTGGAATCAGCATCCAGTGGTGGGGATTTGCAGTATGATAGTTCAGTGTGTTTCCGCTTAGCAGGGACGATGGCTTCATCGCCTTTTCCAGATCGCTTCTCAGAAGCTTTGTGTTTGTCTCGTGAATCGGTGTGTTTCGGTGGACTTTTTTCTCGATTATATTTGTCTTGGGGAGAAGTTCGATCTTTGGATTGCGATGTGTCTTCCCCACGACGACTCTGGTGGCTCTTATACCTATCTGGATCCGACCGGACAGGAGAACGAGAGTGTGAGGTGTGTGGTCGATGACAATCATGAGGCCTTCTGTCATCTCTGCCCCAGCTATCACGGCGATCATGCTCGGTGTCGGAAGGAGGTCTAGACATGCTACGGCGAATTTTCCTAACATCATAGTAAAGGTGAGACATTGTACCTGCACAACAATATAAGTGGAATTCATAATCAATGCACATAAGACATGAGTGCTGTGTCATGCGGTGCTAATGTGTTATGTGCATCCTAAGTGGTGTTCCCCTCAACAAACCCGAGTCTGAAGCCAGACTAGCATGAGCGAGCTCTTTGGCCTTCACGGGAGTAGTCTCCTCTGAAGAAGTGAAGGTTAAAGGATTCATGCCAAAATCCTCTGAAGTACAGATAGTTTCGGGCAGGGGAAGATTTCCTAATCCCTTAAATGTGGAATCGTCGGTAGTAGGAGCATCTATTTGAGAAGCATCTATTGGCAGCTCTTTAGGGGATGTCGACTTCTCAGGAGAAATAGCGTCATCAGGGACGGTATACCCTTCTCTGTGCTTTTCGGCTGTGTTGGCTAACTCATCGTCCTGAGTTGAGGATGGAGAAGGTGGAGTCCGAAGAGGTATTGTTGGACCTTTCGAGCCCTCGCCCGTCTCAGGAATGATGTCGACCAGAAGTATGTCTACATATGGACCCATCCCATGACCTATACTACGGGTAATAGATAGTAAACCCTGATGATGGAGATACTCATCCTTAAGAACTTCGTCAATGGTTAGGAACTTTTGATCGCCATTGAGAAGCCGATGCAAAAGATCAAATTATAATTGATCCGATATTTGCTTTGGGTTATCAACTGCGAATGAAAAAGAAAGCAAATTAATGCGTTGGCATGAACATTTAAAATTGAATCTAAAAGGTCAGTGCTTTACTTGATTTGGTCCATCTCCTGGCACACCCCGGCTGCTGTCTGATATAAAACCATTCAAGTTTAGAATCGCCAGCCTTGCTGCTAAATGGAACAGTAATAATTTTCCTTTTCGGGACTGATTCAAAATATGAGAAGGAAGGAGTCTCTTGAATCTGATGCTTGAAATCATAAAAAAAAGTGGACGTTATCGAAGGTAGGCTATATACCTAAAACTTCTTTGTATGCTATATACAAGGTGTATAAATAAGCATAAGAGTTGGGATGTAGTTGCATGGGGGCAATCCGTATCTGTCTCAGAAAATCGACGACAAAAGGCGGAAACGGTGGAATAGCCCCAACCAGACACATCAATCGGATAATTGCCATAAATCCTTCCGGTGGATTGTGGGGGCGATCTGTTTTCGATGGCACTAGGGTATCTCTTTTTAATATTCCATGCTTTAGACATATTCGGACGAGTCTATCATCATCGATCGTCGACTCAACAGAATCTTTGAGTAACTCCAATATAGTGGCAGTTTCAAACTCATCGGGAGCATGATCATCTCCTATCCCTCCTTACTCTTCATTACCAAGAGAAACTTCACTATCAGAAGGTATTTCACTATTGTGTGCTTCCACTTCATAATCTGGGCCCTCATCATCCCATTCAGGGTCTGAGGGAGAGGATATGTCATCAAGAGTGAGTTTCTCCGAAGTTTCTGCAACTTCTCTCTTTTCTGCTAACCTAGATGAACGTCTTTCTACCGTGATCGCTAAACTACTGAAGAAGCAATAACATAAGTTAGAGTAAGATAGCCCGTACCCCCCCCCCCCCCCCCGTGTACGTGTGTGAACTAAAGTGTGTGCTATGTGTGCAAAGGATGCAAAGCAAACACATAAGAGCATAATGCAAAGGTTTGGCGAAATAGTAATGTTCAGAATAGTCTTACATATTTGCTCATATTCATAAGGCACTATCCTAACTATTCATTAAGTTGTAAGTCAAGGCAAGCATTAATTGAGCAAGTCAGACATTTCTTATGCATTGAATTGGATGATTTCAGTTCGGTTCAGATGTATATATTTTGGGGTTCGGATCGGGCACCCATTAAGGAAAGAGTTCGGACCGGGGGCAGGATCATGTGTGGTCTAAAGCAGAAGTTAATGTATCTCGAGCATATCGGTTCGGTTCGGAGGTCGGTACTCTTCGTGATCCGGATTGGTCAGAGTGCCATATACTTTCATGACCATGTCTGTCACTCCGACCCGAACTGGTTGGACACACCTCGTTTTTATCCTTTTTTCACTCCGACCCGATCCAGTCAGTTGGAACCCCCTCTCCTCTTTACTCTTATACCTCCTCACCCGAACCGATCCCAAACTTTTTCCTCTTCTTCATCTTCATCTTCTTTCTTCCTCAACCAACACCGAACCCAATCTCATGCCCAAAACTGAATCAAAGCCAAGCACTTACGTGCTGATGCGTTCAACCTTAACTCCTAAATCCCCTCCGTTATTACCTCGAGATGGCGATAAGGCCGTTAACAACGATGGCGAGGGGGAGGGGAGAGGGTCATGGCGCTAAGGCCAGTTAAGAACCATACTCAAATCGTCCAAATTATCCACGAACTTGAATCGAAATCGATTAAAAGGGAATTAAATGGAGTTTTGCAACCTACCTATATGATTATTTCGAGAATCGAAGAGGATTTTGATTTTTTAGAAATTAGGATTTTTTTCTCTCTTTTGCAAAAATTAGAAGATGGTGACAGTGAAGGAAAGAAGAAGGAAGGGGATGGAAAGTGAATTTATATAGAGCTGGAACGGCTCTTAATATTCCTAACACGTCATCCCTACCGGACCGGAGTACAGTCCCATACAAGAATTTAGCCCATTCGTTCAATGATAACGAAGTGTGAGAAAAGCCGTTCGGATCGGAGACCGAACCCAGATGGAATCACACATACTGACTTGTCATACGAAATGAATTTAAAATAAATAAATAAACGAAGAGCTTACCTGGAGGAGCTGCTGGACAAAATTCAAAGTTCTCAAAATAGTTTGGAACAAAAAAGGGAATCCGTGAACTTTTTGGTGTATTTATAGGCAACAAGAGACATGACTTCATGACACAACGCGTCCCAACGAACGAATGGAAGCGACTATTCAATAGTTCAAATTCAGAAACTAGTGAGCAAATAATGTCAAAGTACGCTTCATCTTCAATAGAAGCGTCCTTTGAGGGGGCAAAATGTTAGCCTACTTTGTGAACTAGGCTATACAAAGATAAAAAGATAAAAAGAATGAAGAATGTTTTTTAGTCAAGTCGGATCGGATCGAATCTCCTTAGTAGAGGCAGCACAGCGTATAACAAAGAAGGAAGGAGCGCAGGCCAAATCGGATCAGTTCGGGTAACCCCGATCCGCTCCCCTTATCTGTAATACTTCCGATCCGAACCCAGAGAATTGAAGCAGCAACAGTTACAGCCCGTGTTTCCTCAAGACCCTGAGCGGTTATACCGACATTCTCCCCACTTTTTCCACTAATCTGATGCATTGTTGCCACCATGTTCCATCCGAACCCAACAATAATGGGAATGAGACCACGTGCACCCGACCTATAAATACATTTTCCACCTATAAATACACCTCCAAGGCTCATTTCAAAGGATCTTTTTGGCACTTTCAGAATTGAAACTCCTTTGTTATCCTATTTTCATCGACTTATTCAGATTACAATCATCTTTTGAATCATATTGTGAAGGAAATTGAGTGAATCAATGTATTATATAAGTGAGAATTGAGTGAAAATCGTTGTTGTACTTGCATTCAAGACATCAATTCAAAGAGTAGAAAGTGGACGTAGGCTATTTAACGACGAACCACTATAAATTGTGTGTTTTCTCCTTTTTTTATTTCATTTCAGTAGAATCATTACTCGTTTGGGTGTTAGAGCCAATTCTGGATCTAACATTTTGGTGCTTTCACTGAGAACTTTTTGAATTCTTCGCTTTTTGGGATTATCATTCTACTATTTGGACCTTCAAAGTTCAAAGAATTTAATACTCCGTTTTTGACATCTTTAAGTACCTGTTGGTTAATCACTGAAGAATTGGAAATTATGGCCAAAGGAAAAGGCAAGGAAATCCAAAGTAATCGAGAGAATGAAGTGAACGAAGATCAGCAAAGAATGGTTGTGATGAGGTCGCGTGGTCAAGATTCTGGAGCAGGCCACTCCGGTCAAAAAGGACTGATCCGATCCGATGACCCTGATCCGATCCGATCCAGCGACATTGAAGTCACCCACTCTCCCCATCCGAACCGGTCCGGCCGTATCACTCTGCTCCGATCCAACCTGAATTAAAGTGAAGCTGGAACTTCTACTCGAGCTCCTGCCAATGCTCCGATTCCAGCCGCTATGACCAATGATCAGCCTGACCCATCTGCACCCATCACACAAGGAGATTTTTCATGCTTTCTTGAAATGCTCCAGAGTACTAAGAAGGCATTGGAAGACCATAAACGTGACAGTCTTCGCATGCAAGAGAACATGATCGCCATGAGTTGAGAACTCAAGGAGCTCCGGAGGCAAAAGACACCTTCCCCAACACGTCGCCTTGCTGCAGATTATTCATCTTTTTCAGATGAGGGACGTCCTCATGAAAGAAGACTGCTTGAGTGACCTCAGAATCTTGATCAGTTAACTTTTGGATCTTTAGAATCCCGCGAAGACTGTGCTCGTGTGTTAGGGCCTAATGACCTAAGCTTGAAAGAGCCTATGCTGTTGCCCATGCATGGATCCCACGTTCTACCCAGGGATCCTAACATTACTAATCCAACGCAACAACAACATTACTAATCCAATTTAACCAAGATCTGCCAATGGAAATATCTCCATCAAATAAAGGAATAAGTCATTAGATCAATGCAAACCATAATTGATCATGCGACAAATAGAAAAATCCAATTCTATTAAAAATTAATTAAATTGTGTGTTATCACACATTTTAACATGTCAATCCCTAATCATCATTTGACGTGTGCATAACTGCATATGCACGTACTTGTGTGTGTTTCTGCGGGCATGCATATAGTATGCATGTTGCTATTGGCACTCACAAAAATACTTCTGGTTACCATTTATGTTGTAGTACATATCAACTTTTTTATATACCACTTATCGCCAAATTATATCTTTTTCATTCAGCTCAAAACAACCATCTGTCTTTGTTTTACAATGGTCTTTCACTACTGTATGGTTGTTTATTCGTCGAATAGTAAAAACGTGAATTTAAAGCTATGCTCTAATGGTTATTCCCTGCCGTTGATTCACATTCGTCAATGATCTTGCTTCATCATACGGTAATTCAGCTACGGAATAGTAAAACAGAGTGTTGGGGTGCCTACTCGATAAAACAAAATAATACATGTTATTAGCATGTAAGAAAATTTTGTATGCATATTTTGCATGATGATCAGCAGTTATGAGAGCCAGAATAATTTCTTAGATGCAGTAGTACGCAAAATATATACCTGTAAATCAATGAGTTAGTTAGTTCCATGATAAGGCCAAGATGAAGGATGGCGGTGACTCTCTATGATAGCTGGTGCTTCACTAGGAATTCGCAGTATTGGTGAATCTGTTCACTGGATATTATTTTATTTCAATTTTGCAAAAGCTTAATATCCACCGTGACAAGCGTGCATCTAAATTGAGTCCATATGTAACGGCAAGGCCAGCTATACCTGTGTACCGTAAACATGAGAAAAATCATCTAGCACATATGCATGTGTATATGTTGTACACGAGCATTAAAGTATTACTTGGATCAGTGGTTCCATGTGGAAAGCTAACAAGTAGAGTCATGCATAAGGAAAATACGAAAGTGGACAGCAGTTCCATGCGCAAGCAAAGCCATTCTATACATAGTACACCGGGTTAAGAAAAAAAACTTTTATCAAAAATGCCAAAAGGTAATAGAACTATGAAATCTTACTATTAAGTAGAACTACAACTGTATGTACACATGTTAGAAACTTTTAATCATACTATACAACATAAGTACACATATTGGTCTTGGCGGACTAAATTATGGTATTGGAAATGTAAATGTGCGAAAAAAATTGCATCAGTTAAATTATCAGTCACCAACCGTGGGTAGATGGTACTATTAAAACTTATGTATAAAATTTACATATTATTTAACTCCATAGAAAAAGGATACAACTCGTTCATTAATCTGTAATTCTTAATTCTGATGTTATAATAACAAGTTTAACAAATAGAAAACAACAAAAACCGACGAAATGATGGCAAATAATAATAATTTTAGCAAATAGTATTGAAGTCGAATCTAAAATAAGTCCTTTAACTTGAAAAGAAAGATGATACTTAGCATCAGTTCATATACAACGCCTTTTATATAAAAACATCCGTCAACTATTTCAATTATACTGTGTTAGTTATCGCTGCAAAAATAAAATATTGGTTTCTTAGTAAAGCATCAGTAGTGCAGATGTAATTCATGTTACAAAAACAATACAATATGCACTGCATAAACCTAAGTGCATCATAGAACAGAAGTATACGGGTTAATTTTGGAATTTTAACAAAGGCATATGCCCCTATTAGTCTCAAGTACATTCTCAACAGATATAAACATCAAAAATTTTCCTAAAATATAAATTTACCTCTAAGATTGAAGTCTCTGAACTAATTTTGAAGCTTTTCCATATATATCATCCAACCTGAGTAAAATTACACTCAGAAAATCAACATTATAACCAGAAATTAAAGATCTACAGTTACAAAAAGCTAAATATAATGTTAATTAATTCATTAGTTCAAGAAGTTAAAAACTTCAGTGGGGAAGGATGAAGAAAAGTCTATTTTTCTTTCTTATTTACCAAAACCAGCTTACCAAAATAAGAAATTAAAGCTGCCGAGTTAGGCTCCTCCGATTTTGCCTAACTCTTATAGAGCGTATATCCGCGAACCATGAATTAGTGTGGAGATACGTGGGGATCGAATTTTTGGGGGAGGGAAGAATTATTCTCCCGCGCGACGAGTTATTAACGGGGGAAGTGGAAAATGAATATGGAGGCAAAGGCGGTAGGGTTTTTCATTGTTACCGCCTATGAGGGAAAAATTTGAAGATCTGTGCATTTTAATACCCTTTTATTTTCTACGGTGGATTGACAATTGCGAGGTAGAATGCATGGAGGTGTAAACTGACTTTAATTTCTGGTTTAAGATAATTATTAGTCAAAAAATTTATGACCAATTAAATGTCAATAGTAGTACTGTATTTTGGGGACAATTTTTATGTATCAATACCATCTTCAAAAGGTTTATTTTAGAACTATTATTATATTTATATACTTTCATTTTAATGTCGATGATTGCTTGATTAGTTTTTTCTAAAATGTATTAAAAATTAGTCAAATGTTTTTATTTTGGAGCAAAAAAACTCTTATATGTCTATTAATCAGCCTTTTGATAAGATTGTTATTGTTTGGACTTGGACGTCTGGATTATTCATAACTCGCGCGAGACTCGTACGAACCCAGACTAAGCATCAGAATTGGCTTTCGCTTGGGAGTTAGAAAATGAATCGACTCAAATCGATCGCCTTCAGGAATTGTCTTATCCCTCAGAAATAGCTTAATTGGCTCGTTGGATCACTTCATAATCACCTGATCGAGCGTGCACGGGATCAGATTGATTACCTTATAAAAGAATGATCGATATGCGTTGATCAACTGGAAATCAAGGATTGGATCGATCCGGTACTTTCCCGATCATTTGGTAAGTTTGAATCGAAATTTTGGAAAAGTGATGATCGACACAATCCGATCACTCAGATGGATCGTGAATGGAACTAGTCTTAGAAAATTTGCCTAATCACGTTGAAAACTCGAATCGATACAACTTGGGAACATATTCGGATCACCCAAAAATAGGTGATCAGCACAGAACAATCACTCAAAATTAGGAGATGAACCAGATCAAGCAAAATCATGTGATCAGCATTATGTGAACACTCAAAAACGATGATCGAGCAAGAGAAGCTGGATACATATTTTTTCCAACTCTTAGGATACGAAGGCGGGGCTTTGAAGGCTACCAAGCGTGACTGAGTAAAACTCGGGCAATGCGAATCCGAGCAAAACACTTGATTGTTGCATAGGATTTCAGCAAAACAAAATGATCAAGCTTAACTCCCTGGATCCGAAAAAGTACCTGAATTCGTGATACAAAGTTTTGATCTAGCAAATGAAGGACGCGTGGATCCAAGGAATTTGCATGATCAGCATGTGTTTTTGGACCATTTCCTACTGATCCTTTGGATCAGAATCCAGGACTTGGATGTGAAATTGAGGCACGTACAGGCTTGAACCTCGGACTTGATACTCAAAATCCTCCAACAACAAGCATTGAGTTTGGAAATCGGTGTCAGTTGCTTAATGGTGACAATCATGTCATGGAAATAATTTGTAGAATCTCGAGAGAAAGATTACCCAGCTATGATTTGGGCTGGAACCAAAGTTCATTCTCTCATTGTATCTAGAATTCAAGGAACCCACCGAACTTCAAACTACCGGTGTTGGAGGCATGGGACGGCAAGAAGGGTCCTACTGCCAATCTATGTGATACATCATACACATGGAAGTACTTGGGGAATCTTTCGATGTCTTGGAAAAATACTTCCCCCTCTATCTCTTAGACTTGGCTTCCATATGGTTCAAGCAGCTGGAATCATATTCTATCATGAGTTGAAACAACCGGGTGGAATATTTTTCTGGATAATTCAGGGTCTATATCGCCAGATCCAAAAATGTGATGATGCTCACTATAATCAAGTAGAGGAAGAAAGAATATCTACTCAAATTTCTGAAGCATTTTAATGTTGTTATGACTTCTATGGATCGATCGGATCCGCCGATGGTATTTATGGTCGCAATATCCGCATCTTGGACAACCGGAGTACAAGATTTATTTGGAAAGTGATCCACTGTAATGACCCAGAAATCCGTACCTTTTGAATCGACAATAATCCACACATGTCTAACTCAAAATTGTACGTATTTACAGATTGTTAAATGATGATCCACATCTTTAACCATTATAGTCAAAAATATAGATAATCGAGGGGATTAATTTAGAATTAGAAAGAAAGAAGAAAATAAGCACAGAATTTCACAATGGAATGAACAAAATATAATAATCAAATAACAGTTCATGAAGCTGTTTAAAATAAACATTTGATCATTTTACAACATTTATCAGAGTTATACATTTATATACATAACTGATAATACAGAGTAATGCAACAGAATAGTAGTGGAATACAATAGTAATAATAGTATACTATCTTCATCCTTCAGAAGATAACCTTTGAAACTTGAATGCTCAAGTTTGACCCGAGCATAATAGCATGAAAATAAAACAAGCTCGGATCAGGCAAAATTATTCTCATCTAAGTCAAATCGACATCATTTGAACATGCACACACATAACTCAAGAGATGTTACGGGAATTTCCATCTCCTAAGGATCCATCAAAATAGATACTATATAATATAATTTCGCTATTATAATTGTGTCTATTCACAAATACTTGTCAGAAAAATAGTGTAAGCGGGGTTACATTGATTACCCTTACACAGTTTACAAGCACATGGTCTATGCAGGTCCTGTAACACAACCAGTAAAACGTCGGTAGCCAGTGAGTCCCCTATGGACCTATGCCAATATCAAAATCGTAGTTGTCACGCATGAGGATAAACATATGACAAGGCACATGAGGCTATACCCAAAGTAGTATGCTACTAGTTTGCCTGATCCAGACTGGTGGTTACCCCTAACGGCCCACCGTAGACATCCGCCCCATATCAAATCAAAGGGAAATACCTCCCATCGAGGGTGTGCACCAATAAAACAACAACAACTGAATAGTAATAGTATGAACCCGAGGCCCAGGAAAATCGAAGAGCGGATGTCCACTGAGAGGTAGTCAAGCCTCATTTGGTCTGGTACGACTCCTGTTTTAGTCATTTCAAATCGACACAAGTGTTGGGGTCATCCACTATCATTCACTTTTTTCAAATCCAGTAATCGCCTCCAAATTCATCCTTCTTCATTTCTGGAACTCCACCACGTACACAGTTGTTAAAGTGGTTCCAACATTGACAGAGAGTATGTCAATAAGAGGCCCCGGTCTCTTTAACAACAAAACGTCATGTTACACACCGATTGGTACTTTTATATTTCAAAAGTGAATCGTTATGATATCAAAATATCATATTCAACTAAACAAATTTCACTTTAAAATATCATATTATTTTAATCACAATAATATTTAATTTCAAAATTCATATTCACTTTGAGATAAATTTCAAATTCAATAGTTTGTTATAACTTCAATTAACCACATTTCATTCGAATCATTCAATTTACTTCAAAAATAGTTTTGAATTCATATCTGATTTTAACATCAAAATGATCATAATTACTTTCACATCACAGATTTAAATGTAAACACTTTTCACTTCTAAAACGGTTTGTAAGTTTGAAATAGTTTAGGTTCTAAATAAATTTTTTGATTAGTTGTAAATAATTTAGGGAGATTTGGAATAGCTTGGAAATCAAAACAGTTTGAGTGTTGGAAATGTTTTATGTATATTAAAATGTATTTTTTTAACAAAATAAACTACTTATATACATAGAAAGAATATGTTTTTGAAAAACAATTTATATAAAGAACTCCATATATCAAAGGAATAAATTTCATAAAATAGTTTATATATAAAAAAAATTATATAGAAATAATTTCAAATCAACTGTTTCTTTTCATTTTCAATAAATATGAACCTAAGTTCAAATCTCAAAAAACACCAAATCGATTCCCAATATCCAGTCCAAATCGATTCCCAAAAATCAAATTTACTTGAGAACAATCCCATTTTAAAGGATAACTTCCAATTTCGAAATATTATTTGAATCTATTCGATTCAAATCAAATCCGAGTTCAAGTTCAAGTTCATAATATTTGTTTAAACCATTTAATTCGAATTTAATTTCAAAGTTTAAATAAAGTTTTAAACCTTTGAAATAATTCAAATTATAATCAATTTTACTTCAAATTTCAAAATGACAAATTTAGATCATTTTAATTCAAATTAAATTTCAAAGTTTAAATAGAGATTTAAACCTTTGAAATAATTCCAATTCGATAAATCCAAATCATACCTTTAATAATAATTTAAAATTTTCTTTTACAAATTCTTTTAACAATTCGATTTCAACATTTCAATATAATTCAATTTCAACATTTCAATATAATTCAATTTCAACATTTCAATATAATTCAATTTCAGCGTTTCAATTTATTCAATTTTAACATTTCAATTTATTCAATTTCAACATTTCAATATAATTCAATTTCAACATTTCAATTTATAATTAAATTTCAACATTTCAATTTATTCAATTTCAACGTTTCAATATAATTCAATTTCAACATTTCAATCCATAATTCAATTTCAACATTTCAATATAATTCAATTTCAACATTTCAATATAACTCAATTTCAACATTTCAATTTATAATTCAATTTCGACATTTCAATTTATAATTCAATTTCAACATTTCAACATTTCAATTTATAATTCAATTTCAACATTTCAATATAATTCAATTTCAACATTTCAATTTATAATTCAATTTCAACATTTCAATATAATTCACTGTAACAACCTGGAAAATCTGAACCAATTTAAAAATTTTAAATTGGCTAAAATGATGGATTTTAAATATTTAAAATAAATATTTTAAATAATAGCAATGAAAAGTGAGTTTGAATCGACGTTTGAAAACGAATATAATTAATTCTAATTATAAACAAGGCCTGAAATGGCGCTGCAGTTTCAAAATTTGAATTCAAACTTTGTCGGACTATACCGGGTGCAAAACAAAACGGATTTGAGTGAAACCAAAAATATTTAAATTTGTTAGTGAATACCTTTCTAACGAATCTGAAAAATCGAAGTTTCATAGCGGAAAGCAAAAGTTATGGCCAAATGAATTTTCAGAATAGTCGCTATGGAATTTATATAGCCCGTGAAATTGGCCATTTTGCAAACGACCTCGGAATTTGACGAAACCACTTTTGTTGGATCTGGGATGTGAAGTTATTACTAGGTTTCAAATTTCATAATTTTTGAAGCTAGTATGTGAGCGTGGCGAAGGAAAACGTATTTTGGTCAATTACAGCTAAATTGGATCGGCCAGAAATGGGCCTTTTTGCAAACGGTCTCAGAATTCGACGAAACAAGTTTTGTTGGGACCGTATCGTCAAAACATAGCTAGATTTATTTTTCTGGAATTTGTCGAATCAGTTTGTGGCCCCGGAAAATTGAAATGTACGTTCAAATCGAATATTGAATGTTATATATTTTAATTTGAAGGAAAACTGACTGAAACAGTCGAATGGGCCTACGAAACATATCCCATTGTGTTCGGAATGGGGGTAAAACGCTAGGACCGACAGTCGTTGGGTTTGGATTGGTGTTCGTGAGTGAAAGAGGATATTTTTGGAAAAAAAATATAAATTAAAGAAAAATCCTCATTGGTCAGAAAATTAATTTTCTCTCTCCCCGACGTCGACTGAAGGCGGAAACCCTTTCAAACCTTCCCGTCCACTTTCCGATCAATCCACGCAAAATTAGCCCCTCCTCCAGTTGAATATTTTGTAGAGCTCCTCGAGATCTTCAAATCCATATATAGTTTGGATTTTTTCATTGTGTATTTTGGGAGAACGGACGCCGGGAAGTTCTCGACTTCCAGCTCCCGCCGACCGCAATTCCGACCACCGAAGGCCACCGCACCACCCTGCGCGGAGGCACCCCTCCTCCCTCTTCGACGTGGCGTTAGCCGATCCTCCCATAACGCAGCGGATCGGAAGTTAAATCCAAACCTAGTTTTGAAGAATTCAGAGAGGTATCGGCTATATTTATTTTCAACAGTTTTAACACCTTTAAACCGTTGTAAACTTTGAAAAATCATATCTTTTTCGTGTGTTGACGAATTCAGTGAAACAAGAGACAGTGGACTCGTGTGGACGTCTTCTACCTTCTAGGAGAGACCGCATATTTTTCTGAGCCCTCTGCTATTTTTGGTGGAGTGGAACCCAATGTGAGATTTCTAATTTATAAACGATATAGAAAACGACGATGTATAAATTATATAGTCGATGTATGAGTTATATAAGCGTTGTACACCTCTTGTATAAGCGTTGTATAAGTTATACGTTCGATGTATAAGTTATATATACGTTGTAAAAATTATATATGTGTTGAAATAGAAGTGAAATGCTATATATAAATAAATATATATATATATATATACGCCTCTCGTCCACAAACCATGGACGATATTTATTGGTTGTGATTGGTGTGAAAATTGATTGATAGCGAATGGTTGATTGGAATTGTTTGTGGTTGATATTGATTGATTGTGGTTGAAAAATACCCGTTTAAGGTTGAGAAATATTTGGTTGAAACCACATAGGATTAGTTTGTGGAAATGAAATAAATATACTTGCCGCCTGCGTGCGAACTAGATGCATGATTCCCCATTGTCAAAAGCTGCGAGGCTTTAAGGTAGAGCGAGGAGTCGTACTAGGGACGGTCCCTGTTTTAACTACCCTGCCGTTATGCTGCCGAAATTTTGAATAATATTCATGTGTTAGAATTATTTTCATTTGTTGAAACTATATTTATTCGTTGAATAGAAAACCTTCATGTGTTGAATTAAAATTCATTCGTTGAATAGAATTCATGTGTTGAATGGCATTCGTGTTTTTAAATATAAAGATCACCTTTTTATCTATATATACAAACTATAGAAAACCTTCATGTGTTGAATCGATATTCATTCGTTGGATAGAAATTCATGAGTTGAATGGTATTCGTCTTTTAAATATAAAAATCACCTTTTTTTATATATATACAAACTATAGAAAACCTTCATGTGTTGAATCGATATTCATTCGTTGGATAGAAATTCATGTGTTGAATGGTATTTGTGTTTTAAATATAAAAATCACCTTTTTATATATATATACAAACTATAGAAAATCTTCATGTGTTGAATCGATATTCATTCGTTGGATAGAAATTCATGTGTTGAATGGTATTCGTGTTTTAAATATAAAAATCACCTTTTTATCGATATATATAAACTATAGGAAACTTTCATGTGTTGAATCGATATTCATTCGTTGATTTGAAATTCATGTGTTGAAAGGTATTCATATTTTGAAAGAAATTGTTTTATAATAAAAATCCAATTTTTATCATCGATATGAACTATATAAAATAATCTTGTTTTGAAATAAATTGTTTTATAATAAAAATCCTATTTTTATCACCTATATTAACTATATAAAATAATCGAGTTTTGAAATAAATTGTTTTACATTAAAAATCACATTTCTATTATATACACGAATTGTTAAAAAGAGTGAAGTGCTGAAATAGAAAACGGTTAGATAAAAATATCATTTTTATCAAATGTATGAAATTCATATGGTTTTGAAATCGGAGAATCGATATATATAAATATAACAGAATTGAAATATATCGAATAACGACGCTGCAGTTCATATTTTGAAACCGTGATTTCAAACGATTATACCGGGAGATCCGACCATCGGATTTTCCCGAAACCGCAACTGTTGGGTTCGCTTTGGAAATATCTTTCCAACGGCACCAACTTTGTAAAAATCCAACGGTTGGATTGTCTGGAATGTTTAATTCAAATCTAAAGAAAAACAGCGCCAGAATCGATTATATTTATATATATATAATTATATTTAATCGAATAACGACGCTGCAGTTCGTATTTTGAAATCGAAACTTCAAACGATTATACCGGGAGATCCGACTATCGGATTTTCCCGAAACTGAAACCGTTGGATTCGTTTTGAAAAGTTCTTTCTAATGATGTAAATTTTGTGAAGATCCAACGGTTAGATTTCATATATGTGTAAATCAAATCTGAAGAAAAACAGCGCCACGGCCGCGTTATGGCCCGAAGCGTCGTTTTGAATAAATTGGCTATTTTGAAATAAATAAAAATAGCGATAAATCGTTATAAAATATTATTAACGATATGGATGTGAAATTTAGAAACTAACTGAAGGTTGGCTAAGTTGAATGGTTTCTTGGGTATTGATCTGATGTTGGTTTCGGCCTTCGGGGTTAATATTTGGGAAATCGTTCTCTAACTAATTGACTGTTAGTGACTAATGAATTGAAATGATGCGTAGTAGTGTTTGTGTAGCACTTGTCTATTATATACGCGAGTTGCTCAGAAAGACCGGGTTTATCCCATTCTGAATAACTGAATCGACGATAAGAAATCGAAGATGAAGACGGTGGTTGAAGACCGGATATCTTCACCTCGTTTGGATGGTAACCGAGGTCCTGATTGGGAGGCATCCCGAAATATGGATAATGAGTGGTGATCGTCCAGACGTACGTGGTGATCGATGGGTTTGCGAGGTATATAGTGCCTCCGGTTTCGTTCAGACCCAGAACGGACTTGCAAATGGACAGTGTGTCTGACATTGGATTTCATTCTGTGTCATTGAAAGCCATCAGTTGCACGGTGTGAATTGCCTGTGTGGCATGCTAAGATGTAGTGATCAGGGCTTCTGTTGAAAAGCAAAGTCCTGTGGTGATGATCAAATCCCCGCCTGTGTGGCGTAGCTTTGGGTATAACGTGAATTCGCGAGCCTCACACCCCGGTATGAACCAGAAACGGGAGAAGGACCTCAGGGAGGGCATGAGTTTCTTTCTAGCTAGGAGTTGTGTCGGTGTTTTTACACGGCCTGACATTTTACTTATGTGGATGATGGATAGCGAGGCGCCTCAGATATATCGGTCGATCCGGGACCGATGGAGTCATTCGTTGGCTCATTTACGCCCCATAGGGCGGGGAAACGTAGTGCTCAGGAATTTTAATCCACATCGGTGGACCGGCCCTGTCGCTCCAAGGGTCGATGCGTTCTGATCCTGAGGGGCGGGCTAGAGCGTCTCGAATTCGGTAAGGACTATCTTTTGCCTTGGTTCATGACGGAAATCCAATTTCCAAATACGTGACTGTGCGGTTTTGATTGTATATATATATATGGCGACATGATATATGGTACCCATGCCGTCTATGATTGATAGTTATGATTGAAATTGTTTTTGAAACATATAAACACTAGTAATAATATCAAATGCTTTTGTTTTATTCGTATCAATCATATTTTGGCCATTATAATGTAAAACTCTATCCTCCGGTTTGCGTTGCATTGTGTGATGGGAACTGAGTCTTATAATGGCTTCATTTTTATAAAAAGCATTGCGATGTTTAAAAGAAAGATTTGTTTTTAAAGCACTGGCAATCCAATGGAGTAAACCCGTTCCACGAAAGTGGCGTGGTCCTGTGATTAGCCATATTATAAATGTGTTGAGTAGATTTCTCATACCACTCCCATGACTGACTCGTAGTTTGCTTCACTTTCAAACTCGGGTGCCCCTTTTTCTATACGGGCAGCCTTGTATTCAGGTTTAGCTGGCTCTTTCTGGATAGCTGGAGCTGAAGATGGATTCTATTATTTATCTCTTTTTATGTTGTTCAGCTCCTATTGTACATTATGTTTGTTTTTCCGCTGTAGGCATTTATGTATAGCTGAACTGTATTTATTCTAAGTATGATCCTGTATACTGTGTAACTCTGATGATTACGTTTATCCAGTATATTCTATTGTGCATTATCTAGTGTATTTATTTATTTCTGCTCTGCTATTATCTGTTTATGTGTTATATTCCAAGGATTACCCTTGCCACCGTCAGTATGGGGTTTGGGGTCATCTCATTTGGTATCAGAGCTTTGGTTAAGCTTAGTTCTGGAATATAACATATTAATGAACTCGTCAGAAATAGAACCAGTAGTGTTCTAGGACGAGTAACTCATTACAGATAGGATCAGTAATATCCTAGTATGAGTAAAGCAGAATGAAATACACCCCAATAGACACATTTACATTTGAAGTATATGTTTCTATGTTTTAAAATATCTTTTCTGTGACCTGACACTTGATCTGCTATTTGCAGAAGTACTAGAAAATGAGTGTCAGAAACAGAAGGAATGCAGAACCGGATATTGAGGCCCTATTAATCAAGTATCGAAATATGGGTGGAATACCGTTCTCTGGTGAAGAATCTATTATGAAGACACAAGCTTGGATTCGTTCTGCAGAGAAAATCTTTGAAGGTTTAAAGCTGAGGGATGACCAGAAAAGATTACTGGCATCCTGGGCACTCAAAGATGAAGCTTTGTTCTGGTGGGATTCAGTTATTGAGAATAATCCAGAAGGTGATATCACCTGGGACAGATTCAAAGTGATTTTCCTGGAAAGATTTACTCCTCCAGAAGCGACTGAGCGATTATGTAATGAATTCTCTTATTTGATACAAGGAGATATGACCATTCCATAATATCATAAGAAATTCAACGAACTTTCTCACTTTGATCCTCATCTAATTCAAAATACGAAGAGAAAGAATCTGAGATTTATCAACGGGCTTCAAAGGAAATACCAGAATAAAGTAATGGGGCATGTGAAGCTTCCTTTTTCAGAAATGATTTATATGGCTTATCAGTATGAAGATCTCCATAAGAAAGGCATGTTGCACGACGAAGAGGAAGTCAGTTCTAGTAATAAAGTTGAGTCTGAAGCTGATCTTCCTGAGGCCAGTAAGATGTCAGAAGTTAGTAAGAAGCCCAGTGCCAAGAGAAAAAGGGCTAAATCTGACAAGGACCCGGTAATGACTGCCACATGCTCAAGTTGCAATAGGCAAGGACATTTGGCGATAAGTTGTAAATCTTGGAACAAACGAAGAATGGATAAATTTAAATCCAAGGACAAGTTCCTAGAGAATAGAAAATGTTGTCAATGCCATCAGACTGGACATCTTGAAAAGGACTGCAGACAATTTAAGGAATCCAAAGCAGTGCATGTAAATGAAGTGGTAGAAGTACCTGCATCTTCGTCTGCTCAGGAAAGGTCTGATGTTTTAGAAGGCACGCTCAATGTCAAGAACATTCTAGTTAAAGTACTGTTTGATACAGGCGCGTCGTGAAGCTTTATTGCAAAGAGTGCAGTCAAGAAGTTGGATTTGAAATTGAAGAAGCTCAAAGAACCAATGACTGTCCAAAATCCAGTTGGGAGTTCCATCGATCTCAGTTGGGTTTGTGGGGTGCCTGTCTCTTTTTCCTGCTATAAATTCCCTACTATCTCTATCGTCATGAATTTTAATGAATTCGATCTTATTCTGGGATTGCATTGGCTAACCAGATATGAGGCAGAGGTTAGATGCGCCGAGAGAGTGGTTAAGGCAAAGGCCCAATCAGGGAATTATATAACCATACCATGTGAAGGCCCGAATTCAAATAGAAAGGACATCTGGGCAGCTTTGGATGTTTCTCCTGTTCAAATAGAAAATATCCCTGAAGTCACAGAGAATATTCCTGACCTCATCAAAGACATTCCTGTCGTCAAGAATTATGCGGATGTGTTTGAAGAAGTTGTTCGCTTACCTCCGCAGAGAGAAATAGATTTCAAGATTGCTTTGATTCCAAATGCGAGGTCGGTAGTTCACGCTATTCGAAGAATGTCCTTGAAAGAGAAAGAGGAATTAGACAATCAAACATGACAGCTCGTATGGAAGGGTATGATCCGGCCTAGTTTCTCTGATTGGGGTGCAGCAGTGGTGTTTGTCCCAAAATCTGACGGTACTCTACGGCTATGTGTGGATTATCGTGATTTGAACAAGCAAACAATAAAGAACAAATATCCATTGCCGCGAATCGACGACTTATTGGATCGTCTGAATGGAGCACAGGTATTCTCAAGGATGGACCTAGCTACAGGCTACCATCAGCTTCGTATTGCAGAAGAATGTGTTCCTATGACATCATTCAGAGGTCCAGACCTATTCTGTGAGTGGTTAGTAATGTCGTTCGGCTTATGTAACGCTCCAGCATACTTCGTCGATCTAATGAATAGAGTGTTCAGAGGGGTTTTGAATAAATTTGTTCTGGTTTTTATTGACGATATTCTAATCTTCTCTAAAACAAAGGCCGAACATGAAAAGCATTTGGAAAAGGTTCTGGAAATACTCAGAAGGAATGTAATGAAAGCCAAATTGTCCAAATGTATATTCTGGCAGGATGAAGTGAAATTTCTAGGCCACGTCGTATCTAAAGAAGGAATTGTTGTGGATCCAAGTAAAATCACAGCTATTCAAAACTGGAAGCAGCCTAGCACTCCTACAGAAGTCCGCAGTTTTCTCGGATTGGCTAGCTATTACCGGAAGTTCGTTAAAAAAAATTCGAAGATATCTGGTCACTTAACGAAGCTTACAAAGAAGCACTCAAAATTCAAATGGACTCCAGAAAGTGAAGAGGCTTTTGAAGAGCTAAAGTTAAGATTAACGACAGCTCCAGTGTTAACCATCATCGATGGTAATCAGGATTTGAAAGTCTGGACTGATGCTTCTAGAGAAGGCCTTGGCGCAGTGTTAATGCAAAGGGGTCAAGTGATTGCTTATGCTAGCCGTCAGCTGAAGCCGCATGAGAAAAACTACGTAACTCATGATCTTGAGTTATTGGCTATAGTATTCGCCTTGAAAATCTGGAGACACTATCTTTTGGGTGAGAGATTTGAATTGTTTACATATCACCAGTCGTTAAAGTATCTGTTCACCCAGAAAGACTTGAATCTGAGGCAGCAACGTTGGCAGGAGTTCCTTGCAGCATATGATTTTGAGATTCTATACACTCCAGGGAAAGCCAATGTCGTGGTCGATGCGTTAATCCGAAAGAATGAAATGATAGCCAGTTTTATTATCACAACTTCATTGATAGATAAAATATCTGCTCTTCAGAAGGATGATCACTTCATTCAGAAGATCAGAGAGATAATTCAACAAGGCGAACCCTCGAGTTTCCAAGTTGATGATGAGGGGATTCTAAGGCTAAAAGGTCGAATCTGTGTTCCTAACATTGCTGAGCTCCGAAAGGAAGTACTGGATGAATGCCACAAGTCAAAACTTAGTATCCATCCGGGAGTAAGCAAAATGTATAATGACATCAAACGCACTTTCTGGTGGAAGTCGATGAAGAGGGACATTTCTTTATATGTTAGCCGATGCCCTACTTGCCAGCTAGTCAAAAGCGACCAATAGAAACTGACTGGATTGTTACAACCGCTGGACGTTCCTGGTTGGAAGTGGGAACATATTTCCATGGACTTCATTGATGGTTTGCCCAGAACCAGAAAAGGAAATGACAGTATTTGGGTGATCGTAGATCGCTTCACGAAGACCGCCCATTTCATACCTGTCAGATCAAACAGAATTGCTCAGAGTCTGACGTAGATATACTTCAAGGAAATTGTAAGGCTACATGGAGTTCCGCTTAGTATAGTTAGTGATAGAGATACAATATTTACTAGCAAATTCTGGGAGGCATTTCAAGTAGAGCTGGGAACAAAGCTGAACCTAAGCACCGCCTATCATCCTCAGACAGATGGTCAAACTGAGAGGGTGAATCGTATACTAGAAGATCTATTACAGGCTTGTGTTCTAGATTTTGGTGGATCATGGGAAGACCATTTACATTTGGCTGAATTCTCATATAACAACAGCTACCAGGCGAGCCTGACAATGTTGCCATTCGAAGCATTGTATGGTAGACCGTGCCGATCCCCTGCTTGTTGGGTCGAACCCGGAAATAGACTTGGGTTGGGGCCAGATATGATCCGAGAAGCTGCCGACAAAGTCGACTTTATTAAGAAACGATTACTCGCTGCTCAAAGCCGACAAAAGAGCTATGCCGATACGAGAAGAAGAGATATATCATTTGTTGTTGGCGACTATGTATATTTGAAAGTATCGCCGATGAGAGGAGTTATCCGGTTCGGTAAAACTGGGAAGTTGGCGCCCAAATTCATTGGTCCGTTTCCTATTTTGGAACGGATCGGAACTCTCGCTTGTAGGGTCAAATTGCCTGATTGGTTGCCTGGGGTGCATGATGTATTTCATATATCTCAACTTCGAAAGCACGTTCATGATCCAGACTTGATCGTGGAAGAAACAGCTCAACAGGATATTGAAATTACTCCAGAATTAGCTGTGAGAAGAGAGCCGCTCAAGATTATCGGCAAAGAAACCAAAGAGCTGAGGAACAAGAAGGTCCACTTAGTCAAAGTGCAATGGAGTGGAGATCCGTGAGATTGTACTTGGGAAACTGAGGAGAGCATTCAGAAAGCCTATCCTAGATGCCGAGTGGATATCTCTGATTGACTCCGGTGCAAGGTACATTTACCATACTTTGCATTACCAATTAGTTCTCTACTTTGTTGTTATTTTCTTTCCATGGATGTGCACTTTTAATTCTATAGTCTGAATGATTTTAAAAGTGTATAGAAATTGATTAGTATATTTTTGAAAAGTTAAAAACAATTTGATTGTTGTTTGTGTTGTGTGATAGTAAATTTGATTAATTAAATTATTAAAACGATAGTTAATTTAATTAATACTAGAATGAATGGTAGGATTTATTCGATTAAATCACACATTGAGCTGATTAGAAAATAGATAGAAATATATACTTGTGCATTATATATGTTTGAACAGGTAATTGGATTAGCTGTTGAGTAAAGATTTTATTTGCATGCCCAACAAATAGGTAAACCTTAATGAGTTGGATGCGAAATATTATTATATCAACTCCTGTGAATGCCATTGGATGCGGAGTGCTGGTTGTTCTGTGTGAAATAATAAATATCGCCATAGGATAGTAACAATTAATTTTGAACTACCCTGCATGGCATACTTCTGAAGATAGGCATACTTCATCATATACCACATAAGCATTTGGAGCTTGTGTGACGAGGTGGAAGATTTACCATACGAGCGAGAGGCTTGTATGGCGATGACTATATTTTACAGGTTGAACTGATGACTGATATGGACTATTTAAATTGTAACGATAAAATTGCCAGATTAATAAAAACCCCACACGGGTCTGGAGTTGACAATAATCACGTCTCTCTAGTCATTAGATACGGCACATGGACTATTTATTTCCCACACGGGACGAGGTGACGAGGATTTATCCTCTGGAGCATTTAAAATACACACTCCCTCAGGCTTTGACAGGGTGATGAGAATATATTCTCTGGAGTTATTATCTATACACGCTCCCCTGTAAACACCAGAATATATCACTATAAATATGTGTATGCTTATTAGGATTTATTGGGTACCTAATACGGCCCAATAAATTTCCAAACCTCTCCCCGATTCTGGGTGTTAGCCAAATTTTTGAAGAATTTGAAAATTCTCAGAAACTGAAAAGTTGGAGAATGGAATCCAGATCGAACATAGAGTTAATTAATCAAACCACTTTCGACTTTGTTTCTTTTCGGGGACGAAAAGTTTTAAGTGGGGGAGATTGTAACGACCCGGAAAATCTGAACCAATTTAAAAATTTTTAATTGGCTAAAATGATGGATTTTAAATATTTAAAATAAATAATTAAAATAATATCAATGAAAAGTGAGTTTGAATCGACGTTTGAAAACGAATATAATTAATTCTAATTATAAACAAGGCCTGAAATGGCGCTGCAGTTTCAAAAATTTAATTCAAACTTTGTCGGACTGTACCGGGTGCAAAACAAAACGAATTTGAGTGAAACCAAAAATATTTAAATCTGTTAGTGAATAACTTTCTAAAGAATCTGAAAAATCGAAGTTTCATAGCGGAAAGCAAAAGTTATGGCCAAATGAATTTTCAGAAAGTCGCTATGGAATTTATATAGCCTGTGAAATTGGCCATTTTGCAAATGACCTCGGAATTCGACGAAACCACTTTTGTTGGATCCGGGATGTGAAGTTATTGCTAGGTTTCAAATTTCATAATTTTTGAAGCTATTATGTGAGCGTGGCGAAGAAAAACATGTTTTGGTCAATTACAGTTAAATTGGATCGGCCAGAAATGAGCCTTTTTGCAAACGGTCTCATAATTCGACGAAACTAGTTTTGTTGGGACCGTATCGTCAAAACATAGCTAGATTTATTTTTCTGAAATTTGTCGAATCAGTTTGTGGCCCCGGCAAATTGAAATGTACGTTCAAATCGAATATTGAATGTTTTATATTTTAATTTGAAGGAAAACTGACTGAAACAGTCGAATGGGCCTACGAAACATATTCCATTGTGTTCGAAATGGGGGAAAACGCTAGGGAGGACAGTCGTTGGGTTTGGATTGGTGTTCGTGAGTGAAAGAGGATATTTTTGGAAAAAAAAGTATAAATTAAAGAAAAATCCTTATTGGTCAGAAAATTAATTTTCTCTCTCCCCGACGTCGACTGAAGGCGGAAACCCTTTCAAACCTTCCCGTCCACTTTCCGATCAATCCACGCAAAATTAGCCCCTCCTCTAGTTGAAGATTTTGTAGAGCTCCTCGAGATCTTCAAATCCATATATAGTTTGGATTTTTTTCATTGTGTATTTTGGGAGAACGAACGCCGGGAAGTTCTCGACTTCCAGCCGCCGTCGACCGCGATTCTGACCACCGAAGGCCACCGCACCACCCTGCGCGGAGGCACCCCTCCTCCCTCTTCGACGTGGCGTTGGCCGATCCTCCCATAACGCAGCGGATCGGAAGTTAAATCCAAACCTAGTTTTGTAGAATTCAGAGAGGTATCGGCTATATTTATTTTCAACAGTTTTAACACCTTTAAACCGTTGCAAACTTTGAAAAATCATATCTTTTTCGTGTGTTGATGAAATTCAGTGAAACAAGAGACAGTGGACTCGTGTGGACGTCTTCTACCTTCTAGGAGAGGCAGCATATTTTACTGAGCCTTCTGCTATTTTTGTTGGAGTGGAACCCAATGTGAGATTTCTAATTTATAAACAATATAGAAAACGACGATGTATAAATTATATAGTCGATGTATGAGTTATATAAGCGTTGTACACCTCTTGTATAAGCGTTGTATAAGTTATACGTTTGATGTATAAGTTATAAATGCGTTGTAAAAATTATATATGTGTTGAAATAGAAGTGAAATGCTATATATAAATATATATATATATACGCCTCTCGTCCACAGACCATGGACGATATTTATTGGTTGTGATTGGTGTGAAAATTGATTGATAGCGAATGGTTGATTGGAATTGTTTGTGGTTGATATTGATTGATTATGGTTGAAAAATACCCGTTTGTGGTTGAGAAATATTTGGTTGAAACCACATAGGATTAGTTTGTGCAAATGAAATAAATATACATGCCGCCTGCGTGCGAACTAGATGCATGATTCCCCATTGTCAAAAGCTGCGAGGCTTTAAGGTAGAACGAGGAGCCGTACTAGGGACGGTCCCGGTTTTAACTACCCTGCTGTTATGCTGCCGAAATTTTGAATAATATTCATGTGTTAGAATTATTTTCATTTGTTGAAACTATATTTATTCGTTGAATAGAAAACCTTCATGTGTTGAATTAAAATTCATTCGTTGAATAGAATTCATGTGTTGAATGGCATTCGTGTTTTTAAATATAAAGATCACCTTTTTATCTATATATACAAACTATAGAAAACCTTCATGTGTTGAATCGATATTCATTCGTTGGATAGAAATTCATGTGTTGAATGGTATTCGTCTTTTAAATATAAAAATCACCTTTTTATATATATATATATACAAACTATAGAAAACCATCATGTGTTGAATCGATATTCATTCGTTGGATAGAAATTCATGTGTTGAATGGTATTCGTGTTTTAAATATAAAAATCACCTTTTTATATATATATACAAACTATAGAAAACCTTCATGTGTTGAATCGATATTCATTCGTTGGATAGAAATTCATGTGTTGAATGGTATTCGTGTTTTAAATATAAAAATCACCTTTTTATCGATATATATAAACTATAGGAAACTTTCATGTGTTGAATCGATATTCATTCGTTGATTTGAAATTCATGTGTTGAAAGGTATTCATATTTTGAAAGAAATTGTTTTATAATAAAAATCCAATTTTTATCATCGATATGAACTATATAAAATAATCTTATTTTGAAATAAATTGTTTTATAATAAAAATCCTATTTTTATCACCTATATTAACTATATAAAATAGTCGAGTTTTGAAATAAATTGTTTTACATTAAAAATCACATTTCTATTATATACACGAACTGTTAAAAATAGTGAAGTGCTGAAATAGAAAACAGTTAGATAAAAATATCGTTTTTATCAAATGTATGAAATTCATATGGTTTTGAAATCGAAGAATCGATATATATAAATATAATAGAATTGAAATACATCGAATAACGATGCTGCAGTTCGTATTTTGAAACCGTGATTTCAAACGATTATACTGGGAGATCCGACCATCGGATTTTCCCGAAACCGCAACTGTTGGGTTCGCTTTGGAAATATCTTTCCAACGGCACCAACTTTGTAAAAATCCAATGGTTGAATTGTCTGGAATGTTTAATTCAAATCTGAAGAAAAACAGCGCCATAATCGATTATATATATATATATATATATATATATAAATATAATTATATTTAATCGAATAACGACGCTGCAGTTCGTATTTTGAAATCGAAACTTCAAACGAATATACCGGGAGATCCGACCGTCGGATTTTCCCGAAACTAGAACCGTTGGATTCGATTTGAAAATATCTTTCTAATGATGTAAATTTTGTGAAGATCCAACGGTTAGATTTTTAGATACGTGTAAATCAAATCTGAAGAAAAACAGCGCCACAGCCGCGTTATGGCCCGAAGCATCGTTTTGAATAAATTGGCTATTTTAAAATAAATAAAAATAGCGATAAATCGTTATAAAATATTATAAACGATATGGATGTGAAATTTAGAAACTAACTGAAGGTTGGCTAAGTCGAATGATTTCTTGGGTATTGATCTGATGTTGGTTTCGGCCTTCGGGGTTAATATTTGGGAAATCGTTCTCTTACTGATTGACGGTTAGTGACTAATGAATTGAAATAATGCGTAATAGTGTTTGGGTAGCACTTGTTTATTATATACGCGAGTTGCTCAGAAAGACCGGGTTTATCCCATTCTGAATAACTGAATCGACGATAAGAAATCGAAGATGAAGACGGTGGTCGAAGACCGGAGATCTTCACCTCGTTTGGATGGTAACCGAGGTCCTGATTGGGAGGCATCCCGAAATATGGATAATGAGTGGTGATCGTCCAAATGTACGTGGTGATCGATGGGTTTGCGAGGTATATAGTGCCTCCGGTTTCGTTCAGACCCAGAACGGACTTGCAAATGGACAGTGTGTCTGACATTGGAATTTATTCTGTGTGATTGATAGCCATCAGTTGCACGGTGTGAATTGCCTGTGTGGCATGCTAAGATGCAGTGATCAGGGCTTCTGTTGAAAAGCAAAGTCTTGTGGTGATGATCAAATCCCCGCCTATGTGGCGTAGCTTTGGGTATAACATGAATTCGCGAGCCTCACACCCCGGTATGAACCAGAAACGGGAGAAGGACCTCAGGGAAGGCATGCGTTTCTTTCTAGCTAGGAGTTGTGTCGGTGTTTTTACACGGCCTGACATTTTACTTATGTGGATGATGGATAACGAGGCGCCTCGGATATATCGGTCGATCCGGGACCGATGGAGTCATTCGTTGGCTCATTTACACCCCATAGGGCGGGGAAACGTAGTGCTCAGGAATTTTAATCCACATCGGTGGACCGGCCCTGTCGCTCCAAGAGTCGATGCGTTCTGATCCTGAGGGGTGGGCTAGAGCGTCTCGAATTCGGTAAGGACTATCTTTTGCCTTGGTTCACGACGGAAATCCAATTTCCAAATACGTGACTGTGCGGTTTTGATTGTATATATATATGGCGACATGATATATGGTACCCATGCCGTCTATGATTGATAGTTATGATTGAAATTGTTTTTGAAACATATAAACACTAGTAATAATATCAAATGCTTTTGTTTTATTCGTATCAATCATATTTTGGCCATTATAAGGTAAAACTCTATCCTCCGGTTTGCGTTGCATTGTGTGATGGGAACTGAGTCTTATAATGGCTTCATTTTTATAAAAAGCATCGCGACGTTTAAAAGAAAGATTTGTTTTTAAAGCACTGGCAATCCAATGGAGTAAACCCGTTCCACAAAAGTGGTGTTGTCCTGTGATTAGCCATATTATAAATGTGTTGAGTAGATTTCTCATACCAGTCCCATGACTAACTCGTAGTTTGTTTCACTTTCAAACTCGGGTGCCCCTTTTTCTACACGGGCAGCCTTGTATTCAGGTTTAGATGGCTCTTTCTGGATAGTTGGAGCTGAAGATGGATTCTATTATTTATCTCTTTTTATGCTGTTCAGCTCCTATTGTACATTATGTTTGTTTTTCCGCTGTAGGCATTTATGTATAGCTGAACTGTATTTATTCTAAGTATGATCCTGTATACTGTGTAACTCTGATGATTACGTTTATCCAGTATATTCTATTGTGCATTATCTGGTGTATTTATTTATTTCTGCTCTGCTATTATCTGTTTATGTGTTATATTACAAGGATTACCCTTGCCACCGTCAGTACGGGGTTTGGGGTCGTCTCATTCAATTTCAACATTTCAATTTATAATTCAATTTCAACATTTCAATATAATTCAATTTCAACATTTCAATATAATTTCATTTCAATTCGTAATTCAATTTCAACATTTCAATTTCAACATTTCAATATAATTCAATTTCAACATTTCAATATAATTCAATTTCAACATTTCAATTTATAAATCAATTTCAAGATTTCAATTTATAATTCAATTTCAACATTTCAATACAATTCAATTTCAACATTTCAATATAATTCAATTCCAACATTTTAATTTATAATTCAATTTAATTCAATTTCAACATTTTAATTTATTCAATTTCAACATTTCAATATAATTATTTACACAGAATCACTTATTGAAATTGGTTTAACAAATTCTAAAATTTATAGATTTAACCAATCCGGTGTCCGTATAATAATTCTCTATCCTATGACCAAGTGATCAGTTATTTCAAATTATAAATTTTAATTTCAGGGAATGGATATATATCATTTCAATTCAAAGGTCAAATGTCATATGTATATATCATTTCAACCTATTTCTTAATTTATTCGAAATAACTGTTTATGATGATGCCCGTAACATCCAAGGTGATAACACTGATATAAAAATATAAACAACATCAGTACAGTTCAATATATCCATAAATAAACACTCATCACAACCATCATCCAATACAGTTCAATTTTGCAATAATTAACTGATTATATGTGACGGGCTTTAACTAGCAATTTAATTTAAAAATAAACTAACCATCAATTAAATTTCTAACAATTTAAATTTAGATGTCCATTTAAAATAGTAACCAACAACCAAATAATCAAATCAATCACATATTTCAATTTCACAAAAATGTGAATATTTTTGCAGTGTGAGAAAACTCACATTGATCGGATTTGAAAATTCAACGAACTCAACCCTGACCATCATTGTCATTCTTTATTTTGCAATCTCATTTTGGCTCAAAATTTAACTTGCTCAAATCTCGTTCCACTCAGTTCCATATTGTTGCATTTTTCATCGCGATTCCGACGCACTTCGTTTCGCGAAAATCTGATTCAGTTTGAACGAGTTATAGCTGATTAAACCTTAATTACTTTATATAATTATTTAAAATAATTAATTTACATTGTTAACCACCTCATTTAAACTAATCCCGCTCCTCATCTTCTTCTTCACGCTGACATGCTGCCGAACCAATACATGGCCATTTCCAATCCTTTATCCCTTCCAAACTCCTTCCACTCTCATCTAAAAATCAAAGAAAATTCACCATAATTCTTCTCTCCAAATCCACTCAAATTCCATCCCAAAATTAAACAACTTTCCCTCCCTTCTTGGATGCATCAAACAGCAGATGTTGCACCCCTCCCTTGACTTCGAACGACATTTTTATCCCTAAAAATTTCCAAAACTTTGTCAGTAAATGCCAAATCAACTTACTAACTCCAATCCAACGTTTAAAACATTAAACCACACTTCAATTTGTCGAATTCCTGAACCCTCATTCGACTGTTACTTCCGCGCCCCAGAAAATGAATGCCGCACACATCGAAAGCTATAAAGAGATGAAGAGCTAGTGCATAGGAGTTCGAATATATACGTATTGCAATTTTTAGAATTTGATTGGATTTGTTCTTGAATTTTGGAAGATAAATCTCGGTTTTTAAGAGGAATACTGACTGTGGAAGATATGTTGACCGCATTGGATAATTTCTAGGGTTTGACCCCCTTTTATAAGCAATCTCCTTTAATTAATTATTATTATATAACTCAACTTTTGCCAAACGTTAATGTTTTCATGTTCGCACTCCAAACAAATCCCAACGACTGCCGTTCCTAACCTAATATCCTCACTGCGGACACAATGGGATATGTTTCGTAGGCCAGTTCGACTGGTTCGACCTGTTTTCATCAAAATTAAAATATAAATCAATATATTGAATTTTTAACGTACATTTTAAATTACCGGGACCACATACTGACTCTAAAAATTCCCGAAAAATAAATCTAGCTATGTTTTGATGATACAGTCCTAACAAAACTAATTTCATCGAATATGAAGACCGTTTGTAATGGTCATTTCTAGTCGATCCAATTTGACTGAAACTGAACAAACACATTTAAATTTACCACGCTCACATATTAAATCCAAAATTTATGAAAATTTAAATCTAGCAATAATTTGACATTCTGAATCCAACAAAAGTGGTTTCATCGAAAACAGAGATCATTTGCAAAATGGCTATTTTTAAGGGCTATATATTATATTAAAAATACATAAATTCCACATCGACTTTTCTAAATTTTAAACTGGACATAACTTTCAATTTATAAGGTGAAATCTCAGTTTCTTATATTCGTTAGAAAGATATGATTAAACAGATTCAAATATTTTCGGTGTTACTGAAATCTGTTTTATTTTGAATCCTGTACATTCATTTGAAATTTAAAATCGAATTTTCAAACTACCGCGCCATTTCAGGCTCGTTATATAATTAAAATAAATTTATACGTCCTAACTTCGATTAAACTAAATTTTTAGTCGTTATTATTTAAGATAATCATTTTAAATATTCAAAATTCATTAAAATAACTAAAATAAAAATTTTAAACTGGTTCTAAAAATCAGGGTCGTCACAATCTGCCCCACTTAAAACTTTTCGTCCTCGAAAAGGAACGAAGCCGAAAGTCGTTTAACAAACTAACTCAACTTCCATTCTGGCTTTCATTCTTCAACTTTTCAGTTTCTAAGAATTTTCAAATTTCTCAAAAATTTGGCTAATGCCCTAAATTTTCGAAAAATTTCGCCATAACCTCCTTTGTACAGCCCTATCGGTAAAACCTTAACTAGCCTTACAGGGCCCTCATCAATCCAAAAGAAAAAGCCAAGCGGCTAGCCAATCGGCTCATAAAATCATCAAATCCCAATCAATATAGCAAACATGTACCTATTGGTCGGGCGCACAATTTTATTCCTCTTCTTAGCTTTCATGCTATGACCTGCTCAATATATACATGTACATATACGCAAATTTCAATAAAGTTTCACTTTAGTTCAATATTAAATTCGATTTGGCTAATTTTACCCTATATATATATATATTGGTGTTATCATTCCGTTAATTTATTAATTAACTTAATAATCGCACATCACCATCAAGCAACCAATTTGTTAATTAGCTTTTGAAAACATATAACTTTTGTATATACTCAAAAATCATAATTTTGATGCCAAATCCCAAACATTAAACTCTAACTAAGTTTTGGTTCTCGCGCTTTGTAAACCAAAGCTTTTCCATTAAATCTTAGTTAAAAGACTAATAAATTTCAAAAGATAATTTCACTGTTAATCGGGTTTTAAGAACTAATGTCATTTAAAACAATGTTCACAATCAACCCAAAGCCAACTTCCACTTAATTTCAAATTATATTCATTAACTGGAAAATTTCTTTAAACCTTAGTTAAAAGATTTATTCTTTTCTCAAATGGGTTCAAGAACAGTGTTATTTAAGACACCATTCATGACAACCCAAAATCCTATTTGTTATTTAAAACTGTTGGACTTTATATATATATATATATATATATATATATACATACATACATATATATATAAATACCAGTTATTTCAACTATATTAAAATTTCTATATGTTGGCATTTCGTTTTATCTATACTTATTCTCAACATATTTGTAATTTACATACTTACTCATTTCAATTTCTATATATGTTAATACTTTAATTCATCTATATCTTATTATCTCTATGTTTTTAATTAACTTGCTTAAATATTTTTGTAAATTTTCTTAAGCTTATCTTTGACATTTTATTCAAACAGAATCTAAGTCCATTTTCCTTTATTCATAACTAACCAAATTTGTAATTTATCATTAATTCACATTATTTCACAACTTATAGACTTTAGTTCCTTTGTTACTTACATTACTTTATAAATTTATTACTATGAAATGACTTGTTACATAATTTCTTAAGTTTATACATTACTTCAGACTCGTTTCCTTTTTGATACAATTCTATTCAAGTTTACAATTATCTCAGGAGGTTACAATTTTAGTTATTACCAATCCTTTGCAAATATTTCATCCATTTGTTAATTGTTTCAAAACATTAACAAATTAAAAAATTTATTACGACCACTTGTTTACCTTTATAAACATTTCTTTGGTTCAAATTCATTTTCATTTTTTTTATCTTTACTTATCTTTATCTTCATAACATTTCTATGATTCAACATATCATTTTGGAACATGTTATTCATTTAAATTTCATTTGTAAAATATTTCATTTGATATTAATACTGACAATAATTTATTTCATTGATTATCAACACGGAGAGTAATTTGTATAAATGGAGACTATAGAATCTTAAATACCAATTTCTTTTCAAAACATTTTGAAATACTATATACTATACATAATTTTTTGTATATCAAAACATACTCAAAATTTCAAATTTCAACTATTTTCAAAAATGAAATAAGTAGCAATGCTACCAAGTGGTCTTCCCCACTTTGAGACCCGAAAATAAAAGTCGATGATTATGATCATCTCATCACCGAAATTTATTTCTCAGTAGCAAAATAGAGTACTTAACCAATTTTTATTTGAATATCCTTCAAATATTACTACTATGTTTTTTTTCAAACCTTGAAAACATTTACAAATCATCGAAATTTAAAGATCTCATATTATCCATTTAAATTCATTTGGTTTACTGTTAATTATAAGTCATATATAAAAGATCGATTTATTTCTATAGTCAATAGGTTAAGAGTATTGACTAATTTACCATAAAATTTCAAAATTATTTATCTTACATATATAAAATATATATGAAAACAATATTGTGTTAGAATGCCTTATTCAAGTGTTTTGAAATCCCCTTCGGTAACGCTTGCAACACGCATTTACTGGAACTCCGAACTCAACTCAATAAGTCAAACACACAATATAAAACCATGTTTTATATCAAAAGTACAAGTACGCTCTCTCGTATATATATATACACTCAGAACTCATTCTAGGGTGTTACTAACCCTATCTCTAATGAGTAAATCCCAATAGAGCCAAGGTTTACCGCTAAACCTTAAGCTCTGATACCAATTGTAACGACCCGGAAATCCGTACCTTTTGAATCGACAATAATCCACACATGTCTAACTCAAAACTGTACGTATTTACAGATTGTTAAATGACGATCCACATCTTTAACCATTATAGTCAAAAATATAGAGGGCCATAACTTCTCATCTAGACTTCCTTTGCATCTCGGGTTTTAGTCGGATTGGAGTTGATCTTCAGAAGAGTTCACGATCATCGTCGCTCGTATATACTCCATAGGGATTGGTCGCTCGTCCATACTCCACCAGGCTCGCTTGCTCAAACTTCTTTATCTTGGTTTAGTCGCTCGCACTTCCTTCTTTGGGCTCGGTCGCTCGTTCTTCCCTTTTCGGGCTCGCTCGCTCGAACCTCCCTCTCCAGGCTCGGTCGCTCGCACGTACTTCCCTCTCCAGGCTCGGTCATTCATACTTTACTGGGTCGGTCATTCATTCAGGTTCGCTCGCTCGACCTTCTTCTATTAGGCTCAATCGCCCTAACTTCTTCCACCAGGGTCGATCGTGCATACACCCTATGGTCGGTCGTTCGACCCAAAACCTGCACTGCTTCCTTTAAGCTATTTTCGCCTCACGATGGCGTTTTCGACCATTCTAACTTTCCTGTGCGACTATAGAACTTACCAAACAGCAGTAGTAACATGTAGAATAAACCAAAAACACCAAAACGACAATTGGACATGTAAATTTTGATCAAACAAACCCAAATCCATGATTTACCCCTTAATCCCCTAAATTCCGGGATTAGCAAACTTAATCCAAATTTATATATTTGACATAAAATATGATTCCAGAATTATGCAAATTTTTCCATAATTTTCAGATGTATAATTTCGCTAATTATCACTAATTAGCCATAATTAATGAATAAACATGCTAATCACTTTCCATAGCCAATAATTAATGATAGATCTGAAACTTCTACTTATTTGGCTTGGATTCCAATGTAGTGCAGCAACTCTACCTCGAATTCGATGCTAATCCGACTTAACTTGATGTAGATTTGATTAATTAGTGATCAGAAAGTGATTAGAGTGGGTTTGGAAGATGGAGGCCATTACTGGGGTTCGAGGAATGTTTGTGGCCGTTGGAAAAATGAAAGGAGGTGATTCTCCAACTCCTTTCAACCCTCCTATAACCCTAATCCCGAAATGGGTTATGGGCCTATCTGCTAATCACCCTATTAAGCCTAATTAGGCTGTTTTTTCATCTAAAAAACTTATTTCAGCCATATCCCCCAAACTGTATATATCCGTTTGATTAATGTGACCACTCTATAGAATCGGAAACCATCATCTGAATCCAATGGAAGTGATTTCAGGTCAAAACTCCTTACCATTCAAAAGTTATAGGCGCAACAAGTTTCTCCATGGGCAAAATGGTAATTTAAAATTCAGTAAAAATTGTGAATGTGGGAAATGACCCCAATAGTCGTTTCCTAAAGTTACATGACCATATGACTTTGTAAGAAGATGAAATAAATATTATACGATCCTCCGATACGTAGAATGTAGGTCGTTACACAAACTAATGTTGGCATTTAAGGGATGTGATTGAGGACCATGTAAGAAACAAAAGTAAGTATAGAATGGAGCAGCCGTGGTTGTTGACCTGCCTTTTGGCAGGGAATTCACATTCAAGATTTCTGGCTATGGAAGTGCTCTGGACTTGATCATAGATTTAAACAAACCTGGGTATGCTTAGTTAAACCAATGGATGTCTGGAAAAATTTGGATTTTAGCTTAGGAAATCTCGGTTCGTCTTCTCGGTTCGGCCATCACTCATGTGCTTCTGTTCAACTAAGCATATTGGCCTCGATTCTTCATGACTTCGGTTCGTCTATGACGAACACGCCCGATTCGATCATGCCAAACCAGAAGAGGCATGTCCTTGTATGTGTCCCGCTCTTCCCACTACTAAACTGGCTAAGACCATGATCTCAACTGCTCGGCAACTACCTCTACATGAGTGTGCCAGACCAGATTCGCCTCCTCCTATTAATACATGGAATTTGTATATTCAAATATCTATTTCTTCTTTTTTGGCACTTACACGCAAGGACTTTGCTGTTGCAACACTCAACTCTCATTTCTCTATTTTTTTACTAAAAGCTAACTATATTTGTAATCGTATAGTATAACAAATGATAGGTTACATCGAAGTGGATGTAGATTTGATTGCCGAACCATTATATATATTGTGTTCTTTATATTTCTTGTTTTCTGTGATTTGATATCGTTGTGATTTTGTGATTATTACTAGATTCAGGTGCTGCACTCGAGAATATCACTTTTTGAGTCAACATTTTGCCACGTTGGGAAGGGGCACGCAATTTGGTCTCTAGCTTGAAAGAAATAGGCTACTCAAGAATTTAAAAATGGTTAAACGGAGGAAACTGATGCTAGAGCTCAAGCTAAAGGTATAGGAATAGAACGAAGTTAGGCGGCTTCCTCTGTTAGCGACCCAACCATCTATCTAATGCAAGAGGCACTACAAGAAAACAGGCTATTTTCGATGGTTGTAAACTGTCGGCAGCCGTCGGAAGCCGTCGGAAATAACTGTCGCTTTTAGTGGCGTCGAAAAACAGATTTTGCGATGGTTATCGAAGCAGCCTGTCATTTGTTTTTCCGACGGCTGTCGACGCAGCCGTCGGAAGCCATCGGAAAACCTGCACATTTTTTTAGTAATTCAGGTACTATTGAGACTTCTAACTACATTTCATACTTTTGTAAATGACCTGATACAATGATAATAGATCATTCGATGGTAACTCCTTGTAAGAAATAACCACTTGCCAACAATAGTAGAAAAAAAGTGCAAGATGATTGTTTAGAAATTCATACGACTAGAACATCCAAGGACGAGTCCATCAAAATTCAACAAAAATAATAATTAAATCTTTTAATATATGTTAGCAATATCAAAATATTCAATAGGAAAAGGGAAAATCTGAAGAACAGACATAAAATTATTGTATGTTGCTTACGAATGCATGCTAGCTTATTATGTAGAACAAATTATCCTTCAAGTTAAGACAAAGTATACTATATAAGCTATTGGGGACTTACAAAGTTGGCACGATAACTGTGTAAGCTAACATCAGTAAATAATAATAATTAACAATAGCAAAAAGATCGAATTCATACCACACTCTCGCGGACTTCAGGCAGTGGCAAAGGAAGATTTCGTGGAACTGATTTATCAGTATGCGATCTTTTATCAAACCTCCATTCTTTAATTTTACCGTAAGTCAACTTACCCTGCAAATTGCACGAAGTATTGTCACGATTTTGGTAGACTAGATTTAGTTTATTTCGGTGATTATTGTTGAAGGGAATATCTTACACTTATATCATTGTCACATTCATAGGTATATAATGTAACCCTTACCAATTTCCAAGTCCCGTGGAGGCTACAATTGAAAATAGGGAAAAATAATAATTAAATAACTAGTTAAAATATAATAGTGATATATGCTTAGAATTGACTTGATGCCATACCTGAATCATAAAATCTTTCCATAATATGTTGCCCACACCATGTAGTGCAAACGAGACAACATAGGCATACCTACATATCAATATATGTTGAACATACAAAACAGTTTAGTGCAAAAAGATCATGTGTATTAACATAAGAAATGTAGAAAATCACAAAATATGTAAATTGTATAACATTGTTTTGTAATGCTATAACATGTACATTTTGTTCAATAAATTAAACAAGTATAACACACATATGGTCTTACCTTACATATCCAATTCGAACGGTAAGGTATATGTTATGGGTAATATTTTGGGCCATAACACATTGGCATTTGACAACCTGTACTGATCAAGTATAAAACTTACATTTCAAGTACCCAACTAAATGCCTTATCATCTTCGGGATCTTTCTTCATTGCCAGTGAAACATTCAACTATGTGGGTGCAATCATTTGAAGAGAATCCTAATGTGGAAACAAAGTTAATGTTAATGAAATATCAAAAAAACTAATGATACTAAAAAAAAGCATATCTAATACCTTTTCGATTATAACGGGAGAATTTCCAATAGGATATATGTCAGTTATTGGCCCCTTTCCAACATAAAATAATTTTCTTTGAGTTTTCTCGTACTTTTTGAGGTCGATGTAAACAAAAGGGAATGAAAATATATGTTTCCACTAGAACGCTAATCGACCCAATTGGAATCAATAGATAATCCTAAATTTCCAATTTGAGCAAATAAAGATTTAGGTAAAAACTTGATTTTTATGCAAAAAAAGAGATTGTACCTCAAATTACTTGCTCTAGATGTCTGAATTGAAGCTGGGAGGTTCCTACTCGAAGAAATTGATGTTTGAAGGTAAAAAAATAGGATTTGGGAGTGATAAGGTTTAAAACCCGTATGATGTAAGAAAAGAGAGGAAGAAAGAAATGTGGAAGAAAGAGTGCAGCTGGCAGTTTATCACGATAATTTCCGACGGCCGCCGACGGCCCGTCAGAAGCCGTCGCAAATTAGCCTTCGCAAATAGCCTGTTTTCTTGTAGTGAGGAGATGAATGGATTACTTAAGGAACTGGAGTCATGCATGGAGCAACAAGATGAACTCATTCACAGGCAAGAGGAGATGATGAACATCTTCCTCGCAAGAATTGATGGACCTTGAAGGCCAATAGGCCGAGGAATAGTCGCTGGAGCAAGACCTAGTAACGTAGTAGTGCAAGAACTCGTGCAGTGGCAGTGCCACGAACCAGGCTAGGATTGGTGGCCGACCCATTTCAATTCGACATGGACGTCGAATCATCTCCGATTGGGGGAAACTTCCCTAGAAACACTTAAATAGCTCACAACATTTCGTCTCGTTGTGCTTCGGATGATAATGTTGAAAACATGTCTCAGGCTCGAGCACATGTGGCTTTGGAAAGGAATGTGCAGGAGCTCCAGTTCTGCCATGCCGAACCCGAACAAGAGTAAAATCAATTTGGATTTTGGCGCTATGGACAAGCATAAAACTTTTACCTGCCTTAGAGTTATTTCTCCAGGTTATCTACATTAATAACTTTGAGCCTAACTCATTTAACATATCTAAATATAGTCGGGTCAAATGGTCGGATAATAAAGTCATGATGAAACATCCTTAGCAAACTAATTGCAATATCCATTAAATTTATGTTGATTGATATACTTTATAATACCAATTTTTTTATTTAATACAAAATATTTTGCAATATCAATAAAATGCTTTATTTTACAAAAATAATAACATCAAGTTAACATTGTCAACAATACTGTTTTTTTCATAATATTTGCAGTCTAGTGTCATTATTAATATCATTAATAATACAACATAAAAGTTTTAAAACATATTAATGACAATGTTAATAATACATTTTTGAAATATGGCAATAACATTATCAACCAAAAGTTATTAAATATATTATTGTTAACAATGTAATATAAATGTTGTTCGAAATATGAATCGGGTTAACAATACGTTGATGTTGTAAAATAAAAAATAAATCAAATCTCCAATGGTATTTTTCTGTTGATTAACTTTCGGTCTACAACATTTAATAAGTATGGTTAAATACTATAAATTTACAGTATTAAACTAACGTTGTTAATTTACATATTCTAATAACAAGAGAAATAAGTTATGAAAAAACAAACATAATATAATGTAAAAAAATCATCATTAAAAATTACTTTCTGTAATAGTTTAAACAAACATTGTAGAAATATTTTATTTACAACTTTCGTACATAGAGCATTTTTTGGAAGAATCTACTACAACGTTTTTCTTAACAAATGTTGTGAAAGATCTACCTTTTTTACAACATTTTGATGAACTGTTGCAGAATCAGTGTTGTAAAATAGTATTTTTGTTGTAGTGAAATAAAATTTGATGCCAATCTTTTTTACAAATGTATAAACCACATCACAAATTTTGAAATCATTTTTATAAATTCCCAACTGTAAAAAAAAGTACAAAAATGCAATAAAAGAGAAGGAGCTGATAACATAAATGAACTTAAATTCAGTATGAACATGTACATAACCAAAAGGCAATGAATATCCTAAATTATATTCAAAGTCAAAAGCCACAAATGTACAGAATATTAATTTTAGTCAGCAGTGGGAGTAAGAGAAAAAATGGTGAAGTAACAAACCTGCTCCATGTTCATCAGTAATCCACAGAGTCTGTGCTGGGTGATGTTCATGGTAATCCAGCATGACGTTGGCATATTCATGTGTATCCATCACCTGATTACCAAAATAACGGTGGACAACTTAATAGGAGTGAAAGATGAGCGATAATGATATGATAACAGAAATGCAAAACTGATACAAATTGTTCTTTCTAAAGGCGAATAGTAATATGCTACATTTGATTCACACATAAAATGTATATGTTTCGGCACGAAGAAAAATATAGATTCACCACATGCATATGATTGAATGGTAACACAAAAAACAGTTCATGTGCAGCAAACGTTTGCAAACAGAAAGTGTCAAGTTACACTGATTTGAATTCACTTGTAATTTAATTTAGTTCCTTCTATACTTTCCTTCTTTTGCCCATAATGATTAGGTATATTGTATGTTCATGATTTGTTGTCTACAATTCTAAAGTAGAAAGGGTAACTTGTTTGTATATGCCTCTATTGCTTCTTTAAAACAACAAGTATTGGAAAAAAAAACATAAAAATGCCTTAAAATACAAGTTATCCTAACTCCTAAGTACTTAACTTCTAAAATTGATAATACCACAACAAAATAACCAACAGTAAATTGGTTCATATGTGAACGAAATTAAATAATACTTCTTCAGAACAACCAAACCTTAAAAACCTTTTTTGTGGGAACATAAGAAACATGACTAAACCTGCCGAAATTTAGACAGAATAAAGTTTTCTTCCAAATAATTTTTTGCAGTAAACAACTAAAAGAAAAAAAATCAAGTTAGATGAAAAATTAGGGAAAAAACCTTACCCAAATATTGTGTCATGATTTTTCAACCCAACCACCATTAGCAAACACATATCTAAGCTTTTTGTTAGAGAACCATTGGTATTTGTTATGTCCATCTTCTTTCGTAGGAATTATTTAGTCATGGTAGCTGCATCCTGTCAAGACAACCTTAAAATGAAGAATACAACAATCATGATAAATATCACAAACGAATGTCAGAGTAATTCAGTTAGCTCTACCATTTGTTGTGTAAAAAAATAGAGGCATCATATCTTATTGCCTAAACTGTTCAAGAGCTTTCATTTGATATATAGTTGAAGAGTTTGATCAATGCTCACTTTTGGTTTTACACTTCGCATTAGGTATTAACGGATCCATGTTTTCTCCAGTACACTCATCATAAGGGATTGGTAGCTGCAATAGAAAGCAGCTATCAGTAGTTTGCTGCAGTAAGAATTTTGATGTTTATTCGTATTGATATTTTCAACTGTTAAAAATAATCAGATTAGTGGAGAAATAAAACATAAATTATAAGGAATACGAATGTGTAAGAGCTTAACACATCCAAATTGTTATAATAAAATACAACTAATACATGAATGATGAATTGCTATGATAAAACACATATATTTCAGCCAGAAAAGATTCGAAACACATCTACGATATATTATAATGTTTCTTCTTTTAGTCTATAGAGCTAGCAGTACATACAAACCAAAATGCTTTTCACACCACACCCATAAATGAAATTTATTGCATGGTAAAATTTTAAATCAACATGTATGACATATTACAATTTTCTATTGTTAGTCTGTAGAGTTGAGAGCACATAGGCAGTACGTATTAAGCAAAATGCTTTTCACACCAAACCCAATTTCGTTGTATATATCAATTGCAGGTAAATTAAGCGTAGCAACAATTTTAGTGGTAACCAATAAGTAGAGTAGAGGGGAAAGAATACATGTTGAAAAGTAAGTACCATCTGGTAGAAATAAAAGGCATGCTAATCTGGTTTGGTATATGTTGCAAACGTCTAAACTTGCTGATAATTGTGGATGCCACCATCGTACTTGTGCTTGGAAATAAATTAATAGCCTGATCAAGTGGGATAACCGTTTATGCAGTCAGTGAAAATATAGTAATGGAGAAGTGGATCTATCAATTACGGCGGAGCAATGACCATGAGATATAGAGAGGCCGAGCAGATCCAAGCCATGCAGAATTCGAGGCGAAGTTGATTGGGTTACTAAAATAGGTAAGATAATTTGGTGATGACAATGAAGAGCTAGACGAACTTGGAACGATGCTGAGTTAATGGTTTTTTTTCTTTTTTTTCTTTTGAAGCGGGAAGCAGAAGGAAATGACGGAGAACGATGAAGAAGAAGTTGAGAAGATGAAGAAAACGGAACAAAATGAGTGGGAAATGGGGAACGTGTTTTTCGGTGACATGCAGCATAAAAAGTAGGTATGTAGTTACGGTTGTACCCTTGACCCAATTACAACAAAGATTATGAAACGTGTGTGTGTGAGGAGCATTCAATGGCACCCCAAATAGTGAGCACCCCATTTTTCCTCCTATATGAAACAAACATTTATATTAGAATAAGTGAGTGGGAGGTAGGAGAATGAGTGGAGAGAGAGAGAAACAAGATATGTGGTTGAAATCAGTAGGGATGAGCAGGAAAACCGATCATAAACCGAAACCGAACCAAAACAACATAAAACCCCATCTTAGAAAACTGCACCGAAACAAAACCGCAAAACTGATGAAACCGCACCGCTAGTATGGTCCGAGTTCGGTTTTTTATCTTTTCTCAAACCGCGAAACTGAAACTGCACCGATGTACTTTATGGATGTTTGCATTCCAACATCACTTTATCTTGTATCTTTTTTCAAGCCTTCAGTACTTGCATTCCAATACCACTTTGTCTTGTATCCATTTGATGCTTACGTTTTACTCCACTTCGGCTACAAACATAAGAAAATATATAGTTTACCTGGATTGATAAATGGACAATGTTGTATTTATCGTAGGTTACATTTTTTTGAGAAAATACTGATTGCTGTGATTGGGTTGTGTTTATGTGTGATAATGTTATGTTCACGCTGACTGGTTAGGGAACAACGCCTTTTTTATTAATCGATTTTGAAACCAAAACTGCACTTTTAAAAATCGAAACCGCACTTTTAAAACCGAACCGTACTAACGGTTCTTGGTTCGGTTCCCGTTCTTACTTTTGAAAATCGCACCCTAGCTGTTCCGAGTGCGGTTTTAAGTCAAAACCGCACCAAACCGCACCATGCTCATCCCTAGAAATCAGAGGGCATTTAGGGGTGCTGCACCGTTTGAGGTGTCATTGAACGCTCACATATATATATATATATGTGTGTGTGTGTGTGTGTGTGTACATATATATATATATATATCACTACAAGAAAGGTGCAATTTGGTTATGGACGGTAGCGACGGCTGGCGACGGTTAAAAAAAGCAGCCCTCGCTAGTCGTCGCTAACTGTCACCTTAAAACATATATACTACGAGCCTACAGAAAAGATCGATCATTTCTCCCTTACCCCCAAATTCTCACCCACGGTCAAAAAAAAACCTTCGCTTCAATCGCCTCAGCCCCGACACCCCCGCCTCAGCTCAGACGCCGACCGCCGCCTGCTCTTACTCCTTCTCTCCAGCCGTCACTTACTCTTCTTCTAGGTATGATTTCTACCCTAATTTTCTAAGTTAATTAATTAATAGTCATTTAAATGTATACATTGTCTGATTATATTATGATTGTTGAATTATTGTTGACTTAGTAATGGTTGAAAACCCTAAAATGTGAATTTAGTTGTTTATTGGTGAATATTGTATGTTAGTTGATTTTGTGCTTATGTATGTGTTAATGAATCGTTTCTTTATAGATAATAATCAATTATTGATGTTGAATTTATAATATAGCCAATTAGATTTTAATTTTAAAAACTATTTAGGTGATTATCGATTAGAAATCGATAAATAAATTTTGTGAATTTAGTTGATTGGTATACACGTTGTTGTTGCTGGGTTTTGTAATTGTTGGATATAGGATTGGTATACATGTTGCTGGATATAGCTATTTAAAAGCGATGGTTCTGAAATTGTTATATAATAGGTTGCAGACGGGCCTTAGTAGCTCTTGACACCGTCGTCCACAGACCATGGACGATTTATTTGATTGTATTGTGTTGTAAATGATTGATTGTGGTTGCAACAAAATTGAATGTGTTTGTAGTAAATTCATTGTGCTTTAAAAATGATTTGTATTGTGAAAATTATTGGAATAGAATGACTATGTATGGCGCAAGCCAAGGCCTAGGTTAGTAGAAGAGCCGTGCTGGACATGGTGTCGGTGCTACCCACCCTGCCGTTGTAATGCCGAAATTTTCTGAAATAAACTATGAAAAATATTCATGTGTTAAATAAATTGTTTGAACAATTAAATTAACATTTTTATTGTATGTATGAACCACTAAAAATATTCATGTGTTGAATAAATTATTTGAACAATAAAAATCACATTTTTATTGTATGTATGAACCACTAAAAATATTCATGTGTTGAATAAATTCTTTGAACAATAAAAATCACATTTTTATTGTATGTATGAACCAATAAAAATATTCATATGTTGAATAAATTGTTTGAACAATAAAAATCACATTTTTATTGTATGTATGAACCACTAAAAATATTTATGTGTTGAATAAATTGTTTGAACAATGAAATTAACATTTTTATTGTATGTATGAACCACTAAAAATATTCATGTGTTGAATAAATTGTTTGAACAATAAAAATCACATTTTTATTATATGTATGAACCACTAAAAATATTCATGTGTTGAATAAATTCTTTGAACAATAAAAACATCATTTTTATTGTATGTATGAATAATTAAATATATTCATGCATTGAATAAATTCTTTAAACAATAAAAATAACATTTTTTTTTGTATGTATGAACCACTAATTAAAAATATTCATAGACATTGTTAGATAAAAAATTTGTTAACGGTGGAAGCCAAGTTCAGGAGAGGGGTAATGCATAGACGTTACTCCGGTGCTACAAAATGGCGCCGTTGTAATGGTAAGTTTTAAAGTTTACCGTTTAGTTGAGAAATCTGAAATGAAACACTGTCGAGATATAACAATGTGGTGCGTAAAAGCTTTAGTCCCAAAAGTCTTTATATTTTTGTGTCGAGATATATGTATGTGTTATCGAAATCACTGACATATATTTTTGAATCAGGAAAAATGTTCGACTATTACATTGACTGTAGTTGGATGTATGAAGTTAGAATTGGAATGAAAGCCTTAGTGAAAGAACATTTCTAGAATTGTGTAAATGATTTTGTTAGATTTGCAGTATTTAATAATCGAAATTACGAGGAGCTTCGTTGTCCATGTAGTAAGTGTAAACTGATGAGGTTTCATAAACCGTACATCGTTAAAGTACATTTGTATAAATCAGGTTTTGTGCCAAATTATTGTTTATGGGATCGTCATGGAGAGCTTGTTGCGCTTACAGTAAATCTTGCAGCGTCGGAAGTCGAATTAGTTATGACGAATCCAATAGAAGATATGATGGAAGATGCAGCACGGTCAATGTTCCATACCGGTCAGGTTGACGACGATGATTTATTGGCTTCAGCTAAGCGGCTATTGTGGAATGGTTGTGAAAGTGGAACTGAATTATTGGTAACCGCTGAGTACATCACCATGAAATCAAAATTTAACCTTGTAGAAGCTACATTTACAGCGGTTGTACAAGCTGCAAAAAGACATATGCCAATCGATAATCTGTTGTGCGATAGTCATTACAAAGTGAAATCACTAATGTCAACTTTTGGTTTGCCGTACCAAAAAATAGATACTTGTGTTTGTATTGGAAAGATGATATTAATCTTAAAAACTATAAAAAATGTGGCGGGGAAAGGTATAAACCTAGAAAAAATAAAGGTAAGGAAGTTCCGTATACGAGAATGCATTATTTACCAATCATCACTAGACTACAACGATTATATGCATCCTAAGTCACTGCATGTCATATGCGATGATATAGCGTGCGAACACAAGAAGATAGAACTTTGACACATCCATCAGATGGAGAAGCATGGAAACATTTTGATAGGACATATCCTACATTTGCCATAGAGAGCCGTAACGTCAGACTTCATTTATGCACAGATGGGTTTTCACCTTTTTCTCAGTTTGGTAGTAAATATTCATCTTGGCCTATTATCGTTACTCCTTATAATTTACCTCCGTGGATGTGTATGAAAACTCCATATATGCTTCTCACTGTTATCGTTCCTGGTCCTAATGATCCAAAATAAGGCATCGATGTTTATCTACAGCCATTAATTGAAGAGCTGAAAAAACTATGGGATGAAGGAGTTGAAACATACGACATTTCAAAAAAAAAAGAATTTTCGTTTGTTCGCTTCTTTGTTATGGACAATTAGTGATTTTCTTGCATATGAGATGCTTTCAGGTTGGAGTACGGCCGGTCGTCTATCTTGTCCTTTATGCATGGAAGAAACACAAGCATTTTTCTTATGGTATGGAAGGAAGCATTCATGGTTTGATTGTCACCGTTGTTTTCTGCATACCAATCATACTTTTAAAAGAGATAAAAAAACTTTAAAGCTAACAGCGGAATGACTGTGCAAGCACCCAGAATTTGGACAAGTGAAAAAATATACGATATTGTAAAGGATTATCCCAAGATCCATGAGACTGGAGGACAGATAGAAATTCCGGGTAAATCTGACATTCATAATTGGTGTAAACAAAGCATATTCTGGGAGCTACCTTATTGGAAAGATCTCAAACTTCGACATAATATCGACGTTATGCACAATGAAAAAAAATGTATTTGATAACGTGTTTAATACTATTTTGAATGTCAAATGTAAAATAAAGGACGATATATATATATTCGAGACGTGACATAGAAGAATATTGTAAACGTCCAGAACTTCATATGAAGCCCAATGACAATAAAAACCCCAAAGTGTGCTATGAACTAGACAACAAACAAATAAAACATGTACTGAAATGGGATGAGGGACTGAAATGTCCGGATGAGATTTCTTCTAATCTTCGCAGATGTGTTGACTATAAAAACAATAAATTGAGTGGGATGAAAAGTCATGATTGTTATATCATGATGGAATATTTATTACCAGTGGTGTTCAAAGAATTATTGCCTGTAAAAGTGCGGGGTGTTTTAACATAGTTAAGCTTATTCTATAAACAACTTTGTTCGGCAACATTAAAAATTGATCGTCTCCGTAAACTTGAAGTAGAAATTCCGATATTGATTTGCAAATTGGGGAAATATTACCTCCAGGATTTTTTAATGTAATGGAGCATTTGCCTATTCATCTTCCATCCGAAGCTATTCTTCGAGGTCCAGTGCAATATGGATGGATATATCCTTTTAAAAGGTAAAATTTGTGCTTACAATTCAAAGTGACATTAGTGCATATAAATTGAATTAATTTTATTTTAGGTATCTGAACCATTTGAAGAAATAAGTATGACAAAAAGCACGAGTTGAAAGTTTGATTTGCAAATCTTATCTAGAAGAAGAAGTTTCGTTCTTTTTTCTCATTACTTCAGTGATCATGTGAACCTATCATTTATAAGTGGTCCTCGTAATGATATAACCGTGGAACCCAACTTTTGTCCGACAATGTTATCTGTTTTTAGACGACATGGGCGATCTTTTGGAAAATGTGTAGAAATATGGTTAAATGATACAGATCACCATGTAGCATACACATATGTTCTTCTAAATTGCGCTGAAGTTGCACCATGTGTACATCAATTGTTAGCTAGTAATAAAATCATTTATATTTGCAGTATTTACGGATCAGAAAATCCAAATGGCGATCTCAGTAAAGATTTGGCTAAATGGTTCTCGAAGTACGTTTACGATCCAATAAACTGCGTCAACGACGAGGGTTTGCAACCCTGGACCAAAAAGAAATGTTAAGACTTATCCAATATTCTTCTTCAATGGATTTAAATTCAACACCAAAGACCATGGTACTGACAGATTAACATATAACAGTGGTGTATTTGTCAAAGGTAGTGATGATCCCGAAAAGCATATAAAAAACATTTATGGCGTCTTGACACAGATGTTAAAGTTGACATATTATGTACAACCCATTGAAAAAGTTGTTCTATTCAAGTGCAATTGGTTTAGCAATGTTCCTGGTACTGGAATCAACGTGCATAAAGATTATAAGCTTATAGAAATAAAGCACACATCACATTACTATAAGTATGATCCTTTTGTATTGGCAAAGCAAGCATTACGAGTTCACTTTGCTACGTATCCGTCCTTAAAAAGAGATAAAGAAGATTGGTCTGCTGTAATTAAAACGAAGGCAAGATTTACATTTGAAAGAATTGTTATTCCAGACGATGCAACGTATCAAACAGATGCAAATCAAAATGATGAAATAATAATTGCTAATGATGTTAATTTAGAGTCTTTGAACGATGAATCAAATGAATTAATAGAAGCATTTGAGAGTACAGAGGACAACAATATAGAGTATGAGACCGAGACTGAATCAGAAAATGAAGAAGAATATTATTATTTGTATCGTTAGTTGTTTACATACGATGTACAATGATATGTTTTATATGATGTGCTATGTTGTGAGCTATGACGTACAATGATATGTTTTGTATGATGTGCTATGTTGTGAACTTATATGATGCGCTGCGATTATCTGGTTCTTCTTCTTTTATGTAAATGGGTCTTGTAGTTGCATTTGATAATATATATTGTATGAGTTTATTTGATAATGGATGTGCTTAATGATATATGAGTTATTATTATACGAAATAATATGTTTGTGACAGATATGCCTCATAGACGCCAACCTACCCACAGTTCAGAGGCAGGTGCGAGCGGTACAACACCGGATTTACGTCCGGTCGTAGAGCTCGTGCCCAAGTCTGCAGGGTAAGTTTTTAATTTCCTGAATGTTTAGTATTCAAAAGTTATTAAATGCTAATATCGTACTTTCTGTAGGGGGGTTAATATTATTCCAGGAGGTGTTGTTTTAGGTGTGTCTAGAAATGCATATGTCACTAGGTGGACACAGGCGTGGCCTCACTGGGACGATATTCCTATGCAGAATAGGAATGCCATCCTCGCAGAGGTTCTTGTAAGTATAAATTTATTTCTCATTTGCAAAATTATATAAAATATGTAATACAATTTTGTTTGTTAATTTATAGGTTGTTGTATGTGTCCGAGGAGAAGATATGGATGTTTTCCTCACCACATGGAACCAGAAGATGAGGAAAAATTATTCAGGCAATGTATACAAGGAAAAAGCAGTGACAAAGAGGCCTCAATGGATGAGCGAGGAGGTCTACGCCGATTTCCAGAAATTGTGGGCCACGGAAGCTGCGAGGGTAAATTAATTAAGCTTATTTTAAATTTTTATTTTGTATATCCATCAATTAATCATATAATTAAATATACAGGAGCTTTCAGAGCGAAACCGAGCAAACAGGCTCAAAAATCCTGCTTTGCATCGGGTTGGGTCTAAGTCCTTCTCCCGGCATCGTCACGAATTGGTACGAACGAAAAATCACATTTACAAATTGTTCTAAACTTTTTAAATCATATTGATAAATTCAAATATATATTGTATCATTTCAGATGTCGACTCTCCAATGGGAGCTTACACTTGCCGAGGTATTTACACAGACTCATGCCGTCGAGCGGACAGATGAGGAGGGTAACACCTCATATACCTGGACGGATACTAAGTCCCGTGGAGTGATGATTAGCATTCGTAATAATTTGTATTTCAACTGTTATTTTGAAATTGAGTATTTAATGTATTCCATAATTGTCCGCTATCGCAAGACAAATACAAGGCGGCGTTAAATGCTCGAGCGACACAGTTAGGTCATGAGCCGGACGTGGAGGAGTGCAATCGCATTTGGAACAAAATCATCGACTCGCCTACTAGGGGTAGACGCCACGACTTTGAAAACATAGAGGTAAAGCTTTTTACTAAAGGATTTAAACATATCCAAGTGCTATTAATTCTCTTCACATCAGCACCAAGTTCATCCTTCTGAACTAGATATTTATAACATCGCATCAAAACTAAAAAACCAAGGATAGTTGGATAATGTACACAAAATCATTATAATACTTCTGTACTTGCACTACAACAAAAAACATATTTTATAGTGGACAATTATCATTTTCAAAACACTTTAACAACATCTGGACTACCATTGTCATATCCATATTTGCAACAAAAAAAAATCCCACAAATTTTACACAGCGTTCTCAACAAGAAGCTCTTTCTGCAATACATAAGAAATGTTATTTTCTGCAAATTCAATGTTTTTTATATAATATAGTTATGATTTTGTAACAAAGATAAATTATCGTAAAAGACGAACAAGTCGTTAATGTGTGTGTGTGTATATATATACACATTTTATAACAATCACTTTAATACATTATAAATTGGATTAACACATGCTTACACTCAAAAAACGGAGGGTCATACCCATTTAATCAACAATCCACTGTCATTTATAATTCATTAACTAAGCCACATTGCAATAACAACCAGTTTTAAATTTAAATAATATGATAAATTAACCAAACCATATTGCAATACCATTGAAATATTAATTTATCTCATACACAGTTATAATGTAATAATTACAGATAGCGGGTACTCAGGCCTCTTATACGAGGCGTTAGGACGAGGAGGAGATCATCATGCTTCGACAGCAGGTTGCAGCTCTAGAGGATTTTCAGAAGAACAAGCTCGAGACCGTGCTATATGCGCGGATTGCTGCATAACTTCAGGGGCATGGGGGTAATGCCACCGAGTGTGCCTACTGCCATGGAGAAGGACGAGGAGGACGAGGATGAGTAGGTACCTGTCCCTTTTTTTATTTTGGACTTGGTTTGTAAACACAAACTACTTGTTGATCATGAACTTGAGATGTTTGTGATGTTTTGTGGAGACGATGATAGTTTGTTTATTTGATGTGGACGTGTTGACGGTTTTTGGACTGTTTATTGTTTATATTTATCGTTTATTAGCTATTTAGTCGTGTATGAGTTGATTTATAGCATTTATAAGGTGATTGAATTTGAAGTTTAGGTGATGGAATGTGAAACTGATTGTATATGAGTTGCGAATATATTGGGTTTGAGTTGGTGTGATTTGATGGCTTGTTAGCTGTCGGAAAACAAATAAATATCATAGTTTAGTAACGGCTAGTGACGGCTTTCTGGTCACGTAGGGTGACGGTTGGCGACGACTTGTGAGGGATTTACACACAGCTTTGCCACGAATGGTGACGGTTGGTGATGGCTCTTTTGCAATGTCTTGCTACGAATAGTGACAGCTGGTGACGGCTCTTTTGAAATGTTTTGCTACGGTTTGTTATGGTTTGTGACGGCTATATAGCGACGGGTAGTGAAGGCTTCTAAAGACTATAGAAAATATAACCGTTTGTCCACGTGGCATGCTTGCCATCGCTAACCGTCGCTAAATTGGTGTCCACAACCGTCACTAAGGTCGATGCTATTTGCTTAGCGTCCACATATTTTGTGACGGCTGTTAGCGATGGCCGGTGATGGCCGTCGACGGTTTTTTGCCATCGCTATTTATGCTGATTCTTATAGTGTATAGGCAGATTCAATAGCACTTTATAAATGGAGCACCCCAATAGCCTCCCTATTTTCCACCTCTTATTTCCACTCTCTCTCCCTCCACACATTCTCCCTACATCCGCTATCTTATTTTAATATAAATAAGAGGTGGAAAACAAAGAGGCTATTGGGGTGCTCCATATTTGGGGTGTCATTGAATGCTCGCATATATATATATATATATATATATATATATATATATATATATAGGAAAAGTCTATTTTGACACAATTGGTGAAACAATGAATTCACACCATTGGATTGCCCCTGAATTCCACCTTCCCATGTAATGATAAAAAGATCCAATGGTGCAGATCTTTTGTGTCACCATTTGTGTCACCAGATTGTGTCAAAATAAACACTTCGATATATATATATATATCGGAGGGTTCCCTTGCACCTCTTATATTGCACGTGAACTCTCCTTCTGAATCTCATCCACCCATTCCTCCACTCATTCTCTCTTTCCATTTGAATATTCTTTCTTAGTGGGAAGAGTGAGAATGAGTGGGGGAATGAGTGGATGAGATTCGGGGAGGTTCACGTGCAATATAAGAGGTGTAGCGAAACCCTCCCCATATATATATATATATATATATATATATATATATATATATATATATGTATATATATATATAGGCCAACTATTTGGACACAAAATTAAACACAAAGTGAGAGACATAAAGCCTCGACCATTGGATTTGTTTGTCTTTATGTGGAGAGTGTAATTCATGGGAGAATCCAGTGATTGAGATTTATTTTGTGCAATTTTGTGTCCTCATTTTGTGTCTAAATAGAATTTCCCATATATATATATATATATTTGTGTGTGTGCGCGCGCGCACGTGTGTTCTCTACTTTAGACAATCAAATATTAATTTATTTTTAATTTATTTTCTTAAATCGACAATGTTAATAAGGCATTTTCTTTCGATCCAATCTATATTTTTTAATAGTTTTTTGCAATCAGAATGACAAGCCAAATAGCCTCTTATCATTAGTCGCTAGAGGTCACTCGAATATGCCATAATGCGTAGTATAAAGGTGTGTTTGAGGGCAGAGACGGAGCTAGGATTTCGAATCATCCCGGGCTATGTAATATTATTCTTCAACCAAATAGCTAGGATTGTAAGAAAATTTGACATGTTCAAAATGAAATAAAATGTATAAAAAAAATAAAAAAGCCACCAATAGGCTAACAGAAGTGGAAATAACAGTCAAAAATTATATATGTATCTTTTACTTCATTTATTTCTTCATTATCGTTTCAGTCAAACTTTTTTATTATGAAAGGAAGAAAAACTGATTTGTGAGAAGATTTAGCCTGTTTTGATAAAGGAAAGAGTTAAAGAGTAATGACTTTGCATTAATTGAATGAGATATGTGAGTAATATGAAATAAAATTTCAGAGATTGACCCGGGCTATAGCCCATGGTACTCTTGCCATGGATCCGTCCCTGTTTGAGGGTAACAGAAGTAGAGAATAATAGCGGAGTATTTTAGCGGGGTATTGTAGTTAGCGGAGAATGCGTTTGGGATTTTAAGCAGACCATTTAAGCGAATAATTTTTAATTTTGTTTATAAATTTTAATTAACTTATGTTTAAAACAGAACAATATCGTTAATGTTGAATAACACAGTTAACCAAACAGAACAACCCACTACATAATAATATTACATAACAATAACACATAAACTAATAAAATGGAGAAATACATACCTATAACATAATAACGAAGAAAATTACACTACACCATAGATGACATATTGCAACAAAATTACAAGGTGTTGCCAGCTAAAATGTAAAGATAGTTGTGTTGATTTTTGTCTGTTTCAACATTCGCTTTAAGTGTTAGCATAAATATCAGTAAGATGTTGCACTAGCTATAAATATATTCAAATTAAAAAATAAAATAAAATTTTACAACCCAACGATCCACACCATCATTTAAAACAAAATCTCAACCATCAATCCACACCATCATAAAACCGAGAACCATAAGGCAGCCCGGCCTGGAACTAATTCAACCCGCAAACAGCTAAAAACCGTCGAAAACCGCGGTTTAATAGGGTTAAACCAGTTCTAAGTCAAGAAATAAACCAAACCAATTTGAAAACCCAAATATTTAACCAATTTTCAACATGCAAAAATGCAGTTGGATTGCCTTATGAAAAGCTCTGAGGCATCCCACGCTGAAAACAAAGCAAGAGACCTTTATAAGCTCAGCTTGAGAATTGCCTTTGCTTTTTGGTGATGTGGGACATTTTCTTCCTGGTAGTATTAATTTTATGCTTTACACACAACATTCTTTTAATTATTAGAGCACTCCCAGCGGTGGGGATTCAATTTGAAATAGCGGCGAAATGGATATTCCCGCTCTCCAACAGAAGCGCGATGGGTGTGGGCGAGCAAATGAAATGGCGCCGCTCGTCATTTCCAATTTGGAGCGGCATCGTATAAACGGTTTTGCGAAAACCATATATATGATAAACAGTTTTCTGAAAACCGTTTATCATATAAATAGTTTTCACAAAACCGTTTACATGATATGGACCAATCTGTTTAAATGCACGTCCTTGAGCACTTTAAACCTTTCTGAATTCGTTAAACATTTTAAGTTTTTAAATTTCTTTCATATTTAATTATTTAAAGTTTGTAGTTTATTTTTTTTAAATTTGTTTCAATGCTTTTAAGTTTTTAAATTTGTTTCTTATTTTTAAATTTATTGACCTTTGAAGTTTGAAAATATATGTTTTAAATTTATTAATTCTGTTTAAGTTTGAAATTTTGTTTTTTATCTTAACATTAGGTTAACTATTTTAAAATTATAGTTGTAACTTATTTTTTTATTTTTAAGTTTTAAATTTTCTTTTACATCACAGAATTACATGAACTCAATTTTTATTTTTCCCGTGTATTTAAAATTATATACGCATAATTAACTGTTTTAAATCTTTTGTTTTCCTTAAGCACTTTATATCTTTCTAGTTTGATAGTTGTCAGGTTGTATAACATATGTTAGTTATTAAAAATGGTATCAATGACACTAATTACACAAAATACGTGTGATACAACACATGTTCATTATAACATCACTAGCCAAATGTTGGATACAAGAGAAATAACTAAATACTGGCCACTAAAATATAGGATACAAGAGATGTTAAACTAGGAAATTCAGTACGCAAGCACATTAATTGTTACGCTCAATCTGAAGGGATTCTAAAGAGGTTCGAAGATGCCTAATCTCTTGTTCTAACTCGTTGGCATAAGAAATACCCCTTGGACATAAACGGTCGTCTAGCCACTCAACATAATTGCATCCGTTAGGTCATAGCTAGCATAACTGGATCCTACGACCAATATTCTCTCCGTCCGCCCGGACTACTACCACCACCGCGTAACCACAGTGGCAACAAATGGGATATGAGTTAACCTCCTGCCCGTTAGGATATTGGTTAACTGAAACTCATCGTACCTCTTGTTCATATGGAGGCCGAACTACCGAGAATTGATCTACCACTTGGATAGTCGGAGGACGCGGGACTGTAGCCGTTGGTAAGTGTTCTTCATTTACAGTTTGAACTACTTGATGACCTACATATGGAACATGAGCAATTGGTGGATGAATCGTTAGGCGGGTCAGCTCCGGGTAGTCACGATGCAGGTCCTCGTAGTGCTGCTCTTGGTATTTGATATTCCAATCAATATCTGTTCTTGAACTTGATGGCGGACGCTCAGCAAAGTTTTGATCATAGTTCGAATCCATTGACGAGGGCCATGACCATGAAGGCATTTTTTATCTTGATGAAAATTTTGGTTCCAAACTAAAAAGTAGTAACCGTAGATATTTATAGGGGCAATATGAGGAGTAAACATACAACAAATTTGATGGAGTAACCTTAGACTAGTCAATGCAGGGTTATAGTAGTGTACATGTGACGACTCCTTAAATTACGTAGTTATTAATCTTTCCTGATAAGACTAGTCAATGTAGGGTTAAAACAGTGTACATGTGAAGACCCATTAAACTAAGGTGATATGACAAGTCAGTGGGCTCTGAACAGAAAATGTCTCCTATAGTGATTCTTAACACCTTAACATATGTAGCAATAGAGCACTATAGCGATAGGATCCATCTCTGAAGCGGTATGACTACTCAGGAGCACTATAGCAAAAGAGCATTGGAGCACTAAAGTGATATGTAGCAATAGAGCAGTATAGCAATAGTGCACTGGAGCACTAAAGTGATAGGAAGACTGTAACAATACAACACTGGAGCAGTGATAGGACTGCTCAGTATAGGACGACCCAGTTTTAACTCCTTTATGTTTTTTAGCTCCTTTGTGTAGTGATAGACGACCAAGTTTTTTCCTATATATAACGGCTTCTCTAAAGCCACCTCCTCCATCCTCTTTCATCATGTCGAAACACGAAAATGAAAGTGTAGGCTCAACCATGGACAAATGGGAAAATGACGATGAAGCGATAGCTAATCAACGACCTGGAAAAGAAAGAGTAGTTGAAGGGCGCGTTGTCCAGCCACTACGTCCGGGTGGATCCAACCCTATTTGTCGTTGTGGAGAAAAATCGGTTGTGGTTGTTTCGAAAACTGTAAAAAATGTTGGTCGTCGATTTTTCATTTGTGAAGCCTTCGAGGACCATAAGATTTATCCTGACGAAATTGATTGTTGTTACTTTAAGCAGTGGATTGGCCCTCCGATGTGTGAACTGGAGTTCAGAATGCACTGGAAGCGCAAGCTGAAATAAGACGCTTGAACAAGAATGTTGCTGACGCAGCTAGAGCTGGATTTTTCCCACATCTGTGGTAGGTGTACGTTGAAACTAGCGTAGTGTTTCTTATTTTACTTTGAATTTGACGTTTGTATGCTTAGTTTTTGTAGTTCGTATAATTGTAGTTTGCATTTCTTAATGTTTTAATCGTCGTTGTTGTTAGCTTCTCAGTAATGTAATGAAAAATATTAAACAACATAACAATACACAAAACAATAACAGTATATAACAAACAAAATTACAGTACCATTAGTACCTGACAATACGCATAACAACAACAAAATATTATATTACCATTAAACTAACAAACCATTACACTAAATCATTACAATACGCATCACAATACATCTAATAGTAGACATAACAATATTATAGTACCATTAAACTAACAAACCATTACATTAACATTAGCACCTAAAAAGTCATACAAACATCTCTTCGAACTTCACTGAATATCCTCAATGCATGGAATGTAAATCCCACTTCCTTTCTTCTTTCCTTTTCCCTTAAATAGAGACTTCACCTTGCTGACTAAATCACTGCTCTTCTGCTAACTTTTGTCCAAACTCTTGCCTGCACAAACATAAACACTTTTTTATATGTGAACTTTAATAAACTTAGAACTAAATAAATATTTATATGTGCACAAGTTACATGTGCATATGGAGTTAAATTAACAAGTACCCGACGTCGACGAAGATGAGGTTGGATATCCAAGCCTAACACCATATTGATTAGTACGTACATCACTGGATTGACCACCTTCATCGCTATCGTCGTCGTCATCCTCCTCCTTATCACCCTCCTCATCTTCCTCATCACCCTCCTCATCACCCTGCTCATTACCCTCGTCATCTTCTTCCTTCTCCTCTTCCATCTATACACGAGTTTTTCTTTTTTTCCAGCTTTTTTTCGACCTGACCATTTAGACGCCAAACCCAACACTGGTTCCCTAAAAACCTGCATGTTTATTTAAAAACAAACACAATATCATTATACAAATAATACTAGGGATTCTATGTTCTGAGCAATATTGAAAAACAAACATGTATCACAAAAATTAAATCGATAACTTACAAATTCGTCTACAACTTATGTTAATCCTACTCAAGTCCTCTTCATAATACTTCGACTGTTCAAGAGCTAATTGTCGCATACCCATATTCATTTCCCATAAACTATCAACGGTGTAATGGGACAGAACTGGCGGTATATTCATCAAATGAGGAATGGGTAACGGCTCATGTCCTGTCCATTGTAAGTTCCATCCAGGATCCTCGGCCCACTCACTTTGTTGTGGTTGTTGATAAAACTGAGATGCATAATTAACTTCTGAAGACGTGACAATTGGGGCTTCAATTCCTGCCTTCAAAGCAGAAGGTCCGAAAAATCCATATTACCGATACGGACTGAAGCATCTAGTAATGGACCAACATCTCTGCCCACTAAGCGCCAATATGTGTCGTAGTCCATGTCTGGCTCTTTACATATATATACTGTTGACAATCATCTTGGTATAAGGCTTGTTGCAACTCCGCATATGTAGAATATGTCATCTTACAGGTCATGCGTGTGGGAGGATCAATGGGAATAGTCGCCCAGCCTGTAAGCTACCTCATACACCTCTCTCCTAAATACATCTCATATGAGCCACTGGGTGGAACAATCAAAGGAAACCGTTTCATCGATAGGTTGCGTGCATGGATAATCTCTGCATTAGCGAATGCGACTGAATTTTGCCACGGATTCCAATTTATATGCATTGCGTGACGATGGTCAATATGATAACGTGTGCAAGAGAACAAATGAGCCGAAGTATCATGCATGATGAACCTTTTTTTTCTCCCAAGCTCTCAATCTCGGATATGAAGCTTGATTCACCTCTTCTTTGACAATATATTCGCACACCATCATGTACTCAAAAAACCATTACCGCAAAACAGAAAGATGCAACATTAAACACTATAATAAACCACTGAGACATAAAAAAACTGTGTGCTTACTATAGCTCATCATACCTGCAGTAGCTCAATGAAACCAGTTATATGCCCTCCGTTAAGGGACAACAACATCCAAACTCTGGTAGAGGTAACTCATAATCGCCAAACCCTAATCAAACTGTTCCGCTAAGCATAAATCAAATACGGCCTCCAAATATCCCAGACTAATAGTGTCATTTGTTGTCGTAAAAAATAGAGTACCCATCATATACAAAACAAAAATGCGGGCAATATGACTATTGTTAGCACCGGCCTCGAGGTAATCGTCATGAAAGTACTTCACAAAATGCCATAAAGCAACATTTCCTACACGTATAACTTTCTCCTCTAGAAGTGGCAATAGTTTTTTTTTTTTTTGCATTTTCGAATTGCCCCCAACCCTCATCATACGGTATCGTTTGATTATTCATTCCCATAGTAAAATCTAACAGTGTAAACCCGATCTCCGTACTAGGAAATAAAAAAGGTATGCGTAGTCGGCCACCAATGCTCAACAATAGCATGTATGCATCTGTTGTCAGAGTTTTTCAATTCAATTTCCATAAATTTTCCAAATATACTCACTACCGGATCTCAAATTTGAAGATACTCTTTAACTTTCCTCCACCATTTCAACATTGTCGTAAATGCACCATGACATCTCATCTTGTCGCGATTCTAGTTATAAGACTAAATCAGTTACATAATCTTTTCATATCGAATAATTTTAGTTAAAACACTTTGAAACAAAAAAATAGACCGTAATCTCTTTTCCATTATTGTAGATATGTGTAACTCTTTCTTATAGACTTGTGATAGACATGAATGGAAACGCCGGATCAATTGTTGTCTCCTTCCCTGCTCCATAGCCACCTTCTTCGCTTTCAACCGTTTCTCGATTTTTTCGCGAAACTTTTCTCCTACGTAACCCACTCATGGCGCTAGTGCCTTCAATGATTTCCTCTTCCATCATCAACCAATTCAACTAATTTGGTAAACCAACAAAAATGTCCAAAACGATGGGTTTAAGGTGGAGAATGATGGTGCTAAAGTGATGAGTAAGAGTAGATATTGATTTGTTTGAAACTGTAACAAAAATCCTTTGTTTTTCAAAGATTTTTCGGATTTAGAGTTTTGATATTTGGGGATTTTAATGAAAACCGACGGCTTCTGTTTACAGAGAGTAATGACTCTGTAAACAGAAGTTGCGATTTTTTTTTTTTCAAACACTAAACGGTTTCCTGAAAACCGTTTAGTGTTCATTTAAAAAAAAAAAAATATATATAACGTAGCATCACCTCATTGACTACTGGATCAGTGAGGTAATCAACGCTCAGAGATTCACGCACAAAACATGGTTTGCTTCTGGGAATGCTCTTAGAAAGCAGTTGAATTTTTATTTGAATAACACGGTTCTTACGGTCCAACCGATCGAATCTTTAAAGCCTTCAACCTTCCATCATCACGGTTCAACCCGCGGCACGGTCATGAAAACCATGCTTTTACCCCTAAGCACCAAATCTGATACTTCACGTTACAGCCGGCCAAATGCAAAGTGTGGGGCCACATTAATTGCGGTATTACTGGGTTTCCCTACAAGTTAGGTAATCTATGAGTTTCCTTGTAACAGTTTGTTTTATGGTTTGATTGGATAACGCATTTTCCGCCGTGATGATATGCTTAAATTATGAGCATTCCTGTTTGTCCTATCCACTCACGAGTGCCCAGTTGCCTTATCCTTGTTCGCAACTTGGCCAAGTAATCTACCAGAAAGCTGGAAATTCAAACGAAAACCAAACCTATTTATGCACATGCACCGCCATGTCCCACTATATATGCATGGCTCTAGTTGTTTCTTCTCAGCAACAAGGTAGTTGTCATAGAAGCAGCAATGGGTGGGGTTAGTTGCATTTAAAAATTCGCAAGTGAATCCTTTTAAGTTCATGTTCTAAAATAACCCACAATATGAAATTTTGATTCAATTCCAATCGGTGTATTACATGTTGCAAGCAACAAATTCACCATAATACATTTCCATTACACACGCTTATAATTGTAGCATATATATATATATATATATATATATATATATATATATATATATATATATATATATATATATATATATATATATATATATATAGTAATTATGCATGCCCACAAGTGAAAGATGGAGGCATTTCATTATTGTGCAGGTTCAACCTCCGTATCTGCTTTTGCATGATTCAGGGGGCACTTCTTCCATGATACCTGCACCTCTTGTTGTATTCAAATATTGCCTTATGGTTGTTTTTCTATCTCCCAGGAATGTATGGTCTAAGAAATTATCATACGCTTCTTTCCCTTGGCTTTTCGCTGCCAGAACACTACATTGAAATAGCAGCTTGTTATAATTTAAGAACAAATTAATGGTACGAAGAATTAGAGCCAGTTGATAGAAAGGTCATATAATGGATTGGTGCATGTGTCTGTACCAGTGCTTAAGATAAACTCTGCATGGTAAAACATCATCTCGCCATATCTTATGTACCCCGTATTGCCCACATCTTTTGTATAAAATCTCTTTGCTGCCTGCATACAATTCTTGTTAATTATCTCTTATATTTTGCCTTTTTATAGGAAAGGCATTGTAGCCATATGATATGCATATATCCCGTCCGTATTTAGATAGTTACCTTTGCATCTGATATGATAATACTCCTCGTCTGTGTTGCTAGAACACACAACCTGTAAATATTAAAGTTTATGTCTGTTTTTTTCCTTCTTCACACAGATAAAAATAAACAACGATAGAAACAAAAAAATAAAAAGTGGTGCAAATACTCACAGCTGGAGTCCCATATGGTTTTCCATTAAAATCTTCAGGAACAGCCTGATTAGAAGCAAAAGGTGGATAAAATTAAGGTAATATACTGATTGATCATTCGCAAGTCACAACAACAAGAATATAAGATCAAAAACTTTGATATAACAAGCATGCACTCACGGCTAAAAATCTGTACTCATTCTCCCGTTCAATAAAGGCAGGCACCTACATATGAAATACGATAATTAACATGAAGTAAACATGTATTATCAGTTTCAGAAACAAATATTATTGACTCATTCTGACATGATGTTAATTAAGATATAAATAGCAGATATATATATGTACCTCTTCTAATTTGATCTCAAAAACAGTTACAATCAGAGTTTCATCATGGCAGGGCTCTACGGTCAAACCTGAGACTTCCTGTAACATTGAATATTAACGAGTAATAATTAAATGATATATAAATAAGGTGATAATTACTTAATTAGTACAGAGCATAATGGAAGTCAAACCCCGGTTTCCTGATTCGCCAACCCAAGTCGGAAAAAGACCGATCCAACAGCTGCGTATAGTCGGCGAAAGCCTCTGAGAACTCCAAGTCTGAAATTCCTTACTTCAGAAAACGTGCTTCTAGCGCTTTTCTCTGTAAATGTATTAGTATTAGTATTACATTATTATTTCCATTTTATAAAATTTTAGCAAGTTAAACATACATATATCAAAGGCTTGGGGCAGAGTAATAATACCAGAGAGAAGAGAACCATAACCGCAAATGGAGACGTAGCCATCCGGCGAAGACAGAGCTTTGAAATCGGAGAAGTCGTTGAGCTCAACGTGGCCTTCTGAATGTGTACTGAATGCAGGCATGGTTCAAGGGTTCTTTTTTCTCCTTTTCTTCCTCCTTCTCTTCTTATGGTGAAGAACTTGCCCTTTTTCTTGGGGAGGGAAGGACTACAGCCTAAGGTATATATAACCTCTGTCGGTGAATTTGATTGGATGGCGGGGTCACGTTTCGCAGTTGGCTTTTATAATAGAGCGGCGGCTATCTGAACCCATGATATATTTTAAATTCTGTGTACATTGTTTCAGTTTATATTCCATTTCTTTTGTTGTTCTTTCAGTCGGACGAAATGGACTGCTATGCACAGGGATGGGGAACCCATGACTGTATAATTTCACATCAAGTTGCGGTTTACAATGAAAATACTCTACGATGTTCTTTTTTGCGCATTTAAACGGCAAGGATCACCTGGACCGATATTGCACTTTCCCATGGATCCAACCGCATACATACATATATATATATATACATATATATATATATATATATATATACATATATATATATATATTAAAAATGGCGGCCGCACCCATTTCCCCAGAAACCCTAGCTGGAGAAAACGAAGATGACGACGACGACGGATGGCAGGAGTCTCGACGCAAGGGGAAAAAAACGTTCGTTGACATTCTCAGGCAGTCTCCACGCGTTGTTCAAACGCCAAACAATCAAAACCCTAGAAAGCAGACGTCTTTGACTCACAAATCAAAATCTCTGGTGATCTGCAGTATTTTGAGCCGCTGCAAACCGGCGACGCAAAATACCCAGTCATAGACGATTTGGACTACGCTGAATCAAATAATATTTGGGAAAACTCAATCTATGTCTACATGGCAGGTAAAAGGCCTTACTTTGTCTATTTTAATGCATATATTATGTAATGTTCCATATTTGTACGATAAAATAATTTATTTAATTATTTAAATAATGGTTTAGAGAATTAAATGGTTGTTTAATTAAATAATATTGAATATTTAATTAATTTAAATAATAGAATAATATATTTATTATTCCGAAATTGTTGAAAATAGTGAATTGATAATATAATGTGAACTGGATAATTCAAAATATATATAATTCAGTTTGGAACTGAATTCGAATAACGAATATATTATATAAACGTATAATTATAATATAATTAAAATCGAGCTCGAAATGGCGCGCCAGTTCGTTATTTGGCGATTCGAACTTCAACTGAATGTATGGGATTCGTTTTAAGCCGAATTTCTATGAAACAAGAAATGTTCAAAGCTGGTGAAGTATATTTTTCTAATGAAAGAGAAAAATCGGGATTTTATTGTGTAGATTTTGATATATATCCAAATCAAATTTTAGAAAAGTCGCTATGGAATTCCTTTATAAATTATAGCGATTTATTTATATTATAAAAGGATTTTTCAACATAAATTGAATATCGATTCAACCGGGATTTGAATATCGAGTTATAAATCCAATTGGAGCTGTATGATATTCTGTTGTGAATATATACGATAATATTTATTTACAAATATTTAATTTAATTATTTTTAAATAATTTATATATTTAAATGGGTTATTTAGAGCTTTAAAAATAGTCAGTTTTGCAAACGCCCTCCGTTTTCGATGAAACTAATTTTGTTGGATCCGTAATATTAAATTATTGTTAGATTACAAGTTTCGTGATTTTTGGGGTCACTGTGTGGCCGTACGGATTTTTAATGTGAAAAACAGTCAGTATTTCGACAGTTAAAAATAAGCAGTGTGACCAAACGTAGTTGGAATTTGACGAAACCAGTTTGTTGGAACCGTAATGTCAAACTGTAGCTGCATGTCCAGTTTCGTGATTTTTAGATGTCATGTGTGACTACAAGAATTTTAAAGGACAAATAAAAACAGCAGTTGATTATAATTTAATATAATTTTCGAAAAAAATATCTAAATTTTCTATAAATACTCTTAATATTTTCCTAACCTAATTTCCCTCATCCAGGGTCAACAGAAAAACTAGCCGCCGCTAATTTCTTTCCTCAAACCAAAAATCGCGGATTCCTAAAATCAAAAGACAATCAAAACAAAATCTATAAATCACATTATATACATATGTGAATTGCTCGGATGATTCTCTTCAGATTGGTATGTGTTTTGAAAGGTCCGATGCCTGCTGGAGTCATCTGAGTTCGAACAGCGAACCCTAGGGTTCCGTTATGAATGAAGTATAGACTTCAATCGATAATTTAATGATGATATTTGAGTTGAGGGTTTGATTTCCATCTTGTGTGTGATTTTAGGTGAGATTTAACACCAAGCGATGTCGCGGTTCACTGTACAATGCTACGACGATGTTTGAAACAGAATGACGAAGGGGAACTCAAGTTGTCCCTTGAGGTGATGGAGTGGTTGCTTTTAGGAAGAGAAGGAGGATGGTGGCTTCATTTTGGTGTTTAATGGCATCGAGTAGGAGCATGGATGGAAGGAAGGCACTGAAATGGTGTTGAGTGCGGGCTGTATTTCTTTGATCGGGGAAGAAGAGGGATCTAATTTAAGCGGGTATGGGTTCATGGGGGGAAACGGGCCTGAACGTTTTGGGCCAGAGTAAAGGTGAGGAAAAGAAGTGAGGCCCATCTAAATTAACTTAAAGTTTTATTTTAATTATAAATGTGTAGAACCTTGTATAAGTGATTACTTTATCCTACGTTATCAAAATTCAGCGAAACAAGATCCGACAGGATCGTATGGACGAGCGCTACACATTGGAACTGACTGAGAGTGAATTGGTGTTCATTACAATTTATAGCGAAATAAATTGTCCGTATGAATCAAGCGATGGTTATCGTTATTAACGATGATCGTCCAATGTGAATAAAACTCACTAACTCTAATCAGTTATATTTTTATAACGTATATTTAGAACTGATAAATGATGATTGATTGCTGCGTATTAACTATTTGGTTGAACTGCTAAGTAATTGGTTGAAATTATAGATCTGGTTTTATATATATATATATATATATATATATATATTGATTTTGTTTAGCAGAATATTTCATAGTGAAATGAAATTGATGTTAATTGCATTGTGCAACATCTGTGGATGCAGGGAAACAGGTCGGAGGAATCCAAACAATTATTTTACTTTTTTTTCATATATTGTGTTATATGATGTGATATGAAATCTGTTGCTGATTTTGTATGTTTGAATGATACCAATCATTGTCATATGGTACGTTAAAATACCATAAGGAATACTAGAACGTTAAAAAGAAAACTTTCAATGTTATATTAAAAAAGAAATATTTATCTAGAAAATAAATAAAAAAATTATAAAAGGAAATATTTATAAAATAAACAGAATTTTATAAAAGGAATATAATTAAGGAATATTTATTTAGAAAACAAATAGAACTATAAAAGAGAAATGTTTGGAAAATCAATAGAGTTTTATAAAAAGAGAATTTTACATTAGGAAGGTTTAGACCCGTGCTTCGTACACAGGTGTAACACGATATTGATTTAAAGTAAATATTTTTCAAATAAAATATTGTAAAGGAATTTGGGGTTTGAATTAGGAATTAAAATGGAGTTACTGAAATTAGAAACTGACTGAAATTTTGTTGAATTGAATGGCTTTCTGGGTATCAATCTGATGTTGGTTTCAGCCTTCGGGGTTAATACGTCGGGGGTTGTTCTCTTACTAGATTACAGTTAGAGACCGATAGAGGTGGGAAGATATTGATGCGTGAATCAGAAATGGAAACGTTTTCCAAAGTTAATAACGTATATTTTCTAAAATTAGAAAATAAGGATTTGATGAATATATGGAAATGAGAAACGGGGAAATGAATAAATGTTGATTGATGATTGATCGATAGAATTTCCATCTGGAAATAATGTCGTAGTTTGCACACATGTCTTCCTTTGATAGTTAAATCACCGACTATCGATGATTTTGACCATTTCCGTTGTCAATATGGAGAGACCGGGATCAGATATATCATCTGAAAACCACTCCATATGGCATTAGCGTTGCGAATCAAATATGATGAAGATAATTGAAGACGGAGTTATGCAAGGGCTGTTCAGTAAATCCTAGGTTGAAATTGCCTAATATGGATTTATAGAATAATTCCTTCGGATTGTCCAGTCCCAGGACAACCTGAATGGACGAATGTCCGACAGAGTATATCTGGTAGATCGCGTAAGTTGATCGTTTCAAAAGTATTTACGTTGGTGGCGGAGGAATTCGTTTCTCTTAGCTTATACCCGTGGTATTTTTGGGGGAATCAATTTGTGATTTTACGGGTATGATGATGTGGCATTCAAAGTGAATGAAGGAGTGATCTGTTAAAAGATACGTTATGACCTCAAGCCTCATCAGCTGAGAAATGATAGAAATCGGGCAGGCAACATGACTAAGTGGGTCGCACCTAAGTAGGGTATATTGTCACCATATAGAGAATATTCATATATGTTACTTCTTTCAATTTTGTATCTCCCGGGAATGGTTATGTTGGTATACCAATCATAAGGTGACAATATATTCGATACACTCAAGAGAAATGAGTGGTCGGTCATGTATGGCCGAGTTACAAGATGTTCTTGTTGAACTCCAGTGTATCGCTTCTAGAGTACACTGATCGGAAGGTGGATCCATACCTTGTCATAGTTGGAATCCATTCCCTAATAAGAGCCTGCGGTTTTGATTGTATCTTATATATGTAGAACGTGAGATGAAAGTGTTTCTACTAGATTTCTATTTACTTGATCTAGACATTATTATAATATCAGATAAGTATCATTTTAGAAAAATATTTGGGTTATCGTAAGGTAAAAACCATCCGTGTTTATGTGTGAATCGGTCTTACAATTATCTTTTGGTTCAAAAGGATTTTTGAAAGTTAAATCAAATGATTTGAGTTTACTCACACCAGTCACATGACTGACCCAGAGTTTATTTTGTTTTGTTTTCCTAAACTCTTGGGTGCCCAATTTTGTACGGGCAGTCAAATAGTCGGGATTTACAGATACTTGAAGAGCCGGAGTATGAGGCTTCAAGATTATATAGATTGTTATTTCCGTTGTATTGTAAGTGTTATACTCTAATAATGGTATTGTATACAGATACTGTTTTATTTCAAAGTTATGTTATGAAATATATTTATTCGTTCCGCTGTGAGATTCATGTTTACTTTGATGTTGTATATTCTTCTTCTTCTTCTTTTATTCTCAGTTTCTATCTTGTCTATTCTCACCCTCTAATTTCTTTCATGGACTATCCGGTATTTTCGATGCTTGAATAGCCGACATTGAGTTTATGTCGTTTACTCAGGATCGTGAATCCCCGGGTCATTACAGTGGTATCAGAGCTGAAGGTTAAGTGATTACCTTGGCTCTGTCGCGTTACTCAGTAGAAATGGGGTTAGCAATACCCTAGATTGAGTTGAGTGTATGTATACGAGTGAACGTATTTGTATTTGACATAAAAAGTGTTTTATATTATGGAGATTTATTGGTTGAGTTGTTTATGAGTTCCGGTCGATCAGTTTGATCCACTGTATCGGTAGGGGTTTATAAACACTTGAATACGATGGGTCGACACAATATGTTTTGAAAAGAGGGTAAACGAAAATAAGTTTACCAAAAGTATATTTTGATATAGAGAAGATATATATATTGGAATGATTATAATATATTGGATATATTGGTTGTTATTATAATCGAGTAAGATTATAATTGGAATGGTTATGTAAATAACCAATCAGAATTCATATGAATATAATATATGAAATAAGATGAAGTAAATCTGAATTTAAAATCAGAATTGGAATTAAAAGTTGGAGAAGTGTTTGTAAATGGAATTGTATTAAATATATGTGAATTTTAAAATCCTGGGAGATTTTAAATTTGTTACAAGCATTGAAAAGGATAGTTTGAAATGGATTTCAAAATGGAAATGTTTAGAAATGGTTTTGAAAAGTGATATAGTATTGAACTCACTTCGATGGCTGGGAAATAACCTCGATGATGAATCGCGACATCATTAGTGTTCATTCTGAGTTCTAAGTGATGGATTACTACCAAAGATATTGATTTCGAATTGTTTTGGCAAAACAAGTTGTTTTGATTCCGAAAGGAAATATTTGATTTTTGAGAAAAGCAAAGTTGTTTAGAACTCCCAGGAAGAGACCGTTTGAATTAAAAACAAATTTGAATAGAAATTTGTGGAAGTAAATAGGAATATAAGTCAGTTGAGTGGAAATTGAATGGGATATATAAATGGAACTTGCCTTGGTTAAGTATGGTGAATTGACAAGTTAAAATCTTGGAATTAAGAATGGAGTCGAGATTGATAATTGGTTTGGGTATATAATGATTGGAGTTTGATTAGGATGACATCGATATATGCAGAATTGATAACAGATGGAATGGATATAATGATATGCCCGACAAAAAGGTACAAGTTTATATTTGGTATAAGCATGAGATTTATGAGCCGAATTGGCAAGCCGCTTGGCTGTTTGATTTTCTTTTGGGTTGGAGAAGGCCCAGAGAGGCGAGTTGTAGTTGTACCGATTGAGCCATACAAAGGAGGTGCTGGCGAAATTTTTCGAAAATATCGAGTGTTAGAAAATTTTCCGGATTTTTTGAAAATTTTCGTTGATAAGAATTAATTAATAATTTAGTTGAAATTATTTAGTTCAGTTTAAACTGGAGTTAAGAAGTGAAAAAAATAAGTTTTTACCCAGCGAATAGTGATATTTTCTACCTTAGCAATTTCGATGACGAAATTATTTTAAGGGGGGAAGAATGTAATGTCCCGTATTTGTATGATAAAATAATTTATTTAATTATTTAAATAATGGTTTAGAGAATTAAATGGTTATTTAATTAAATAATATTGAATATTTAATTAATTTAAATAATAGAATAATATATTTATTATTTCGAAATTGTCGGAAATAATGAATTGACAATATAATGTGAACTGGACAATTCAGAATATGTATAATTCAGTTTGGAATTAAATTCGAATAACGAATATATTATATAAACGACAGTTGAACGTATAATTATAATATAATTAAAATCTAGCTCAAAATGGCGCGGTAGTTCGTTATTTGCCGATTCGAACTTCAACTGAATGTTCAGGATTCGTTTTAAGCCGGATTTCTGTGAAACAAGAAACGTTCGGAGCTGGTGAAGTATATTTTTCTAATAGAAGAGAAAAATCGGGATTTCATTGTGTAGATTTTGATTTATGTCCAAATCAAATTTTAGAAAAGTCGCTATGGAATTCCCTTATAAATTATAGCGATTTATTTATATTATAAAGGATTTTTCAATATAAATTGAATATCGATTAAACCGGGATTTGAATATCGAGTTATAAATTCAACTGGAGCTGTATGATATTCTATTGTGAATATATACGATAATATTTATTTATAAATATTTAGTTTAATTATTTTTAAATATATTTATATATTTAAATGGGTTATTTAGAGCTTTAAAAATAGCCAGTTTTGCAAATGACCTCCGTTTTCAACGAAAATAATTTTGTTGGATCCGTTATATTAAATTATTGTTAGATACTAAGTTTCATGATTTTTGGGGTCACTGTGTGGCCGTATGGATTTTTAATATGAAAAACTGTCAGTATTTCGACGATTAAAAATACGCTGTGTGACCAAACAGAGTCGGAATTAGACGAAACCAGTTTTGTTGGGACCGTAATGTCGAATTGTAGCTGCATGTCCAGTTTCGTGATTTTTAGATGTCATGTATGATTATAGGAATTTTAAAGGACAAATAAAAACAGCAGTTGATTATAATTTAATATAATATTCGGAAAAAAAAATCTAAATTTTCTATAAATACCCTTAATATTTTCCTAACCTAATTTCCCTCATCCAGGGTCAACAGAAAAACAAGCCGCCACTAATTTCTTTCCTCAAACCAAAAATCGCAGATTCTTAAAATCAAAACAAAATCTATAAATCACATTATATACATATGTGAATTGCTCGGATGATTCTCTTCAGATTAGTATGTGTTTTGAAAGGTCTGACGCTTGCTGGAGTCATCTGAGTTCGAACAGCGAACCCTAGGGTTCCATTATGAATGAAGTATAGACTTCAATCGATAATTTAATGATGATATTTGAGTTGAGGGTTTGATTTCCATCTTATGTGAGATTTTTGGTGAGATTTAGCACCAAACGATGTCGGGTTCACTGTACAACGCTACGACGATGTTTGAAACAGAATGACGAAGGGGAACTCGAGTTGTCCCTTGAGGTGATGGAGTGGTTGCTTTCAGGAAGAGAAGGAGGATGGTGGCTTCGGTTTGTTGTTTAGTGGCATCGAGTAAGAGCATGAATGGAAGGAAGGCGCTGAAATGGTGTTGAGTGCGGGCTGTATTTCTGTAGTAACCCGCATTTTAGCTGTTGAACAATTTATTTATTTAATTATTAAATATCGATTTATCGATATCGAGAACGTGAATTAAATAATATTGAATATTTAATTAATAATTATAACATAATAAAATATATTATAATGTCGAAATAATCAAAAATATTGGAAATCACAATATTCTGTGAACGGGGTCATCCCTAAGATGTAATTCAGCTTAGAGTTGAATTATACTGACGAATATATTCAATCGACGTCAGTTTGAAACGTAGAATTATAATATAATTAAATTCGAGCGCGTAACGACGCGGTAGTTCGCTATTTGTCGATTTGAACTTCAACTGAATGTACAGGATTCGTTTTAAGCTGGATTTCTGTGAAACAAGAAACATGTGGAGCTGGTGGAGTATATCTTTCTAGTGGAAGAGAAAAATCAGGATTTCGTCGTGTAGATTTTGAGATATGTCCAAATCAAATTTTGAAATAGTCGCTATAGAGTCGTTTATCGACCGTATCGTATTATTCGATATAACTAGAGATCGGGTGGGAATTTAGGCAAGGTCCTTTTGGGAAATAGCGATAATTTAATTTTTAGAATTTTACTGTAATTTTTAATTAATTTAATAAGCAACTTTTTATTTGGAGTATTTGGCATCCTGTATCGACATTTCGGGGTTTCACAATATGAGTCCATCTACCGGTATTATTACATTTTTGGGACCAGAGCACGTCACTCATTTCAATGGTATTTTTGTTTCTGTCCATAACTGTCCCTACATGAACAGAATATTTCATAGGGGGGTACGCTATGTTTTTAACTTAAAACAAACTAAACTGGATGGTTAACTGGTCAAACGGACTCGAAATTCAACGAAACAAGTTTCATACGAAACCTTAGGAAGAGGTCTAGTGAAACGTCAAGGCCTCATATTTTTAGGATTTTTTCTGAAATTGATAGGAATTATTGCTCAGTGTTTTTCATCGATATTTTCTAAAGGATTTTCGCAAACGGTGTCGGAATTCGACGAAACCTGTCCCATTGGATCCGGAATGTGTTTTTATGCTAGGATTAGCTTTGTTTGTCAAAAATGGAAATCATACGAATTTAAAATGGGCCGAAATGAAATGAAAATGGAATATTCCAGGGAATATTCCCTGTCCACAAAATCTTCCTACAAAAGCCTAATGTTAAGACCTAATTTTTCCCATTTTCTGTAAACCCCAAGCCGCCACTTCTTTTTCATTTTTTCAGCAAATGTTTTTCGAAAACTTTAAGTCTCGTTTTGGTGGAGATGGACTTGTGTATGGGCGCAAGTGTACAGGAGGGTGTTGGACGTGAGATGAAGGAGCTGAAGCCGAAACGGACTGTATGGGTTTGTGCTGTGTTTAGCGCGCGCATGAGGGGGAGTACGTGGGTAGCAGGCGAGTGGGAAGTGGAGAATTTACTGGAGCGTGGAAAGGAAAATAAGGGGAGAAGAGGACGCAAATGCGGTGTGAGCTTCATAAGTATGGTAGAAAAAGGACCGTGGGTGAAAAGTGGCTGAAATGGACATGATTTTTGGTGGAGGAGTCGCTGTCCAGCGTTGGGAAGAAGGGTTGGTCAACGGGCTTTTGAATTGAAGGTGGGCCAAGGGAGGTTAAGGGTGAGGCCCATCTAATTTATATAGTTCAAGTTTAAATTTTATTTTAAAATGTACAAACCTATATTATAGATAACTTGATCATACGAAAACGGAATTCAGCGAAACAAGTTGCGTTGGGATCGTATGGACGAGCACTACACAATGAGACTGACCGGAAGCGAATCCGAGCTCGTTACAATTTATGGCGAAATAAATTGTCCGACTGAATCAAATAACGCAAACCATTATTTAACGGCTAATGCGCAAATGTGAGTAAAACTCACCAACTCTGAACAGTTTTATTTTCATATTGTATTTTTAGAACTGTTAGATATTGACTGATTGACTGTGTGTTGACCGTTTGATTGAACTGCTAGTCAGTTAGTTGAATTTCTATATTGATTCTGTTTATCAGAATATATCATATGGAACTGCAAGTGATGTTAATTTTATTGTATAACATCTGTGGATGCAGGAGAACAGGTTGGAGGAATCCGACTGGATTCCTCAACAGTTATTTTATTGTTTTTCATATACTGTAATATATGATGTAGTTTAAAATCTGTGGTTGATTATATGTACGTGGACGATATTGAACATCGTGATTTGATATGTTGAATACCATAACATACAGGATGTTGATAAGTAGATTTTCAAAGTGGTATTGTAAACAGAATATTTATAAGTTGGAATCTTTATAAATAAGAGATATTTATAAATTTGAATATTTATAAATAAGGAATATTTATAAATTAGGATATTTATAAATAGGAGATATTAAAAAAAAAAAATATATTCAAAACATTTCTTTTTGAATGGAAAGGCCTGTGTGGCGAGTTTGGGGATTTTCCCGATGCTCCCGATACAAAGGAGGTTATGGCGAATTTTCCCGGGAATTTAAGGAGTTAGAATATTTCAAGAATAAATTTGAAAAGGAAATATTTGTAAACCATTTACAAATAGAATTGGAAAGGGAATATTATAAAAAGGAAATCTTTATAAAGTGAATAAAGTAAATCGAATATGGTATTCGAAGTTAGTTAATCGAATATGGTATTCGAAAGTTAGTCAAATAGAGTTAACCAGTTAGAGTTAATCAGTTAGAGTTAACCAGTTGGAGTTAATTAGTTAGAGTTAATCGATTAGAGTTAAAACGAACTAGAGTTAATCAAATAAAGTTATTTGAGACAGAGTTAGTCAAACATAGTATTCAGGGTAAGTTGCCATCTTGTACGACTGCTAGCGTAATTCGCAGGGCTGTAAATAGCCTACGGCGGTCGGATGTTTCCTGAGGGAGTCAGGCGTAACCATTGTGATCGCTGCGATCTAGAGTCAAGCGAATGGAGTTTAATCGAATATTAGTTATTCGATAGGAGTTAATCGAGTTGAGAAATAAGTTAAGTTAAATGAGTTGAGTTGATCGGGTAGTTCGACCAAGTTAGTCGAGCCTAGTTAATCGAATCGAATTGGTCGAACCAAGTAAGTCGAGTTAAGTTAGTCAAGTTAGTCGAGCCTAGTTAATCGAATCGAATTGGTCGAACCAAGTAAGTCGAGTTAGTCGAGTCAAGTTAGTCGAGTTAAGTTCGTCGAGTTAAATAAATCGATGTTAGTTTCATCGAAAGGAGTTATCGATGTTAGTTTCATCGAAAGGAGTTATCGATTATAGTTTAATCGAAGTGAGATTTTCAAATATGAGATATTTGAAAAGGAAGAGTTATCGAATATTAGTTATTCGAAGAGAGATTATCGAATATCGTTTATTCGAGAAGAAGTTAATCGAATATAGGTTATTCGAAGAAGAGTTAATCAAATAGAGATTTCTCGAAGAGAGTTAATCGGCGAATTCGTTTATATCGAATTCGGGAAAGTACTTATACTTTCCAGTGTTTAAATAGAGATGTATTTATTTATAAATAAGTAAGGGTTAGGTTAATTATTCACTAATAAGAATAGAAGTTATAATTAAAGTTAGATAATTCGAAAGTAGGGATTATAACATTATCGTTATAACCAATGTTTTAAATATAGAAGTGGATTAGTAAAATTGAAATCGAGAAAGGCGTAAAGAAGTTGTTAAAGATAAAAAGATAAACTTTGACCATTTCGAAGTTATAACATTGTTCAGTTAAGGTCTGAGAGGTAATTATACCCCAACTTGAGTGACTTCCTTCTTAACTAAGAAATGGTAAGGTTTGATCGTAAAGGAGTTTTGGAAATGTTTTCCAAACGAGAATCAGAAATGTTTTCTGATAAAAGAAAATAAGAAATATTGAATATAGGGAAATAGAAGATAAGTAAATAAATGAACTGAAGAGATTTATGATAAATGATGTTTGTTCGATATAATTTCCATCTGGAAATAATATTGTTGTTTGCACACTTGTTTTTCTTCGATAGTTAACTCACAGACTATCGAAGTTTCTGACCATTTTAACGTTGTTAATATGGAGAGACCGGTTGGATTATTATCCAAAGAACCACTCTGTATTGGCATAAACATTGCGAATCATTTATGCCAAAGTTAATTGAAGACAGAGTAAAATGCAAGGGTGTTTGTATAAGTCTTAGATAACAGTGACTAAGATGGATATACTGAATAGTGCCTTCGGTTTGTCCAGTCCCAGGACAACTTGTATGGACGAAGGTATGACATAGTATATCTGATAGATCGCGTAAGTTGATCGTTTCAAACGTATTTACGTTGGTGGCGGAGGAATTCGTTTCTCTTAGCTTATACCCGTGGTATTTTTGAGGAAATCAATTTGTGATTTAAAAGGTATGACGATGTGACATTCTAAGTGAATGAAGATATGATATGTGAAAAGATAAGCGTAGCTTCTAGCCTCACATCCGGTAAATGATAGAAATCGGGCAGGCAGCATGGCTAAGTCGGTCGCACCGAAGTAGGGTGTATTATCACCTATCTAGAGAATATTCATTTGCTTCTTTAATCTATCAGTGCTGTCCCATATATATATACGGGAACGGTTGCTGATCCCAACCGTTGGTGATGTACATTCGATACACTCAAGCGAAATGAGTGGTCGGTCATGTGTGGCTGAGTTGCAAGATGTTCTTGTTGAACTCCAGTGTATCGTTCCTAGAGTACACTGATCGGAAGGTGGTTCCATACCTTGTCATAGTTGGAAATCCAATCATCCAATAAGCGCCTACGGTTTATGATTTTACATTATATATGTAGAGCGTGAGATGCAAGCGTTTCTGCTAGATTGATATCTATTTGTATTTAGACATTATTATAATATCAGAATGATATTACATTACAAAGTTGTTTGGATTCTCATAAGGGAAAAACCCGTTCCATTATGCGGCGTGGTCTTGTGAGATATCCTTTATTAAATCAAGTATTAAATTGTTTTACTCATACCAGTCTCATGACTGACCCGGAGTTTATTTTGTTGTTTTCCCTAAACTCTTGGGTGCCTAAATTTGTACGGGCAGTCAAGTAGTCGGGATTTTACAGATACACTTGGAGAGCTTGGAGCAGGAGGCTTCAGGATTCTGTAGCTATTATTATTTCCGCTGTTGTTGTAAGTGTTGTACTCTGATAAGTGTTATTGTATACATATACTGATGTTATTTCAAAGATATGTTATGTTATATTTTTATTCGTTCCGCTGTGAGATTCGTGTTTACTCTGATGATGATGTTCTTCTTCTTCTTCTATTCTATAAGTTCTATCTTATCTATTCTCACCTTCTAATCTCTTTCACTAGTTACCGGGATTTTTCGATGTTTTGGTTATCGACATCGAGCTTATGTCGATAACCAAAGTCGCCGAAAATCCGGGTTACTACAGTTGGTATCAGAACCAGGTTAAGAATTACTTGGCTCTGTGGCGTGACTCGATAGAGATAGGGTTAGTAATACCCTAGATTGAGTTTGAGTGTATATATACGAGTGCGTATTTGTATTTGATATAAAAATGGTTTTATATTGTGGAGATTCATCGGCTGAGTTGTTTATGAGTTCTGGTCGATCAGTTTGATCCACTGTATCGGTAGGAGTAAATAAACACTTGAATACGATGGACCGACACAGTATGGATATGTGATATATTATCATATATAGGATATATTTGTTGCTATTATGATCGAGTAAGATTATAAATTAAAGGGTTATGTAAATAACCAACCAGGATTCATATAAGTGAAATACGTGAAATCAGATGAGTTAAATCTGAAATTTAAATCAGGATTTGGAATTAAAATAAGGAAATTTTAAGTTCCTGGGAGATTTTGAAATGTTTTCAAAATGGAAGTATTTAGTAATGGTTTTGAAAATGATATAGTATTGAAATCACTTGGGTCGCTGGAAAATAATTCCGATGATGACTGCGCAGTATCATCGGTGTGATTTTCGAGTTCTAAGTGGTGGATTACTACCAGAGATTTTGATTTGAATTGTTTTGAGAAAACAAGTTGTTTAGAAAATTCAAAGGTTTTGAATTGGCAGTATGATTTCAAATTGATTTGAAATAAAACCGGGGATTTAAGTTCTGGAATTAAAATTTAACGTATGAAGTTAAATAGACTGAGATGACAAATGTGAATAAGTGAATTAGAATTAAACTTGAACTGAGTTAAATAAAATTGAATGGGTTAGAGATAATCTAGAATGGAACCAAATTGATAAGTCAATAATTTGGAATTTGATATTGGGGTTCGAATGAAATTCGATTTCGATTTGAGGATATGAACTGATTGGAATTTGATTGAGATAACACTGGTATATGCTGAGTTGATAGCATATGGAAGTGAGAGAGTTGATATGCCCGACAAAAAGGTACCAGTTTATATTATATATGAGTTTGGAATTTATGAGCCAGTTTGGCAAGCCGCTTGGCTGTTTGATTTTCTTTTGGGTTAGAGAAGGCCCAGAGAGGCGAGCTGGAGTTTGAGATATTGACCAGTACAAAGGAGGTGCTGGCGAAATTTTTTGAAAAGTTAAGGCGCTAGAAAATTTTCAAATTTTTTTGAAAATTTAGTTAGTCAGAATAAATTAATATTTTAGTCGATATTAATTGGTTCAGTTGAAACCGGAGACAAGAGGTAAACAGATAAATTTTTACCCAGAAGATAGGGTCATCCCCTAGCTTAGCAATTTCGAGGACGAAATTTTATTAAGGGGGGAAGATTGTAGTAACCCGCATTTTAGCTGTTGAACAATTTATTTATTTAATTATTAAATATCGATTTATCGATATCGAGAACGTGAATTAAATAATATTGAATATTTAATTAATAATTATAATATAATAAAATATATTATAATGTCGAAATAATCAAAAATATTGGAAATCACAATATTCTGTGAACGGGGTCATCCCTAAGATGTAATTCAGCTTAGAGTTGAATTATACTGACGAATATATTCAATCGACGTCAGTTTGAAACGTAGAATTATAATATAATTAAATTCGAGCGCGTAAAAACGCGGCAGTTCGCTATTTGTCGATTTGAACTTCAACTGAATGTACAGGATTCGTTTTAAGCTGGATTTCTGTGAAACAAGAAACGTGTGGAGCTGGTGGAGTATATCTTTCTAGTGGAAGAGAAAAATCAGGATTTCGTCGTGTAGATTTTGAGATATGTCCAAATCAAATTTTGAAATAGTCGCTATAGAGTCGTTTATCGACCGTATCGGATTATTCGATATAACTAGAGATCGGGTGGGAATTTAGGCAAGGTCCTTTTGGGAAATAGCGATAATTTAATTTTTAGAATTTTACTGTAATTTTTAATTAATTTAATAAGCAACTTTTTATTTGGAGTATTTGGCACCCTGTATCGACATTTCGGGGTTTCACAATATGAGTCCATCTACCGGTATTATTACATTTTTGGGACCAGAGCACGTCACTCATTTCAATGGTATTTTTGTTTCTGTCCATAACTGTCCCTACGTGAACAGAATATTTCATAGGGGGGTACGCTATGTTTTTAACTTAAAACAAACTAAACTGGATGGTTAACTGGTCAAACGGACTCGAAATTCAACGAAACAAGTTTCATACGAAACCTTAGGAAGAGGTCTAGTGAAACGTCAAGGCCTCATATTTTTAGGATTTTTTCTGAAATTGTTAGGAATTATTGCTCGGTGTTTTTCATCGATATTTTCTAAAGGATTTTCGCAAACGGTGTCGGAATTCGACGAAACCTGTCCCATTGGATCCGGAATGTGTTTTTATGCTAGGATTAGCTTTGTTTGTCAAAAATGGAAATCATACGAATTTAAAATGGGCCGAAATGAAATGAAAATGGAATATTCCAGGGAATATTCCCTGTCCACAAAATCTTCCTACAAAAGCCTAACGTTAAGACCTAATTTTTCCCATTTTCTGTAAACCCCAAGCCGCCACTTCTTTTTCATTTTTCCAGCAAATGTTTTTCGAAAACTTTAAGTCTCGTTTTGGTGGAGATAGACTTGTGTATGGGCGCAAGTGTACAGGAGGGTGTTGGACGTGAGATGAAGGAGCTGAAGCCGAAACGGACTGTATGGGTTTGTGCTGTGTTTAGCGCGCATGAGGGGGAGTACGTGGGTAGCAGGCGAGTGGGAAGTGGAGAATTTACTGGAGCGTGGAAAGGAAAATAAGGGGAGAAGAGGACGCAAATGCGGTGTGAGCTTCATAAGTATGGTAGAAAAAGGACCGTGGGTGAAAAGTGGCTGAAATGGACATGATTTTTGGTGGAGGAGTCGCTGTGTCCAGCGTTGGGAAGAAGGGTTGGTCAACGAGCTTTTGAATTGAAGGTGGGCCATGGGAGGTTAAGGGTGAGGCCCATCTAATTTATATAGTTCAAGTTTAATTTTTATTTTAAAATGTACAAACTTATATTATAGATAACTTGATCATACGAAAACGGAATTCAGCGAAACAAGTTGCGTTGGGATCGTATGGACGAGCACTACACAATGAGACTGACCGGAAGCGAATCCGAGCTCGTTACAATTTATGGCGAAATAAATTGTCCGACTGAATCAAATAACGCAAACCGTTATTTAACGGCTAACGCGCAAATGTGAGTAAAACTCACCAACTCTGAACAGTTTATATTTTCATATTGTATTTTTAGAACTGTTAGATATTGACTGATTGACTGTGTGTTGACCGTTTGATTGAACTGCTAGTCAGTTAGTTGAATTTCTATATTGATTCTGTTTATCAGAATATATCATATGGAACTGCAAGTGATGTTAATTTTATTGTATAACATCTGTGGATGCAGGAGAACAGGTTGGAGGAATCCGACTGGATTCCTCAACAGTTATTTTATTGTTTTTCATATACTGTAATATATGATGTAGTTTAAAATCTGTGGTTGATTATATGTACGTGGACGATATTGAACATCGTGATTTGATATGTTGAATACCATAACATACAGGATGTTGATAAGTAGATTTTCAAAGTGGTATTGAAAACAGAATATTTATAAGTTGGAATCTTTATAAATAAGAGATATTTATAAATTTGAATATTTATAAATAAGGAATATTTATAAATTAGGATATTTATAAATAGGAGATATTAAAAAAAAGAAAATATATTCAAAACATTTCTTTTTGAATGGAAAGGCCTGTGTGGCGAGTTTGGGGATTTTCCCGATGCTCCCGATACAAAGGAGGTTATGGCGAATTTTCCCGGGAATTTAAGGAGTTAGAATATTTCAAGAATAAATTTGAAAAGGAAATATTTGTAAACCATTTACAAATAGAATTGGAAAGGGAATATTATAAAAAGGAAATCTTTATAAAGTGAATAAAGTAAATCGAATATGGTATTCGAAGTTAGTTAATCGAATATGGTATTCGAAAGTTAGTCAAATAGAGTTAACCAGTTAGAGTTAATCAGTTAGAGTTAACCAGTTGGAGTTAATTAGTTAGAGTTAATCGATTAGAGTTAAAACGAACTAGAGTTAATCAAATATAGTTATTTGAGACAGAGTTAGTCAAACATAGTATTCAGGGTAAGTTGCCATCTTGTACGACTGCTAGCGTAATTCGCAGGGCTGTAAATAGCCTACGGCGGTCGGATGTTTCCTGAGGGAGTCAGGCGTAACCATTGTGATCGCTGCGATCTAGAGTCAAGCGAATGGAGTTTAATCGAATATTAGTTATTCGACAGGAGTTAATAGAGTTGAGAAATAAGTTAAGTTAAATGAGTTGAGTTGATCGGGTGGTTCGACCAAGTTAGTCGAGCCTAGTTAATCGAATCGAATTGGTCGAACCAAGTAAGTCGAGTTAAGTTAGTCAAGTTAGTCGAGCCTAGTTAATCGAATCGAATTGGTCGAACCAAGTAAGTCGAGTTAGTCGAGTCAAGTTAGTCGAGTTAAGTTCGTCGAGTTAAATAAATCGATGTTAGTTTCATCGAAAGGAGTTATCGATGTTAGTTTCATCGAAAGGAGTTATCGATGTTAGTTTCATCGAAAGGAGTTATCGATTATAGTTTAATCGAAGTGAGATTTTCAAATATGAGATATTTGAAAAGGAAGAGTTATCGAATATTAGTTATTCGAAGAGAGATTATCGAATAGCGTTTATTCGAGAAGAAGTTAATCGAATATAGGTTATTCGAAGAAGAGTTAATCAAATAGAGATTTCTCGAAGAGAGTTAATCGGCGAATTCGTTTATATCGAATTCGGGAAAGTACTTATACTTTCCAGTGTTTAAATAGAGATGTATTTATTTATAAATAAATAAGGGTTAGGTTAATTATTCACTAATAAGAATAGAAGTTATAATTAAAGTTAGATAATTTGAAAGTAGGGATTATAACATTATCGTTATAACCAATGTTTTAAATATAGAAGTGGATTAGTAAAATTGAAATCGAGAAAGGCGTAAAGAAGTTGTTAAAGATTAAAAGATAAACTTTGACCATTTCGAAGTTATAACGTTGTTCAGTTAAGGTCTGAGAGGTAATTATACCCCAACTTGAGTGACTTCCTTCTTAACTAAGAAATGGTAAGGTTTGATCGTAAAGGAGTTTTGGAAATGTTTTCCAAACGAGAATCAGAAATGTTTTCTGATAAAAGAAAATAAGAATTATTGAATATAGGGAAATAGAAGATAAGTAAATAAATGAACTGAAGAGATTTATGATAAATGATGTTTGTTCGATATAATTTCCATCTGGAAATAATATTGTTGTTTGCACACTTGTTTTTCTTCGATAGTTAACTCACAGACTATCGAAGTTTCTGACCATTTTAACGTTGTTAATATGGAGAGACCGGTTGGATTATTATCCAAAGAACCACTCTGTATTGGCATAAGCATTGCGAATCATTTATGCCAAAGTTAATTGAAGACAGAGTAAAATGCAAGGGCTGTTGTATAAGTCTTAGATAACAGTGACTAAGATGGATATACTGAATAGTGCCTTCGGTTTGTCCAGTCCCAGGACAACTTGTATGGACGAAGGTCTGACAGAGTATATCTGATACATCGCGTAAGTTGATCGTTTCAAACGTATTTACGTTGGTGGCGGAGGAATTCGTTTCTCTTAGCTTATACCCGTGGTATTTTTGAGGAAATCAATTTGTGATTTAAAAGGTATGACGATGTGACATTCTAAGTGAATGAAGATATGATATGTGAAAAGATAAGTGTAGCTTCTAGCCTCACATCCGGTAAATGACAGAAATCGGGCAGGCAGCATGGCTAAGTCGGTCGCACCGAAGTAGGGTGTATTATCACCTATCTAGAGAATATTCATTTGCTTCTTTAATCTATCAATGCTGTCCCATATATATATACGGGAACGGTTGCTGATCCCAACCGTTGGTGATGTACATTCGATACACTCAAGCGAAATGAGTGGTCGGTCATGTGTGGTTGAGTTGCAAGATGTTCTTGTTGAACTCCAGTGTATCGTTCCTAGAGTACACTGATCGGAAGGTGGTTCCATACCTTGTCATAGTTGGAAATCCAATCATCCAATAAGCGCCTACGGTTTATGATTTTACATTATATATGTAGAGCGTGAGATGCAAGCGTTTCTGCTAGATTGATATCTATTTGTATTTAGACATTATTATAATATCAGAATGATATTACTTTACAAAGTTGTTTGGATTCTCATAAGGGAAAAACCCGTTCCGTTATGCGGCGTGGTCTTGTGAGATATCCTTTATTAAATCAAGTATTAAATTGTTTTACTCATACCAGTCCCATGACTGACCCAGAGTTTATTTTGTTGTTTTCCCTAAACTCTTGGGTGCCTAAATTTGTACGGGCAGTCAAGTAGTCGGGATTTTACAGATACACTTGGAGAGCTTGGAGCAGGAGGCTTCAGGATTCTATAGCTATTATTATTTCCGGTGTTGTTGTAAGTGTTGTACTCTGATAAGTGTTATTGTATACATATACTGATGTTATTTCAAAGATATGTTATGTTATATTTTTATTCGTTCCGCTGTGAGATTCGTGTTTACTCTGATGATGATGTTCTTCTTCTTCTTCTATTCTATAAGTTCTATCTTATCTATTCTCACCTTCTAATCTCTTTCATTAATTACCGGGATTTTTCGATGTTTTGGTTATCGACATCGAGCTTATGTCAATAACCAAAGTCGCTGAAAATCCGGGTTACTACAATTTCTTTGATCGGGGAAGAAAAGGGATCTAATTTAAGCGGGTATGGATTCATGGGGGGAAACGGGCCTGAACATTTTGGGCCAGAGTAAAGGTGAGAAAAAGAAGTGAGGCCCATCTAAATTAATTTAAAGTTTTATTTTAATTAAAAATGTGTAGAATCTTGTATAAGTGGTAACTTTATCCTATGTTATTGAAATTCAGCGAAGCAAGATCCGACAAGATCGTATGGACGAGCGCTACACATTGGAACTGACTGGGAGTGAATTGGTGCTCGTTACAATTTATAGCAAAATAAATTGTCCACCTGAATCAAGCGATGGTTATCGTTATTAACGGTGATCGTCCAATGTGAGTAAAACTCACTAACTCTGATCAGTTATATTTTTATAACGTATATTCAAAACTGATAAATGATGATTGATTGTTGTGTATTGATTGTTTGGTTGAACTGGTAAGTAATTGGATGAAATTATAGATCTGGTTATATATATATAAATTGAATCTGTTTAGCAGAATATTTCATAGTGAAATGAAATTGATGTTAATTGTATTGTGTAACATCTGTGGATGCAGGGAAACAAGTCGGAGGAATCCAATTGGATTCCTCAACATTTATTTTACTGTTTTTCATATATTGTGTTGTATGATGTGATATGAAATTTGTTGCTGATTTTGTAAGTTTGAATGATACTGATCATTGTTATATGGTACGTTAAAATACCATAAGGAATACTGGAATGTTAAAAAGGAAATTTTCAATGTTATATTGAAAAAGAAATATTTATCTAGAAAATAAATCGATTTTTTATAAAAGGAAATATTTAGAAAATAAACAGAATTTTATAAAAGGAATATAATTAAGGAATATTTATTTAGAAAACAAATAGAACTATAAAAGAGAAATGTTTGGAAAACGAATAGAGTTTTATAGAAAGAGAATTTTACATTAGAAGTTTTAGACCTGTGCTTTATACACAGGTGTAACACGATATTGATTTAAAGTAAATATTTTGCAAATAAAATATTATAAAGGAATTTGGGGTTTTAATTAGGAATTTAAATGGAATTACTGAAATTAGAAACTGATTGGAATTTAGTTGAGTTAAATGGCTTTATGGGTATCGATCTGATGTTAGTTTCGACCTTCGGGGTTAATACGTAGGGGGTTGTTCTCTTACTAGATTATAGTTAGAGACTGATAGAGGTGGAAAGATATTGATGCGTGAATCAAAAATGGAAACGTTTTCCAAAGTTAATAACGTATATTTTCTAAAATTAGAAAATAAGGATTTGATGAATATATGGAAATGAGAAATGGGGAAATGAATAAATGTTGATTGATGATTGATCGATAGAATTTCCATCTGGAAATAATGTCGTTGTTTGCACACATGTTTTCCTTTGATAGTTAAATCACCGACTATCGAAGATTTTGACCATTTCCGTTGTCAATACGGAGAAACCAGGATCAGATATATTATCTGAAAACCACTTCATATGGCATTAGCGTTGCGAATCAAATATGATGAAGATAATTGAAGACGGAGTTATGCAAGGGCTGTTCAGTAAATCCTAGGTAGAAATTGCCTAATACAGGTTTACAGAATAATTCCTTCGGATTGTCCAGTCCCAGGACAACCGGAATGGACGAATGTCTGACAGAGTATATCTGGTAGATCGCGTAAGTTGATCGTTTCAAATCTATTTACATTGGTGGTGGAGAAACTCACTTTCTCTTAGCTTATACCCGTGGTATTTTTGGGGGAATCAATTTTTGATTTGACGGGTATGACGATGTGGCATTCAAAGTGAATGAAGGAGTGATCTGTTAAAATATACGTTATGACCTCAAGCCTCATCAACTGGGAAATTACAGAAATCGTGCAGGCAGCATGGCTAAGTGGGTCGCACCCAAGTAGGGTATATTGTCACCATTTAGAGAATATTCTTGTATGTTACTTTTTTCAATTCTGTATCTCCCGGGAACGACTATGTTGGTATACCAACCGTAAGGTGATAATATATTCGATATACTCAAGAGAAATGAGTGGTCGGTCATGTGTGGCCGAGTTACAAGATGTTCTTGTTGAACTCCAGTGTATCGCTTCTAGAGTACACTGATCGGAAGGTGGATCCATACCTTGTCATAGTTGGAATCCATTCCCTAATAAGAGCCTGCGGTTTTGATTGTATCTTATATATGTAGAACGTGAGATGAAAGTGTTTCTACTAGATTTCTATTTACTTGATCTAGACATTATTATAATATCAGATAAGTATCATTTTAGAAAAATATTTAGGTTATCGTAAGGTAAACACCATCCGTGTTTATGTGTGAATCGGTCTTACGATTATCTTTTGGTTCAAAAGGATTTTTGAAAGTTAAATCAAATGATTTGAGCTTACTCACACCAGTCACATGACTGACCCAGAGTTTATTTTGATTTGTTTTCCTAAACTCTTGGGTGCCCAATTTTGTACGGGCAGTCAAGTAGTCGGGATTTACAGATACTTGAAGAGCTGGAGCAGGAGGCTTCAAGATTATATAGATTGTTATTTCCGTTGTGTTGTAAGTGTTATACTCTAATAATGGTATTGTATACAGATACTGTTTTATTTCAAAGTTATGTTATGAAATATATTTATTCGTTCCGCTGTGAGATTCGTGTTTACTCTGATGTTATATGTTCTTCTTCTTCTATTCTAAGTTTCTATCTTATTTATTCTCACCCTCTAATTTCTTTCATGGACTATCCGGTATTTCCGAAGCTTGAATAGTCGACTTTGAGTTTATGTCGGTTACTCAGGATCGCGAATCCCCGGGTCGTTACATATTAAAAGGACATGGAGACCCAAAGGGACGTGGGATGTGTAGCCAAGGGAAAATGGTTTCTTTCTGATCAAGTTTCAGCTGAAAGATGATTATGAAAGGATTCTCAAAGGTTGTCCATGGTTTATGGATAGTAAAATCATATTTATGAGAAAATGGATGGCAGGTTTCAATTTTGAAAAATCAATGCTCACATCATACCCAATCTAAGTCAAATTCCTAAATCTTAACTTAGCATTATGGAAAGCACGATGCATCAGTAAATTAGCCAGTATCATTGGCAAACCACTATAAATAGATGAAAAACACAAAAATGGTAAAAAAAAATATATAGCTATGCCAAAGTTTTGATTGAAATTACAGCTGATTCAGAACTTCGAAAATATATTAAACCATATGATAAACATGGAAACACTTATGAGCAGTCAGTGGAGTACGAGTTTGTCCCGCCCAGATGCACCACTTGCAAAATTTTTGGGCATTCAGTTACATATTGTTCTACAATTACACTAGACAAAATGTGAGTAAGGAAATCCCCTGAAGCTAATACATCCAAAAGTCAGGCTTTGCTAAAAAGAGCCATACACAATGAAGCTAGCACGTCTACAGTATCTACAATCACCATCCCTCCGCTGCCTAATGTGGTGGAGGCTGAAGCATCTGCAACATCTCGTAAAGATCCAGATCAAAATCAGGAATAGGCTCAGGCAATGGCGGATGACTCATGTCCAGTTCGTTAACATGTGGAGCCCAGTCAAGTGGTGGAGGAGCATAACGAACCAGAGACTCTGGATGATATTCAAAGCCTGGATATTCAACTGGATGAGTCTGAGGAAGAAAATACAGATGAACCCAACATCAGTGGACTTACTGAATCAAACAACAAATACAATGCACAATTTAAACAAAGGGAAAAGAAAGCTGCTGCTACCAGTGGCATGGTTGGTGCTGCTCCAATCACAAGGAACAAAGCCACCAAATCATAATGTCGATCCTATGCTGGCATGTTAGGGGTCTAATAATGACACTCGTCAATTAGACCTGTACAACTTTAGGGATATGTATAAGCCCTCAATAATTGCGGTTTTAGAAAATAAATTCTCACATGAAAACTTAGAATTTTTCAAAAATCGTATGGGAGAACAGTGGCACACTAGTGATAACTTAAACACTTCCTTAAAAGGTCGTATTGTCATTTTTTGGGATGTGATGTGTTGGAAATGTGTGTGTGTGTATTCAATAATGAGAAAAAAGGTGGAGTTACGCACAAGCTATCCCAAGTTTCTGAATTCAATAATTGCGTGTTAGCGAGTGGATTATCAGAAATTCCCCATTCAGGTCTGCAGTTTATATGGAGAAATGGTAAGGTCAAGAAAATATCATCAAGACTTGATCGAGCACTCGCAAATACATACTTGCTAAACCAGATCAATGGACTAAACGCTACTGTCTTAGCCTCATCCACTAGTGACCATTCCTTACTTCTTATAAGGTTCAATGATGACACGAATATCAGAGACAAGCCTTTCAGGTATGCTAACCATTGGCATCTCATTCATGGATACAATAGTGCAACCAATTTCAATGACATAAGCATTCCAGAACGGAACAACATGTTCAAATTGGTGATGGCCGTAAAGCAATGCAAAATCAGATTGAAAGAATGGAACAGATTAAGGCCAAAAGAGGGCGATGCAATTCAAGGACTTCAACAGCAACTTGAATACTTTCAAAACCTACTTGATTTAGACCCTCTTAATGAAGGCCTGAACAGTGATTTTTATGAAGTGCAGAGGAAACTCAAAGAAGCTTTATCAAAGAAATCATTGGAAATCAAGCAAAAAGCTAAAGAAAAGCGGCTAACACAGGGATATGAATGCAACATTTTTTTTTATACCAAAATGTCGCAAATAAAACATTATAACAATCTGCTTAATTGTTTAAATGAACAGGGGGATTCCTCAAAGCGGATTAAGCAGCTAGAAGATACAGCTATTACATACTAAACTGACATGTTTAGTGGGGGGATTATGATGAAGACTTACCCAGCATTGGGTTTAGAAGGCAAATATCTACTAAGGGGAGGTTGTTGCTAGGTGCTCACATCAGAAAGAGGGAACTGAAGAGTGCTTTGCTCTCCATTCACAACGGCTCCAGTCCCAGGCTTGACGGAATGGTGGCATCCTTCTTCAAATTGCACTAGAAAAACCTGGAAAAACTGATGTTAGCAGCCTATCAAGAGGCTTTAAATTCAGGTGAATTTATTAGAGAAATAAATCATACTTTTATTTCACTAATACCCAAAATGTAGAACCCTACCAGAATTGAAGATTACGGACCAATAGCATGTTCCAATGTGGTGTACAAAGTGCTTAGCAAAATCATATGCAATAGATTAAATCTAGTGCTTCCAGACCTTATCTCTCAATGTCAAAGTGCTTTTTATAAAAGGGAGACTTGTCTCTGAAAATTCACTCATGGCTCATGAACTAGTTAGAGAATTCAATAAGAAAGGAGCAGACAAGATCTGTCTTAAAATTGATTTACATAAAGCTTATGATAGAGTAAATGAGGTTTCATCATACACATGCTAAGCTTTATGGGCCTACCTGCTAACCTTTTAAACCTAATATGATTATGCCTAAATTCCCCTATGTACTCAATCACCATCAATGGGGTTCCCAAGGGTTATATCACTAGCACAAGGGGAATTAGACTAGGTGACCCACTGTCCCCATACCTTTTTGCAGTGGCTGTGGAATGGTTCACATTGCAAATGGAACTAGCAACTGACAAAGCCCGATTTTCCCAATTTATAATCATCAACCACTGGTCACTCATCTGATTCATGCTAACGATTTATTAGTGGTGTTTAAGGCCTCTCATTCACCAATTACCCAACTGAAACACATTTTTCACAACATGGAGAGGTGGGAAGGACTCAAAGTGAATGATCTCAAAACTAAATGTTATTTCAACAAATTTTGCAAGTGCAAGAATGAGTATCTAGAAGCAATTGGTGTCCCAGAGGGTACTCTCCCAGCCAAGTATTTGGGGGTACCTCTATCAAATAACACTATTACAGATGCTGAATGTGGTAAACTGGTAGATGGTATTTGTGAAAAATTACAGGGCTGGAGATCAAAACTTCTGTCTTTTGCTGGAAGAGTGGAACTGGTTCAAACTGTTATCACTTCAAAATTCAGATTTTGGCTTCAAACTTTTCGGATTCCAGACTACTCGATAGTTAAAATACAGTATGTGCAAATTTTATTTGGAAGGGAGGCCTGCACAAAATCAGCTACAAGCTTCTTTGCAGGCCCAAAAATGAGGGAGGAGTTGGATTGAAAAATTTATTTGAACTTAAAAAAGCCTATGGGCTGAAGTTAGCTTGGAATTTAATCTCTTCAAATAATTTATGGCTTGTATGGATAAGGGCCAGATACAACAAAAACAACTTCTGGACCTTACCCATGATAACAATTCATCAATTATTTGGAAGACTTGCCTAAAATTCAGTCAAGAGCTGAAGGGCTGAATCCAGCGAGAGATAGCCAACGGAAATTCAACTGACTTGTGGCGTGACCCATGGTTGAATGGGCAAAGTCTAATAGACAGACATGGGTGGGATAGTTACTCAGCTAATGGTGCACCAACAATTAATGTAAACACAATTATCTCAAACAACACTTGGAACTGCAATAATAACTTGGTAGCACGCAATTTAGCAAATGAACTTGTAGAGAAAACTATTAACCCTAACAATGATGAAAACGAGTGGAAGTGGTCTGATGGCAAATTCATTCTTAAAAATGTTTGGGAGAGTATTAGACATGAGCATGAACAGGTACCTTGGAGCAAAGTGGTTTGCTCAAGGTCTTGTCCACCTAAAATGTCTCAAGTCCTATACAAAGCTATCCAAGACAGACGACCTACCAAAGTAGGACTGCATAGTTGGGGGATCATAGATGAAGACATATGTTATCTTTGTAAGAAGGAAAGGGAAACACTCAACCATCTTTTTTTCGAGTGTCAGTACAGTAGAAGGTTATGGGCCATTCAAAAACTAAAATGCTTCAATTCTGATTGGAAGCTTAGAGGAAGAAATCAATTACCTGCACGATCGGAGTAATATGTCCCAATTGATGATAGAGGTTGGCAAGATTGGCCTTGCAACTACAATGTGGCAGACATGGCGAGAACACAACACCCGTGCTTTCAAAAAGAAAGAAAAGGACGTGTTAGCAAACGCTGCGGCGATTAATCGGGAAATTGCGATAATTATTGACAGAATCAAACCGAAGTATCTCGCCACTGCAACAGAATGAGAATTATTGCAATTGGAGAAGTGGAACTAGAGGGTAGTGACTGGAGGAAGGCGAAAAGAGAATCTGCGGCCGCCATGAAAATTCGCTGATGCCCTATTTTGACAATTGGGTGCTTTTTGTTTACTTTTGCAGAGAATGTAGACCGAACGAAAAGTATACAGTTGGATGTATTATGTACTCGTAGCAGATCAGGCTTTATAACATTTGGGCCGAGCCGGCTTTATGGGCTGAAATAAAAATTTACCCAATTTCAATATATATATATATATATACACACACACACTACAATAAAAAACACTTTGCGCAATAGGCAATATCTATTGCAATAAACCAATTGAAACAGGTCCGCGCCTGTTGGTATAGTCGGAGTTGTAAAAAGTTGGTTCCTTTGCGCAACATTTTCGGTCTGTTGCAATAAGATGTTGCGGTATACTTTTTTGCAACTGGCTTTTATTGTTGCAACAAATCATTTTGCAACAACAATTGACAATTGTAAACCTACAATAGGCATTCGACAAAATAGCTTATTACATAGTTGTAGATGCTACGTACAATTCAATAATTAACTGTAACAATAACAAGATATATTACGAAAAAATAAACATACATTCCAAAAGACATCGACAAAACAATAGATTCACACATAATATAATCGCGATCCATAAATAATATTAGTTCAAATTACATTCAAAGTTTAGCGTAGTAACAAACATGATCCATACATAACATTAACACATATCGTACCAACAATTCCAAAATATAGTTCAACATTACACCTAAAAGCTAAAAAACGCGTACTACTCTAGTGAAACGAAGTTTTTGTGCCAAACCACGGCTGTTCCGAGACAACATACCTGTTAACAAAAAACGTTAGAGCATAAGAAGAACTGGAGGGCGCAATTATTAAATGCTGCAATTCATTATGGTTAATTTTGTATTTACTAAAATATTTTTGGCATTTATCACAAACTGAAACATAAAATGCAGAGAAACAGTGTAGAAGCAGCAGAGAGTTTATCAACTTGTAATATTAATCCACATGTTATGAATAAAAGGTACAAAATTGCAACAGAAATTTAATTTAAGCTAATTTCGTCAACTAAAACTTCATAGTGCAGTTTGTTGTTGTTCTCACACTGAATAACTCAGTAGATCCTTTAAATAAACCTAACAAATCAAAATCACAACTTTACATCTTAAAGTAGTAAACAGCGTAAGAAAACATCAATGAATAAGCACGAATTCAACAAAATGGATAATGAAATGAAACCATACCCGTGATTATGACATTAGTGAGAATATATCCGTAAATGAGGCTTTGATGATGTCTACTTGGTAACCCTCTCCTTTTCCCATATGAAGGCAACAAACAATTTCATCGACTCACCTACATTATGAATCAAAATGCTAAATAATAATATATACACTGAGATGGTTGATATTCAAAAAATAACGGTTTTCATTCTGCTGACATTATGATATCTCGGATAAACATAGTATTAACAACTCCATAGCCAAATCAAAAGGTAGGAAATACCAAATGATTCTATGCTTAGACATTGTTTTAGCATCAACCATGTCCCAATCCTAAACACTTTCGTCGGTAATTAAGAGCAAAAAAAGAAAAGAAATAATCTTCTTATATGAATATGAATTGAAACATGTTTTACTGGGAACAATTGATTATGGAGAAAAAATAGATTAAGAATTATACCGTGATGTGTACAAGGCTATGACAAATTAGAGTACATGTTCCTTCAGGTGAACATGTTAAATTGTTTCCTGCTGAGAATAAAAGATGCAGTGCTAGTATCACCTCTATCCTGATCCCAAAAGAATGGTCTTCATATTAGCCAGGTTCATTGCTAACTATCATACCACTTTGCAATAGAGTCATGTTTCCAAATCGGTAGCTTATACTTTGTGGACCTTCATGGACATTTAATGCAGCACCAATACCATGACCAGTCCCTAAAACACACAATTCATAGTTTAAAACTGCCATTTCCTACTGTTAACATTTTTATGCAGTTAATTGTAAACAAAATGAATACCGTGGCGGTAATCAAGTCCAATTTTCCACAATGAGGAGCGTGCTAGCACATCTGTGACGGCAAGGATTTTTCGCTCGGTCCGAACCAGTCGCTAAACCGATCCAGGCCGTTCGAAACGCCCTATCGTTTGAGAACACGACAAAACAGAACGCATACAGAAGAACATTTCATTGTATATTACAACAATGCATCAGATTACAAGAATATACAGAGTATAAAAGAATATTACACAGAAATATCAGAGATTTAAATTACATTTAAATACATAGCAGCGGAAAATAATACAATACACAACTAGAAGGAGATATACGGATACAAAGCTTTCCGGATATCGTTCCAGCTGTAAACCAGGATCCTGTGAATATAAATCTGCAAAACCCAAAACTACTAGCTGCCCGTGTCAAAATAAGGGCACCCAGAGTTTAGGTTAAAACAATAAACTCCAGGTCAGTCATGTGACTGGTGTGAGAACTAAAACAGTTATTAATCTTTATTTTAAATCATTAGGTAAATCAAGGGACCACGCCGTATAACACGGAACGGGTTTCCTCCCAAGAATACCAGTGCATAAAACAAACAGCGCAATGCTAAATAAAGAAAAATGAAGCTGTTATAAGACCCAGGTCCTATCACACAATGCAACGCAAGCCGGGGGATAGGGTTTTCCCTTATAACAGCCAAAGAATGCTTGATACGTTTTAAAACAGATTATTTGATACTATAATAAGTGCATAGTGTATAAAACAACTTCAAATCATAAGTATCAATCATAGGCGGCATGGGTACCATATATCATGTCGCCATATATATGTTTACAAATAAAACCGCAAAGTCACGTATTTGGAAATTGGATTTTCCGTCTATGAACCGAGGCTAGGGGCAAGATCCTCAACCGATTCGTGACTCTCTAGCCCGAGCCACAGGTCAGAGCTCGAGTGACCTTGGAGCGACAGGGCCGGTCCACCGATGTGGATTAAAATGCCTGAACACTACGTTTCCCCACCCTATGGGGTGTAAGTCTGGTCCGTCAGCCGACCAGAATGCATCGGCCGAAACCGATATAACCGAGGCGCCTCGCAACAGCAACAACCACATAAGTCAAACTCGTCAGGGCGTGTAAAACCACTGACGCCACTTCTAACTAGAAAGAAACGCAAGTCCTCCCTGAGGTCCGTCTCCCGTTTTTGGTTCATACCTGGTGTGAAACACGCGAGGTAAACGTTACACAAAGCTACGCCACAAAGGCCGTGCTTTGATCATCACCACAAGACTTTGCTTTTCAACAGAAGCCTTGATCATTTGCATCTTAGCATGCCACACAGGCAAACCGTCCTATGCAACCGATATCAGTCACACAGAATGAAATCCGATGTCAGACACACAGTCCATTTACAAGTCCGTTCTGGGTCTGAACGAAACCGGAGGCACCTAGTACCCCGCATATCCATCGATCTCCAAGTACGTCTGGACGATCACTAACTGTTTCCATCTTCTTGGGTGTACAGCCCAATCAAGATCATCAGTAATTACCCAAACGACGTGAAGACCTCCGGTCTTCGACCATCGTCTTCATCTTCGACTTATCGTCGTATCCGTTATTCAGAATGGGATGAACCCGGTCTTTCCGAATAACTCGCGTATATATTATAAAAGTGTTACACAAACACAACATACGCCTCATTCCAATTCATCAGTCACTAACCGTAAATTAATCGAGAGAATAATTTCCCAAATATTAACCCCGAAGGCCGAAACCAACATCAGATCAATATCCAGAAAACCATTCTGCTTGGCCAACCGACAGTTAGTTTCTAAATCTCACGTTCAAATCTAATTAAAGATTCATTAAAACTCCACTTAGTTTTAATCTGTGACTGGGTTAAAGAATCAGTGTCATTTAAAACACGGTTCACGATAAACCCAAAGTCACATCCCATTAATTATCGGGTTAAAGAACAAGTGTTATTTAAAACACTGTCCACGATAAACCCAAAAATCAATATCCATTCAATTCCAATTAAATATTATTTAATTGGTACACTTCATTAAATCTAAATAAAAAGATTTAATCTTTTCTCAACTGGGTTCAAGAACAGTGTTAGTGAAGACACCATTCACGACAAACCCAAAACACATTCGATATTCAATACAAGGCTCTGAATAGAAAATATATCGGCTTATATTCAATATCGAATTCTACGACTAACAAATGTCGTATTGGAAATAACGATACAAATATATATCTTTCAAATTTCCATAACAACACCTGTATAATCACGAATTCCAACATCGAAATATTCCGAAGACAATTTCGATTCAAATCCACTCCAATGCAATCATTGGAATTTTGGTTACTTTTAAAACCCTTTCGAATTCAATTTATTTATTTAAAAATAAATAGAATAATAATTCTAGTTCAAAATTAGTTCATTTCGATAAAAATCCATTTTTATCTTTTCAAATATGGAGTTTTTCATCCCAATTCTTCACAAATCATTTCTTATGATTTTACACAAATTATTACTATTTTTAATAATTTTATCAAGGCCCGTACAGTCGATTTCCATCAATGGCCATCGAACTGCACTTATAGCGACCTTTTTCGAATTTGATTTGGACATAATTCCAAACCCAACCGTTAGATTTCAAATTTCTAATCTTCGTTAGAAAGCTCTTTTCGATACGAACCCAACGGTTCCGGTTTTAGGAGAATCCGACGGTCGGATCTCCCGAAATGTCCGTTTGAAATAAATGGTCGAAATTCGCGAACTGCCGCGGCGCGGCGCGTTCTATTCAGGCCATTATATTATATATAATATATATATAATATATATATCGTCGATTTCTATTTAAAACGAATTATATAAATAGTTTTGGATTCGTTTCAAATTCTATTTCAACTTCTATTCCAATTCAAAGCAAAATTGAATTCTTCTTTATAAATTCGTTTAAAAATTCATTTCTATTCAATTCGAATTTCAATTCAATTTGAATTCATTTCAATTCGCTTTCTATTTCATTTGAATTCGGTTTCAATTCAATTCATTTCGAAATCGTTTTCAATTCAATTCATTTCGAAATCGTTTTCAATTCAATTCATTTCGAAATCGTTTTCAATTCATTTTGAATTCGTTTTCAATTCAATTCATTTCGAAATCGTTTTCAATTCAATTCATTTCGAAATCGTTTTCAATTCAATTCATTTCGAAATCGTTTTCAATTCAATTCATTTCGAAATCGTTTTCAATTCAATTCATTTTGAATTCGTTTTCAATTCATTTTGAAATCGTTTTCAATTCAATTCATTTTGAAATCGTTTTCAATTCAATTCATTTCGAAATCGTTTTCAATTCAATTCATTTTGAATTCGTTTTCAATTCATTTGGAAATCGTTTTCAATTCAATTCATTTTGAAATCGTTTTCAATTCAATTCATTTTGAAATCGTTTTCAATTCAATTCATTTTGAAATCGTTTTCAATTCATTTTGAAATCGTTTTCAATTCATTTGGAAATCGTTTTCAATTCAATTCATTTTGAAATCGTTTTCAATTCAATTCATTTTGAAATCGTTTTCAATTCAATTCATTTTGAAATCGTTTTCAATTCATTTTGAAATCGTTTTCAATTCAATTCATTTTGAATTCGTTTTCAATTCATTTTGAAATCGTTTGCAATCGATATAAATATCGTTCACGTCAAAATGGCGTCAATCTAATCAATACGGCTTCATAAATTTCTATTTTTAAATATTCTATTTCAAATATTTCTATTTCTAAACTGGAATGAGGCCCAATCGATTACCATATAAAATTAATTATATGGATTTTCATACAACACATGTATATAATAGCATTGAAGAATAATCAACCATCAACCAAAGTGCACTACACTGTATAAGCATCAAATATAGATATCCAACGCTTATAACAGCCTGTCAATCAATCGATCGACATATTTAATCAATCAGGATGAGTGAACTTCAAATTTCATCCTAACACCCGTGTGGGGTTTCAAACAATCAAACACATATTTTATTTGTGCAGTTAGGCGATGTGTAAAATTTATCGACCCAATCAACGTCATTCAAATAGGTGTACATAAACAAACCGTCTGGTTTGTAAATGAATATTTATTTATTCACATTCACGTTAAAAATTATATTTTTAACGATAACACATTTTATTTCAACCTATGAATTTCTATTCAATTCATTTATTCAATAAAATGATATTTTTATTTTTCTAACATGTTTTAGAAAATTTCGGCGGCATAACGGCACGATACTAGAAACGGGACGAGGCCTAGCCTTATCCCCGGTCTAGTGAAGGCCCACGCCATTCACAAATCAATTTCAATCAATTTCCAATTCACCCAAACGAATAAATCAATCACCCAATCATTCAACTAAACAAACAAGTCCATGGTCTGTGGACGGGTGTCGGGTGCTTCTAATAAGCACCGTCTGCATCCTAGTATATATATATAACTAGAAAAATAGAATTTGAGTGAGAAGTTCTCACTTTTAGCTATCCAACCATCTCGACTCTTCTTTTGCAGAAGTCTTTGTCGTTTCGCCTTTTTGTCACCTTCGTTGCTGCTTTCACTACATACGTAAAAATCACATTTTTACTTCGCTATTCAATATATAAAAATCGAATTTTTATTTCGAAGTTCAATATATAAAAATCGAATTTTTATTTCAAAGTTCAATATATAAAAATCGAATTTTTATTTCAAAGTTCAATATATAAAAATCGAATTTTTAGTTCGAAGTTCAATATATAAAAATCGAATTTTTAGTTCGAAGTTCAATATATAAAAATCGAATTTTTATTTCAAAGTTCAATATATAAAAATCGAATTTTTATTTCAAAGTTCAATATATAAAAATCGAATTTTTATTTCAAAGTTCAATATATAAAAATCGAATTTTTATTATAAAGATTATATTTTTAATATTCCTATGATTTAAAAATTATATTTTTATTGCTTTAAAAATATAAAAATCGTATCTTACTTCTCCTACTCAATAAAAATTCCGTCTTTTCCATAAAAAGGTATGGCCTTTTCTATTTAAAGTTTGAATCTTTTTCTTTTAAAAGTTTGAATCTTTTTCTTTTTAAAGTTTGAATCTTTTTCTTTTAACTGAAAATAAAAATCAGTTTAAAGCCTTTATAAAAAAAACAGTTTTAACTTTTTAAAATTCAGTTTTAACTTTTTAAAATAAAGTTTTAACTTTTTACTAAAATTAAAAATCAGAAAAACAAAAACAGTAAACTAAAAATCAGAAAGAAAAAAAAACAGTTTCCAAATAACAGAAAAAAACAGTTTTCAAAGGAAAACTTACAGGTTTCTTTTTTTTGGTCAGCGAAGGGGGGGGGGTTCACTGGTGGTTGCGGCGGCCTGAGGTGTAGGTGGAGGGATCCACGGTGGCATGGGGTGCGGTGGGTCATTGCGGTGGTTTGATGGAAGGGGGCGGCGGGATTCTTGATCGATTTGGGGTTTGGTGGCGGGTTGGTGAGGTTCGGGGTCTGGAGAGGATCGGAGAGGGAGTGCGGAGGGGCGGTGGGCCAGGGGTGGTCGGGCGATGGCGTCGTGGCGGAGGGCGGCGATGCTGGATCGGGGGGGGCGATCGCGATTTCCTTTTTTTTTGTTTTTTTTTTTTTTTCTTCTGAGAAAATATCGAGGGGGGGGGGCCAGCAGATATAAGGGAGAAGGATTTTCTTTTTTTTTTATTATTTTATTTATTATTTTATTATCATTAAAAGTTGACTTTTACATACGTCATCAAAACGAGACCCACCTCCTGTCGTCCATAGCGTTTTACCCCCATTCCGAACACAATGGGATATGTATCGCAGGCTGATTTGATCGTTACAATCAGTTTCCTTTGAATTTACATTTAAATCACTATATTGAATTTTAAACGTCCATTTCAAATTACCGGAGTCACATACTCACTAGAAAAATTCCTGAAAAATATTTTCTAGCTTCGTATTGACGATACGGTCCTAACAAAACTAGTTTCGTCGAATTCTGAGACCGTTTGAAAAATGGCCAATTTCCAGTCGATTAAAATCAACTGAAACTGGTCAAACGCGTTTTCCTTTGCCACGCTCACATATTGATTCGAAAAATTATGAAATTTGAAACCTAGCAATAACTTAACATCACGGACCCAACAAAACTGGTTTCGTCGAAATCCGAGGTCGTTTGCAAAATTGCTATTTTTAAGGGCCTTATATTATATTAAAATATATATAAATTCCACAGCGACTATTTCTAAATTTCAACTGGACATATCTCATCATTTATAAAGTGGAATCTCAGTTTCTCAACTTCGTTGGAAAGATATTCACTATTAGATCCCATTATTTTTGGTTTCACTAAAATCCGGATTGTTTTGCACCCGGTACATTCAATTGAAGTTTGAAATCGAATTATCGAACTACCGCGCCATTTTCAATTCCTTTTATAATTATATATAATTATTTTTATTCTAACGACGACGCGTATAATATATACGTTCGAATTATATTCAAAATAGATTTCTCGTCGATATTATTTAAAATAATCTATTTTAAATATTCAAAATTCGCTAAAATTGCCAAAATAAAAATTTTAAACTGGCCCAGATTTTCCGGGTTGTTACAATCTCCCCCACTTAAAACTTTTCGTCCCCGAAAAGGAACAAAGTCGAAAGTGGTTTGATTAATCAACTCTATGTTCGATCTGCTTTCATTCTCCAACCCTTTGGTTTCTGAGAATTTTCAAAATTTCAAAATTTTGGCTAACACCCTAAATTTTTGAAAAATTTCGCCATAACCTCCCCTGCACCGGGAGCATCGGGGAATTTCAAATAGCTTCCCCGGTCCTTCAGATCTCAAAAAGAAAAAGAAAAAGCCAATAGGCTCACAAAATCATCATCACCCAAACAAAACAGGAAATTATGTAATAAACATGTACCTATTTGTCGGGCAAACAAATTTTATTCTCTGGCTCTAGCCTCCTTGCTATGACCTGTTCAATGATATACATGTATATGCAAGCAGATGCGACCAATTTTCAATATAGTTCAATATTCGATTCAATTAGGCTAAATGGCTAAAAATTAGCAAACAAATAAACAAACAACCCAAACATCAATCGATTAGTGAATTAGAGTTTCAAATTCATAACTTTGGTACATAAACAAAAATCATGTTTTTGATGCCAAATCACAACAATAGGCCCTATCTAATTTTGGTTCTCACACCAGTCAATAGGAAATATATAGAAAGCCCACTTTCGTCACTCGAACATAAATTCTAATGATGGAGCTCCATCATCAAAATCATCTCCGGGCGATTAGAGTGTAATTCTATATCTATCCAGTATATTAAAATTTCGAATACACGCGGATCAGACGTATACGCAAAATCTATATATACTGGATTGTCCACATCAATATAAATAGATAATCAAATACGAATAATTGATTTAAATTTTCAAAACAAAAATTTGTTTTCATTCTGAAAAATATACTCTTCACACTCGTTCTAGGATACTACTGATCCCATCTCTAACGAGTCATCCCCATTGGATATTACTAATCCAATATCTGATGAATTCTTTCGTATGGTTCTAATGTGTCTTGTTCTCTGAGCTTTGTAAACCAAAGCTCTGATACCAACTGTGACGGCAAGGATTTTTCGCTCGGTCCGAACCAGTCGCTAAACCGATCCAGGCCGTTCGAAACGCCCTATCGTTTGAGAACACGACAAAACAGAACGCATACAGAAGAACATTTCATTGTATATTACAACAATGCATCAGATTACAAGAATATACAGAGTATAAAAGAATATTACACAGAAATATCAGAGATTTAAATTACATTTAAATACATAGCAGCGGAAAATAATACAATACACAACTAGAAGGAGATATACGGATACAAAGCTTTCCGGATATCGTTCCAGCTGTAAACCAGGATCCTGTGAATATAAATCTGCAAAACCCAAAACTACTAGCTGCCCGTGTCAAAATAAGGGCACCCAGAGTTTAGGTTAAAACAATAAACTCCAGGTCAGTCATGTGACTGGTGTGAGAACTAAAACAGTTATTAATCTTTATTTTAAATCATTAGGTAAATCAAGGGACCACGCCGTATAACACGGAACGGGTTTCCTCCCAAGAATACCAGTGCATAAAACAAACAGCGCAATGCTAAATAAAGAAAAATGAAGCTGTTATAAGACCCAGGTCCTATCACACAATGCAACGCAAGCCGGGGGATAGGGTTTTCCCTTATAACAGCCAAAGAATGCTTGATACGTTTTAAAACAGATTATTTGATACTATAATAAGTGCATAGTGTATAAAACAACTTCAAATCATAAGTATCAATCATAGGCGGCATGGGTACCATATATCATGTCGCCATATATATGTTTACAAATAAAACCGCAAAGTCACGTATTTGGAAATTGGATTTTCCGTCTATGAACCGAGGCTAGGGGCAAGATCCTCAACCGATTCGTGACTCTCTAGCCCGAGCCACAGGTCAGAGCTCGAGTGACCTTGGAGCGACAGGGCCGGTCCACCGATGTGGATTAAAATGCCTGAACACTACGTTTCCCCACCCTATGGGGTGTAAGTCTGGTCCGTCAGCCGACCAGAATGCATCGGCCGAAACCGATATAACCGAGGCGCCTCGCAACAGCAACAACCACATAAGTCAAACTCGTCAGGGCGTGTAAAACCACTGACGCCACTTCTAACTAGAAAGAAACGCAAGTCCTCCCTGAGGTCCGTCTCCCGTTTTTGGTTCATACCTGGTGTGAAACACGCGAGGTAAACGTTACACAAAGCTACGCCACAAAGGCCGTGCTTTGATCATCACCACAAGACTTTGCTTTTCAACAGAAGCCTTGATCATTTGCATCTTAGCATGCCACACAGGCAAACCGTCCTATGCAACCGATATCAGTCACACAGAATGAAATCCGATGTCAGACACACAGTCCATTTACAAGTCCGTTCTGGGTCTGAACGAAACCGGAGGCACCTAGTACCCCGCATATCCATCGATCTCCAAGTACGTCTGGACGATCACTAACTGTTTCCATCTTCTTGGGTGTACAGCCCAATCAAGATCATCAGTAATTACCCAAACGACGTGAAGACCTCCGGTCTTCGACCATCGTCTTCATCTTCGACTTATCGTCGTATCCGTTATTCAGAATGGGATGAACCCGGTCTTTCCGAATAACTCGCGTATATATTATAAAAGTGTTACACAAACACAACATACGCCTCATTCCAATTCATCAGTCACTAACCGTAAATTAATCGAGAGAATAATTTCCCAAATATTAACCCCGAAGGCCGAAACCAACATCAGATCAATATCCAGAAAACCATTCTGCTTGGCCAACCGACAGTTAGTTTCTAAATCTCACGTTCAAATCTAATTAAAGATTCATTAAAACTCCACTTAGTTTTAATCTGTGACTGGGTTAAAGAATCAGTGTCATTTAAAACACGGTTCACGATAAACCCAAAGTCACATCCCATTAATTATCGGGTTAAAGAACAAGTGTTATTTAAAACACTGTCCACGATAAACCCAAAAATCAATATCCATTCAATTCCAATTAAATATTATTTAATTGGTACACTTCATTAAATCTAAATAAAAAGATTTAATCTTTTCTCAACTGGGTTCAAGAACAGTGTTAGTGAAGACACCATTCACGACAAACCCAAAACACATTCGATATTCAATACAAGGCTCTGAATAGAAAATATATCGGCTTATATTCAATATCGAATTCTACGACTAACAAATGTCGTATTGGAAATAACGATACAAATATATATCTTTCAAATTTCCATAACAACACCTGTATAATCACGAATTCCAACATCGAAATATTCCGAAGACAATTTCGATTCAAATCCACTCCAATGCAATCATTGGAATTTTGGTTACTTTTAAAACCCTTTCGAATTCAATTTATTTATTTAAAAATAAATAGAATAATAATTCTAGTTCAAAATTAGTTCATTTCGATAAAAATCCATTTTTATCTTTTCAAATATGGAGTTTTTCATCCCAATTCTTCACAAATCATTTCTTATGATTTTACACAAATTATTACTATTTTTAATAATTTTATCAAGGCCCGTACAGTCGATTTCCATCAATGGCCATCGAACTGCACTTATAGCGACCTTTTTCGAATTTGATTTGGACATAATTCCAAACCCAACCGTTAGATTTCAAATTTCTAATCTTCGTTAGAAAGCTCTTTTCGATACGAACCCAACGGTTCCGGTTTTAGGAGAATCCGACGGTCGGATCTCCCGAAATGTCCGTTTGAAATAAATGGTCGAAATTCGCGAACTGCCGCGGCGCGGCGCGTTCTATTCAGGCCATTATATTATATATAATATATATATAATATATATATCGTCGATTTCTATTTAAAACGAATTATATAAATAGTTTTGGATTCGTTTCAAATTCTATTTCAACTTCTATTCCAATTCAAAGCAAAATTGAATTCTTCTTTATAAATTCGTTTAAAAATTCATTTCTATTCAATTCGAATTTCAATTCAATTTGAATTCATTTCAATTCGCTTTCTATTTCATTTGAATTCGGTTTCAATTCAATTCATTTCGAAATCGTTTTCAATTCAATTCATTTCGAAATCGTTTTCAATTCAATTCATTTCGAAATCGTTTTCAATTCATTTTGAATTCGTTTTCAATTCAATTCATTTCGAAATCGTTTTCAATTCAATTCATTTCGAAATCGTTTTCAATTCAATTCATTTCGAAATCGTTTTCAATTCAATTCATTTCGAAATCGTTTTCAATTCAATTCATTTTGAATTCGTTTTCAATTCATTTTGAAATCGTTTTCAATTCAATTCATTTTGAAATCGTTTTCAATTCAATTCATTTCGAAATCGTTTTCAATTCAATTCATTTTGAATTCGTTTTCAATTCATTTGGAAATCGTTTTCAATTCAATTCATTTTGAAATCGTTTTCAATTCAATTCATTTTGAAATCGTTTTCAATTCAATTCATTTTGAAATCGTTTTCAATTCATTTTGAAATCGTTTTCAATTCATTTGGAAATCGTTTTCAATTCAATTCATTTTGAAATCGTTTTCAATTCAATTCATTTTGAAATCGTTTTCAATTCAATTCATTTTGAAATCGTTTTCAATTCATTTTGAAATCGTTTTCAATTCAATTCATTTTGAATTCGTTTTCAATTCATTTTGAAATCGTTTGCAATCGATATAAATATCGTTCACGTCAAAATGGCGTCAATCTAATCAATACGGCTTCATAAATTTCTATTTTTAAATATTCTATTTCAAATATTTCTATTTCTAAACTGGAATGAGGCCCAATCGATTACCATATAAAATTAATTATATGGATTTTCATACAACACATGTATATAATAGCATTGAAGAATAATCAACCATCAACCAAAGTGCACTACACTGTATAAGCATCAAATATAGATATCCAACGCTTATAACAGCCTGTCAATCAATCGATCGACATATTTAATCAATCAGGATGAGTGAACTTCAAATTTCATCCTAACACCCGTGTGGGGTTTCAAACAATCAAACACATATTTTATTTGTGCAGTTAGGCGATGTGTAAAATTTATCGACCCAATCAACGTCATTCAAATAGGTGTACATAAACAAACCGTCTGGTTTGTAAATGAATATTTATTTATTCACATTCACGTTAAAAATTATATTTTTAACGATAACACATTTTATTTCAACCTATGAATTTCTATTCAATTCATTTATTCAATAAAATGATATTTTTATTTTTCTAACATGTTTTAGAAAATTTCGGCGGCATAACGGCACGATACTAGAAACGGGACGAGGCCTAGCCTTATCCCCGGTCTAGTGAAGGCCCACGCCATTCACAAATCAATTTCAATCAATTTCCAATTCACCCAAACGAATAAATCAATCACCCAATCATTCAACTAAACAAACAAGTCCATGGTCTGTGGACGGGTGTCGGGTGCTTCTAATAAGCACCGTCTGCATCCTAGTATATATATATAACTAGAAAAATAGAATTTGAGTGAGAAGTTCTCACTTTTAGCTATCCAACCATCTCGACTCTTCTTTTGCAGAAGTCTTTGTCGTTTCGCCTTTTTGTCACCTTCGTTGCTGCTTTCACTACATACGTAAAAATCACATTTTTACTTCGCTATTCAATATATAAAAATCGAATTTTTATTTCGAAGTTCAATATATAAAAATCGAATTTTTATTTCAAAGTTCAATATATAAAAATCGAATTTTTATTTCAAAGTTCAATATATAAAAATCGAATTTTTAGTTCGAAGTTCAATATATAAAAATCGAATTTTTAGTTCGAAGTTCAATATATAAAAATCGAATTTTTATTTCAAAGTTCAATATATAAAAATCGAATTTTTATTTCAAAGTTCAATATATAAAAATCGAATTTTTATTTCAAAGTTCAATATATAAAAATCGAATTTTTATTATAAAGATTATATTTTTAATATTCCTATGATTTAAAAATTATATTTTTATTGCTTTAAAAATATAAAAATCGTATCTTACTTCTCCTACTCAATAAAAATTCCGTCTTTTCCATAAAAAGGTATGGCCTTTTCTATTTAAAGTTTGAATCTTTTTCTTTTAAAAGTTTGAATCTTTTTCTTTTTAAAGTTTGAATCTTTTTCTTTTAACTGAAAATAAAAATCAGTTTAAAGCCTTTATAAAAAAAACAGTTTTAACTTTTTAAAATTCAGTTTTAACTTTTTAAAATAAAGTTTTAACTTTTTACTAAAATTAAAAATCAGAAAAACAAAAACAGTAAACTAAAAATCAGAAAGAAAAAAAAACAGTTTCCAAATAACAGAAAAAAACAGTTTTCAAAGGAAAACTTACAGGTTTCTTTTTTTTGGTCAGCGAAGGGGGGGGGTTCACTGGTGGTTGCGGCGGCCTGAGGTGTAGGTGGAGGGATCCACGGTGGCATGGGGTGCGGTGGGTCATTGCGGTGGTTTGATGGAAGGGGGCGGCGGGATTCTTGATCGATTTGGGGTTTGGTGGCGGGTTGGTGAGGTTCGGGGTCTGGAGAGGATCGGAGAGGGAGTGCGGAGGGGCGGTGGGCCAGGGGTGGTCGGGCGATGGCGTCGTGGCGGAGGGCGGCGATGCTGGATCGGGGGGGGCGATCGCGATTTCCTTTTTTTTTGTTTTTTTTTTTTTTCTTCTGAGAAAATATCGAGGGGGGGGGGCCAGCAGATATAAGGGAGAAGGATTTTCTTTTTTTTATTATTATTTTATTTATTATTTTATTATCATTAAAAGTTGACTTTTACATACGTCATCAAAACGAGACCCACCTCCTGTCGTCCATAGCGTTTTACCCCCATTCCGAACACAATGGGATATGTATCGCAGGCTGATTTGATCGTTACAATCAGTTTCCTTTGAATTTACATTTAAATCACTATATTGAATTTTAAACGTCCATTTCAAATTACCGGAGTCACATACTCACTAGAAAAATTCCTGAAAAATATTTTCTAGCTTCGTATTGACGATACGGTCCTAACAAAACTAGTTTCGTCGAATTCTGAGACCGTTTGAAAAATGGCCAATTTCCAGTCGATTAAAATCAACTGAAACTGGTCAAACGCGTTTTCCTTTGCCACGCTCACATATTGATTCGAAAAATTATGAAATTTGAAACCTAGCAATAACTTAACATCACGGACCCAACAAAACTGGTTTCGTCGAAATCCGAGGTCGTTTGCAAAATTGCTATTTTTAAGGGCCTTATATTATATTAAAATATATATAAATTCCACAGCGACTATTTCTAAATTTCAACTGGACATATCTCATCATTTATAAAGTGGAATCTCAGTTTCTCAACTTCGTTGGAAAGATATTCACTATTAGATCCCATTATTTTTGGTTTCACTAAAATCCGGATTGTTTTGCACCCGGTACATTCAATTGAAGTTTGAAATCGAATTATCGAACTACCGCGCCATTTTCAATTCCTTTTATAATTATATATAATTATTTTTATTCTAACGACGACGCGTATAATATATACGTTCGAATTATATTCAAAATAGATTTCTCGTCGATATTATTTAAAATAATCTATTTTAAATATTCAAAATTCGCTAAAATTGCCAAAATAAAAATTTTAAACTGGCCCAGATTTTCCGGGTTATTACAACATCAAGAACAAAACTAGGAGTATTTTCAGGGAACACTACCTGATAAAGAGCAATATGTCACTGTGCCACATTACATCATCTCCTAAGGATGTTTCATATTAATCAAAAAATAATCATGGAGAAATAAATAAGGGAAAATCACCATTATAATAATTTAATAAAATAACTTTAGTAAAAGTTTAAGATTAAATAATAAAGCATTTAACTCATTCGATTCTGGTCATCTGGCTATAAAAACATACCGAGCTTAGAATAATTGAACTGAACCACATGAATATCGTTCATAACCATATTTCTGCATCAAAATACCAGGAGAGACTGTATGATTATTTTTAGTGGTACACTCAAGAAAATATTCATTTGTGTGACATCAATATATTGACCACCACTATCTAATAGGAAAAGGTTTCTGTCTACAACAACACTGCAACTTTCTGGTAGGGGCGATAATGTATGATTGCACCATTTGGTCCATATCCTTCAAAATATGTAGCTCAATTCTGTATTATCAATGGGGTCCCAATTAACTGTAGTCACTTGAAATCCTAAATGTATAAGCTGCTTTTGCATGTACTTTTTAATTTAAAGGATAATGCAATAAAACAATGTATTCTGGTGCGTTTGCATGCACTTGAAATCCTAAATGTATTCTGGCACATATAAATAGATGGCTAGGACACCATTTGTGGGTATGTGAAATCAAGTAATAAAATGAGAATTTACCTCATGATGCTCTTCTCGTTTACTCTCCTGATCTAAACAATTTCTTACTGCTTTCACCCCTTTCTTCTAACTCTTTTCTGAAATTCTTCTGTAATTCTTCATTCTACTTCCTGTGTTGTTACCACCTTCACATTACTTCTATCTGCATCGATTTAGTCCTTTCTTCCATTACATCACCTCCTTCTTTATTGTGTTATACTGCTACATTCATCGATGAACACCAATTCTCAATCCCAGAAACAAAAGGAAGCTAACAGACCAAGTAGAGAAGGCACAAATAGACGAAACACCAATAGGCGAAACAAAACTTTAAAACCAAAATTGACACAGTAGGATTTCAAACCATATTCTAGATCTTGACGTGAAGCACCTGAAGCGAAACCAAGTTTTGAAACTTACGGCGAAGCATAGAAACTGACACCAACTTTGAGAATTGAAATCTTCTTTAAAATTTTGATCGACTGATTTAGGTTTAGGGTTAGAAGAAAAGGGATCTATGAACAAGAGGGGAAGCGGAATGGGGAGGCAGGAAATTTTGGAATGCGGAAAGTAAAATTTACATAACAGAATGGGCGGGTTAGCTATGAAATTTTAGTTCCAACACGCCATTCTATCAGTAAACCGATTATTTTTAACACCGTATGCACTTGGATACAAACTAACGTTTATTGTTATGTGCAATAATAAATTATTAACAATAATTATAGAATATTAGTTATTAAATATTAATTATTAAAAGTCAATTGCAATTACCAGCCTACAATACATTATTATACTTATGTATCAAATGATAACTATTTATTATATAATAACCATTATTAATTATTAAAATAGAACCCCTTAGTTACTAACTATTATTGATTACATATTATTTCATGACTATAATTGAATGTTAATTAAACATATATACTATTTAATTATTATTAGTCATTATTAGTTATAACATTACATATTCAGTATTGGTTATTAAAAATTATTGCAATTATTAAATAACTACTTCGTATTTATTAATTATTAAGTATTAATTTATATTAATTAATTATTATTACGTACTTAATACTTCTTATATAATAACTAAATATTATTTATTACTTTGTACTTGTATTTAATAGTAATTATGTTTACCAAATGTGGGAGAAAAAATATTTTTTTTTTAAAGTATGTCTTTTGCAACTAGTTTTACCAGTAGTAAGAAAAATACAGTTATCGTAAATGGTGAAAACAGTTGCTAAAGATAACTTTCTGCAACAAGTACGGAAGGGTAGTTACAAATATTTAAACATATTAATTATTTAGTGTAATTTTGTTAACTAGAAACTATTAATTAATTCATAAAAATACCTCTATCAAACACAAATTATAAATTAATTCATACAAGAAGTTGATATTAACTATTAATTACTCCTTAATAGTAGTATTAGTCAATTCTCGTTTAGTTATTTATTATGAATTTATTAATGATCAGTTATTTATTTAATATTTAAACATATTCATATTTAAAATTATTTATTAATTATTATCTATTAGTTTTTTATTATTAATTTATTATTATTTAATAATTATTTATTTATTTGATTATTTTTTAAATTTCAATTATTATTATTAATTAATAATTATTATTATTTAATTATCAATTATAAATATCACTTTATAATACTTAAATTTTATTATTAATTAATAATTATTAAATATTAATCTTAATTATTATATATAATTACTAGTAGTTAATCATTTAATAGTAACTATTTAAAATTAATTATTAAAAATTGATACTAACTTTTAATAGTATGTATTTCGCAACTAGCTTTAACAATTGTAAAAAAATGCAGTTATTGCAAGAGGCGAAAACAGTTGCTAAAGATATTCATTCGCAGCAGGCTTGTAAGCGCAGTTGCAAATAATATGTTTGTAGCAATTATTATGGAAACGCAGTTGCTAAAAGTACGTTTTTGCAACAGGAAGGGAAACACAGTTGCTAAAAATATGCTTTTCGCAACAGGAAAAAAAGGTTTTAAATCCCATCTATTGCAACTGCTATAATAGGTCTGTTGCTAAAAATCATTTACTGCTACTGTCATTGGTCGCCTGTTGCAAATAGCCAGTTGCAATAGGGTATTTTTCTTGTAGTTATACATATACATACATATATATATATATATGTTAGAACTTTTGTAATTACACAATTGTATTACAAACAGACAGCAACAACAATCAACGTTAATCAATTATGCCACAATTATCATGTCAAACTGTGTTTACAATAATCGCAGAAAGCGTAACCGATTTAAGCACAAGATTGAAGATAAACAGAAAGTATTCTGTTTCAGTAATGTCCTAGTTCAGAAATTTTTTGTTTCCTTGAAACAGTATTGTTGTCGTATGCACCAATCGACGTAGTTGCAATTTGTTTCCTAGGATAAAACGGACCAACTCTGCTGCTTAGTGCCAGCAAACTGATCTCTAACGAACTGAAGTTGATTACAGAAACTAGATCAGAGGTTACTTTGAAGAAGAAGAAGTACTGCAAGCAAAAAAGGTGAATTCTATCTTTTTTTGGGTAGCGTATATATAGGCAAGGAGGAGTGCCTGTTCGCATGCATTAGTAACCGTCAGAATAGGAAAGGATGGGACCCTTTAACCACCCGGCTATTAATATGCGTATGTTGAGAATTCAAATGGTTGTACTCATTCAGCTAACAAACATTCCTTTCGAATTCTGGACTGAACGGACACACCTTTAAAGTTCTACGAAAAAATATTCTCATGTCAGTGCACTAGCCCAATCAGTAACCGTCGGCCATATCCAATCAAGAGACCCCAAGAGCCCCAAGGCCGAAGGCCCTTATCTTTGACATTTCAATGTATTATTATGTCATAGCCAAGCCCACATCCTCATATCATCCCTCTCCTTTCTATTTTACATAATCCTATTTGGCTTCTAATATATTAGGAGAGATTGTGCTAATATTTCTATGATGTGGGACTTTAAATGTTGCCATCTCTTCTTCTTCCCTATCTCTTCTTATTCCCCCTTTCCTCTTTCTTTGCTCATTAATTTCCAACAATTCCCCACATGAATGAGCAGTCGATCTTAGTTTCATGAATCATTTATTGCATCGATTAAAGAAGTACATGGGCCTTGAACTTTCCTAGTGATTACCTATTTGAATTATAGGCGAATCAGTAGACATAGATTGTCCTTGAACTATAAGACTTTTGTGTAATTCCAAAGTAGATAACACACAATAAATATTTCTTATAACCCTTCATTCTCTGTGTGTGTTTGTTTTTTCCTTGAACACCCGCCTGGTCTCATAAGTGCTTAGAGAATTTGGCTTTATAATTCTCTTTGAAGCGGCCCCTTCGCACTTACATACGTGATTCTGTAAATGGTATTCTCTAATTCCTCAAATACAGACATCATTAAAAGTACTAATACTTATCCTCATTCAACATATAAGGCACTGACTTATCATAGGAATGGTTTGTGTATAACAGTGCCATCAAGTTTCTTTTAAACTTCATTGTCCCTTTGAACCTAGATCTTGGGATTTCCAGTCAACTATATGGGGTTTCCATTTTAGAAAAACCTTTAGTCTATAGGCCTTAGCCCCATTCCCTTCGGTAAGGTTTGAACTTTCTCTCTTGGCAAGCCTTTTGTAAGTGGATCCACTAAGTTATCTTTAGATCGAATGTAATCTATTGTGATAACCCCATTAGAGAGAAATTGTCTTATCGTTTTACGTCTATGACGAATATGCCTAGATTTACCATTGTGTAGTGTACTATTAGCTCTTCCAATAGCTGATTGACTATCACAATGTATACATATTGGAGGCATAGGTTTGCTCCAATTAGGAATGTTTTCCAAGAAGCTTCGAATCCATTCTTCTTCTTCTACAGTCTCATCTAGTGCAATAAACTCTGATTCCATTGTAGATCTAGCGATACAAGCCTGTTTGGATGATTTCCATGAAATTGCTCCATTTTCTAATGTGAACAGGTATCCACTTGTAGACTTTGTATCATTTGATCCAGTGATCCAATTTGCATCACTGTATCCTTCCACTGTTCAAGGATAGTTTAGTATAGACCATAACTCTTTGTATAGTTTAGATATCCTAAACTCTGATTATCGCTTTCCAATGATGCTTACCAAGATTGTTGGTAAATCTACTTAGTTTGCTTACAGCATTTGCGATATCAGGCCAAGTACAGTTCATAACATATATGATACTTCCTAGTATACGAGAGTATTCAAATTGGTAAATACTATCACCAGTGTTCTTTAGCCAATTTTTTTCATATCTACTTGTGATTTTGCAATAGTTACATTATATTGCTTGAATTTCTCAAGTATTTTGGTGATGTAATGCGATTGGGATAATGCATATCCCTATGGTGTTCTCAGAATTTTTACACCCAATATCACATCGGCCAGTCCTAGGTCTTGCATATCGAATCTAGAGATAACATTCCTTTGCAGATGTTATTATGGTCTTGTTATTGCCTAGGATCAATAGGTATCAACATAAAGACAAACAATGACATATCCAATATGTGTATGTTTTATGTACACACATTTATCTGATTCATTTATCGTGAATCCATTTGATAACATAGTATTATCAAACTTCTCATGCCACTGTTTTGTAGCTTGCTTAAGGCCATAAAGTGATTTTACCGGTTTGCAAACTTTATGCTCATTTTCTGAGCTTACAAATCTTTCAGGCTGTTTCATATAGATTTCCACCTCTAGTTCACTATTCAAGAATGCATTTTTAACACCCATTTGATGTATTTCCAAGTCATGTATGGATGCAGTTGCAATGAGCATTCTAATTGACGTTATCCTCGTTACAGGTGAATATGTATCGAAATAGTCCAGGTCTTCCTTTTGTCTAAATACTTGGACTACCAAACGAGCTTTGTACTTGTCTATTGAACCATCAGGTTTCAATTTCCTTTTAAATATCCATTTATTACCTAAGGCCTTACATGCTTGAGGTAAATCAACCAATTCCCATGTATTATTGGACATAATGGATTCAATCTCATTGTTAATTGCCTCCTTCCAATAAGGGGTATCGCTAACAGACATAGCTTGTTTGTATGTCAATGGATCATCTTCTAACATAAATGTATAGAAGTCCGGTCCAAAGGTTTGTAAAGTCCTTGACCTTTTACTTTTTCTTGGTTCCTCTACTAGTTGCTCAATACTACTTTGCTGAGTGTTATTTTGTTCAGCATCCTCAATAGAGTAAGGAACTTCATTTTCCCTTGGTCTCTAAGGTGCATGATTTTCAGTCCCATGTTTCAAGGGAAATACATGTTCGAAAAATCTAGCATTTCTCGACTCAATGATGGTATTCTCATGAATATCATCAATTTCAGATTTGTGTACCGAAAATCGATATGCGGAACTATTTTGTGCATATCTAATGAATACACAATCAATTATTTTTGGTCCAGTTTTGACCTTCTTGGGTTTTGGTACCTCTACTTTGGCAAGACACCCCATACTTTTAGGTATTTGTAGGATGGTGGTATGTTTTTCCAAAGTTCATGAGGAGATTTAGATATTTTCTTTCAGGGTATTTTATTTAAAATATGATTTGCCGAAAGAATAGCTTCTCCCCAAAAGTTATCTGGTAAGCCAGAGCTAATTAGTAAGGCATTCATCATTTCTTTAAGAGTTATATTTTTCGTTCGGCTATATCGTTGGATTGAGGTGAATACGGGGCTGTAGTTTGATGTATAATTCCATACTCCGCACATAATTCCTCAAATGGAGACTCGTATTCTCCTCCTCTATCACTTCTTAAAGATTTTATTTTCTTGTAGAGTTGATTCTCAACTTCTGCCTTATACCATTTAAACATTTCGAATTCTTCGTCCTTACATCTAAGGAGATATACATGACAGTATCTGGTACAATCATCAATGAATGTAATAAAGTACCTTTTTACACCTCTAGTTTGACACATTTTCAAATCGCATACATCAGTATGTATTAAGTTTAGAGGTTCTGTTTCTCGTTCAACATGATGAAACGAGGTTCTTGTCAATTTTGTTTCTGCACAAACTTGACATTTATAGTTGGAATCTATATTGCATTTTGGCATAAATTCTAGATTAATTAATTTTCGCAATGTATCAAAGTTTATATGCCCTCATCTAGAATGCCATATGTCAGAAGATTCAGCAATGTAAGCAGAAGATTCACTTTTATTCATATCAGTGCGTGGTACAATAATGGTTACATTTACTTTAAATAAGCCATCACACACATATCCTCTTCCAACATACACTCCATTCTTGGAAAGAACAAATTTATCAGCTTCAAAGATCAATTTGAAGCCATGCTTGTTCAGTAACGATCCAGAAATCAGGTTCTTGCGAATTTCTGGAACATGGAGAACGTCATTTAAAGTCAGTTCCTTTCCAGAAGTCAGTTTCAACACAACTTTTCCTTTGCCTTCGACCTTCGAAGTGGAAGAATTGCCCATAAAAAGTTGTTCAGCATCAGTTGTTGTTTTATAGGTTGTAAACATCCACTTGTTAGCACATATGTGTCGAGTGGCTCCAGTGTTTACAAACCATTCCTTTGAGTTACTAACAAGGTTACATTCTAATATTACTGCACATAAATCAAGATCAGAAATGCCTTTCGAAACATCAGCCGTATTTGCATCTAACTTCTTCTTTTTACGTGCATGACATTCGGCTGCTTTGTGCCCCTTCTTTCCACAGTTTTGGCAAGAACCCAGAAATTTCTTTGATTTCTTAGGAGCATTCTCCCTTTTTCTTTTGTTAGTCTTGTCTGAATAAACAACATTTGCTTTAGCAGCAATATTCTGAGAAATCTTTTTCTCAGAATTTCTGTTATCTTCCTCAATACATAGATGAACTATGAGATCTTCCAATGTCATTTCCTTGTGCTTGTGCTTAAGGTAATTTTTGAAGTCCTTCCAAAAAGGAGGCAATTTCTCAATAGTTGCAGTAACTTGAAAAGTCTCGCTAAGAGTCATCTTTTCATCTTCTAATTGACGGATGATAAGTTTCAGTTCTTGAGCTTGACTTATCACCATCTTTGAGTCAACCATTTTGAAGTCTAGAAATTTTCCAGTAATGAATTTCTTCATGCCTACATCTTCAGTTTTGTACTTTTTTTCCAGAGCCAACCAGAGTTGTTTGGACGTTGCAAAAGTACTATAGACATTGTAGAGGCTATCATCTAGACCATTCAGAATATAGTTTTTGCACATGAAATCTGAGTTTGTCCAGATACTAAGTGCCTCTACTTTAGTAGTGTCAGGTTCAAGTTCGTTTACCATATGAGCCTCTTTAGACAGAAATTTGGCAAGGCTTAATGTTGTTAAATAAAACAATATTTTCTGTTGCCAGCACTTGAAATTGATTCCATTGAACTTCTCTGGCCTTTCGCCATGAGACAGAACCATTGTTGGAAGCACTGGCGCTGGCTAAGCAGTTGTCATCGTATGAATCGGTGTACAATTAGTGATGCTGTTTTTCGTCATCTGCAACAAACATTGTTTCAAGATTGTTAGAACTTTTGTAGTTAAACAATTGTATTACAAACAGACAACAACAACAATCAACGTTAATCAATTATGCCACAATTGTCACATCAATCTGTGTTTACAATACTCACAGAAAGCGTAACCGATTTGTGAACAAGATTGAAGATAAACAGAAAGTATTCTGTTTCAGTAATGTCCGAGTTCAGAAATTTTCTATTTCCTTGAAACAATATTGCCTTCGTATGCACCAATCGACGTAGTTGCAATTTGTTTCCCAGGATAAAACGGACCAACTCTGTTGCGTAGTGCCAGCAAACAAAGCTCTGAGGAACTGAAGTTGATTACAGAAACTAGATCATAGGATTACTTTGAAGAAGAAGTAATACTAGCAGAAAAAGTGAATTCTATCTTGTTTCGGGCAGTGCATATATAGGCAAGGACGAGTGCCTGTTAACATGCATTAGTAACCGTCAGAATAGGAAAGGTTGCGACCCTTTAACCACCTGATTACTAATATGCGTACGTTGAGAATTCAAATGGTTGTACTCATTCAGCTAACAGGCATTCCTTTCGAATTCTAGACTGAACAGACACACATTTAAAATTTTGAGAAAAAATATTCTTATGTCAGTGGACTACCCCAATCAGCAACTGTCGGTGAAACACCCCACCTCCATTAAGGTCACTCACAAAGGGAATGCCTTAACTTTGGTGGAGGTTTATAAGTAAAAGCCACAGATAAACTCAAGACAGATATAAATACACATATTTTAAAACAGCGGAAACCAAGCAGACTTTTATTTCATCAATACGTGTTCAAACAAAACATTTCCATAATTGTCTCAAAATACTTCCAACATTACAACCTCATTACTGTCTTGATTATTAAAGAAGCATAAAACATAAATAAAGTGACAAAAATCCCCATAGTGATATCCAAAGCCATAATCCGAGCAAAAGAGATCCAAATCATACATCTACGGTCTTGGAGCTTGTAAAGAGTCTGACTGAGCTGGGCTGTTTCCTCCCTGTGGACCTTGCGGGGGGGACGAAAGAAAAGGAGACGAAAATAAAATAGGGTCAGACATAAAGCCTGAGTAAATCTAGTAACTTTTCAGTATGTGAATAAGAAAATGGCATGATAGATATAAACTGAAAATAGGAAAGTGTCACAAGCTAAGGAAGTGTCGAATGTACTATCGCACCCATGCTATATCTCTGCATCTACTTGAGTTTATTCTAACTGGCACCCCACGCTGAGGGTGAAGTGATCCCCATTTTTCTAAAGATCGGCTCCTACTCGCGTTAACATGTGTCATACGGTCCCCAAGAATTGTAGATACCTATGCTGGTCCCACCATGGGGTGTATCAAGACCCATGGTGGCGGCCCCGACACAAATTCTATAAGGCATAGGTTATACTACTGGTGTCCCCAGTGCCCTTTATGTCTGCTCCGGAGTGTGTGCACGCCCGCACCCCGTTAGACCTACACTGTGCACCCACCGCCGTCGTTTTGACTGCTTACAATCAGCCCAGTAATCGTGCCCCACCCTGCCTAGTTTCAGGGTACCGTTGATACCTAACTTGGTTACTGCTGAAACAGGTCCCTCGTTACCAGGATTTTCTAGTCAAACATGTTAAGTGGTTAAGTGTCTGTATTTACCTAACCCCACCCATCAATTCTTGTTAACATGTTGAATTTGGTTAAGTGTTATAGTTGACTTAACCCTACCATTTGTCCTTAGCCTCTTAGGAGCACCTGACCACTCACATTAGACAGGTATTGTTACGGTTACTAGATATGCCGGTCGGTTCCGGGAAGGTTTACACCATAGCTCAGTCTAACCTCGGGTCATTATTGGGCTCAATGCTTAACCACCCACACTGGATAGGTATTGTTGTGATACTGGACAGCCGGGCGGGTCCGGGCGGGTTTACATCACAACTCAATCCAACCTCGGGTTAAGCATATCGTGTTTTCTAAATTTACATATTTTAATACTTATCAATTATATATGTAAATGTCATATCTTTTATTTTTGGGTATAACAATTCATACCGCTTAAACGCCATTGTCGTTGGCATGTGCCAACCATGCCAACATATATTTTCATGTTTTACACCCAACGTTATTACCCCCGTTTATACGTTCGCAACGTTATAACAAATGTTTGGCTCGACACAATTCAGCCCAACTTTATAAGCGTAAGAAAAGGGGAAATCAAGAACATGTAATATTTTACAACATATAAGGGTGTGTGGCGCATGAACTTGCAATTTAGCGATACTAACATAAATGATGGGTCATGTGAACTTGCATTAAAATCAAAGTATAACTAAGTAGGTGACATATGAAATGGCATAGTTTTGGTTTATACAAACTTGGGTTTAAACATGTTTAACTTGGCATAATGTCAACCACAAAGCTAGCATGTTGTATATTCACCAAAATGTCCAACTATAACATCTAATCACATAGCCAATTTCAACATGAACTTGCATAGTTTATGAAACCCAAACGATACTTAACATAGATCCAATTATACTTGCAAATAAACATAAGAATGATTTCATAGGTTTTGGGACATGTAGGCATAAAAGGTTTCAAATCTAGAACATGTTTACATAAGCCTTAATTTAGACTTAGTGAATGTATATGGTCCATGTCATAGGCATAAACATAAAGGGATCAAATTCTAGTTTTTGCCAGAAACTTGCAAGTGCCATTGTTTTCATATACAATTGTTAATAGGCTTGCATCACTCGATTTAGGCCACAAATATCAATACACAAGTCATAACAGAATCATTACAATACACAGAATCTACATCATTACAATAACACAATTTCTATTTTTATTTACATCGAATCACATCACAGTTTTTATTCATATTCTGAAAGGTCACTATACTTACAACGAAGGCAGAATCTTGAATTCTGGATTCTGAATTCTAAAATTGAGATGCGCTCCTTTGGGTAGATTAACGTTGCGCTGATTAATTTGATTAAACTTTTATCTTCTTCTTAATTTGATTCGTCTCTTAGGCTTTTCTCTCTTGACGGCTATGTTCAAATCCTCCCTTGGCAGCATGACGACTCCCATCTTATTTTTTTGTGTGAATTTTCAGTTGAGACCTAGGGTGTATTTATAGATTTTTAAATTGTTTTGAGCCGTCAGATGAAGACAGGAGGAATCTAGGCCATACAAAGTTCAAAGAGCCAACCAAGAGGTGACACGTCAGCCCTAGTGACACATAGAGCCACAGAAATTCGAGCCAGAGCCAGACCTAGCCAGCCAGGTCGACCAGGCAGGTCGACTGGCAGGTCGATACCCAGGTCGACACTATGGTCGACCTGGGGAGGCCAGGTCGACACCATGGTCGACCCTATGGTCGACCTGGTCTTTGGGCGGGAATTTTCCCGCCCAACCCAGTTTGAACCTGAAATTCGAATTTTGAATTTTAAACTGAGCTGTTTGAATTTAAATTTTATTCTGAAACATCCGAAGGTCATAAATTCTTCATACGGAGTCCGTTTTGCGCAAACCCGTGTTGTATATAACTGTGTTGTATACACAAATATATGATTTTTGTTTGATGATAACAACCAAATATATATATTATTATATATGTGTTTGTTACTGTACTGTTTCATATATATCACAGACATGAATATAATATTTATATTTAATTAAAATACGACTGTACAGACATTCATATATTCATACAGTATTGTATTTAAATATAATATTATATTTCAACATTCAAACAATACAAATTATATAACTCCACTATTTGTACACATTTTCAGATATTACACATGACATTGTACTTGTATATAAACTGAATACGTTAAACAAATTTGTTTGTACACAATAAATTAATATTTTATTTCAAACAAAGTTGTTTAATACAAACACCAGTACAATTCTCTCATTTCATACACAGCTCCCCACTATGACTCTCTGTCACTCAGTTATACAATTCATATATACAATCCACATTGATCCATAAACATTCACTGGCACTGTTATTTTCACTGTCTTCAAGCTTCAGTCTTCACAGCATCCTTCAGTCAGTCCAGTCTTCATACCTGTCATTCACAGAAACACACATACAGTATCCAGAACAGAAATATATTCTAATACATGCAAATATTTTTTTTAAAATTTTATTTGCCTCAGAATTCGGTGTGTTTCTCATCATTTTTCTGACTTGATCTGATTTATTAATCCGACTGTGTCTAGACAGTATATATTTAGTACAGGGACAGAAAATATTGTGTGATGGCTGCATATACACACGTGTATAGATACACGTGTGCACTGCCTCGCCAATCAGTGCGCAGCTGTGGAGCAGTCACATGGACCAAGCTCGACACAGTGAAATGGAGCAAATGAACACAATCAAGAAACTGGTCGAGCTAAAAGCATCTAAATAGGGTTCAGCATGACAGTGCATGCTCATGTACAAAGCAGCCCAAGTGTCGAGCCAAGAAATTCAAAAATAAAGGTCAAAGCAGCTCAAATTCAAGTACACAGCACAGCCCAAACTAAATGGTCGAGCTACAATGTCAAGTCAAAGATGGTGCAACAAGTCAAACAGCATGTACACTTGCAGTTTCAAAGTGATGGATCACTCAATATACAAGTGAACTCAAATGGTGATCAAATACAGCATGTTCGAGAAAGGATCAATGCGGCCAAGTTCATACATAGCCAATATAGCAGAAAATTCATGACAGTTCAATAATACAGACCAAAATGACAAGGTCGAACATGCAAAGCATTTTCAAGTATATTGACACTTGGATCAGCAAATGTAATATGGTGGGACAAACAAAACTTCAGCATTTTCAAGCAATATGATCGTGTTCTTTGATATGCAAGTAAAGCTAAAATAGTGAAACAGTATTGAGTCAAGCATGTCAACAAATCAAGCCATGCATAGGACATGGTCAGGTACAAATGAATACCCTGTGCATGCAACAGCAAACAGGGTGGATGAGAGCAAACAGCATAGGTGCAAGTAAACCAACATGATGGAGCATTGAGCAATTACAAATTGCAGCAGCAAAGTGAGCATAGAAAAGCATATATGGTCGAGCAAACATGAGTGCAGATATGGTCAGCAAGTAGCCAACATGGTAATGACAAAATACATGGTCGAGCACAGAAACAGTTTCAGGTGCACCCAAGTCATGTGCTAGTGAATGAATCAACCCAAACAGCAAATGTGAAGAACAAACATGTGTACATGTATACACAACAAGGAATCAGCCAAGGCAGTTTAAAATTACAGCAATTATTTTTTGGAAAGAATTCTGTGCAAGTTTGGCATTTGTTATACTCACCAAGTATTTGAAAATGTTAATCATGCAAGAAATACAGAAAGTCAAAATCAAAGGAATTCCAGAAATGATACATGCAGGTGTGATCAGTTTAAGGAGTGCAACAAACAACTAAAATGGAAAGCTGTTCAATGATGAGAAATGAAGTTCTTTTGTAAAAGTTCCAATATTAGCTATCTCCAGAAATTGAAAGAGAGAAATTCAAGAAATGCATAAAGTTTTTTTTTTTGGCAAGGAATCTTTTGGTTCATAAATTAAGCATTGCAAAGCTCGGCAAGAAATCATTCAGCGTGATTCCAGTCTCTCAATATTCAGATTTGGCAAGAGTTAAATCGTTTCCAGAAAAGCATTTTTTTTGGCAAGTGTTGGAAAACATTCCAGATTTTACTAAGGCAGAAATCATGTCTGAATGCATTCATGCAATTCAATCCAGTGGAGAGTCACACAAGGGAAATATTCAAATTCTTATTTATATTTGGCAAGGAAATATTTTAACGCAATTTTCTTTTGCCATGGAATTAATTTCAAAGCCGTGGCTATCAAAAGGGGACACGCAACAAATCAGGAGAAATCAAGCCAAGCCATATAGCGAAATCAGAGAAGTTATAGGGTTTGTAATCCTATATTATACACCAAATTTATCACAGGCAGAGTATCGAAAAATACAAAAAAAAATTCGAGAGCAACAAAGATTCAAAATCAATTTTTACTCACAGTTTTCGATCGCTAGACAGAGGGACCAAATCGAACAACGAAGGAGCACCTAATTGAAGCACCAGAGTTTAATTCCAGAGCCAAATTTCAACAATCAAACAACTGCATCACGATTTGGGGAAGTTTCAGAAAACCCTAGCCGCCATTTTTGTTTCCCAGAACAAAAGAGGAATCGGGCAGAAGAATGAAGCAAGAAAAGAAAATGGGCCGGCCGTTTTTTTTTAATGTGAAAAGGGGATGACCTTTTTTTTAAACTCCAAGGGCTTTTCTATTTTAAATTTCTCTTGTTTATTTTACTGTACTTGTTTTAAAAATTGTCAATCAGTTCTAGGTCTGTAAAATCTAGGATATCAGTCACGTGTTGACTGTTAGATTCAGAGTCTGTAAAATTCTGGGATACGGGTTACAGGGTTGTAATTCGGGAAAATCTGATCGAGGGGATATCGGTCAGTCTAGGGATTTTGAGCGTAGGGTTAGAATAGGTGCAGGGTTTGCGAGTGTACATGGTCTTGTATGCGGGATCTGTTCTATCACCTAGTAGAAACCTTAGAAATGCAGCAGTAGGCAGGGTTTTGCCGAAGCTGGGTATATCTGTGTGTGATTTACTTTCTGCATTTCTGTTTCTACTATAATCTGTGATCTATTTATTATTTTAATATCTCGTTAGAATTTTTAATTCAGTTAAAAACTGTGATAAACCCTATTCACCCCCCCTCTAGGGTTAATCTAGATCCAACAAGTGGTATCAGAGCAGGTATTTCTTTAACTCTAGAGAAATGGTGAATCCTAGTTGTCAGTCCATAGAGAGTCAGTCCAGTCATATTCCATCTATTTTCAATGGTACAGATTTTTTAAATTGGAAATCAGAAATGAAATCTTATTTAAAATCTGTTGATATTAAATGTTGGAATTGTATTAAAAATGGGTATGATATTGTAAGTAGGGTTGATATTGAATTTAATTTACATGCTACTCATATTTTATATTCTTATATTGATGATATTCAATATAGCCTTATTTCCCATTGTTTGACTGCGCAGGAAATCTGGCAGACTCTCAACGCGCTATATGGAAAAATTGACAAATGCTCAAAATCCCAGAAAGATAACTCGGCTTCAGATTTGTGCTTGACAGGTTGTACAGATGGAAATCCAGATGGAGACTCAACAGGAAATATTTCTTTGATTCACCGTTTAAATGGTTTAACTGAATCTGTTGAGAAGTTAAAATCTAAAAATAAACTTCTGAAATCTGAGAAGCTTGAGTTGATCTGCAAAAATAATGTTTTGGAATCAAAACTCAAAAACGTTAAGAATTCTTCAAATTTTAATTGCAAAAATTGTTTAAAATTGAGAACCAATCTTGTTCATCTCAATAAAAATATTCAAAAGTTTGAAAAGGAAATTCTGATCTTAAAAGAAAACAAGATTGAGTTATCAAATTTGAACAATCTTCTACAAAAGGAATTTGAAGTTTTTAAGACTGATATAAGTTCCAAATTTGAGATTGCTGAAAATGAAAATTTGGTGAGAAGTGACTTGATTTTGAAAGAACTTGAAAATGAGATTGAAAAATCCAAGATTTTTGAGTCTGAAAAACAAAAACGATTTGAATTTGAAATCTCGGAATCTCAAGCCAAAATTAGATTGCTTGAAAATGAGAATCTGGTTTTAAAACAAACCAATGCTGAACAGATGATCGCTATAAATAATTGCTCAAATTTATTAAAAGAAAATGGCGATCTAAAATCCAAAATTCAACGATTTGAATCCACTTTGAATAAATTTTCTAATGGGGAAAAATCATTGAATATGTTGTTACAAAACCAAGTTTCTATTGGAAATAAATCGGGTCTTGGCTTCGGAAAAAATGATGTTCTTGGAAAAACAAATGAGTTTGAAAAACGGAATTCAATTGTTTTTAAAAATCCTTCAAATCATTTTGGAAATGTTTGTTTTGAAAATTTGAACTCTAACATTCTCAAAGGATTCTTAAATCAAAAACGTGATGTGATTTTGATTGATAACAAATCATTTAAACAATCTTGGACCCCAAATAAAAATAAAACGGCTTCGACTAAATTCAAACCGATTTTAGTCCCAAAAGGTACAAAGGTTGATTCGAATGGTTTGCTGTATAAGCAAGTCTGGGTACCAAAACGTATGAATACAACTGTGAGTGGTTTTACTAATTTTGTTAGACCACTTGATTCCTTGAACTGTTAGGTACCAGTGGAGGCCGAGGAACTGCCATGCAAAAGGAAATGTGAAATCAAGTTGGTTTATACTTCTGTATCATTCACAGTTCCTCCAGCCATGATTTGTTGAGTTAGAGATTCTGGTTTACACTGATTTCAGGTATGATCTCTGAACTTGTCCTTGTAAATATTCTCTGTTTTTAATCTCTTGTTTATTTCGTCTTCTATCTCTCTTCTGTTTATGTTCTCTGTTTGTTTGATTTGTCACTGTCATATCATTATAATTTCTTGGGCTTCCTTAACTTCCAGTTGCAGAATTCATGATCTTTCTTGAAATATGCTTTATTTGTATAAAATCATCGTGTGTTAATCATTTCCATATCCTGAATTTAATCTTGTAAATATCTGCAATTGTTTTTGAGATTTTTTTCTGAATTCATAACAGTGTTGATGTATTCTTATCATATCTTGAACACTGTTAATTTGAATTCTAAATTTTTTGAAGATCTGAATATTTAATGAAATATCACACACCTTTGCTGTTCTGAGTTTATTCTAATTCATTTTAGAAAAGCTCAAAATATTATACTCATTACAACACTCTGTTATTTATCAGTTGTGATAATTTCATTGATTTTCAGATTGGCTTGTATCAGTGATACATCTTGGAATTCATCTTTATTCATGATCATTATATTGAAATATGTTTGTTTGAAATCATCTGAAATTCTAGATATTTTGAATATCACACACCTCTTATTTTTGAAATTGTCAATCTCGTGTGACTGATTCATTATATCCCAAAACTTTACATTGATTCATGTGATTTCAAATAAATTATCCCGATCATGAATATTTTCAAATTTGATGTAAATGACCTGAAATTTCTCTTGGGCTTGTCGGAAATAGTTTTGAGAAATTCTTGAAAATGTTCTTTTTGAAAATGGTCTTTGAAAATCATTGTTATTTCATGATTATTTGATTTGAATATATGTTTGTTTAAAATCATTTGAAATTATTGATTTATTGGATCTCACACATATCTTGAATCTGAAATATAACCTGGTGTGATTGATTCATTAAATCCTAATACTTTCACATTTCTTCAAATGATTTAAAATAGAGTATATTTGCAAATCTTGGATCATGAATCACCTTATGTGACCAACATCTTGACAAGTCTGTTGTGATACTGATTTCTCTGTGCTGCTCTGATACTGTTTTTGAAAAATGTTTGTTTTTGGAATCATGCTGCTCTGATTATAAGAAATTGATTTGTAAATATTTTTTTGAGGACTGCTTGATTTGGTATCAAAGGCTTATCGTGCTCTGATAAATGAAATTTGTGTGCTTGAGTTGCTTGCTTTGAAATTAAGTCTTTTCTGTTGACTGAGGTACCAATGTTAGCCACCGGGGTGTGTTTAAAATTCTCGAGAGCGAGATAACAAGTGGTATCAGAAGTGCTTATATTTATTTCATCCATCTGTTCTGAATTTTTACTTTGTAGAGACACCATGTGGTATCAGTTTAGAAGTGCTGCATATTTTTTTTGCTGTATATATTTTTTTTGTTTCCCTCTTGTCGTGTATAGATCAGCATATTTCTCTTGTAATTGTTTTTCAATTTTAAAATTATTTATTGATTATTCATTCAGAAATTGAAATCAATATCCAAATTAAACTGTATTTATAATTCATCAAAATTATTATCGGATTTCGAAATTGTGATGAATTTTGATTGCAGTATATTTCACAACAAGAGGAGATTTTATCTGGATTTTCATGATGGTTGAATATTTATTATAATATCTTTGAACTGGCAATAATTTCACGACCATTCTCATTATCTATCATCCTTCTACCATCCATGATAATTTTATATTAATGTGGAGAGGGTAATATTTTTTTAAATCATCTTGAATAAATGATGAAAATATTTGTGATAGAAATTGGACTTTGTTATTTTTTCAAAATTAGTGATAATCGAAAATTTTCAATGATCTCGGTACAGTTGATTATATTTCATAATATGATTAATTTAGAAATTTATTTCACAAACCATTCCTGTACCTACCACATTTCTATCATACATATTAGTTTTGTATACTGAGGAGTTTTTTCATTTTGAAACTGAAAATAATAATAATATAATATTCAGAAGTATTTCTCTAACCTCATTTAAAAATCCACGCTCTGGTTATGCATGGTTATGAGATTACTTATATTTAAGCTGCAACTGATCTCATTTAAAAATCCAAGATCTGGTTATGTGTGGTCAGTGTGCTCTTAAATTAAAAGAAAAAGAAAAGAAAATAATTTGCTAATTAAATTTGTATATGAATTTCTCCTTGGTATATAAAAACTAGCCTATCAATCCATATTCTAATTTGTGAAATGTGTTGAAATCTTATGAAGTATTATGATTTGTTGATTGATAGCTATTGGGATTTGAGATTATTTGTTTTTGTCACTTAAATTGAATTATTAATTATAGTCCAAATCCATCACTATTTTTGTGTTCAATTTATAAAATTCTTCTAAAAATAATTGGAAATATATGTTTTTGAAATTCTCTCCATTTTATATAAAATTCATCGTAAATCCGTCATTCTCTAAAATGTGAAATATGCCACCTGTTCTCAGAATATTATGATTTTTGTTTGACTGATTGAGATTTATGATGATCGTTCTTCCTCTTAAGCTGATTTAATATTTGTTAGTCACTATTCATCTATATTTTAAATTCTATATCCTTTTGATGATAACAAAAGGGGGAGAATGGATTAGATTTTGATTTATGAGTGAATATTTTATAAATATTTTTAATTTTGAAAATTCAATTCATTCTATATTCTTTACACTCATGCACAGTTATAGGGGGAGTTTCTGTTGTAGGGGGAGTGTAGCGACCCGCAAATCCGTGCTACCTGAGTTGACTAAAAACACCACACGTCCAACTCAAATAACACAGAAATACGACTCATTATTAGAAAGAAGTTAGAGGATGAGAAATAGAAAGAAAGAAATATTAGAATAGAAGAAAACGAAGATCACAAACTCACAGCGGAACGAATAAAATATATTATATAACATAAGCTTCGAAATACAAATCTGTTTTGTACATACATACATACCATCATCAGAGTACACATAACATTTGATCCAGCGGAAGTAACTCTAAATAACTAACGTTGAAGCCTCCTGCTTCAAGCTCCTCCAAGTGTATCTGTAAAAGCCTGAAACACTTGACTGCCCGTACAAATTTGGGCACCCAAGAGTTTAGGGAAAACAAAACAAAATAAACTCTGGGTCAGTCATGGGACTGGTGTGAGTAAACTCCAACCACTTGTTTAACTTTAAAAATCCTTTCAAAAGAAAAGATAATAGTAAGACCAGCCCACACATAAACATGGACGGTTTTTACCTTACTATAACCCAAAACACTTTGATACAAAAATCCAGTGATATTATAATAATGTCTACATCAAATAAATAACCAAATAGCAGAACGCTTGCATCTCACGCTCCACATATATAGTATAAAATCAAAAACCGCATGGCGCTTATTGGAGATTGGATTCCAACTATGACAAGGTATGGGACCACCTTCCGACAGTGTATCTCTAGAGGCGAATACACCTGGGTTCAACAAGAACATCTTGTAACCCGGCCCACACATGACCGACCACTCATTTCGCTTGAGTGTATCGAATGTATATCACCAACGGTTGGACTCAAACCACCGTTTCCCGAATGGGCAGAATCGATAGATTTAGAAACAAAAGGAATTTCTCTAGATAGGTGATTATACACCCTAATGGGTGCGACCCACATAGCCATGCTGCCTGCCCGATTTTTGTCCTTTCCCGGTTGTTGAGGCCTGAGGCTACGCATACTTACCATTCATTGATAGCACAATCACTTTGAATGCCACATTGTCAGATCCGTTAATCACTAGTTGAGTTTGCACAAATATTCTGGATATTATGCTAAGGGATAAATCCGTTGCAACCATATACATTCATACAGACCAACCCATTTGATCATTGGAAATACTCTGTCAGACATCCGTCCATTTACGTTCGTTCTGGGATTGAACGAAACCGAAGGCACTATTTCTATAAATAGAAAAGCCCTTGCACTTTACTCCGTCTTCAATATATTCAGCATACTTGGTTCGCAACGCTTATGCCGATACGGAGTGGTTCTTCGGATAATAATCCAACCGGTCTCTCCATATTGACAACGATGGTCAAAACTTCGATAGTCTGTGATTTAACTATCGAATAAAAACAAGTGTTCATCCAAACATATCAAACAAATCACTGGGCTCTTTAATTAATATTTCATTAATTAAATCACTTCTCCATTTCCTTATCGAATTCTACATTTATCGATACATTGATTCATAACTATCAAATTATCTGAAAAATATTCTATCTCCTTAAATTCCCGGAAAAATTCGCCATAACCTCCCCTGCATCGGGAGCATCGGGAAATTTCAAATAGCTTCCCGGTATCTTCCTCAATCAAAAGAAAAAGGAAAAGCCAAGCGGCTTGCCGATACGGCGCATAAAATCTCATATATGAATTTAAACATGTACCTTTTTGTCGGGCACATAAATAAAAATCTTCATATACTCCATCCCATATCTGTTTAACACCTGTTCACCTGTTTTCAATTCAATTCAATACCATCTAATCGTTGAATTAAATTTTGAATCGTTTGAATTCAGTTTTGCTCAATTATTCTTTAATTAGTCCTTTTGCCTATTTCACTTCTTTGTTGAACATAACATGTTCAAACAAATATTTAACTTGTTCATAACCAAATTGAATTTCAATTTCAATTCTAGTTCTCTTTCCTATTTCGAGTATAAATTTCAAATCGCATTTTCTTATTTAAAGCTCAATATCCATTCAAAATCTCATTTAACTAATTTCCGTTCCAATTAGTTAATTCTATTCAATAATCAAAAATCTGATTTCTGTTTCAAAAATCAATTCATTACTCCACCTGAGTTCACATATATCCTATAACTCAAATCTGAAATTTTCTAAATAAAAATTCGGATTTTATTCGCTTAAAATCCTTTAATTTAATTAAATAAACCGTTATGGTTTTATAATGGTTCTGGCGCTGCTTTTCTGAAAATTTGATTTTGATATAACTCAAAATATATACGACGAAATCCAGATTTTTCTCCTTCATTAGAAAACTATTATCAAATCGGTCCTGACGTTTCTTGTTTCAAAGAATTTCGACTTCAATTGGGTTCTGTATATTCAATTGAAGTTCGAATCGCCAATTTACGAACTGCAGCGCTGCGGCGAGTTCGTTTTAATTATATTTATATATATAAACTTTTAAACTTCGTTAAATGAATTCAACTCCCTTCTAATATATATAGATATATATATTCCAAATTCCATTGAATCTTTACATTTCAAATTCCATAGTTTTAAATCCTGTATTCAAATCCCATTTGAAATCCTCTATTCGAATTCCATTTTAAATTCTTTATTCGAATTCCATTTCAAATCCTTTATTTAATTTCCACTTTAATTCAACTCCTTTTTGAATTTCTATATTTGAAATTCATACTTGAATTTAAATATCCAAACTCCATTTAAATTTCTATTTGAAATTCTAAATGTTTCAAATTCCATTTGAACTTCTATATTCCAATTTCTATATTTGAATTCTATTGAAATTCAAATATTCAAACTCCTTTTTAAATTCTATATTCAAAATTCCATAGTTTAAAACCCATTTGAATTTCATATTTAAATCCCATAGATTAAATCCTATTTGAATTCAATTTGAATCTCTTACATTCAAATTTCATTTTCCCTTTTCATTTGAATTCTAACATTCAAATTCATCTCCAAACCCATTTGAATTTCTAATATTCAAATTCATTTTTAACACCATTTGAATTTCTTCACTCAAATCCATTTGAATTCCCTTGAATTCAAATTCCGTTTCAAAACCATTTGGATTTCCTATTTTGAAATCCTATTTGAAATTCTATTTCCAATTCTACTTTGAAAATCCTATTTCCAAAGTTTATTTCAAATTCTATTTGAACTTCTACATTCAAATCTTTATTTGGATTCCTTTATTCGAATTCCTTTAAATTCAAATTTTATTTTAATTCCTTGAATTCAAATTCTATATTCCATTCTAATTTCATCTATTCAAATTCTATTTGAACTTCTTATTTGAATTTCTAATATTCAATCTCCTTTTAAAATTCAAATATTTAAACCCCCTTTAAAATTCAAACGTTATACTCAAATTTCATTTGAGTTATATATTTAAAAATTTCATTTTCACATCCTAATTTGAGATTTCATTTCAAATTCCAATTGCACGCTTGTATTTCTATTTCTGAATTATCAAATGATAATTCTTTTCACTTCATTTATAACTTCGTTATAAAAGAATTATTTATAAACTTCGTTTATAAAGAAACTACTTGTTTTATTTTTCAAAAACAAGTTTATATTTTTATTTCCATTTAAAATTCGAATTCTATTTAAAAATAGAATTTTCCCTCAAATATCCTTCCACGATATTTTTAAATATCATTACTTAAGCCCAGTGATATTTAAACACACAAAGCACCGAATTATTTATTTTTCTAACACATCATATATAAAAATATATATGCAAACAAATAAACAAACAGATAATATATTTTTGAGGAATCCAGTTGGATTCCTCCAACCTGTTTTCCTGCATCCACAGATGTTAGCACATAAATAATACCCATTCTGCTTCGTGGCAGAATATCGTGGTATAGAAGGTCATCCACTAATCATAGCGTGGGGCGTATAGGGTAATCATCCGCTATGAAACTGCGGGCATCCGCTAATGAGACTGCGGGAATCCAACCAATCAATCAACCCAATATGTATATATAATAGCCTAAATAACTAATATATATAAAACAAGCAGAAAAATCCAAACATGCAACAACAATTATTTTTAACGAAATAAAAATAATTATAAATAAAAGGTGAGTGAGATTTACTCACCGTGATTTTCACTTTGCCGAATATCCAATGAAGCCAATTATAAAGATTTCACAGTGATTTCTCCAACCATCTATTTTTCAATGTATAACAATATAAATAAAATTTTAGTTATCGAATTTAGACTAATTAAATTAATTACTCATGAGTAAACTGAATTCCAATTTAAACCTTAAATGATTTGTCTACATATATTGTTTCTTTCCTAACTGCTTGGTTTTGAACTATTTGTTTTTAAGTTTGATATTTCACTAATCTAAATTTAAAATCTTAGATAATAATTCTCTATCTAAATTACCCTTTCAGTTTCCAAATCCTAGGCTAATAGCGAATGGCATTTCTATTTAAGCTAAATAACAGTTTAACGAAATTAAAACTTAATCATTAAACTAATTTTCCCTTAAAAAAAAAACTGTCTTGTCATATAAATCCTCCCACATTAATCGACAGCCTTTACCCGGACATTTTCTTCCTTAAAGCCGTTTGTTTTACTGAAATTAATAATTTAATTACTTAATTTATAAAGCAGCTCTACTGTATAAATTTAAAACAAAAGAAAAACTGATTTTTTTTTTTACCTTATCGCATTAACATCTTTCTTCCCAGAATGGAAAATGACTGAAACTCGCTACAGCTACTTTCATCATTGCCAAACACCAGAACTCCTCATCCAAAATTTGTAAGTCACGGCCATCCCTTTTCCCCTCTTGTTCAACATCCTATATCAGCAATCGAATGTCGCCACCTCTCGTTGAACTCCCAAATACCAATCGAGACCTTCCAGAAACCCTCAGCGCCTCTCTCAGATCGCGTAACTTATCCCATCGAAGTTCCCAAATGAATCCGCAAGCTTCCAAAAAGGAATCGCGATAGGTTCTAAGACGAAGTCGCTCCTCAGGCAGTCTCCCAGCTAGACTTGCGACTTGGATTTCGATTATGTTTTAGGAAGAACTGATTTGGTTTTCACGATTTACAGAGAAAAAAAATGGACTGAATGTTTTACAAGAGGATAAGGAGGAGGGCGAAGGCTTTTATTGCTTTTGGTTCCTGAATGGAAAAATACGAAGGCTCAAGGTGGTTTTATAAGGGTGGGACGGGGCAATAAGTACAATAGCCATTAAATGACCGCTTGCCTTTGTAACGAAGTTGGGAGACAGAGTATACAGCTCGAGAGAGATAGGTTTGCGTTGGTACAAAATTTAGGTCGGCTCTGGTATAGTCTTAGGGTGGCTCGAACTGATGTGAATCAATTTTTGATTTGATTTTTGATTTTAAATATATTCTGAAATTTTTATTTGAACGTATATATAAAATAGCCATATTAAATTTATATAAATAATTTAAACTCAGGAAAATTCAATTCTCTGAAAATAACTATTTTTATTACCGTCAAATACAACTGATACAGATCATCTGAATTGTTTTGATTAAATTCGAACTTCGAATTGAATTATTTTAAATTCTCGTATTTCGATGACTATCAAAATAAATCGTATTTCGATTATTTAGTCGATAACCGAAAAAATACCATTTATATTATAAATTCAATATTTAAACCATACTAAATATTTAAAATAAATTAGCCAAAAATCCGGGTCGTTACATTCTTCCCCCCTTAAAATAATTTCGTCCTCGAAATTGCTAAGTTAAGAAAAATGATACAAATCCATTACCTTTCAACAATCCACTTATGTTGAAACTCAAGTCCTCATATTTCACAAATTTTAGTTCTACCAAAACATTTGGTTTCTCATTCACATGCATTCAAATTGATTCTAAATCAATTCATTCACTTGATTTATTTAACTTGTTTTAAGTTAAATTTTAATTCCAGAATTCGAATTCCCGGGTTTTTATTTCAAGTCCTTTTGAGATAATATATAAATATGAACATATATTTATAATCCTTTCAAATTCAAAATATTTGAATTTTTCAACTAAACTTGTTTTCTTTTAAACAAATTCCCATCAAATTTTTTTTCTAAGGTAGCAATTCATCACTTAGAAACTCGGAAATGAACACTGATGATGTTGCAATCATCATCAGAATTATTTCCCAGCCACTGAAGTGAGTTCAGTGCCTTATTATTTCAAAATCCATGATTTTCTTTCAAATCCTTTAAAACAAATCTATATTATTTACTTTTTTTAGAAAATATTTTCAAACTTCCCAGGATTTTGAATTCTTAATTCTGGTTTGAATTTAATTCTAATTCATCTCATTTGTATATTTAATTCCTATACAAATTCTACTCTGGTTATAAATAACTATTCTAAATTTATAATCTCATTTGATTATAACATCAACATCCAACACATCCATATAATAATAATTCTAGAAAATTATTAGTTATATATCAAAATAGAATTTTGGGTAAAATTATTTCATTCACCCACTTTAAAACAATATTGTGTTCAATTTCTCTGTTCAAGTGTTTAGAAATCCCTATCGACTTCGTGGCGTCCCACGATTCGACCAGAATTCATAAACTACTCAACAGACAAGCCAACACAATATAAAAAAAATTTTATATCAAATAACAAATACGCTCTCTCGTATATATATACACTCAACTCATTCTAGGGTACTACTGACCCTATCTCTAATGAGCACATGCCACACAAGCCTAGGTGTTCGCTCAACCTAAGCTCTGATACCAACTGTAGCGACCCGCAAATCCGTGCTATCTGAGTTGACTAAAAACACCACACGTCCAACTCAAATAACACAGAAATACGACTCATTATTAGAAAGAAGTTAGAGGATGAGAAATAGAAAGAAAGAAATATTAGAATAGAAGAAAACGAAGATCACAAACTCACAGCGGAACGAATAAAATATATTATATAACATAAGCTTCGAAATACAAATCTGTTTTGTACATACATACATACCATCATCAGAGTACACATAACATTTGATCCAGCGGAAGTAACTCTAAATAACTAACGTTGAAGCCTCCTGCTTCAAGCTCCTCCAAGTGTATCTGTAAAAGCCTGAAACACTTGACTGCCCGTACAAATTTGGGCACCCAAGAGTTTAGGGAAAACAAAACAAAATAAACTCTGGGTCAGTCATGGGACTGGTGTGAGTAAACTCCAACCACTTGTTTAACTTTAAAAATCCTTTCAAAAGAAAAGATAATAGTAAGACCAGCCCACACATAAACATGGACGGTTTTTACCTTACTATAACCCAAAACACTTTGATACAAAAATCCAGTGATATTATAATAATGTCTACATCAAATAAATAACCAAATAGCAGAACGCTTGCATCTCACGCTCCACATATATAGTATAAAATCAAAAACCGCATGGCGCTTATTGGAGATTGGATTCCAACTATGACAAGGTATGGGACCACCTTCCGACAGTGTATCTCTAGAGGCGAATACACCTGGGTTCAACAAGAACATCTTGTAACCCGGCCCACACATGACCGACCACTCATTTCGCTTGAGTGTATCGAATGTATATCACCAACGGTTGGACTCAAACCACCGTTTCCCGAATGGGCAGAATCGATAGATTTAGAAACAAAAGGAATTTCTCTAGATAGGTGATTATACACCCTAATGGGTGCGACCCACATAGCCATGCTGCCTGCCCGATTTTTGTCCTTTCCCGGTTGTTGAGGCCTGAGGCTACGCATACTTACCATTCATTGATAGCACAATCACTTTGAATGCCACATTGTCAGATCCGTTAATCACTAGTTGAGTTTGCACAAATATTCTGGATATTATGCTAAGGGATAAATCCGTTGCAACCATATACATTCATACAGACCAACCCATTTGATCATTGGAAATACTCTGTCAGACATCCGTCCATTTACGTTCGTTCTGGGATTGAACGAAACCGAAGGCACTATTTCTATAAATAGAAAAGCCCTTGCACTTTACTCCGTCTTCAATATATTCAGCATACTTGGTTCGCAACGCTTATGCCGATACGGAGTGGTTCTTCGGATAATAATCCAACCGGTCTCTCCATATTGACAACGATGGTCAAAACTTCGATAGTCTGTGATTTAACTATCGAATGAAAACAAGTGTTCATCCAAACATATCAAACAAATCACTGGGCTCTTTAATTAATATTTCATTAATTAAATCACTTCTCCATTTCCTTATCGAATTCTACATTTATCGATACATTGATTCATAACTATCAAATTATCTGAAAAATATTCTATCTCCTTAAATTCCCGGAAAAATTCGCCATAACCTCCCCTGCATCGGGAGCATCGGGAAATTTCAAATAGCTTCCCGGTATCTTCCTCAATCAAAAGAAAAAGGAAAAGCCAAGCGGCTTGCCGATACGGCGCATAAAATCTCATATATGAATTTAAACATGTACCTTTTTGTCGGGCACATAAATAAAAATCTTCATATACTCCATCCCATATCTGTTTAACACCTGTTCACCTGTTTTCAATTCAATTCAATACCATCTAATCGTTGAATTAAATTTTGAATCGTTTGAATTCAGTTTTGCTCAATTATTCTTTAATTAGTCCTTTTGCCTATTTCACTTCTTTGTTGAACATAACATGTTCAAACAAATATTTAACTTGTTCATAACCAAATTGAATTTCAATTTCAATTCTAGTTCTCTTTCCTATTTCGAGTATAAATTTCAAATCGCATTTTCTTATTTAAAGCTCAATATCCATTCAAAATCTCATTTAACTAATTTCCGTTCCAATTAGTTAATTCTATTCAATAATCAAAAATCTGATTTCTGTTTCAAAAATCAATTCATTACTCCACCTGAGTTCACATATATCCTATAACTCAAATCTGAAATTTTCTAAATAAAAATTCGGATTTTATTCGCTTAAAATCCTTTAATTTAATTAAATAAACCGTTATGGTTTTATAATGGTTCTGGCACTGCTTTTCTGAAAATTTGATTTTGATATAACTCAAAATATATACGACGAAATCCAGATTTTTCTCCTTCATTAGAAAACTATTATCAAATCGGTCCTGATGTTTCTTGTTTCAAAGAATTTCGACTTCAATTGGGTTCTGTATATTCAATTGAAGTTCGAATCGCCAATTTACGAACTGCAGCGCTGCGGCGAGTTCGTTTTAATTATATTTATATATATAAACTTTTAAACTTCGTTAAATGAATTCAACTCCCTTCTAATATATATAGATATATATATTCCAAATTCCATTGAATCTTTACATTTCAAATTCCATAGTTTTAAATCCTGTATTCAAATCCCATTTGAAATCCTCTATTCGAATTCCATTTTAAATTCTTTATTCGAATTCCATTTCAAATCCTTTATTTAATTTCCACTTTAATTCAACTCCTTTTTGAATTTCTATATTTGAAATTCATACTTGAATTTAAATATCCAAACTCCATTTAAATTTCTATTTGAAATTCTAAATGTTTCAAATTCCATTTGAACTTCTATATTCCAATTTCTATATTTGAATTCTATTGAAATTCAAATATTCAAACTCCTTTTTAAATTCTATATTCAAAATTCCATAGTTTAAAACCCATTTGAATTTCATATTTAAATCCCATAGATTAAATCCTATTTGAATTCAATTTGAATCTCTTACATTCAAATTTCATTTTCCCTTTTCATTTGAATTCTAACATTCAAATTCATCTCCAAACCCATTTGAATTTCTAATATTCAAATTCATTTTTAACACCATTTGAATTTCTTCACTCAAATCCATTTGAATTCCCTTGAATTCAAATTCCGTTTCAAAACCATTTGGATTTCCTATTTTGAAATCCTATTTGAAATTCTATTTCCAATTCTACTTTGAAAATCCTATTTCCAAAGTTTATTTCAAATTCTATTTGAACTTCTACATTCAAATCTTTATTTGGATTCCTTTATTCGAATTCCTTTAAATTCAAATTTTATTTTAATTCCTTGAATTCAAATTCTATATTCCATTCTAATTTCATCTATTCAAATTCTATTTGAACTTCTTATTTGAATTTCTAATATTCAATCTCCTTTTAAAATTCAAATATTTAAACCCCCTTTAAAATTCAAACGTTATACTCAAATTTCATTTGAGTTATATATTTAAAAATTTCATTTTCACATCCTAATTTGAGATTTCATTTCAAATTCCAATTGCACGCTTGTATTTCTATTTCTGAATTATCAAATGATAATTCTTTTCACTTCATTTATAACTTCGTTATAAAAGAATTATTTATAAACTTCGTTTATAAAGAAACTACTTGTTTTATTTTTCAAAAACAAGTTTATATTTTTATTTCCATTTAAAATTCGAATTCTATTTAAAAATAGAATTTTCCCTCAAATATCCTTCCACGATATTTTTAAATATCATTACTTAAGCCCAGTGATATTTAAACACACAAAGCACCGAATTATTTATTTTTCTAACACATCATATATAAAAATATATATGCAAACAAATAAACAAACAGATAATATATTTTTGAGGAATCCAGTTGGATTCCTCCAACCTGTTTTCCTGCATCCACAGATGTTAGCACATAAATAATACCCATTCTGCTTCGTGGCAGAATATCGTGGTATAGAAGGTCATCCACTAATCATAGCGTGGGGCGTATAGGGTAATCATCCGCTATGAAACTGCGGGCATCCGCTAATGAGACTGCGGGAATCCAACCAATCAATCAACCCAATATGTATATATAATAGCCTAAATAACTAATATATATAAAACAAGCAGAAAAATCCAAACATGCAACAACAATTATTTTTAACGAAATAAAAATAATTATAAATAAAAGGTGAGTGAGATTTACTCACCGTGATTTTCACTTTGCCGAATATCCAATGAAGCCAATTATAAAGATTTCACAGTGATTTCTCCAACCATCTATTTTTCAATGTATAACAATATAAATAAAATTTTAGTTATCGAATTTAGACTAATTAAATTAATTACTCATGAGTAAACTGAATTCCAATTTAAACCTTAAATGATTTGTCTACATATATTGTTTCTTTCCTAACTGCTTGGTTTTGAACTATTTGTTTTTAAGTTTGATATTTCACTAATCTAAATTTAAAATCTTAGATAATAATTCTCTATCTAAATTACCCTTTCAGTTTCCAAATCCTAGGCTAATAGCGAATGGCATTTCTATTTAAGCTAAATAACAGTTTAACGAAATTAAAATTTAATCATTAAACTAATTTTCCCTTAAAAAAAAAACTGTCTTGTCATATAAATCCTCCCACATTAATCGACAGCCTTTACCCGGACATTTTCTTCCTTAAAGCCGTTTGTTTTACTGAAATTAATAATTTAATTACTTAATTTATAAAGCAGCTCTACTATATAAATTTAAAACAAAAGAAAAACTGATTTTTTTTTTTACCTTATCGCATTAACATCTTTCTTCCCAGAATGGAAAATGACTGAAACTCGCTACAGCTACTTTCATCATTGCCAAACACCAGAACTCCTCATCCAAAATTTGTAAGTCACGGCCATCCCTTTTCCCCTCTTGTTCAACATCCTATATCAGCAATCGAATGTCGCCACCTCTCGTTGAACTCCCAAATACCAATCGAGACCTTCCAGAAACCCTCAGCGCCTCTCTCAGATCGCGTAACTTATCCCATCGAAGTTCCCAAATGAATCCGCAAGCTTCCAAAAAGGAATCGCGATAGGTTCTAAGACGAAGTCGCTCCTCAGGCAGTCTCCCAGCTAGACTTGCGACTTGGATTTCGATTATGTTTTAGGAAGAACTGATTTGGTTTTCACGATTTACAGAGAAAAAAAAATGGACTGAATGTTTTACAAGAGGATAAGGAGGAGGGCGAAGGCTTTTATTGCTTTTGGTTCCTGAATGGAAAAATACGAAGGCTCAAGGTGGTTTTATAAGGGTGAGACGGGGCAATAAGTACAATAGCCATTAAATGACCGCTTGCCTTTGTAACGAAGTTGGGAGACAGAGTATACAGCTCGAGAGAGATAGGTTTGCGTTGGTACAAAATTTAGGTCGGCTCTGGTATAGTCTTAGGGTGGCTCGAACTGATGTGAATCAATTTTTGATTTGATTTTTGATTTTAAATATATTCTGAAATTTTTATTTGAACGTATATATAAAATAGCCATATTAAATTTATATAAATAATTTAAACTCAGGAAAATTCAATTCTCTGAAAATAACTATTTTTATTACCGTCAAATACAACTGATACAGATCATCTGAATTGTTTTGATTAAATTCGAACTTCGAATTGAATTATTTTAAATTCTCGTATTTCGATGACTATCAAAATAAATCGTATTTCGATTATTTAGTCGATAACCGAAAAAATACCATTTATATTATAAATTCAATATTTAAACCATACTAAATATTTAAAATAAATTAGCCAAAAATCCGGGTCGTTACAGGGAGCATTCAAATAGGGGGAGTAATATATTTCATTTTTCAAACACATTTATGCTCAAAATCTTATATTTGTTTGTCATCATCAAAAGGGGGAGATTGTTGTATATAACTGTGTTGTATACACAAATATATGATTTTTGTTTGATGATAACAACCAAATATATATATTATTATATATGTGTTTGTTACTGTACTGTTTCATATATATCACAGACATGAATATAATATTTATATTTAATTAAAATACGACTGTACAGACATTCATATATTCATACAGTATTGTATTTAAATATAATATTATATTTCAACATTCAAACAATACAAATTATATAACTCCACTATTTGTACACATTTTCAGATATTACACATGACATTGTACTTGTATATAAACTGAATACGTTAAACAAATTTGTTTGTACACAATAAATTAATATTTTATTTCAAACAAAGTTGTTTAATACAAACACCAGTACAATTCTCTCATTTCATACACAGCTCCCCACTATGACTCTCTGTCACTCAGTTATACAATTCATATATACAATCCACATTGATCCATAAACATTCACTGGCACTGTTATTTTCACTGTCTTCAAGCTTCAGTCTTCACAGCATCCTTCAGTCAGTCCAGTCTTCATACCTGTCATTCACAGAAACACACATACAGTATCCAGAACAGAAATATATTCTAATACATGCAAATATTTTTTTTAAAATTTTATTTGCCTCAGAATTCGGTGTGTTTCTCATCATTTTTCTGACTTGATCTGATTTATTAATCCGACTGTGTCTAGACAGTATATATTTAGTACAGGGACAGAAAATATTGTGTGATGGCTGCATATACACACGTGTATAGATACACGTGTGCACTGCCTCGCCAATCAGTGCGCAGCTGTGGAGCAGTCACATGGACCAAGCTCGACACAGTGAAATGGAGCAAATGAACACAATCAAGAAACTGGTCGAGCTAAAAGCATCTAAATAGGGTTCAGCATGACAGTGCATGCTCATGTACAAAGCAGCCCAAGTGTCGAGCCAAGAAATTCAAAAATAAAGGTCAAAGCAGCTCAAATTCAAGTACACAGCACAGCCCAAACTAAATGGTCGAGCTACAATGTCAAGTCAAAGATGGTGCAACAAGTCAAACAGCATGTACACTTGCAGTTTCAAAGTGATGGATCACTCAATATACAAGTGAACTCAAATGGTGATCAAATACAGCATGTTCGAGAAAGGATCAATGCGGCCAAGTTCATACATAGCCAATATAGCAGAAAATTCATGACAGTTCAATAATACAGACCAAAATGACAAGGTCGAACATGCAAAGCATTTTCAAGTATATTGACACTTGGATCAGCAAATGTAATATGGTGGGACAAACAAAACTTCAGCATTTTCAAGCAATATGATCGTGTTCTTTGATATGCAAGTAAAGCTAAAATAGTGAAACAGTATTGAGTCAAGCATGTCAACAAATCAAGCCATGCATAGGACATGGTCAGGTACAAATGAATACCCTGTGCATGCAACAACAAACAGGGTGGATGAGAGCAAACAGCATAGGTGCAAGTAAACCAACATGATGGAGCATTGAGCAATTACAAATTGCAGCAGCAAAGTGAGCATAGAAAAGCATATATGGTCGAGCAAACATGAGTGCAGATATGGTCAGCAAGTAGCCAACATGGTAATGAAAAAATACATGGTCGAGCACAGAAACAGTTTCAGGTGCACCCAAGTCATGTGCTAGTGAATGAATCAACCCAAACAGCAAATGTGAAGAACAAACATGTGTACATGTATACACAACAAGGAATCAGCCAAGGCAGTTTAAAATTACAGCAATTATTTTTTGGAAAGAATTCTGTGCAAGTTTGGCATTTGTTATACTCACCAAGTATTTGAAAATGTTAATCATGCAAGAAATACAGAAAGTCAAAATCAAAGGAATTCCAGAAATGATACATGCAGGTGTGATCAGTTTAAGGAGTGCAACAAACAACTAAAATGGAAAGTTGTTCAATGATGAGAAATGAAGTTCTTTTGTAAAAGTTCCAATATTAGCTATCTCCAGAAATTGAAAGAGAGAAATTCAAGAAATGCATAAAGTTTTTTTTTTTGGCAAGGAATCTTTTGGTTCATAAATTAAGCATTGCAAAGCTCGGCAAGAAATCATTCAGCGTGATTCCAGTCTCTCAATATTCAGATTTGGCAAGAGTTAAATCGTTTCCAGAAAAGCATTTTTTTTGGCAAATGTTGGAAAACATTCCAGATTTTACTAAGGCAGAAATCATGTCTGAATGCATTCATGCAATTCAATCCAGTGGAGAGTCACACAAGGGAAATATTCAAATTCTTATTTATATTTGGCAAGGAAATATTTTAACGCAATTTTCTTTTGCCATGGAATTAATTTCAAAGCCGTGGCTATCAAAAGGGGACACGCAACAAATCAGGAGAAATCAAGCCAAGCCATATAGCGAAATCAGAGAAGTTATAGGGTTTGTAATCCTATATTATACACCAAATTCATCACAGGCAGAGTATCGAAAAATAAAATAAAAAAAATTCGAGAGCAACAAAGATTCAAAATCAATTTTTACTCACAGTTTTCGATCGCTAGACAGAGGGACCAAATCGAACAACGAAGGAGCACCTAATTGAAGCACCAGAGTTTAATTCCAGAGCCAAATTTCAACAATCAAACAACTGCATCACGATTTGGGGAAGTTTCAGAAAACCCTAGCCGCCATTTTTGTTTCCCAGAACAAAAGAGGAATCGGGCAGAAGAATGAAGCAAGAAAAGAAAATGGGCCGGCCGTTTTTTTTTAATGTGAAAAGGGGATGACCTTTTTTTTAAAACTCCAAGGGCTTTTCTATTTTAAATTTCTCTTGTTTATTTTATTGTACTTGTTTTAAAAATTGTCAATCAGTTCTAGGTCTGTAAAATCTAGGATATCAGTCACGTGTTGACTGTTAGATTCAGAGTCTGTAAAATTCTGGGATACGGGTTATAGGGTTGTAATTCGGGAAAATCTGATCGAGGGGATATCGGTCAGTCTAGGGATTTTGAGCGTAGGGTTAGAATAGGAGCAGGGTTTGCGAGTGTACATGGTCTTGTATGCGGGATCTGTTCTATCACCTAGTAGAAACCTTAGAAATGCAGCAGTAGGCAGGGTTTTGCCGAAGCTGGGTATATCTGTGTGTGATTTACTTTCTGCATTTCTGTTTCTACTATAATCTGTGATCTATTTATTATTTTAATATCTCGTTAGAATTTTTAATTCAGTTAAAAACTGTGATAAACCCTATTCACCCCCCCTCTAGGGTTAATCTAGATCCAACAACTCAGACTCTACCTCAAGCAGAATTCCGAGACGAACGCAATGGCGTAACCCATTTCCCTTAATTCTTTTATTTAGAATTAATTACACTTTAATTTGTGAAGCTTAACGTTATAGAATTCACGGGGTGTTACATTCTCCCCCCTTAAAAGGATTTCGTCCCCGAAATCTTCAAGTTAGGAAGAATGTATATCCTACCATCCAACAGTCCATCTACTCAACCAACAAACATAGGCATCCACTGTCCTTAAAAGACTTCTAATGCTTCATGATCATATGCATAGTGTGTGTATATGTCCTTATCTAATGCAGAAATCAGGCGGTCTACTGATTCAGTTGACCTCCATAATGCGAATCATATTAGTGTCATGAATCCATTATGTATGCAAAATTTTCCTACTCATAATTCTACATGAGTGCACAACTTATTCATACAAATGCGACAACCATATGACAGAATATCAAGTTTCAACCATATACAAATGAGAATACATATATGCATATGCAATATGAAGTGACTGAGCCAATCTATAACCTAGGGTGTGTGTGTATATGCATCCACGAGCAACCACTAGCAATCACTAGCAACCATTTGCAGCCATCATCCATAACATGTTTTCAAATACATGTTTGCATCCATTTGTTTTCTACCTAAGGAGTTAGGAAAAGGACCGAGGAGATATACCTAAAAAGATAGATAAAGCATAACCTAAGGAAAAAGAGAGATCAAAGATGTACCCTCAAAAAGAAGAGGGTAGGCAACGCGTATTCTGTCCTCAGTTTCCCAAGTCGCGTCTTCCTCGGCGTCGCTCCACTGAACTTTAACGAGTTTGACTTCGCGGTTGCGTAGCTTTTTCACTTCAGTTCCTAAGATGCGGGTTGGAACTCTCCTCACAGTTGCTTCACGTTCCACTTCGGCTTCTTCTAGAATGCTAGGTTCCACCACTTCCGTAGACTCATGCAAACACTTCCGGAGGTGAGAAACATGAAAGACGTTGTGAACTCCGGCCAGTCTCTCGGGTAGCTCTAATCTATAGGCCATCTTCCCAACCTTCTCGATGATATGAAACGGTCCTACAAATCTTGGTGCTAGCTTTCCTGCAGATCCAAAGCGAACGACGTTCCTTAAGGAGATACCTTAAGGAAAACCCTGTCCCCAACCTCAAACTCAAGGTCGGTCCTTCTTTTGTCGGCGTAGGATTTCTGTCTTCTTGGGCAGTCTTCATTCTCCTACGTATCAAGTCCACTTTCTCCGAAGTCTCTCGAATCATGTCTGGCCCAAGTATAAGCTTATCTGTAGACTGCCACCAACAAGTTGGTGATTTGCACGGTCTTCCGTACAAGGCTTCGAAGGGTGCCATGCCTATGGTAGCTTGGTAGCTGTTGTTGTAGGCAAATTCCACTAAAGGAAGGTGATCCTCCCACGTCCCTCCAAAGTCAAGAACGCAAAGTCTTAAAAGATCCTCTAAAACTCTATTCACCCTTTCTGTCTGGCCATCGGTTTGGGGGTGATAGGCCATGCTCAGACATAACTGTGTGCCTACAGCTTCTTGCAGACTCCGCCAAAACTCGCTTGTGAAGATAGGGTCTCGGTCACTAACAATGCTGGAGGGTATCCCATGGAGTCGAACTATTTCCTTGAGATAAAGAGATGCTAGAGATGAGGCAGTCCTTCTACTCTTGATAGGTATAAAGTGCGCGCTTTTAGTAAGCCTATCCACTATTACACAAATGCTAGTATTGCCTCTTCTTGACCTAGGTAGTCCATCAATGAAGTCCATTGAAATGCTCTCCTACTTCCACTGTGGGACCTCTAAAGGATGAAGTAGTCCTCCAGGCTTCTTTTGTTCCACCTTAACCTGTTGGCAGGTCATGCACTTAGAAACGAAATCTGCCATGTCTTGCTTCATGCCGCTCCAAAAGAAAGTCCTTTTTATATCCTTGTACATCTTATCACCGCCAGGGTGTATAGTCGTCTTGAAATGATGCGCTTCCTCGAGAACCTTCTTTATCAACTCCCTTGCTTGTGGGACACATAATCTTCCATCTCGCCTCAGCCAACCCTTATCATCGATGGCATATCTACTTAGCTGACTAGAAGTCTCACCCCTAATAAGTTTATTAATCACATCCACAAGCTGAAGGTCTTCACGTTGTGCAGCCCCTATTGAGTCTAAGAGAGTAGGGCGTACTTCGAGAGATGCTAGCAAACCCGGTATAAAATCTGAGGAGGACCTAAAGTTAAAACTGGCTATATACTCCAAGCTTTGCCTCTCTACGAAGAGTGGACTTAAGGTCAGTTTCTTTCGGCTCAACGTGTCTGCTACTACGTTGCCTTTTCCAGGAGTATAGGAAATTTCAAAGTCATATGAGGCAAGAAACTCCATCCATCTTTGTTGCCTCAAGTTAAGATCCTTCTGCAAGAAGAGATGTTTCAACGATTTATGGTCAGTGTATAATTCAAACTTCTCACCTAGGAGATAATGGCGCCAAGACTTAAGCGCAAAGACGATGGCGGCTAACTCAAGATCGTGGGTTGGGTAGTTCTTTTCATGAACTTTCAATTGTCTTCCGCCATAAGCTACTACCCTTCCTTCTTGCATTAGAACAGCGCCTAGTCCCGTTCCACATGCATCCGTGTATACTGTGAACATTTTGCTTCCATCTGGCAAAGTCAGAACTGGGGCTGTTGTGAGAGCCCTTTTTAATCATTGGAAAGAAAACTCGCAGTCCAAATCCCAAGTGAACGCCAGATTCTTCTTTGTTAGCCTTGTGAGTGGGGCTGGATTTTCGCTAATAAACTTTCGGTAAAAACCGGCTAGCCCAAGAAAGCTTCGAACTTCGGTTGCATTTCTTTGTGTCTTCCAATCTTGCACTGCAACCACTTTCGCGGGGTCCACAACCAACCCCTCTTTGGACACTATATGCCCCAGAAATCTTACCTCCTTTCTCCAAAAGTGGCACTTGGAGAATTTGGCTTTTATTTGATGTGTTCGGAGAGTTTCCATGATTTCTTTTAGATGCTGAGCATGCTCTTCCTCATTCTTTGAGATGATTAAGATATCATCTACGAAGACAACCACAAATTTGTTGAGGAGTTCTCTGAACACCCTGCTCATTAGGTCTACGAAATAAGCGGGTGCGTTTGTCAAGCCGAAAGGCATGACAAGCAACTCGAAGAAACCGTCTGGGGTTCTGAACGCCGTTTTATCAATGCTATCTTCAGCTACTCTTAGCTGATGGAATCCAGTTGCCAGATCAAGTTGGGAGAAGACCGTCGCACCAACAAGCTGATCAAACAAATCGTCGATTCGGGGAAGAGGGTGCCTATTTATCTTGGTCAATTTGTTTAACTCCCTATAGTCGATGCAAAGGCGAAGCGAACCGTCCTCTTTAGTTGCGAACACCATTGGAGCACCCCATTCCTAAATGGTCCATCTAATGAATCCTTTTTCGAGAAGTTCTTTAATCTGCTTACTGAGCTCCTTTCTCTCCCTTGGAGCCATGTGTCTGACAGGTAAAGCTATAGGCTTTGCGTTATCCACAAGATATACGCGGAAGTCTATTTCCCGCCTCGGAGGTAAACCTTTCACCCCCTCAAAGACATCCGGATATTCCCGACTACTCTTACTGATTGCAAATTCTCATTAGAAGCATCAAGAGACTCTAGATAACTAAGCATAATAGCATTCAAGGGATTACAAGAAATTTCTAGAGTGTTACCAAGCCGAGTTAAGAGTCTAACTACTCTTTTCTCACAATCAAGAATGGCACTATTACTGGATAACCCGTCCATGCCTAAGATCAAACCATATCCCGAGAAGCCCAAAACAAAGGCATCACAACTAAACTCAACGCTGAGAATAGAGATTTTCAAACCCAAACAAACCATTGACAAGTAAGCGGAGCCCCCAATTGGATTTGAAACTACTAAGGGATCTTCTACCATACTAGTGTCTAGATGCAGAGATTCTACTAAGGCAGATGAAATAAAAGAGTGTGATGTGCCAGAGTCAAAAAGTGTACGAACTGGATGATCATAAAGATAGACTACACTTTCTACAGAAATATTACTACCTCGTTCCTGCTGAGGTGCTACTAGCGCATGAACCTGATCCCCTGAAGTGGATCCGGCTTGCTGTCCCTGCCCATTCTTCTTTGAGCAGTCCTTAGCTTGGTGCCCAGTCTCTCCACAATGGAAGCAACCACCCATCTTTGCCTTCCTTTTTCGGCAGTCTTTTGATATATGTCCCACAATGCCACAGAAATTGCACCTTCTCTTCTCACGGGGCTTATTGTCCTTCCCTCCTTTCTTGAAGTCTGTTTTCTTTGCTTGTAGACCCTCTTTCTTCTCTTCCCCCTTAATTTATTTCTTGTCGTGGTCTTCCTCGTGTAGCAACGCAATGTCGACCAAGCTTTCATAAGTCGCTCCCGTGGAAACACGGGTTATAGCAAGGATGTGTAGAGGCTCATTCAAACCTTTGACGAAGCGAAGCGCCTTCTTGTGTTGGGTTTTTACTAAGTCTAACCCAAATCTGGCCAGCTGATTAAACTGATTAACATATTCCCTGATCGTCATGCTCCCCTGTTTCAGAGTTAGGAACTTCACCATTTGCAGGCTTCTTTCAACTTGGGAGAGAAATTTCATCTCAAACCTTGTCCTGAAATTTTCCCATGTTTCCACTGCCCTCTGCGCATTGGTAATTTCCCACCAATAGGAAGCTTCATCCTTAAGCAACCATACCGCTAGTTGTATCTTTTGCCTGTCATCAACTCCGAAGATGACAAACATATCCTCAGTCTCCTTTAGCCAGTTTCTTGCTCCTACAAAGGATTATGTCCCATAAAAGTCTTTTCCACCCATAGCCTTGAAGTCTCTACATGTTTTTGCGATGGCATTTCCACGAGGAGGAGGAGGAGGAACCGCGGCCACTGGAGGAGGAATGTCTGCTGGGCCCGCGCCATTGGCCCTTGCTTCTAAGTACCTCCTAAACCAGCCGGATATCGGCACTCCTTCCGGGAGGTTAAGGTCTCCAGACATGTTGAAACAGAAAGGAAAAATTCAAAACGAAGGATAGAGAGAGATAGATAGGGCACATGGCTTTGGGGGATTTTGTCTTTTTATAAACATAACACTTTTTCTTGAAAATGATTCTTTAAACTTTCTTTTTTTGAAAACAATTTCAAAAACATTTATCTTATATGGTAAACCTATGCTCTGATACCAAGTGAAACACCCCACCCCCATTAAGGTCACTCACAAAGGGAATGCCTTAACTTTGGTGGAGGTTTATAAGTAAAAGCCACAGATAAACTCAAGACAGATATAAATACACATATTTTAAAACAGCGCAAACCAAACAGACTTTTATTTCATCAATACGTGTTCAAACAAAACATTTCCATAATTGTCTCAAAATACTTCCAACATTACAACCTCATTACTGTCTTGATTATTAAAGAAGCATAAAACATAAATAAAGTGACAAAAACCTCATAGTGATATCCAAAGCCATAATCCGAGCAAAAGAGATCCAAATCATACATCTACGGTCTTGGAGCTTGTAAAGAGTCTGACTAAGCTGAGCTGTTTCCTCCCTGTGGACCTGGGGGGGGAACGAAAGAAAAGGAGACAAAAAGAATATAGGGTCAGACATAAAGCCTGAGTAAACTAGTAACTTTTCAGTATGTGAATAAGAAAAGGGCATGATAGATATAAACTGAAAATAGGAAAGTGTCACAAGCTAAGGAAGTGTCGAATGTACTATCGCACCCATGCTATATCTCTGCATCTACTTGAGTTTATTCTAACTGGCACCCCACGCTGAGGGTGAAGTGATCCCCATTTTTCTAAAGATCGGCTCCTACTCGCATTAACATGTGTCATACGGCCCCCAAGAATTGTAGATACCTATGCTAGTCCCACCATGGGGTGTATCAAGACCCATGGTGGCGGCCCCGACACAAATTCTATAAGGCATAGGTTATACTACTGGTGTCCCCAGTGCCCTGTTTGTCTGCTCCGGAGTGTGTGCATGCCCGCACCCCGTTAGACCTACGCTGTGCACCCACCGCCGTCGTTTTACCGCTTACAATCAGCCCAGTAATCGTGCCCCACCCTGCCTAGTTTCAGGGTACCGTTGATACCTAACTTGTGTTACTGCTGAAACAGGACCCTCGTTAGGCAAACATGTTAAGTGGTTAAGTGTCTGTATTTACCTAACCCCTCCCATCAATTCTTGTTAACATGTTGAATTTGTTAAGTGTTATAGTTGACTTAACCCTACCATCTGTCCTTAGCCTCTTAGGAGCATCTGACTACTCACATTAGACAGGTATTGCTACGGTTATTGGATATGTCGGTCGGTTCCGGGCAGGTTTACACCGTAGCTCAGTCTAACCTCGGGTCATTATTGGGCTCACTGCTTAACCACCCACATTGGATTGGTATTGTTGTGACTACTGGACAGCTGGGCGGGTCCGGGCAGGTTTACATCACAACTCAATCCAACCTCGGGTTAAGCATATCGTGTTTTCTAAATTTACATATTTTAATACTTCTCAATTATATATGTAAATGTCATATCTTTTATTTTTAGGTATAACAATTCATACCGCTTAAATGCCATTGTCGTTGGCATGTGCCAACCATGCCAACATATATTTTCCTGTTTTACACCCAACGTTATTACCCCCGTTTATACGTTCGCAACGTTATAACAAATGTTGGGCTCGACACAATTCAGCCCAACTTTATACGCGTAAGAAAAGGGGAAATCAAGAACATGTAATATTTTACAACATATAAGGGTGTGTGGCGCATGAACTTGCAATTTAGCGATACTAACATAAATGATGGGTCATGTGAACTTGCATTAAAATCAAAGTATAACTAAGTAGGTGACATATGAAATGGCATAGTTTTGGTTTATACAAACTTGGGTTTAAACATGTTTAACTTGGCATAATGTCAACCACAAAACTAGCATGTTGTATATTCACCAAAATGTCCAACTATAACATCTAATCACATAGACAATTTCAACATGAACTTGCATAGTTTATGAAACCCAAACGATACTTAACATAGATCCAATTATACTTGCAAATAAACATAAGAATGATTTTATAGGTTTTGGGTCATGTAGGCATAAAAGGTTTCAAATCTAGAACATGTTTACATAAGCCTTAATTTAGACTTAGTGAATGTATATGGTCCATGTCATAGGCATAAACATAAAGGGATCAAATTCTAGTTTTTGCCACAAACTTGCAAGTGCCATTGTTTTCATATGCAATTGTTAATAGGCTTGCATCACTCGATTTAGGCCACAAATATCAATACACAAGTCATAACAGAATCATTACAATACACAAAATCTACATCATTACAATAACACAATTTCTATTTTTATTTACATCGAATCACATCACAGTTTTTGTTCATATTCTGAAAGGTCACTATACTTACAATGAAGGCAGAATCTTGAATTCTGGATTCTGAATTCTAAAATTGAGATGCGCTCCTTTGGGTAGATTAACGTTGCGTTGATTATTTTGATTAAACTTTTATCTTCTTCTGAATTTGATTCGTCTCTTAGGCTTTTCTCTCTTGACGGCTATGTTCAATTCCTCCCTGGCAGCATGACGACTCCCATCTTATTTTTTTGTGTGAATTTTCAGTTGAGACTTAGGGTGTATTTATAGATTTTTAAATTGTTTTGAGCCGTCAGATGAAGACAGGAGGAATCTAGGCCATACAAAGTTCAAAGAGCCAATCAGGAGGTGACACGTTAGCCCTAGTGACACACAGAGCCACAGAAATTCGAGCCAGAGCCAGACCTAGCCAGCTAGGTCGACCAGGCAGGTCGATTGGCAGGTCGACACTATGGTCGACCTGGTGTGGCCAGGTCGACACTATGGTCGACCTGGGGAGGCTAGATCGACACCCTGGTCGACCTGGTCTTTGGGCGGGAATTTTCCCGCCTAGCCTAGTTTGAACCTGAAATTCGAATTTTGAATTTTAAACTGAGCTGTTTGAATTTAAATTTTATTCTGAAACTTCCGAAGGCCATAACTTCTTCATACAGAGTCCGTTTCGCGCAAACTCGGACTCTATCTCAAGCAGAATTCCGAGACGAACACAATGGCGTAACCCATTTCCCTTAATTCTTTTATTTAGAATTAATCACACTTTAATTTGTGAAGCTTAACGTTATAGAATTCACGGGGTGTTACAGTCGGCCATATCTAATCAAGAGACCACAAGAGCCCCAAGGCACAAGGCCCTTATCTTTGACATTTTAATGTATTATTATGTCATGGCCAAGCCCACATCCTCATATAATCCCGCTCCTTTCTATTTTACATAAGTCTATTTGGCTTCTAATATATTAGGAGAGATTGTGCTAATATTTCTATGATGTAGGACTTTAAATGTTGCCATCTCTTCTTCTTTCCTAACTCTTCTTCCCACTTTCCTCTTTCTTTGCTCATTCATTTCCAACAACATATATATATATATTTGAAAATTAGTTCACTTTATTACTATAAAACCAAAAACCTCCTTTATAAGCCTCGTTAAAACCTTGCAATCCCCCTAACCTAAATGGGTGCCTTACAAGGAAAAAGAGTACTTATAAATTTGGCATACAACATAGTTATCAAAGGAAATACAACGTAAAGCAAAAGAAAATACAAGCAACAAAACAACATTAAAGCCTTATTCAAAAAAATAAAATCTCCTTCACAGCCCAACCAGGCCCATCATCACACCCCATAGAAACCGCGTCTTCAGGTGACCATCTTCAAAAAGTTGACACATTGCAGTTTAACCGGTGTCATTGAGTTCAATGCCCCATCTACTAAGCATTGACTCGTTTCTCCTATCACAAACAGTCCTGCTTCCATTGTTGAAAAGAAGGCATTTAATTTCCCTTTCAATTTTCCAAAGAAACGTTGACGAATTCGATCTTTTGTCATGAAATACTCTTAAATTCCTTTCCTTCCAGATGAAATAGATAACGCTTGTAAAGGTAGCACATGCTAAATCTCTCAATTGGTCTTTTTTCTTGAAATTTTCATGTATAAGCTTCGCTTCATCTTTCAATTCTAACAAATCAACAGGAAGATCCAATCTTTGCTTTAAGGAGAGCCATATGAAGGTTGTAAAGTCACAAGAGAAGAACAGATGTTGAACTGTCTCGGGATGGTTGTTGTAGAGAGGACAGAGTAGATCTGAGATGTTGCTGTAACGATGAACCCTATCCTTCGTGTTTAATCTGCCAAGACAAGCAAGGTAAGCAATAAAAGACATTTTTTACTGTTTTTTGCATGCCAAAATACAGAAAAAATTGCTTCCTGATTTTCATGATGTCTCAGGAAATCCCAAGCTTTGTGAAAAGTGAATTGACCCCCTTCACACCAAACATACTCATCATGATTTTTATTTGGATTGATTGAGATGGAATTAATTTCATCTAGCAGTTCTCTTGTGGCAGGATGTATTTCAGGTATAAAACTCCCATTTCTGGTAATATTGCTAACTTTTTCATCTGCATTGCCAATTATATTCAGTCTATTGTAGCCTAGCAAATCAACTAAACATTTGCAATTAACCCAAGGTTCAAACCACAGATTGGTTTCCACCCCATTTGCAATGTTTTTATTGAACAACTGTTTTGATCTTGACCTTAATCTTAAAAGAGATTTACAAGTTGTAGATGCATTATTATCCTGAGCCATTGACCAAAAATAATCCTTCTTACAGTATCTATTGTGCATCCAAGTACTCCATAATCAATTGTTAGATAGAAATTTCCATAAAAGCTTCACACATGCTGCTTTCTTAAGGTCCGAACATAATTTTAAGCCTACTCCTTCATTTTTAGGTCTACATAGATTCTGCCATGACACTTTATGTGATGATCCCCCCTAAAAGAAATCAACACATAATGATTGGAGTTTGTCTATTGTATATTCTGGGATTTGGTAAATAAAAATCCAATATAATATAATAGGAGTAATAACAAAATTGATAAGTTCAGCCCTTCCTGCAAAACTTAACAATTTAGTTTCCCATCCATTAATTTTACTTTGTACTCTTTGAATGAGGGAAATGCACTCTGAATAGTGTAAATAATTGGATGATAATGGTACTCCTAAATATTTAATTGGTAAAGATCCTTGTTGAAATCCCAAAATGATGCTGATCTGCTCTGAGTTTGAAACTGATGTACTGAAAAAACACTTTGGTTTTTGATGCACTGACACTCAATCCAGCATACACACTTAAATTCTGAAAAATCTTCTTTAAAGATTGAGCATTAGAAATAGATGATTTACCAAATATCATCAAATCATCAGCATATAGAAGGTGTGAAATAATAGGCAGATTAGCACTACTAGGCTGGAAAACCTTATTATGAATTGCTTCATCCATTATAATGGTAAAATATTGCATTGCTACAGCAAATAGATAAGGGGACAATGGATCACCCTGTCTAATTCCCCTATTTGAAGTTATAAACCCCTTAGGAACACCTTGTATCATTATAGAATATGAAGCAGTCGACATACATTCATATATGATATTTATAACATGAGTAGGAAATCCTATTTTTGCCATTATGTAACATATGAATTCTCTGTTGACTCGATCATATGCTTTCTGTAAATCTACTTTAACACAGAATTTTGGCATCCCCTTTTTCTTGAAATCCCTCAATAATTCATGAGCAAGCAATATATTATCTCCAATATATCTGTCTTGTATAAATGCACTCTGGTTTTCCGAGATTAGATAAGGCAGAAAATGTTTAAGTCTATTACATAAAACTTTTGAGAAAATTTTATAATAGACATTGCAGCATGCTATTGGTCTATAATGTGCTATCTCAGTAGGCTTATCATTTTTGGGGATTAAAGTAATGAATGTGTGGTTTAAAGACTTAGGGAGTTTACCTAATAAAAATATATCAGAAATAGCCAGCAACAACTCATCCTTCAATTCATCCCAGTACACTTTAAAAAACTTTGAGTTAATGCCATCAGGTCCAGGACTTGATTCATCATCAAATGAAAATAAAGCATCTTTAATTTCTGATAAATCAACTGATTTTAATAGAAATTGTTGTCCTTCTGAATTGATTGTAAATATAGGCTGGAATACTGGGAATGATGAAATACTTGGGCCATTAAACATGTCTTGAAAATAATTGATAGTTTGAGTTTCAATTTCTTCAACCTTGTATAATAAATTCCCATTTGAATCAATTAATGCTCTGATGTGGTTGAAGAACCTTCTATTTGACATTCTAGAATAGAAGAATTTAGAATTTGTATCTGCCTGCTGAAGCCATGTAACTTTTGATTGTTGTCTAAGAGCTTTGAAATGTATTTGTTGCAGGTTCTGATACTCTTTTTTTGCCAACAAATAATTTTCAAATAGGTCACAATCCTCTGGAGCATCATCAGCAGCCTTCTCTAATTGAAATGCAACTTCTTCAGCTTGTTTAAGGTTAAAAAAACTCCTGTCTCTCAGTTTGTTCCAGTTTTTTAATTCAAATTTACAATTTTTAAGTTTCTGCGTAAATTGATATCCCTGAAAACCCCAAACAACAGAATTTAGACCTTTAACTACTGCATCCTTATAACCATTTAAAAGATGCCAATCATGTCTATATTTGAAAGGAAATCCCTTAACATCCTTAGTAGAAATGAGATCTAACAATATAGGATTGTGACCACTAGATTTTTGTGAGAAGGAAAGAGCTTTCATGTCAAGAGATTGATGAAGACAACTATTGTTTACCAATATCTTATCAATACATGTTGCAATCCCTTTTCTACGCCAAGTGAACTTAAAACTCATAGGTTTAATTTCTGATAATGAAGCCTGAATCAAAAATTTCTGAAATTCTCTTATGTGCTGAAAAGGAACAGATAATCCCCCTCTCTTATCATTTGGAGTTGAAACATTGTTAAAATCCCCCATAAGAACCCAGGCATTATTTATCAAATTTGCTTCACTCAATAAATTTTGCCACAAAGAAATTCTTTCTGCAAAGATATTGCTAGCATATATAACTGAAAAATCCATCACCAATCCTCCTTTATTGCTCACTTTTACTATCAAATGCTGAAATGAAAAAATGAAGTTATAATATCCCAAACATTAGTATCCCAAATTAGAAGTATTCTGCCAGAAGACAAGACTGAATTGTTTGTTATAAATCTCCAGGAACTAGGTAACATAGACACAAAAATTGCTAAATTACTAGAAGATAGTTTATTTTCTACTAAACCAACCAATGTTGATTTAGTACTATTAAGGAGAACTAACACTTCTTTCATACGAGAAATAGTGTTCATTCCCCTTACATTCCACGTTAGCATCGTCATTTAATTGAAGTAGAACTCCTTGTATTTCTTTTAGAAGGAGGAACGTAAGCTGTATTTGCGGCTATCTTCTTTAGTGTAATTTGCATTTTTGTTAACCATGCTAGATACATCTACTTGTTTTCCTTTTTCTTTAGAAATTGCTTTTTCATTCTCTGATATTGAATCTGCTATAAAATTTATATCATCAGGCATTATATTTTCAGGAAGCTTGGAGTTCAGAAAAACTAAATCATCCTCTGGATTGAGAAAGGTACTACCACCTTCATTTGCATCTTGCATATTACCTTTCCCTTCTAATTCAACCTCATTTTCCTCTGGATTTTCCTTTGAATCAGTTTGAAAGTCTGGTGGAATCTAACGAGGGTCTTTTGAGATTTCATGGTATGAATCTTCATGACCAAACAACTTGCATTGAGAACAACTGGAAGGAACAAACTCATATTCTACACTTATGTTAAACTTTGTGCCATTATGCATTAGAATAGGGATTTCAGTTTTCAATTCTGTAGATGTATCTATTGGGATTAGGACTTTGGAATATTTTGTAAATCTTTTGTTTGTTGTGTTTTCATCGATCAAAACTGGATTTGATATGTAACTTATTATCATTTGAATAGCATCAATCGTCCAATATTCCATAGGTAAATCTAGCAATCTTACCCAGATCTGAACTGTATCACTATTTTTTTTTGAGAAATCATACCCAGGAATCCATGTATCAATCAAAAGTAGTTTTCCAAAATAAGAATACGTTGTACTCTCCAGAATACGTGGAAAATCGTTTTGATCTTCAGATTGGACTGTAAAATCATATGTTGGAGAAACATGAATGCTAAAATTACCCTGTGGTTTCCAAACCTTAGTTATGTATTCTTTTAACTTGATAGATGATAGTTTGAAGAAGATCGGTATCAATGCCATTGTATTAGTCCAAACTTCCTTTGATTTGTTGAAAATCCTTTCTGAAATGAACACATGATCTGCTGATGGCTTTACATAGGCAAGCTTTCGATTAGATCTGGTTTCCTTGTTGTTATTTGAATCTGTATTAGGACAATCCGATTTAGCTAGTGGGATTTCTGTTGAAGAAAGAGGAAAAGATTGAAAACGAGATCCAGATTTGGTAAAGTTGGTTGTCGCCATTAATGAAGAAAAGAAGAAGAAAAAAATCTATATATGCAGTATATATATATATATATATATATATATATATATATATATATATATGTTCAATGGCACCCTAAAAATGGAGCACGCCTATAACCTCCCTATTTTCCACCTCTCATTTACACTCTCTCTCCCTTCACTCATTCTCCCTCCATCCACTATCTTATTTTAATATAAATAAGAGGTGGAAAACAGAGGGGCTATTGGGATGCTCCATTTTCGGGGTGTCATTGAACGCTCGCATATATATATATATATATATATATATATACACACACACATACATATATATATGGAAAGTCTACTTTGACACAAACTGGTGACACAAAATTGGTGACACAAATTGTGGACCACATGATCTCCCCCTGAATTCCACCTTCCACATAAAGACAAACAAATCTTATGGTCCATAATTTGTGTCACCAATTTGTGTCAATATTGGCGCCACTATATATATATATATATATATATATATATATATATATATATTCTCTACTTTAGACAATCAAACATTAATTTATTTTCTTGAATCAACAATGTTAATAAGGCATTTTCTTTCGATCCAAACTAAATTTTTAAATAGTTTTTTGCAATCAGAATGACAAACCAAATAGCCTCTTATCATTAGTCGCAAGAGGTCACTCGAATATGCTATAATGTGTAGTATAAGGGTGTGTTTGAGGGCACGGGTGGAGCCAGGATTTTGAATCATCCTGGGCTATGTAATATTATTTTTCAACCAAATAGCTAGGATTGTAAGAAAATTTGACATATTAAAAATGAAATAAAATGTACAAAAAAATAAAAAAGCCACTAGTAGGCTAATAGAAGTGGAAATAACAGTCAAAAATTATTTATGTATCTTTTACTTCATTTATTTCCTCATTATCGTTTCAGTCAAACTTTTTTATTATGAAAGGAAAAAAAAACTTATTTGTGAGAAGATTTAGCCTGTTTTGATAAAGGAAAGAGTTAAAGAGTAATGACTTTGCATTAATTGAATGAGATATGTGAGTAATGCTATGCAGTTAAAGCCCCGCTAAATCCTCGCAATATCGCCGCTATAGCCCATAGCGCTCTTCAACCGCTACGCTATTTCAATTTAGCGCTGATGAACAGTAGATCCGCCTTTAGCCCAGCTATATTCCGATGCATCCGCTAAATCAACGCTTTTTAGTATCCGCTTTAGCAATATTAATATATAGGGCTTGATTTGACTAGTTCTCTTTAAAAAAAACTTCTGTAAAGTTAAAGTAAAGTGCTAAATTTAAGTCATAGGTGTCTAATATATGTTAATAATCAATCACACTCATCAAATTTAGCATGCATAACTTTGATTTCTATGATTTTGTTATATAAGATTAATTAGTAGTAGTTTCTTGTACACATATAATGTGAGAAAAGTGATTAATTCATTTTCAAATATTTGGTTCTACATATAATGAATCTTTTTACGCCTCGGCTGTAACTCTTCTATTTACCCACTTTATCCCCGCTACACCTTTTTGCACCTCCACCGCTATAGAACCTCTAAGTGCTTTAACTACATGGGAGTAATATGAAATAAAATTTCAGAGATTGACCCGGGCTACAGCCCAGGGTACTCTTGCCATGGATCCGTCCCTGTTTGAGGGCAACGAAAGCGGAGAATAATAGCGGGGTATTATAGTTAGCGGAGAATGCGTTTGGGGTTTTAAGCGGACCATTTAAGCGGATAATTTTTTATTTTGTTTATAAATATTAATTAACTTACGTTTAAAACAGAACAATATCATTAATGTTGAATAACACAGTTAACCAAACAGAACATTCCACTACATAATAATTTTTTAATAACAATAACACATAAACTAATAAAACGGAGAAATACATACCTAAATTATAATAACGATGAAAATTACACTACGCCATACATGACATATTGCAACAAAATTACAAGGTGTTTCCAGCTAAAATGTAACGATAGTTGTGTTGATTTTTGTCTGTTACAACATTCGCTTCAAGATGTTAGCATAAATATCAATAAGATGTTGCACTAGCTATAAATATATTCAAATTAAAAAATGAGTAAAATTTTACACCTCAGTGATCCACACCGTCATTTAAAACAAAATCTTAACAAATCAATCACACCTCAGTAGTTTCTATTTCTCAATTTTATTTTAGCAAATTCTATTTCAACCCAGAAACATGCTGAGTAGCCCCCCATTTTAACCTAAAAATACGAGGACGAAAATGCCCTTTTTATGTTATATTTTTTTTCTTCCAGTTTTCTGAACACCTCGTAGTCCCCTTACGTGGTTTATCAGTGTACCTCGTAGTAGCACTACGTAGTCTTTGAAAGAACCACAGAGAGCTGCTACGAGGTACACTAAGTAACCACGTATGGCTGCTACGAGGTACACTGATAAACCACGCGTTCTCTCTACGTGGAAGGGTATTTTCGGATTTTTTTTTTTAAATTAGCGGGGAGCTACTCAGCAAATTAAGGGGTATACCGGTTTTTTCATGCTTTGAGGGCCTACTCAGCATATTTCGGGTTCCAATAGAATTTGCGTTTTATTTTCATTTGCTCTTTTTCGTTTTCATTTCCAAATCCAATGTTCTCATTCAAACCCCAAATGGTGACTAAAGGGCTTCTGATTTGTGGAGAGAAACTGCCAATAGCGATTGAGGGTAAAACTCTATTTAATTTCCTCTGGAAAGCGAGTTTCAAATTCCTGATGTAAAATTAAAGTGGCGAATTAATCAGATAACCATGATTCAAATCAAAGGAGAAAATGTGTCACTCCTTACGCCGATATGGTCCGCATATTTGCAATTTTGATTTTCGTTTTGAGGATGGCGAAGCAAACTTGTGGTGTCCAGTTATCAATTCAAGGTTCACTGGTGTCTGAAAGGTATCTTCTTTTATACGCTAATTCGCGAGTTTAGGACCTAATAACAAATTTTCGATTTTGGGATTTGGAAACCAACGAACAATGGCGATTTTTCAATTTTGGGATATTCCTGTGTATCACCAAGCAACCGCCTCCTTTTCAATAATCCTCGCATGCCGCAATTTATGGATTTCCTTCCTTTCAAATGTACACCTATTTTCCGACCATAAATGGTAAACCAGAGTAGCAATGGATACAAAGATGAGTTGCTGAGATCCTTCAGTCTGAAGCTGGATTTAATTTGCTGGATTTCCTAAAGAAGAGAACTTCTTTAAATTTTCACAAAAAACCAACGTTTACTTGCCAACCCACTCAGGTAATGGCTAATTTTGTACTAGGCTTTTAATAAAGCTAAGGAGTTAATATTTAGTTCTAATGTTGAGAACTGTTTATTTTACATTGGTAAATAGGGTTCGATTTTACTATGGTCATCCAGATGTATTTGATAAACTATTCCACCTCACAAGAGGTGGTATAAGTAAAGCATTAAAGAATATCAATCTAAGCAAAGACATATTTTCAGGCATGTCTACTGAGTCTAAACATATTCTTTTATATGTTCTAACATTCATATGGCTTGATATTTCATATCCATTTCTCAGGTTTCAATTCTACACTTCGTGAAGGAAGTGTAACCCATCATGAATATATGCAACTTGGTAAAGGGAGAGATGTTCACTACAAGAAAATATATTATTAATAACGCCATTTAATACCGCGTTATTTTAAAATGTTATTGTTTATGGTTAAACATTTGTTTTTAACTCATTTTGTTCTGTCCGCGCTGTGTAATGCTCTTCTTCGCTCCAAAAAATTCCGTCTTCCCTCCAAACTAACAATTACCCCGTAACCCTATTTTTCATCGTCCACCTCTTTGCATTTCCTTTATTCTCCAATCCCTATAATCCTAGATCCTCCCCTATTTCACGCTCGACCACAAGATCCGATCGCCTCTTTGTAGTGTCGGTCGTCTCTGCTATTTCTGCCACCCACTCCTCACTATTGCGCCCTCAATGTGTGCTACAAGATCCGACTCTGACGGATCTGGGATTTCAGAATTCTCCTATAGTTGATTTAGGGTTGTGTCTAAGTCCATGCTGCCAGTTTCGAATTGTAGTGCAGCTTCTAATCATCTCAGGGCGTTATTGGAAGACATTGTTTGCATGCAAGTAACAAAAAATAAATAATGGGTACTATGATATACTAGAATGAATGTTATGTAGCACCCAATTAAAATAGGCTGGATAAAAAGTAGCGAGTAAATTGTAGTTTTTGTTGGGGTGTATATAGCACGACTCTAATTATTACTCATTTTATGTGTTAAAATACACAATCTCAACTGCAATTTTGATAAGTCATGTGGATACTTTTCGGATGTAGATATCATCGTATCCGTTTTCCATATTTCAGATAATTTTTAACTTTTTGGATTTCATATTTTTTTACTATTGATTGACACTTTCAGTTGCATGTTTCAAAAGAGAATTCATAGTTTGCAACTTTAGTTAACACACAGAAGTTTTAAGCATTGTTTGAACTTGGCCAGTGCTTGTAGCTTTGCACTCTGCTTGGAACTTTGCCTCTGAATGCTTATTTTAGATTTGCATAGTGAAATGTTTACTTGTAACTAACACTGTTGTTCTGTATGGTAATAATTAAGATTAAATATCAGTTTGAGGTGAAGAATGAATACCTTGTCATTATTGGATAACGATTGCTGCTTATAATCCGACTCTGATGGTATTTTATTATATGCTAGCTGTTACATTGCGCCGGAGCCTAACCCTGCCATCTTAAATATCCTTTTTTGTTTGTCCTTTTGTTAGTACTATGTTTATCGTCTTGTCTATCTATGTGTTGCATTATACATTTTTTTTAAAGCACAAGTTCTTTGCTTTGCATGCAAACATGTAGCTAATTAAAATCTACACTTAAAGTGTTGAACTGAATACCCTTATATGAGTAGCAGCACAAGAGTTGAATGTTTTAAAATAAAATGCATGCTCTTTTAATTAGCTATATGATCCACAGTTCATTTATTACTTCAGAGGGTTGCTACTATGCTTCACTTAGTTGTAAGGTATAAAAATTGGATGAGGACAATTGCAGATACCGCTGTTGAGATAGAGAGCCATCACTGATCAGATGCAGTGCCATATAATGTTAAGCAAGAAATGTAGTGAAATTGTCTGCCAAAGGGGCTATGAACTATTGTGCAGCTAACAAGTGCAATAGATGTTACTAAGAAGGCTGGTGTAGCTGAATAGGCAGGGCAGTTTCTGGTAAGCGCACAAGGCAGCGAACATGATCGGGGTTCTCTGCTTTGCAGATGGACAGTTTCGGGAGTTACAGGTGAGCAGGTTCTGGTGTTATAAATGTTAACTTTTTATTTACAGTATTGATTTGTTTCTACCTAGTCAAGGTATAACTACTATATTACGTGTTCAATTTGCCCAACATAGCGTCAACCCTTTATCCAGGTTGTTTAAGAGATTATGTATTTTATATATTAACTAATACATAGCCCGTGCCGATGACACGGATCCAAGTATTATTTTGAATTTAACCTATCAATGATCTCTGATCATTGGTAAAGTTATTACACATTGAAAAATATAAAAGAAGTATGATTTGGCGCTATATTTTAACTATGAATTAATGAATAAAGGGGGATTAGACAGAAAGCATAAGTTTCCTTGTGAACAGTACATAATAGTTAAATGTAAGTTTATGTCCAATATAAACATAATCAATTAAACCTTTGATGCTTGGTAATACTTGAGCTAATGTGTTTATAAAGGATAGGTCATGACTTCCTACAAATTCAGTTACTATAGTAAATGCTTTCTTCATATAACAAATATCACATTATCCTTTTATGCAATTCACATTTGTGTCCAATTCTAGAAACGAACCTGCTTTTCTTATATACCAAGTACCATAAATATTCTAAAATTTATTTACCAAAAAAGGGAGGACTTGGAAACCATTATTTACATATACAATTTTGACCTGCTTATAGCATGTAAAGGGCATATGTCCTTTAATTTGAAGATTATTAATGTCCAGTGAAACATTAAAGTTGCATATAATAGGTAATCATTCATCAACTATTATTAATTTAGGCTTTTTAAAGGATATACTTCCCTTCCCTTTTGCTTTTGCAACCGAGCCACTGTGTGTGCCATTCATTTTTTTACATTACTAGATTATACCGTTGCACCTTTTGAAGATCCTACAAATGCATACAATATGAAATGCGCTTGCATGGAATCTATATATCGCAATTAAAGGAGTGGGATTATCCTGTTTGTGATAAACATAGAAATAGAAAAATATGCTAGCATGTATACTGTTGATGTGGCAAACAATAGTATTATCTACCATAGGGGAGTTTTGGTATTCTCTATTAGCAGAGAAATCTCAATGCTGTTGGCATATGTATTTTTGTATAGACATTCATTCCTTAATTAATACTAAAATTTTATAATTATTAATTATTTTCATTCAGAAGGCTGAACTTTTATAATAGTCTTTAATAAAATTTGAAGTTCCTATAATAAGCAGCAGAAACTTAGTTGTTGGTATCTTACTTTAAATTTCACCTCTATCCCTTATTGATATATCAAGTTTTACATCTGAAGATGGTATATGGCTATCAGTATTAATTATTAGAATTATATTTGTGTGCTCTATTGATGTATTTTTAGTGGGAAGAATGCATTAGATTAGCAGCTGGATGTGGGCAATATGCCGTGTATGATGTATTGGTTTTGAATTTTACAGTTTCAATGAACTTAAATTATACCTCTCATGTCCACGTAGGAGAGTAAATTTTATCCTTGATATGGGTATGCTTGATGGCTAAGGGAAAAGCATGTGAAGCATATACAAATTAAATTTGAATAGAAGTTGTAAAAAAACAGTTTCCTAACACTGGTAATCAAAAATAAATTTAAACACTTAACTTTTTAACACATTATTTTTTTTTTCAAAAAAGTTTGAACTTTAAATAATACCTCCTTGAAATTTAAAGTTTAAAATAAATGTGAAGTCATACGATGATAAATATTGAAGCAAAATCTACATAGAGCTACATAGAGTATTAAATGGTTGGTTTTTATGGAAAGTTTGCTTTTTTACATTCATGAGATTTTAGGATTTGTAATTTATAAAGCTTCAAAAAGAAAAGGAAAAATAATAATCAAGGGAAACGACAAATTAGAGAGAAGAAAATGTGAGAATCTCTTGAACGACATATAGTATTTTGGCAGTATCAGCAACGTCTTCTCGTCTGTTAGATCCTACATCCAAAGCAGCTGATTTAAGTCCAGCATTGCAACAAAAAATACTTCATGGATAACTTATGAAAAATCAAGATTTATCGGCTTAGGTTGTTGATGTTCTTGTACTCAGTTTATGAGAAGAAAATCAAACAGCAACAGCTTTTGAATTGCTCCGTCTACCAATATGTCCTACATAAAATCATAATCAAAATCAAACAGCAACAGCTTTTGAATTGCTCCATCTACCAATATGTCCTACATAAAATCATAATCAATCATTTTCATTTCATTTGGCATTGGAAAATATACCTACAGCGAAATTCATGTGTATGTTTAGAGGAACTCTTTATTAATTGGCATTACTTTTATTTAACTATTACAAAATTTAGCATTTTTATTCTTCAGCCAAACTTAAGATACATGTTAAAAAAACTTCCAGAAAGGAGAGCCTTCGTTTCTAAATGAAGCAGTCAACGGTGTCTACTTTTATTTAGGATTCTAATCTAGTACACTAACACGTGAAGTTGCAAAGGTTAGGATTAAATTATTGAGCTCCCCTGATGTAAATTGCAGTGCGAAGGATGAATTAGATTAGTAGCAGCATGCACACAATAAAATATACATGATAGTTATATATGCATTCGCTACGAATTTCAGTTTTGAATTGATTTAAATAATACCTCCTACGCTTCTTCATGAGAGATAATCTAATAATCGACGTTGGGTGTGCTAGGATGGCAAAAGAAAATAGCCAGTAAAGCATAAATTGAATTATGAAATGAAGTTGGTAAAAAAAACTTATTTATTCAGCAAATCAGAAGCAAAATAAAATACCTATGGATTTTTATGTGTTTTCTTTTTTTCTTTCAGAAAAAAGTGCAAACTTCAGATAAGACCTTGTAAGTGTAAAGTTCAGAATAAATGAGAAGTTAGACGAATATTGAAGGAAAAAAAGATAGAAAGTACTATAACTGGCTTTTATGGGAAGTCGTTTTTATGCATACATGATATTTAGGATCTGTAGTTTACAGTTTCAAAGGGAGAAGGAAAATGATGAAGCAAAAAGAAAGACAAAATAAAGAAAAGAATACGTTAATGAGAATCTCTTGAACCACATATATTATTTCAATAACAATATCACTGATATCCTGTCAAATTAAATATCCTTCATCTAAACCAGCTTACATAAGTCCAGCAACAGAAATACTCCATGCGTAACTTGAGAAAAATAGCATTGCAATATTTAATTTTTAATTTTGCAATATTAAAGATGGGAATGATAAACTTTTGGTGAAAGATGATGAGATAAATAATAGGTGGAGAGAATACTTTGATAAGCTTTTCAACGAAGAAAGTGATAGCTCTTCGATCGAGTTGGAAGACTTAGCCGACAGCACTAATAGACATTTTGTGTGGAGATTTCAAGAAGCTGAGGTAAAGGGGACGTTGAAACGTATGAAATCAGGCAAGTCAGTAGGGCCTGATGACATTCCTATTGAGGTGTGGAGATGCAGGGGTAAGATGACTAACTAAATTGTTCAATAATATTTTCATATCAAACAAAATGCCAGATGAGTGGAGGAGAAGCATTTTAGTTCCAATCTTCAAGAATAATGGAGATATTCAAAGTTGCACGAACTATAGAGGAATTAAGCTTATGAGTCATACAATGAAGCTTTGGGAGAGAGTTTGCGAGCAGCGTTTGAGGAAGTTGACAAGTGTCTCTAGGAGTCAATTTGGTTTTATGCCTGGAAGGTCAACCACTGAGGCGATTTTCTTGGTTAAGCAACTTATTGAGAGATACAGGGAGAAGAAGAAAGATCTCCACATGGTTTTTATTGACCTGGAGAAAGCTTATGACAGAGTGCCGAGGAGGATTATGTGGTGGGCGCTAGAAAGGAAGAGAGTGCTATCAAAATATATTACCCTTATTAAGGATATGTACGAGGGGGTTGTGACTAGTGTTAGGGCATGCGATGATGAGACCAGAGATTTTCCAATTAACATAGGGTTACATCAAGGTTCGGCTTTGAGCCCCTATATTTTTGCATTAGTGATGGATGAAATCACAAAAAATATACAAAGGGAGATTCTCTGGTGTATGCTCTTTGCCGATGATGTTGTGCTGATTGATGAAAGTAAAATAGGGGTTAATCGACAACTGGAGTTGTGGAGGGAGACCTTGGAATCAAAGGGTTTCAGGCTTAGCAGAACTAAAACAGAGTATATGAAGTGTGAGTTTAGCAGTGTCAGGTCAGATGATGGAGATGTTACCCTGGCCGGTAGAGTAGTACCCAAGAAGGAATCGTTTCGATACTTAGGATCTATGTTGCAGTTTGATGGAGAGATTGATAAGGATGTTAGTTTTAGAATTCATGCAGGATGGGTGAAATGACGACTAACATCTGGCATTCTCTGTGATCAGAAGATTCCTCAGAAGCTTAAAGGAAAGTTCTATAGGACATCAATCAGGCCTGCAATGTTATATGGTGCAGAATGTTGGCCTACTAAGAGGCAACACGTCCAGAAGATAAGCATAGCAGAGATGCGGATGCTGCGTTGGAGCTATGGGCATACCAGACGAGATCTGATTAGAAATGAGGATATTCGGGAAAAACTTGGAGTTGCACCTATTGAAGAGAAATTAACCCAATACCGTTTGAAATGGTTTGGACATATCCAACGTAGACCATACGATGCACCTGTACGCGTTGGAATTCTAGACCGCGCCGAAGGCCCAAAGAGATGTAGAGGTCGACCTAAAATGACATGGGAGGAGATAATAAAGAGAGATTTAAGTAACTGGAGTTTATCGAAAAAGCTGTTAGGTGATAGGAGTGCATGGAAATTGGCAATCCATGTACCAGAACCTTAGGGTTTTTTTTGGACTTTATTTTATGTTTACTGAACCTTTTTACTTTTTATTACTATTTTAGATTTTATTTCACTTTTATTGAATCTTTTTACTTATTATTATTACTATTTAAAAAAAACCTTTATTGGACGACTTTTTATTTGTTTGGTTATTTTAAACCCTTTATATATATATTATTATCATCATTATTAATTTTATTTTATTTTAATTTTGGGTTCCATATCTAGCCAACCCCAACTTGTTTGGGATATATGGCTTTGTTGTTGTTGTTGTTGTTGAATAAAAGATTCCTAGTAGAGACATACATATAGACTATAGTTGATGGAATAGTACAACTTGATAATATGTTAATACCTAACTTTTTTACCTTTTAACCATGTAATTCCATACCAAATAACGCAGAATGTCATGATGTGGATTGACCTATAAAAGTAAGACTGAAAAAAGAAATTTAACCGTTTTGAGTACATTTTTTGTTACATAACCCACACACACACACACACATATATATATATATATATGCATATATATATATATATATATATCATGGAATAAGGATCTAAACATATCTCATCATAATAAGAAAGATTGGTAAATATGCAAAATGTTTGCTCTTTTAATCCACATAGCCCATACCAAGTAGATTTAAGTTTTTGATTCTATGGTTATTAGGGAGACAATGTTCTTCCATTTGTGCAAAGAAGGTTTATTCCTGGGTAGTGAAAATGGGTAGAAATACAATTAAAAAGAACTGAAATGATGGAAAATAACAAATAAACATACAAAGAAGTATGGAAAACATAAGGAAAGTAAACACATACATAAGTATAAGGTATATGTACATATAAAGTGGCAAATAATACGTAAGAAAAAATGAAGAAGAACTTGAAAAGGTGTGGAATTTGACGGATGAATCCTCAATTAGACGGTACATAAGCAAACAATGAACAAAAAGAAAATGAAAGTACCATCATAAGTAGCATAAAATCCTACAAAAGGAAGGATTGGAGAAGGAATACCCAGTTGACCTTGGTATAAATTAGAACTATATGGGAAACAACAGTTTAAAAACTTGTATTCAAGCTTTGAATTTCTCTGCGCAGAAGAGAGTTTGCATCCATGAAAGAAGAGAAGAATAAAGTAAACATATATTAGTATGTGGGAGCAGGAGCAGTTACAGAAACTGACTTCTGAGAATGCACGGGGAAGATTTACATGTGGGTTAACCTTCTGGAAGATTCTTTTGGGTTAACACAATAACACAGACATTGGTGGCTACAGTTTGGATCCGAAGCAACAATAGGTTACTGGCCCTCCCTATTCAACCATTTAGCAAACCACGCGAAAATGGTTCAATCTGGGGGCGAAATCGTAAATTCGAGACCTTTATTTGACCATTTTAGCTGAGTATATCTTTTAAAGTCTTTTGATGATTTTTTTCCTTGAATTAAAAAATCAACTCTTTATGTCGATTTTTAAAGTTGACTTTGTTTGTTCTAATTCCAGTATTTGCCATATGGATTGTAGTTTAACATAGAAATGTTAATCATTTATGCAGGCGTTATGGCTAATAATTAGGATATAACACATACTATCTCATTAGGCTTGGGAATGTGACATTTTATTATTTGATTTGGTGATGGTAATCTTTATAGCCGTACAAACATCGGCACTAAATATGCACTACACTTGGATGCATACTTGAGCACACACCTTTATCAAAAGTACTAAATATATTAGTCATGAGATGATGCATAGGTACTAAATATATTAGTCATGAGATGCAATGAAAATGTAAAAAAAAAAATAGTGTTGAGTTCTAGATTGGATCAGGGAGTTTATTGCCTTTATCAAAAGTATGTGTCGGCCAAACTCCGAACTTTGATTTTAGGTCCTTTAGCTTAGAGTAAAACATGTGCATTGGATTTCTTGTAGTTCTTGAGTTCTGTGTCTGGAATAAGATATTTTTGAATGATTAGTGAGAAGACTAGTTTTTGAAGAATATAATTTTTAATTTTTAATTTATTTTTATTTTCACTAAGACCCTTAAATAGGAAAATTTTAACTTAACTTTAGTATAGTGATCATCTTTGAAACATTACCTAAAGTCAGTGCAATTTTGCTAATTCCCTTTTATAACCAACATTGTAGTTTAAGTCATAGGACACAATACCATGTAGGAATAGTCAGTAGAGTCTCTTTTGAGAGATTATTCCCCGCAACCATCTTTTCATCATTGTCAGCTTTCTGTCGTAAAATATAGACCTTTTGTTAATATCGTTTCATAATCTTTTTGGTCATTGAATTTGACAGCATAAAAGCAAATTACTTTTTTTTCGTTGTTGGACCCTTTCAATGCATGTTCAATATATTGATAATGCATTGTCTGTGTTGATAATATCGGCATGGAATTACCCTTTCTGTATGTATCTGGTCGCTTGCTTCATTTTGAAATTGCTAGAGTTTGTATGTTTCTTTAACCAATCCTTTTTCTTTCCAAGTGTTGTCTATCGATCCAGTAATTGGAGCGTTGCTGCTGGAAACACTATTGTTTTGAAGCCATCCGAAATATCTCCTGCGACATCATCATTATTTGCAAAACTATTATCAAATTACATAGATAACTCTTGGATTAAAGTAGTTGAAGGTGCAGTACCAGAGACAACTGCACTTTTAGAACAGTAGCGGGACGAAATTTTAAACACTAGTTATTTGTTAAAATTCATTGTGTTCTAGATGATTTAAAAAGTCACTTGAATTGATTAACCATGCGTAAAGCTCTTCAACAAATTTGACAATCAAGGTAACAATAAGGTCGCGCGCATTGTGATGACTGTTGCTGCCAAATACCTTACACCAGTAATCATGAAGCTTGGAGGAAAATGTCTTGTTGTTGTCGATTCAAATGTTGACTTAAAGGTAATAATATTTCTAAACGGAAAATGATTCTATTTTAATCAATGATGTATAAAACGTGCTTGTATCTTGTATGTAAAAACTAGAGTAGGTGCTCAACTCTTGAGAATGTAATTAGTAGGGGTATGAAAAAATACATATGACAGACCAGAAAAAATCAGAAATGAATCATTTACTTTGATATTCTATTTGTTTTATTTATTTATAAAGATCGATGCCCTTTTAAGATAATTTTTATTTGAAGGTTGCCACCAAAAGGATTGCTGTTGGAGAGTGGGGGTGCAATAATTATCAGGCTTGCATTGCTCCCGATTACATCATAACAACTAAATCATTTGCTCCAAAGCTGGTAAAAATTCTGAAATAGGAACTGATTGCTAACTCTTTTTTTTTTTGTACGTACATTATTCATATTGATGTATTTGGTTTCTGCCCTCTTAATTTCTCATAGTTGGAATCTATGAAAGTTGCTCTAGGGAAATTTTATGGCTGCAATCCTTTAGAATCGCCTGATCTGTCTCGGATTGTAAATTCAAATCATTTTTCACCCTTGACACAGCTTTTAGATGATGCTAAAGTATCCGACAAGATTGTATATGGAGTTGCCTATGATGAAAATCACGACTGTAAGTTTTGTTCTCTTTAACTAAATTTGACAGAATAGATTTTAACCGTTAGATCTCCTTCTAATTTTCACGTTCCAACCATGTAAAATCAGACAAATCAAATAGTCCATATTTCTTGTGCTAAATTGTGTTTCTTTTTGTCTGCTTATTGCGCACACTCATGCTCCTAGAAAATACGAATTAAGAAGTTTGAGTGAACAAATAAACCCATGTTCACACATAATTTAGTTTGCTTTTTTTGTAGACGGATTGCTCCAACATTTTTGTTAGATGTTCCAGAAGATTCATCGATAATGAAGGATGAGTTTTTTGGTCCCTTGCTTCCTATCATCACAGTAATAATTTTAGACTACAATTTACATATACTTATCCACATTGAACTGACACACACACATACATATACATATGCATATGCATATACATGTACATGTACATATACATATACATACATACATACATATACATATACATACATACACACACACACACACACACACACCCCTTAACGCATTTGCTGCATGTTGATCGTAGGTGGAGAGAATCGAACATGGTTTTGATGTAATAAACACAAGAACAAAGCCTCTTGCTGCTTATCTTTTTACGAAAGACAAGGCACTGGAAAAGATGTTTGTGCAGAATATATCTGCAGGAGGAATGTGCATCAATGAGACAGTCTTGCACGTAAGCCTTTTTTTGCTGCTTTTTATATATTTCTTTTTCTGCGAAAAATATTCTCTTAACGGAATGGTAATATGTGGTATATGTAAATAGTTTATGTCAACCTGCTTTTTTATATAGTAAAAGACATGAGTTGCTGCTGCACAGTTGTGCTTTTATCAGATAATCAATGTCATTTTTATGTGAACCTGCTTTTAGAGGAACGAAGCATGTGAAGCTTCTTTAACTAGTGGCAGTCTAGTGCATATAGCCAGTGTTGTGTTGCAAAAGAAGTTGGTGCACATAGGCGGATGATGGTAAATTGGGGCGAGGATCTGCCTAGTAGTTGATTGAATGGAAGGGTCATCTGACTGCTTTGGAGCACTTCATAAGACAAACTGCATATGTATTGCCATTGCTCGCTGGTGTCTACGATAGAGATGTTTGTCTAATGCCTGCGACAATGCTTATTCTTATAGGAGAGTTGTATTATCTTAGGTTGGTCAGGGGACTATTATTGAATGAGCTCAGGGAGCACACGGTTGAAAACCTCACTAAATTGTTTGTTTCTTTTTTGTTATGGATTAAGGCATAGTTTTTTCGCACTGATTTTAATCTATTTCCATTATTTTGAATTTTCATAAAGCTCTACCAATCACCGAAGACGTGCATGAAGAAAGGCTTTGAACAGTTGAAGTTCTTGATGATGCATTTGGTACTTGTAGTTTAAAATATGAACTATGTTTTGTTTTTTGTTAACTCAAATTGACTTCAATATAAAATTGAAAACATATGTATTGAATTTGGTAACTCATGTATTGAACTTATTTTTCGTTAGTCGATGCTTAATTTTGTTATCATGAATATGCGTTACATTTGTTGATTGTTATATTTTGTTTGTTTATGCATTGCTCTTCGAATTGTTATGCAGATCCATTTTGATGAATATATGTCTACATATTTTATAGCGGCATATACATGTTGTAAAAGGATTTAGAAATGCTATTCAGTTGGTTTATAGCGCGATAAACCCGCTATTACATTAATATTTTATAGCAGCTATAAAGTGTTATAGAAATTTGTTATTTTCATGAAGAATGACATGTTTTATAGCGGCAATAGTGAACTACTATCCTTATGTATCATAACGGATTATAGCCGCTATAAAATCGTATCTTTTTATAACGGCAGTTTTTGTGTTATAATTATTCAACTGTTTTTTATAACGTGTCGATATACAACGCTTTTCGGGCTGCTATAGTATTGTTTTATAGCGGCTATATGCCGCTATAAAAGACTATTTCTGTTGTAGTGGTTGGTCTCAATTAGATCTCTTTATTTGAGGCTAAGATAACAAATGGTAATGATGAACATATATTAAGTCGGGACATATCGTCTTCGACGTAGTTTTAATTATTTTAGGATGTTGTCATTTTATTTCACCATAGTTGGATTCTACCTCAGTAACTTGGTTTGTTTAATCTTGACTCCTTTCAAGTTACGAATCAGTTTGCCTATGTTATCTTTTGTTAACATGGATATTGCATCTATCTCATAGAGGGCCCAAACTTGTCGAACCTGGCACTTGATGGAAATTTCCACTTCTGTTAAAATGAGTTAAATTATTTGTTTCATTTGCAGGTGACAGTTCTTACAGTATATGTATTTCTTTATGTTAGTCTCTACCTGGTACTAAGTGGACTTTAGGAGGGTACTGCAGCCAGCAAACAGTTTATACATAACTAGCCTCTTCAAGTTGCTCTTGTTTCACAATCATTTGTACAACTTTGATTTCTTATGGCTCTTCCGATGATACTGGAAATTGGTCTAAGAGAGGATTTTGCTCTGGATTAAGTGATATCATTCTAATGCAATTGCAACTTGCTCCTGTTTTCTTTACGTTTTCTCTTGGAACAAAAACCCACTATTATGAAAGAACATCGCTCCATAGGGATGAATACAGAGGCATTGGTCGTGGATTTGTAGTATTTCATGCCAAGTTTGTTGAAAATTATAGACTCTACTCTCGTAGCCATTCTATGAAAGGAATGTTCCTATTGATGTAACGACCTGCAAGAATTCGATGTTCGAATTCTGACAATAATACATAAATCTCGTATTACTTGTCAACACTCAAGTATCAAAAACACAGGTAGTTATTAAAAAGAATATTATTAGAGGGTGAGATAAGAAAGAATGAAATATTATAATAGAAGAGTAAGAAGAACCAACACAACACAGAGTCCCACATCGCAGCGGAAAAATATAATATAGGAATAAATCTTTATTGAGAGCTTTAAATAAAGTTTATAGTCATCAGAGTACATCGACACATCTGGACAGTTATAATAGCATGCCCTTATATACAATAACACAACGAAATAATACTATTTAATATCATACGTCTTGACTCTTCTATGTCGTCTCTGCATAGCATTTGATAACCTGAACCTGTGAAACCAGGTCTAACTCGAGCATTACAAACGCCGGATCAGTCTAGTGAAACAAAGTGAGAAAAACACACTAAGTTTAAAGTTATCATCCAACTTGAATTTTAAGTCAAAATCTTTTCGAAAGAAAAGGATAATCGCAAGACCAAATCCACACATAAATACTGACGGTTTTTACCCTACGATAACACAAAGGATTTTTGGAAACAATACTTATTCTGATATTATATTAATGTCTAAATACAGATAAATATCAATCTAGCATAACGCTTGCATCTCACGCTTTACATACATAGTATGCAATCAAAACTGTGGGCTCTTATTGGAGAATGTATTTTCTGGCAAGGTATAGGACCACATTCCCGACAATTTACCTCTGGAGATGAATACATTAGGGTTCAACAAGAACATCTTGCAACCCAGGCTAAACATGATTGACCCCTCATTTCCCTTGAAAGTACCGAATATATCGTTACCACAGTTGGGGGCCAGCCATGGTAATGGCTAAATGGAGAGAGGAATGCCGTTTATGGACCACCATTTTATGTCCAACTATGGAAAATCGTTTAAAAGAGTTGGTTGAAGAAGGTTTTGGCTGGGATGTCTTCAAATCTTTAGAATATCTTTTCGTAGTGAAATCTCCAATTTCTCATCGTGTTGATCTTAAAGATTGCACTTGCTGCTGTAATCAATGGAAAGTGGTGGGTTTTCCTTATGCTCATCCAATTAAATGCATTAATAAAGTGAAATTAAATGTGTATGATTTCATTGAACAATATTTCACTTTGGAAGCTTTCGATCTTCTTATTGTAGTACCGTTAATCTTATACCTACCTATGATAAACCTATTGTTGATTCAACAAGTGCTGTAGTTATTAGGCCACCCAAGGATAAACGTGGAGCTGAGAGACCATCTTCAAAAAGAAAAGGAGGGTTTGCATATTTCCAAAACAAACAAAATAGATGCGGAGTGTGCAACCAATATGGACATAACAAGCGCAATTGTAAACCTTCCAATAAAAATTGATTCTTATTGAATTTGTTTTAGTGAATACATGTTTTTTTCCAATAAAGTAGCACACGTTAGCAAAATTGTGCTTGATGCAAAGTATGTGCTAGATATTCTATACGTTTAATAAAAATTCTTCATGCCTTGTTGTGTTTTTATTTAATTTTTACATTGATACGTTTGTATGCTGTTACATGTTGTTGATATTATTACTGATATGTTATTCGCATGTTGATTATCATTTTTAAACTCCTGTATGTATCGTTGTAATGGTTTATTTTTTTATTTCAGCAAATGGGTATCAATTGTTTTATTTCTATGTATCATTTTTGTGTTATTTTCATGTTTAGAGTTTGTAAGTATCAGTTTACCATCCTTTTAGGTATCAGTTTTTTCTTGCATTCAGTAATAGTTTTTACATATCCATTTAACAAACCTTTAGGTATCGGTTTTTTTCCCTGTAGTTAATAATGGTATTTAAGTATCTGTTTACCAACCATCTACGTATCAGTTTTTTTTCTTGCAATCAGTAAGTGTCTATTTTACATCATTTAGGTGTTATTTTTATTCCTGCAGTCAATAAGTATCAGTTTTAAATCATTTTAGGTATCAGTTCTTGATAGCCTCCTTTACATATGCTATTCATAGTATTGATACTGTATAACATTTTCTCTAAACGTTCAGTAATTATGTAAAACACCAAAATTACAGACATTTCATCCATCAACATTCATATAACCAACATTTTATACAACAATTCAGTCAATAGTGAAACGCAGAACATTTAAAACTGTTTACATATAAAATTGAAATACAAAGCATTGTTTTCAAACATGATTTAGCTACATAAACAATGTTCTTCATTCTAGACATTACTTCGATCATTTGCTTTAACTTTTGCTTAGTCCTGTGATGAATCTAACTAAATTCCAGCACTTTTCATGATTTGCAACTATTTCGTACACAATTATTGCTCTAATACAATCAATTGCTTTTTGATTCACTTCCAAAGGTACTTTTGCTCTGTTGTGCGCAGCCATATAGATCATGACGTATATACCACAATCAATTCTGCATTAATGAAATATATAGATGGTTAGGAAACTGTATTAAAAAATGATTCTTTAATGCATGAATGAAATATATTGATATTTACGATTCTTGCTGTGCACATCCGGGTTGATGAATTTCTATCGGTTGATCCTTCATATCTTGAAGACTGCTCTGTATCCATACTTGCTGCAGAATTTTTTCAACTTTATCTCTCTGCAACAAATCTACATTAGTATCACTTTATACAATAGTGCAACGACCCAGAAAATCTGAACCAATTTAAAAATTTTAAATTGGCTAAAATAAAGAATTTTAAATATTTAAAATAAATATTTTAAATAATAGCAATGAAAACTGAGTTTGAATCGACAATTGAAAACGAATATAATTAATTCTATTTATAAACAAGGCCTGAAATGGCGCTGTAGTTTCAAAATTTGAATTCAAACTTTGTCGGACTGTACTGGGTGCAAAACAAAACGGATTTGAGTGAAACCAAAAATATTTAAATTTGTTAGTGAATACCTTTCTAACGAATCTGAAAAGTCGAAGTTTCATAGCGGAAAGCAAAAGTTATGGCCAAATGAATTTTCAGAAAGGTCGCTATGGAATTTATATAGCCCGTGAAATTGGCCATTTTGCAAACGACCTCGGAATTCGACGAAATCACTTTTGTTGGATCCGGGATGAGAAGTTATTGCTAGGTTTCAAATTTCATAATTTTTGAAGCTAGTATGTGAGCGTGACAAAAAAAAACGTGTTTTGGTCAATTACAGTTAAATTGGATCGACCAGAAATGGGCCTTTTTGCAAACGGTCTCAGAATTCGACGAAACTAGTTTTGCTGGGACCGTATCGTCAAAACATAGCCAGATTTATTTTTCTGGAATTTTTCGAATCAGTTTGTGGCCCTGACAAATTGAAATGTACGTTCAAATTGAATATTGAATGTTATATATTTTAATTTAAAGGAAAACTGACTGAAACAGTCGAATGGGCCTACGAAACATATCCCATTGTGTTCGGAATGGGGGCAAAACGCTAGGGACGACAGTCGTTGGGTTTAGATTGGTGGTCGCGTCAGAAAACCCCTTTAAAACCCACCGGCCAATCATATTATTTTTTAAAAAAAAGAAAAAAAAAAGAAAAATCCTTTTTTCTCTCTCCCCGGAACAGCCGATCGACGGCGAAACCCATTCCCTCCGTTCCCATCCACTTTCCGACCAAACCAGGCAAAATTAGCCCCTCCTTCAGTTGAAGATTTTGAAGAGCTCGAGAAGATCTTCAAATCCATATATAGTTTGTATTTTTTTCGTTCAACATTCAAGGAGATATCGAGCATGAAAGTTTCGAGCTTCCAACCGCCGCCGCACCCTTCTCCGGCCGTCGAACTGGCCAACTCCCCCCGGCGCCTGAGCGCCTCTCCTCCCCCCTCGACACTGCGTAGCCCGATCGTTCTATCGATTCACGGATTTCACGAAATCGCGTGACCTAGTTTTGAACATTTCAGAAAGGTATGCGGCTATTTTTATTTTAACTATATTATAGCAGTTTAAAGCGCTACGGTTTTTTATTTCAGTGTAAAAATCGTATCTTTTTCGTTTCTTGACGAAATTCAGTGAAACAAGAGACAGTGGACTCGTGTGGACGTCTTCTACCTTCTAGAAGAGACCGCATATTTTTCTGAGCCTTCTGCTATTTTTGGTGGAGTGGAACCCAATGTGAGATTTCTAATTTATAAACGATATGGAAAACGACGATGTATAAATTATATAGTCGATGTATGAGTTATATAAGCGTTGTACACCTCATGTATAAGCGTTGTATAAGTTGTACGTTCGATGTATAAGTTATATATGCGTTGTAAAAATTATATATATGTTGAAATAGAAGTGAATTGCTATATATATATATATATATATATATATATATATATATACACGCCCCTCGTCCACAAACCATGGACGATATTTATTGGTTGTGATTGGTGTGAAAATTGATTGATAGCGAATGGTTGATTGGAATTGTTTGTGGTTGATATTGATTGATTGTGGTTGAAAAATACCCGTTTGTGGTTGAAAAATATTTGGTTGAAACCACATAGGATTAGTTTGTGGAAATGAAATAAATATACATGCCGCCTGCGTGCGAACTAGATGCATGATTCCCCATTGTCAAAAACCGCGAGGTTTTAAGGTAGAGCGAGGAGCCGTACTAGGGACGGTCCCGGTTTTAACTACCCTGCCGTTATGCTGCCGAAATTTTGAGTAACATTCATGTGTTTGAATTATTTTCATTTGTTGAAACTATATTTATTCGTTGAATAGAAAACCTTCATGTGTTGAGTCGATATTCATTCGTTGAATTGAAATTAATGTGTTGAATGGTATTCGTGTTTTAAATATAAAAATCACATTTTTATCTATATATATAAACTATAGAAAACCTTCATGTGTTGAATCGATATTCATTCGTTGAATTGAAATTCATGTGTTGAATGGTATTCGTGTTTTAAAATAAAAAAAATCACATTTTTATCTATATATATAAACTATAGAAAACCTTCATGTGTTGAATCGATATTCATTCGTTGAATTGAAATTCATGTGTTGAATGTAGTCATATTTTGAAAGAAATTGTTTTATAATAAAAATCCCATTTTAAACATCAATATGAAATGTATAAAATAATCTTGTTTTGAAATAAATTGTTTTAAAATAAAAATCCTATTTTATCACCTATATTAACTATATAAAATAATCATGTTTTGAAATAAATTATTTTACATTAAAAATCACATCTTTATTTCATACATGAATTGGTAAAAATACTGAAGTGTGGAAATAAAAGCCAGTTAGATAAAAATATCTTTTTTATCAAATGTATGAAAAGAATATAGTTTGAAATCGAAGAATCGATATATATATATATATATATATATATATAAATAGAATTGAAATATATCGAATTACGACGCTGCAGTTCGTATTTTGAAACCGTAACTTCAAACGATTATACTGGGAGATCCGACCATCGGATTTTCCTGAAATCGCAACCGTTGGGTTCGCTTTGTAAATATCTTTCCAACGGCACCAACTTTGTAAAGATCCAACGGTTGGATTGTCTAGAATGTTTAATTCAAATATGAAGAAAAAACAGCGCCAGAATGGATTATATATATATATATATATATATATATAAATATAATTATATTTAATCGAATAACAACGCTGCAGTTCGAATTTTTAAATCGAAACTTCAAACGATTATACCGAGAGATCCAACCGTCGGAATTTCCTGAAACTGGAACCATTGGATTTGTTTTGATAAGATCTTTCTAATGATGTAAATTTTGTGAAGATCCAACGGTTATATTTTCAGATATGTGTAAATCAAATCTGAAGAGAAACAGCGCCACGGTCGCGTTATGGCCCGAAGCGTCGTTTTGAATAAATTGGCTAATTTAAATAAATAAAAATAGTGATAAATCATTATAAAATATTATAAACGATATGGATGTGAAATTTAGAAATTAACTGAAGGTTGGCTAAGTCGAGTGGTTTCTTGGGTATTGATCTGATGTTGGTTTCGGCCTTTGGGGTTAATATTTGGGAAATCGTTCTCTTACTGATTGACGGTTAGTGACTAATGAATTGAAATGATGCGTGTGTATTTTAGTGTTGCACTTGTTTATTATATACGCGAGTTGCTCAGAAAGACCGGGTTCATCCCATTCTGAATAACTGAATCGACGATAAGAAATCGGAGATAAAGACGATGGTCGAAGACCGGAGATCTTCACCTCGTTTGGATGGTAACCGAGGTCCTGATTGGGAGGCATCCCGAAATATGGATAATGAGTGGTGATCGTCCAGACGTACGTGGTGATCGATGGGTTTGCGAGGTATATAGTGCCTCCGGTTTCGTTCAGACCCAGAACGGACTTGCAAATGGACAGTGTGTCTGACATTGGAATTTATTATGTGTGATTGATAGCCATCAGTTGCACGGTGTGAATTGCCTGTGTGGCATGCTAAGATGCAGTGATCAGGGCTTCTGTTGAAAAGCAAAGTCTTGTGGAGATGATCAAAGCACTGCCTGTGTGGCATAGCTTTGTGTATAACGTGAATTCGCGAGCCTCACACCCCGGTATGAACCAGAAACGGGAGAAAGGACCTCAGGGAGGGCCTGCGTTTTCTCCTAGCTAGAAGTGGCGTTAGTGGTTTTACACGCCCTGACGAGTTTGACTTATGTGGTTGTTGCTGTTGCGAGGCGCCTCGGTTAGATCGGACGATCCGGGTCCGATGGAGTCATTTGTTGGCTCGCTTACGCACCAAAGGGCGGCGAAACGCAATGTTCAGGAATTTTAATCCACTCCGTGTGGACCGGCCCTGACGATCCAAGGGTCACTCGAGCTCTGATCCTGAGACTCGGGCTAGGCAGTCTCGAATTCGGTAAGGACTTTCTTTTGCCTTGGTTCATGACGGAAATCCAATTTCCAAATACGACACCGTGCAGTTTTGATTGTATAGATATATGGCGACATGATATATGGTACCCATGCCGTCTATGATTGATAGTTATGATTCGAAATTGTTTTTGAAACATGTAAACACTAGTAATAATATCAATTGCTTTTGTTTTATTCGTATCAACCATATTTTGGCCATTATAAGGTAAAACTCTATCCTCCGGTTTGCGTTGCATTGTGTGATGGGAACTAAGTCTTATAATGGCTTCATTTTTATAAAAAGCATTGCGATGTTTAAAAGAATGATTTGTTTTTAAAGCACTGGCAATCCAATGGAGTAAACCCGTTCCACGAAAGTGGCATGGTCCTGAGATTAGCCATATTATAAATGTGTTGAGTAGATTTCTCATACTAGTCCCATGACTGACTCGTAGTTTGTTTCACTTTCAAACTCGGGTGCCCCTTTTTCTACACAGGCAGCCTTGTATCCAGGTTTAGCAGGCTTTTTCTGGATAGCTGGAGCTGAAGATGGATTCTATCATTTATCTCTTTTTATGCTGTTCAGCTCCTATTGTACATTATGTTTGTTTTCCGCTGTAGACATATATGTATAGTTGAACTGTATTTGTACTAAGTATGATCCTATATACTGTGCAACTCTGTTGATTACGTTTATACAGTGTATTCTATTGTTCATTATCTGGTGTATTTATTTAATCCTGTTATGCTATTATCTGTTTCTGTGTTATATTCCAAGGATTACCCTTGCCGCCATCAGTACGGGGTTTGGGGTCGTCTCATTTGGTATCAGAGCTTTGGTTAAGCTTAGTTCTGGAATATGACATATGAACGAACTCGTCTGAAATAGAACCAGTAGTGTTCTAGGACGGGTAACTCTATACAGATAGGATCAGTAATATCCTAGTATACGTAAAGCAGAATGAAATTACACCCCAGTAGACACATTTACATTGAAGTATTTGTCTCTATATTTTGAAATATCTTTTCTGTTGACCTGACACTTTGTCTGCTAATTGCAGACGCACTAGAAAATGAGTGACAGGAACAGAAGAAACAATCGTAGGGCTCGACCAGCTAATGAGCCAGTTGTGATCCCATAGCCAGAATCAGATATAGAAGTTCTATTCAAGAGATTTCGAAATCTAGGTGGATCGCCATTCTTAGGCAAAGAGTCCATTATGGAAACACAAGCTTGGATTCGTTCTGTAGAGAAAACCTTTGAGGGTTTAAAGCTGAGAGATGATCAGAAAAGATTACTGGCGTCTTGGGCACTCAAAGAAGAAGCTTTGTTTTGGTGGGATTCAGTTGTTAAAGATAATCCAGAAGGTGATATCACCTGGGACAGATTCAAAATGATTTTCTTAGAAAGATTTACTCTTCCCGAAGCAACCGAGCGATTATGTGATGAATTTTCTTATTTGATACAAGGTGATATGACCATCCCAGAATATCATAAGAAATTCAACGAACTTTCTCACTTTTCTCCTCATTTGATTCAAGATCCAAAGAGGAAGAATTTGATTTATTCATGGCCTGCAAAGGAAATATCAGAACAGTGTAATGAGGAATGTGAAGATCCCCTTTTCTGAAATGATTTATATGGCTTATCAGTATGAAGATCTCGACAAGAAAGGTATGTTACCTTACGAAGAAGGGGTCAGTTCTAGTAACAAAGATGAGCCTGAAACTGATAATCCCGAGGCCAGTGCGATATCTGAGATGAGTAAGAAGCCCAAAGTAAATCGAAAAAGGGCCAGATCTGAAAAGGAACCAGCAACGACGGCCACCTGCTCTAACTGCAATAAACAGGGGCATCTGACCAGGAAGTGTAAAACCTCGAAGAAACGAAAGAAGGGGTTTAAACCCGATAAGAAGTTTCAAGAGAATAGAAAGTGCAGTCAGTGCCATCAGACCGGTCATCTTTCAAAGGCCTGCCCGCTATTCAGAAAACCTGAAATAGTTCAAGTGAATGAAGTAGCAGAAACTTCCGAGCCCTCAGCTAGTCAAGAAAGGGCTGATGTTTTAGAAGGCACGCTTACTGTCAAAGACATTCCAGTTAAAGTACTGTTTGACACAGGCGCGTCACGAAGCTTCATTGCCAAGAATGCAGCTAAGAAACTGGATTTAAATTTGAAGAAGCTCAAGGAACCAATGACTGTCCAGAATCCGGTTGGGGGTTCCATTGATCTCAGTTGGGTTTGTGGAGTGCCGGTTTCCTTTTCTCGTTATCGGTTTCCTACCATCGCGGTCGTCATGAATTTTAAAGAGTTTGATCTTATCTTGGAGTTAGACTGGTTGACCAAATATGAAGCTGAGGTTAAATGCGCCGACAAAGTCGTAAAGGCGAAGATTAAATCTGGTGATTATATAACCATTCCCTGTGAAGGTCAGAATGCTAATAGAAAAGACTTCTGGGCAGCTCTCGATGTTTCTCCAGCCCTAATAGAAAATATCCCTGAAATCACGGAGAATATTCCCGACCTAGTAAAAGACATTCCTGTCGTCAAGAACTATGCGGATGTGTTTGAGGAAGTTGTTCGCTTACCTCCGCAAAGAGAAATAGATTTCAAGATCGCTTTGATTCCTAATGCAAGGCCGGTAGTTCACGCTATTCGAAGAATGTCCTTAAAAGAGAAGGAGGAATTAGACAATCAAACACGACAGCTAGTCTGGAAGGGTCTGATCAGGCCTAGTTTCTCTGATTGGGGTGCAACAGTGGTGTTTGTCCCAAAATCTGACGGTACTCTACGTCTATGTGTGGATTATCGTGATCTGAACAAACAGACAATAAAGAATAAATATCCATTGCCGTGGATTGATGATTTGTTGGATGACTAAATGGCGCACAAGTATTTTCACGAATGGACCTAGCTACAGGCTTCCATCAGCTTCGTATTGCCGAGGAGTGTGTTCCTTTGACAGCATTCAGAGGTCCCGACCTATTCTACGAGTGGTTAGTAATGTCGTTCGGCTTATGTAACACTCCAGCTTACTTCGTCGATCTGATGAATAGAGTGTTCAGAGGGGTTTTGAATAAATTTGTTCTGGTTTGTATTGATGATATTCTAATCTTCTCTAAATCAAAGGCCGAACATGAAAAGCATTTGGAACAGGTTCTGGAAATCCTCAGAAGGAATGTATTAAAAGCAAAGTTTTCCAAATGTATATTCTGGCAAGAAGAAGTCAAATTTCTAGGCCACGTCGTATCTAAAGAAGGAATTGCTGTGGATCCAAGTAAAATCACGGCTATTCAAAACTGGAAACAGCCCAGTACTCCTACGGAAGTCCGCAGTTTTCTCGGATTGGCTAGTTATTAACGGAAGTTCGTTAAAAACTTTTCGAAGATATCTGGTCACTTAACGAAGCTTACAAAGAAGTACTCTAAATTCAAATGGACTCCAGAAAGTGAGGAGGCTTTTGAAGAGCTAAAGTTAAGATTAACGACAGCTCCAGTGTTAACCATCATCGATGGAAATCAGGATTTGAAAGTCTGGACTGACGCTTCTAGAGAAGGCCTTGGCGCAGTGTTAATGCAAAGGGGTCAAGTGATTGCTTATGCTAGCCGTCAGTTGAAGCCACACGAGAAGAACTAAGTGACTCATGATCTTGAGTTATTGGTCATAGTATTCGCCTTGAAAATCTGGAGACACTATCTTCTGGGTGAGAGATTTGAACTGTTTACAGATCACCAGTCGTTAAAGTATTTGTTCACCCAGAAGGACTTGAATCTGAGGCAGCAACGTTGGCTGGAGTTTCTTGCAGCATATGACTTTGAGATTATATACACTCCAGGGAAAGCCAATGTCGTGGCCGATGCGTTAAGCCAAAAGAATGAAATGATCGCCAGTTTTATTATCACGACTTCATTAATAGATAAAATATCTGCTCTTTAGAGGGATGATCACTTCATTCAGAAGATCAGAGAGATAATTCAACAAGGCGAACCCTCAAGCTTTCAAGTTGATAATGATGGGATTCTAAGGCTCAAAGGTCGAATCTGTGTCCCTAACATTGCTGAACTCCGAAAGGAAGTACTGGATGAATGCCATAAGTCAAAACTTAGTATCCATCCGGGAGTAAGCAAAATGTATAACGACATAAAACGCACTTTCGGGTGGAAGTCAATGAAGAGGGACATTTCTTTATATGTTAGTCGATGCCCTACTTGCGAGCTAGTCAAAAGCGACCAACAGAAACTAGCTGGATTATTGCAACCGCTAGACGTTCCAGGCTGGAAATGGGAACATGTTTCTATGGACTTCATAGATGGTCGCCCAGAACCAGAAAAGGGAATGACAATATTTGGGTGATCGTAGATCGCTTCACGAAGACCGCCCATTTCATACCTGTCAGTTCAAACAGAACTGCTCACAGTCTAGCGCAGATATACTTCAAGGAAATAGTTAGACTACATGGAGTGCCGCTCAGCATAGTCAGTGATAGAGATACAATATTTACTAGTAAATTCTGGGAGGCATTTCAAGTAAAGCTGGGAACAAAGTTGAATTTGAGCACCGCTTATCATCCTCAGACAGATGGTCAGACTGAGAGGGTGAATCGTATTTTAGAAGATCTATTGCGAGCTCGCGTTCTAGATTTCGGTGGATCATGGGAAGACCATCTGCATTTGGCTGAATTCTCATATAATAACAGCTACCAGGCGAGCCTGACAATGTCTCCATTCGAAGCATTATATGGTAGACCATGCCGATCTCCTGCTTGTTGGGTCGAACCCGGTAATAGACTTGTGTTGGGGCCCGATATGATTCGAGAAGCTGCCGACAAAGTCGATTTTATCAAGAAACGATTATTGGCCGCTCAAAGCCGACAAAAGAGCTATGCCGATAGAAGAAGAAGAGATATATCGTTTGCTGTTGGCGACTATGTATATTTGAAAGTATCGCCGATGAGAGGAGTTATCCGGTTCGGTAAAATGGGAAAGTTGGCGCCCAAATTCATTGGTCCGTTTCCTATTCTGGAACGGATCGGAACTCTCGCTTATAGGGTTAAACTGCCTGATTGGTTGCCTGGACTTCATGATGTATTTCACATATCTCAACTTCGAAAGCACGTTCATGATCCAGACTTGATCGTGGAAGAAGCAACTCAACAGGATATTGAAATTACCCCTGAATTAGCTGTGAGAAGAGAGCCGCTAAAGATCATCGGCAAAGAAACAAAAGAGCTAAGGAACAAGAAGGTTCACTTAGTCAAAGTGCAATGGAGTGGAGATCCGCGAGATTGTACTTGGGAAACTGAGGAGAGCATTCAGAAAGCCTATCCTAGATGTCGAGTGGATATCTCTGATTGACTCCGGTGCAAGGTATATTTACCATACTTTGCATTACCATTTAATTCTCTACTCTGTTGTTATTTTCTTTCCATGGATGTGCACTTTTAATTCTATAGTCTGAATGATTTTAAAAGAGTATAGGAATTAATTTGTATGATTTTGAAAGGGTAAAAATAATTTGATTGTTGTTTGTGTTGTGTGATAGTAAATTAGGTTAATTAAATTATTGAAACGATAGTTAGTTTAATCAATAATAGAATGAATGGTAGAATTTATTCGATTAAATCACACATTGAACTGATTAGAAAATAGATAGAAATATATATACTTGTGCATTATATATGTTTGAACAGGTAAATGGATTAGCTGTTGAGTAAAGATTTTATTTGCGTGCCCGACAAATAGGTAAACCTTAATGAGTTGGATGCGAAATATTATTATATCAACTCCTGTGAATGCCATTGGATGCGGAGTGCTGGTTTTTCTGTGTGAAATAATAAACGTCGCCATAGGATAGTAACAATTAATTTTGAACTACATTACATGGCATACTTCTGAAGATAGGCATACTTCATCATATACCACATAAGCATTCAGAGCTTGTGTGTCGAGGTGGAAGATTTACCATACGAGCGAGAGGCTTGTATGGCGATGACTATATTTTACAGGTTGAACTGATGACTGATATGGACTATTTAAATTGTAACGATAAAATTGCTAGATTAATAAAAACCCCACACGGGTCTGGAGTTGACAATAATCACGTCTCTCTAGTTATTAGATACGACACATGGACCATTTATTCTCCACACGGGACGAGGTGACGAGGATTTATCCTCTGGAGCATTTGAAATACACACTCCCTCAGGCTTTGACAGGGTGATGAGAATTTATTCTCTGGAGTTATTATCAATACACGCTCCCCCGTAAACACCAGAATATATCACTATAAATATGTGTATGCTTATTAGGATTTATTGGGTACCTAATACGGCCCAATAAATTTCCAAACCTCTCCCCGTACAAAGGAGGTTATGGCGAAATTTTTCGAAAATTCCGGGTGTTTGCCAAATTTTTGAAGAATTTGAAAATTCTCAGAAACTTAAAAGTTGGAGAATTGAAGCCAGATCGAACGTAGAGTTGATTAATCAAACCACTTTCAAATTTGTTCCTTTTCGGGGACGAAAAGTTTTAAGTGGGGGAGATTGTAACGACCCAGAAAATCTGAACCAATTTAAAAATTTTAAATTGGCTAAAATAATGGATTTTAAATATTTAAAATAAATATTTTAAATAATAGCAATGAAAAATGAGTTTGAATCGACAATTGAAAACGAATATAATTAATTCTATTTATAAACAAGGCCTGAAATGGCGCTGCAGTTTCAAAATTTGAATTCAAACTTTGTCGGACTGTACCGGGTGCAAAACAAAACGGATTTGAGTGAAACCAAAAATATTTAAATCTGTTAGTGAATACCTTTCTAACGAATCTGAAAAATCGAAGTTTCATAGCTGAAAGCAAAAGTTATGGCCAAATGAATTTTCAGAAAGGTCGCTATGGAATTTATATAGCCCGGGAAATTGGCCATTTTGCAATCGACCTCGGAATTCGACGAAACCACTTTTGTTGGATCCGGGATGAGAAGTTATTGCTAGGTTTCAAATTTCATAATTTTTGAAGCTAGTATGTGAGCGTGGCAAAGGAAAACGTGTTTTGGTCAATTACAGTTAAATTGGATCGACCAGAAATGGGCCTTTTTGCAAACGGTCTCAGAATTCGATGAAACTAGTTTTGTTGGGACTGTATCGTCAAAACATAGCCAGATTTATTTTTCTGGAATTTTTCAAATCAGTTTGTGGCCCTGGCAAATTGAAATGTACGTTCAAATTGAATATTGAATGTTATATATTTTAATTTGAAGGAAAACTGACTGAAACAGTCGAATGGGCCTACGAAACATATCCCATTGTGTTCGGAATGGGGGCAAAACGCTAGGGACGACAGTCGTTAGGTTTAGATTGGTGGTCACGTCAGAAAACCCCTTTAAAACCCACCGGCCAATCATATTTTTTTTAAAAAAAAAAAGAAAAGAAAAATCCTTTTTTCTCCCTCCCCGTAACAGCCGATCGACGGCGAAACCCATTCCCTCCGTTCCCATCCACTTTCCGACCAAACCAGACAAAATTAGCCCCTCCTCCAGTTGAAGATTTTGAAGAGCTCGAGAAGATCTTCAAATCCATATATAGTTTGTATTTTTTTTGTTCAACATTCAAGGAGATATCGAGCTCGAAAGTTTTGAGCTTCCAACCGCCGCCGCACCCTCCTCCGGCTGTCGAACTGGCTAACTCCCCCCGGCGCCTGAGCGCCTCTCCTCCCCCTTCGACACTGCGTAGCCCGATCGTTCTATCGATTCACGGATTTCACGAAATCGCGTGACCTAGTTTTGAACATTTCAGAAAGGTATACGGCTATTTTTATTTTAACTATAGTATAGCAGTTTAAAGCGCTACGGTTTTTGATTTCACTGTAAAAATCATATCTTTTTCGTTTCTTGACGAAATTCTGTGAAACAAGAGACAGTGGACTCGTGTGGACGTCTTCTACCTTCTAGAAGAGACCGCATATTTTTCTGAGTCTTTTGCTATTTTTGGTGGAGTGGAACCCTGTAACGACCCGTATTCTACGCATCATAGGATCGTAGAATATTTATTTCTTTCACATACGAAGTCGTATGGTCATGTAACTTTGGGAGACGACTATTGGGGTCATTTCCCATGTTCAAGATTTTTTTCGATTTTTAAATGACCATTTTACCCCTAGTTGGAACTATTTTGGCCATAACTTTTGACTGGAAAGGAATTTTGACCTGAAATCACTTTCATTGGCTCCGGATGATGGTTAACAATTCCGTAGAGTGGTCACATTAGCCAAACGGACTCACCGTTTGGGAGATATGGCTGAAACAAGTTTCAGATAGTGAAAAACAGCTTAATTGGGCTTAACCGGGTGATTAACAGCTAGGCCCAATGGTGGATTTCGGGATTAGGGTAAGAAGGAGGCTGAAATCAGTTAGAGAACGATCTTATCCTCATTTCCCAGCCGCCGCTTTCATTCTTGAACCCTAACAATGGCCGCCAACATCTAGAAACATCCCCAAATCACCTTCTAATCGAGTTTTGGCATAATCTACATCAAATTAAGGAGAGGAAACACGAAAGCAAGATTAGAGCTGCTGTTAGACGTTAGAATTCACCCAAATCAGCGAGGTTTCAGTTCTGAGAATTTCATTTGTGGCCAAGGTGAGTGATTAACATTGTTTTGACACTAATTACAGTTAAGTAAGGGTAATTAGTGAAGATTAGCGAATTTACACACTAATAAATTCTGGAAAAATATCTATAAATTCGAAAATAATATTTTATGCCTTTGGTAGAAATTTGGTTTAATTTGGTTAAGTTTTTTTAACCCTATGATTAGTTTTGCTTAAACATGCTTAAGGGAAAATATGGGGTTTTGGGTATATTTGATCCATTTTGACACGTAAATTCGTTGTTTTGGTGTTTGTGGTTAGTTTACTATGTTGTTATGACTGTTTGGAATGATTTGTGATTGATTAGAATAGTTAGATTGGTCGAAAACGTCGTCGAATGGCGTAAACAAGTTGCTGGAAAAAGTTGCAGAAAGTTGTGCAGGGTTTCGGATCGGGTTGGGGGCTCGGATCGGATATGAGAGATGGGCAAGGAATCTGACCCGAACTGAAGTCTGGCACAAAGAAAGTTTGGCAGGAAGGAAGGCCATTGCTTAGAGTTGGAGTTGGACAGAAGATCGGATCGGAGCAACGGAGCAGATCGGATCGGAGCAAGGGAGCAGATCAGATCGGAGCAAGGGAGCAGGACGGAACGGAGCAGGCAAGCAAGTCAAACTGAAGCATCGGATCGGATGAAGGTCCTCCGAACCGAACTCAAGCAGAGGCACACCCGAGCCGAACCACTTCAGAGCATCCGAACCGAACCGACGTCTGAAGGGGGGAGAACCACCGAACCGATCCGCATCCAGGAGCGCACTAGGAGGCATTACACCGAACCGAACCGTGTTATACGTATGTATCCGAACCGAATCGAATCCATGACCACTTCCACGCGACAACTCTTTTGAATACCAACTCCAATTCGATCAAAACCCGAGATGCAAAGGAAGTCCAAATGAGGAGCCTTGACTCAGGATCCAGCTGGGAACCAATGAGTGGGCTTCATGATTAGGCTTTGCTGCGGGACGCGTGCCAAGGGGCAGTCGATTTGGATCACTATGTATGGGAGGTACGTGAACGGATTCAGGGCTGCAGTGGCCTAGGTACGACTAGAGGGCTATAGACCAATGAAGTGGGGTCATTTGTAAAGATTTGGTCATGACTCCATGTGGTAAGCTTGGTAGTAGCAGTAGTTGTACAAGTTGAACTCCGTCACTACTTCGATGGGTCTAGTGATTGACAGTCGTAGACACCGTATGCTTTACGCACTGAGTGAGAAATGTGAGGATGGTTGCTATGCTTGATTTGTTTGCCATCATTATGTCATGCACACCTCACCCCCATATTCTTTACACTATTTATTATGGCACCTTAGAGTATTGTACGGTATGTGGTACTAACTCTTTGGTTGTAGGTCCAGGTTCAGGTATGGTTTAGTATACCTGTTATTGTTCTGTTTAGATGCTTATCGCTCATAACAGGCTTTATGTCTGACCCAGAGTTTTATGTCTCCTCTTTTTACTCTGGGTGCTCACACGAGCAGACTAGAGATAGGTTAGCTGGCGATGCACGGGTAGATGATCCGAAGACGAGCAGGAGGCTTCCACGTATGATATATATATATAGTATTCTCCCTGTGTTGTTGAAGATCACTGCTTGGGCATTAGTAGTGCATCTTTTACTTCAGTTTTCTTTTGTTTTAGAGACAGTAAATTTGGAAAGTTGTAATAAGCTGTATTTGGATTTCCGCTGCTCTGATGTTGATGTTGGTTTTAGTTATCAGCTTATGCACTGTCTCACCTGTTTTATGTCAAGTGTGTTATTATTATATTTTATTCCATGCGCTGTGAGACATATTACAGGTTCTTTGTTCGTTCATTTCCTTATTTCCTTTCCTTCTGACGACCGTCCCGTGCTAACTGGACATGTGTACAGCGCACTTTTGGAGTAAATCTCGGTTGGTGCGGGGCGGGCCGTCACACTTGGTATCAGAGCTCTAGGTTGCGTAGTTAACCTAGGGAAGTTATCAGGGAGAGATAGTATACGTGTACGAGAGAGCGTATTTGTGATTACTTTGGTTTTCAAAAGCTATATATATATACTATTACTAGTATAAGGATGAAGTCATACTGCACTAGCACCACTATGGGGTCGTTAATCGTTTCCTTTTACAGATTGACGATGAGCCGATATACTAGAGGTGCTGGTAGGGGAGCCAATAATGGGAATGCTGCTGACATGAGGACGATGTTTACTGACCTCATGAGAGAGATGCTTAGGGATGTGCAGAGGGCAGCTCCCAATGGTGGAAATGGTGGTGGTCCAATAGTGCAGGCGCCTAGAGTCGACTTCGCCAAGCTGAATAAGGATTATACTAGCCTTGGTGGGAAGCCGTTCCACGGAACGGAGTCGGCTACGGATGTTCAGGATTGGTTGGATAGTTGCAAACGTATCTTCGAGGATTTGGGTATCGAGGATGCGATGAAGAGAAAGCTAGCGTCCCGTCAGCTGCAAGGGCGGGCAATGAATTGGTGGAATGCTATAAAGGCAGCTACTCCCGAAGATCAGATTACTTGGGAGCAGTTTAAGGTTCGCTTTAGCGAGAAGTTCGTTCCAGCTGCTCAGAAGTCAGTGTTGTTTAAGAAATTGTTGGAGTTCAAGCAGAATGGCAGAGCTGTCTCAGAGTATATCGCTGAATTCGACACTTTGTCGAAGTATGGGTTATCTCTTATTGATACTGCCGAGAAGAAGAATGAGAAATTCATAACTGGTTTGGATCAGTACTTGGGGGAAAGGCTTATTAACCACATCGATGAGACGTTTGAATCGATCGTAGGGAAAGCATTGAGATCAGAAAGCCTCTACCCTAAGTCGAAGACTGAGGTTGCATCTGCAGAAGAGCCAAAACCACAAGCAAGTGGTGGAGGCAAGGGTGGTTCCCAGAATAAGAGAAAGCAGGGTCAGACTAAGGATGGCCAGAAGAAAAAGAATAAGAAAGATGTTGAGTGCTTTAACTGTGGTAAGAAGGGCCATTATGCTAGCAATTGTCGGGCCAAGCCAGCGGATAGGAAGTGCTTCAACTGTGGCCAAATGGGACATCACAAGGACCAGTGTCCGCAACCCCCCAAAGAAAAGCAAATGGTGAAAGCATATGCCCTTAATGCTATTCCTTCTTCGTCGAATGCCCCAACCACGGCGGAGAAGGGAAAGAATGTCGTGATTCAAGGTACGCTTTCTGTTTATGATGTTCCTGTTAGAGTTTTGTTTGATACCGGAGCTTCCAGTTCTTTCATATCTAGTGACCTGGTAGATAGGTTGGGATTGGAGCCCGAGATTGTCGATAGACCTTTAGTAGTGACGAACCCGATTGGTGGTTCAACTAGCCTTAGCATGATTTGTCGTAATGTGGTCTTATCGATTCATGGATGCATGTTTGTGATTGCTTTGTTTTGGGCTTTACTGGGTTTGGCATTATTTTGGGAGTAGATTGGCTCCAAAGATACGGGGTGGTGGTAGACTGTGAGGGCTTTTTGGTGACAGCTAGAGCGGATGATGGGCGGAGGATAGTGTTTGGTGGTCTACCCAGTGAGGGGGTATTGGCTAGTTTTCTAAACTCCCTCGACATTCCGCAGAGTGAGTTGTCAGGTTTGCCCGTGGTTGGCCAGTATCCGGATGTTTTCGAAGAAGTGACCGGGCTTCCACCACATCGAGAGATTGACTTCCATATTGATTTGGTGAAAGATGCCAGACCTATAGTGATGCCACCTCGTCGTATGGCACCAAGGGAGCAGCGAGAGCTCGAGGTGCAAGTCAGCGATCTTTTGAAGAAGGGATTTATCAGAAGGAGTGTTTCTGAATGGGGAGCACCAGTTGTGTTTGCTACCAAGGCGGATGGTTCCCTTCGTTTGTGTGTAGACTACCGCGAGTTGAATAAAGTGACGAGGAAGAACAAGTATCCTCTACCGCGGATAGATGATTTGTTCGATCAGTTGTGTGGCGCGAGAGTATTTTATCAGTTGGATCTCGCGACAGGTTTTCGTCATCTTAGAGTGGAAGCTGAGAGTATAGCTAAAACGGCATTTCGGACGCCGTCTGGATTTTATGAGTGGTTGGTGATGCCGTTCGGGCTGACCAATGCCCCAACATATTTTGTAGATCTTATGAATAGGGTATTCAGAGATCAGTTAAATAAGTTTGTCCTTGTGTTCGTTGATGATTTTTTGGTCTACTCGAGGACAGAGGAAGAACACAAGGAACATTTAAGAATAGTGATGGAGGTGTTGAGAAAACACCAATTGAAAGCAAAGTTTTCTAAGTGTCACTTCTGGAGGAGGGAAGTGAGGTTCTTGGGCCATGTTGTTTCAGTGAATGGTATCGCCGTGGATCCTGCGCAGGTGGCTACGGTGCACGATTGGTCTACGCCCAAGAATGCAACGGACATAAGAAGTTTCTTGGGGTTAGCTGGATATTATCGTAAGTTTATCCAAGGATTCTCCAAGATAGCAGCACCATTGACCCAGTTGACCAAGAAGAATCAAGCTTTTGTCTGGGATGAAAGGTGCGAGAATGCATTCAAGAATCTAAAGGACAAGTTGACATGCGCACCAGTGTTAGTCATTCCTAAGGGGAATGAAGAGATGACGGTATACACGGATGCCTGTGGTACCGGACTAGGTGCTGTATTGATGCAAGGAGGTAGGGTTATGGCTTATGCTAGTCGACAGCTAAAGCCGCATGAGAAGAAGTATCCTACCCATGATTTGGAACTGGCAGCGATTGTGTTTGCGCTGAAGATGTGGAGACACTATCTCTTGGGAGGAAGATTTGAGTTGTTCACCGATCATAAATCGTCAAAGTATCTCTTCTCTCAGAAAGATCTGAATCTCCGTCAGTAGAGATGGTTAGAGTTCTTGGCTTCGTACGATTTTGATATCGCATACACACCTGGGAAAGGTAATGCGGTAGCCGATGCCTTGAGCAGGAGACATGCCAGTTTAGGGGCAATGTTTCTTGAATGGAAGCAACTGGAGTACATCGCTGGGTATGATTTCAGACCAAAGTGCGAATTGGATCCAGAAATGTTAGCAAGTTTGACGATCAGACCCACTTTGATTGAGCGGACCGGCTCTAGTCAGAGGGACGATCCTAACCTATTGGAAATCATCTCCAAGTTAGAGATGGGTATCGATGAGGAGATGAACAAGTATGGGCTTGATCGAGATGGATGGCTTATAAAGAATGGAAAGCTTGTTGTACCCAATGTCAATGGACTGAGGGATGAAGTGCTTAGAGAGTGTCATCACTCAAAACTGACTATACATCCCGGTGGTAACAAGATGTATCGAGATATGAAGCAGACCTACTACTGGGAAGGGATGAAAAGAGACATTGGGAGGTTTATATCCAAATGCATGAATTGCCAGCTAGTTAAAGTCGAGCAAAAGAAGCCTAGTGGATTGTTGCAACCATTAGAAATTCCCGAATGGAAATGGGAGCAAGTCTCGATGGATTTCATCGATGGTTTACCAAGGACTAGATTGGGACATGATAGCATTTGGGTAATCGTGGATCGATTGACTAAGAGTGCAAGATTCATACCGGTCAAATCGGCCAGAACGGCAGCTAAGTTAGCAGAATTGTATATGAAGTGGGTAGTGAGATTTCATGGAGTACCTAAAAGCATTGTGAGTGACCGAGACCCGTTGTTCACTAGTGGGTTTTGGAAGAGCTTACAAGAGGCTCTAGGGTCAGAGTTACATCTCAGCACCGCATATCATCCTCAGACCGATGGTCAGACGGAGAGGGTGAATCGTATTTTGGAAGATCTCTTGAGAGCATGTATATTGGATTTTGGTGGATCATGGGATGACCATTTGCATCTAGTAGAGTTTGCATATAATAATAACTACCAATCCAGTATCGGTATGGCTCCATATGAAGCTTTGTACGGAAGATCGTGCAACTCACCTTCATGTTGGATAGAGACTGGCGAGAAGTTTATGCTTGGACCAGATGCGGTGAGGGAAACTTCAGATAAGATTAAGATCATTCAACAACGAATGAAAGCTGCCCAAGATAGGCAGAAGAGCTATGCTGATAAGAGGAGAAGAGACTTAAAATTCTCCGTTGGTGACTTGGTGTTTGTCAAGATTTCTCCGTTGAAGAGCGTGATACGATTTGGCAGGAGAGGCAAGTTAGCACCAAGATTTGTTGGCCCATTCCCTGTTCTTGAACTAGTTGGGAATTTTGCATACAGAGTTGACTTACCAGAGAAGATGGCGGGAGTTCACAATGTATTTCATGTTTCCCAACTAATGAAGTTCGTTCACGACTCAGATATGACTATCTCACCTGATCAGTTAGAGGACTTCGAAGTAGAACGCGAGGCGGTTGAGAACCGCAAGCCGATCCGTATTGTCGAGCACGATATGAAGCAACTTCGAAGGAAGGCGGTGAAGCTAGTCAAGGTTCAGTGGGGAGAGAACGAGAATGACTGTACTTGGGAGACAGAGGAGAACATTAGAAAGACATATCCAGAACTCTTCGCCTGGTAAGATTTTAACTTCGATTTAGTTTTCTGCATGCTAGGATAGGCTTGTTTGCTTGTTTTGCATGTTTGATTGTTGTATGTGGATGTTAGGCATGTGGGATCCTTTGTATGTTTAGGGTTAAGGAATTTCGGGGACAAAATTTCTTAAGGGGGGGAGAGTGTAACGACCCGTATTCTACGCATCATAGGATCGTAGAATATTTATTTCTTTCACATACGAAGTCGTATGGTCATGTAACTTTGGGAGACGACTATGGGGGTCATTTCCCATGTTCATGATTTTTGTCGATTTTTAAATGACCATTTTACCCCTAGTTGGCACTGTTTTGGACATAACTTTTGACTGAAAAGGAATTTTGATCTGAAACCACTTCCATTGTCTCCGGATGATGGTTTACAATTCCGTAGAGTGGTTACATTAGCCAAACGGACTCACCGTTTGGGAGATATGGCTGAAACAAGTTTCAGATAGTGAAAAACAACTTAATTGGGCTTAACCGGATGATTAACAGCTAGGCCCAATGGGGGATTTCGGGATTAGGGTAAGAAGGAGGCTGAAATCAGTTAGAGAACGATCTTATCCTCATTTCCTAGCCGCCACTTTCATTCTTGAACCCTAACAATGGCCGCCAACATCTAGAAACATCCCCAAATCACCTTCTAATCGAGTTTTGGCTTAATCTACATCAAATTAAGGAGAGGAAACATGAAAGCAAGATTAGAGCTGCTGTTAGACATTAGAATTCACCCAAATCAGCGAGGTTTCAGTTCTGAGAATTTCATTTGTGGCCAAGGTGAGTGATTAGCATTGTTTTGACACTAATTACAGTTAATTAAGGGTAATTAGTGAAGATTAGCGAATTTACACACTAATAAATTCTGGAAAAATATCTATAAATTCAAAAATAATATTTTATGCCTCTGGTAGAAATTTGGTTTAATTTGGTTAAGTTTTGTTAACCCTATGATTAGTTTTGCTTAAACATGCTTAAGGGAAAATATGGGGTTTTGGGTATATTTGATCCATTTTGACACGTAAATTCGTTGTTTTGGTGTTTGTGGTTAGTTTGCTATGTTGCTATGACTGTTTGGAATGATTTGTGATTGATTAGAATAGTTAGATTGGTCGAAAACGTCGTCGAATGGCGTAAACAAGTTGCTGGAAAAAGTTGTAGAAAGTTGTGCAGGGTTTCGGATCGGATCGGGTTGGGGGCTCGGATCGGATAGGAGAGCTGGGTAAGGAATCTGACCCGAACTGAAGTCTGGCACAAAGGAAGTTTGGCAGGAAGGAAGGCCATTGCTTAGAGTTGGAGTTGGACAGAAGATCGGATCGGAGCAACGGAGCAGATCAGATCGGAGCAAGGGAGCAGATCGGATCGGAGCAAGGGAGCAAGTCAAACTGAAGCATCGGATCGGATGAAGGACCTACGAACCGAACTCAAGCAGAGGCACACCCGAGCCGAACCACTTCAGAGCATCCGAACCGAACCGACGTCTGAAGGGGGGAGAACCACCGAACCGATCCGCATCCAGGAGCGCACTAGGAGGCATTACACCGAACCGAACCGTGTTATACGTATGTATCCGAACCGAATCGAATCCATGACCACTTCCACGCGACAACTCTTTTGAAGACCAACTCCAATTCGATCAAAACCCGAGACGCAAAGGAAGTCCAAATGAGGAGCCTTGACTCAGGATCCAACTGGGAACCAATGAGTGGGCTTCATGATTGGGTTTTGCTGCGGGACGCGTGCCAAGGGGCAGTCGATGACTATGACTTTGGATCACTATGTATGGGAGGTACGTGAACGGATTCAGGGCTGCAGTGGCCTAGGTACGACTAAAGGGCTATAGACCAATGAAGTGGCGTCATTTGTAAAGATTTGGTCATGACTCCATGTGGTAAGCTTGGTGGTAGTAGTAGTTGTACAAGTTGAACTCCGTCACTACTTCGATGGGTCTAGTGATTGACAATGGTAGACACCGTATGCTTTACGCACTGAGTGAGAGATGTGAGGATGGTTGCTATGCTTGATTTGTTTGCCATCATTATGTCATGCACACCCCACCCCCGTATTCTTTACACTATTTATTATGGCACCTTAGAGTATTGTACGGTATGTGGTACTAACTCTTTGGTTGCAGGTCCAGGTTTAGGTATGGTTTAGTATACCTGTTATTGTTCTGTTTAGATGCTTATCGCTCATACCAGGCTTTATGTCTGACCCAGAGTTTTATGTCTCCTCTTATTACTCTGGGTGCTCACACGAGCAGACTAGAGACAGGTTAGCTGGCGATGCACGGGTAGATGATCCGGAGACGAGCAAGAGGCTTCCACGTATGATATATATAGTATTCTCCCTGTGTTGTTGAAGATCACTGCTTGGGCATTAGTAGTGCATCTTTTACTTCAGTTTTCTTTTGTTTTAGAGACAGTAAATTTGGAAAGTTGTAATAAGCTGTATTTGGATTTCCGCTGCTCTGATGTTGATGTTGGTTTTAGTTATCAGCTTATGCACTGTCTCACCTGTTTTATGTCAAGTATGTTATTATTATATTTTATTCCATGCGCTGTGAGACATATTACAGGTTCTTTGTTCGTTCATTTCCTTATTTCCTTTCCTTCTGACGACCGTCCCGTGCTAACTGGACATGTGTACAACCCACTTTTGGAGTAAATGTCGGTTGGTGCGGGGCGGGCCGTCACAAACCCAATGTGAGATTTCTAATTTATAAACGATATGGAAAACGACGATGTATAAATTATATAGTCGATGTATGAGTTATATAAGCGTTGTACACCTCATGTATAAGCGTTGTATAAGTTGTACGTTCGATGTATAAGTTGTATATGCGTTGTAAAAATTATATATATGTTGAAATAGAAGTGAATTGCTATATATATATATATATATATATATATATATATATATATATATATATATATATATATATATACGCCCCTCGTCCACAAACCATGGACGATATTTATTGGTTGTGATTGGTGTGAAAATTGATTCATAGCGAATGGTTGATTGGAATTGTTTATGGTTGATATTGATTGATTGTGGTTGAAAAATACCCGTTTGTGGTTGAAAAATATTTGGTTGAAACCACATAGGATTAGTTTGTGGAAATGAAATAAATATACATGCCGCCTGCGTGCGAACTAGATGCATGATTCCCCATTGTCAAAAACCGCGAGGTTTTAAGGTAGAGCGAGGAGCCGTACTAGGGACGGTCCCGGTTTTAACTACCCTACCGTTATGCTGCCGAAATTTTGAATAACATTCATGTATTTGAATTATTTTCATTTGTTGAAACTATATTTATTCGTTGAATAGAAAACCTTCATGTGTTGAGTCGATATTCATTCGTTGAATTGAAATTCATGTGTTGAATGGTATTCGTGTTTTAAATATAAAAATCACATTTTTATCTATATATATAAACTATAGAAAACCTTCATATGTTGAATCGATATTCATTCGTTGAATTGAAATTCATGTGTTGAATGGTATTCGTGTTTTAAAATTAAAAAAAAATCACATTTTTATCTATATATATAAACTATAGAAAACCTTCATGTGTTGAATCGATATTCATTCGTTGAATTGAAATTCATGTGTTGAATGGTATTCATATTTTGAAAGAAATTGTTTTATAATAAAAATCCCATTTTAAACATCAATATGAAATGTATAAAATAATCTTGTTTTGAAACAAATTGTTTTAAAATAAAAATCCTATTTTTATCACCTATATTAAATATATAAAATAATCGTGTTTTGAAATAAATTGTTTTACATTAAAAATCACATCTTTATTTCATACATGAATTGGTAAAAATACTGAAGTGTGGAAATAGAAGCCAGTTAGATAAAAATATCTTTTTTATCAAATGTATGAAAAGAATATAGTTTGAAATCGAAGAATCGATATATATATATATAGATAGATAGAATTGAAATATATCGAATAACGACGCTGCAGTTCGTATTTTGAAACCGTAACTTCAAACGATTATACCGGGAGATCCGACCATCGGATTTTCCTGAAATCGCAACCGTTGGGTTCGCTTTGGAAATATCTTTCCAACGGCAGCAACTTTGTAAAGATCCAACGGTTGGATTGTCTGGAATGTTTAATTCAAATCTGAAGAAAAACAGCGCCATAATGGATTATATATATATATATATATATATATATATATATATATATATATTTAATCGAATAACGACGCTGCAGTTCGAATTTTGAAATTGAAACTTCAAACGATTATACTGGGAGATCCGACCGTCGGAATTTCCCGAAACTGGAACCGTTGGATTCGTTTTGAAAAGATATTTCTAATGATGTAAATTTTGTGAAGATCCAACGGTTAGATTTTCAGATATGTGTAAATCAAATCTGAAGAGAAACAGTGCCACGGTCGCGTTATGGCCCGAATCGTCGTTTTGAATAAATTGGCTAATTTAAATAAATAAAAATAGCGATAAATCGTTATAAAATATTATAAACGATATGGATGTGAAATTTAGAAATTAACTGAAGGTTGGCTAAGTCGAGTGGTTTCTTGGGTATTGATCTGATGTTTGTTTCGGTCTTCGGGGTTAATATTTGGGAAATCGTTCTCTTACTGATTGACGGTTAGTGACTAATGAATTGAAATGATACGTGTGTATGTTACTGTTGCACTTGTTTATTATATACGCGAGTTGCTTAGAAAGACAGGGTTCATCCCATTCTGAATAACTGAATCGACGATAAGAAATCGAAGATAAAGACGATGGTCGAAGACCGGAGATCTTCACCTCGTTTGGATGGTAACCGAGGTCCTGATTGGGAGGCATCCCAAAATATGGATAATGAGTGGTGATCGTCCAGATGTACGTGGTGATCGATGGGTTTGCGAGGTATATAGTGCCTCCGGTTTCGTTCAGACCCAGAACGGACTTGCAAATGGACAGTGTGTCTGACATTGGAATTTATTCTGTGTGATTGATAGCCATCAGTTGCACGGTGTGAATTGCCTGTGTGGCATGCTAAGATGCAGTGATCAGGGCTTCTGTTGAAAAGCAAAGTCTTGTAGAGATGATCAAAGCACCGCCTGTGTGGCGTAGCTTTGTGTATAACGTGAATTCGCGAGCCTCACACCCCGGTATGAACCAGAAACGGGAGAAAGGACCTCAGGGAGGGCCTGTGTTTCCTCCTAGCTAGAAGTGGCGTCAGTGGTTTTACACGCCCTGACGAGTTTGACTTATGTGGTTGTTGCTGTTGCGAGGCGCCTCGGTTAGATCGGACGATCCGGGTCCGATGGAGTCATTTGTTGGCTCACTTACGCCCCAAAGGGCGGCGAAACGCAGTGTTCAGGCATTTTAATCCACTTCGTGTGGACCGGCCCTGACGATCCAAGGGTCACTCGAGCTCTGATCCTGAGACTCGGTCTAGGCAGTCTCGAATTCGGTAAGGACTATCTTTTGCCTTGGTTCATGACGGAAATCCAATTTCCAAATACGACACCGTGCGGTTTTGATTGTATAGATATATGGCGACATGATATATGGTACCCATGCCGTCTATGATTGATAGTTATGATTCGAAATTGTTTTTGAAACATGTAAACACTAGTAATAATATCAATTGCTTTTGTTTTATTCGTATCAACCATATTTTGGCCATTATAAGGTAAAACTCTATCCTCCGGTTTGCGTTGCATTGTGTGATGGGAACTGAGTCTTATAATGGCTTCATTTTTATAAAAAGCATTGCGATGTTTAAAAGAATGATTTGTTTTTAAAGCACTGGCAATCCAATGGAGTAAACCCGTTCCACGAAAGTGGCGTGGTCCTGAGATTAGCCATATTATAAATGTGTTGAGTAGATTTCTCATACCAGTCTCATGACTGACTCATAGTTTGTTTCACTTTCAAACTCGGGTGCCCCTTTTTCTACACGGGTAGCTTTGTATCCAGGTTCAGCAGGCTTTTTCTGGATAGCTGGAGCTGAAGATGGATTCTATCATTTATCTCTTTTTATGCTGTTCAGCTCCTATTGTACATTATGTTTGTTTTCCGCTGTAGACATATATGTATAGTTGAACTGTATTTGTACTAAGTATGATCCTGTATACTGTGCAACTCTGTTGATTACGTTTATATAGTGTATTCTATTGTTCATTATCTGGTGTATTTATTTAATCCTGTTCTGCTATTATCTGTTTCTGTGTTATATTCCAAGGATTACCCTTGCCGCCGTCAGTACGGGGTTTGGGGTCGTCTTAAATAGCAAGGGTTAGTATACTTCATTACCAGCTTATAGCAATTTCTCAAGTGTAGATTATTCCTGTCAGTTGAATTTCTTGGTCTTAAAGAATCAAAGTGCAATCATTGCATGTTTGGATATAGCAATGTTAGTAGTGTCCAGTGGCAGTCACCGTGAATTGGAAAGTAGATGGCTTCAGTAAATTTGTTCAGAGCACATTCTTTTAAGAATGGTATAACCAAATGTGTTATAATTCCATTTCTTCAATAGTTCCTTTCTGTACAAATTATAGTTTTGTTAGTACTTACTATGTAAGTCAATCATGTAAACAAATAATATTGGTATATTGTATTTGTACTTACTGTCATTATTGTAGACATTGCATAATTATTTGGAACTAAGTCACATTTAAGGCTAAACCAGTCGATAACCTAATTTATGAATGAAAACAAGATGTTACATGTAACAACCCGTATTTTCAATAACCTGTAATAACATAAATTGAGGCAGAATTAAATTATAAAATGGGAATCAAGGGAAACGGGCTATGCCATTGCGCTCGTCTCGGAAAAATACGCGAAATAGAGTCCGAGTTTTCGAAAATCGGAGTCCGTATGACCCAGTTAAGGCCCATGGAAGTTTTCAGAAATTTCCATAATTAAAACAGATTTAAATTTAAACTAAAAACAAGGATTTGGGCCAGCTGGGCCAAGGCGGGAAAAATCCCGCCAGGACCCGCATGTCGACAGGCCTGTCGACAGGGTCCTAGGCATGTCGACTGCCCTGTCGACAGCCCTGTCGACAGGGGGTGCCCAGGCAGTCTAGCCTGGTGCACCATTTCTGATTTGGGCTTGATTGGGTGGCTTGGTTCTAGAGAGTTCCGAGATCTGACGGGCCAAAACTATCCTAGGGTTAATCCTATGGTCTAAATCACTCTAATCTTCTATAAATAAGCTCCTAATCCTACCCTAAAGCCTCATTAATCACTCTAGCAACAAAACTATGCCAAAATCAAAACCCTCATGGCCTCCACCCTCTTCATACAATTCCTAATTTAATTCCTAAGTGATTTTCCATGCATACAAGCATATTTAGGCTTGTATGATCCTCCTTAGCTTGCATTAAAGGCTTGTTTTTCAATTGGCACCATAAAAGAGGAGTTTTGATCAAGTTTGCTTGCATTTGGGGGTTGTAATTAGTTGCATAAGGGGTTCTTTACATTTGCTATAGTCATTTGAGCCCGCATAAGCATTGTAAGCCCTCTTACCTTCACTTTGTAAACTCTAAAGTTAATATGTGGTGAAAATTGAGATTTATGTGAGTTTATTTGATTATGCTTGCTTATGCGAACTCACTATGCCATGTTTTACATGTTTCACAAGTTATGCATGCATATGCGGATTTACTATGCCATGTTTTACATGTTTCACAAGTTATGCATGCATATGCGGATTTACTATGACATGATTTGCAAGTTTATTTGAGTATGCATGTTTATGCGAGTTTGCTAAGCTATGATTTGCAAGTTTATTTGAGTATGCATGTTTATGCAAGTTTGCTAAGCCTTGATTTGCAAGTTAAATGAGTTATGCATGTTTATGCATGTTTGCTAAGCCATGATTTACAAGCTAAATGAGTTATGCATGTTTATGCATGTTTGCTAAGCCATGATTTACAAGCTAAATGAGTTATGCATGTTTATGCATGTTTGCTAAGTCATGATTTACAAGTTAATTGAGTTATGCATGTTTATGCATGTTTGCTAAGTCATGATTTACAAGGTAATTGAGTTATGCATGTTTATGCATGTTTGCTAAGTCATGATTTACAAGTTAATTGAGTCATGCATGTTTATGCAAGCTTACTAAGCCACGATTTGCAAGATTATTTAGTTATGCATGCTTATGCAAGTTTAAAAATGACAAGTTGTGCATATTTTACATGTTATGCATGTTTATGGTAATATGCAAGTTCACTATGCTAAGTTGTACAAGTCTAACATGTTATGCATGGTTGTTGTGCAAGTTTATCATGTATGTTGTGCCAAGTTTCCTCTCCCTATCCTTTATGCGTTATTACGAATATGTAAGCGATAGAATGACGTTGGGGGTTTTTGGGTAAACTTAAAATACATGAAAATACAAGATTGGGAATTTACCTATTAAGTTAGGTCTACCCCTTGGGAATTTACCTATTAAGTTAGGTCTACCCAAGTAATTGTTGACTTGTAATTATGTTTTGAAATAAAGTGGACATGACACTTAGAAAACATAAGTGTGGCCAACTCGAGGTTGGGTTGAGTTTGTAGCGTAATTCTACCCGGAACCGACCGGCTTAACTAGTGGCTACAAACAATAAGACCCAATGTGAGAAGTTGGTCATGGGGTGCCAAGACCCGAGGTTAGACCAAGTTGTGGTGTAAAGCTACCCGGACCCGCCCGGCCTAACTAGTAACCACAACAAGGTCTAATGTGAGAGGTTAAGGTGCATTAAATTAATTAATGCCTCATGGTTAGGGTTAAGTCAGGGTCCACTAATACTTAACCAATTTGGGGATTCAAGGGATGAGAATGGGGTTAAGTTACACTTAACCAATTTAATCAATTTGGGAATACAAGGGATTGGATGGGGTTAAGTGGTGAACCGTTGATTACACTTAACTAATTTAATCCATGATTAGTGAGGGGTTAAATCACACTTAACCCTCTTAGAAACCCTAGCAACGTGGTCTGTTCCAGCAGTAATCCCAGTTTGGTATCATTCACAACCCTAGAGGCTAGGCTAGGGCGGGGCACGATTACTGGACTGATGTAAGCGACCAAAGGGCGATGGCCGAGTGGTACAGCGGTGCGGGTTCGGCGGGCTACGGACGTGCACGTAGTCCGATGTTGGACAAACTCGAGGCACGGGTACCAGTAGTTTAGGGCTGTGCATTATTGCTTAAGTGTCTGGGGTTGACCTCCGAGGGCTTGATACACCCAAAGGGGGACCCAGCACAGACTAACTACAACCATATGTGGGCCATATGGACACCAACACTTGACGTGTTAGGTTTATAGGGAGCCGATCGACTAGACCGTTGGGCTGGATCTTATACTAAGGTCACTTCATGTTATTGGGCCAAAGTTTGGGCTAAGGGATCAATACCTGTTATGTTGGTTTGCTAGTACACCGTGGTGCAAAAACTTAACTCTGTTTATGCGATGACACCTCTATCTATCTTGTAGTTGATTTATCATGACAGTATGTTGTTATCTATGATCATCTCAGTTTCCATCATGATGTTAACTTTATTAGTTTATAGACTGATCGTAGCAGGGCTTACTCAGTCTTTTTGACTGACCTGTTTTCTTTCGCCTCTTTTCTTCCGTTTCCCCCCCCCCCCCAGGTTCTCAGGGAGGGAATACTAGAGCCTAGCTTGGATTTTAGCTGCTTCCTTGGATAGCTCAAGTATGCTTTGGACTTGAGCCGCTATGGTTTATCACTCTTATTTGGGGATAGTACTTATGTATTTTCAGTTTATCAGATGATGTATTTATCTAGACTTGTAATTTTGGGAAAAGTGACATTTTGATGTACCAGACTTGACCTTTGAAATGGTTTATAAATCTTCCGCTGTTTTATTTGCTTACTCTGTTTATTTACATATACATATATATGTCATGTCCTACCTTGCTATATCATTATGCATGTTTACCAATAATGCCCCTCCAAAGCTAGTGCATTCCTTTGCGAGTGACCCTGGCGGAGGTGGGGTGTTACATTTGGTATCAGAGTCAGGTTTACGAGAAGGGATAAAAAGGTTTTAAAACTCTTTGAAAAACTATTTTCAAAACCAAGAATAAAGTATTTTCCAAAGAAAAGTCTAGTTGTTTTTAAAGGCTATTCCCCAAAAGCCATTAGCACTATCCTTTGACTCCTCGTTTGAACTCTTTTCTTTTCGTTTCCAGCATGTCTGATAATCTCATCTTGCCCGAAGGAGTAACGATACCCGATTGGTTTCGTCGGTACTTGGAAGTCACGGCACCGGTCCCGGGTGTCCCTAATGTTGTCTCCCCAGTCGAGGCCGCTGTTCCTCCTCCTCCTCCTCCCATAGCTGATGTTCCTCTTCCTCCTTCCCCTCAGCATCCTCAAACTGACTTCGCAGAGATTTGCCAAGATTTTAAGGCGATGGGTTGCAAGAATTTCTTTGGAACCGAGACTTTTGTAGAGGCAAGGAATTGGTTGAAAGAGACCGAAGATCTTTTAGCCACCTTTGATATAGGTAACCGCAGGAAGGTTTTATTGGCAGTATGGGTGCTAAAGGAAGAAGCTGCACGTTGGTGGGTAGTTACCACCGCTACTAGGCCAATCGAGACTTGGGATGACTTTAGAGGAAGGTTTGGACTAAGGTTCTTATCACTAAAGCAAGGGGACATGACTATTAGGGAATACATAGATAAGTTTAATCAACTGGCTCATGACGATTTAGATTTGGTTAATACAGCTCAGAAGAAGGCCCTGCACTTTGCTCTAGGATTAAACGAGCCATTACGTGATTTGGCCCTGTCTCATATACCCTTGGGGGCGACTTTCGAGAATTTGGTGAATATGGCCCTACTTCAAGAAGAAGATAACAATGACAAGAAAGAGGTCAAGGCGAATGAGTCTCAAGGCAAGAGAGTAAATTCCGGAAAACGGGGCAAGAATAACCACAACCGCAAGAACAAGCAAAGAGGGAATAGGAAATGTAACTTCTGTGGTAAAGTTGGACATATAGCCAGGGAATGTAGGAAGAAGGAAAAGAGAAAGCGGGGCGAATGCTTCATTTGTAGTGAGTTTGGACATTTCAGCAAAGATTGCCCGAGGAAACAAGGGCAAGGTCAGACTCAGTGTGCAGGACTATCTGGAGGGCGAATCCATCCCCTCAACCCCGTCCTTCCAGCTCATGATAGAGGTAGTGTTCCTGTTGAAAATCTTGTTTACATTTTCTGATTTTCCCTGTTCAAACCTTGTTTGATTCTGGCACATCGCATAGTTTTATTTCATCTGATCCAGTTGGAAGTTTTGCACCTAAGTACTAGTGTAGTTGATGATCCCGTATGTGTTTCAAATCCAATTGGGGGTTCTGCCCGCCTGTCTGTGGTCTGAGTGGATTTGAAAATTTCTATCTTGAGTATAGAATTCTCGTGGGATGTTTATATTCTCGGTTTCGGGGGATATGGGTTGGCTTTGGGCATGGAATGGTTGTCCTATTTGGAGCCATTCTGGGTTTTTGTATATAGGGTTGTGAGGCTCATGAATCGCCTCAGCCGTACCCTTAGAAATTTCTAGCAACCCTAGGGGTCCCGTCATGTTATGTTATCTTGAATCCCTCAACTCGTCTATCGATAGTTTGCAATCTGGGAGGGGGGTCCGAGAATATCCTGATATCTTGGGAAAAAGGGGTTATCCCTAGACGTGGGATAGATTTCCGTATTTTCTGGTTGGTAATACCAAGCCAGCTTCGTGGCCGGCTAGGCACGTGACCTCACGAGATGAGAGTTAAGAAAGCAAGTCAAGGAGTTGCTTGAGAAGAACTTCCTGAGACGAAGCATTTTCGAGTAGGGTGCTCCAGTAGTATTCGTTACTGATGTGGACGGTTTGTGTCGCTTATATGTTGATTATCGTGAGATAACCGTTACCAAGGATCAATGATTTGTTTGATCAGCTTGTAGGAGCATCCGTTTTCTTTTGATCTAGCTACCGGATTCCATCAGCTTAGGATGGCTGAGAATGGAATTGACAAGACTGCGTTTAGGACTCTGGATGGGTTTTAGAATGGCTAGTCATGCTATTTGGTTTGACTAATACACCCGCATATTACGTGAACTTGATGGGTAGGGTGTTCAGGAAGTCCTTGAACAAGTTTGTCAGGGTCGTCGAAGACGATATTTTTATCTCCTCAAAAACAACGAGGAAGAGCATGCTAGACATCTCGAGAAGGAGATGGATACGCTTAGAGCCACCAGTTGAAGGTCAAGTTCTCCAGATGTCACTTTGGAGGAAAGAAGTTGGATTTCTTGGGCACATAGTTCTTAAGTAAGGCTTAGCAGTGGATTCCGCTAAAGTGGCTGCGGTTTGAGACCGGAAAGCTCTGAGAAGGGCAATTGAAGTAAGAAACTTTCTCCGTTTGGCTAGTTAGCATTCCCGGAGCTTAGACTTACTCTTCTAGATCAAGAAGGGGGTTTCACGGGAAGAAGACCCGCAGTTGGTCAAGAACATGGACCAGTCGATTCGAGGCGAGATGTTAGGTCACCTCGCTAGATATATTATAAAGGATGACTAAGGCGCGACAAGAGATTATGTGTTCCTCGAGTGAAAGACTTGGTAAAGAAGGTCCTTGGAGATGCGCATCACTCGAGGAGGTGGCCGAGTCGGTCTCGGGATGCATGTTGTGCCACCAAGTTAAGGCCAAGTCATAGAAGCCCAGTGGGCCATTACCTCCATTGGAAGTTTCGCAAGGGAAGTGTGAAAACATCTCGATAGGTTATGTGGATAGACTAGAAAGGGAATACGGGTATGTGGGTAGACTCACGGAGAGTGCTCATTTCAGTCCGGTGAAGAGCGAGAAGGACTGCATCATGGTTAACAACGGTTTACCCTCAAGAAGTTGGCCAGTTTTGTAATAACCTACAGGAAGCCATGGGTAGGCAATTGAATCTAGGTATGGTCTATCACTCATAGGCGGATGGTTCATTTCGGTTAAGCATGAGTTATAGAAAAAAATCACGTTTATAAGGGCGATTGGCAACGTGGATTGATATTTTCAAGAAAAGTTCTGCTGCATGGAATACTTTATAGTAAGTAGACGAGATCCAGGATTCACTAGTGAATTTTGGAGAGCTTGCATGAAATCATGAGTTTATTGTATGTTTAAGCCAGGTATACAGAAGGAAGAATAAGTGGAAAAGAAAGACGAGAGGCGATAATGAAATGACTTCCAACTCGAATTTGGGAAATAGGGGTTAGGAAGCCAAGGAATCATGAAGGGAAAGATAGTCAAAGCACAGTGGAGTTAAGCTCAAGGAAACGTAACTGAGAAGAGTGAAGACTAGATATGCGCATCATATCTCTTTTTAAGAGAGCATCCTTGATCCTCGTTTTCCTGTGGAGCTTGCTTGCAAGTTGTCTTTTGCATATATCCTCTCGGTCCCATTCTCGATCCTATTTCTGTTGTAAACTCCATAAGGGGGTTAAGACTCATCGGTTAGTACTATATGTCAAAGTTTGAATGGATTTCTTGTAATCCAAAAAGGAGTTTATCTAGTTTATCGTGTCGATCTTGTCATGAGAACCTTAGGTAGAAACCCTTTGGATGAAACATGTGTTTGAAACATGTTATGCTTGATGGTTGCAAGTGGTTGCAAGTGTTTGCAAGTGGTTGCTCGTGGATGCATTATACACGATTAGGCACTAGATCGGCTCACACACTCCTCATATTGCATGTGCATGAGTGTTTATGCTTATTCTGGGATGAAATTCGTATGCTATCACATGGATGTTGCATATGGATGTATGATTGAGCACGCATGTAGATATTATACATTATGTTAGGGATTTGCATACATATGGATTCATTTCACTGACATACAGGTGCATTAAGGAGGTTTACTGTATCAGTAACCGCCTGATTTACATACATATGCATTAAGGAGGTTTACTGTATCAGTAACCGTCCGATTTTTGCATTAGGTAAGTACATATACACACACTTTTGCATATGTTCATCCAGCATTTAGAATCTTGTAAGGACAATGATTGCTCGTGGATGATGCTTTGAGTAGATGGATGATTGGATGGTAGGATACGTTCTTCCTAACTTGAAGATTTCGGGGACGAAATCCTTTAAGGAGGGGAGAATGTAACAACCCGTATTTTCAATAACCTGTAATAACATAAATTGAGGCAGAATTAAATTATAAAATGGGAATCAAGGGAAACGGGCTATGCCATTGCGCTCGTCTCGGAAAAATACGCGAAATAGAGTCCGAGTTTTCGAAAATCGGAGTCCGTATGACCCAGTTAAGGCCCATGGAAGTTTTCAGAAATTTCCATAATTAAAACAGATTTAAATTTAAACTAAAAACAAGGATTTGGGCCAGCTGGGCCAAGGCGGGAAAAATCCCGCCAGGACCCGCATGTCGACAGGCCTGTCGACAGGGTCCTAGGCATGTCGACTGCCCTGTCGACAGCCCTGTCGACAGGGGGTGCCCAGGCAGTCTAGCCTGGTGCACCATTTCTGATTTGGGCTTGATTGGGTGGCTTGGTTCTAGAGAGTTCCGAGATCTGACGGGCCAAAACTATCCTAGGGTTAATCCTATGGTCTAAATCACTCTAATCTTCTATAAATAAGCTCCTAATCCTACCCTAAAGCCTCATTAATCACTCTAGCAACAAAACTATGCCAAAATCAAAACCCTCATGGCCTCCACCCTCTTCATACAATTCCTAATTTAATTCCTAAGTGATTTTCCATGCATACAAGCATATTTAGGCTTGTATGATCCTCCTTAGCTTGCATTAAAGGCTTGTTTTTCAATTGGCACCATAAAAGAGGAGTTTTGATCAAGTTTGCTTGCATTTGGGGGTTGTAATTAGTTGCATAAGGGGTTCTTTACATTTGCTATAGTCATTTGAGCCCGCATAAGCATTGTAAGCCCTCTTACCTTCACTTTGTAAACTCTAAAGTTAATATGTGGTGAAAATTGAGATTTATGTGAGTTTATTTGATTATGCTTGCTTATGCGAACTCACTATGCCATGTTTTACATGTTTCACAAGTTATGCATGCATATGCGGATTTACTATGCCATGTTTTACATGTTTCACAAGTTATGCATGCATATGCGGATTTACTATGACATGATTTGCAAGTTTATTTGAGTATGCATGTTTATGCGAGTTTGCTAAGCTATGATTTGCAAGTTTATTTGAGTATGCATGTTTATGCAAGTTTGCTAAGCCTTGATTTGCAAGTTAAATGAGTTATGCATGTTTATGCATGTTTGCTAAGCCATGATTTACAAGCTAAATGAGTTATGCATGTTTATGCATGTTTGCTAAGCCATGATTTACAAGCTAAATGAGTTATGCATGTTTATGCATGTTTGCTAAGTCATGATTTACAAGTTAATTGAGTTATGCATGTTTATGCATGTTTGCTAAGTCATGATTTACAAGGTAATTGAGTTATGCATGTTTATGCATGTTTGCTAAGTCATGATTTACAAGTTAATTGAGTCATGCATGTTTATGCAAGCTTACTAAGCCACGATTTGCAAGATTATTTAGTTATGCATGCTTATGCAAGTTTAAAAATGACAAGTTGTGCATATTTTACATGTTATGCATGTTTATGGTAATATGCAAGTTCACTATGCTAAGTTGTACAAGTCTAACATGTTATGCATGGTTGTTGTGCAAGTTTATCATGTATGTTGTGCCAAGTTTCCTCTCCCTATCCTTTATGCGTTATTACGAATATGTAAGCGATAGAATGACGTTGGGGGTTTTTGGGTAAACTTAAAATACATGAAAATACAAGATTGGGAATTTACCTATTAAGTTAGGTCTACCCCTTGGGAATTTACCTATTAAGTTAGGTCTACCCAAGTAATTGTTGACTTGTAATTATGTTTTGAAATAAAGTGGACATGACACTTAGAAAACATAAGTGTGGCCAACTCGAGGTTGGATTGAGTTTGTAGCGTAATTCTACCCGGAACCGACCGGCTTAACTAGTGGCTACAAACAATAAGACCCAATGTGAGAAGTTGGTCATGGGGTGCCAAGACCCGAGGTTAGACCAAGTTGTGGTGTAAAGCTACCCGGACCCGCCCGGCCTAACTAGTAACCACAACAAGGTCTAATGTGAGAGGTTAAGGTGCATTAAATTAATTAATGCCTCATGGTTAGGGTTAAGTCAGGGTCCACTAATACTTAACCAATTTGGGGATTCAAGGGATGAGAATGGGGTTAAGTTACACTTAACCAATTTAATCAATTTGGGAATACAAGGGATTGGATGGGGTTAAGTGGTGAACCGTTGATTACACTTAACTAATTTAATCCATGATTAGTGAGGGGTTAAATCACACTTAACCCTCTTAGAAACCCTAGCAACGTGGTCTGTTCCAGCAGTAATCCCAGTTTGGTATCATTCACAACCCTAGAGGCTAGGCTAGGGCGGGGCACGATTACTGGACTGATGTAAGCGACCAAAGGGCGATGGCCGAGTGGTACAGCGGTGCGGGTTCGGCGGGCTACGGACGTGCACGTAGTCCGATGTTGGACAAACTCGAGGCACGGGTACCAGTAGTTTAGGGCTGTGCATTATTGCTTAAGTGTCTGGGGTTGACCTCCGAGGGCTTGATACACCCAAAGGGGGACCCAGCACAGACTAACTACAACCATATGTGGGCCATATGGACACCAACACTTGACGTGTTAGGTTTATAGGGAGCCGATCGACTAGACCGTTGGGCTGGATCTTATACTAAGGTCACTTCATGTTATTGGGCCAAAGTTTGGGCTAAGGGATCAATACCTGTTATGTTGGTTTGCTAGTACACCGTGGTGCAAAAACTTAACTCTGTTTATGCGATGACACCTCTATCTATCTTGTAGTTGATTTATCATGACAGTATGTTGTTATCTATGATCATCTCAGTTTCCATCATGATGTTAACTTTATTAGTTTATAGACTGATCGTAGCAGGGCTTACTCAGTCTTTTTGACTGACCTGTTTTCTTTCGCCTCTTTTCTTCCGTTTCCCCCCCCCCCAGGTTCTCAGGGAGGGAATACTAGAGCCTAGCTTGGATTTTAGCTGCTTCCTTGGATAGCTCAAGTATGCTTTGGACTTGAGCCGCTATGGTTTATCACTCTTATTTGGGGATAGTACTTATGTATTTTCAGTTTATCAGATGATGTATTTATCTAGACTTGTAATTTTGGGAAAAGTGACATTTTGATGTACCAGACTTGACCTTTGAAATGGTTTATAAATCTTCCGCTGTTTTATTTGCTTACTCTGTTTATTTACATATACATATATATGTCATGTCCTACCTTGCTATATCATTATGCATGTTTACCAATAATGCCCCTCCAAAGCTAGTGCATTCCTTTGCGAGTGACCCTGGCGGAGGTGGGGTGTTACATTACACAAACTATAATGACATGTGAACCTTTTCTATATAACATTTTCGTATGTTATTCCATCAGTTATGTACTTGCTAGTTGTTAGACATCAATTTTTTATGTAGGTAGCAAACGGTTTTTTGTTATGACAATTAATAAAAGTTATCAAATTCACATACTTTATGGTATCACTTTTAATTGCAGCAAGTAATAGGTATCAGTTTGCTTCTAATAAGGTATCAGTTTTATTACTGTACAGTATCAAATATAATTTTCAGTTTCTACTTATCAGTTTTACATGTACCTAGGTATCATTTTCTTAAGAACTGTACTTATCCAATTACAGTTGCATATTTTGAGTTTCATCTTGTTATGAACCTGGGTATCATATTTACATAAGTTCAAAGATGTCTTTACCTGCCCATCTGTGAGGCTTCCTCTCAACAAATCTATCATTATATCCTTTGTGACAGTACATCCTCCTCTTGACAGATCGTTATCTTGCTAAGCAACTGGCTGTTTATTTTAAAAAGAAAATGAAAAACCATCACATATTAAGTTTTGGAATGTTGTACAATGAAAAAAATATATAAATCTTACTTTTCTTTAGCTATAGCCATTGAATAAAAATTCCTGACAACCTTTGCTTCATCGTCATTAAGATGACTTGTCACACTTTTGCAGTTTGCCAAATGTAGGTCTTTCCAAGTAGGTTCTTCAACTTGAATTGGCTCTAAATCATCTATATTTTCTTCTTGTTGCTTTTCAGCTTGTTTTTTTCTTTTCTTTTTTTGCTTCATCTTTTGGAACCAAAGAAAGCTGTATTTCTTCCTCTTTTCCTACAAATGATTTATCTTTTTTCTCCTTTCTTGATTTCTTAGCTTACTTGGTCGCTTGATTAGAATACTCAAAATCATCATTCCTTTTCTTAATTCTACTCGTCGCCTTTATTCTTGCAACGTACGATGACTGTTTGGCACTTGATGGTTTCTTGACTGATTTTTTAATTCTTTATCGGTATATTTTTTTGTTACTGCTTTCATCGATTTGTACTGCTGAAAATGCTTGAGTAAGACGCAATTTAAAGTGGGGGGGGGGACAATGTCTTCTAATTTTTTCTTTTACTACTCATCTTTGCCACTGTCTATGTCAAATTTAGTACCAGTTCTTGGTGTAATTTCGTTTTCTTTTTTATCAGACTTGTCTTTGTTCACAGCCGAGGATTTATCGTTGCTTCCTGTCTGTTTTTCTTCCTCTTCATATTCAACATTCAAATCTATTTCTACTTTATCATGACTTTCATATTCATCTACAACTGCTGAATCATCTAACGTTGCTTCTAAATCTCCTCTCCCATTGTTTTATCATTTCCAGATTCCTTTTTTTGTTTTTTTACCTGCTGCCTTAGTTTGAAAACCTGATCTTCCGCTTCTCTTCTCAACTTTCTTTCTTTCTTGAGCTCTTGTTTTAATCTTTAATCATGTCTTCAAGCTTTTTAATATGACAGTTAAAAATTCTTCTAGCCACGTCGTTTTCTAAATTTTCCTCTTGTCTTCCATCCAACCACGTTTTGTTTTTTTATTTTCTGCAGCTTTTCCTTTACTGGATTTTTTTGATAAATTTTGAAATGTCTTTAAAAGCTTAGCCTCATGCGGCTCAATATTTGTAATCCCCTTCAACTGCATTTTTGAACATTAACCATGAATTAATTAGATATCAAATTAGTAAATATTACAGCCCTATTTTTAATGTCTAAACTTTTGTATCATTTTCAGTATTAATTAGGTATCAGAGATAATGTGTCAGTTTCAAGGTATCATTTTAAAAAATAAATAAATTACATATCGGTTTTTTATATTCATTACAAAAATATCATTTTAACCTATTTTAAGGTGTCGGTTTTACCAGTATTCACTTTTCACTGTTAAGGAATCAGTTTTTCAGTATCAGTTTAAGTATTTAATAGTTATCACTTTTTAACAGGATCATTACTAGATGAGATTGACATAAGAGTTTTGAGTTGTATTCATTTTTAACATACATTGCTTCACACAGTAAATAAGAATGAATTAGTCAGTCATTTTAAAATACTACAAGAAATTTTGTTTTACAATGTTCTTCAGCTCCTTCAAATCCCATCTCGCAAATCGTGGGAGTTTATTGCCGAATTTTTTTCTTTGTTCTACTCCACCAATCTTCTCGCAAAAGACATACTGCATATAGCAACATAAAAACATTTTTACACATCAATTCATATTGTAAAGTTTCACTTAAAATTATGATTGCTATGAAAAAATGTCTTACCAACGGAAGCATTGAACATCCGGACATGTTTCTTGGGTTGTGCATGAATTTTTTTAACATATTTGGTAAAAGTGGATTGGATTGTTTTCGGCCAAGACACAAAATTCATCTTTTCTATATCCAATAGAAACGACACAAATCCCCATCGGAGCTACTGTTGGTTGGTAAGAAAAGAGAATGTGACTAGTATATCGATGATCAATAACAATGGTAAATCGTTTTCAAACTGCTTTTTCTTTTATTAAATTTCTGTTTATAATTGCTGCTGATCCAAAGTTCCTAAAAACAAAAGCTTTGCACTCCGATGGTACCGTTCTATTTGTCATCTTCGCAGATTTTTCTATATTGCATCCTTCCACTGGCATGTAGAATAATAAGCTAACATCTTGGTCGGTTACTTTCATTCTTTCTTCACCAAATACAAACACGTCTTCAGTTGGCGAGTAACAAGCGTAAATTTCATCTAAATTTTCCTGATGTTTTTGCTCTCTTTCAACTCAAATTTGTCATCATAAAAATATTAAAAAAACTCGTAGAAAGGAGTGCACTTCAAAATATCAATTTATTTTTTGTTCATTGCTTTTTTTCTCCTTTTACCAACTTTATGATCTTGTATACAGCTTGCAGACTGCATCTATAAGCTGTAACTTTTTTGTCTCCTCATCTGCTATAATTTCTTTCTTTTTCTCTTCTGCTGCAGCCAAATCACTCTGTCTTGGCCTCGAATTAACAAAATCATCATCCTTGTTAATACAAAAGAAACATTAACGATAAAAAAGCAATTGTTTGTTATTATTATATAAACATGCAAAGAATCATATACAAACAACATATTGACTTACAATGCTTATCACACATGTACTAATCATTTTTTAAATCATGTTAGTATTTGTTTTCCAAGCTTCCAGTGAGTAGATATCACTTTTTTTTTTATCAACTTCAATATTAGTTTCTATTTCATTTACTTTGTACATTATATAGGTGTCATTTTTTTTTACGTATGTAGGTATCAGCATTTATTTTTAATACTTTTCCATTGAATAGACATCAGTTTTCTTTATTTTAAGATATCAGTTCTAATTTTTTGCATATATACTATTGCACAAGTATCTTTTCTTTGAATAATGTTGATGAACTAATTCAAACTTAATAGGTATTTTGACCAACAATCAACATTATTACTTTAATAAAACAACTTCATTATTATAATTTTACCACTACTCTTCTGCAAAATCATAATTCACCAATATCTATTTGCATTGGTTTGATGTTTCGTACATACCAATGTACTTGACTTTACTGTTTTATTTTTGGAAGACAACAATATCATAGTACAGTATAAAATAGTAGGAGTTATCTCACCGAATTCTCTTCAATAGCTTCAGATGCTTTTGCTTCAATTGTTTTTTTTTTTTCCCCACTATTTTCTGTTAAATATGTACAAAAGTTGTTACGAAATGAATAACAGTACCAGTTTTTCATTTTTAAGGTATCATTTACCTTCCTTTTGTTTTCATTTCTCTTCATCTTTTATACTTCGGCTAGTCTTTTTGGATCATTATACTTCTTTGACCTAGTTTCCATAGTTACATATCTAGGAATTGTAACCACTGGGATTTCTTTAGCATTTTGAGCACCAATATTATCAGATTGTTTCTCACCTGCCATTTACTTCTTCTTTTTCTGCAGCAATTGTCACAGTTTCTTTTGTAGCAGCTGTTTCTTCCTTGTTTTGACATTCAACGGTATCATCCCTTATTTTCTGCTGCACTATTTTCAGAATCTGTTGTTGTACCATTGTAAAGAATCTCCTAATTCTATTATTAAATCTGTGGTAGAATTTAGGTGTTTATTTTCAGAATGTAATATGGGTAGGTATTCATTATTTCTTAGATAACAATTATGTTCTTGTTTATCTAATGAAATGGTTATATATTAGACAAAATGAAGCATTATTATTTTGTACCTTCAAACCGATTTTGCAGTAGCCATACCACTTTATAAATTAAAACACGTGAGGCAAAATCCTTAGCAGTTGGATAAAGAAAAAACCCTACTAGTTTATGGTCGTGAAGATATACTATCCGACTATGCTACAATAAAAAACAGGACGAAGGATGTTTACAACTATAAGCTGGATTAGGCAATTTGAGCACCACGGGGAAAGATATTGCACCCACAGGGAAGGATAACACTAGAAGTTGCATAGCGGCAATCACAAACAAGTACAAGTACAAACCCAGAATCTAAATGAAATTTAATCTGTAGACCATACCTACGCAACACAAATAGTAAGAACCAACCGACAGGCAAGAAAACGTCCCAAGTCAGAACATGTCCTCAAAAGAAAGGCGTTGCTCACCGCGGGCCATAGGTATTCAGACCTGTTGCATTTTGAGAGTGGTGGGAGAAGCTTGGCCAGCAAATGCCTTGGACAGACGGGGACTGGACTGAGGGGTTTTACCATGCTAAAGCCAAAGCATGAACATCCATACTCAGCTACAACAAAATACAGGGGGAACAAACTCCACCCACTAGTCTATTGTCGTGGTCGATCTTAGCAATTCCCAAACAAATACAGAACAACCAAACACTTTAGACGAGGCCATCCTACGTGTGAAAAAAACAACAACAAAAAAACCAAAACCACAGACAACCAAACCAAGGAGCAAATGGGGTGCGAAAAAACGTGGGTCTTAGAATTTCGCCTGAAAGCCAAACTTCACCTTTTTTTTGGGGTCTAAGTAACTAATGTCGTCTTTTTTATTTTCTTCTTCCCTCGTTTGTTTTTCTTTCAATTCTAATCGAAATGCAAATCATCCATTAATTATATTCATTTTACATCGTTAATTGGATTTTTGTGATTCTTTTACTGAATCGATCTCGATCTCAACATGTAATTTTAACCTAACTTACATTTGAATGTTCGATCCATCTTATTTATTTTCTATTGTTTCTTTGTTATATTTTCTCTATCTTAAATCCATCTGAATTTATACGTTATTTGCGTCAATATGTCCGATTGGGTTTCAACCAGTAGAGAAGAACACGAGTATGTTTTGGGACACGCTGGGATTTTTTTTCAAGATTTTAATGCTATGTTCATGTAGCATTTTCTTACTGTTTAATATTTTCTCATATAAATAGCTATTATTTTTTCCTTTAATAACTACTAGTGCTTTTCTTTCCACTCTATATCTTAATTTATTTAATTTTGACTGTATACGTTTTTTTAACCACTCATAGTATCTTATGTGATTTATATTTGAATCTGTTTATCATTTTTCTTTGGCAGGAACAATGTTGGGAATAATATCTTGGCTTTGTTTTTACATGATGAGAGTAGCTACTCTATTCGACTAAACATGGGTTGTTCTTTATTTGCTGTTAAGAATAACATATGTGTATATTGGACACGTCTTACTCCTTGTTCTATTGAAATATCATATACTTTGGAAAGTAAGATTATCAAAGTTGATACTAATTCGGATTTGCATATGATATAGTGCTTTCAAATTTACAAAAAGAGTTCTTTTTTTGTTTTCACTGTTAAGTCGTGCCTTCATTTTTTTGGAGCTCAATGTTAATAGCAGTTTTTCAGTTAATTATAATCAGCAGAGCATTTCAGTTTAATCTGGTTCTTATAATATCAAGTCTTGTGGAGAATCAAGTTCTTATTTGAAAGATATTATGAAGAAAGAGTCTCAAGTGAATCTTATGGATTTTATTGGTTATTGTTTTAGTGGTGCTAAAGATTCTAGGGAGTTTTTAATGGCTTATCAAATAAAAGAAGGACATGAATTGATTTTCATTAAAAATTGTCCCGAAAGAGTATTTGTCATTTGCTCTTGGAATAAGGAAGGTTGTAAATTCAATTTAAATGCTTCTTCGAATCATAGACAGCCTCTACAATTCTTTGTTAGAACTTATAACTTGAACATTCTTGTGGTGCGAGATTAAGGGATGTTAAGAAAGTTCGTATTCCTAGTAGATTTATTAAATCTTTGATTATTGATCAAATTAGAGATGTTCCTATGAATAAACCGAAAGATATTATGACCGAATTTAGAAGAGAGTTTAATTTTAATCTTTCTTATTATTGTGCATACTCCAGAAAACAATTGGCTTTGAAGGAAATTTACGAAGACGATGCTATGTCATACAATGATTTAAATTGGTATTTAGAGGCCTTGAAAAAACCCAATCCAACAAGTTTTGTTTCTTTGGATGTGGATCCATCGAGTCAACAATTCGAAAGAGTTTGCATTGGACTTAATGCTTACTTAGTTGGTTTTCGACATTGTCATTGTAACGCCCTGGTTTTTGACTGACTTTATAATACAATTTATTATAGATATTTCAGTAATCTATTTATATTAAATAAATAGATATTGGGAAAATTTCAAGAATAATATATTTGAATGGTTTAAAATATTTTGACCATTTTGTGTGTGTGTATGTGTATATATATATATATATATATATATATATATATATATATATATATATATGGTGAGAGTTATATTGCACGTGAACTCTCCCCCTGAATTCTAACAACACAATCTCCCACTCATTCTCTCTCTTCCCACTAAAAAAGAATATTTAAATGGGAAGAGGGAGAATGAGTGGAGGATTGTGTGATTGGAATTCAGGGGGAGAGTTCAAGTGCAATATAAGAGGTGTAGCGGAACTCTCCCCTATATATATATTGGGTGCGTTTTTTAGAGGTTCCTATTAAGTTTCAAAATAAAAAAAAACCCGCTCAACGTTTCATATACATTTCCGGTCCCTATTTTTCAACAGCCGCCTCCTACAATCAAGAATCCGCTCCCTACTTTCACGTCCAGCCTACCCACTTCGCTCCCTTCGCTCCTTCGCTTTTTACAAAAAAAAAAAAAATGTGCGGCCATGTATTAAAAAAAAAAAAAAATTCAAAAATCGTAAAATAATTGCAGCAGTCCACGGAAATTGAAAGCAAAAAGTTGCATATATATATATATATATATATATATATATATATATATATATATATATATATATATATGCAAAATATGCCAATAGTTGCATACTTATATGCAATAATTGCATATGCACAAAATAGGCAAACGTTTTGCCTGCAGATTTGTTGCACATATGTGTGCATAATTTCGCATTATTTGCACAGCCGAACGCAAATAAAAATAACTGAATTTCATGGTTTTGAATTTGTGCACATATATATGCAAAAAATTGGAATTTGTGCATAATATTATGCATTTAACTGCATTTTTCGCTGTTTTTTTCTTGTTTGATTTTATTTTTTTATATGTTTATGATTTTTTTTAACTGAATTAATGGTCGAATGAATAATTTATTTAAATAATAATTTTCGTATTTTTTTTTACTTTTTTTTTCCATTTATTTCGCAACTTTTGAAAAATAGGGACCTAATTTATAATAAGTTAATCACTGGATGTGAGCCTAATTAAGTTTGCTTTTAGGGACCTGAGCCTTATTTTCACACACACACACACACACACACACACATATATATATATATATATATATATGATCAGGGAGCCCCCCTGAATTTCAGCCCCCCATTTGCATCTGAACTACAGTCATTTATTTATATTAAAGAATGTGAGTGGGAAGTGAGAGAATGAGTGGAAGGAGAGAGGATGTGGAATACTTGGTTATGGTTGAGGGGCTTTTGGGGTGCTGCAATGTTTATTATATTATTTTATATTTTTATATTTATTTAAGCTCTTGTAAAAAAATATTGTTAATATTGGATTTGAATAGTATTTTAAAATCTATGAGTATATTTTAAACTATTATATGTATACATGGATATATGTATATGTACAAGTAAAATTTTGTTTTAACACTTTGTTGGCATTCAAACTAGTTTTAATTCATGTAATTATAAATTACTTTGGGTTTCGTAGAGAAATTGACATGAATATATCCATTTTTGCGTACCAAAGCAACAATTAAGGACATAGACATAAATATAGGCTACATAATAACTGGAAACCTTAGAAGCTAAGTTTGGTTATTTAAAACAATTATTGCACATGGGTTTGTACATGCAATGGAAGGACTGGACATGCTAAAGCTATGTGTACAACAATAAAGCATAACATAGCATGTCTTTCAACCCAATAGTTATGCATCATTCCTTCACATCCAAAGAAATAGACAGCCTAGATTGTAGCAGCCTTAGGTTATCAAAATCATGCCATTAATATCTTGAATTGCTTGCGAGCCAAGGATGTATTTTAAAAGCCATTTGTACCAATGCTGTACAAGTACATGCATGTGCATAGGCTGGTGTAGCGGTGACCAAACAATTCCTTTCAATCAAACTGAAATGTCGCAGCTAGTCTACCTTATCAAGCCTATACACTAGGCAATAGTTTACCATTTGTTGCCATCTATATACACACTAGTACCCCCTCACGAATTCATCAGCAAAGAAAAGCTTAAAAACTGAAATGTCGGTGAAGTTTAAGTGAGCCTCGTGTGTAGTGGTGATAGCAGTATGAGGAGGAAGGTGGATGTGTATTTAACAATTTAGGGTTAAACACCCAGAATTCACCACTGACGATCGAAGGCTGAACGGACAGTATGGGTGAGGTCAGGATGGGGAGTTACACGTGCGAGGGTAGTCTTGGTGGTTGCAGGCCGATGGGATGATGTGTGCACGTGCCCGTGCTTGGGTGTGGGCATGAAGATTCTAGAGCAAGAAGTAAGAAATGAGGAATGGAAAGAGTCCTTCGCCTGTTGTGAATAAGTGAAGCCAGGAAGGACTTGGGTCCGGTATCTTGGGAAATGAAATATTATATGTATGTATAAAACTAATTATAACAAAGAATGAAGATAACTCGGTCATATGGCAAAGTCATCTTAAGGCATTAGTTGAAGATGGTGATTGGTACAACGTCCCAGATGAATAGTTACAAGTATTCTAGCTACTTGCGTTATTATGATCAGTAGTATATGTAAATCAATTTATTTTCAACTCAGATGTAAGCATAGCTCAGCAAATGTTTGGGTAACAGCATGAGCTGGTGATGAGGAGACTCAGGAAAGATTGGGAAAAAGGAATTTGTGGTTTTGGAGAGTCTGTATTACTGTATAGGGAGTGATTTCAGAGAGTTTACGGTTGAAACAGCTTGAAAAGCAAAGTGCAAAATGAAACATAATGCTAAAAAGGAATGAAGTGATGAAACAAAATATTTACAAAATGAAATGTTGTGTCTTTTCTTTTAAGTGAGTTGGATGCTGTAAAAACAGAACTCCACGAAGTGTAACAGGAAAATGAGCAAACAATTTGTGTAAAAATGACTAAAATGAAAAAATTAAAATAAAAGACGAGTGAGATAAGGAAAGAAGAGAAAAACGCAGTAGGTAAGAGGGATAAGAAATCAAAAGGTGAAAGCAGACGCAAAGAAAAGAAGGGGAGGGTGAATACGTGGGTCTGGGTTTGCGTTGGGCCTTATTGAGTTTGAGAGGAAAGGGAAAAATAAATAAATAATGAGGAGGACCGGGAGACTATGGGCTCAAAAGCGACTGTTGTGCATACTCGTTGACAGGTGTTAATTGTTGGCATTAATTCTTGACATTATGGACACGTGTTGGGTAAGGAGGTAAATGACAGATTTAACAATTTCCCTTTGCATTAATCCTTGACAGATGAATTAACACGTGTCGGCGAGTATGCACAACAGTCGCTCAAAAACAGTCGCTTTTGAGCGACTGTTGTTAGCATTTCCCAAGGAAATAAACAAAAAGAAAGTAGGAAACAAAAGAAGAAATGGAAATAAGTTATACAAGAGTTTTCTATTAAAAGTATAAATTATATATTTAGGATATATAGAAATATTTATCTTAAAGGAAATAAAAGGAAGTAGGGTTGTGATAGTGGATGAAATCAGGAGAGAAGATGGCAGCCGATCAAACGGGGATCGGTGTAAATAGAGTTGTACTTGGTCAAAATAAATAAATTATTTTATTATAAATTAAAATAAATAAGAAGATTACATATCCACTTAGTCAAAAATCCAGATGCGTGATTCCAGTTGTAAGTAATGGATGACGGATGATAGCCAGTAATAGTGTGGTGTGATTAATTCAATTGTTTTAAAATAAACATTGAAATAATATTATTATCGACTTAGGTCGATAAATATAACTAAAATCAAGAAATGATTTAAAAGTTGAATTAACAACAATTAAACCATGTATTGAATATTCATGTAAACGTGAATTTATAAAATGGTTAGATAAATAGAATTTGATCTTGTACGAATAAATATTAATGAAATCAAGTTGAATTCAGAAGGAAGAATATTTACAATCCAAAGTGCATATCGTTAGAAGCAAATGTTGTGCAAATAAGAAGGGGTGTGGAAGATATTGGTAAGAGGAATTTGGTTGACCGATAACAATGGATTATTCTAAAGTTCAGAAAATCAAATGGAATAGAGATAAATCAAAAGAGATGTTAATCTGGTAATCGATGAAGTCAATTTTAAGGAAGTATATTTTACTTTCTGTTTTAAATAAGAAATAAAATTAATTATATATTGATTTAATTATTCTTCTAAAGAAATATAATAATAGTTATATCGTTAAGTCGTGTATACTGAAGTATGGATTATAACGATACAGTTATAATTAATAATATAAATGATATTCTAAACTGAATAAAATCCTAGATAGATATGATTTGAAATAATCATTTTCCAAGATCAACCAGTTCATGAACGACGATTATTTTAATTGTGATGAATCAGTGTGATAGTTGTTTTTGTTTGATTTAAATGTTGTGGTATGACCTAATAGACTTGTTCAGTTTAATTTAATCATTTACAAGTCGTATTAAGATGATATAAAATTATTGCTAAAATTCTGGAATTTTATACGATAAGTTCTGATAATCAATATGAATCTTGAAATTTGTTGAATATGATAAACTAATCATTTATGTACCATTTGTCCCTAAAAGATTTTAACGTTCATCGATCTAAAGAGACCGGGATTGGTTTTCTAATATGAAATCCAAATACCACTTTGTTTCGATGTAGGCGTTAATTAATTTGAAGTCAAATTGAAGACCTATTGAAGATGGTGTTTATGCAAGGACTGTTCTATCAATCCTATGTAGAAATTGGCAAAGATGGATTTACAAGATAGTGCCTTCGGTTTGTCCAGTCCTAGGACAACTTGTATGGAAGAATGTCTGACAGAGTATGCCTAACAAATTGCGTAAGTTGATCTCTTCAAAACTATGTTTGGAGGCGGATAAATTCGTTTTTCTTAGCTTTATACCCGTGGTTTTGGGGAAATCAATTTGTGATTTGACGAGTTTGACAATGTGACATTCAAAATGAATGAAGATGTGATATCTAAAGGTAAGTTTTGACCTTAAGCCTCACAACCGGGAAGTGACAAAAATTGGGCAGGCAGCATGGCTAAGTAGGTCGCTCCTAATTAGGGTGTATTGTCACCATCTAAGGAATATTCACTTTGTTACTTCTTTCGCTTCTATTTCTCCCGGGAATAGTTATGTTGGTACCAACCATAAGGTGATAATATATTCGATACACTCAAGAGAAATGAGTGGTCGGTCTTGCGTGGCCGGGTATTGTTCTGAAGTTCAGAAAATCAAATGGAATAGAGATAAATCAGAAGAGATGTTAATTTGGTAATTGACGAAGTCGATTTTAGGGAAGTATATTTTACTTTCTGTTTTAAATAAGAAAATAAAATTAATGATATACTGATTTAATTATTCTTCTAAAGAAATATAATAATAGTTATATCGTTAAGTCGTGTATACCGAAGTATGGATTATAACGATACAGTTATAATCAATAATAATAAATGATATTTTAAACTGAATAAAATCTTTGATAGATATGATTTGAAATAATCATTTTCCAAGATCAACTAGTTCATGAACGACGATTATTTGAATTGTGATGAATCTGTGTAATAGTTGTTTTGTTTGATTTAAATGTTGTGGTATGACCCAATAGACTTGTTCACTTTAATTTAATCATTTACATGTCTTATTTAGATGATATAAAATTATTGTTAAAATTCTGGAATTTTATATGATAAGTTCTGATAATCAATATGAATATTGAAATTTGTTGAAAACGATAAACTGATCATTTAAGTACCATTTGTCCATAAAAAGATTTTAACGTTCATCAATCCAAAGAGACCGGGATTGGTTTTCTAAAATGAAATCCAAATACCACTTTGTTTCGACCTAGGCGTTAATTAACTTGAAGTCAAATTGAAGACCTACTGAAGACAATGTTTGTGCAAGGGACGTTCTATCAATCTTATTTAGAAATTGGCTAAGATGGATTTAAAGGATAGTGTCTTTGGTTTGTAAAGTCCTGGGACAACTTGTATGGACAAATGTATGACAGAGTATTTCTAATAGATCACGTAAGTTGATCTCTTCAAAACTATGTTTGGTGGCGGAGAAATTCGTTTATCTTAGCTTTATACCTGTGGTTTTGGGGAAATCAATTTGTGATTTGACGGGTTTGACAATATGACATTCAAAGTGAATGAAGATGTGATATCTAAAGGTAAGTTTTGACCTCAAGCCTCACAACCTGAAAGTGACAAAAATTGGCCAGACAGCCTAACTAAGTGGGTCGCTCTTAAGTAGGGTGTATTAACACCATCTAGAGAATATTCACTTTGTTACTTCTTTCACTTTTGTATCTCCCGGGAACGGTTATGTTGGTACCAACCGTAAGGTGACAATATATTCGATACACTCAAGAGAAATGAGTGGTCGGTCATGTATGGTCAGGTTGCAAGAAGTTATTGTCGAACCCAGTGTATTCCCCTCTAGAGATACATTATTGGAAGGTGGTTCCATACCTTGTCATAGTCGGAATCCAATCTCCAATATGCGCTCGCGGTTTGATTGTATACTATATATGTAGAACGTGAGATGCAAGCGTTCTGCTAGGTGATTATTTATTTGTGATTTGATAGACATTATTATAATATCAAAAGAGATTTTATATAAAGACGCTTTGGGTTATTGTAAGGTAAAAACCATCAGTGTTTATGTGTGGATCGGTCTTACGATTATCTTTTCTTTCGACATGTTTTGAAAGTTAAATCAAGTATTGTAGAAGCTCATTAGGGAAAAACCTGTTCCATGCTATACGACGTGGTCTTATGAGATATTTTTTAAAACTGTTTTAAAATCGTTAACTCACACCAGTCCCATGACTGACCCAGAGTTTATTTTCTATGTTTTTCCCTAAACTCTTGGGTGCTCAAATTTGTATGGATAGTCAAGTAGTTCAGGATTTTACAGATTTATCTGGAGGAGCTCGAAGCAGGGGGCTCAAACATTAGATATATAAAGTTTATATCCATTATTATGTATATATGATATACTCTGAAGTTGTATGTAAGTTCAAATACAGTTTTGAAATTCCAAAAGTTATGTTAGATAATATATTTCATTCATCCGCTGTGAGATCTTATCCGTTCTGATTCTGTCATGTTGTCTTTTTCTTTTCTTCTATTCTAACTTTTCTATCTTATCTATTCTCATCTTCTAATTTCTTTCTTTGGCATCTGAGTTTTAGTGCTCTTTGGGTTGGACTTATGTTGTGTTTGGTCGGCTCAAAGTGTACCAAAATTCGGGTCGTCACACTTGGTATCACAACTGAAGGTTGAGTAATAACTTGGCATTGTGACGTAACTTGATAGAGATAAGATTAGTAATATCCTAGATTGAGTTTGAGTGTGTGTATATATATATCTTATACTATAATGCAAATTCTTGGATTGTGGTGAAGCTTTTTCGCTTTTCCACAACTGGCCTTCACCCTCCACGCACTTAATACAAATGGCAGGTTACACTCGATGGCAATCCAGACTTTTTCAGTCTTATTTTCTATAACCCACTCATACATTGGTTACACACACGTTTCCTTTTCCTTCCGTTTCCACCGCCTTCCTTTGTTCCCTTCTCCAATTTCTTCTCCAATTTTTCATGCCGTCAATTTCCTTTCCTCCTCCCAACCCTAAATTTCTTCTTACTGTCGTCATTATTCATAGCTCGTTTCCTTCACACTTTCTTTCCTTCCCCACTCACCTATTACTTCCATCACTCCTTCACATCTGAGACTTCACCTTCCTCCTTCTCCTCTTGCCGTCCCGACCAATACTCAAAATCCAAGAGGACTTCACAGATTCGTCCCGACCGATACTCAAAATCCACGAGGTCTTCACAGGTGAAATTGTTATATATTTCCGTCGTTCCTCCTCCTTGGTTTATTTTTTTTTCAGATCTGATGTTGTACTCTTCATTTTCAGATCTGTTAGTAACTACTGTTGATTATCAGTATTTGAGCAACTGATACTGCAGGCAAAAGAAGTTGTAAGCTATGCTGAACTATGCTTCAGGTGAATAAACCTAAATTACTATTGAAAGTGGACGACAATACCACAATGATGGCTTCAACTTTTAACTGCTACGGTGCTACCAGAAAAATACAGGGGAGAAAAGTATGTATTGATTAAGGTGATTTAATCAATGTGAATTGTACAAACTTATTATATCTTTAGTTTAATTAGTCTTCTCATCATCCATGCTATAATGCTTCGATTTTCCTATAAAATCATGTTCACATTAAGAAGAATGATCTACCTTTTTTTTGTCTCGATCATGGTAGTCTAAAAGCATGTTCACATTTACAAAATTTCATTGTCGAATAAGTTGAATACTGCTGAAATCATTTATTATATCGTACAATTATTATAAGTACTTAATATTATTTTATCAAACTTTTCTCCACATTTTTTCTTTATCCTATGAGCATTTTATTTGTATTGTGTGACATATGAATATGTGATGCGTAGACGATCAATTCTTCAGCAGGTCATGCTTTTCCAAATAATTTTCAAATATGGAACATGCTAAATTTCTTTGGGTACCTGATTGCTTTAACTTTAATGCGTTTTACCAACTTCTATACATTGCAAAGTTTCTCACCGTTTTTTATTTGCCCTTTATGCATTTTATTTGTATTGTGTGACATGTGAATGTGTGATGTGTAGCGGATCAATTCTTCAGTACGCCGTGCATTTCCTTTCTATTTTAACATCCTCTATATTCTATTTTACATGGACTCTTCATAATTCAAATAATGAATTTTTTAAATATGAATTTTATGGTCAGGCCACCATGTGGTACCTAATTAATGTTATGTAACATGCTAAATTTCTTTGGGTACCTAATTGCTTTAAGTTTAATGCGATATATGCAGGCAAATACAAAGATGACTATTGCTAGAGATTTGGGTTTTCTTCCCTTCTGCAACTCATTCAAAATGTGTATCTGTGCCCTTCTCTCTTCATGACTATTACCATATTAAAACGTAATCTTCTCATTTATGTTATGTTAGCTTATTAAGATTTGAACTTCAATATGTAGGTTTTCACAAACAGTGTGCCCGTTCTAAACCAGGAATTTTTATATGTTTATTTTATTTTATCTACTATGTCGACAAACAAAATTTAGATTACTCTAATTTTCACTTACCTTTGAGGATATGCATTTTTTTTAACTGACTGGTACTAGATTTGAGAACTGAAATTTTTGAGTAAACTGGGATTTATGTTTACTATTGATTTTTATCTACAGGTTGCATATACATGCACACTGAAAGATCATTGTTACTGACATACTGCAAAACTGATGTTATAAAAAGGAAGAGGAGATACTCTAAAACTGATGTCTGGAGGGGAGCAATGAAATATAGCAGGTATACATTTTCCATGTTTAACTATTTATTTTGGTTTCCACTATTATATTTATGCACTCTCTATCCCAATATATATATATATATATGTATGTATATGTATAAGTGTAGATATATATATATATGTTTATCCAAAATGACAGTCATCATTCTATTAGTTTTACTACTCTCTTCCTGTACATCTTTAATTCTAATATCTACTACTACAATTCTTTTTTTTTTTTTTGGGTTGATGGTCCTCATGCAATACTAATAATACTATGTTCATGTGAGAGCCTTATGTGACTACATCTGTATCCTCTGACAATAACTGAGTTTTGTACTAATGGATACAACCGGGATCCTATGGTAATTTACTATGCTAAATCTAAGATAGCAACCCTACTATAAAACATTGTTTACCAAGTACAAAATTAAACCATGGTTGAATTACTATTAATTGATACAGGTTTATTATAATGGTCAGCTACATTATGTACGAACACTTAAACATGAGTTTGCTATTTTTTTCTCACTACATATTTTCTATGGTCTGTCATTATACAAATATATTTCTGAGGTCAAATTTTAGGATTCATGTATGAATAACAAATTATTCAAGTAATATCATACTTTTTGTTTATTACTGAAATGAAATAACTTTCTAAATTTTGCATGTCCTATATTCTGCATATATGCATTGAAAAATAGAGTTCTAGGTCGCAATGATGCAAATAAGAAAGGTCCACATTAATGTGACAACAAGCAATTTCGCTCGATCCGAACCAGTCGCTAAACCGATCTAGACCATTCGAAACGCCTGATTGTTTTGAGAACAAGACAACATAGAACGCAGACGGAAGAACATTTCATTGTATATTACAACAATACCATCAGATTACAAGAATATACAGAGTATAAATGAATAAATATTACACAGGAAAATATCAGAGATTACAATACATTACATAGCAGCGGAAAATAATACAATACACAACTAGAAGAGACATACAGATACAAAGCTTTCCGGATATCATTCCAGCTGTAAACCAGGATCCTGTGAATATAAATCTGCAAAACCAAAACTACTAGCTGCCCGTGTCAAAATAAGGGCACCCAAAGTTTAGGTTAAAACAATAAACTCCAGGTCAGTCATGTGACTGGTGTGAGAACAAAAACAGTTATTATTCTTTATTTTTAAAGTTAGGTAAATCAAGGGACCACGCCGTATAACACGGAACGGGTTTCCTCCCAAGAATACCAGTGCATCAAACAAACAACGCAATGCTAAATAAAGAAAAATGAAGCTGTTATAAGACCCAGGTCCTATCACACAATGCAACGCAAGCCGGGGGATAGGGTTTTCCCTTATAACAGCCAAAGAATGCTTGATACGTTTTAAAACAAATCATTTGATACTATTATAAGTGCATAGTGTATAAAACAACTTCAAATCATAAGTATCAATCATAGGCGGCACGGGTACCATATATCATGTCGCCATACTAGTTCTACAAATAAAACCGCAAAATCACGTATTTGGAAGTTGGATTTCCATCTATGAACCGAGGCCAGGGATCGTCCTCTACCGATTCGAGACTGTCTAGCCCGAGTCTCAGGCAAACATGCAGACAAGCCTTGGATCCTCAGGGCCGGTCCACCGATGTGGATTATTATGTCTGAACACTACGTTTCTCCGCCCTTTGGGGCGTAAATGAGCCAACGAATGGCTCCATCAGACCCGGTTCGTCCGATCTAACCGAGGCGCCTCGCAACAGCAACAACCACACAGGTGAAAAGTATATAAATGTCAGGGCTGGTAGGTCACTGACACCACCCTAGCTAGAAAGAAACGCATGTCCTCCCTGACGTCCTCTCCCGTTTTGGTTCACAACCGGGGTGTGAGGCTCGCGAATTCACGTTACACAAAGCTGTGCCACACAGGCTGTGCTTTGATCATCACCACAAGACTTTGCTTTTCAATAGAAGCCTCGATCAATTGCCACTTAGGCATGCCACACAGGCAATTCACTCTATGCGTTTGATATCCATCAATATATAACCCCTGAGCTCGTACGTCTCAGAGAAGGGCGTTAAGCAAGAGAATAAATTCTCCGCCGCCAAACAGATATATATATTTAATAGAAATCACTCACACGGACTAAAATCCAATGTCAGACACACAGTCCATTTACAAGTCCGTTCTGGGTCTGAACGAAACCGGAGGCACCTAGTACCCCGCATATCCATCGATCTCCAAGTACGTCTGGACGATCACCAACTATTTCCATCTTTTTGGGTGTACAGCCCAATCAAGATCATCAGTAATCACTCAAACGACGTGAAGACCTCCGGTCTTTGACCACCGTCTTCATCTTCGACTTATCGTCGTATCAGTTATTCAGAATGGGATAAACCCGGTCTTTCCGAATAACTCACGTATATTTTAAATAAGTGTTACACAAACACAACATACGCCTCATTCCAATTCATCAGTCACTAACCGTAAATTAATAAAGAGAATGTTTTCCCAAATATTAACCCCGAAGGCCGAAACCAACATCAGATCAATATCCTGAAAACCATTCTGCTTGGCTAACCGACAGTTAGTTTCTAATTTTCACATTCATAGGGAAAGGTTCCCATTAATTTTATCCAAGATAAATTCCTTGAATTTATTCTTTAATCATCTTTTGAATTTCGATTCAACTAGTCGGGATTAACGAACCTTACCGAAGTAATCATTTTTTTTAATTTCCCAATCCCAACCTATTCATCCCATGAAGTAAAACTGGTTATACTTCATATCTAACACCACGGTGTTATCGGTAAATTCAATTACCATTTCACGTTCAAATCTAATTAAAGATTTAACTAACGCTTGGAGCAAAACTGGTGATATTCCATTTCGATTATTTCAATCTAATTAAAGATTCATTAAAACTCCACTTAGTTTTAATCGTTAACTGGGTTAAAGAATCAGTGTCATTTAAAACACGATTCACGATAAACCCAAAATCACATTCCATTAATTATCGGGTTAAAGAACGAGTGTTATTTAAAATACTGTCCACGATAAACCCAAAAATCAATATCTATTCAATTCCAATTAAATATTATTTAATTGGTACACTTCATTAAATCTAAATAAAAAGATTTAATCTTTTCTCAACTGGGTTCAAGAACAGTGTTAGTCAAGACACCATTCACGAAATCCAACATCGAAATATTCCGAAGACAATTTCGATTCAAATCCATTCCAATGCAGTCATTGGAAATTTTGGTTATTTTCAAAACCATTTCAAATTCAATTTATTTATTTAAAAATAAATAGAATTATAATTCTATTTCAAAACTAGTTCAATTCGATAAAAATCTATTTTTACTTTTTCAAATATGTAGTTTTTCATCCCGATTCTTTCTAAATCGTTTATTATGATTTTACATAAATTATTACTATTTTTAATAATTTTATCAAGGCCCGTACAGTCGATTTCCATCAACGGCCATCGAACTGCACTTACAGCGACCCTTTTTCAAATTTGATTTGGACATAATTCCAAATCTAACCGTTAGATTTCAAATTTCTAATATTCGTTAGAAAGCTCTTTTCGATACGAACCCAACGGTTCCGGTTTTAGGAGAATCCGACGGTCGGATCTCCCGTAATATCCGTTCGAAGTCAATGGTCGAAATTCGCGAACTGCCGCGGCGCGGCGCGTTCTATTCAGGCCATTATATTATATATATAATATATATAATATATACTTTGTCGATTTCCTTTTTCAAAACGTATTTTATAAATTGTTTTAAATTCGTTTTCAAAAACGGTTTCAACTTCATATTCAATTTCAAATCAAAATTGAATATCCCAATATAAATTCGTTTTAAATTCATTTCAAATCGATTTCAATTTCAATTCAAATTCATTTATATTCAATTTCAATTCGAATTCATTTCTATTCATTTAAATTCGAATTCATTTCTATTCATTTTCAATTCGAATTTCAAATCTATTTCAATATTTATTGAAAAATGAATAAAATCGATATAAATATCGTTCATGTCAAAACGGCGTCAATCTAACCAACACGGCTTCATATGTTTCTATTTTCAAATATTCTATTTCAAATATTTCTATTTCAAATATTTCTATTTCAAATATTTCTATTCAAATATTTCTATTCAAATATTTTTATTTCAAATATTTCTTTTCCAAATATTTCTATTCAAATATTTCTATTCAAATATTTTTATTTCAAATATTTCTTTTTCGAAACTGGAATGAGGCCCAATCAATTACCATATAATGTTAATTATATGGATTTTCTACAACACATGTATATATCAACAACGATGAATAATCAATCATCATCCAAAGTGCATTCTACACTGTATAAGCATCAAATATAAATATTCAACGCTTATAACAGTCTGTCAATCAATCGATCGACATACAACTAAACAATCGGGATTAGTGTACGTCAAATATCTTCCCAATACCCGTGTGGGGTTTCAAACAATCAAACACAGATTTTATTTGTGCAGTTGGGCGATGTGTAAAATTTTATCGACCCAATCAATATCAGTCAATTGTGTGTATATAAACAAATCGTCCGATTTGTTTACTTTTATTTCATTTCATATACACGTTAAAAATTCTATTTTTAACTATAAAATATTTTAACTATATAAATATTTTATTTCATTTCACATCACATCACACAATCAACTATACAGCAAAATCAAACAAGCATACAAGCCGTCCATGGTCTGTGGACGACGGGTGTCGGGTGCTACTAAACACCGTCTGCATCCTAGTATATATTTCAACTAGAAAATTAAATTAAAGAGTGAGAGATTCTCACCGATTAGCTAATCCAATCCCACGGCTCTTCTTAGGTAGAAATCTTCGTCGTTCTGCCTCTTGTCACTTTCTCACTGCCCGTATTCACTACATATGTAAAAAAAATCGAATTTTTACTTTGCTATTCAATATATAAAAATCGAATTTTTACTATGCTATTCAATATATAAAAATCGAATTTTTACTATGCTATTCAGTATATAAAAATCGAATTTTTACTATGCTATTCAATATATAAAAATCGAATTTTTACTTCGCTATTCAATATATAAAAATCGAATTTTTACTTCGCTATTCAATATATAAAAATCGAATTTTTACTTTGCTATTCAATATATAAAAATCGTCACTTTTCTAAATTAAAAATATAAACTTTATATGCTAAAATCCTAACTTGATGTATATAGAAAAATCATGGCTTTATATGTTTAAATAAAATCAGGAAAAGATGAAAATAAAACAAAGAAACTCACGGTTATTGTCTTCAAATGGGGGAGGGATTGTCTGCGCATCGGAGGGGGTGTAGGCGGCCTGAGCAGGCGGGGCGCTGATGGAAGGTGGCGGCAGTCCTTTTCTCGGCAGTGGAGGGTTGGTGCTATTCGAATGGGGGGGGGGGGTCTCGATCTTTGGAGATGGCGACGGGGGGGAGGGGGGTTGGCGGCGCGGCTTGCAACGGGGAGGAGGGGGTGGCTGCCGAGGTGCGGGGGTAGTTCGGTAATGGTCTCGCGTTTGATCGGAAGAAGGAGGAGGCGAAGCAAAAGGGGGGGGGGTGACGGCGGAGGCGACTGGAGGGGGGGTGCGGCGTCGCGATGCCTGGCGGCTAGGGTTCCGCCCTCCTCTTTGTTTTTTTTATCTGTTCGATCTAATTACAGAAGAGAAAAGGGGGGAGTTTAGGAGAAAGGAAATATATATTTTTATATTAAATTTTATTTTAAAATTCAAAAAGTTTCCCTTTCCGTGCGAGCCCCAAATCGAACCCGCCGACTGTCGTCCATAGCGTTTTACTCCCATCCCGAACACAATGGGATATGTATCGCAAGCTGATTCGAGCGTTACGATCTGTTTTTGTCAAATTTACTTTTAAATCATTATATTGAATTTTAAACTTACATTTCAATTTACTGGGGTCACATACTAACTCGAAAAATTCCCGAAAAATATTTTCTAGCTTCGTATTGACGATACAGTCCTAACAAAACTAATTTCATCGAATTCTGAGACCGTTGGCAAAATGGCCATTTTCCAGTCGATTAAAATCAACTGAAAATGGTCAAACGCGTTTTCCTTTGCCACGCTCACATATTGATTCGAAAAAGTATGAAATTTGAAACCTAGCAGTAACTTTACATCACGGATCCAACAAAAGTGGTTTCGTCGAAATCCGAGGACGTTTGCAAAATTTCCATTTTTAAGGGCCTGAATTCCATAGCGACTATTCAGAATTTTCAACTGGACATATCTTTTGATTCCCGTTATGAAATTTCGATTTTTCTGATTCGTTGGAAAGATATTCTCAAATAGATCCCAATGTTTTTGGTTTCACTAAAATCCGGATTGTTTTGCACCCGGTACATTCAATTGAAGTTTGAAATCGAATTATCGAACTACCGCGCCATTTTCAATTCCTTTTATAAATATAAATAAATATTTATAATCTAACGACGATTCAAACGAATATATACGTTCGAATTATATTCAAAAAAAATTTCTCGTCGATATTATTTAAAATAATTCATTTTAAATAATCAAAATTCGCTAAAATTGCAAAAATAAAAATTTTAAACTGGCCCAGATTTTCGGGTTGTTACAATCTCCCCCACTTAAAACTTTTCGTCCCCGAAAAGGATCAAAGTCGAAAGTGGTTTGATTAATAAACTCTACGTTCAATCTGGCTTTCATTCTCCAACTTTTCAGTTTCTGAGAATTTTCAAATTCTTCAAAAATTTGGCTAACACCCTAAATTTTTGAAAAATTTCGCCATAACCTCCCCTGCACCGGGAGCCACGGGAAAATCCCGAAATTGCCATACAGGCCTTCTGATCTCAAAAAGAAAAAGAAAAAGCCAAGCAGCTAGCCAATAGGCTCATAAAATCATCCTCACCCAAACAAAACAGTAAATTATAGTAAACATGTACCTATTTGTCGGGCAAACAAATTTTATTCTCTGCTCTAGCCTCCTTGCTATGACCTGTTCAATGTAAGTACATATATATGCAAGCAAATGCGACCAATTTTCAATACAATTCAATATTTGATTCAATTAGGCATAATGGTTCAAAATTATCAACCAATTAAACAAACAAAACAAACATCAATCAATTAGTGAATTACCATTTGAAATTCATAACTTTGATATATAGTCAAAAATCAGATTTTTGATGCCAAATCATAACAATAGGCCCTATCTAATTTCGGTTCTCACACCAGTCAATAGGAAATATATAGAAATCTCACTTTCGTCACTCGAATATAAGCACTGATGATGAGGCCTCATCATCAGAATCATCTCCGGGCACTAGAGTGTGATTCTATATCTATCCAGTATATTAAAATTTCGAAACACACGTTTGCAAGACGTATATGCAAAATCTCTATATACTGGACTGTCCTAATCAATACAAATAGATAATCAAATACGAATAGTTGATTTAAATTTTCAAAACAAAATTTGTTTTCACTTTCAAAAATACTCTTCACACTCGTTCTAGGATACTACTGATCCCATCTCTAACGAGTCATTCCCATTGGATATTACTAATCCAATATCTGATGAATTCTTTCGTATGGTTCTAATGTGTCTTGTCCTCTTAGCTTTGTAAACCAAAGCTCTGATACCAAATGTGACAATAAGCAATTTCGCTCGATCCGAACCAGTCGCTAAACCGATCTAGACCATTCGAAACGCCTGATTGTTTTGAGAACAAGACAACATAGAACGCAGACGGAAGAACATTTCATTGTATATTACAACAATACCAACAGATTACAAGAATATACAGAGTATAAATGAATAAATATTACATAGGAAAATATCAGAGATTACAATACATTACATAGCAGCGGAAAATAATACAATACACAACTAGAAGAGATATACGGATACAAAGCTTTCCGGATATCATTCCAGCTGTAAACCAGGATCCTGTGAATATAAATCTGCAAAACCAAAACTACTAGCTGCTCATGTCAAAATAAGGGCACCCAGAGTTTAGGTTAAAACAATAAACTCCAGGTCAGTCATGTGACTGGTGTGAGAACTAAAACAGTTATTATTCTTTATTTTTAAAGTTAGGTAAATCAAGGGACCACGCCGTATAACACGGAACGGGTTTCCTCCCAAGAATACCAGTGCATAAAACAAACAACGCAATGCTAAATAAAGAAAAATGAAGCTGTTATAAGACCCAGGTCCTATCACATAATGCAACGCAAGCCGGGGGATAGGGTTTTCCCTTATAACAGCCAAAGAATGCTTGATACGTTTTAAAACAAATCATTTGATACTATTATAAGTGCATAGTGTATAAAACAACTTCAAATCATAAGTATCAATCATAGGCGGCATGAGTACCATATATCATGTCGCCATACTAGTTCTACAATTAAAACCGCAAAATCACGTATTTGGAAGTTGGATTTCCATCTATGAACAGAGGCCAGGGATCGTCCTCTACCGATTCGAGACTGTCTAGCCCGAGTCTCAGGCAAGCGCGTAGACAAGGCTTGGATCCTCAAGGCCGGTCCACCGATGTGGATTATTATGCCTGAACACTACGTTTCTCCGCCCTTTGGGGCGTAAATGAGCCAACGAATGGCTCCATCGGACCCGGATCGTCCGATCTAACCGAGGCGCCTCACAACAGCAACAACCACACAGGTGAAAAGTATATAAATGTCAGGGCTGGTAGGTCACTGACACCACCCTAGCTAGAAAGAAACGCATGTCCTCCCTGACGTCCTCTCCCATTTTTGGTTCACAACCGGGGTGTGAGGCTCGCGAATTCACGTTACACAAAGCTGTGCCACACAGGCTGTGCTTTGATCATCACCACAAGACTTTGCTTTTCAACAGAAGCCTCGATCAATTGCCACTTAGGCATGCCACACAGGCAATTCACTCCATGCGTTTGATATCCATCAATATATAACCCCTGAGCTCGTACGTCTCATAGAAGGGCGTTAAGCAAGAGAATAAATTCTCTGCCGCCAAACAGATATATATGTTTAATAGAAATCACTCACACGGACTAAAATCCAATGTCAGACACACAGTCCATTTACAAGTCCGTTCTGGGTCTGAACGAAACCGGAGGCACCTAGTACCCCGCATATCCATCGATCTCCAAGTACGTCTGGACGATCACCAACTATTTCCATCTTCTTGGGTGTACAACCCAATCAAGATCATCAGTAATCACCCAAACGACGTGAAGACCTCCGGTCTTCGACCACCGTCTTCATATTCGACTTATCGTCGTATCAGTTATTCAGAATGGGATAAACCCGGTCTTTCCGAATAACTCGCGTATATTTTAAATAAGTGTTACACAAACACAACATACGCCTCATTCCAATTCATCAGTCACTAACTTTAAATTAATCAAGAGAATAATTTCCCAAATATTAACCCCGAAGGCCGAAACCAACATCAGATCAATATCCAGAAAACCATTTTGCTTGGCTAACCGACAGTTAGTTTCTAAATTTCACATTCATAGGGAAAGGTTCCCATTAATTTTATCCAAGATAAATTCCTTGAATTTATTCTTTAATCATCTTTTGAATTTTGATTCAACTAGTCGGGATTAACGAACCTTACCGAAGTAATCATTTGTTTTAGTTTCCCAATCCCAACCTATTCATCCCATGAAGTATAACTGGTTATACTTCATATCTAACACCATGGTGTTATCGGTAAATTCAATTACCATTTCACGTTCAAATCTAATAAAAGATTTAACTAACGCCTGGAGCAAAACCGATGATACTCCATTTCGATTATTTCAATCTAATTAAAGATTCATTAAAACTCCACTTAGTTTTAATCGTTAACTGGGTTAAAGAATCAGTGTCATTTAAAACACGATTCACGATAAACCCAAAATCACATTCCATTAATTATCGGGTTAAAGAACGAGTGTTATTTAAAATACTGTCCACGATAAACCCAAAAATCAATATCAATTCAATTCCAATTAAATATTATTTAATTGGTACACTTCATTAAATCTAAATAAAAAGATTTAATCTTTTCTCAACTGGGTTCAAGAACAGTGTTAGTCAAGACACCATTCACGACAAACCCAAATCACATTTGATATTAAATACAAGGCTTTGAATAGAAAATATCCCGGCTTATATTCAATATCAAATTCTACGACCAACAAATATCGTGTTGGAAATAACGATATAAATATATCTTTCAAATTCCCATAACAATACCTGTATCATCACGAAATCCAACATCGAAATATTCCGAAGACAATTTCGATTCAAATCCATTCCAATGCAGTCATTGGAAATTTTGGTTATTTTCAAAACCATTTCAAATTCAATTTATTTATTTAAAAATAAATAGAATTATAATTCTAATTCAAAACTAGTTCATTTCGATAAAAATCTATTTTTACCTTTTCAAATATGGAGTTTTTCATCCCGATTCTTTCTAAATCATTTCTTATGATTTTACATAAATTATTACTATTTTTAATAATTTTATCAAGTCCCGTACAGTCGATTTCCATCAACGGCCATCGAACTGCACTTACAACGACCTTTTTCAAATTTGATTTGGACATAATTCCAAATCCAACCGTTAGATTTCAAATTTCTAATATTCGTTAGAAAGCTCTTTTCGATACGAACCCAACGGTTCCGGTTTTAGGAGAATCCGACGGTCGGATCTCCCGTAATATCCGTTCGAAGTCAATGGTCGAAATTCGCGAACTGCCGCGGCGCGGCGCGTTCTATTCAGGCCATTATATTATATATATAATATATATAATATATACTTCGTCGATTTCCTTTTTCAAAACGTATTTTATAAATTGTTTTAAATTCGTTTTCAAAAACGGTTTCAACTTCATATTCAAATTCAAATCAAAATTGAATATCCCAATATAAATTCGTTTTAAATTCATTTCAAATCGATTTCAATTCAATTTCAATTCGAATTCATTTATATTCAATTTCAATTCGAATTCATTTCTATTCATTTAAATTCGAATTCATTTCTATTCATTTTCAATTCGAATTTCAAATCTATTTCAATATTTATTGAAAAATGAATAAAATCGATATAAATATCGTTCACGTCAAAATGGCGTCAATCTAACCAACACGGCTTCATATGTTTCTATTTTCAAATATTCTATTTCAAATATTTCTATTTCAAATATTTCTATTTAAAATATTTCTATTCAAATATTTCTATTCAAATATTTTTATTTCAAATATTTCTTTTTCAAATATTTCTATTCAAATATTTCTATTCAAATAATTCTATTTCAAATATTTCTTTTTCGAAACTGGAATGAGGCCCAATCAATTACCATATAATGTTAATTATATGGATTTTCTACAACACATGTATATATCAACAACGATGAATAATCAACCATCATCCAAAGTGCATTCTACACTGTATAAGCATCAAATATAAATATTCAACGCTTATAACAGTCTGTCAATCAATCGATCGACATACAACTAAACAATCGGGATTAGTGTACGTCAAATATCTTCCCAATACCCGTGTGGGGTTTCAAACAATCAAACACAGATTTTATTTGTGCAGTTGGGCGATGTGTAAAATTTTATCGACCCAATCAATATCAGTCAAATGTGTGTATATAAACAAATCGTCCGATTTGTTTACTTTTATTTCATTGCATATACACGTTAAAAATTCTATTTTTAACTATAAAATATTTTAACTATATAAATATTTTATTTCATTTCACATCACATCACACAATCAACTATACAGCAAAATCAAACAAGCATACAAGCCGTCCATGGTCTGTGGACGACGGGTGTCGGGTGCTACTAAACACCGTCTGCATCCTAGTATATATTTCAACTAGAAAATTAAATTAAAGAGTGAGAGATTCTCACCGATTAGCTAATCCAATCCCACGGCTCTTCTTAGGTAGAAATCTTCGTCGTTCTGCCTCTTGTCACTTTCTCACTGCCCGTATTCACTACATATGTAAAAAAAAATCGAATTTTTACTCTGCTATTCAATATATAAAAATCGAATTTTTACTATGCTATTCAATATATAAAAATCGAATTTTTACTATGCTATTCAATATATAAAAATCGAATTTTTACTATGCTATTCAATATATAAAAATCGAATTTTTACTATGTTATTCAATATATAAAAATCGAATTTTTACTTCGCTATTCAATATATTAAAATCGAATTTTTACTTCGCTATTCAATATATAAAAATCGAATTTTTACTTTGCTATTCAATATATAAAAATCGTCACTTTTCTAAATTAAAAATATAAACTTTATATGCTAAAATCCTAACTTGATGTATATAGAAAAATCATGGCTTTATATATTTAAATAAAATCAGGAAAAGATGAAAATAAAACAAAGAAACTCACGGTTATTGTCTTCAAATGGGGGAGGGATTGTCTGCGCATCGGAGGGGGCGTAGGCGGCCTGAGCAGGCGAGGCGCTGATGGAAGGTGGCGGCGGTCCTTTCCTCGGCAGTTGAGGGTTGGTGCTATTCGAATGGGGGGGGGTCTCGATCTTTGGAGATGGCGATGGGGTGGGGGGGAGGGGGGGTTGGCGGCGCGACCTGCAACGGGGAGGAGGGGGTGGCTGCCGAGGTGCGGTGGTGGTTGGGTGATGGTCTCGCGTTTGATCGGAAGAAGGAGGAGGTGAAGCAGAAGGGGGGGGTGACGGCGGAGGCGACTGGAGGGGGGGTGCAGCGTCGCGATGCCTGGCGGCTAGGGTTCCGCCCTCCTCTTTTTTTTTCTTTTTTTATCTGTTCGATCTAATTACAGAAGAGAAAGGGGGGGTTAGGAGAAAGGAAATATATATTTTTATATTAAATTTTATTTTAAAATTCAAAAAGTTACCCTTTCCATGCGAGCCCCAAATCGAACCCGCTGACTGTCGTCCATAGCGTTTTACCCCCATTCCGAACACAATGGGATATGTATCGCAAGCTGATTCGAGCGTTACGATCTGTTTTCATCAAATTTACTTTTAAATCATTATATTGAATTTTAAACGTACATTTCAATTTACTGGGGTCACATACTAACTCGAAAAATTCCCGAAAAATATTTTCTAGCTTCGTATTGACGATACGGTCCTAACAAAACTAATTTCATCGAATTCTGAGACCGTTGGAAAAATGGCCATTTTCCAGTCGATTAAAATCAACTGAAAATGGTCAAACGCGTTTTCCTTTGCCACGCTCACATATTGATTCGAAAAATTATGAAATTTGAAACCTAGCAGTAACTTTACATCACGGATCCAACAAAAGTGGTTTCGTCGAAATCCGAGGTCGTTTGCAAAATTTCTATTTTTAAGGGCCTGAATTCCATAGCGACTATTCAGAATTTTCAACTGGACATATCTTTTGATTCCCGCTATGAAATTTCGATTTTTCTGATTCTTTGGAAAGATATTCTCAAATAGATCCCAATGTTTTTGGTTTCACTAAAATCAGGATTGTTTTGCACCCGGTACATTCAATTGAAGTTTGAAATCGAATTATCGAACTACCGCGCCATTTTCAATTCCTTTTATAAATATAAATAAATATTTATATTCTAACGACGATTCAAACGAATATATACGTTCGAATTATATTCAAAATAAATTTCTCGTCGATATTATTTAAAATAATTCATTTTAAATAATCAAAATTCGCTAAAATTGCAAAAATGAAAATTTTAAACTGGCCCAGATTTTCGGGTTGTTACAATTAAACCCTTTCAATGCCCTTCAATTCAGCTATCCATGTAAGCAAGTGTATGACGCATATGAATTATAATTTACCATGTTTAACACTGGATTACTCATGGAGTAGGTTGAGAACTATGTTAACATGATTGAGTCATGTGCAAAAGTGGCAAATAATGATGGATACCTCATTCTATATGAGTACGTCCATGTTGCATCAATAGTGTGTTGATCTTCATGTATGAATAATTGTATTCATAATTTATGAATTGTGTGTTAATAGTCTAAGAGATTTAATACCCAGATGCAAAACACAACATCAAAGAACTAACAGCTTGTCTGATGAGAAGATGCGTGAAGTAGTCAGTCAACTCGACGAAATAAATGGTAGTCTGCAACTTCTACTGATAGCTTCCACGGAAATATACATGCCCAGTGGATATATATTTCAGGTCAACTGCTACAGGTATATTAGTCCTCTTATCATGGTTCTCTATAAACAGTGTGCATTGTTTCTTTCTTTGACAATTGAAAATTTGATTCATTCAGGATATTTGAATGGTTGGTCGAGCTAGAGTTTTCATACGGACGCTATCCGATAATCACTTTGGTAAAGAAAATATGGACACAGATTCATTTCGACATACATTCCAACTTTGAGAACGATTGTCGTGATGAGCTCTTCTTTTATTTTTCATATTTTATCTGCTTTCTGACAGTGACAACCACCTAGCTTTATTATGCGTCCTCCACTTATGCAGTGCCAAATTTTAGTTTTTATAGTACAACTGTTTGATGAAATGGCTGATAGTTCTGACCGATCGCTATGTTTAACTGAATGATTGGGTTCTTTTTTCTGCTTCGTACAATTTGCAATTTTTTTCAAAATCTACTACCATTTTTTATGACATATTGGATAACCGAATATCTATAACATTGTTTTTTACAACTGACTACTCTTTTGAAGATGATTTGGTTGTTCGTTATATAACATCACTTCAAATGTATTCGTCAGGTTTACCAATTGATTTCTACGATCAAGTAGTTGTCTTAAATGGATATGTAATCCTTACACTTAGGCACTTATATTATCTGTTAGTTGTTTTTTTTCATTAGACTTTTCTTTTTTAAACAAAGGCTGCCCTACTTCAAAACAAGTGCATCCATATTCTTTACGCTTGTACCATAACCTTAAAGTTGTAAACGTTAAACGTATCTCGTTTCACATTGATCTTTTAAATTTTTCGTAACGTAGGATAAATAATTGTTTTTATGTAACTTGAAAATTTCTGCTTTCTGTTAATTTTTTCAGCTAAAACATTCTACTGATTGTTTTTCTACCACTTCCGCTACTGCCATTTCAAACGAATTATTTTGTACAGTTTTTTACTTTTTAAATATTGGTATTCAAACAAATTTCAATGATGCGAAAGCTATATTTTAACCCACCAATGGATATATTTTTTTACTCAGTCAACCAAATTTTACCCTGAATTTGAGCTATTTTCGAAAATCTACAAGATTTTTATAACATACAATTACGTAAGCTGTGTTTACTTCTTCCACATGCCTTATTCAACATATTACTACGTTTCCTTCATTATCTCCTCCTTTTTCGACTTATCGTACACACCGTTACAACAAAACAATATACGTATTTTTTTATCTTCCGTGTCCTTTCTCATCTCATTTTTTCATATATGACGACACACATACGTCTGCCTTCTTTCAAGCTTCTTTCTGTTTTCACTACATTTACTTAAAAATCTGATGGATAACTCCACTTGGAGAATCGTAGACAACACAGACGTGTCCAATGCTCCAAACTCATTATTCCATCCATAATTTTGACACGATACAACTGCGGTAGAAATTTTGCTGCCTCTCAAAGATTTCTCACTCACATGTTTGCCCCAACCCACTTACTGCCAACATTGTCGTGCAAAATTATTCTTTCATGAGACAAGTGATAACTGCTGTTCAAATGGTAAAATCGTCTCTACTCAATCCATGCCACCTCCTGAGCTATTCGCTTTATTTACCTCCACCGGAGAATGTGGTTCACATTTTCGCACAAACATAAGATCATAAAACAATGCTTTTGCATTTACTTCAACGGGTGCTAATATTGATCAAAACTTAGCAAATGCACGAGATGGAATTTACTCGTATCGTGCCAAAGGTTCTATCTATCATAGCATTAGAAGTGTTTTACCCATGCCAAGAAATAGGCCAAGATACTACAGCTCTACATCTACGATACGGATCATGAAATTGAAAGTAGACGTCAGGAAAATGCACTCTTATGGCCCGACATCTTACAAACACTAAAAAATATTTTAGATGCATACAACCCTTACGTCCATGTATTCAGGCATTTGGGACAGAGAGCTAACGTAGGTGAATGCAAAATTATTATAAAGGAAGTTACTGTCGATGGACATCTTCATCGCTTACCAACGTCATCTCAAGTTGCAGGAATTGTTGTTGGAGATGACGAGTCATGATGATATTAATGAAAGGGATACTGTAGTTCAAACTAGATCAGGAACTCTACAACGAGTACCCGACACGACAGGATTTTATGATCCACTACAATATCCTCTTATATCTCCATTTGGAGAACAAGGTTGGGACCTAAATATCCATAATTCGGGTGATAACATAATCAACAGCTGTAGAGCTTACTGCTTTCATATGTTACAGGTATATTTTTCCTTATACCATTCCACAATATTTTCTTATACACGTACGCTTCATCTTATTCATAGTTCACACAATTATATTCTCCTTATGTTGATACGACCTTTATCGTTGTCTATTTTACTGCACGGTGGTCGTCTACTTCAGCAATTTGTTGTTGACACTTTTGTCAAAATTGAAACTATGCGGCTTCGGTATATTCGAGAACATCAACATACTATTCGAGCTGATTTATATCAAGGGCTACAAGATGCTCTCGCAACAGGGGAGACAAGTGCCAATAAGAACCTTTTTTTCTTATTTGCTAATGTCCATCAAATAAGTCTTTATTTCACGTATTTACGCACGTTTACTACATCTAGGAAATGTTGGTGTTGGAAGAGTTTTGTCGTCATCTCATGTTGGTAGCCCTCACGACATGCATCAACGGTATCAAGACGCAATGCCAATAGTACGATGGTATGACAAACCTGATTTATTTATCACAATAACATGTAATCCTAATTGGGTTGAAATAACACAAGAGTTGCTACCCTTTCAACAAGCTTTTGACCTACCTGATTTAACAACTAGATTTTTCCGTGCAAAACTAGAACAACTTAAACAAGATTTATTTGACAAGCATGTCCTAGGAAAAGTCATTGCCTATGTTCACGTAATTGAGTTCCAAAAAAAGGGACTGCCACACTCGCATATTCTAATTATTCTTCATGAAAATGACAAATTTAATAGCCCTGATGATTATGATTCTATAGTTAGAGAAGAAATTCCAAACCAAAGTGCAGAACCTGATTTGTATACTGTAGTTATGAAACATATGATTCATCATCCATGCGGTCGTATCAATCCCCACGCCACTTGCATGAAAGACAGAATATGTAAAAGGGGTTTTCCTAAACCTTTTGCCCCTTCTACTATAAAAGGAAATGATTCATACCCCATTTATAGAAGACGCGAATTGCCTTTACAAAATCAAACATCTAACACAACAATCGACAACTGTCAGGTTGTTCCTTATAATCCATATTTAGTGCTTAAATACGACGGCCACATAAATGTTGAAGTTTGTTCCAGTATTAAATCCTTAAAATATCTTTATAAATACGTTTATAAAGGCTCAGATCGCGTCTCTATGGAACTATCTTCTTCATTTAATGAGAACGATGAAAATTTTCAATTCGTTAATGCTAGATGGATTTGTGCACCTGAGTCGCTATGGCGAATCTTTAAATTTCAACTTAGCAACATGTGTCCATCAGTTGTTGGCTTACAAATACATCTACCTAATATGCAACAACTTAATTTTCAACCGCATGAAAGCTTACAATCCATTTTAACCGATGAAAATAGATCTACAACTATGCTAATAGGTTTTTTCGAGCTAAACTCATGTAATAAGCAAGCACGTCAATATCTATACCACGAAATTCCTGAACATTATTGGTGGAACTCCACTCCTAAAAAATGGATACCTAGAGTTAATAATCGAAAAGTAATTTGACGGATTTATACCATATCTCCAACCGAAGGCCATCGTTACTACTTACGTTTACTTCTAAACCATGTTAGAGGTCCCATGTCTTTTGATAAATTAAAAACCATTAACGGAACTCAATATCCTACTTTCAAACAAGCTGCTGAGTATAGAGGCCTCCTGGAAAAAGATAATAGTATTCACGACTGTTTAACCGATGCTTCAAATACTCACATGCCCACTGATTTAAGACTTTTATTCGTGACTATTTTAGTATATTGTGAACCATGTGCTGTACGAGAATTATGGGAAGAGTTCTTCCCTTTTTTTACAGAAGATTATCATCGTACCTCTTCTTCCTCCGTCCCAAATGCTTTTGTAACCAACAGATGCCTATCAGATATTAACAATCTTCTAAAATAGCACAACAAAACAATTTACGATTACGATTTACCGCATACTTCACTGCTCACAAGAACACCGTGCTATTCCAACACTAATCTTAGACGAACAAGCCATACCTGTATCGCCATTTGATTTGCAATCAATTAATGCTTAAACAATGAACAAAAGGAGGCTTTTCATTTGATTTTACAATTGGTAAATTCTAACACTCCCTCTGTTTTCTTCATTGACGGTCCTAGAGTTACAGGAAAGATGTTTTTATACAAATCAATTTTAGCTCATCCACGAAACCAAGGTCTTATTGCACTTGCAACCACCACTTCTGGGATAGCTTCTATTGCTTTACCCGGTGGTAGAACTGCACACTCACGCTTTAAGATTCCTATTAACTTAGACTCTTCTTCCACCTGCCATATTTCTAAGCAATCCGATACTGCAAAACTATTAGCTGTTTCGTCTGTTTCACTTTAGGATGAAGCGACCATGGCTCACCGCCATGCATTTGAGGCTTTTGACAGAACATTAAGAGATTTGACCTCTGTTGATGTTCCTTTTGGTGGAAAAATTGTTATCTTAGGTGGAGATTTCCGTCAAGTTTTGCCCGTTGCGTAAGGAGCAACTAGAGCTCAAACAACTGATGCATGTATACTACGATCTTATTTGTGGTCCTCCGTTAAAGTTTTTCATTTAACTACTAATATGAGAGCACAAAATGATATGTCCTACGCTGATTTTGTCCTACGAGTTGGAAATGGAACTGAAAACACCATACAAAACGATATTATTAAACTACCTGATGACGTTGTTATAGAATGGGAGGATACAAGTTCTTTATATACGTTGATTGCTAACGTCTACCCTTCATTATCCGATAATTATGCAAACACAAGCTACATATTAAACAGAGCGATCTTGTCACCACGAAATGAAACAACGAATGAAATTGATAACATGATCATAACTGAATTTCTCGGCGATGAACACATATATTACTCTTTTGATAGAGTTGAGGATGACACAAATAACTTATACAAACCGGAATTTCTCAACTCACTAACTCCAGATGGTATGCCACCACATAAATTAACTCTAAAAATTGGATCTCCAATTATGTTACTACGAAATCTAGATCCACATACTGGATTATGTAACGGCATGAGACTATTATGCAGAGGTTTCCATCGAAATGTTATTGACGCTAAAATTTCATTCGGTCAATTTCAAGGTACAAGTGTATTTATTCCACGCATACCAGTAAAACCATCTGAAAATTTAAATCTCCCTTTTACCCGAAACCGTAAACAATTCCCCATACGTCTAGCTTTCCCTTTAACTATTAACAAATCACAAGGCCGAACCATTCCACATGTTGGTATTTATCTACCTGACCACGTTTTCACACACGGACAACTTTACGTTGCTTTGTCTTGGGGAATTTCACGTACTTCAACAAAAAATTTGGTTAAAAATGGAAAACTACATCACCGAGCGGGTACCCATATGAAAATGTAGTCTACACTGATGTTCTATTAGCATGTTCTCAACTTATTAATTAGCCTTACATTATTACTCAACTTCATCTTACATTATTAATCAAACTACCAATAAAAAACCTGCATATAAGGGACTTAATGATATGTACATACCATTCATCATCTCACGTCTGCCACCTACAAATAATTATTACTTTAATTACTAAAAAACATCTACACATCATAAAATCCCTTGCACCGTTTTTAACTCCGCCATCTATGATGCTTTCGTCATCTAGATGCCGGTCTCCAGTCCGGATAAAGGAGGAGAGGAAACAAGGTAACCAATTACCCTTGATTTATGTTTACAATATTCTTCCCTTCTTTATTATACTCTGATTTCCATTTCTCTGTCATACATACTATTTTTCTTTGTCTACACTTCCTTCGGTACATGCTTCACCGTATTTTGTGTAATTTGTGCTTCAGGGTAATTGCTTATAAAACTATAACGCTATTGGATTCAGCCGTAATACCGAAACGAAAGGACGAAGATGCTTTTTAGTTATTGTACAACTGGCAACTACCCAATGACTAGGCAGCTGCTTGAACGGTGTTTACAGGTTTGATTTTTATTTTACTGACCCTCTAAAATGGATTCCACACTCTACAGATTTATGTTCTTCATATTCATATATCTTTATAATCATGTTTATGTTATGTTGTTCTTTGTAACGAAATCATACATCACAATTACTAACTCTGATAAGATATAACAGACAAATACAAATTTTGAGAGCACAAACAACAACAACCAACTTAACTGCTGTTTAACATAAAGGAAATATGTTATCCGACGTTATTCCATCACGCTAATTATAAAGGAAACATATGTATGGAAATTAGTTATAAAATATATGCACCAAGTGTTCGGATATTTCCTTTATGGTGATATAATTCCTTTATGTTATTCCCTTGGTTAGCACCAATAAAGTATATATTTGCACCTAATATACGTTAGCACCAAATATAGGTATCCATAAAGGATATAACCAAGGAATATGTTTGCAAATAAATTATATTTTTTCAAACTTCACTTTCACTTGGTTAGCACCGTATATTCGTATCGATAGAATTATCTATACATGGCTGAAAGATTCTTCTTTCGTAAATTATTTGATTTCGTAGAAGATATCATTGTTAAACACAATGATCTACACAATCTCTTGCTCCCCGAAATATCTCAATCAATCTTTGTGTTGCATAGTGTAACGGGGATCATAAGTAAGTCACATGAAATGTGCTTCTTTCACAGAATTATTTTTTCAGCTAAGCCCATTTTTCAAAAGTTATCATGAATCACATTCCTTTTAATATGTTTTACAGATAACTCTTTTCCCCGAACAAAAGTCAAACTGAGAAAAGGTGATGTTATTTCTAATTATTTTTAATTGCTTATTTTGATTACCTTGAGTTACAATTTTTCCATCATACTGATTATCTTCATTCACAAATACTGTTCTCATAGCAAATTCTTCCAAATTTTATTATACCTTCCTTTCCGCATTTTTTCAACGATTGCTATTGGTCTCAGATTGCTCACCATGAATGCAATGTTTAGTAATTTAGGTTTTTGAACATTTAATTATTTTATGCTACTGTGTATGGATATTTCACTTCATTACCTCAATAAACAAATATCATTTATTGGTGCAAGATTTATTTGAGTGAAAAACTGATAATTGCTTATGTAGTAAGGCTATATGGACCAGTTGATAAACACTCTGTTTTTAAGGCCACGCAAAGACTATTCTTTTCAAACCCATTATATAAACACTTTGTTTCCTAATTTAACGGTTACAGTTCATTCTTTCAGTCCTTATTTTGCTCCTTACTATTTATCTGATGTATTTTGCATGCGCTGATTGACTTTCATACTTTACTTCATGGTTTTGTAACCTATCTGGTTACACATTTACAATATATCTGATGAATCTTAGTTCTCCTCTTCAAGGGAGGCAATTACTCCAACGATTGATAGGGTACATCCAACTGTTGCGATGGCTTTTGACAAGAATGCGCAACTGATGACCGATTTCTACAGGGTAACAAACAGGTTTGTATAAATTTACTTCGGTTCCTCTTTTTTTCTCTAGATTTCCTCTACTCATTAACTGATTGCCTATATAGATATAAATATAAATTACTAATTAACCCCTTAAGTCTTGCAATATGCAATTGGTATGTTACATTGTTGTCCGACAAGTGCTTCTTAAATGGTTAATTATTACATAATTAGTTTGTTAGGCATCACTTATGTCAACTATCATTTGCTAGAACCAAGTTATTTCCACAGATTGTATATATGCTCTTTAATATAATGATGCCCCAAGTATAAAAAGGATGCACGTGAGAACAGTATTGTCATTGCGCTTAGTTTAACGGATACAATACGATGCTTGCATGCACTCATTCTGCTACATTATGTGAAAGTCATGTGGCTCAACATCTTAACAATTCCAAGATTTAGGCCAAAAAACTACAGTTCTAGGCTTATAAGTCTTCGATTTTTTATTTGCATGACTGTACAATATCAAATGATGCTCTGTTAATCATGTTATATGATTCGGAAATTATTCTGCTTGTTTTGTTTTTAACTTAATAGCTATTAAACACTGATTATTTTCTCTCCCACATGTATGCACAGGATACAACTATATATTGGATGCGCAGCAGTAAGTACATTCAAAACATGTTGTCACTTACAGGTATAAATTCATAATACTTTCATGCTAGAAATATTTACACATATAAACCAATAAAAGCAGTGAAAAACAATCTTTTTTTTTAAAACATAAGAACAGTATTGTTCGGAAAATCTTTGCTATAACAAAAATATATGGAATTACCATCATGATTTCTAGATAATCCAGACATGCGAATATTTTTGCTACAATTATCAAATAGAAGACATGTGCCGCAGGTTACTATAGATGGATATATCAAACAGAAATGAAAAATAATGGTGTTATCACATAATTAAATTACATAACACATTTTAGACTTTCCAAAAATTTCAATTCCATTTTTCCTATTATAATTTAAAATAACATTAATTACAACATTATAATTTTAAATTAACATTACAATTAGTTGTGTACATCATTATTTTCAGCTGATAGAATTGTGTATTTTTATAGTGCTTATAGTTTCTACACTTGCTACCTTTTAGGTGTTTTATACCCCATTAATTCTGTTCAAACCAACATCCAACCATATACATTAACACGTATTTTTTTTTCATCACCATAACCCACTCCACATTTTTAGATGACCCGGTTTTTGGTTTCTTTTGATTTACAAATGTATTTTTTAATTTATTACAGTAACCAGCTCCAAATTTGCAACTGACCTGGCTTTGTACTCTTTTTTTGCCTTCTATACCGAGTCATATGTTGATCCCCTTCTAATCTCCATTTTTACCTCCATTACTACTGCCCAATTTACCGAGCCTACTAATGTCATGCGACTTCACTGATTGATTACTCACTATAAGGGTGCGTTCACAACAATCACTTTTTCCCCAGGTAGAACGCTTTCCGAATGTGAGAAATCGAGGTGTATGCGTCGGACGTGTCCGATGCAAAGTCATTAAAAATTCCTAAACCTGTTTAATAATGAAAATGTGTATAGCTCAGTTGGTGAATGTGTTTGCTTTGTTCTACACAGACCAGGGATGAAGTCTTACATACTATAGCTGTGTACTTATTTTTCATTGTTTTTTATTTTCAGTTCACATTTTCCAGTTCAACCAGGTTAATTTGTTAATGCAAACGTTAGTATTAGAACAATCACTTTTTCCAGTTCACATTTGGACTGTCCTACATACTATAGCTGTGTACATACGCCATTCACTTTTTCATTGTTTTTTATTTTCCAGTTCACATTTTCAAGTCCTACATACTACAGACAAATTAACACTGGTTAAGAACACTAATTACCCCCCATTTAAAAATTAGTGTTTAATTAATTTAAAACAAACAAATTAACAACTAATTATCCTCTATTTAAAAATTAGTGCTAATTAATTCAAAACAAACGAATTAATAACTAATTACCCCGTTCAAATACCACGCTCAAATACCCCATTCGCTACAAAAAAACACATTCCCCGTTTGCTATAGTACCACACTCAAATGCCCCGCTCAAATGTCACGCTCAAATACCTTGTTTTCGTTGGTTAAGAACGCACCCTAAATATCTACACCCGCAGTGTTGTTCTTCCCATACTCCTCTCTTCCCCATTCATCCACACTTTTGTGCTGCTCCCCAACAATGAGAAAGGTAATTCTTTTGCCTTCCTTTCATTTCTAGGTAATTTTTTTATTTTCCAGTTCACATTTTCAAGTCCTACATACTACAGACAAATTAACACTGGTTAAGAACACTAATTAAACCCCCCCCCCCCATTTAAAAATTAGTGTTTAATTAATTTAAAACAAACAAATTAACAACTAATTATCCTCTATTTAAAAATTAGTGCTAATTAATTCAAAACAAACGAATTAATAACTAATTACCCCGTTCAAATACGACGCTCAAATACCCCATTCGCTGCAAAAAACACATTCTCCGTTCGCTACAGTACCACGCTCAAATACCCCGCTCAAATGTCACGTTTAAATACCTTGTTTTCGTTGGTTAAGAACGCACCCTAAATATCTACATCCGCAGTGTTGTTCTTCCCATACTCCTCTCTTCCCCGTTCATCCACACTTTTGTGCTGCTCCCCAACAATGAGAAAGGTAATTCTTTTGCCTTCGTTTCATTTCTACCTTTTTTTTTCACTTCTAACTTTTATTTTTTACCACTCACGTCTTTTCTCATTATATCGTGCATTCCAAAACATCTACGTTCCGTAAAGATACCGCATTACCTACTCCTGTGGAAAAAAAACAACAACGTAAAAGTGCACGTTCAACAAGACATAACTGAGCTTTCACCTCTGAAACCACCATTGACATTTCTTATGTTCCCCAACAGAGTGTATCCCAAGTTCAACCGCATGATTTACGGAACATAACTGAATTTGTTGATCACCCTTCTACTTCTACTGAAAATGTTATACAGAACAATGCTGATTTATATTGGGATGCTTACTTCTCTTCTCCTGAGGTGGTTTGTTATGAAATTTTCATCTCAACTCTTTTATTTCCATCACTGTTATACTACCTTAATTGTTGTTTTTAACATTTTTATTACTTTCACAGCTTGCAGCAGTTGACAGGATCAAGGCAGAGTATTTGGCCAGACATTCAACTTAATAGTCATGCAACGTACACTTTCCTGCATTTTCCTTTCCATAAATTTCGTTCCTATGTTGCATTATGAAATAATACGTTCCCACTATTTGTGATTTGTATTTCAAATAAACATACATTGCGTTTTTTTTTACCTAACTTTGTTCTTTTTTATGTCACTTACTTTCCTTAATTTTTTTCTTCTTCACATATTTACTGCTCCAGACTACTGCTGTGCTTTTTTCCTTCTACCTTCCTGTTCACATATTCCCTGCTGCGGACTACTGCTCTGTTTCCTTACATTTTTGTGTTACCTTTACTGCATACTTATTTTTATCCCTGCATCCTTTCTGCCTAATTTTATACCATGCCTGTACTGTAGCTATATTATTTTCTCCGCATGTTGTGCCGATACTTTCTAATTCTTCTTTTTTAACGTTTTGATTTTTTTCCTACTTTACCGCTGCTCCAATACGTTCTGTTTTGGTCTACCTACTCAGCTGTCCAAAATACTAGCAAACACCAACCACCTTGAGATGTCCACTTTAAAAATCAGTTTCAGCTTTAGTCAATTTCATCTATGTACACGCCCATCGAACGTGCATGCGTACTGGTGTGTGTGTGTGTGTATATATATATACACATATATGTTGTTAATTGATATAAAAACCGTTTTATATTGTGTTGAGTGGTTTATGAATTCTGGTCGATACAGAAGCGCAACTGTATCAATAGGTGTTTCTAAACTCTTGAACAGAGTAATTCGACACAATATTGTTTAAAAAGCTGGGTAGATGAAATCATTTTACTCAAAAATTATATTTTGATATAAAAAGAATAATTTTCCAGAATTATTAAAGATGGGTGTGTCGATGGCTTTTATTACAATCTAATAGGATTATAAGATGAAATGTCGGTGAAGTTTAAGTGAGCCTCGTGTGTAGTGGTGATAGCAGTATGAGGAGGAAGGTGGATGTGTATTTAACGATTTAGGGTTAAACACCCAGAATTCACCACTGACGATCGAAGGCTGAACGGACAGTATGGGTGAGGTCAGGATGGGGAGTTACACGTGCGAGGGTAGTCTTAGTGGTTGCAGGCCGATGGGATGATGTGTGCACGTGCCCGTGCTTGGGTGTGGACATGAAGAATCTAGAGCCAGAAGTAAGAAATGAGGAATGGAAAGAGTCCTTCGCCTGTTGTGAATAAGTGAAGCCAGGAAGGACTTGGGTCCGGTATCTTGCGAAATGAAATATTATATGTATGTATAAAACTAATTATAACAAAAGAATGAAGATAACTCGGTCATATGGCAAAGTCATCTTAAGGCATTAGTTGAAGATGGTGATTGGTACAACGTCCCAGATGAATAGTTACAAGTATTCTAGCTACTTGCGTTATTATGATCAGTAGTATATGTTAATCAATTTATTTTCAACTCAGATGTAAGCATAGCTCAGCAAATGTTTGGGTAACAACATGAGCTGGTGATGAGGAGACTAAGGAAAGATGGGAAAAAGGAATTTGTGGTTTTGGAGAGTCTGTATTACAGTATAGGGAGTGATTTCAGAGAGTTTACGGTTGAAACAGCTTGGAAAGCAAAGTGCAAAATGAAACATAATGCTAAAAAGGAATGAAGTGATGAAACAAAATATTTACAAAATGAAATGTTGTGTCTTTTCTTTTAAGTGAGTTGGATGCTGTAAAAACAGAACTCCACGAAGTGTAACAGGAAAATGAGCAAACAATTTGTGTAAAATGACTAAAATGAAAAGTCAGTATCAGAACTGAACAGATGAGAGGTGATGAACAGAGAAACAACAGATCAAACAAAGAAATGCATAGAAAGTTTCAAATGATAACAAGAATGCAAAACAAACTGTTTTAATTAATGACCAAAAAAAAAATCACAAACAAGCAGAACTTTCTTGAGTACGCAAAATGGAGTAAAACAGTAGTGATCAAATTATGAAATGGAGTAAAAGAGTAGCAAAATGGAGTAAAACAGTCCTGAATTGTGGGTTATTGAAAAAATTAAAATAAAAGACGAGTGAGATAAGGAAAGAAGATAAAAACGCAGTAGGAAAGAGGGATAAGAAATCAAAAGGTGAAAGCAAACGCAAAGAAAAGAAGGGGAGGGTGAATACGTGGGTCTGGGTTTGCGTTGGGCCTTATTGAGTTTGAGAGGAAAGGGAAAAATAAATAAATAATGAGGAGGACCGGGAGGCTATGGGCTCAAAAGCGACTGTTGTGCATACTCGCTGACAGGTGTTAATTGTTGGCATTAATTCTTGGCATTATGGACACGCGTTGGGTAAGGAGGTAAATGGCAAATTTAACAATTTCCCTTTGCATTAATTCTTGACAGATGAATTAACACGTGTCGGCGAGTATGCACAACAGTCGCTCAAAAACAGTCCCTTTTGAGCGACTGTTGTTAGCATTTCCCAAGGAAATAAACAAAAAGAAAGTAGGAAACAAAAGAAGAAATGGAAATAAGTTATACAAGAGTTTTCTATTAAAAGTATAAATTATATATTTAGGATATATAGAAATATTTATCTTAAAGGAAATAAAAGGAAGTAGGGTTGTGATAGTGGATGAAATCAGGAGAGAAGATGGCAGCCGATCAAACGGGGATCGGTGTAAATAGAGTTGTACTTGGTCAAAATAAATAAATTATTTTATTATAAATTAAAATAAATAAGAAGATTACATATCCACTTAGTCAAAAATGCAGATGCGTGATTCCAGTTGTAAGTAATGGATGACGGATGATAGCCAGTAATAGTGTGGTGTGATTAATTCAATTGTTTTAAAATAAACATTGAAATAATATTATTATCGACTTAGGTCGATAAATATAACTAAAATCAAGAAATGATTTAAAAGTTGAATTAACAACAATTAAACCATGTATTGAATATTCATGTAAACGTGAATTTATAAAATGGCTAGATAAATAGAATTTGATCTTGTACGAATAAATATTAATGAAATCAAGTTGAATTCAGAAGGAAGAATATTTACAATCCAAAGTGCATATCGTTAGAAGCAAATGTTGTGCAAATAAGAAGGGGTGTGGAAGATATTGGTAAGAGGAATTTGGTTGACCGATAACAATGGATTATTCTAAAGTTCAGAAAATCAAATGGAATAGAGATAAATCAAAAGAGATGTTAATCTGGTAATCGACGAAGTCAATTTTAGGGAAGTATATTTTACTTTATGTTTTAAATAAGAAATAAAATTAATTATATATTGATTTAATTATTCTTCTAAAGAAATATAATAATAGTTATATCGTTAAGTCGTGTATACTGAAGTATGGATTATAACGATACAGTTATAATTAATAATATAAATGATATTCTAAACTGAATAAAATCCTAGATAGATATGATTTGAAATAATCATTTTCCAAGATCAACCAGTTCATGAACGACGATTATTTGAATTGTGATGAATCTGTGTGATAGTTGTTTTGTTTGATTTAATTGTTGTGGTATGACCTAATAGACTTGTTCAGTTTAATTTAATCATTTACACGTCGTATTAAGATGATATAAAATTATTGCTAAAATTCTGGAATTTTATACGATAAGTTCTGATAATCAATATGAATCTTGAAATTTGTTGAATATGATAAACTAATCATTTATGTACCATTTGTCCCTAAAAGATTTTAACGTTCATCGATCTAAAGAGACCGGGATTGGTTTTCTAATATGAAATCCAAATACCACTTTGTTTCGATGTAGGCGTTAATTAACTTGAAGTCAAATTGAAGACCTATTGAAGATGGTGTTTATGCAAGGACTGTTCTATCAATCCTATGTAGAAATTGGCAAAGATGGATTTACAAGATAGTGCCTTCGGTTTGTCCAGTCCTAGGACAACTTGTATGGAAGAATGTCTGACAGAGTATGCCTAACAAATTGCGTAAGTTGATCTCTTCAAAACTATGTTTGGAGGTGGAGAAATTCGTTTTTCTTAGCTTTATACCCGTGGTTTTGGGGAAATCAATTTGTGATTTGACGAGTTTGACAATGTGACATTCAAAATGAATGAAGATGTGATATCTAAAGGTAAGTTTTGACCTTAAGCCTCACAACCGGGAAGTGACAAAAATTGGGCAGGCAGCATGGCTAAGTAGGTCGCTCCTAATTAGGGTGTATTGTCACCATCTAAGGAATATTCACTTTGTTACTTCTTTCGCTTCTATTTCTCCCGGGAATAGTTATGTTGGTACCAACCAAAAGGTGATAATATATTCGATACACTCAAGAGAAATGAGTGGTCGGTCTTGCGTGGCCGGGTATTATTCTGAAGTTCAGAAAATCAAATGGAATAGAGATAAATCAGAAGAGATGTTAATTTGGTAATTGACGAAGTCGATTTTAGGGAAGTATATTTTACTTTCTGTTTTAAATAAGAAAATAAAATTAATGATATACTGATTTAATTATTCTTCTAAAGAAATATAATAATAGTTATATCGTTAAGTCGTGTATACCGAAGTATGGATTATAACGATACGGTTATAATCAATAATAATAAATGATATTTTAAACTGAATAAAATCTTTGATAGATATGATTTGAAATAATCATTTTCCAAGATCAACTAGTTCATGAACGACGATTATTTGAATTGTGATGAATCTGTGTAATAATTGTTTTGTTTGATTTATATGTTGTGGTATGACCAAATAGACTTGTTCACTTTAATTTAATCATTTACATGTCTTATTTAGATGATATAAAATTATTGTTAAAATTCTGGAATTTTATATGATAAGTTCTGATAATCAATATGAATATTGAAATTTGTTGAAAACGATAAACTGATCATTTAAGTACCATTTGTCCATAAAAAGATTTTAACGTTCATCAATCCAAAGAGACCGGGATTGGTTTTCTAAAATGAAATCCAAATACCACTTTGTTTCGACCTAGGCGTTAATTAACTTGAAGTCAAATTGAAGACCTACTGAAGACAATGTTTGTGCAAGGGACGTTCTATCAATCTTATTTAGAAATTGGCTAAGATGGATTTAAAGGATAGTGTCTTTGGTTTGTAAAGTCCTGGGACAACTTGTATGGACAAATGTATGACAGAGTATTTCTAACAGATCGCGTAAGTTGATCTCTTCAAAACTATGTTTGGTGGCGGAGAAATTCGTTCATCTTAGCTTTATACCTGTGGTTTTGGGGAAATCAATTTGTGATTTGACGGGTTTGAAAATATGACATTCAAAGTGAATGAAGATGTGATATCTAAAGGTAAGTTTTGACCTCAAGCCTCACAACCTGGAAGTGAAAAAAATTGGCTAGACAGCCTAGCTAAGTGGGTCGCTCTTAAGTAGGGTGTATTGACACCATCTAGAGAATATTCACTTTGTTACTTCTTTCACTTTTGTATCTCCCGGGAACGGTTATGTTGGTACCAACCGTAAGGTGACAATATATTCGATACACTCAAGAGAAATGAGTGGTCGGTCATGTATGGTCAGGTTGCAAGAAGTTATTGTCGAACCCAGTGTATTCCCCTCTAGAGATACATTATTGGAAGGTGGTTCCATACCTTGTCATAGTCGGAATCCAATCTCCAATATGCACTCGCGGTTTGATTGTATACTATATATGTAGAACGTGAGATGCAAGCGTTCTGCTAGGTGATTATTTATTTGTGATTTGATAGACATTATTATAATATCAAAAGAGATTTTATGTAAAGACGCTTTGGGTTATTGTAAGGTAAAAACCATCAGTGTTTATGTGTGGATCGGTCTTACGATTATCTTTTCTTTCGACATGTTTTGAAAGTTAAATCAAGTATTGTAGAAGCTCATTAGGGAAAAACCTGTTCCATGCTATACGACGTGGTCTTATGAGATATTTTTTTAAACTGTTTTAAAATCGTTAACTCACACCAGTCCCATGACTGACCCAGAGTTTATTTTCTATGTTTTTCCCTAAACTCTTGGGTGCTCAAATTTGTATGGATAGTCAAGTAGTTCAGGATTTTACAGATTTATCTGGAGGAGCTCGAAGCAGGGGGCTCAAACATTAGATATAAAAAGTTTATTTCCATTATTATGTATATATGATATACTCTGAAGTTGTATGTAAGTTCAAATACGGTTTTGAAATTCCAAAAGTTATGTTAGATAATATATTTCATTCATCCGCTGTGAGATCTTATCCGTTCTGATTCTGTCATGTTGTCTTTTTCTTTTCTTCTATTCTAACTTTTCTATCTTATCTATTCTCATCTTCTAATTTCTTTCATTGGCATCTGAGTTTTAGTGCTCTTTGGGTTGGACTTATGTTGTGTTTGGTCGGCTCAAAGTGTACCAAAATTCGGGTCGTCACACTTGGTATCACAACTGAAGGTTGAGTAATAACTTGGCACTGTGACGTAACTTGATAGAGATAAGATTAGTAATATCCTAGATTGAGTTTGAGTGTGTGTATATATATATCTTATACTATAATGCAAATTCTTGGATTGTGGTGAAGCTTTTTCGCTTTTCCACAACTGGCCTTCACCCTCCACGCACTTAATACAAATGGCAGGTTACACTCGAGGGCAATCCAGACTTTTTCAGTCCTATTTTCTATAACCCACTCATACATTGGTTACACACACGTTTCCTTTTCCTTCCGTTTCCACCGCCTTCCTTTGTTCCCTTCTCCAATTTCTTCTCCAATTTTTCATGTCGTCAATTTCCTTTCCTCCTCCCAACCCTAAATTTCTTCTTACTGTCGTCATTATTCATAGCTCATTTCCTTCACACTTTCTTTCCTTCCCCACTCACCTATTATTTCCATCACTCCTTCACATCTGAGACTTCACCTTCCTCCTTCTCCTCTTGCCGTCCCGACCAATACTCAAAATCCAAGAGGACTTCACAGATTCGTCCCGACCGATACTCAAAATCCACGAGGTCTTCACAGGTGAAATTGTTATATATTTCCGTCGTTCCTCCTCCTTGGTTTATTTTTTTTTCAGATCTGATGTTGTACTCTTCATTTTCAGATCTGTTAGTAACTACTGTTGATTATCAGTATTTGAGCAACTGATACTACAGGCAAAAGAAGTGGTAAGCTATGCTGAACTATGCTTCAGGTGAATAAACCTAAATTACTATTGAAAGTGGACGACAATACCACAATGATGGCTTCAACTTTTAACTGCTACGGTGCTACCAGAAAAATACAGGGGAGAAAAGTATGTATTGATTAAGGTGATTTAATCAATGTGAATTGTACAAATTTATTATATCTTTAGTTTAATTAGTCTTCTCATCATCCATGCTATAATGCTTCGATTTTCCTATAAAATCATGTTCACATTAAGAAGAATGATCTACCTTTTTTTTATCTCGATCATGGTAGTCTAAAAGCATGTTCACATTTACAAAATTTCATTGTCGAATAAGTTGAATACTGCTGAAATCATTTATTATATCGTGTACAATTATTATAAGTACTTAATATTATTTTATCAAACTTTTCTCCACATTTTTTCTTTATCCTATGAGCATTTTATTTGTATTGTGTGACATATGAATATGTGATGCGTAGACGATCAATTCTTCAGCAGGTCATGCTTTTCCAAATAATTTTCAAATATGGAACATGCTAAATTTCTTTGGGTACCTGATTGCTTTAACTTTAATGCGTTTTACCAACTTCTATACATTGCAAAGTTTCTCACCGTTTTTTATTTGCCCTTTATGCATTTTATTTGTATTGTGTGACATGTGAATGTGTGATGTGTAGCGGATCAATTCTTCAGTACGCCGTGCATTTCCTTTCTATTTTAACATCCTCTATATTCTATTTTACATGGACTCTTCATAATTAAAATAATTCAAATAAGTATTACTTTGGGGAAAAGGCAAAGCAGAAAATTTTGCAAGTTTACAACCACTACAATCAGAAATGTCATGAGTTTTCAATTCTCCCAAAACTCCTGTAGACGCTAAGAATTGTAATCGAGACTTAGAAACATGACCCAAACGAGAATGCCACAAATAAAACATAGAAGATGACTGACTCAACCGAAAAGACGAAACATCCACAGCAGGAACATAAGCCGCAATGTCTGAAGTCTTAGGATTTTTGAGCTGATCCAATACATAAAGTCCTCCTTCTCTATGGTCGATCCTAATCACTTTCTGAGACTTTGGATCCTGAACATAACATGCAGAAGAAGAAAAAGAAACCAAGTAGCCATTTTCACAAATTTGACCAACAGAAGCAAGATTTAATGCAAGTTTCGGAATGTGATAGACATTAGATAAGGACAAAGACGGTCCAATGACTGAACCAACACCTTGCACATGCATAGATGTACCACTAGCACTCATGACAGGCAAAGAAACTTTATGAGCCAAAGAAGTGAAAGAGGATAAATTAGGTGACATATGATTTGAAGCGCCTGAATCTAAAATCCAGGTAGAAGAAGATATGCTTGATGAATTAGATGACAAACATTGTTGAGATGTAGTTGACATAGCATGTGGCTGAGATGCAAGGAATTTCTGAAATTGTTCAATCATTGATGAATCTAAAGCAGGAGCTGTAAGAGCATTATGAGGGCGAGGAAGAAGAGGAGGTCCATTATGAGGGATTGGTGGTTCATTATAAGGGCGAGGAAAATTTTTCAATTGCTGAGGTTGCTGATTAGCTGCTGCTGCTTTCTTTTATGTGGACATTGAGATTTCCAATGACCTTTTTGTCTACAAAAACTGCATTCATCACGAGCAACTGGAACATAAGGTCTGACTTGCGAATTTGAATTTGATCGTGTAGGCATGGCGAAGACTAACGGATTAGAGACTTCCTTTGCAACAGAGGACTGAAGACGAATTTCCTCTGCCAAAAGTTCACTAACAACAGAATCAACAGAAGGTAGAGGATGACGATGTAGAGTAGACCCACAAAGTCCTTCAAACTCATCACGAAGAGCCATAAAAAACTCTACCAATCTTTGCTCCTCTCTTCGTGCAATATACGGTCCAAAGGTGCGTAATTCAGCAGATTCTGTGAGCACCAATCGATCCCACAAATTTGTCATAGCATCATAAAACTCCTGAATAGTCATGCTTTTCTGCTGCAGAGCATGAATATCAGACTCCAATTGGTACTGTTTTGCGAAATTAGACTGTGTATACAATCTAGCTAGATGATCCCAAACCTCCTTAGCTGTCTCATATTTTGCTAATTGAGTACCTATCGAGTGCTTGACTGAATTATTAATCCAAGTAATAATCTTAGAATTTGCAACTTCCCACTTGTCAAACAAAGACACATAGTTAGCAGCTGTGCTATCCACAGGCTTGACAATGGCATCTGAAATATAGCCCCACATTTGTTTACCCTTCAAAAAAATATTCATCACATAACTCCAATATGCATAATTTTTACCATCTAACTGAACACTGACTGCTTGAAGTGAATTATCTCTAGTTTCAGCCATATTAATAAATCACAGAACAAACAAACTCAAATCAGAGAGAAAAAAGAAAACAATCTCAAAAGAAAACTTCGGCTCAGCAATTCTCCACAATTCTCGTCTGAAAAACTCCACAATTCTCGTCTGAAAAGAGGGCTATGGATCTGAAATAACTTTGGATTTCGGGTCTTGGTCTAAAAAGAGGACTTTGGGTAGTTATTGCTTGCTTCGGATCTAGGTCTGAAAAAAAAATGATTGCTATATAGAAAGTGATTGTGGGATCTGGGTCTGAAAAGAGGACTTTGGGTAGTTATTGCTTGCTTCGGATCTGAACTCTTGGGCTGCGATGGACTTCGGTGGTTTCAGGTTTGGGACGGCGGCAGTGCAGGGTTTAGGATTTAGGGGAACGGTTGGATCTGGACGGATTAGGGCAGGCGGAGTGCTGGGCTTCGGTTTTTAAACAAGAACGTTGGTTTCTGAACGAGTGTTGGGGTTGCTGAACGATGGCTTCGGAGTGCTGGGGTTGCTGAACGAGAACGATGGTTTCTGAACGGATTAGGGCAGGCGGAGTGAGGGCTTTGGTGGCTGCGATGGGTTTTGGGCTACGATGGTTTCTGGGTTGCTGAACGATGGTTTCTGGTTTGCTTCAGATCTGAACGGGAAAGTGGGTGTTGAACGAGATTAGGACTCCGGAGTAGAGATTAGAGAAGGTAGTCACATAAATTATCAAAAGTGAAGAACCGGCTCCGATACCATGATAACATTAATAAGAAAAACAAGATACATTGAGAGCGAAGGCTAATCGAACAGAAAGCCTTTACCCTAACATAACACAAGAGGCCTTTATATATAGGCAAAACATAAAACAAAAGACTATATTGTCCTTTAGCAGAATATTAATTACGCTAACAGTATAAAGTAAAAGTGATTAGCTGACTTTATTAATATAAATTTGACTTGTGTTTGTGAAACTTATGTGTTTGCTTTCATTTATCTTGTTTTGTGTATTTTTTGTTTAAAATATGCAGTGTTGTGTTTGTGATTGCTGGCGTTTTATTGCCAGCTGTTTTCTATGTAATTTCTGCAGACTAGTGCTATATTTATGTGTTTACTTTCATTTATTTTGTTTTTTGTATTTTCTTTTTAAAATATGTAGAGTTATGTTTGCGATTTTTGGCATTTTATTACCGACTTTTTTCTACATCAATTCAATAGACTAATGCTATATTGATTTAGCATTTTGTTTTATATGATGTCAAAGTTATTGGCTGACTTGATTAGTAGTTGTATAATCTTAAACTATGTGATGCTACTTTACATGGTATTTGGGTAAAGCAGAATGCTAATTCAATATAGTATTTTTTGATAATCTATTTTTGGAACATAGTTCTTTTCTAAATCAATTATAGTAAGAAATTTGAAGCTAATGTGTACAATTACTTATAGTATAAAATTTATTGATAATCTTTTATAAGAGTGCAGTTTGTTGTGAAAATATATTGTTATATATACATGCATAATTGCCTAATTACATTTGTCATTTGTATATATTTTATGGTTGGCTAAAAAACATATCTTGAATATAGATCAATTATCATTGATTTTTGGTTATGTTTTGAATCTAGTTGTCTTTTGTGGTCATTGTGGGTCACTTTGTTAAAAAAGACCGAGTGTAGATTGATTTGTACATGTATCCTATTGGGTTTAGAATCTAGTTATCTATGCACAATTAGGTTTGGAATTTGGATGTCTTTTGTGTTTTTGTGTTTGCTTGGTTAACTATTATAATTTGGTGTAGATTTGTTTCCATGGGTACCCGATTAGGTTTGGAATCCATTTGTCTTTTAAATTCATATGTACCTGATTAGGTTAGGAATCCATTTGTTCTTTACATTATTTTAGTTTGCTCGGTTAACCAATATATTTTTGGTACAAATTGGTTTTCAAAGATATCCGCTTAGGCTTGAGTCCGACCGTCCATTGCATCTTGTAAGTACCCGCTTATGTTTGGGTCCGGCCGTCCTTACAATCGTTTAAATTGTTCGATTAACCAATATGTTTTGGGTATAGATTGATTTTCAAAGGTACCCGCTTAGGTTTGAGTCCGGTTGTCCTTTATAATCGTTTAGATCGTTTGGTGAACCAATATATTTTGGGTATAGATTGGTTTTCAAATGTAACGATCGCCCACAACCTCTGCACTAAATAAGTGGAATAATGCACTGAAAGGTGTGCAAGACAACTATAGACGATCATCAAGGTATGATAACACAAACAGTACCTGTCGTAATACTCACAGCATAAGGACAAAATATAATAAAACATATACAACAGGTAAAAATAGTGGAGCATCATATAACAAACTTTTGAAAACTTTCACAACATCCTGAAAGGTTATCCATACATCATAGGAATATCAAAGTCTGTACATGAAGCCTCACTACAACACTCAGAGAGCAACTCAAATAGCAGAATAGAAATACTAGATAGTATAAAAATGGTATGTAAGCCTCCAGCTCGCCTCCGAAATGCAACATCGTCATCACTAAGTTATCAACCGTCACCTGCCACTTAATCTGCCCATCCACGACTGGATGAACATCCTAAGGTAATAAGAGGGAAATATAAAACCTTGAGTAAGACAACAGTCTTAATGAGCGATAAATCAGCTATATAACGTCAACAATAAACTATATGAGAATGGATAGATAAACATACTAATCTACCCACAGCACTAGAGAATAACTCAATCCCATCTTCCCCACATCGAACAGTGATAGCCTTTACATAAAACTCTTCAATCATTCATTCACGGAAACCAAAACAACCATTTATTTATGGAAATCAGAAGCAAAAACTATTAGCACTCATAACATCCAGATTATATGTATCTCACGTAAAGCATCCTAATCGAATTCAACATCCCTCAAGCACAAGCCCTAGAGGCCTAAACCAATATCATACAAGCACCCAAGAAACATCTCCGTTGACGTTGGACAATTTACTTGAGACGGTGAAAACAAAACATCCAACATGCATGACAGACTCTGGCTATCACTGCCAACCCTGCTTCGAAACTATCGTTAATCATATGACGGCCAACCTTGCCATACGTCAAGGGCTAGTGGTAACCCTATTTCTAGCATAAACTACACATGCCTTTCAACAATATGTATTTTTGTCCAACCTTGACAACTAGGCCTTTCAATGATACCCAAGGTACTCGACCAGTAACCTTCCGGTCTTTTAGGTTCCCCTATTGTACCCTTGCTTCGAGTCTGCTAGAACTTACGACAACGATAATCTCTCGGTCTTCACATCTTTAGTCATCTAATTCGATTACTTTTCATAGCTCAAGCAACCTTCTCGATCAACCATTATCCACCAACTCACTACCTTTGAGTTGTCATCTCATTCATTGTTCTACACCGATAAGCAAACACATTCAACACTTCGAATATTCCCACTGGAACTTACTTCGAAGTCTCAATATCGCTGAGTCAAATAACATCACTGTGTTGCGGCATGGGTTCGGGGGATTCGCCCTCGATTTTTTTTCTAGGCCTTTTTATTCAAATCTTGGTTATACCCGAAAAATAAATTTTTCAGGAATGACTCTGTGCAACTGACCCATCCTCTTGGAGCCGACCGACCCATTCATACAACACTGACCGATCCATCCCATTCTAGACCGACCGATCCATCAACTCAAAAAGGAGACCGACCTATCTCATTACGACCGAACCATGTTCCTACTCCTGGAAATTCGACCGACTGACCTATTCTTGGAAAGTTGACCGACCGACCCATCACCCTTTTTCCCAACTGATCCGTCTTTCCCAGGCAATGACCGACCCGTACTTCTACACTCTTGACCAGCCCATCGTATCTCACCGACCGAACCATCTGAAGCAGGACGATCGACCTAGCACTACCAATGCCGACTGAACCATCTGCTGACTTGTTCCCCAAGCCATATTATGGCCAACCCAATCCCTACCGATCCATTTCCTGGCCGATCCAATTTCTAAACAGACCCAAATCATCTCCAAACTTCGCCAAACAATAATTCCGATGAAATCAACTCATCTAATTCATCCAGTTCAACAACAAACATTTTATGAACCCAATAATAACTTAAAAATGACGATTTCATCAGTAATTGTACAAACTTCACCAAAATCATGATAAATGAACATATGAACTAAATTATGGATCTAACTTGCATAAACATATGAAATAACATAGAAATTACCGGTTTTAAATTGCTAAATTAGATCCTATGGCGATTCATATGAAAATAAGCTTACTATGATGTAGATATAAGGAAAACAACTTGAATTTGATGAAATTAAGATGATAGAACTCATATACTTGATCGAATCCGTGTGAGAGATGCATATCACTCACCAATTCTCCAAAGCAATCCAAAAACTCTTAGATCTAGATCCGAACGGCGAATAATTTGATCCAAACTCTTTGATTCGATGAACTCTCTCTTGAAATGGCGTAGATCTAACTTCAAATGATGTAGATCTTCAATTCTCTAATGTAGATCTCAAATTTTAATGGTGGGAAGGTGTAGGGGAATGGAGATATGGAACATCACAAGCCCCTCCAAATGAGAGAATGAAGAAAGTAAACTATTATTTATGCCTCCTTTCCCCTATTTATTGGCTCCCACCGGCCCACTAATGGGCCCCACCAAATCATCCCATTCTGGCTTGCAAAACCAGAACTACCAACCGTAAAACCATAAAACCATAAAAAAAATGATTTCTCCCAAACGGCTGAGCCAAATCTTTAACGTGACCACTCTACGGAAAGGGAAACATCATTTCCTTTCCAATGGCATAGGTCTCAACTCCTGATTTGACCTGATTCAAAAGTTATGCCCTACACAAGACTGATAGGGGTAAAATGGTCACAAATAAAATTAGTAAAAATTATGGACTTGTCTCACGTCCCCATAAGCAACATGTTAAAAATTGAGAATGATCCAACCCTTAGGAAATAAAATAAAAATATTATACGATATTCTGATATGTAAAACGCGGGTTGTTACACCGAAGGTACCCGCTTAGGCTTAAGTTTGGTTGTCCTTTGCATCTAATAAGTACCCGCTTAGGTTTGAGTCTGGCCGTCATTTGCATTCTTTTAGTTTATTCGGTTAAGCAATATGTTTTGGGTATAAATTGGTTTTCAAAGGTACCCGCTTGACCTTGAGTTCGACCGTCCTTTGCATCTAGTAAGTACCCGCTTATGTTTGTGTCAGGTCGTAATTTGCATTCTTTTAGTTTGTTCGGTTAACCAATATGTTTTCGGCATAGATTGGTTTTCAAAGGTAACCCGCTTAGGCTTGAGTCCGACCGTCCTTTGCATCTCATAAGTACCCGCTTAGTTTTGAGTATGACCGTCCTTTGCATTCTTTTAGTTTGTTTGGTTAATTAATATGTTTTGCGTATAGATTGGTTTTCAAAGGTACCAGCTTAGGCTTGAGTCCGACCGTCCTTTGCATCTTATAAGTACCCGCTTTGATTTGAGACCGACCATCCTTTACATTCTTTTAGTTTGTTCGGTTAACCAATATGTTTTCGGCATAGATTGGTTTTTAAAGGTACTCGCTTAGGCTTGAGTCCGGTCATTCTTTGCATGTTGTAAGTACCCGCTTAGGTTTGAGTTCGTCTGTCCTTTACATTCATTTAGTTTGTTCAGTTAGTCAATATGTTTTCGGTATAGATTGGTTTTCGAAGGTACCCGCTTAGGCTTAATTCCGACCGTCTTTTGAATCTCGTAAGTACCTGCTTTGGTCTGAGTCCGACCGTCCTTTACAATCGTTTAGATTGTTCGGTCAACCAATATGTTTTGGGTATAATTTGGCTTTCAAATGTACCCACTTAGGCTTCAGTCCAGTCGTCTTTTTCATCTCATGAGTATCCTCTTACGTTTGAGTCCAGCCGTCATTTGCATTCTTTTAGTTTTTTCGGTTAATCAACATGTTTTGGGTATAGATTGGTTTTCAAAGGTACCCGCTTAGGCTTGAGTTCGGTCGTCCTTTGCATCTCGTAAGTACCCATTTATGTTTGAGTCTGGCCATCCTTTACAATCATTTAAATTGTTCAATTAACCAATATATTTTCAGTATAGATTGGTTTTCAAAGGTATCCACTTAGTGTAACACCCCTAAGTCCCACATCGTGGAAGCCTATGTGAAGTGGGTACTTATATAGTAGATCCCATCTCTTACTAACGCCGAGGCCTTTTGAGGAACAAAACCCCACACCTATACGGTGGCTAAGTTGGGGACAATATCTTGCGTGAACGGAGGTGCGGGTTGTTACAGTGGTATTAGAGCCAGGTTACCCAGCCGGAATTGTGGCTCCTATGTGGACCGCAGCGCCTGAGTGAGGTGTTTGTGAGCCAACGGGGACGTTGGGCTCTGTAGGAGGGGAGAATGTAACACCCCTAAGTCCCACATCGTGGAAGCCTGTGCGAAGTGGGTACTTATATAGTAGATCCCATCTCTTACTAACGCCGAGGCCTTTTGAGGAACAAAACCCCACACCTATACGGTGGCTAAGTTGGGGACAATATCTTGCGTGAACGGAGGTGCGGGTTGTTACACTTAGGCTTGAGTCCGGTCGTCCTTTGCATCTTATAAGTACCCACTAAGGTTTGAGTCAGGCTGTTGTTCGCGTTCTTTTAGTTTGTTCGGTTAACTAATATGTTTTGGGTATATATTGGTTTTCAAAGTTACCATATTAGGCTTGCATATGGATGTCACTTACGTGTCATAGGTACCAACACGGTTAAACAATCCATACCGGGCGTAGATTCCTTGCTGAAGTACCCGATTAGGCCATTCGTCCAGATGTCTTTTACGTGTCATAGGTACTTGTTAGACCAAAAAATGGCACTAACACCCAATTGTCTAGAATTTGCGAGGAATAATAAGCTAAAACGTAAAAAATCAAGTAGAGACACGAGATTTATAGTGGTTCGGCGTTAATAAGCCTACATCCACTTCATAGTTTCTCATTTCATTCATGGATTACAATTACAAGGAATACAATCACTCAATCGCTCAAATACAATGAATAATTCTCTCCGAATTCATTGATTTTCATTGATTTTCATTGGAGAAGAAGGTAGTTATTGGTGGGGGAATTCGGCCGTGGCTACCATGAATGAATGAAATGCTAAAAGTCCCTTCAAATGGCCATGTTGTGGTGTATTTATAGCTGTAGATAAGCTCTGGGCGCTTCCGGTTCGGATGGGCCACGTGGCGTGACCAGAGGAGATCTCAGAAGTAGTGGAGAACGTGGAAAAGTGGTTACCAGGTCGTGCTTTGCCAAGTGGAGTCCGATCCGCAATTGTAGGAGTCGATTATGCCAAAAGAAGAGGTCAAACTCCGTGTGCAGAAGCAGGTCCAGTCGGTTCGGATCGGATCCGAACCGAACCAGTTGTTCGAGCAGAATGCTTGCACGTACTTTTGTGCAGAATACTTCAGGCGGTTCGGGTAGAGGGTACTCCGATCCGATCCGGGGAGGGGGATCCGATCCGATCCGAAAGGAGGGATCCGATCCGATCCGAATGGGGGATCCGATCCGATCCGAAAGGAGGGATCCGATCCGATCCGAATGAGGGATCCGATCCGATGACATTTGCATGAATAATTCAAATTTTCCATCTTTCTATCACTCCATCCAAGTGATCGCCAATCAATGTAAGTTCATACTCAAGTCCCTGGCTTTGGGTAGCCTGGTCACAAAGCAGGCTAACATTTTGCCCCCCAAAGTACATCTTATCGCAGATGAGATGTGCTTTGATTAAGTCGAGATAAATCTTTTTAGAACGCCATCCATCCTTGAGGAGGCTTTATCGAATTGTTGCACTACTTCCATGGGTGCTAGTTAGTACAAATTCTGTGGAAGGAGTAGTCAAAATGATCAGGTAACCGTTCTAAGCATTGTCGAATCAAGATGTTGATTTCCTTCATGATAGGTCATATTGTATGTTTGGCTCCCGTGTGAGATCGTACATGTAAAAGTTGATGCCAAACGACGTCATCTTCGTAAGCAAGTCAAGTGCATTACTAAGCTAAGATTTCTTTAATGTGTAAGTCAATGTATACAATAGCCGTCCAAGTCATAGTATGGTGTCGGAATCTTCAAATCTTGAGCTAGCATCTGGACCGTTCGGATAGAGCGCATCAGAGTCGGCATATGAATTTGTCATTTTTGCTTAGATTTGGACTATCTCGATATCAGGATATTAATCTAGGACTCCATGATTGCATCTAATCGTTATAATAGTGCATCCGAAAGCCATGATCACTTCAGATTGTTTTATAGTCCCGTGATCACATACGAGTCAGTACGAGATGTTGTTGAAAACATGCAAGCCAATAGCTGGTAGGATTATCACAATTGTAAGGCAGCAGAGGAGTTCATCATACTCTCCATTTGATGCAGTTTCCGATCAAGTCTTTGAATTCTTGCTTGATTCGTAATTTCGCTCACTTGGATGGTTGGGATGAATCACATCATATTCTAAAGATATAATGTATATGTTCTGAATCATGCATTGAGTCAGGGTCATGTTTAAAGTCAATCTGTCGGTTGAAGTTGATGTTCCTAGCATTAGTGGAGGACGAGCGAAGTCAGTGCTTATGCCCCCAGCATTGTTGGGGGTTATGATAGGTCAATCAGACATCCAATCTTTTAGCCTTTATACTTTTTTCTGCCGCATCGGGTTAGATATGTAGGTTCAACAATCTTAGTCACCCTGTGTCGTTATGTGCACATTCCCAAGTCATCAAGGGTTGGAGTTGTATATGCGAATGGTCGAATCACATTCGCGTTGGGGTCAACCCATCTGTTTAGCCAGAAAGCAGTGATCGCCCTATTGAGTATATCAGCAAACTTAGATACTCTCCTTACATCAGACACAGTGTTGAGTAAGCTCGTCAATCTTGCAAGCGAGCGAACGTCGTTAGTGAGTTATTCAAGCTCCTTCATTCACGCTTTGGCATAATCTGAAATAGCCATCATAGTCTTGTTGAGTCTATCTCCCGTGCTTGGTTCCATTAAGCTTGACAATCAATACCGCGGGCCCGATTAATGACATTGGTCTTTTACATGATTGTAAATTCCTGTTAATCTTTCCTGGGGCTTTTCTTTTTCCTTTATTATTTCAAGAGTTAGATGGTGCTCCATTCTGTCGTGAAGACATTGAGATCATCCATTTCAACATTAGCACACTCTTATTGCACGAATCTGCCTGTCTCAGGATAGGATTTTCCAACGTTTCTAGGAAAATCTCATGGTAGATAGATACCAAAGTTTGTTTCAGAGGTGAATCCTCCAAGTCCTCTTGGTGGATCTCGATGAAGAGGGATTTTGAAGTTTGAGATATCCAGAATACCGGATACCACAGCAATCAACACCATATATGGTCCAGATCGATGTACCGATGCTGCTGCAATGTTGAATCTTTCAAGGAATGCATGCAGGGCCTCGTTGGATCTCTGTTGAAGCATCAATTAATATTGCCAATTTGGCCCTCGCCTTTGAGAAGTTGTCGCTAATTACCTAATTTAGCACTAGTGCCCCCGGTATGAAGTCCTGAAGCGGGTGGAAGCCGGCCTCTGGCTTCTTGGTTTTGCATATGTAATAGCCGTCCATCAGGCTTATGTTCTTTAATTCTGAATGAAAAATTCCTATTTGGATGTATGCGGGTTGGTCTTGGCGAGTCATTCTTTTGGTTACAGTCTAGGATCTTGCGGGGCTCCGATGATAATAAATGTGCATAAAGTCGGCAATACTCGAAACTTGTGTCCTATGCCCCCCCTCTATAGGGGTTCTGCTATGCGGTGAGCACCAGATCCATTTCTTCTCTAAATTCATACTTCTTCATCAAGTCATGAGTTAAAGTTTGACATAAAATTATTTGTTCGTGTCTGACTCATGTTAGTTTTGGATCTCCCACCCAAGCTCTGAGGATTGGAGTCGAATTGTGATATGTCAAATTATTGCCACTTCGAATGCCTCTACTTTCCCCCTTCATGAGGAGCCTTATGTTGAGGTTGAGCTGGGTTTTAAACATTGATCTGTATGGAAGCAAAGGTTGGTCGGGCTCCGTTTAAGTTTTTCGGCGGCTCTTACATATCCATCGTTTTCATCCAAAATGTCACGGTCGGAAGTTGCATGTTACAAATACCTGGGAGGAGGTTGGTTGCATCTTTGTTTTATCAAAGACGACCATGCTAACTTGTCCTAGGGTCTCATATTATCCGGACCACGGGGCAGGGAGCGTATGAGCCAAGTTCATTGTCGTTTGAATTCCCATGGAGCTCGCTCTAGCGAATAAGTCGAAGCTACTAGGCCTTCCATCTATCCGAGTAGAGAAGTTATCCACCATTTTCTATCGTTTCCGGAGAAGTTCATCTCGCTGATCCATGTGAGTTCACAAATCAGCAAGGGTACCATCCATTTCATATCTAGCTTGACATGCTGAGGGATCATCACAAGAAGAAATCTGCTACCTTCCTTCGATCCTAGCGCCTTCTGCGCCAATATCCTCAGCACGGAAGAAATTTCTATCTTCCTTCTTCTTCGCTTTTGAGTCTGAGTGTCAGGCAATTCGCCTCCGCGCAAGTTAGGAGTCAAAGCAATGGCATCTCCCTTTACATGGGGTCTTTCAATCGGGAAGTCGGTCCGGACTAGCAAATGGACGTTCACTCTGCATCCATTTCGTGGTCCTCAAGCAGCCTGTCAAGATCGAGGTATAAGTTAGTCACAGACATATAACATTTATGAATATTTTCAGCAGTGCGGCCCCAGTCCGGGGGTAATGGAGAAAGGTCGGCAGTTGTATCACATCCCTTTTAAATTTAGACATGGATGCATGGAAAAGAGACATTGCTTTATAAGCTTATGTGCTCGAGTTATCCAAGTGCTCGAGTTATCACGTTTTCCATTCAACGTATTTGTGAGGTAGCACTCGTCGTTGCACTTGGGCTATGGCCAGTCACACATGGGCGTGTATGTTGATTTGATATATCACTCTTAGGACCTCCTTTCGGTGATTGCATTGAGTCGTGTGGGAAGCTTAGCATTAGAAGTCGACGTCATTCCTTCAAACACGACCTCTTTGTTGTTGTACGCGAGTATCCCTTGTGTCTTTGCTTTGTATCTGTACATAATCTTGCAATTCGAAAAAGAATAGTTAGCTTAGTCTTGCAAGCTACTAAGTCAATCTTTAAGTCACAAGCAATTGTAGCTCGAAATGAAAACATGTTGAGTGCTAATCTATCTAGCATAGAATTATTAAATGTCAAAGTGTCAGGTGTCGTAGTTTGGAGATATAGTGTCTGTAGCCTCCATTTAACTTTGAAACACGGGTCGCGTCCGAAGCGTGTTTGAAGTTAATTCAGAAATCTATGTCCATGCCCCCAGCGTTGATGAGAACCGGATTAAGTCATTCGGATGTCCGATCCGTAAGTCCTCTATAATCCTGTCCTCAGTCGGAGGGCAATGAAGATTGCATGCACGTCGCAGCATTGTCCTTTATACTCTCTCCCAAGTCGTGAGAGTTAGAGTTATGGGTTTAGTGGTCTTAAGTCATGGTGCACCATTCACACTAACCCAACAGATTTATACTCTCTCTCAAGTCGTGAGAGTTATAGTTATGGACGTCGCGGTTCGTCCTTTATACTCTCCCAAAGTCAGTTTGGGTTAGAGTTGTGGATCGAGCGGTCTTAAATCTTGGCGCGCCTGTCACACTCGTCCTAAGTTTATACTCATATCCAAGCTCTGAGGATTAGAGTTAGTCGGGCAAACAGTCGGGTCACATTTGCCTTGGCATCGTCCCTTTGCTCCTACATCAAGGGCAAAGGTCGCCATCAGGGATGGTCGGTTCACGTCCCTATTGATTTTATACTCCTCCCGTCGGAAGCATGGGAAAGAGTTAAAGACGTTTTTGGAGAGCGGTCGAGTCACACTCATACTCGTCTTAACATTTCCCTTTTGCCCCCACATCGAAGGCAAAAGTTATGTCGTTCATGTGATCGTGCCCCTGTCATTTTTGCACTCTTCTCGTTGGATCAGGGGATGGAGTCATAGAACTGCTAAGTGGTTATGTCACACCCGAGTATATCTCTATGTCGTGTCTGGCAAATTAAAGGCTAGATGTTGAGGATGCCTCATTTGTATGCCTATGCATAGATATGTTGAAATTATGTGCATATATTCGCTTGCCCCCTACTTCAAGGGCAAAAGGTCCATGAATGAATGGTCAAACTTCATTTATGTTAGGTTGTTGGCATCAGGAGGGTGAATAGTTGAATCACGTTCGCCAAAGCTTTACGTTCCTCCGACTAAACCATGGAAGGAGTGGTTGGCACCAAACTTCGGGTACCTTCATCATTCATATCGCATGAGTTAGTCATGTCCATAACTCAGGAAGCATGTAAAAGTAAATTGTATGATTGAAAAGTAAGCATATCAAGGGGCAGTGCTGCCTCCTTTAACGGATCGAGCCATGTAGACGGTCGAACTGCATCCATCCGGAATCGAATTCCGACGTTGAACTTCAATGCACAATTATCTTGAGGCCTGCCACGTGTGAGCCAATGAGTGGATGGTCACCTCGGATCCATCTTAAGCTATACAACTTCTCTCAGGCGAAGGACGTGGCTCTGTAAACGAGCAATTCAATCGGGCTCGTTACGGCAATGCTCCATAATTCTTCCTGTAGGTGCTCAAAGTTTGATCGGTACCAGATTCGGGGTACCTACATCATCCACCTATAAATTCATCTGAGTTAGTTACATCAATAACTCATAAAGCATGGAAATATAAGAGTCATGGTTAAAAAGTAATCCTGTTAAAGGAATGAATATCATTCTATGCGAAGATGGCATTGCACGCTCTTTGCAGGTCCATTTTTCCTCACTACATCTTTATCAGGGGATGGCTGTCAAAATCTTTAGCTGGTGATGGATGTCTCTTCAAACCGTTGTGGGGTGGCGGTCATCTTATTTGAATCGCCTTCTTGCCCCCATGCTAAGGGCAAGGATTGAGTATAAGGGAGTCATAGCTGCTAGGGGGATAGTCATATCTCATCCATCCATAGATATGCCTTTAGTCCCACGTTGGGAATAAGATCTAATGCACAGATAATCAATCAGCATCCAGGCTTAAGTGCTCTAAACCTTTAACTTGCCACTTCCATTGAGTAGCATGTCCTAACTAGCTAAATAGCAGTCTCTTCCAGTAACATGGTCGCCGTGGACCATTCCCATTCCATCTTTCATTAGGAATTTTAGCAATAGATACCAGGGTGCAATGTAAGCTCTAATCGCCGCTAGAGCTGGTCAGTTTAGACCTTAGTCAGATAAACTTGACTATAATAGCATGGCTTCCAAGGCTTGAAGTAATGTTCACGTTTTCTATCACAATTGATGTATGAAGTCGAGAGCTAACGGTCGATTCATATTTGTTTTGATCTCGAACTCTCATCTCTTGACAAAGGTCATGTGCTGACTGGTGAGCAGTCAAGTTGCTTTCATCCGAGCAAAGATTCACATGTCCAATCATGGCCTGCAGGGGTTCAGCTGTTACCTATCGCTGGGCACCAAAGTATGTTGACCTAACCCTTATTCGATGGAAATCAGTCTTACTCAATGCGATTGACAGAAAATAGCCATTTCAAAGGTTAGATAAGTTCTTCGGGAGGTGAGACGCAGGACATTTTATTCATCACATCATACAATTGAAGTGTAGCTTTGGGATGTTGGGATCCTTAGCTGCTTTCTGGTATCCCACCATTGACAATCATGTTCACTAAGATCATATGAATCATCTTTGAAGTAGTGTTCAAACTATTCTATATAACTGTCACTCGATGCTCCGCCGATTGGACAGGTTTAAGTCATATAAATGGGATGGTCACTACTCATTAGGGAACAACATCAGTTGCATTGCTGAAATCTACACTATCGGAGTTCCAGAAGATGAGGCTACTATTAGACAATCATTATCTCGTATACTGTCGTTGATAGCAAGCTGAATCTGACTGACAGCTCCTCCCGTTGAATGACATCGGCAAATAGAGGCTATGGCTTCTGGAGGAATCCTAGTCGTTGCCATTTGGTTGTCATATTCTTTGACTATCCGCCTTATCTTCATTAACAAACTTTGATGAGTACTGTTGGTCAAAATATACGTCGAGCCGAAGGCGAGCTGTGCTCCGAGCCGAAGGCGAGGCCGTCAGCGGGTCCGGGCGCACCGCACGATTTTTTCGATTTTGGAAGATGGAGCCTTTTCTGAAATGATCTTAAAAATGTGTTTTTTCCAAAAAATAGCTGTTTCGGGTCGGATCGGATCATGCCTTCAAATTTGCGGTTCGGAGATTGTCTTCAGGTCGGGTCGGATCGGACTAGTTCCTCCGAGCCGGATCGGAGACGTCATTAGCTAGTCGGTTCGGTATATATGAAAGAGCCGGTTCGGATCTCCTCCTCCTGTTCGGATCGGTCTTCCCTACCCTGCATCTCCACTTTCCTGCGGTTCGGGTCATGGTTCCCTCTTCGGTTCGGTTCGGAGATGCATCATTGGGTCGGGTCGGGATATCAACAACAGTTGGATTCGAGTCCTGCTCAACAAGTCGGGTCGGAGCACTGTCCCCGGGTCGGTTCGTGGTGCGACTCCTTTATGGCTCGGGTCGGGGGTACACATCCGATCCGATGATAAAGCTTGCCAGGAACTTGAAGTACTTGGCTCTCATTCGAGGTGATAGGGGATCGGGTCAGATTGAGGTGTCAGTATCAGGTCGGTTCGGGTCCGATCCGACCCGGGCACACTTGAACCAGTGACTGGAATGAAACTTGCAGCCTGCTTGTCATCTTGTTCTGTACTCAATTCATTTCTGCGAGAAGCCCGTCGCTTTTTATCTTTTCTTGTAGGCATGGAAAACGTGGATTATCTCTTCGGATTTGGTGATCCAAACAATAGAATAATAATCCAGAAAGCTGAGGATTCAATCTTCTCAGTGAAAGCACCAAAATGTTAGACCAAAAAATGGCACTAACACCCAATTGTCTAGAATTTGCGAGGAATAATAAGCTAAAACATAAAAAATCAAGTAGAGACACGAGATTTATAGTGGTTCGGCGTTAATAAGCCTACATCCACTTCATAGTTTCTCATTTCATTCATGGATTACAATTACAAGGAATACAATCACTCAATCGCTCAAATACAATGAATAATTCTCTCCGAATTCATTGATTTTCATTGGAGAAGAAGGTAGTTATTAGTGGGGGAATTCGGCCGTGGCTACCATGAATGAATGAAATGCTAAAAGTCCCTTCAAATGGCCATGTTGTGGTGTATTTATAGCTGTAGATAAGCTCTGGGCGCTTCCGATTCGGATGGGCCACGTGGCGTGACCAGAGGAGATATCAGAAGTAGTGGAGAACGTGGAAAAGTGGTTACCAGGTCGTGCTTTGCCAAGTGGAGTCCGATCCGCAATTGTAGGAGTCGATTATGCCAAAAGAAGAGGTCAAACTCCGTGTGCAGAAGCAGGTCCAGTCGGTTCGGATCGGATCCGAACCGAACCAGTTGTTCGAGCAGAATGCTTGCACGCACTTTTGTGCAGAATACTTCAGGCGGTTCGGGTAGAGGGTACTCCGATCCGATCCGGGGAGGGGGATCCGATCCGATCCGAAAGGAGGGATCCGATCCGATCCGAATGGGGGATCCGATCCGATCCGAAAGGAGGGATCCGATCCGATCCGAATGAGGGATCCGATCCGATGACATTTGCATGAATAATTCAAATTTTCCATCTTTCTATCACTCCATCCAAGTGATCGCCAATCAATGTAAGTTCATACTCAAGTCCCTGGCTTTGGGTAGCCTGGTCGCAAAGCAGGCTAACAGTACTCGATTAGGCCTTGCGTCTGGATGTATTTTATGTGTCATTGGTACCCGCTCGGTTAAACAATCCCTACTGGGTGCAGATTCGTTGCTGAGGTACCCAATTAGGTCTGACGTCTAGATGTATTTTATGCGTCATAGGTATCGGATTAGGCCATACTTCCGGATGTCATTTACGTGTCATAAGTACCCCCTTGATTAAACAACCTCTAGTGGTGCTAAAATACCCGATTAGGCCTTGTATCCGGATGTCTTTTACGTGTCGTAGGTACCCGATTAGGCCTGTGTTCGGATGTGTTTTACATGTCATAGGTACCCGCTCGGTTAAACAATCCCTGCTAGGTGCAGATTCGTTACTGAAGTACCCAATTAAGCCTTGCATTTGGATGTCTTTTATGTGTCATAAGTACCCGATTAATCCTTGCGTCCGGATGTATTTTACGTGTCATTGGTACTCGCTTGGTTAAACAATCCTTAATCAGTGTAGATTCATTACTGAAGTACCCGATTAGGCCTTGCATCCAAATGTCTTTTACGTGCCACTGGTACCCACTCAGTTAAACAATCTCTACTGGGTGCAGACACTACAACAAAATAGGGTTCTTATAGCAATCCTGAACAGCGTTCCTGCCTGTCCACTCCAAAAGCTTCCAAGGGTATGGTTTCCAACGCTAACTAAAAGATAATTTCCTTGTACAAAACGCTATTTGTGGAAACAGGCGGAAACTATTCTCTACGCGGGAACTAAAATTAAGCATTGCCCTTTCCTTCGCCGAATGACTTTATTTTGTTTCTTCATCCCCCAAGACAAACAAAATTTTACACCGCAAAATCCTTAATCTTAACAATGAACAAAAAATCCATTGCCCGCGAAATCCAGAATAATGAAATCACCGTATCCCCTCCTGTCATCAACAGCCGATTTTGCATCTCTTCAGCTTGAACGAGGACGAGAGGTACTGCTATTTATTTTATATTTTTCGCTAATTTCGCATCTCTTAAACCAACACAATTAAATCCAAATGAAAACTGTATGGCTGCAATTATTAGTAGTCTATACAAAGTAAGACTAATATCCAATGGCTTAAACTATCGCAGGTGGTCAGCAAAACTATTGTTGTCCACGATTCTAAAGGGAAAGAAATAGAGGCTCGGCTAGTACCTTTAACGAAGCTTCACATAAATTAAAGTAAGTGTGGGGAACATATCTGATTTTAAAGGAGATTATTTTAGAGAATTAATATTTGATTTTGGAGGAGATTGATGACTAGTAAGTTTAGTGACTAATATCTGATTTTGGAGGGAGATTATTTTAGCTTCCATTTAAGCTTTTATGCTGTGAATTATACAGTGGAAGATGATGTATTAACGTAGTTAAAATACAGGGAAGGTTTAACTATTTTAATCTAAAATGATGATCTATTTTTCTCTACTGACTTTATACATGAAACATCACTTTCCTTTTCTCTGTGATTATTTCATACTTATAGGTTTGAATCAATGGAAAATGGCTCAGATGTAGGTATTTATGACATTTCCAATGCTTATTAGGATGTTTTTTAGAATTTGGTGATATAGTTTTCTAAGTTATAGATTCCAATGAACGCTTTGCATTTATGCTAAGTTCAATTCTTATTGACTGGAGCGATTCAGTTTACTTTTGGAAACAATAGCCATATTTTTGTCTAGAACATCTGATATTTCATGCATATTGATCTACTTCTGTAGCTAAAACGAAGTTTGAAAATTACCATTACAAGTGAAGATCAAACATAAACGATTATCAAATAGAGTCTATTATCAATGTTTGGAACTAATGATCTAAGTTCTTTAGGTAGCCTAACATTCCCATCAAGATCGTATATAATGCAATCTCCCATGTCCATCGCTATTGTATATCAATCACCTTTATTTTAACATAAATTTATTTGTACTGAATTGCAGGATAATGTATTTAGAGTCTTCATGTCGGCTACAGCTGTGAGGCTAGAAGAAAATATTCAATATTACATGTCATTACTATAATTACTATACGAATAGATAGTGTATTTTATATAGTATAATATATATTACAGGATAATATATTAGTGAAAATTATTTGTACACAGTAATATATTAGTGAAAATAGAAGAAATTTTGTACAGGATAATATATTTGTACAGTATACCTGTTAGTATCATACAAATAGATAGTTTGACTTTTAGTCTCTCTCTAAATAGATAGATGATGCTGTAGTGTCATATTAGTGAAAAAGTTTCTGATTTGTGGAGAATATTGCTGAGTGCATGTGAAGGTTTTAAGAACTTGGACATGAGAGCAGAGCATATTTTGTAACTAGAGCTAGATGATAGTTCTAGTCACGTAATGCTTTATAATATGTATGCTTCTTTAGGAAAATGGGATAATGCAGCAGATGTAAGAAAAAAGCTTAGGAGACTTATGCTTGAAAAGGATCCTGGGTTGTGTTAGACTGAATCAAATGTCAATAATCATGTTTTTCTGCTAATGATGAAACTCCTCAAGAGGTAAGCGTCTGCAGAAATTTTTGGCTAACTGATAATCTAAAAAGACAGAGACTATCTATTTCGCCATTATGTTTATTTTTTAGTTATAGTTATGTGGACATGGGTGTGTGAGTAGCTAGAAAAATAATAAATCACCAAAACGGAAACAGAAAGCGGAACTTAAAACCTTGATTTTTGTGCATCTTCCTTATATGTTACCTAGCTTTAGTTTTATTATATTATAATTTTGCTTTGTTTTCCTTTGTAGTTCCAATATTCCACGAAAAAGTTACTCTGATTTTTATACTTTTGTCTTGGAACGAGGGAATGAGATCATGGCAATAGCATCTGTCAGGTTAGTAAATTTTATTTTGCCTACCCATATAATCTATGTTTGATATATTTAATGTTCGTTGTACCATTTCCGCTGGATCTAGAATCCATGGTATCAGGTTAACAAAAATGCCTTCTAATGGGACAAGGTACATGTATAGCTGTCAACGGATGTGTCATCAGCTACTTAATGGATTTCAGTTGGTAAGTTAATTATCCTTCGGTAACAGGAGTGTTATTGTAGACTTAAACTTCTAATTCGTATATTTTATAGCCCTTTGTTTCATTGTCCTATCATCTTCAATCTATCATTGTACATGTATAGTCGTCAACGGATGTGTCATCAGCTATTTAGGAATCGTTGGTGTGTCATCCTTTGATCTTTACCACATTTTTCCACTTTAACTACTCCACCCTTGCCACTGCAATCTATTTTTATACAGTCCAGCGCTCAAAGGTTAGTAGGCACCGAAAGGTAATAATTCACAACCAAACCTTAAAGCGATCTGCAAGCATAAGTCTGACTGAGTCTGCTTCAGGTAGCGATGTTAAAGATCTTCAAATAAAGTTATCAAGTAGTTCAACAAGTAGTTGTAAGCAGAACTGAGTTCTAAATGACTGCCCTTTCAGTGCATACTATAAGATATATGCTATACCCATTGGATATCAAGTTGAGTTTTTTTTTCTTTCTAAATGATGAATAAACTATGCCTACAAAACTAAATTAAAAAATAATGGAAAATAATCAATATGCATAATATGGGAGGAAAAATAGAAGCAAATCGTTGTGTTTTTTTCTCTTACTAATCAAAATTAAAAAAAAACAAATTTCTTATTTTGTTACCATAATACAGCCAAAGCTTGTGCAATATGGCTTGGGGATCTTGAGTTCGAACCTTGGGAGGTTCAGTTTTGGCTATGTGAATGTGATTTCGCCCAACATTTGGGATTTCTGGCGTAGTAGTTGTTGTATTACTGTCAAATAAAAAATTATATTTTATTACTAGATTAGGTTATTATCAAAATTTAATGTAATGGGTACTCTAGTAATTATTGTTTTAAAAATCGAACACGAATTAATGATGAACTTATAAGAGACTAAATTTAGTTCTATTGTCTAAATGTACATATTATATATGTATTGTACTTCGAAGAACACCCTTAGACTTCCAACCCACAACTGTATGCTTTATTTTACTTTTGTTATCAATCTTAAACGATTAGCCTTTTCCATATATTATCATAGACAGGTGTAACACCCCACCTCCGCCAGGGTGACTCTTGCAAGCACTCTGACTTTGGAGGGGCGTTTGAATCAGGTAAACATGCATAATGATATATCAAGGCAGAACAAGAACATATGTATATATGTAAACAGAGTAAATAACATAGATAAAACAGCGGAAGATTTTAAACCATTTCAAAACAAGTCTGGTACAACACAATGTCAATTTTCCAAATAAACAAGTCTAGTACATAAAACCACATCATCTGAAAACTGAAAAGGAAAACATAAAGTAGCTATCCCCAAATGGAAAAACCATAGCAAGCTCAAGTCCAAAGCATACATGAGCTATCCAAGAAAAGCAGCTAAGGTCCAAGCTAAGCTCCTGTATTCCCTCCCTGAGAACCTGGGGGGGGGGGGGGAAACGGAAGAAAAAGAGGCGAAAGAAAACAGGTCAGTCAAAAAGACTGAGTAAGCCCTACTACAATCAATGTAAACTGATAAAGTTAACTGACATGAGCAGCAGGTATGAACATAAGGATAATAACATACTAGCATGATGATTAACTAACCAAGCAGATAAAGGTGTCATCGCATAATCAGGATTAAGGTTTTTACACCACAGGTATACTAGCAAACTAACATGACTTGAATAAACAAGTATTGATCCCTTGGCCCAAGCTTGGCCCAATACCAGGTGTTGACCTAAGTCAAGATCCAACTTCTTAGTACCAATACTAGTATAACAGTATTGGGTGTTACCCCAATGTTCACACCGAACAGAACGGAATAGAATGGTCCATACAGAAATAGAGTTTGGGAAAAATGGGCTTTTATCATCCTAACAGATAAAGTACAGAAACGGAATGCTAACAATAATGGGCCTTTACTACCCTAGCGGATAAAGTACAAAAACGGAATGCTAACAATAATGGGCCTTTACCACCCTAACAGAACGGTACCACGCAGAAACAGACGGGTGTTGCCACCCAACAAAACAGACGGTACCAACAGAACCAGACAGAGCTAAGTGTACCCTAAATCCTACCCAAGCGATCGGCTCCCTAATACATAAATACCCTGTGTCGGCCCTACGATAGGGTGTATCACTCCCTAAAGTGGCAACCAATTGGCACAGACATATTTACAGATGTCACGGCGGCTTACATCCTCAGAGGCAGACCGGGATCCATGCACGCACATGACCCGGTTGGAATGCACCATCAACACCCATCGCCATTATCAGAATGAACCACTTATAATTAGTTCAGTAAGTGTGCCCGGACCCTACCTACAGTTGGGTCAAAGTTTTGATACCAGAAAGGGTTACTGACTAATATGGGTCCCAAACAACAGATGACACAAGTATTCCCCCTTGTGTCCCCAGACTATCAGATTCAGATTAACTTATTAACAGAGTTCAGATATACAAAGTTCAGAGACCAGTTTTCAGACTAACGGATCAGATAACAGATTTACAAACTTGCCTAACTTGATGTGGGTCCTACAGATCCGCAAAACAGGTTCGTTTAATTTATCAATCAAGTTAGTTTATCCAGACCAGGTATCAAATTGGTTCTCAGCCTTATCAAATTACTGAGTTGGATTGGTTAAGTATTATTCAACTTAACCCCGCGAAATTACCGAGTTCAGATTGGTTAAGTGTAGGCTGACTTAACCCCGTTAATCCCCCATGTCCAAATTGGTTAAATATTAAGTGGACCATGACTTAACCCTAATCATGAGGCATTAATTAATTAATGTGCCTTAACCTCTCACATTAGACTTTGTTGCGGTCACTAGTTAGGCCGGTCGGTTCCGGGTAGCTTTACACCACAACTAGGTCTAACCTCGGGTTCAAGGTACAACCTGACCAACTTCTCACATTGGGTCCTATTGTTTGTAGCAACTAGTTAAGCCGGTCGGTTCCGGGTAGGTTTACGCTACAAACTCAACCCAACCTCGAGTTGGCCACACTTATCTTTTCTAAGTGTCATGTCCATCATGTTTCCAAAACATGTTACAAATTTTCAAGCAATTGGGTAGACCTAACTTAATAGGTAAATTCCCAATGGGTAGACCTAACTTAATAGGTAAATTCCCAAGCTTATGTTTTTATGTCTTTTAAGTTTACCCAACCCCAAACGCAATCCCATCGCTTAAATATCGCAATAGCGCATAAAGGATAGAAAGAGGGAACTTGGCATAATCATGACATAAAAATGTTAAAGCCACAAGTTCAACATGGTGGCATATGAAAGGTTCATGTGTTCATACACTTGCATATTACATTTTTAGGCCCAAAAAGCATGCATAAAACCAAACTTGGCATATTCATGATACATGGTGCTAAATGACATGTAAGAATGGCCACAAGTTCGCATTTAGCCTCACATGCAAGTTATCATAAGTGATATGATAACTTACATGTTGCCAAAATGCAACCTTTGGCATAAAGCTTGAAGCTTTATGTTCACATACTCAAAATAAGCTTGCATAACATGATAACATGAACCATATGACCATCCCAAACTTGCATAACATACTTGCATATCATATGACACTTGCATAACAAACTTGCATAATAAAACTTGCATAATATATGACAACTTGCATATCAAACTTGCATAAACAAACTTGCATAACATATGACAACTTGCATATCATACTTGCATAAACAAACTTGCATAACATATGACAACTTGCATATCATACTTGCATAAACAAACTTTCATAACATATGACAACTTGCATATCATGCTTGCATAAACAAACTTGCATAACATATGACAACTTGCATATCATACTTGCATAAACAAACTTGCATAACATATGATAACTTGCATATCATACATTTAACTTTAGAGTTTAAGTTTGAAAGGAATAGGGCTTACAATGCTTAAGAAGTCACAAAAATATGACAAAGCCCTTATGAAATCAATTAAACCCAAAATGCAAGCAAAACCCTTGAGCCAAAATGATCAAGACTCTTTCTTTATGATGCAAATATATAAACTTGACTTGAATGCAAGCTAATGATGCTCATACAAGTTTGAAAACACTTGTATGCATGGAAAATCACTTAGGAATTTATTTAGGAATTTTATGAAGAGAGTGGAGGCCATGAGAGGATTGATTTTGCCATAGTTTAGTTGTATGAATGAATAATGATGATTTAGGGTAGGTTAGGGTCTTATTTATAGATTAGGCAAGTGTTTTAGGCCATAGGATTAACCCTAGATTCAATCCAAGCCATCAAAGCATGTCTTGGGGAAGAAGTCAAGTGTAGGAACCATCTAGGGCCTTTAGATTAAAGATGGACCATGATAACCATTCAAATGCAAAATCTGCATTTGAGCGAATCGGCCCACGGGTTGACAGCCAAACACCCTGGATTAACCCCTAGTCGACCCAGCGAGCTCGGGTCGACCTCAAAAATCGGCCGGTTCGGTTATTCCCCTCTCCCAATTCGCTGATTTGAACATTTTTGCATATTTATTTATTAATTTTTCAATTATATATATATATATATATCAATATATATATTTCTCTGCGCAACCCATTTCACTTAATTAAGTATACTTTAATTTGGGAATTTTTCGTGAAACTTCGCGAGGCCATATCTTGGTCATACGGACTCCGATTTTCGAAAACTCGGACTCTATTTCGCGTATTTTTCCGAGACGAACGCAATGGCATAGCCTGTTTCCCTTGATTCAGATTTTACAGTTTAATTCTGCCTCCATTTATGTTATAACATGTTATTCAAAAATACGGGTTGTTACATTCCTCCCTCCTTAAAGGATTTCGTCCCCGAAATCTCCAAGTTAGGAAGAACGTATCCTACCATCCAATCATCCATCTACTCAAAACATCACCCACGAGAAATCATTGTCCTTACAAGATTCTAATGCGGTATGAACATATGCAAAAGGTGTGTGTATATGTTCTTATCTAATGCAAAGATCATCAATGCAAAGTATGGCAGTGAAATGAATCCATTATGTATGCAAGTAGTCCTAATCATATAATACTATATGTGTGCACAAACATTCATCCATATGCAACATCCATGTGCCGAATTAACCATCTTGCAACCATAAGAATTGAAAATATACACACGTCCATATGCAATATGAGAGTGTATTTCAAGCCGATCTAGTGCCTAGTGTGTGTTTATGCATCCACGAGCAACCACTAGCAACCACTTGCATCCACTAGCAACCATCAAACATAACATGTCTCAAACACATATTTACATCCATAGGATTCCTATCTTAACAAGACACAGTTGAGTGATGGAAGCGAGTACAGATAAAACAAAAACTTGGTACATATACTTACAGACTACTAGTACAGATCAGATTTTCCCAAAATGATTCTTAGGAAACTAAGCATGGTAGAAACCCAGAATGTATTCGTCATAGTCACCCTCATGCCCAACACAGATACTCTCAAATCCCAATTTATCACAAACAGATGAGTTATAACTCTCAGGGAGTTTGAGACTATTACCAGATCAGAAGCAAGACTAGCATTAAAGTACTGAGTTTCCATTACAGAATCAAAATACCAGAAAAAGAGTTTCAAACTGAAAATTAGACAAGGAAAATTAAACATCCTACAGACAAATTATTCTAGCCCTAATCTATTCACCCGCCATGCGAGTATTCACCGTTCCTTCCGATGTAGTCCCTTTCTTCTTCGGGCAGTCCCTAGTGAAGTGTCCCATCTCTCCACAGTTAAAGCAAGTGCCCTTCCTCTTTCTGCAATCCTTGTTTAGATGGGTTGAGCTTCCACAAGTAAAGCACTTCTTTTCCTTCTTATCTTCAGACTTCTCCTCCTTCTTTTGCATTTCCTTTTTGGGCCCCGTTTTCTTGTTTTGAGACTCATTCACCTTGACCTCCTTCTTTGCACTCTTGTTCTCTTCATGGAGTAGGGCCATATCTACCAAACTCTCAAACGTGGCCCCCATGGGCACATGAGACATAGCTAACTCCTGTAACGGCTCATTCAATCCTCTAGCAAAACAAAGAGCCTTCTTCTGAGTAGTACTCACCATATCCAAGCCAAAACGAGCTAACTGATTGAACCTGTTCACATATTCTTTAACAGACATGTCTCCTTGCTTCAAAGCAATAAACCTTTCCATTTGCAAGTTCTCTTCAGTAGAAGACATAAACTTAAGCCCGAATCTTGTCCTGAAATCGACCCATGTCTCAACGGGCCTAGTCGCGGTGGTGATCTCCCACCAATAAGCGGCTTCATCCTTCATAAGCCAAACCGCCAACAAGATCTTTCTCTGATCATCTAATCCAAAGATAGCGAATAAATCCTCGGTCTCTTTCAACCAATTTCTGGCCTTTACAAAGGTCTCGGTGCCTTGAAAGTTCTTGCCACCCATTGCTTTGAAATCCTTGCAAGTCTTTGCGAAGTCAGCCTGAGGATGCTGAGGGGGAGGAGGAAGAGGAACCTCAGCGACAGGAGGAGGAGGAACATTAGCGACAGGAGGAGGAATATTAACTACTGGAGGAGGAGGAGGAGGAGGGACATCTGCGGGGCCGGCTTCGGTCGCCCTAGCCTCCAAAAGTCTCCTATACCAAACAGGTACGTGTAGTCCCTCCGGAATAGCAAGGTTATCGGCCATACTGAAAACGAAGAAAAAGACAGATTCAGAATAGAGAAAAACGAAGGGATTTTTGCTAATGGCTTTTTGGGGAATAGCCTTCAAAATAAACTAGACTTTTCTTTGGAAAATACTTTATACTTGGTTTTGAAAATAGGTTTCTAAAAGTTTTCTAAAACCTTTTTGTTCCTTCTCGTAAACCATATGCTCTGATACCAAATGTAACACCCCACCTCCGCCAGGGTGACTCTTGCAAGCACTCTGACTTTGGAGGGGCGTTTGAATCAGGTAAACATGCATAATGATATATCAAGGAAGAACAAGAACATATGTATATATGTAAACAGAGTAAATAACATAGATAAAACAGCGGAAGATTTTAAACCATTTCAAAACAAGTCTGGTACAACACAATGTCAATTTTCCAAATAAACAAGTCTAGTACATAAAACCACATCATCTGAAAACTGAAAAGGAAAACATAAAGTAGCTATCCCCAAATGGAAAAACCATAGCAAGCTCAAGTCCAAAGCATACATGAGCTATCCAAGAAAAGCAGCTAAGGTCCAAGCTAAGCTCCTGTATTCCCTCCCTGAGAACCTGGGGGGAGGGGGGAACGGAAGAAAAAGAGGCGAAAGAAAACAGGTCAGTCAAAAAGACTGAGTAAGCCCTACTACAATCAATGTAAACTGATAAAGTTAACTGACATGAGAAGCAGGTATGAACATAAGGATAATAACATACTAGCATGATGATTAACTAACCAAGCAGATAAAGGTGTCATCGCATAATCAGGATTAAGGTTTTTACACCACAGGTGTACTAGCAAACTAACATGACTTGAATAAACAAGTATTGATCCCTTGGCCCAAGCTTGGCCCAATACCAGGTGTTGACCTAAGTCAAGATCCAACTTCTTAGTACCAATACTAGTATAACAGTATTGGGTGTTACCCCAATGTTCACACCGAACAGAACGGAACATAATGGTCCATACAGAAATAGAGTTTGGGAAAAATGGGCTTTCATCATCCTAACATATAAAGTACAGAAACAGAATGCTAACAATAATGGGCCTTTACTACCCTAGCGGATAAAGTACAAAAACGGAATGCTAACAATAATGGGCCTTTACCACCCTAACAGAACGGTACCACGCAGAAACAGACGGGTGTTGCCACCCAACAAAACAGACGGTACCAACAGAACCAGACAGAGCTAAGTGTACCCTAAATCCTACCCAAGCGATCGGCTCCCTAATACATAAATACCCTGTGTCGGCCCTACGATAGGGTGTATCACTCCCTAAAGTGGCAACCAATTGGCACAGGCATATTTACAGATGTTACGGCGGCTTACATCCTCAGAGGCAGACCGGGATCCATGCACGCACATGACCCGGTTGGAATGCACCATCAACACCCATCGCCATTATCAGAATGAACCACTTATAATTAGTTCAGTAAGCGTGCCCGGACCCTACCTACAGTTGGGTCAAAGTTTTGATACCAGAAAGGGTTACTGACTAATATGGGTCCCAAACAACAGATGACACAAGTATTCCCCCTTGTGTCCCCAGACTATCAGATTCAGATTAACTTATTAACAGAGTTCAGATATACAAAGTTCAGAGACCAGTTTTCAGACTAACGGATCAGATAACAGATTTACAAACTTTCCTAACTTGATGTGGGTCCTACAGATCCGCAAAACAGGTTCGTTTAATTTATCAATCAAGTTAGTTTTTCCAGACCAGGTATCAAATTGGTTCTCAGCCTTATCAAATTACTGAGTTGGATTGGTTAAGTATTATTCAACTTAACCCCGCGAAATTACCGAGTTCAGATTGGTTAAGTGTAGGCTGACTTAACCCCGTTAATCCCCCATGTCTAAATTGGTTAAGTATTAAGTGGACCATGACTTAACCCTAATCATGAGGCATTAATTAATTAATGTGCCTTAACCTCTCACATTAGACTTTGTTGCGGTCACTAGTTAGGCCGGTCGGTTCCGGGTAGCTTTACACCACAACTAGGTCTAACCTCGGGTTCAAGGTACAACCTGACCAACTTCTCACATTGGGTCCTATTGTTTGTAGCAACTAGTTAAGCCGGTCGGTTCCGGGTAGGTTTACGCTACAAACTCAACCCAACCTCGAGTTGGCTACACATATCTTTTCTAAGTGTCATGTCCATCATGTTTCCAAAACATGTTAGAAATTTTCAAGCAATTGGGTAGACCTAACTTAATAGGTAAATTCCCAATGGGTAGACCTAACTTAATAGGTAAATTCCCAAGCTTATGTTTTTATGTCTTTTAAGTTTACCCAACCCCAAACGCAGTCCCATCGCTTACATATCGCAATAGCGCATAAAGGATAGAAAGAGGGAACTTGGCATAATCATGACATAAAAATGTTAAAGCCACAAGTTCAACATGGTGGCATATGAAAGGTTCATGTGTTCATACACTTGCATATTACATTTTTAGGCCCAAAAAGCATGCATAAAACCAAACTTGGCATATTCATGATACATGGTGCTAAATGACATGTAAGAATGGCCACAAGTTCGCATTTAGCCTCACATGCAAGTTATCATAAGTGATATGATAACTTACATGTTGCCAAAATTCAACCTTTGGCATAAAGCTTGAAGCTTTATGTTCACATACTCAAAATAAGCTTGCATTACATGATAACATGAACCATATGACCATCCCAAACTTGCATAACATACTTGCATATCATATGACACTTGCATAACAAACTTGCATAATAAAACTTGCATAATATATGACAACTTGCATATCAAACTTGCATAAACAAACTTGCATAACATATGACAACTTGCATATCATGCTTGCATAAACAAACTTGCATAACATATGACAACTTGCATATCATACTTGCATAAACAAACTTGCATAACATATGATAACTTGCATATCATACATTTAACTTTAGAGTTTAAGTATGAAAGGAATAGGGCTTACAATGCTTAAGAAGTCACAAAAATATGACAAAGCCCTTATGAAATCAATTAAACCCAAAATGCAAGCAAAACCCTTGAGCCAAAATGATCAAGACTCTTTCTTTATGATGCAAATATATAAACTTGACTTGAATGCAAGCTAATGATGCTCATACAAGTTTGAAAACACTTGTATGCATGGAAAATCACTTAGGAATTTATTTAGGAATTTTATTGTGAAAACCCGTAACTTCCCCGTAAAGGAAAGCGTCGGATAGTTCGAGAACAAGCCACAACAGAACGCATACAGAAGAACATTTCATTGTATATTACAACAATGCATCAGATTACAAGAATATACAGAGTATGAATGAATATTACACAGAAATATCAGAGATTTAAATTACATTTAAATACATGGCAGCGGAAAATAATACAATACACAACTAGAAGTAGATATACGGATACAAAGCTTTCCGGATATCGTTCCAGCTGTAAACCAGGATCCTGTGAATATAAATCTGCAAAACCAAAACTACTAGCTGCCCGTGTCGAAAGTAAGGGCACCCAGAGTTTAGGTTAAAACAATAAACCCCAGGTCAGTCATGTGACTGGTGTGAGAACTAAAACAGTTATTAATCTTTATTTTTAAAGCTAGGTAAATCAAGGGACCACGCCGTATAACACGGAACGGGTTTCCTCCCAAGAATACCAGTGCATAAAACAAACAGCGCAATGCTAAATAAAGAAAAATGAAGCTGTTATAAGACCCAGGTCCCATCACACAATGTAACGCAGTCGAGGATAGGGTTTTCCCTTATAACAGCCAAAGAATGCTTGATACGTTTAAAACAAATCATTTGATACTAATATAAGTGCATAGTATATAAAACACTTCAAATCATAAGTATCAATCATAGGCGGCATGAGCGCCCCATCCCACTATGTCGCCATATATAGGTTATACAATCGAAATCGCAAAGTCTCGTATTTGGAAATTGGACTTCCATCTATGAACCGAGGCTAGGGGCAAGATCCTCAACCGATTCGAGACAATCTAGCCCATGTCTCCGGAACAGCCGCAACTGCCCCTTGGATCGTCAGGGCCGGTCCACCGATGTGGATTATAGTGCCTGAACAATACGTCTCTCCGCCCTTTGGGGCGTAAACGAGCCAACTAAATGACTCCATCGGTTCGAGAACGACCGATCAATCCGAGGCGCCTCGCAACAGCAACAACCACATAAGTCAAACTCGTCAGGGCGTGTAAAACCACTGACGCCACTTCTAGCTAGAAAGAAACGCAAGTCCTCCCTGAGGTCCGTCTCCCGTTTTTGGTTCATACCGGGTGTGAAACACGCGAGGTAAACGTTACACAAAGCTACGCCACAAAGGCCGTGCTTTGATCATCACCACAAGACTTTGCTTTTCAACAGAAGCCTTGATCATTTGCATCTTAGCATGCCACACAGGCAAACCATCCTATGCAACCGATATCAGTCACACAGAATGAAATCCGATGTCAGACACACAGTCCCTTTACAAGTCCGTTCTGGGTCTGAACGAAACCGGAGGCACCTAGTACCTCGCATATCCATCGATCTCCAAGTACGTCTGGACGATCACCAACTGTTTCCATCTTCTTGGGTGTACAGCCCAATCAAGATCATCAGTTATCACCCAAACGACGTGAAGACCTCCGGTCTTCGACCATCGTCTTCATCTTCGACTTATCGTCGTATCGATTATTCAGAATGGGATAAACCCGGACTTCCCGAATAACTCGCGTATATTTTATAAAAGTGTTACACAAACACAACATACGCCTCATTCCAATTCATTAGTCACTAACCGTAAATTAATCAAGAGAATAATTCCCCAAATATTAACCCCGAAGGCCGAAACCAACATCAGATCAATATCCAGAAAACCCTTCTGCTTGGCTAACCGACAGTTAGTTTCTAAATTTCACGTTCAAATCTAATTAAAGATTTAACTATCGCCTGGAGCAAAACTGGTGATACTCCATTCTCGATCTTTTCAATCTAATTAAAGATTCATTAAAACTCCACTTAGTTTTAATCTGTGACTGGGTTAAAGAATCAGTGTCATTTAAAACACGGTTCACGATAAACCCAAAGTCACATCCCATTAATTATCGGGTTAAAGAACAAGTGTTATTTAAAACACTGTTCACGATAAACCCAAAAATCAATATCCATTCAATTCCAATTAAATATTATTTAATTGGTGCACTTCATTAAATCTAAATCAAAAGATTTAATCTTTTCTCAACTGGGTTCAAGAACAGTGTTAGTGAAGACACCATTCACGACAAACCCAAATCACATTCATTAATTATCGGGTTAAAGAACAAGTGTTATTTAAAACACTGTTCACGATAAACCCAAAAATCAATATCAATTTAATTCCAATTAAATATCATTTAATTGGTACACTTCATTAAATCTAAATAAAAAGATTTAATCTTTTCTCAACTGGGTTCAAGAACAGTGTTAGTAAAGACACCATTCACGACAAACCCAAATCACATTCGATATTCAATACAAGGCTCTGAATAGAAAATATATCGGCTTATATTCAATATCGAATTCTACGACTAACAAATGTCGTATTGGAAATAACGATATACATATATATCTTTCAAATTTCCATAACAACACCTGTATAATCACGAATTCCAACATCGAAATATTCCGAAGACAATTTCGATTTAAATCCACTCCAATGCAATCATTGGAATTTTGGTTACTTTTAAAACCCTTTTCGAATTCAATTTATTTATTTAAAAATAAATAGAATTATAATTCTAGTTCAAAACTAGTTCATTTCGATAAAAATCCATTTTTATCTTTTCAAATATGGAGTTTTTTCATCCCAATTCTTCACAAATCATTTCTTATGATTTTACACAAATTATTACTATTTTTAATAATTTTATCAAGGCCCGTACAGTCGATTTCCATCAATGGCCATCGAACTGCACTTACAGCGACCTTTTTCGAATTTGATTTGGACATAATTCCAAATCCAACCGTTAGATTTCAAATTTCTAATCTTCGTTAGAAAGCTCTTTTCGATACGAACCCAACGGTTCCGGTTTTAGGAGAATCCGACGGTCGGATCTCCCGTAATGTCCGTTTGAAATAAATGGTCGAAATTCGCGAACTGCCGCGGCGCGGCGCGTTCTATTCAGGCCATTATATTATATATATAATATATATAATATATATTTCGTCGATTTCTATTTAAAACGAATTATATAAATAGTTTTAAAATCGTTTCAAAATCTATTTCAACTTCCATTTCAATTCAAAACAAAATTTCAATTCAATTTGAATTCATTTCAATTCACTTTCAATTCAATTCGAATTCGTTTTCAATTCAATTCATTTCGAAATCGTTTTCAATTCAATTCATTTCGAAATCGTTTTCAATTCAATTCATTTCGAATTCGTTTTCAATTCAATTCATTTCAAAATATTCGATTTCGAAATCACTTTTCAATATTCATTTTAAAATGAATAAAATCGATATAAATATCGTTCACGTCAAAATGGCGTCAATCTAATCCTCACGGCTTCACATATTTCTATTTTCAAATATTCTATTTCAAATATTTCTATTTCAAATATTTCTATTTCAAATATTTCTTTTTTTTTTTTTTTCGAAACTGGAATGAGGCCCAATCAATTACCATATAATGTTAATTATATGGATTTTCTACAACACATGTATATATCAACAACGATGAATAATCAACCATCAACCAAAGTGCACTACACTGTATAAGCATCAAATATAGACATTTAACGCTTATAGCAGCTTGTCAATCTATCGATCGACATATTTAATCAATCAGGATGAGTGAACTTCAAATTTCATCCTAACACCCGTGTGGGGTTTCAAACAATCAAACACATATTTTATTTGTGCAGTTAGGCGATGTGTAAAATTTATCGACCCAATCAACGTCATTCAAATAGGTGTACATAAACAAACCGTCTGGTTTGTAAATGAATATTTATTTATTCACATTCACGTTAAAAATTATATTTTTAACGATAACACATTTTATTTTAACATATGAATTTCTATTCAGTTCATTCGTTAAATAAAACGCTATTTTTATTTTTCTAACTTATTTTAGAAAATTTCGGCGGCATAACGGCACGATACTAGAAACGGGACAAGGCCTAGCCTTATCCCCGGTCTAGTGAAGGCCCACGCCATTCACACATCAATCATATCAATTCATTTCACCAAAACAATCCAATCCAAATCAAATAATCTAACCAACTACACAACCAATCAAACAAGTCCATGGTTTGTGGACGGGTGTCGGGTGCTTCTAATAAGCACCGTCTGCATCCTAGTATATATATATAACTAGAAAAATAATAGAAAGGTGAGAAATTCTCACTTATAGCTATCCAAGCTCCACGGCACATCTTAGGCAGGAAATCTTCACTGTTCTCGCCGATATCACTTTCGTTGCTGCTTTCACTACACACGTAAAAATCACATTCGATATTCAATACATAAAAATCGAATTTTTAGTTCAAAGTTCAATATATAAAAATCGAATTTTTAGTTCGAAGTTCAATATATAAAAATCGAATTTTTAGTTCAAAGTTCAATATATAAAAATCGAATTTTTAGTTCGAAGTTCAATATATAAAAATCGAATTTTTAGTTCGAAGTTCAATATATAAAAATCGAATTTTTAGTTCGAAGTTCAATATATAAAAATCGAATTTTTATTTCAAAGTTCAATATATAAAAATCGAGTTTTTATTTCAAAGTTCAATATATAAAAATCGAGTTTTTATTTCAAAGTTCAATATATAAAAATCGAGTTTTTATATTGCTACTATATAGACAAAAATTCCATTTCAAAAATAAAGTTTTCGCCTTTATAAAAATTACCACTTTATCTCAACGTATATAAAATAAAAATCAGATTTTTTATTTGGCTACACATACAAAGATGATATTTTTATATTCTCTATCCTATAAAGATTATATTTTTAATACTTTAAAAATATAAAAATCATATTTTTAATACTTTAAAAATATAAAAATCATATTTTTATTACTCCTATATAATAAAGGTTATATTTTTAATACTTTAAAAATACAAAAATCATATTTTTAATTCTTTAAAAATATAAAAATTATATTTTTAACTCTCTACAACTATAAATAAAAATCGTTTCTTTATCTCCTAAAAATCAAATCTCTTCCATAATCAAAAATCTTTTCAACAAAAAATCAGTTTTTATATTTTTATAAATCAGTTTTTAAAATGCTTTTAAAAACAGTTTAAAAAAGCTTATAAAATCAGTTTTCATATAAAATAAAATAAAACAGTTTTCCTATTAAAATAAAATAAAACAGTTTAGGAACTTACAGGAGGGGGGGGGTCAGTGGGCGCTGGATTCATCGCGGCTGTTGGAGGGTTCGGCGGAGGAGTCTGGTGGGTGGCGGACGGTGGCTCCAGGGCTGCTCCGGCGACTAGGTTTTCGAAATGGGGGGGGGGGGTGCGGATATTCGCCGGTGGTGGCAGGAGTGCGCAGGCGCTGGTGGAAGAGGGTGGCTCAACGTCGGCAGGTGTGGGATTGGGGGCTCACAGTTTTAGGGGTAGGGCGTTGGGTTGCGGAGCCGTTTAGGGGGGGATCGAGGTTGAGGGCGCCGACCATGGGGAGGGGGGAAACCGCCGGAGGTCAGCGGCGCCACCGGAGGCGCGACGCGAGGGTCAACGGAGGGAGCGACGGGCGGCTTCCTCCTTTTCTCTTTTTTTTTTTTTTTTTTTTTTTTATTTTACTTTTGAAACCGATTTCTAATTAAATCGGGTGGGGGGGGCCAGAGGGTATAGGGGAGAGAAAGTCTCTTTTTTTTTTTTTTTTATTATTTAATTCAACCTAAAGTTGACTTTTTCATACGACCTCGAAACGAGGCCCACCGCCTGTCGTCCATAGCGTTTTACCCCCATTCTGAACACAATGGGATATGTATCGTAAGCTGATTCGATCATTTGAATCAGTTTCCTTTCGAATTTTCATTTAAATCACTATATTGAATTTTAAACGTACATTTCAAATTACCGGGCCCGCATACGAACTAGAAAAATTCCCGAAAAATATTTTCTAGCTTCGTATTGACGATACGGTCCTAACAAAACTAGTTTCGTCGAATTCTGAGATCGTTTGAAAAATGGCCAATTTCCAGTCGATTAAAATCAACTGAAACTGGTCAAACGCGTTTTCCTTTGCCACGCTCACATATTGATTCGAAAAATTATGAAATTTGAAATCTAGCAATAACTTAACATCACGGACCCAACAAAACTGGTTTCGTCGAAATCCGAGGTCGTTTGCAAAATTGCTATTTTTAAGGGCCTTATATTATATTAAAATATATATAAATTCCACAGCGACTATTTCTAAATTTCAACTGGACATATCTCATCATTTATAAAGTGGAATCTCAGTTTCTCAACTTCGTTGGAAAGATATTCACTATTAGATTCCATTATTTTTTGTTTCACTAAAATCCGGATTGTTTTGCACCCGGTACATTCAATTGAAGTTTGAAATCGAATTATCGAACTACCGCGCCATTTTCAATTCCTTTTATAATTATATATAAATATTTATATTCTAACGACGACGCGTATAATATATACGTTCGATTTATATTCTAAATAAATTTCTCGTCGATATTATTTAAAATAATTCATTTTAAATAATCAAAATTCGCTAAAATTGCCAAAATAAAAATTTTAAACTGGCCCAGATTTTCCGGGTTGTTACAATCTCCCCCACTTAAAACTTTTCGTCCCCGAAAAGGAAAAAAGTCGAAAGTGGTTTGATTAATCAACTCTACGTTCGATCTGGCTTCCATTCTCCAACTCTTTAGTTTCTGAGAATTTTCAAAATTTCAAAAATTTGGCTAACACCCTAAATTTTTGAAAAATTTCGCCATAACCTCCCCTGCACCGGGAGCATCGGGGAATTTCAAATAGCTTCCCCGGTCCTTCAGATCTCAAAAAGAAAAAGAAAAAGCCAAGCGGCTAGCCAATAGGCTCACAAAATCATCATCACCCAAACAAAACAGTAAATTATGTAGTAAACATGTACCTATTTGTCGGGCAAACAAATTTTATTCTCTGGCTCTAGCCTCCATGCTATGACCTGTTCAATGTAAGTATATATACGCAAGCAAATGCGACCAAATTTCAATATAATCCAATATTTGATGCTATTAGGCAAAATGGTTCAAAATTAGCAAACAAATAAACAAACTACACAAACATCAATCTATTAGTGAATTTAACGTTTCAAATTCATAATTTTGATACATATACAAAAAATCATGTTTTGGTGCCAATTCACAACAATAAGCCCTATCTAATTTTGGTTCTCACACCAGTCAATAGGAAATATATAGATATCACACCTTCGTTACTCGAACATGAATACTAATGACGACTAGTCAATCATCAGAATCATCTTCGGGCCTCTAGAGTATGATTCTATATCTATCCAGTATATTAAAACTTCGAATACACGCGGATCAGACGTATACGCAAAATCTATATATACTGGACTGTCCAACTCAATATAAATAAATAATCGAATACGAATAAGTGATTTAGATTTTCAAAACAAAAATTGTTTTCATTTGAAAAATATACCCTTCACACTCGTTCTAGGATACTACTGATCCTATCTCTAACGAGTCATTCTCATTGGATATTGCTAATCCAATATCTGACGAATTCTTTCGTATGTTTCTAATGTGTCTTGTTCTCTAGCTTTGTAAACCAAAGCTCTGATACCAACTGTGAAAACCCGTAACTTCCCCGTAAAGGAAAGCGTCGGATAGTTCGAGAACAAGCCACAACAGAACGCATACAGAAGAACATTTCATTGTATATTACAACAATGCATCAGATTACAAGAATATACAGAGTATGAATGAATATTACACAGAAATATCAGAGATTTAAATTACATTTAAATACATGGCAGCGGAAAATAATACAATACACAACTAGAAGTAGATATACGGATACAAAGCTTTCCGGATATCGTTCCAGCTGTAAACCAGGATCCTGTGAATATAAATCTGCAAAACCAAAACTACTAGCTGCCCGTGTCGAAAGTAAGGGCACCCAGAGTTTAGGTTAAAACAATAAACCCCAGGTCAGTCATGTGACTGGTGTGAGAACTAAAACAGTTATTAATCTTTATTTTTAAAGCTAGGTAAATCAAGGGACCACGCCGTATAACACGGAACGGGTTTCCTCCCAAGAATACCAGTGCATAAAACAAACAGCGCAATGCTAAATAAAGAAAAATGAAGCTGTTATAAGACCCAGGTCCCATCACACAATGTAACGCAGTCGAGGATAGGGTTTTCCCTTATAACAGCCAAAGAATGCTTGATACGTTTAAAACAAATCATTTGATACTAATATAAGTGCATAGTATATAAAACACTTCAAATCATAAGTATCAATCATAGGCGGCATGAGCGCCCCATCCCACTATGTCGCCATATATAGGTTATACAATCGAAATCGCAAAGTCTCGTATTTGGAAATTGGACTTCCATCTATGAACCGAGGCTAGGGGCAAGATCCTCAACCGATTCGAGACAATCTAGCCCATGTCTCCGGAACAGCCGCAACTGCCCCTTGGATCGTCAGGGCCGGTCCACCGATGTGGATTATAGTGCCTGAACAATACGTCTCTCCGCCCTTTGGGGCGTAAACGAGCCAACTAAATGACTCCATCGGTTCGAGAACGACCGATCAATCCGAGGCGCCTCGCAACAGCAACAACCACATAAGTCAAACTCGTCAGGGCGTGTAAAACCACTGACGCCACTTCTAGCTAGAAAGAAACGCAAGTCCTCCCTGAGGTCCGTCTCCCGTTTTTGGTTCATACCGGGTGTGAAACACGCGAGGTAAACGTTACACAAAGCTACGCCACAAAGGCCGTGCTTTGATCATCACCACAAGACTTTGCTTTTCAACAGAAGCCTTGATCATTTGCATCTTAGCATGCCACACAGGCAAACCATCCTATGCAACCGATATCAGTCACACAGAATGAAATCCGATGTCAGACACACAGTCCCTTTACAAGTCCGTTCTGGGTCTGAACGAAACCGGAGGCACCTAGTACCTCGCATATCCATCGATCTCCAAGTACGTCTGGACGATCACCAACTGTTTCCATCTTCTTGGGTGTACAGCCCAATCAAGATCATCAGTTATCACCCAAACGACGTGAAGACCTCCGGTCTTCGACCATCGTCTTCATCTTCGACTTATCGTCGTATCGATTATTCAGAATGGGATAAACCCGGACTTCCCGAATAACTCGCGTATATTTTATAAAAGTGTTACACAAACACAACATACGCCTCATTCCAATTCATTAGTCACTAACCGTAAATTAATCAAGAGAATAATTCCCCAAATATTAACCCCGAAGGCCGAAACCAACATCAGATCAATATCCAGAAAACCCTTCTGCTTGGCTAACCGACAGTTAGTTTCTAAATTTCACGTTCAAATCTAATTAAAGATTTAACTATCGCCTGGAGCAAAACTGGTGATACTCCATTCTCGATCTTTTCAATCTAATTAAAGATTCATTAAAACTCCACTTAGTTTTAATCTGTGACTGGGTTAAAGAATCAGTGTCATTTAAAACACGGTTCACGATAAACCCAAAGTCACATCCCATTAATTATCGGGTTAAAGAACAAGTGTTATTTAAAACACTGTTCACGATAAACCCAAAAATCAATATCCATTCAATTCCAATTAAATATTATTTAATTGGTGCACTTCATTAAATCTAAATCAAAAGATTTAATCTTTTCTCAACTGGGTTCAAGAACAGTGTTAGTGAAGACACCATTCACGACAAACCCAAATCACATTCATTAATTATCGGGTTAAAGAACAAGTGTTATTTAAAACACTGTTCACGATAAACCCAAAAATCAATATCAATTTAATTCCAATTAAATATCATTTAATTGGTACACTTCATTAAATCTAAATAAAAAGATTTAATCTTTTCTCAACTGGGTTCAAGAACAGTGTTAGTAAAGACACCATTCACGACAAACCCAAATCACATTCGATATTCAATACAAGGCTCTAAATAGAAAATATATCGGCTTATATTTAATATCGAATTCTACGACTAACAAATGTCGTATTGGAAATAACGATATACATATATATCTTTCAAATTTCCATAACAACACCTGTATAATCACGAATTCCAACATCGAAATATTCCGAAGACAATTTCGATTTAAATCCACTCCAATGCAATCATTGGAATTTTGGTTACTTTTAAAACCCTTTTCGAATTCAATTTATTTATTTAAAAATAAATAGAATTATAATTCTAGTTCAAAACTAGTTCATTTCGATAAAAATCCATTTTTATCTTTTCAAATATGGAGTTTTTTTCATCCCAATTCTTCACAAATCATTTCTTATGATTTTACACAAATTATTACTATTTTTAATAATTTTATCAAGGCCCGTACAGTCGATTTCCATCAATGGCCATCGAACTGCACTTACAGCGACCTTTTTCGAATTTGATTTGGACATAATTCCAAATCCAACCGTTAGATTTCAAATTTCTAATCTTCGTTAGAAAGCTCTTTTCGATACGAACCCAACGGTTCCGGTTTTAGGAGAATCCGACGGTCGGATCTCCCGTAATGTCCGTTTGAAATAAATGGTCGAAATTCGCGAACTGCCGCGGCGCGGCGCGTTCTATTCAGGCCATTATATTATATATATAATATATATAATATATATTTCGTCGATTTCTATTTAAAACGAATTATATAAATAGTTTTAAAATCGTTTCAAAATCTATTTCAACTTCCATTTCAATTCAAAACAAAATTTCAATTCAATTTGAATTCATTTCAATTCACTTTCAATTCAATTCGAATTCGTTTTCAATTCAATTCATTTCGAAATCGTTTTCAATTCAATTCATTTCGAAATCGTTTTCAATTCAATTCATTTCGAATTCGTTTTCAATTCAATTCATTTCAAAATATTCGATTTCGAAATCACTTTTCAATATTCATTTTAAAATGAATAAAATCGATATAAATATCGTTCACGTCAAAATGGCGTCAATCTAATCCTCACGGCTTCACATATTTCTATTTTCAAATATTCTATTTCAAATATTTCTATTTCAAATATTTCTATTTCAAATATTTCTTTTTTTTTTTTTTTCGAAACTGGAATGAGGCCCAATCAATTACCATATAATGTTAATTATATGGATTTTCTACAACACATGTATATATCAACAACGATGAATAATCAACCATCAACCAAAGTGCACTACACTGTATAAGCATCAAATATAGACATTTAACGCTTATAGCAGCTTGTCAATCTATCGATCGACATATTTAATCAATCAGGATGAGTGAACTTCAAATTTCATCCTAACACCCGTGTGGGGTTTCAAACAATCAAACACATATTTTATTTGTGCAGTTAGGCGATGTGTAAAATTTATCGACCCAATCAACGTCATTCAAATAGGTGTACATAAACAAACCGTCTGGTTTGTAAATGAATATTTATTTATTCACATTCACGTTAAAAATTATATTTTTAACGATAACACATTTTATTTTAACATATGAATTTCTATTCAGTTCATTCGTTAAATAAAACGCTATTTTTATTTTTCTAACTTATTTTAGAAAATTTCGGCGGCATAACGGCACGATACTAGAAACGGGACAAGGCCTAGCCTTATCCCCGGTCTAGTGAAGGCCCACGCCATTCACACATCAATCATATCAATTCATTTCACCAAAACAATCCAATCCAAATCAAATAATCTAACCAACTACACAACCAATCAAACAAGTCCATGGTTTGTGGACGGGTGTCGGGTGCTTCTAATAAGCACCGTCTGCATCCTAGTATATATATATAACTAGAAAAATAATAGAAAGGTGAGAAATTCTCACTTATAGCTATCCAAGCTCCACGGCACATCTTAGGCAGGAAATCTTCACTGTTCTCGCCGATATCACTTTCGTTGCTGCTTTCACTACACACGTAAAAATCACATTCGATATTCAATACATAAAAATCGAATTTTTAGTTCAAAGTTCAATATATAAAAATCGAATTTTTAGTTCGAAGTTCAATATATAAAAATCGAATTTTTAGTTCAAAGTTCAATATATAAAAATCGAATTTTTAGTTCGAAGTTCAATATATAAAAATCGAATTTTTAGTTCGAAGTTCAATATATAAAAATCGAATTTTTAGTTCGAAGTTCAATATATAAAAATCGAATTTTTATTTCAAAGTTCAATATATAAAAATCGAGTTTTTATTTCAAAGTTCAATATATAAAAATCGAGTTTTTATTTCAAAGTTCAATATATAAAAATCGAGTTTTTATATTGCTACTATATAGACAAAAATTCCATTTCAAAAATAAAGTTTTCGCCTTTATAAAAATTACCACTTTATCTCAACGTATATAAAATAAAAATCAGATTTTTTATTTGGCTACACATACAAAGATGATATTTTTATATTCTCTATCCTATAAAGATTATATTTTTAATACTTTAAAAATATAAAAATCATATTTTTAATACTTTAAAAATATAAAAATCATATTTTTATTACTCCTATATAATAAAGGTTATATTTTTAATACTTTAAAAATACAAAAATCATATTTTTAATTCTTTAAAAATATAAAAATTATATTTTTAACTCTCTACAACTATAAATAAAAATCGTTTCTTTATCTCCTAAAAATCAAATCTCTTCCATAATCAAAAATCTTTTCAACAAAAAATCAGTTTTTATATTTTTATAAATCAGTTTTTAAAATGCTTTTAAAAACAGTTTAAAAAAGCTTATAAAATCAGTTTTCATATAAAATAAAATAAAACAGTTTTCCTATTAAAATAAAATAAAACAGTTTAGGAACTTACAGGAGGGGGGGGGTCAGTGGGCGCTGGATTCATCGCGGCTGTTGGAGGGTTCGGCGGAGGAGTCTGGTGGGTGGCGGACGGTGGCTCCAGGGCTGCTCCGGCGACTAGGTTTTCGAAATGGGGGGGGGGGTGCGGATATTCGCCGGTGGTGGCAGGAGTGCGCAGGCGCTGGTGGAAGAGGGTGGCTCAACGTCGGCAGGTGTGGGATTGGGGGCTCACAGTTTTAGGGGTAGGGCGTTGGGTTGCGGAGCCGTTTAGGGGGGGATCGAGGTTGAGGGCGCCGACCATGGGGAGGGGGGAAACCGCCGGAGGTCAGCGGCGCCACCGGAGGCGCGACGCGAGGGTCAACGGAGGGAGCGACGGGCGGCTTCCTCCTTTTCTCTTTTTTTTTTTTTTTTTTTTTTATTTTACTTTTGAAACCGATTTCTAATTAAATCGGGTGGGGGGGGGGCCAGAGGGTATAGGGGAGAGAAAGTCTCTTTTTTTTTTTTTTTTATTATTTAATTCAACCTAAAGTTGACTTTTTCATACGACCTCGAAACGAGGCCCACCGCCTGTCGTCCATAGCGTTTTACCCCCATTCTGAACACAATGGGATATGTATCGTAAGCTGATTCGATCATTTGAATCAGTTTCCTTTCGAATTTTCATTTAAATCACTATATTGAATTTTAAACGTACATTTCAAATTACCGGGCCCGCATACGAACTAGAAAAATTCCCGAAAAATATTTTCTAGCTTCGTATTGACGATACGGTCCTAACAAAACTAGTTTCGTCGAATTCTGAGATCGTTTGAAAAATGGCCAATTTCCAGTCGATTAAAATCAACTGAAACTGGTCAAACGCGTTTTCCTTTGCCACGCTCACATATTGATTCGAAAAATTATGAAATTTGAAATCTAGCAATAACTTAACATCACGGACCCAACAAAACTGGTTTCGTCGAAATCCGAGGTCGTTTGCAAAATTGCTATTTTTAAGGGCCTTATATTATATTAAAATATATATAAATTCCACAGCGACTATTTCTAAATTTCAACTGGACATATCTCATCATTTATAAAGTGGAATCTCAGTTTCTCAACTTCGTTGGAAAGATATTCACTATTAGATTCCATTATTTTTGGTTTCACTAAAATCCGGATTGTTTTGCACCCGGTACATTCAATTGAAGTTTGAAATCGAATTATCGAACTACCGCGCCATTTTCAATTCCTTTTATAATTATATATAAATATTTATATTCTAACGACGACGCGTATAATATATACGTTCGATTTATATTCTAAATAAATTTCTCGTCGATATTATTTAAAATAATTCATTTTAAATAATCAAAATTCGCTAAAATTGCCAAAATAAAAATTTTAAACTGGCCCAGATTTTCCGGGTTGTTACATTTATGAAGAGAGTGGAGGCCATGAGAGGATTGATTTTGCCATAGTTTAGTTGTATGAATGAATAATGATGATTTAGGGTAGGTTAGGGTCTTATTTATAGATTAGGCATGTGTTTTAGGCCATAGGATTAACCCTAGATTCAATCCAAGCCATCAAAGCATGTCTTGGGGAAGAAGTCAAGTGTAGGAACCATCTAGGGCCTTTAGATTAAAGATGGACCATGAGAACCATTCAAATGCAAAATCTGCATTTGAGCGAATCGGCCCACGGGTTGACAGCCAAACACCCTGGATTAACCCCTAGTGGACCCAGCGGGCTCGGGTCGACCTCAAAAATCGGCCGGTTCGGTTATTCCCCTCTCCCAATTCGCTGTTTTGAACATTTTTGCATATTTATTTATTAAATTTTCAATTATATATATATATATATCAATATATATATATTTCTCTGCGCAACCCATTTCACTTAATTAAGTATATTTTAATTTGGGAATTTTTCGTGAAACTTCGCGAGGCCATATCTTGGTCATACGGACTCCGATTTTCGAAAACTCGGACTCTATTTCGCGTATTTTTCCGAGACGAACGCAATGGCATAGCCCGTTTCCCTTGATTCAGATTTTACAGTTTAATTCTGCCTCCATTTATGTTATAACATGTTATTCAAAAATACGGGTTGTTACAACAGGTGTGAAATGTGTGGATTTATGTCAATCATCTTTCATCGCAATCAATAAACACCTCCAAACAAAATAACTTATAATTTAAAATACATTTTGTATCAACCGCAGTAATATAGTAATATTAACAATATGCATCTATAAAGTCAATAAATAATCAATACAGTTTTTCGCCTAAGAAGATAGAGGGCTTTTTAATGTAGGAAACAAAAGGTTGAAAACAACAAATCACATTAACATGAAATAATAACTATTATTCATTAACAAACACATGCATCCATTGATATGATACTGTTAACCAGCAAAAGAATAAATAAATTTAAAACTTTGTTGCTTTTTTAAAAATATTATTAATCTCAAAGCAGCATTCCTTGTACTCGGTTATTGGAGCGAGGGAGTCATCCTGAAGGATAGGGAAGAGAAGAGCGGAAAGGCACATCATTGCAAGGTGGGACCATTGTGGAAGGATACACATGAGAAGGCGTAGAAGGCTCACCATTTGGAGGCGGTATTTATACAAATGAATGCCATACATTTCTAGCAGGAAACCAGCCATGTATAAAGGACCATTTGGATATTCCTGAGTGTAAGTCATAGGTAAATTATTACCAACTGAACTATCATTGCCTATTAACATTTGCATATCCATTGCAAAATTTGCTGGATTATACACACACACACAACCATTTGCTTCCTTCTTATAGTTGTAACAATCATCGAGATATCTTTGGTTGCTCATGATGTAGAGTTCTTTAGCTTATAATTGTTTGGATGAGCAGTTGGTTTTTAATTACTCAGTTTATTTAGGTTAGGTAATGCTGCTACATGTTGAGTTATAATTTGAGTTAATCAATCATTTTTACATATAAATAACGTATTTTTCACCATATCTATTGGACCATATTATTTGTTATTAATGGGTTTGTATATTGGAAGAAACTCAAATTATTTTTAATTTGGACGCCTGTTGCTTGATAAATGGAGTTTTTTTATATAATTCCTTTATTTATAAATGTAACGAATGAAAGGAAAATTTCCGTTTTATCTTTCACAGTTGTTAGATGAAAAAATATTGTTGGGGCCATTTCCCATTGATTTAGTTCGAAAGCTCGGAAAACAATTATTGGAATCGATAACATGTGTGTAGACATTACTCTTAAACCTATCATTTTGATACATATCATAATATTGTTCATTTTTTGCTCATCTCTATGTTTTATATCTAGTCTCTACGACCATAATAATGCAAAGTTGTTTTCCTAACCATTTCGCATATGTTGCCTTAGGTTTAATAATAAAGCTATAGAGTTGTATGAGCTTCCAAAAAGTAGTGTGTTCACCTTTAGGAAATGAACGTGTAGCAAATTTTTTTGAAGGCACGTAAAACATCACTTTAATCGAATATCATTGTTGAGGTTTTTTTCCCTTTTAAGATTCTTTACTTGGGCTCGAGGAAGTTTTTGAGGCGATCTAACACCACATTTTCATGCTATATTCAGGAATCCTCTGTGTTCGTGTGTACATGTGAGTGGGGGGTGAGGGGGATGTCCAGGAAAACATTATTTTTGGGTGGTTGGGACATACACTAGACACTAGCTAGAAGTTGATAGTCCTAAAATTGGCATTAAAGATCTGTGTTAGGGTATATATATATACACACACACACACTCAGTGATTGATGCTTGTGTCGCGTGTTGCATCTACATGTTCTTTCTTGATGCATCTCCCTTAACATCTGATATCCACAACTTGTTAACTCTAATCAACTTTTTTCTGTCGCTCTTGCGTCTTGCACTTATGCATGATTTGAATCTTATTCATACTGATCTAAAGCCTGAAAACATTCCTTTTGTGTCTCCCGAGTACATAAAAGTATCAGATCGTAAGGTACCTAAATAAGTGGATATGTAATTATGCTATAACACTAACTGATTATTCGTACAGGACAAAAATGATGTTTGCTTTAACGTTGTCAAAAGTATTTCAATTAGAATGAATAGATTTAATTTTAGTGATTGTATGGTTTTTGGTTATTTAATCAAGGCTGGATCCTGATCTCTAAGATTACCAAAATCTATCGCTATCAAAGTAATAGATTTTTAAAGCACAACAAATGATAGGCAAGATCATAGTTACATTATATCAATAAGACATTATCATGCTCCTAAGGTTATTTTGGGCAGGAGATTTGATGCCTATGCTTACACACCACCTATTTTTCTGCATCCCACTAGTTAATAATGTTGTATCTTAATGCTTTCACGATGATTAATAATCGACTAAAACACGCATGTTATTATCAGGATGTCGATGGAGCTATCCTAGTGACATCTGGAGCGTTGGTTGCATAATTGCTAAACTTTGCACTAAGAAATTTTGATTTGTTTCTCCCTCTTTGATTGAGTTGATGTTTATGAAGAAATTATGAAAACAGAGGGAGGCATTGTTTCAAACCCATGCAGATTTAGTACACTTGGCTATGATGGAAAAAACATTAGGTCCTTTGCTCCAGCATGTGCTTGTGAAGGCTGAGTATGTGATATATTTTTTAGTGTTTCGGGCAATTGGTTGTAATGCCATGGATTTATTTTAGTTTTTTGCCCAGTCGACATCCCAGAAAATAAATTAAGAGAGGCCGGTTGAACTGGCCTGAGGGTGCTGCTTCGAGGGACAGTATAAAAGCAGTATCTAAATTGCGTCGCCTTGAGGTACTTTTTTCTTGGGTTTTATTTTATGGTAATGCTGTTTTGGGTGATATATGTATTTTTGGACATGATCAGACCCGATTATCGCAACACGATGATCACTCAATCGGTGACCTTATGGATATGTTAGAAGGTCTACTCGAATATGAACAATAAAGGCTGTTGACTGCGCATGAAGCTCTGAGGCATCCTTTTTTCACAAAGAGACTTCTCCCAAGGTCTTAAAGTGGACGTTTTGCTTCTAATTTGATATCGACAAGTGATTATTTATAGCCTTCGTTGTAAAATGAAGAACAGATCCACAAGTATAAAGTATTTATTGCTGATCCTGGAAGGGTACATATTGTTGAGTTGAAATTTTTTACTGCATACGTACATCCCTGCAATTTAGTTACATATGTGGAATCTTCAAATGAAATTATTATATTAACATGCTAACATGCAATGTTTGTTTGCAGGAAGATGAATCTGCAATTTTAAAGAAAGCTCTTGCCGATGTTGACTCTCAAGTCGAGATGCTTCCTCCAACTACTCAGGTGACTTCTTGATCATCATTTGCTTACCAACTTTGCTGCAGCATGAACAAACCCGTCCACCACAAAACTGAACTCCCAAATATGCACACAACTATCCCTTAAGAGATTTCAACATCACGAGCATCACTCCCAAATCTATATGCTACCAAAATTGAACCAGGCCACTCTAATTACCCAAAATTGAACCACTACAGTCGGAGAGAAAAAATCGCCAACACAACCAGAAAGTTCATATTCTAATTTCTTTTATTTGTGAAATTACGTATGGAAATTCAAAGGATTGTTTCCCCTCCACGGCTGCTGGTGGCTGCGGCAGCCTGCAGCTGCAACTGCCACCATCTTGCTCCTTTTTTAATGCTTTATATGAATATATGGTTTCAGTCAAGTTATGAAAACTTGGGGTATAAACATATAAACCATACCGCTATTAATTTGTGTATTGCACAGCAGAGTTGCTACTTTGTATCTGTCAACAGTAAGGGTAAGAACACATGCATGTAATTATTTTATTGCGAAAATGTATACCAACAGAGGTCTAAATAAATTCACTTGATTTTCAAGTCAAGTTACTGAGGAACCTTAAGGGAAAACAATCTTATATCTATTATAATATAATGCTTATATTAACTGAGTCCTGACATGATTATCAATCTATAAACCATTGTGCAGCATGTGTCTGTTTAGAATAAATCTCATATATGCTGATTTTTACATGGTTATACCTTACGCTAAGCTAATTTGATTACTAATTCATAAATTAGGACTGTTTGCTACATATTATACTTGTGATCGTTACAAGTTTAGTCCTGCTATGCGCCAAATTATTAGTCGGACTAAATTAGCGATGCGTTTTAAATAGTGGAACCTTGGAAGCCAAGATAGCTTAAATTTCTTTTTTAAGATGTCCTCTTCCCCATTTTTTATGTTGCTAAATTGATCGTTTACCATAATGAACTTCATAGCCTCATAGGGGTGGCACTATTGTTTTTTTTGGCACATGTATTGAAGTTCAGACCCAAAATTTTTCATTACCATGTTTTGAACTTTGTGAAGATTTTACTGGTCCATTGAGAGATGAATCGATTACAATACCCTTTTTTGCTGCATTCCTTCCAGTTAACTGAAATTCCATTATTATTATTATTTTCCTATGTTTCTTGATGGTGTGTCCGAGTTAAAAAATCATAGATGCACACTTTACGGACAAGGCTGCAAGATAAAAAGTTTTTGATGCTGCTTTGGTCTAGGATTCACACCCCTTCTTTCTTTGAGTCTCTTCTAACATGGGAATGAACAGTATCCTTTTCATTTTAGGATGATCCAAATATTTTGGATTCGGTCCAAACACCAATGGCTAAACCTGCAGCGTATGCTGCTCCCAGAGCTATGGTCTCTATATCTGAAGGTCTGATAACCAACTTGCCAAGTAGGTCAGCCTGCATACATTCGATGAAATCTTATCAAACATTTATGTTGAATTCGCATGAAAATTCGCATTTCGTTGATTAAAACCAAATGAAAAAACATTTTACGGACAACCCACTATACCCAAATTCCTATATATCTACAACCAGAGAAATATCTAATATGATATGTAAAATTAATTAGCGTATGGATATTGTTTACCATATATAACAGGAAAATCTTAGAATGGAGCATCTGAAATTAGAGACACACCATTTTCAGTTTTTTATCAAAATTAAAATAATAAAGGACATCTTGTCATTGTCATTCTAGACTAATCACGGATCCAATTGAAGGTGGAAATGATGGTTTGTTGAAGGTGGAAATTAGATTGAAGTTGACATATAGGATTATGTCAACAGAGAATGTGATGATTGAAATGAGAAGGAAGCAGTGTTATGTGATAACGAGAAGAAGCATAAGAAAGTAGTAAATGTAATAAGAAAATCGTAAACAATGAACATAATTGAAATTTGTAATGTAAAACAGTGAAAAGAGCGTCAGTTGTTTGATAAATTTGCAGTGTTTGAGTAACCGCACAAATGAAAATTGAATGTGAATAGTTTGTAAATTGTGCATCAATTCGACAGTTTGTTTGCAGAGGTATGGAAAATGTAATAGTTAAAGTGAAAAAAATAGAAATTAACTAAACAACATAACTGAAAGTGTGAAGGCAGATGAACTAGAAAACATAATTTGATATAAACATAAATGTTAACCAAAGAAATGTATTTTTTTTAAATTTAAAGAAGGAAAAATGAAACAAAATTAAATAGAAAACAAGGAACAAAGTCCTATGGAGAAAAACCACAAGACCAGACAAAACTGTCAACACAAAATTAAGCAAAACTCTCACAATACTAAAAAACTAGTGCTTGTTTGCTTTTGGTAAGGAGAAGTTTGTTTAAGATTGATGGCTTATTGTTGTAGGGAGGCAGAGTCAAAGAGGATGATGATTATAGGATTGTGAATGGAGTTGCTATTTGGGTTGTTGGTGGAGTTTGATTAGAACTTTGGTGAGTTGTGTGAAGGATGGGAGGTGTTAGGAGATGGCCGTGGAAGAATAGCCTGTGGCGATTGATAATGAAGTAGCAGGGTGGATTCTGAGGATAAGTTGATGTATTTGGTTGTGGCTTCTAGTAATGTTGCTTGTGTATATGTGGATCAATTGTCAAAATAAAAAGTGAAGGTGGTTGTTTGATAAAAACAAAACAAAATTCAACAAAAACTAAGCAGTGAACAAAATGTTTTTCTTTTGTGCAAGTGCACATTCTGCAATGTAAAAAAGAAACAGAAACTGGCTGCAACGTTTAGAGTTGAAAGAAACTGAAAATGCAAAGAAGAAAATATATCAGCAATTAGATGTTTGTAAACTGAAAATTTCAACAAAACGGAGAGTAAAACTAAAACCACAAGGAGAGCATAAAACAAAAATTGGAAGAGAGACAGGACAACAAAAATAGGAAAATTAGTGGTTCAACCGAAGGACTGAATTATTTTATAGTCAAGTTTGAACTATGAACGTCTGAAACCTTCTCTAATTTATGTAACATGAACACTTTGACTTGATTTCTTTCCATCCAAACAATTCTGACAAATTTCATCAACACATATAATGACATATGACTTACTATCCTTCTTCTTTGTGGCCCTATGTAACATATCCCACTCAACTATATTATTCGTGTTTATATCATTTCTTACAGCTTCAGACATAAGGATTTCCCATAAACTGAACATGTAGGAATGTTGTAAAAATAGATGTAGATTGTTTTCTAGCTGAACATTAAAAGAAACAAACATCACATTTATGATCACATCTCTCCTATAAAGCTTTTTTTTTCAATTAGAGAAGGTATGTTGCTATTATGTATTATAGTTTGACTATGACTACGAAATTCACAGTAATCTTTCTTTACATGTTACAGTGGTATGTTGCTACTATGTGTTATAGTTCGAACTAACATGTTGACTGTTTATTTGACAGTAACAGGATTATTGTTGCTTATGTTACGGAGGAAATATCAGAAGAAAAACAAGTTTAAATCATTCTTTGGACTGCTTTGTACGTAATTTGTAAATAATGTGTATGAAATGCTAAGTTTGGCATGTGAAAAGTTATTTGAATGATGTTTGAAATACTAAATTTGGATATATGAAAGTTGTTTGAATGATATATGAGATATTTTGCTGTAATTTACATATCTGTTTTCTCTGGAAATATGTTACATCTATATATAAAGAAGAAATGGATAAATGTATATGTGAAAGAGGTGAAACTAGGGGAAATAAAATTTATAAATTAATATAGCATATTATAGCGTTGTAAAAACGCTGTTGATTAAAAACGCTGCAGAATCAGATAATGAAAAAACTTCATTATATGCCTAAGTAAACGCTATGGAAATATACAATAAACGCTATATATGAAACGATCCGCAAATCTGTACCCTTTGAGTCGACTAATAACACCATACGTCCAACCCAAATTGCAAAGAAATACGAATCATTATTAGAAAGAAGTTAGAGGATGAGAAATAGAAAGAAAGAAATATTATAGTAGAAGAAAACGAAGATCACAAACTCGCAGCGGAACGAATAAAATATTTTAGATAACATAAACTTTGAAATACAAATCTGTAACTATATATATACATACCATCATCAGAGCACAACAGCTATCTCTGGAACAATTATAACCACCTGTTTCCGGATACAACATAGTACACAGCGGAAAATATGATAGTCTATAGCTACTGGTGAAGCCGTCAACTCCTCCAAGTGAATCTGAAAAACCCCGACTACTTGACTGCCCGTACAAATTGGGCACCCAAGAGTTTAGGAGAAACAAACAAAATATACACTGGGTCAGTCATGGGACTGGTGTGAGTAAAACTCCAACCATTTGTTTTAACTTTCAAAAATTCTTTCAAAAGAAATGATAGTCGTAAGACCGATCCACACATAAACACGGATGGTTTTTACCTTACGATAACCCAAAACATTTTAATATCAAAATCTGGTGATATTATAATAGTGTCTACATCAAATAAATAGAATCTAGCGGAACGCTTGCATCTCACGCTCCATATATAATATAAAATCAAAAACCGCAGGGCTCTTATTGGAGATTGGATTTCCAACATGACAAGGTATGGGACCACCTGTCGATAGTGTATCTCTAGAGGCGAATACACTGGGTTCAACAAGAACGTCTTGCAACCCGGCCCTCACATGACCGACCACTCATTTCGCTTGAGTGTATCGAATGTATATCATCAACGGTTGGGATCAGCAACCGTTTCTCGGAAGGGACAACATCGATAGATTTAAGAAACAATTGGAATTTTCTCTAGATAGGTGATTATACATCCTAATGGGTGCGACCCACATAGCCATGCTGCCTGCCCGATTTTTTTCAATTCCGGGTTTTGAGGCTTGAGGTCTAAATTATCTTCCAGAACATCTGGCCACGATTCACTTTGAATGCCACATCGTCAGATCTATCGGAAATCACTAATTGATTCCCATAAAAATACTCAGATTGTTAGGCTAAAGAATTTTCCCTTCTATGCCACCAACTTCGTATGTTTGAAGGAATCAACGTACGTAATCCCTTTGGAAATACTCTGTCAGACACTCGTCCTTACAAGTTGTCCTGGGTCTGGACAAACCGTAGGCACCATTCCATTGATCCATCTTAGGCCATTTCTACCTAGGATTAACAGAACAACCCTTGCATTTTACTCCGTCTTGAACCGTCTTCAGCATAAGTTGATTCGAACGCTTATGCCAATACAGAGTGGTTTCAGATATTAAATCTGATCCCGGTATCTCCATATTGACAACGGAGGTATAAAATAAATCAAAACTTTAATAGTCGGTGATTTAACTATCAAATGAACATCCATACAACCAACGGTCCTATTTCCAATTGGAAATTCTATCGATCAAGCATCAAACAACATTGGGCCCCCTTTTAAATCAATTTCTTATTAAATTTATCGTTTCCCATATCGTTCCAGATATTCCTCAAAACCCATTTAGCCTCTGACGATTTCTGGGAAAACTTTTCCAGCTATTTAAACTCTTATTTTTCCCTATTTCAGAAGATATACATTTTTAACGTCGGAAAATATTTCCAACTCTTCACATTTCTTATTTTCTATATTTAGAAATTATACATTATTAATATTGGAAAATATTTCCAACTTCTATTTCTAACTTCCCATTAATTAAATCATTTCAGTTTCTCTACTTAGAAAACACTTCTACTTTATATTTGGAAAATGTTTCCAAAAATCCTTTTTACTCGATTAAACCGATGTTAGATAAAACATCGTTATTATAACTCAACACATTCATTAACCAAACGTATCACTAACCAACCCTTATCACCGAATCTTAACCATTTCTCAGTCAATCATTACGTCAATCAAGTTGGGGTATAATTACCTCTCAGACCTTAACTGAACGACATTCTTACTTTAAAATAGTTAAAGCTCACAGTTTAAACCAAACATCGCTTATGCGACCTTCAGATCCAATCTAAAAACATACATCTTCCCTGGAAAACCCTGATTATAACGATAGCGTTATAATCATTGTTCCCAAATATCTGATTTATAAACATTACTTTTAACAACAGTGTTACAATCGCTGTTTAGCTTTTATTATAATAGCAACATTAAAATCGCTGTTAAAACATTTGTGATAACAGTAGCATTATAATCGTTGTTTAGATTTACAAAAAACATATATTATAATAACAGCGCTATAATTGCTGTTTTAAATAAAGTACCGTGTGCGACGCACACGCCTCCGTTGTTCATTTATAAACTTTGTTTATTTTAAACAATTCAAGTTCTCCTTTAAATGTATTTACAAGCTATACGTTCTTTAACTTCTGAAATTAACTCACTTTGACTTCTATAAATCCCTTTTTAGATATATTTTATTTGCAAACTTCTTGCTTTAAACTATTATTCTTTTTAACCATAATTGTATTTCTTTTATACATATAATCAAATCATTTTGATTTCTACTTAAAAGTAATACTTTAACCCCATTCTACTTATAACTCCTATTCAGAATTTTCCCATACTAATCTCATTTTTTTATTCTAAGCATTTAAAACCTTTCTTTAAACTTTCCTCTAAAATTTTCTAAATTCAAATCCATTTCCAAATATTGGTTTCAAAACCGATATTCACTTTCCAATATACATTCATATTTGAACTAATATTTTAATTTATCCAATGATTAACAATCCACTTAATTTAATTTTATTTACAACATTTTCTTGATTTATCCAATTTGAACAGATTTCTATTTCCAACTCAATTAAAAAGAAACTATTTCTAATTTGGAAATAAACTCCGTTTTAAATTCTAATTTCCTTTTTCACGTTCGATGATATTTTACGGTATCTAAAATACCAGGTTCCTAGGGCCAGGGTAAACCAAACACACATATTCAACCATGGATTATATAGCACAACATATATCACAATCAAATAAAAATAGTAAATAAAATATTGAGGAATCCAGTTGGATCCCTCCAACCTGTTTCCCTGCATCCACAGATGTCAGTCAACATTAGTCATAGTAAATACCGCTAAAAGTTGATCAATGGTATAACTATATCAACTATTCAACCAATTTTATCAATCATTCATTCAACAACCATCACACAGTATAAATTACTATAAATAAAATTAAAAACTAGTTTATAAAAATATAAATGAGGCAGAGCTATTGAGTTTACTCACTTTGATTCACAGTTGATGATTCTGCTTTGGTTTCGTTTAAAATCAAACAGTCGTTTGATTTTTGTCACGGGATTCCATCAGCTTTGTTCTCCGCCATATCAGTTCTACAACGAAGAACTCATCGCTATGATTTCAATATGACCAATTTCGTCAGATTCTGGTAGCAAACAAACAAATTATACTTCTAACAAGATTTAACGAATATTATATTATATACCCACCTATCATTAACTAATTATATTTTATTAATTTACCTTAACCTTAAAATTTTGTATTTCGATCCCCGATGGTCAGTTACCATTAATCACTGTGCCAAACCACAATTAACTTTGCTTGAAATATGCTCATCATTTTCTTCCTCTGTTTTTAATGCTTAAGCAATTTTTCTTTGGACGCTCCTTCCCACTTCAACGTCATTCCGCCATCAAATCAAATGATCAGAACGCACTAATCCATCACTGTACGATTCACCAAACAACACATTACTCTTTCAGTAAACAAACTCAACCCTTTGAAGTACACCATTGCCTAGATCTCCTTTAGTCCTCACTGTTCACTAACGAAATATATACATTCATCATAAGTTTTGGTTTTAACTAAATGCAATTAACAAGAAGATTCTTAGTTGAATTAATACCCACGCTTTACCTTCCTTCAAAGCTCAGGATCAACTTTCTCTCATGTCTCAAACTCTACCGCCTTATTCTCCCCATGTCAGTACACACGCTTCATCCAACCTGGGACTCCAGGTACACGCACATCCTTGAACCCATAACGCCACTTCACTCCAAAGACCTATATCCGTACGTCAATTTTACCATACCAGAACAACAACTGACCATCCCCTTTTCTCCCTTACGAACTGCAGCAAAAAGGGGCGCGGACAAGGAGTCAATTAAAAAATATAAGAAGGATCAGTGGGTTTCATTTTTAATTTGTCATTTGCATTTTTTTTTTTGGAATGGGAGAGAAATACACTGTATTTAAAGGAAGAGAAAGTTTGCTAGCCACGACAAACAGATACCTTGATAAGCACGGTAGTGGAATTTTGTTTGGAGAGCATGCCTTTGAATGGATTTGTAGCCACGGTTCCTCTCTTTATTATTAGATTTTTTTTCTTCTCAGTAGTCATTGCAGAAATAGGCGTTCAGGTCTCTGTATTTCTGAACGAAGTAGGTTAGTAACTTGTTGTACTTTGCATGTGTGTTAGGGTAATAGTCATGTGGAAGTGTTAAGAGAAAGGTTGGCGTCAAGTAATGTGAACAGCAGTGGAGCCATGTGCGTTTTAATATATATATGAAGTGATTTGAAATATTGTTTGCATGAAAAAGGAAACCTGATATGCGTAAGTTTTCAGGGTAGATTTTATGGTAGGATACATTTAAAATAGAAGATATAGACACCCTTTTGCATACCATTTTATTTATATACGAGCAGGTGTGGACAAAAATAAAAATATGGTCGTGTCCAGCGTGGTACCACGATTCCAAAAATATAATAATATCGGTAGTTAAACTTATATTATGAAACCCCAAAATATTAATATAGGGTGCAAAATACTCCAAATAAAAAGTTGCATATTTAATTAATTAAAAATTACAGTAAAATTCTAAAAATTAATTTATAACTACGCCTCAAAAGAACCATGTCCAAATTCATAACCAATCTCTAGTTATTTTAACTAAACTGTTATGGTCCATAGACGATTCTACAGCGACTATTTCTAAATTTGATTTGGACATAACTTTTTATTCCCGCAATGAAATTTGGATTTTTCACATTCGTTAGAAAGATATTTCCAAATAGATTCAAATATTTCTTGTTTCGCTAAAATCCAATTTATTTTGAATCCTGTACATTCATTTGAAATTTGAAATCGAATATTCAAACTACCGCGCCATTTTGAACTCGTTTTAAATTATATTATAAATTATGCGTTTAAACTTCGTTTTATAAATAAATTCGTTATAAATTCCTATATATACTTCAAATAAAACATTTAAACCAATTTTAATATTCAGAATTCAACGGCTGAAAATCTGGGTCGTTACATTCCTTCCCCCTTAAAATAATTTCGTCCTCGAAATTGCTAAGGTAGGAAAAGATGCTACATACCTTATTAACTAGGTCCAAAAATTCTTTTTGTTCAATCCTTAACTTCAGTTTAACTGGACCAATTTATTTCAATTAAAATATTAATTTATTTTTACTAATGAAAATTTTCAAAAATTCTGAAAATTTTTCTAACACTTTAAATTCTAAAAAATTTCGACGACATCTCCTCTGTACAGCTCAACCGGTACAACCACAACTCGCCTTTCTAGGCCTTCTCCAATCCAAAAGAAAATCAAAAAGCCAAGCGGCTTGCCCCATAGGCTCATAAAATCATCAAACCCAAGTAATATTGTAAACATGTACCTTTATGTCGGGCATGCTTTTATCTCTTGCATTTGCTCCATTCAATATTTGCTCAACATACATATCCATTTCCAGTTGGTTTCAAATCAATCCAACTTCCAGTTTTTAACTCTCTAATCAACTTCTGATCATCTCACTTCCATTCCCTAATCTAACTGAGTTCTGTTTTAAAAAAAATCAACCCTCTTATTTTGTTTAGAGGATTCCATCATAGTTTAATTCCAAACAACATCATCCAATACATATTCAATTTGTTTGATTTCATTCTAGGTTGTTTCTGATCTAGTCCAATTATATTGAACTTAAGTTAAATTTCAATTCATTTGATACGTTTCATTATTTCAATCGATTCAACTTATACAAGTTAAATTTTAATTTCAGGATTCAAATTCCCAGATTTTATTTCAAATTAGTTTGAAATCACATATATTTATAATCAAATCAATTCAAAACATTTGAATTTCTAAATCATCATTTCCTTTTCAAACAAAAGTTTCTCATTCCCAAATTACTATGGTAGCAATCCATCACTCAGAAACTTGAAAATGAACACCGATAATCTCGCGACCCATTATCAGAATTATTTTCTCATCACTGAAGTGATTTCAGTGCTTAATCACATTTAAAATCCATTTAAAATCATTCCTATCCAAAAATCCTTCAAAGTAATATTATACTACTTTTATAAACACTTCAGAAAACATTTTCTAAACATCCAGGATTTAAATCCACACTTCTGATCTGAATCCAATTCTAATTCAACTTATTTATATATTCTATTCTTATACAAATTCAATTTGGTTTATATAACCATTTCGGTATTTTATAATTCCATTTGATTGTAATAACAATCAACACATCTATAATGTTTCAGAAAATATTTCTTTTATATCAAAATAACTTTTGGGCAAATTATTTCATTTACCCACTTCAAAATAATACTATGTCGAATTATTCTGTTCAAGAGTTTAGAAACACCTATCGATACAGTTGTACATCCTGTATCGACCAGAATTCATAAACCACTCAACGACCCGGTCAACACAATATAAAACAATTTTATATCAAATTTACAAATATGCGCTCATATATATATATATACACACACTCAGATATATGCGCTCATATATATATACACACACACACACTCAGATTCAATCTAGGGTATTACTAACCCCATCTCTATTGAATCACGCCACAGGGCCATTGTTATCACTCAACCTTCAGCTCTGATACCAAATGAAACGACCCGCAAATCTATACCCTTTGAGTCGACTAATAACACCACACGTCCAACCCAAATTGCATAGAAACACGAATCATTATTAGAAAGAAGTTAGAGGATGAGAAATAGAAAGAAAGAAATATTAGAATAGAAGAAAACGAAGATCACAAACTCGCAGCGGAACGAATAAAATATATTAGATAACATAAACTTTGAAATACATATCTGTAATATATATATATATACATACCATCATCAGAGCACAACAACTATCTCTGGAACAGTTATAACCACCTGTTTCCAGATACAACATAGTACACAGCGGAAAATATGATAGTCTATAGCTACTGGTGAAGCCTTCAACTCCTCCAAGTGAACCTGAAAAACCCCGACTACTTGACTGCCCGTACAAATTGGGCTCCCAAGAGTTTATGGGAAACAAACAAAAAAACTCTGGGTCAGTCATGAGATTGGTGTGATTAAAACTCCAACCATTTGTTTTAACTTTTAAAAATTCTTTCAAATGAAATGATAATCGTAAGACCGATCCACACATAAACATGGATGGTTTTTACCTTACGATAACCCGAAACATTTTGATATCAAAATCTGGTGATATTATAATAGTGTCTACATCAAATAAATAGAATCTAGCGGAACGCTTGCATCTCACGCTCCATATATAATATAAAATCAAAAACCACAGGGCTCTTATTGGAGATTGGATTTCCAACATGACAAGGTATGGGACCACCTGCCGATAGTGTATCTCTAGAGGCAAATACACTGGGTTCAACAAGAACGTCTTGCAATCCGGCCCTCACATGACCGACCACTCATTTCGCTTGAGTGTATCGAATGTATATCACCAACGGTTGGGATTAGCAACCGTTTCCCGGAAGGGACAGCATCGATAGATTTAAGAAACAATTGGAATTTTCTCTAGATAGGTGATTATACATCCTAATGGGTGCGACCCATATAGCCATGCTGCCTGCCCGATTTTTGTCAATTCCGGATTGTGAGGCTTGAGGTCTAAATTATCTTCCATAACATCTGACCACGATTCACTTTGAAGCCCACATCGTTAGATCCATCGGAAATCACTAATTGATTCCCACAAAAATACTCAGATTGTTAGGCTAAAGAAGTTTCCCTTCAATGCCACCAACTTCGTATGTTTGAAGGAATCAACGTACGTAATCCCTCTGGAAATACTCTGTCAGACACTCGTCCTTACAAGTTGTCCTAGGTCTGGACAAATCGAAGGCACCATTCTATTAATCCATCTTAGGCCATTTCTACCTAGGATTAACAGAACATCCCTTGCATTTTACTCCGTCTTCAACCGTCTTCAGCATAAGTTGATTCAAACGCTTATGCCAATACAGAGTGGTTTCAGATATTAAATCTGATCCTGGTCTCTCCATATTGACAACAGAGGTATGAAATAAATCAAAACTTTGATAGTCGGAGATTTAAATATCAAATTAACATCCATACAACCAACGGTCCTATATCCAATTGGAAATTCTATCGATCAAGCATCAAACAACACTGGGCCCCTTTTTAAATCAATTTCTTATTAAATTTATCATTTCCCTTATCGTTCCAGATATTCCTCAAAACCCATTTAGCCTCTCACGATTTATGGGAAAACTTTTCCAGCTATTTAAACTCTTATTTTTCCCTATTTCAGAAGATATACATTTTTAACGTCGGAAAATATTTCCAACTCTTCACATTTCTTATTTTCTATATTTAGAAATTATAAATTATTAATATTGGAAAATATTTCCAACTTCTATTTCTAACTTCCCATTAATTAAATCATTTCAGTTTCTCTACTTAGAAAACACTTCTACATTATATTTGGAAAATGTTTCCAAAAATCCTTTTTACTCGATTAAACTGATGTTAGATAAAACATCGTTATTATAACTCAACACATTCATTAACCGAACGTATCACTAACCAACCCTTATCACCGAATCTTAACCATTTCTCAGTCAATCATGACGTCAATCAAGTTGGGGTATAATTACCTCTCAGACCTTAACTGAACGACATTCTTACTTTGAAATAGTTAAAGCTCAAACTTTAAACCAAACATCGCTTACACGACCTTCAGATCCAATCTAAAAACATACATCTTCCCTGGAAAACCCTGATTATAACGATAGCGTTATAATCGTTGTTCCCAAATATTTGATTTATAAACATTACTTTTAACAACAGTGTTACAATCGCTGTTTAGCTTTTATTATAATAACAACATTAAAATCGCTGTTAAAACATTTGTGATAAAAGTAGCATTATAATCGCTGTGTAGATTTACAAAAAAAACATATATTATAATAACAGCGCTATAATCGTTGTTTTAAATAAAGTACCGTGTGCGACGCACATGCCTCCATTGTTCATTTATAAACTTTGTTTATTTTAAACAATTCAAGTTCTCCTTTAAATGTATTTACAAGCTATACGTTCTTTAACTTCTGAAATTAACTCACTTTGATTTCTATAAATCCCTTTTTAGATATATTTTATTTGCAAACTTCTTGCTTTAAACTATTATTCTTTTTAACCATAATTGTATTTCTTTTATACATATAATCAAATCATTTTGATTTCTACTTAAAAGTAATACTTTAACCCCATTCTACTTATAACTCCTATTCAGAAATTTCTCATACTAATCTCATTTTTTTTATGCTATGCATTTAAAACCTTTCTTTAAACTTTCCTCTAAAATTTGCTAAATTCAAATCCATTTCCAAATATTGGTTTCAAAACCGATATTCACTTTCCAATATACGTTCATATTTGAACTAATATTTTAATTTATCCTATGATTAACAATCCACTTAATTTATTTTTATTTATAACATTTTCTTGATTTATCCAATTTGAATAGATTTCTATTTCCAACTCAATTAAAAAGAAACTATGTCTAATTTGGAAATAAACTCTGTTTTAAATTCTAATTTCCTCGATGATATTTTACGGTATCTAAAATACCAGGTTCCTAGGGCCAGGGTAAACCAAACACACATATTCAACCATGGATTATATAGCACAATATATATCACAATCAAATAAAAATAGTAAATAAAATATTGAGGAATCCAGTTGGATCCCTCCAACCTGTTTCCCTGCATCCACAGATGTCAGTCAACATTAATCATAGTAAATAGCGCTAAAAGTTGATCAATGGTATAACTATATCAACTATTCAACCAATTTTATCAATCACTCATTCAACAACCATCACACAGTATAAATTACTACAAATAAAATTAAAAACTAGTTTATAAAAGTATAAACGAGGCAGAGCTAGTGAGTTTACTCACTTTGATTCGCAGTTGATGATTCTGCTTTGGTTTCGTTTAAAATCAAACAGTCGTTTGATTTTTATCACGGGATTCCATCAGCTTTGTTCTCCGCCATATCAGTTCTACAACGAAGAACTCATCGCTATGATTTCAACATGACCGATTTCGTCAGATTCTGGTAGCAAACAAACAAATTATACTTCTAACAAGATTTAACGAATATTATATTATATATCCTACCTATCATTAACTAATTATATTTTATTAATTTATCTTAAACTTAAAATTTTGTTGTTTGATCCCCGATGGTCAGTTACCATTAATCACCGTGCCAAACCACAATTAACTTTGCTTGAAATATGCTCATCATTTTCTTCCTCTGTTTTTAATGCTTAAGCAATTTTTCTTTGGACGCTCCTTCCCACTTCAGCGTCATTCCGCCACCAATTCAAATGATCAGAACGCACTAATCCATCACTGTTTGGTTCACCAAACAATACGCTACTCTTTCAGTAAATAAACTCGACCCTTTGAAGTACACCATTGCCTAGATCTCCTTTATTCCTCACTGTTCACTAACGAAATATATACATTCATCATAAGTTTTGGTTTTAACTAAATGCAATTAACAAGAAGATTCTTAGTTGAATTAATACCCACGTTTTACCTTCCTTCAAAGCTCAGGATCAACTTTCTCTCATGTCTCAAACTCTACCGCCTTATTCTCCCTATGTCAGTACACACGCTCCATCCAACCTGGGACTCCAGGTACACGCACATCCTTGAACCCATAACACCACTTCACTCCAAAGACCTATATCCGTGCGTTAATCTTACCATACCAGAACAACAACTGACCATCCCCTTTTCTCCCTTACGAACTGCAGCAAAAAGGGGCGCAGACAAGGAGTCACGTAAACAATATAAGAAGGATCGGTGGGTTTCATTTTTATTTTGTCATTTGCATTTTTTTTTTTTTTTGGAATGGGAGAGAAATACATTGTAGTTAAAGGAAGAGAAAGTTTGCTAGCCACGGCAAACAGATACCTTGGTAAGCACGGTAGTGGAATTTTGTTTGGAGAGCACGCCTTTGAATGGATTGGCAGCCACGGTTCCTCTCTTTATTATTAGAATTTTTTTCTTCTCAGTAGTGATTGTAGAAATAGGCGTTCAGGTCTCTGTATTTCTGAACGAAGTAGGTTAGTAGCTTGTTGTACTTTGCATGCCCGCTAGGGTAATAGTCATGTGGAAGTGTTAAGAGAAAGGTTGGCGTCAAGTAATGTGAACAGCAGTGGAGCCATGTGCGTTTTAATATATATATATATATATATATATATATATATATATATATGAAGTGATTTGAAATATTGTTTGCATTAAAAAGGAAACCTGATATGAGTAAGTTTTCGGGGTAGATTTTATGGTAGGATACATTTAAAATAGAAGATATAGACACCCATTTGCATACCATTTTACTTATATACGAGCAGCTGTGGACAAAAATAAAAATATGGTCGTGTCCAGCGAGGTACCACGATCCCAAAAATATAATAATATTGGTAGTTAAACTTATATTATGAAACCCCAAAATATTGATATAGGGTGCAAAATACTCCAAATAAAAAGTTACATATTTAATTAATTAAAAATTACAGTAAAATTCTAAAAATTAAATTATAACTACGCCTCAAAAGAACCATATCCTAATTCGTAACCAATCTCTAGTTATTTTAACTAAACTGTTATGGTCCATAGACGATTCTACAACGACTATTTCTAAATTTGATTTGGACATAACTTTTTATTCCCGCTATGAAATTTGGATTTTTCACATTCGTTGGAAAGATATTTTCAAATAGATTCAAATATTTCTTGTTTCGCTAAAATCCGATTTATTTTGAATCCTGTACATTCATTTGAAATTTGAAATCGAATATTCAAACTACCGCGCCATTTTGAACTCGTTTTAAATTATATTATAAATTATACGTTTAAATTTCGTTTTATAAATAAATTCGTTATAAATTCCTGTATATACTTCAAATAAAACATTTAAACCAATTTAAATATTCAGAATTCAACGAATGAAAATCTGGGTTGTTACAATATAATCATGTTAACAAATGCTATACAATTAAATTTCCAAACGCTACAGAAATAATATAGAATTGCTATAGTACATGAATGTAAAATGCTATACAAACTTCATTTTACATAGCGTTTTTGTCACTGCTATAGAAAACTGAAGGTCTAACATAGCATGTCGTTACACAGCGTTCTCTGAAACGCTACAGAAGCCTATAATAGCGTTTTTCGAACAGTATAAAAAAAAACCATTTTTGTTGTAATGAGATTGATTGTTGAAGTACCCGATTAGGCTTTGCGCCCGGATTTCTTTTACGTGTCATAGGTACCCGATAAGGCCTTGCGTCCGAATGTCATTTACCTATCATAGGTACCCGCTCGGTTAAACAAACCCTACTAGGTGTTGATTCGTAGCTGATATACCCGATTAGGTCTTACGTCTGGATGTCTATTACGTGTCATAGGTATCCGAATAGACCTTGCATCCGGATATCTTTTATGTGTCATTGGTACCTGCCCGGTTAAACAATCTATGCTATGTGCAGATTCATTGCTGAAGTACCCGATTAGGCCTTGCGTCTGGATGTCTTTTACATGTCATAGATGCCCGATTATGCCTTGCGTCCGGATATCTTTTACGTGTCAATGGTACCTGCTCCGTTAAACAATCCCTACCGGGTGCAGATTCGTTGCGGAAGTACCCGATTAGGACTTACTTCTGGATGTCTTTTACGTGTCATATGTACTCGATTAGGCCTTGCGTCCAGATGTATTTTATGTGTCATAAGCACCCGCTCGGTTAAACAATCCCTACTGGGTGCAGATTTTTTACTGAGATACCCGATTAGGCCTTGCATCCGGATATCTTTTACATGTCATAGGTACTCGATTCAGCCTTGCGTTCGGATGTCTTTTATGTATCGTTTGTACCCGTTTGGTTAAACATCCTTATTGAGTGTAGATTCATTGTTGGAGTACCCGATTAGGCCTTTCGTCCAGATGTTTTTTACGTGTCATAGGTACCGGATTAGGCCTTTCTTTCGGGTGTCTTTTACATGTCATTGGTACCCACTCGGTTAAACAATCTCTATTGGGTGCAGATTCATTGCTGTAGTACCCGATTAAGCCTTGCATCTGGATGCCTTTTACATGCCATAGGTACCCGATTATGCCTTGCGTCCGGATGTCTTTTACATGTCATTGGTACTCGCTCAGTTAAACAATCCGTACCGGATGCAGACTCGTTGCTGAAGCACCCGATTAGGCCTTACATCCGGATGCCTTATACGTGTCATAGGTACCCGATTAGGCCTTGCGTCCTGATTTCTTTTACATGTCATTGGTACCCGCTCGGATAAACAACCCATAATGGGTGTAGATGCTGAAGTACCCGATTATGCTTCGCATCCAGATGTGTTTTTACATGTCATAGGTACCCGATTAGGCCTTGCGTCCGAATGTCTTTTACGTATCATAGGTACCCGATTAGGCCTTGCGTCTAGATAACTTTTACTTGTTATTAATACCCGCTCAGTTAAACAATCCCTACTAGGTGCAAATTATTTGCTGTAGTACCCAATTAGGCCTTCCATCTGGATGTCTTTTATGTGTCATAGGTACACGATTAGGCCTTCCATCTGGATGTCTTTTATGTGTCATAGGTACACGCTCGGTTAAATAATCCCTATTAGATGCAGACTCGTAAGTATCCGATTAGGCCTTATGTCCAGATGTCTTTTATGTGTCATAGTTATCCGATTTGGCCTTGCATACAGATGTCATTTACGTGTCATAAGTACCCACTCGGTTAAATAACCTTTATTGGGTACAGATTCTTTGCTGAAGTACCCGATTAGGCCTTGTGTCAGGATGTCTTTTACATGTCATATGTACCCGATTAGGCCTTGCGTTCGGATGTCATTTACGTGTCATAGGTACCCGCTCGGCTAAGAAATCTCTATTGGATGCAAATTTGTTGCTGAAGTACCCGATTAGGCCTTGCATCTAGATTCCTTTTACGTCTCATAGGTACCCGATTAGGCCTTGCGTCCAGATGTCTTTTACGTGTCATAGGTACCCGATTAGGCCTTGCGTCCGGATAACTTTTACTTGTCATTAGTACCCTTTCGGTTAAACAACCCCTACTAGGTGCAGATTCTTTGTTGTAGTACCTCGTTAATCCTTCCTCTAGGATGTCTTTTACGTGTCATAGGTACCCGATTAGGCCTTCCATCTGGATGCCTTTTACGTGTCATAGGTACCCGCTTGGTTAAACAATCCCTGTTAGATGCAGATTCGTTGTTGTAGTCCCATATTAGTCCTTATGTACAGATGTCTTTTACATGTCATAGTTATCCAATTTAGCCTTCCGCCAGAATGTCATTTACGTGTCATAAGTATCCACTCGATTAAATTATCTCTACTAGGTGCAGATTATTTGCTGAAGTACCCGATTAGACCTTGTGTCAAGATGTCTTTTACATGTCATAGGTTCCCGATTAGGCCTTGCATCCGGATGTCATTTACGTGTCACAGGTAACCGCTCAGTTAAGAAATCCCTCCTAGATGCAAATTTGTTGTTGAGGTAGTCGATTAGGTCTTGCATCCGGATGTCTTTTGCGTGTTATAGGTACCCGATTAGGCCTTGTGTCCGGATGTCATTTACATATCATAGGTACCCGCTCGGTTAAACAATCCATACTAGGTGCAGACTCATTGCTAAAGTACCCGAATAGGCCTTGCGTTTGGATGTCTTAAGTACCCGCTTAGGTTTGAGTCCGGCCGTCCGTTATGATCGTTTAGTCTGTCCTGTTAACAAATATGTTTTGGGTATAGATTGGTTTTCATAGGTACCCATTTAGGCTTCAGTCCAACTACCCTTTGCATCTCGTAAGAACCCATTTAGGTTTGATTCCGACCATCCTTTGCATTCTTTTAGTTTGTTCGGTTAACCAATACGTTTTCGGTATAGATTGGTTTTAAATGGTACCCGCTTAGGCTTGAGTCCGACCGTCCTTTGCATCTCCTAACTAGCTGCTTAGGTTTGAGTCGGACCGTTCTTTGCATTATTTTAGTTTATTCGGTTAACCAATATGCTTTCGGAATATATTGTTCTTCAAAGGTACCCGCTTAGGCTTGTGTATGGCCGTCCTTTGCATCTCATAAGTAACCACTTAGATTTGAGTTTGGCCGTCATTTGCATTATTTTAGTTTGTTTGGCTAACCTATATGTTTTCAGCATATATGTGTTTTCAAAGTTACCCGCTTAGGCTCGAGTCTGGTCATCCTTTGCATCTCGTAAGTATCTTCTTAGGTTTGAGTCCGGCCGTCATTTGGATTCTTCTAGTTTGCTCGGTTAACCAATATGTTTTTGTTATATATTGGTTTTCAAAGGTACCTGCTTAGGTTCCAGTCCGACTGTCATTTGGATTCTTTTAATTTGTTCGGTTAACTAATATGTTCTCGGTATAAACTGGTTTTCAAAGGTACATGCTTAGGCTGAGTCCGACCATCCTTTGCATTCGAAAGTACCCGCTTATGTTTTAGTCTGGATGTCATTTGCATTCTTTTAGATTGTTCGGTTATGTAGTATCTTTTTGGTATAGACTGGTTTTCAAAGGTACCCACTTGGGTTTAAGTCTGGTCATCCTTTACATCTCATAAGTACCCGCTTAGGTTTGAGTCCGACCGCCCTTTACATTCTTTTAGTTTGTTCGGTTAACCAATATGTTTTCGGTATAGATTGGATTTTAAGTGTACCCGCTTAGGCTTGAGTCCAGTTGTCCTTTGCATCTCGTAAGTACCCGCTTAGGTTTGAGTTCGGCCGTCCTTTACATTCTTTTAGTTTGTTCGGTTAATCAATATGTTTTCTGTATAGATTGATTTTCAAAGATACCCAGTTAGGCTTGAGACCAGCCGTCCTTTAGATCTCGTAAGTAGCCACTTAGATTTGAGTCCATCTGCCCTTTACAATCGTTTTGATTGTTTGGTTAACCAATATGTTTTCAGTATATATTGGTTTTCAAAGGTACCCGCTTAGGCTTGAGTCCGACCATTATTTGCATCTCGTAAGTACCTGCGTAGGGCTGTGTCCGACCGTCCTTTACATTCTATTAGTCTGCTCAGTTAAAAAATATGTTTTGTGTATAGATTTGTTTTGAAAGGTACCCACTTAGGCTTGTCTTCGGCCATCCTTTACGTCTCGAAGTACCCGCTTAGGTTTGGAATTCGACTGTACTTTACTTCCATACACACCCAATTAGGCCTTGAGTGTGAATGTCTTTTGCATTTCTGGGTTCGCTCGTTTGAATAAAATATCTTAGGTGTATATTCATTTGAATGGGTAACCGATTGGTTTGGAATCCTGTTGTCTTTTACATCCATACGTACCCAACTAGGCTTGGAGTCTGAATGTCTTTTGTGTTTCTGGGTTCACTCGGTTGAATAAAATATTTTGGTTGTAAGTTCATTTATAGTTATTTTGATTAAATAATTCATTTTTATTTTAGATTGGTATGCCTTAACAATTCACACTACACCATATATTCTAATTAGGCTATGTTTTTAGCCGTATCTAAAGCAGTTAGGCACGGTAACAAGCCGTATCAAAAAATGGCGTGTTGAATTATTAGATACTGCTCTACACCGTATCTCAATGTAACAACATACGACTATTGGCCGAATCTAAACCGTTAGTAGATACGGCTATGAACCATATCATACACACACACACATATATATATAAGCAGAAACTACAACACATATAATTTGTAACACAAAGCATATGTAACACAACTTAGACACAGGATACACTAACTCACAATTGTAACAGTAAACGAAACAATTGTATGAAATATTTCATTACATTACAATATATAACGATACATGCTATTTGATTACATTACAATAAATAAGATACATGTTGTTTCATTACAAAAAGAAGATACATAATGTTACAATACAATAAAGAAGATACGTACCGTTTCATAATTACATTCAATAAAGAAGGTAAACTTCAGCGATAAACCACTCTCCGCTTTTCAACTTCAGTGATCGACTACTTCGATATGCAACTAATGTATTCACCAAGCTGAAGGTGTAACTTTTTGGTTAGGAATTTACTGGGTGATTCACCAGGTGGATGCACTTTAGCTCACGCACCGGGGTCGGGTATTTATCCTAACTTATGCATTTAACTAAGCGCCAAGACTAGCAAAGGGGATAATATATCAAGTGTCATATGCTGCTTCACTCAACCTTAGAAAAAAGCATTTGACACTTGATATTATCCCCTTTGCCAGCATTGGCACTTAGCTAAATGAATAAGTTAGGATAAATACCCGAAACTACATCGTGAGCTAAAGTACAACCACCTGTTGAATCACCCAGTAACTCTTAACCAGAGAGTTAAAGCCTTTAGCTTGGTGAGGCTTCACTGGTGGATCACCTAGTAAATTCTTAACCAGAATGCATCATCTTCGTCTATACTTGCAACCTAATTTGCATTAGAACAATAATGAGTCAGAACGGACACATATTTACACATAAAAGAACATATTTCCATAAGACTAAGTACTGACTTGAATGCACAAGATAACAGAAGAATATACAATTACAACACACACACCTACTCTGCACAATAATATCATGAACATACAAGCAAGAAGAACACAGTCAGGTCATGGATGAATACACAAATCAGTGCACAAGCACATGCACGTACTTGATGCACATAATGTCATACACATGAGAACAAAGCAACTTGGTTCAAGGAAGCAAGTCATAAATGGAAAAGCAGTTAAGGTGGAGCCAGGGTAAATGAGCACCAGATTTCTCAGTTCTCTACGTATGTAACCAGGGTAAATGAGAAAACTGCTAGTCTCATTTACAAATTCTGACAGTGACAGTGTAAAATAATGTCAAATAATGTATCCATATATATATAGTACAAGCCAGTGATATCAAATATATGCGTAATTTTTTTTCCTCCTAATTATTATTTCTGTAAGCAATTATATCAATCTAAATATCTTAGTTTGCAAGGCATTTAGTTTTACGCCTTTACTCACACGCAGTGTGGCACACATGACACACCAAACAAATTGACTAAATCTCAACCTATAAGTGTCATTCTATTTTCATTCATGCATCCATCACCGACATTTCTACTCAATCATACAAATTTCCCAATATCAATTATCAAATACATGCAGCTCAGTCCACAAAATTAGTATGCTTTAGTTCTCAAATCCTACCACATGATTTTTTTTGGCACAAGCTAGAAATGACACATGCACTTCAGATCAGTAAGGATCAGTGCACATGGTGCAATAATACACATAAATGAGTAGGGAAGCACAAGTAAAAGTGTATGAATTCAAGGTAGACAAATACAACACAAGTAAATGATAGCAAATACACTATCGCACTATAAAACTGGGGATAATACCCAATTTAAGCACAATAGCAGCATGAATTCTAGGTAGACAAGCACATGCAAATATCTATCATTCATATTTTTGAACTAAGGCATGGAAATTCAAATTAAACCCAATTTAAACCCAATTCAAATTCAAATTAAACCCAATTTGAACCCAATTCATATTTAAATTTAACCGTGATCTAGTACTCACCTCCAGTGGTGACGAGAAGGATGGACAATGGTGGACTGAGGCTTCGCTAGTCAGCTGAAAGCACCACGAGCTGACGATAACCCATGGGCTGGGGTGGATGGCTTATTGACAAGGGAAGTCGGTCGAGAACCAAAATCCTATTTTGAGTATTCGGTGGTTGCCATTGCAAAATAAAAAGAGGGATAATTCGGCCGAAAGTTTTGATGTGTCAAACTCGATTATGCCAAAATGGAAGTAGGGAGGGAAAAATTTGATGCTTCATACGGTCCAAAGGCGTATCAAATGAACTGATCGGGGGCATCGTCGGTGGACGGTCAGATTAGGGGTGTTTGGGGTGGTGCAGATCACAAAATGTAGTTTGTTACGGATCTGAGCACTATCGAATTTGATAAGGCTTATAGCCGAATTGTATATCCGCTTCCTTGTGTGCCAAATTCACTGATATGGTGTAGCGTCAATATAATAATGCTATTTGTATATAACATTTTTAATTTAGGTTACAGTAAAAGGTTGGTGTTGTACATTCATAGTATAATTTTCGATGTTTGCAACAAATCACAGTTTCAATTTTCAACACAACAAAAATCAGTTAATTTCATTACAATGTCGCATTTCATTTCTACAAAAATGTGCATTTTAGACTACAAAATACATCTCACATTACAAAACTATTTCATCACCGTCTCCCTTCTAACGATTGTATCCTTGCCATTGACCATTCCCTTCCTTCTTCAGATCATGTCACCATTAACCTTCACTTCCTAACCATCCTTCAACCTCCCCATTCACAGAATAATAACCACCAAACCATCACAAAGCCAAACAGATCTTAAACAACCACTATACAGATGCCGTAAACCAGCTATCCTCCCAAAATTCTTAGCGCACAAAATCCTCAGACATAACCCAACCCGAACTAGCCCACAACCTGATTTTTCATTACAACAGCAAGTCATAACGTCCCGTACTTTTGGTAGCCAAATATTTTATTTAATTTATTATTTTAAAATATTACATTTGGAATATTAGGGGGTTTAATATTTAATTCGTTATTTAAAACAAAGTTTGAACATTATATAATAATAAATCAAGCTCGAAATGGCGCTGCAGTTCGTAATCTGGAGTGTTGAACTTCAACTGAGAATACAAGATTCGATATAAGTCGGATTTCTGTGAAACGAGAAATGTTGGAATCGTGTTGATGATAATTTTCATATGAAAGAGAAAAATCCAGATTTCATATTATTATTTGTTAGTTATGGCCAAATCAAATTTTTAAATAGTCATTGTGAAATTCATTATTTAAATATAGGCCTTTAAAATGGCTAATTTTCAAACGGACTTTGATTTCGGCGAAACCAGTTTCATTAGAACCGTATCGTTAAATTATTATACGGTGTTGAATTGCGTGGCAAACCGATGTCGTATGTGACCACGGTAGCCGTAAATGCCCATTCAATTTCTATAGCGCGTAATTAAATTAATTTAATTCAATAAAAGGACATTTGAGTGTAACATGAGAAGACGATCGAATTAAGCCACGAAACCAGTTCCATTGAGTTCGTATTGACGTTCTGAGTCAGGATAGGTGTATATTTTGTTATTTTTGAAGACCGGGTAATTTGGTGCCCAAAATGGCATTGTGGTGCGTATAAAAATAGCCTACCGGGAAAACAGCCTCAGAATGTGACGAAACTCGTGCCGTTGGGTTCGTACTAATTAATTATTATAGGATTTCAAGGTTTCAAGTTGGTTGGATTTATTTAGTGATCGTGGAAAATTTAAACGCGTGTTTTCCGCTGGTTCTATAAAGGAAATTTTTTCAAATGATGTCGGAATTAGACGAAACCTGTCCCATTGGGTTCGGAATATTTTTCTATGCTAAGATCAGCCTTTTTATCAGAAAAGAGAAGTTGATTTTGGTTAGTTTTACGTGTTACTTCGCCGTGAAGTTTTGTATAATATTAAATTATTCCATACCCTTTCTATATAAACCCTTTAAGATAGTCAAACCCTAAAACGATTTCTCAGCGTGGTCAATATAATTTCTAGCTGCCACCAATTAATCAACGGCCAAAAACCACCATAATCCTTCCCTCTAATCTCAAAATCCGTTCATCTACAAGTGAAGGTTTCAACGGAAATATGGTAGAGCTAGGGGAGATCATCGATACTACCGGCGGTGATTAGTTATTGGTGACGTTGGTGGCCAGAATCGGCAAGAAGAGTACGGAGTTCAAAGTCAAACCATGTGTACACAGTGGCGCCGAGAAGGACCATGTTCTGGGTGGATGTCGATGCCGAGGTGGCGAAGGGAGTGGGGGGAAATCGATCACTGTCCAGTGGCTTGACATTGGATTGAGGATCAAATCATTAGTGTTTATCGTGGTAAAGAACTTAAGGCATCAGGAGTTGAACGAAAGGAACAGATGGAAAGCATTAATCGGCCGTGTTTCTCTAAGTATAATACATGTAATTAGTTAATTTAAACTTGATTAGGTCGGTTAGATTACTTATTCAACATTATTGGTGCAGGATTCCCACGGGAACAGCTTGAATGAGAGGATGTAAACCAGGATATCGACAGTTTTAAATTTAAAAGAGTAATTAGTTTATAATTAAGATCTGATAAATATTGGTTAAGGAAAATTTAATTAATCAATATTGACAGAAAACATATTGATGCAGGGCAGGTATGGGAACAAAGGAAGAGAGCAGGGTATTCGGCCTGTGTATCAGTGATAACAAAATATGTCCATGTGCTAATTAAAGTTATTAGCTTAAGTTAACTAATAATTAAAAGGTTATTTTTTTACTTAAAATTCCTATATGCTGATACGAGAATTGGGTGCAGGAATGAACAAGGAAAGGTATTCTTGAACGGTGATGACACAAAAGGACCAAACAATCCAAGGAAGCATTGGCCTGTCGTCTTTTGCCTGATAATCAACACAAAGTAATCAGTTAAAATAATTTATAAGCGATTAAAATGAGTTCAATTATTATATTAAACAATGTTAACCTAACCATAAAATTTAAAGGACCTCTTGAAAGATGTCTGAAGACAAAGTGAACGTGAAGAAGGATTAAAGGATCGACCAAGTTTTATATTATAACGTAATTGGTTTTTTAAAAAAAACTGAAATTTGTTTAATTTAAATAATTATTATAATTAAATTGTATATATATGGAAAAGTTAATAACTTATCCATATCTTATCAGAATTGGATAAACATGGGATTATTGGAGTGATCTTAACGAGCAACACATTAAGGAATGGTACTGGACAGGATTGGAATCGACTGGTTTGTTCAGATAAATTAAACACATGTTTAATTTAATTGAACCAAGCCATTTCAACTGTGAATCACAACAAGGTGAGTTAAACTCACTCAGTATTTCCCAATTATATTTTATATAAATTGGGCTTTTATTTTATGTGCTCTGCTTGCCAATGGTTGACTGTTTGCTAATTATATATTCATTTGCTGATTTAACTGATGAAATTAAACCGTCGTTTAATTTCAGTGAAACACCAAATCGATATTCTAACGGTTGGTTTCAATAAAGGTAACTTACCTTGATTAGTCACGTTATTTATAAACGTGATTATTGTTTGAATTGGTCGTGAATTGGTTGATGTTAAATGGTCATTATTTATTCATCAATTAAATGAAATTGTGTGATCTGTTAAGACAACCATTTTGAAAGACATAGAAGAACAGGTTGGAGGGATCCAATGGGATTCCTTAAATATATTAGTTATTTTCATATTATCGTATGAATTATCATGTTTGGGGATTGATTTGATTGTGGATTATTGACTGAAAACCCAACACCTATTTAGTTTAAACCAATGGGCGGTATTGGTTGAGTATTTGGCAACGAATGGCCTATAAAATCAATCGCTTTTGTTTATATTGGTTTGCCGTCAGGTGAGCTGATAGAACTGAAGTTATAAAATTTATTTTATAATTGGAGGTAGATTTTTGAATATACTATTTTGAATAAAAGTTTATTTAAAGGAAATAATTATTATTATACTTTATTAAGTTATAATTAGTTTATTTTATAAAGTAAGTTCTGACGTTAATCGAATTTATAAGTAAGTGAATAGAAATTAACCTTGATGGTTAAAATTTGAATAATTGGTTTGTTAAGAATTAATTTAATGGAATTATTTAAATTGATTATATTATTAATTAATTTAAAGTGGAAACTAATTGGAATCGGCTGACGAGATAACCGTGTATTGAGTTGAATAAATCAACCGTTCTAATTGAGATTGATTATAAAATTAGTGTGTTTTGAATAAAATGGTTAAAGAATATTTGTTTAATTTTAATAAGGGTTTTAAAAAGGGGAAGGTTAAAAGTGGTGTTTTATAAGGAACAACTTAATTTTTAAATTAAGGAAAATGTTATATTCGAGAAAGAGATTTTCAAAGAGTAAGAAGGTCGTATGAAATCGTATTTGAATAAAATAGTTTAATTGTATTTGAAATTGATATTAGAATAAAATATTGGAGTATGGATTATAACTCGTATCCATCTTGAGATATGAACGTTGTTGATCATGGTCTGAGAGGTAATTAAAATACCCCAACTTGAACGACTTCAGGATTATCTAAGGATGATATTAGTTGTAATGGTAAAGGAGGATAGTAAGAATTTATTATTTGATTACGGAAATAGTAATGCAACCCATTTGTGAAAATTGGGCAAGTATGTATATAATGAGATTCCAAACTGAAAACGGAAATAAAAGGGGATTGCGTGGAGTTCTAATGGAAATTTCGAGTTAAAAAGGGAATGTAAAGATGGGTTTTGTTTTATAAGAATAAGCATGGATTATCGTTTCCAAGTAATGAATAAAAGAGATGTCGAAACATTGTTTTTTATATATAAATAAGTTGTATTGATTTCCCAATATTGGATAATAATGTGGCTAATGCTTTGTAAATGAAAATAGAAACTGGATATGACATAAGATTTTCATAAGTATTAAAATGAATTTGTTAAAGAACAATCTTATGTTAAATAAGAGGTGAGAAAACTATCCTTTTAATATCAAAATATTTAAGAGTTTAAGTTTACATTTGTTTTAATTAAAAAGGCCAAGAAATGTTGAATATGGAACCGATGAACTCATTGGATTGCCATGATTGAAACACTTCTTATTTTGATAGTTAAATCACCGACTATCAAATCTGTCCAATACGATTGTTGGTACGAAAAGACCGGGATCAAAATTTATATTCGAAAACCATTCCGACCAACAAATACGTGAAGATATCAGAAGATGATCGAGATGGAGCATTGAAGACCGTAGATCTTCATTGCACGGGAGGAATACTAATAATCTCTGGTTTAGCGGCCAGAGATAAACTATGGTTCTGTCGTGGTTGGAATCTACAGGTTGCAAGGACTTCTCGCTACTGATCCATGGGGTGATTCCTATATTGGATGGAGTAGGAGAGTACCTTCGGTTCATCCTGTTCCTGGATGACTTGTATGAACGAGTGTCTGACAGAGTATTTCCAGATGGTCACGTACATTGATTTTTACAAACGTACTTTTGTCAGCTGCAGAGTATTTTGGTGGACGTTAATTAGTGATTTGACAGATCTGACGATGGGGCATTCAAAGTGAATGATGACCAGGTGTTCAAAGTATAATTTAAACCTCAAGCCTCACAACTGGGAAATGGCAAAAATCGGGCAGGCGGCATCGCTATGTGGGTCGCTCCCATTTGGGTGTATAATCACCTATCTAGAGAAATTTCTTTTGCTCTTTTAATCCATTTCGATGCTGTCCCTTTCCGGGAACGGTGGTTTGAGCCCAACCGTTGGTGATATACATTCGACACACTCAAGCGAAATGAGTGGTCGGTCATGTGAGGGCCGGGTTGCAAGGCGATCTTGTTGAACCCAGTATATTTGCCTATAGAGATATACTATCGGCAGGTGGTCTCATACCTTGTCAAGGTCGGAATCCAATCTCCAATAAGCGCCCGTGGTTTTGATAGTATATTATATATGTGGAGCATGAGATGCAAGTGTTCCACTAGATTGTTATTTACTTGTATTTAGACATTATTATAATATCAGATAAGATATTGATTTCAAAAATATTTTGGGTTATTGTAAGGTAAAAACCGTCTGTGTTTATGTGTAGATTTGGTCTTATGATTATCCTTTCCTTTCGAAAAGATTTTGACTTTAAAATCAAGTTGTGTGATATCCTTAATACTGTGCGAATTTTTCTCACTCTGGTTCACCAGACTGACCCGGTGTTTTGTAAATGCTCGGGTTAGCCCGCGGTGTACAGGTTCAGGTTATCAAATGCTGTGAAGAGACGAGCTAGAAGAGTCCAGACGTATGATATTATATAGCTACTATTCTGCAGTGTGTTGTATCTGAGGACAGGTTATTATAACTGTCCAGTTGTGTGCTGTACTCTGATATTGTAAGTATTTTTAAAAGCTCTCAATAAAGATTTATTTATGTATTATATTTTGTTCCTCTGCGATGTGAGACTCTAATTCTGTGTTGTGTTGGTTCTTCTTCTTCTTCTATTCTTATATTTCTTTCTTTCTTATCTCGCCCTCTAATTTCTTTCTAATAACGTTCCAGTGTTTTTGGTGTTTGAAAGGTCGGCATGAGTTACGGTAATGGTATTTATGTCGACTTCCAGGGCCGAAACGCCCTGGGTCGTTACAGTGGTATCAGAGCTATTGGTTTAGTAATAACCTTGGCTCTGTGGTGTAACTCGATAGAGATTGGGTTAGTAAAACCCTAGAATGAGATTGAGTGTATATATATGAGAGCGTATTTGTAAATTTTATATACAAATGTTCTGTATTGTGTTTGTTGATCGGTTCAAGTGTTGAGAAGCTTAGAACTGGCAATTGATACAATATGTTTTGAAAAGGAGGTAAATGAAATAATTTTACCCAAATTATATTTTATATAGAAGAGAAATAATTTTATTAAATTATTGAGATCTTAGTGTGTTTGATTTATTTAAATGAATTCAAACTGGATTGAAAGTTTGAATTTAAAACTTAACTGTTTCAAGTATAATTAAATTAATAATGATATTGGAAATAAATTAAATAAAACAGAGTTGGAAATTAAAATTTTGATGAATAAATGATAATAAAATAGAAATCAGTCGGATATTAATCGATTGATGTTGAAATATGAGAAACCATGGTAAAATATTAATATTGAATGTAAGTTCAATTAATTTGGCTGATTGGGTTGTGCATTGGTTGCTGATTGTGAATTATTGTTATTGGATGATAGTTGTTTGAATGGAATAATCACCATTTAATGGGGCCAAATGAATTATAAACTGAAGGATAATTTGCGGTATAATTAAACCAGAATGAACTGAATATGAATTTGAATATGCGATTTAACCCTGTATTTGGTAATGAATTGATGTTGTGTGTTTGACTTGGCAATTGATGTAGTTATACCAGTTGATTAGTGAAATATTATCTCAGAATTTCATATATCTGTTACTGATATGTGAATTGAGTTGAGTACAGGTGCTAGATGGCTTTGAGAATTGATTATAGTTGCACATAAATTGGGCAAGTACACTCAATAACGCTCGTAAAAGGTACGCCTACGAAAAATATAAAATTTTTAGTTTTATTTGGGTTTTGAGTTTGGATTTTGAATTTTTCCGACCGTGTCGGTCGATGTATATATATTTCTTGAACCTGCGATATTGCAGATGTCCCTCCGTACAGGGGAGAGTATGCCAAAAAATTTCCAAAACTTAATGTGTTAGAAAATTTTCGATATTTTTGAAAATATTTATTTACGATATTGAATTGATTTTCGATTTAAAATAAAATTGGGTTTGCAAATTAATGGGTTTGTAACGTTCTTTCTTACCTTAGCAATTTCGAGGACGAAATTATTTTAAGAGGGGGAGAATGTAACGTCCCGTACTTTTGGCAGCCAAATATTTTATTTAATTGATTGTTTTAAAATATTACATTTGGAATATTAAGGGATTTAATATTTACTTCATTATTTAAAACAAATTTTTGAACATTATATATTTATATAATTATAAATCGAGCTCGAAATGGCGCCGCAGTTCGTAATTTGGAGTTTTGAACTTCAACTGAGAATACAAGATTCAATATAAGTTGGATTTCTGTGAAACGAGAAACGTTGAATCGTGTTGATGATAATTTTCATATGAAAGAGAAAAATCCAGATTTTGTATTATTTTTGTTAGTTATGGCCAAATCAAATTTTAAAATAGTCGTTGTGAAATTCATTATTTAAATATAGGCCTTTAAAATGGCCAATTTTCAAACGGACTTCGATTTCGACGAAACCAGTTTCATTAGAACCGTATCGTTAAATATTGTACGGTGTTGAATTGCGTGGCAAACCGATGTCGTATGTGACCACGGTAGCCGTAAACGCCCATTGAATTTCTATAGTGCGTAATTAAATTAATTTAATTCAATAAAAGGATATTTGAGTGTAACGTGAGAAGACGATCGAATTAAGCCACGAAACCAGTTCCATTGAGTTCGTATCGACGTTTAGAGTCAGGATAGTTATATAGTTTGTTATTTTTGAAGACCGGGTAATTTGGTTCCCAAAATGGCATTGCGGTGCGTATAAAAATAGCCTACCGGGAAAACAGTCTCAGAGTGCGACGAAACTGATGCCGTTGGGTTCGTACTAATTAATTATTATAGGATTTCAAGGTATCAAGTTGATTGGATTTATTTAGTGATCGTGGAAAATTTAAACGCGTGTTTTCCATTTGTTTTATAAAGAAAAATTTTCAAACGATGTCGGAATTAGGCGAAACCTGTCCCATTGGGTCTGAAATATTTTTCTATGATAGGATTAGCCTTTTTATCAGAAAAGAGAAGTCGATTTTGGTTAGTTTTACGTGTTACTTCACCGTGAATTTTCGTATAATATTAAATTATTCCATACCCTTCCTATATAAACCCTTTAAGATAGTCAAACCCTAAAACGATTTCTCAGCGTGGTCAATATAATTTCAAGCCGCCACCAATTGATCAACGGCCAAAAACCGCCATAATCCTTCCCTCAAATCTCAAAATCCGTTCATCTACAAGTGAAGGTTTCAACGGAAATATGGTAGAGCTAGAGGAGATCGTCGATACTACCGGCGGTGATCAATTATTGGTGTCGTTGGTGGCCAGAATCGGCAAGAAGAGTACGGACGTTCAAAGTCAAACCACGGGTACACAGTGGCGCCGAGATAGACAATGTTCTGGGCGGATGTCGAGGCCGAGGTGGTGAAGGGAGTGGGGGAAATTGATCACTGTCGGATGGCTTGACATTGGATTGAGGATCAAATCATTAGTGTTTAGCGTGGTAAAGAACTTAAGGCATCAGGAGTTGAACGAGAGGAACAGATGGAAAGCATTAATCGGCCATGTTTCTCTAAGTACAATACATGTAATTAGTTAATTTAAACTTGATTAGGTCGGTTAGATTACTTATTCAACATTATTGGTGCAGGATTCCTACGGGAACATCTTGAACAAGAGGATGTAAACCAGGATATCGGCAGTTTTGAATTTAAAAGAGTTATAATTAAGATCTGATTAAGTATTGGTTAAGGAAAATTTAATTAATCAATATTGACAGAAAACGTACTGATGTAGGGAAGGTACGGGAATAAAGGAAGAGAGCAGGGTATTCGGCCTGTGTATCGGTGATAACAAAATATGTCCGTGTGCTAATTAAAGTAATTAGCTTAAGTTAACTAATAATTAAAAGGTTATTATTTTACTTAAAATTCCTATATGCTAAGACGAGAAATTGGGTGCAGGAATGAACAAGGAAAGGTATTCTTGAACGGTGATAACACAAGAGAACCAAACAATCCAAGGAAGCATCGGCCCGTCGTCTTTTGCCTGATAATCAACACAAAGTAATCAGTTAAAATAATTTATAAGCGATTAAAATGAGTTCAATTATTATATTAAACCATGTTAATCTAACCACAAAATTTACAGGACCTCTTGAAAGATGTCTGAAGACAAAGTGAATGTGAAGAAGGATTAAAGGATCGACCTAGTTTTATATTATATCGTAATTAGTTTTGAAAAAAATGAAATTTGTTTAATTTAATTAATTATTATAATTAAATCGTATATATATGGAAAAGTTATCCATATATTATCAGAATTGGATAAACATGGGATTATTGGAACGATCTTGACGAGCACCACATTACGGAACGGTACTGGACAGGATTGGAATCGACTGGTTTGTTTAGATAAATTAAACACATGTTTAATTTAATTCAAACAAGCCATTTCAACTGTGAATCACAACAAGGTGAGTTAAACACACTCAGTATTTCCCATTTATATTTTATATAAATTGGGTTTTTATTTTGTGTGCTCTGCTTTCCAATGGTTGACTGTTTGCTAACTATATATTAATTTGCTGATTTAACTGATGAAATTAAACCGTCGTTTAATTTCAGTGAAATACCAAATCGATATTCTAACGATTGGTTCCAATAAAGGTAACTTACCTTGATTGGTCACGTTATTTATAAACGTGATTAATTTGCTGAATTGTTCGAATTGCTCGTGAATTGGTTGATGTTAAATGGTCATTATTTATTCATCAATTAAATGAAATTGTGTGATCTGTTAAGACAACCATTTTGAAAGACAAGGAAGAACAGGTTGGAGGGATCCAATGGGATTCCTCAAATATATTAGTTATTTTCGTATTATCATATAAATTGTCATGTTTGGGGATTGATTTGATTGTGGATTATTGACTGAAAATCCAACACCTGTTTAGTTTAAACCAATGGGCGGTATTGGTTGAGTATTTGGCAACGTATGGCCTATAAAATCAATCGCTTTTGTTTATATTGGTTTGCCTTCAGGTGAGCTGATAGAACTGAAGTTATAAAATTTATTTTATAACTAGAGGTAGGTTTTTGAATATATTATTTTGAATAAAAGTTTGTTTAAAGGAAATAATTATTATTATACTTTATTAAGTTATAATTAGTTTATTTTATAAAGTAAGTTCTGATGTTAATCGAATTTATAAGTAAGTGAATAGAAATTAGCCTTAACAGTTAAAATTTGAATAATTGGTTTGTTAAGAATTAATTTAATGGAATTATTTAAATTGATTATATTATTAATTAATTTAAAGTGGAAACTAATTGGAATCAGTTGACGAGATAACCGTGTATTGAGTTGAATAAATCAACCTTTCTAATTGAGATTGATTATAAAATTAGTGTGTTTTGAATAAAATGGTTAAAGAATATTTGTTTAATTTTAATAAGATTTTTAAAAAGGGGGAAGGTTAAAAGTGGTGTTTTATAAGGAATTACTTAATTTTTCAATTAAGTAAAATGTTATATTTGAGAGAGATTTTCAAAGAGTAAGAAGGTCGTATGAAATCGTATTTGAATAGAATAGTTTAATGGTATTTGAAATTGATATTTGAATAAAATATTGGATTTTGGATCATAACTCGTGTCCATCTTGAGATATGAACGTTGTTGATCAAGGCCTGAGAGGTAATTAAAATACCCCAACTTGAACGACTTCAGGATTATCTGAGGGTGATATTAGTTGTATTGGTAAAGGAGGATAGTAAGGATTTATTATTTCAATACATAAATAGTAACGCAACCCATTTGTGAAAATTGGGCAAGTATGTATATAATGAGATTCCAAAGTGAAAAGGGAAATAAAAGGGGATTGCGTGGAGTTCTTGTAACGACCCAGAGGATTTTCGGCCCGAAAATCGACATAAATACCCTTACCGTACTCATGCCGACCATCCAACACCGAAAAAAAACACTGTAACGTTATTAGAAAGAAGTTAGAGGGTGAGATAAGAAAGAAAGAAATATTAGAATAGAAGAAGAAGAAGAACCAACACAACACAGAGCCTCACATCGCAGCGGAACAAAATATAATACAGAAATAACTTTATTGCGAGCTTTAAAATACTTACAATATCAGAGTACATCACACATCTGGACAGTTATAATAATCTGCCTCACACAGCGGAATAGATACTAGGTACAATACGTCTGAACACCTTCAGCTCGTCTCTTCACAGCATTCGATAACCTGAACCTGTACTTCCGGGCTAACCCGAGCATTTACAAAACACCGGGTCAGTCTGGTGAACCAGAGTGAGTAAAACTCGCACAGTATTAAGGCAACACACAACTTGATTTTAAAGTTAAAATCTTTTCAAAGAAAAGGATAATCGTAAGACCAAATCCACACATAAACACGGACGGTTTTTACCTTACGATAACCCAAACCAGTTTTCGAAAACCAATATCTTGATCTGATATTATGATAATGTCTAGATACAAATAATTAACAAATCTAGAGGAACGCTTGCATCTCACGCTCCCCGTATATAGTATACAATCGAAAACCGCGGGCACTTATTGGATATTGGATTTCCAACTTGACAAGGTATGGGACCACCTTCTGCACGTGTATCTCTAGAGGCGAATACACAGGGTTCAACAAGAACGTCTTGCAACCCGGCCCTCACATGACCGACTACTCATTTCGCTTGAGTGTATCGAATGTATATCACCAACGGATGGACTCAAACCACCGTTCCCGAATGGGCAGAATCGATAGATTAAGAAACAAAAGGAATTTCTCTAGATAGGTGATTATACACCCTAATGGGAGCGACCCACATAGCCACGCTGCCTGCCCGATTTTTGTCCTTTCCCGGCTGATGAGGCTTGAGGTTTAGATTACCTTTTTGAAACACCTGGTCACCCTTCACTTTGAATGCCACATCGTCAGATCCGTCAAATCACTAATTGACGCCCACAAATATACTCCGGGTTTTAAAGAAGGGCCATTCTTTGCCACCGACTCGGTATATTTGTAAAAATCAACGTACGTGGTTTTAAGGAAATATTCCGTCAGACATTCGTCCATACAAGTCATCCAGGAACAGGATGAACCGAAGGTACTCTCCTACTGCATCCAATATAGGAATCACCCCATGGATCAGTAGCGAAAAGTCCTTGCAACCCGTAGATCCCAACCACGACAGGACCACAGTACATCTCTGGCTGCAGACTAGAGATTATTAGAAATCCTTCCGCTTATGAGGATCCACGGTCTTCGATGCTCCATCTCAACCGTCTTCTGGTATCTTCACGTATTTGTTGGTCGGAATGGTTTTTGAATATAAATTCGATCCCGGTCTTTCCGTACCAACAATCGTAATGGACAAATTTGATAGTCGGTGATTTAACTATCAAAATAAACAGTGTTTCAATCATGACAACCTAATGAGTTTACTGGCTCAGTATTCGGCATTACTTGGCCCTTTTAATTAAACAAATGTAAATTCAAACTTCTGCAATCTTCTTGATATGAAAACTATCGTTCTCTCGCTTCTTATTTAACATAACATTATTCTTTAACAAATCCTCTTTTTAATACTTAGGGAAACTTATATCATATTCAATTTGTCTATTTTCACTTTCCTTTTTACCCTTACAACGAATATCCTCCTCAGAAAATCCTGAAGTCGTTCAAATTGGGGTATTTTAATTACCTCTCAGACCTTGATCAACAACGTTCATATCTAAAGATAGATATGAGTTGTAATATAAAACCAATATCTCATCTAATCTCAACGCAAATTCCATTTAACTGTTTTATTCAAAAGTACGGTTCCATAAACTTTCCTCCCTTTTGAAAATCTCTTTCTCTACTATACCATAAATTCTTAATTCATCACTTCTAAACTCTGCCTCTTTCTTTGCTTAAATTTCCTTTTCAACACTTGTTATACCAATTCGGGGTTTAAATATAAACCCGTTCGTAATTCCCTTTCACCACTAAATTGGATTCTACTTCAATTTTTGAGTACCTTCTAAATGAACCTCAATTAAAAAGTATTTCTCTAAATTATTAAAATAATTTACTTTGGTCGTTAACTACTACCGTAGTTAATTCCTTTATTTAATTTCCCTTTTAAACTCTTATTAAAATTAAAACCATATCATTCGATTTATTCTCATTCTCGTTCTTGATTAACATCGGAGTTGCCCTTATAAAATTAATAAATAATAAATCAAATCTTAAATAAAACATTTATTTAATTTCCCCTTTTTAAAACTTATAACTCCAAATAATATATTTCGAAATCTACTCCTAGTTATAAAAGTAAATCTTTATAACTTTAGTTTTGTCGACTCACCGGGTGGTAAACAAAATGATTTAATCACAGGCCATGAACTGCCGATTACTTAACCAATCTCGCCCTTTGGTTAAACCAACACAGGTAAATTTTCCAGTCCAGAATCACTAATCAATTAAATCCATTTAATTGATAATTTCTATAATAACTACTGTTCAACATCAACGAAATAAACAACCAATTCAACAATTAAACATGCTTATAAACAACCGTGACCCACAGGGGAAGTTCCCTCTATTTGGTCGAATCGTTAGAATAACGATTGGTTAATTTACTGAAATTAAACGACAGTTTAATTCCATCAATTAAATCAGCACACGAATCAACAATTAACAAACAGTCAATTAACAGCAAACATAGCAAACACAAATAGAAACCCAATTTATATAAAATATAAATGGGCAAATACTGAGTGAGATTAACTCACTTGGATTTAGTCTGGTCGTTAAGCGCGGATTTTTAATTAAATTAAACAGCATTTAATTTAATTAAAAATTCTCCTTGCTTCCAGTCTCGCCTGATCATGCTCCATCTCGACATTCTTGTTTCTCCGGTTCCAAAGAAACTTATCGTGCGAAAATCTGTTAACGGAGGCGCGAGATCTCGTATTAACAACCTTATAAAGTAATTGACTTATTTAAAACATGGATTTTAATTTCAAAAAAAAAAAAAAAAAAATCGGCCATTTACCTTAAATCCGCGGCCCAGCCCACTTTCATCGTTAAAACCCTACAGCCGTAACCCTTCCATCCCACAAAAATCACAACACCGCCTCCTCCAAATTGATTTCCAATGGCCAACCCTAATCCTCCTTTACCCCTATTGATCTTCAACAAAACCGAAGTATCTGTCGCAAGTCCTTCCCTTCGCCCTCCTCTTCAATTGATCGGCCAACCCTCCATCAACCCCTCAACACCCATCGCTTCGTCGTCCATGACTTACCTCGCCAGAGCCGTCAACGTCGGCCCACCACAACCGCCGGCGTCCTGGCCTTCCCCTCCGACCACCAGGCTTCGCCGGTCAGCCCCCAACCCTCCAGAAGACAAGCGGGACTCCTTCTACCTCCACTACAGACAACCAACGAGGCAACGCAAGCCCTAGGTCTTTAAGGTGTATGGATCCACGACTTCAGATAAGTCTTTTACTTGATTTTTGATTACTGTAATACTTTTGTTTAATTTCAGTGTTTCGAAACTGCTTTCTCTTTACTGTATTTTGTTTGGATGGTTACTGGAATTATTGAAACACCATGAGTGATACATCTATATATATAGTGTGGTTATGTGAGATAAGATCAATACCAAAAATCGAATTGTAAAATCATAGCTTTAGATGCCTAGTTCTTAGGTGATATTTCATTTCATCCTAGCTATGTGAACTGTGGTACTGTGAGTGAGACTTTGATGTCCACCTGAAGCTTATCAGGGGTGTGTGGCAACTTTGAGTTGGGTTCTCATGTACCATTGTCTACTCAAATGGAAACATTGATCAAATGCCTGTAGGTATAGGTTAGGGATTGCGAGGCTATGACCTGTTAAATCGATACAGATTTTTGAAATCGTACTATGGATTCGACAGTGTATATGAATATATAAATACCTGTTCATATTGTCTACTATAGATTTGATTTAGCTGTTACTACATATTCTGTTTCTGTTCAGATTTGCTGCACCCATATATATAGCTGTGGAAAAACCTGATAAGATCAATGTCTATCAGAGTTCATCCTAGGTAGGTTCGGCCACTAGGTTTTAGGCCATATGCCACTCTTCTTTTCAGATAATTTCATCAGTGATTTTGAGTTTAGCAGAGATTTGGTCAGATTTGTATAGTGTTTAGAGTACCGTTGATTTAACTGTACATACTTGTAGATTATATAGGGTTATGGATTCTATCAAAGTTATTTCAACTGTATGGTGGGTTTCTGTTCGGATCTTATTGCGAAAACAGTGAAATTTGAAATGGATTTTGTATATTATCTATTTGATTTGACTGTACAGTTGTAACATATATATCAAATTTTCTTAGTTGTTCATGTCCATATCCTATGCTATTTTAATAGCTGTTCTTTGTGCAGGAATCAAAGTCTGGATGAATTGTCACTTCTGGGTTTTTCATTTGTACAGCCAACAATATATATATTTGTTTTGGTGAGCCTATTCATGATCAGTGCATATGCACATGTTCAGTATTTATATATATATATATATATATATATATTTTTCTTCTTTTCCTGTTCTTGATTTGATTTTTTCTCCTTTCTCTCTCTCCTTTTTTTTTTTTTTTTTAGTCAAGACGTCTAGGCTTGCACATGGAACTCTGAAAAAGTTTGCACATGGAGTTGGCAGTGATCCCATTCCCCTAGATTGGCACTTGTGCCGATCTTCTTATTGATGTGTTCTTGCTGGAGAAGACAGAACAAGGCAGCAAAGACACTGGTAGGGCAGTATTTCCACTTCCTAGGTTGTCTGCATGCATTAGGCTTATGCCATTGTAGATTTTGAAAAGGATTTTGTACTTGTATATTTATTTGTAAGATGTACATTTTTTTTTCTACTGTTCTCGATTTTGTAAAATCATGTTGGCATGTGCTAGAGCCTTGAAAAGGAATTGGCACATGGTGGCTTCCACGCCAACTTTGATGAAATGATGGTTTTTGATTTAATAGAGATGCTGAGTTTTCTTCTGTAGTCTGAAATCAGAATTGTATTGTTGAGAGATTTTGTAAATATTTGATGCAAATGTTAAGATATGGTAGGATTTTGCAACAGAATAGGCTAAGTTGAATGAATTTCTTAATGAATTCTTATTATTTCTTTTTCTCTTTCTTCTTTCTGATTTTTACAGTTGTTCTTACCGTGTATATATATATGGTAGTTGTTTTCCTCTGTTTGTTTTATATAAACAGAATTGCTATGAATTAATTAAGTTAATGTGCAGCAACTTTTACCTTTATTCTAACTTCATGTATGAGAATGTAATGGGTTTTATTGAATTTGCGAACTAAGTCTAAAAGCTGATGGCCTATGGTACAAAATCTTTAGGTTAGCTACCTTAAATTTTTAAACAAAATATCGGTACCATATAAGTTAAATTCAAAACAGTCCAATCAAATAACAATAAATCGATATTATCTAATGTAAATGAAATATCGTATAGCTTCAATGAATTTCAACCTCGACATTCAAAAATTTTGTTTAAACCATATCCGAATATAAATAAAAACTGTTAATAATAAACGTTGTCGTTTTATAACGATTTTCCATATTAAATTTCAATAATATTCCAAATATAATATTAAAATAAATAAATTAAATTAAATACTTGACGGCCAAAAACACGGGTCGTTACATTCTTCCCCCCTTAAAATAATTTCGTCCTCGAAATTGCTAAGATAAGAAAGAACATTACAACCCACTAATTTCTAATTATTCCATTCAAACAACTATCATTCAATAACAAACAATTCCAAATCAGCAATCAATCCACAACCAAATCAACTGAATTCACATTCAGTATTAATACTTTATTTTGGTTTCACAGATTTGAACATTAATCGGTTAATACCCGATTTATTTGATTAATTCAAATTCCAAATTTAATTAATTTAATTAAATTTGACCAAGTTAAGTTGCAATTCAAATTTCAATTTAATTTGAATTTCATTTGCATCAGTCAAACACATAAACCAATATCACGATAATTTGATAAATTATTTCTTTTCTATACAAAATATAATTTTGGGTAAAATTATTTCATCTACCCTCTTTATAAAACAATACTGTATCGATTGTCAGTTCTATGCTTTTCAACACTTGAACCGATCAACAAACACAATACAAAACATTTGTAAATAAAATTTACAAGTACGCTCTCATATATATATATATATATATATATATACACTCAATCTCGATCTAGGGTATTACTAACCCCATCTCTATCGAGTCACACCACAGAGCCAAGGTTATTACTAAACCAATAGCTCTGATACCACTGTAACGACCCAGAGGATTTTCGGCCCGAAAATCGACATAAATACCCTTACCGTACTCATGCCGACCTTCCAACACCGAAAAAAAACACTGTAACGTTATTAGAAAGAAGTTAGAGGGTGAGATAAGAAAGAAAGAAATATTAGAATAGAAGAAGAAGAAGAACCAACACAACACAGAGCCTCACATCGCAGCGGAACAAAATATAATACAGAAATAACTTTATTGCGAGCTTTAAAATACTTACAATATCAGAGTACATCACACATCTGGACAGTTATAATAATCTGCCTCACACAGCGGAATAGATACTAGGTACAATACGTCTGAACACCTTCAGCTCGTCTCTTCACAGCATTCGATAACCTGAACCTGTACTTCCGGGCTAACCCGAGCATTTACAAAACACCGGGTCAGTCTGGTGAATCAGAGTGAGTAAAACTCGCACAGTATTAAGGCAACACACAACTTGATTTTAAAGTTAAAATCTTTTCAAAGAAAAGGATAATCGTAAGACCAAATCCACACATAAACACGGACGGTTTTTACCTTACGATAACCCAAACCAGTTTTCGAAAACCAATATCTTGATCTGATATTATGATAATGTCTAGATACAAATAATTAACAAATCTAGAGGAACGCTTGCATCTCACGCTCCCCGTATATAGTATACAATCGAAAACCGCGGGCACTTATTGGATATTGGATTTCCAACTTGACAAGGTATGGGACCACCTTCTGCACGTGTATCTCTAGAGGCGAATACACAGGGTTCAACAAGAACGTCTTGCAACCCGGCCCTCACATGACCGACTACTCATTTCGCTTGAGTGTATCGAATGTATATCACCAACGGATGGACTCAAACCACCGTTCCCGAATGGGCAGAATCGATAGATTAAGAAACAAAAGGAATTTCTCTAGATAGGTGATTATACACCCTAATGGGAGCGACCCACATAGCCACGCTGCCTGCCCGATTTTTGTCCTTTCCCGGCTGATGAGGCTTGAGGTTTAGATTACCTTTTTGAAACACCTGGTCACCCTTCACTTTGAATGCCACATCGTCAGATCCGTCAAATCACTAATTGACGCCCACAAATATACTCCGGGTTTTAAAGAAGGGCCATTCTTTGCCACCGACTCGGTATATTTGTAAAAATCAACGTACGTGGTTTTAAGGAAATATTCCGTCAGACATTCGTCCATACAAGTCATCCAGGAACAGGATGAACCGAAGGTACTCTCCTACTGCATCCAATATAGGAATCACCCCATGGATCAGTAGCGAAAAGTCCTTGCAACCCGTAGATCCCAACCACGACAGGACCACAGTACATCTCTGGCTGCAGACTAGAGATTATTAGAAATCCTTCCGCTTATGAGGATCCACGGTCTTCGATGCTCCATCTCAACCGTCTTCTGGTATCTTCACGTATTTGTTGGTCGGAATGGTTTTTGAATATAAATTCGATCCCGGTCTTTCCGTACCAACAATCGTAATGGACAAATTTGATAGTCGGTGATTTAACTATCAAAATAAACAGTGTTTCAATCATGACAACCTAATGAGTTTACTGGCTCAGTATTCGGCATTACTTGGCCCTTTTAATTAAACAAATGTAAATTCAAACTTCTGCAATCTTCTTGATATGAAAACTATCGTTCTCTCGCTTCTTATTTAACATAACATTATTCTTTAACAAATCCTCTTTTTAATACTTAGGGAAACTTATATCATATTCAATTTGTCTATTTTCACTTTCCTTTTTACCCTTACAACGAATATCCTCCTCAGAAAATCCTGAAGTCGTTCAAATTGGGGTATTTTAATTACCTCTCAGACCTTGATCAACAACGTTCATATCTAAAGATAGATATGAGTTGTAATATAAAACCAATATCTCATCTAATCTCAACGCAAATTCCATTTAACTGTTTTATTCAAAAGTACGGTTCCATAAACTTTCCTCCCTTTTGAAAATCTCTTTCTCTACTATACCATAAATTCTTAATTCATCACTTCTAAACTCTGCCTCTTTCTTTGCTTAAATTTCCTTTTCAACACTTGTTATACCAATTCGGGGTTTAAATATAAACCCGTTCGTAATTCCCTTTCACCACTAAATTGGATTCTACTTCAATTTTTGAGTACCTTCTAAATGAACCTCAATTAAAAAGTATTTCTCTAAATTATTAAAATAATTTACTTTGGTCGTTAACTACTACCGTAGTTAATTCCTTTATTTAATTTCCCTTTTAAACTCTTATTAAAATTAAAACCATATCATTCGATTTATTCTCATTCTCGTTCTTGATTAACATCGGAGTTTCCCTTATAAAATTAATAAATAATAAATCAAATCTTAAATAAAACATTTATTTAATTTCCCCTTTTTAAAACTTATAACTCCAAATAATATATTTCGAAATCTACTCCTAGTTATAAAAGTAAATCTTTATAACTTTAGTTTTGTCGACTCACCGGGTGGTAAACAAAATGATTTAATCACAGGCCATGAACTGCCGATTACTTAACCAATCTCGCCCTTTGGTTAAACCAACACAGGTAAATTTTCCAGTCCAGAATCACTAATCAATTAAATCCATTTAATTGATAATTTCTATAATAACTACTGTTCAACATCAACGAAATAAACAACCAATTCAACAATTAAACATGCTTATAAACAACCGTGACCCACAGGGGAAGTTCCCTCTATTTGGTCGAATCGTTAGAATAACGATTGGTTAATTTACTGAAATTAAACGACAGTTTAATTCCATCAATTAAATCAGCACACGAATCAACAATTAACAAACAGTCAATTAACAGCAAACATAGCAAACACAAATAGAAACCCAATTTATATAAAATATAAATGGGCAAATACTGAGTGAGATTAACTCACTTGGATTTAGTCTGGTCGTTAAGCGCGGATTTTTAATTAAATTAAACAGCATTTAATTTAATTAAAAATTCTCCTTGCTTCCAGTCTCGCCTGATCATGCTCCATCTCGACATTCTTGTTTCTCCGGTTCCAAAGAAACTTATCGTGCGAAAATCTGTTAACGGAGGCGCGAGATCTCGTATTAACAACCTTATAAAGTAATTGACTTATTTAAAACATGGATTTTAATTTCAAAAAAAAAAAAAAAAAATCGGCCCTTTACCTTAAATCCGCGGCCCAGCCCACTTTCATCGTTAAAACCCTACAGCCGTAACCCTTCCATCCCACAAAAATCACAACACCGCCTCCTCCAAATTGATTTCCAATGGCCAACCCTAATCCTCCTTTACCCCTATTGATCTTCAACAAAACCGAAGTATCTGTCGCAAGTCCTTCCCTTCGCCCTCCTCTTCAATTGATCGGCCAACCCTCCATCAACCCCTCAACACCCATCGCTTCGTCGTCCATGACTTACCTCGCCAGAGCCGTCAACGTCGGCCCACCACAACCGCCGGCGTCCTGGCCTTCCCCTCCGACCACCAGGCTTCGCCGGTCAGCCCCCAACCCTCCAGAAGACAAGCGGGACTCCTTCTACCTCCACTACAGACAACCAACGAGGCAACGCAAGCCCTAGGTCTTTAAGGTGTATGGATCCACGACTTCAGATAAGTCTTTTACTTGATTTTTGATTACTGTAATACTTTTGTTTAATTTCAGTGTTTCGAAACTGCTTTCTCTTTACTGTATTTTGTTTGGATGGTTACTGGAATTATTGAAACACCATGAGTGATACATCTATATATATAGTGTGGTTATGTGAGATAAGATCAATACCAAAAATCGAATTGTAAAATCATAGCTTTAGATGCCTAGTTCTTAGGTGATATTTCATTTCATCCTAGCTATGTGAACTGTGGTACTGTGAGTGAGACTTTGATGTCCACCTGAAGCTTATCAGGGGTGTGTGGCAACTTTGAGTTGGGTTCTCATGTACCATTGTCTACTCAAATGGAAACATTGATCAAATGCCTGTAGGTATAGGTTAGGGATTGCGAGGCTATGACCTGTTAAATCGATACAGATTTTTGAAATCGTACTATGGATTCGACAGTGTATATGAATATATAAATACCTGTTCATATTGTCTACTATAGATTTGATTTAGCTGTTACTACATATTCTGTTTCTGTTCAGATTTGCTGCACCCATATATATAGCTGTGGAAAAACCTGATAAGATCAATGTCTATCAGAGTTCATCCTAGGTAGGTTCGGCCACTAGGTTTTAGGCCATATGCCACTCTTCTTTTCAGATAATTTCATCAGTGATTTTGAGTTTAGCAGAGATTTGGTCAGATTTGTATAGTGTTTAGAGTACCGTTGATTTAACTGTACATACTTGTAGATTATATAGGGTTATGGATTCTATCAAAGTTATTTCAACTGTATGGTGGGTTTCTGTTCGGATCTTATTGCGAAAACAGTGAAATTTGAAATGGATTTTGTATATTATCTATTTGATTTAACTGTACAGTTGTAACATATATATCAAATTTTCTTAGTTGTTCATGTCCATATCCTATGCTATTTTAATAGCTGTTCTTTGTGCAGGAATCAAAGTCTGGATGAATTGTCACTTCTGGGTTTTTCATTTGTACAGCCAACAATATATATATTTGTTTTGGTGAGCCTATTCATGATCAGTGCATATGCACATGTTCAGTATTTTTATATATATATATATATATTTTTCTTCTTTTCCTGTTCTTGATTTGATTTTTTCTCCTTTCTCTCTCTCCTTTTTTTTTTTTTTTTTTTTTTTTTTTAGTCAAGACGTCCAGGCTTGCACATGGAACTCTGAAAAAGTTTGCACATGGAGTTGGCAGTGATCCCATTCCCCTAGATTGGCACTTGTGCCGATCTTCTTATTGATGTGTTCTTGCTGGAGAAGACAGAACAAGGCAGCAAAGACACTGGTAGGGCAGTATTTCCACTTCCTAGGTTGTCTGCATGCATTAGGCTTATGCCATTGTAGATTTTGAAAAGGATTTTGTACTTGTATATTTATTTGTAAGATGTACATTTTTTTTTCTACTGTTCTCGATTTTGTAAAATCATGTTGGCATGTGCTAGAGCCTTGAAAAGGAATTGGCACATGGTGGCTTCCACGCCAACTTTGATGAAATGATGGTTTTTGATTTAATAGAGATGCTGAGTTTTCTTCTGTAGTCTGAAATCAGAATTGTATTGTTGAGAGATTTTGTAAATATTTGATGCAAATGTTAAGATATGGTAGGATTTTGCAACAGAATAGGCTAAGTTGAATGAATTTCTTAATGAATTCTTATTATTTCTTTTTCTCTTTCTTCTTTCTGATTTTTACAGTTGTTCTTACCGTGTATATATATATGGTAGTTGTTTTCCTCTGTTTGTTTTATATAAACAGAATTGCTATGAATTAATTAAGTTAATGTGCAGCAACTTTTACCTTTATTCTAACTTCATGTATGAGAATGTAATGGGTTTTATTGAATTTGCGAACTAAGTCTAAAAGCTGATGGCCTATGGTACAAAATCTTTAGGTTAGCTACCTTAAATTTTTAAACAAAATATCGGTACCATATAAGTTAAATTCAAAACAGTCCAATCAAATAACAATAAATCGATATTATCTAATGTAAATGAAATATCGTATAGCTTCAATGAATTTCAACCTCGACATTCAAAAATTTTGTTTAAACCATATCCGAATATAAATAAAAACTGTTAATAATAAACGTTGTCGTTTTATAACGATTTTCCATATTAAATTTCAATAATATTCCAAATATAATATTAAAATAAATAAATTAAATTAAATACTTGACGGCCAAAAACACGGGTCGTTACAGTTCTAATGGAAATTTCGAGTTAAAAGGAAACGTAAAAATAGGTTTTATTTTATAAGAATAAGCATTGATTATCGTTTCCAAGTAATGAATAAAAGAGATGTCGTATCGTTGTTTTATATATATAAATAAGTTGAATTGATTTCCCAATATTGGATAATATGTGGCTAATGCTTTGTAAATGAAAATAGAAACTGGATATGATATAGGATTTTCATAAGTATTAAAATGAATTTGTTAAAGAATAATCTTATGTTAAATAAGAGGTGAGAAAACTAACTTTTAATATCAAAATATTTAAGAGTTTAAGTTTACATTTGTTTTAATTAAAAAGGCCAAGAAATGTTGAATATGGAACCAGTGAACTCATTGGATTGTCATGATTGAAACACTGCTTATTTTGATAGTTAAATCACCGACTATCAAATCTGTCCAATACAATTGTTGGTACGGAAAGACCGGGATCAAAATTTATATTCGAAAACCATTCCGACCAATAAATACGTGAAGATATCAGAAGATGATCGAGATGGAGCATTGAAGACCATAGATCTTCGTTACATGGAAGAACTACTAATAATCTCTGGTTTAGCGACCAGAGATAAACTGTGGTTCTGTCGTGGTTGGAATCTACAGGTTGCAAGGACTTCTCGCTACTGATCCATGTGGTGATTCCTATATTGGATGCAGTAGGAGAGTACATTCGGTTCATCCTGTTCCTGGATGACTTGTATGGACGAGTGTCTGACGGAGTATTTCCAGATGGTCACGTACATTGATTTTTACAAACGTACTTCTGTCAGCTGCAGAGTATTTTTGTGGACGTCAATTAGTGATTTGACGGATCTGACGATGTGGCATTGTACCACCCCACATCCGTTAATGTCACTCACAAAGGGAATGCACTAAGTTCTATGGAGCATTATAGGTAAAAGATGCAGATAAATTACAAGACAGACAAATTTAAAACAGCGGAAAATAAAACTTTACTTTATTGATAAAGTAATTTGTACAACAATTGTTTTTCAATATCAGAGTATCTGTCTTACAAAAAAAAAAGAAGCATAAAATAACATTTATATTCCCCAATGTAGCATGAGCCAGCCATAGCAAGAGAATCCAAGCAAATCTTCGACTAATCCTCAAGTTGGGAAAGAGTAGCGGTCAATCTAATCTGAGCTATACTATTCCCTCCTTTACAACCTGGGGGGGGGGAGACGGAAGAAAAGAAAGCGAAAGAAAACAGAGTCAGACATAAAGTCTGGTAAGTTCAGTAACTTTTAGCATGTGAACAGGGAAAAACAACACGATATGAATTAACTGAATACAAGATAATACCGTGATGATAGGGCTAACAAGATAACATAAGATTAACGCAAGATATGCTAAGGCAAGATAATGTATGCTTCACTACTTTCTCTGTTATTCTGGTTTCTATATCTCTGCACCGCCTAACTAGTGTCTCAACTAGTAATCTGTATAAAATGATAACGTGATCCCAATCCCCGTAATCGTGGTTGCCTTTAGGTGTATATCTATTATTTATAACCTAGATCTAATCTAGGGTTTTCTTATCGAACGCTTCCTAGATTCGACTAGGGTTTATGCGACTTACCTAATACTTCTCGGATTCAAGGTTTATGCCACCTAGGTCCAACTAGGGATTATGCTACCTGTCGAACGGTGCCCCTAGTCTAGGACACACTACCCAGAGCGATAAGTGTCCCTAGACTTTACGTCCCAATCGTATCGTAAACGTGCTAGATATCTAGTTGCACATGTCCTCTATATATGCGGCCTGAGTCCCGTGGCAGGGCTAATCAAGAAACACAGAACTCGGTCAGGAGCTTTAAGTTATCTGCCGATGCAGATGCTAAGGTCTGTTTTTCCAGTGGCTATGGTCCCACTCGACCGCTCCCTCAACTAATGAAAGGCACACCTTGAAAAATGAGAACTATACGCAGGCCCTCTATGCCCCATTAACCTATGGCCATCCTCACCCATAACTAGATAGCAAGTATATGGTCTTTTGGAGTTCTCCGCCTTTCCGCTTCACGTATCTCGACTGACTCAAGATGGTAGGTAGACGACGAGTCGCTATCACAGGGCTACTGGTCTCGCCGAATCACGCTGGTCCATCCTAGTCTTTAGGTTGCCATATATTGCAACCAAGGCATACCCTTGGTTCTTCTCACGCAGACCTTAACCTCTGTGAGCCCAGGCGGATCATCTGCATTCTCACAGAGGGATACCTAGAGTACCCTTACGTCCCCTCGAAGCCTCAGGTTTTGTAACCCAATTCGTTGGAGCCTTCTTTAAGATCAGATGGACGTTCGTTCCTCTTCGTGTTATACTAAGGATTACTACTTAGTTTTTCTAACTAAGGTTTACTTCTTAGCCCTTTTTAAATAAGGTTTACTACTTAGTCCTCTTTCTCTTCAAGTTGGATTGGTTAAGTGTCATTAGTCAATTCAAGTTAACTTAACCCATTCCTTTGTCATATTAAACTGGTTAAGTGTTATCAGTAGTTCATGTTGACTTAACCCTACCAGCATCAAGTTATATTGGTTAAGTATTTAATTAACCCTACCCATTCATCTTGTATTGGTTAAGTGTTCCTTTTTAACTTAACCTTGCCTATCTGTTTTAACTAACATGTTATAACGGTTAAGTGTTCCCTTAGTTAACTTAACCCTAACATTGGTTTGATTAACATGTTCTAATGGTTAAGTATTGTCCCTTCATGTTTTTAACTTAACCCTATTATTCATTTATCACACTCTGATGGTTAAGTGTTTAAGCTTACTTAACCCTACAGTCTAGTCTAGCTAACATATTAAATTGGCTAAGTGTATTAAATTTACTTAACCCCAACCTCTAGTCTAGTTAGCATATTAAATTGGCTAAGTGTATTAACTTTACTTATCCCCAACATCTAGTCTAGTTAACATGTTAAATTGGCTAAGTGTATTGAATTTACTTAACCCCCACTTTCTAGTATGGTTAACATATTAAATTGGCTAAGTGTTTTTCTTAGTTACTTAACCCCTACAAATCTTGTCTTGTTACCATGTTAAGTTGGTTAAGTGTCCTAGTTAACTTAACCCTATCGTTCTAACTTAACTGTGTTAAGCTGGTTAAGTGTTCCTATGGACTTAACCCTCCCATTCTAGCTTAACTGTGTTAAGTTGGTTAAGTGTTCTTATGGACTTAACTCTCCCATTCTAGCTTAACTTTAATTGTCTTATTAAAGCACCAGCCGCTCACATTAGACATGTATTGTTGTGGCTGCCGGTATGCCGGTTGGTTTCAGGCAGTCTTACGCCACAACTCAGTCTAACCTCGGGCCTTTATCGGGCTCAATGCCTTAACCTCCCACATTGGATAGGTATTGTCGTGATCACTGGACAGCCGGGCGGGTTCGGGCAGGTTTACATCACAACTCAATCCAACCTCGGGTTAAGCATGTTCGTATTGTCTAAATTTACTTTTATCATTTAGGATAAATTCTATAAGTAAATTTTCCCTAATTTACTAATTTCATTATTACTCTTTTAATGTACATTGTCAACATTTATTATTATGGCCCATTTTCCCTATATATCATATTTATAGTTTTTGGTATGTAAATTATACCAAATTAAGTGTCACTAACCATGATTATTCTAAACATGACAATTACTCACAATTATGACTATATTCAAAATATGTGCTAATATACTTATTATGCCAAATTAACTTTAATTGACCCAATTCTGATTTAACATCCTAATTTACAGTTTATGGCAAGACTAGAATTATTATTCTAGTTTACCGTTTACGCCTAAAACTTAACTTACTTGCCAATACTAAATTTAATATGTCAAATTACATATTCCATAATTCATGTCAAATTTTCAAATTTGCGTTTTAATAAACATGCCATAAAGCATGTTCTAAATTATGTCAATCATAATTATGTTCATGTTCCACATTATGCCAATTTCTAAGTTTACAACCATGTTTAAGTCAAATTTATGATTTGCCTAAATCGTATTCCCATCGTTCGTGTAATCGTGATTTCATTCTAGATTATAGATAAATCTAGATTCGTGGATAAAAAGGGAATGAACCAAAATGCCATGAAAAGATAGACATAATGACTGGCAAAAGATGATAATTCACTAATCACAGATCTAACAAATTACACTGAATAAATTGATTAAAGCATCGAAGGCCTATAGATCTGATAATATTATGACATAAAAAGGGTTGAGCAAATAACATAGGTTCAAGTATATGGGTAGATCTAACTTAATAGATAAATTCCCATAATCAAGATCCAAGGATAATTAAGAATAAACTGAGTAGATAATCAAGTTTAGATCCAATCTCACAGTCATAATCCTAGGCAATAATATCATGTTCATGAATCATAGGTAATTATCCACTATTGTCCTTGTCATAGTCATAGGCATTGGTTTATGCTCCTAGTCAAAGGCTTATGTTCATAGTCAAAGGCTTATGGTTTCAAAGGCCACAGTTCCATAGTCATAATCTTAAGCATTGGCAATTTAGTCACAATGTGTTCTAGGCCATAATCAAGAATCAGATCCAAAGTCATAAACGAGCACAGATTCAATGAAATGATAAGGCATATTTCTTATATTCTTTTAATTTCATGTCACAAATAGAAAAGGCATTCAAATCTAAAAAGTAACCGACTTACATTGATTGGATCTAGAAAAGAATAGAAAGATAGCGTTGCTTGAAGTCGTTGAATCTTTACTTGAATCCTAACTTGTTTTGAATCTTCTCTTGAAAGACTTGAGCAGGATATCCTCGTCTTGATTTATATTTTATTTTAATTTATTTATTTAGATTTAGAGGAAGAAGAAGAAGCCATGTCCATTAAGAATTTGTGCAACATAAGGTTAGAGAAGAATGGTGCAAAGAGAAGGAGACTAGGGGGCTGTTTATATAGGATTGCAAGTAAATTTAAGCCGTCGATGAAGCCAAGGTTAATCAAAGCCATCCGTTCTAAAGAGAAGCCAATTATGTTCACAATTACTTTCTTAATGTACATTATTAACATTTATTATTAAATTTGTATGCACATTAGATACATCTCCCCTTTACACATTTATTATTAAATTTGTATGCACATTAGATACATCTCCCCTTTACACATTTATTATTAAATTAGTAACTTTAGTGTTAACAGAAATACGGGGTGTTACATTCTCCCCTCCTTAAAGGATTTCGACCCCGAAATCTTCAAGTCAAGAAGAATGTAAATCCTACGATCCAATCATCCATCTACTCAACCATCAAACACAGGCATCCATTGTCCTTAAAGACTTCTAATGCTTGTATGTTCATATGCATAGCGTGTGTACATGTCTTTATCTAATGCAAAATCAGGCGGTCTACTGATTCAGTTGACCTCCTTAATGCAAATCATGTCAGTGCCATGCGTCCAATATGTATGCAAATCCTAATGATACATATTATTTCAATATGAGTGCACGATCATTCACTCAAATGCGACATCCATATGATAACACATTAAGTTCAATTCATAAACAAGTACATATATGTAAATGAAATATGAAGGCGTCTGAGCTGATCTAGTGCCTAATACGTGTGTATATGCATTTACGAGCAACCACTAGCAACCATTCGCAACCATCAACCATAACATGTTTCAAATACATGTTTACATCCAAAAGGGTTTCTACCTAAGGATCGATGATACGTCCTAGAGGATATACCTTAAAAGCTATAAATTAGTATGCATAGAATTCCTAAAAAAAGGAATCAAGGATGTACCCTTAAGAAAAAGGGTATGAGGCGCGTATGCCTTATCTTCAATCTCCCGTATCACGTCTTCTTGAGCTTTACTCAACTGTACCTTAACAGATTCAACTTCACGATGGCGAAGTTTGTTGACCTCCATTTCCAAAATAAACAAATGTCAACCATGATACTGAGTGTATATACTAGGATGATCAGAGGTCTCTCCTCTTAGCTTATCCATCATGCCATAACTATGAGGGTCAAAAGGTCACTACGTACTTTTTACCTCTCTTAAGGTTAGTCCTTCTCTATATAGAGCGCCTGCCACAACTATTCATCTCTCAAGCAAACCATCCTAGTCGAACTCGACATCCCTCAAGTACAAGCCCCAAAGGCCTAAACCAATATCAGATAAGCACCCGAGGAATGTCTCCTCCGAATTTGGACGATCTACGTGAGATGATCTAAGCAAAAACAACCAAACACTTGAGCACTAGTTGGGATATTTTACGATATAAGTACTAAGGTGCAGAGACTCAACTATGGAAGCAAATATGAACAAATGCGAAGTGCTAAAACCAAAAGAAAGAGTACAAACAGAAAAGCTAGACTCTTCCAACAGAACTTTACTACCTTTCTCCTAGGTACGCTTAGTGGTGAAAGCATGTACTTGCCCTTCTGAAAATCTTGTCCTTTGTTCTTAATTATATGCCCTATTCTGCCATAGTAAAGACACTTCCTCTTGTCTTAGGTTTTATAATCCCTTCCTCCTTCGTGAGCCAAGTCTACATCCATGAATTCCTCATCCTTGGGTTGTGCTCCTTAGCCAAACTCCTCATCCTCTTTCGTGTGTAATCATGTTGACAAATCTCTCGAAAGCTGCCTCCATCGTACAGAAAACCCTACTAAGCTTGAAAGAAAACTAGCCGCAGGTGAAACTACTACGGTTATAGATGGAAGTCGGGCACTACTTCGCCCTTCGATGAGGTTACCTACCAGAAAGCCAGGAGCCCCAGATACTCAAGAAAGAAGGGGACAATAATTCAAACAGAGAATCAGAAGATAGTGCGTATGGCTTTTGGGGAATATGCCTTTAAAACAAAACTTTTCTTTTGAAAATGCTTCTTTTAAAACTGTTTGAAAATAATATTTTTTTTCAAATCTTTTATCTGATCCGGTAACCTTCAGCTCTGATACCAAGTGTACCACCCCACATCCGTTAGTGCCACTCACAAAGGGAATGCACTAAGTTCTGTGGAGCATTATAGGTAAAAGATGCAGATAAATTACAAGACAGACAAATTTAAAACAGCGGAAAATAAAACTTTACTTTATTGATAAAGTAATTTGTACAACAATTGTTTTTCAATATCAGAGTATCTGTCTTACAAAAAAAAGAAGAAGCATAAAATAACATTTATATTCCCCAATGTAGCATGAGCCAGCCATAGCAAGAGAATCCAAGCAAATCTTCGACTAATCTTCAAGTTGGGAAAGAGTAACGGTCAATCTAATCTGAGCTATACTATTCCCTCCTTTACAACCTAGGGGGGAAACGGAAGAAAAGAAAGCGAAAGAAAACAGAGTCAGACATAAAGTCTGGTAAGTTCAGTAACTTTTAGCATGTGAACAGGGAAAAGCAACACGACATGAATTAACTGAATACAAGATAATACCGTGATGATAGGGCTAACAAAATAACATAAGATTAACGCAAGATATGCTAACGTAAGATAATGTATGCTTCACTACTTTCTCTATTATTCTGGTTTCTATATCTCTGCACTGCCTAACTAGTGTCTCAACTAGTAATCTGTATAAAATGATAACGTGATCCCAATCCCCATAATCGTGGTTGCCTTTAGGTGTATATCTATTATTTATTACCTAGATCTAATCTAGGGTTTTCTTATCGAGCGCTTCCTAGATTCGACTAGAGTTTATGCGACTTATCTAATACTTCTCGGATTCAGGGTTTATGCCACCTAGGTCCAACTAGGGATTATGCTACCTGTCGAACGGTGCCCCTAGTCTAGGACACACTACCCAGAGCGATAAGTGTCCCTAGACTTCACGTCCCAATCGTATCGTAAACGTGTTAGATATCTAGTTGCACATGTCCTCTATATGTGCGGCCCGAGTCCCGTGGCAGGGCTAATCAAGAAACACGGAACTCGGTCGGGAGCTTTAAGTTATCTGCCGATGCAGATGCTAAGGTCTGTTTTTCCAGTGGCTATGGTCCTAATCGACCCCTCCCTCAACTAATGAAAGGCACACCTTGAAAAATGAGAACTATACGCATGCCCTCTATGCCCCCACTAACCTATGGCCATCCTCACCCACAACTAGATAGCAAGTATATAGTCTTTTGGAGTTCTCCGCTTTTCCGCTTCACGTATCTCGACTGACTCAAGATGGTAGGTAGACGACGAGTCGCTATCACAGGGCTACTGGTCTCGTCGAATCACGCTGGTCCATCCTAGTCTTTAGGTTGCCATATATTGCAACCAAGGCATACCCTTGGTTCTTCTCACGCAGACCTTAACCTCTGTGAGCCTAGGCGGGTCATCTGCATTCTCACAGAGGGATACTAAGAGTACCCTTACGTCCCCTCGAAGCCTCGGGCTTCGTAAACCAATTCGTTGGAGCCTTCTTTAAGATCAGATGGACGTTCGCTCCTCTTCGTGTTATACTAAGGATTACTACTTAGTTTTTCTAACTAAGGTTTACCACTTAGTTTATTGAATCATCGTTTTCTTAACTAAGGTTTACTACTTAGCCCTTTTTAACTAAGGTTTACTACTTAGTCCTCTTTCTCGTCAAGTTGGATTGGTTAAGTGTCATTAGTCAATTCAAGTTAACTTAACCCATTCCTTTGTCATATTAAACTGGTTAAGTGTTATCAGTAGTTCATGTTGGCTTAACCCTACCAGCATCAAGTTATATTGGTTAAGTATTTACTTAACCCTACCCATTCATCTTGTATTGGTTAAGTGTTCCTTTTTAACTTAACCTTACCTATCTGTTTTAACTAACATGTTATAACGGTTAAGTGTTCCCTTAGTTAACTTAACCCTAAGATTGGTTTGATTAACATGTTCTAATGGTTAAGTATTGTCCCTTCATGTTTTTAACTTAACCCTATTCATTTATCACACTCTAATGGTTAAGTGTTCAAGCTTACTTAACCCTACGGTCTAGTCCAGCTAACATATTAAATTGGCTAAGTGTATTAAATTTACTTAACCCCAACCTCTAGTCTAATTAGCATGTTAAATTGGCTAAGTGTATTAACTTCACTTATCCCCAACCTCTAGTCTAGTTAACATGTTAAATTGGCTAAGTGTATTGAATTTACTTAACCCCCACTTTCTAATCTGGTTAACATATTAAATTGGCTAAGTGTTTTTCTTAGTTACTTAACCCCTACAAATCTTGTCTTGTTACCATGTTAAGTTGGTTAAGTGTTCTAGTTAACTTAACCCTATCGTTCTAACTTAACTGTGTTAAGTTGGTTAAGTGTTCCTATGGACTTAACCCTCCCATTCTAGCTTAACTGTGTTAAGTTGGTTAAGTGTTCTTATGGACTTAACCCTCCCATTCTAGCTTAATTTTAATTGTCTTATTAAAGCATCCGCCGCTCACATTAGACATGTATTGTTGTGGCTGCCGGTATGCCGGTTTGTTCCGGGTAGTCTTACGCCATAACTCAGTCTAACCTCGGGCCTTTATCGGGCTCAATGCCTTAACCTCCCACATTGGATAGGTATTGTCGTGATCACTGGACAGCCGGGCGGGTCCGGACAGGTTTATATCACAACTCAATCCAATCTCAGGTTAAGCATGTTCGTATTGTCTAAATTTACTTCTCTCATTTAGGATAAATTCTATAAGTAAATTTTCCCTAATTTACTTATTCCATTATTACTCTTTTAATGTACATTGTCAACATTTATTATTATGGCCCATTTTCCCCATATATCATATTTATAGTTTTTGGTATGTAAATTATACCAAATTAAGTGTCACTAACCATGATTATTCTAAACATGACAATTACTCACAATTATGACTAAATTCAAAATTTGTGCTAATATACTTATTATGCCAAATTAACTTTAATTGACCCAATTCTGATTTGACATCCTAATTTACAGTTTATGGCAAGACTAGAATTATTATTCTAATTTACCGTTTACGCCTAAAACTTAGCTTACTTGCCAATACTAAATTTAATATGTCAAATTACATATTCCATAATTCATGTCAAATTTTCAAATTTGCGTTCTAATAAACATGCCATAATGCATGTTCTAAATTATGTCAATCATAATTATGTTCATGTTCCACATTATGCCAATTTCCATGTTTACAACCATGTTTAAGTCAAATTTATGATTTGCCCAAATCGTATTCCCATCGTTCGTGTAATCGTGATTTCATCCTAGATTATAGATAAATCTAGATTCGTGGATAAAAGGTAATGAACCAAAATGCCATGAAAAGATAGACATAATGACTGGCAGAAGATGATAATTCACTAATCACAGATCTAACAAATTACACTGAATAAATTGATTAAAGCTTCGAAGGCCTATAGATCTGATAATATTATGACATAAAAAGGGTTAAACAAATAACATAGGTTCAAGTATATGGTTAGATCTAACTTAATAGATAAATTCCCATAATCAAGATCCAAGGATAATTAAGAATAAACTGAATAGATAATCAAGTTTAGATCCAATCTCACAGTCATAATCCTAGGCAATAATATCATGTTCATGAATCATAGGTAATTATCCACTATTGTCCTTGTCATAGTCATAGGCATTGGTTTATGCTCCTAGTCAAAGGCTTATGTTCATAGTCAAAGGCTTATGTTCATAGTCAAAGGCTTAAGTTCATAGTCAAAGGCTTATGGTTTCAAATGCCACAGTTCCATAGTCATAATCTTAAGCATTGGCAATTTAGTCACAATGTGTTCTAGGCCATAATCAAGAATCAGATCCAAAGTCATAAACAAGCACAGATTCAATGAAATGATAAGGCATATTTCTTATATTCTTTTAATTTCATGTCACAAATAGAAAAGGCGTTCAAATCTAAAAAGTAACCGACTTACATTGATTGGATCTAGAAAAGAATAGAAAGATAGCATTGCTTTAAGCCGTTGAATCTTTACTTGAATCCTAACTTGTTTTGAATCTTCTCTTGAAAGACTTGAGCAGGATATCCTCGTCTTGATTTATATTTTATTTTAATTTATTTATTTAGATTTAGAGGAGGAAGAAGAAGCCATGTCCATCAAGAATTTGTGCAGCATAAGGTTAGAGAAGAATGGTACAAAGAGAAGGAGACTAGGGGGCTATTTATATAAGATTGCAGGTTAATTTGAGCCATCGATGAAGCCAAGGTTTTTCAAAGCCATCCGTTCTAAAGAGAAGCCAATTATGTTCATAATTACTTTCTTAATGTACATTATTAACATTTATTATTAAATTTGTATGCACATTAGATACATCTCCCATTTACACATTTATTATTAAATTTGTATGCACATTAGATACATCTTCCCTTTACACATTTATTATTAAATTAGTAACTTTAATGTTAACAGAAATACGGGGTGTTACAGGCATTCAAAGTGAATGATGACCAGGTGTTCAAAGTATAATTTAAACCTCAAGCCTCCCAACCGGGAAATGACAAAAATCGGGCAGGCAGCATGGCTATGTGGGTCGCTCCCATTAGGATATATAATCACCTATCTAGGGAAATGCCTTTTGATTCTTTAATCCATTTCGATGCTGTCCCTTTTCGGGAAACAATGGTTTGAGCCCAACCGTTGGTGGTATACATTCGACACACTCAAGCGAAATGAGTGGTCGGTCATGTGAGGGCCAGGTTGCAAGGCGTTCTTGTTGAACCTAGTATATTCGCCCTTAGAGATATACTATCGGCAGGTGGTCTCATACCTTGTCAAGGTCGGAATCCAATCTCCAATAAGCGCCCGTGGTTTTGATTGTATATTATATATGTGGAGCGTGAGATGCAAGCGTTCCACTAGATTGTTATTTACTTGTATTTAGACATTATTATAATATCAGATAAGATATTGATTTCAAAAATATTTTGGGTTATCGTAAGGTAAAAACCGTCCGTGTTTATGTGCGGATTTGGTCTTACGATTATCCTTTCCTTTCGAAAAGATTTTGACTTTAAAATCAAGTTGTGTGATACCCTTAATACTGTGCGAGTTTTTCTCACTCTGGTTCATCGGACTGACCCGGTGTTTTGTAAATGCTCGGGTTAGCCCGGGGTGTACAGGTTCAGGTTATCGAATGCTGTGAAGAGACGAGCTGGAAGAGTCCAGACATATGATATTATATAGCTACTATTCCGCTGTGTGTTATATCTGAGGACAGGTTATTATAATTGTCCAGTTATGTTGTAACAACCCGAAAATCTGGGCCAGTTTAAATTTTTTTATTTTGGCAATTTTAGCGAATTTTGATTATTTAAAATGAATTATTTTAAATAATATCGACGAGAAATTTATTTTGAATATAATTCGAATGTATATATTCGTTTGAATTGTCGTTTGAAAATAAATATTTATTTTAAATTATAAAAGGAATTGAAAATGGCGCGGTAGTTCGATAATTCGATTTCAAACTTCAATTGAATGTACCGGATTTTAGTGAAACCAAAAACATTAGGATCTATTTGAGAATATCTTTCCAACGAATTCGAAAGATTGGAATTTCATAGCGGGAATCAAAAGATATGTCCAGTTGAAAATTCTGAATAGTCGCTATGAAATTCAGGCCCATAAAAATAGCCATTTTGCAAACGACCTCGGATTTCGACGAAACCACTTTTGTTGGATCCGCAGTGTCAGGTTATTGCTAGGTTTCAAATTTCATAATTTTTCGAATCAATATGTGAGCGTGGCAAAGGAAAACGCGTTTGACCAGTTTCAGTTGATTTTAATCGATTGGAAAATGGCCATTTTTCAAACGGTCTCAGAATTTGACGAAACTAGTTTTGTTAGGACCGTATCGTCAATACGAAGCTAGAAAATATTTTTCAGGAATTTTTAAAGTTCGAACGTGACCCCGGTCAATTGAAATGTACGTTTAAAATTCAATATAGAGATTTATATTTTAAATTTGACGAAAACTGATCGTAACAGTCGAATTGGCTTACGCAGCATATCCCATTATGTTCGGAATGGGGTAATTAGCTATGGACGACAGTCGGTGGGTTCGATTTCGAGTCCGAAATTTTAAGTTGCTTTTGGGGATAAATAAATAAAAAGAAATTAAAACTCCCTCCCTCCACTATTCTTGGTCAACGCACCTATACCCTCACCCCCCGTTCACTTTCTTCCCAGATCGAATTAAAAGGAAAAAGAAAAAAACCCAATCGCAATCTCCAGTCGCGCTCCCCTCGCCGGCCTCGACGCGCCAACGCCCTCCGGAGCTCCTCACCACCGGCGCCTCCACCTAGCAGGGCCCACGAGCCCCCAAAACACCCTAGACCCGAAGCCCTTGCGCCCCCCTCTGGTAGTAGCAGCTGCCGCCACGGAGTCCGCCACCAGGCCACCTCGCGACGCCCCAATTCGCGAGCCCCCCCTCAGTTCGAGACCATTGAAGCCACCAGGCGGACCCAGCGAGCACCGTGAGCTCGAGCGTCTCTGACCCCGCGCCTCCACCCTCGTCTCTGACCGCTTGCGCAGCCTTCAACCTCTCCGGCAGTGAACGAGAAGCCCTAGTGGCTCGGAAAGGGTTTGAATACTAGAGCGGAGGAAGAAAAATAAGGGTAATTCCCTTAGCTCAGTAAAATACGGTACTTCCTTTTCATTTTATCGTATTAATTGTTTTAAAAAAAATGTGAATATGATGGTTTAGAAAAAGATTTGATTTTTAAATCAGTAAAGATTTGATTTTTAAAATAGATTAGAAAGAAAATACGATTTAAATTGAATATAAGGTTTAGATATTTATTCGTATAAAGAATATATTCTTATTCATATGAAGTATAAAAGAGTAATCATATAAAGATTAGATTTTTATTTAACGATGTAATGATTAGATTTTTTTTAACGATGTAAAAGTTAGATTTTTATATTTAGAAAGGTTTGATTTTTATATGCTAAGAAGATTAAAAATGTGATTTTTATATAGTAGAAATAATAAAGATGTGATCTTTATAGAAGTTGCCATGTAAAAATATAATTTTTATTCATGTGGAGTAATAAAAATATAATTTTTATTATAATACTAGCGAGGTAAAGATAGAATTTTATCCATAAGGAGTGAAGTAAAAATATGATTTTTATATATTGAACATCGAAGTAAAAATATGATTTTTATATATTGAACATCGAAGTAAAAATATGATTTTTATATATTGAACATCGAAGTAAAAATATGATTTTTATATATTGAACATCGAAGTAAAAATATGATTTTTATATATTGAACATCGAAGTAAAAATATGTTTTTTATATATTGAATAGCGAAGTAAAAATTCGATTTTTATATATTGAATAGCAAAGTAAAAATTCGATTTTTACATATGTAGTGGATACGGGCAACGAAAGTGACGAAAGGCGAGAACAATGAAGATTTCTCTAAATGAAGTGTCGTGAAGTTGGATAGCTATAGGTGAGAATTTCTCACCTTTCAATTTCATTTTCTAAGTTATATATATTATATATACTAGGATGCAGAAGGTGTTTAGTAGCACCCGACACAATCGTCCACAGACCATGGACTTGTTTGTTTGGTTGCATAGATTAGTTGGATTATTTGATTGAAATTGAATTGTTTGGTGAAATGAATGGATTTGATTGATGTGTGAATGGCGTGGGCCTTCACTAGACCGGGGATAAGGCTAGGTCTCGTCCCGTTTCTAGTATCGTGCCGTTATGCCGCCGGAATTTTCTAAAATAAGTTAGAAAAATAAAAATATCATTTTATTTAAAGAATGAACTGAATAGAAATTCATATGTTAAAATAAAATGTTTTATCGTTAAAAATATAATTTTTAACGTGAAGTGAATAAAATAAAATATTCATTTACAAACCGGACGGTTTGTTTATGTACACCTATTTGAAGGACATTGATTGGGACGATAAATTTCACACATCGCCCAACTGCACAAATAAAATCTGTGTTTGATTGTTTGAAACCCCACACGGGTGTTGGGATGAAATTTGAAGTTCACTCATCCTGATTGATTAAATATGTCGATCGATTGATTGACAGGCTGTTATAAGCGTTATATATCTATATTTGATGCTTATACAGTGTAGTGCACTTTGGTTGATGGTTGATTATTTTTCAATGCTATTATATGCGTGTGATGTATGGAAATCCATATAATTAATTTTATATGGTGATTGATTGGGCCTCATTCCAATTTAGAAAATAAAGAATATTATAACATAAAAGTTCATGTGTTGACTGTACTCATTCGTTGAGATTAGTCATGTGTTGAACGAAATATTTTAATAATAAAATTTGCATCTTTATCAATATAAAATAAAGGTTCATGTGTTGACTGTACTCATCCGTTGAGATTAGTCATGTGTTGAACGAAATAATTTAACAAAAATTGTCACACGTGGACAGTACTCATTCGTTGAGATTAGTCGTGTGTTGACAAAAATAAATATTCATTTGTTGAATAGAATATTTGAAAATAGAAATATATGAAGCCGTGTTGGTTAGATTGACGCCATTTTGACGTGAACGATATTTATATCGATTTTATTCATTTTAAAATGCATATTGAAAAGCGATTTCGAAATGAATTGAATATAAAACGATTTCGAAATGAATTGAATATATAACGATTTCGAAATGAATTGAATATATAATGAATTCGAATTGAATGGAAAACGAATTTGATTTCAATTGAATAGAAAACGAAACGAATTCGAATCGAATTGAATTGGAAACAAATTGAAATGAATTCAAATTGAATTGAAATTTGAATTGAATAGAAATGAATTTTAAAACGAATTTATAAAGAAGAATTCAATTTTGATTTGAATTGAAATGGAAGTTGAAATTGCTTTTGAAACGAATTTAAAACTATTTATATAATTCGTTTTAAATAGAAATCGACGATATATATATATTATATATATTATATATATAATATAATGGCCTGAATAGAACGCGCCGCGGCAGTTCGTGAATTTCGACCATTTATTTCAAACGGACATTACGGGAGATCCGACCGTCGGATTCTCCTAAAACCGGAACCGTTGGGTTCGTATCGAAAAGAGCTTTCTAACGAATATTAGAAATCTAACGGTTGGATTTGGAATTATGTCCAAATCAAATTTGAAAAAGGTCGCTGTAAGTGCAGTTCGATGACCGTTGATGGAAATCGACTGTACGGGCCTTGATAAAATTATTAAAAATAGTAATAATTTGTGTAAAATCATAAGAAATGATTTGGGGAAAATTGGGATGAAAAACTCCATATTTGAAAAGATAAAAATAGATTTTTATCGAAATGAACTAGTTTTGAACTAGAATTATAATTCTATTTATTTTTAAATAAATAAATTGAATTTGAAAAAGGGTTTTAAAAATAACCGGAATTTCCAATGATTGCGTTGGAGTGGATTTGAATCGAAATTGTCTTCGGAATATTTCGATGTTGGAATTCGTGATTATACAGATGTTGTTATGAAAATTTGAAAGATATATATTTATATCGTTATTTCCAATACGGCATTTGTTAATCGTAGAATTTGATGTTGAATATAACCCGATATATTTTCTATTCAGAGCCTTGTATTGAATATCAAATGTGATTTGGGTTTGTCGTGAATGGTGTCTTCACTAACACTGTTCTTGAACCCAGTTGAGAAAAGATTAAATCTTTTTATTTAGATTTAATGAAGTGTACCAATTAAATAATATTTAATTGAAATTGAATTGATATTGATTTTTGGGTTTATCGTGAACAGTGTTTTAAATAACACTCGTTCTTTAACCCGATAATTAATGGAATGTGACTTTGGGTTTATCGTGAACCGTGTTTTAAATGACACGGATTCTTTAACCCAGTTAACGATTAAAACTAAGTGGAGTTTTAATGAATCTTTAATTAGATTGAATAATCGAAATGGAGTATCACCAGTTTTGCTCCAGGCGATAGTTAAATCTTTAATTAGATTTGAACGTGAAATGGTAACTCAATTTACCGATAACACCGTGGTGTTAGATATGAAGTATTACCAGTTTTACTTCATGGGATGAATAGGTTGGGATTGGGAAATTAAAACAAAGGATTACTTCAGTAAGTTTCGTTAATCCCGACTAGTTGAATTGAAATTCAAAAGGATAGATTAAAGAATAAATATAAAGAATTTATCTTGGATAAAATTAATGGGAACCTTTCCCTATGAATGTGAAATTTAGAAACTAACTGCCGGTTAGCTAAGCAGGATGGTTTTCTGGATATTGATCTGATGTTGGTTTCGGCCTTCGGGGTTAATATTTGGGAAATTATTCTCTTGATTAATTTACGGTTAGTGACTGATGAATTGGAATGAGGCGTATGTTGTGTTTGTGTAACACTTATTTAAAATATACGCGAGTTATTCGGAAAGACCGGGTTTATCCCATTCTGAATAACTGATACGACGATAAGTCGAAGATGAAGACGATGGTCGAAGACCGGAAGTCTTCACGTCGTTTGGGTGATTACTGATGATCTTGATTGGGCTGTACACCCAAGAAGATGGAAACAGTTGGTGATCGTCCAGACGTACTTGGAGATCGATGGATATGCGGGGTACTAGGTGCCTCCGGTTTCGTTCAGACCCAGAACGGACTTGTAAATGGACTGTGTGTCTGACATTGGATTTTAGTGCGTGTGATTGATCTCTATTAAATATATATCTGTTTGGCGGCGGAGAATTTATTCTCTTGCTTAACGCCCTTCTCTGAGACGTACGAGCTCAGGGGTTATATACTGATGGATATCAAACGCATGGAGTAAATTGCCTGTGTGGCATGCCTAAGTGGCAATTGATCGAGGCTTCTGTTGAAAAGCAAAGCCTTGTGGCAATGATCAAAGCACAACCTGTGTGGCACAGCTTTGTGTAACGTTGATTCGCGAGTATCACACCCGGTATGAACCAAAAACGGGAGACGGACATCAGGGAGGACATGCGTTTCTTTCTAGTTAGGAGTGGCGTCAGTGCTTGAACTGGCTGACGAGTTTGACTCATGTGGATGTTGCTTATTATTACTTGCTGAAAAGCGAGGCGCCTCGTGATATCGGTTTCGGCCGATGCTTCTGGTCGGCTGACGGGCCAGGCTTACGCCCCAAAGGGTGGGGAAACGCAGTGTTCAGGCATAATAATCCACATCGGTGGACCGGCCCTGACGATCCATGGGGCAGTTGCGGCTGTTCCTGAGACACGGGCTAGAGCGTCTCGAATCGGTGAGGATCTTGCCCCTAGCCTCGGTTCATACCATAAATGATAACCCAACTTCCAATACGACATTGCGGTTTTGATTGTAAACCTATATGTGGCGACATAGTGGCATGGGACGCTCATGTCGCCTGTGATTGATACTTATGATTTGAAGTTGTTTTATACACTATGCACTTATAATAGTATCAAATGATTTGTTTTAAACGTATCAAGCATTCTTGGCTATTATAAGGTAAAAACCCTATCCTCCGGCTTGCGATTGCATTGTGTGATGGGAACTGGGTCTTATAATAGCTTCATTTTTCTTTATTTAGCATTGCGCTGTTTGTTTTATGCACTGGTATTCTTGGGAGGAAACCCGTTCCGTGTTATACGGCGTGGTCCCTTGATTTACCTAACTTTAAAACCAATATTAATAACTGTTTTAGTTCTCACACCAGTCACATGACTGACCTGGAGTTTATTGTTTTAACCTAAACTCTGGGTGCCCTTATTTTGACACGGGCAGCTAGTAGTTTTGGTTTTGCAGATTTATATTCACAGGATCCTGGTTTACAGCTGGAACGATATCCGGAAAGCTTTGTATCCGTATATCTCCTTCTAGTTGTGTATTGTATTATTTTCCGCTGCGATGTATTTAAATGTAATTTAAATCTCTGATATTTCTGTGTAATATTTATTTGTTTATACTCTGTATATTCTTGTAATCTGATGCATTGTTGTGATATACAGTGAAATGTTCTTTTGTATGCGTTCTGCTTTGTCGTGTTCTCGAAACGATAGGGCGTTTCGAACGGTCTGGGTCGGTTTAGCGACTGGTTCGGACCGAGCGAAATTCCATCTCGTCACATATGTGCTCTACTATGATATTGTAAGTATTTTTAAAAGCTCTCAATAAAGATTTATTTATGTATTATATTTTGTTCCGTTGTGTTGTGAGACTCTGATTCTGTGTTGTGTTGGTTTTTCTTCTTCTTCTATTCTTATATTTATTTCTTTCTTATCTAACCCTCTAATTTCTTTCTAATAACGTTCCAGTATTTTCGGTGTTTGGAAGGTCAGCATGAGTTGCGGTAAAGGTATTTATGTCGACTTCCGGGGCCGCAAAGCCTTGGGTCGTTACATAGCCCAACCCGAACTAGCCCACAACCTGATTTTTCATTACAACAGCAAGTCATAATCACTTGCTTTTACCAAAAATAATAATAGAAAAAAGGTTGGTTTTGTACATTCATTCATTCCTTGTCGTTCATTCCTTACACAACCCTCGACTAATTTCAACTTCCCTATCATCGATTCCTTACATAACAAACCCTCAAAAATAATCAAATACCAAACAGTTCACTTAACAACATTTATATATGGAATTAGCACAGTTTCAATTCTGTATGTACCACAATATTTCAATCCAGCTTCAACTACTATTTTAACATTAATTCAACTTACTAAAATTCAATTACAATTAGCAACTAAATGTTTATATACCAAATTCAAATCGAATTAAAGCATCCGCTACATTAAGAATTCAGTTTATCCTTCCTTCACAATCCCCTTTCTTCACAACTTCTTTTGGGGATGAGTTTGCAGAGTAATTCATAATATTCCTACTTCTTTGGGGTTCATTCAGAATTTCAAACACTATCTCAGCATGTAAAAGATTAATGTCTTCCCTTTTGTATCCATCTGGTAGATTTTTGTCCCGATCCAATCTTTGGATGAATTTCATTACAAATAATGCACAGTCGTTGCTGCAAATTTAAAAATAAATAAGCATTGGTATAAGAAATGCATTGCTATAATCATTTAGCATTTTGTGAATGGATTAAATGGAAAAAACCCATGTACTATTTTCATAGCAGAAATCATTCAGCGTGAACATTTGGATATACTACACTACACGCCATGTTTTGCATAGGATTTTGAACCGCAATAGAGATGTCACAGCCAACCAAAGTAGGATTTGATAGACTACACTACATCATCATGAATTGACATTTTGATCTTCCTAATCCGCACTGTGCAGTTTTCTAATTTAGCTTCAGCCCCCTTTGCCTTCTGATATGATAATCCATAATATAACCACAATAATAATAATTAAATTTAACTCAAATAGAAAAACTAAGAATTGAGAGCAATAAAAAGAAACACTGCTGAAAAACTTCTAAAATTATTATACAGTAAGTCGCTGATGGATCCGAACCAATGTCACTTAACCACGGATAGCCACCATGTTAACTCAGCTGACTAGTAAATGCACAGAAATATCATGAAGAATGAAACAGACAGACAAAGAAGAAATTGATAATGCAAATGATGATATTCGTGTTGATGAAAATACTGATACAGATAAACAGAATGATAAAAAGGTACATGGTGACGGGTAGACCATTAATTGGTAGGAATTATACAGAACAAAGATTGTAACGTGGGGGAAGAACCTTTCCCAAAGCTATGAATTCTCCACTAATTCAAATGTTGATTTTATGTTAATGATTTATGATTATGCCTAAGAACTCAAATATGCATGAAAAAACATCGTAGTTTTAATACTTTTAAGATATATTTTACTTTTGTTTCAAACTTTAAAAAACCTATATGCATATCCGAGCATTGACTAATTTTCTTACTTTTTACTGAAAATATGTTATGTGTCACTCATGACTAACTTTGTAGTAATTTCATGTCTTTTACAATCAATTATATATGCTATACGAATTAAAATTTCCAGTTAGATGTCCAAAGAGCTATATTTAGCTTATCAAACTAAATTTGTGGCCAAGAAAACAAGCTTCTATTTGTATGGTGTTGTATTCCTATTCGAATGATACTAAGGTTCCTACCCCAATAATAAAACAAAAATGCCATTAAAGTTTAGCATTTATATTTACAATTGAAATTGGGCTTATAAGGGACAATATGAAGGTGATTTCACTGTATTATGGTAAAAGGTAGTGGTATAAAGTTATTCTGGTTTGAGCATTTAGCATTTATTTCAAAAAAAAAAAATACTAATAAATTGCTAATGCTTACGAGTCAAAATCTTGTTGTGAGCATGGTGTTTGTTTAATCTGCTTTCTTCCAATATCTTTGTTTAAAATGTTGTTTTCTGCCCATTTTAGTTGGAAGATTTTTTCAAGCTTTTTTCTTTGTAACAGAAAATACTTGGCTTTTTTCCAATATACACCCAAATATATATATATATATATATATATATATATATATATATATATATGACAATAAAAATCTTACCAACAACAGAGCTTGCTTATAGTGTTTATTTGATGCTGAGGTTGATCATTTGGCCTTAACAGATCATAATGGTTCCATTGCATTGCATTATAGTCCAAAGTTAGCAAAGTCCAATGGTTGATGTAATGCATGGGAAAGACATGATATCTGTATATTCGTCCATGACAATAGTTTGGACCATTGGGTAAACCAGTGATTCAACAATATTTTTAACGTCTGTTTGTATAGCATGCTGCAAATAAACATTCGACATTAATTTGTTTTTCTGATATTTACATGTCTAAAGTAAAAAATTGTTTACCATCATGATTGTACTGAATATGTAGTTGTGTTCATATGTTGTTTTATTTCAAATAAACCAATCGATAACCTGCATTAGAAGAGTAATGTTAGCTTAGTGTATAGTTTTACTATGAAATATGTTTGTATATGAATTTATTATATGAATATTATACTGCCTATCCCAATATTTGTGTTTTTAATATTTTGAGAGATATATTATAGTATGAATATTTGATTATTTACAATACTTTAATTCATATATGCACTTTACAATCATTACACGTTATAATGCTTGAAGAAGATTGCATTTTATTAACAGTATGTTGCTTCATTAAAATATATCATAATGCTAGGATACTTTAGCATTTTATTAACATCATGTTGCTTAAATAAACAAAAAAAAAATCAAAATGCTAGGAGAGGTTAGCAATTTTCTAACAACATGTTGCTTACCCAAATAAAAATAAAAATGCTAGTACAAGTTAGCATTTTATGAACAACATTTTGCATTGTCAAAAATATTATTATAATGCTAGCAGAATTTAGCATTTTTCAAACACCATGTTACTTAATCACCAAAAAAAGAAAAAAATCATAATTCTAGGAGAAATTAGCATTTCACGAGCAATATTTTTTTTTTATAAAAATATTATCATAATGCTAGGAGATGAAAGCCTTTTGGGAACAACATGTTGGTTTATGAGTGTAATATCAAAATGCTAGGGAATATAGCATTTTAAAAAATAACTATCATAACTCTAGGAGAAGCTAGAATTTTAGGAACAAAATGTTGCTTAATAATAATAAAAAATAAATGTTATGAGTGGTTACCATTTTACAGACATTGTGCTACTTAATCAAATAACTATCATAATGCTAGAGAAGTTAGCATTTTAGGAACAATATGTTGCTTGTTAAAAAAAATATTATAATGCTAGGATACTTTTACATTTTATTAATAGTAAGATGTTGTAACAAAAAAAATCATAATACTAGGAGAGATTAACATTTTGCAAACAGTATGTTGGTTATTAAAAAAATCATTAGCAAATATTTGTTTTTTTGCAAACAGTATGAGGTAATTAACATTCACCTGACCATCCGTAAATTCTTTAAATAGCAGTCCTTCTAGCATTGACTGTAAATTGTTATCCCTCCTATTTTAGTATCATCATTTCGTCATGCTACCATGCAATATTAATATTATAGTTTCAAAATATTAAATTAACACAAAATATTTTAAATAATTTAAGGTTTAAATGAGTACAAAATACTTACTTTGATTTGTCTCTGAATGTAAAGAATGCCTTGGTTATGTTCTATTTGTGTGATTCTAAGAGTAGAAATATAGGACTCTTTACAATATTTTTTTGACGACGGACTTTTCTTTTTGGGGAGTAATTGTCGTGATCCAGAAGTTGTTCATCTTGAACTTCGTCATCTGTACTGTCTTCTTCTTTCTCTTCTTCGACTAGTTCTTTTTCTTCTTCACTTTCTTCGACTTGTGTATATCATTTTGATCACTTCCATATTCATCCTCATCTTCATTTCTATTTTTTTCATTCTCTTCTTCACCATCGGTTTCATCTTCTCCTTTATTCTCCTCTTCTTCGGCTTCATCTTCATTTTTATTTCTTTCATTCCCTTCATCATGTGTTTTATCTTCTCTTTTATTCTCTTCACTTTCTTCTTCATTCTGATTTTCTATTTCCTCATCATTTTTTCCCTCCACCATTCCACTGTTCTTTTCAGCTTTTTTGTTTTTTTGTGTTATACTACTTCAAACTGAAATTGAGAATCAAATTTTGTCTTCCTCTTTTTCTCTTTTAATATTTGAATTATTGAACTTGGTGTTATTTTTTAAGTCGCTCGTTTCTTCTTCTCACACCCTTCTCTTCTTGGTTTTCCACTTTTTTGTACTTTTCATAAGTCCCAAAATCTGATGTGCTTAAAAGATCGAAAGAATGAGGGGTAATATTTTCCAAAGTTTTCTGAACATTCACATTTCTCTGTTCCTTATCAGATTTTTGGAGAACTAATTTTAGCATGTGAATTTCTTTTCCTTTCTAAACTAATTCTTCTTCTCACTTTTTTCGTAGCTCTTTTTCTTCCCCCCACTTTGTTTTCACATCCTTTAATTCATTCTCCAATTGTCTAATTTGATAATTTTGAATTTCAAATTGTCTGTCTTTATCATCCATTTCTAATCCTTCACTTCACCTAAACTTGTAATCTCTTTTTATCTTCATAAGTGCTTTGTTCCTCGATTCGTCAAGCAACATCTTTTCTTTAGCAGTTATTTTTTTAATTCCAAGTGAAATCTATAAACAGAAAACATAAAACATAAAACATTATCACCTGTTTATAATGCTGGTATCATTTAGCATTATACATCTACTCAATTATGCCTTCATAACATGATGCATTAATGAAATTCGAGTGTCATATGTCATTTATGATAGCAACGTTAAACTTAAAAAATCATAGTAATATTATCAGTTTTATTATTTTATAATGATGACATGTTGTAGCATTTTTTTTCTCCGCTTAATTTCAGAAGTTATCATTTTTTCTATTTTATAATGCTAAAATGTTCTAGCATATTAATGACTACACATAAATAAACATATATTACATTAATCACAAGTAATTGCTATGTTTTCAGCGATAGAGGGAATGTTACAAAACCAATTGCATTATTAAAACTTTAACAACATAAAATATTATAACTTGTTTATAATGCTAATACAATTTAGCATTATTCATCTACCCAATTATGCTTTCATAACATAATGCATCAATTAAATTTGAGTGTCATATGTCATTTCTAATCACACTGTTAAACTTAAAAAAGCATAGTAATATTATCAATTTTATTATTTTATAATGATAACATGTTCTAGCATTTTTTATCTCTGTTTAATTTCAGAAGTTATCATTTCTACTATTTTAAAATGCTAAGATGTTCTAACATATTAATAATTACACATAAATAAACATAAAATTATTACATTAATCACAGGTAACTACTATGTTTTCAGTGATAATGGAAATGTTACAAAACTAGCAATTTTTTCTCTGCTTAATTTCAGAAGTTATTATTTCTACTATTTTATAATGCTAGGATGTTCTAACACATTAATCTCCACTAGCCTTTTGCCAATAAGTTTCAACATGCAAGCTATAGAAATTTTAAAGAGAATAATAAAAAAAATAGAAGAAGCATGTACCTTTTTATCATCCATGTTGTCTAGAACTTCCCTTAACGCTACGTTCTTGATTGAATTTAGTGACCATTTAGCAAATCTTGGAGACCCCTTTGTCCACTCTTTTCTTGGCTTGAATATATTGACATTTTCACATAGAAAATACTAAAAAAGAAACAAAAAATTATTTAGCATAAATTATCATACTATATTAAAATTTTCTACCATTGATGTTTTCTTACCAGTGGAAGAATTGAACAGGAAGACATATTTTTTGGTTTTTCTTGAATTTTTTTAATGATTTAGTTAAAGAGTAATGAATACTTAATGGCCAAGAAATTAGGTTCGTCTTTTATGGAACAACAGTGTATTGGAGATAACCCCAACTAAGCATTCTTTGATTGCCAGGGGAAAAAATGTTATCAATAGAAGAATAACAATAAATATAGGTAGATTATTTTCTTATTCTTGGATTTCTTTCTCAATTCATTTTTCTATTTTATTTAATAACAAGATATTTTGTTATATGGTCTATGTGACTAAAATTTCTCAAAACAAATCATTAACAATTATCAGGGGTGCATTGTAAAGAAACTTTAGGTAGTGGAAAAATGTTTTTCCCAAACATAGGTAAACCAAAAATTAAAGAAATGTCTTTCGTTTTTGTAACGTCCCGCATTTTTGTCGGTTCGTATTTGAATATTTAAAACAGTTTAAATATTGAATTTGGAATATAAGTGGATTTATATTTTAATTAAAACGAAGTTGAACGTATAAAAATATATATTAAATATAATCGAGCCCGTAATATCGCAGCAGTTCGTAAATTAACGTTCTGAACTTCAACTGAGTATACCGGATTCATTTTGAATCGGATTTCTTCGAAATGAGAAGCATTGGAATCTGTTGAACTGTATCTTTCCAACGGAAGTGGAAAATGTATATTTCGTCGTATAGATTGCAAGATATGTCCAAATCAAATATTCGAAAAGTCGTTATGGAATCGTATATCGACCATAACAGTTATTTGAATATAACTAGATATCGGATTCGAGTTTGAACAAGGTTCTATTGGGACATAGTGATAATTTAATTTTTAGAATTTTACTGTAATTTTTAATTAATTAAATATGCAACTTTTTATTTGGAGTATTTCGCACCCTGTATCGATATTTTGGGATTTCAAAATATGAGTTAACCTACCGGTATTATTATATTTTTGGGATCGTGACACCTCGCTGGCCATGACCGTATTTTCATTTCTGTCTGTAAAGGCTCGTAATCAAATAGAGTTTTACGAAATATGGTACGCTAAACTTTTAAGAAAATAAACCATATTATATTGGTGTCTTAATCCCTAAGCAAACCTCAAATTTCAACTACAGACATTTGAAATGAAATTGCATAGCAAAGCTATTTTCTACCCTACATCGTCATAGCAAAGTAATTGCGGTAAGGTGTTTGCTAATCAAGGACAGGACCTACCTAAGACTACATTATTCTATAGACTTCACGACAAAGTAAGCCATATGTCAAAGCCTACCTACCCCTTAAAAGAATGGCACACTCTAACCTATTGCGTTAAACTTAAGCAAGCAACCCAAAAGCAAGTGTAATCAAATCAAAAGCATACAGCTACGTTGAAATTTTAAGAACTTACCCACGTACAATCTCATGTCCTCTCTTTTCGGTAATATGCAAACCATACTCCTAACGTCTACCCTATGAGCTACAACTTTATAGCTAAGTATACTTAATCCTTAAGTTCCTTCACCATATAAATACACCTATTAAGCTTCAGTAAAGCCTCAATACAAATATCGAAAAAACTTAAAATGGCGGAGACGAGCTGATGCGTTTGGGATGGCAACCAAAGCCTGCATGGTTTCGAAATATTTGCAGGAGTTCGCAGCAATGAAAAGGGATGGGCTGTCAAGATGCAACGGTATGGGGAGTATGATATTGATGGCATGGACGGTTGTAGATGAGGGACGTTAGCAAAGGGTGACGTGGGGTTTGTCGGAGCATGCACAGTGTTTCTCAGGGGAGGCGCTGCTCTTCAGCACAGATCCGATGGTTTTCACATGGGATATGGACTAGACGAGATCAACAAAGGCGGGCTTGGTCTAACGTGTTAACAAGAGGAGTGTCAGCAAGCGGTTTAAGTAAAAGTAAAATGTAGAAGATAAGTATGTGGCCATGGAGAGGTTTATAGAAGCAGCATGGCACTTGGTAATTAAGGACGCCAGTTGTGTTATTTTTGGGATAACTGTGCGGGTAGGTTGAACGCAAATCAGTGGTGAAGTGTGAATACAAGTGAGAAGGAAACAGCAGGGAAACAAAAGTGTAGTGTAAATTGGGTAGTGTGGTTTTATTATATGCGTTTGCTGGGTAGGTCATTAGGAAGAAAAGGAGGGAGGTATTAGCAGCACATTTTGTGGAAGGGAAGGAAGTCGTTTTCTTGAAGTAGGAGAAGACGAAATGAACGGGGGGTGCTCTCAGGGGAACGCGTTCGAAATTGATGAAGTTACAGTATGGCGAGGGGGTATCAAAGAAGGTGGATTCATTAAGTGGGGCGGGTCTGTTTGTCGTCGTACCAGTTCGTAGTAAAGCCCACTTAAAAAGGGAAACCAACGAGAAGTATACAACAGTGGGTGCAGTTCAGCGCGGTGACATGGAAGGGGCAAGCTGCGTAAAGTAAATGGCGATAAATACTGGAGCGGGTATCTGAATCAGCAAACGCAAATCGTTGTTTAACGGTTAACGCGCAAGGTGAGTAAATTCATTCACTCTGATCTATTTAAAATATTTTAATCATATTTAAAATATTTGTTTGAATGCTATGTGATGATCGATTAGGAAGATTACAAGTAGATTGGTTGAAATATATATATCGTCATATATATACACATCATCGGTTGGACACTGATTCCACCGATTTTTATATTCCCTAGTATAGAGTAGTATAGGGTATCTGAAATATTATTAGATTAATTTTATTAATCTAATGTTGAGAAGTAATAAAAATCAGTTAACGAATTTACTGATGGAATGGAGTTGATTAAATCAACTATTCTTTGGGAAAATGATTTTTGATTAATTGGTCTTTAATTAATCTAATAAAAACAGTTTAGAAATAAATGAGATTAAATTACCTTTTAAGAAGTTATAGATAGAACTGTGGAATGGAGAAAGCAAAGAGTTAATGTTTAAAATAAATATTCATAAACAACAGAGATTCCAAAGTAAGAATATTGTGTTATAAAACCATATTCCAAAATAAAACAAGGAAATACGAGTTGATGTATAGTATAAGAAATAAGGAGTTTAGAGTTACGAACGTATATCTGTTCTAAGATAAGAACGTTGTCGATCAAGGTCTGAGAGGTAAATAGAATACCCCAACTTGAACGGCTTCACTATTATCGAGGAACGATAACAGTTTGGAACAGAAAGAGATGTCAAGATGTGTATAAAAGGAATACGACAGCGTATTGCCAGTCTTAGAATTATAGCAATAAAATAACGCTGTTGATAAGATAAGTGTGACTGTTATGTCAAGATTAGTTATAACAAAGAATATTACAGCGTATGACAAGTTGAACTATAGCAATAAAATAACGCTGTTGATAAGATAAGTGTGACTGTTATGTCAAGATTAGTTATAACAAAGAATATTACAGCGTATGACAAGTTGAACTATAGCAATAAAATAACGCTGTTGATAAGGTAAGTGTGACTGTAATGTTGAGATTAGTTATAAGGAAAATATTACAGCGTATGACAAGTTTAGAACTATAGCGACCAATTAACTGCTGTTGATTAGACTTAAGCGTGACTTTTATATATAGCAGCACTTCTGAGGAAATGAAACAGTTTAGTTGAAATCCACTTATTCAAAAGTGATAAATAACGATGTCGTAAGAAAATATAAGAATCAGTTTTAGAAAGAGAAATTGGAGAATCGTGTTAGAAACGATGACAGCATTTCGATGTTCGAAATGTGGTTAGAATTAAACCATTAGGATTTGGAACTAGAATTCGACGATGTCGAATATACTAAAGTAAATTATTTTAGGAATTATAAACCGATAGGATAATTAACATTTAGTTTAAACAAATAAATGTTAATAGGATAGGATTCAGTATTTAGTTATAAACTCGATATTTATTTGATATGAAATCGATTTAGAAACAGAGTTTATAAAGTGGATTGGAAATATAAAGTGTGAAAGAGATTTCGGTAAACGAGATAATGATGTAGATTTTCTTAATAAAGAAGTTATTTGATAAAGGTGTTCAGATTTCTATAATGGTATGATATTCACCTTTTAAAGTGAATAATGTTTTAAAAATAATCGTGGGGCCGATTAAAAGGTTAAAAGGAAATTGGAAATATTTTCCGATATAAATAGGTAGATTATCCAAGTATAGAAATAGAAATGTGAAATTAATGGAAATAGTTCGAACGTTAATAACGTATGTTTCTGGAACATGAAAGGATAAGAGTTTATAATAATTGGAAATGTTTTCCAAGAAATATAAAAAGGCTAAAAACGGGATTTGAGAAATATCCGGTGCGATATGGGAATTCGAAAAATAAAAACGAATGCTAAATAAAAGGTGCCCGTGGTTGTGTGTGTTTAGTTGTTCATTTGAATGAATGTTTGTTTTACTTCGATAGTTAAATAACCGACTATCGAAGTGTTTTGACCATCGTTGTCAATACGAAGAGACCGGTTGGATATATTATCCGGAAACCACTCCGTATAGGTATAAGCGCTGCGAATTAGATATGCTGAAGATAATTGAAGACATAGTTAAATGCAAGGGTCGTCCAGTTCTAGAATGGTGTTTTGTTTGTCCAGTCCCAGGACAACTTGTATGGACGAGTGTCTGACAGAGTATTTCCAACGGTCATGCCGTTGATTTTACGAATATACCAAGTTGGTGGGGAGAAGATAACTTCTCTTTATTCTACGCCCAGTGTGCATTTGTGTAATCAATGTGTGATTACGGATTTGACGATGTGACATTCAAAGTGAATGGTGATCAGATGTTCTGAAGATAGACGTAGCCTCTAGCCTCACAACCGAGAATGACAGAAGTTGGGCCAGGCAGCATGGCTAGTTGGGTCATCCCCAAGCAAGGTGTATTGTCACCAATCTAGAGAAAATTAATATTTATACTTCTTTTTGATTCTGTATCTTCGGATTGACAGTTGGATGGTCTACAACCGTGGTGGCAATATATTCGCGACACTCAAGCTAAATGAGTGAGCGGTCATGTGTGGCCGGGTTGCAAGACGTTCTTGTTGAACCCTGAGTGTATCCCCTCTAGAGTACACTATTCAGAAGGTGCTCCCATACCTTGTCTGTTGAAATCCAATCTCCAATAAGCGCCCTGCGGTTTATGATTTTATACTTTATATATGTGGAGCGTGAGATGCAAGCGTTCTGCTACTTGTATAATTATTTGTTTAGACATTATCATAATATCACTGGTTTTTGATATTAAGAATACTTTGGGTTATAGTAAGGTAAAAGCCGTCCATGTTTATGTGTGGGCCGGTCTTACTATTATCTTCTTATTTGAAAAGGATTTTCAAAGTAAACAGTATGGTTGGAATTCACTCACACCAGTCCCATGACTGACCCAGAGTTTATTTTGTTTGTGTTTTCCCTAAACTCTTGGGTGCCCAAATTTTGTACGGGCAGTCAAGTGTTTCAGTATTTTACAGATTCACTTGGAGCGGCTCAAAGAAGGAGTTTTCACCGTTAGATATTTAGATATTATTTCCGCTGTGATGTATATGAGTTACACTCTGATATGGTATGTATATATACAAATTCAGATTTGTATTTCAAAGTTATGTTGTAATAAAATTTATTCATTCCGCTGTGAGTTTCATGATTACTCTGATTCTGATGTTCAGTGAGTTCTTCTTCTTCTATTCTATTAGTTCTATCTTTTCTTTCTCATCCTCTAAATTCTTCTATTAATGTTCCGGTATTTTCGATGCTCGAGAAATTGACAGTGTATTTATGTTGATTTTCTGGGTCAAAAATTCCCGCCATTACAGTTGGTATCAGAACTAAAGGTTAAGTTATTACCTTGGCTCTGTGGCGTGACTCAATAGAGATAAGGTTAGTAATACCTTAGATTGAGTATGAGTGTATATATATGAGCGCGTATTTGTAAATTAATATAAAAACTGTTTTATATTGTGATGACTGGTCAGTCGAGTGGTTTATAAATTCTGGTCGAAACAGTAATGCAAACTGCGTCGATAGGTGTTTCTAAACTCTTGAACAGAGTAATTCGACACAGTATGTTTTAAAAGAGGGTAAATAAAATAATTTTACCCAAAGTATATTTTGATATAAAAAGAAGTATGTATCTTGATATTAATATAATATATTGGATATGTGATCATTATTATGATCGAACATGATTATAATTGAGTTGGTTATATAAATTACCAATCGAAATATTATATAAGTATGATATGCAAAATCAGATGAGCTGAATTTGAATTAAAAACTAGAATTGAAATAAAACTTTAGAAACTTGGAAAAGAATTGAAATTGAATTAGATATAAGGGAATTTTAAAATCCTGGGAGATTTAAAAATTGTTTTCCAAATGATGTGAAAGATATTTTGAAGTGATTTTCAAAATGGAAGTGTTTCAAAATGAATTTTGAAAAGTAATATAGTATTGAACTCACTTCGATCACTGGAAAATAATTTTGATGATGCTGGCCACATCATCAGTGTCATTTTCGAGTTCTAAGTGACGGATTGCTACCAAAAGATTTTGTTTTGAAATAAGATGTTAAAAAATTCAAATGTTTTGAATTTGCTATTATTATAGATTCCAAACTTATTTGAAATAAAAACCCAGGGATTTGAATTCCGGAACTTAAATTTAAGATATGGAGTTAAACAAATTGAAATAAATAAAAGTTTGCGAAAGCAAAAAATTGAAATTGGATTTTGAAATAAAGTGGACTCAGGTGAGTAAAGGGATTGATTGGGAATTTTGTATTGAAACAGAATTAGATGGTTAAGTAAGAGTTTGGAATTGAAATGGAGCTGGAGTTAAAATGGAAGTTGGCTCAAATATGAGCGAAGGATTGGATTTAAGGATAAGTTGGTTGGAGATCAACATTTGGATTGTATGGGTATATGCTGTATTGATAGCAGATGGCAGAGAAAGAGCTGAATGCCCAACAGAGAAGGTACATGTTTATATACGAGTATGAGATTTTTAAGAGTCGGTTTGGGCAAGCCGTTTGGCTGTTTGATTTTCTTTTGGATTGGAGAAGACCCAGAATGGCAAGTTGTTGTAGTACCGAGTAAGCCGTACAGAGGAGATGCTGGCGAGATTCTCTGAAAATTTAAGCTGTTAGAAAATTTTCAGAATTTTGAAAATATTCGAAATAATAAGGAATTAATATTTTAATTGGAATTAATCAGTTCAGTTAAAACTGAAATTATGAAGTAAACCAAAAAGATTTTTAACCTGTTTATAACAGAGATTGTAGCATCTTCCCTATCTTAGCAATTTCGAGGACGAAATTATTTTAAGGGGGAAGGACTGTAACGTCCCGCATTTTTGTCGGTTCGTATTTGAATATTTAAAACAGTTTAAATATTGAATTTGGAATATAAGTGGATTTATATTTTAATTAAAATGAAGTTGAACGTATAAAAATATATATTAAATATAATCGAGCCCGTAATATCGCAGCAGTTCGTAAATTAACGTTCTGAACTTCAACTGAGTATACCGGACTCATTTTGAATCGGATTTCTTCGAAATGAGAAACGTTGGAATCTGTTGAACTGTATCTTTCCAACGGAAGTGGAAAATGTATATTTCGTCGTATAGATTGCAAGATATGTCCAAATCAAATATTCGAAAAGTCGCTATGGAATCGTATATCGACCGTAACGGTTATTTGAATATAACTAGATATCGGATTCGAATTTGAACAAGGTTCTTTTGGGACATAGTGATAATTTAATTTTTAAAATTTTACTGTAATTTTTAATTAATTAAATATGCAACTTTTTATTTGGAGTATTTCGCACCCTGTATCGATATTTTGGGATTTCAAAATATGAGTTAACCTACCGGTATTATTATATTTTTGGGATCGTGACACCTCGCTGGCCATGACCGTATTTTCATTTCTGTCTATAAAGGCTCGTAATCAAATAGAGTTTTACGAAATATGGTACGCTAAACTTTTAAGAAAATAAACCATATTATATTGGTGTCTTAATCCCTAAGCAAACCTCAAATTTCAACTACAGACATTTGAAATGAAATTGCATAGCAAAGCTATTTTCTATCCTACATCGTCATAGCAAAGTAATTGCGGTAAGGTGTTTGCTAATCAAGGACAGGACCTACCTAAGACTACATTATTCTATAGACTTCACGACAAAGTAAGCCATATGTCAAAGCCTACCTACCCCTTAAAAGAATGGCACACTCTAACCTATTGCGTTAAACTTAAGCAAGCAACCCAAAAGCAAGTGTAATCAAATCAAAAGCATACAGCTACGTTGAAATTTCAAGAACCTACCCACGTACAATCTCATGTCCTCTCTTTTCGGTAATATGCAAACCATACTCCTAACGTCTACCCTATGAGCTACAACTTTATAACTAAGTATACTTAATCCTTAAGTTCCTTCACCATATAAATACACCTATTAAGTTTCAGTAAAGCCTCAATACAAATATCGAAAAAACTTAAAATGGCGGTGACGAGCTGATGCGTTTGGGATGGCAACCAAAGCCTGCATGGTTTCGAAATATTTGCAGGAGTTCGCAGCAATGAAAAGGGATGGGCTGTCAAGATGCAACGGTATGGGGAGTATGATATTGATGGCATGGACGGTTGTAGATGAGGGACGTTAGCAAAGGGTGACGTGGGGTTTGTCGGAGCATGCACAGTGTTTCTCAGGGGAGGCGCTGCTCTTCAGCACAGATCCGATGGTTTTCACATGGGATATGGACTAGACGAGATCAACAAAGGCGGGCTTGGTCTAACGTGTTAACAAGAGGAGTGTCAGCAAGCGGTTTAAGTAAAAGTAAAATGTAGAAGATAAGTATGTGGCCATGGAGAGGTTTATAGAAGCAGCATGGCACTTGGTAATTAAGGACGTCAGTTGTGTTATTTTTGGGATAACTTTGCGGGTAGGTTGGAAGCAAATCAGTGGTGAAGTGTGAATACAAGTGAGAAGGAAATAGCAGGGAAACAAAAGTGTTGTGTAAATTGGGTAGTGTGGTTTTATTATATGCGTTTGCTGGGTAGGTCATTAGGAAGAAAGGGAGGGAGGTATTAGCAGCACATTTTGTGGAAGGGAAGGAAGTCGTTTTCTTGAAGTAGGAGAAGACGAAATGAATGGGGGGGGTGCTCTCAGGGGAACGCGTTCGAAATTGATGAAGTTACAGTATGGCGAGGGGGTATCAAAGAAGGTGGATTCACTAAGTGGGGCGGGTCTGTTTGTCGTCGGACCAGTTCGTAGTAAAGCCCACTTAAAAAGGGAAACCAACGAGAAGTATACAACAGTGGGTGCAGTTCAGCGCGGTGACATGGAAGGGGCAAGCTGCGTAAAGTAAATGGCGATAAATACTGGAGCGGGTATCTGAATCAGCAAACTCAAATCGTTGTTTAACGGTTAACGCGCAAGGTGAGTAAATTCATTCACTCTGATCTATTTAAAATATTTTAATCATATTTTAAATATTTGTTTGAATGCTATGGGATGATCGATTAGGAAGATTACAAGTAGATTGGTTGAAATATATATATCGTCATATATATACACATCATCGGTTGGACACTGATTCCACCGATTTTTATATTCCCTAGTATAGAGTAGTGTTAATTGGTTGACTAACATCTGTGGATGTGGAAACCGGTTGGAGGAATCCGACCGGATTCCTCAGTATTTATGTGTATTGTTTGTTTCATATGTATGCACTGTTTGAACCCAAATGACAGAAAAACCCCATGTGAATGTTGATGTTGAATGGGAATTCAACATTTGTTTGATTTAATTAATAAACGATATCAATTTAGAAAGTGGTAACAATCGACCGTAAACCCATCGTTTGTTAAGGAGTTGATTGGCCGTCAGGCAAATCAACGAAGATTAATTATGAAAATTATATTTTTATAATTAAAAGAAGATTTAAATTTATAATAGAAGTTCTCTTATAAACCAGTATTTTAGAGTTCGTTTTTATAAAATAAATAAAAACGATTGTTGACATCTAAATAAGTTTATAAAGCAGAAATTATCCGACGATTAAATATTTTGGATAATTATATTTAGAAATATTATTAGATTAATTTTATTAATCTAATGTTGAGAAGTAATAAAAATCAGTTAACGAATTTACTGATGGAATGGAGTTGATTAAATCAACTATTCTTTGGGAAAATGATTTTTGATTAATTGGTCTTTAATTAATCTAATAAAAACAGTTTAGAAATAAATGAGATTAAATTACCTTTTAAGAAGTTATAGATAGAACTGTGGAATGGAGAAAGCAAAGAGTTAATGTTTAAAATAAATATTCATAAACAACAGAGATTCCAATGTAAGAATATTGTGTTATAAAACCATATTCCAAAATAAAACAAGGAAATACGAGTTGATGTATAGTATAAGAAATAAGGAGTTTAGAGTTACGAACGTATATCTGTTCTAAGAAAAGAACGTTGTCGATCAAGGTTGAGAGGTAAATAGAATACCCCAACTTGAACGGCTTCACTATTATCGAGGAACGATAACAGTTTGGAACAGAAAAAGATGTCAAGATGTGTATAAAAGGAATACGACAGCGTATTGCCAGTCTTAGAATTATAGCAATAAAATAACGCTGTTGATAAGATAAGTGTGACTGTTATGTCAAGATTAGTTATAACAAAGAATATTACAGCGTATGACAAGTTGAACTATAGCAATAAAATAACGCTGTTGATAAGATAAGTGTGACTGTTATGTCAAGATTAGTTATAACAAAGAATATTACAGCGTATGACAAGTTGAACTATAGCAATAAAATAACGCTGTTGATAAGGTAAGTGTGACTGTAATGTTGAGATTAGTTATAAGGAAAATATTACAGCGTATGACAAGTTTAGAACTATAGCGACCAATTAACTGCTGTTGATTAGACTTAAGCGTGACTTTTATATATAGCAGCACTTCTGAGGAAATGAAACAGTTTAGTTGAAATCCACTTATTCAAAAGTGATAAATAACGATGTCGTAAGAAAATATAAGAATCAGTTTTAGAAAGAGAAATTGGAGAATCGTGTTAGAAACGATGACAGCATTTCGATGTTCGAAATGTGGTTAGAATTAAACCATTAGGATTTGGAACTAGAATTCGACGATGTCGAATATACTAAAGTAAATTATTTTAGGAATTATAAACCGATAGGATAATTAACATTTAGTTTAAATAAATAAATGTTAATAGGATAGGATTCAGTATTTAGTTATAAACTCGATATTTATTTGATAAGAAATCGATTTAGAAACAGAGTTTATAAAGTGGATTGGAAATATAAAGTGTGAAAGAGATTTCGGTAAACGAGATAATGATGTAGATTTTCTTAATAAAGAAGTTATTTGATAAAGGTGTTCAGATTTCTATAATGGTATGATATTCACCTTTTAAAGTGAATAATGTTTTAAAAATAATCGTGGGGCCGATTAAAAGGTTAAAAGGAAATTGGAAATATTTTCCGATATAAATAGGTAGATTATCCAAGTATAGAAATAGAAATGTGAAATTAATGGAAATAGTTCGAACGTTAATAACGTATGTTTCTGGAACATGAAAGGATAAGAGTTTATAATAATTGGAAATGTTTTTCAAGAAATATAAAAAGGCTAAAAACGGGATTTGAGAAATATCCGGTGCGATATGGGAATTCGAAAAATAAAAACGAATGCTAAATAAAAGGTGCCCGTGGTTGTGTGTGTTTAGTTGTTCATTTGAATGAATGTTTGTTTTACTTCGATAGTTAAATAACCGACTATCGAAGTGTTTTGACCATCGTTGTCAATACGAAGAGACCGGTTGGATATATTATCCGGAAACCACTCCGTATAGGCATAAGCGCTGCGAATTAGATATGCTGAAGATAATTGAAGACAGAGTTAAATGCAAGGGTCGTCCAGTTCTAGAATGGTGTTTTGTTTGTCCAGTCCCAGGACAACTTGTATGGACGAGTGTCTGACAGAGTATTTCCAACGGTCATGCCGTTGATTTTACGAATATACCAAGTTGGTGGGGAGAAGATAACTTCTCTTTATTCTACGCCCAGTGTGCATTTGTGTAATCAATGTGTGATTACGGATTTGACGATGTGACATTCAAAGTGAATGGTGATCAGATGTTCTGAAGATAGACGTAGCCTCTAGCCTCACAACCGAGAATGACAGAAGTTGGGCCAGGCACCATGGCTAGTTGGGTCATCCCCAAGCAGGGTGTATTGTCACCGATCTAGAGAAAATTAATATTTATACTTCTTTTCGATTCTGTATCTTCGGATTGACGGTTGGATGGTCTACAACCGTGGTGGCAATATATTCGCGACACTCAAGCTAAATGAGTGAGCGGTCATGTGTGGCCGGGTTGCAAGACGTTCTTGTTGAACCCTGAGTGTATCCCCTCTAGAGTACACTATTCAGAAGGTGCTCCCATACCTTGTCTGTTGAAATCCAATCTCCAATAAGCGCCCTGCGGTTTATGATTTTATACTTTATATATGTGGAGCGTGAGATGCAAGCGTTCTGCTACTTGTATAATTATTTGTTTAGACATTATCATAATATCACTGGTTTTTGATATCAAGAATACTTTGGGTTATATTAAGGTAAAAGCCGTCCATGTTTATGTGTGGGCCGGTCTTACTATTATCTTCTTATTTGAAAAGGATTTTCAAAGTAAACAGTACGGTTGGAATTTACTCACACCAGTCCCATGACTGACCCAGAGTTTATTTTGTTTGTGTTTTCCCTAAACTCTTGGGTGCCCAAATTTTGTACGGGCAGTCAAGTGTTTCAGGATTTTACAGATTCACTTGGAGGGGCTCAAAGCAGGAGTTTTCACCGTTAGATATTTAGAGATTATTTCTGCTGTGATGTATATGAGTTACACTCTGATATGGTATGTATATATACAAATTCAGATTTGTATTTCAAAGTTATGTTGTAATAAAATTTATTCATTCCGCTGTGAGTTTCGTGATTACTCTGATTCTGATGTTCAGTGAGTTCTTCTTCTTCTTCTATTCTATTAGTTCTATCTTTTCTTTCTCATCCTCTAAATTCTTCTATTAATGTTCCGGTATTTTCGATGCTCGAGAAATTGACAGTGTATTTATGTTGATTTTCTGGGTCGAAAATTCCCGCCATTACAGTTTTTAATTTCACCTTCTTCCCCCCAATACTCAACGGAATAACAACTTATTGAATCGTCCAAAATTCTAGATGAATTTCTAATATGTTTTGCTCCAATGTTATTTAAAAAAAACATCAATAAATCCATAAAAAGGAGTTTTTAAAAAAGTTCAGCTGGTTTGTGGAAAAACCTTTTCCTTTCTTTATCTTTTCAAACATTTTAACCAATGTTATAAGATTGCATTGGTACTGAGCATTCTCCTTATGTTTCTTTTTTCGGTTGGCAGCTTTGTTGTTCTTTCTGCTCCTTTTATCCTCTGGAGAAGAATCATTATGTGTCCTAAAAAATAAAGATAGCAACACAATGTTAAATATGATATTGCACAATAATTCAAGTAATAAAGTTGATATATCATAATTCTATGTTCAATTAGAATTTTCGAAACAATGACAAATATAATGCAGTAAAAATGACAAGCATTACTAGCATTTTTACAAGAAAATTTATATTACAATCAAATGCTAAATTAACCTAGCATTTTAGGCAATATAATGTTAATATAATATAAGACTACATTATAATATAAGACTACATAAATAGCTCATGCCATTTTGAACCGTATGTACATATATTGTTGAAGTTAGAAGATAGAAATATTATGCATTTTGCCAGACAATGGTGCTTTGACTAAAATCTTTCTTTATTTTCTATGATTAAATGTGGAGAAATGACTTAATCTCAGGTTTTGCATACTTGTTATGTTTGGTAAATCCATATGTTTTCTGAAATTTGATTTACTTGTAAATTTGAGGTACTTGTGATGTTCATTTAGCATTATAGCCGATGACCGAGCCTTTGGCAATTGCAGGTTTAAATGTAGCAATAGTTTATACTGTATTGGTTGATAGTATATATTACAATATAAGACTGTATAATAATATAAGACTGCATTATAATATAATATTGTGGAAAGCATTTTCTACAATATAATGCTAAATTAACCTAGCATATTATACACTGGTCAAGGGCTCCGTCATGCGCTCGGTCAAGGGCTCGGTCATGGGCTATAATGCTAAATTAACCTAGCATATTATACACTGGTCAAGGGCTCGGTCATGCGCTCGGTCATCGACTATAATGCTAAATTAACCTAACATATTATACATTGGTCAAGGGCTCGTCATCAGTTATAATGCTAAATTAACCTAGCATATTATACACTGGTCAAGGGCTCGGTCATGCAATAGGTCAAGGGCTCGGTCATCGGCGATAATGCTAAATTAGCCTAGCATATTCTACACTAAATAACACTGCAGATCAATGATAAATTAATCTAGCATTTTATAATAGATATATGTTCATTTTTCTCGATTAACCAATTAAAAATCAATGCTAAATTAGTATAGCATTTTACAATATATTTCTATTCATTTTTCCCAAATTAACATCACAAAATTTAAAACTACAACTGCAACAACTATATACAAATTTAAGCATTCGTATTTAAATTTTTCTAAATATTATTTTACCTGATCTCGTTTTTCTTTCTGCTTCTCCATCATCTTTTTTGGCTTTATCGCTGCTAGTGATAATTTGGAGGAAACAACCCTAGTTCTTGGTTTCAGTGGAGAATTTGGTAATTTATCTGATGTCAATGACCGTAAACGGCGAATTTCCATTAGAGCAATAGACTTGTTTTCGATTTCAAAACATCCGATGTTTTGTCAATTAGAAATCTAATGAAAACCCCTGATTGAAGAAGAATAGCTGAAAGAATGAAATTGTAGAACGAGGAAAGATTAAAAATGAAAATTCGGATCAAAGGGGTATGATTTTTTGATTTTTTGACCGTAGGTCCTTCAGCCTAATTTACAAAACTTGCGGCCCAGAGAACTAATTTTTTAACAACTTTGTCCTTTTACCTAATATACTTATATATATATACACACACACACTTATATATAAGAGGTAGGATTAATAGCACCCCAAATAGTGCAGCACCCCTTTGGCCCCTCTGATTTCCACTACACGTTCTCGTTTCTCTCTCCTCTCACTAATTCTCTCTCCCCCCACTAATTTATTTAACTATAAGTACTTGGCTGTAGTTCGGGTGCAAAAGGGGTGCCAAGAAAGAAGGGTGCCATATAACCCATGTGTGTATATATATATGTGTGTGTGTGTGTGTATGTTGTTAGCCTACTTTGTGAACTAGGCTACACAAAGTTAGAAGATCAATTATGAAGGATGTTCACTAGAAAATTCCCACCTCAACGACCAAATCGGTATTACTTGGTCAAGGCAGAACAAAGCAGAGAAGAGAAGGAAGAAGCGCAGGCTGAACCGGATCGGTTCGAGGTTGACCCGACCCGTACCTCTGATCCTAAGCATATCCGACCCGGGCCATAATCTGTGACAGTTATAGCTCATGTTCCCTGAAAATTCGGAGTGGTTGCGAGCCCATCAACCCACATTCACCTACTAACTTGATGCGATGTCTTCACCAGAAGAGATCCGAACCTGACACTCATGGGTTGAGTGCCACGTGGATCCGAACCGAAGCCATCCCAGAAGTATTTTCCACCTATAAATACACCTCCAAGGCTCATTTTGAAGGGATCTTTTGGCATTTTCAGAGTTGAAACCCCTTTGAGAACCGAATTCCATCACCATTTTCATATTACAATCATCTTTTAAAAGTACATTTCTGAGAAGATTGAGTGAATCTATGCATTGTATGAGTGAAAGTGTGTGAGAATTATTGTTGTATCTACACTCAATTCATCAATTAAAAGAGTGGAAAGTGGACGTAAGCTATTTAACGCCGAACCACTATAAATTGTGTGTTTTCTTCATTTTTAATTTCATTTCATTAGAAATTGTTACTAGTTTGGGTGTTAGAGCCATTTTTGGATCTAACATTTTGGTGCTTTCACTGAGAAATCTCTGAATTCTTCGTTTTTTGGGATTATTGTTCTACTATTTGGACCTTCAAGTTCAAAGAAGTTAATCCACTATTTCCGACACTTTCAAGCATTTGTTGATTAATTACTGAAGGATTGGACATTATGGCTAAAGGAAAAGGAAAAGATGTGCAAGGCGCTAGAGGGAACGATGCTAGAGAAGATCAACAAGCCATCGTATTGACGAGGTCGCGGGGACAAAGCTCTGGACAAATCTGATCCGAACCGGATGTTCCGAACCGAGCTGATCAGGAGAATCCGAACCGACCAGGAAGCGCTGGAGCTGCTCAGACCCCTCCCTCCGAACCGACCAGGAAGCGCTGGAGCTGCTCAGACCCCTCCCTCCGAACCGATCCGACTCCGGCACCCTACTCCGATCCGAACCGAATGAGACTGAAGCTGGTACATCTGCTCGAGCACCAACCAATGCTCCGATGCCGGCGCGATGACTGGTGATCAACCTGCTCCATCTGCACCCATCACACACCGGGATTTTTCGCGTTTTCTTGACATGCTTGAGAGTACTAGAAATGCGCTAGAAGCCAATAAACATGACAGTCTTCGCATGCAGGAGAACATGATCACCATGAGTAGGGAACCATCATCTATCCTAACTCTTTCCTAACTGTCCGTAAACCCATATATATATGTGTGTGTATATGTGTGTGTGTGTATAGATGGACAATGTTCCACTACACCCAATATGTTGCACAAGAAATTCCCCTGAATTCCAGCCACACATTCCGATTTTAACATTGATTATTAAAATCATAATGTGGTTGGAATTCAGTGGGAATTTCACGTGCAATATAAGGTGCAGTGGAACATTTCCCTAATAATTCAGATTAACAGAATTTACCTCATGTAGACGTAAAATTTGAGCACTTATATTGTAGATCTATATTCTTTGTCTTCAAATCTTGAATCAAAATTCCTAAAACTAATATATTTCTATTTATGAAAGATTTGGAGAAGAAAGAAAATTGCATAACCTTGACTTCATCTCAGAAAATATGAGTTGGAGGCTAGGCTCTGCTATTCTATTTAGAGGTGCTAAGAAGATTTTGGTTCGTCGGATTGAATAGAATAAAATTCGAGCTGTTTAATTTGAAAATTGACGTCAATTTACCCAGTATTAGGTCAACCCCTAGGTCGACCCAGTGCTAGCATGGGTCGAACCATGAGTCGACACACTTATGTTCAAGGTCGACCCATTTCCTATGTCAATTATGTTGATATTTCTTTTTATTAATTTCCAGTTTAACATTGCTATAATGTTCGTTTTCTTATTAAATATATTGTAGGTACATTTCACGTTTCAATTCATATTTGCGCATTTATATTAGTGCATAATTTCCCAAACCTTTATCCATAGTAGCTGCGCAATAAATGTAACATTATCATTTCCTTCCTTTTTAATATATGTTCAAATTTCAAAGTAGTTATTCTTTTGCATATTTTTTTCATTCATTTCACATTTACCAATGGTGCTATGTTAGGAGATAAATCAACCGACTCTTCCTAAATAGCATGATGGTTGCTCAGGTGATGTTGAACAGTAGTTATAAATTCGATTTTTGGTTGGGTCAGTGCAAGGAAGGTTGAAGCCGATACAAGTAAACAGAATGAAATCTGTCAAAATTCTCACTTTGCTTCTTGCTACATATTAGGTACAAATGTTGATTCCCAATCCGGAACCTAAGCGACCATATAAATGTTAGATCAGGGTTTCCCAATGTTGTATCTGCTTACTTTTGAGTGATGAAAAATGTCAACAAAATCGGCCCGAAGCACCCCTTTTCCATTCTTAGAGAGATCTAATCATCAAAATCAATAAAAAGGCCATCATGGACCAAGATCCAAACAAATCAATCTTGTTGGGAGGTACTTCCCCTAGCAATGTGCTTGTCAGTCTACCCTTTTTAGATTAGAGCGAGAGAAAGTTCATCTAGTCAATTCTAGTGCATTTTCTGGAGTAGAAAGACAGGCAAGAAGTCGCATTTAATGGCATCTGAATCATTCACCAATAAATTCTAAATACAATAAGAGTAGGGGCATTCTGTAGTATTAGTAAGAGGAGGAAGGGTTAAGGAATTACCCAGTGTAAGATATCAGATTGTCAGAGGAACTTTCCGTTTTAAGTTTATGCCTAAGATTTCAATTTTGAATCTGTGCGTATATATTTATGCACAAGTCCATTTATTTTTAAAATTCAAACAATGTTTTCCCAAAATTTATTTCTTACTTATTATGATTGATTGCACGTTACTTTTGAATTTAATATTCTTATATATATATATATTTACATACACATATATACATATATATACACGTACATGTATATATATATACTCACATATATATAATTTTTCTCTTTGAACATGCATCCTTTTAGTTGGCGCTCTAAAAATTAAAAACATGCGTTGACAAGACTCGAACTTCTAACCTCCACCTATGGAAGTGCATGCTCTACCAACTCACCTAACTTAGCTTTAGTTCATAAGACTAAAAACATTGGTAGCTATTGTTCTTATTTGTCTTTCTCTTAGATCTTTTTTTCCATATTTGTTTTAAAACAACATTTAAAGATATCTTTTTCATTTTAAATTTGTTTTCTGTAAACCATAAGTCTAAACTGATGAGAAAATTGCCATAGACGCAATGATGCTAGTTCCGTGACCAAATTTTGAAAATTCTACAAATTTTTATTTTATTATTTAATTTGAAAATGCGGGGTGTTACATTTTCCCACCTTTAGGAAATTTCATCATCGAAATTTGGTAAGGGTAAAATTGAGTAATTCCTCGCATAATTTACAATCATTATATGTATATCTGATTTTGCAACCATTTGTGCACTTGTACAAAGTGTAACACAATATATTAATACATGAGTGCAATGAATGCCTAAGAAATACCTCCCATATGAATGCAATTTTCTTGAAAATCCTTTTAAAAACATCATGCATGTTGATTCACAAGATTTTTGATTTGAGACAACAATGAAATGAAGATCAAATCAAAGAGTTAGTTCATATATATATATATATATATATATATGTGTGTGTGTGTGTGTGTGTGTTTAGTTGTGTTAAATCAATGTTAAAATCTATCCTCATTATATAATACATATGCATGAAATTTGATTATATATATATATATAAATAGATGGCTAAGAAATAGCCATTACTGGGCAACAGGCCCTGAACCAGTCAACTGGTTCATTTCAGGCTAGTCGACTGGTCAAGCAATTTTGACCCAGTAATGGATACTCTCTGCCTATTTTTAAATATATACGATTTATAGTATTTTTAACCAGTTGAATGGTGATTTACAAACCAGTTGACTGATTCGAAACAACAGTCATTTTTATGAAGAGACATCATTCTTCATGAAGAGATTCCTCTTCATTTCTGAATAGAAATGGGTGCATCTCTTTGATAGAAGTCTTCATAAAGGATCTCTTCCTTTCAACTATTATATATACACTACAAATTTGGTTTTCACATCATCGAATCTTTCCAAATCTATTAAATATTTTCTGATCTACATTTCTAAACTCTTGCACTCTAAAAAGCTCCGAAATATTCAAGTTACTTGTTGAATCATTGAAATTATTTTGTATCTCTTGATTCAATAAGTAATATACTTCCTTCAATCTTCACATACACATTAAATACTTGAGGATAAGATTATAGGAAGGGTGTACTCAATCGTTGGCTATTCAGTGTTGTTCAAGAACACAAGCAGAAGTCAAGCTCTTGTTATTTGTAAAAGTTCTGTGTTGGTGCTTAGGCGGGAAATCCTTGTTGGGGCTCAGATTGTTGTAAACCTGTTCCTCCGATTAAAGTGAGGGTGTTGATAGTAGAATACCAGAAGGAGTCTGGGACTGGACGTAGGACGGGTGATCCAAACCAGTATAAAATTTCTGGTGTCATTTACTTACTACATTAACTTATCTGTGAAATTTTATATCGTTTACTTTTACTTGCATAACTATTGATTAAACAAGTTAGTATATCATAGTCATTTCCGCTATATTCCATATATAAAGATCCTACACTAAGTCACACGACTTTTCAATGAACACATCCTAAATATACTGGCAATTTCTATATGAATGTAATATTTTGAAAATCAAAAATACCTTTTCTACTAATTTTTCCTACACTCTTACAGAGTAAGAGCATAGTCCATTCAATTTTTGCATCCAAACCCTACGAACCAACTTTAGTTTTGCGAATTACATAAAGTCTAATTTTCTGAATTCGATTTCTTATATAGAAAGAGGTAGAAAATGAAAATTTACATATTTTCCATCTACTTTTACAAACCTTTTTTCCCATACTTGGAAAACTTAATTGCTAATTTTACAAAAATTCCTATTTTCTATTCCAAGCACGGTTTGCATAAGAAAAAATTCTTTTCAGTTTCCAAACTTACTTTGGAAGAATTCATTTTTCTTTATTTTTACAATTGTCATGATTGTTTGTTTTATTTTAATTGTTCATCGTTTATCTTTCTTTGCATTTTATTCACAATAATCCTATGTTTTTTTTCCTATGTAGTGATCACTACGAACATCTAGGAAGAAAATATCCAATTAAACCATTCTATTTTTCTAAAATAGAACACTACATAAGAATACAAATCTATATTAAAAGAATATTTCCTATTTCCTCAAAGTATATTACCATCGCATGCCATCAAAGTCTTCTTTGCCACTTTGTACCTGTGCATGTTCTCTTCGCTTCTATGACGGTGCATGCATTTGTAGCATTCCTTTTTCTCTTTGATAGCCTTTTGCACCTCGTCATTCCACCACCACGAATCCTTGGGTTCCCGCTTGCTTCCTCTTGTTATCCTAAATGCCTCAGTGGCGACTCTCCGAATGCAAGTTGCCATCGCATTCCACATGACATTTGCTTCTCCTTCCACATTCCAAGCTCCTTCTCCCATCACTCTATCTTTAAACACCTGTGAAGCATCTCCTTTGAGTTTCCACCATTTCGTCCTGCTAATCTTCGCTCTCTTATCCTTCACCACCCGAAGACGAAACACGCATACCAACAGCTGGTGTTGTGAGATGACACATTCTCCAGGTATGACCTTGCAATCAACACAATCTCGTTTACTATCTCTTCTAGTTAGGACAAAGTCAATCTGGCTAGCCTGTTGGCCACTACTGAAGGTGATCAGATGTGATTGCCTCTTTCTAAAGATGGTATTAGCAATCATGAGATCAAAAGAGAGAGCGAAATTCAAAATATCTTCACCTTCTTGGTTCCTACTGCCAAATCCAAAACCACCATGCACTCGCTCAAAACCCCCGCTAGATGAGCCAACATGGCCATTGAAGTCTCCTCCTATAAAAAGTTTCTCGCTACTATGCACATTCCTAACCATGACATCCAAGTCTTCCCAAAACTTTCTTTTGACTTCTTCACTTAGACCTACCTGTGGGGCATATGCGCTAATGACATTCAAAACTGCCTCGCCAACTACTAGCTTAACTCGGATGATCCTATCCCCTCGTCTTCTGACGTCAACCACATTGTTCTGAAGGTTCTTGTCAATCAGTATGCCTACCCCGTTCTTGTTACGTACTTCTCCCGTGTACCACAATTTGAAGCTAGTGTTCTCCAACTCCTTCGCCTTCTGACCCACCCATTTAGTCTCTTGAACGCACAAGATGTTAACCCGTCTCCTAATCATAATATCCACTATCTCTCTTAATTTTCCTGTTAAGGACCCTACATTCCAACTACCTAACCGAACCCTACTATCGTCGACTAGCTTACTTGCCCCTCGCATCCGCCGAGAAAAATGCGAGGACCCTTGCTCACTTATCACTACACCGGGGCGTCGGTGTAGCGCGCCACTAACAACATAGTAAACATATAAATTTCAAAATTTATAAACTTTTAAATTTTTGAAACTTGAAAAGTTTTACTACACTTACAATTTTTTTCCAAGTTCTTTTTAAAAGTTCTAGTTGTGGGGTTAATTATAAAGTGGTTTCTAACTTTTGCATTTTCCAAACTCTTTGCGTGAAATTACATTTCTTCATCTTAAATTTCTTCTTTACATAAATTTCTTCCAAACTATGTCTTAATTGAAGAATAAGACTGGCGTCACTTTTGCTCCAAATGTGTGTGTGTGTATATATATATATATTCCGAATTCATTTATCTTCTTCTTAATATTTTCTCAATTTACGAGGCCTTACCGTCCAATGCATTAATCTAAAATACCAAAATTTCATATATTAACGCATGGAATTTTTTTTCAAACATTTTGTACACTTCCGATCCACCCTAACCACTCATGGGTCAATAATCCTCAGGCTTCCATAATCATTTCCTAAGTGTACAAAATTGACATCCAACTTTCTACATGTGTCGTTCACCAAATTTGTGGATTCCTCTATGGATGTATAAATATATATATATAAATATATATTTATTTATTTATAATATTTATATTTCAAAATATAAATATGCTCACTCACTATCTATATAGAAATCCTAAGCCTGAGCTCTATACCAGATGTAATAACCCGAATTTTTCTCAAAAATCCCAATCTATCGAAGCTCGGTATGTCTAGTATGCTGCAGAAAAGACAGAGACAATAAATATATCAGAGCATGATAAAACTTCTCACAATGGAATGGACAAAATATAATAATAAAATATAGCCTTATTGAAATTACGACACTATTTAACAAGTGTCCAAAGACTACCAAAAATCTAACATGCGAGTATGTTATGAGGAGTGGGTCAGAATATAAGTTCTGGTAAATAGAAAAATTATACATTCTGAAATAACCAAACGTAAATACTTCGATTACATTTTCTTAATCATTAGATTATTCAAGTTAATAACACTCTAGGCTCTACACACACGTCGCTCCAAGAAAAGTTATTTTTTATAATGCTAATAGATAACACTTTATTTGATAGTGTTACTGGATATATTATTTTTGTTTTATTTAGCGTTGAATGGAACATGTACGCTTCAGAAGTCGGGATCCACCCTTATTTTTGACGGTCGCTCTTTAAGTATTTCCATTTTCCTCTTCCTCAAATTAATCCCCCTTTTCCCTCGATTCAAAGGCGATTAACAATGGCCATTCCAAAATATTTTTTTACGCTTTCATTTTTCTTGGCTCAATCCTCCTGCTTTAACTTCGCGTTTCTGCTTTAGTTTCAAAAAAGACCAAACTCTTCCAGTTCGTGTCTTTAGTCCATGTATCCCTAGACAAATCTTCCATCTCTCCCTCAAATCCACATCTCCCTAAATTAAATCTACGTCTCCCTTCCAATTTCAACTTCTCTCGTTTTAATTTCACAAATCACATTATTACCTCGCCAATTTATCAACTGCCACAACATTCAACGGACGAACATAAAATAAGCGTCGAGATTTCCATTCGATTTGAAGGTTTTTACGAGGTAATAATTTTTTTCCATAGTTACTTGTACTCATCTTTATTTAATGTTTCCAATTTGATCGATCTTACCTTTCTTCCATTAAACTCAAGCGTTATTTATACCTCCAAATTAAGAAGAATCTTTTTTTTTTAAATTTGTTTAGGATGGAAACCGACCTGAATCGTAAAACCTTTCCTCGTGCACCTAGTCTGGTCCATGAGCACCATATAAATGTCTGATCTTATTGTATGCACATGGTAAGCTCTTAACATGTCATTCCAGATTTCGAACCTGCGCCACTTCTACCAAGGTGCATAGTCATGAACCACTGGGCAACAACTGCAGACAAATTGAGAAGAATCATATGTTGGTGTAGTTTTTACAATCTGATTTTTTTGTTACTAGTGACCTATCTTGAGATAATTGTTTACTATATAAGGATTTTCTTTAATAATATTCACTCTTTATTTGAGTTTGTAGCAGTGAACTGTTCGATAAGATTGCAAATTTATCTGGCCCTCTGGCTCAAGTGCATGTTAAAGTTTTTCTAATAGGGTAACTTATGCATTTCTTGGATATGTTTCCGTCCATGTGTTAATTCTTTTCATTTCAAATTTATTTTTGAATGTGATGATAAAAGTTTCAATTAGAGGGCCAGTTGAAGATATCAGTGAGATTTCCTTCTGACCTACATGATATCTCCGTAGATTTCCTTGAAAATGGGTTTATGTGAGAGGCAAACAAAATTGTTTGCCAAACATAGAATCAAACTCGTTTTCAAGTTCATGCCTGGGTAAAATACATGCTAAGAAGTGCATGGAGATTGTTTTTGGCTTATTTACTAAGTTTTGTTTTACTGTCTGGTGTTTGGCTAGCGTCCACAAGTAGGTTTTTTATATGCAGGGAGTTGATGTGTGCCCATAAAAATCACAAAAAAAGCAAAATTTTTATAACAGTTAACTCATTTTATAATAACAATGCTAGTAGTAGTAATAGAAGTAATAATGATACCAATACAAGTAAATACAATCTATGATTTGCCTATTTCATTTATTTTCAGTCAGATATTGGTGGGTAAGCCATCATCATAAAAGGAAAACAAATGTGCAGACATTCGTCATCATTCATCATAAGGGCACTCCCAGCAGTGGGAGTGTGAGTTGAAATGGGAGAGATATTGCCGAACTCGCATTCCAGCAGTTGCGCGATGAGTGTGGGGAGCAATTGTAAATAGCGAGAATCCCCATTTGCAATTTGAGAGTGGCGACACTATACGGATTTTTGAAAACCGTTTAGCATCTAAACGGTTTTCAAAAATCCATTTTCGGTTTAAATCTTTGTTTTAATACCATTCAGATTTCGGATTTCAGAAAACCGTTCAAGGTTTTATTATTAAAATAAAATTTTTAGGCAATGGCTTCCCACCGACTGCTGGATCGGTGGGAGCAACCCCCGCTTGAACAATGGAAACCCACGCTTATTTCCACCAAGCTGCTGGGAATGCTGTAATGCAAGGAAAATAGTATACATAACTTCGTCTGAATTTGCAATGGCTCAATGTCTATCCAGTAAATATGGCAATAGTTCCAACACGTGATGTGGTTCAATCATAAGACCTACATCGAGCATCCAATATATGTTATCGAGTGATTTAAGTCATTTATTATATTGAAAGCTGATTCACAATTGGTATTCAAAACAATTCTCATTTAGAGAAAATAATCTCTTTTGAAATAGCACACTTATAAGAAATCTAGAAATATTTTGATACATTTTTTTATCTATAATGTCTTTTTGTGCTACATTATGTATGATTGGATAATTAGCCATATTGCGTGATCCATCCATCAATTTATCGTTTACATTTTGTCATAACTACCTTTAGTTTTCTGGCCTTATTTTATACACACAGATTCAATTTGTTTTTTAATGATTTTTTTCTAATAAATAAATTGATATATTACTACTGGTGGTCATTTCCAGAAGTTCTCCACCAGTAGTCGTTGATAGCAACACAATTGAATCATTACCATATGCACTTACCAACTAAGCTATGTTTACAAGTCATGTGCACTTACCAACTAAGCTATGTTTACTTTTAATTCCCAGTGAGAACAGACAGATTAATTACCTTGCGTCGGAGACGCCATAGGTATAATTTCCAGCGTTCAGAATTCGTGGCATTTGAACGGAGTAAAACTCGTTGGCGTCCGACGCGTCGGAAGCGACTAAAAACCTCAGCGTGGCATTTTTTGGCTGCAAACGCACCCTAAATAACCAAACATTGGCACTATTATTCCATATAAAAAAGCAAAGTAAGTTGGGCATGAGTGTAGGAATTTGCTATTTTGAGTAATCAAAATATGATTTTTTTTTTATTCAAGTTTCAGTTGAATTGATTATACTTTTAGAAGTTAATGATATATTATAATGTGTGGAAATTTTGTTTTTCAAGGCTAGATTTTAATATTATCTATATATATATATCTATTTATGATAGGAATAAATTCATTTAAAGCTTTTGAAAAGTCCAAATTTCCGTTGTAAAAAATTATTGTATAATAAAGGTTTTTCGTAGTTCATGCTTCCCATGTCTTTATTCAACAGTGGCATATTTATAGAATTATACTTCCATACTTTTCAATGTCTTGAGATCCTTCTTTCATGCTAGAAGATCATTCAAAAGGTATGATATGCTTAGGTCATTTGAATGACATGGTAGTTAGTTCTTATTTGCTGCAAGTTGGTCACCAAAAAAGATATAACAACTGGAAGCTACTTAGTTGTCTTTGAGCAAACCCAATTATAATTGTTTTGAAGGTTGTAGGGGATCCATTCCATACTGTATTGATTAATGTCTATTTGTGGAGAGAGCGATGTCTTCATATAGAAGTGCACAAACAAAATTTTCATGTTGCTTAGCATGTTATTTTTTAGTGATGATCTCTATATCAGTATTAACTTATGCAATTCACTTCCTCAAAGTATGGTGATTACCATTAAAATTATGCTTGACTAATACAAATATTGTGTACACTTAATTTATTCAAAGCAAAATTTTCTATTTTATCCATCTTTTTAACATCTATTTACGATCAGCTGCATCTTGAATTTTCTAGTCATTCATTTGAATTCAACATTTTTTCGTTTATGATCATTTCAAAATATTTTGAATACTGTAGATTAAGACACGTGCAAGCCAATGTTGCTATGGAGTTCATCGCAGATCGCAAGTAAGTAGTTTGCTGAAATGAATGTGTAAAAGAGAAACAAATACATATGCAAGTTATTGCAAATCTATCTATGTTAAATACGCAGTAAGTACATTGCTAAATTGTCTTTATGTTGTTATTTTATATACATATTTGAATTAAGGGACCTAAGCCATGACAGCATAAACTAATTTAGTGGATTATATCATAGGGATTTCAAATAGTGTATTTTTTTCCATCTCAAATTCCCAACAACGTCCTTGATTTTTTTTTAACATATATTACGAATTTACCTAAATTTTCCTCCATTAGTAAGTCAATTTTATAACCAAATATGTCAAACTTTGCATCATAGTTTGTTTAATGAGATTTATTTTTCGAAGAAGACCTAAATGGTTAACTTATTAAATTCCAACCCTGAAAAGTTAAGATAACTGTTCACTACAGTTTGGTGGATTGTCAAGGTAAAGGGTTATAAAAAAAAATATTTGTTTAAAATGGATGAAAATATCGTGCATTTGCTTATTATCTAGGTATATCTTTGTAGTATGTATTGTAGCTTCTTTTACTTTGTTCAAATTTCTGGCTATTCATTAAGCCTGCAAGGCGAAATAGAATAAAAACATAAAACAATAACAATGAAAAGCCCTTTTCAGCCTTTCATAGTTGTTGATTTTTTAAGCCGTTTTAAACATGGATTAAACTCATGAACTTTGGGCATTTTCAGTACTCTATAATGCATAAAGATATATAGTCTAATAAGAGCAGAGTTGGAACAGGAAAACCTAGGATAAAATGTAAATTATTCTTCTGATTTGTTATAAATGAAGCAGTTTATTAAGTTTCTTCTCCTGGTTATGTACTACTGGCAAAGGAGATAGGCAGCGAGTATTTACTTTTCCTATATTCATTGATCTTTTATAAATTTAGAGAGTATAAAACTAGAAACTTTTGTAGGATCCACATTAACCGTTGAGAGGGGGTGAATAGGGTTTATTCCAGTTTTGCGGAATATAAAAATTATCACAGCACAGATCACAATAGAATAAGTAAATACAGAAAATAAATGACACACAGTTTACCTAGCTTCGGCAAACCCCTATCTACTGCTGCATTCCCCAAGTTTCTACTAGGTATTAAAAAAAATATCGTGCATACAACACCTGTACACTCGCGATCCTTCGCTATTATTCTAATTCTACGCTCAAAACCATGTACTGATCTCAAACATCGAGATCAGATTTTCCCTAACTATAAACCCAATAGCTAGAATCCTAATTTAAAGAGAAACTAGAAAATTATAGATTGATTTACAAAAGAAAGAACCACTTAAAGCAAAAATAAAAACAAAACCCCCTTTTTAAAAACTAAGATAAATAAAAGAAAGTTGGTCCCCCTTTTAGCTTTGTCACTTGAAAGAAAAATATGTCGCTTCCTTTTATTCTCTACTTCAACGGTGACACCTGAAACTTTGATGCAAAATGTTCTCTGATGGCTTTGATTGATTCTTGCTTTCTGGTCATTCGATTTGGTCTCTACTTGTGATGGAATCCCAAAAAGTTTGTAAGTACTCTGATTTTGATTTCTCTATGCTTGAATGATTTGCTTGGTTTCGATGATATTGCCAATAGTGAAATGAGTGTTTTTATAGGGTTTTGAAACCTTAATCTCTCTAATTTCATGGGTTGATTTTGTCTTGATATTACATGATACTGGCTTGATGTATTCTTCTGCACTTGCTTGGAATAAAACTTGCTGTGAATACCCATGTTGATTTCTTCAATTCTCTGGAATATTTGGAAATGTTTGATTGAATTTCTTGCTCAATAATTATTACACGATTTCCTGGAAATTATTGAAATTATCTCTCGCCAAATATATTCCTGGAATTCATTCTCTACCAAGAACAAAACCTTTAAATATGTTGATAATTTGATGCGTGATTTTTCATTGATATTTTTTTTCCAATATTCTGAAAATGACATTTTTGCCAAGTTTAGCTCATTGTGAATTTGGAGAATAAATAGCAAAAATATCTCGATAGTGTATTCTGTCAATTTTGAATAATCAAAATGACATTTACATGATTGAAATTCTTTATCAAAATATTTACTTGTCGATTTTGTTGGATTGCATGAAAAAACTTGTTGCCAAATATAAGATGGAACTCTTCACTTCTTTCTGGAAAAAATAAGCTTTCCTAAATTTTGGCTCTTTGCTAATTTTCCTTTGAATTGAAAACGCTGGCCTTCACCTTGTTGTTTATACTTGGCTGATTTGAACAGATGTTGCACTTGCATTCTTGTCACTGCACCTTGCGTATATCTAATAAGAGCAAACACCCATTTTGATTTCTGAAAAAAGCTCTTCATACCATATACGCCAGGTTGTATATTTAAAGATCTTGCCAATTTTATATTTGCTAGGAACGAAATTTATGATCTTTTCTATTTTTGAACAAGTGAATTTTTTATTTGAAGAACCAAACAGTGTCATTTCTTCTGTAACCATTTGAACATGAAAGCTTACTCTCCTGCTCCCATTGTGATTATTCTCTTGAAGCTTGTTTATCCATGCATGTGCATGTTGCACTGTGTTGTTACACTGTGCCTTATCATCGATAACCCTTTGAGCACCTTGTGACTTGTTTTCATAATCCGTGTGTTTGTTTTGCCACACATGTTTGCACTCTTCCTTGTTTCTTTATGATTGTACAACTGAAATTGTGCACATTACACTTGTATACAGTGTTGCTTCACACATGAAATTTTTGTTTCATTTGCTTTATATATTGGCATTTGCATTGTGTCATTTGTGCAAGTTGTGCTTGAAGTGTACTTCTATGTCCCTATTTTTACTGCCTTGTAACTTGTTCACTTGAGCTTTGATCCTAAAAGATATTGACCATAGTCCCTCGTACACTTACTATGTTGTTGCACTTATGTTTGGCAATGATTGTAAGAACATACACTTTACTTGATGCTACATCCTTTCTTTGCTATTTTGCTATGTGAACTATGCACTTTTTATGCTTGGCCTTGCTACGCCATATTGTTTAATTAGTTCTCCCCTTGATGCTTGTCTTATGTATTGTGAAATATGCCTTGTCCATGTTGCACTCATGCCACATGTTGTTGTGTTGCTGTTTTATTGCTGTTTTGCACCATTTGACTTGCATTTACTTTGGATGGTTGTATTTCTGACAAGTTTACTTTGCCATGCACACATACATACACATTTATATGTGTATATTTATGTCATGTTGATCTTGAAGTTGCTTTTTCTTCTTTGTTTCTCGTTTTACTATTATGTGCTTGCACATTTTATTGTCGCTTGCTTCTGGCTTGTTGGTTCATGCTGCACTCACCATTGTCTCTACTGCCATATATATACATGTGTGTGTATGTGTATATATATATGTACACATTGATGTGTGTGTGTGTGTATTTGTGCGTGTGTGTGTGTGTTTATACTATGTTTCTTGTTGAGTTGGTTCACTGTTGTGATTTGTGTGCTTGTCCCTGACCTGATTCATGTGCATGCTTGCCAAGTTATGACGCATGCTGAAATTTGCCTTTTTCAATTGCCTGAGTTGCATGTTTTAACGTTGACACATTGAAGCTTGATACTGCTTCACTGGCCTATGTTGTTGAGCCTTGGTTATGCTTGCTATTTGACCATTTATGTGTCAATGAGCATATTTGAGTTTTATACTTGTTCTCCTAGGTATACAAAAGCGAAAATATTTTTCTATTTAAATCAACAGATCGACTATTTGTTGTGTCGACGCTTGTCAAGATCAGCAAACTACAAATGTTAGTCGTGGCGGGTCTTGATCGACAAACCACTATAGCTGTGTTGAGGTTGATCTGCAAGCATGAGTACCTAGTCTATCTTGTGGTATTTATAGTGAATCACTTGTGAATATCACAAGCAGCCTAGATTCAAACAAATGTGTATATATATTAGACAAAGTCTAGAAATATGATGAGAAACACACCAAAATTCTAAGGCAAATAAAATTTAATATAAACTTATATTTATTTATAGTTAATTCTATTTTTATTCTAGTTTACTGTGTGTGTTTATGTGATAGGCATACATGTGACTAGACTGGATGTGAAGCATTTGACGACTTAGAGTATGTGTGTACAAATGTATATGTGAAAGTGTATATGCATAACTGAGTGAACTGTAGTGAGGAAACTATGTATATGAAATGAAATGTATTATATCACGGTGAAATGTACAATAGTGAAGTCAGAAGTTTGTACTTTTACAAATGTTGAAATAAAATATTTATTTGAATAAAAACACTGTTTGAATATTAAATTTTGTGCAATAACATTTTATTAAAAATAAATATTTATTTCTGTATGTGATGAAATATAGAATAGTATAGATACAAACACATTTATATAATACTATATGTTTGGTATCATCAAATAAAAATCATATTGTTATATTCAACAACCTTTTCGTCCAACATTACTACTCTAACCTTCACTAATCCATGCATTTTTGGATCAATCACATACAATTTTCACCTTTTCCTTTTTTACTTTTCTAAATGTTTGTACAGAATTGTTAGTTGATTATTTTCTCTTTTAAAGTTTGATGTGTACATGTTCCCTTAGTTTTATCTCAAGTTTCATTTCGTACCCATTGCACTACCTTATTTCTACTCATGAGCACTACAACACGCGCTTCGCGTGTGATCATGGTATATGACTTGTACGTGAATTTTGTATATAGAAACTGTATTTGTTTGAACATTCAAGAGAAAATGATTTTACATTATTAATAGTACTAGAGGAAATAACATGAGATGTGATTTGTATCTTGTTTCTTTGCCTATTGGGGTCGAAAGGAAACTATTTATTAAGTAATGATGCTTTATTAATTTGTAAGTGCCGTTTGTGTAAGCTTGATGAATGTACGTTTTTAATTAGAAACAAAATATTATTATTAGATTATAGGCTACAACCAAGGAGTTTATAGGATGAGGCAAAATGCATAAACAGTTGGAGTGTGATTACGAGGAAAAGTTTCATAAATCAAAAGTGAGGTTCAATGCTTGGAAAAAAGAAACTTAAAGCAAATCTATGCAGTGCCAAGTAAGAAGTTCAAAAGCTAGGAAATGTTGATATAGCTAAGAACAGTAAAAAGTGGTGGGGATAGTGAAATGTGAATATGAGTTAAAATTTAGAATTTGGCCTCGGAATGCAGATTGTCTTCCCCTTTTTTGTTTACTTCTGTTTTCTTTCTCTACCTTTTGGCAGTAAACTGACAATAGACAACAACTTAATTACCGCCTATGTCTAACTAGCTACATATTTCTCTGTATGATGTTGCACTAAGCATTTTTAAGTAAATGTTTAGAAGTCTCAAACAACATTTTCATTGTCTCATGTTTTAGCTTAATGACTATTCTAACTTATGTACTATGAAGTGATTTGATTTCATAAATGAACTTACACACACACACACATTAGTAGTTTTCAGATTTGATATTAGAAGACGATTAAATACACATCAATAAGTATGTAAATATTCTTTAATAATAGTTTTCGTTTTGGTATTAACACAGTCTCTAAAAGGTGATTCTCTATATTTTGTTGAAATGTTTGTAATTAATGAGATGCCTTAAATTTTCATGTCATAGACAAGGTATATAAATTTGATTCACTCCCAAGTTTTTTTAGTAACTCCATTGTTAACTATCTTTTGTTATCTAATATTTAATTTGCATTTAACTTTTTTTAAGAAATTAGGCATTTAACTTTAAAAATATTGATATATGTGTGTCATTAATATTAGTTTGCATTCGTGCTTTGTGTCCAAGCAAAGATTGGTTTAAGTTACTGATCGGGTTGTATTTGAATGCTGGTCTTCGGTTAGAGTTCGATCGTCGATTAGGGTGTTTTGGTTCGTGAAGACATGTGTTTTGGTTTGGGTTTATTAGTGAATTAAGGCAGATTTAATTTGAGGAAGAGGTTAGTTGACTCGTAACTATTACCGAGGGTGGTCAGGCAAAGGAGGATTGTCTGGTATTGAAGTTGGAATCACGGTTGGTGGTGTGGTAGTGATGAACTCGAGGGTTGTTTTGGTAGTTTCTGGTGAGGTGATATTGTGGCAATGTCATTAGTAGTAGGGAAGAAAGATTTGTGTTTGGGAAAGTCTAGTGGTTGGTAGGACTTGAAGCGGTGTTGAATTAGTATGAAGAGGCAATTTAGTTTGGTGGGAGAGGTAATTGAAGATTTGGTGCTGGTATGATAAGGTAGTGATGAAGACAGCGCAAAACAATATGGCAACTGTGATGGTGTTGTATCAGTAGTATTTGTTGACAATAGTTTTTAGTAGATGCAGAGACTATCCAATGCGCTTTTTGTCTGGTGGATGAACATGTGGTGAATTTTCTTTGCTAACAGTGAAGATATAGTGAAGGAGTTCAACAAAGCTATTCAGACCGAAAGAGTTTACGTCGATCTATGCGAATACAAACAGTAATTTCGGACACTAACTAATAGCAAATTACCAATCCCCCTCCCCCCCCCGAATTTAATGTTTTCTTCAGCTGCACTATTTGACCGAATATGCTTCGGTTTGTGTAGCATTACTCAAAGGAGTTGGATATCAAAGTGAAGTGAATGTAATTAAGTGAAGGTAGATAAGATTAGCTAGTTGTTTGTCTAGAGAACTAATGGCTTGTGCAAATGCATGTAATGAAGTGATACAAGCGTAGTAGGTTTTTACAGAAGGTTCAGAATTCAAAGTCCGTAGACATACAAACAAACATTTTCAATAATGGAGCCGATGAGTTGAAGCACCACATGGTCAGAAATGATCGATTTCAAGCTGGTAGTTTTCTTATAGAAGGTTCAGAATTCAAAGTCTGTAGACATACAAACAAACATTTTCAATAATGGAGCCGATGAGTTGAAGCACCGCATGGTCAGAAATGATGGATTTCAAGCTGGTAGTTTTTTAAAGAAGGTTCGGAATTCTATGGTGGATTTCAAGCTGGAAGTTTTTTTTACAGAAGGTTCGGAATTCAAAGTCTGTAGGCATACAAATAAACATTTTCAATAATGGAGCCGATGAGTTGAAGCACCATATGGTCAAAAATGATGGATTTCAAGCTGGTAGTTTTTTACAGAAGGTTCGGAATTCAAAGTCTGTAGACATACAAACAAACATTTTCAATAATGGAGCCGATGAGTTGAAGCACTACATGGTCAGAAATGATGGATTTAAAGCTGGTAGTTTTTTACAGAAGGTCCGGAATTCAAAGTCTGTAGACATACAAACAAACATTTTCAATAATGGAGACGATGAGTTGAAGCATCACATGGTCAGAGTTGAAGCATCACATGGTCAGAAATGATGGATTTCAAGCTGGTAGTTTTTTACAGAAGGTTCGGAATTCAAAGTCTGTAGACATACAAACAAACATTTTCAATAATGGAGCCAATGAGTTGAAGCACCACATGGTCAGAAATGATGGATTTCAAGCTGGTAGTTTTTTACAGAACTTTCGGAATTCAAAGTCTGTAGACATGCAAACAAACATTTTCAATAATGGAGCTGATGAGTTTGAAGCACCACATGGTCAGAAATGATGGATTTCAAGCTGGTAGTTTTTTACAGAAGGTTCAGAATTCAAAGTCTGTAGACATATAAATAAACATTTTCAATAATGGAGCCGATGAGTTGAAGCACCACATGGTCAGAAATGATGGATTTCAAGCTGGTTTGGGTGTAAGAAATGAATCATTGTGCAGTGGGAAGAAAACCTGCCAACTCGGTGAAACAAATATATAATATCAAATGATAATTCTTACAACAAGGATCATAAATTTCATATGTAGATGGATTTGCAGAAATGGTATACTTATCACAACAATTAGTGTTTACCTTATTGTAGGTGCACTCTATTAAGATACAAAATAGGATACTGCTTATAATACTTGGAACAATTTATATGAAAAATAGTTGCATCTGTTTTAGAGAAAAATGATTCTTTTTTTTACAGCAACAAGGATTGTTTTACTGTGCAACGTGGTATCTGCACACATATTTGGGTATGTATTTCATAAAGATTAACCATTTTGGGTGTAATTCCACATAAAAAAATGTTCAAATTGATAGATCGTTAATAGATTTCTCGCAAATGTTATTTTAATTCACATTAATTATTGACACTCGTGATTTATTTATATTCTCCCTCATGCTTTCCTTTCCTTTTGTGTTCAAATAGGTTAACTCAGCAGAAGATATAATATAAAATGTAGTTGAAGATACTGCATTGAAGAGTTAAAACTTGCTTCACTCGTGTATGTTTTTAGAGTCTCGGAAACATATCAAATTCAGGCTTTGGACATTAGTTTTCAAATGAAATTTATCTGTTAATCATTTGTTCCACATGTTGATAGTATTGGTCTAACTATAATCAATTATATAGTCTGATAACATCAAATATTAAATTGTTTTTTTTGGTTACTTTGCAGGCTTCAATGTGGAGAAGGTTCAATATAAAAATGTAGTATTTATAGTATGAGATTTTAATGATCAAGAAAAATTAAGGCCTCTCTAGTGGCATTATTTTAATAATACTGATAGCCTAGTATGAGCTCTTTCTCATCTTTTGTTTCGAAATAAAATAAAACATATTTTTTCCCAATTTCCCAATGTTTATAAATTTATTGCGGATCCAGTTGTCAATTCCTTGGACAGTTAAAGCATAGATAAAGCTAGACAAAAATTTCAAGCTGGTTTTTTCTTTATCACAATTATGTGCTCCTTAATCAGTTAATTGTGTATGGCAGTTAATATGGATACATTTGAGTGGCATGCAATTATCAAGGACCCATTCATGCTTAACGGTATCATAATGGTCTTCGCCAACAACCAGATACGACAAGTTCTTAATTCTTATGTCGATCTGATATGTGTTTAATTGTATATTATAAATAATTTTTTTTTTTCATAGCTTGACACATAGGCAAAATCAGAGTTTATTCGATTTGTCATGTTTTCATAATTCAAGAAGAATATTAAGTTTATAATTGTATATATATTTTAGAAACGGGCAACGACATGGATGGATACAAGGAACCTGTGGCCTAAAAGGTGAAGGACTCTATGAAGTCTTGGATTGGTTAGCAAGCATTATTAATGTGACGACCCTAACTCCTCCGTATGAGAAGCCCGGATTGCTTTGAGAACACAGCGCATTAGAACACAAATGATAGAACATTTCATGGCTATTACAACAATTTACATCAGAGTACAAGATATCAGAGTTCCAATAAATAATATACAGTAGGAAATAATATCAGAGATTTAAATTACATTTAAATACATGAATATAATGTACAATGGAAAACATCAACTACAGCAACTGAAAGGAATACACGGATACAAAGCTTTCCGAATATTGCTCGAGCTATAAATCCAGGATCCTGTGAAAACAAATCTGCAAAACCTAAACTACTAATAACCCATGTGGAAAATATTAGCACCCAGAGTTTAAGTTAAAAAAATAAACTCCAAGTCAGTCATGGGACTGGTGTGAGAACTAAAACAATTATTAATCTTGATTTTAAAGTTAGGTAAATCACGGGACCACGCCGTAAAACACGGAACGGATTTATTCCCCCCTGAATACCAGTGCATAAAACAAACAGCGCAATGCTAAACAAAAAAAATGAAGCTATTATAAGACTAGGTCCCATTACACAATGAACGCAGTCGAGGATAGGGTTTTCCCTTATAATAGTTAAATATGCTTAATACACGAAATTTCATCCTTTATTATTACTATAAGTGAAGAAATCAACTTCAAATATAAATGTATAAATCATAGGCGGCGTAGGTACCATTATATTACGTCGCCATATAGGTTTACAACTAAAACCGTAAAATCGCGTATTAGAAATTGGGTATCCATCTATGAACCGAGGCAAGGGTCCGTCCTCACCGATTTCGAGGCACAATAGCAACGCCTCAGGACTCAGACGCTGGAGAGCCCTTGGATCTTCATGGCCGGTCATTCGTCGATGATTGGCAATACCATAAACTATATGTTAGCCGATTCTACCGAACCTCCAAAATGGTCAGTCACGTCGACCAAAGAGCCACTAGGGACTCAAATCATATCCGAGGTATCTCGTTTTCCATCTCAAAGTTTTTCCAATATCCACTTGAGTAAACAGTCTAGGCTCCATAACATGATGTTACTCGTAGGTAAAAAATAACATATGTTCATTTCCATACAGTCACTATCCCATTTTTGTTTCATACCGGGGTGTGAAGCTAACGAATTAATGCTACACAAAGCTATGCTATTTAAAGCCGTGCTTTGATCATCAACCACAAGGCTCTGCTTTTCAACAAAAGCCTTGATCCATGCATCTCAGCATGCCACACTATCAATCCATACGGTACCATGATTTCCACCAATATATAACCTCTAAGCTTGTACGTCTCAGAGAAGGATATTAAGCAAGAGAATAAATTCTTTGCTACCAAACAAATATATATTTAGCAGATATCAAGTAATACAGCATAAATGAATACAATGTCAGACAAACCATTCATTTGCAAGTCCGTTGTGGACCTGAACAAAATCGGAGGCAACTTATTCCTCGTCCCATATGTCCACTATAGGAGCGAGGCCCTCTCATATTCGGTCGATCTCCAAGTACGTTTTGACGATCACCACTTATTACCTTGTCTTAGGTGTACATCCCAATCAAGATATCAGCAATCATCCAAATGATGTGAAGATCTCCGGTCTTCAACCACCGTCTTCATATCATCGACATTTAGTCGCGGTATCAGTTATTCAGAATGGGGTTAAACCCGATCTTTCCGTATAACTCGTGTACCTTATAATCAAGTGCTATAAAAACACATCATATGCCTCATTCCAACTCAGAGTATTATTTTATTTAAATATTCACATCTTTAGGGGAAGGTTTCCATTAATTTTATCAAATATAAATTCTTTTAAATTTTCTCTTTAATCTTCCTTTGGATATCGTTTTCAATAGATTTTATTAACTAGTCGGGATTAGCGAACCTTACCATAGTAACCATTTATTTTATTAACCTAATCCCAACCTATTTATCCTATGGAGCAAAACCGGTAATACTCCATATCTAACACCACGGAGTTATCGGTAAAACTAATTACCATTTCAAGTTCAAATCTAAATAAAGATTTAACTATTGTCTGGAGTAAAACTGGTGATACTCCATTCTCGAACATTTCTTGAATTCGGTAAATTTAATTACCTCATTCTCTTTCCAATCTAATTAAAGATTCATTAAGACATTATCTTGGTTTTAATCTCAAAAATCATCACTTTATGATTATTCAACTTTAGGAAAATTAATCCTTTCTTTAACTGGGTTAAAGAACCAATGTCATTTAAAACACAGTTCACAATATACCCAAATCATATTCCATTAAAATGGAATCTTCAAGGAAATCTAATTGGTATAAACTGATATAAATTTCCGTATCAGACTAATAATATAAATGGAATAATGGCAACGCCTTTTAAATTCCATATATAGTAACCGTCTTCATCCACAGAAGCTCATCTCGATTATTATTGAATCAATTCCATTCAATTCCAATTTAATGTATTAACTAGAAAAGTTTTCTTTGGAAAATTTCCACTAATTCTTAATTAAAAGATTTATAAATTCTAAATCATACTTCACTGTTAATTGGGTTTTAAGGACAAATGTTACTTAAAACATCATTCACAATGAACCATAAATCATCTTCCATTTAATTCCAATTTATAATTATAAACTGGAAAACGTCTTTAATCTTAGTTAAAAGATTTCTTCTTTTCTCAATGGGGTTTAAGAACGGTGTTATTAAAGATGACATTCACGACAAACCTCGAAATCCAATTTGATATTAAATACAAGTCTCTTAATAGAAAGAATATCGGCTTATATTCAATATCAAATTATGAAACCAACAAATATCGTATTGGGAATAACGATATCTATATATTCCAAATTCCTCAAAATATCCGTTTAACCACAGAATCCAATATCGAAATATCTCGAAGATAATTTCCATTCAAATCCATTCCAATTTATATTGGGAAAATTCTGATTATATTAAAACCATTTCAATTCTTTTAGTTCTTAATTCTAGTTATTAACTAGTTCGTTCTGATAAAAATATCATTTACCTTTACAAACGTGGAATATTTTACCCAAACTCTTTCCAAATCATTTACTATGATTTTACATAATTTATTCATATTTTTAATAATTTTAATAAGACCCTTATAGTCGGTTTCCAATAACGACCACCGAACTACATCCATAGCGACCTTTTTTGAAATTGATTTGGACATAATTTGAAATCCAGTTGTTCAAATCAAAATCTAATATATTCATTTGAAAGATCTTTTCGATACGAACCCAACGGTTCTAGTTTTAGGAGAATCCGACGGTCGGATCTCCCATTACGACTATTCGAAATCAATGGTCGAAATTCGCGAGCGCGATCGCTGCGCGACGCGTTCTATTCAAACCATATATATAATATATTTCATCCATTTCCAATTAAAACATATTTTATAAAACGTTTATAAATTCGTTTTAAAATGATTTTAACTTCATTTTCAATTTTAAATTAAAATTGAATATTCCATATCATTATAATATTTAAATGCTAATATTTCCAAAATATCAGATTTTGAAATCTAATCTTTTCGATATTCATTATAAAACGAATAAAATTGATTCATAAACCCATTCAAGTAAAAATGGCGGTTAACTACTTTACTCGGCTTCACATTTCAATATTTTTGTGTCCGTTCAAAATTGGACATCAAAATCACATTTTTATTCTCTCCTGAATACTACTAAAAATAGTCGTTTATATTCTGAATCGGAATGCAACTCAATCAGTCACCATATAATTTAGGTTATATGGATTTCATAAATCGCATGTATTCAACAATGATGATAAACAATCATTAAAAATTCTAACAACACCCAAAGTGTATTCTATAACCGTATAAGCATTAAAATAAATAAATAACGCTTACTACAGTCTGTCAACCAATCGATTGACATATAACTAAATATTGGGATTAGCGTATGTCAAATATCATCCCAATAACCGTGTGGGGTTTCAACTAACAAATACTGATTATTATTTGTGTAGTTAGGCGATGTGTAAAATTTATCGTCCCAATCAATATCAGTTAAATAGATGTACATAAACAAGCCGTCCGACTTGTAAATGAATATTTACTTCAATTTATTTTTATGAAATTTTATATACCTTTTATATAAATAATTTATACATTTCAATTTCAGAAAAATTCGGCATTATAACAGCGCGATATTAGAACCGGAATAAAATCTAGCATTATCCCTCTCCTGATACTGGCTCGCGCCATACACAACAATCAATCAATCCAATAATTCCATAATACAATTAATTTTTCGACAACACAATCATATCACACAAATCATCCATGGTTTAACAAAAAAGTAGTGACAAGAGCTACTAAGCCCCATTTACAACCTATTATATGATAACAGAATGAAAATAGTTTAAGTGAGGGGGTTCTCATGTTGGTTTCCACTCCGCCACTCTTTAATTGACGATTCTAAAACTATTTGGATTTGAATTCTCCCCAAATTCAAATAAGCTCCAAATTGAACCCAGTCAGTTTTGTTGTGAAGCTGCTGACTCCACGATCGCAACGGATCCTGTTTCATTGGATTTCGACATCGTATGAGCAAGTTGTGTAATTTTAAAGGTTGATGAATTTTTTTTCAAATTAATAAATTAATTAATTAATAAAAAAATTAACCTTCTTCCTCCAATTGTACAAGCCGCGTGTTCAAAACCAGGTAGAAACTAGGGTTTGATTTTGCACTGAAACCACGACACCTTCTGATGATCGGACTTCACCACGACCTTCACCAAGGAGAGTCGCACCTATGCTCAGCAAGCACGTCGAACTCGGTTGTGAATGGACACCGGACGTGACTTTAGGTGGCAATTTCGAGAAAAATACTGAACGATGAACGATTCCACCCATTGGATTGGTAGATTGTAGCGAGCTCTTCAACAATCGTTCAGGAAATTTTACAATTCATAGCGTGGATTTGCAGATTGGAGGGGTTTTTTTGTCTTGAACAGTTTATTGTGTTTGATTTCAAAAGGTGATTTTTTTTTTGCTGAAATGAATTTAGGGTTTCGAGAATTTTTGATTGGCCAGTATTTTTTTTTTTATTTAATTCCAAAAATGTTCGTTTTTACATCCAAACTCCAAACCAAACCCAACGACTATTGTTTCTAGCTAAATACCTCCATTTCGGACCCAATGGGATATGTTTCGTAAGCCAATTCAACTGTTTCGATCAGTTTTCATCAAAATTAAAATATAAATTAATATAACATTCAATATTGAATTTGAACATACATTTTAGTTTATCGGGGCCACACACTGACTCCAAAAATTATATAAAAATTAAATCTAGCTATGTTTTGACGATATTGTCCTAACAAAACTAATTTCGTCGAATTCGGAGACCATTTGATAAATGGCCTTTTTTCAGTCGATTAAATTCAGACTGAAATTACCAAACACATTTAAATTCATTGCGCTCACATATTAATTCCAAAAATTATGAAATTTGAAACCTAACAATAATTTGACATTCCGGATCCAACAAAAGCGGTTTCGTCGAAAATGGAGGTCATTTACAAAATGACTATTTTTAAAGGCTATATACATATTAAAATTTAATTAAATTCCATACCGACTATTTTGAATTTTAAACTGGACATAACTTTCAATTTATATTATGAAATATCAGTTTCTTACATTTATTAGAAAGATATTATAAAATATTTCTGGTTTTACTAAAATTCGATTTATTTTGAATTCTGTATTTTCAATTGAAGTTTAAAACCGAATTTTCAAACTACCGTGCCATTACGAGTCCGTTTTAATTAAATTTTAAATTCATACGTTCTAAATTTGATTTAAATAATTTTTAAATTGTTAATTATTAAAATAAATCGTTTTAAATTGTTATAATCCATTGAATCAATTAAAAATAAAATTTTAAATTGGTTCAGAAATTCCGGGTTGTTACAATTAACCTTGATCACTACTATTTGTTTCACTTGATGTTACTCATGTGATTCTAGTCAATCATGATTTGCTTCATCCGAGGCCCTTCCTACGGTGGAATTTAATCTTGCTGTGTCTCGTGTGGTAAATCACATATGACTTCTATTAGAGTATTTCCTTATGATTTATTCTTATGTAATTTCAGATTAAGTGAACTAGGTTTATTTTATTTTATTTTGCTATATAAAATATGTGATAATGGTGCTCACCTTCTTATACAATGTCACATGTGTAAGTCCTTTGCTTATTGTTTTATTTACTTTGGATTTTGTACCTTTACATAACAACATTCAAGTTGACTGTGTATGTCATTTCATTTTATCTCTCTAGAATTTTTGTAACGACCCAGATTTTTCGATCATTTGAATTGGATATTTAAATTGGTTTTAAATATTATATTTGGAATGTTAATAAATTTTAATATTGAATTTGTTTATTTAACGATAACTGAACATTTAAATTATATTTAGATTATAAAACGAATTCGAAATATAGCGGTAGTTTGTATAATTTAATTTTGAACTTCAATTGGATATATAGAATCCATTATAAGTCAGAATTCTATGAAACAAGAAATGTTAGGATCAATTTGATTACATTTTTCTAATGAAAGAGAAAAATTGAGATTTCGTTCAATATATTATAAGTTATATCAAAATCAAATTTTAAAATAGTTGTTATGGGTTCATTTATAAATTATATTGTTGATTTAATATGAATTTGAATAGAATTTGGATATCATTCATGACAACACAAATATTAAATGCTCAGTGAAAACAGCGGTGAGTATAACAGCTAAATAAAATAAATGTATCAGATCAAACCAAAGATAAAGCAAAATAAAATATAAGTTATTGAAATATCATGTAAAATATTAATTTCCAAGCAATGAGATGAAGCCTACCCTAAATAACATCATACTTCGTCCTTAAGTGAAAGCAAAACCGTCCTTTGTATTTCTGGAAACGCAGGTAACTATCTTACTGAGGTAACCTTTACATGAACACTATAAAGTGGAAAAGAAAACTCATGTATGTAAAATCAATCACACAGTATTGAAATAAAAAAATATAAAACACTGCAGCTTCCATTATATAAAATATATACATAGCCACGGAAACACACAGTTATTCTGGTTCCTACCTATATTTGCTTAAGCTAGGAATACCCGTCTTTTCTTCCGTCTACATGAGAGAACAATTCAATACAAACCACACCCTATAAATTAAAGATGCTCATCCCTAAATCCAGACGTACAGCCTGAAACAGAACATCACCCTGCATATGAAAAGAAACAGGCTGCTACCCTTTCACAATAAGCTAGCCTATGAACACCACTGCTGTCTATCTCTTCATGGCATCACCGTCAACTAACACATGCCATCAAAAATCAATACACATGCACAGCCACCCTACGTAAAGTAAACAAGGCCTAACCAACCCTATAACATCTACATAGCCTAATTAAAATCTAATATATATTATATGTTGCTTGGCTACCAAAGAGTAAGCTGTCTTCCCATTTGATTTAACAAGATTTGTACAGGACAACGCATTTCCATTGAACGAAGAAAATACATACATTGCTCATAGAGCTTGAAAATATAAAATATGTGCCTCCACTCTTAAGTTTTAAGCTACTCTGCTTCAAATATAGGAATGGCCACAGCTAACTCCTACCCTAAGAAACACACTGGTGTAGCCTACCTATATCTTTCACTTCAAAATTTAAAACCTGCACATGGGTCTGCTACCATATCTCTAACAAACGCTCATTCCACCCACTGAAAACTATCTGCAGCCTATATAACAGCTTATATACAACATGCCTGTACTCACGTTTTCACTTTAAGTCAGACTCTATTTTTTGCCAACTCATGTTTTCACTTCATGATAAACTCTTCTTTCTGCTCACCTAAGGAGACTGTATCACCGTAGCTTGTACCATTTGAATTCGACGTCGATCTTATCCCCCCACGTTCTCAGCTATATATACATGGTAGCGTCTCAGTTGTTTCTCACCAATAAAACTGCTTTATACATTTCCTCCTACAGAATTACTAGAAATAAAACAGTAAGAGGGAAGAATCAACAAAAAGGTAAAATGCAGATCTGCATATACTGGAGAAAGGAGATCTAACACTGTCGGGGAGAAGTTTTATGCGATGGTGTTCTATGGAGTTGAGCTGCGGTTTCAGTTGGAAGATCGGGTGTATGCCAGTGACGATGAGGGGATTTCTGATGGTGAAGTAGCGGGGTGGTTGTCGAGAAACTGTGGTGTGGGAATGGGGAGAAGAGTGGGAAAGGATACGATGCATAGACGGACTTGTGAGGGGATTAACACATGGGGATTTGGCAAAGTAACTGCAAACAGCGTGGAGGATGCTCTGAGTCGTGATCTGCTGGAGTGATGCGAAGGCAACTTGTTAATGACGAAAGGAGGGAGAGCGTGATGGGAAGTGAGTTGGTGATGATGGCATGGGATTTCATGGAGGAACTGTTATGTTAGACCATCCCCAACGCGGGGTGGAATATGGAGCAACCCACCCCCAACGGGGGGTCACCACGTCGTGTCCGGGTTGCTTTGGCAACCCCGAAGGTTGCCAAGGCAACCCGGTCGGTTGGTTTGTAAAGCAACCTTATCCGGCTTTTTAAAAGCCGGATAAGGGAATCCGGCTTTAAAAAAGCCGGATAAGGTGGAAAAGTTTCCACCTTATCCGGCTTTAATAAAGCCGGATAATCGTGTGGTGTGGATTTAATTCCACACCACACCACGGATCGCAATCCAACGATTGGTGATTGCGATCCGTGTGATTACTTTATCCGGCTTAAAAAAAGCCGGATAAAGTAATCAAACGAACCCCACGCGTTGGGGTGGATTGCTTTGTTGATGAGACGGATTTGATGCATCCCAACCAACAGCGCTGGGGATGCTCTTAGGAATCAGGATTGAGGAAATTATGTTTTGGGAAGAAAGGAGCTGGGTTGGTGGGTAAGTAAGTGTGAACGTGGGGTCTTCATGGCATTGGGCTTTGGGCTCGCAGAAGAGGGGAAAAAAGATAATAATAATAATAATAAAGAAGAGAAGTGGCGAAAATAAAGTAACAGGTTGGTAGGATAAGGCAGCGAAGTGTTAAGTAGTGGTTATCTGTTCGTATGGATAAGTAAAAAGAATATATATATATATATATATATATATATGGTGAAGTGGCATTCGAACCTGTAGAGAGTGGGGAGTTTTGTTTGAGAGGATTGGGAAAGAATAGATTCTCTTGTGATGTTGGTGAAGTTTAGCAGCAGAAACATTTGGAAGGAGTAAATATCACTTGGAAAGATGAAGACCAGCTGTAGCATGCAGCTACATGGAAGTTGGGCTGAACGTAAACCAAGGGCGAGCATGAAGAATTTCTGGACTGTTGAAGTGCGCCACTGGACCGTGATATTTGGGAGAGCCAATGGGGTACAATTTAAAGTTTAAATTTTATTTAATACTTAAATAACTTGTTAATATGGTCAGTATAATAGGAAGAATGTAAATTAGTTGTTAAAATTTGAACCAATTTCAGCTAAGGGTCTGGAGTTGCAATCGTAATTTGAAATGAAGGAAACGGTCGGTTATTTTTCGTTAATCAAGAAATTAGTTCGGACGTATTAAAAACATATCGTATGTTAGTTAAGGGGAAAGCAAATATATTTTTGTTCAAAATAAATCATATATTATAATATGTGTAACTCGTACATAGAATCGAACCAAACAGGGAGTGTGGGACCGTACTGACAAATATAACATTTAGAAGCTGGATCAGACGAAGTTGAAAAGCATCCAAAACAAACCGTGTTAACGACAGAACTAAACCAAGGTGAGTTAAACTCACTCAATTCCCCAACTTATTATTATTATAAGTCGGGTTTATTATTTGTATGCCTTATTTGCTGCTGGTTTGTTGATTTGATGATTGTTTGGATGCTGTTAAACATTGTTATATCGTTCATTTAAATTAAACATTGTTTAATTTAAATAAAATGACATCGTTAATTTTAACGATGATTTCCAAACAGGTACTTACCATGTTGGTTACATTTATAAAAATATAAACATATGCAAATTAAATTGGACGCTTGAATAGTTGCTATTAGTTGGTCGTTATCAGTTAAATTTATTGTTTATCGTCATCATATGAATGGTTGAACCCATATGACTGGATTATTGAATTGGTTATTGATTGTTAAACCCAAATTCAACATTTTTTTGATTATCAACCAGTGGGTGATATTGGTTGAGGAGTTTATAGCAGATGGCCAAATACAAACTGTTTTCTAAAGATTGATTTGCCGACAGGTGAATCGATAGAAATGTAGTTATGAAAATTATTTATAACTAGAATATAGATTTTTAAATATATTATTTTAATTGGGTTTTATAAAAATGAAATAAACCAACCATATACACATTGATTATTTTATCGACCAATCACCATTTTTGGTACTAAAATCTATCCGTGTGCGAAGCACGTGCATCATCTCAATTATGAAATGACCTTATAAAGATGATTCCTATATTTACCAGACTGATAAGCAAGTAAGCGGATATTAATGAGATGTTTAATAACCAAGGTAAATTGTGTAAAATGAGATTATATTGATTTGATTACTATTTATTTAATAATAATCAAATGGAATCATTTTAATTAATTTAATTTGAAACTAAAGGTAAATGGAAAGACGAACTGAGATTTGGGTAATGAGCAAATAATGTGTAGAGTTGGCTAAGTCAACTGGGTTACTCGAAATTGAATTATGTAATTAGTTATTAATTGAACGAAAATAGTTAATGGATAATTAAACCATTTTTAAATGCTGATATTTGTTAAATGATGATGAAAGTGGAGATTTTGAGATTAAAAGGAATAAGGGGGTTTATGAAACGATAAGACCTATTTATAATAAAATGATATATTTAAAATGAATTATAGTAAGGATAAAATAAAATAAATTTATATTGTGGTTTGAAGCAAATTCTTATTGAGACTTTATCAGATTTGTGATACCCAAGATTTTGTGAAGTTAGAAACCCGAATTTCTATTGGATACATATACTATTGAAATGGGTTGTTAGGAATGACATTTGAATAAAGAAAAAGCCAGGTTTTGATATTCTAGATTATAACTTACCTGTGGATTACTTGAGGTAACTGATTTTTGGATATTAATCTAATGAAGGTTTGAAATGGAAATGAAAATGGAATTAGAATGAGTTGAATTACCAATATACGATATAGATTCACTATATTAATTTAAAAGATGAGTTTTCATCAAGATATGATAAAAATGGGATTTATTTTGATATTGGAAATGAATATGTGGTTTTGGTATTGCAACTGATATCATCTTAAAATAAGAACGTTGTTGATCAAGGTTTGGAAGGTAATTAAATACCCCAACTTGAACGACTTCGGGATTATCGGAGGATGGTATTAGTTGTGATGGTAAAGATATTAGTGTAATTTATTTTGGGAATAATAGTGTAACATTATTTGAAAAACTTGAAATTATATAATGGGATTTTGAAATAAAAGAAAATAGAAAGGCTTGAGGATATGAAACGATGTTTTCATAGTAAAGGGAGAAATGAAAGAGATTTGTGAAAATATAAGAAGACGAGATTTGGAATGAATTTGTTCTAAAAAGGGAAGTGACGATCATGGGATAAAATAACGAAACCAGGAGAGATATTATAATGATTGTTTACGATGATAAGTTAAATCGATTTTTCAAACGATAGAAGATAAGTAGCAAATGACTGAATAATATTTAACGGTATAATCTTAAGATATTTTCTTAAATATATAAATGAAATTATTTGAGAATATTTACATAAATAAATGGTTTGAGACTTTTAATATAGTAAAATTGATATACTATTTTTAAAGGCCAAGTGATGCTATATAATAAAGCAATGGATCTGTTTTATTTTGATGATTATTTATTTTGGTAGTTAAATAACCGACTATCAAAATCATACCCAATGCATTGTTGGTATGGAAAGACGGGATCGAATTTATTTTCGAAAACCATTCCGACCAATAGAAACATAAACGAAGAAGATATTCGATGCTGATCGAGATGAAGCAATGAAGACCGTAAATCTTCATGAGCGGAGGAACTATTGTTGAATTTCTCTGGCAGATCCCCAGAGATATTTCGACAATGATTCTATCGTGATTGGAATCTACGGTTTGCAAGGACTACTCACTACTGATCCGTGGGGTGATTGCTATATTGGATGCAGTAGGAGGGTGCCTTCGGTTCATCCTGTTCCTGGATGACTGGGATGGACGATGTGAACGGTGGCCAGATGTTCCAAAAGTCGATTATAACCTCATGCCTCATCAACTGGGAAATGACAAAAATCGGGCAAGCAGCATGGTATGTGGGTCGCTCCCATTAGGATGTATAATCACCTATCTAGAGAAATTCCTTTTGCTTCTTTAATCTATCAATGATGTCCCTTTTCGGGAAATGGTAGGTAGCTCCCAACCGTTGGTGATATACATTCGATACACTCAAGCGAAATGAGTGGTCGGTCATGTGTGGGCCGGGTTGCAAGACGTTCTTGTAGAACCCAGTGTATTTGCCTCTAGAGATACACTATCGGCAGGTGGTTCCATACCTTGTCATAGTCAGAATCCAGTCTCCAATAAGCACTCGCGGTTTTGTTTGTATACTATATATGTGGAGCGTGAGATGCAAGCGTTCTGCTAGATTCTATTTATTTGTATTTAGACATTATTATAATATCAGACAAGTATTGATTTTCAAAATGTTTTGGGTTATCGTGAGGTAAAAACCATTTGTATTTATGTGTAGATTTGGTCTTACTATTATCCTTTCTTTTAAAAAGATTTTAACTCTAAAATCAAGTTGGATGCTAACCATAAACTATGCGAGTTTTTCTCACTCTGGTTCACCTGCAGACTGACTCGGTGTTTTGTAAATGCTTGGGTTAGACCGGGCTGTACAGTTTCAAGTTATCGGATGCTGTGAAGTACAAAGACGAGCTGAAGATGTGCAGATGTATGATATTATCTAGTATTATTCCGCTGTGTGATGTATACAAGGACAGACTATTATAACTGTCCCAGTGTATTGATGTTCTCGGATGATTGTAAGTTTTTATTTCAAAGCTCTCTATAAAGTTATTTTTATATTATATTTTGTTCCGCTACGATGTGAGACTCTGTATTGTGTTGGTTTCCTTATTCTTCTATTCTTCTATTTCTTTCTTTCTTATCTCATCCTCTAATTTCTTTCTAATAACGGTCCGGTGTTTTCGATGCTTAAATATTCGACATGGTGTTTTATGTCGATTTTCAGGGTTGAAAATTCCAGTTCGTTACAATTTTGTTCACTCTTCACTTGGGTTACAAATTTGACAGAATATAAGATTTGGAACACATATAGGTGATGATGATATTCTATTGGTTGATAGAGATATATGGGTTTATTTTTGTGTTAGTATTTGTCATATAAGGATTTCAAATTAACAAATTTTGACTTCATAATTCATTTACTAAGTTTCCCATGCTATATTTTACGTATTGCAATAGTTTTTCTAACAAGATATCACTATAAAAGGGTTTTTTAATGAAATGGAAAATGTCCTATAATTTTGGTCTAGATTTGTATTTTTCCATCAGGAATCTATCAATAATATGGCACTCCAAATCATATATAGCGACACAAACACACACACAGGCACATATCTACAGTGTACATGTGGAATTGTTTACTGGATCCACCTATTAAATTATTTTCTTCTTATTATATTTATTTGCAAACTTGTACTTTTTTTTCAAGTTAAACCTATTAATGTTGATAAATTATCAATCATAATGGAGATTAATTCATATTTTATTAACGCTTTTAACAACCCGGATTTTCGAACAATTTATTTCAAATATTTAATATGGCTTTAAATATTGAGTTGATAATATAAATGGATTTTTATATTGAGTTATCAATTGAATAATCGAGATATGATTTATTTTAAATATATATAATTATCGTAATACGAGAATCTGAAATAATTGAATTCAAAGATAAAACTGAATCGAAACAATTCAGATAAATGTTAATTGAATATAGATGATAATAATAAAAATAATATATTATCGAGGAATTATTTGTTTTGAATTTAAATTATATTAAATTAATATGGTTAATTTTTTATATATGTTTGAACCAAATTTTATAATCTATTCTGTTGAGTTCAGAATAGTATTATAACTTTGAAAAAGTCAGTTGATATGTTAAAATAGCCATTTGTGATTTTAGGTTTTGAATCCCGATATATTTTAAACGGATAAGCTAAAAGTCGAATCAGAAATCAAATCAGTATTTATTAAAAAATAATAAAGATCTCTTTATATCGAATCGATTTAAAAACAACATCAAATTGATTTAAATAATGCTTGCACTACAGTAGATAATCATTTAATATAACGTAAGTTGGTTCCCCCTTCGTATATAGATACGCGATATTCCCTTCCTTTTCCTCTTTATTCTTGTTTTCCTCTAGTTAAATTCTCCTGAAGAAAAATTAATCCCAAATTCTTTAAATAAATTCAAAAAAAATTATAAAACTGAATCCTTTCTTTTTAAAAGAAATTGAAACAATCACTTATATATATATATATATATATATATATATATATATATAGGATCAAGAGCACCCCAAATAGTGTAGCACCCCTTTAGCCCCCTGATTTCCACCACACATTTCCGTTTCTCTTTCCTTCCACTAACTCTCTCTCCCCCCACTAACTTTTTTTAATATAAATGTGTGGCTATTAATGGGGTGCAATTGGGATGCTCCCAAATAGGGATGCCATGGAACCCTCCTCACATACATACATACACACACACACACACACACACACACACACACATATATATATATATATATATAATCCCTCGAACAAATCAAAGGATCGAAAGCTTCAATCAACGGAAAAATGGCCCCCATATCTCACCCCAATATATCGAGCTTCCTATTGAAATCAATTGATTCTTCGAAGTAAATAATAAAGAAAAGAGGCAGAGATTTAAATCGGGTATCGCTTGGCTTGGGAGCTAGAGAAGATCGATGGATGAGTGAAGTCGTGATTCGTAGGAGTGAGGCTTCAATATGTAAGGTCGTGTTCAACGAGAAGTGTCATCGCAGTCAGTGGTGGGCGATTTAAAAGTCATGAGCCTCGTTTAGGGCTGGAGTTTCAAAGCGATATCGGTTCGGAGTTGATAGTTCAACAGCAAAGGGTCTGACCATGAAACTGGGTGGAGGCCGACACTTTGTTTTGCTGAGAGGAGGATGTCGGTTTACTTTTTGAACTAGGTATGGAGTTGGCTGAACTTAGAATTGAAGGAGGAAGGTGTAATGACCGGTATTTTTTAGGATTTAATAATTAATTTTATTTAATTATTTAAAAAATTATTTGGTTGTAGCGACCCGGGAATTTCCGACGCTCGAATCCAGACACTAACACGTCTCGTGTCCAAACTCAAGGATCGAAAATCCAGAAAGCTAATAGAAAGAAGTTAGAGGGTGAGAAGAGAAAGAAAGAAAGATTAGAAGAATAAGAAGATCAGAATCTCACAGCGGGATGGACAAAATATAATAATCAATAATACTTTATTCAGAAAGAACTGTATATATGATTACAACATCAGAGTATACATTCAGATCAATGCACAACGGAAACAAACTAGTACCAGTATATATGGAATACGTCTCGACTTCGACTCCTTCTCTGGAACTCCAAGCGAAATCTAACCTGTAAATATACTCGGTCTGACCCGAGCACATTTCATTTAAAACAAAATTCACCCGGATCAGTCTAGAATACTTTCAATGATAAATTCATACAGCAACCAACTTGTTTAACTTTGAAATCCTTTTGAAATAAAAGGATAATAGTTAGACCAGTCTACACATAAACACGAACGGTTTTTACCTGACTATAACCCAAATCATTTTGAAATCAATACCTTATTATGATATTATAATAGTGTCTAAATACAAGTAAATAGAATCTAGCAGAACGCTTGCATCTCACGCTCCACATATATAGTATACAATCAAAACCGCGGGCGCTTATTGGAGACTGGATTTCCAACTATGACAAGGTATGGGACCACCTGCCGATAGTGTATCTCTATAAAAGAATACACTGGGTTCAACAAGAACGTCTTGCAACCCGGCCCACACATGACCGACCACTCATTTCTCTTGAGTGTATCGAATATATTGCCACCTTATGACTTTTTATCGCGACCACCGTAGTTCCCGGGAGATGCAGAAATGAAAAGAAGAAATAAATATGAATATTCTCTAGATGGTGACAATACACCCTAATGGGTGCGACCCACATATCATGTTGCCTGCCCGATTTTTGTCATTTCCCGGTTGTGAGGCTTGAGGTTATAATCGACTTTTGAAACATCTGGCCACCATTCACATCGTCCGTATATGTCATCCAGGTACAGGATGAACCGAAGGTACTCTCATACTGCATCCAATATAGGAATCACCCCATGCACCAGCAGTGAGAAGTCCTTCCAACCCGTAGATTCCAATCACGACAGAATCACAGTATATCCCTATGGATCAGCCAGAGATTTTAAGCAACTCTTCCGTTTCATGAAGATCTGCGGTCTTCACTTGAACTATCTCGATCAGCGTCTTCAACGTATTCGCGCTTATTGGTCGGAATGGTTTTCGAATATAAATTCGATACCGGTCTTTTCGTACTAATAATGTTGGGTCAGATTTTGATAGTCGGTTATTTAACTATCAAAATAAACGACCATAAAAATAAACAAATCCATTGGTTTATTACACATCATCATTTGGCCCTTATAATATATTGGTTTAAATGTGTTATATTCTCAAATCCCTTTTACCTATATACCTAGAATTTTTTTTAATCATATCTAATTAATCTTCAACTAACATTTCAAAATATTGCTATAACATTTCCTATTACGTTATCGATTCAACATATTATAATGACATCTTCTTTGGCTTCGTTATTTGAACATCAAATCACTACTCATCCCTTTAGAATAATCCTATTTAAATCTTATTTCAATACTTTGGAAATACCATTATATTTCCACAAATCTCCTTTTATTTCTTTTATTATGGGAATATTGTTCCATATCATCAAGCCCCTTTTATTTCCTTTTATATCGGAATCTTATTATATATATAATTTCAAGTCCTTCAAATAACGTTACACTGCTATTTTCCCAAAATATATTATTCTAACATTTTCACCATTACAACTAATATCATCCTTTGATAATCCTGAAGTTGTTCAAGTTGGGGTATTTTAATTACCTCTCAGACCTTGATCAATAACGTTCTAAGATAGATATCAGTTGTAATACAAAATCGATACTCATTTTCCATATCACACCCAAACCCACTTTAATTCTATCTTGATGAAATATCATCTCTTCTTTAAAATAATCTATATCGTATCTTTATAACTTATCTCGTTTAACTACTCTCTTTAAATTTGTGAACTAATTTAATAAACAATTTCAGTTAACACCGTCAACTTGTTCAATCCTAAACATGACTAACCCGTTAGTCAATCGTTATTGATCTTGCCATTTAAACCAATTAATAATGAATTAATCTAAATAATTCTATTCACTTTGGTTCTTATTAAATCAATATAAACCCATTCTAATTGTTACGTTAATTCTAGTCACTTGAATTAGCTAAATAAGATCGTTTTTAATAATCACTTAATAAGCACATGCTTCGCGCATGGTAGATTTTGATTAAACCAATCAATGTACAAATATGTGGTTGGTTCTTTCCTTTTTAGAACTTCATTTAAAATAATATATTTAAAAAAAAACTATATTCGGTTGTAAAATAAATTACATAACTTCATTTCTAACGATTCACCTGACGGTGAATCAATCTTTATAAAACCGTGTATTTCTAGACCATCTGCAATCAATATTATATATTGATTCAAAGCTCAACCACAATCAACAACCAACAAGGTTTTAAATTCAATGGGTTTTAAACAGTTCATATAAATATGAAATAAACAGCATATTAAATATTTGAGGAACCGGTTTGATTCCTCCTACCTGTTCTTCCCTGCAACACAGACCATTATAATATTTCATATCAGTACATAGAAATATTTTAAATGACGATAATATAATTAACGTCAGCCATTAAATCAACTGTAGGCATTCAAAGCATCCAATCAACCAATTATCAATGATTTAATCTAATTTTATGAATTTAGCACATCCTAGCATTTCAGAAATGTGTGAGAATTAACTCACCTGTTTTTGATTGGCGGTTCAGCGTTGATTTATATAATTCCAATCATATGTTTGAAATTATATAAACTCCAGTAATCTCCAAATTATTCCAATTTAGTTCGCATACGCCGGCTTTGTCGATGCGATTCCGACGTCATGGATTTCGCGCAGTTCTGTACAATGTTATAACGTTTTTAAGAACTAACATATATAAACCAACCATCCTTAGTTTAATTTAGTTTCTGTACTTTAACTAAATTTAAGCACCCCTAAATCTTATTAATTATCTGCTTAAACTTACCAATTTGATTAAATAATATAAACGAAACCACGCTTACCATACCGCTTGCATCGTCTCCGCCAATTGCTTCTCCACCATCCACTTACCCGCATGCGATCTCGAATTGACCTTCCTCTTCCATCGTTCACCCCATTTTCTACTGTCCTTCCTCAACTCTTCTTTCACGTCAACTGCACAGCCATCCTACCATATCCATACGTTAATAATTCCTCCCACTTTTAAACGTAACTGGTCCAGGCCATATTTCCTTTACCCCCTTCATAACACGTCCAGGTTTATTTTCTCTTCCGATTTCGCTTCAGTCTTTCCCCAACAGTACAGCGTGCTCCCATTTTTTTTATATTTATATACCGGCCCAATCCAAACATTCGGTCCATTAGCCAAACCAACGTTCACCATACATGCCACGTTCACAATATACACGGAAACTCCATCAACTTCAAAACGTGCTTCCAGGAAAGCACCCACATGAACCCGTTCATTTTTCACATGCAGGCCACGCTCCAAATCTAAACACCCACTTTCCCATACCTGCTACCTCACCTCGCCTCATGCACATATTACTCCACGCCAGAACCGCAAATGCTCCAGTTGGATATTTCAAACCAACCGACTTCACCTGGATCCTTCTCCAACAGTAAATCACCCTTCACCACTTCAACTTAACGAGACCCCGAGACACCATCGTGAACATGCCTCACTAGTCCCCCAGTCACCACTTTCTGAGAGCAACGCACTCCCTCACATGACCCCCGAACCCAACGCTGCTCCAGTTTGCTGGTCCTTTGCTTCCAACCCTTCATAGTTTCCGGTGTCCGAAGCTTAGGTAGTGTTTGGTTTACCATTTTAAGTTTTGGGTTTTCATCCATACAAAAATGTGCACAACGCATGTAAATCATGGAAAACAAAAATTTTGGAAAACAAAGTTAACACACAAAATAAAAAACAACTTTTATCCATTTTTTCATGTTTTGAGAAATGAGAAAAACATGAAGACCAAATCCTCATTTCATGATTGCTACATCCCCTCCGCGGTCCCCTCCATCTTGCTTTCATTCTACCATTCCTCCTTCTACACCTTAAAGGTTTTGTAATTAATTTTGAAAACTAAAAACCCAAAATTCATTTTTAACCAAACACACCCTTAGCTCGCCGTTTTTAATTTTGGAGAGAAACGAAATAAGGGGTGTTGTTTTGATTTTTGCTGTTTTAGTTTGGAAGAACAATTTTGTTCTTTTTGTTTGGAAGAACAATGGAAAAATTGGTTTGCTGTGTGAAAAGAGGAAGAATGCAGCGTTTATATAGGCAAGGCGCCTTGGTCATCACGGTTCAGATACTTGGAGTGCACGGATTAGTTTGGTAGGGGAAAAAATTAGAATAGGTATTGATTTAGACAAGGCAGCGTGGTAGTAGCTAGCTGGGTGAGTATATTGTATATCTTTAGGTCTGCAAATCGCAGGTTTGCCATGTGCGAGCTGAGAAAATTACAGGTAGATGGTAGGTGTACATGCACTTGTAGGCATACATGCATTTGTATTCTCAAATGAAAGACAGAAAAGGAAAAGATGGACGGTAGCTGAAGCTTGGGTCTGAGATTCAGAGGACAGCGATGTGAATTTATATGATCGCTGTGATTGAAAGGGATATGGCATTGGTTCTACACATATATAAATGCGTATTTTCACTTCAAATGTTTTATCAGGGTAGGCTGCAGACTGGGTTTGATAGAATAGGATTTTGTGTGTGTTAAGAGTACCTGTGGGTTATTCGGTCGCTTGCAAATGAAGAAACAGGTGCGTGTGTACCTTTATAGGCTTATGCTCATGTGTTTATATCAATCACATAGGCTGTAAAGTTCTAATATAGCATGTGCAAGATGGGGTTGGGGTCTCGTGATTTTATTGAATTGAAAATACGTTGGCGTGATGCCTTTGGCATTAAGAAGGACAGTAGTTCATGTGATATAGCAGAAGTACATCCCAGTTTGATTTAATCTCCATGTATTTTAATCTCCATATATTTTTATTTGTTTGTAATGGGACATGCATGTGCTGTATATTTACTTTATATAGGTTGTGTTTCGTACTTTAGATTTTATTTTCATATGGTGACCGTTATTTACGGCTGACCGCTAAATACACGTACCGTGCTATACAGCATTTTATCATTTAAGGGACACTATCGACAAAAATAAAAATACCGTTGTGTCGAGCAACGCCCCACGATTCCAAAAATATAATAATATCGCTATGTTAACTTATATTGTGAAACCCTTAAAATGTTGATATAGGGTGTAGAATACTCCAAATAAAAAGTTGCTTATTTTTCGAAATAAAAATTACAGTAAAATTCTAAAAATTAAATTATGACTACGCCTCAAAGGACTGACCCAAATTCGAAGCCAATATTTAGTTATATTTAAATAAATCGTTATGGCGTATAAACGATTCCACAACGACTATTTCAAAATTTGATTTGGACGTAAAATAAAATCTATAATACGAAAACTCGATTTTTCTCTTCTATTAGAAAAATATTATCAACGAGATTCAAACGCTTCTTGTTTCACCGAAATCCGAATTAACACAGATTCAGTATAATCAATTGAAGTTTGAACTCGATTTTTCGAACTACCGCGCTGTTTCAAGTTCGTTTTATAATTAAAATAAATATAAATACTCGGTCGTCGTTTAATTAACGATTTCGATATTGAATTCCAAATAAAATATTTAAAATAAATTTAAATATTCGAATCAAATGGCCAAAAAATCCTGGTCGTTACATTGGTAATTAAATGGTTTAAATTAAATAACCTTGAATATTTAATTAATATCATAATTAAATAATACATTTAAATTCCAGAATAGTTGGAGAATAGTAGAATTCACAATATTGTGTGAATTGGATTATTTATAATATTTAATTCAGTTTAGAGAATTATAATAACAAATATATTATATAAAAGAAGTTTGAACATATAATTATATTATAATTATAATCGAGCTTGAAATGGCGCGGTAGTTCGTAATTTGGCGATTTGAACTTTAAACGAATATACATAATCTGTTTTAAGCCGGATTTCTGTGAAACAAGAAACATTTGAATCTGTTGGATCATATTTTTCTAATGAAAGGGAAAAATCGAGATTTCGTCATGTAGATTGTGAGTTATGTCCAAATCAAATTTTCGAAAAGTCACTATGGAATTCCTTTATAATTTATAACGATTTATTTATATTATAAATGGATTTTCAATATAAATTAAATATCGATTCAACCGAGATTTGAATATCGAGTTATAAATCCAATCGGAGCTGTATGATATTCTATTGTGAATATATACGATACTATTAATTTATTTATATTAAATTTAATTATTTTTAAATATATTAACATTTAAATAGGTTTATTTAGAGCTTTAAAAATAGCCAGTTCTGCAAACGAACTCCGTTTTTTATGAAACTAATTTTGTTGGATCCAGAATATAAAATTATTGTTAGATTTCAATTTTCGTGATTTTTGGAGTAAGTATGTGGCCGTACGGAATTTTAATTGTGAAAACCAGTCAGTATTTTGATGGTTAAAAATACGATGTATGCGCAAATGGAATCAGAATTCGACGAAACAAGTTTCCTTGGGTCCCTAATGTCGAATTGTAGCTGCATGCCCATTTTCATCAGATTTGGGTATCGTATGTGGTCATAGAGGTTTTAAATCGATAAATACAGTAGCGATACAATATAAATTAATAAAATAAGGAATATAATAATAATAATTTTTCTTATAAATTACCATTAACTTTTCCCAACCCTAAATCTCTCATTCTCTCTGGTCAATCACGATTTGTAGCAGCCACAAAATATAACCAAAACACGAGTTCATGAATAAATAATAAATCAAGGAAAATCCCATAAATATTAAAACCAATTGCGTTCATCTCCTTCGGGCAAGACCTTTACCCTCATGTTGTTTTTACTGAGCTTGGTGTACATACGTTCGCTGAAAAGAAAATACAAAGAAGCTAGGTTTAGCAAAATCGTGAGTATGAAGCTTGGATTCTCGAAGTAGACATTGTTTTTGAATTTAGGAAGGTGTGCTCGTCATTTCCATAATAGTTTTGCTTAGTATGAACCAGTTTCCACTCAATGTCGAGTGTGACGCCATCCTAGGGTTGGAATTTGTAAGCTTTTGAAGGAGCTTTGGGCATAAATGAAGGGTGCGCATGGTTCAGTATAGTAAGGCGCATGTTGTAGAAGGATTTGGCGAGTTTTGGTGGACATCGGTGTCGCAAGTCTTACCGGGGTTAGCAGGAACAGGTTGAAATCGCAGTGTTTGTGATGAGATCAAATTTAGATTTGATGATAGGAGCAGATGGCGGAATGGAAGAGAGAAGTTTTGATGTTGTGTTATTGATTTTTAATGAATCATAGTTAGAGAACTTGCGGTTTAAAATCAAGGGAGATTGTGGAGTAAGGAACTGAAGCACGTGAATTTTATTTTTGGGAATAAGCCTCGAGTGCGGGCTGGGTTTTCAAAGGGGTATATGGGCCGACTGGTTTTGGTATAGCCCTAATTATTTTATATTTAAGTTTAATATAAATTAAATAGTGTATAACTTGTAACCTTCATCACTTTATCATACGACATCAGATTCAGACAAAACAAGATCCGTTCGGATCGTATGGACGACGACTACACAATAGAACTGACTGGGAGTAAATTGGAGCTCATTACGGTTTATGGCGAAATAAATTGTCTGTCTAAATCAACCGACAATTATCGTTATTTAACGATGATCGTCCAATGTGAGTAAAACTCACCAACTCTACCAGTTCATATTTTTATAACATATATTTAGTATTGATAAATGATGATTGATTGCTGCGTATTGATTGTTTAGTTGAATTGCTGATTTACTGGTTGAAATTATAGATAACGATATATATATAATTCGTTAATCAAATATTGATTCTGTTTATCATAATATTTCATATTGAAATGAAATCAATGTTATTTATATTGTTTAACATCTGTGGATGCAGGGAAACAGGTTGGAGGGATCCAACTGGATTCCTCAATATTTATAATACTGTTTGTTTTCATATATTATGATATATGATGTGATATATAATCTGTGATTGATTATGGGTGTGTAGAGGATGTTAATCATGGTTATTTGGTATTTTAAATACCATAAGAGATACCGGAATCTGATAAGGGAATTTTCAAAGTGTATATTGAAAATAATATATTTATAAAATCAAAGTATTTTATAAAAGAATATATTTGTAAAATCAAAGAATTTTATAAAAGGGATATTTTTTAGAACATAAATAGAAGTATAAAAGGAATATTTATTTAGAAAGTAAATAGAATTATAAAAGGAAATATTTTATAAAATAAATAGAAATATAAAAGGAAATTGACGAGAAATAAAAGAATTATGAGAAGGTGTATTTAAAGTGGATATTAAATAGAATCTGTTTTAACAGAAAAATTGAGAAGATTAATTTATAAATAATATTTTTTAAATTAAATAAAATATTTATCATTTGATAAATGCAATATATAAGTCCGAGATTTATATAGAGAAGTAAAATCGGTTCCAACACCGATATTTGAAATCGAAAGTGAACGTAGGAGTTGTAAAGGGAGTTATAAATAAGATTTTTTGAATAGTTTATAAATAGAAGTATAAATAGAATTTGGGTTAGAGATATTGTTTTTAAATACGAAATCAAACTGTATTGATTATATAAAGAAATATTATTCGCATTCTATGTGAAAATAGACTAAAGAAAATATTTTGCAAATAAAATATTATAAAGGAATTTCGGGTTTGAATTAAGAATTTTAATGGAATTACTGAAATTAGAAACTGACTGGAAATTAGTTGAGTTGAATGGCTTTCTGGGTATCGATCTGATGTTGGTTTCGGCCTTCGGAGTTTATACTTGGGAAGTTGTTCTCTTACTAGTTTACAATTAGAGACTAATAGAGGTGGGAAGATATTGATCCGTGAATCAGAAATGGAAACATTTTCTAAAATTAATAACGTATATTTTCTAATTTTAGAAAATAAGTAATTTATGAATATATGGAAATGATAAATGGGAAATTGGAAATGAAATGATGACTGATCGGTAAGATTTCCATTTGGGAATACGACCATTGTTTGTACACATGTTTTCCCTTGATAATTATATCATCGACTATAATAGATTTTTATCATTTCCGTTGTCAATACGGAGAGACCAGAATCAGATATATTATCTGAAAACCACTTCGTATGGCATTAGCATTGCGAATCAAATATGATGAAGAAAATTGAAGACGGAGTTATGCAAGGGTTGTTCAGAAAATCCTAGGTAGAAATTGCTTAAGATGGATTTACAGAATAGTACCTTCGGTTTGTCCAGTCCCAGGACGACCTGTATGGAAGGATGTCTGACAAAGTATATTTAATAGATCGCATAAGTTGATCTCTTAAAACGTATTTACATTTGGTGGCGGAGGAATTCGTTTCTCTTAGCTGTATACCCGTGGTATTTTTGGGGAAATCAATTTGTGATTTGGCAGGTATGACGATGTGACATTCAAAGTAACTAAAGATGTGATCTATAAGTTATGGCCTCTAGCCTCACAACTAGGAAATGGTATAAAATCGGGTAGGTCGCATGGCTAAGTGTTTAGCTGCCAATTAGGGTGGGTTGTCACCTGATATAGAGAAATTCCATTTACTTCTATAATCTATTTCGATGATGTCCCTTTCGGGAAACGTTTGCTGATCCCAACCGTTGGTGATAATACATTCGGTACACTCAAGCGAAATGAGTGACCGACACTACATCATAACAGCAATTTTGCAATGCATCATGCGGAAATTTTGCAACAAACTGCAACCATTGCAATTTTGGATGGGTTTTGATCCATCCCAAATGGATTAGATGGAGTTTTTAACCCCTATCTCAACCTTATCCCAGTCCAAGTTCATTCCAAATAGACTATTTTTTAGACGCCCCGTTCTCACCAAATAATACACCCTAAAACCCATTCGTACCCCCCTTACTTTTTATTTCTACATGCACAATCATTTGTTGCTTCTGTCCTCCGCCTTCCCCTAAAAGTCATTCCTTGATTTTCTTCATCCTTCGCACCTGGTTTTCGGCTTCTGGAATTTCTGGACATTTTCATCTTCACCTTGTTCAGTTTCAGTTTTCTTTTGCAAGGTAATGTTTAGTTTAACATTCTGGATTATGTTTATACCGTAGGTATTTGATTCAATCGGGAATATTGAAGATTAGGTATTAAAATCGAATGATTTGTTCATTCTCAGAATTGATCGATCAGAAAACTTGCTGGTGCTATCTTTTTTTTATAATTCAAGAAGAAAGTTCTTGCATTTAGATATTAACGTCAGCACCAGGACTTGATCCGTGTCCGGGCATTTATAATTACAAACAATCGCACTGTCTTTACCCAAGTGAACAAGTCAAATTTACCAATTCTTATTACTATTATACTTGTATTCACAGTTCATTCATTTACCACATGAACACATAACTTCCATCAATGTATGAGTGGTCTCTGGATCACAAATAGTAACATGATTTAGTCCGATCAGCGCTCACATTTCTTCACCTTTGCAATTTTCCTTAATGTTGCACCCCCAATTCATCTTCAATATAGCACAAACTCTCAATTTTCTAGCAAAGATTGAGATAAAACTTTGTAAGGATTCAGTATTCCTTTGGGTCAAATTGTTTCTTGATTGAGACCATCACTTCCACAGTTTCAGAAATGATGTAAAAAACATATATTTCTGCCAAAGAAATATATAAGAAACAAGAAACTAAGCACAAACTCACGAAGATGGTTTAGGTCTTATGAAAGCTGATAAAATTGATTATAGTAAATCTTCTGAAACTGTGGGATTATTACAGTTAAAATTATAGCATCACATAGACATCACTTCCACATGTTAAAATTATTATAAGCCTAGTTAAAATTATAGCATCACTCCCACAGGTTAAAATTATTACAAGCCTAGTTTGTGCTTAAATGAGGTTTATCAGCTTTCATAAGTTGATAAAATCATTACACGCTTAGTTTCTTGTTGAAGTTGCACATCATTTCTGATTTCTTCATATGTTTATTCCGATATTTCAGTTTTTTAAATGCGCCTAAGTTTGTAAAAAGTTAATGAACAATGTCTATCTATGTAGTTGGGTTGAGACCTTCATATGTATTGTGCTAAGACATTCAGCAAGGCACAATTTTTAAACTTATTTAATAAGAGAAAGGAATGAGCTAAATACAGTTTAACTCCATACAGGGTATGTTTCTCAGATTATTATATGTAGAATAGGTTATGTTTTTTTTTAATTTCCATTCAAATGCTGGCAATCTTGGCAACCAACTATGGTGTAAGTACTGTCTTATATGTGTGCGAAGATAAATAAAAGTTACGGTTCCTATTTTGGTTTGGGACTTTTGATGTTGAAAACTTTGTTGAATAATAGCTAAGATGGATAGTTGATTACTTTATTTCCTTCCTTTCCATACCATGCTATAAGTAGTTTTGTTTAAGTTTGTTTTATTTATTGTTTTATTTCAATGCATCTCACACAAATCAAATATCAAATACTACTAATTATATGTAAACGTTTGAATGGAAACAAACATGTTAAATAGATGATGTAGAACGAGTGAGAGAAGACAAAATTTTGGAATTTTCTCCTACTTGGTATAAATATGTGTTTATTGATTGATTTTGCTAGAAAAAGAGATCAATAATTCATTACTTTTTGGATACCAGGGTTTTTGTCATTCACATTGGATCAACAAAGTAATTCATTAGGTGATTGAAGATAGATTTTTCAACTAAGATAGATTTTGTGAAGGGCATGATAAAATTAATTTGAGGTAACTGGGCAGGCCAGGAAGACACGATTGTCATATTAAAATAGAGTCCACGTTTGAATATGAGGGGTTTTCATAAGAGGCTACCAAACTTGGATGAATTTTACATTATAAGGTCTTCATACTTTTTTCTACATGAAGTCTGATTGATTATTTTGACTTTCTCATATTCAAAGTTTTTTTTAGTGATAGAATAACTGTTTTATTTTAGTTCCTTACCACATGGTTGTTTGCTCTAAAATGAACCGACAATCAAAATTGATAAAATAGTTGAATTACAAGCATTTTAGACATCAAGAAAACCAAAACTCAAACAAAATCACATAACTCAATTACCAAATTAATTAAAGTTGATAGCGATGAAAGAAAACAAAAAAAATAACGCAATTAGAATCAAACGGTCTTGGGCTTGATCCTCTTCAGCTGAGAGTACAAAAAAATCTAGCAAGTGCTATTCAGGTACCAATGGAGTTGATTGGAGAAACTGGAGCTCTAAAGAAGATGACAGAAGTTGCTACAACCATAACTCTTTTAATGCAATTACCAACCGAATGGGTCACAGGAGATACTCTAGAAAAAATCATGTAAGATGCCTACTGATAGGCATGGAAATATAGGCCTTCAATGATTGATCTTGTATACACCTGCTGAAGATTCAAACCAGAAGACTGCGTCACTGCAGGGGTGAACTTCACACTTCCAAAAATAAGGTTATAGGAGTTAGCAAGAACAAGGACATGATAGTAATAATCGAGAAGACAATTAATGTTGTCCAAAGATTCCTCTTTCCTGACCATTACTTTTTTGCTGAGTCCATTAGGTGATTGGAAGGTCACGTTAGAAGCCATTGCGCTCCAAAATCCAGCCCAGTTAGATGCCAAAGCCACACCTCCAACAATTGGTAATAGTGATAGAACCACCCATGGTGTAGGTTTCTCTCCCAAAAATAGAGCAGACATAAGAACAGAGAAAAACGGCTCCACTGCCTTGATTGTATGAGTCAATGAAACATCAACTTTCCCAAGGCTCATATTTGTGAAAAGGTTTCCCATGGTATGGACAACTGCCAATGGTAATATGGCCATAAGATGGGCAGAAGAAACTTTGGCCTTCTTGTATAGGTTTGAAAACCACATGAGAAGAACAAAAACTGTCCAAACCCAGGTTTTAAATCTTGGATATCGGTCGCGTTTCATCTCGGGGATTTTATAGATTCAGTCTCGTATCAGGGGAGATCTCGGAGGAGATGAATCTAACTCGGAAGTTCGTCTCGGATTTTCATCTCGGGTCTGAAAGTTCATATCGGAACAATCTCGGGGTACATGATATGTTGAAATGATATTTTATCAAAATGATTTTTATGAATGCTATTAAAAACATAGTAACTTAAACTTAAAATGCGAAATAACTTTATTATTCTTTATTTTGTGAAAGATCATTCATACCCTAAATCTTAATATGCTAAAACAGAAATAATGTTAGACAAGAAACATTAAAAGGATCCAAAACATTAAAAAAATTCAGCATAAATAGACCATAAAATACATAATTTCATAAGTAACATGTATATGAAAAGACGAATATGAAAATCATAAGCATTGTAAAATATATATGAACATACAATGTAGTCATTTAACATGCAAAATGTAAAATAACAAAAGACTGATAAGGCTAGATTTGAGTTTTTTATTATAGTTCTAGTTCAGACACAAATTTAAAATTTAACCAAAAAAACAAAGATCTCGGATGATATTCTAGTATTTCATCTCGGTCGATATATCGTTCGATATTGCAATATATCGGGCGATATATTCGAAAGGAGATAGTGATATTTGTTGTTTCGTTTCGGAAGGAGCCTAAAATGAGATGTCGGAGGAGATCTCGGGCGATATTTGCGAGATTTGAAATAGTGGTCCAAACTACAAATTGAGCACAAGCCAAACAAGGATCCAAGCTGCAACGTCTAAGCAAGTCCATTGCCACTCTTCTCTCCGACGACATTATCCGAACTCTCGCTGGACGCAGATCTTACGACAACATCCCAATCCGACGACTGAAACAATACGGATCTCGAAAACAGGGGTGCCGCGAAAGAGCAGCCTTTAGTTGCCAAAATGGGGTTATGTATCTTTAGTGATGAAGAAAAGAGGTCGTAGTGATAGCGATGGTGAGATTGGACGTCATCTTTTAGGGTTCGTACAGAAGGAAAAATGGAGAAGGCTGTGCTCTGCATGTCCCTTTCTTCTTTCCCCCTCTCAAGCTTTCTTCTTGTGTTTGATTAAATTGTCTCATATTCAAAGCTTGAAAATCCGTACGAATGGCCTTACTTTTTAAGAGCAGTCGTATTATAAAAAGGACTCTAAATTTATCTTTATAGTAATAGGTAAGCACATTCACTTCTTGAAAAGGGTATGTTAACACGATAACGTTAACTAATGAAATATTTCTTTGTAAACGATTGAAGTAACATTCCTATGAATGTTCAGTTTTATCATAATGTGTTGAACATGCTACCACATGAAAGTGTAACTTGTGATCTATATGACTAAACCCTTGAAACAATGGGATGCTTGCTTAGTTGTTTGATGGCTTCCCAAAACTCGGTTAATTAATTTCGTTTTCTTTGAAATTTTTTGTCTGAATTGTGTGATGATACAATTTGGATATGTTTCTGTTTTTCAATATGTGCATCATTACCTTGTTCAAATAAATGAAATTCCTGAATAATAGTGAGAGTTGATAAATTGAAACTTTGATCTTGTGTACGAGGCATGCCTACATCATCAATGAATGAAAATCCTCCAGTTCTTTAGTGTGAATATTAGTATTGATCTTATATATTGAAATAATCTTCAAGACACTAGATTTGCAAAGAAATATTAGTATAAATTTGAAAATACCAAATTATCACGAATTGTAATAATAGAATTTTTTTTAACTAGATGAGGAATTTTAATAAATCTGTTATTGGCAGCGCCAGGTTGATATAAGATCTATGATTAAAGATAGTGCACTTTTTTAACTAGGATGAACCTAGCATTATTGAATACTAGGTTGTAAATTTGTTATTGAAACGATCAACACCAAAGCTAGTGCGTTTGAATTGTGTGTTGTTCGTCATCCCATTATCTACAAGATTATGTGCAGTGTCAATTATAGCTCATGTAAATCATTATCAAATAGTTATTTCAAACCAAATACATGTAAATTATATAGCAACCAATACAAGTATATTTACTTGCTACTGGGGGTGATTAAATGTTATCGTTCCTACCACTGCTCTATGATGTTGCAATCCACTCCTGACGGTGGCATAGAAGCAACTCATGCCCTGGATGATGTGAGAAACCAGGACTGCAGATGGGTTCTCTACCTTGTTAAATTGCTTTGTCGTTTGTAAAGACAATGTCTCATCCATGCTATTCAATTTTTGAATCTCATCTTCGTGAGAAGAACATACAACGTATATCTATCTTTAAATAATTTTTCTATGTCAACACTGCGGTCCTGAGAAATTTTCAACTCTCTTCTCAGCCTTCTTACTATTTTTTGCATAGGGGCTAGATTAACTCTTCATTTAGTAATGTAAATATAATATCAAGCGCTAGCTCTCTTAGATTCTTCCAACTCTCAAAAACTTTAATCGAAGCATTCTCTCTAAAGCAAGAACTATATAAGATATAAGAACGGAAACTGCATTTTTGTAGAGAAATATATGCAAACTATGAGATCTTTATTTATCCATGTTCATTATTTTATGTGACAAACAGGGTAATATGTCCTCAAGTATAGACAAATTATGGATGAAAAAATCCAACCAAAGAACTGCACGTTATGTGGAAGGAGTGTAGAAGTTTATTGATTTCGTGGTAGAAAATGGCGGAAATAAAGAAGTCTATTCATGTCCTTGTAAACAATGCAAAAACATGAAAATAAAGATCAAATTAGATGAGATTCATTTTCATTTGCTTAGATGGAGAATTTTCCAATCATATACTGTATGGCGTTTTCATGGAGAAGAGCTGGTAGAGAAACAAAAACAAACAGCTAGTCATGCCATGAGCATTGATGGGTCTGAACATCCAAGGACGAAAGAATTAGTCAAAGATGCTGATAAATTTCATCATTTTCAACCTACAAGTCTATTGCCCGATAATATTAGAGAATCATCTATGCTTGATGCAGACTATCAGACCAATCAAAGTGAGAAGTATAAATCACTTTTTGGTAGTGCAAAAGAGCCACTGTATCCTTCATGCCCAAAAAAGATAGCAAAATTGTATGCATTGTAAAATTGAATAGCTTGAAAACCATGTATAGCTTTTCCGATAATGGTGACTGCACTCCTTGAATTTATAAAAGAATTTCTCCCTGAAGGTAACAACACACTACCAACAAAGTATCCGGACATGAAGAAGATGATTAAACAAGTTGGGATGGAGTACAATACTTATGAGGCATGCATTAATGACTGCATGTTATACTGGAAAGATGATGCAAACAAAATTTCTTGTACAATTTGCAATTAACCAAGATATGAGACTATCTTCAATGAAGAGAAAAGAATCACCAAAGCGCCTCGAAAGACATTGAGATATTTTCCTTTAATTTCTAGATTGAGAAGGTTGTATACTATACCATGGATAGCAGAAGCTATAACTTGGCATGGTCGTGCTAAGTCCGGTCCAGATGTAATGCGTCATCCATGTCACACTTCTCAATGGCGAGCTGCAGATTCTTTTGATGAAACGTTTGCTATTGAGCCACGAAATATCACACTTGGAATAGCAACCAATGGTTTCAATCCGCATATTTCTCTATCAAACTGTTACAGTTGTTGGCCGGTAATTGTAGTACCATATAATCTTCCTTCATCCATGTGCATGAAAAGAGAATTCTCGATGTTGAAACTGTTGATTTCTGGGCCAAAACAACCAGGAAAGGATATTGATGTTTACTTACAACCATTGATAGATGAGTTAAAGCAGTTATGGGAAGGAGTCGTCACATTTGACTCATTTAATAAATCCGAGTTCACAATGAGAGCTAGAGTATTGTGGGCAATTCATGATCACCCTGCGCTCGGGATGTTATCAGGGTGCACAACTCATGGATATTTTGCGTGTCTTATTTGTGGAGAAGATACATGTTCTTATTATCTTCTAGAAAGCGAGAAGATGTGTTATATGGGACATCAAAGATTTCTTCCTTTAAACCACAAGTTTCGAAAAGATAAGACAGACTTCAATAACAAACAAGAACATCGCCATCCTCCATGGCAATTGAATGGTTATCAAATTGAAGAGAAGGTAGCAAATATCAAGATGGAAATCGGTAAGAAAAAAGAAATTGGCCAAAAACGAAAAAAAAACCGATGAAGAGGAGCTTAACAATGTTCCTGCTTGGCATAGGAGGTCCATCTTGTTTGATTTACCATATTCGAAAGCAAATTTGGTCCGACATAATATTGATGTTATGCATACAGAAAAAAATGCCACGGAGCATCTTATTAGCACAATTATGAGCCATAAAGACAAGTCAAAAGATGGCATCAATGCACGCAAGGATTTGAAAACCATGGGTATAAAACATAAATTGTGGGTGAAGGAAGACCGCGAAGCAAATAAAATAATCATACCAGAGTCAACTTTCACGTTGAGCAAAGAAGAAAAGCAACAGTTTTGCACTATTTGAAAATTTTGAAAGTGCCTAGCAACTTCTCTTCTAGCTTCCACAACATTATGAGCATCAATCCTCCTGAACTAATAAACATGAAGTCGCGTGATTATCACGTCATAATGCAACATTTACTTCCAGTATTGCTTCAACATGCTTATCCACAACATAATGATTTGCATAATGCTATCCATCAGATAAGTCTATTATTTAACATTTTATGTTCAAAGGTGATCAACAGAGAACATCTTTTAAAGGCGAATGCTAGTATGGTAGAGGCAATTTGTGTGTTGGAAAAACATTTTCCACTTGCATTTTTTGATATTAGTATCCATCTCATAGTTCATCTAGGCGATGAAGCATTGACTTGTTGTCCTGTTAGATATATGTGGATGTATCCGTTTGAACGGTAAAAAAATAATTTTTGTACTACATCGTTCGATTTAAATAGATATTGGTTATTTACTATTGATCATTTTTATAGGTCAATGAAAACATATAAAAAATATGTGCGTAACAAAAGATGCATTGAAGGTTGTATTGCAGAAGGATATATTGTACAAGAAGCTAGTCTTTATTGCATGGAGTACATGTCAAACGAGATTGATGGCACGCATAAACATACTCGTGAAGCATTTTCAGATGAAAATGACGAGTTTGCTGATGAGATGTCTCTAGATGACGGTAGATACATAACTTTAACTCAAGTGCAGTTTGAGCAAGTTCGTGAATGAGTCCTTAATAAACATGATGGATTGGATGAATGGGATAAGTAAGTTCATGAATTTGTCCTAGATTTCTAATGTTGTAAATTAGCTCATATATATGCTTTGAAACGTGTATCGCAGGAGGTATGATGTCTATGTGAAAAATATTAAATCTCAATTTATAAGTGGGACTACATCTGTGGAGGCTTGTCAAAGTTTTACTCTATGGTTACGTAGTGAGGTATTACATCATCTTAAATATGTTACGTATTTGAAAGAAAATCATACGCCTTGATCATATTTGTAAACTTATTGTATTTTTTTAGTTGGTGAAGATCAACGATGTTAATTCAACTCTTTGGCAGTTGGTGAACGGACCAAAGTTCAAGACACGTAGTTATATGAAGTACCAAGCGAATGAGTTTAGATCTTCCCTGAAATCTTATGAAGAGCGGATGATGACACAAGACAGTGGTGTATGTATGAAAGCAATTACAAAATTTAGAGCAAGTGGGAAGGATAAAAATTATAAGGAAGCAGAAACAATGTATTATGGAGTTATTCAATAGATAATTGAGTTGGATTACATTGATTTTAAGCAAACGGTTTTTATTGTGATTGGGTGAAGGTTGAAGATAAGGTCAACGGTTGCAAGATAGATCCTATTTCAAACTTGATTACAGTTAACTTGGGAAAATTAAAGACCAAAGATAGAGTAAATGACGAGCCATTTATTCTTGCATCGGAAGCAAGTCAAGTGTTATACTCAAAAGATTTAAAAAAAGATGGATGGTTTGTGGTTTTGCATACGCCAAAATGGTTGACTACAAATGTGGATGACATTGACTTTCCTATTACTTGTCAATCATCTTTTGAAGACAACAAAAAATTGGAAGACCTTGTCAAATGCGTATGTTAATATAAGATGTATTTGTTAATTGAATTGACTTGAATTTCAAGCATTATTGAATTTATGATATATTCGCTACACTTTGGTTCCAAAGATCACTTTTTTTAATTACAGTTCTCTGAATTTGAAATTACAATTTTATATCTTGATCTCAAATTAGTGCAATTATATAATGTTTAGATGTTGATGCAATTCTATAATGTTTTTGACGAGAATGTGAGATGTTGTAAGCAATACATTGCCATTCCCAGACTTACTTGACGATATCCATGTGTTTATTATTTCTCGAATTGATGGTGATTTTAGGTTATAGATGGTTTACCCATTCAATATTGATTTTGTTGAATCATAACTTGATATGTTTTATGTTGATGACGACACTTTCTGCACATATTCCTTGTGAATCAAAACTTGATTTTTTGCACATATTATTATGGATTATTACACAGTTATTCACATTTCATCTAAAATTCAATTTCTTTTTTTGCTACAATCATTTTACTGCTGCCTGAGCCATTTTGTTTTGTGATTCCCTTTATTTTCATCATTTAGATCTGTGCATTTGTTTTATTAGTATTTTTCTTTTATAAATAAAATAAATGCTCTTTAAATTTTTTAAACCAAACCGGTAACATGATTGCTATCTTGACACGTACTCCTCTTTAAGAAGCTGTAAGAATTAAATATAAAAGTAGGTTCATCATGCCTTGGGAAATTGGAATTAGAGCAAAAACTAAGAAAGGATAAGCGTTTTAAATGGGGATATCAAGAAGTTAAAAAATAACCTTTTTTATCCTAATGCAATAGAATAAATCGACCATCTATGTGTCATACCCCCAATTGGTAAAACAGATTGCACACATGACTAACTCCTCTTTAAGAAGCTATTAGAACTGAAGTATATAAGTAGGTTTATGCTTTATCATTATCAGTAAGATATGAAAAAACATTTCCATGCAGACCTGGCGAGACACATAATTCTGCACTTATTACCCCCCTTTTTTTTAAATAAAACTTTGATCATTTCCTAGTTCGTTTTACTTGTTTGTTGAGTTTGTACTGTCAGTACACCTATCATCAGCAGTACTCACAAAAAAAGGATAAAAAATGAATGTTTCTTGTGCAATTTTGACTATTGGGTAGAACCAAAATTTAAGGAAAAGAAGGACTTCAGATCTTTATTCGAAACAAATTTTAACCGTGTTTATTAATACTGTCATTTCCTTGTACCTTTAAAACTACATACCATATGACGTTTGCAGGAACTATAAGCATGCAATGCATGTTGGGCCAAATGATTTATACTAATTTGGATTCCGTTTACAGAATAATTTGTGTATCAAGAAATTTATAGCAATTCTAATTTGTTGTTTTTGTATCTGTGCAGTGATACGAATTCACTTTGTTGAGTCCCCAGCTCTTGCTTCTCCCGAAGTTCACATAGATCTTCAGGCCCAACAACTGCAAGTAAAATGTTTCACTTTCATTAAATAAGTTCACTTTCATTAAATAAGTTCACATTGACACCTTTTCTCATCATACACCATGACACATCTATGTGAATATGACCTTTCTATTTTGTAGCACTGTAGTTTCTGTGTGCTCACTGTTGCTCGAGTCTTCAACTGTCTCATTGTCACCTTTTTTGCAACTGAATATATTGGATTTGTTGCATCTTCTCCTTTCTAAATTGACCAATTCTCTCCTATGTACATTCTCTGCATAAGAAACCAAAATGTCTGTATTTGTTCGCAAAGCAATCAAATGATTATTGCATGACGTTTTTAATTCCTGTAATTTCTGCTGTGTCTCATATTGCCTTGCATGTATAAGTTCTCGTGTTTGTGCCTTGTATTAAACCCTGTAGCTTGCAAGTGTGTGTATATGTCTGTATGAGTGAATTTGAGCTTCACTTGTATATCTATTGGCTGCATGTATAGTTGCATGCTAATTACAATTGTACTGTACTAGTATTTTTTTGGGCTTGAGTTTGTCAAATGGAATCAACGGATATGCAGATTATATTTCAAGTGGATCTAGGATTTTAACCCAAGAAGGGCTAAAATTTGAAAATTTAAGTTGCAGTTAAATTTGTCCATAATAACCCATAAATTAAGCAAGTATTGGTCTTCTTCCTTTTTAAAAAGAAAAAGAAAAAGCAAGCAAGAAAGCAAGATGGAAAGAAAGAAAGAAAGAAGGAAAGAGGAATGAAACTAACTTATACTAATACATTTCAACTATTTAGAATATTATGTTAGCAGCTGACATCAGTGTTATATCATCTTTGCTTACAATTTTAACATGGTTTTGACTTAATATAAATATTGCGGCTGTCATTTATTTCAGGAGCGGACAACCAATATGACTTGCTGTTGTAACAGACATGGATTTTATATGTTAATCGTCAGATTTGGGTTGTTAAATGGAAAATGTAAAGGAATTATTTAAAATGTGTATTCCAAATTCATAAGTTTTTCGGATTTAGTTCAAAACAAGTTAATAGTATCAAACACTTTCATATAACCACGCCTTAAATGGAACACATTTACATAAATTATTTATCTTAAAAGTTTTCAAAATTTGAATTTAAATTAAGTATTAAACCCATTCATTTTATAATATTCCTGAATGTATCATTTTATAATGTTTATTATAATATTCTTATATTGAAATATATTCATGTATATGAGTTAGCTTGATTTTTCTTTCTTTAAATTTACATAGGTATAATGTCAGAAGCTGCAGGCCCGTGAATCCATTCAGTTCCTCATTCATCCTTTATGCAACCCGAGAAAGTTGTTGTAAATCCATATGGTATTCCTATTTCAAAAAATGCTGGAAAAGTAGGAAGTCGAGTCAGTAAATTAGTACGAATTCATGTGCCGATTTCATATGAAAGTTGGGATAAAGTACCCACAAAAATATAAAGATGACGTTTGGGGTGAATTGCTGGTAAGCTATAATCGATTTATACCACACTAAATTTTCTCTATAAATCTATCGTGTTACATTGTTTTTTAAGTAAATAATTGTTAATTTTCATAGCTACATTTTGAATTAGAGCCACATATGAAGGAGTTTTTTGTAAAAAAGATGTCCGACTCGTTTAGAAGACACAAGAACGAGTTGAGAAAAAACTTCTATGACAAATTCAACAATAACGAGGATAGATTGAAGAATTGTCCAGCTACAGTTAGGCAAGAAGATTGGGATGAGTTCTTGAAAAATGAAGCAAAACCTGGTGCAAGCGAAAGAAGAGAGCAAGGTAGAAAAAATAGATCAAATTACAGCTACGGTCATCATACTGGACGTACAGGTCATGCTGTAGTGGAACATGAAATGGTATGTTATTATTAACAAAATCAGCGTTTATGTTTAAATTATTGCAATGCACGCTCAGTCCATCTGTTTAAATTATCGCAATGCTCTCTGAACTTACAATTATAACAAATGATTTTTTCACATGTTCAAGTAAAAATAATTGGATTAATGAACTTCACCGTTTTCTGAAGGAGAAAAGCTGACTATATGGTCATTTATATAATAACTATGTGGTCATTTATATGAGGCTGTAAGCAATAGTATTTATATATGTTCAAGTAAATAGATTGGTTCGTTGAAATAGATTGGATTAATAACACCGCATAATGAGAAGCTTTCGTATTTTGTCTCGGTACTTATTTATTCGTGATATGATATGATCTACTTTAGAGTTGGATAATATTTCAAGTATGTCCGGTCTTCTTTCCATTCTGCAAATCTAAACGAGACAAACAATATTGTAAACTTGCATGACGTTACCTGCTCTTGTAAGAAAGTGATATTTGCATAGTAAGTTTCAGTTCAATCCCATATAAAAAAAATATTGCATACGTGGATATATATATATATATATATATATATATATATATATATATATATATATATATATATAACAATTACCGGTAGATGGTGAACATTAGCCTATTAGGCTTAAATTTCAACTCTCCTACCTGTGATTTTATTCACATGCCAAGGAGACAGTAAATCAACATTTCTACTAATTGTTGCATTCTTATTTTTGGTACGTTGAGAATCCAAAAGGCTGGGGCTATGCAGTTTAATAGTTGACAAACGCTTAAGAATAAAAATATCGTTTGATTGTTTGATTATGCTTGTCGGGTGATGAATACCGTTTGATTGTTTGATTAACAAATTTAGCATGACAACTAACCCGTTTCAGTTGAAACTCCGTGATAGACATTTGGTTCATTTACACCTGCCTTGCATGGAACTGACCATAAACCGCATAGATCACCACTGAAATGATGCTGAGAATGACAAATATGTACAATGCTTCTTCATGCAACTGTGTTTCAAATAAACAATATTAATTTGTTAAAGCTATAGTAATAATGAATTTAAATCAATGGTAGAGTTTGTATTTTATTTTTAACCTAGAAACAATGAATCGGGAATATCAATTATGTGATACATATAAAGGGATTCTAGTCCCATTGGAATTTGAAAGCATCCAAAATCATCTAAAGTTTGCAAGTCTCAATGAACTTCTTTTGCCAAGAAGAAAGGTATGCTGAATGTTAGTTTACATATGAACTGTGATGAAGTACAAAATTTGATGATCAGAAATTTGACTGTGTCTGCATGTTGGGAAATTAAACACAAGTCGGATTTCACTCACATAGTACCACGAAAATAATTGCAAAGTGGCTAACAGCAGTACATGCTGTATTTCTACAGCCTCAATTTACTAAATGTCTTTATAACTTCCATCTTGGTAACTAACAAGCTTGATGATATTTAGAGAAATTTTCATGGAAGAGATAGTGTGCAATTAGTTGTAGTCTCATGGAAAAACAAACAGGATTCTGCTTGTCGGGTGATGAATACCATTTGATTGCTTGGTTATGCTTCACAATATTTAATTTCAATTTATAGCTACAAAGGCCATTAATTATGCAAATATGACATGATTAAAAATATCTATATCATTCGAGAAGTAAATGATTGCATTTGATGTTGTTTTTTGTGCCATATCTGCGGATATCTGTCATAAATAAATCTCAGGTTATTTATTTTATACTGCATGTTTACTATGCAAGAATCTTGTTATTGATAATGTGTTTATGAGGACCTAATATATATATATATATATATATATATATATATATATATATATATATATGTATGTATGTATGTATGTTGCAAGCCAATGCAAATCCAACAAAACAAATCACACGGCGTCAAATATGGGAAAAGATACACACAAAAAAGGATGGCACCATATCAGATTTGGTTTCTTCTTACTTTGAAAGTTAAAATAATAATAACTCAAATAGTCTATATTGTTTTCATAATAAGTATAACATCTCAACTATTATCGTATTTTACGATAAAATTGCAAAAGAAAAGGAAATAATTAATGATATCGACGAAGAAAATTTGCCACTAGATGAAGACATCTTGTCACAAGTCTTTGGCAAGGATAAACGGGGCAGGACTCGAAGTGTTAGGAGTAAGATATCAAGGACCCAAGTTAAGTCTTTTACTATAGCACGTAAAAAACTCAAAAGTTCTCGAGTAAACTCCAAAGATTTGAACTCTAGGATGGAAAATGTAGAGGGTACATTGAAGACGTTGGTCAACTTGATGATGGGATACATGGGTCAAGGAAGTCGTGTACAAGATGTTGCTCCCAATGTAGAAGGAAGTGGTGCACGTCAAGGAGGTGCTCGAAGAATGCCTAACAAAATGCAAGAAAGTCGCATACAAGATGTTACTCCATCGAGTTCGCATGGTTCGACCAATCAAAAGTGTGAAATCCTAAACCTTGATTTAGATGTTATTTCAACCGGTTTTGTATGTAAAGATCCGACGACATCTAATATACATGGAAAACCTGTACCTCCAACACATGAGAAGCTGGTGGTGGACAATATATTCCTACCAGAAGAGAAGACAAACAAAGTAAATCATCCGCTCGCAACGATATTTTCTGAAGTTGGAATCGGTGGTTTTGTGTGCCACCCAAAGAGTTGTATCCGATACCACTAGACGCAGGAGCAGGTAAGCATTTCTATATACCATTATGGTTTAATACATAGCCACTTCTTTGGTTCTTTCGGTGTTAATTGCATGGCAATATTCTCCATAAACGACTAAAGTAAACCATAGAATATAAGAGTAGCGCATAGGTTAGGTGAGTTTTGGATTAAAAAAGTTTGCAACGTGGACTCATGTGCAGTTTACTTGCTCCTTCTTAGATCCACTAATTTTGATTTAGTTACGTAACTAAAGGGATTGCTCCTTCTTAGCTCTCACCTGCTGGAAATATGGGTGCAAACATAAAAATGTGCAATATTTGATTAAGGACAAACTGTTCAATGAATAATGCAGATTATTTATTTATTAAAATGGGTATAAAAAAGCAATAGTTGTATGATTGTATCAATGAAATATTAAGCATTTTCTGTGTAAAATGCTTTGTGTTGATCAAGGTAGGTTATAAAGAAAAACAGAACACGTAAAATCAAACTGCATAAAAGTTACAGTATTCAACCATGAAGCCATAAGCCATTTAGGTCATATTTGTTAACTATGCAGAAGAGATCCTAGTACAAAGAAGTTTAAGGTTGGATATTTTTTCTAAGTATATATGTAGTTGTAGAAAGGTCATAGGGCACGCATACAACGATTAGTTTAATGAAAGTATATCTTAAATAACTAAAGAGAGTATAGTCAGCAAACGGGAACTTGTAGCTTCTAATTAAGAATGAACCATCTACAAAACACACATTTGATTTTGAATTTAAGTTGCAAACATAATTTACAAACGCAACTTAAAATTTTCAAAGGTTTAGATGTATGAACCGTTATACCTCTGACGACTGTTTTGTGAAGGTTTAGACGATGTATCCAACATACAAGATAATTTAATTTATAAACCATTTGATACACCATTGTTCATAGAAAGGAATAGTCAAGACATGATAAGAAACATCTGACGACTGATTTATACCTTGCCCAGGCGAAAGCTTGAACGTAACGTATATATTCAATAAGCTTATAGAATGTAGAAACCATTATACCAACATAGGTAAAACAATAGATATCATAGCTTACAACACGCTTACAAGTTACAAGCATGATGATTGATTGACACAATGATAATTTAACGTTCAAACAATTGATGTACCAATAGATATACAACATACAAGATAATGTCCAAAAAATTAGTACATAAACTACAAGCATAATAAAGAAAAAAACAGCATACAAGATAATTTTGAACCATATATACTGTATATACATAAAATGGTAAACTAAATACAAAACTGGTTTGAGAAGGCACCAAATGCAGCCACATATTCCAGTCGATAAAATTCCTCAACCCACTGAATCTTCAATCATCACATCATCACCCTTGTTTTCATTATCGGTGGCATCATCATCGGTTGCATCATCGTCGTCCTGCATAAAGTGCTTCTATGTTAATTGCAAAATTGAAAGGCATGTTCATTGCAAGAAGTAATGGAAGAATGTAAGCTATTATGTTTTGTTTTTACAATGTATAAACAATTATTGTATTTGTATGCTGGCTTGTTAACTTGGATCATGGTACTGCTATGAATCTGAGTTGGCAAACTAAAGCGAGAAACGATGTGTTGAAAATTTGTGGGAGGAGCCCTCTTCTTAACCATGAAAGCATTAACCAACTTAAGTTCTGTTATACAAAGAATTCTTAATGCAGGCAAAATAAGTATAATGATTTTTTACACTTAGGTGGATATGATATTGCTGGAAGTATTAAGATTATATCTAGTTCTAGCTGCACATCATAGAGATACATACAAAGAAACCAAACTTGGGAATATTTATCTGCTTTCTGGCATCGATCTTGTGCTGCCAACTCTTCTGATTCACCATGACATAAACATATGGGGAGACGGCGACGATGCAGAAGAATTCAGGCCTGAGAGATTTGGTGAAGGAATATCAAAAGCAACAAATAATAACAAGTTTTCTTATTTTCCTTTTGGTCGGGGTCCTAGATTCTGTGTAGTTCAAAACTTTGCAATGATGGGAGGAAAAATAGCCGTAGCTATGATATTGCGAAATTTTGAATTTGAACTTTCAAGTTCCTATGCTCATTCTCCAGTTGATTCTTTTACCGTGAAGCCACAGCATGGTGCTCCTTTGATCATTAGAAAGCTTGCCTAGTTTTGGTATGTCTTTATGTATTATCTATTCATCTCGGGTGTCTTATTCAGTATTTTGTCCTCCTTCTTATATGTATAGAAAGATTTACAGCTTGAATTTATTAATAAAACATCCTATTAAGATAAACATTGCATACCAAATGAGGGTATAAAAATGAATAAGACACTTATACACTTAATGTTGTAAGTAGATCCCATAATAAAAGCTGGTAGGACATATTTTCATATTTCAAAATGCTGCGGTTAACTTTATATAAAAATGTTAATTTTGTAGGAGTGTCTCTGTCGTGCAATTAGGTTCAGAGTCTAATTCATCTTTTGTCTGTTTTTCATTGAAGGTACCAACTTTAGACTGAAAAAATTAAATGATGTATTGCTTGTACCAATTGTCAAATAAATTCTATATTGTGCGTAAAATAAGCATACTGAAACAGGAAAGTTTAGAACGATGGATCTGCTCTCGGTCCACAGATATGTAGCAGTGGCAGATGGCTGGTTGCTAGGACCAAAGCCATTTTGTATGAGTCGGAAATGGAATCCACAGCCATTTTGTATGAGTCGGGAATGGAATCCACAGCCATTTTGTATGAATCGATGGTGGAACTATCCGAAATTTATGTATCTTTCCTCAGATTTTGGCGAAATGTGAATCTTGCGCCAAAGTGTCATGTTGCTTTATCAATTATATACTTTATGCTTCTGCAATATTAGAAGGGGATTTAGAACCATCGTCTTCACTAGTGCTTTCATCGGACTTCGCTTTTGTTTCACCATTTTCTTTCTTTTTGAGCCTTTGCTTCTTAGTCTGTTGTTCGAACTCTTTTGGAACTGAATCAGGAAAGCGACGCTTGTTTTTGTTTGAAGAATTGTTGCTATTGTTCGAAGATTCTTTAGTCTTTCTGGAAGCTGACTTGCAAGCTTGTGTTGTACGACCTTTTGATTTAGGACTAAAAGACGGAAAAAAAAATATTAGCATTAGCTTGTGTTGTAATGGACTGACATAAAATATTCATTGAAACTTTTATTGATTTCTAGACAGAAAACACACATGGAACTCTGTAATTTACGAAGGTTTAGATGTATCGGGTTCTAGAAATGAAAATAACTTAGAATATTTACCTTTTGTTTCATTGCTTTCTTTAATTTGTTTTAAAAACCATTTGTTTTTTCTGTGCAGGAAAATGTAGGCAGCCATCAAGATAGCTTGTCAAAGAAAGTCCATGTGAAGCAATAGTATTTTTCTTTTGGTTAGTGCTCCCATATATTTGTTGAGTCCATTCAGCCATCAAGATAGCATGACATTGTCTAGAGTTGTTCACTGAAACTTTTATTTGTTATTTTTACTTGAGTAGTCCGAATGAATGATGTATTTTGTTTGATCGAATTTGAACAATGAATTGGTTGATTAGAAGGAATGATATGCATTAAATTCGTGAAATGATATATATATATATAAAGGAATGATATGCATTAAATTCGTGAAATTATATATATATATATATATATATTTTTGCATTCTAGTTCAGTCAGTAAATAAATGTACTACATATCTACAATTTCATACAGAGACTATTCTCAGCTCTGTGTGTGTGTGTGTATATATATATATATATGTTATTATTTGCACCATTAGTTTATTTCTTGTTTATGTTTGATCATAAAGTTCATAAATTTTTGCACAAAATTAAGTTGGGAGTTAAAAGGTTTAGGTGTTATTATTTGCACCATTAGTTTATTTCCTGTATATGTTTGATCAGTGACGTCTCTTTGTAGATGGTACTTAACTTATGATGTTGCTAAATTATGATGCCCAAGTACTCTTATACCTGTGTTGATTCTATTTGTTGATATCAAGTGCTGAACAGTAGAAGACTTTCTTATATCAGCAGGCATGTTAGCATGCATCTTGCCATAGGTGAAAATGCGTATGGACTGCAAAACTGATCAAGAGATACCTAGGGCAATGGAAACAATATAGAAAAATTTAAAGTATGTTGTGAAGCCTAGTGTTGCAACGGACGATGGCCGTTGCTAATAAGATTTTAGCAACGGTTTTAATCTGTCATAAAATTCTCTTTTGCAACGGCCTGTTCTCAAATTTGCAACTGTTATGAGCCGTTGCAAAAAAAATACCACACCTTCGTTAGCAACAACTCAAAGCCATTGCGAAATGCCATTTTTGGTGTAGTGCGGTCATGTTTATCCTGGGTTGCAAGATGTTCTTGTTGTACCCGGTGTATTCCTCTCTAGAGATACACTGTCGGAAGGTGGTCCCATAGTTTGCTAGTTGGAATTCATTAACCAATAAGCGTCCGCGGTTTTTGATTATATATTATGTATGTGGAACATGAGATGAAAGCGTTTTGCTAGATGATTATTATATTGTGATTGATAGACATTATTATAATATTAAAAGAGTTTTGATATAATGATTATCGGTTCTTTCAAAAGGATTTTGAAAGTTAAATCAAGTGTTTTAGATTCTCATAAGGGAAAAACCCGTTCCGTGTTATACGGCGTGGTCTTATGAGATATCGTTTATTTTCTCAAACTATTTTAAATTGTTTACTCACACTAGTCCATGTCGCTGGCATAAGCTGGAGATGCATGATGGGGGTTCTCGCTTCGCGGTTTGGTGGCGAATGGGAGACTCTTACCCCTACATGTCCCGTAAATGGGGGTTGGTCTAGCCGAGAGGCTGGCCGTAAAACATGGTGCTGGGGTACCTCTGTAAGCCACGGTGGGATGTTAGCCTGCTACCTAGGGTGAAAGGACGGTTGAAAAGCTTACTCGAAATTCCCTGAGTCGTTATAGTGGTATCAGAGCTGAAGGTTAAATAACTACCTTGGCCTTGTGGCGTAACTCAGTAGAGATGGGGTTAGTAATGCCCTAGATTGAGTTGAGTGTATATATACGAGAGAGCGTATGTGTAGGTTTTATAAATATTGTTTTATATTGTGGTGATTAATTGGTTGAGTTGTTTATGAGTTCTGGCCGATCAGTTTTATCCACTGTATCGGTAGGGGTTTATAAACACTTGAATGCGATGAACCGACATAGTATGTTTTGAAAATAGGGTAATGAAATAAATTTACCCAAATATATTTTGATATAAAGAAAATAAATATATTGGAAATATTATAATATTGGATGTGTTGGTTGGGATTATAATCAGATAAGATTATAATTGAAATGGTTATGTAAATAACCAATCAAAATTCGTATAAGTGTTACGAAATGTATTAAATCTGAATTTAAATCAAAATTGAAATTAAAACCCTGGAAAGTTGGAAAGGTGTTTGTAAATGTATTTGGAATTAATATATGAGAATTTTAAAATCCTAGGAGATTTTAAATTGTTTACAAGCAGTGTGAATAATATTTTGAAATGTATTTCCAAAAAGAAATGGTTTTGAAAGTGATATAGTATTGAACTCACTACGATCGCTGGAAAATAATTCCGATGATCATCCGGACATCATCGATGTTCATTTTAGAGTTTCTAAGTGATGGATAACTACCAAAGATTTTGTTTTCGAATTATTCTGAGTAAACAAGTTGTATTGAATTCCAGAAAGGAATATTTGATTTTTGAAAGAGCTAAACTGTTTAAAAACTCCCAGGAAAAGATTGTTTGAATTAAAATAAATTTAAAAGAAATTTGTGAAAGCAAGCTGGAATTGAATGGAAATAGAGTAATGTCGAGAAAAATTGGATTTTTGAAATATACCTAGACTCAGATGAGTAAGTGGATTGATTCTGAAATGAAAATCAGATTAAAGTTTTGAGACGAAGATAACTAATTAGACAAAGAAATTAGTTAATGCAATGTAGTAGTGGAACTCAACCTGGTTAAGTAACTAGATTCGTGTGTTATGAATTTGAAATGTTATTGGATGGATGAGTTAAGAATTTGGAATCAAGAATGAAACTTGAATTTGAAATGGAGTTTGGTTTGGGTATAAGCGAATAACCGTGTTGAGGATAAAATTGATTAGAGTTTGATTGGGAAGGCATTGGTATATGCTGATTGATAGCAAATGGAAAGGACATAATGATATGCCTGACAAAAAGGTACAAGCTTAATTATTATAAGTTTGGTGATTTATAAGCCGATTTGGCAAGCCGCTTGGCTGTTTTATTTTCTTTCGGATTGGAGAAGGCCTAGAGAGGCGAGTTGAAGTTGTACAGATTGACCCGTACAAAGTAGGTGGTGGCGAAATTTTTCAGAAATTTAAGGTGTTAGAATTTTTTTAGGATATTTGAAATTTTTTGTTAATGGAAATGAATTAATAATTTATTAAAATAAATTGGTTAAGTGAAACTGGAGTTAAGAAGTAAACGTTAACCCAGTTAATAGGGTTTGTTTTCTACCTTAGCAATTTCGACGACGAAATTATTTTAAGGGGGGAAGAATGTAACAAACCATATTTTTTAGGATGTAATAATTAATTTTATTTAATTATTTAAATAATTATTTGGTAATTAAATGGTTTAAATTAAATAACCCTGAATATATAATTAATATTATAATTAAATAACATATTTAAATTCCAGAATAGTTGGAGAATAGTAGAATTCACAATATTGTGTGAATTGGATTATGTATAATATTTAATTCAGTTTAGAATTGAATTATAATAACAAACATATTATTTAAAAGAAGTTTGAACATATAATTATATTATAATTATAATCGAGCTCGAAATGGCGCGGCAGTTCGTAATTTGGCGATTTGAACTTTAAACGAATATATAGAATCCGTTTTAAGCCGGATTTCTGTGAAACAAGAAACGTTTGAATCTGTTGGATCATAATTTTCTAATGAAAAAAAGAAAAATCGAGATTTCGTTGTGTAGACTGTGAGTTATGTCCAAATCAAATTTTCGTAAAGTCGTATGGAATTCCTTTATAATTTATAATGATTTATTTATATTATAAAAATGGATTTTCAATATAAATTGAATATCGATTCAACCAGGATTTGAATATTGAGTTATAAATCCAATTGGATATGTACGATATTCTATTATGAATATATATGATAATATTAATTTATTTATATTAAATTTAATTATTTTTAAATATATTAATATTTAAATGGGTTTATTTAGAGCTTTAAAAATAGCCAGTTCTGCAAACGAACTCCGTTTTCGATGAAACTAATTTTCGTTGGATCCGAAATATTAAATTATTGTTAGATTTCAGTTTTCGTGATTTTTGGAGTCAGTATGTGGCCATATGGATTTTTAATATGAAAAATAGTTAGTATTTTAACGGTTAAAAATACGCTGTGGGAGTAAACGTAGTCGAAATTCGACAAAACAAGTTTCGTTGGGTCCGTAATGTCGAATTGTAGCTACATGCCCATTTTCATCAAATTTGGGTATCGCATGTGATCATAGAGATTTTTAATCGATAAATACAGTAGCGATACAGTATAAATTAATAAAATAAGGAATATAATAATAATAATATTTTTTCTTATAAATAACCAATAACTTTTCCCAACCCTAAATCTGTCATTTTCTTTAGTCAATCATGATTTATAGCCGCCACAAAATATAACCAGAACATGAGTTCATGAATCAATAATAAATCAAGGAAAATCCCATAAATATTAAAACCAATTGCGTTCATCTCCTTTGGGCAAGAGCTTTACCCTCATGTTTTTTTTACTGAGCTCGGTGTACATACGTTCGCTGAAAATAAAATAAAGAGAAGCTAGGTTTAGCAAAATCATGAGTATGAAGCTTGGACTCTCGAAGTAGACATTGTTTTTGAATTCAGGAAGGCGTGCTCGTCATTTCCATAATAGTTTTCTTAGTACAAACCGTTTCCAATCAATGTCGACTGTGATGCCATCCTAAGGTTCGAATTTGTAAGCTTTTGAAGGAGCTTTGGGCAGAATTGAAGGGAGCGCATGGTTCAGTATTGTGAGACGCATGTTGTAGAAGGATTTGGCGAGTTTTGGTGGACTTCAGTGTCGCGAGTCTTACTGGAGTTAGCAGGAACAGGTTGAAGATCGCAATGTTTGTGATGCGATCGAATTTAGATTTGATGGTAGGAGCAGATGGAGGAATGGAAGAGAGAAGTTTTGATGTTGTGTTAGTGATTTTTAATGGATCATAGTTAGAGAACTTGCGGTTTAAAATCAAGGGAGATTGCGAAGTAAGGAACTGGAGCACGCGAATTTTATTTTTGGGAAGAAGCCTCGAGTGCGGGTCTGGGTTTTCAAAGGGTTATATGGGCCGACTGGTTTTGGTATAGCCCAAAATATTTTATATTTAAGTTTAATATAAATTAAATAGTGTATAACTTGTAACTTTATCATACGATATCAGAATCAGTCAAAACAAGATCTGTTGGGACCGTATGGACGACGATTACACAATGAAACTGACTGGGAGTGAATTGGAGCTCATTACAGTTTATAGCGAAATAAATTGTCTATCTGAATCAACCTACAATTATCATTATTTAAAGATGATCGTCCAATGGGAGTAAAACTCACCAACTCTACTTTTTTCATATTTTTATAACATATATTTAATATTGATAAATGATGATTGATTGCTCTGTGTTGATTGTTTGGTTGAATTGCTGATTTATTGGTTGAAATTATAGATAATGATATATATATAAATCGTTAATCAAATATTGATTATGTTTATCAGAATATTTCATATTGAAATGAAATTAGTGTTATTTATATTTTTTAACATCTGTGGATGCAGGGAAATAGATTGGAGGGATCCTACTGGATTCCTCAATATTTATAATACTGTTTGTTTACATACATTGTGATATATAATGTGATATATAATTTGTGATTGATTATGGGTGTGTAGAGGATGTTGATCATGGTTATTTGGTATTTTAAATACCATAAGAAATACTGGAATATGAAAAGGGAATTTTCAAAGTGTATATTGAAAATAATATATTTATAAAATCAAAGGATTTTATAAAAGAACATATTTATAAAATCAAAGAATTTTATAAAAGGAATATTTAATCAGAAAATGAATAGAAGTATAAAAGGAATATTTATTTAGAAAGTAAATAGAATTATAAAAGGAAATATTCTATAAAATAAATAGAATTATAAAATGAAATTGACGAGATATAAAAGAATTACGAGAAGGTGTATTTAAAGTGGATATTAAATAGAATTTGTTTTAACAGATAAATTAAGAAGATTAATTTATAAGTAATATTTTATAAATTAAATAAAATATTTATCATTTGATAAATGGAATATATAAGTCCGAGATTTTTATAGAGAAGTAAAATCAGTTCCAACACCGATATTTGAAATCTAATGTGAACGTAGCACTTGTAAAGGGAGTTATAAATAAGATTTTTCGCATAGTCTATAAATAGAATTTGGGTTTGAGATATTGCTTTTAAATACGAAATCAAACTATTTTGATTATATAAAGAAATATTATTCACATTCTATGTGAAAAATAGACTAAAGAAAATATTTTGCAAATAAAATATCATAAAGGAATTTGGGGTTTGAATTAGGAATTTAAATGGAATTACTAAAATTAGAAACTGACTGTAAATTAGTTGAGTTGAATGGCTTTCTGGGTATCAATCTGATGTTGGTTTCGGCCTTCGGGGTTTATAATTGGGAAGTTGTTCTCTTACTAGTTTACAGTTAGTGAGTAATAGAGGTGGGAAGATATTGATACGTGAATCAGAAATGGAAACGTTTTCCAAAGTTAATAACGTATATTTTCTAATTTTAGAAAATAAGGAACTTATGAATATACGGAAACGATAAATAGGAAATTTGGAAATGAAATGATGATTGATCGGTAAGATTTCCCTTTGGGAATACGACCGTTGTTTGGGCACATGTTTTCCTTTGATAGTTAAATCACCGACTATCAATGATTTTGACCATTTCCGCTGTCAATACGGAGAGACCGGGATCAGATATATATCTGAAAACCACTCTGTATGGCATTAGCGTTGCGAATCAAATATGATGAAGAAAACTGAAGATGGAGTTATGCAAGGGTTGTTCAGAAAATCCTAGGTAGAAATTGCCTAAGATGGATTTACAGAATAGTACTTTCGGTTTGTCCAGTCCCAAGATGACCTATATGGAAGAAAGTCTGACAGAGTATATTTAATAGATCGCGTAAGTTGATCTCTTCAAATGTATTTACATTTGATGGCGGAGGAATTCGTTTCTCTTAGCTGTATACCCGTGGTATTTTTAGGGAAATCAATTTGTGATTTGGCGGGTATGACGATGTGACATTCAAAGTAATTAAAGGTGTGATCTATACGTTATGGCCTCTAGCCTCACAACCAGGAAATGGTATAAAATCGGGTAGGTCGCATGGCTAAGTGGTTAGCTGCCAATTAGGGTTTATTGTCACCTGATCTAGAGAAATTCCATTTACTTCTATAATCTATTTCGATGCTGTCCCTTTCGGAAATGGTTGCTGATCCCAACCGTTAGTGATAATACATTCGGTACACTCAAGCGAAATGAGTGACCGGTCATGTTTAGCTTGGGTTGTAAAATGTTCTTGTTGAACCCGGTGTATTCCTCTCTAAAGATACACTATTGGAAGGTGGTCCCGTACCTTACCAGTTGGAATTCATTAACCAATAAGCGCCCGCGGTTTTTGATTATATATTATGTATGTGGAACGTGAGATGAAAGCGTTCTGCTAGTATATTGTGATTGATAGTCATTATTATAATATCAAAAGAGTTTTGATATAAAGATTATCAGTTCTTTCAAAAGGATTTTGAAAGTTAAATCAAGTGTTTTGGATTCTCATAAGGGAAAAACCTGTTCCGTGTTATTCGGCGTTGTCTTATGAGATATCGTTTATTTTCTCAGACTGTTTTAAATTGTTTACTCACACCAGTCCCATGACTGACCCAGAGTTTATTTTGTTTTGTTTTCCCTAAACTCTTGGGTGCCCAATTTTGTACGGGTAGTTAAGTAGTCAGGATTTACAGATACACTAGATGGAGCTTGGAGCAGAAGGCTTCAACAGCTTTTTATAGCAATTGTTTATTTCCGCTGTGTTGTAAGTGTTGTACTTTGAAAATGATATGTATATTCAAGTGCAGATTTGTGTTTCAAAGTTACGTTATATAGTATATTTTATTTGTTCCACTGTGAGGTTCGTGTTACTCTGAAAATGTTGTGATGTTCTTCTCCTTCTTCTATTCTAATTTTCTATCTTATCTATTCTCAATCTCTAACTTCTTTCATTGACTATCCGGTATTTCTGATGCTTGATAGTCGACATTTAGTTTATGTCGATTACCAGGATCGCGAAAATCCGGGTCGTTACAAAAGGCGATGTTAAGTTTGGTGAGGGTAGTAGCAGTTGTAATGGTGCAGTTTCAGGTAGACTTTGGAATTTATTGGAGTTCCTTGGCTCCTTAAATGGTAGTTGTGGATTTGGTGGTAGGGCACAAGGTTGATGCAAGAGCGTTTGACGTTTGCTGCCACTTGTAATGGCAGATTGAGAGAAGAAGGATTAGGCATTGGTACAGGGAAGCAGATTAACATGAAAATATATTTTTATTAATTTAATTAGTTAATAAAATGTATTTAATGTATATAAAGTGGGTAAATCGTAAAATAGAATCCATAATTTGCTAGTCTGATAATATGGAATTCATTTGGTGTCTATCAGCGTTGACTTGGATTAATTTAAATTGAATGGTATTATATTTAATTTTAATCGGGATATTCTACAAATAAAAATCGCGGTGAGTAAACTCACTCTTTGAATTATTTAATATAATATTATATACTGTTTGTTGGTTGATTGGTTGAGTATAAATATATTCGTAGCTATTATATATATATATATTAGTTATATAGGATTGATGTTTGTGGCTATTATTGTATATATTGGTGGTCGGATATTCCCGTAGTATCATTAGCGGATGACCCTATATGTGCCACAATATGATAGTGGATGAGCTTCTATACCGCGATATCTTTCCTCGAAGAAAAGATGCGTATTATTTATATTGGATAATGTCTATGATGCAGGAAAGACAGGTTGGAGGGATCCAACTGGATTCCTCAAAAATATTATTATTGTTTATATTCATATATATTATCATATATGGTGTGTTAGAAAACCTGTGGTGGATAATTGAGTGTTTTGATTGGTTGAATATCACTAGGCCTATATGTTGATTTATACAAATATCGTGAAAGGGGATTTGAGATTTAAAATGGAAAATCTATTTTCTATAGTAGAATTTGAATTTCGAATGGACTAGAAATAAAAACAAGTAATAAATTTAAATGGTGTTCATAGATTAAATGGAATAATTTTAGTTGGATAATGCGGGGAATTAAAATGAATTTATAAATAGTATTTATAAATGAAGGGAAATAAATTATCGTTGGATAATATGAATATTTAAATTCAAATGTGAATTTAAAGGGAGAATAGAAAATTTGTTTTAAATAGTAAACGATGAAATTTATTCCGATGTTCGGAATGGAAATTAAATTGAATAAATCCATAGGATTTATGTTTGAATTCGACAATGTCGGATTTATAAAATAAATTATTCCCAAATAAGTTATTTAAATTGTATTAGATAGAAACTAAAATAAATTATGAAAATAGATTCCATATTTATGTATAAGTTAAGATAATAAAATATCCCAAAGAAAGATTCCGGAATTCGGAATAAAAAAGGAAATGAGTTTCAAACAGATTTTAAAATGAAACTTGTTTTAATATATAAAACAAGGATGTTGGATCAACAAACGATATTTATAAATTTAGTAAAATAAATTATCATTAGATAATTTAGACGTTTAAATTCAAGTATGAATTTAAAAGTGAATTGGAAAACGGTTTGAAATAGAACAATTAGTTTTATTCTGGAATTCAAAACATAAATTGTGTGACACCCTACGTTCGTTAGTGTCACTCTTTAAGAGAGTGCATTAAGTTTCATGAAGCGTTATAGGTAAATAAAAATAGAAATATTACAAGACATATATAAAATAACAGTGGAATTTAAAACTTTATTAAGAAGAAAACTTCGTGGTTCAAAATCTAGTTAAATCATGAGTCTGAAATATATAAAACCCAGTACATCAACTTAAAACTTCTGTCTTGTACTAAAATCATTAGAGTACAATAAACATGAAAAGAGCACAATCTCCAAAAACATAACCATAGTAGAGAAGGTATGAAATCAAGTAGTACTTCTAAGCAACTCCAAGCAGAAGGAAAGAAGAATCCTGATCAAGCTTGAGTATTCTCACTCTGAGAAACTAAGGGGGGGGGGGGGAAGAGAAAGAAGAGGAAACAAAATAGGTTAGACATAAGTCTAGCGAGTCCAGTTACTTTTAGCATATAAATAAGTAAAAGCATCAAGACATGCATATAAAACCGGATAAAAGGGATAGCAGCATATAACGCAGGTATGACAAGGTAAACAGGATAAACCGAATAAAACATATATGTATAGCGCTTCTCCAATACTTTTCTCTCTATCTCTCTGTACCAATACTAATATCATATGAACAAGATGATCCCCAATAAGATGGGAGGCTTAGGCATACTTCTAGTGAGAGGTTTTACCCCATACAATAACAAGCATCCCAACTAAACATACTGGTGTTACCCCTAAGAATAATAACGGGCACCTAAACAAGCGAGACTAGATGTACCCTAATTACTACCCCAATCGATCGGCTCCATAACTCCGTAGATACCCTGTGCTGGCCCCATAGTAGGATGTATCACTTCCTAAAGTGACAACCCTTTGTTTTCAGGATGTGCACAACCATATCTATTGATGCCACATCGTCTTATTTTTCCGGACAGGCGGACCTATGCACATACATGAGCCCGATGGAACTCGCCGTCAAACACCTTTTCCCAAGTGACCACTTATAATCAGCTTAGTAAGCGTGTCCCAACTCCGACCTAGTTCGGAGTACTCGTTTGATACCTACGTATGGGTTACTGACTGAAATGGGTCCTACATACAAGATAATACAAGCTTCCCCTTAGGCTTGCATCCCCAATACTAGAAGGTTATGCCTACCGGTGTAACAAGATTGCATAACCCCAACAGGATAAGTTTGTGGGCCTATATATAAATATTACCCAACACCCCAAAATATGCTTAACCCTCCCACTATTTCAAGTAAGTTTACTTAACCCCTATGCAAGTTAACATATTCATTTAATCCCTATGGACTCAAACAGGTTAAGTATTCAAGTTCATTACCATTTATTCATTTATGGTTATAATGCTCTAGACCTCCCACATTTAGCCTACAACTTATGGATATTGGATATGCCAGGCGGGTTCGGGAAGAATTCTTCCATAAGTCAGACTTAATCTAGTGTCTTAGCCCGTCACGTGTTTATGCACTTAGACCCCTCACATTAGATTCACCACTTGTAGTCGCTGGATATGTCGGTCTGGTCCGGGCAGACTTCTACCACAAGTGTAATCTAACCTTGTGTCTAAGCGCGGTTACAGTTTCCAATTACTGTAAATGTAGGCATTTTCATTATACAACTTTTCCCTATTTCATTATAGGTTTTCATGCCCCTTTTCCAAGTCATATTTATCATGTACCATATGCCCTAACTTAAGATCCTTAATCTCAATTTTTGTTTATCCCCTAACTCCATATTCATGTTTCCAATTCAAGTTATGCCCCAATTTTAACGTTTTCCCCTCGTTCCTAATTTCACGCGTTCGCATATTTCAGCAGTATGCCTAGGCTCGAAGGTAGCCTGACTATAAAATAAAAAGGGAAAAGAATGAGGGAAAAGAACAAAAATAAGCATAATGATAAGATTGACATATAATGGCTGAAATAGGCATAGCAACGGAATAAGCACACAGTGACAGAATTGGGCATATTGACAAGATAGGCATGTAGAAACAGATCTGCTGAACATGTGATAGTAGAACTGTTTAGGCATAGTGACATGATTAAGCATAATAGGGACATCATAAACAGGCATGATGAGATATAAACAGTGAATTAGATGTATAAATAATGGCTGATTTGTTATGATTCAGATTACTTAATAGGCATAGGCTTAGATCCAAATTTATAGGCATGTCAAGATTACATTTTGATTATTTTTATCTAAAAATAACATAGACTCACTGTGATTAGATCCAAAGAAAACTGAGAAAAGCGTGTTGATGTTGAATCAGTGACCTTTGAATATGTATGAATCGTCATTGCTGAAGAAAAGGCTAATTTAATCTGAGTTGGAGCAGTATCTCATCATCGCCATTAATTTAGATGAATAAAACAATGGGTATAGGGTCCTATTTATAGCATAAGGTCAACGAATCTAGCCAAGAATTCGGTCCACGTACGCCAAAATGAATTTCGTCCGGATCTGGGAGGTGTCGACATGGGTGTCGACACCCCCTTATGGTGTTGACCCATGGTTTGACACCCCTAGGGTATGTCGACCCCCAATGGGTCGATTTCCCCCTAGACTTCCCTCTTCTGTTTTTGAATTATTTTGAACGGTTTCGACTTAGTTGTGTGTGTGTGTGTGTGTGTATATATATATATACTAGTTTGGAACCCGTGCTTCGTACACGGGCAGTTAAGGGAGATTTGGTGTGAAGGAGAAGCAGCTTTGAGTTGGGTTGTTATGGTTGTCGGTGTGTAAATGTTGACGTAAAATGAATTGGCAGATGTAATAGTTATGTAAGGTAAGAGCTGCTGGTGTAAGGAAGGAAATATTATATGGGTTTGACACAATGAATTCATCGCAACAAATGTAAACAGTATTTGATTGCTGGTTATGTCCTCAGAAATTGCAGCAAATTTGTATTTATATGTTGTAGGCTAGAGAGACCGTCCGGATGGTGGTGGGCCGTAAAAATAATGTGCGGTGCGTTTGCGCATAACATTAATGTTGTAGTTAAAAAGAAAATTTTAGTGGATTATTTAAACGTAGACAACTATTCAGTTGGAAATGCATTTTCATTTGGGTTAGTAAATGGGACGTTTAAAAAAGTATTTTAATCTGTGATTTGAAATTTACTGGAGTTAACAGTATATAATATGTTATGTTGTGTAATGTAGAAAACAACATACGGTATTTTGATGTATCCAAAATTAAGATGAATGCATAGGCCATAATTGCAATGCGTGATATATAAATGGATGAGAAATCTTTGAGAGAAATTTGAAAAATATACGTCTGGAAAATTGTTATATAATAAAATGTTCAATTTCAAAACAGAAAATTATTAGCAGAATTTATTTAAATGAAGTTAAGAAGGTGAAGAATTAACTCGCACTAGGTCAATATCATTAACCAATGTTCATATCTTTTCCTACAGTTAATGTAGGCACAACGCATGTATAGCCCATCTTTAAAACAAAACTGGTTTCAGTCACTTATGATTTTAAGCCTATATGTTTGTACAACAGCTAGTAGTAACTCATTACACATAACTTAACTATGCTTTGATCACATGTTATTTTACATAACTGCATTTCCCATATATCACGTCTTTCTGTATCTATAATCTAAGCTTAATATAATCCCCTCTAAATCTGGATATGGTATCACGTCCTCGAGAATAATAAAGTCGTAGCATTCTCTTATCTATGTTGTTTTTTTCCCATTGAAGCCCCTTCATTGGTTCATAGTATATCCATCAACCATTTTGTTGATGAAGAAACATTGTTGCACTTTTAGCTCAATGATCATGTTGCCCATCATCTTGCTTTATCTTCCCAGGCACATTGACACAACCATAGATATGGTAATGAATACTGCTAATTGAGTTAAATTTAGGTTCAGTTGATTCACCAACTTTCATTTATATGATTAAAAAAAATGTTGCTTGTAAACTACAGTAGTAGGGTACTGTGGACAGGCCGCTGCAAGCAATAGCACATAATGACAGCAAGCGGCGGCAGTAGTAGGCTGTGCTCTTTTCCCTTTATTATTAGAAAAGAAAAAAAGTACATGCATAACTTGGTTATGAACTTGACATATCACCAAATTTAAAATGAGATATGTGCACGTTTTCCCTTCATTATTGAACAAAGAACTATTCAAACCAGAAGAACTCAGTATCAATGTGCTCTTTTCATATCTTTGGATTTAAACAGGTTAACATATCTAATTTACAAATAGACATGTAATCAATTGAGTCTAAGCGACATAAAATTGTTTTGTCAGTGAATAAAAAATCAGTAAATAATCACCAAACCACAAGAAGAAGAAAATTGAACAAACATGTTGTCTATAATCAATATATTATACATGTACAGACTGGTTTCTCTTTTGTGATTGTATTTTTATTTCCATAGAAGAAATAGGCATAGATCCTTTGAAAACAAATGAGGAACAAAAGCGCCAAATGATGCAGAGATTCCAAGCGAAACAGAGGTACACATTAACTTATCTAAGATTTTCTCAATTATTTCATTAGATAGCCTCATTTCTAATGGGACTGGAAGAGAAACCAGCATCAGCTTAACCTTTAAATTTATAGACAACTGCCAAAGGTAAGTGACAAAAAAGAATAATTTATACGCTTATGCATAAAATAAGCAAAAAAGAAGTGAGATTGACTTAAATGTAATCGCAGGAAAAAACAAAGCAACAACAACAAAGATTACTATTACGCGTCAACCTAGGTGATACACATTATGAAAATGTGATGTGGATATGTTGGCATTTTATAGTTTAGTTAGCTACTTAGTTTGTTCACAAAACCAATTTGTTGATGTGAAATATAGCCTCTTAGTATTTTATTCAGGATCTTAGTTGAATATTTCCCGATGTGGGACTTATATTTCAACACTCCCCCTTCACGCGTGGCGTATTTGAGCCATCCACGTGATCGTCATAGTTATTTTTTTGGATGAAGTGGCGGACATATGGCGGTTAATATAACACCCCGCATTTTTAATATAATTAAAAATGAGATATATGTATATATGCATGGATATATTTAAAGGAAAGATTAAATAATATTAATGTAATTGCATGAAAGAAGTTTATGCAGTGAAATAAAGAAAAAGATTAATAAAGAAATTACATGCAATATTTGAAATAAGAAGAAATACAGTGAAATGTGAAGAAATACATACGAACATTTAAAAAGAAATAAAAAGGAGAATTTGAAGAGACTCTAGAATTTGGTCATGAAATTAGCGTCATTACGTTCGTGGCGATTTTCTGGTCAATTTAGACCTATAATTTGTAGAAAACTGATTTAAAATGAAGAAGCTATCCTTAATTTAGAAATGCAACAAAACATGAAAAAAAGCAATGGGAAAAGAATAATATGTAGCTTAGTCCTAAGTCTTGTTAACAAAAGACTTAGTAACTCATTTGGTTAATACATGAGACTTGTACATAAGAGGTTGTGAGTTCAATCCCCACCAATGCCATGTATTTTTGTTTTTTTTTAAGGAGCGGCTAAATAGTAGCTTAGCAAATTGGTTCAGTGGGAAAGGGGATAAGTTAATTGGAGGTTTAATTGAAAGAATGGAAATAAACCATTAATTGATTAAGGAAGATAATTTCCAAATAAAATAGACAGTTGTTCGCATATAAAAATTAGTATACGCATAAGAGATGGATGCGTATGAACATGATTCAAATTTGAAGTTGCGCGTGAACATAGAGACAAACAAAAAGGGGGCATATATGTATACATGTTATTTGAAATTAATGCAATAAGGGAAAGAGGATACGTGAAATTATTGCATTAAATAAATGGATGATGCATGAACCTGAATAAAAATAAATTAATGTGATGCAAATAAAAGAAAGAGAATATGGAATGCAAAACATGTCAAATGTGCAATTAAAGCATGCGTAGAAAAAGGTTGTAAACATTAAAATGGAGCAATTAAATGTGAAGGGGATCAACTTTTGAAATTTAAACGTTTAAAAAGTAAACTAATAAGGCCATAAGCAAGCCGCAATTGGAGGCAGGTTAATGTTATTAAATAACATTCAAATCAGAGACGCATGCACATGTGATTAGATGTAAATAAATAAAAGAAAATGGTTTAAGGACATGTGGTTTCTTTTCAAAAAGAGTAGACAAAAAGAGAAAGAAATCAATTAATTGATCAGGAGAAGAATATAGCAAATAAAGGTTCACGTATAAGTGCAAATAAATAAATAAATAATTGAATGCATGAAGGAAAGAGGTTGCTATACGTTAAAAATAGTATGTAATGCATTAATTAGAAAGAAATAAAGTTGTTTCTTTTTTTATTTTATTTAAAGGAGCACTAAGTGTAAAAAGGGTTGTTCTAGATGGTTCTTTTCTAGGGTGAGGTGGACGGTTTAGATGAGTTTTTATTTAACCCTAAGGTCCTAGTTGTTTTAACCCACCTATAAAAGAACACCTAACCTAACCCTAAAATCATTCTGTCTCTTATAAGACACCTCCATGCCACCAAACTTCAACCCAACATAGCCGCCGCCTCTAAACTATAAATTAAATTGCAAGTTCTTCATCAATTTTGGAGTTTAATCAAATCAAGTAGCAAGTTTCTTCAACAACAATCCACGTTCTGCGTCAATAATCAAATAAGAAGCCTAAACCAACGTTCTACCTCAACAACCAATTGTTTATTTCTCCAATCCAGTCAAGGTGAGTGGTTTAAAATACAGTTGTTGTATAATTGTACTTCTATCGTTTTCCATTCCCCATAATGAATATGATGATAATTTAACAAGATCAATTATTTCATTTATGCTTACAATTGAGTTCTCTCCTTTTTATTCTTTCCCCTTTTTATTTTTATAGCTAGGCTATCTCGAGCCTACATCTATCATGAATTTATGCGTTGTAAACGAGAACGAGAAAGTAAAAGGAAAAAAAAGGGGTTGTTTGGGCATAATATGGGTTGGAAGGATTTATGTATGATTTGAATAGAATTATAGACATAATTGTATGGTAATTTTAAATTTATGTAGTTTGGCATGATTGAAATTGGATATGGAATTAGTACAATTTAATATTAACAACATGTAATTGAATAACATGGATTGGTGAAATTTATTGGTAAGATAAGCCTAAAAGGTGAATTAGGTTGTATGTATGAACATGGGAACGTTGGGAAATATTTTGAAAAAATATTGATTTTATGAACTTGAGTATTATTGGATATTTTGGATAATTGGAATATAAAAGAAATTGGCATATTTGGGTATGGATTACATGGAATTGATGAAATTGTCTATAATTTGAAATTTGTAATTAAGGCTAATTAATATGTAATTAGTGACAAGTTGGAATAGGCAAAATTGTAAACATACTATATGTTGAATTGGAAACACATAATACAAAAATTGGTATTTGGGTGAAATACGATGTTAATGAACCTTTGACACGAGGTTAGGCGCAATTGTGGTGTACGACTGCCCGGAACCGCCCGACAAATCCGGCTGCCACAATTGGACGTCTAATGTGAGAGGTCAAAGACATGAATTGTATGCGTAACGGTTGGTGACACGAGGTTAGACCCGCTTTGTGGTGTAAGACTGCCCGGAAGCGCCCGGCAAATCCAACAGCCACAAAGTGTTCGGTCTAATGTGGGAGGTCATGCACTGTTCGTCATAATGAATGAATTAAGGAATACTAACCATAATAAGACATGTGGGTGACATGGGTATGGTTAGAGGGTTAAGTGGGTGACATGGGTATGGTTAGAGGGTTAAGTGGGTGACATGTAAAATATAACATGTAAATATGGACTTAACAAGACATGTAAAACATGTAAATATGGACTTTACCGTAGTAAGACAAGACATGTAAAACATGTAAATGTGGACTTAACTGTAGTAAGATACGTGAAGTAAAACATGACTAAGGTGGACTTAACCATAGTAAAGCATATGTAAGACATGGAAACAATAATAAAAGAGTTTAAGTGGGACATGGGCGACATGTAAGACATAAATAAGTAATGCTTAACCAAAGGGGACCCGTTATGGCATCACAAATTAATTGAATTGGGTAAAGTTTAGGTAACTTGTTAAATAAATGGAAAGGGTTAAATAAATCTAAATTAATGACAAAAGTGGGGAATGGTAAATAACCTATTATGAATGAATTTGAATAAGAAAAGGAAGGATAATAGGTTAGAGTTGTCCTAGGGACAAGTGGAAAGTATAACTTATGGGATAAGGTAAGTTATAAGAAACGATAGAGGAAAATGAGGTAACTTATATGTGAAGATATACTTAATTATAAATTAAGTAGTTTGGGAAGGAGAAGTGTGAAATTTAAGATGATATAAGTTATATGAATGGAAAAGAAGTAAATTAGAATCATATATGTTGGTTGGGTTGAGTAATTCTCTGGGTGCCAGTCTGATGTTGATTTCGGTCTTCGGGGCAGGTGTTTAGGGGATTATTCTCCTAATCGGTATATATGTGGATAAGACATACTTAACTATGAATTATGTATAACATGTTGTTGTAACCCTAAAAGGGAATAATTTATGAAGTTGGAAAACAACATGTTGTGGTCTTATTAATGGACTTAAATGGGTTAAGTATAAATTGAATTAATAAGCGAGGGTAACTTGGTAAACAAGAAAAGGAAGTCAATATGAATAAGAATAACCAAGTTAAATAAGAAAAACCGACGAGGTAACACAAGTGCGTAAGAATTGATTAGACGTAGGGTCTAATGACATATAAAATCAAGGTGCTTGGGGCAATCCGTACGTTGTAGGATGAATAACCCCACAAGATAAATCATCATGGTGTTATAAGACACGAGGGGAGCGCACATTCGTTATTTTGGCAACTCCAACGGACTGGAAGGGGAAGCACGCGACTTCCTGAGACGTTAAAGGTGCTCCTAGTAGTCCTCTGTGTGGTGGCAGATGTTTCAGGTTGTGCCCACAGAGGTTGGGTCTGCGCGTAACTACTTGGTGGGTGGGCCTTGACTGCAAGAATAGCCAGGCAGTCAGAATGCTGTTCGCGGTGACGGAAAAGGTGATTCGACGGCTGCCTCAACAGAGGTGGAGGGTCAGGACCAACAAGTATAGTAAGTCGTCGAATTCATGTTACCACAGCTAGTAGGATGCGGAAAGACTAGAGCTAGACCCAATATACCATTAACCATTCACTATCATGGGACGGTGGTTGAGGGGAGACACCACATGGATGTTTAGATTGGTTGCTTACGGGCTTGTCGCTTATCTCTCGTAGTCTTTATTAGTTATGGGGGGGGGGGGGCGAGGTGGGGCCATAACCACCATAGAAAATAGACCCTAGAGATATTTATGTGGGAGGCTCTTAAAGGAGGGCCTTGCACAAATATAAGGAAAGCTCCCAACCGAGTTCTGTGTTTCTTATGTAGCCCTGCCATGGAACTCGGGCACGCACACACGATGGGTGTGCGGGTTAGATATCGAATACGATAGAGAATACGTACGTGGAAGAGTCTAGATATAACCATGTCTGCTCTGGGTGGTGTATCGTAGACTGGTGGGCATTATTCGTTAACGACAGTCAAATTAGAGTGATCCTATGTGGGCGTAGTGTTGTATTATATATATATGTATGTATGTATGTATAAGGGGAATATACATTACTATGACATAGGACGGGGGACTACGTATATCACTACGAGGATACGGTGGGGACCATGCGAGTGGGGTACCACGGGGTGTACCTCAGTTTAGGGGTAGCTACATATACATTATAATAGGTAAATCTACTGGGAGTAGATGGGTGCGACATGTGTGTAAGCCTTGAGCGCTAACGACACAAATAACCTAATTAACAATAAAATGTAATTGAACGGTATATGTAGGATTATTCAAGAAGTGTAGTTTAAACTCATTCACACAGAACTTATGTTCTGACCCCCTCCTCACAACATTCGCAGGTAAGATTCATGACAGAGACTTGTAGCTTTGGAGATACTGATTTAGCAGTATTGTAATTAAGGTAAAGCTATTTTTATATATATTATATTTTATTCCTTCCGCTGTGAGGTGTTTTCCGAACTCTGACATATTTCTTGTCTCTGTCTTTTCTGCAGGATACCAGAGCAACCAACTCGGGTTTCGATGGATTGGGTTTTTGAAAAAAAATCGGTCCGTTGGAATTCGGGTTGTTACAGTTAAGCGCATATGTACTGGTTGAATTAGTTCAAATCCTGGGTTCTGATACCACTGTTGGCATTTTATAGTTTAGTTAGCTACTTAGTTTGTTCACAAAACCAATTGGTTGATGTGAACTATAGCCTCGTAGTATTTTATTCAGGATCTTAGTTGAATATTTCCCGATGTGAGACTTATATTTTCAACAGGATATTAACACAAGTAATAATACTCGGTTTTTGCTTTCAATGTGTATGTCCTTACGTTAGGATTTATCAGTTTACCCCTTTAACGCAGAATAAAAGATATATGCTAAAACTGCCGCCAACAATATGACATAAACAAAGTTAGTAGTGTATAATGGAGAAAATTATCATTGTACAGAATTATATCAGTAGGTTGAGGCCCATGCAGTTGAGATGAAGTTTGGAAGGTTGAAGAAAAAGAGGAAGAGAGTCAACCGTAGAAGACATCATGTCATATTATCAACTAGTGCGAACCCGTGCTACGCACGCAGGTTATTGCTATAAGGTTGCACTGAAAATATTGTATAGTATTCCATTACTTGACCTTGCAATAATTTGTTTCAGCTTAAGTTCACTGTGTAATATCAAAAATAATCCACCAACGTTTATATGAAAACAATGCAGCTCGAAGCTAACACTCTACATAAGTTAAAGATGATAGCATTTTCAATTTAATTTACAGACAAAGCCAGTACATATAGTTCTATTGAATACGGTACCATATAAGAGTAGACAATTATTTAGTTACAAATAATCTCAATGCACCCGCATATAAAATTTTTGATACAACATACTACGGAAATCACGCACAATTCACAATAAGTAAATACTTTCTCTATTGCTGCACAATTGCATGAATTATCAATTAGAACATTCTAAGTTTCACCAAAGTTTTTTCTAGTTCAGCCCAATTCAGCACCCGAATTGATAACCACGTGGTTCACGTGAGATGCTCCATCCCTGCTACACTCCACTACCTTGCTATAGCATATCAGCTCTTTTGCTAAGCAGCCAGCTTGCACTTCACTCAGAGTCCATTGATTGTATTGAATTTATTCAAATAGAAAAGGTTTCATCCATTATTTTGATATAAAAAATAAAAGGTTAGGGCATGCACCTTGTTTGGACTTATGGGCTCCAAATGTAATCTGCAAAGAGAACAAAACTAAGTTGTTTCTCTAAGATAAAATTAATAATTATTATTAGCTGACTAACAAACTACCATATCTTACACATGTTGGTTTATGAAAACATTTTATCCATTATAATGATACAAAAATAAAGGTTAGGGTCTACATCTTACTTGAACTTGACGAAGAATGTTTCTAGCAAGGTTTGAGATTCCGTCCGGCACGCCGGAATTTCCTCGGACCTTCCGTTCCAGTTTCAGCGTGGACCAGGACGGAGTACACCAAATATTCTGGTTTCGGATCTATGCATGAAAAAGAAAAAAACAAAAAAAAAATTGCGGTCGAGAAACTTCGAAGAAGCAGGAATTATTTAAAGCACAAAAAAAATATTTGAGAAAAATCAACGAAGAGATAAGCACTGAGATATATTACTTGAGCACGAAACCCATTGATTTTCATCATTCATTCGCTTGAGAAAGTAATTATCTTCTCGTTGCTTTCAATTTTATGACGGCGTATTACTTAGGGTTTTAAAATAGACGAAGGCGGAAGGTGAATCATAAAGGAAGATGGTTACTGTATTGTTGGATATGTAAACTACTGTAAAAATTTGGAAGAAGAGGGCCTAACAGAAAACAAATATTATGTAAACTACTGTAAAAGTTTGGAAGAAGGGGGCCTAACTGAAAGCGGATATTAGAACTCTGGGCTGGAAGTGAGAAATTACTGGGCCTAAATAATGAACTTACAAATTATGTTTTAAGAAGTAGAAATTAATGTAATTTGAAATGGAACCAGAATATAAACGGAATTTCCGAAACGGAACCGAAATTTTAATATTTTTAGATGAGCGGAACGGAACCGAAAACCGGAAATTTAAACCTTGGTTTCTAGGGCGATGCAATTTTTCTATATATTCCCATTTCTCAGATAAAGATGAATTAACAGTGTCACTTCAGAGTGGTCAAATGTAACATACAAATATAAAATTTTAGTGCTAACTTTAATAGTAGTAAAAGGCAACATACGTTATAATTTGCTTGATGATCAGTCTTGTGATATAACTATCAGTGCTAGTTCTATTTATTTTTCATGGTTAAACTTGTATTTCTATCAATAGTAGTATTCGTTAATGTTATACATTAATGGATGTATTCTAATTATTAGAAAATGACACTGTTATATAGGTTTGCAAAGGGAAAACACTGTTAGTTACTATGGTTGGCATGCTTGATTTTTTTAGAAAGATTCAAGTCTGAGGCAAGCACGAATTTTTCCATGCTCATATGAACATCCTTACCTTGGTTTTCAATGCCATCTGCACAAAATACATAAAAAAACTCCCGTTTCCCAATTCATTCAACAAAAAAAGGCTAAACCTTTAAAAGGCTCGATGAAAGCAACTGATGTACTTACATAATTTACATGGTTCAAATATTTTACCCTGCAACATTATTATTTGCATTTTTTTCAATTGAATTGTGGTAGCTTAAGAAATTTGGTGTAAAGCATGGTATAATCATTTTTCATCCAAAAATTATTGAAATCCAAATGTGTTACCGAATTTATACATGTCAAATATCAACAGAAGTATGTTTGCACTGTGTGTATAAGTAATATGGATGTAGTAACCAATGAGAGCAATAGATCTGGCAGGTTTCTCGAAATATATTACAGGTAGTTATATTTATGCGAATAACATTTATTTTATTATGCAATGGATCTATTCTCTTCATATAGAAACACATATGACATATTTGTTTATTATCAATACAATTTTTGCTAGGTATAAATTATTTGAATGAATTTTCTGTAAACATACATAATGCATGCTGAATTTATTACACCATACATGATTGTGAGTTTTAAAATAGGACTGAAATTATTAATTGCCAGAAAATTACCTTATTGAGAAGCTGAGCCATATTGGTTTCCAGTCCAAGAATGTTGGTTTTCAATATTTTGCAGCATGCACCATGGCATGTTCGTTTGCAACAGCCCCTTCTTATATCCTTCCTTGCAACGAAAGCAGTTCTTGACTTCAAAATTTTGCAGTTGCCTTGAACCAATGCTTGCCAAAAAAAATCTAACCTATATTCGTAATAACTTAACTTATCAAGTACTATCAGTTATATCAAATTGTAAAATATATTGTATAATTATTATTTTCTGACCCTTGTGATCATCGTAGCAATTATCTAAAATAGCTGCACTACATATACACCATAAAACTTTTGAAGGATTCTATTTATATTTTGTAAAATTTGAGTGGTCGCACGACATGAGGACTGCTTGGTGAAAGAAAGAAAGCTTTGCTCTAAAATATGCCATGCTGATCCATTGCAGATTGAAAATTTTCATTCAGTTCAAACCATACAATAATATAATCATATATATTGTAAGGAAAAGGCACCAGGGCATATCACGCCTGTTTCTGCAATGGTAACTTCTACGATGTTATAAATACTGTAATCAAATCAACAAAATTAGTAAAATAGAAAGCACTAACCATCATCGTCACCAGAATATTGATATACCAAGGATTGGCGATATCTAAGAATCCATTGCAATGATAAGTATTCCGATTGTATACAAATTACTTAATCATTTTTCTGTTTGGATGACGTGCAAAAATATTCCTATTGATGAAGTTATAAATGATATTCATATTTACATGTCATCGAATTAAAACTGATAGACAACATATTGTACTTTACAGTCTGTCCATGTACTAAGTTTGGCTAAATGATCATTGCTGCGTGCTTGGGGTAATTGTTTCTGAAAGTGCACTTCGTAGTGCTCCAGGACATATATGGTGAAAAATTAGTAATTTAACATTTATGCATTTCCTATATAATTAATGTGGTAAATATGTGTGGAAAATAAAATTGAAATGAAGTCAAGTAATAAATATTATACTATACATACAAGACACACATGCACATGGAAGGGAAAAATCTGGGAAAACAAATATTCAGACTTGGAGTAAAAAAAACCGTTAATGGACAGTGCAAACGAATAGTAGACACTGTTGAATGCATGACCTATTGAAGCTTTATAGCAACTAAACATTTGCATTCATAATATCAGATAACAAATGTTTGAAATTTAAGTATATATTATTTTTCAAAAGTTTTAATCAACACACTATGGGTTTGAGATAAACCATAATTTTAGACTTACAGCATACCAAGGGATGCATTAATACCTAGCCCAAGTTATATAAACAATAAACGGTTTAAAATAGACTGCATTATTTCTCAGTGGAAGCAATATGAATTAACAAAATGCATTCCTTTTTTTACCCATTTTAAAAATAGGAATACGAATAGAAAAAACTATATTTTATAATTTTTCAACTGAAGTGGATACCATGTTTACTATAACAAAATATAATTTGTAAAATAGATGAAGTTAAGTGAGGATAGAGTCAAATGCGTTGCGCACATTGTTTTTATAGCATCTCCAATTTTGATTATTGTAATAACCAGGAAATTCTGAGCCAATTTAAAATTTTTATTTTGGCAATTTTGATGAAGTTTGTATATTTAAAATGAATTATTTTAAACAATAACGATGAGAAATTTATTTTGAATAGAAATAGAATGTATATATTTATATAAATCATCGTTAGAATATGAATATTTTATTTTAATTATAAAAGGAATTGAAAATGGCGCGGTAGTTCGATAATTCGATTTCAAAGTTCAAATGAATGTCCCGGGTGCAAATTAAACCCAATTTTAGCGAAACCAAAAATATTAGAATCTATTTGAGAATATCTTTCCAACAAATCCGAAAAATCGAAATTTCATAGCGGGAATCAAAAGATACATCCAGTTGAAAATTCAGAATAGTCGCTATGGAATTCTGGCTCTTAAAAATGGAAATTTTGCAAACGACCTTGGTTTTCGATGAAACCACTTTTGTTGGATCCGTGATGTCAAATTATTGCTAGGTTTCAAAATTCGTAATTTTTCGAATCAATATGTGAGCGTGGCAAATGAAAACGCGTCTGACCAGTTTCAGTTGATTTTAATCGACTGGAAATTGGCCATTTTTCAAACGGTCTCAAAATTTGACGAAATTAGTTTTGTTAGGACCGTATCGCCAATACGAAGCTAGTAAATATTTTTGGGAATTTTTAGAGTTCATATGTGGCCCCGGTAAATAGAAATGTGCGTTCAAATTCAATATATAGAGCTATATTTTGATTTTGACGAAAACGGATCGAAACGATCGAATCAGCCTACGATACATATCCCATTGTGTTCAGAATGGGGGTAATTAGCTATAGACGACATGCAGTGGGTTCGGTTTCGAGGTCGAAATTAAAGGTTGCTTTTTGAAATAAAAAAAATAAAAAAAATTAATTAAAAACCATGGCCCCCCTTTATCTCTTCAAATCGGTCAACACATCCACCCCCCCCCCCCCCCCGTTCATTACAAAAAAAAAGAGAAAAAAAATGGAGGAAGCCGCCGCCCCTAGGCGGAGCACCGCCACCCCACGCCATCGCCCATCGGATCCTGCCGCCTTCTTCCCCCTGCGTCGAGCTCCACCCCTCCCCAAGCCCTCTTCTCTCTCCACTCCTCCACAGCTCGAGCCCCCCCCGTCGTTTTAGAAATCGACCGCGAATTCCCCCTCCACAGCCAAACTCCGGCGCCGCACCACCCAAATCCGAGCCCCTCTGCCTCGCGAGATCCTCCGGCGCCGCCAGCGACGCTACAGCCTCCCCTTAGACGATGTACAGTAAGTTTTTCTTGTTTTATTTAATTAATTTATTTAGTTTCTTCATAATTAGTTTAAAACAAAATCAGTTTTTTTATATAATAGAAATGTAAAGATTAGTTTTATTAATAGAGAATATAAATTAAAGATTTAATTTTTATTATTTAAAAGCTTCGATTTTTATGATGTTAAAGGCATGATTTTTATAGTATAGAAAGAATAAAAATACAATTTTTATATTCTATAGTTAGTAAAAATTTGATCTTTATATATGTAACGAAATAAAAATATGATTTTTATTATATATAAGTTGAAATAAAAAAATGTAATTTTTATAGAGATGATATAAAAATTCGATCTTTATATAAGGAATAGAAATATAAAAACATAATTTTTATATAGGAAGAAGCGTTGTAAAAATATATGAAGAAGATATAAAAATATGATTTTTATTTATTGAAATAGCGTGATAAAAATAGAATTTTTATCTATATAGTAGTGATGTAAAAATAGAATTTTTATCTATATAGTAGCAATGTGAAAATGTGATTTTTATATACATAGCTACAATATAAAAATGTGATTTTTATATATGTAGTGGCTACGGACAATGAAATAGACAAAAGGCGAGTACGGCGAAGATTTCCTACATAAGAAGAGTCATGACGTTTGGTTTAGCTTTTCGGTGAGAACTTCTCACTTTAAATCTTGTTTTTCTAGTTAAATATATATACTAGGATGCAGACGGTGCTTAGCAGCACCCGACACCCGTCTTCCACAGACCATGGACGGCTTGTATGCTTGTTTGATGTGTTGTGAAGTTTGTTTGTGATGTTGATGTGAAATGGATGATAAAACCTTCATGTATTAAAATAAATTAATATAGTTAAAAATATAATTTTTAACGTGAATGTGAATAATAAATATTCATTTACAAACCGGACGGTTTGTTTATGTACACCTATTTGAAGGACATTGATTGGGACGATAAATTTTACACGTCGCCCAACTGCACAAATAATATTCGGTGTTTGTGGATTGAAACCCACACGGGTGTTGGGATGATATTTGGCGTACATTAATCCTAATTATTTAGTTGTATGTCGATCGATTGGTCGACAGACTGTGTGAGTATTAATTATTTATATTTGATGCTTATGCAGTTGTGTGGTGCACTTTGGATGATGATTGATTATTTATCGTTGCTATTATATACATGTGTTGTATGGAATCCATATAATTAACATTATATGGTAATTGATTGGGCCTCATTCCAATAAGGAAGTAAAGAATATTATAAAATAAAGATTTATGTGTTGACAGTACTCATGTGTTGAGATTAGTCATGTGTTGAAAGAAATATAGATTCATGTGTTGAATAGAATAAATATTCATTTGTTGAATAGAATAATGAAGTTATTGAAAAATATAAAGCCGTGTTGATTAGAGATGCGCTATTTTGACGCGAACGATATTTATATCGATTATATTCGTTTTTGTAATGATTATAGAAAAGGAAGTGATTTCAAAATATAACGTTTTGAAAATATTATCATTTGTATATCGATGATGTGGAATATTCAATTTTGATTCAAAATTGAATATGAAGTTGAAATCGTTTCGAAAACGAATTTAAAACGGTTTATAAAATACGTTTTAAAAGGAAATCGACGAAATATATATAATATATATATAATGGCCTGAATAGAACGCGCCGCGCCGCGGTAGTTCATGAATTTCGACCACTGACTTCGAATAGATATTGCGGGAGATCCGACTGTCGGATTCTCCTAAAACCGGAACCGTTGGGTTTGTATCGAAAAGAGCTTTCCAATGAATATTAGAAATTCGAAATCGAACGTTTGGATTTGGAATTATGTCCAAATACAATTTGAAAAAGGTCGCTGTAAGTGCAGTTCGATGGCAGTTATTGAAAACCGACTGTACGGGCCTTGATAAAATTATTAAAAATATTAATAATTTGTGTAAAATCATAATATATGAATTGGAAAGAACTGGGATGAAAAATTCCACATTTGAAAAGATAAAATGTATTTTTATCAAAATGAACTAGTTTTAAACTAGAATTATGAATTCAATATTTTTTAAAATAAATAAACTGGATTTGAAATGGTTTTTAAAATAACCAGAATTCCCAATATATGAATTGGAATGGATTTGAATCGAAATTATATTTGGAATATTTCGATGATTAGATTCGAGATTATACGAATATTGTTATGGAGATTTGGAAGATATATTTTATATTATTATTTCCAATACGATATTTGTTGATTTTAGAATTTGATATTGAATATAAGCCGATATATTTTCTATTCAGAGCCTTATATTTAATATCAAATGAGATTTGGGTTTGTCGTGAATGGCGTCTTCATTAACACTGTTCTTAAACCTAGTTGAGAAAAAGATTAAATCTTTTTATTTAGATTTAATGAAGTGTACCAATTAAATGGTATTTAATTGGAATTGAATTCGAATTGATTTTTGGGTTTATCGTGAACGGTGTTTTAAATAACACTTGTTCTTTAACACGATAATTAATGGAATGTGATTTTGGGTTGCCGTGAACGGTATCTTCAATAATACTATTCTTAGACCCAACTGAGTTAAGAAAATCAGAAACTAACTGGAGATTAGCTAAGTTGGATGGTTTCCTGGGTATTGATCTGATGTTGGTTTCGGCCTTCGGGGTTAATATTTAGGGAACTGTTCTCTTACTAATTTACGGTTATAGACTAATAGAATGGAATGTGATGTGGGTTTATCGTGAATCGTGTTTTAAATGACATTGGTTCTTTAACCCAGTTAGAGATTAAAGCCAAGTGGAGTTTTAATGAATCTTTAATTAGATTGAAAAGATCGAGAATGAAGTATCACCAATTTTGCTCCAGGCGATAGTTAAATATTTAATTAGATTTGAACATGAAATGGTAATTGAATTTACCGATAACACTGTGGTGTTAGATATGAAGTATGACCAGTTTTACTTCATGGGATGGATAGGTTGGGATTGGGAAATAAAATAAAATAAATAATTACTTTGGTGTGGTCCGCTAATCCCAACTAGTTTGGAAAACCTTAACATGGTTTGAAATGATATCCAAAGGAATATTAAAGAATAAATTTAGAAGAATTTATCCTTGATAAAATTAATGGGAACCTTTCCCAAAGAATGTGAAATTAATAAACTAACTATAGGTTAGCTAAGAAGGATGGTTTCCTGGGTATTGATCTGATGTTGGTTTCGGCCTTTGGGGTTAATATTTGGGGAATTGCTCTCTTGCTAATTTACGGTTAGTGACTGACGAATTGGAATGATGCGTATGTTGTGTTTGTGTAGCACGTGTTTATTATATACGTGGATTATTCGGAAAGGCCGGGTTTATACCCATTCTGAATAACCGATTCGACGATAAGTCGAAGATGAAGATGGTGGTTGAAGACCGGAAGTCTTCACATCGTTTGGGTGATTACTGATGATCTTGATCGGGTTGTACACCTAAGATGAGGGAATCAGTTGGTGATCGTCTAGACGTACTTGGAGATCGATGGATATGCGAGGAAAGTGCCTCCGATTTCGTTCAGACCCAGAACGAACTTGTAAATGGACTGTTTGTCTAACATTAGATTTTATTCCGTGTTGATCAATCTCTATTAAATATACATCTGTTTGGCGGCGAAGAATTTATTCTCTTTCTTAACGCCCTTCTCTGAGACGTACGAGCTCAGTGGTTGTATATCCATGGACATCAGTCGCATGGAGTGAATTGCCTATGTGGCATACCTAAGTGGCAAATGATCAAGGCTTCTGTTGAAAAGCAAAGTCTTGTGGTTGATGATCAAAGCACGGCCTACGTGGCATAGCTTTGTGTATAACGTGAATTCGCGAGCCTCACACCTCGGTATGAGTCAAAAACGTGATAGTGACTGCAGGGAGAGCACGACGTTTCTTTTTTGATATGGGTGGTGTCAGTGCTTAAACAGGCTGAAATTTATATTATTTTTACCTATGTGGTTGTTGGAATGCAAGGCGCCTTGATTTTAGGTCTGTTAGGACCGGGAAACGTGAGTTCAGGAATACTAATCCACTAACGTAAGTGTGGACCGGCCCTGAAGCATCCGAGGGTTACCCAGAGAGAGTAGTCCTGAGACATTTGCTAGAGTGTCTCGAAGCGGAGAGGAGCTTGCCCCTTGCCTCGACTCATGAAGGAAATCCAATTTCCAATACGAGATATCTCGGTTTTATTTGTAGAACCTAGTATGGCGACATAGTAGATGGTAGCTATGACGTCTATGATTGATACTTATGATGTCTATGATTGATACTTATGATTGAAATTGTTTTGACACTATACACTTATTATAGTATCAAATGATTTGTTTTAAACGTTCCAAGCATGTTTGGCTATTATAAGGGAAAACCCTATCCTCCGGCTTGCGTTGCATTGTGTGATGGGACCTGGGTCTTATAATAACTTCATTTTTCCAAAAAGCATTGCGCTGTTTTGTTATATGCACTAGTGTTCTTGGGAGGAAACCCGTTCCGAGTTATACGGCGTGGTCCCTTGAATTACTCTCTTTTAAAGTAAAGTTTTAAATAACTGTTTTAGTTCTCACACCAGTCACATGACTGACCTGGAGTTTATTGTTTTAACCTAAACTCTGGATGCCTTTATTTTCGACACGGGCAGCTAGTAGTTGGGTTTTTGCAGATTTATATTTACAGGATCCTGATTTACAGCTGGAACGATACTCGGAAAGCTCTGTATCCGTGTATTACTTCTAATTGTGTTTTGTATTATTTTCCACTGCTATGTAATGTATTATAATCTATGATATTTTATAATGTATATTATTTGTTAATACTCTGTGTATTCTTGTATTCTGATGAATTGTTGTAATAAGCAATGAAATGTTCTCCTGTTTGCGTTCCGATGTGTGTTGTTCTCAACGTCATCCGGGCTTTCCTTACCGGGGAAGTTCGGGTTGTGTCAGTTTGGTATCGGAGCTTTGGTTTGCAGAGCTCGAGAAAAAGACACATTAGAACCGAACAAAAGAATTCATCAGAAATTGTATTAGTAATATCCAATGAGAATGACTCGTTAGAGATGGGATCAGTAGTATCCTAGAACGAGTGTGAAGAGTATATGTTTCAAATTGGAAACAAGTTTTGTCTTGAAATTTAAATCGTTTTATACGTATTTGAATATTTATTTATTTTGAATTTGGACAATCGAGTATATAAAGATTTCGCATATACACATCATGAACGTATAGTCAAAGTTTTAATATACTGGATAGATATAGAACCGCACTCTAGTAGCCCGGAGATGTTCTGATGGTGGTCCGAAACATCATCAGCATTTATGTTCGAGCTTCGAAGGTGTGATATCTATATATTTCCATTAGACTGGTGTGAGAACCAAAACTAGACAGATTTATTGTTGTGATTTGGCATCAAAACATGATTTTATGTATATGTATCAAAATTATGAATTTGAAATTCTAATTCACTAATTGATTGCTGATTGTGTTGTTTGGTTATTTGTTTGATAATTTTGAACCATTTAGCCTAATTGAACCAAATAGTGGATTGTACTGAAAAATGATTACAATTGCATGCATATACATGTACTTACATTGAACAGGTCATAGCAAGGAGGCTAGAGTAGAGAATAAAATTGTTTGCCCGACAAATAGGTACATGTTTATTGTATTTCTTGGGTTTTGGATGATTTTATGAGCCGATTGGCTAGCCGCTTGGCTTTTTCTTTTTATTTTGGATTGAAGCAGGCCATGGGAGGCTATATGAAATATCCCGAAGTCCCCGGTGCAGGGGAGGTTATGGAGAATTTTTTCGAAAATTTAGGGTGTTAGCCAAATTTTTGAAAAATTTGAGAAGTTCTTAGAAACTGAAAAGTTGAAGAACTTAAGCCGTAATGTAAACAATGGAAGTTGAGTTGATTTGTTAAACAACTTTCGGCTTCGTTCCTTTTTGGGGACGAAAAGTTTTAAGTGGGGGAGATTGTAATAACCCGGAAATTCTGAGCCAATTTAAAATTTTTATTTTGGCAATTTTGATGAAGTTTGAATATTTAAAATGAATTATTTTAAATAATAACGACGAGAAATTTATTTTGAATAGAAATAGAACGTATATATTTATATAGATCGTCGTTAGAATATGAATATTTTATTTTAATTATAAAAGGATTTGAAAATGGCGCGGTAGTTCGATAATTCGATTTCAAAGTTCAAATGAATGTATCGGGTGCAAATTAAACCGGATTTTAGCAAATCCAAAAATATTAGAATCTATTCGAGAATATCTTTCCAACGAATCCGAAAAATCAAAATTTCATAGCGGGAATCAAAAGATACGTCCAGTTGAAAATTCAGAATGGTCGCTATGGAATTCTGGCCCTTAAAAATGAAAATTTTGCAAACGACCTCGGTTTTCGATGAAACCACTTTTGTTGGATCCGTGATGTCAAATTATTGCTAGGTTTCTAAATTCGTAATTTTTCGAATCAATATGTGAACGTGGCAAATGAAAACACATTTGACCAGTTTTAGTCGATTTTAATCGATTGGAAATTGGCCATTTTTCAAACGGTCTCAGAATTTGATGAAATTAGTTTTGTTAGGACCGTATCGTCAATACGAAGCTAGAATATATTTTTGAAAATTTTTAGAGTTCATACGTGGCACAGTAAATTGAAATGTGCGTTCAAATTCAATATATAGAGCTATATTTTGATTTTGACGAAAATGGATCGAAACGATCGAATCAGCCTACGATACATATCCCATTGTGTTCGGAATGGGGATAATTAGCTATAGACTATAGGCGATGGGTTCGATTTCGAGGTCGAAACTAAAAGTTGCTTTTTGAAATAAAATAAATAAAAAAAATTAATTAAAAACCCTGGCCCCCCTTTATCTCTTCAAATCGATCAACACATCCACCCCACCGTTCATTACAAAAAAAAATGGAGGAAACCGCCATTGCCAGGCTGAGCACCGTCACCCCACGCCATCGCCCATCGGATCTTGCAGCCTTCTCCCCCCTGCGTCGAGCTCCACCCCTCCCCAAGCCCTCTTCTCTCTCCACTCCTCCACAGCTCGAGCCCCCCTCCCCCCCATCATTTCAAAAATCGACCGCGAATTCCCCCCTCCACAGCCAAACTCCGGCGCCGCACCAACCAAATCCGAGCCCCTCTACCTCGCGAGATCCTCCGACACCGCCAGCGACGCTCCTGCCACCACTTAAACGATGTACAATAAGTTTTTCTTGTTTTATTTAATTAATTTATTTAGTTTCTTCATAATTAGTTTAAAACAAAATCAGTTTTTTTATATAATAGAAATGTAAAGATTAGTTTTATTAATAGAGAATATAAATTAAAGATTTAATTTTTATTAGTTAAAAGCTTCGATTTTTATGATGTTAAAGGCATGATTTTTATAGTATAGAAAGAATAAAAATACGATTTTTATATTCTATAGTTAGTAAAAATTTGATCTTTATATATGTAGCGAAATAAAAATCTGATTTTTATTATATATAAGTTGAAATAAAAAAATGTAATTTTTATAGAGATGATATAAAAATTCGATCTTTATATAAGGAATAGAAATATAAAAATATAATTTTTTTATATAGGAAGAAGTGTTGTAAAAAATATATGAAGAAGATATAAAAATATGATTTTTATTTATTGAAATAGCGTGATAAAAATAGATTTTTTATTTATATATTAGCGATGTAAAAATAGAATTTTTATCTATATAGTAGCAATGTGAAAATGTGATTATTATATACATAGCTACAATATAAAAATGTGATTTTTATATATGTAGGGGCTACGGACAATGAAATAGACAAAAGGCGAGCACGACGAAGATTTCCTACATAAGAAGAGTCATGGCGTTTGGTTTAGCTTTTCGGTGAAAACTTCTCACTTTAAATCTTGTTTTTCTAGTTAAAAATATAGACTAGGATGTAGACGGTGCTTAGCAGCACCCGACACCCATCGTCCACAGATTATGGACGGCTTGTATGCTTGTTTGATGTGTTGTTGAAACACCCCACCTCCGTTAAGGTCACTCACAAAGGGAATGCCTTAATTTTGGTGGAGGTTTATAAGTAAAAGCTACAGATAAACTCAAGACAGATATAAATACACATATTTTAAATAGCGGAAACCAACAGACTTTTATTCATCAATACGTGTTCCAAAACAGAACATTCCATAATTGTCTCAAAATACTTCCATCATTACAACATCATAACTGTCTTGATTATTAAAGAAGCATAAAACATAAATAAAGTGACAAAAATCCCCATAGTGATATCCAAAGCCATAGTCCGAGCAAAAGAGTCCCAAATCATACATCTACCCTCTTGGAGCTTGAACAGAGCCTGACTGAGCTGAGCTGTTTCCTCCCTGTGGACCTGGGGGGGGGGGAAACGAAAGAAAGAAGACGAAAAGAAAATAGGGTCAGACATAAAGCCTGAGTAAATCTAGTAACTCTTCAGTATGTGAATAAGAAAAGGGCATGATAGATATATATACTGAAAATAGGATGGTGTCACAAGCTAAGGGAGTGTCGAATGTACTATCGCACCCATACTATATCTCTGCATCTATTTGAGTTTACTCTAACTGGCACCCCATGGTGAGGGTGAAGTGATCCCCAACTTTATTTAAAGATCGGCTCCTACTCGCGTTAACATGTGTCATACGGCCCCCAAGAATTGTAGATACCTATGCTGGTCCCACCATGGGGTGTATCAAGACCCATGGTGGCGGCCCCGACACAAATTCTAGAAGGCATAGGTTATACTACTGGTGACCCCAGTGCCCTGGTTGTCTGCTCCGAAGTGTGTGCACGCCCACACTCCATTAGACCTGCACTGTGCACCCACCACCGTCGTTTGACCGCTTACAATTAGCCCAGTAATCGTGCCCCACCCTGCCTAGTTTCAGGGTACCGTTGATACCTAAATTGGGTTACTGCTAAAACGGGTCGCTCATTACTAGGATTTTCTTGTCAAACATGTTAAGTGGTTAAGTGTTTGTATTTACCTAACCCCCACCCATCAATTCTTGTTAACATGTTGAATTTGGTTAAGTGTTATAGTTGACTTAACCCTACCACATGTCCTTAGCCTCTTAGGAGCACCAGACCACTCACATTAGACAGGTATTGCTACTGTTATTGGATATGCCGGTCGGTTCCGGGCAGGTTTATATCGTAGCTCAGTCTAACCTCGGGTCTTTATTGGGCTCAATGCTTAACCACCCACATTGGATAGGTATTGTTGTGACTATTGGACAGCCGGGCGGTTCCGGGCAGGTTTACATCACAACTCAATCCAACCTCGGGTTAAGCATATCGTGTTTTCTAAATTTACATATTTTATTATTATATATGTAAATGTCATATCTTTTATTCTTGGGCATAACAATTTATACCGCTTAAATGTCACTGTCATTGGCATGTGCCAAACATGCCAACATATACTTTCATGTTTTACACCCAACGTTATTACCCCCGTTTATACGTTCGCAACGTTATAACAAATGTTGGGCTCGGCACAATTCAACCCAACTTTATAAGTGTAAGAAAAGGGGAAATTAAGAACATGTAATATTTTGCAACATATAAAGGTGTGTAGCGCATGAACTTGCAGTTTAGCGATACTAACATAAATGATGGGTCATGTGAACTTGCATTCAAATCAAAGTACAACTAAGTAGGTGACATATGAAATGGCATAGTTTACAACTTGTGTTTAAATATGTTTAACTTGGCATAATGTCAAACACATAACTAGCATGATGTATATTCACCAAAAGGTCCAATCATAACATTTAATCACATAGCCTATTTCAACATGAACTTGCATAGTTTTTGAAACCCAAACGATACTTAACATAGATCCAATTACACTTGCAAATAAACATGAATTTGCATAGTTTATGAAACACAAACGATACTTAACATAGATCCAATTATTCTTGCAAATAGACATGAACTTGCATAATTTATGAAACCCAAACGATGCTTAACATAGATCAATTATACTTGCGAATAGACATGAAAATGATATCATAGGTTTTGGGTCATGTAGGCATAAAAGGTTTCAAGTCTAAATCATGTTTACATAAATTCTAATTTAAACTAAGGGAATATACATAGTCCATGCCATCGACATATACATAAAGGGATCAGTTCTATTCTTTTGCCACAAACTTGCAAGTGTCATTGTTTTCATATGCCATTGTTCAATAGGCTTGCATCAATCAATTTATGCCACAAACGTCAATACACAAGTCATGATGGAATCATCAAAATACATAGAATTTTATACAATACAATAACACAATTCTATTTTCATTCACATCGAATCACATCGCAATTCTTATTCATATTCTGAAAGGTTACTATACTTACAACGAATGCAGAATCTTGAATTCTGGATTCTGAATTCTGAAATTGAAACGCGCTCCTTTGGGTAGACTAACGTTGCGTTGAAAACTTTTGATTTAAACTTTAATCTTCTTCTTAGTTTCGATTCGTCTCTAGGCTTTTCTCTTGACGGCTATGTTCAATTCCTCCCTAGCAGCATGACGACTCCTTTCTCATATTTTTGTGTGAATTTTCAGTTGAGAGTTACGGTGTATTTATAGATTTTTAAGTTGTTTTGAGCCGTCAGATGAAGATAGGAGGAATCTAGGCCATTCAAAATTCAGAGAGCCAATTAAGAGGTGACACGTCAGCCCTAGTGACACACAGGGCCTTAGAAATTCGAGTCAGAGTCAGACCTGGCCAGCCAGGTCGACCAGGCAGGTTGACACTATGGTCGACCTGGGGGGGCGGGGACCAGGTCGACACCATGGTCGACCCTATGGTCGACCTAGTCTCTGGGCGAGAATTTTCCCGCCCAGCCCGGTTTGAACCTGAATTTCGAATTTTGAATTTAAAACTGAGCTGTTTGAATTTAAATTTGATTCTGAAACTTCCAAAGGCCATAACTCCTTCATACAGAGTCCGATTCGCGCAAACTCGGACTCTATCTCAAGCAGAATTCCGAGACAAACGCAATGGCATAACCCGTTTCCCTTAATTATTTCATTTAGAATTAATTATACTTTAATTTGTGAAGCTTAGCGTTATAGAATTCATGGGGTGTTACATTCTCCCCCCTTAAAAGGATTTCGTCCCTGAAATCTTCAAGTTAGGAAGAATGTATATCCTACCATCCAACAGTCCATCTACTCAACCAACAAACACAGGCATCCACTGTCCTTAAAAGACTTCTAATGCTTCATGATCACATGCATAGTGTGTGTACCTATCCTTATCTAATGCAGAAATCAGGCGGTCTACTGATTCAGTTGACCTCCTTAATGCGAATCATGTAAGTGTCATGAATCCATTATGTATGCAAATTTTTCCTACTCATAATTCTACATGAGTGCACAACCATTCATACAAATGCAACGACCATATGACAGCATATCAAGTTTCAACCATATACCAATGAGAATACATATATGCATATGCAATATGAAGTGACTGAGCCAATCTATAACCTAGGGTGTGTGAGTATATGCATCCACTAGCAACCACTAGCAACCATTTGTAGCCATCATCCATAACAAGTTTTCAAATACATGTTTGCATCCATTTGTTTTCTACCTAAGGAGTTAGGAAAAGGACCGAGGAGATATACCTAAAAGATAGATAAATCATAACTTAAGGAAAAAGAAAGATCAAAGATGTACCCTCAAAAAGAAGAGGGTAGGCAGCGCGTATTATGTCCTCAGTTTCCCAAGTCGCGTCTTCCTCGGCGTCGCTCCACTGAACTTTAACGAGTTTGACCTCGCGATTGCGTAGCTTTTTCACTTTCGTTCCTATGATGCGGGTTGGAACTCTCCTCACAGTTGCTTCACGTTCCACTTCGGCTTCTTCTAGAATGCTGGGTTCCACCACTTCTGCTGACTCATGCAAACACTTCCGGAGGTGAGAAACATGAAAGACGTTGTGAACTCCGGCCAGTCTCTCGGGTAGCTCTAATCTATAGGCCATCTTTCCAACCTTCTCGATGATAGGAAACGGTTCTACAAATCTTGGTGCTAGCTTTCCGGCGGATCCAAAACGAACGACGTTCCTTAAAGGTGATACCTTAAGGAAAACCATGTCCCCAACCTCAAACTCAAGGTCGGTCCTTCTTTTGTTGGCGTAGGATTTCTGTCGGTCTTGGGCAGTCTTCATTCTCCTACGTATCAAGTCTACTTTCTCAGAAGTCTCTCGAATCATATCTGGCCCAAGTATAAGCTTATCTGTAGACTCGTACCAACAAGTTGGTGATTTGCACGGTCTTCCATACAAGGCTTCGAAGGGCGCCATACCGATGGTAGCTTGGTAGCTGTTGTTATAGGCAAATTCCATTAAAGGAAGGTGATCCTCCCACGTCCCTCCAAAGTCAAGAACGCAAAGTCTCAAAAGATCCTCTAAAACTCTATTCACCCTTTCCGTCTGGCCGTCGGTTTGGGGGTGATAGGCCGTGCTCAGACATAACTGTGTGCCTACAGCTTCTTGTAGACTCCGCCAAAACTCGCTTGTGAAGATAGGGTCTCGGTCACTAACAATGCTGGAGGGTATCCCATGGAGTCGAACTATTTCCTTGAGATAAAGAGATGCTAGAGATGCGGCAGTCCTTCTACTCTTGATAGGTATGAAGTGGGCGCTCTTAGTAAGCCTATCCACTATTACCCAAATGCTAGTGTTGCCTTTTCTCGACCTAGGTAGTCCATCAATGAAGTCCATTGAAATGCTATCCCACTTCCACTGTGGGACCTCTAAAGGATGAAGTAGTCCTCCAGGCTTCTTTTGTTCTGCCTTGACCCGTTGGCAAGTCATGCACTTAGAAACGAAATCTACCATGTCTTGTTTCATGTCGTTCCAAAAGAAAGTCCTTTTTATATCCTTGTACATCTTATCGCCGCCAGGGTGTGTGGTCATCTTGGATTGATGTGCTTCTTCGATAACCTTCTTTGTCAACTCCCTTTCTTGTGGGATGCACAATCTTCCATCTCGCCTCAGCGAACCCTTATCATTGATGGCGTACCTACTGAGGTGACTAGAAGTCTCACCCCTAATAAGTTTATCAATCACATCAACAAGCTGAGGGTCTTCACATTGTGCAGACCCTATTGAGTCCAAGAGAGTAGGGCGTACTTCGAGAGATGCTAGCAAACCGGGTACAAAATCTGAGGAGGGCCTAAAGTTAAAATTGGCTATATACTCCAAGCTTTGCCTTTCCACAAGGAGAGGGCTTAAGGTCAGTTTCTTACGGCTCAACGCGTCTGCTACTACGTTGCCTTTGCCGGGAGTATAGGAAATTTCAAAGTCATACTAGGCAAGAAACTCCATCCATCTTTGCTGCCTCAAGTTAAGATCCTTCTACGAGAAGAGATATTTCAATGATTTATGGTCAGTGTATAATTCGAACTTCTCACCTAGGAGATAATGGCGCCAGGACTTAAGTGTAAAGACGATGGCGGCTAACTCAAGATCGTGGGTTGGGTAGTTCTTTTCATGAACTTTTAATTGTCTTCCACCATAAGCTACTACCCTTCCTTCTTGCATTAGAACATCGCCTAGTCCCGTTCCACATGCATCCGTGTATACCGTGAACATTTTGCTTCCATCTGGCAAATTCAGAACTGGGGCTGTTGTGAGAGCCCTTTTTAATGGTTGGAAAGCAAACTCGCAATCCAAATCCCAAGTGAACGCCAGATTCTTCTTTGTTAGCCTTGTGAGTGGGGCTGAGATTTTCGCGAAATCCCTAATAAACTTTCGGTAAAAACCGGCTAGCCCAAGAAAGCTTCGAACTTCGGTTGCATTTCTTGGTGTCTTCCAATCTTGCACTGCCACCACTTTTGCGGGGTCCACAGCCAACCCCTCTTTGAACATTATATGCCCCAGAAATCTTACTTCTTTTCTCCAGAAGTGACACTTGGAGAATTTGGCTTTTAGTTGATGAACTCGAAGAGTTTCCATGATTTATTTCAGATGCTGGGCATGCTCTTCCTCATTCTTTGAGAAGATTAAGATATATCTACGAAGACAACCACAAATTTGTTGAGGAATTCTCTGAACACCCTGTTCATTAGGTCTACGAAATAAGCGGGTGCATTTGTCAAGCCGAAAGGCATGACAAGCCACTCGAAGAAACCGTCTGGGGTTCTGAACGCCGTTTTATCTATACTATCTTCAGCTACTCTTAGCTGATGGAACCCAGTTGCCAGATCAAGTTGGGAGAAGACCGTTGCACCTACAAGCTGATCAAACAAATCGTCGATTCGGGGAAGAGGGTGCCTATTTTTCTTGGTCAATTTGTTTAACTCCCTATAGTCGACGCAAAGGCAAAGTGAACCGTCCGCTTTAGTTGCGAACACCACTGGAGCACCCCATTCCGAAATGCTCCGTCTAATGAACCCCTTTTCGAGAAGTTCTTTAACCTGCTTACTGAACTCCTTTCTCTCCCTTGGAGCCATGTGTCTGACAAGTAAAGCTACAGGCTTTGCGTTATCCACAAGATATATGCGGAAGTTTATTTCCCGCCTCGGAGGTAAGCCTTTCACCTCCTCAAAGACATCCAGATATTCCCGGACTACTCTCACTGATTGCAAATTCTCATCAGAAGCATCAAGCGACTCTAGATAACTTAGCATAACAGCATTCAAGGGATTACAAGAATTTTCTAGAGTGTTACCAAGCCGAGTCAAGAGCCTAACTACTCTTTTCTCACAATCAAGAATGGCACTATTACTGGATAACCAGTCCATGCCTAAGATCAAACCATATCCCGAGAAGCCTAAGACAAAGGCATCACAACTAAACTCAACGCTGAGAATAGAGATTTTCAAACGAAAACAAACCATTGACAAGTAAGCGGAGCCCCCAATTGGATTTGAAACTACTAAGGGATCTTCTACCATACTAGTGTCAAGATGCAGAGATTCTACTAAGGCAGAGGAAATAAAAGAGTGTGATGCGCTAGAGTCAAAAAGTGTACGAACTGGATGGTCATAAAGATAGACTACACTTTCCACAGAAATTTTACTACCTCTTTCTTGCTGAGGTGCCACTAGCGCATGAACCTGACCCCCTAAAGTGGATCCAGCTTTCTGTCCCTGCCCTTTCTTCTTTGGGCAGTACTTAGCTTGGTGCCCAGTCTCTCCACAATGGAAGCAACCACCCATCTTCGCCTTTCTTTTCCGGAAGTCTTTTGATATATGGCCCACAATGCCACAGAAATTGCACCTTCTCTTCTCACGGGGCTTATTGTTCTTCCCTCCTTTCTTGAAGTCTGTTTTCTTTTCTTCTAGACCTTCTTTCTTCTCTTCCACCTTAGTTTCTTTCTTGCCGTGGTCTTCCTCATGTAGCAACGCCATGTCCACCAAGCTTTCATAAGTCGCTCCCGTGGATACATGGGTCATGACAAGGCTGTGTAGAGGCTCATTCAAACCCTTGACGAAGCGAAGTGCCTTCTTGTGTTGGGTGTTTACTAAGTCTAACCCAAATCTAGCCAGTTGATTAAACTGATTAACATATTCCCTGATTGTCATGCTCCCCTGTTTCAGAGTTAGAAACTTCTCCATTTGCAGGCTTCTTTCTGCTTGGGAGAGGAATTTCATCTCAAACCTTGTCCTGAAGTCTTCCCATGTTTCCACCGCCCTTTGAGCATTGATAACTTCCCACCAATAGGAAGCCTCATCCTTAAGCAACCATACCGCTAGTTGTATCTTTTGCCTGTCATCCACTCCAAAGATGACAAACAGATCCTCAGTCTCCTTTAGCCAGCTTCTTACCCCTACAAAACATTCTGTCCCATAAAATTCTTTTCCACCCATTTCCTTGAAGTCTCTACATGTTTTTGCGAAGGCATTTCCACGAGGAGGTGGAGGAGGAGGAGGAACCGCGACCACTGGAGGAGTGATGTCTGCTGGGCCCGCGCCATTGGCCCTTGCTTCTAAGTACCTCCTAAACCAGCCGGGAATCGGCACTCCTTCCGGGAGGTTAAGGTCTCCAGACATGCTGAAACAGAAAGGGAAAAATTCAAAACGAAGGATAGAGAGAGGTAGATGGGGCACCTGGCTTTGGGGGATTTTGTCTTTTCATAAATATAACACTTTTTCTTGAAAAGCGCTTCTTTAAATTTTCTTTTTGAAAAAAAAATTCAGAAACTTTTATCTTATTTGGTAAACCTGTGCTCTGATACCAAGTGAAACACCCCACCTCCGTTAAGGTCACTCACAAAGGGAATGCCTTAATTTTGGTGGAGGTTTATAAGTAAAAGCCACAGATAAACTCAAGACATATATAAATACACATATTTTAAACAGCTGAAACCAACAGACTTTTATTCATCAATACGTGTTTCAAAACAAAACACTCCATAATTGTCTCAAAATACTTCCATCATTACAACATCATAACTGTCTTGATTATTAAAGAAGCATAAAACATAAATAAAGTGACAAAAATCCCCATAGTGATATCCAAAGCCATAGTCCGAGCAAAAGAGACCCAAATCATACATCTATGCTCTTGGAGCTTGAAAAGAGCCTGACTGAGCTGAGTTGTTTCCTCCCTGTGGACCTGGGGGGGGGGGGGGAACGAAAGAAAGAAGACGAAAAGAAAATAGGGTCAGACATAAAGCCTGAGTAAATCTAGTAACTCTTCAGTATGTGAATAAGAAAAGGGCATGATAGATATATATACTGAAAATAGGATGGTGTCACAAGCTAAGGGAGTGTCGAATGTACTATCGCACCCATACTATATCTCTGCATCTATTTGAGTTTACTCTAACTGGCACCCCATGGTGAGGGTGAAGTGATCCCCAACTTTATTTAAAGATCGGCTCCTACTCGCGTTAACATGTGTCATACGGCCCCCAAGAATTGTAGATACCTATGCTGGTCCCACCATGCGGTGTATCAAGACCCATGGTGGCGGCCCCGACACAAATTCTAGAAGGCATAGTTTATACTACTGGTGACCCCAGTGCCCTGGTTGTCTGCTCCGAAGTGTGTGCACGCCCACGCTCCGTTAGACCTGCACTATGCACCCACCGCCATCGTTTGACCGCTTACAATCAACCCAGTAATCGTGCCCCACCCTGCCTAGTTTCAGGGTACCGTTGATACCTAAATTGGGTTACTACTGAAACCGGTCCCTCGTTACCAGGATTTTCTAGTCAAACATGTTAAGTGGTTAAGTGTATGTATTTACCTAACCCCCACCCATCAATTCTTGTTAACATGTTGAATTTGGTTAAGTGTCTTAGGTTACTTTACCCTACCACCAGTCCTTAGCCTCTTAGGAGCACCAGACCACTCACATTAGACAGGTATTGCTACGGTTACTGGATATGCCGGTCGGTTCCGGGCAGGTTTATACCGTAGCTCAGTCTAACCTCGGGTCTTTATTGGGCTCAATTCTTAACCACCCACATTGGATAGGTATTGTTGTGACTACTGGACAGCCGGGCGGTTCCGGGTAGGTTTACATCAAAACTCAATCCAACCTCGGGTTAAGCATATCGTGTTTTCTAAATTTACATATTTTATTATTATATATATAAATGTCATATCTTTTATTCTTGGGCATAACAATTTATACCGCTTAAATGTCATTGTCATTGGCATGCGCCAAACATGCCAACATATACTTTCATGTTTTACACCCAACGTTATTACCCCCGTTTATACGTTCGCAACGTTATAACAAATGTTGGGCTCGACACAATTCAACCCAACTTTATAAGCGTAAGAAAAGGGGAAATTAAGAACATGTAATATTTTGCAACATATAAGGGTGTATAGCGTGTGAACTTGCAGTTTAGTGATACCAACATAAATGATGGGTCATGTGAACTTGCATTCAAATCAAAGTACAACTATGTAGGTGACATATGAAATGGCATAGTTTACAACTTGTGTTTAAATATGTTTAACTTGGCATAATGTCAAACACATAACTAGCATGATGTATATTCACCAAAAGGTCCAATCATAACATTTAATCACATAGCCTATTTCAACATGAACTTGCATAGTTTTTTAAACCCAAATGATACTTAACATAGATCCAATTACACTTGCAAATAAACATGAATTTGCATAGTTTATGAAACACAAACGATACTTAACATAGATCCAATTATTCTTGCAAATAGACATGAACTTGCATAATTTATGAAACCCAAACGATGCTTAACATAGATCTATTATACTTGCAAATAGACATGAAAATGATATCATAGGTTTTGGGTCATGTAGGCATAAAAGGTTTCAAGTCTAAATCATGTTTACATAAATTCTAATTTAAACTAAGGGAATATACATGGTCCATGTCATCGACATATACATAAAGGGATCAGTTCTATTCTTTTGCCACAAACTTGCAAGTGTCATTGTTTTCATATACCATTGTTCAATAGGCTTGCATCAATCAATTTATGCCACAAACGTCAATAACAAGTCATGATAGAATCATCAAAATACATAGAATTTTATACAATACAATAACACAATTCTATTTTCATTCACAGCGAATCACATCGCAATTCTTATTCATATTATGAAAGGTTACTATACTTACAACGAATGCAGAATCTTGAATTTTGGATTCTGAATTCTAAATTTGAAATGCGCTCCTTTGGGTAGACTAACGTTGCATTGAAAACTTTTGATTTAAACTTTAATATTCTTCTTAGTTTCGATTCGTCTCTAGGCTTTTCTCTTGACGGCTATGTTCAATTCCTCCCTAGCAGCATGACGACTCCTTTCTCATATTTTTGTGTGAATTTTCAGTTAAGAGTTAGGGTGTATTTATAGATTTTTAAGTTGTTTTGAGCCGTCAGATGAAGATAGGAGGAATCTAGGCCATTCAAAATTCAGAGAGCCAATCAAGAGGTGACACGTCAGCCCTAGTGACACACAGTGCCTCAGAAATTCGAGCAAGAGTCAGACCTGGCCAGCCAGGTCGACCAGGCAGGTCGACACCCAGGTCGACACCATGGTCGACCTGGGGGGACCAGGTCGACACCATGGTCGACCTGGTCTCTGGGCGGGAATTTTCCCGCCCAGCCCAGTTTGAACCTGAATTTCGAATTTTGAATTTAAAACTGAGCTGTTTGAATTTAAATTTGATTCTGAAATTTCCGAAGGCCATAACTCCTTCATACGGAGTCCGATTCCCGCAAACTCGGACTCTATCTCAAGCAGAATTCCGAGGCGAACGCAATGGCGTAACCCGTTTTCCTTAATTCTTTCATTTAGAATTAATTATACTTTAATTTGTGAAGCTTAGCGTTATAGAATTCACGGGGTGTTACAGTTGGGAAGTTTGTTTGTGATGTTGATGTGAAATGGATGATAAAACCTTCATGTATTAAAATAAATTAATATAGTTAAAAATATAATTTTTAACGTGAATGTGAATAAATAAATATTCATTTACAAACCGGAGGGTTTGTTTGTGTACATTTATTTGAAGGACATTGATTGGGACGATAAATTTTACACGTCGCCCAACTGCACAAATAATATTCGGTGTTTGTGGATCGAAACCCCACACGGGTGTTGGGATGATATTTGGCGTACACTAATCCCAATTATTTAGTTGTATGTCGATCGATTGGTCGACAGACTGTGTGAGCGTTAATTATTTATATTTGATGCTTATGCAGTTGTGTGGTGCACTATGGATGATGGTTGATTATTTATCGTTGCTATTATATACATGTGTTGTATAGAATCCATATAATTAACATTATATGGTAATTGATTGGGCCTCATTCCAATAAGGAAGTAAAGAATATTATAAAATAAAGATTCATGTGTTGACAGTACTCATGTGTTGAGATTAGTCATGTGTTGAAAGAAATATAGATTTATGTGTTGAATAGAATAAATATTCATTTGTTGAATAGAATAACGAAGTTATTGAAAAATATAAAGCCGTGTTGATTAGAGATGCGCTATTTTGACGCGAACGATATTTATATCGATTATATTCGTTTTTGTAATGATTATAGAAAAGGAAGTGATTGCAAAATATAACATTTTGAAAATATTATCATTTGTATATCGATGATGTGGAATATTCAATTTTGATTCAAAATTGAACATGAAGTTGAAATCGTTTCGAAAACGAATTTAAAACGATTTATAAAATACGTTTTAAAAGGAAATCGACGAAATATATATATAATATATATAATATATATATATATATATTATATATATATATATTATATATATAATGGCCTGAATAGAACGCGCCGCGCCGCGATAGTTCATGAATTTCGACCATTGACTTCGAATCGATATTGCGGGAGATCCGACTGCCGGATTCTCCTAAAACCGGAACCATTGGGTTTGTATCGAAAAGAGCTTTCCAATGAATATTAGAAATTCGAAATCGAACGTTTGGATTTGGAATTATGTCCAAATCAAATTTGAAAAAGGTCGCTGTAAGTGCAGTTCGATGGCAGTTATTGAAAACCGACTGTACGGGCCTTGATAAAATTATTAAAAATATTAATAATTTGTGTAAAATCATAATATATGAATTGGAAAGAACTGGGATGAAAATTTCCACATTTGAAAAGATAAAATGTATTTTTATCAAAATGAACTAGTTTTGAACTAGAATTATGAATTCAATATTTTTTAAAATAAATAAACTGGATTTGAAATGGTTTTAAAAATAACCAGAATTCCCAATATATGAATTGGAATGGATTTGAATCGAAATTATCTTTGGAAAATTTCGATGATTAGATTCGAGATTATACGAATATTGTTATGGAGATTTGGAAGATATATTTTATATCGTTATTTCCAATACAATATTTGTTGATTTCAGAATTGATATTGAATATAAGCCGATATATTTTCTATTCAGAGCCTTATATTTAATATCAAATGAGATTAGGGTTTGTCGTGAATGGTGTCTTCATTAACACTGTTCTTAAACCCAGTTGAGAAAAAGATTAAATCTTTTTATTTACATTTAATGAAGTGTACCAATTAAATGGTATTTAATTGGATTTGAATTTGAATTGATTTTTAGGTTTATCGTGAACGGTGTTTTAAATAACACTTGTTCTTTAACACGATAATTAATGGAATGTGATTTTGAGTTGCCGTGAACGGTATCTTCAATAATACTATTCTTAGAAACAACTGAGTTAAGAAAATCAGAAACTAACTGGAGATTAATTAAGTTGGATGGTTTCCTGGGTATTGATCTGATGTTGGTTTCGGCCTTCGGGGTTAATATTTAGGGAACTGTTCTCTTACTAATTTACGGTTAGAGACTAATAGAATGGAATGTGATGTGGGTTTATCGTGAACCATGTTTTAAATGACATTGGTTCTTTAACCCAGTTAAAGATTAAAACCAAGTGGAGTTTTAATGAATCTTAAATTAGATTGAAAAGATCGAGAATGGAGTATCACCAGTTTTGCTCCAAGCGATAGTTAAATCTTTAATTAGATTTGAACGTGAAATGGTAATTGAATTTACCGATAATACCGTGGTGTTAGATATGAAGTATGACCAGTTTTACTTCATGGGATGGATAGGTTGGGATTGGGAAATAAAATAAAATAAATAATTACTTCGGTGTGGTTCGCTTATCCCGACTAGTTTGGAAAACCTTAACATGGTTTGAAATGTTATCCAAAGGAAGATTTAAAGAATAAATTTAGAAGAATTTATCTTTGATAAAATTAATGGGAACCTTTCCCTAAGAATGTGAAATTTAGAAACTAACTGTAGGTTAGCTAAGAAGGATGGTTTCCTGGGTATTGATCTGATGTTGGTTTTGGCCTTCGGGGTTAATATTTGGGGAATTGCTCTCTTGCTAATTTACATTTAGTGACTGACGAATTGGAATGAGGCGTATGTTGTGTTTGTGTAGCACGTGTTTATTATATACGCGGATTATTCGGAAAGGCCGGGTTTATACCCATTTTGAATAACCGGTTCGACGATAAGTCGAACATGAAGACGGTGGTTGAAGACCGGAAGTCTTCACATCTTTTGGGTGATTACTGATGATCTTGATTGGCTGTACACCCAAGATGAGGGAATCAGTTGGTGATCGTCCAGACATACTTGGAGATTGATGGATATGCGAGGAAGGTGCCTCCGGTTTCGTTCAAACCCAGAATGAACTTGTAAACGGACTGTGTGTCTGACATTGGATTTTATTCTGTGTTGATTGATCTTTATTAAATATACATCTGTTTGGCGGTGTAGAATTTATTCTCTTGCTTAACGCCCTTTTCTGAGACGTACGAGCTCAGAGGTTGTATATCGATGGACATCAGTCGCATGGAGTGAATTGCCTGTGTGGCATGCCTAAGTGGAAAATGATCAAGGCTTCTGTTGAAAAGCAAAGTCTTGTGGTTGATGATCAAAGCACGGCCTACGTGGCATAGCTTTATGTATAACGTGAATTCGCGAGCCGCACACCTCAGTATGAGTCAAAAACGGGATAGTGACTGCATGGAGAGCACGACGTTTCTTTCTAGCTATGGGTGGTGTCAATGCTTAAACTGGCTGACATTTATATTATTTTTACCTATGTGGTTGTTGGAATGCGAGGCGCCTCGATTTTAGGTCTGTTAGGACCGGGAAACGTGTGTTCAGGAATTCTAATCCACTAACGTAAGTGTGGACCGACCCTGAAGCATCCGAGGGTTACCCAGAGAGAGTAGTCCTGAGACATTTGCTAGAGTGTCTCGAAGCAGAGAGGGGCTTGCCCCTTGCCTCGACTCATGACGGAAATCCAATTTCCAATACGAGATATCTCGGTTTTATTAGTAGAACCTAGTATAGCGACATAGTAGATGGTAGCTATGCCGTCTATGATTGATACTTATGATTGAAATTGTTTTGACACTATACAGTTATTATAGTATCAAATGATTTGTTTTAAACGTACCAAGCATGTTTGGCTATTATAAGGGAAAACCCTATCCTCCGGCTTGCGTTGCATTGTGTGATGGGACCTGGGTCTTATAATAGCTTCATTTTTCCAAAAAGCATTGCGCTGTTTTGTTATATGCACTAGTGTTCTTGGGAGGAAACCCGTTCCGTGTTATACGGCGTGGTCCCTTGAATTACTCTCTTTTAAAGTAAAGTTTTAAATAACTGTTTTAGTTCTCACACCAGTCACATGACTGACCTGGAGTTTATTGTTTTAACCTAAACTCTGGGTGCCCTTATTTTCGACATGGGCAGCCAGTAGTTTGGTTTTTGCAGATTTATATTCACAGGATCCTGATTTACAGCTGGAACGATACTCGGAAAGCTCTGTATCCGTGTATTACTTCTAGTTGTGTTTTGTATTATTTTCCGCTGCTATGTAATGTATTGTAATCTATGATATTTTATAATGTATATTATTTGTTAATACTCTGCATATTCTTGTATTCTGATGAATTGTTGTAATAAGCAATGAAATGTTCTCCTGTTTGTGTTCCGATTTGTGTTGTTCTCAACGCCATCCGGGCTTTCCTTACCGGGGAAGTTCGGGTTGTGTCAATTATGTTGTATTATGTTTTCATCATTATTTTCATGATAATTCATGGATCTATGAACCCATAATCACCAAAAATTCTCACATTCACATCAACAAAATGGAAAAAAATTGAAATCCAAAAATGGACATAAATATATAGATATAATTGTATCTGTATTCGTAATTTACCTATCCGGTTTTCGTCATAGCACTAGTTAAGATAAAGTGTATTAATACAAAATATTAGCATTCGCTGTTATATTAAAGTAATAATTCATGTAAAGTATATACAAATTAATATTCATTGCCTAATTTTACTTTTACAGTAATAAGTTTTGTTTTATTTATTTTAGCATTGTTGCGGAAAATGATTGTGCTTAACCGAAACTTTACATTAGTGTTTCTAAGTTTATTAATTGTGAACGGAATGGATAAATATTCTATAACTATCCATATCGGTGGATCTAATATTTGAAAATATTTTCAAATGTGACGGCAACAAAATCAAAATCAAAACACATTAGCTTAGAGACTTAATTTATTTAGCAATAACTAAAGCAAAACAATTATCAAGACACATAACATAATGTAAACCTCGAAATAAAATATATTAAAAAGTAAAATAGTACATTTTAGTAAGAACCTGGAAGTCCTGAAAACTAAAAATGATTTTTTTTCAATTTAATCCAATAATAACTAACTAAAAATTCTAAAATTTGAAATTTAGAATAACTACAGCAGTAGTTGAATATCCACGATGTTGTGTTTGTAGAAATTCATGTATAACCTAGCATAATCGTGTTATGTTGCATTTCAAATTCATGTAAGGTTTAAACATCGATGCAATAATATACCATATATTTTTATTAGAAAACTGCAAGATAGAAATGAATGCAAAAAAGAGGCATAGTACTTGGATGTTATTAAGAATTTAATGATTGGTTTTCTTTATGCAACAAAGAAACACTTTGGTTATGCTAAATCAGATAGTTCTGATGTTTGAAAACACCTGGCAATAACATTTTCTGAAATTACTCGGCAACGACATTTCCGTCAAAAGATAAACTTTTCAATAGCCTATGTCAAAAACAAAATCAGTAATTTCTAATTAATTGCAGTCATGGATCTTGTGATGCATATTTTAATTTGTACATAATAAAATGTTAAGAAAATCATAATTTTTTAGCAAGTAATAACATCATCACATGTGCGTAACTTTTTTTTTTAAAGAGTGAGCCAAACCTTGGTTGATTTCACAACGTTATCCACATCAAAGTTAATCCTCACTTGTATGAGAGTGACCTGCACCAAAACTATGTATCATGAATTCACTCAGTGATGAAAATATATAATCAATGAATGCTACATATCAAATTTTTGTTATGAGCTTGTAAAATACATAGATACACACATATATTTTGCAATCAGGTATTTAACCTGAATCTAAAATGGAATTCAGAAGAAAATATGCCGATATTATCGAATGGTATGACAGCGTCAGCTAATTTAATTTTTAATTGAAATTTTGAATAATTTAATGGAGTTAAATGCCAAAATACTTTAAAATAGTAATAAAAAACTTTATGCACTGTGTGAATTTTACATTACCAAACAAACCATATATTTCAACCTGAACCATGATTGTACACTATGTATGCATTTCATTCTTTCGTTTCAACCTTTTAGTAAAAACTCAATAATATTATGCATATAAATGATTACAATTCGTCTAGAAAGCATGAATGTAGGCGCGTGGATGCGGGTGTGCGGTACGGGGACATGGAAATTTGGCAAATTCAAAAATATGGGAATTCGGGTGCAGAGGATACGACAAATATTAAAATATTAAATATAATAATAATAATAATCCAAGAAAACATATTAACATATAATAAAATATTTGCAGTTGTAAATAAAACATATTAACTGTCTCGCTATTAGATTGTATAACATCAACAAGCTCATTTTTATATTGTAGACCTTTAGGCCTGTTACCAATTGCTCAAGTACCCTGCCCTTTCTCTCTGCCTTCAGCAAATCACGCAATAAAGAATCGCTCATTTCTTCTCAAGACCGACTTCAGTATTCATCCATGAACGCCAAATCGAGATCCTCCTCCACATCGCTGCTACAGGTTTTCGATCTCTTCCATTCTCTCTCTTCTTCTTCTTCTCCGTCATTTTCTTCTTCAATTTTTTTGTGTGCCCTAGATCCCGAAACGGGTTTTTCTTCATCCATCGCTGATCTAAAAATCCCGCACCCCCTTTCCATCGCATGGCTGAAATACAGTGACACGCCACATGGCGCACCCCGTATGAATCCCGCCGCATCCCCGCGCACCCCCGCACCCCTACGTATTCAGTGCATAGTTCGGCTTAGGGTTGCCGCACCCCTGCTTTCTAGCAATTCACAAAATCAAGGTTGATTTAATTTGATTTGCCAAAGCCATAGTTACCTAGCATAATTCAAAACATAAGCCAACATGCAGAAAATAAGTTCGATTGTGATGTATCTAAGGAACATAATAAAGTAGTGTTGGATAGATTCATGTTATTGGATTTTATCCAAATCATTAACTGAGAATTAAGAATTTGTTCTCCGTGGCTTCAATATAAGACAATATAAGAATATTACTGCCGAGTGGGAGATGGAAATAATTCGGATGTGTCATATATGCAAACTATGTTAGTTTATAATAACCAAGAAAACTTCCTGTTGCTTCCTTCACTCTAAGATGTGGGACTAAAATATAGGAAATTCGAACATGGTTTGTGCAACTAAATAACAAATCCTAGGAAATATAGTTTTGTGAGACTAAATCACCAAAAAAAAAAATGGTGTGGCTTTTTATGGTTCGACCGGTCGGACCGTCGGAACATTGAACCTTGAGATGTTACGGTTTGACTTGCGGTTCGGTCTTGATAACAATGGCGAAACTACATCAACATACCACACATTGTCCGTGTGCGAAGCACGGGCCACCCACTAGTCATTATCTGAGAATTAAGAATTTGTTCTCTGTGGCTTCAATATAAGATAATATAAGAATATTGCTGCCGAGTGGGAGATGGAAATAATTCGGATGTGTCATATATGCAAACTATGTTAGTTTATAATAACCAACAGGTAAGAATGGGAATCTTGCTTACCCATTGACATTGGCCATAGCTAGGATCCCTAATTCATATTTAAACAAAATTTCAATTTGAAATAATATATATTAGTTTATGCAACATAATCATGCAAAGAAGTTTGTCTGTACTGTTTTAATATTCTTTTCCATATGAACAAAATTAATATTTATAGCATAATTGATGTGCACGTAAATATGCAAATTTATATTCACACATTTATTCTTATTTTAATTAATTAAATAACATAAAGGGATATTTTTACATGTTTTAAACCAAAAATCTAAAATTCTCAAATTACCATGCATTCATCCTCATTTAAAGTGTAAAACGGTAAATTGTGCTTGTTTTAATTTGTGATATCATTTACTTGGTCCATGTTGTTGTCTCTTATAGGAAATTTGGAGCAAAAATGATGGTTGCATATGAAGTTATAAAGAAAAGCATGCATATATACAAGAGGAGATGGAATTAATTCATTCACTACTTAATGGAGGACCCCACCTACCTGTTATCTCTCCTTCCTTAATGGTGCAATTAAAGGCCTCATGCAATTTACATGACTCATTAGTGGATGGAAACAAAATTGTAGCTTCATGAAGGGGGTACTTTTGGTAGTCCCCAATAACTTGGATTTTAGGGTTTAGAACATGTGTATATATACCCCTTTTATGTGATGTAAATCCTCTCTAATTTCTCTCTCCTTCTCTATCCTTATCTTTAGTTAGTTTTTAGGATTAGAAAAAAAAGTTCTTTCTTTTTCTTCAATGGCTTCTTAGTCATCTTTTGTGTAGTTTCTCTTTTGCAATTTCAATTAGTTATCTTTTATTTGGATGTTCTCTTCTTTTATGCAAATAGAATAGATTTGTACTTTATTTTGCTTTTCTTTTTCTTTTGTTCTTGTTCTATGTTGGAATCTACTTCTATTATTAGAATAACAAACATGAGAGGCTAAATCCTTTGATTTAGGGGTAATGAAGCTTTCTTGATTATGTTGATGCAACATATTTTGGTTTTTATGATCTCTTGTTATGTTTAATGGAATGATTGAAGTAGTAATTACATTGTTGTTGAGTTTTAGTTTTGATAGTCTATGTTTGTTGACAACAAAATAGGCTATGCTTAGTCAACATAAACACAAGATTGCCTCTTCATCTATATATGAATATGGTAATTAAAGTGTGACTGAAATTCAAAATTTGATATTCTATGTTACTAAATTAATAGTAAATAGAATATGTGTGACGAGAAGGAATTTCGCTCGGTCCGAACCAGTCGCTAAACCGACCCAAACCGTTCGAAACGCCCTATCATTTGAGAACACGACAAAACAGAACGCATACAAAAGAACATTTCATTGTATATAACAACAATGCGTCAGATTACAAGAATATACAGAGTATAAATGAATATTACACAGAAATATCAGAGATTTAAATTACATTTAAATACATCGCAGCGGAAAATAATACAATACACAACTAGAAGGAGATATACGGATACAAAGCTTCCCGGATATCGTTCCAGCTGTAAACCAGGATCCTGTGAATATAAATCTGCAAAACCAAAACTACTAGCTGCCCGTGTCAAAATAGGGGCACCCAGAGTTTAGGTCAAAACAATAAACTCCAGGTCAGTCATGTGACTGGTGTGAGAACTAAAACAGTTATTAATCTTTATTTTTAAAGTTAGGTAAATCAAGGGACCACGCCGTATAACACGGAACGGGTTTCCTCCCAAGAATACCAGTGCATGAAACAAACAGCGCAATGCTAAATAAAGAAAAATGAAGCTGTTATAAGACCCAGGTCCTATCACACAATGCAACGCAAGCCGGGGGATAGGGTTTTCCCTTATAACAGCCAAAGAATGCTTGATACGTTTAAGACAAATCATTTGATACTATAATAAGTGCATAGTGTATAAAACAACTTCAAATCATAAGTATCAATCATAGGCGACATGAGCGTCCCATGCCACTATGTCGCCATATATAGGTTTACAAATAAAACCGCAAAGTCACGTATTTGGAAATTGGGTTTCCATCTATGAACCGAGGCAAAAGGTAGTCCTCAACCGATTCGAGACTGCCTAGCCCGAGTCTCAGGATCAGAGTTCGAGTGACCCTAGGAGCGACAGGGCCGGTCCACCGATGTGGATTAAACTTAAATCCTGAACACTGCGTTTCCCCGCCCTTTGGGGCGTAAACGACCCAACGAATGACTCCATCGGACCCGGATCGTCCGATCAAACCGAGGCGCCTTGCAACAGCAACAACCACACAGGTGAAAAGTATATAAATGTCAGGGCTGGTAGGTCACTGACACCACCCTAGCTAGGAAGAAACGCATGTCCTCCCTGAGGTCCTTCCTCCCGTTTCTGGTTCACAACCGGGGTGCGAAACTCGCGAAGTAAACGTTACACAAAGCTACGCCACAAAGGCCGTGCTTCGATCATCAACCACAAGACTTTGCTTTTCAACAGATGCCTTGATCATTTGCATCTTAGCATGCCACACAGGCAATTCACTCTATGCTTTTGATATCCATCAGTATATAACCCCTGAGCTCGTACGTCTCAGAGAAGGGCGTTAAGCAAGAGAATAAATTCTCTGCCGCCAAACAGATATATATTTAATAGAAATCAATCACACAGACTAAAATCCAATGTCAGACACACAGTCCATTTACAAGTCCGTTCTGGGTCTGAACGAAACCGGAGGCACCTAGTACCCCGCATATCCATCGATCTCCAAGTACGTCTGGACGATCACCAACTGTTTCCATCTTCTTGGGTGTACAGCCCAATCAAGATCATTAGTAATCACCCAAACAACGTGAAGACTTCCGGTCTTCGACCACCGTCTTCATCTTCGACTTATCGTCGTATCAGTTATTCAGAATGGGATAAACCCGGTCTTTCCGAATAACTCGCGTATATTTTTAAATAAGTGTTACACAAACACCACATACGCCTCATTCCAATTCATCAGTCACTAACCGTAAATTAATCAAGAGAATAATTCCCCAAATATTAACCCCGAAGGCCGAAACCAACATCAGATCAATATTCAGAAAACCATTCTACTTGGCTAACCGACAGTTAGTTTCTAAATTTCACATTCATAGGGAAAGGTTCCCATTAATTTTATCAAAGATAAATTCTTTAATTTATTCTTTAATCATCTTTTGAATTTCGATTCAACTAGTCGGGATTAACGAACCTTACCGAAGTAATCATTTGTTTTAATTTCCCAATCCCAACCTATTCATCCCATGAAGTAAAACTGGTAATACTTTATATCTAACACCACAGTGTTATCGGTAATTCAATTACCATTTCACGTTCAAATCTAATTAAAGATTTAACTATAGCCTGGAGTATAACTGGTGATACTCCATCCTCGATCTTTTCAATCTAATTAAAGATTCATTAAAACTCCACTTAGTTTTAATCGTTAACTGGGTTAAAGAATCAGTGTCATTTAAAACACGGTTCACGATAAACCCAAAATCACCTTCCATTAATTATCGGGTTAAAGAACGAGTGTTATTTAAAACACTGTCCACGATAAACCCAAAAATCAATATCAATTCAATTCCAATTAAATATTATTTAATTGGTACACTTCATTAAATCTAAATAAAAAGATTTAATCTTTTCTCAACTGGGTTCAAAAACAGTGTTAGTCAAGACACCATTCATGACAAACCCAAATCACTTTTGATATTAAATACAAGGCTCTGAATAGAAAATATATCGGCTTATATTCAATATCAAATTCTACGACCAACAAATATCATATTGGAAATAACGATATATATATATATATATATATATATATATATATATACTTTCAAAATCCCATAACAATATCTGTATCATCACGAAATCCAATATCGAAATATTCCAAAGACAATTTCGATTCAAATCCATTCCAATATAATTATTGGAAATACTGATTATTTTCAAAATCATTTCAAATCCAATTTATTTATTTAAAAATAAATAGAATTATAATTCTAGTTCAAAACTAGTTCATTTCGATAAAAATCTATTTTTATCTTTTCAAATATGGAGTTTTTCATCCCAATTCTTTCTAAATCATTTCTTATGATTTTACACAAATTATTACTATTTTTAATAATTTTATCAAGGCCCGTACAGTCGATTTCCATCAACGGCCATCGAACTGCACTTACAACGACCTTTTTCAAATTTGATTTGGTCGTATCTCCAAATCCAACCGTTAGATTTCAAATTTCTAATATTCGTTAGAAAGCTCTTTTCGATACGAACCCAACGGTTCCGGTTTTAGGAGAATCCGACGGTCGGATCTCCCGCAATATCCGTTCGAAGTCAATGGTCGAAATTCGCGAACTTCCGCGGCGTGGCGCGTTCCATTCAAGCCATTATATTATATATATAATATATACTTCGTCGATTTCAATTCAAAACGTGCTTTATAAATCGTTTTAAATTCATTTTCAAAACGGTTTCAACTTCATATTCAATTTTAAATCAAAATTGAATATTCCAATTTAAATTCACTTTAAATTCATTTCAAATTGATTTCAATTCAAATTGATTTCTAATTCAATTTCAGTTCGTTTTCAATTCAATTTAATTTCAATTCGAATTCATTTATATTCAATTTAAATTCGAATTCATTTATATTCAATTTCAATTCGAATTCATTTATATTCAATTTAAATTCGAATTTATTTATATTCAATTCTTTTCAAAATATCAGATTTTGAAATCACTTTCGATATTCATTATAAAATGAATAAAATCGATATAAATATCGTTCACGTCAAAATGGCGTCAATCTAATCAATACGACTTCATATATTCCTATTTTCAAATATTCTATTTTAAAACTGGAATGAGGCCCAATCAATTACCATATAATGTTAATTATATGGATTTTCTACAACACATGTATATATCAACAACGATGAATAATCAACCATCATCCAAAGTGCATTCTACACTGTATAAGCATCAAATATAAATATTCAACGCTTATGATAGTCTGTCAATCAATCGATCGACATACAACTAAACAATCGGGATTAGTGTACGTCAAATATCATCCCAATACCCGTGTGGGGTTTCAAGCAATCAAACACAGATTTTTATTTGTGCAGTTGGGCGATGTGTAAAATTTATCGTCCCAATCAATGTCCTTCAAATAGGTGTACATAACCAAACCGTCCGGTTTGTAAATGAATATTTATTTATTTACATTCACGTTAAAAATTATATTTTTAACGATCAAACTATTTTATGCAAACTATGAATATTCTATTCGGTTCATTTATTCAATAAAATGATATTTTTATTTTTCTAACATATTTTAGAAAATTTCGGCGGCATAACGACACGATACTAGAAATGGGACAAGGCCTAGCCTTATCCCCGGTCTAGTGAAGGCCCACGCCATTCACACATCAATCAAATCCATTCATTTCACCACACAGTTCAATTTCCATCAAATGATCTAACTAATTTTTTTTGCAATCAAACAAACAAGTCCATGGTCTGTGGACGATTGTGTCGGGTGCTACTAAACACCGTCTGCATCCTAGTATATATATATAACTAGAAAAAGAAATTGAAAGGTGAGAAATTCTCACCGATAGCTATCCAACGCCACGACTCTTCTTATGTAGAAATCTTCGTCGTTCTGCCTCTTATCACTGTTCACTGCCCGTATTCTCTACATATATAAAAATCACATTTTTACTTCGATGTTCAATATATAAAAATCACATTTTTACTTCGATGTTCAATATATAAAAATCACATTTTTACTTCGATGTTCAATATATAAAAATCACATTTTTACTTCGATGTTCAATATATAAAAATCACATTTTTACTTCGATGTTCAATATCTAAAAATCACATTTTTACTTCGATGTTCAATATATAAAAATCACATTTTTACTTCGATGTTCAATATATAAAAATCACATTTTTACTACGATGTCATATAGATAAAAATTCCATTTCTATCCCGCTATTCTTCATATAAAGATTTCGCCTTTTCAAAAATATAGATTTCATCTTTTCAAATATATCATTATAAAAATCACATTTTTATTTTTCTACACATATAAAGATGCTATTTTTAATATTTCTATCATGTAAAAATTATATTTTTAATTCTCCTATATAGTAAAGACTATATTTTTAATACTTTAAAAATATAAAAATCATATTTTTAATTCTTCTACTTTATAAAAATCACATTCCTATATTTCACATATGATAAAAATCATATTTTTAATATCTCTGTAATATAAAAATCAAATCTTTATATTCGCTACTATATTAAAAATCATTTTTTTCCATTCCTAATCTACTTACATATATTACATCACATTTTTAAACCAATGTTTTGATCGTGGAATTTATTACATAGCAAGAAAACTGAAAACAAAAATAAAATAATTGAGAAAAACTCACCTTTCTTGATGGGCTGAGGGGTTGCTCGCGGGTTTAGGTGTGTGGCGCCACTCAGATGATCAGCCGGACGGAGGCAAGCCCCTGCGGTGGGTAGGCAGCAGCTAGGAGGGGGTCACGGCTTGAACTAAAAAGGGGAAAAGATGGGAGAGGGCGGAGGATGGACGAAGTAGGGGGTAGTGGCGGTGAGTCTCCAGGCTGTTAGGGTGTGGTCTTCGACGCGGCGAGAGGCAAGGGAGGAAAGAGGAAGGGGGAGCGGGATCGACTGGAGGGGCGGCAACGTCAGGCTCCGACGGTGGACGAGGGTGGACGCGGTCTCGATCGCCAGTCCTTTTCAATTTTTTTTTTATTTAGGTCTGTAATAGATCGTGGGAAGGGGATAAGGTAGAGGAGGGCTTATTATAATAATTTATATATATTTATTTATTTTAATTTCTAAAAGGTTACTTTAAATTTCAAACTCAAAATTGAGCCCACCGACTATCGCCCCTAGCATTATACCCCCATTCCAAACACAATGGGATATGTATCGCAGGCTGATTCGATCGTTTCAATCAGTTTCCGTCAAAATCAACATATAACTCTATATATTGAATTTGAATGCGCATTTCAATTTACCGGGGTCACATACGAACTCTAAAAATTCCCGAAAAATATTTTCTAGCTTCGTATTGACGATACGGTCCTAACAAAACAATTTCGTCGAATTCTGAGACCGTTTGAAAAATGGCCAATTTCCAGTCGATTAAAATCAACTGAAACTGGTCAAACGTGTTTTCATTTGCCACGCTCACATATTGATTCGAAAAATTATGAAATTTGGAATCTAGCAATAACTTTACATCACGGACCCAACAAAAGTGGTTTCGTCGAAATTCGAGGTCATTTGCAAAATGTCTATTTTTAAGGGGCTGAATTCCATAGCGACTATTCAGAATTTTCAACTGGACATATCTTTTGATTCCCGCTATGAAATCTTGTTTTTTCGGATTCATTGGAAAGATATTCACAATTAGATTCCATTATTTTTGGTTTCACTAACATCCGGTTTATTTTGCACCCGGTACATTCAAATGAAATTTGAAATCGAATTATCGAACTACCGCGCCATTTTCAATTCCTTTTATAATTATATATAATTATTTATATTCTAACGACGACGTATATAATATATACGTTCGAATTATATTCAAAATAAATTTCTCGTCGACATTATTTAAAATAATCCATTTTAAATAATCAAAATTCGCTAAAATTGCCAAAATAAAAATTTTAAACTGGCCCAGATTTTCGGGTTGTTACAATCTCCCCCACTTAAAACTTTTCGTCCCTGAAAAGGAACAAAGTCGAAAGTGGTTTGATTAATCAACTCTACGTTCGATCTGGCTTCCATTCTCTAACTTTTCAGTTTCTGAGAATTTTCAAATTCTTCAAAAATTTGGCTAACACCCGGAATATTTGAAAAATTTCGCCATAACCTCCCCTGCACCGGGAGCCACGGGAAAATCCCGAAATTGCCATATAGGCCTTCTGATCTCAAAAAGAAAAAGAAAAAGCCAAGCGGCTAGCCAATAGGCTCATAAAATCATCATCACCCAAACAAAATAGTAAATTATGTAGTAAACATGTACCTATTTGTCGGGCAAACAAATTTTATTCTTCGGCTCTAGCCTCCTTGCTATGACCTGTTCAATGTAAGTATATGTATATGCAAGCAAATGCGACCAAATTTCAATAATATTCACTATTTGATTCAGTTAGGCTAAATGGTACAAATTTTAATAAATCAACCAATACTCAACAACACAACCATCAATCAATTAGTTGATTAGCTTTTGAAATTCATAACTTTGATACATAGTCAAAATCAGATTTTTGGTGCCAAATCACAACAATAGTCCCTATCTAATTTTGGTTCTCACACCAGCCTATAGGAAATATATAGATATCACACCTTCAAAACACGAACACAAATTCTGATGATGATATATCAATCATCAGAACCATCTCCGGGTGTCTAGAATGTGATTCTATATCTATCCAGTATATTAAAACTTCGAATATACGTTCATGACGCGTATATGCAAAACCTTTATATATTGGATTGTCCATATTCAATATAAATAAATATTCAAATACGTATAAAACGATTTAAATTTTCAAAACAAAATTGTTTTCATTTGAAAAATATACTCTTCACACTCGTTCTAGGATACTACTGATCCTATCTCTAACGAGTCATTCTAATTGGATATTACTAATCCAATATCTGATGAATTCTTTCGTATGGTTCTAATGTGTCTTGTTCTCGAGCTCTGTAAACCAAAGCTCTGATACCAAATGTGACGAGAAGGAATTTCGCTCGGTCCGAACCAGTCGCTAAACCGACCCAGACCGTTCGAAACGCCCTATCGTTTGAGAACACGACAAAACAGAACGCATACAAAAGAACATTTCATTGTATATAACAACAATGCATCAGATTACAAGAATATACAGAGTATAAGTGAATATTACACAGAAATATCAGAGATTTAAATTACATTTAAATACATCGCAGCGGAAAATAATACAATACACAACTAGAAGGAGATATACAGATACAAAGCTTCCCGGATATCGTTCCAGCTGTAAACCAGGATCCTGTGAATATAAATCTGCAAAACCAAAACTACTAGCTGCCCGTGTCAAAATAGGGGCACCCAGAGTTTAGGTCAAAACAATAAACTCCAGGTCAGTCATGTGACTGGTGTGAGAACTAAAACAGTTATTAATCTTTATTTTTAAAGTTAGGTAAATCAAGGGACCACGCCGTATAACACGGAACGGGTTTCCTCCCAAGAATACCAGTGCATGAAACAAACATCGCAATGCTAAATAAAGAAAAATGAAGCTGTTATAAGACCCAGGTCCTATCACACAATGCAACGCAAGCCGGGGGATAGGGTTTTCCCTTATAACAGCCAAAGAATGCTTGATACGTTTAAGACAAATCATTTGATACTATAATAAGTGCATAGTGTATAAAACAACTTCAAATCATAAGTATCAATCATAGGTGACATGAGCGTCCCATGCCACTATGTCGCCATATATAGGTTTACAAATAAAACCGCAAAGTCACGTATTTGGAAATTAGGTTTCCATCTATGAACCGAGGCAAAAGATAGTCCTCAACCGATTCGAGACTGCCTAGCCCGAGTCTCAGGATCAGAGCTCGAGTGACCCTAGGAGCGACAGGGTCGGTCCACCGATGTGGATTAAACTTAAATCCTGAACACTGCGTTTCCCCGCCCTTTGGGGCGTAAACGAGCCAACGAATGACTCCATCGGACCCGGATCGTCCGATCAAACCGAGGCGCCTTGCAACAGCAACAACCACACAGGTGAAAAGTATATAAATGTCAGGGCTGGTAGGTCACTGACACCACCCTAGCTAGGAAGAAACGCATGTCCTCCCTGAGGTCCTTCCTCCCGTTTCTGGTTCACAACCGGGGTGCGAAACTCGCGAAGTAAACGTTACACAAAACTACGCCACAAAGGCCGTGCTTCGATCATCAACCACAAGACTTTGCTTTTCAACAGAAGCCTTGATCATTTTCATCTTAGCATGCCACACAGGCAATTCACTCTATGCTTTTGATATCCATCAGTATATAACCCCTGAGCTCGTACGTCTCAGAGAAGGGCGTTAAGCAAGAGAATAAATTCTCTGCCGCCAAACAGATATATATTTAATAGAAATCAATCACACAGACTAAAATCCAATGTCAGACACACAGTCCATTTACAAGTCCGTTCTGGGTCTGAACGAAACCGGAGGCACCTAGTACCCCGCATATCCATCGATCTCCAAGTACGTCTGGACGATCACCAACTGTTTCCATCTTCTTGGGTGTACAGCCCAATCAAGATCATCAGTAATCACCCAAACAACGTGAAGACTTCCGGTCTTCGACCACCGTCTTCATCTTCGACTTATCGTCGTATCAGTTATTCAGAATGGGATAAACCCGGTCTTTTCGAATAACTCGCGTATATTTTTAAATAAGTGTTACACAAACACCACATACGCCTCATTCCAATTCATCAGTCACTAACCGTAAATTAATCAAGAGAATAATTCCCCAAATATTAACCCCGAAGGCCGAAACCAACATCAGATCAATATTCAGAAAACCATTCTACTTGGCTAACCGACAGTTAGTTTCTAAATTTCACATTCATAGGGAAAGGTTCCCATTAATTTTATCAAAGATAAATTCTTTAATTTATTCTTTAATCATCTTTTGAATTTCGATTCAACTAGTCGGGATTAACGAACCTTACTGAAGTAATCATTTGTTTTAATTTCCCAATCCCAACCTATTCATCCCATGAAGTAAAACTGGTAATACTTCATATCTAACACCACAGTGTTATCGGTAATTCAATTACCATTTCACGTTCAAATCTAATTAAAGATTTAACTATCACCTGGAGTAAAACTGGTGATACTCCATCCTCGATCTTTTCAATCTAATTAAAGATTCATTAAAACTCCACTTAGTTTTAATCGTTAACTGGGTTAAAGAATCAGTGTCATTTAAAACACGGTTCACGATAAACCCAAAATCACCTTCCATTAATTATCGGGTTAAAGAACGAGTGTTATTTAAAACACTGTCCACGATAAACCCAAAAATCAATATCAATTCAATTCCAATTAAATATTATTTAATTGGTACACTTCATTAAATCTAAATAAAAAGATTTAATCTTTTCTCAACTGGGTTCAAAAACAGTGTTAGTCAAGACACCATTCACGACAAACCCAAATCACTTTTGATATTAAATACAAGGCTCTGAATAGAAAATATATCGGCTTATATTCAATATCAAATTCTACGACCAACAAATATCATATTGGAAATAACGATATATATATATATATATATCTTTCAAATTCCCATAACAATATCTGTATCATCACGAAATCCAATATCGAAATATTCCGAAGACAATTTCGATTCAAATCCATTCCAATATAATTATTGGAAATTCTGAATATTTTCAAAATCATTTCAAATCCAATTTATTTATTTAAAAATAAATAGAATTATAATTCTAGTTCAAAACTAGTTCATTTCGATAAAAATCTATTTTTATCTTTTCAAATATGGAGTTTTTCATCCCAATTCTTTCTAAATCATTTCTTATGATTTTACACAAATTATTACTATTTTTAATAATTTTATCAAGGCCCGTGCAGTCGATTTCCATCAACGGCCATCGAACTGCACTTACAGCGACCTTTTTCAAATTTGATTTGGACGTATCTCCAAATCCAACCGTTAGATTTCAAATTTCTAATATTCGTTAGAAAGCTCTGTTCGATACGAACCCAACGGTTCCAGTTTTAGGAGAATCCGATGGTCAGATCTCCCGCAATATCCGTTCGAAGTCAATGGTCGAAATTCGCGAACTGCCGCGGCGCGGCGCGTTCCATTCAAGCCATTATATTATATATATAATATATATAATATATACTTCGTCGATTTCAATTCAAAACGTGCTTTATAAATCGTTTTAAATTCATTTTCAAAACGGTTTCAACTTCATATTCAATTTTAAATCAAAATTGAATATTCCAATTTAAATTCACTTTAAATTCATTTCAAATTGATTTCAATTCAAATTGATTTCTAATTCAATTTCAGTTCGTTTTCAATTCAATTCAATTTCAATTCGAATTCATTTATATTCAATTTAAATTCGAATTCATTTATATTCAATTTCAATTCGAATTCATTTATATTCAATTTAAATTCGAATTTATTTATATTCAATTCTTTTCAAAATATCAGATTTTGAAATCACTTTCGATATTCATTATAAAATGAATAAAATCGATATAAATATCGTTCACGTCAAAATGGCGTCAATCTAATCAATACGGCTTCATATATTCCTATTTTCAAATATTCTATTTTAAAACTAGAATGAGGCCCAATCAATTACCATATAATGTTAATTATATGGATTTTCTACAACACATGTATATATCAACAACGATGAATAATCAACCATCATCCAAAGTGCATTCTACACTGTATAAGCATCAAATATAAATATTCAACGCTTATGACAGTCTGTCAATCAATCGATCGACATACAACTAAACAATCGGGATTAGTGTACGTCAAATATCACCCCAATACCCGTGTGGGGTTTCAAGCAATCAAACACAGATTTTTATTTGTGCAGTTGGGCGATGTGTAAAATTTATCGTCCCAATCAATGTCCTTCAAATAGGTGTACATAACCAAACCGTCCGGTTTGTAAATGAATATTTATTTATTTACATTCACGTTAAAAATTATATTTTTAACGATCAAACTATTTTATTCAAACTATGAATATTCTATTCGGTTCATTTATTCAATAAAATGATATTTTTATTTTTCTAACATATTTTAGAAAATTTCGGCGGCATAACGGCACGATACTAGAAACGGGACAAGGCCTAGCTTTATCCCCGGTCTAGTGAAGGCCCACGCCACTCACACATCAATCAAATCCATTCATTTCACCACACAGTTCAATTTCCATCAAATGATCTAACTAATTTTTTTTGCAATCAAACAAACAAGTCCATGGTCTGTGGACGATTGTGTCGGGTGCTACTAAACATCGTCTGCATCCTAGTATATATATATAACTAGAAAAAGAAATTGAAAGGTGAGAAATTCTCACCGATAGCTATCCAACGCCACGACTCTTCTTATGTAGAAATCTTCGTCGTTCTGCCTCTTATCACTGTTCACTGCCCGTATTCTCTACATATATAAAAATCACATTTTTACTTCGATGTTCAATATATAAAAATCACATTTTTACTTCGATGTTCAATATATAAAAATCACATTTTTACTTCGATGTTCAATATATAAAAATCACATTTTTACTTCGATGTTCAATATATAAAAATCACATTTTTACTTCGATGTTCAATATATAAAAATCACATTTTTACTTCGATGTTCAATATATAAAAATCACATTTTTACTTCGATGTTCAATATATAAAAATCACATTTTTACTACGATGTCATATAGATAAAAATTCCATTTCTATCCCGCTATTCTTCATATAAAGATTTCGCCTTTTCAAAAATATAGATTTCATCTTTTCAAATATATCATTATAAAAATCACATTTTTATTTTTCTACACATATAAAGATGCTATTTTTAATATTTCTATCATGTAAAAATTATATTTTTAATTCTCCTATATAGTAAAGACTATATTTTTAATACTTTAAAAATATAAAAATCATATTTTTAATTCTTCTACTTTATAAAAATCACATTCCTATATTTCACATATGATAAAAATCATATTTTTAATATCTCTGTAATATAATAATCAAATCTTTATATTCGCTACTATATTAAAAATCATTTTTTTCCATTCCTAATCTACTTACATATATTACATCACGTTTTTAAACCAATGTTTTGATCGTGGAATTTATTACATAGCAAGAAAACTGAAAACAAAAATAAAATAATTGAGAAAAACTCACCTTTCTTGATGGGCTGAGGGGTTGCTCGCGGGTTTAGGTGTGTGGCGCCACTCAGATGATCGGCCGGACGGAGGCAAGCCCCTGCGGTGGGTAGGCAGCAGCTAGGAGGGGGTCACGGCTTGAACTAAAAAGGGGAAAAGATGGGAGAGGGCGGAGGATGGACGAAGGAGGGGGTAGTGGCGGCGAGTCTCCAGGCTGTTAGGGTGTGGTCTTCGACGCGGCGAGAGGCAAGGGAGGAAAGAGGAAGGGGGAGCGGGATCGACTGGAGGGGCGGCAACGTCAGGCTCCGATGGTGGACGAGGGTGGACGCGGTCTCGATCGCCAGTCCTTTTAAATTTTTTTTATTTAGGTCTGTAATAGATCGTGGGAAAGGGATAAGGTAGAGGAGGGCTTATTATAATAATTTATATATATTTATTTATTTTAATTTCTAAAAGGTTACTTTAAATTTCAAACTCAAAATTGAGCTCACCGACTGTCGCCCCTAGCATTATACCCCCATTCCGAACACAATGGGATATGTATCGCAGGCTGATTCGATCGTTTCAATCAGTTTCCGTCAAAATCAACATATAACTCTATATATTGAATTTGAATGCGCATTTCAATTTACCGGGGTCACATACGAACTCTAAAAATTCCCGAAAAATATTTTCTAGCTTCGTATTGACGATACGGTCCTAACAAAACTAATTTCGTCGAATTCTGAGACCGTTTGAAAAATGGCCAATTTCCAGTCGATTAAAATCAACTGAAACTGGTCAAACATGTTTTCATTTGCCACGCTCACATATTGATTCGAAAAATTATGAAATTTGGAATCTAGCAATAACTTTACATCACGGACCCAACAAAAGTGGTTTCGTCGAAATCCGAGGTCATTTGCAAAATGTCTATTTTTAAGGGCCTGAATTCCATAGCGACTATTCAGAATTTTCAACTGGACATATCTTTTGATTCCCGCTATGAAATCTTGATTTTTCGGATTCATTGGAAAGATATTCACAATTAGATTCCATTATTTTTGGTTTCACTAACATCCGGTTTATTTTGCACCCGGTACATTCAAATGAAATTTGAAATCGAATTATCGAACTACCGCGCCATTTTCAATTCCTTTTATAATTATATATAATTATTTATATTCTAACGACGACGTATATAATATATACGTTCGAATTATATTCAAAATAAATTTCTCGTCGATATTATTTAAAATAATCCATTTTAAATAATCAAAATTCGCTAAAATTGCCAAAATAAAAATTTTAAACTGGCCCAGATTTTCGGGTTGTTACAATATGCTTAAAGTAAATTTTAGTTTCATTTTTGTTGTCATTTCATGAATGTATAATTGTGGATTAGAGAGTGTTTTAGAGTTTGACGGTTTAAGTGTGTTCTCTAATGACACATTAGGCCGTGCTTATGATAAATGCACCAACTAATTACACAAAAGATCAAATGAGAGATCATGAAATCATTGTATGTTGATTTATGTGGTCATAAGGGTGAAGTTGCCTCTAAATTGTTTTCATTTCATATTCAGCTCTCAACTTAGTTATAGTTTTTTTCATTAGCTTTTATTAATTAAATCTTCACTCGAATTCGGTTTAATTTGATTGAATAAAATTAGAATTGCTTCTTTCCCTGTGGATCGACTCGTATTCGCCACGTACTAATAATTGTATGCCGTGCGCTTGCGGTTTATTTCAATATTCGCGACGATTTTCTAATTCATAGAATATTCGTCGTCGAACAAGTTTTTGGCGCCGTTGCCGGGGATAGAATTTAATTTTAGTTTTATTCTTCGAGTTAATTTTCTTATTTGTTGTTTTTTTCTATAAAAAAAAAAATTTGTGTTGTTCATAGATTTCTGTTTTGTTTTGATCTTTTGTTGTTTCATTTTGTGTGTGCTTGTTTTTGTGTTCACTAAAAAAAAAGAGTTGTGTTTTTTTTTCCATTTTGTGTTTGTGTTTTGTTTTACTTTTGTTTGTGTGTTTGTTTCTTCTCGTGTGTGTGTTTTTATTTTGTGTTTTTTAAAAAAAAAATCTTTTGCCAATTTCCTTTATTTCTTTCCTTTTCTTTTCCTCTCACTTATTTCTTTCCTTGCTTATTACTTGCCATTTCTTTTCTAATTTATTTCTCAATCTTCTCTCCAATTGCTTTCCTTTATTTCTTTCCTTTTTCCTTTCTCATTATTTCTTTATTTCTCTTTCCATCATTTATTTCTTCCTTTCCCTTTCTCTCATTTATTTCTTTCCCCTTTCTATTCATTTTCAATTCTTACAAATAATAAAAATCTTCCCATTTTTCTCTTTTATTTCTATCCTTTCTTTGATTTCTTTCCAACTTTTATCCAAAATTCTTTTTTTCTTTTACAAATAAAAAAAACCAATTTATTGCTTGCCATTTTTTTCCTTCCTTCCTCTGTAATTTCTTTCCCATTCCTGCTTTAATTACCCCATCATCCTCACCAAAAATCACGTCACTCCATCTACAAAACTTCTTTCCTCGATTCATAACTCTTCTCCCATCTACCATCATCCACTTCCCCAGTTTCAAACATCACCATCCCTGTCCCTTCACCTTACCTCTTCACGGCCCTCTCACCTTCCTCTTCTCCAAATCTTTCACCACGCAAACAAACCCTTCCTCCACTTTTGTTGTTTGTCTTCACTTTTGTTTGTTTGTTTTTGTGGGTGCTAGTTTTCTTGTTCTTCTTATTAAAAAGAAAAAAAAAAGAAAAAAAATCTTGTTCTTGTATTTAGTGTTTGTTCACTTGTTGTGTTTTGTCTCAATTTGTTATTGTGTGTTTGATTTGCTACATTTGCCATTGTCAATTTCATTCTCATCTCATCTTTATTTTCAAGTTATCATTGTCTCTCATACATCACTGCATATAGAAAAAGAAAAAATGAAAAAAAAAATTGTTTGTGGCTTTGAATTGTGAATCTTGTCTTGTATAAAACTATTCAGGTTGCAATCGCCGAAGGAACAAATTGCTTGTTGAGAACTGCTTGCTCAAAATTTGCTTTATTTTGCTCGCTTGTTGAAACATTCGCCGCTGAAAAAAAAGAGAGAAAAAAAAGGAAGAAGAAGAAGGGTTGCAGAAAGGATAGAGATTGCTTGCCGAAAATTGCTTGATTTGCGGTGCTTTGCTTTGCGCTTGCTAATAAAAAATTTGCCGCTTTTAAAAAAAAATTGCTAATAAATTCAGACCCTCTGGTATTGTTCTCTTCTTCTCCTTTATTTTTATTTCCTTGCATTATTGTTTGCTTGCATTTGCAAACAAATAAAAATTCATTCGTAGTTGCATTGGTAATTCACGTTTAATTTCTGTTGTGCATTCATTTAGCTTTGTTTTTATCTTTTTAAGGACATCATTATATTTTGACAAATTGGTTAATTTTTAACGATTTATTTCTCGGTGTCTAGACTACGGCAGAGTAATAACTGTTTATAAATATTACGGTGATTCGTAAATATTATATCGGTTGTTCCTCTGAAGGTACTTAAACCTTCGGCTGCATTGCTAGGGTGATTCCTGGTGCACCATAACTCCTGTCCGTTAACTGGCTGAGAAATCTTTTGTTGAAATTAATCAAACCGACATTATATAATTTTAGAAAATATGTAAATAAGTAATTTGCACTCATACAGTTGCATTAGGTTCATGCATATATAAAAAAAAAATTCAAAAAAAATAATCTTTTGTGAATATTTTTTTTCTCTTAAAATAAAAATTCAAAAAAAAAAAAACTTTCTTGAAAATGTCTCAATTTCCGTATTCTTACGGATTTTACGATAGTTGTGAAAATCAATATAATCCATATAATTTTACACCAAATTCATATGGATATTTTAATAACAACTATTGTACTAACAATTTGGATTTTACGCCACTAACTTTTCAAAATTTTCAAAATAATCCTCATTGTACACCACAAAATTTTCAAAATAATGATCAACCCTCAACTCTTGAAACGCGTGTTGAATCTTTACTTGAAATGTGCACACGACAAAATCAAGAAATAAATGAATTGTGTAATTCATACTTGGGCAACAACTTGAGTCAAAGTCTTCAAAATAATCAAAATTCGAATTCACTTCCAAATTCAAATGATTTTGATTACAGCCCCAGCCAAATCAATTTCGAACTCAAAAATGAATTTCAAATTCAAAATGGAAATGTAAATCACTTCTCAAATGATTTTGGTAATGGGAATAATTTCAATTGTGGTGCTACTGAAAACTTTTGTTCTCAACAATTTCAAAGTGAAAATTCTCATGTAAATAATTATAAATTTGATTTTGTTAAGCAAACGAACATACTTGACGATTACTTGAAGTTTCGTGAGAAACAAAATCGGATCCAAACTTGTGACGATTCGAATAAAAATCCACCTTTGTCCACAATCGAAGATTTTCAACTAACAACTTTTGAAATTGATGAAAATCTTAATAAAGTTGTTGAAAGCCCTGTGCTTGATTTGAATTTAAATTCTCTTGAAAACGAAGACGTTAATCTTCAATTTGATCTTCCTCTATCAGATTCTGAAAATTTTGAAAATTTAGCAACTTTAGATTGTCAACTTGACAAAAATGATGAAGTTGTTAACAACTGTTCAAGTGAGAACGACTTTGATGAGCTAAAAAATCTTGAATTGATTGACGATAATGTTGTTGGGTATGAAACTGAAAATGAAATGTTTGAAAACTTTGAAACTCTTGAGGTTGATAATAACGAAACTGCTGAATGTGATCTTGAACACAATGATGATTTTTCCAAAACTGTTGAAACTCCTTGCGATTTAATCGTTTCAACTGAACCTCACTATGATCGCTTGTTTTTCAATGATAAATTTCTGCAGTACATGAACTCTTTTTGGAATAACACTATTTTTGAGAAAACACGATTCCAAAATTTACTGAAACTTCATTTGTTTGGTTTTAACTTTAGGTTTACGAATGAACCTTTAGTTAACAAAATTTCAAATATCAAAGCAAAACTAAACAATACTTCTCAAAACAAGTGTGTGGGGGGGGGGGGGGGGAGAATGACGCACATATCTCTCAATTTATACATCATTTAATCAAGTCAAACTTTGTTTTTGAAACTTTTTCTGAACCTCAGTTCACTGACCTCTCTGTAGTTGCTATAGAAATTCAATTTGATTTTCGGATCAATTGTAGGCTCAAAATTTTAAAATTAGCAACTCAAACTTTTGAAAAAACAAAATTTGTTTTTCCAAATATGAAATGTGATATAAAATTCTTTATGATTTGGTTTTCTGTGCTTAATCTGTGTCTCATAATCCTTACGAGGCTGATCCATTGGTCCATTGTGGACCGGTTCATCTATTCGATGACTACATATTTTCTACACACATATTTGGTAAGTCGCACAAACCTTTTTTTTTCTTTGTAAATATGTAAATATTTATCTTCTGTTCAACTCATTGTGTCATGCATTGACTGTGAGGACACAGTCGAAATCAAGTGTGGGGGAGTTTCATTTTCATTCTGTTTTGCATAGTTTAAGTTAGCATTTTTTTCCTTTCTCTTTGTGCATTTTTGTTCTTTCTTTCTTTCAATCTCAAAAAAAAAAAACAGAAAAAAGTAAAATTTTTGCACTTCTATTTGCTTTTATATAAGACAAGATGGAGTTAGTATCTAATTTTGGTCGTTCGATTTAAATATTTGGAAATTTACTTCTCTTAGAAGATAATGAAAGGAAAGTTTGAATTATGAGCAAATTTGGTGTAACTGGTATATTGGGAAATTCGTAGGTGATGAGTATGAAATGTGTTCTGAATTGTAATCCGATTAAATGAATGGTTGATTTAGACTACTTGTGATAACATTTTAGATCATTTAAGTGAAGTTGTGCTAAGAAATTCTCGCTTAACTCTCTCTCTCTTATGTAAAAAAAAAGAAGAAGAAAAAAAAAAGTGTATATATATTTATAATTATCCAAGGGTATCCAACATTGCTGGTACATCTGGCGTTGGTGTGCAAACCCGCCAAGCTCTTTCCGACACGTTGTTGACAAAGTCAGCGTCGGTATATCTTGGTCTCATTTTATGAGTTGGACACCTAAGGATTACCGACATTTTGTTGACAAAGTCAACGTCGGTCTGCACAATCCGCCAAGCTCTGTCCCAAACTCTTACGGATGGTATACCTTGGTCTTTTCGGTTAGGTGTTTGTAAATACTAATAATGTAAATATTTTGTAATAAAGAGAGAGTAAGCACTTGAAATCCAAGCACACTCTTCACTTATTCGACCTAACGTGTTAACAAAAAGGAAGTTGAGATGCCGTTTTACAATTGTTGATATCGATTATAGAATTCATTTCATATTTGCACTATGTTTCTACCAAAACAACTGGCCAAGCTGGAGGAGTTTGTGATGATAACATGATTGTTGTTTGAAGTTTTGATTAGTAATGGACTTAAATTTCATAGAGACGACCCAAATTTGTGTTAACTCATTCGTGTAATATTTAAAAGTAAATTATCCATTTGTAAATATTCCTTTAAAAGCTTGCATTCGTCTTGTAAATATTTTCTAATCTTACATTTTGTAAATATTTTTGCATTTAACATTTGGATTTTGTGGGTAGTATCCGCTGAAAACCCTCACGAGACAACACTCGTCCTACTGGGGACACTCAGAGGTTTAACGGCTTGTTGCATACGCTAAAGGCAATCGTATTTCCTACGAAAATGTGACATATCTTAGTTTTTTTTAATTCAAGGACGAATAAAAAGATAAGTGTGGGGGTATTTGATGTGCACGTAAATATGCAAATTTATATTCACACATTTATTCTTATTTTAATTAATTAAATAACATAAAGGGATATTTTTACATGTTTTAAACCAAAAATCTAAAATTCTCAAATTACCATGCATTCATCCTCATTTAAAGTGTAAAACGGTAAATTGTGCTTGTTTTAATTTGTGATATCATTTACTTGGTCCATGTTGTTGTCTCTTATAGGAAATTTGGAGCAAAAATGATGGTTGCATATGAAGTTATAAAGAAAAGCATGCATATATACAAGAGGAGATGGAATTAATTCATTCACTACTTAATGGAGGACCCACCTACCTATTATCTCTCCTTCCTTAATGGTGCAATTAAAGGCCTCATGCAATTTACATGACTCATTAGTGGATGGAAACAAAATTGTAGCTTCATGAAGGGGGTACTTTTGGTAGTCCCCAATAACTAGGATTTTAGGGTTTAGAACATGTGTATATATACCCCTTTTATGTGATGTAAATCCTCTCTAATTTCTCTCTCCTTCTCTATCCTTATCTTTAGTTAGTTTTTAGGATTAGAAAAAAAGTTCTTTCTTTTTCTTCAATGGCTTCTTAGTCATTTTTTGTGTAATTTCTCTTTTTCAATTTCAATTAGTTATCTTTTATTTGGATGTTCTCTTCTTTTATGCAAATAGAATAGATTTGTACTTTATTTTGCTTTTCTTTTTCTTTTGTTCTTGTTCTATGTTGGAATCTATTTCTATTGTTAGAATAACAAACATGAGAGGCTAAATCCTTTGATTTAGAGGTAATGAAGCTTTCTTGATTATGTTGATGCAACATATTTTGGTTTTTATGATCTCTTGTTATGTTTAATGGAATGATTGAAGTAGTACTTACATTGTTGTTGAGTTTTGGTTTTGATAGTCTATGTTTGTTGACAACAAAATAGGCTATGCTTAGTCAACATAAACACAAGATTGCCTCTTCATCTATATATGAATATGGTAATTAAAGTGTGACTAAAATTCAAAATTTGACATTCTATGTTACTAAATTAATAGTAAATAGAATATGCTTAAAGTAAATTTTAGTTTCATTTTTGTTGTCATTTCATGAATGTATAATTGTGGATTAGAGAGTGTGTTAGAGTTTGACGGTTTAAGTGTGTTCTCTAATGACACATTAGGCCGTGCTTATGATAAATGCACCAACTAATTACACAAAAGATCAAATGAGAGATCATGAAATCATTGTATGTTGATTTATGTGGTCATAAGGGTGAAGTTGCCTCTAAATTGTTTTCATTTCATATTCAGCTCTCAACTTAGTTATAGTTTTTTTCATTAGCTTTTATTAAATAAATCTTCACTCGAATTCAGTTTAATTTGATTGAATAAAATTAGAATTGCTTCTTTCCCTGTGGATCGACTCGTATTCGCCACGTACTAATAATTGTACGCCGTGCGCTTGCGGTTTATTTCAATATTCGCGACGATTTTCTAATTCATAGAATATTCGTCGTCGAACAATAATCACGAAATATGTTAAAACGACATCTGTAAGAAAAGCAGAATTATATAATAAGATATAGATTTTACTTTAAGCTCATTGTTTGTTTTCTCAATCAACCAATCTTAACATAAACATTTTAAAGATCAAGTTTGCAATAAATATTTGATTTTGGGACATCTCAGTCATTTCAATTAGTAGTGTTCATGTTTCTAGTTATATATAGTTCGCCACTTGATGATTTCCAAAAAAAAATTATGTGAATACAGGAAATTACAAATTAATTATGGAATTATTGGTATATATGAGGGGCTGCTTTTAAATTGTTATAATTGTTTTTGTTTCAAAACGATTTATATGCTTTATCGATTCTTTAGGTTTCAGTTATCACTTGATTTCTTATTGAATATTTATATATGTTTAAATTTTAAACACTTCTTTGTAAGTTTAAGCTCGTGCTACATACACAACAAAATCGTGAAGTATGCATGTCAATACAGCGTTAAACATGATTGTAATTATATGATTTTCCAGTTTGTATATGTTACTTGTCAGTATATTCTTGTTTCAGCGACCTACTCCCAGCTAGTCCAAAACTACAATACATCCGTTTACTTTGCGATTTATATATATAGTAAGTGTACTACACAATAACTTTATTTAGTCATTTCTTCCTCACACGTAGGACAACCATTTGTCATTAAAAAATTAATAATATTTTAGAATTATTGGGTAGATAACTATCAACAAAATCTACATAAAATTTGAATATACATTAACAATATATATATATATATATATACATATGTGTATATATATGTATACATACATACATACACACACATATATACCCAGATTAGAAAAACGTTAGATTATACACCCTTTGAAATTAATTAGATTCTGCTGATGTTAAAGTAATGAAAATCACTAAATGAACGTTAGGAAGTCTGTTGTCAACTAATTTATAGATGGAAATACATATCTTATAGAAGATATCAGTTTCCAGTAGGAGACAAATTAAGAGAAAAAAATGAAATTTGTTGTACACAAATTGAGATTAGAAATGCAGAGGCAGTGGACACAAACGAACTGAACTATGAGCAGCTTGGTAATGAAGAGGAACCAAATATATGATGCTCTTTTTAACAAAAACCAATCGGTAAATTTTTCCCCACTCTTCCTTGTTAACACCAAAGAAATGATGAATGCATTGGTTGAAGATTCACCAAAGAAAAAATTAAATGAAAAGGCATATATGAAAAGTGATATCTTTACATCAGCACATCGAGATATAATATGAAGTTTCCAAGTAGGCAAAATTGAAAACTTAGATTTCAACGTTCAACTAAAAATAAGTTAAATCTATTAGCATCCAAAGCTAAGATAAAACATGTATATGCTATTTTTAAAGTATTAAAGTCATTGTATGTTAAAGCAAATGAAAATTATGCATTCTAGTTTACTTGGTTTTCAGATGTAAGGTAGACATTACATAATAAGAACACAAATCACTATATTGGAAGTTTTTAAAGAAGCAGTGAATTAAGCCATGGGAAGAAATAAAGATAGAAGATTGATTTTCGATTTATGTGTTTGCCTTTCTATTCTCATTATACAGTCTACTTATGCATTATAGCATAAGGTATAGTTTTTTACAACTAAATTTTCCCTGTTCACACACAAAAGCATCATAAAAATAATAATTTATTGTAAAGAAATCTAGCAGACATATTTTTAAAAATCATATGCAGACACAGTACACATCTTTTTGGATTTTCATCACCCCATAAATCAAACATCGAACCTTTAAGGCTTTAGCCCATTTCAGCAGAAGTTTATGAACTAATGGGTAGTGCTTCCATTAGGGTATGGGGTATATTATTAAATGTACCAAAACACTAATACATATAAGTTCTTTAGAAGGAGTCCCTCACCTTATTAACCTTACACACCATGACCTTTGGTAATTAGTTTTAGATATAATACACGATAAAATTAATAAATAGCTCTTTCAGCCTTCAAAAATTTAAATTTGCAATGTTATGTCGCTCTTTTGTCAACTACTAAAGCATAAATCGTGAAATTAGATGTTTAGAATACATTAAGCAAAAAAAAATATTATTCATCCTTGGAAAGTATCAATCAATTGGCAAAAAATTTAGATGTTAATATGTTTGAAATAAAAAAAAAACATCAATTTTATTTTGGTCATTTGAACATTAGATATAGACAAATATAATTAATTAGCATTGCGAATGATCCCATAATTAGTTAATAAAATACATTCTTTGACCAATACAAAGATACTGCATCAAAAACGTCATAACACAAACCACATATTTAGAGTAGATCATTTGCCTAAACCAAAAATGCAAGAACTCCAACCCAGCAATAGAAGACAGAAACATTATAATTAATCCATTATACATTTGGCGAGTCTCATAAAAGGATGCAATTAACAAAATTTTCATATAATACAAACATACAATGGAACATAACCTTAAAAAAGAAACTGCAGTATATATAGTTAGTTGAATATACAATACCTCTGTTTAGTTGTTAGTGCCTTTTTGATCATTACACGTTATAGAGGATGATAGTTTGTTCATTTAAATTTCAATAATATCATCAGAATTGTCAGGTGGATCACAATCGACCAATATGCATAAAATTTGATTATGCATTAAGTATATATTTCCATATTAGAAAAACGTCATAATACTAATTAACTACAAAATCAGCTCGACCTTCTTTTGCTGTAATTAAATTGTAATATATATGATTAGATTGCACCCCCTTTGTAATTAGTTGGATTCCTCATTGATGTCAAACTAATGAAAATATTAACATTAGGAAAGTGTTGTCATCTAAGTTATAGGCAGAAATAAATATATTACGGATGGTATAAATATCTAGTAGGGCACATAATAAGAAAAAAAGTTTGTAATAAATACAAATTGAGATTTGAAATGCACAAACGGTAGACAAAAAAGGTTCTATATTAATAATAAAGGGGAACCAAATATATGATGCTTTCTTTGACAAAAACCAATTAGTAATATTTGATTCCACTCTTCCTTGTTGGTACCAAAGAAGAAATGGATACTTTGAGTGTAGCCATCACCAATCAAAAAGAAAATGAAAAGGTGTGTATGAGAGGCGATATCTTTACATTAGCAAATAAAGGTATAGTCTAAAGTTTCCAAATAGCTAAAATTTTAATTTAGATTTCAGCACACGACCAAAAATAAATTAATTTGTTTAGCACCTGAAAGCAAATAAGTCATTGTATGTTAAAGCAAATGAAAATCATGCATTCAAGTTTCCTCAATTATCAGCTGTAAGTTAGACATAACATGATAAGAACACAAATCACTATACTGTAAGTTATTAGTGTTGAAATTTTAGAGGAGAAAGGGGAGGAACATATCTGAATTAAGCCATAGGAAGAAATATAGATAGAAGATGGACTTTCCATATGTATTCATCTTTCTATTCTTGTCGTATAGTCTTGTTGTGCATTATGGCACAAGGTATAATTTGTTATAACTAAATTGTCTAGTGCCCAGGTCGCTCAAAGGATTATATAACTAATAATTAATTTTATTATTTTATTGTAAATGAATCATTTAGGCATATCTGTTGAAATCATAAGTAGCCACCATATACAACTTTTTGGATTTTTCATCACTCCATATATCTAACAGCAAACCTTCAACCCATTTGGTCAGATGTGTTAAGAATTAATGGGTAGTACTTACATAATGGGATAAGGTATATTATGAAATGTATCATAATATCAATACATACAAAACCTTTAGAAGAGTCCCGTGCCTTATTAGTCTTGTACACCATGCCCTTGGTAATTAGTTTTAGATATAATGCATGATAAAATTAGTAAACAACTCTAAGTAAAACGTAAAACACACATACTTTACCACAATTAAAAAAGCCAAGAAGAAATTTCAAATGTAATCAACATTTGATAGATAACCAGAATTACTGTGTTATACTAAGGGAAATAATTTATGATAGATAAGAATCTGGGTCACCATGATTTCAAGTCTATTTTTGTCTATCCTATTTTATTTTATGCAGAAAAGAAAAAACCTGGACAATATTTGAGAAAATAACCATCTTTATTGTGTGACTTGGTTTAAGTGATCAATCAATATCTAAATCTAGGACGTAAATAGAATCTAAAAGGACAGACGAAACCTATTAGAATTCAAACCCTTCCATGCATATGCGTAATGTGCAACAACTCTTTAGTGTGAAAGGGATGCATGGTCAAGGATGGTAGGTTTGTAGTGATGTAAGCCATGATGTATAAGTAGGTTTCTTTTGCCTACAAAAGGGCATCTCATATGTATTCACAAGACACACCAAAGTGAAACAAAGCAACATGAGAGACGAAAGAAAGAGAGAGCTGAAGCTCTTTATTTTTAAGAGAGAAAAAAAGTAGTTGTATCATTTGTATTTGTGAGAAATAAACAAAGTTAGTTTGTGTGTTTGATTCAAAGAAAGCATCGTTTTTTGTTGTGAGTTCAATACACGCTTCCAACAAGTGGTAACAGAGTGAAGGTTCCGTTCATGGCGAATATGATACAACAGCAAATCCCAAAGTCGACGACTACAAATTATGGGAACTGGAGTATCCAAATAAAGGCGTTACTCGGTTCTTACGATAATTGGGATATTGTCGAAAAAGGGTACATCGAACCCGTAAATGCAACTGCTGAAGCTCGTTTATCCAATGACGGGAAGACGGCGTTAAAAGAATCCCAAAAAAAGACAAGAAATATTTGTTCATGTTTTTTCAAGGGACTGACGAATCAACCTTCGAAAAAATCTCAGAAGCAAAAACATCAAAAGATGCGTGGGAGATTCTGCAGAAATCATGCCAAGGAGCTGAGAAAGTAAAATAGGTATGGCTTCAGGTACTATGTGGCGAGTTCGAAAATATAAAAATGAAAAGCCCGGAAAGCATCAATGAATATGTTACACGTTTAAAAACGGTGACAAATGAAATGAAAAGAAACGGGGAAAGTCTCGATGATGTTCGGGTGATGGAAAAGCTTCTACGTTCGTTAACAAGAAAATTTGATTATGTTGTTACATCAATCGAAGATTCAAAAGATCTATCCACAATTTCGATTGACGAGCTTGTTGGTTCGCTTCAAACACATGAGCAACAGATGAACCAGCACGATAATACAGGTCATTTAGAGAAGGCTTTGCAAAGTAAGGTGTCCATAGGTGACAGTTCAAACAGTAGCAGTTATGCTCATGGAAGAGGTGGATATAGAGGTGGCTACCGAGTTTGACGTGGACGTAGAAGGAAACCTTTTAACAGAGGTCAAAATAATGAAAGCTATCAACAATCTAGTCGCGGTTAAAATTTTAAAGGCCGAGGAAGAGGCATATTCCAACAACGAGGTGACAGGTCTCATTTACAATGTTATAATTGCAATAAATATGATCACTTCAGTTACAAGTGCAGATCTCCAAAAGTGGAAGAAAGAAGTCATTTTGCAGCAGCAAAAGAAGACAAAGATGTAGGAACTTCTATGTTCCTCACTTATAAAGGAGAAGAAGAAGGCAAGAAGAATGTTTGGTATCTTGATTCAGGCGCTAGCAATCATATGACTGGCCACAAAGATTTATTTACGGAGATAGACGACACCATCAAAGGAGAAGTAACGTTCGGTGATTCTTCAAAGATTCTAGTCAAAGGGAAAGGTACAATTACGATTGTGTCAAAGAATAGTGAGAAAAGATATATAAATGATGTTTATTATATTCCTGCTTTGAAAATCAATATCATCAGACTTGGTCAACTAGTGGAGAAAGGATATAATATACAGATGCAGGACAATTCTCTCATAATCAGAAATCAAGTTCAAGAGTTGATTGCCAATGTGGAGATGTCAAAGAATTGTCTATTCACACTTGATATGCAAACGAAAGTGCAAAAATGCTTGAAGTCGGTCATTAAAAATGATTCATAGTTATGGCATCTGAGATTTGGTCATCTTGGATTTACTGGCATGAAATTATTGTCAAAGACAAAGATGGTGGATGGTTTGCCAGAAATCAACGAACCAAATCAACTATGTGATGCTTGCATCAGAGGAAAGCAACACAGACAAAGTTTTCCTGTTGGAAAATCATGGACAACTAGGAGGCCACTAGAGATTGTTCACGCTGACATAGCTGGTCCATTTGATATTACATCACTTGGCGGGAGCAGGTATTACCTAACATTTATTGATGACTATAGCAGAAAAAGTTGGGTATATATTCTGAAATAAAAAGTAGAGGCTCTTGATAAATTCAAGGAGTTCAAAGCTGTAACGTCCCGCATTTTTGTCGGTTTGAATTTGAATATTTAAATCAGTTTAAATATTGAATTCAGAAAATCGCTACGAAATCGTATATCGACCATAACGGTTATTTGAATATAACTTGATATCTGGTGCAAATCAGGACAAGGTTCTTTTGAGGCGCAGCAATAATTTAATTTTTCGAATTTTACTGTAATTTTTAATTAATTAAATATGCAACTTTTATTTGGAGTATTTCGCACCCTGTATCGATATTTCGGGGTTTCACAATATAAGTCAAACTACCGATATTATTATATTTTTGGGATCGTGGCACCTCGCTGGACACGACTGTATTTTTATTTCTGTCCGTAATGACTCGAACATGAATGTAATTTTACGTAATACGGTGTAGTTAAATTTTAAAACATTGAAATAGATGACAAACCATAACAAGAATAATTTCTTTAAAGAAAAGAGGAGGAGCATGGACCAACATAATATCTCCTGCTTTCATTTTTCCCTTACGACATTCATGTCTAACTAACAGACCATCACCCTATTTTTTCAAAGTGCACATAAGCTACATGCCGAAATCTGTAAACCATACGTGCCATATACAAACCGTACTCTAAACCATGACCTACCCTAACCTAATGCTCATGAAAATGACAAAACACGGTCCTATAAGTTAATGCCAAACAGTAGCCTATGTTTGAAATATACGTGCACCTACCATATGAAAGCAGACATGGATCAAATTATATACAGCTATCCGTAAATCACGCATGACCTAGCCTACCTTGGTATACGTGATGCCCATGCTTCCAAAACCATTTCAACACGGTGCCTCCCATACCCTTTCCATTATAAATAGAATACTAACAAATAGTTCACTACCAGAAACAACAGCAATACAAGAAAATGGGAAATTATAATATATATAAAAGGCGAACTCAAAAACCGAATACTCCATTACTAAACCGGAGCAAACACCCTGTAAACGAAATGAGACGAAGCATGCGAGATCTTTAGTGGCAAGGTGAAGTGTAAAAGGTGATGTTCGGATCTCGGATCGTCGGTGGAAGCAAAGGACCGGCGGACTGGAGCAGCGTTGGGTTCGGGAGGGGCTGAAATGCATGGGATCTGTTCGAATGAAGCAACAGGAGAGAGCATGCATGAAGGGGACTGGGAAGGAAATGGTGCGGGGTCAGTGATAATGTCTGAAGCATGACAAGCAACTTGGATGGGAAGTTTGTACTGAAGTCTGGGTATTAAACGAAGGAGCGTGGTGCTTTGTGAGGTAGAGTAATGAAGGGCTTGCATGGCACGAGAATCTGTAGGAGTGATGGACGCAAATCCAAAGGGAGCCAGTACCTGTTGAACACGTGAGCAAGTAATATTGAGATGGCGGAGGAGTTCAAAAATTTGGAGCAGACATGTTATCGGGGATGACGAGTCGAAGGCAGATCCGGGTTCTAAGAAATGAGTGGGTCTGAGCATGTTAGAAGAGTAGCGGGAGTTAAAGGGAAGTAAGAACCTGTGTAGATAAAAAGTGGTGAGTACTGTGTTGAAGAAGGCGAGCGAGTAGTGGGTTCGGGGATGTAGCGGACGCGTCTAAATGGGCTAGTTAAAAGGGCAACGTTCTGGAACTGTTCCGACGCAAATCGTTATTTAACGGTTAACGCGCAAGGTGAGTAAAATCACTAACTCTGATCTATTTTAAAATATTGCAATTATATTTTAATGTTGTTTGAATGATGTGTGATGGTTGATTAGGTTGATTACAATTAATTTGGTTGAATATTATATACCGTTATATATATGTACACATCATCAGTTGGACACTGATTCCATCGATTGAATATCCCCTAGTATAGAGTTAGTGTAAAGTGTGTTGACTGACATCTGTGGATGCGGAAACTGGTTGGAAGAATCCGACCGGATTCCTCAATATTTGTATGTACTATTTGTTGTGTAGTATTTAGATATACGACCTGAACCTAAATAACATTATTAGGAATTATAGTCTGATAGGCTAGTTAATATTTAGTTTTAAACCAACAAATTATAATAGGATATGTAATCAGTAATTAGTTATAAACTTGATATTGATTTAATAAGAACCTGACTTAGAAACAGAGTTTATCAAATAAAATGTGAATATAGCAGCGTATTGCAGTAGCTATAAAAGAGAATACAACAGCGTATTGCAGTAGCTATAAAAGAGAATACAACAGCGTATTGCAGTAGTTATAAAAGAGAATATAGTAGCGTATTGCATTAGTTATAAAGGAAAAGATAGCAGCATTAGTTAAAATATAACGGTTTTAAAGTGAGTCGATAAGTTATAATGTTTAAAAAGATTTACTGAGCATGATAAGGAGAGTGATATAGTTTTAAGGAAATTAGAACCCGTTGTACGTTGGTTGAGTTGAGTAACTTTCGAGGTGTTAATCTGATGTTGGTTTCGGCCTTCGGGGTTGATACTTAGGAATTTATTCACTTACCGATTTATAACGAGGAACTAATAGAGTAGAAATGAAGGGAAGTAAGGAAGAGTTTATAGAAATATGGGAAACTAGAAAGTTAGTATTAAATAAAAGGGCCAGTGTTTGTGAATGGATGTTTGTTTTAACTCCGATAGTTAAATAACCGACTATCGAAGTGTTTTGACCATCGTTGTCAATACGGAGAGACCGGTTGGGTTATTACCCAAAAACCACTCCGTATAGGCATAATCGTCGCGAATGAGATATGCTGAAGATAATTGAAGACGGAGTTAAACGCAAGGGTCGTCCAGTTCCAGAAAAGATGCTATCTGTTTGTCCAGTCCCAGGACAACTTGTATGGACGAGTGTCTGACAGAGTATTTTCAACGGTCACGCCGTTGATTTTACGAATATACCAAGTTGGTGGGGAGAAGGTAACTTCTCTTTATTCTACACCCAGTGTGCATTTGTGTAATCAATATGTGATTACGGATTTGACGATGTGACATTCAAAGTGAATGGTGATCAGATGTTCTGAAGATAGACGTAGCCTCTAGCCTCACAACCTGAAGTAACAGAAGTTGGGCTAGGCAGCATGGCTAGTTGGGTCATCCCCAAGCAGGGTGTATTGTCACCGATCTAGAGAAAATTCATATTTATACTTCTTTTCGATTCTGTATCTTCGGATGACGGTTGGATGGCCTGCAACCGTGGTGGCAATATATTCGCGACACTCAAGCTAAATGAGTGAGCGGTCATGTGTGGCCGGGTTGCAAGACGTTCTTGTTGAACCCTGAGTGTATCCCCTCTAGAGTACACTATTCAGAAGGTGCTCCCATACCTTGTCTGTTGGAATCCATTCTCCAATAAGTGCCCTGCGGTTTATGATTTTATACCATATATATGTGGAGCGTGAGATGCAAGCGTTCTGCTACTTGATGATTTAATTGAGTAGACATTATTATAATATCACTGAAGTTTGATATAAAAATATGTTGGGTTATATTAAGGTAAAAACCGTCCATGTTTATGTGTGGGTTGGTCTTACTATTACCTTCTTGTTTGGAAAAGGATTTTCAAAGTTAAACAGTATGGTTGGAATTTACTCACACCAGTCCCATGACTGACCCAGAGTTTATTTTGTTTGTTTTCCCTAAACTCTTGGGTGCCCAAATTTGTACGGGCAGTCAAGTGTTTCAGGCTTTGCAGATTCACTTGGAGGAGCTCAAAAGCAGGAAGCTTCACCATTAGTTATGTAGAGTTATTTCCGCTGTGATATGATGTATTGTACTCTGATAATGGTATGTATATACAATACAGTTTTGTATTCAAAGTTATGTTATATAATACATCTTATTTTGTTCCGCTGTGAGTTTCGTGTTACTCTGATTCTGTTCAGTTGTGATCTTCTTCTTCTTCTATTCTATTAGTTCTATCTTTTCTTTCTCACCCTCTAAATTCTTCTATTAATGTCCTGGTGTTTTCGATGCTTGAATAGTCAACAGTGTGTTTTTATGTTGATTTTCTGGGTCGAAAATCCCAGACGTTACAGTTGGTATCAGAGCTAATGGTTAAGTGATTACCTTGGCTCTGTGGCGTGACTCAATAAAGATGAGGTCAGTAGTACCTTTGATTGAGTATGAGTGTATATATACGAGAGCGTATTTGAAAATGAATATAAAAATTGTTTTATATTGTGTTGACTGGTCAGTCGAGTAGTTTATGAATTCTGGTCGAAACAGTAATGCAAACTGCGTCGATAGGTGTTTGTAAACTCTTGAACAGAGTAATTCGACACAGTATGTTTTGAAAAGAGGGTAAATGAAATAATTTTACCCAAAATGTATTTTGATATAAAAGAAATATATATCTTGAGATTATTATAATATCTTGGATATGTGATCATTATTATGATCAAATAAGATGTATAATGGAATTGGTTATATAAATAACCAATCGAAATATTATATGTAAAATCAGATGAGCTGAATCTAAAATTTAAACCAGGATTGAAATAAAACTCTAGAAACTTGGAAAAGAATTGAAATTAAATTTGAATTAGATATAAGGGAATTTTAAAATCCTGAGAGATTTAAAAATTGTTTTCCAAATGATGTGAAAGATATTTTGAAGTGATTTTCAAAATGGAAGTGTTTCAAAATGAATTTTGAAATGTAATATAGTATTGAACTCACTTCGACCACTGGAAAATAATTCTGATGATGCTGGCCACATCATCAGTGTCATTTTCGAGTTGCAGAGTGACGGATTACTACCAATAGTTTTTGTTTTGAATTACGGTGAGAAAACAAGTTGTCAGAAATTCAAATGTTTTGAATTACCATTATTATATGCACATATATGATTTCGAACTGATTTGAATTAAATCCCAGGAAGAAATTTTTCGAATTAAAGACAGGTATACAAAATGAATCCATAACGTTGGAATAAAAATTTAACTTAAGGAAGTTGAATAGAAAAATGTGAAAGGAAACTGAGTTAGATATTGAAGTGAAGCAGGTGGAAATTGAATTAGAATAATATCGAGTAAAATTGAATAGAATTGGACTCAGATAGATAAAAGTTTGAAACCAAGAATGAAACGGGAGTTTGAAATGGTGTTGGCTTAGATATAAGTGAATGGGATTTGAAGATAAATTGATTGAAGATCAGTTGGAAATGTTTGGATATATGCTAGTTTAATAGCAGATGGCAGAGATAGAGTTGAATGCCCAACATAGAAGGTACACGTTTATATACGAGTATGAGATTTTTTTTATGAGTCAGTTTGGGCAAGCCGTTTGGCTGTTTGATTTTCTTTTGGATTGGAGAAGGCCCGGAGTGGCAAGTTGTTGTAGTACCGAGTGAGCCGTGCAGAAGAGACACTGGCGAGATTCTCTGAAAATTTAAGCTGTCAGGAAATTTTCAGAATTTTCGAAAATATTCGGTAATAAGAAGAAATTAATATTTTAATTGGAATTAATCAGTTCAGTTGAAAATAAAATTATGAAGTAAACCAAAAAGATTTTTAACCTGTTTATAACAGAGATTGTAGCATTTTCCCTATCTTAGCAATTTCGAGGACGAAATTATTTTAAGGGGGAAGGACTGTAACGTCCCGCATTTTTGTCGGTTTGAATTTGAATATTTAAATCAGTTTAAATATTGAATTCAGAAAATCGCTACGAAATCGTATATCGACCATAACGGTTATTTGAATATAACTTGATATCTGGTGCAAATCAGGACAAGGTTCTTTTGAGGCGCAGCAATAATTTAATTTTTCGAATTTTACTGTAATTTTTAATTAATTAAATATGCAACTTTTATTTGGAGTATTTCGCACCCTGTATCGATATTTCGGGGTTTCACAATATAAGTCAAACTACCGATATTATTATATTTTTGGGATCGTGGCACCTCGCTGGACACGACTGTATTTTTATTTCTGTCCGTAATGACTCGAACATGAATGTAATTTTACGTAATACGGTGTAGTTAAATTTTAAAACATTGAAATAGATGACAAACCATAACAAGAATAATTTCTTTAAAGAAAAGAGGAGGAGCATGGACCAACATAATATCTCCTGCTTTCATTTTTCCCTTACGACATTCATGTCTAACTAACAGACCATCACCCTATTTTTTCAAAGTGCACATAAGCTACATGCCGAAATCTGTAAACCATACGTGCCATATACAAACCGTACTCTAAACCATGACCTACCCTAACCTAATGCTCATGAAAATGACAAAACACGGTCCTATAAGTTAATGCCAAACAGTAGCCTATGTTTGAAATATACGTGCACCTACCATATGAAAGCAGACATGGATCAAATTATATACAGCTATCCGTAAATCACGCATGACCTAGCCTACCTTGGTATACGTGATGCCCATGCTTCCAAAACCATTTCAACACGGTGCCTCCCATACCCTTTCCATTATAAATAGAATACTAACAAATAGTTCACTACCAGAAACAACAGCAATACAAGAAAATGGGAAATTATAATATATATAAAAGGCGAACTCAAAAACCGAATACTCCATTACTAAACCGGAGCAAACACCCTGTAAACGAAATGAGACGAAGCATGCGAGATCTTTAGTGGCAAGGTGAAGTGTAAAAGGTGATGTTCGGATCTCGGATCGTCGGTGGAAGCAAAGGACCGGCGGACTGGAGCAGCGTTGGGTTCGGGAGGGGCTGAAATGCATGGGATCTGTTCGAATGAAGCAACAGGAGAGAGCATGCATGAAGGGGACTGGGAAGGAAATGGTGCGGGGTCAGTGATAATGTCTGAAGCATGACAGGCAACTTGGATGGGAAGTTTGTACTGAAGTCTGGGTATTAAACGAAGGAGCGTGGTGCTTTGTGAGGTAGAGTAATGAAGGGCTTGCATGGCACGAGAATCTGTAGGAGTGATGGACGCAAATCCAAAGGGAGCCAGTACCTGTTGAACACGTGAGCAAGTAATATTGAGATGGAGGAGGAGTTCAAAAATTTGGAGCAGACATGTTATCGGGGATGACGAGTCGAAGGCAGATCCGGGTTCTAAGAAATGAGTGGGTCTGAGCATGTTAGAAGAGTAGCGGGAGTTAAAGGGAAGTAAGAACCTGTGTGGATAAAAAGTGGTGAGTACTGTGTTGAAGAAGGCGAGCGAGTAGTGGGTTCGGGGATGTAGCGGACGCGTCTAAATGGGCTAGTTAAAAGGGCAACGTTCTGGAACTGTTCCGACGCAAATCGTTATTTAACGGTTAACGCGCAAGGTGAGTAAAATCACTAACTCTGATCTATTTTAAAATATTGCAATTATATTTTAATGTTGTTTGAATGATGTGTGATGGTTGATTAGGTTGATTACAATTAATTTGGTTGAATATTATATACCGTTATATATATGTACACATCATCAGTTGGACACTGATTCCATCGATTGAATATCCCCTAGTATAGAGTTAGTGTAAAGTGTGTTGACTGACATCTGTGGATGCGGAAACCGGTTGGAAGAATCCGACCGGATTCCTCAATATTTGTATGTACTATTTGTTGTGTAGTATTTAGATATACGACCTGAACCTAAATAACATTATTAGGAATTATAGTCTGATAGGCTAGTTAATATTTAGTTTTAAACCAACAAATTATAATAGGATATGTAATCAGTAATTAGTTATAAACTTGATATTGATTTAATAAGAACCTGACTTAGAAACAGAGTTTATCAAATAAAATGTGAATATAGCAGCGTATTGCAGTAGCTATAAAAGAGAATACAACAGCGTATTGCAGTAGCTATAAAAGAGAATACAACAGCGTATTGCAGTAGTTATAAAAGAGAATATAGTAGCGTATTGCATTAGTTATAAAGGAAAAGATAGCAGCATTAGTTAAAATATAACGGTTTTAAAGTGAGTCGATAAGTTATAATGTTTAAAAAGATTTACTGAGCATGATAAGGAGAGTGATATAGTTTTAAGGAAATTAGAACCCGTTGTACGTTGGTTGAGTTGAGTAACTTTCGAGGTGTTAATCTGATGTTGGTTTCGGCCTTCGGGGTTGATACTTAGGAATTTATTCACTTACCGATTTATAACGAGGAACTAATAGAGTAGAAATGAAGGGAAGTAAGGAAGAGTTTATAGAAATATGGGAAACTAGAAAGTTAGTATTAAATAAAAGGGCCAGTGTTTGTGAATGGATGTTTGTTTTAACTCCGATAGTTAAATAACCGACTATCGAAGTGTTTTGACCATCGTTGTCAATACGGAGAGACCGGTTGGGTTATTACCCAAAAACCACTCCGTATAGGCATAATCGTCGCGAATGAGATATGCTGAAGATAATTGAAGACGGAGTTAAACGCAAGGGTCGTCCAGTTCCAGAAAAGATGCTATCTGTTTGTCCAGTCCCAGGACAACTTGTATGGACGAGTGTCTGACAGAGTATTTTCAACGGTCACGCCGTTGATTTTACGAATATACCAAGTTGGTGGGGAGAAGGTAACTTCTCTTTATTCTACACCCAGTGTGCATTTGTGTAATCAATATGTGATTACGGATTTGACGATGTGACATTCAAAGTGAATGGTGATCAGATGTTCTGAAGATAGACGTAGCCTCTAGCCTCACAACCTGAAGTAACAGAAGTTGGGCTAGGCAGCATGGCTAGTTGGGTCATCCCCAAGCAGGGTATATTGTCACCGATCTAGAGAAAATTCATATTTATACTTCTTTTCGATTCTGTATCTTCGGATGACGGTTGGATGGCCTGCAACCGTGGTGGCAATATATTCGCGACACTCAAGCTAAATGAGTGAGCGGTCATGTGTGGCCGGGTTGCAAGACGTTCTTGTTGAACCCTGAGTGTATCCCCTCTAGAGTACACTATTCAGAAGGTGCTCCCATACCTTGTCTGTTGGAATCCATTCTCCAATAAGTGCCCTGCGGTTTATGATTTTATACTATATATATGTGTAGCGTGAGATGCAAGCGTTCTGCTACTTGATGATTTAATTGAGTAGACATTATTATAATATCACTGAAGTTTGATATAAAAATATGTTGGGTTATATTAAGGTAAAAACCGTCCATGTTTATGTGTGGGTTGGTCTTACTATTACCTTCTTGTTTGGAAAAGGATTTTCAAAGTTAAACAGTATGGTTGGAATTTACTCACACCAGTCCCATGACTGACCCAGAGTTTATTTTGTTTGTTTTCCCTAAACTCTTGGGTGCCCAAATTTGTACGGGCAGTCAAGTGTTTCAGGCTTTGCAGATTCACTTGGAGGAGCTCAAAAGCAGGAAGCTTCACCATTAGTTATGTAGAGTTATTTCCGCTGTGATATGATGTATTGTACTCTGATAATGGTATGTATATACAATACAGTT